>OY747135.1:56674838-59563041 GCA_963556465.1 Berberis vulgaris | reverse complement strand
TTGCTAGTTTGCCTTTTTGAGATTTGATGAACAGGCTTGAGTCTGAATGTGCAACTGTGTACCCGCTTTGAACTAAGAATTCTGCTATCTTCCCATACCAGGCTCTTGGTGCTCGCTTCAATCCGTACAAAGCCTTCTTTAACTTGCAGACATAATTTTGATGGGTTTTACTCTCAAACCCCCTAGGTTGCTCCATGTATATTTCTCGATCAACTTCTCCGTGCAGGAAGGCATTCTTCACATCCATCTGCCATAACTTCCAAGATTTGCTTGCTGCTAGGGCAAGCAGGACCTTGACTATAGTGATCTTAGCTACTGGACTGAATGTTTCATCGTAGTCCAATCCATACTGCTGCGAGAACCCGCGGGCTGCCAATCGAGCCTTGTACCTTTCTATCGAGCCATCAGGACGGGTCTTTATCTTGTAGACCCATCTGCATGATATAGGCTTCACATCCTTGGGTTTTGGTACTAATTCCCAAGTTTGATTCAGCTTTAGAGCTTGGATTTCTTCTTCCATCGTCTTTTGCCACTCCATGCTCTGAGATGCTTCTTCAAATGTTGTGGGTTTTCTATCGTTGTCTTCTTCGACCACGACATTTGCATACTTTGGATTGGGTTTACGTTGTCAGGTTGACCTTCTCAGTTGTTGCTCCGAATCTTCCTAACTGTCTTGATCTTCTTCTGGTACTCTTTCATGTACACCAGTTTGCCATGGGTTAGTGGACACATTTGTTGTCTTCGGTGAGTTGAATCCGCTTTCTTCTTCACCTTTTGCAGGTGTTGACTCAATTTCCTGCATTTCCTCCTCTAGACGTTTGGAATTTGGCAGTAATAGTTGTTGTGCAGACCTCCATAATGAAGCTTCATCAAATACCACATTTCTTGATGTGTAGCAGCGCCCAGTTGTAGGATCACAACATCTCCATCCTTTTCTTTGACTGTCATACCCCACAAAGATGCAGTGAATCGCCTTCTTGTCGAACTTGCTTCGTAGGTTATCAGGCACAAACACGTAACATACACACCCAAAAACTCGAAAGTGACTCACTGTGAGTTTAGTATTCCATAACTTTTGGAATGGTGAAACAAACCCTAACTTTGCTTGTGGCAACCTGTTGATAACATGGGCTGCAGTCTTCATACATTCAGCCCAAAAACGACTTGGCACATTCTTGGCATGCAACATTCTTGGCATGCAGCATGCTTCGGCATGTCTCTGCCAAATGCCGGTTTTTCCTTTCAGCTATTCCATTTTGTTGTGGAGTGCCGGGACATGTTAATTGTCTCCTGATTTTACACTCCCTCATGTAATTGGAAAACTCATCCGATGTGTATTCTCTGCCATTGTCGGTACGCAGGCATTTAATTTTTTTTCTCCTTTACTTTCAATCTCCTTAAATATATTAAGGACTTCGATTTTTTTCTTCAAAAAATAAACCCACACGTACCTTGAAAAATCATCAATAAAAGTCACCATGTATCGCATCCCGCTAATTGAGGCCTGCTTTACTCGATCGAACACATCTGAGTGGATGAGTTGCAACGGTTCCTTGGCCCTGAACTCTGACTCCTGATAGGGTAGTTGATGAGCTTTTCCGTACTGGCACCCAGCACAGACTGTTTCTCCTCGTATATCTAGGTGGAGTAGACCCTTCAACATTGACTTGCTCATCATTGCCTTCAACCTTTGATAGCTAACATGCCCAAGCCTAGCGTGTCATAAATCAGCAGTTTCACCTCGTCGAGTCTTATCTACATATGCTGATTCCGCAGACATCACGTAAATAAACTCTAACTTACGTCCCTCCATAATGGGTGTACCCGATGGCTTTAGGCTTCGGTACACCTTAACATCTTCTGGCCCGAACACCACGTAGTTGCCAGATGTTGTTAATTGTGATATTGACAATAGATTTTTCTTCATACCTGGAACATGATAGACTTTCTGCAGTTGAACTTGATTGGGGCTGAAGCATGGGGTGAATGCAGCCTCTCCAGTGTGAGCAATCGACAATCTCATGTTGTCAGCAGTTATCACGACCCGATCTCCTTTGTACTCACAGAGACTGGACAACTTCTCCTTGTCTCCGGTCATATGATTGGAGCAGCCTGAGTCAACGATCCAATATTTGCTGTAGTTGATTGCTAGTACTTTATCTTCACAGGCCATAGCTATTTCATTCCTGAAGAAGTTCTTCAAGAGAATTTTCACGAACAGGCTGAGTAGTTGCAAAGGATGCTTGGAAGTCCCCTTCTTCTTCACTACTGTCTTGGTGATTGCAAGATGTCACCAAGTTGCCTTCAGCTGTCTTTTTCTTTGACCAGCAGTCTTTTGCGTAGTGACCTTTTTTGCCATAATTGTAACACACATCATTTTGCCGATTATTGTTTCCTTTGCCTTGCGGAGCTTTCCCTTTCTTGTAGCTCCTCTCTTGAAACTTCGTCAGCTTGTTATCTTTTTCTTTCTTTGGTTTTACAAGTTTCTTCTTTTTATATCCGCCCTTCGTTTTATTAAATAGTGCCTTTTCTCCCTCATTTTTTAGGGAGACACCTGCCATTTGCTTAGCGAGGCTTTCTTGATTGGCCAACAAACTTTCGAACTCCACAATAGAGGGTGGAGTTGGCCAACCATGAATAACCGTGACAATCCTCGTATATTCAGGTTTTAGTCCGTGGATGATTATTCGTTTCATCCTATCTTCACTAATTTTTTAGGCATGGTCTAGTTCTGAAATTTCACGACATAAGTTTTTAATTTTTAAAAAATATTCTCCAATCGACATATCTCCTTGTCTAGAGTTCATCAACTCATTTTCCAAGAACTGCAGGCGTGCATAATTCGTTCTGGAAAATAGGGATGCAAATGTATCCCAGGCTCCTTTGGGTGTGTCTACATCTTCAATGTGCTGCATCATCTCATCCTCAATCATCATCTTGAGCACATAAAGTGCCTTTCCAGTTTTGATTTCCCATTTCCTGAATTCAGCAGCATTCTCCCTTGGCGGTGGTGCAGTCTCACTGCCGCCAACAACTTGCCACAAGTCTTGTCCTTGTAAATAGGAATTTATCCTTGTCTGCCAACTCTTATAATTGTGATGGTTGAGCTTTGTAAGCTCACCAGTTGTGCCAACGAGATCTCCCATCGTGACAAGGTGCAACCTTCTTTGTACTACCAAGTAAGCTTGGTCCTAGACCAGTCTGCTTCACAGTCTCGAACTGCGCACAAACAATCTCCGACAAGACAAATCTCCCCAACGACAATTGAAAAGAACGATGAACTGTGCAAGTGAATAGGACAGCTCGTGAACAGTGCTAAGTTGTGAACAATATCAACCCACGAACAGTGCTGAGTTGTGAACAGTATCAACCTGCGAACACTGCTGAGTTTTGAACAGTGTCAACTCGTGAACAGTGTTGAATTTGAATAGTGTTTGAACAATGTCTTCTTCTACTAAATAACACTGTAACTCCGGTGGACAGTGCTACTCTAGCTCTTCTGCTCTGATACCAAAATGTTAGGAGAATGAGGAGGATCAAGGACTTGCAACACTCTAATTTTTATTACTCTCACAAAGATGTAAGTACACAAAACTTGTGTACAAACACAAACTCACACCCACTGTAACTTAAACTCACAATTGAGCTTATAATTCTACACACTCACACAAATACAATCCTTACACATATTTATAGTAGCTTGGAGTCGGTGGATGAGCCACCGATTTTGACATTGAGCCACCAATATTGACAATAGCTTCAGAATTCTCTAGATAGTCGGTGATAACTTCGAAGAGGTGATTGGGGCATCATGGGGTTGGTTTTCAGTGAGGAGTTGTGTTCTGAAGAGGTTTGCTTTGTGGAGATTTGCAATGGAAGATAATGGCTGGAAGAGAAATAGAAAGTGAGCTAGAAGGGCAGAAGAAACCAGTGTTTGTCTCTGGATTTGATGATTAAATAAGGCATGTATCTAGAATTGATGATTAAATAAGGCATGTATCTATGTGGTTTCTCAGATTTTATCCGAAAATGGTGAAGTTAACTATGACGATAGTTTTACAACTTGCATGAAGAATGTTTTAGAAAACTATAGGACTAGATTTGGACGGAATAAGAAAGTAGAGATCATTTGAATAAGGCCATGACTTTTTAACAACTCATCTTCTGCTTGTCCACACCACCAATTTAATTTTTTCTCTCCCACACCACTCCCTTTATGTCCCACACAAAAGGTCTTTGAACAATTTTGAATCCATTAGAAAAAAGAACTCGAATCCATCCACCACCAAAGATAAAAACACAAAGGTTTTTTTAATAATAATTGATTGAATAATTTTTTGAGCAATACATAAAAGCTATTTAAAGACCTAACTTAATCTTGGATTGTCCTAGTAGCCTTTAAAAATCTAAGGTCTATTGAAAAATAACTATATTTCTATTAAAAACAAAACTAAAATCCTATTTGTAAAATAAAAACTAAAAACCTACAGGAAAATAGAAACTAAAAACCTATTGAAAAATAGAAACTAAAATCTTATTGAAAATAGAAACTAAAATCCTATTTGAAAAATAAAATACTATTTTACTGTTTTGGAAATTTAAATCTACCATACATCAATTACGTCTTCAATTAGTCATGTGTCATACATTAATCCCTTCCACTTCAGAAAAACTCGACCCCGAGTTATTGTCAGGATAGATATACTCATCCTCACGGAGCTCATACAAAATCAACAACATTAAAAGTATTGAAAATTCCCATGGAATTAGGCAAGTCGATGATATATTATATACGTTTAATGTATCCTCAAAATTTTTAAGTTTTTTTTAACACACCAAAATATTTCTTAAAATAAGGATACTGAAATTAACTCGAAAAACGAAATCACAATCATTAGCTGATCCCACTTGCTCCAAAAACTAATAAATGTTTAGTTTTTGGACTTGAGAAAAAAACCCATGATTACCTGACCCCACTTCCTTCAAATTAATTAATGAATTTTTTCATTAACAAAAAAAATGTTTAATTTTTTAACAACATTTGTGGGGTTTATAGGTTCAGATTGTTAAAATGTTAAAAGCTCACTTCCAGTTGTTCATGGTCATTTTTCCACTTGTTTAACCTTAGAAACCAATGTGCCTTTATGATGTAGTTGTAGAATTGATACCCAATGATATAAGTTGTAGTTCCATGCCTCATCCGCTTTACTTGATATGTGAAAAAAAATCGCTCTATATACAAGTTTGAACAAAGAATTTATCGTAGACACGGTGTGAAGGGAGCAAAGGCATGTAGATTATCTAATCCAACTCAACTTGATCGGAGTAGCACTAGACTCAGCGCTAAGCGCAGAAAATTAGCTCAAGAATTTTCATTCTACCAGGTATTTACTACGAGTTACACCAAATGCTCGGGTGGAAACTTTCAAAGTTTAGATGCGGAGGAAACCAAGTGCATTTTTAAACTCAAGAACTGCTAAAATACTTTATGGAAATGTGAAACATGTCAAAGGCTGGTACAAATATTGTCGACTTGATAGTCTTAATTATAGTCTATCTATTACTTTCCATCCGTCAGCTTGCTGATTTTTACAACTATTTCAACAAAACATCCTATCCACATAAAACATTTTTAATTGCAATCAGTTTTAGTTTTGAGGGTCTTTTATGTATCGAAGCTGCTCACTACAAGTGAAAGCAAGATTAAGATGTTTGCTAGTTGCAGTTCCTCATACCTCAAACCAGCAGACTGCAATTCTCTATGGAATGTACCAAGCAGGGTACTAACAACTCTAGTAACAGTAGTAACAGTTTTCACTGTAATGAAACAATCTATCACTCCAAAAAATTGATGAAGATAAAACCTTAGGGGCAAATCTTGAGTACTGTATCCGCAGGGGGCAAACTGAAAAAATTCCTGAACTCTGAGAAGATTGGAACGAGCAAGAGTAGGATGAAAATATCTTGGTCAACGCTTCCGCAGACATATTCCTCAAATATGGTCCGAGGTGGTACCAAATCATCAACCAGGAGTACCGCGAAAGTTTACTGCCAACTCACAAGCTCAATGCGATCAACCAGATGAACTTGGGACAAGTATTAGGCAGACTCGAAACGCATACCCTCTCCCACGTAAGGAAGACAAGAATATTTGATAATCAATGGCCCACTCCGACAGGCCATGTCCAACTCCACCCCAACCTGGATGCCAACTTCTAGCGCAAAGCGAGGTGACAGAGCTAATCGAGAAGTGGTGGAGGCAGGCGCTCAGACAATGGCTGCTAGTGCTATCTCTGGAATTAAACATTCAGGAACAACGATAAGGCACCAGCGCATGAACGACAGACTCTTCCCTTGGGAGAGAATCCGTACTACTTCTCTGCAATATGAGAAGAAATTACGAGATCTCAGCATATCAACTATGTGCCCACCCAGAACAGGTGACCACGCATAACAACTATCGTCGTGCCTGATCAATGCAAATGTCAGAACATTCTCCATTGCCAGAGATCTTCCTTTAGCCTTTGGAAAATCCAAAGCATTTTCTTCAAACAAGAACATTACAGGAGATAAGCTCAGCGAAAGATAATGCCTACAACGATTGGAAAACACCATTATATAGGCATAATGGTTAACCAAACGGACGCTCTCGCATTAACTGCCAAACATTGAATACCGTATGGGAAGTAAAGAGACGGCAGTTCCCAAGGAAACTGCGCAAACCACGTTCGTTCAATTAATGGCATTGCATGCAACCCCATCAATTGAAGGGGAGTAACCGTTTCGCAGCTTACGCCGTATATGTGTCATCGCATGATCTATGTCGTACACGTAGCGCAACCGCACATGAAACCCTAACTCTTCCTCAGCGGGCCCAAAGGCTCGGCCCACCATTCCAACAGTATTCTGCTACATGTTTCACGCGAGCACAAATCCAAATCAGCCTTGACGCACAGATCGTACCTAAGAATCGATGTTTGTTTTAAGATAATGTTGTCCACATAATGTGCGACACTAGCGAACATGGGTTCGCACGCCCTCAAATGGGCGGAACCCCTCTCCAATCGGGCAAGCTTAGTCAGCCAAAGTTGATGACGATGGCTTCTGGTACGTCCCGACACCTAGTTCACCCAGCGCGGATCGCGATGGTCTAGGAAGTGGGAGTCTCATCAGCGCTATCACGCCTGGTGACGACGACTTGTCAGGGATCATTGCCCCCTTCGCGGTCAATGATCGCCGAACCCAATTTGGTAAGCATAGCTGGTGACGATCTGCAAAGAAAGGTGGAATCCTAGTTAGTCCCGAACTGATGTCGACGGCTCGCCATGGGACCACTATTTTTCTCTGTGGCAGCCAAATTACCAATCCTTAACTTGTAGCCCCCGCTGTGCAGGTATAGATAGTTTAGAAGGTGGGAGCCCAGTCAATCCCGAACTGATTCCGACAGCTCGCCACGAGACCACTGCTTTTCAGCATGGCCGTCGAATCACCAACCTTGGACTTGTAGCCCTTACTGTGCAGGTGTAGATAGTCTAGAAAGTGGGAGCCTAGTCAGTCGTGAACTAATTCCGACAGCTCGCCACGGGACCACTGTTCTTCAGCGTGGCCGCCAAAAACTCCCAAATTTGTAGCTTGATGCGCACCGGTGTAGATGATTTAGAAGGTGAAAACCTAGTTAGTCCCAAACTGATATCGACGGCTTTCCATGGGACCAGTGTTTTTCAGCCTGATTGTCGAACCCCTTTGACTCGAACTTATAGCCCCCATCGCGCGGGTATAGATGGTTCGAAAGGTGGGAGACTAGTCAGTCCCCGATTGATGTCGACGGCTCGCCACGGGACTACCGCTCTTCAGCGTATCGCAAAATCCTTGCTCCCCGAACTTGTAGTCCACATCGTTCAGACATAGATGGTTCGAAAGGTGGGAGCCCCATATAGCTCGCCACGCGACCCCTGCTCTCTTTCGTAACAGCGGCCGCAAAGATAAATCTAGCTGAGTCAACGTCTTCACACCCAAACAGACTGGCATCCTATTACCAGCAAAGGCCACTTGAGCCAATACATAGATTGTACGACCAATGTCCAAATAAATACTACATAGTGTGTCCGCCCGAGCTTACGACGCCCGACTCGACACAAACGTTCTGACGCATACAAACGGTCATGGCAACTTGCTCATAGCAGCAGCTGCAGCCGACCAACCAGACAAGCAAGGCAAACCTCAAACAACTTACCTTGGGACAAGACACATAGCTAAATTGTCCACAACATGCCCACTATCAGACATGACTACTCAAACAATGATCATGAGTCATTTGCAATGTAAAGTGTTCAAGCTCTCTACTACAGACAGACCACTCGACGTCCTATTTATTCAACCAGCCTATGTCAAAGCAAGACGACAAGGTGAAACGAAAAACATGCAATAGAGACAACAAACACAAAACGGATAAAACTGTTTTCATTAACGGTCAACAAAATGGGAACAAGAGTACAAAGTTCACTCTTTATTAGGAGAAGGTACACAACCAGAAAAGCTAAGCTTAGCGGAAGGAGCATGAGCTGCGTCTGCACGCACCATGGCCTGGGCATCAGGGCCCAAACTGTCCTCCTTGTCTGACGACGCAAAGGCAATAAAAAGCCTATATACGACATCTTCTTGTAACGGCCAAGATCCCACTTTGGATGTTCCTCCTTCATTAGCGCCATCACCTCCAGCCTGCCGTGTACAACCCAACAAAACTCGCATTTGCCTTGTTCCTGCATAAGCTCTTCCTCCCGCACCTTCGAGTCAGCAAATTCATGCTCCAACAACTCCAACTTGCCAGTCAGCGCGTCAACCTGAGACTGCTCCGTGGCCAGACTGCTCTTCACAGCACTAAGCTCATGCCACTCCAGTTCGAATTGGTCATCGACCTTCCTTGCCTCTTGAGCATTGAACTCCACATTTGATTCCAGTTGCTGTTTCTGAACAGCCCAGTCGGCCTCCCCCGAAGCATTCTCTTCAACAAGAGACTGCAGTTCATAACACGTCTTAGCCGCAGCTTCCTGCGCAACCTCTACGTCTCGGGGGATCCGACTCAACTCCTGCTTGAGTTCGTTTCTCTCAGACACCGCCTCTACCAGATCATGCTCAAGGGCCTCCAGACGAGCCTTCTAAGTCTCAGTGGCCACGGTTGACTGATCTAGCCTCTTCTCTTCAGCCTGCTTTTGTAGCCGCTTAATTTCGTAGAATGCATCAAAATACAACGCTTGCATGTGCGAGGAGACACGCTCCATGGTGTATACCCTCTCACGAGCCACCTTGATTTCTGCCCCAGCAACGGCCATCTGGCTCAAGTGAGACATACCCAACATAAGATACTTTAAACCCTTATCCATACACCCTTCCAGCGTATCCTCCTCGAACTTTGGGGCGCAATCCATCAGCCAACTATGACGCCTGCTTATATGCTTCCTCGAAGCATACTCCACATCAACCTCTTGGTGTCAGACTTGAGAACTCATCCTCACCAAGTCTAGTGAAAACAAGTTTATCCGTGCATCTGGATGAAACTTTCCCAGATCATGAATTACGCCGGCACCACCCTTCAAAGTTGCCACTATTCCCAGGCTCTCCTCTGCGGCCTTTCCCTTGTCATGAACAGTCGACCCTTTAGTGCGAGACAACTCAACAGGGTCTGGAAGAAGAGGACGAAGCAAACTATCCAAAGGACCCTCCAACACTTCTAGTTGTGGCTTGGAACGAGATAGTGAACAACGCGAACTACAATAAATTTGGCATGTGCCACAGCCACTTTCAGACAGCGCACCAATAGGACGATCAGATTCTACGACCTCAGGCAAGTCTTTACTAAAGCCTTCCACTGGAACAGTCCCACGTGAATCAACCCCGACAGATATCGCCATTTCAACCCGCACCAGACGCTCGTTCAAAGCTTCGGCCTGCGCGTCACTAAGGTTCAACCTGTCTTTAACCCCTGCAAACCGCAAGTAATTCTTCTCCTAGCCGAACACATCAGTCTCTGCCATGACAGGCCGATCAGACTCGCGCACTTCTCCCACAGGAGCGGGTCGTGCTGAGGGCAACCCAGTCCTGACACGGAACCTCTTCAAACTCACGAAAGAGGCAAGCGTTTCAAACAGCTCATCCACGTCAGACGAAATGGAAGTTTTGGTCCTGCCAGCCTTCGTCTTCCTAAAAGGAACCCCATCTTCCGACTTAACTCACAACGCTCGGTAAACGTTGCGGGCCACGTGCCAGTTGTCCCACAACCTACTATGAATGAAGTTGGGGACGCTTATGACATCCACCACGTTATTCGTCGACAAGCCGCAAAATGTCTCCATAGTGTTTTGCTCATCTAGGGTAAGGGGAGTAGTGGAAAATCTTCCAGCGAAGAAACACAAGCAATGATCAGCTAACTTGTAATCAAGCATATCAAAGTCAAGAGAGAAAACTAAACTTACAAAGTGGCCAGAACTCTCGTTTGATCGGACAACCCTTACACCAGAAATATTTTGAAACCGCAGAGGCTAAGAAGCAGGACTTCTGCTAGAACTTAAAATCATCCGGCAGATTCACGAAACAAGCCGGCAACGTCATCTTACAGACGACATTACTTATCAGTTGAAGAGAAGTCAACAACTGGATTACTCGCGGAGTCACGCGAACGCCAACCTCTTTCGCCCTAATCAGGATGAGAATGATGATTCTATATCCATTTGGCCCCAACTGGGCCGGAGGAATCCCTAAAAGATCCAAGAATTCCCAGATTGCATCCAGAATAGGAAAACACACTCTAGTTTGAAGCATCCCTCGATGCAAACAGATGAACCTCGCCGGTGGCGACATTGGCGTCTGGTCACCCTTCAGGACATACAACGGCAGGTCCTCGGGGACCCCGAACTTCGTACGGATTTCAGCAAGGTCCGGCTTAGAAAACAATCTGTCTTCGAAGAACTCCAGGCCCTTGACCAAGGTTGTGTCATCAAGGAGGTTTTGTTAAGCCATAAAGAAGATGAACAATCTTTTCTAATCAGAAGATGAACAGAGCGGTAGCTTCAAAAGCAAGAAAAATAGAAGAGTCAGACTCTGCACTACGGATGACCTAAATAGGGATTAAGTTCCCACTTCTTTTCGCTAACCGACACACGTTCAATTAATGCAACACACGGCGATTCAGACTCAATCATCATCATGAGCGGTGTATCTTTTCAAATAGATGACTTAGCAAACTGATGTGATGGCCCACTAACTCAGGGAAGTAAGTGATGATACATAAAAACGGTCACATCCTTGAGCCATACACGTGTCATGATGATCTCGAGGAATTACGGGCCCCAGCGTCAGCCCAAACGGTTCTAAGCCCGCCTAATCCAGTCTGCCAGACGGACCCGAACTCTTACAGCATGCTAGGTCCACACGTCTCACAGCTATCCTCAATACTCGTAAGTCTACTAAGGCAAGTATCTCAATGATCAGCTTCGGACGGGATACTACAACTCTTTGCTTCCATCTAAGAAGCAAATACCAGAGTACACACCACACAGGGAAACTCCCTTCTACAGATTGCTCTTGGATTAGAAACTATCTCCCGCGTATCTAAGAGCACATGGCTGACATGAAACTTCCCTCCTACAACACGACTCCTACTTAGAGGAGGATCTCCACGAAGATCTTCTTCCTAAACTACGCCTACGATGGCCTGGTAAAACCAGGACTCCTACACTATAAATAAGACATGAGGTTGGTAAGCTAAGGTTCGCTACAAGTTCCCTGTTTATGACTTTAGCATCAGAGTGTTATCGGCCACCACAACAATGGTCCGTGACTCCCGTGCGTTACTTGTGCAGGTTAGCAGATCAGCGGGACTAGGTCAAAGCAGGGAGCAGAAAATGACTGCATTGGTAGGTATAGCTGCCAAGAGACAACTGCAAATAAGATATGGCTTACACTGAATAAACCATACTTAATATAGCTAGTGCTGCACTCTTGGTTCCATCTAATGACATGGTTCATTCTTCGGAAATTGGTCACCATTACTTATTTTGGATACATGTTTCTCTAAAATAGTCTTCCAAGATTTGTAAGTTCAAACTGTTCATAGATCAATTGATCAACCTCAAGTACTTGGATTCTCAAGAGAACAAATTCAAAATATGTTTGTGACAAACCTGACATAGCAACCATTTCTCGGGCCTTCTGTCTAAAACCCTTGATGAACTTAACCGGTAAACATGTTTTGTTCTGTGTTGGCTACAAGAAAAAAACACTTAATTGCAACAAAGACTGTTGTTAATGATGACTCTCACCCCTCATGGAGTTCCTTTTGTTATGGGAGTAGCAGCGATCCATGATTAATTAGAGTAGTCAAAATAAAGATTAAGGGAGGAAAAAGGAAGGTATAAGGCGCGACTGGTTGTAAAAGGTAATAGGCAAAAAGGTGTTGACTTTGGAGAGATATTCTCACCTGTGGTAAAGATGACTTCAATACGGATTGTATTGGCATTGGCAGCAAGCAGGAACCTTGAGATTGAGCGGTTAGATGTTAAAACTGCATTCTTCTATGGTAAATTGGAAGAAGATGTGTACATGGTGCAATCAGAAGGTTTGAAGTCAAAGGCAAAGAACACATGGTGTGTAAGCTAAGGAAGAGTTTGTATGGTTTGAAACAAGCTTCTCGGCAGTGGTACAAGAAGTTTGAGTTTTTTATGGTGGACCACGGGTACAAAAGAACGACTTCAAATCATTGTGTGTTTGTTCAAAAATTATTTGATGGTGATTTTATTGTGTTTTTGTTATATGTTGATGATATGTTGATTGTTGGAGGTAACACGAACAAAATTGCCAAGTTGACGAAGGAATTGAGTGAATCTTTTTCCATGAAGGATTTAGGTCCAGCTGAACGGATCCTTGGGATGCACATTACTCGTGATAGGAAAACTCGGAAGCTTTGGTTGTCACAAGAGATGTATATTGAGAAAGTTCTTCAACGATTTAACATGGACAAGGCGAAACCAGTTAGTTGTCCACTTGCTAATCATTTCAAGTTAAGTCGTGAACAATGTCCTTCTAGTGAAAGTGTGAAAAAGGAGATGGAGAGTATTCCCTATGCTTTAGTGGGGAGTTTGATGTATGCCATGGTGTGTACAAGGCCAGATATTGCTCATGCAGTTGGTATTGTTGGCAGATATCTTGCCAATATTGGCAAAGAGCACTGGGCAATGGTGAAATGGATATTTCAGTACCTCAGAGGTTTTTTAATGCACGTTTATGCTTTGGAAGTGGTGAACATGTGCTAGTAGGCTACATAGATGCAGATATGGCAGGTGATGTTGATTCCATGAAGTCGACTTCGGGGTATATATTTACATATGCAGGGCAGCAGTGTCATGGCAATTTGCAAAAGTATGTGGCTTTATCCACAACAGAAGCAGAGTATATTGCAGTCAATGAGGGTTGCAAGGAGATGTTATGGATGAAGATGTTGTTTAAAGAACTTGATGTGAAACAAGACAAGTTCGCTCCCTATTGTGACAGTCAAGTGCCATCCATCTTAGCAGTAATCCAAGTTTTCATTCTAAGTCCAAGCACATTAATGTGAGGTATCACTGGATTAGGGATGTACTTGAAGAAAAGTATTTGCAACTTGAAAAGATCCATACTGACAACAATGATTCAAATATGATGACAAAGACATTACCCAGAAGCAAGCATGATGTTTATTGTAGCATTGCAGGTTTGGGTATGATAGATCCCTCCTCATGATTGGGAGGGGGAGATTGTTGGGGGTCCCTCACGTGTGAAGGGGTTATTACTAATTCACCAAAAACACCAGGGACCAATTTGTAATAAGGAAGTTGTGAAATAAAAAGGAACCCAAAATCAAATCGTGGGTTAGGTTTTTGAAAAAGAAAAAAAAACAGTAAAAGAAAGAAAGAAACTTCTCTTTGTTCATCTATCTCTCATTGTGGGTTGGGTTTTGAGGGAATGTTTCGGGGTTTGTAAGCTCTCATTTTACTTTGTGTTTGGAAAAAAAGATTGGGAAGACAAGGTGTGGTCTTGCTCATAGAGTTTGTGAATCCTCAACCACAACATCTAAACTTTCTCTCCTCCAATTGTTTTCTAGGGTTCTTCAACCCTAGTGAGGTAACAATTTATTTTATTAAATTGTTGTTTGTAATCTACCTATTAGTAGGTAAATAACTTAGTAAACCAAAAGATTGTTAGTTCTCTTGAGGTTTGGTGAAACCCCTAGAGGTTGTTATCACATTATTGAAGTCATAATGGAGTTTTGTCTGGACTCGGTCCCGGGGTTTTTCTTTTTGCTTTGGAGAGTTTCCTCATTAACAAATTTCGGTGTCATTGCCTTCCAAAAAAAAAAAAAATTCGGTGTCATTTGTTTTATTTCCTTTGCTTGTATATTTTATCTTTGTGATTTGCATATAGGATTTGGGTATTATACCCAACAGCAAAAAGGGAGATCAAATAAACCAATTCCAATAATGGGTCTCCAAAGGAGAGGATTAACCCGTCTAGTGTAAATCACAGTAAATGGCCACACAGCACCAACTAACTTACCGTCGAGGCTAACTACAACCTCCCTAAATGGTCCATTTCCTGTAGTACGAGTAAGATTGTTCACAAGTATATATAATCATTAGGGGGTTCCCATACCAGAATTCATCACTCGAATGGAATGAAACATACACTTCCAAGACCGCCCTATATGCAATTTGAGGTATACTAAATTCCTTTACTTGAACATCAGTAGAATTTTGAACTGGAAACCACAACCCAACATTCAAAGGGAGATTTCTCGAAACAGGTATGATTAAATCGGCTGGGGAACTAAGCCCGTCTCGGATTTTGCAGGATTTCGCTTAAAACCAAAACCTTTTTCTTAAGCAGGATAAAAATGGAATGTTAAATTGACGTGCTAGACTCCAGTGTATGTTGAATCAACAAGATTACACAACTAGTAATTGGGGATCTTTAAGAAGTGAAGAATACCTTGTAATGTCTTTCTCAACAGTCCGAACAATCCCAGTTTCTCTGGGCTCTGCAGTGCAGCTTCTAAGAATCTCAACCCTACCAAACCAAACACCAAAAATTCGATCAAACTGCCTGCCCTTACATGTTGCTTTCCATTCCAAGATGATTTAGGAGAAATTCTGAGATGGGCAGTATGTGGGGAGTTTGTGATTTGCCAAAACAGGGGGTTTCCCATAAGTGTAGCCAAAATCATGTTGAAGAACAAGAGTAGAACATGGTTTTGTATTTAGGGACTTTGATGGGTTTGTTTACTTCGGAGTGAGAGGTGATTCGGGCATCATGGGTGATGCGTCCAAGTTGACCTGGAAAACCACTCTTAAACTATGAATGACCATCTTATTAGTAGCCGAAGGCACTCCGATGCTTAAGTCAATAACTCTGTTGGAAGAATGATGTAAATCTAGAGAAAACTTAATTAAAGTTGCATACCTGTGTCGAATGTTCCCTTTACCTTTTATAATGATATTGGTTAACTCTCTGCGTGACTTAAGCATGTGAGGCGTAATGAAAGGAGATGTTTCTTGTAACAATCTCCTCCTTAATGGAGATGCGTTCGTGGAGGCATAACTCCCTCCACAGCTATTTCTTGGTGCAACGTTCCTCTCATTTATGATAGAACTCGTATCAGGCCTGGACTCGGGCTCTGATTCGGGCCTTTATAATTGCCCTCATTCTTCATGGGCTTTATGAGATGGCCCAACAGATCGGGCACTGTATTCTCGTGATGGGTCTTTATGCCACGTGTACGGTCATGATGATCGATTTTTATTTTGATGTATCATTAGCTACTCCCCCTAGTTAGTGGGTATGTTCAAGTATCCATTGTGTGGCGGTTTTGCTTTTTGATTGCAATATTACGGCTTGGTTATTGCTTTCGCTATCTGTTGTTGTTGTTATCTCTCCGTTGTTCTATCCGCCTGTCGTTTTGGAGGGATTTATGGAATTTCATGCGATTGTCGCACCTTGCACGTTCTCCTAGAGCGGTCTTTTCGTTGTCCATTCTTATAAAAAGGAGAAGTTTTATGTATGCTCTGCTTCCTACTGCATCTTCTCATTTTCTGATTGTTAACCTTTTGATTCCTTGTATTCGTTTTATAGTCATGTCTAACTCTAGGGTTTTGGGTGGCGATGCTCTTGATGCTTGCGAAGCTTTCTTTATGCCCAAGAAAGGCAACACGCGCGACTCTGGACAACATTCGGCACGACTATCTGTTGCCAAACGATCTGGAGATTGTTCTCCCCGGAGAGGGTGGCAATTGTTGTCGCTCTAGGCATGGATACATTGCTTTATATCTCAGTATGTTTCATTCCGGTTTTAGGCTTCTGGCTCCTACTATCGGAGTACTTGGATTTGGTTGAAATTGCTCCGACTCAACTGGTCCCTAATGGTTGGAAGATAATGATTTCAACCTTAGCGAAGGCTACCTTGGCTCGTATCCCTATGAATGTTAGGGTTTTACACTCTCTGGTAGGGTTCAATGTGGACCCTAGTTACACCTGTCGCCTGCGTTCTCCTCTTCACTTTGAGGACCCGCGAGAGGAGTATGTGTCTGCTAGAGGTCATGGTTTTATACCTCTCTTTCTTCCAACCATTTTAGATTATGTGGGATTCAGATTCTGCGATCATTTCGAGAGCCTAAAAAGGTTGAGTTGTCACTGTCTTTAGAAGAGTATGAGTTCTGCCGTCGATTTTGTAATCTTCCCCGAGTATCGGTGGAAGATTTCCTTACTACAGATGCCATCGTCCATGGTGGTCTGCTTTTACCGGGTAGGGCAGGCCTCGCTTTGGAGGTTAATGTTGTGCGCGTTGATGATGTAGGGGTCCCCACTTATGTCTCTGTTTGGGGTCCTAGGAACATTGGTTCAATTATTAAGAAAATGAAAGTTCCTAGGCCTCCTAGCCCTTCCAAGGTATCAGATGTCAGTTCTAGCCGTGTTTCGAAAAGGAAAAAACTTGCTTCCTCCATCCTTGAATCCACCAGGACCCCTCTCATCTTGCCTCTTTTCAGAAAGGAGGTCGTGGTTCGGGGGACTATTCTTCTGCCCATGAGGACGAGGAGGTAAACCGAGTTCTCGAGATAATTAAGAAAGAAGTTTCTCGTCCTCATGATGACCACGAGAAAAAGCTTGTTGCTTCTTATGGCATGTCGGGCTATGTCGGCTTCTCGATTGACAATTTGCACGTTATTGAGAATAAAATGCTTCAGCTCGATGTTTGGTTATCAGAGAATCCGAAGGGTACTAAAACCTTGGATGACTTCGAGTATGATCTGTCAGTAGAGGATCAAGTTGTTGCTCGCGCCCGAGACCACAGGCTTAATGTTTCTTCTGTCGTGGCTGTGATTTCGGGATCTCCTATTGCTCCTTCTGCGTCTCACCCCGCTTCTTCTGTCCTTGGTGAGACCTTATGGCCTTCCGAGGCTGATGTGGAGGATAGTGCTTGCAATCTTATTGGCGGCTGTCACAGCCGGTGGGCTAACAAAACTCATATGCACGTGCGTCAACCACGTCGTCATATTGACGATCGCCTCCAACATCTTAT
Organism: Berberis vulgaris; assembly: GCA_963556465.1. Classification (NCBI taxonomy): domain Eukaryota; kingdom Viridiplantae; phylum Streptophyta; class Magnoliopsida; order Ranunculales; family Berberidaceae; genus Berberis; species Berberis vulgaris. The sequence continues at coordinate 59,545,442 of OY747135.1, read as the reverse complement.
GGAGGGGATGACACATTTTACTTATGCAGCCGCCATGGGGTCAGATTGTAAGGCGTCCTGTGACCAGGTTGCGCATGTCGAACGGAAGCTTTCAGGACACCTTCTGGTCCTTTCCCATGTTCTTCGTCGACTGGATTTGTTGAAGGCGCAGTGCACGGAGCATGAGAAGGTTGCGGACTCTGCACGAGTGTTATTGAGGGAACTCGAGGCTACGCGTGGTGTCTTTGCTTCCGACCTCAAGACATCCGAGATGGAAATGGACAGGTTGCATTCCCGCCTGGATGTTGCTGAGAAAGAGTTGTCCGACCGAAAGGCCAAAATTGAAGAGGTTGTTCGTTCCGCTAAGAGTGTTCTGCCAAGCTTAAGGCTACTACCGTTCACATCGTTGAGCTAAATTCCGAGTTTGTAGAGACCAAATCAGTGGTCTCTGCCAAGCTTGCCGATGTTGACAAAGAGTTAGCATCAACCCAAGCCGAGCTGTCAACTGTTACTAAGGCAACGAAGTCCGCGGATTTTAAGAGAGTGGTCAAGGATTGCCATGATTTCTTGGACTTCCTGGAAACACAAGGTTTGGATATGACCCCATACCGTTGCTTTGCTGAGCAGGAATTCGATGATGTCAAGGAAAATGTTTCGGATTCAGTGGGCGATCCGGATGTCGAAGAGCCTTCTGATCCTATGCTGCCTGAAGACGCTGTGCACAACATTGTTCCTCTTCTTAGTTGTTGTTTTCTTCTTTTTGTGATCTCTTTTTTTAAAAGAAAAATGGAAAATTATTTCGCATTTTTGTGTCCTGGATGTCTAGTTTGTTAGCTTTTATTTATGACATTTTTTTGGAGATTTTTTACTTTGGTCGTTCAGATTTTTATGGGTGGCTTCGATACTCGACATTCTAGTCATATAAAAGCTGTAGTTTATGGAATTTAGTTTCTCATTCGGATTACGGTGTCGCACATTATAGTTGACGTAAAAGTCCGACTCTTATGTACTGATACTTTATTACTTCGTGGTTGATCATGCCAATTTTTTTTATGTCTGACTCGTTCGTGTAGCATATGTATTTGTTTTTGCTCGATACTCTAGCCATGCTGAGTGTTTTCTTGGGTTGGTTTTAATCTGACTTTTTGTCCTAATTAAATTCTTGTTGTTTCGAAATTGATAATATATTTTCAAGTGCTCTACATTCCATGGTCAAGGTATCATTTCGCCCTTTTTTCTTCCAACCTGTATGTTCCTGGTCTGTTGATTTTTGTTACTCGGTATGGTCCTTCCCAGTTCAGGTTCAGTTTGTCTGCGCCGGGCTCTTTCGTGTTTAGTTGGACTTTCCATAACACCAGTTTCCCTAACCTTTTTTGCCTTCAAACTGTCTCCCATTGTCTGTGATGATTACTCTTGGGCTCCCGAATCTGCATATGATGTCTCTTCAAAGAAATTTCTCGACTTGTCCCTATCTTTGTAAGGGGTTTTACTTCTACCCATTTGGTTAAGTAGTTTACTGCGACGAGGAGGAACTTCCTTTTATCCGACGTTGGGAGTGGTCCTACGATGCCCCTTCCCCATTGTGCGAATGGCCAGGGGTTGCTCATTGGGATTAGATTTTGTTCGACATATCTGTGTATGGGGTGAATCTTTGGCACTTTTTGCATTTACAACCTAGCTTCTGAGCATCCGCTTGCATCGTTGGCCAATAATAACTGAATGCGAGAGCTTTGTGGGCCAATGTTCTTCCTCCTGGGTGATTTTCGCATGTATCGTTGTGTATTTCCTGCAGGACGCATTTGACATTTTCTGGTGCAAGGCACCTTAGTAATGGACTTGTGGCAGACCTCCTATATAACTTGTCATTTATTATTGTGTATCTTGCTGCCCGATTTCGTAGTTTTCTGGCTTCCATCTTATTTGTTGGGAGTTCTCCGTTTAAAATATACACCAGGATTGGCGTTGTCCAGTTGGTTCATTGGTTTACGGCGCATGCTTCTTCTGATTGATTTTCGAGTATGGAGCTTCCTTGTGTCATGACGAGTGGGTTGTCATTGTCCTTCATTGTTGAAGCTTTTGTTGCTAGTTCGTCTGCTATTTTGTTTTCCGTTTGCGGGCATTGTTGGAGGGTAGCCTTTTGGAAGCCTTCTATCAACTCTGTAATTTTCTTGTGGTAGGCTTTCATTCAGGTGTTTTTTACTTGGAACTCGTTGTTTAGTTGATTGACCACCAACCTGGAATCAGTAAAGACACTAATGTCCTTTATTCCCTTAGTGTTTTATTAACTGTAGCCCTGCTATCACAGCTTCATACTCAACTTCGTTATTGGAGACTTTAAAACTGTATTTAAGCGCCTTTTCTAATGCGATGCCTTCAGAGTTGTACATGACTTATCCAGCTCCGCTTCCAGCCTCGTTGGACGCCCCATCATAGCAGAGGATCCATCATTCAGGGATTGGTCCAGATTGTTCTGTTTTACTTTCCTAGACCTCGAGTTGGTTGTTTCTTCCTGTGAATTCGACAATGAAATTCGATAATGCTTGAGCTTTGATAGCGGTTCTAGGGGCATAGTTGATGTCAAATTGTTCGAGCTCTATCGCCCACTTTATCATTCTTCCCGACAAGTTTGGTTTGGGTAATACCGACTGAAGCGGTTGTTCGGTCATAGCCATGATCGGGTGAGCTTGGAAGTATGGTCGCAAATTTCTTGATGACACGATTAATGCGAGCGCCAATTTTTTTCGGGTGGGATAGTTGATTTATGCATCTGCGAGTGTTTTGTTGATGCAGTGCACTAATTTTGCAAACCATTTCTTCTCGTATCAGTGTCGAACTCACTGCGTGGTTGGATACGGATAGGTACAGATAAAACATTTCACCTGTGTTCGATTTTGTTAGCAGCTTCGTGCTTCCCATGTAAGTCTTAAGCCTTTGAAATGCTCTTCCGCATTCGTCATTCCATTCGAATGTCTTGTTCCCCTTCAAGATTTTGAAGAATGACAAAAGACTTGTCTAATGATCTGGAGATAAATTTGTTTAGAGTTGCCATCCTTGCATTAAGACTTTGAACACCTTTTATGTCTGTCGGCGATTGCATGTTGAGAAGCGTTTGTATCTGCTTTGGATCAGCTTGAATTCCTCGCTGGTTGATCATGTACCCAAGGAACTTCCCTAACTCCACTTCAAAGGTGCATTTATCTGAGTTTAGCTTCATCTTGTACTTCCGAAGTTGGAAGAAAGCTTGTTCGAGGTCCGTAACATGGTCTGTTCTGCATGAGTTTTTGACGAGCATATTGTCGATTTAAACCTCCATTGTTTTGCTGATCTGATCTCTAAACATCTTGTTTACTAGCAGTTGATACTCCCGCATTCTTCAATTCGAACGACATTACCCGATAACAGTACTTTCCCCTTTCCGTTATGAATGATGTTTTTTCTTGGTTGGAGGGTACATTTGTATTTGATTACACCCGGAATACGCGTCCATGAAGGACATTTCATGCCCAGCAGTTGCGTCCACTATTTGATCTATTCGTGGAAGTGAAGATGTTTTTGGGGCAGACTTTATTTAGGTTGGTGTAATCCATGCACACCCTCCATTTCTTGTTCTTCTTTTTTACTAGTACCGTGTTCGCCAACCAATTTGGATAATGAGTTTCTCTTATCATTTCTGCGCTGAGCAGTCGGTGCACTTTTTTGTTTATTGCCTAATTACGTTTCGGGGCCACCGGCCTTCTTTTTTGTCGAACCGATTTCTTATCTGGATTCACTTGCAATGGAAGTAGAATCCAAAAGGAACCCTGAAGATTTGGTCCATTCACAAGTCGTGCATCTTTCACCTTCATTGGAGGAAACATAATCCCATTCCACAATGAAAATGAAGATTTTTAACATAGTACAAGATCAGTGAAACCGGAACTACTACCATATTATATTGGGTCCATGTGTTCAACACATCTGAAAGATTCTAAAAAATGTAGCAAATTTAAAATTAAAAAAAACCGTAATTATTTTGTATACAAAACATTTCAGATTTTGTCGGAAACATTGTTTGTCGGTTAGATAATAACTATTAGTGGTTTACTAGGCAAAATTATGTCTTTAATGTAATGTCAATCCTCTAGGCAAAACCATATCTTAGGGCTCGTTTGGTTACTCGATGGAATGGGAATGGGAATGAGAATGGTAATAGAAATGGTAATGGTAATGGGAATGAGAATGGTAATGAAAATGGTAATGGGAATATGTATGTTTGGTATACTTTTAAAATGGTAAGGTGGTAATGTAAAATTTATTTCCAAAAATACCCTCACTTAGTTAAAATGGGGGAGAGTGAGGAGGATAAAAATGGTCATTATTTAACTTTGACCATTACAATGGGAATGGTAATGGCCATTCATAGGGGGGGAGGTAGGAATGGCCATTACAACCAAATTTGTAATGGGAATGACCATTACGATGGTTTTATGTGATACCAAACGCAGGAATGCCTTTGACCCATTACATTGTAATGGTCAAACCATTACATTACGACGGTCAATGGGCTAACCAAACACGCCCTTAGAGGTCAAGTCTAGTTAACGTAGAAATATGGTTGCACTTCTATCGCTTTACTCATCCAATTCAAGTTGTTTGAGGAAAGACTCAGTTGCTTGAATTTGTGTAGCAAACAAAGGAAGAATGCCCAAGGGAAAGCGAACAATAAACATTTCATTCAAGAGTAAGACAAATTCTGTCAAAGATGCCACGTGTAAAAGCATATATAAGATCACAAATAGACTATGTCAAAGTACCACTTCGTGTATATCGTTCAATAATATCTTCAAGACTATTCTAACACCCTAAAAGATTGAGGAACATGTATTTTTTATTTTGATAACAAAAAACTAAACTTAAATTCAACAAATCATCATGGATCACATTACGCCCCAACTCAACAGTTTCACACTGTTAGTAAATTGAGTACCATTCTCACTGATACTGCTGCTGCTGCTAGAAATATCACCCCTATTACATTGATATACAGATGCAACCAAAAGATGTGGTCTGATTGCAAGTTCGCGTAACAAATACAGCTCTAGCAGACTCGAACTGGACTAACAAGGGCTTAAGGAACTGTTGTCATTCAAGATTTACTGCCAAGATAGATGATCCTCATGGCCTTCAGCAGAAGCAGCTGTATCCCTGCAGTCAGTCAAAAAAATCACCTTCTTGAACTCTTGAGACAACAACCATTCACAAGCTTTGCAAATACACTCCAACTCTGCTTGGAAGCTAGACCTTACTACCATTCTGCACCAGCCCTTATTTAGACCTACTACCTTTCCAGCTGCATCTATAATAAAGTAACCAAACGTACCTTCAAGCTTGCCCCTATGAAAAGCTACGTCGGTTATAACAAATTTGAAATCTGTGAAGTCCAAATGGCCAAATGAATGCATCACACCATGAATAGATTACTGTTTTCTAATAAGAACACATACATCAGAATCAACAGGTGCTGTTACAGAGTTAGGATCAGTGTATCTTGATGACCACCGGAACTTAAACAACTTGTTTATCACCACAACTCATTGCCTAACCGTAAAGGGTTTTCCTTCTTACACCAAACTGTTTCTGCCCAGCCAAATATCAACCACTGTAGTTAGAACAGTCATATCTCTATCTTTCAATAACATCATCTGAATGCAGGCTCCACAAATATGCCACCAAGTCTTGCTCATGGTGCAATGGAACATTGTTCCATCTGATTGGCAAGGGAGACAAAATCCAAATTTGGACAGCTATATGCCAATGAGGAATGCTGTCAGGTTCAGTGTTGCAAAGTGGGCAAAGATTGTCCGCTGCTAAATGGTATTATCTAAGGATTTCTCCAACTGGGAGTATTCTTTATATATTTTCCATATGAACATTTGGATTCTGTGAGGGACATGATGGTGCCAAATACCATGCAGAACTTTCCTATTGTATAATCTGGAGGAAGAAGCTACATCTGACACTCCTATTTCTTCCCTGGAAGACTTGTAAGTTGATTTCACATTGAATTGACCCGTTTTTATCCTTCTTCCACACTAAAATATACTTATCTTCTTGTTGCCTGATTTGTGCACTACCAATAGCACTCGCCACTTCAGGAGGGAAGAACATGTGAATGGTTGGAGAGTACAATTGCCGTCCACCTTCTTCTTCCCAGATTATTAAGTCAGAGACTGAATCGAAAAGAGCTCTAGTACTGATAGGAGTGGAGTCCTTGAGAGGACAGAAATCATCAATCCATCTATCTTCCCAAATATCAAAAGAGTGGCCATTACTGACAGTCCCAAGAGACCATTCCTTAATGACATTAACCGCTTGAGCAGGATTTCTCTAAACGTATGAAGCACCATTCACCTTAAAATTAGCCTTAAACAAACTGATATTCCTAAAATAAATGGATTTAATCAAGGTAGGCCAAACAATTTGTTTCTGTTTTAAGACAAACAACAACAAACACACAACTTAACCTACAACTAAAAGAGAGAGAGCAAGTTACCTCAACCATCCATCTTTTGTCATTCAATAAAGGCAAAAAGACAAATTTTTTTTTGAGAGAATGAATCAAAATAGATAGATTCTGAACAATGGGTATGGGTAATGGGTCGGTGTGGTTTTCCCTTTAGTATATCTTATCTTTGTGCTGTGACTAAGGTGGATGGAGGTGGCGGCAGGACTGTGAGGAAGGAGGAGGAAGAAGGTGGCGGAGGAAGGGGAGGGTGGCGGTGGGGCTAAGAGGGTTTGTGAGAGAGAGTAAGAGATTAAAGAGAGAGATGGTTTGTAAGGGTGGATTAGCTAGGAGTTAAAAAAACGTTTTGAAAAATTAAGAAGGGGTAAATTTGTCATTTAAAAAATATTGAATAGAATTGGTTAGTCAATGTGGTTGAACACACAGTTATAGGTGTTAGACTGAAATAAAGAACAAATAGGGGTTAGATAAAAATATACATAAACAAATGGGAGCCAAATGAAAAATAACTCTTAAAAAAAGTCATCAATCGATTTGACAAAATTTTGAACCAAACCAAATTTATAAACTAAAATGAACAAACATAAGTTTGCATCAACTGAAACAAAACAAACTGAAAAAAAAAATTCACTAAAACTGAACCATAGTATATTATTATAATTCTTTTACATAAATCAAATAGTATGTTTATTTATTTATTTTTGGTTGAATATATTCAAGAGCTGAAAGTTGAAATAGTAAGTTTGAAATGTTTTAAATAGAACTGAATCCGACCGTTTCGGTTTGTTTAATTGTTTTGTTGAACCCTAATATTTAGAATATAGTAAACGCAAATTAAATGTCAATAACTCTTGATATTGATGGATATGGTAAAGTTCAAAACAATCCCTCTTCACGATATTGCATATTAAGATGTTTTGATATATAGATTCGGGTTAGCAAACAAAGTAATCACTGTATAGACTCCACTATTATAAATTGTTGGAGTTGAGATGGGAAGGGGGATATTGAGTTTGATAACTCATTGATGCTGATCAAGTATATATATACAGTAGAAGTTGGAAGACAATGATGGCAAAAATTGGTGGGGTTTTTAATTGAGGAAGATATGATTGAACGCATGATAAGCTGAAGGATATGAGTATTGGGCATCACACTACAAAAAAAACATTAATAGCTACGGAAATTAGCGACGGTTTAAAAAAACGTCGCTAATTATAAGATTTGCGATGGCAAAAAACTATCGCTAATGCTTTTGACACTATTTCAACCCAAATTTACAAAAATCCGTCGCTAAATATTTAGCAACGGCAAAAAGCTGTTGCTAATTCTTGTATTATCGACGGTGTCTTAGCCGTCGCTAAGCTTTACAAATAAAATGCATTAGCTATGGTATTGTACCGTAGCTAATGAATTTTTTGAAAAAAAAATATACAAAAAATTATTTAGCCACAGTAACTCAGCCGTCGCTACTCTTTACAAATATTTTTATATTAGCGACGACATTTTGCCGTGGGTAATTGATTTAAAAAAAAATTTAACATTATTTTTATATTAGCGACGGCATTTTGCCGTGGCTAAATGGTTTTAAAAAAAATATTTTAACATTATTTTTATATTAGCGACGGCTTTTTGCCGTGGTTAAATGGTTTTTAAAAAAACAAAATTTAAATTATTTTTATATTAGTGACGGCATTTTGCCGTGGCTAAATGGTTTTTAAAAAAAATATTTTAACATTATTTTTATATTAGCGACGGCATTTTGCCGTGGCTAAATGGTTTATAAATAAAATATTTTAACATTATTTTTATATTAGCGACGGCTATTTGTCGTGGCTAAATGGTTTGTAAAAATTAAACACTAAAGAATTTAGCTACGACACAAAACCGTGGCTAAGTTTTAAATTTTTTTTATTAGCAACGGCAAAAAAATCGTGGCTAATTGATTTTTTTGAGATCAGATCAGATCAAATCGAAGAAGAAGATATGATAAGATCTTGATCATATATTGATCAAGATATGATTAAGATCAAGATCGAAGAAGAAGATAAGATATGATCAAGATCGAAGAAGAAGATATAATCTTGATCAGATCTGAGATCAGATCAGATCGAAGAAGAAGATATGATCAGATCTTGATCATATCTTGATCAAGATCAAGATCGAAGAAGAAGATATTATCAAGATCGAAGAAGAAGATAAGATCTTGATCAAGATAGAAGAAGAAGATATGATCTTGATCAAATATGAGACCAGATCAGATCGAAGAAGAAGATCATATCTTGATCAAGATATGATCAAGATCAAGATCGAAGAAGAAGATATGATCAAGATCGAAGAAGAAGATAAGATATGATCAAGATCGAAGAAGAAGATATGATCAGATCTTGATCATATCTTGATCAAGATATGATCAAGATCAAGATCGAAGTAGAAGATATGATCAAGATCAAAGAAGAAGATAAGATATGATCAAGATCGAAGAAGAAGATAAGATCTTGATCAAGATAAAAGAAGAAAATATGATCTTGATCAAATCTGAGATCAGATCAGATCGAAGAAGAAGATATGATCAATCTTGATCAAGATCAAGATCGAAGAAGAAGAAGATATGATCAAGATCGAAGAAGAAGATAAGATATGATCAAGATTGAAGAAGAAGATAAGATCTTGATCAAGATCGAAGAAAAAGATATGATCTTGATCAAATCTGAGATCAAATCAAATCAAGGAAGATCAGATCGAAGAAGAAGATATGATCAAGATCAAGATCGAATAAGAAGATATGATCAAGATCGAAAAAGAAGATAAGATCTTGATCAAGATCGAAGAAGAAGATATGATCTTGATCAAATCTGAGATCAGATCAGATCGAAAAAGAAGATATGATCAAGATCAAGATCGAAGAAGAAGATAAGATATGATCAAGATCGAAGAAGAAGATATGATCATATCTTGATCAAGATATGATCAAGATCAAGATCGAAGTAGAAGATATGATCAAGATCGAAGAAGAAGATAAGATATGATCAAGATCGAAGAAGAAGATAAGATCTTGATCAAGATCAAAGAAGAAGATATGATCTTGATCAAATCTGACATCAGATCAGATCGAAGAATATCAGATCGAAGAAGAAGATATGATCAGATCTTGATCAAGATCGAAGAAGAAGATATGATCAAGATCGAAGAAGAAGATATGATCAAGATCGAAGAAGAAGATAAGGATATGATCAAGATCGAAGAAGAAGATATGATCAAGATCGTAGAAGAAGATAAGATATGATCAAGAAGATATGATCAAGATCAAGATCGAAGTAGAAGATATGATCAAGATCAAAGAAGAAGATAAGATATGATCAAGATTGAAGAAGAAGATAAGATCTTGATCAAGATCGAAGAAGAAGATATGATCTTGATCAAATCTGAGATCAGATCAGATCGAAGAAGAAGATATGATCAATCTTGATCATATCTTGATCAAGATCAAGATCGAAGAAGAAGATATGATCAAGATCGAAGAACAAGATAAGATCTTGATCAAGATCGAATAAGAAGATATGATCAAGATCAAGATCGAAGAAGAAGATGTGATCAAGATCGAAGAAGAATATAAGATATGATCAAGATCGAAGAAGAAGATCTTGATCTTGATAAAAATTTAACAATATTTTTATATTAGCGCCGGCATTTTGCCGTGGCTAAATGGTTTTTAAAAAAATTTATTTTTACATTATTTTTATATTAGCGACGGCATGTTGCCGTGGCTAAATGGTTTTTTTTTATAAATATTTTAACATTATTTTTATATTAGTGACGACATTTTGTCATGGCTAATTGATTTTTAAAAAAAAAGTTAACATTATTTTTATATTAGTGACGACATTTTGCCGTGGCTAATTGGCTTTTAAAAAAAAATTTAACATTATTTTTAAATTAGCGACGGCAAAATTTAACATTATTTTTAAATTTAACATTAAAATTTTTTTAAAAAACAATTAGCCACGACAAAATGCCGTCGCTAATATAAAAACAATTAGCCACTGTAAGTATGAAATGAATATTATGGAAAACATTATTATTTAAAAATAATCTATTGGGAAGGTGTTGTTCAAATATTTCAATTAAGACAAATGTTTATTTTTCTTTATTTGTGGAAAGGGAATAAGGCTAATGATGAGTGCTTGAGTTGTTGGGGGCATGATTCCATTATTTGAATTTGAAGAGAAAACAAGGTAACAATGCTCCAAGAAGAATGAACTAACTACCATTCGTTCACAAGTGATCTGGGCCAAGTTCGCCTAACCATTGTTAAAGAATGTATCGGATGTTTGACTAGTGGAGTGAAAGCATAAACGCATAGAGCAATGATTATGATTAACGAATATTATGGCAATTCCTTTAGGATCTATTTATAAAATTTGTCGTGTTAGCACAAGTGATCTGGGCCAAGTTCGCCTAACCATTGTTAAAGAATGTATCGGATGTTCGACTAGTGGAGTGAAAGCATGAACGCATAGAGCAATGATTGACGAATATTATGGCTGGATGCTGAATGATATCTTTTAGGCAAAACAAATGTTTCAATGCTTGGCTATTGCTAAAATGTAAAGAAGAATGTTAATAACCTAAAACCATCTCGAACGCTACAAGATGGATAGGGATGGATATGAATAAAGATATCAATCCCTATTCATTATCTATATAAAATGGCCCAATGTTGATTCGCAAAAAATGGATAGTTGCTCTGTTTTCTTATAAAATTTCGATCATTTTTCTCAATTCTTTCTCATGCAATTCTCTGTCAATGGTAGGATCTCAACTAATCTTGCAAGTGAAATGTAGGGCACCTCATAACTTCAATTTCACTCAACTTGAAGATGAAGTCCTATGTAGGGCTTGGATAGCAATCAGAGAAGATCCAATTATTGGCACTAATCAACAAGGCCAGATGATGTGGGTGCGCGTAGGTGAATTGTATTGAAAATTTGGACGAAAATCTATTCAACCATCCACCTAGTGCGATCAACGAGGCCATAGTAGAAATGCAGGCACTGATAAGGCAAATTACTTTTATATTTCAAATTCATTTAGTTATTTATTATAGTTGTTTTGAAAATGATGTTTGATTTAGTTTTTCATAATATTTGTTTCGGTTTATGTAGTTTATGGCGCAAAGATGCTATATAGTCAACTAAATGGTAGCAGGTTCAAGTTTAAGACTTGTTGGGGTATACTCAAGGACATGCCTAAGTGGCGCCAATGGAATACTGACGCAGACGATATAGTAAAAATAAACCCAACAAGAGAAATACTAGAAGAGATTTCGATGGAATCCCATAGGATGCTACTTATCCTCCTGTGTGGGAGGCTCAACATTGGTACAGGTGTGTCTTAGAACGAAGACCTGATACGTTCGTACATATAATGGAAGACTCTCTTCTTCGTACAAGGAAAATATTTGATATGACCGTCGCAATTGCATAGAAGGAATTAGAGCTGAAGTTACAATATATTGCATAGAAGGAATTAGAGCTGAATTAGAGCTGAAGTTACAATAAACAACAAAAGCAAATATAACAACACTTAATCAAATTAAATTACTAATTGTTTCAAGAAGTGTTTTCTCCAATTCTACACCAGTCGACGAGTTGATCAGTTGGATAACAGTACGCAAGCACACAGATTGTGGCCATCATCTTTTGCAAAGATGAATGACTTTTTTTCCTAACTGCATCAACGCCTTGTTGAAATACGGATCATTTTCCTCCAAAGCGTTCAAGATGGGGACAAATAGAAGTTTACTTATTCATTGAGCGACGAAAATAAGATTTTGAATAAGTTGGCTTCACTACGAAGATCATTCTAGAGTCGTACATGACCTTCTTCCCTGTTATGCTCAATGACTTGCCTTCCTTTACAATAACCTCTATGAGAAGAACCTTGATCTTCTTCTTCTTGTTGATATTGGATTACAATAATACTCGGTGTGATGAAAATAAAGATTCTTTCCTATATGGAACATTTGTAACTAGCAAAAGGATAAGAAAAGATGATAGATGAATGAAAAAATGTTTGCAAAGATAAAATGAAAACGTTGAATGGGTTCCTATGATGTAGTACCCTGTTAAAATAAGCTCAACCACACAAAACGTATTGCCCGCATATCATGAATCTCAAAAGGGAGAATAATATTATTATCAAGTAATAATTCATCTCTATTATTGTTTGTATTATTTTGCAAAAGGATCTCCATAACACAAAATTATTGCACGCATTCGATGAATAACAACACAGAAATAAACTATATTTTTTTGAAATTAAAAATAAAAAATGAAAAATTATAAGGCTTTTGGTAGTACCAAGGAAGGTTATGGGGCAAATCACCAGATTGAAAAAATTAGTCGTTTGAAAGCTAGACGATTTGAGAAAAACCAACCGGCCTTTGACAAGCAGTCCGCTTTCTGTTATACATGGATAACAAGATGGATAAAGTTATTCGTTTTGGAGGATGGATAGGAGTTATCCATCCCCTTGGATGACAAAAATGGATAGGGATGGATAAAGATATCCATCTTCGGCTCATATATGTCCACTGGAGATGGTCTAACATCTATGAACTTTCCATAGGGCTTGGAGATAAAAAAGAAGATAATTCAATGAATCTTCCTTCAACCAATCTCAAATCTCCTCATTTACACGTTATTCCTTATAAAAATTTGCAACAATTATTCTCTCTGCCCTTTTTTTTTTTTTTTTTTTTCTCTTATCGGTTTTTCTAGTTGGTAGGCATCTATTGGCAGGAGTTTATTCTATTATATCAAATCTCTCCTTTCTACCTCTCTTTGTTTATCTTTGTTCTCCATGCAAGCTTTAAATCCGTGCCTAACATACTATTAGAATGGTAGGCAATCAATTTAACATAGTTTATACTACAGTCAACCATCAAAATACATGTAGGTATTTGTTAAAAACCATTTGCAGAGTATAACAACAGTTTGAAATAGATTTTAAAAATGTCTACCACTACTATGCCTCCCATATTATTAGTATGGTAGGCAATCAATGAATACACTCTAGATAATGGTAGGCACTCACATAATATGGGCATAATTCATTGCCTACTATAGATGTACATCGAAGATGCATAAATCATCAGTGCCTACCATTCACTTGTAAATTTTAGGTTATCTTTCTATCTTTTACCTACCATACACCTGGTACGATAGCCAAAATGTGTAAAATAACTTATAGACCATAAACAATCTTTGTGAGTGTTTAAGGATCACCATTATGGGTAGTCTGGGACAGTCAGCGCTAGCTTGCCCAAAAGTATGAGTATACTAGGCTAGTATGACTAGAAGGTTGTGAATCATTAATTTTTGAAAAAAAATAGTTGAAGTATTCGACTTCGAAGTTCTTTGCCTTAACTTTTATAAGGCTTATGTTGTAGCTCTAAGAGAGAACACAAGAAGGATCATAATGTTCAAGTGAAAACCTTTTATTGGTACCCCCCTCCAAAATGAAAATAATAATAATAAAATTTTTCCCAAGCATGCAATTTGAACATACAAACAAAATAAGAGATGTAAAGTTTGACAACTTATCTAAGCATGTAAGGCTATAAGTTTTTTTTTTTTTTTATGTTCACTCCCTCGCTCAAAGGAAGATAGAATCTTTAAACTCAAGATATGATGAAGTGATTGAAGGCTCAACAACTCTTCAAAGGAGGCATATGCTAATACAAAACTCCCTTCAACCTTTCTTCCTAGCTTTTATTTTCTCTTTAGATAACTAGATAGACTACGAAGAGGCAAAAAGTTTCTTCCCACAACACCATGGGATTTCTCATAAGGGATATGGGTGTTGAGTGGGAGAGTGCATCTTTCAAGGAATGTGAAGAAAATTGGTTTCATGAGATGATATGAGAGAGATGTTAGAGTGAATGTTTTGAGGCTTTTTTATAGGCATAAATTGTTGATGGAGAGGTGAAGTTGACTTTGATGTTTTGTTGCAATGGCTAGATGCAGAATGACTCTCTTTGACTGATTGTGACGTCCCATCTCAACGGGCATAAATCCAAAGGTGAAGTCGATTTTTCCTTGCCCATATCGTTTTCAAAATAAAAAAAAAGACTCCTTAGATGGGCAAAGTACTTTGTCATAAGGACTTGTCCATTTAGCACATGGGCTTGTCTCCTTATCTTCATATTGAAATTCATAATTTGAACTTGAATTTCTAGTCTTGAGTCATTGGTAGAAAATTCATCTTTGACTTGGACTTGACTTATTTTGACTTTGTCTTGTTAGCTTGACGTGGTCGTCATAGCTTTAACTTATCTTCATGAGTTGACTTCAATCTTGTCATTGACATTAGATCTAATGAGACAATCTTTAAATATTCTTTACAAATAATTGATCTAATCCCAACACTCGATATATCGTTCACGAGTTCACCATATATTTTTACACATGTTTTGACATAATTCAAAAATAAATTTTCACGGCCTAGCAACCGGCCTGTGTCGGGCTCTAGGTGGTTCCTTCCTTGCGAGATTCGTCAAATCTTCAGGGTTCCTTTTGGATTCTACTTCCATTGTAAGGAGGAGTGAAGGGAGAAAGATTGAGAAGAAACTTTTGTTACTTGGTGATATTGTTTGCTTGAGATTGAGTAATCTCAAGGATCGTTGCTTGACAACGTTGTAATCTTCAAGTAAGTGTTTCCATATCAATAAGATAGTTACAAAGTCGTCATCCGTGGAGTAGGAAAAGTCGAACCACGTAAATCCTAGCGTGATCTTTACTTTTCTGCATATTACATATTGCTTGTTGTTTGCTTATTACTTGCATAGCATTTTCAGTCATTCACTTTCACCAACTAGGTCTTGGCCTTGTGTTTAGTTTACTTGCAGCAATTGGTGTTTTAGACTAATTGTTCCAGCAGGTATTTCCCTTACAAGTGGTATCAGGGCGCCAATTGGTTGGTGTTTGTGCTTTGAAGGTGTAAAATAAAATGGCTGAAAGGGTTCATCGCGGGAGGATGGCAATGTAAAAAGTCCATGGGTTCGACATTGTTCGATTCAATGGTAGGAACAATTTTAAAGCTTGAAAAATGGATTGTAAAGATATTTTGGTTAGTTTGGATCAGATTGATGCACTATATGAGAAAAAAAATCATCATCAGATGAGACAATAGTTGAGGTTATTGAGAAGTGGAGTAAAATGGATCAGAAAGCATATAGTACGATTCGTTTGTGTCTTTCTCGTAATGTGGCTTGAGATGATAGCTCAGGGTATTTTGAATAAGCTTCAAGTTATTATTAGGATGCTTAAGCTCAATATCATATTTGTTCTACCAACGAGAAACCAATAGCCTAAAGAAAGCACTAAGAAAGAGATAAGTATTCCATATAGATTCATATATATATTGTGGTGCTATATGATCTTTAGCTATAGGTCTCGTATAATGTGCTTCCTATATTTTGTATTTATATGAGTCACGAGTAAGAGAAGGTTGTAACTGTCGATTGATGTTCATATTAGAGTGATCAGATGAGTATAATGTACCTATAGAAAAAGCTCTCCATTTTCAGGTTGCAGCCAGGTAAACTCATGACTGTACATAAATGAATTTGAATGTTTATACTCGGATTGTGTTAGCTTGGGAGCTAAATTTGAAGATAGTCAGAAAACATTATTTTTGTTAATTTCTTTATTATCGGAATGGGAACCGTTTGTTGATCAGATGACAACATTGAAGAAAGAAAAAATTGTGTATAGTGATATTGTTCAAGTTGTACTTGCAAAGGCTTCCAGAAATAGTGTTTCGAATTAGGAGGTTCAAGCACATGGTCTTTTGGTGACAAGGGGAAGAAATTACAAGAGGAACAACTACAGAAAGAACTGGTCTAAATCAAAAGGCAGATATAAGTCTAAGGTTGAATGTCACAAATGTAAGTGCAAGGGCCATTGCAAGAGGGATTGTCCAGACTGGAAGGATAATCACAACAAGCAAGAGAATGAGAGTAAGGGCGTAGTGAATGTTGTTGAGACACCGGATATGGTAGAGGATATTCTAATCGGGGGTGACTTAGCACATGCACTAATGACAAAATCTTATGACCATTTGTATGATGGTTGGATGTTGGATACGGAAGCTTCGTATCATATGTGTCCCGCAAGGGAATGGTTCAACACTTATCGAGAGGTTTTCAGTTAAAATGAGTGACTCTCGGCCTTGCAAGACAATGGATGTTGGTACAGTCAAATTCCAGTTGGCAGATGGGTCATGAAGATAGCTTACCGAGGTACGTCATGTTCCAGCTTTTTTCAAAGGGGTTGATTTCTCTTGGGGTGCTTCAAGCTCATAGCTACAAGTATATTGGTGACAATGGGTTCTGCAGTGTTTACTTTGGTGACAAGTTGCTTATGGCAGCGGTTAGGCATGCAAATTAGTATTTCCTTCAAGGTAGTCTAGTTGAAGGTAGAACTATGGTTTCTACAGTTGTTGATGAGAAATGCTTGAAGCACACACAGTTATGGCACATGAGATTATGGCATGTAGGTGAGAATGGATTAAGAACTTTAAGCAAGCGGGCTTGCTTGGCGGTGATAAAATGCCAAAGTTGAATTTGTGAAAATATTGCATCTATGGAAAGCAATGCAGAGCCAGTTTTAGTGATGCTACTCATAGAACCACGAGGATTGTGGATTATATCCACACTGATGTTTGGGGACCCTCTAGGGCCGCATCCAAGGGGGGTTCCAGGTATTTGTGTCTTTTATCGATAACTTCAGCTGGAGAGTATGGGTGTACACCATGATACATAAAAATGAAGTCATTGATATCTTCAAGAAGTGTAAAGCTATGATTGAGAAACAAACTAGAAAGGTGATCAAAGTACTGAGATCTGACAATGGCGGGGAGTATACCGAGGATCCCTTGAAACAGTTTTGTTTGTAACATGGCATTAGAAAACACTTCATAGTGAAGTCAACACCACATCATAACAGGTTAGCAGAGCGGATGAACCGTACCCTGTTGGAAAAAGCACAATGCATGTTGTCCAGTGCAGATTTGGGCAGAATATGGTGGGCTGAAGCAGTAAACACAGCGTGCTATCTCATTAACCGCTCTCCTTCATCAGTTATTGAGTCTAAGATTCCTATGGAGGTATGGTCTGATATTTCTTCATATTATTCTAACTTGAAAGTATTTGGTTGTCCAACATATTTTCATGTTAGGGAGGATAAAATTGGAGTAAGGGCTAGGAAAACTATTTTCTCGATTATCCAGATAATGTGAAAGGGTATAGATTATGGTGCCTTGACTTGCAGAAGTTTGTGATCAGTCGAGATGTGAAGTTCCATGAGGAGACTTTGTTACAGGAAAAGTGTGAGATATGCAAATATGGTTCCCCTATTTGGAGGGGTGATAGCTATGATGAATATGAGGATGCTGAAGATTCACTGCAGGTAGAGCTTGGAGCTCCTAGATCTCATACAAGGCATGATGTTCCTTCTACTGAAGGAAGAGGTGATACAGATATGATGTCTGATGAGACAGTGGCTGAAGATGAGGTTCCTATTGATGGGGACAATGATCCTACACAACAACTAGTTCAACAGTTACAAACACCTTTTTTAGCAGCATACAATAAACCTAGAGTAAGACGTGCACCACTTAGATTTAGCAGCATTCTCAGTTCTTGATGGGTATGATGATGTTCTTACCACATATATGCAGGCTTTGCAAAGTGTTCACAAAGAGGAGTGGAATGAGGCTTTGGTTGTGGAAATGTTATTTTTTAAGAAGAATCATACATGAGAGCTTGTGACACTCCCTATAGGGAAGAGGCCGATTGGGTGTAAGTGGGTTTTTACAGTGAAAGACGGGATTCCAGATTCCAGAGGTACTTGTACAGGTATACGATACAAGGCAAGATTGGTGACTAAAGGATATGCACAGCAAGAAGGTGTGTACTACAATGAAGTATTCTCTCCGGTGGTAAAACACATTTCTAACAGAGTCCTTTTGGCTTTAGCAACTTAGTTTGACTTAGAGCTCGAGCAACTTGATGTCAAGACTGCTTTCTTGCATGGAGATTTGGAAGAAGACATATACATGTCTCACCCCAACGGATATGCTATTGTTGGTAAGGAAGAAAAGGTATGGAAACTGAAGAAGTCACTGTATGGGTTAAAGCAATCTTCAAAGCAGTGGTACAAGAGGTTTGATAATTTTATGATTGAGTTGGGATATGCGAGGAGTCAGTATGATCCTTGTGTATTCGCATAGAAGCTCAAGGATAGGTCTTTCGTGTTTCTCTTACTTTATGTTGATGACATGCTCATTGTTGCGAAGAGCATGAAAGAAATTGATAAATTGAAATTGAAACTTACCATGGAATTTGAGATGAAAGATCTTGGTTCAACGAAGAAGATACTTGGGATGGAGATAGTGAGAGATAGGAAGAATGTCATATTGACATTGTTACAGAGACAATACATTGAGAAGGTTATTCACCGTTTTGACATGGATACGTCTAAGCCGGTAAGTACTCATTTGGTTGCTCAATTTAAGCTATCGGATAAGTTGTCTCCTAGCATAGAGGATGAAAGGGAATACATGTCACAGGTTGCCTATGCTAGTGCAATTGGTAGTATTATGTATGTCATGATCTGCACACGTTTGGATATCGCCCATGCAGCCAGTCTGGTTAGTAGGTTTATGTCAAACCCGAAAAAACAACATTGGAAAGCAGTGAAGTGGATATTGAGATATCTTCGGGGTACGCTGGAGGTTGGTTTAGTAAATGAGAGAGGAGATGTCAAATATGATCCGAAGATATGTAGATTCGGATTGTGCTGGTGATCTTGATAGGCGTCGATCGATTACAAGTTATTTTTTTACATTGGCAATGGGTCCGGTGAGTTGGAAGTCTCAGTTACAGTCTACAGTTGCTTTGTCTACCACTGAAGCAGAGTACATGGCTCTTACAGAGTCGGTGAAAGAAGCCATTTGGCTTCGAGGCTTGGTTAGTGATTTGGGTATTACTTAGGATGAGGTGACAGTGTTATGTGACAGTCAGAGTGCTATCCAATTGGCAAAAAACAAGGTTCATCATGGGCGGACGAAACACATTGATGTGTGGTATCATTTTCTGAGGGATGTCATCGAAGATGGCGAGGTTTTCTTGGATAAGGTGAGTACTCAAGACAATCCAACTGATATGTTGACAAAAGTGGTTCTAGGGATCAAGTTTGAGCATTGTTTCAACTTGATCAAGCTCTCTCAGTGTTGACGCCCCAAGGGGGCAGGGCCCTTAGGGGCATATCAACGATTCTTGTGACCGAGAAATGGATCTTGGCGGTTTTTTCATGCCAAGGTGGAGATGCTTATGTGGTTGTTTGTGATGCTTATATGGTGGCCTGAAATTGTTCGCCAAGGTGGAGATTATGAGACAATAACTCCTTTACAAACAAGGAATCAAAGTCCTTGTGTTGTTGGCTCCCAATTTGTTGGGAAGAGTTGGACAAGGATTCTTTTGTTGCTCACAATTTATGTGGGACTCAAAGTCCTCCTCTTCTCTATTTAAAAACAACGTATAGACAACATGATATCCAGGCAGCAAATCAATGTGAGCAGGCAACATAATCAACATGAGCAGGCAGCATACACAATGTGAGCAATAGCAACATAACATGAGCAGCAACAACACAACGTGAGCAGCGTCAAATAGGCTGCGGGAACGGCGTGAAACAGGCTGCGAGTTCGGCGTGAAACAGGCTGCGAGTTTGGCGTGAATCGGTGTGCGCAGTGTGAAACAGTAACCAAGTAGAAGGGTTGAAATTGGGCGATTTTGGGTGTTCTTCGTTTGTGAGTTTCATCAAATCTTCGGGGTTCCTTTTGGGTTCTACTTCCATTGTAGGGAGGAGTGAAGGAAAAAAGATTGAGAAAAAACTCTTGTTACTTGGTGGTATTGCTTGCTTGAGATTGAGTAATCTCAAGGATCGTTGCTTGACAACGTTGTAATCTTCAAGTAAGCGTTTTCATATCAATAAGATAGTTACAGAGTTGTCGTCCGTGGAGTAGGCAAAGCCGAACCACATAAATCCTAGTGTGATCTTTACTTTTTTGCATATTATGTATTGTTTGTTGTTTGCTTATTACTTGCATAACGTTTTCAGTCATTCACTTTCACCAACTACGTCTTGGCCTTGTGTTTAGTTTACTTGCAGCAATTGGTGTTTTAGACTAATTGTTCCAGCGTGTATTTCCCTTACAGTATGTTCCTTGGTTTTCTTTCGTGTGGGTGAGGGCTTGTCCTCCCTTGCTTTTGTATATTCTTTAATTTTTAATCCCTAGCGCGGTGTGCTTTTGACTCTAGTTTTCCTTATGAAAAAAAGGTTCCATATTGATCCCTCAATTAATGATTATTCGACATGTCCTTTTTTTTTTTTTTTTTTTTCTTTCTTTCGACATGTCCTTTACTTTCTAGTATTGCCATAAGGTGGGATAATAAGTAGTTCTACATTGAATCTCATATATTTCTTCCTTTTTTCTCTCCCAGTTATGCACAAACGAAAAGGAACATTAAATGAAGCAAACAATACCACCAAGTAACAAGAGTTTTTTCATTGATTTGGTACTTATTGTTTAGGTAGAAACTTCGATTTGGATATTTTAGGTCAAATAAAACCCATAAAAATTTATGTTTTTTCACATTTTAGATTTGTTATAGGACAATTATTTTTGTAGAAAATAAAGGAAAATGATGACTTGAGTAATTTTGCACTATGATTTATGCAGTTAAAGAACATTGCTCCTAATTGTATCTTGTTTGAATGATATTTCAACTCTTGCGAAAATATGCAAGACGGATCTATGGAGGGGCTCCTTCCATCTCCCATCATTCACTTGACAAACTTAATTTCATTGTAAGGTAACCCTCCACAAATTTTATAAGACATTTAATATTGTTATGATGAAAATTATATGTACATAAATTTGACATTATTGATGTGTGAGCAATTGAGATGAAATTCTTTTGTTATTTTTCATTGGATGACTATTTAGTAGATGTTCATCCCTCCCGTCCCATCCCAAACCCGTTTGGGATGGGATGAGGTCTATCACATCCCAATCCCGAACAAACGGAAAGGGATAGGAATGAAGTCCATCTCGTTCCATCCCGTCCTATGCCCACCCCTAGCATTGATTGAGGGCGTTTAACTGTATAAACATGTTTATCTGCTTATAATTTTAGGTTGTAGATTGTAGATAGAGATTTCTTGGGAATCGCATGGGTCAATGGGTCCAGGTTAATGAATAATTCAGGGCTCATATTAGTTGTCAAGCCTTTTATGTGCCATGTGGCACATTCTTCATGGCGCATTAATATTTTTGGTTGAGTCTGGTAAGATATAGTTGGCTTAGATCAACCTCATTTTTCAAACCAATTTTTAATGGTTGAATCGATATAATACCAATTTTAATGGCTGAATCGAAATAGAGTGAGGCTTGGGAACTAGGATTTGCAACTATGTTTTGCAACCAGGATGTTGTGGCATCATCAAAGGAGTTTTTTACAACCTTGAGATACACAAACTTTTTGGAGATTTCATCATTCTTTTGAGATCACGCCACGTCACCCTGGTTGCAAAAACTGGTTTCCTAGCATTCTTATCGAAATATGGATTCAAGTAGTAGTGACAAGCCATGTGGAGGGGGGAATACCAGTTGATCAAACTTTCATGAAGATGGATTCGTTTTTTTTTTTTTGGTAAAAACACTTACTTTAAATATCATTAATAATATCTATTACAATACCTTAGTCCTGCTTGAGTAACTAAGTCGTGAGCTTCTATGTTAAGAGCTCTATTAATATAATTACAATATCACTTAGGATGAGAAATAAGTAAACGTCTAATATTACTAATCAACGGTCGCCACGCCCATTTTGCTGTAGTATGAGACTGGGAAGGATCATCATGAAGGGTAGAGGTAAGGGTCCCCGAACTCCCAAAAGAAGACTTGTACTCCATTGCTTGGCTTGGACAAGTAGAAGAAATGTTTATGCTACATAACACTCTGCCACTCTAGCGAGCACTTCACCTTGCAAGGAGACTGCAAAGACACCAATGGCACCCTGTAGAGATCTGGCTTAAAAACTAGCATCATAAGTAACAATAATAGTATCGGGGTGAAGGGGTAATAGAAGAGATTGGTGATGGTGGCTACTAAGATTGAGACAATGAGTTTTGGTTGACAGTATTTGTTTGGTGATACAATTAATTCGAGCATTAAATTCTTCAGTATGAGGACCTAAGGGTATAGAGAAGATAGTTTGAGAGTTGATAGCAGGATTGGGGACAGTGACAACATTCTCTAAAACCTGGTGTGTAGATGAAGGATTGGTCTTAATGTGATCCTAGTTGGAAAACCATATCTGATGCCAGGTTTTCCAAGTGTGCTGAAATTTGGCAAAAAACTTGTTCGGACACAGGGTGATGTTATTGAAAATGGAATTGTTCCTAGTAAACCAGATGGTACTCAAAACAACCACAAATTGAGACAACATTTCATTTTTGTTCCCAGGGTGCGCTTTGGCCGATTTTCACATAAAATTAAAAAATGTGGTTATGGAGGGGGGTTGAAACTGTCGTCTAACTAGTCTATAGGGATAGACGAGGTCATCCAGAGATGATGGGCAAAAGGGCAAATGAAGAACATATGAGTTAAATCCTCGGGATTCTTCTTGCAAAATGGGCATTGATCCTCAATGGGTGTGTGCAATCTAGCTAAATTAGATCTAATGGGAAGAATGTTCCGGTCAGCTTCAATAAGATAAAAAGTGTTTTAGGAGGGGCCCTAATTCTCCAGAGCTCTCGAATGAGATTGTGCTCGAAAGGGTGCGGATCGACGAGAGTAGTAGAGTTGTAAGTGGATGTGGAAATGGTAGAGAAAACTTTAGTAGCACTTTTGACTGAAAACTTTTCATTTTTTTTCCAGAATCCAAATAAGAGAGTCCGGGGCATCAGAAGCTCTAATAACCGTATTGATGATATCATTAGCCACAGGTGAAGGAAAAAAAGAGTGGATCCGAGTTGGCGTTCAAATTCCAGAGATCCTGAATTGAAGAGGGAAGAGTTCGTGGAAAGGTAGCAAGGGTGCTATCAAGGTGTATCAGATTGGGCTTGACCCAACAATCTCTCCAGAGGTCAATGGTAGTACCAAACCTAATTTGCCATAACAGATGACTACGCATTTGTTTAAGGGTCGAGAAGTTACCTCTCCTGGCAAAGGAGGCGATGGAAGAGGCTTTGGAGAGCTGGGCCAGGGTTTTATTGTTAAAATAAATTGCCTTAAGTTTGAGAGTTCTCGGTGAGTAGGGGCATGAAAATAGATGTCACGTGCTCTTGGCCATCAGAGCATAATTCTTATTCCTAGGCATAGGAATATTGAGGCCTCCAAGGGTGCAAGGCTGAGATATGAGATCCCAGGTATGAAGATGAATTCATTAAATAATATGAAAGTTTGTTAACAGGACATCACGTGTTGTGAAAGTTAGAGCCCATTGACGACATTGAAATTTTGTTTGTGGGATTCCAAGCAAAGTTTGCCCAATATGAGGTATTAAAGGAAGTATAACTTTATCGAAAGGACATAAGTTTTTTTAAGGTGATGGTCAAACAAAAGTGCTTTAAATATGATGGTGAAACCCTTCAACAAAGACATTACCTTAATTACTTATTAGGGCAATGAGTAAGTCTACAGGCTACCAGGCACCGTCCATTTGCATCGAGATAGGAATTATTTCATATCTCGAGGCAAATGGACGGTGTCTGTTGCCACCAGGCACAACACCAGACAAGCTACCAGTGCACACTTAAGAATTTTTGTAGGAAAATATAGTGACTTGTCCTATTACAATTTAATTAAACAAACTTAAAAGATGCAAATTACTCTATTACAATTTCGAAATTCTTGATTGACACTGAACTATAATATTCTGGGTGGATGTAAATCGTAGGGGTGGGCAAAAACCGATTTAAATTCGGTTAACCGACCGAACCGGTTTTCAAATTCGGTTCGGTAACTGAACCGAAATATGAGTAGAAAGAAAATAATTTAAACCGAGCCGAACCGATTATAAACGGTTTGAAATCGATTTACGATTTTGAACCGACCGATTTATAACCGAACCGACCGATTAATTAGATATATATAAATAACTAAATAACATGTAGGTGTCAATACCTAATTAGTGCAACAAATGCACTGCAGTACACCTTGTTGCACTGAATCGCCCCCCTTCTCATAAAGTTTTCAATTTTGGGCTAAAATTGGGTCTGTAAAAAAATTGGGCACGTAAAAAAATTGGGCATGTTTTAATGAAAGTCTTTCAAGTGCTTGAGCCCGAAATTTCGACCCAACCAATCCGAATTCATCGGTTTACAAATACAAAATTCGGTTTTGGTTTGGGTTTTGGGCAAACCGAATGAAATCGGTTTGGGGCTCAAAACCGAACCGAACCGACATTGCCCACCCCTAGTAAATCGTAGAGTCGTGTTATATATCTCAACTCACTATGTAACACCACCATTTCTACTTACTAAAACTTTCATCCCCTCAATTCTAAGTAATAAAAAAATACCCAAATTCACAATTTTTGTTTAATTTCAAGCTAGCACCCAATGACGGCGTCATGCAGATTTATTTTCCTGTCCAAATCTGCGAGATTTAAACTTAATTTCACAACCTATGTGTTGCGCCTTATTGCGGAAGCGGGTAGACACCAACAATTGCACACAAGTACCACAAGGATCCAATCAATTAAATAGAGCAACTAGCAATGAAAGAAATTAGAGAAAATTAAGAACATACCACAAGAGACACAAGGTTTACGTGGTTCAGCAATTGCCTACGTCCACAGTGAGGTGATTCCACTATATTCAAGAACAAGGTACAAGAAGATGACAATTCTCACACAATCTCTCAACAAGAGATGAAACAATTTCAGCAATTGTCTTTCTCTACTCCTTGTGCATCACAGTTTTTCTAGGAGCAATCATCATAATAAAAACACCTATAGTTCCTAGTATATATAGGGACAACAGTTTTCTGTTTGGCAGCAGTTTCCTGTTTCACAGTAGTTTCCTGTTTCACAACAGTTTCCTGTTTCCTAGAATTTATTTCCTGTTCAAAAAACAATTTCCAGAAGTCCAAACAGTTTCCTGTTTCAAACAGGAGTCCAAACACTTTCCTGTTTCAAACACGTTTCCTGTTTCACAATTCTCCACCTCGGCAAATTTTTATAAGGAAAAAATGAGCCGAAACAAGGCATGAGAATAAACTGATCAACACTCCATCATAGCTTTGTCACCTCACGAAACCGCCCCGAAGGGCAACGCCCCAAAGGGCCCTCAATCAACATGAGTCAATGTGGAGTAAGTCCAAACAATGTTGGAACTTAACTCCAGGAACAACCTTTGTCAACATATCAGCAGGGTTGTCTTTTGTGTGTACTTTCACCAAAGACACATCATCATCCTCAATTACATCTCGAACAAAGTGATATCGGACGTCAATATGCTTAGTCCTTGCGTGATGAACCTGATTTTTAGCCAAGTGGATGGCACTCTGATTGTCACAGAGAACCTTAACACTATCTTGTTCCACACCCAAGTCATTTACAAGACCTTGAAGCCACAATGCTTCTTTTACACCTTCTGTCAATGCCATATACTCTGCCTCTGTAGTAGAGAGAGCCACTGTATCCTGAAGCATAGATCTCCAACTAACCGGAGCACCGTATATCTGAAATACGTAACCAGTAGTAGATCTTCGTCTATCTAGATCACCAGCATAATCAGAATCAACAAACCCACGAACCTGACATGAATCTCCACCGAAGTCCAAACCCACATCCAAGGTACCTTTTAAGTACCTAAGCATCCATTTCACTGCCTCCCAATGTTTCTTCCCAGGGTTTTCCATATACCTGCTCACAACACTAACAGCCTGTGAAATGTCAGGGCGTGTACACACCATAGCATACATTAAACTGCCAACTGCACTAGCATAAGGAACATGCGACATGTATTCCTTTTCTTCCACTGTGACTGGAGATAACTTTCGAGAAAGTCTAAAATGTGAAGCCAAAGGAGTAATAACCGGCTTTGCATTTTCCATGCCAAACCGTGATATGACCTTCTCAAGGTACCCCTTCTGTGAAAGAAATAATTTTTTATTCTCCCTTTCTCTTCTTATCTCCATACCAAGTATTTTCCTTGCAGCACCCATATCCTTCATCTCAAACTCAGAAGCAAGTTGAGACTTCAATTTATTTATCTCCACCATACTCTTACAGGCAATGAGCATATCGTCAACATAGAGCAAAAGATAAATAAAATCGCCACTACGAAGTTTTTTCAAGTAAACACAACAATCATACTTACTTCGTGTGAACCCATGTTTCAACATAAAAGTGTCAAACCGTTTGTACCACTGCTTAGGTGATTGCTTTAACCCATAAAGTGATCTCCTCAAACGACAAACATGGTCTTCTTTTCCAACAATCTTAAAACCTTCCGGCTGATGCATATAAATTTCCTCCTCTAAGTCTCCATGCAAGAAAGATGTTTTCACATCAAGTTGTTCAAGCTCAAGGTCACCATGAGCTACCAAGCTCAACAACACACGAATAGAAGTGTGTTTTACCACAGGCGAAAATATCTCATTGTAGTCAACGCCTTCCCTCTGAGCAAAACCCTTAGCTACTAATCTTGCCTTGAACTGAGTACCAGACTCTAGAGTAGTCTGTTTCTTCTTAAACACCCACTTGCAGCCAATTGCTTTCCTTCCATTAGGCAACGACACTAGATCCCAAGTATGGTTCTTCTGGAGAGACTCCATCTCACCCTGCATAGCTACTAACCAACTCTGACTATCTGAATGACGCGTGACCTGCTTGTAAGTAGTTGGCTCATCATCTTCCACAGAGAGTGCATATGCAACCAAATCAACTGTATTCAACTGACCATAGTGCTTCAACGGTTCTTCAAAGCCAAATTTTTGAACTTGCTTAACCGATCGTTTTGACCTAGTTAAGGCCAAAGGTTGCTGCTGGGATTGATTATCTTCAACTGGTTGTTGTTCCTCATGGTCTTCAGGCTCATAATTCAGATCATGTGTGCCTGCTTCAACCACTTGTTCATCTGCTGCATCCACAGACGCTTCAACTTCCACTTTCTGAGTGTTACTAGATTCACCACCACTATCAACCAACTCCTTAGCTTTAGTACAAGCTAACAAGGAATTCTCATCAAATGTAACATCTCGACTGATCACAAATTTATTATCCTCTAAACACCATAGACGATAACCCTTCACGCCTTTTGCATACCCCAAGAAAATGGCCTTCTTAGCCCTAGCATCAAGCTTATTTTCTTTCACATGGTAGTAGGCAATACAACCGAAAACTTTCAGTACACTGTAATCAGCATGTTCACCTGACCACACCTCATAAGGTGTTTTGCAGTCTAATGTAGAATGTGGCGATCTATTAATCAAGAAACACGCGGTGGCTATTGATTCAGCCCACCATTCTCTGCCAAGACAAGCATTGGAGCGCATACACCTAGCTCTTTCAAGCATAGTACGGTTCAATCTCTCAGCAACTCCATTTTGTTGTGGCGTGTTTCTAACAGTCAAATGTCGAACAATTCCTTCCTGATCACAAAACTGTTTGAAAGTACCCTCAGTATACTCGGTACCATTATCAGACCTCAAAGTCTTCACCTTTCTTCCAGTTCTATTCTCAACCATTGCTCTCCACCTTTTAAATGTCTCAAATACTTCATTCTTGGACTTCAAAAAATATACCCATGTATAACGGGAATAATCATCAATGAAGGAGACAAAGTACCTGGAACCTCCCTTAGAGGTGACCTTCGCTGGTCCCCACACATCTGTATGCACATAGTCTAGAATACCTCTGCTCCTGTGCTTGCTTGTACTGAATTTTACCCTGCATTGTTTTCCATATACACAATGCTCGCAAAACTCCATAATCGGTTTCTGCATACCCTTCAGTAACCCTTGCTTGCTCAGTAGAGACAATCCTTTTTCTGTCATATGCCCAAGTCGCATGTGCCATAACCTAGTGCTTTCCGATGAAGAAGTTCCCACTGCCACATTTCCTGTTACCGTGTTACCCATCAAGGTGTACAAGTTACCTTGTTTGATCCCTTTCATGACAACCAAAGACCCACGGACAACCTTTAAAACTCCACCTACCGCTGTAAACTTACAACCATTGGAGTCTAAAACACCAAGTGAGATAAGGTTCTTTTTCAAGGCTGGGACATGCCTCACATCAGTTAAGGTTCTCACAACACCATCATACATCTTAATCCTCATTGTTCCAATTCCAACTGTCTTACAAGCGTAATCATTACCCATTAGAACAGTACCACCATCAATGTGCTCATAGGTAGTAAACCACTCCCTGTTTGGGCACATATGGTAAGAACACCCAGAGTCAAGGAGCCATCTCCCAGAGATTTTTGTGTTTTCACCCGCAACTGAATAACATTCTTCATCCTTTTCCATACTAGATGCATAACTTGCTTCACTAGTATCACCCTTATCTTGCTTTTTCTTGCCCTTCCAACTGTTATCATGATTACTCTTACCTTGATTTGGACAATTTTTTCTAATATGCCCCCACTCTCTACATTTGTGACATTGTGGACCTCTAGACTTTGATCTGGATTTTCCACTATTTGAAGATGATTTCACTTGAGACCTTCCTCTAACAACCAACCCTTCAGCTTGATCTTTCCCATTACCATTTGATGAAGTTTTCTTCCGAATCTCATTGGACAAGAGTGCACCGGTAGTTTCATCAAATGTAAGTTCATCTTTCCCAAACAAAATTGTTTGTACAAGATTTTCATATGACTGCGGCAAGGAGTAAAGCAATATAATTGCTTGGTCTTCATCCTCAATCTTCACATCCACATCTCTCAAATTTGAGATAATCCGTGTAAACTTGGCGATATGATCACCAATTGGAGTGCCCTCATCCATTGCTAGTTTGTACAATTGGGTTTTCAAGTATAACCTGTTTGATAATGTCTTAGTCATAAACTGTGACTCAAGCTTCAACCAAACATCAGCTGCCGTAGTCTCTTCATTAACTAAAAAAACTATGTCTCTATCCAAACACAAGCAAATAGCAGCACGCGCCTCCAAATCCAATTCTTCCCATTCATCATCTGACATGGTTTCGGCCTTTTTATCCTTCCCTAATAATGCCTTGTGTAATTTCTGAGAAATAAGCAAATTCCTCATTTGTATTCTCCAATATCCGAAATCGTTCTTACCATTAAATTTCTCGATTTCATATTTCCCTACATGTGCCTTGCTCACCTTGGATGCCATTGCAAACAAAACCTGTGACTTTCTAGACAAGAAGCTTCACTAAGATTTTTTTTTTTTTTTTTTTTTTCAAACAACTTGTGCACAAACAAATCCTAGCACTTTTGAATATTCACAATCTTGAGTAGAACAATTCAAGATCAATTTCCCTTAGTGCTCTGATACCAATTGTTGCGCCTTATTGCGGAAGCGGGTAGACACCAACAATTGCACACAAGTACCACAAGGATCCAATCAATTAAATAGAGCAACTAGCAATGAAAGAAATTAGAGAAAATTAAGAACATACCACAAGAGACACAAGGTTTACGTGGTTCAGCAATTGCCTACGTCCACAGTGAGGTGATTCCACTATATTCAAGAACAAGGTACAAGAAGATGACAATTCTCACACAATCTCTCAACAAGAGATGAAACAATTTCAGCAATTGTCTTTCTCTACTCCTTGTGCATCACAGTTTTTCTAGGAGCAATCATCATAATAAAAACACCTATAGTTCCTAGTATATATAGGGACAACAGTTTTCTGTTTGGCAGCAGTTTCCTGTTTCACAGTAGTTTCCTGTTTCACAACAGTTTCCTGTTTCCTAGAATTTATTTCCTGTTCAAAAAACAATTTCCAGAAGTCCAAACAGTTTCCTGTTTCAAACAGGAGTCCAAACACTT
This sequence comes from Berberis vulgaris, assembly GCA_963556465.1. NCBI lineage: Eukaryota > Viridiplantae > Streptophyta > Magnoliopsida > Ranunculales > Berberidaceae > Berberis > Berberis vulgaris. The sequence continues at coordinate 59,514,847 of OY747135.1, read as the reverse complement.
TCCTGTTTCAAACACGTTTCCTGTTTCACAATTGCTATGAGATTAAGCGTTAATCTGGCATATTCACAACTTCCACACACACACATTTTTGTTTATTTTGTTGTCGTTTTTGTTTGTGCTTCTTCTTCATAATTTCCTCCATCTCTAAATCATTCCCTAATTCTTTTAAATTCAAAGCTTTAATCATGAAGAGTTGAGTTGCAACACACACACATTTTTGTTTATTTTGTTGTCATTTTGGTTTGTGCTTCCTCTTCATAATTTCCTCCTTCATCTCTAAATCATCCCCTAATTCTTTTAAATTCAAAGCTTTAATCATGAAGAGTTGCAAATGTAGAAAATATATGTTTAGGGAAGGAGATAAGAGGTAGAATACCGTGAAAGAGATGTGAAGAATGTTATATAAAGATGTGAGTCATTAATGTCATTTAGGCACACAACTTCTCTCTTTCTCAATGTCTTTCCCACTCAGAACCTTCCTTGTTCTTCATCTTTTGTTTTCTCGAATTTTGACCACCAAAATAAAACCTACACAAAATTTTAGCCAAGTTATATAATCTAATAATCAATCCGCTAACATCATCACTAAAAACTAATCGATGAAAAACTTATTGACATTGTCATTTCTTTTGCACGAAAATGCAAAAAATAAATAGGCTAAAGTTAAAGTTAAGATAGTGATATAGAATAAGTTGTGTGATGGAAAGAAGATAAGAACAATTAGACAAAAGTAGCTACCATGAAATCGATTTATTTAAATGTTGTTGAATCTTCTATTCTCGAAGCAACTGAGTTGATGAATCATTGTACTACATTTCTTGCTTGTTAAAGATACCAGATCTAGATCTTTCATGTTTCTTAACAATATCGGTAATATCTTTCCTATTTGTTAATAGTATTGACAATATTGACACGGGAGTGTTTGAGAATGTATCTCTTACCACACTTCCAGCCAAATTCCAACCACTCTCTTTAATCACTCTGGTTGATTAATGAGTCTTTTGGTATGTCTAGCCTTGTTCAATGCATCCTAGGCTTGGAGGGTTGTTCCAAGTAATCTAATGTTCAATGCATCCTAGGCTTGGAGGGTTGTTCCAAGTAATCTATTTAAGCTTCATCAGATGACAGTAACAAGCAGCTTTTGAGTTTGAATGAAGTTAGCCTCTTGGAGAGCTTTTCCAATTTACTCTGTATCTCTTTGGTTTATTCCATCGAGTGGTGAGTTTCTTATCTAAATCCTTTACGATTCACTTTAGGTGGTGACTATTGTGTATCCTAGAGTGTTTGTGGTGGGGTGTCTTCTTGTTTTATTGCACTTGGTTGTTTTGTCCGGTGTCAAATTGGTATCATAGCTGAGGAGTTCGAAGCTCAAAACAGACCCATGACTGGACGACGTGGTGGACGTAGGGGTGGTCGCGGAGGCCACCAACCGTTGAATCGTGTCTTTGAGATGGAGGAGTTAAGGAGACAAGTCCAGGAACTCCAGCAACGCTTGGAACAACGTAATAATCATGAAGAAGAGGAAGAAGTTTCCAACGAGAGCACTGAAGAAGGAAATCCTTTCTTCCAAGGCTCAAGCCATCACTCCAGTGAAGAGGAATCCCTTCCTCATCCCAGAAGAAATCATATCATAGGCAAGACTTCGATATCAAGGTTGATATTCCGGAGTTTGAAGGTCGCTCGCAACCTGACGAATTTATTGACTGGCTGCATACTGTGGAGCGTGTATTTGAATTAAAGGAAGTTTCTGATCATCGCAAGGTGAAAGTTGCTGCTGTAAGGTTGAGGAAACAAGCATCATTCTGGTGGGAAAATCTTAGAAGGCAGAGGGAACGTGAAGGTAGAAGAAGAATCGTAACTTGGGAAAAGATGAAAAGAGAGCTTAAAAGGAAGTAATTGCCAGAAGACTATCGGCAGAACAACTTCCTTAGACTTCATAACTTTAAGCAAAGGGAGTTGTGTGTAGAAGAGTTTACAGGAGAATATGAAAATCTGATGATTAAATGTGATTTAGTAGAACCAGAAGAACAAACTATCACTCGATATCTTGCGGGTTTGAGGCCAGAGATTGGGAACGTGGTTCAGTTACAGCAGTATTGGACTTTCAATGATGTTTGTAAGTTGGCTCTTAAGATTGAAAGGCAGCAAAAAGAAGCTCATGGAAGCAGTTTTCGTTCCTCCAATCGGGATTCTTCAACCAGCAAAAGGGATAATTCCTTTTCTAAAGCCACACCAGCTGCTAAACCTTTGCCTAAGACCATTCCTAATAGTGAAAGTGGGGTTGATCATAAACAACAGCAGAGTTCTTGGAATACAGGCTCGCGACGCTATTTCAAGTGCCAGGGATATGGACATATAGCCTCTGATTGTCGTAACCGCAAGATTGTTACCCTGATTGAAAAGGAAATTGATGAGGTAGTTGATGAAGACTCTTAGACCAGCACCCAAATTTCAGAGGAAAGGGATGATATCACCTATGCAGACCAGGGAGAATCACTTTTTGTTCGCAGAAATCTGAGCGTGGTTTGTGGAGAACAGGATGACTGGCTTCGAAAGAATATCTTCCACACCAAATGCACTTCGCATGGCAAGGTGTGTGATGTAATTGTCGATGGTGGCAATTTTGAAAATGTGGTTTCCACTCAAATGGTTAAGAAACTGAGCCTCAAAACAGAAAAGCACCCATGTCCTTACAAGCTATCGTGACTGCAGAAAGACAATGAGATGAAGGTAAACCAACGTTGTCTTGTTTCATTCTCCATTGGAAAAAATTATAGAGACGACGTTTGGTGCGATGTTGCCCCTATGGATGTTTGTCACTTGCTCCTTGGACGTCCTTGGCAGTATGATAGAAGGACTATCCATGATGGCTACAGAAATACGGATACTTTTTTTAAATACGGAACACAGATCATCTTGGGTCCTTCTAAAGTTGAGCCTCGTGAAAAGACTTCAAAATTGAAGAATGGCAGTCTTCTAACTCACTCCGAGTATAGACAAGAACTGAGAAAAGATGGTCATGGTCTTATTCTTGTTGTTGTAGAAGATAATGAAGTCAGTAATGAGCAGCCTATCATAATGAAAGGTCTTCTTGAAAGATTTCAAGATGTTTTCCCAGAAGAAATTCCCCATGGACTTCCACCTATGAGAGACATCCAGCACTGCATAGACCTTGTGCCTGGATCTGTTCTACAAAACAAGGCAGCCTATAGAATGAATCCTAAGGAGTATGAGGAGTTACAGCGGCAAGTAGATGACTTGTTAACTTAAGGTTTAATACGGGAGAGTATGAGTCCACTGGCAGTACCTGCTCTTTTGGTACCCAAAAAAAATGGCTCTTGGCGAATGTGTGTTGACAGTAGAGCAGTAAATAAGATCACTATTGATTATCGTTTTTCGATGCCTCGGCTTGACAACCTTCTAGACCAGCTTCATGGAGCCACTATGTTCTCAAAAATTGATCTCCGTAGTGGCTATCATCAAAGAAGAATGAGACCTGGAGACGAATGGAAAACTGCTTTCAAGACTAGGGACGGTCTCTACGAATGGATGGTTATGCCATTCGGCCTTTCTAGTACCTTTATGCGCCTCATGAATCAGATTTTAAAGCCGTTCATAGGGAAATTTGTCGTCGTCTATTTTGATGACATCCTTGTGTACAACAAGAGTGAAGTTCAACACTTAGAGCACCTTCACCAGATTTTTAGTACTTTGAGAGAACAAAAGCTCTATGCTAACGTAAAAAAGTGCAGATTTTTCACAGATAGTCTTGTCTTCTTGGGGTATGTGGTCTCTAAGGAAGGAATAAAGATGGACCCTAGCAAGGTGGAAGCAATTCTCGACTGGCCAGCTCCTATATCATTGCATGAAATCTGTAGTTTTCATGGTCTTTCATCTTTCTACCGCAGATTTATCAAAGGATTCTGCACAATTGTCTCTCCACTCACCGAATGTTTGAAAGGAAACACTTTCAGATGGACAAATGAAGCTCAAAAGAGTTTTGAACTCATCAAGCAGAAGGTAACTGAAGCTCCTGTTCTTTCACTTCCATATTTCAATAAAAATTTTGAAGTCGAGTGTGATGCTTCCAGCACGGGTATTGGGGCTGTTCTTGCTCAAGAAGGTAAGCCAATTGCCTTATTCAGTGAAAAGCTGAATGATTCTCGCAAAAACTACTCTACATATGACAAGGAGTTCTTTGCAATTTTTCGAGCATTGAGTCATTGGAGTCAGTATCTACTTTCCAAACCATTTGTTCTATTTTCTGATCATCAGGCATTGAAATTCATTAATAGCCAAAGCAAATTAAGCAGTCGTCATGCCTCTTGGGTTGAGTTTCTTCAAGCTTATAATTTCACTATTAAACACAAGTCTGGAGTTCAAAATGTGGTTGCAGATGCTCTTAGCCAAAAACAATTTTTATTATCTGCTATGCAAGTGCAGGTTGTAGGCTTTGAGATTTTGCGGGAGCTTTATAAGAACGATGCACATTTTGGTAAGATTTGGGATGAATGTTCAAAAGGTTCTTGTTATCCTTTTCAGCTCCAAAATGGTTACCTTTTCAAAGGAAACAGTCTATGTATACCTGATTGTTCTCTAAGGGAATCAATTTTTTTAGAAGCTCATGCGGGGGTGCTTGGTGGCCATTTTGGGAGAGATAAAACTCTCGCTGTTGTGCGTGAGCATTTCTACTGGCCAAAGTTGGAACGAGATATAGTGAGACACATACAGAGATGTAATATTTGTCATATTGCAAAAAGTCATGGCCAAAATACTGGTTTATATACTCCACTACCAGTAGCTACTATCCCATGGGAAGATGTCAGTTTAGATTTTGTTGTTGGTTTGCCCAGGACTCAAAGAAACAAAGATTCTATCATGGTGGTTGTTGATAGATTTTCGAAAATGGCTCACTTTGTTGCCTGCAACAAGACCTTTGACGCTTCTCTTGTGGCTGATTTATATTTTAAAGAGATTGTGAAGCTCCATGGCATTCCGAAGTTGATTGTTTCTGATTGAGACTCTAAGTTTCTTAGCCATTTCTGGCCCACTCTTTGGCGGAAGCTTGGCACTATTCTTAAGTTCAGCTCGTCGTATCATCCTCAAACGGATGGTCAAACTGAAGTTACCAATCGTAGCCTGGGAAATCTCTTGCAAAGCTATGTGGGTAAGAATATTAGACAGTGGGATCTCGTATTGGCTCAAATTGAATTTGCTTATAATCGATCTGTCAGCCAAAGTACTGGTCATAGTCCTTTCGAGGTTGTTTATGGCCAAAATCCTATCAGTCCCTTAGACTTAACTCCGCTGTCAGTCACTCATCATTTCAGTGGAGATGCAGAAGAACGAGTGAAAAACATCAAGCAGCTGCATGAACAAGTCCAGAGTAGGATTAAGCAACAGAATGAAAAATATCAGAAGAGTGCGAACAAGCATCGCAGGCATGTTGAATTCAAGGAAGGAGATTTAGTGTGGGTCTATCTCAGCAAAGAGCGTTTTCCTCCTGGAAAGTTTAGTAAGCTTAAGCCTCGGGCTGATGGTCCTTTTAAGGTGCTGCAACACATTGGAGAGAATGCCTACAAAATTGAGTTGCCAAGTCACTACAATGTTTCAGCCACTTTTAATGTTGCAGATATTTTCCCCTTTTATGAACAAAATGACAATGAAGACTCTGGGGCGAGTCTTTCTCAACCTGGGGAGATTGACATGGGAGTGTTTGAGAATGTATCTCTTACCATACTTCCAGCCAAGTTCCAACCACTCTCTTTAATCACTCTGGTTGATTAATGAGTCTTTTGGTATGTCTAGCCTTATTCAATGCATCCTAGGCTTGGAGGGTTGTTCCAAGTAATCTATTTAAGCTTCATCAGATGACAGTAACAAGCAGCTTTTGAGTTTGAATGAAGTTAGCCTCTTGGAGAGTTTTTCCAATTTACTCTGTATCTCTTTGGTTTATTTTCATCGAGTGGTGAGTTTCTTATCTAAATCCTTTACAATTCACTTTAGGTGGTGACTATTCTGTTTTCTAGAGTGTTTGTCGTGGGGTGTCTTCTTGTTTTATTGCACTTGGTTGTTTTGTCCGGTGTCAAATATGATCAAATCTCACATTTTGTTTGTTATTAATAAAAACCAACTCATCCCTTCTAAATAACTCGTAAACCAAGAATATGAGTTTTTTTTTTGTCTTTTTGTATCTAGAATATTATAAATAGAGAAGTCGATTATGATCAAAGAACCTTTTCTTTCATTCTTCTTCGTCTCTTTCACTTTTCCTTTCTTCCTTCTTCTCCTCTTACACATCAAATTTCACTTTATTTATGTCTTCCTAGGATATGATGACTCTCCTAGATATCTATTAACACTGTATGAGGGCATATGTCAAGAGTGTTCTATATTTGTATTATATCAAGAAGAATTTTCTAATGGCATTAATGCCATCAAAAGTTTCTATGTAGACACCATCTATATCATTGATATTTAATTGTTGCCAAAGACTATGGCAAGCTATATTTCAGAGTGGCGATCCTCATCTATCTATTTAATCAAATGTTTGAATTTTTTTTTTACTCTTCTTTTATTCCTAGTCAAGACTTGTTCCACAAACTTGGTGCTCTCTTGGGTATTATTTTTTTACTCCTTAAGAATTAAATCTTTTTGTCTGGTTATAGTTGAATTGAGAGAAAATAGTAGTGAAAATGTGAATTCCAAAGTTGATTAGTTTGGAAATCCCATCAATATACCGATTGGTATGACTTTTGTCAAGTTGGAAGTTGTTACAAATTATCTCCAATGGACAGAAGTTGAATTAGTTTATCTCTCTAGAAAAATGAGGTTAAATATATATGTTAGGAACCCAGCTCCAATAGGTTACCATGTTAGTAACAAGTCCTATTTTAGTAAGAAGTCATGTTTAGGTAAGTCAGTAGGCGAGAGTCCTAATTTAGTTGAACTAGGTAAGTCAGTAGGTGAGTCCTAATTTAGTTGAACTTCGATATTAAGATGAGTCTGGTTAGGAATCTAGGACGTAGAATTCTCTATAAAGTCTATCAATTGTAATCAGAAGTTTCATCAATCAAATAACTTTTCTAAACTTGGTGGCTGATCTCCAATCAACGGATCAATAGGTGGTTCGATCTCCAATCAAAAGATCAATTATCTTAGCTTCCGGTATCGGATCCTATCATCTGGTATCAGAGCATCCTCGATTCTGAACAAATTTTTTTCTTGTTATTTCGTTCTTCACCCTCATCAACACCCTCTCACAGTTCTTCATTCAAAAAAAAAAAACCTCGCAATTCAGAGCATCCAGTTTCTTCCACCCAAACCTACACCATGACTGTCGAAGAACTCGAAGAACAGGTTGCTGCCATTAACGCCCAATTGGGAACAATGGCTTCACATGTCCACACCCTCCTCCAAGATCTCCAAACTCAATCACAGACCATTGCCCAGATATTGCAAACTCTTCAATCTCTTCAATCCACTGGGTCCTCACAATCAGCACCTACTCACCACAACAATCCGCTAGGCGACAATTTACAGGGTCGACCCCTTCGCATTGACTTCCCTCGGTTTGATGGCGGTGATCCCGAAGGTTGGCTTTTCCAAGCCGAACAATTTTTTGAGCTTAACCAGGTTGTGGTAAATCAGAAAGTCACCTTGGCTGCGATCCACTTGAAAAGCGACGTCGTCGCTTGGTACCGATGGATTAGACAATCCATCGACGATCTTTCTTGGGAACAATTTTCCAAGGCCATCTGTTCCAGGTTCGGTTCCCGCAAACACATTGATCCATGCAGCTCTCTTTCGAAATTGACTCAAACAGGGACGGTTCGTGAGTATATTACGGCCTTTGAGAATCTCATCAACTTGGTTCCTGGATTGCTCGAACCTCATCAAGTCAGTATGTTCCTTTCAGGTTTACGTGCCGATATTCAGTCGGGTGTGCGTTTGCTTAAACCTGCGAGCTTGACCCAAGCTTTTGATTTAAAGTTATGCCAAGAGGACGCTATCATTGCGACTACGGCTTATTCCTCTGTTCCGCCTAATTTTCAGACTCCTGCCCCAACTCCCACCTTGCATTCTGGCATGAAGCGACTAACTTGGGCCGAACAAAAAGAACGTCGCGAGAAAGGCTTATGTTTCAACTGCGACGAACCCTTTAAACCAGGACATCACTGTCAGAAACCGCAATTACTTTTCCTGGACGCCGCCCTGGACGGGGATTCTTCGAAAGACAACGTCGTTATTTTGGATGAGTTTGGTTAGGAAACTAGGTCGTTACTAGTTTTCAGGCTTGAGGACAAGCCGTGTTTCAAGGGGTCCGGGATGTTAGGAACCCAGCTCCAATAGGTTACCATGTTAGTAATAAGTCCTATTTTAGTAAGAAGTCATGTTTAGGTAAGTCAGTAGGCGAGAGTCCTAATTTAGTTGAACTAGGTAAGTCAGTAGGTGAGCCCTAATTTAGTTGAACTTCGATATTAAGATGAGTCTGGTTAGGAATCTAGGACGTAGAATTCTCTATAAAGTCTATCAATTGTAATCAGAAGTTTCATCAATCAAATTACTTTTCTAAACTTGGTGGCTGATCTCCAATCAACGGATCAATAGGTGGTTCGATCTCCAATCAAAAGATCAATTATCTTAGCTTCCGGTATCGGATCCTATCAATATATATTATTGAAAATCTCCTCACGCTTGGTTAAAATTTAGGGTTAATGATGTTACTCTAATAAAAGTTGGTTATTTAACTTTTGCCCTCAATATGACGACTAGGTTAACTTTTAAACCCCAAAACTTATATAATTTTTAATTTATACCCTAATTTCATTAACAATGAATAGTAACATTGACCATAGAAGATATAAATTCCTCAGATAATTTTTTTTAAAACCCCTCTTTAATTGCTTCGAGATCTCCATAACGCGTGCAAGAAAAAAATCCATCGTCATGATTGCAAGTATTTTTTTAAAGAAAGTATCTCGTAGAAACCCAGTACACATCACAAGGCAAAAAGTAATGGTACAATTATTTTTTTAAACAAAAAATGTTCATGTTCCAAAAAAAAAAAAAAAAACCCTTCTCTCTACCCATTGTTTCTGAGTGAATCTCCACTACAGTCCCTCCCTACCACACTTTTCTAAAGTGCCTGCAGTACACAATTACCACTACCGTTTGCCTCACCACCAACACCCCTTCATATCCACTTCAAGTTATGTCGACGTACCATCCGAGATTTCAAAGCAAGGAATTAGTCTGATTCAGACGATTCTCAATCTGCTTTATCAATTTGTGTTGAAATAATACGAATGGTTTGGAGTAGGGTTGTCGATGAGCCGAATCGGGCTGGTTTCGAGCAGGGCCATGCGATTGGGGGCCAGGTAAGTCAAATCCAAAATCGGGCCGTTTATTTATCCCGCCTCTCTACAAAACCCAACCCTGACCTACCTATAAAAAGGCCAGCCCAGCTCGACCTGCATGACCGTGTATGTGAAAAACTTATCTAGCTAATTCATCTATTTGAAGAGTGATTCTACATGGTGAGGAAACGAGCGAGGAAAACAGCGAGGGAAGGGAGGTGGAGGGGGGGACCGTTCACCCCTTCGGGATGCGTGCCGCCATTTTTTGCTCGCACATCCCGAGGGGGTAAACGGTCCCCCCCTCCACCTCCCTCCCCTCGCTGTTTTCCTCGCTCGTTTCCTCGCCATTTAGAATTTCTGCTATTTGAAAGACATTGTTAGAGAGCAAAAAAAATCAAGTGTTGTTCATCCTCTAATTGTGATTCATGTTAAAGAGTTAGAATAATCTCGTAAGGCCTTTGTGCTGAAAGGTCATAAAGCAGAAAATAGACAAAGAATCAGAAACCAACTCTGAATCTTGCGGCAATCATGAAGATAATGATACATATTCAAGTACATCCATGACAACTTAAGCAACACAACTCTTGCAGTTACAGTTTCACCTATTCAATGGTGTAAGCGTATTGGTCATCTAGCTTTGAAGAATTTACGTATTTACCCCCTTGTATTTTTTCCAATACTCGATCTCTAGATTGTGAGGTTTGTTGTAAAACATTCTTCCTACAATGATCAATCTACAAGGGCTTCACACCCCATTGAAAATTGTTGTATTTTCTGTAATAACCACAAAGATGATACTTCTCATCTCTTCTTCCTTTACCCGATCATTCACCAATTGTAGCAGATCTCTCCTATCCCAATTGATTGGCGCAATGATAACTTTACAAGGCCAACTACTCCTCACTTTCTCAATTTCATGTAGGACACTGCTAACATGCACAAATATATCAAGGATGAAATGTTTGCCCAATTCACAGCCTTTCTCCTTATTGTTTGGCAGACTCAAAACAATTGGGTTTTCAATAATTCCAAAATTTTCCCTCAACGGTTCCTATCTTCTTTTCACTAGGGGTGGGCACGGGACGGGATGGGACGAGATATATCCATCCCTATCCCATCCCGTTCATATGGGATCGGGACGGGACGAGATCAGCATGCTAATCTGGACATATCAACTAGAATACATTCTGAACATATCAAATCATAAAACAACTTAATACATTATGCTGGAACAGTCACAAACTGCTGGAACATATTAAAACAACCCAATACAAATTTACAACAACTGCTGGAACAGTCTTGAGCATAATCTATTGCTAGAAGTCTGCTGGAACAGTTTGAGCATAATCTATTGCTAGAAGTCTGCTGGAACATATTACAAGTTTAAAACAAATGAGCTAAAAGTTTGCTGGAACAGTTTTGTTAGAAGTCTGCTGGAACAATTTTGTTATTTGTTCATTTGTTGGCTTAGCTACCCTTTAGTAACCCTAAAAACCTAACTAAAGGAATGACCGAATGAGAGATCAGAGAGAGGAGAAGTATTACAAATTTACCATCAAAAGATTAATCTAGAGATATGTGTGAGAGAAAAATTGAGATGCTAAAAATGTTATATACATCAGTGAATTTGTATGGGCATCCACAATCCTAAAATAAATAAATAAATAAAAATATTAATAATTAATATTAAAAAATTAGTTCGGGACGGGACGGGATTTGCGGGATTGAAAATCTTCATCCCATCCCATCCCATTCTAGATCGGGACGGGACGGGATCGGGATGAAATTATTCAATCCCATTAAGACCCAGAAAAATCGAGATGGGACGGGACGGGATCGGGATCGCGGGATGGGATGCCCACCCCGACTTTTCACCGTACTTGGAAAAATTGGCAACACTAATGGTTTCCTACTAGCACCAATTTCTAGAGTCATCAACACCTTCTCTCCGCACAAGATGCTAATAAAATGGACTCCATTCACCATTTCCTTGCCACAGCATTCACCGATTCTAGGTCAAACCAAACGTCCATTAATCCCTCTGAGTTAGACTTGCCCTCCTTAGATGGTCCTTTCACAGAGCTAGCCACAACCAGGATACAACTTATTCATGTTCAAATCCTAAAAGTCAGGAATCATCATCTTAATTCTAGATCCCTACAGCTCAGACCCATTCCCCACCACCAGGATCTAGATACTATTGTGGTTACTTATGATGTCAGATTCTCTGTCTCATCTCAACAAGGTGCTATTGGTATTTCTATGGTCAATCTCCAAGGTGAGATTATTACTTAGGTTGCATGCCCCATTGAAGGTAAAGTAACAGACAGTACAATGGTTGAATGCCATGCAACTGAGGCGGCTCTACTTCAAATCCAAGCACAGAAATGGAAGACGCGTTTCTTGTTGGGTGACTTCGGACAACTTATTTCTAGTATTTATACTAATTTACATTACCCTCGGGAGGGCATAAACTGGGTTTGGCGGCCAATCATTACCAGCATCCGAAGATTACTTACTATTCATCCCTTTTGGTTTTGTAATTTTATTAATAGATAACTCAATCAAGAGGCTCACAAACTAGCCATTACGATAAAACATCAGTACTGTAACTGATATTCCTAATTTTATATACAATATGGTTTTACCAAAAAAAATGTGAGGTTTGTGAGTTAGCCAAACATCATCGGGCAACTTACAAAGCTAACTTGAACAAAGATTTGAGCTATCCTTTTTCCAATATTGCAGTGTGATATTTAGGGTCATTGTCAACCACTAGCTTATTTGATGCAAGGTATTTTATCACATTTATATATGATTTTTTTCTTAGGGTCTATCTGGTTACACGAAAAGAAAAAAAACATGAAAATTGAAACTATTTCCGTGAATTTGATTATGAGGTCTCCCCTTGGACTTGGATTCCCATGAGTAGTGGGAAAACAGTCTTATAAATAATCGATTTCCTAAAGAGTAAATAGACAATTAAACAACGAAAATCTGCATTACAAGGAAAATGGATAACCAAATATACCCTTATGTGTAGGGTCTAAAGAATAAAATGCTATTGGCTCTTAAGAATTTTCTCTGTGGAGTTGGTGATGCGAAGTGGAATGAGTTGTTGGGTCCAGGCCATGTTCTTGGCCCATGGGTAATTATCAATATTATTATGCTTATATTCAGCCGAACTGATTTAGGTTGGACATAAGTGAGGCCCAATATGGTCTTGACTTGACTTCAAAGCTTGAATTGGGCCAACTCAAGATGATACCTTTATCTTCATTACTTGGGACTAGTGTCTTAATTACGTATTGGGATGTGGCATCTTTCAATCAAACTTGTAAGTGCACCCAAGAATTGCAAATCAGGTGATAGATTGCTAATTCTAGGGAGTGATGGAGACGGCGTGAGGGAAGCCCCCCCACCACCCACCCTCCTCGAGATGCACGGTGATGCACATCTCGAGGAGGGTGGGCGGCGGGGGACTGCCCTCATGCCCTCCCTCGCACCGTCTCCCTCGCTCCCTAGAATTACTTGGTGATAGATAGATGAGTTGTTTTGGAGAGTCTGGCCCGCGCCAAGGCAGACCCAACACCATCCATCATCCTTGAGATGCGCAAATCTGGAATGATGAATGGTGTTGGGCCTGGCCTAGCGCGGGCCTGGCTATTTAGAATTATGGTAGATATATATATATATGAGTTCAATAAAGCCAGGAGCCCTTCTTAACGTCGAGGGAATGGGCGAGGGAAAGAGAGCGAGGGATGGGTGGTCCCATCCCCTCGAGATTAGCGACAACACGCATCTCAAAGGGAGGGATGCCCATCCCTCGCTCTCTTTCCCGCGCCCATTCCCTCAATGTTTAGAAAAGGCGATAAATCCAGATAGATATTAGCTTCACTTGCACTAAGAGGGACAAAGAAGACTCAACGTAATTGCATTGCATGGTCCAATAGTTCTTACTAATAATGAACTCTATATGCTTTCGATCCCCAAATAATTGAGATTTCATGTGCCTCTCAACATCTTATCTTTCTCTAACAGATACCATTATTATTTTATGCAAAGTATTTCCATTGGAGAACATTTCATTTCTTATGATTGAAGTTAATAAGTTTGACAAAATAAGCAACAAGTTGGTAATATAACTAATATTAACTTGGTTCGTTGCCGTGGTCCTCTCTCCAACAACCATCTCTATTTCAAATCTCAACTACTATTTCAAATCTCAACATCTAACATTTTTTCTTGATTACACAAAGCTCATGGATTTTCCGTTGACTGGTAGCCAATTCACATGGAATAATAAAAGAAAGGATATGAATGGGGTCAAAGCTAAACTGGATAGATTTTTGGTATCCACAAACTGGCTTCAAATTTTTTCCCACAGCTATTGGTCGCTCTATCCATACTTCAACGTCGGACCGCCAAGCCATTTCGCTCCAGTTGGTCTCAAACTTCACGCCCAAAGGCCCAAAACCTTTTAGATTTTTTAATATGTGGACTCGCGATCCATCTTGTCGACCTGGTCTACTCAACAACACATTCTCCCGGACAAAAATTTCCATCTTAAGACTAAGCACTTGGGTAAGAACTTCACCAAGTGGAATAAGTTACAATTTCAAAACATTTACACTTGCCTTAAAGATATCCAAGACGTTCTTGCTCGTCTCCAAGACTAATTTCCCTCCAAAAACAATGCGATTAAGATAGGGATATTGAAGGATCGACTTGAAGAGCTCCTTTTCAGAGATGAATTGTTTTGGATGAACAAGTCGGGTCAATCCTGGCTTTGGGATGGTGATAGAAATACTAAGGTTTTTCATCTGTCTGCACTTCTGCGCAGGAAAAGGAACTTGATTCTTCGCTTGAAAGATGAAACAAAATGTCTAGTATAATAGTCATGAGTCGGTAGGAAAAGTTCTTAATGACTATTTCCACAACATTTATCAGTCCTCCAATCCTATTCCCGATATGGATATTCTTTCTATGTTATCCCCGATCATCTCTGATGAGGTTAATGCAAATCTTCTTCTTATCCATACTATAGAGGAGATCAAGGAAACCATCTTCGCCTTTGGGAGCCACAAATCTCCCGACCTGGTTTTCATGCTTTCTTCTTCAAACATTATTGGGACATTGTAAAAAAGGATGTCATAGAGGTAATAACACATTTTTTTACCACTCGGAAAATGGATCCTAAACTCAATGAAACCTTCATTGCTCTCATTCCCAAAATTGGCAACCATGTCTCTCCAGACAAGCTCAGACTCATTGGCTTCTGCAGTGTCATTTACAAAGTAATTTCAAAAATCTTGGCCAATCGTCTTAAACCCTTACCGGAAGACATTATCTCTCCTAACCAAGGAGCCTTCCTCAAAGGTCGATTTATTACAGACAATGTTAGTCTCGCCCATGAGACTTTCTTTCAGATGAAACATTTCCGTAAAAAAAAAAAAAAAGGTTGGATGGTCATTAAGATTGATATGGAAAAAGCTTACGACAGGGTCGAATGGCCTTTTATCCTCCTAATTCTCAAGAAATTAGGTTTCTCGGAAGATTGGATTCAGATGATACATCAATGTATCTCTACCACTTCTTTGTGAATCCTTTTGAATGGTACCCCTCTCACCCCCATCACCCCATCTAGAGGACTCAGACAATGGGACCCACTTTCCCCTTATCTTTTCATTCTAGTAGCGGAAACACTGTCTCGTATCCTTCAACGGGCTGAGTCGAATGATCTTATAAGAGGTATTAAAATTAGACGACTTTCATCGTCTATCAGCCATCTTCTCTACGCAGATGACCTTATGTTGTTTTGTAGATCTTCTCTGCTTGAAGCTCACACTGTCAAGGACTTGCTTACTCAATACTGCCAAGCCTTGGGACAAGGTATCAATTTTGACAAATCCTCAGTTTTCTATAGCTCAAATGTTCATCAGGGACATGCCAAAATGATAAATAGAATTATGGGGTCAAAACTTTACAAACCCAAAGATAAATACCTTGGCTCGCCCCTTATTGATGTCCAACAATAAGAGTAGAGATTTCCAATTTATTATTGAAAAATTCAATACCAAACTCTCTAGTTGGAAATCCAAGGTTATCTCCCAGGCAGGTAGAACGATCATGATCAAAGCGGTCATCAATTCAATCCCTATTTACAATATGCAAAGATTCTTTCTGCGTTGCTCCATCTCCACGAAAATTGACCAGTTGGCTCGTAACTTTTGGTGGAATGGAACGGACGATGGTAAAGCCAAACACATGTACACCTGAGATTTCATATCCCAACCACGCTCTCTTGGTGGTCTCGATATTCCTGCAATTCGAAGAAACAAGAACTTAGCTCTTATAGCTAAAAGCATGTGGAATATCATAGCTTCTCCTCTGACCAACAGAGCTATTCAACACAAAACACTCTACTTTAGGAATAGAAGTATTTCAGATGTTCTCAGAGCTCCTTCCATTGCCTCATTTGCTTTGTGAGGAAATGTCACGACTCTTCAGAAAATAAAAAACCTAGTGGTCTGGCAGATTAGATCTGGCAATAACATGAATTTCAGGAAGGATTGTTGGGTTAAACCAAACCCATTCCTAAAAGATTGCCTTCTTGACTAACTTAGGCCGAACCTCCTGGTCTCTATCCAGGATCTCTGGAATCACCCGACAAATCATAACCTTACTTGGGATATCACTCTGGTCTGTAATCTTTTTTCGCCTCCAGTGGCAAATGATATTCTGAATATCAATCTCAGAAACACAGATTTGCCAAATTCCTTGATATGGACTCCTGAAAAAATGGCCTTTTTACTGTTAAGAGTGCAACAAATTTTTTTTTGGGAGAAAGTTTTATTGCCTCCTCGTCTAACAACAACTTGCAAATGCTTGACCACAAATTTTTCAAAGATCTCTGGAGAGTCAACCCCCCCCCCCCCCCTCGGCCCTTCTCTTACTCTGGAAAATAGCCATAAATATCATCCCTACTAGGTTGAATCTAGTTAGACTGCATACTCTTGTCAATGATGTCTATCCTTTCTTTGAAAACCATACGAAAGAGATCCCCCATCTTTTCTTCCAATGCCCGGTTACTCATAGACTGTGGCGGATCTCACCGATTCCCATTGACTGGCTGGCTCCAGAATTCCAGCATCCCACCCCCGCCACTTTCCTCAATTATATGTGGAAGACGGCTAGAGATAGATTGATTGACAAAGATCAAATGCTATCCCAATTTACCTTGGTCATGCAAACCATTTGGCGAACCCAGAATGATTGTATCTTCAAGAATATCAAATTCTGCCCAAACAAGTTCTTAGGAACTTTCCACCATTTCTGGAATATCTGGTATCGTCAATGGTTTTCTTGTAAGACGACTTCACTCGAGGTAACTACCCACTTTCACGATTCATTGGCTATCACCTACAATAATCCTCATCCCCACCCTCAAACTAACACTGCCAACCCATCCCCACATGGCCCTCTTACCAAAGAAGGAACTACCCGAGTTGGTCTCATTCAGGAACAACTTATTTGTGCCAGAACTCATCCTATTAATTGTATAAATAATCTCACCTTATCCTTCCCTAACCCATTACATCCAGATATGATTATAGTTTCTTATGATGTAAGTTACTTTCCTGATTTGCAACAGGGTACTATAGGCATATTTGCTGTCAACTTATAGGGGGATGTTTTGGCATCAGTTGCTAGTCCGATTGCTGGAAAGATCCTAGACCGTATTATGACTGAGTGTCTCGCAACGGAGGCGGCACTTTTGTTGATACAGGCAAATCAGTGGAGATCAGGTGTATTAAACTCTATTTTGAAACAGGATCTTCAACATTCTCTAACTGCCACACAATGAGTGTGGCACCCTATTATCAGTAATATTCACTTGCTTTCTATTCAACAGTTATGGTATTGTAATTTTATTAATTGAGAACCTAACTCAATTGCGCACAATTTAGCTATGTCGATAGGATGATAACAATGTATGTTCCCCTGTTTTTGGTTTGATTATATATGCTTGCAGTTTAAAAAAAAACTACTATTTCTTCCTCCTTTTAGTAGTTTCAATGCAAATATAATTTGAAGTATAAGCAAGATGATTAATTGATTCATAAGAACTTGATTCGTACTCTACTTCATCCATCTATAGCTTTTAGAAACGTGTGAAGTTTTATGAGGATCATCTCGCAACAACAAATTCAGCAGTTTCACACACTTTTGTTGATTTTTTAACATATTTTTTCCCTGGTTTTTGTTTTTCATGTCCTTTTTATGCGATTGTGCAACTAACTACATATAAAAGATTAAAAAATAAAAAATAATTGTGTATAAAACTATAATTTTGAAAAATTTTGGTGGTGGATTTTTTTTCACAATTTAAGCTATATAAAACTATATATATTTTATTGTTATAGAAACTGTACTTGTGAATTATTGAGGAGAAGGTTGAGCCAAAGAATGATGGAGATACTTGGAACATGGATTTTTTTTTTTAAGCTGCTAATTTTTTTCATAATGATGATTACCGCATATGACATTGATAAGTAACACTTTTACATTAGGCTGCAAAAGAAAGGCTAAATCCTCTGGAGTTCCTCAGCCAGACCATTCCCGTGCCTGAACACATGTTTCATGGTAAAGTTTTGGTGCAGTGAAAGAGATTCATGATTACCTTGATCATTATCGCAGTTTGATGTTGCTGGATAACAGTTTACTGATTGTAAGTCTGGGAGTTGCACTGGTGAATTAGCTTCAGTAGAACCTGACACTCACTTGAAATAATGATATTATGGTAATGATTAGTGACTTCATAGTGAATGTCATTTTAAGTAATGCAAAGGTAACTTTGGCTCGCCACACAAATTCCTGCAAAATTGCATATAATCCATGGAGCTCCACTAATCCCAAAATTCCCCAACGAGGATTCATCCGTGTTCATAACAAACCAATTCATGGGGGTTGGGTTCCATGAAACAATTGAAAGCAAAGTTTATATAATGCCTTTTTTTCTTGAATTTTTGAGTGTATATAACTGGGCATCAATAAAACATTTCTAAAAAACAATAAAGCATTCAAAGTATTATTTTGAACATGAAAGCATTCCTAGCTTCCCAATAATAAGAAGATCAATGAATGTCTAGAACTATTATTTACTGGTCTAGCGTGGCAGAGATGGTAAACCAAGATGTAAGCCAATCTTGAAAAGTAACATGGGGTTCCTTTAATAGTTAGTAAATAACTCAGACACATCAAAATTTGTTTTAAGAAAACCAAAATACTTGTGAATTGGGTTCTTTCAAACAGGATAACATGACATAATCTGGTAGATGAAATCATCAAAATACTGTAAGCCTTCCCATATCACGCTGCATCATATTGGTTGCAAAATCATGCATGGTTCCTGAACATGGTTCGTTAATGAATTGCTTGAAATGCAACATCTTTATTTATTTTATTTTATTTTATTTTTGTAAATTAACTCTAAGAAAAGTATATTTTTCTTCTTTCAAGATGTTCTTTCACTTCTACGGTTTGTATTGCAGCAAAATATTTGCTACCAAACTTCGACATGTCTGACTTGAATACCATTGTCAAAGATGGTCCAAGTACACTAGAATTAGATGTATTATGGTTTCATAACTGATAAATCAATCATCCTTGATATCTTGATTAATAAATATTGAATGGCCCAGGATATAACTCTAGACAATGAAACAGAGATATAACAGAGATAGGATACTGTAAAATGCAAGAATTTGAACAATTGATTTCTAAATCAATCTATTATTTGGACCGATATTGTATCTAAGGAGTATGTCCCAACACAATTGGGTACGTCAATGTTATACAGGCAGGTTCCGTAGACAGATTGAATAATACTTTAATATGCAATTCCTGATTTTGAAAAGGAAAATATTATTCATAAGAAAATATTACTTACAAGAGATAGAGGTTACAGAGACTAAAGGATTACAGCGGTAGATAAGTCCTGCTAACTGAGGACACAAACACTTGCTTAAATAAGAACAGAAAGAAAAGATACAATAATTGTTGAGAAGAAAAGTCTTCTCGAGTTGGTGGAGGTTGTCCTTTGTAATCATGATGCTTGTTGAAGATGCTTTGGATTTGAAATGATTGTAGTGCTTGAGTGCGAATACTATTTGATTTTGAGTATGGGAACTGTTGTCAGATGCCTTGCTTGACTTTTGAGACTGTCGTAGACACCGAAAGTTGTTTGTCATTTTGTAAAGGTGGAAGATGCTTGATGATGACTTTGTAACTTTTTAATGATGGCTTCTAGAATCATGATGACTCATAGATGCCTTTGCTTAATGGAGGGGACAAGAATCATGCAAGTGGCAAAAAGATGTCAAAGCAATCATCCTCATTGTCGGGGACTATTGGATCATCTTCTTCGTCAGATCCACCCATGGAATAGATCTGTGACAAAGTTTCCAATAGTTGAGCTTTTGTAGGTTTGCCTTCAAGATGTTTTTTGATGTGTTGCTTGAGAAGCTTTGCTGATGATTGAATAGGGTTCACTTGAATCCTTGGAGAGGAACTCTGGATTTAAAAGAACTTTGTAACAGCTTCTTTGTAACACTGGAGTGGTCAAACTCAAACAACATTTTACTTTGAAACGACGGCAAAACCAGAAAGGCGCCTGACACGATTAACATGGAACTAGGAGGGGAGAGCAAACATAATCCCAATAGCAGATCCATGCGAGATTGAATTTGATGAAGAACCAGAGCAATAAGCTTGCTCTGATGAAGGGATTGGAGTTTCAAATTTTGATTTGAAGATCTGCCAGCCTTCTTGAACCGGAGGAGGCAGAATGTCTTGAACTAGATCAAAACAGGAGTTTTGAACCGGAGGAGGCAGAATTTGATGAAGAACCAAAGAGGAACTGTCTTTGAAGAGAACTTCTTACAAAACAGGAAGAATAAAGAATGAAAACAATTTGGGGTAGCAAGTAGGACGGCTGGAGACCAGGCTAATTTGTAGTCAAGATAATTGTAGGATTGAGGATTGTAAGAAACTGAAAATCTCTTGTGGAAACGAAGGTTTTGTTTCCAATCAGCTTCAGAGAGGATTTGAAGGATTTGTCATTTTGAATGGGTGATTTTGGATAGATTTGAAGGTTCTTTGTGGCGAGTAATCAATATTGAGTTTGTATTGACCAATATGAATTCATAGAATTCACGAGTTTTGAGGATATCTATTGTTTGGCTATAAGATTTGGTTATTTGGTGATAGAGTACATAGATGGCTCTATCAAAAGGATTGGATCCATTCATGGTTTTGTAATGTATGGATTTGGAGCTTTTGATGATCTTGGTTTTGTAAAGCTTGTCAATGCAGAGCTAGAATCTTCGGCGTTTGATAAAGGCTGATAGGGATTTGTAAGAGAAATGGCATACAAAAGAGGGGTTTTGAGCTTTGAAGCAGAAGACTTCATAGAATATTGGGCCTTTGTTTGAGGTTATGGAGAATGAGGAGGTTTGGAAGAGGAAGAAGATTGGGTGCTCATTTTTGAAGAAACTCTCTTGTCATAAAATTTGCCAGAGAGTTAGATTCTCCTTTTATAAACTCAATTTCGAAATCAAAGGCTGACAATAGTCCTTGCCAGCATGCAAAAAGCTGTTTTGAAACGAGATTTAAAACATCTTTTGCTAAAATCTATTTTGCAGATTTACAATCAACTCAAAGTAAAAGTTTTGGATTTATCAAATCATCTTGAAATTTCATGATGCACAACTCTAAGATTTTTGTAAAAGTCTGCAACATAGTTTAAAGATCCTAAAAACCGTTGCAATTGGGTTTTGTCTTTAATTTCATCAGGAAATTTGTCTACAAAATCAATTGCCCTAAAAATAGGAATGATAGTTCCATGATGAATTTTGCGACCTAAAATTGAACATTTGTTTGAAATAAATCAATTTTGGTTAGGGATTAAACCAAACCATTTGTTTTGATGATTTTGTAAAACTGATACAAATGTTTCCAATGATCAACTAGAGATTCGGAAAAGATGAGTATATCATCAATATACTCGATTGAAAAATGGGTGTAACGAGTGAGAATATCTTTCATGATATTTTGAAACTCACTTGGCACATTTTTGAGAACGAATGGCATGACTGTCCATTCAAAATGACCAAAAGGAACATTGAAGGTTGTTTTGTAACGGTCATGGGGGTGGATCTGAATTTTCCAAAATCCAGATTTAAGATCGAATTTAGAGAATACTTTAGCTAAGTATAATCTCTTAATAAGATCTCGCTTGTTAGGTATAGGATACCTAATCCATTGTAAGGCTGTGTTGAGGGGCTTGTAATTGATGACTAGGCAGGGAGTACCTCTTTCAAGTTCAACAGCTTTGCGAACATAGAAGGTAGAACAACTCCACGGGGATTTAGAGGGAGCGATTAATTTTTTTGAAATTAATCCCTGAATATCTTTTTTACACAATTCCATTAATTCAAAATTCATTTGAATTAGACGAGCTTTGGTAGGAATTTTGGATTCTCTAAAAGTTCGTTCATATGGTAGTCTTACCATATGTTTCTTCCTATACCAAAAGGCATTGGGAAGATCATAACAAAGTTCTGAAACTAACTGCTCACGAAAATGGGCAATTCGAGTTTGAACTGAAGGATCTTTGAGTTGTTCATCAATACGAAGATAGGAAATTTCATCTTTAAGGTAATTCAGATGTCGAATTTTCTTAGAGATAAAATTAATGAAGAAATTCTTTTGTTTCAAAGAATTAACATCAGCAACTTTGGTTTTGAGGAGAAAGGGAAATGTTAGGTCTCCGCCAAGGACCTGAATATGGATACCACTTTCAATTACCTGAAAAGGGTTTATGGTGGTTAAGAATGGAGTACCCAGAATTATCTGTTGACCCATGTTCTTAACTAAGATAAAATGTTATTTAATCATGGCAGATGTGTGCATTTGTAAGTTTGTAATCAACAATCAAAGATTCACTATTTGTAGTATTTCGAAGGTATTAAGCCTTCAAAAACACAATTCAAATCTACTCTAGAATCAACTAAAGCAGTGGTATTAATAGTATATTCCTTGTTGATAACAAGAGATATATTAATATACCATTTATGAAATCTGATTTTTGTTATTTCATGAAGAAATTGAGGATCATTATCTTCATGATCAACAACAATTTGATTGGAAGATGAAGGAATATCAGGAAATAGTTGACTACTTTGAACTGGTCGGTTCATCAACATTTGTTCAAGCCAAGTATGACCTTGCTTGAGATGATAAATCTCCTTTTTTATGATATTGACTTCAGCTTGTAAATCCTGTAATGAAAAGGATTGTTGAGGGATTGTCTTAAATCTATTTATGATTTCCTTATGATTATAAAACGGGTTTATAATCTCAGGAATTGGTTTCTTTGTAATTGTTTGTTTGATATGAGTAAGATACTCATGTTTAAATTGTGGATCATCAATACGATCAACAAAATCCAATAGAATATTTGTTTCTTTAGATTTTGATAGCATATTGACTGTTGTTAATGTGTTGCAGTGGCAAGCATTAACATCATGATCCTGGTCATGATATTTTGTATCACTGGAGGATTCAGAATTATATCTCATATGATAAATCTGGGGATCATCAGATGAGGTATTATAGGACTTAAAATTAATTAAAAGCTTCGTGAACATATTTTTAATGTCTTCAAGACCTTGCAATTCCTGAATTTTTTGGGGAAGTCGACAGTTTTTAGCATAATGTCCAGGCTTACCGCATTTGTAACAAATGGCTTTTGAGTAGCCGGGCTATTATGTTTTTTCTGAAAAGGCTTGGGCTTATGATTACCATGCCTTTTGGGCTTATTACAATAGTTTGGAGAAGGCTTATATGGCTTTGGGCAATAAGGGCATTTGGACTTGAAGGCACCATTGGAGCAGGGTGCGATCTATACTTTTGTCGAGATTTGTTGGATGGGGCCTTAATGGGCTCATAGCCATACTGCTGACAGAAAAATCCAAGCTTTTTAGTGACGAAAATATTCTGTTTTTGTCATTGAATAATTGCAAGGCAACTTCGTTGATCTTAGCAATAAGATCACCAAATGTAAGCCTTTCAAATGGAATATCACCATTGAACTGGGCTTGCAATTTGTCACGAATAGTTTCTGCAAATATGGGGGGGGAAGTCTAGAAAGAAATTTCCTTTTCCAGAAAGGATTGTTAGCTTCATATTGAAGCATAACTTTCTTTAAGATCACATCTTTGTACCAGCGAAAATCGCTTAGTTTGGGACATCTAAGGATCATAAGGAGATCACGAGATTTATCCTGGAATTTAAATGGATCACCTATAAAATGCTTAAGAATATCGAATACTAAGGTTGACAGTGCGTCAGATATAGTTTCACCATTCTCAGATTTAATAGGTTGACAAGCTAGATCAACTTTAACTGCTGTTAAAATGAGTTGTTGTTCAGCTAGTGTAAGATAGTTGTCGTATCATCCTTTTAATTGTCTATAAAACCTAGAGATAATGATTTGGGCAATATGATGCGATGAGCAGATGCCAGCATGATCAATTCTTGAGTAATTTCAAGAATATTTTCTTCAGTGAGGCCATCTATATTCCAAGTATAGATAGATCCTGTAGAAAATGAACAAAAAGTTTCAAGAGACTTTTCCTCACATTGCATATCAGGAAGAATCAGCCTAGGATAATAATTCCTAGTTGTGGGGAAAGGATTGGATTGATGAGAGGTCTGATATCGAGATGATCTGATTAGATTAGCTTGAAGCCTTTCTAATTCAGAAAGAGGATCTGAATTATCAGAAGTATCTGATTCATCAGATTGGAAAGGGTGTTGATTTGATTTGAAGGAGAAGGCTTATCCTGTATTTTTTATGCTTCAAGCTTTCGATTGATCACATCAATAAGATGAGTGGGTGTTGAAAGAACATTTGGCTTTATGGAAGAGGGAGTAAAGAATGTTACTGGTTTTTGAATTGGAGTTTGAATGAAAGACTGTTTTGAAATTTCTGATTCTTCAATCAGTTTTTCTTATAATTCATGTAACAAAATATTTTTGTATAATTATTTTGTTATATGATTTTGGAAAAATCTTTTGAATCAGTTTAAAGGAGAGGCTGAAATAGCCTTACCTTGAGTTTGAAATTTGATTTCTTCTAATGGCGGCAAAATAGATTTTGTTATAAAATTATTTTTCAATTGCGAGGTTGTTTTGGAAGAATCTTTGATGACATTGATGCTTGGAAGAAATACCGATTCATACCTTTGTAAAAATGGCATATTATCTTTAATTTCTTCACAAAAAGCATAAAACTTTTTTTTTTCCAAAATACTTCTTTGAGTAGAATCAAATTGGGCATAAAAGAGTTTTCTTTTGGCAAAATTATTTTCTTGCATAAATTCTTTTTGAATCCAAATTTTGTCTAAAAGAAAATTTGTTGAAAGAACATTTAATTGAGAAGGGTTTCCCATCTCAAATTGAGTTGGAGATTTCTCGAATTGAATATCATTTTGAAAATTGTAAACAAGTTGTGGTATTTGTGGGTATTGGGGATTTTGTCTGTGATTGGCTAGATCAAAGTGTGGTAGAACTTCTGATGTAGGAGTTCTAGAGATACGTGCTGGGGCAGCTCTGAAGGACGATTCAGATCTTCGTCCAGATTGGAAATCTAGTGGCTGTAATCTAGTCGTTCTTGATTCAGAGAACTTTCACTCAATAGTTCCATCTTCAAGAGTCAGGATTTGATTGAGACGACTAGAGGGAGGCTTTCTAGGTTGTGATTAAACTTGCCAAGTTACTAGAAGAGTGACTTCGTTCCAGTGGATTGTCTTTGGGACAATAACACTAGTCATATCCTTGTTGGCCTGAAATAGGATTGTATATCTTTTTTCAGATTCGAGCAAAGCACGAGGGCTCAACTGAGTTTTCATGGCTTTGTACGTGATTTTGTAAATCAACGCCAAATGCTCAAATCCTGGTAGCAAATCGAAACCCGATGTCTGAATATTTAGCGTGAGTGTCTCAAGAACATTTGGAAGCTTGAGGGACAAAGAGAAATTAGGATATCAGTCAAAATAGACTGGACCCATTGCTTAGGTAGACTCTGTTATTCCTAACAAAGAATCCTCGAATCAGTTGTGTTTACAATCGCGAAGAGCGATGAGGGCACAAGTATCCAGTTCTGTTCTAGCAAGGGGTTTGATACCTACTTGGATGAGACTGTTATGGATGTATTTGTATTCTTGATTTTGTAAAAATTGAAGAGTTTTGTTTGAAAACATTTGTTTGGATTCCAAAGATCAATCAAAAGGTACTGTCTGTTCAACAATATCTATGATGTCTTCAAATTTTTGTGAAAAAATTGATTTCGAAATCTCATAAATGTTTTGGTATGGGACTTCAGGGATTGACCATTTTTGTAAATTTTGTTCAACTTCTAGAATTCTACATTCCATCCTATTTTGTAAATCAGGGTTTATTTGTCTGGAGCTAGAAGATCAGGTAAATTTTGAAAACAAAGACATGATTTAAGATCGGAGAAAAATAGGCTGACGGGAACACTGTAACCGGACTACCTACAACTAGACTACTAGAATTGGACCACCTAACCAAACAGACTGCGCTTCACTGCGACTTACAAGGGGTATCCAACAACTAACCAACATTCCCTATGGCTGACCAACGTTATCATCAGCTGACCAATGTTACCTTGGAACTCGGTAACAATTCTCACCCCAGGATATAACTCTAGACTTTGAAACAGAGATATAACAGAGATAGGATAATGTAAAATGCAAGAATTTAAACAATTGATTTCTTAGTCAATCTATTCTTTGGACCGATATTGCATCTAAGGAGTATGTCCCAACACAATTGGGTACTTAGATGTTATACAGGTAGGTCGCGCAGACAAATTGAATAATACTTTAATTTGCAATTCATGATTTTGAAAAGGAAAATATTATTCATAAGAAAATATTACTTACAGGAGATAGAGGTTACAGAGGCTAAAGGATTACATCGGTTGATAAGTCTTGCTAACTGAGGACACAAACACTTGCTTAAATAAGAACAAAAAGAAAAGATATAATAATTGTTGACAAGAAAAGTCTTATCGAGTTGATGGAGGTTGTCCTTTGTAATCATGATTATTGTTGAAGATGCTTTGGATTTGAAATGATTGTAGTGGTTGAGTGCGAATACTATTTGATTTTGAGTGCGGGAACTGTTAACAGATGCCTTGCTTGACTTTTGAGACTGTCGGTAGACACCGAAAGTTGTTTGTTGTTTTGTACAGGTGGAAGATGCTTGATGATGACTTTGTAACTTTTGTAATGATGGTTTCTAGAATCATGATGACTCATAAATGCCTTTGCTTGATGGAGGGAACAAGAATCATACAAGTGGCAAAAAGATGCCAAAGCAATCATCCTCATTGTCGGGGACTATTGGATTATCTTCTTCATCGGATCCATCCATGGAGTAGATTTGTGATAGAGTTTCCAATAGTTTAGGTTTTGAAGGTTTGCCTTCAATCTGCTTTTTGATGTGTTGCTTGAGAAGATTTGTTGGAGACGATGATTGAATAGGGTTCACTTGAATCCTTGGAGAGGAGCCCTGGATTTGGAAGAACTTTGTAACTGCTTCTTTTGTAACACTGAAGTGGTCAAACTAAGACCACCATTTGACTTTGAAATGACAGCAAAACAAGAGAGGCGCCTAAGATGATTGACATGGAACTGGAAGGGGAGAGAAAACGCAATCCCAACAGCAAATCCGTGCGAGATTGAATTTGATGAAGAACCAGAGCGATGAGACTTGCTCTGATGAAGGGATTAGAGTTTCAAATTTTGATTTGAAGATCTGCCAGCCTTCGGAGGAGGTAGAATGTCTTGAACTGGACCAAAATGATTCCACTAGATATGTTGAAACCAAAGAGGAACTATTTTTTAAGAGAACTTCTTGCAAAACAGGAAAAACCAAAAATGACAACAATTTGGGGTAGCGAGCAGGAAGGCTCGAGACCAGGCTAATTTGTATTCAAGATAATTGTTGGACTGAGGATTGTAAGAAACTGAAAATCTCTTGTGGAAACGACAGTTTTGTTTCCAATCAGCTTCAGAGAGATTTGAAGGATTTGACATTTTGAATGGGTGATTTTGGATGGATTTGAAGGTTCTTTGTGGTGAGTAATCAATACTGAGTCAGTATCAACCAGTATGAATTCATAGAATTCACTAGTTATGAGGATATCTGATTCTTCAAAGTGAGCCATTTGATCGAATAGCTGTTTGGCTATAAGATTTGGTTATTTGGCAATAGAGTACAGAGATGGCTCTATCAAAGAGATTGGATCCATTGATAGTTTTGTAATGTATGGATTTGGTGCTTTTGTTGATCTTGGTTTTGTAAAGCTTGTCATTGCAGAGCTAGAATCTTTTGCGTTTGATAAAGGCTGATAAGGATTTGTAAGAGAAAGGGCATACGAAAGAGGGTTTTTGAGCTTTGATGCAGAAGGCTTCATAGCATATTAGGCATTTGTTTTAGATTGTGGAGAAGGGGGGCTTTGGAAGAGGAAGAAGATTGGGAGCTCATTTTTGAAGAAACTCACTTATCAAGAAATCTGCCAGAGAGTTAGATTCTGCTTTTATAAACTCAATTTCGAAATCAAAGGCTTACAATAGTCCTTGCCAGCATGCAAAAAGTTGTTTTGAAACAAGATTTAAAACATCTTTTGTTAAAATCTCTTTTGCAGATTTACAATCAACTCGAAGTAAAATTTTATGATTTATCAAATCATCTTGAAATTTCATGATGCACAAAACAATTGATAAAACTTCTTTTTTTTACAGTAGAGTAATTGATTTGGGTTGAGTTCCAAATACCAGAATGGTATCGGACCAATTGAGTAACTATAGAATCAGGTAGACGTTGCTTAAGAATACCACCGTATCCTAAATTGGACTTATTTGTTTCTACGATCTTGAATGCAACAGGATTGGAGATTCCTAGACATGGAAGACTCTTGACCTGGGCTTTGACTTGACGGACAATTTGGGTATGGGCCGAAGTCCATGGGCTCGGATTAGTCTTAAGTCTTGCAAACAAGGGCTTGAGAAAAACTCTAAGATTTTTGTAAAACTCTGCAACATAGTTTAAAGATCCTTAAAACCGTTGCAACTAGGCTTTGTCTTTAATTTCATAAGGAAATTTGTTTGGAACATTTATTGCCCTAGAAATAGGAATGATAGTTCCATGATGAATTTTGTGACCTAAAAATCGAACATTTGTTTGAAATAAATCAATTTTGGTTGGGGATAAGACCAAACCATTTGTTTTGATGATTTTGTAAAACTGATACAAATGTTTCCAATGATCAGCTAGAGATTCGGAAAAGATGAGTATATCATCTATATACACGATTGAAAAATGGGTGTAACAAGTAAAAATATCATTCATGATATTTTGAAACTCACTTGGCGCATTTTTAGACCGAATGGCATGACAGTCCATTCAAAATAACCAAAAGGAACACTGAAGGTTGTTTTGTAACGGTCATGGGGGTGGATCTGAATTTGCAAAAATCCAGATTTAAACTCGAATTTAGAGAATACTTTAGCTGAGTATAATCTCTTAATAAGATCTCACTTGTTAGGTATAGGATACCTAATCCATTGTAAGGCTGTGTTGAGGGGCTTGTAATTGATGACTAGGCGGGGAGTGCCTCTTTCAAGTTTAGCAACTTTGCAAACATAGAAGGAAAAACAACTCAACGGGGATTTAAAGGGAGTGATTAATTTTTTTGAAATTAATCCCTGAATCTCTTCTTTGCAAAGTTCTATTAATTCATAATTCATTTGAATTGGACGAGCTTTGGTAGGAGTTTTAGATTCTCGAATAGTTGGTTCATATGGTAGTCTTACCATATGTTTCTTCCTATGCTAAGAGGCATTGGGAAGATCAAAACAAAGTTCTGAAACTAACTACTCACGAAAGTGGGCAATTCGAGTTTGAACTGGGGGATCTTTGAGTTGTTCATCAATGCGAAGATAGGAAATTTCATCTTTAAGGTAATTCAGATGTTGAATTTTCTTAGAGATAAAATTAATGAAGAAATTCTTTTGTTGCAAAGAATTAACATCAGCAACTTTGGTTTTGAGGAGGAAAGTAAATGTTAGGTCTCCGCCAAGGACCTGAGTTTGGATACCACTTTCAGTGACCTGAAAAGGGTATATGGTGGTTAAGAATGGAGTACCCCGAATTATCTGTTGACCCATGTTCTTAACTAAGATAAAATGTTGTCTAATATAGATTTTATCATGGCAGATGTGTGCATTTGTACGTTTGTAATCAACAATCAAAGATTCACTACTGGTTGTGTATAACGTTTGTTTTGTTTTTTTTTTTGTAGTATTTCGAAGGTATTAAGCCTTTAGAAACACAATTCAAATCTGCTCCAGAATTAACTAAAGCAGTGGTATTAATAATATATTCCTTGTTGATAACAAGCGATATATTAATATACCATTTATGAAATTTGATTTTTATTATTTCATGAAGAAATTGAGGATCGTTATCTTCATGATCAACAACAATTTGATTGGAAGATGAAGGAATATCAGGAAACAGTTGACTACTTTGAACTGGTCGGTTCATCAACATTTGTTCAAGCCAAGTATGACCTTGCTTGAGATGATAAATCTCCTTTTTCATGATATTGACTTCAGCATGTAAATCCTGTAATGAAACGGATTGTTGAGGGATTGTCTTAAATTTTTTATGATTTCCATATGATTATAAAACGGGTTTATAATCTCAGGAATTGATTTCTTTGTAATTGTTTGTTTGATATGAGTAAGATACTCATGTTTTAATTGTGGATCATCAATACGATCAACAAAATCCAATAGAATATTTGTTTCTTTAGATTTTGATAGCATATTGAATGTTTTTAATGTGTTGCAGTGGCAAGCATTAACATCATGATCCTGGTCATGATCTTCTGTATCACTAGAGGATTCAAAATTATATCTCATATGATAAATCTGAGGATCATCAGATGAGGTATTATCAGACTCAGAATTAATTAAAAGCTTAGTGAACATATTTTTAATGTCTTCAGGACCTTGCAATTCCTGAATTTTTTGGGGAAGTCAACAATTTTTAGCATAATATCAAGGCTTACCGCATTTGTAACAAATGGGTTTTTGAGTAGCCGGGCTATTATGTTTTTACGAAAAGGCTTGGGCTTATGAGTACCATGCCTTTTGGGTTTATCATAATAGTTTGGAGGAGGCTTATATGGCTTTGGGCAAAAAGGGTGTTTGGACTTGAAGGCACGAGCATGGTGCGATCTATACTTTTGTCGAGATTTTTTGGATTGGGCCTTAATGGGCTCATAGCCATACTGCTGACAGAAAGATCCAAGCTCTTTGGGCTGAAAATATTCTATTTTTTGAGTTGGCCTTTGAGTCTAAGGTCATTGCATAATTGCAGGGCAACTTCGTTGATCTTAGCAATAAGATCACAAAATGTAAGCCTTTTAAATGGACTATCACCAGGGGCTTGCAATTTGTCACGAGCAGCTTCTGCAAATATGGAGGGGAGTCCAGAAAGAAATTTCCTTTTCCATAAAGGATTGTTAGCTTCAGATTGAAGCATAACTTTCTTTAAGAACACATTTTTGTACCGACGAAAATAACTTAGTTTGGGACATCTAAGGATCATAAGGAGATCACGAGATTTATCCTATAATTTAGCAGGATCACCTATAAAATGCTTAAGAATAGAGAATACTAAGGTTGACACTGCGTTAGATATAGTTTCACCATTCTCTGATTTAATAGGTTGACCAGCTAGATCAACTTTAACTGTTGTTAAAATGAGCTGTTGTTCAACTGGTGTAAGATAGTTATCCCACCATCCTTTTAATTGTCCAGAAAACCCAGCAATAATGATTTGGGAAATATGATGATCACTCTTGTGGTCACTGCGATGAGCAGATGCCAGCATGATCATTTCTTGAATAATTTCAAGAATATTTTCTTCAGTGAGGCCATCCATATTCCAAGTATAGACACATCCAGTATAAAATGAACAAAAAGTTTTAAGATATTTTTCCTCATATTGAATATCAGGAAGAGTCAGCCTAGGATAATAATTCCTAGTTGTGGGGAGAGGATTGGATTGACGAGAGGTCTGATATAAAGATGATCTGATTAGATTAGCTTGAAGCCTTTCTAATTCAGAAAGAGGATCTGAATTATCAGAATGATTTGAATTATTTGATTGATCTGATTCATCATATTGAGTTGGATTGGAAAGGGTGTTGATTTGATTTGAAGAAGAAGGCTTATCCTGTAATTTTAATGAAGCAAGCTTTCGATTGATCTCATCAATAAGATGAGTGGGTGTTGAAAGAACATTTGGCTCTGTGGAAGAGGGAGTAAAGAATGTGACTGGTTTTTTAAGGGGAATTTGAATGAAAGATTGTTTTGAAATTTCTGATTCTTCAATCAGTTTTTCTCCTAATTCATGTAACAAAATATTTGTATAATTATTTTGTTCTATGATTTTGGAAATACATTTTGAATCAGTTTGAGAAAAATAATCTTTCAAATGAGAGGCTGAAATAGTCTGACCTTGAGTTTGAAATTTGATTTCTTCTAATGGCGGCAAAATAGATTATGTTATAAAATTATTTTTCAATTGCCGGGTTATTTTGGAAGAATCTTTGATGACATTGATGCTTGGAAGAAATACAGATTCATACCATTGTAAAAATGACATATTTTCTTTAATTTCTTCACAAAAAACATAAATTTTTTTTCCCAAAATACTTCTTTGAGTAGAATCATATTGGGCTTAAAAGATTTTTCTTTTTCTAGAATTCTTTTCTTGCATAAATTCTTTTTTAATCCAAATTTTGTCTAAAACAAAATCTGTTGAAAGAACATTTAATTGAGAAGAGTCTCCCATCTCAGATTGAGTTGGAGATTTCTCTGATTGAATATCATTTTGAAAATTGTAAACAGGTTGTGGTATTTGCGAGTATTGGGGATTTTGTCTTAGATTGGCTAGATTTAAGTGTGGTAGAACTTCTGATGTAGTAGTTCTAGAGATACGTATTAGGGTAGTTATGAAGGATGATTCAGATCTGCGTCTATATTGGAAATCTAGAGGCTGTAATCTAGTCGTTCTTGATTCTGAGAACTGTAACTCAACAGCTCCATCTTCAAGAGTCAGGATTTGATTGAGACCACTAAGGGGAGGCTTTCTAGGTTGCGATTGAACTTGCCAAGTTACTAAAAGAGTGACTTAGTTTCAGTGGGTTGTCTTTGGGACAATAACACTAGTCTTATCCTTGTTGGCCTGAAATAGGATTGTATAACTTTTTTCAGATTCGAGCAAATCACGAGGGCTCAACTGAGTCTTCATGGCTTTGTACGTGATTTTGTAAATCAACGCCAAATGCTCAGATCCTGGTAGCTTATCGAAACCAGATGTCTGAATATTTAGCGTGAGTGTCTCAAGAACATTTGGATCCTTGAGGGACACAGAGAAATTATGGTAGCAGTCAAAATAGACTGGACCCATTGCTAAGGTAGACTCTGCTATTCCTAACAGAGAATCCTTGAATTTGTTGTGTCTACAATTGCGAAGAGCGATGAAAGCACAGGTATCGAGTTTTGTCCTAGTGAGGGGTTTGATTCCTACTTGGATGAGACCGATATGGATGTATTTATATTCTTGATTTTGTAAAAATTGAAGAGTTTTGTTTGAAAACATTTGTTTGGATTCCAAAGATCCATCAAGAGGTATTGTATGTTCGACAATATTTATGAGGTTTTTAGATTTTTGTTAAAAAATTGATTTTGAAATCTCATAAATGTTTTTGTATGGGACTTCAGGGATTGACCATTTTTGTAAATTTTGTTCAACTTCTAGAATTCTACATTTCATCCTATTTTGTAAATCAAGGTTTCTTTGTCGGGAGCTAGAAGCTCGGGTAAAATTTGAAAACAAAAACATGATTTCGAAATCGGAGAAAAATAGGCTGACGGGAATACTGTAACCGGACCACCTACAGCTAGACCACCAGAATGGGACCACCTAACCCAACAGACTGCACTTCACTGCGACTTAAAAAGGGTATCCAACGGCTAACCAACATTCCCTATGGTTGACCAATGCTATCATCGGTTTACCAATGTTACCTAGGAACTCACCGACACTATTCCTTCTAGAAAGCAAAGACATGGCTCTGATACCAATTCTCATCCCAGGATATAACTCTAGACTTTGAAACAGAGATATAACAGGGATAGGATAATGTAAAATGCAAAAATTTGAATTTCTTTTATCAGCACCCATTGCTTGTTCATTTCTTTTATTATTCACATCCTGTATGCATATAATATATATTAATTAATAGAATACCAAACTTATGAGTTTGATTCTTAAGCAGGCATGTTTGTTTAGGCCCTACATACCCAGAGAGATAGAATACGAATAAAGTATGCATGGGTTGCTTTCTTCCAATAATGCAAACTTTGGCTGATTCTCATGCCAATTACTTAATATCCTAATCTGTAAAGTAGTTAATTATAAATGCAAATTATACTCAACTTTCAAGTTGAAATTCAATATTAGTATATGACAATTTTATAATATAAAGTTTATTAAATATTAGGGTTGACCACTAGTCAACCAAATATGAGCACAATGGGAGATTGTGACCCTATATTGGTAGGCAGCGGCCTCTTGCTTTATATCCAATGGCTTTTCAGGTACCATTTAATGAGAGTAATCTCCACTAAAAAAAAGGCACTCTGGTACTAACAAAAGCGTGCGCGAAATAGAGTTTAGAGTTCCAATTAAAAATAAAATAAAAAACTCTTCTCTTCCTATCACTTTCCATCTTTCAATCCATCTTTAATCTTTCTCGTCTTTTATCAAAACCACTGAAATCCATTCATTCATACCCTTATTCTTCCACTATGCGAGGTCCCTGATTTTTTTATTGTTTCTCTTGTTTGTTTTTTTGCAGGTCTCCAGCGTCGTGCGTTCCTGATACACCACTCACCACCTTCATCCACTAGGTTAATCTATCAATCCCTCTTTACATTCATCTCATGTGTCCCACACATATAATAACACTCTACGCAATCTAACTTACAAACCATCTCCTTCCCCCTCTCAGACACCCACAACACTCTTATACCATCTCCTCATTCAACTATATGTGCTCGTACATTTTTCGATAACACCATTGTTATTTCTCCTTAATAATGGATTCCTCATGTCTAAGTAGGGGTGGGCAATGTTGGTTCGGTTCGGTTTTGAGCCCCGAACCGATTTCATTCAGTTTGCCCAAAATCCAAACTGAAACCGAATTTTGTATTTGTAAACCGATGAATTCGGTTGAATCGAATTTCGGATCGATTCGGTTCGGTTGAGCCGAAATTTCAGACTCAAGCATTTGAAAGACTTTCATTAAAATATGTCCAATTTTTTTACAGACCCAATTTTTAGCCCAAAATTGAAAACTTTGAGAGAATGGGGTGATTCAGTGCAACAGTGTGTATTGCAGTGCATTTGTTGCACTAATCAGGTATTGACACCTATCTGTTATTTAGTTATTTATACATAATTAATCGGTCGGTTCGGTTATAAATTGGTCGGTTCAAAACCGTAAACCGATTTCGAACCGTTTATAATCGATTCGGTTCGGTTTAAATTATTTTCTTTCTACTCATATTTCGGTTCGGTTAACCATATTTCTACTCATAATCGAAAAATCGATTATGTCGGTTAACCAAATTTAAATCGATTTTTGCCCACCCCTATGTCTAAAGACTACTTCACTCTCCCACCCAAATCCAATAAGAAGTATACCGTCCATTCCATGCCAATGCCAATCCCTGCGACTCTTCCCCTCGCACACTTTCTATCACCCATACATATCTCTTACAAACATTGATCTAATATTACAACTCCCACACACCTTTCGACTTTTCACCTATGAAACTCCATACAAGGGTCATCATCTAAATTCCAGCCATAAGGAAGAGTAATTCCCCTTCCCTTTCAAACCTAGAAGAAGCAAATTCCACAGGTTCAAGTTTCGATTGGGACCTCAGAGAGAAATTAATTGCCATGTTGAGAGGAGATACAATCATCTCAGGCTGTCCCATTTTGCTGGTCGTGGTGGCGGTTGGATCTTCTCCGTTCGAGTGTTCATGGTGCGGAGGAACTCTGACTTCCCGTCTTTTTCACTGTGATGGATGAACAATTGAAAGTATCATCAAATGGACCTGTTGGGAATACTGGCTGGAGCTACAGGGACTCACCAACGACTAAATCATCACCTCCAACTCATCACCGGTGGTAGATCAGACCTGTGTAATAGCATTTACTCGAGCAGCTACCCACCAACTCCTCTTAGTGAGATTAAAAGCAGCCTCAACCACCCTGTTAATGGTCGTGATGACGACCATTATGAAGTCAGTTTCATCAACTATGTTAACGATTCACGACGGCCATTATGGAGTCAGATTCAACTACACTGTTAACGGCCATGAAGTCAGTTGCAATCAATCTGTCTATGGTCACGACGATGGCAGTCAAGTTAGATTCTCTATCAGTTCTAAAGGCAATTAAATTGTCGTCTCTTTTAATGGCTATTGGCAAGGAAGATAAGAACGAAAATTCTTAATGGCCAGGGAACCAGCCTGGTTTTCCCTGCCTGGGGGGGGGGGGGGGGGCGAAAATACAATGTTGCCCCCCTCTTTAAACACACTCTCCAAAAATGTGTTTAAAGAGTATTTTCGCCCCCAGGCAGGGAAAACCAGGCTGGTTCCCAGGCCCTGTAAAATTGCTCAGATAAGAATGAGGAGCACACAGTCCTTCCAGTTGAGTTGTTATTCGGTACCGCACCTCCCCCTGTTTATAAACCTGCCACATACTCTTAATGACAACAAGGTGTATTTATTTTCAAGCTAATGTCAACTATCGTAAAGCCTCCACCGACAATATTAATGGCCCAACTCTCACTCTATGTCAATATGGCCATGGGGAATCGAACACCAATCAAAACAAACCTATTCACACCATTTTCTCCCTCCAACACACCAAAAATAGCATTCAATACTCCACTTTTTCCTCTCGGTGAGCTGAAAAAATGGAGCATTTAAATACTCAACTACTGATGATATCTACCACTTGGAGGAAAAACCTAACACGGGCAAGCGTTAGATTGAGCATCTGGACTATTATCCCTTAAAAGATCTTGTACCACAGAACAAACACTCTGACGATGACAATGAAACCATTAGCACTTACAACATTAGTATTGTTTGGATGTCAATCTTAACGGCGAAGGCAACAAAAATTTGGTTGGAGTTTCTGGCAGGATGTTGTCACCCCTTTTTTCTAGTCAAGGCCCACACCATACACCCCATTACAATAGCAGTTTCAATAGGCAGGAAAAATAGACGTTTTGAGCATTTTCAGTGGGGAGATCAGTCTGATACTTCCCGTTGGCCTAGGCAATCAGGAAAGTTTTAATTCATCAGCTCATGATGGTAATACTACAATGACTTCGATCCTGGTTGATACACATGACTCGTCCCACACTCCCACCAGGTCTTCCATTGTCCATACTGAGGTGTCGACAACCGCCGAGAAAGGTCGTCAAAGTTGCCATGATTCTTGCATGGAATGCCAGGGGAATAAGGCTTCCCGGAGCATTCCGAAACCTAAAGGCCCTCTCCAATCAATCTAATGCAGATATAATATTCCTAGCAGAAACCAAAGTCTCACATGCCAAGATGGAATGCACCCACCAGAAACGGATATAAACATGGTGCAACAGTACCAGATATTGGGCAATCAAGAGGACTATCTCTATTTTGGAAATAATGTAATCATCTTCATATTCTCTATTCATGTAAATATTATTTCAATTGTATTATTGCTAATTATTATGCTAGCGTTACTTGGTTAGTGATTTTTGTGTATGGAGAACCAAATCCAGCACTTGGGGTCAAATTTTGGGAAGACATGTCTAACATCTACACCTTGCAAACCTTGCATGGCTAGATTATAGAGGACTTAAATGCCATTCTTAAACCTGAAGAAAAAAATAGGTGGGGGTCATAAACCAACGTGCTCCAACCTTAGACACCTTTGAAATTTCATAACGAACCATCACCTTTTAAATTTTTCATTCAATGGGTCCCAGTACACTTGGAATAACAAACGTAGAGATAGAAATGAGATTAAAGCCAAGCCGGATCAACTGATTGGATGGATCTGTTTCCCTTAGTTTTCGCTCACATGATCCATACTTCTCTTCAGATCATCGCGCCATCTCTCTTCAACTTCTTTCCTGAGTCAACAATGGCCATAAGCCTTTAAAGTTCTTCCACATGTGGGCCAGAATCCCAGGTGTAAACACATTATTGAATCCACTTAGACACCTAGACACAATCATCTCCCTGCACACAATTTTCACCTCAAGACCAAAAGACTCAACTACAAGCTCTCCAGTTGGAATAAAATCAATTTTCACAATATTTCCTTGTGCATCTATGAAACTAAATACGCACTTGACAAACTCCAAAATGATTTTCCCTCTGCGGAAAATGTTTTGGCCATTTCTTCTTTGGAAAATCATCTATTTGACTCTACTTGAGAGGTCAATCCTGGCTCTTGGATGGTGACAAGAACACCTAAATTCTTCCACCTCTCATCTATGTTTCGCAAGAAGAAAACTCGCATCTTCCGTCTGAAAGACAAAGCTAATATCTGGCGTACTAATCAGAACTCTTTGGGTCAAATTCTCAATGATTTAAAAATATTTTCAAATCATCAAACCCTGAGCCTTACCCAGATGTTCAATACCTCTTCAAACCTGTCATCACCTCGGACGACAATGATTTACTCCTTGCAACCCCTGATGAAGAGGAGATTCAAGTCATCCTTTTTTGTAAGGGAAGCCATAAGGCTCCTGGTCTAGATGGGTTTCACGCCTTCTGTTTTCAACACTACTAGGACATAATAAAACATGATGTGATTGAGGTTGTAGGGAATTTTTTCGCCACTGGGTTGCTTGAGCCAAATCTCAATAAAACCTTCATTGCACTCACTACAACACAAATGCTCATTAACATCGTTTTAAAAACGTTATTGTAGGATACCATAGTGTTTTAGAAAACGCTGTGTCTGTCGGAGTTATAATAGATACAGGGTTATTTATAGCGTTTTAGAAACACTATTGTAAGTAGACCATTTATAGCGTTTCTAAAACGCTATAGTAACTGTACAATAGCGTTTCTAAAATGCAGCTTGCAGTCACAATGTTCATATTGAAATCACCGACCAAGCACAAGCCTGCAACTTGCATACACGTACCATGTGAGACCCTAGGGTGGGCAGATCTGAGTGTGAGGGTGAGGGTGAGGGTTGGAGCCCAATAGGCCCGAGAGAGGTTGGACGAGCTACAAAGGGGGACATAGTCCCACATCGCCTGGGTGCGGGAGGGGGATGTGCTACTTATGTGCGAGGTTGGATCCCCATAGTACGAAGCGTTTTAAAGCCGTGCAGGCCGGTTGGGCCCAGAGCAGACAATTTCGTACTATGCGGATCAGGTCATTACATACCAGCTAGCGCAACTCATAGCCAAGAGCTGAGCCAAACTGCCCAAAACAACCAAACAACGCAACTTGTGCACCTGCAGCAATAACAACAACCACGCCCTCAACAGCAGAAACTGAAACACAACCCAAGAAGATTTATTGCTATTTTTGTATCGTCCAATGTCAAGGCAAGAGCTTTCCCTTCTCTGAAGGCACTAACCTGAATAATACAAGGCAAGTCGTCATAATTTATCTGAGTACATAAAATAGGAATTAGTTGATACTCTTTCACATGTAAATGGCACATCCATTCAACTTACTGTCCAAACAATCCTTTCCAGTTTCCAACTTCATTGTTTTGGTTCTCCCCTTCCTTCATTTGTTGATGTTGGTTCAACTCCTCAACATTCCCATTTGAGCTTTGAACAAGGTCATGGTTGGTGTTGTTCCATAGATCATTGTGGTGGTGATGAATCCTTTCAATCCTCTACTGAAGCAGGTCAGAAAGGAACAGTAAAGTTAATGTTTAGTGCGGGGACAAATTTAAGATACATTCTATGCATTTAGATTAAAGCTGTAGAAGAGGGCCTTAAATTGTGGTGACCAAATCAAAAGGAAAATATGGATTCAGTCAGACTCTAAGAGAGCAATTGATTGCATTTTAAATTTGGTACCATTCCTTAGGTTTTTTGGAATATAGTAGACAAAATTAGAAAACAGTTAGGGAGACTAGAATTCCATAAAATCTTTCATGTGTTTTAGAAAACCAAGAAAACATACCACAATCAATGGCTAGGAGAGAAAATTGCATAATCATTCTGAACTATAGATTTTTGATGTACGAGTGTGCCCACATGAAAATCCATGACAACTTAATTATTAGCATTCTGGCCTACCATTTTCTGCAAGTTCATAAATGCAAATCGATATAATTTTATTTATTTCTTTAATTTTTATAAGTGTTATTGCAAATAGAAACAAAAGGCATAATCTACCAGAGATAATTCTAAAATCACGACCTGTTGTCTATAATCAAGAAGCAATGCATGTTTCCTTCAGTTATCACCACTTCATAAACATGGAGAGTAACTGACCATTGGTGACAAAAATCATACAATTCTTCATTCAATGGGAAAATTAATATACCAATTGAAAGAACTCAAAAGATATGTCTTTTTATCTAAAAATAGAAGAGAAGAAGATGTGTCTCCATAAAGGAATCGAAGAAAAGAGAACTTACTTTGATCCAGGCTTCGCGACGTTGGTAAAAATCTTTCTAGCAGCACACTTTGCCTCAAATTCACTTTTGATCTCTTCCTTTGCCGCCTCTTCTTCATCAGTTAATTCTAGTATTCGCTCATCCAATGTAGGCCTTGGAACTTGTCTGCTAGGAGACACTCCATATTGTTGAGTAGAAGGAACCCATGTTGACAACATTGTTTGATAAATTACAGGTGCGGCTGCAGGTGAACGTGCATGCACTTGCACTGATGTGCCTGCTGGAATTTACAGGTTGCCAAACTTGCGTTGTCCTGTTTTTACATAGTAGAAACACTCCTTTTCACCCTGCATAAATTAGATGTAGTTATTAGCTCTTTCGTTCATTGTAAACCCGAGTTTTACAATAATATATCTACAAAACAGTAACTCCATGAAAAGATGAAAGGAATACAAATTGGTCGAAGTGGATATTTTTGATAATTCAATGATACAAGACTCACTGATCCACCTCCTATATAGATAAATTTCCAATCTGTGACAACATATAAACAAAGGAATGAGAAACTCACAAGCAAGAAGAATATGGGACTCCAAGAGGTTGATAATTCTAAGGTTTAAGTTCCTTCAACTCCAGAAGGGACGTCTCCCTACACCGAAAATCGAATGAGCATACTTCCAAGTTCCAACTAAGCATGAAATGTACAACTACAAGTATTACAATACTAACCTCGCTTAAGTAACCAAATACTAATTTCATATAGTTAGTACTTAGTATACAAGACCTATTTGGAGATAATAAGCTAATAGCATCACCAGCCCGACATCAGTATATGAGAAAATATGATGGTAATATTCCCTAAACACATTGCAATCAATAAATATGCATGCTATTATGACAACAAAATGGATACAATGCACTTATGAAGCCTACACAGATATGAACCAAGAGACAATTTTTGCAAAAAGATTTCTAATAACAAAAAGGTAAAGCATGGAGGTAATCCCTTAATTCTGTAAAGAAATAAGCTTTCCAATTTCAAAATATACATAAAGACATTGGCATTGGCAAGCATTGCAGTTTCTAAAAATTGCTTATCCCATGTATAACAAAGTGTACAGAGGAAAAAAAAAAAAAAAAAAAAAAAACCCAAGGCCATGAAGAGATAAATGACATGATGTTCATGAGCAAGGGAAAAAAAATTGAAGACAACTAAACAAACTCACTCTTGACATTGGAGAAATTGACTGAATATGGAGAGCTTAGGTCTATTTATATGCTTACAAGTTGCGAGCATAATTCATAAAGGAAATGAAGTCTTGAATTAGAAATAATCTTAGTTTACAAGAAATAGAGGAAATTTCAACATGATGAGCATCAAACAAAATTAAACTGCTAAAAGTCCATAGGATTCTGAGGATGTTATTTCCTCAGGGTACTAGCCACTTATGAATGCCTATGAGGCTGTGACCAACACAGTAATAGTGCATATTGTATATTCATATGAGAGTATAGGGATGAAGGATCAATTTACAGACATTTTTGTGATATGCTAGTTGTTAATAACCTCCAAGGAGTATGAAGTTCAACAATATTGAATATACACTCCAACAATGCCATTGGCATGCATCTTCTGAGCATACCATAGATGGCAAGATGTAACTTTCCTTTGCAATTGCAAGAGATCTGTCAGAAAAGAAAAGAAAAAGAGGAAAAAATCAAAAGACAGCAGACGACAGAGGAGGAAGAGTCGAAAAGATGCAAATTCCAAGTGAAGAAAAAGCAAACACGAAAGGAGTAAGAAAATGGAGAAGACATTACCCAGATCAGGGTTATCAGTCCAAAGAACATGCGACACAAAATAAAGCATGTAAAAGGTGTAAAAAACATTGTTATTAAATGCTATAAAATAGGACGTGTGGTGTAGTGTCTGAAACTAAAATAGTATATATACATAGGTTTTACTTGATTGTCACACACATTCAAATTAATATATAAAATAGGACTTGTGGTGTAGTCCGCCCAGACAATAGTTTTACATCTATAGGGTGGACCATAGTTTTACATCTATTTAATTAATATATAAGTTGAACATTACAAACAGGGGAGCATGCCATCTTCAAGGTCTTGGGATAAGAGGTCTTCCATAAATTCTGTGAGCCCGAGTCAACCATTTGTGTG
The DNA here is from genome assembly GCA_963556465.1 of Berberis vulgaris. Classification (NCBI taxonomy): domain Eukaryota; kingdom Viridiplantae; phylum Streptophyta; class Magnoliopsida; order Ranunculales; family Berberidaceae; genus Berberis; species Berberis vulgaris. The sequence continues at coordinate 59,472,401 of OY747135.1, read as the reverse complement.
TGGCAAGTTGCAAATGGAGTAGCAACCGAGGAATAAATTCTTAAACCATATAATACTACAATGAAAAATAAAACAAAGCAATAGGGTTGTGTTTTAAGTGGGGGAAATAGTGAAATGTGACAGAAAATAAAGAGGAAATAATCACAATGAATATAAGTTGATTAAGTTCTCCAACTTCGGAGAAATGACACTTCCTGAGAAGTGGTTTCCTTAAATGGTTTTGCATATAGTTGCAGCTTTCTTAAGTATGACCAAATATGCCAAGAGAGCATGAGAAAGTAACTGAAACTGGATTTGAGATTGAGTTGTTCATATTATGGATAATTGATGTTTCTGAGAGCTATGTAACAGTCGGCATGCCATAAGAAACCTGTATTTCAAACCATCAAGTTTGTGTCCCAGCTCACAGTTCAACAGAGCTCATGGTAGTCCATTTTAGGGTATCAAATTTGTCGAGATAGCTGTCTTGGTCAGATTATAAGTTGGCCACCATGTTGCTTCTTTACTCCATTCACTTTCAACATTCAATATTTTATATACTACCCTACCAAAACAAGCTACACCTGCCTTGATGCATTGATATTTGTAAAGGTGGGGGGGGGGGACACTTTTTCAGGCCCAACAGCTCATAAACATCACCTCTCTCCAAAACATGCCTACTTGATAACAACTCCAATCTTAGGATGTGCTTGGTTCTAAAGAATATTCTAGAGAAAACCACCAGAAAATGAGCAAAAGAGATAATGGAAATTTTGAGGTGAGGATCACCTTCAGCTTCATTTTTTTTCTTCTCAAAACTATGAAAATCATATTCTTAGATGTAGAGCTAGGAATGTTTTCATAGATTGGAAAGATTGCGGTCCTCTTCAATCTCAAATGTTCATCTTTTACCACTTTGTGGTCCTCTTCAATCTCAAATGTTCATCTTTTACCACTTTCTTTTTTTTTTTTTTTAGGTATCACATATTCAAGAATTTTTTCTTTCGACACAGCCTAGTATTTCTCTACAATATATTTTTCGATAGAGACTTCTGTTTTTAACCTATACGTAAAATTTTACTTTCTTCTTGTAGTCAATTATGTATGAGACAAATGTCCAACACTTTAAAAGCTAACTCACCTATGACTTGTGAATCCGGATCTCTTTCGATGCTCATTACTTGTTTGCCTGAAACAAAGAAAGAAAATAAATAAATTTGAATCGAACTCCAGATGAATGAATATCGATTCATTGAATAATCCTACCTTCTCCAAGACTCGTATGTTCCATGAGTCATTCTTCTGGACAAAGTGAGGCTCGCCGACAACATAAGGAGGTGGATGAGCATTTCTCAAGAGTGGAAGCCTGGCTGGAGCATATTCATCATCACTGTCACAATAGCTTCCATGATCTGGCCCAAGTGCTCTGAGAATGACTGACAATAAGATTGAAAATCCCTGCATCAAGTACAAATTTTAGGTACAACTTTTTACTTGTAAAGATCTAAATGACTTGGAATATAATAGATTTACTGCAAATCTAATTTCAGGTTGTGTGACTGTTAAAATTGAAGACCCTTGGGACAAAAATGCGGCCACACGAACCTGAGCAATCACAATTGACAAGCATATCCATTTACAAAAATCGAAGTCTGACTTCACAAATTTTTTGAACTCCTCAAACTTCCCCATAGGATCCTTAGGAAAATCCTGATGCAAGAGTAAAGCAATAAAACTTCAGAAGCTATTACTCAATTCATTAAAAAAAGGATTAAGTGAAACGAGAAAGTAGCATAGGACACATGCTATGCTACCACAAGAAACGAAGATATACCTTCTCCCAATCGTGGTTTAGAAACACGTCTGCAGTAATTGCAGCTTCCGCGACCACAAGTAAAAAGACAAATACCATATATTGTTCATTTGCAGTCAAGAAAAAGCAGTAATGCAACAGGTTTTACACTCGAAAAAAAGGACTCACGTAACTCAGAATAACAACATATACTTCTTGGAACATTTACTAGAGAAGACAAATTATTACATAGCATTTATGCCAAAGTGCTCTAGAATGATAATAAATAACGTTTCATCAGTTATGAGCAATATGTGCCTTCTTATACAACACAAATTATGCATACGTTTATTTATCAAGTATTAATCATGCAGCCTTGCGATACATGATAAACGTTATCATATCGATTCCAAAACAACTAAGCTTTTGTAGTCAACATATGTACCAAAATCTCACTCCAGAACGCTTCTATGAAAAAAATAATATTTCAACAAATTAGGCCTAGATGGACTCGGATATATATTAAATTTTTTTTAATAAAATCTAATCATATTCCAAGTACAATGAGACACAACTCCCAACATAACGACTTGCAAGTATCTAATTCTCCAAAGTGGCCCCCAACTAACCAAGTGCTAAATATCAATGATATCAAAATATAAGTTGAAGGATATATCGCATAAGCAGTGAATACTATTATTTGAACTTAAAGATCTGAACCATTGATTTGCCTTAACATGCACTTTTGACCTAAAGAGTTTCATTGGTAAAACACTATATTGGCGAGGATAAAACTGTATTGTCAACCCAATGCTTGAAAAATAGCATGGCATAAGATTTCAGACTGGGGGTATAAAATCATTGACAAACAGGACAATATCTCAATTGCCCAAGGTGAAGCTTTAGTATTATCTACTGAGGATATTTCCATAAAAGAGCTTACATAAAATGATCAACATAGAAGAATGTCTAACAACATATAAACAACACATTGAATCAATATAAGCCAATATTACAACATTTTCATAGAACAAGATTATATATCTATAACAAACAATGGAGCTTTTATTTTCAAATTAAATGTAATTTAGAGAACTAAACTATGCAAATGGCACCAGATTCACCCATTGGAATCAGATAATAAGGATACACAAGAAAGGCAATGACCGTTTGCAGTCTCGGCAGCAATATGACCCGAGCATGTTATATAACACACATGCAAACTCCAATGCCTAGAGAAGCATAGAAGCTGCTACAATTGAGACACTCTGTGCAACTCATTATCAGAATACTTAGGCAATTAGCTGGAAATTTCATATGGAATTTTCGAATAGTATATTCCATCTCTTACTAAGGAGGAATTGTTCCCTTATTTTTGTAAGTTGGTTAATTGTCATAAAAAGGAAAAACAAATTGAACAAAATTACAACATGGGAATGAAAAAGATATTTTTTGTTTTAATTCAAATCTTCATATACCTGTACTCAAAAAATAGCTTTCTGCCATCCACAACAAGACCATCTTTTCCAATTCCATCAATCATTTAACGTGCTGCTCCCTGTTTCATACAGATTAGCTTTCCGATATCCAAAAGATGGAATAAGCAAAAGCAGGCTTGATTACGTGGACAGATATCACAGAAGGAAAATCAATTAAGGCAAATCCACGAAAAAGGCCGGAACTTCGTTCTTTTATTACACGCACATGACGAAGGGGTCCCCATTAATCCTAACAATAGCAACAAATCAGAAACCAAATGACATACAAGCATAAAAGCTATGCTTACAAACATTTTAAAAAAAGAATGAAAATAACAATGGTGTGAAAATAACAATGAAAATAATCAAGTTTAACAAATCTAAAAAACTTTTTCTCTATGATTGTGGTTTTCTAGTCTTGATATGGTTTGACTCGCATATACGTGTTATGTCTAGATTAGTCTTGAAACCATGGGAGAGCTCCTTAATGTACTTAAAATGTTACTAACAAACATCAATGCCAGTGACATATTCTCACTGCTTTTAGTTGAAAGAATAAAATAAATAAACCATTTGGCATCACCAACAAGTTGTAATTCTACAACTGAAAAAAAAAAAGACAAGGAATCGATTCAGATAAAAAAAACACACATCAATATCATACCATCCTCTAAAACACTAACCAAGCATGATAAAGAAACAACTAAACAGAAGGAAAATACTACTGAAGTGCCATTTATGGTGCATCAAGACATGTAACACCAAAATTCACAACTCACAAAATAAAGACATGATCTCATAAATAACATTGGTGGTCTAACATGTTAAATTAACTGTGTAGAGGGAGGAAAGTCAAAATGAAGAAGAAATTAGAGAGATTACCTGAAGATGAGAAGGAGGAGAGCAGGGCGTGATGGATCTGTTGGTGGGTGCGATATGGACCTGTGGCTGGTGACGTGAAGAGAAGGTTGTAGATATGGTGTTTGTTGTTTGCGTGGAGGAATAAGAGGGAGAAGGATATGAGAACTCTTTAATTGGTCTGTGGATCTGTCACTCCCCCGATATTTGTCTCTCAATCTCTTTAACGAAAAGGAGATAACAACTCTTTAATATGTCTTTCAATCTCTTTAATTGGTTGTGGAAGAAGAAGATCGAGAAGGAGATGAGAGCTCGTATTCTTAAGTTAAATAAAAATTGGGGACTTTCAATAACCCTAGCTCCAAATCAATTGAGAAATGGAAAAAGTAGATAAATAGAGAGGAAAAGCTAGACAAAATGGAAAGAGTAGAGAAGACGACAGAGAGATGGATAAACAGAGTGGGAGAGAGGGCAACAACATGAGCGAGAGGAAAATAAGGAGGGAGTGAGAGAGAGTTGTGTTCTGTTTTTGCTTTTGGTGAAAAGAGAGAGCGGTTTTCCAAAAAATTTGAGCAAAATTATAGCAGTGTCATTTTTTCAATCTCCCGCTAGTTATTCCATAGCGTTTTAATAATGCAATGTGATTAAAATTGCTCTTATCATAGCACAAGTATTAAAAACACTATAGTCAAATGCTATTAATAGCCAATTGTGGTGTAGTGACTCATCCCCAAAGTTTCAAATTCTGTTACTTCCGAGAAGTTTTGACCGATAAGCCTCTATAATGTCATATATAAAGTGATTTCCAAAATATTGACCAATCAGTTGAAACCTTTTCTGGATAACATCATCTCGTCCAACCAAAAAGTTTTCCTTAAAAGTCAATCCATAGCCGATAATGTCAGCCTCGCACATGAGACCTTTTCCCAAATGAATCATTGCAAAAGGAAAAAACAAGGCTGGATGGCTATCACAATAGACATGGCCAAACATTATGATCAAGTCAAGTGGTTTTTTCTCATTCAAATTCCCTACCAATTGGGTTTTGCACGAGGTTTTATTTACATGATTGAATAGTGCATTTCTTCTTCATCTCTCCAAATTCTTCTTAAGGAAACCCCCTTTCCCTCCATCATACCCTCAAGATGTCTCAAACAAGGGGATCCTCTATCCCCTTGTTTATTTTGCTAGCCGAAGCTCTAACCAGATTGCTAAAATGAACCGAAATTGAGGGTAGAATCAAATGTATCCATATCAGAAGACACTCACCGTTTTATGCTGACGATCTTATGATTTTTTGTTTGGCTGAAGCTTACTCCATAAAAGATATTCTTCAGCATTACTACTCTGTTGTGGGGTAGGCAGTAAATTATGACAAATTGCCAGTGTTCTATAGCTCAAATGTGTACTCGCGCCACACAAAAATTATCAACAGAATTTTGGTTCCAAATTCTATAACCTGAAAGATAAATACTTGGGTTCTCCTCTTATGCTCTCAAAGAAAAAATAACTTCTTATTTCCAGTTTCTCATTGATAAAGTCAATGCAAAGCTCTGAAGCTGGAAAACAAAAGTTCTCTCTCAAGCTCGTAGGACTGTCATGGTCAAGGCAATTTTTAATTCGATTTCGGTCTATACGATGCAAACTTTTCTCCTTCCGTGCTCCATCACCACTAAATTGGACACTCTTACTAGAGATTTTTTGTGGAATGGAGCACAAGACAGCAAGTCTAGACACTTATGCACTTGGGACCGAATCACTCTCCCCAAACATTTGGGTGGCTTGAATATCCCTTCTCATTAAAACAAAAACCTAGCATTGATGGCTAAAAATGTGTGGCAAGCAATCACCATGCAACAAAACCTGCATGCTTTCTAGCTCAAAATGATCTATTTTCACAAAAAGAGCATGTTTTAGCTCGCTAAACCCCCAAACGTTGCCTCCTTTGCTTAAAGAGGCTTTCTCACCGCTCTGGCAAAGATGAAACTGTATCTTGTTTGGCAAGTTTTGTCAGGTGACACCATTGATTTCTCGAAGGACTACTGGGTTAAACCGGGAGTCCTTCTTGAGGATTGCATTTTTTACCAATACATTCCAGATCATCCCATCTCTTGTCAAGATCTCAAGGCATGAGGCTCTACTATCTTCTCCCTTTTAATTGTCGATGGTGAGAGACATTCAGAATATTCTTCTCGCGTCTTCGGATGATCCGAACAAACTTATCTGGCTTTTTAATAAAAAAAAAAAAGGTTTATTTTCTGTTAAAAATGCCAAACAAACATTCATACAGGAAAATTTGGAGAACGCCACATCTTATCTCTTTGACAATAATCTTGATGCCAAGCTCCTTAGAGAGTTATGGAAAATCAAGGCCTCACCTAGTACTTTACTTTACTCTGAAAGATTGGGCAAAACATCCTTCCTACTACTTCAAACTTTTATAGGCTACATGTTTTTATCGAAGATCTTTGTTCTTGGTGCCACAATCACTGCGAAGATGTTACCCACCTGTTCTCCCTTGCCCAGTCATCATCAAACTCTGGAGTATCTCCCCAATATCAATCAATGGGAAGTATGAAACCTTTGTCACTCACACAACTCCTTACTTCATCAAGCTCTTGCGTGACAGTGCTAGAGCCCATCCTTTGCTCAATGATGAGATTCTCTCTCAATTCACAGCTATGTTCCACATCATTTGGCACACACGCAACAATTGTATTTTTCTCAAAGCCAAATTCAATATCCACCAAGCCATTTCCTCTTTCAACCGTACGTAGAAGATCTGGCAAAATCAATGGTTTACTTATGACTCTATGTTTGCTTACCATCTGGGAACCCTGACAGCCACAAACAACAAACCAATCTCCCTACATCACATCCTTGAAACAATAGTTACTTCTACCAAGCTCCCCTCCCACCCTAGGGCCACACCTTGTCCTACCTTCGGCCCACTCACCGAGTTGACCACCACTAGGTTAGAGCTGATCCAAACCCAAATTTAAATTGTCAGAAAACACCGTCTTAATGCATGTATCCTCTTCAACCCCTTACTCAATACCTTGGATCCTGAAACGATCTTGGTCATTTATGATGCAAACTTCTTTGCCTTTTCTCAACAAGGATTTATCAACGTTTTTACTGTCAAACTTGATGATACATCAAAACAGACCGAACATCACAACCGTACACATGGCATAAAGATCCATCATGAGAATACAGCGCCCAAATCTATTAGGCCAGCTCGTAAAGCCCAGAAAGAATAGGACCAAAGGCCCCGACCAGGCCCATCACTAAGGAGACGTAAATAGGGCCCAAATCTAGGCCCAGACGAATCAGAGCCCGAGTTCAGGTTGGATACGCGTTCTCTCATAAAGAAGAAAAAGGTCGCACCAAGAAAAAGTCGTGGAACGATTATGCCCTCATGAACGCATCTCCATTAAGGAGGAAACTATTACAAAAACATTTTCTTCCGGTGCACCTTACATGCTTAAGTCATGTAGAGAGTTAACCAGACCATTATAAAAGGTAAGGGAAACATTTGACAAAGGTATGCAACTTTAACTGAGTTTTGTCCAGATTTAAAACATTTTTCCAACAGAGTTACTGACTTAAGCATCGGAGTGTCTTCGACCACCAAAAAGGTGGTCCTTGGCACTCTAACAGTTGTTTTGCAGGTCAAACTTGCAGGAGGATGATTTTTTTACGAACCTTTTGGGCGAAGTTCTGGCACGAGTAGCATGTTGTAGGAAAAGTTTTGGACATTACGATGACAGCATGCTATGCGGCGGAGACTATACTACTGCTTATCCAGGTGCGAAAATGGCGAATAGGGATCATGATGGGAGATTCAGGGATGCTGCTTTCAATTTTGCATGATGTCTATAGGAATGCGCAAATGCCCTTTTGTTATCCCTGACGCCTTATCATCAATAGTACTGGGAGATTGCTTTCTATTCATAGCCTTTGGTTTTGTAATTATATTAATCGAGAACTCAATTATAAGGCTCACAACCTAGCCACTTTGGCAAGACAACAGTACTGTAATCTTATTATTGAATATATTATGCGTTATGCTTAAAAAAAAACACGTACTCTGGTACTGAAAATCATACATTACATATGGTCACTTTCTCGAATGTCAATCTTAGGTAGTTTCAAATCCATCCCAATTTATCTTATTTAGTTTGGACATTATTTTCCTATGTACTTTGACTTCGTATTGGCAATATGCCCATCTAGAAATGCAAAACCATACAGTATGGGTGAAATGAACTTTAAGTCCTCGAATGCAAAACTTGCAATTATATATTACATTATTCTAGTTGATAAATTTGATTTTTTAACATATATTTAACATTGTTATGAATCTCTAGATTAGTGAGTCGATACAAGGGTGGGGAAAATCATTTTCTTTGTTGCCCTACATTTTTTTTTTAACAAAAACATGTTGTTGAGATAAATGCATACAGGAATTTGAGTTTAAATCTGTCCTTAATTTCAACCATTTTATTTAATTATTTTACATAAATAAATAAATTGACCAAAAGGATATTCATAATAACATGAACCTTTTTCTCTAATTTTAATGAGTGATTCTACTCTGATGAAAAAATCATGACTCTCAAATGAGTCACAAGAGGTGGTAGATATCCACTTACAATCCTAGTTAGCTATTGTTAAATCAATTTTGACTAAAAGCATAAAAATCATAAAAAGCCATATTTGTCGTAGTCTTCTTCTTTTCTCTTCGGGGAAAAACAATGTAAACTAGGGTTGGGCAAGAATTCCAATTTATCATGTTCCGATCCGGCTCGGTATGATTTCGAACCACTTCAAACCATGCCAAAACGGGTTAGAATTCTTTCCTTCCCAGAATGGTTGGAATTGGGACAAAACCAATTCCAGAAATGCAGTCTAGATCCATCCCGGATCGTCAGAAAACATGGGGGTGGGACATGTGTTTTGATTTGTTGAAACAGAGAGATTTGGATAGCTAGATTCATAACACTGTATTCCGGTGGCCTAATGGAAGTGCCTCCTACTGCAAACTTGGCCCCGTGACTGAAATTTGCTCCATTTGAATTGACGTATTGTTTCAAGTACCACCGTTACAATTATTCACCTAATTTAGAACAACAAATTCAAATAAAATTACACATTAAATTTGATGCAGTCATTTTTCGCTCCCTGTTTTGACCTAATCCCGCACGTGAGCCACATACCACGTGAGCCATGGACCACCATTGTGGTGGCTGATGAAACTCCGATGCTAAAGTCAGACGGGGATCTGAGGAAGGTGTAATGTTATAAATAGAGAATTTGTAGCATACCTTAGCTTACCAACCTCATGTCTTATTTAAAGTGCAAGAGTCCTGGTTCTACCAGGCCATCGAAGGCATAGTTTAGGAAGGAGATCTTCATGGATATCATTCTCTAATTAGGAGTCGTGTTGTAGGAGGGAAGTTCCCTATTTGCCTTGTGCTCCTAGATACAAGGGAAATAGTTTCCAATCCAAGAGCAATCCGTAAAAGGAAGTTTCCTTGCGTGGAATGTGTTATGGTATTTGCTTCATAGTTGAAAACATAGAGTTGTTGTAATTGCCTATCCGAAGTTGATCCTCGAGATACTTGCTTTAGTAAGACTTACGGGAATTGTGGATAGTTGTGAGATGTGTGGGCCTAGCATGCTGTAAGAGTTCGGGTCCGTCTAGCGAACTAAATTAGGCGAGCTTGGTAACGCTTGGGCCGGATCAGTGTTGAACAGATGTTGGGGCCCATAATTTCTCGAGATTATCATGACACTTGTATGGCTCAAGGATGTGACCATTTTTGTGTATCATCAGCTACTCCCCTCGAGTTAGCGAGTCGTCACATCGGTTTGCTAAGTCATCTCTTGAAAAGATACGCCACTCATGATGATTAAGTATGAATCGTTGTTTGAGCCACGCGCTAGATTAATGGAATGTGCATCAGTTCAGCGGAAAAGATTCGGGAACCTAATCCCTATTTAGGTCATCCGTAGTGTGGAGTCTGACTCTTTTATTTTCTTGGCTTTTGAAGAAACTGCTTTGTTCATCTTTTGATTAGAAAAAGATTGTTAGTCTTCTTCATGGCTCAATGAGACCTTCTTGATGATGCAACCTTGGCCAAGGGCCTGGAGTTTTTTGAAGACAAGTTGTTCTCGATGAAATCCGTACAAAGTTTGGGGCCCCGGAGGACCTGCCGTTGTATGTCCTGAAGGGTGACCAGACACCAATATCGCTACAGACGAGGTTCATCTGCTTGCATCGTGGGATGCTTTAAACTGGAGTGCATTTCCTCGTTCTGAACGTGATTTGGGAATTCTTGGACCTCATTGGGATTTCTCCGGCCCAATTCGGGCCTAATGGATATAAGATTACCGTCCTCATTCTGATCAAGGCAAAAGAGCATGGCGTCCGTATGACTCCGCGGGTAATCCAGTTACTGACTTTTCCTCAGTTGAAGGGTAATGTTGTCTGTAAGATGATGTCGCCGACCTGCTTCACAAATTTGTCAGACGACTTCAAGTTTTGGTAGAAATACTGCTTCTTGGCCCCTGCGAATTCAAAGTACTTACGGTTCAAAGGTCGTTCACTCGAACGAAAGTTAAGGCCGCTTCGTAAGTGTAACTTTTTCTCTTGACACTGCTATGCTTGATTGTAGGTTGACTAATCGTTACTGGTGTTTCTTCACATGATGGTTTCCCACTACTCCCCTTACCCTAGAGGAACAAAATACTATAGAGACGTTTCGCGGCTTGTAAACGAGGAACGTGGTGGATGTCATAAGTGTCCCCAATTTCATCCGTAGTAGGCTGTGGGACAACTGGCACGTAGCCCCCACTCTGTATCGAGCATCGCATGTTAAGCTTGAAGATGAGGTGAGACGGAAGAGGAAAGTTGTTGGGGTCAAAGCTCATGTTATGTCTGACGTGGAGGATCAGTCTGAGACGCTTGCCTCTTTTGTGAGTTTGAAGAGGTCACGTATCAGAACTGGGTCGCCTTCAGCACGACCTGCTCTAGCGAGAGAAGAGCGCGAGTCTGGCTGGCCACCAGGGTGGGGACTGATGTATCCAACTGGGAGAAAGATTTTCTGCGGTTTGCAGGGGTTGAAGATAGGTTGAATCTTAGTGAAGTGCAGGTTGAAGCTTTGAATGAGCAGGTGGTGTGGGTTGTAATGGCAACTTTTGCCGGTGTTGATTTGCATGGAACCGTTCCAATAGAAGGCTCCTGTGAAGATCCGCCTAAGGTTGTGAAATTTGATCGTCTTTTTGGTACGTTATCTTATAGTGGTCGTGGTGGCACGGGCCAAGTTTCATGTAGTCTGTATTGTTTACCGTCTTGTTCCAGACCACAGCTTGACATGGTGGCACGGGCCAAGTTTCATGTAGGCCGTTTCGTGACGAGGGAAAGGTCACGGAGGAAAACCTTGGAACATTGGCATCTGTGAAGGGTGATGCAGGCATGATTCTTGATCCGGGAAAGCTATATCCGGATACACGGATAAGCCTATTTGCACCAGACTTGGTAAAGATGAGCACTCAGGTCTGGCACCAAGAAGTTGATGTGGAGTATGCTTCGAGAAAACATATAAGCAGGCGTCACAGCTGGCTGATGGATTCCACTTTGAAACCCGATGAGGATACGTTAGAAGGATGTATGGATAAGGGATTAAAGTACCTTATGCTGGGTATGTCTCACTTGAGCCAGGTGGTCGTTGCTGGGACGGAAGTCGATGCGACTTGTGAGAGGGTATACACCATGGAGCGTGTCTTCTCACACATGCAGGCGCTGTACTCTAATGCGCTTTATGAAATTGAACAGCTACAGAAGCAGTCTAAGGAAAAAGGGATGGAACAGTCAGCCGTGGTTGCTGAGACTCAGAGGGCTTGTCTAGAGGCCCTTGAGCGTGAACTAGCAGAGGTGGTGTCCGAGAGAGACGGACTCAAACAGAAGTTGAATCGGATCTGCTGAGACGCGGAGGCTGCGACTGAAGTGCGTTCTGAATTGTGGTCTCTTGCTGAAGAGAATGCTTCGAAGGAGGCTGACTGGGTTGCTCAAATACAACAATTGGAATCTGATGTGGAGTTCAATGCCCGGGAGGCAAGGAAGGCCAAGGACTAGGTCAAATTGGAATAGCATGAGCTTAGTGTTGTGAAGAGTAGTCTGGCCATAGAGCAGTCTCAGGTTGACGCGCCGACAGGCAAGTTGGAGCTGTTGGAGCGTGAACTTGCTGATGCAAAAGCACGAGAGGAAGAGCTTCTGAAGGAACAAGGCAAATGCGAGTTCCACTGGGTTGTATATGACAGGCTGGAACTGTTGGCACTGATGAAGGAGGAGCATCCGGAGTGGGATCTCGGCCGGTATAAGAAGATGTTTTATGTAGACTTGTCTGTTGCCTTTGCGTCATCGGACGAGGACGACAGTTTGGACCCTGATGCCCAGGCCGTGGTGCATGTGGATGCAACTCCTGCTTTTTCTGCCGCTAAGCTTAGTTCTTATGTTTTTGTACCTTCTCCTGATAAGGAGTGAACTTTGTATTCTGTACTCATTTTGTTCGACCGTTAATGAAAAGAGTACCCATTTTGTGCTCGTTGCCTCTATTGAATACTTTTCATTTCGCCCTGTCGTATTGCTTTGGCATAGGCTGGTTGAATCATTAGGACGTCGAGTGGTCTGTCTGCTGCCAGGATCTTGACCGTTTTCATTGCGAGTGACTCAGAGTCACTGTTGCATCGTCATGTCTGATGGCGGGCACGTTACAAACATTTTAGCCTGGGGTTGATTTGCCTGGGCTGTTGTTTTGTCCTCGAGGTAAGCTGTTGGAGGCTTGCCTCGCTTGTGTGACTGGTCGGCTACAGTTGCTGCTTTGGACGAGTTGTGATAGTCAAGCGTACATGTTGAAGTGTTTGTGTCGAGTCAGGTGCCATATGACACGCTATGTAGCTTTTATTTGGGCATTGGCCGGATGATCTGTGTGTTGGCACGAGTTGACTTTGTTGTTAATAGGATGTAAGTTCGTTTGAGCGTGAAGACACTGACTCGGCTAGATTTGACTTTGCAGCTGTTGTTTCGTATGAAAGCGATGATCGCGTGGCGAGCAGCTTGGGGCTCCCAGATTCCAAACAATGTGGACTACAGGTTCGGGGAGTAAATATTTGGCGACTACGCTGAAGAGCAGTAGTCTGTGGCGGGCCATCGACATCAGTCGAGGACTGACTAGTCTCCTACCTTTTGAATCATCTACACCCCTGCGGTTGGGGCTACAAGTTAGAGTCAAAGGGGTTCGGCGACGAGGCTAAAAAGCAGTGGTCCCATGGCAAGCCGTCGGAATCAGTTCGAGACTGACTAGGCTCCCACCTTCAAGAATCATCTACACCTGTGCGCATCAAGCTACAAATTTAGGACTTTTCGGCGATAAAACTGAAAAACAGTGGTCCCGTGGCGAGCCGTCAGAATCATTTCGCAACTGACAAGGCTCCCACCTTCTAGACTATCTACAAACGCTCAATAGGGCTACAAGTCCAAGGTTGGCAATTCGATGGCCACACTAAAAAACAGTGGTCTTGTGTCGAGCCGTCAAAATCAGTTCAGGGCTGACTAGGCTCCCACCTTCTAAACGATCTACACCCACGCAATGGGGGCTACAAGTCAAGGGCTGGTAATTTAGCGGCCACATTGAAAAGCGGTGGTCCCGTGGCGAGCCGTCGGAATCAATTCAAGACTGACTAGTCTCCCAACTTCCAAACCATCCACACCCGCGCAATGGGGGCTACAGGTTTGGGCTTTGATCAGAAGCTTTCGTTGTTAGTCGTCATTGTCTAGGTTTACCTGATCGGGTTCGGTGATCATTGACCTTGAATGGAGCAACGATCCCTGGCGAGTCGTCGTTACCAGAAGTGAAAGCACTGATTAGACTTCCACTTCCTAAACCATCGAGATCCGTGTTGGGCGGACTAGATGTCGGAATGCACCAAAAGTCGTCGTCATCAGCCTTGGCTAACTAAGCTTGCCCGGTTGGAGAGAGGTTCTGCATGTTAGAGGGCGTGCGAACCCATGTCCGCTAGTGTTGCGCACTGTGTGGACAACATTACCTTAAATCAATCAACGATCCGTAGGTACGATTCGTGCGTCAAAGCTGATTTGGATTTGTGTTCGTGCCAAGCATTTAGCAGAATACTATTTGAATGGTGAGCCAAGTGGGTCGATCCTTTGGGCCCGCAGAGGAAGAGTTAGGGTTTCCTGTACGGTTTCGCTACGTGTACGACATAGATTGCGCGATAACAAGTATACGGCGTAAACTGTGGGACGGTTGAATATCTGTTACTCCCTCTCAATTGATGGGATTGCGTGCAGCGCCATTAATTGAATGAACGTGGTCTGCGCAATTTTCTTGGGAACCGCGTTTCTTCATTTCCCACACGGGCTTGGCAGTTAATGCTGAGGTGCCCGTCTAGTGAACCATCATGTCTATATAATGGTGTTCTTCCATCTTCTAGGCACTACCTTTCGCAGAGCGTATCTCTTGTAATGTTATTGTTTGAAGAAAATGCTTTGAGTTTTACAAAGGCTGAAAGGAGATCTCCAGCAATGGAGTCTTCGAATATTCTAACCTTTGCACCGATTAGGCATGATTATAATCACCGTTATACGTGGTTACCTGTTTTGGGTGGGCACGTAGTTGATCTGATGAGGTCTCGTAATTTCTTTTCACATTGCGGAGAAGAAGTACATATTTCCTACCTAGGGAGATGCCCTGGTGTTACTTCGTGTCGTTTGCGTTCGTGTGTACGAGGTTCCCGCTGCTAACTTATACCTGATCAAAGTGTTAACGGATGCGCGACGCTTTCGGGTGTGGTATCTCTTAGTTACTCCTGGTGTCGCGCATGGGAAAAGTGGCCTCGCTTGGCAGCACTGTGAGATCTTGACTGCTTCGCCGCTTGTGGCCATCCTCATCCGCCTTCTTCTATCCTTTTCGGGAGGCAAAAAACTGTTTGAGCAAGTCTGCAAGGAGATAGGATACCTTTTGGGGAAGTCAGTCGTCTGTTGTAAGGTCTACAACGTTGTTGTAGGGGCACTTTCCTAGGATGATTTGACGGAGCAATCGATCGCTCAGTCCTTTTAATCCCCTATGACACTTTGTCCTTGATCTTGGGAATGGATTGAATGAAGTCTATTGAATGTCTTTGCTATCACTTGCAAATAGCTTGCATGGCCTCCTTCAGACACCTCTACGTAGTGAGGTCGTCTAAGCGAGTCTTTACTTCATGTCGCACTAAATTCAAAGGCTTGTAGTATGGTCTTTTGTATTCTTCTCAAGGCACTTGTTGTTACATATTTCCAGTAATCAATAGAGTTTGTTTTCTCAATTCTTTCTTTATTTCTTAAATGATTGCAAATCACATAAGTCTTTCAGAATTAAAACTCTACATTGACTATGGAAAGGGAAATAAACAATCGAAAAAAAACTAACTGTTGACTGAGAGAGATTGATCCTGGCCTTGATGTGAACTCGGATGGCCCTTGTGGATCGCTAGTGTTCTCAGCGGACTATCAAGATTTGCTGGCATTACAAAGGTTACTGAAGAGTAAACCTTGTAGAGGGGTTAATCTCCGTACCACCAGAAAGTCGGGGGTTGTGTTCCCATTTGCCTTGGCCTCCCCGTTCTGTTTCGCTGAAGATCAGATTGTTCCTGTATGGCTTGGTTGTGGTGCTTCCGTTGTCACTCGACCGGGCACTGGTTCAGGCTGCTTCATAAAACTCTATTTGTTGCAATGCAGTGTGCCGTAGGTTGGTTTCCACGTATTGTCTTTTCGGAGTGGTTAGCAGTATACCTAACACACTAGTGAAGGGTGGAGACCACTGCTTCTATCTGGTGGAGCCATGGTCTTCCTAAGATAAGGTTGTAGGTTGATGGCTGATTGCGCCCAAACAGTACACGCGATCAATTGCAGTAAAGATTGGGGTGTCGATCTCACGAGGAAAAACGATCTACAAAACAAGGTCAAGGAAGAAAAACTATGCGAAACTAAATTTAAGAAATTCTAACAAATTTGAAATATGAAATTGAATTGAATTTAATAAAAATAAAGTTTAGGAAAGTCACAAGGTTCCAAGAATCCCTCCTAGATTTCACGCGCCAAATCGGTTTTTCATTTTTTATATTAGCTACGGCAAGAAACAGTCGCTAATTGGTTTAAAAAAAAAAAATTAAACACTAAATTTTTGATTTTTTATATTAGCGACGGTTAAAAACCGTTACTAATAGTTTTTAAAAAAATATCTCCGATCCGCGTGAAATCTCATCTCAACCGTTAATAACACCCAAAAATTTAGCTCAATCCAACGCATTAAACCAAACCACGTCATCGATCCGCGTGAAACTAACACAACTAATCCCCTTCAATTACCTTTCTCTATATAAATTTCAATTTTTCTACAAACCAACTTAAACAAAAAATTTCTCTCAAATTTTTTTTTTCTCTCAACCTCCAGAGAAGAAACCCACAGAGGAGAAGTCCGCCGCTTCCTCGACACCGATCCCGGTCGCCTCCCTCGACATCGCTCCCGGCCGCCTCTCTCTCCCCTCCCTTCCTCCGCCGCCTCTCTCTCGGAGATCTGAGATATCTGATCTCGAAAATCTGAGATCTCTGATCTCGAAGATCTGAGATCTCGGAGATCAGAGACCTGAGATCTCGAAGATCTGAGATCTCGGAGAGATCTCCGATATTCTATAGATCGAAAATATTTTTTTTATTTTTTTAAGAACCATTTAGCCACGGCAAAAGGCCGACGCTAATATAAAAATAATGTAAATTTAAAAAAAAAAACCATTTAGCCAAGGCACAATGCCGTCGCTAAAATAAAAAAATAATGTTAAATTTTTTAAAAAAAATCAATTAGCCACGGCAAAATGCCGTCGCTAATATTAAAATATTTTTTTAAAATACTATTTAGCCACGGCAAAATGCCGTCGCTAATATAAAAATAATGTTAAATTTTTTTAAAAAAAATCAGTTAGCCACGGCTAAATGCCGTCGCTAAGTTTATAGTATTTTTTTAAAATACAATTTAGCCACGGCACAATGCCGTCGCTAATATAAAAATAATGTTAAATTTAAAAAAAAAAAATCAATTAGCCACGGCAAAATGCCGTCGCTAATGTAAAAATAATGTTAATTTTTTTTATAAAAAATCAATTAGCCACGGCTATTTTACACTTTAGCGACGATTTTATGCCGTGGCTAATTAGCCACGGCTATTTTGCCGTCTCTGATTTAAATAGCGACGATAATTGTAGCTACGGGATAGCGACGGTTGCTATGGCGTCGCTGATTCCTTTTAGCTACGGTTTTGGGACAATTAGCAACGGGTTTTAGCCATTGCTGATGTCAATTTTTTTTTTGTAGTGCCTATACCCAAACAGAGTATTTAAATCACTCTGTGCCTCCCTAAAGAAGGTGATAAGTGAAGAAGTATTCTTCGATTGATCACTGAAACACAACCAAGCAATTGCAATTGCAATTGCAGTTAGTAGTCTACTTTTAGAAGACCCCTTTGCCTCTTCTTTCTCATAGTTGCCTATAGAGAAAAATATGAAGGATTTAAGAGCCTCTTCTTCTTCTTCTACTACTACTTGCTCTTCTTCCTTATCACCTTTTTTCTCCAATTGAAGTGTCTTCTAAAGAAGGAGAACGAGGAGCCATGAGGGGTTCTAGCCATGATCATCTTCATTATGGTGAAAGAGGAGCAAATCCTTAAAAGAGATGGGAGAGAAGTACCTTTTGTGAATGGGTGTGGGGTTCTCTCTTCCCCTTCGTTCACATTTAGAATTTTCGCTATATTATCTGCTTCTGTTCTTTTGTGATAGAGAAAAGCAAAGATGGAGGAAGTGAACCCCTCAATATGGGACCCCACTTTGCCTTATTAAGCAAAACAAAAGGAAATGATGGGGGTGGGTGGGGTACCCAAAGGGATGCAGAAGGTGACAGAATTTGAGAGAGAGATGAAAATATCAACCGTCAGATAAATCCGACGGTTCCAATTAGTGCACATGAGCCCCCGGATCCTGGATGATGTTGTTAAAACTTGAAGCCATGGAAATGGGTTTGATGAGATGAGCTCACTTAAATTGGAGTTGACTGATCAGAGAGACAGATAGTCAATAGCCTAACTAAGCTAATTAGCTGGCATATGTTAAACTATGCAGTAGTCATTTAATTGGTAATGTTTAGAGGGAAGACCAATTAAAGTGGTTCCAGATTTGCCAGCCAGAGCAAGACAGACCATAGCAGAGGAAAGAAAGAAATAAATAAAATATTTCCATGCCATTTTCCACGGAATCGGAATCAGTGCTAAATATAATAAAGTGGCCGCTCCTCGTCAAAGGAGGAGGCATCATCAACTACAAACGAACATTATTAACGGCACCCCACTGAGCCTTTTTCATGATATTATACTTCGCACTGCAAGGAAACTGGACAAAGCCAGGTTTCCTCTGCTTGCTAACTTCTTTAACTACAAACCATACCAAGGATGGATGGATGTATTGTGATATTTTCTGTGCTATATATGGATGATTCCAATCAAAATATTCCAATAGTAACATCTTTTAACCATTAAAACTTGGGCAGCAATGATGATAGAGTTATTAAAAACTAAATCAGATATTTAATCTTAGTTGAAAAAGAAATTGATTTCACAAAATACCCTTAAATTTCTTAAAAATCAAGATTACAAGTACATCCATATCGGTTTGATTCAGGTAGGAATCAAACCCCTTACAAAAACTGCCTTGACACTTGTGCCTTAATCGTTCTTCGACATTGTCGTCACAATAGATTCCATGATTCTCTGTTGAAAATTGCAGAATCCACTTTGGCCATGTAACATCTTTTAACCATTAAAACTTGGGCTCCAATGATGATAGAGTTATTAAAAACTAAATCAGATATTTAATCTTGGTTGAAAAAGAAATTATTTGAAATGGGATATTGGTCCGTGAAGGAATTTTTTTTTTAAATTAAATTTTAATTTTTTTGGTGAAAAAACATAAACATAGATACATTGTTTTTTGTTTCTATTGAAACCAAGTTTACTTTTCGAACATTGCAGGTTACACTTTGTTCATTTTATCCTAATTAGGCTAATAAATGTGATATATATACTCTAAATTTGCTAATAGTTAGGTTTGACTAAGAATCTTAAGTAAGGGGCGACACTCATGCTTTGCTTTTTATTCATTTGACATATGTACATTCCTGTTAATATTCGAACACTGGAAGACAATTATAAGAGTACCTAAGTGATCGATTTTTTTTTAATAACAATGTTGTAAAGATAACAAAAAATTCAAGGCATGTTCTCACCCCTTGCATCAAAAAATTAGGGAGATTAGATTTCAAGAAAAGTTTTGCAAATTTTAATACAAAATATGAGATATGCGATGGGCAAGGATTGTGATTTCATTTTTGAGATAATTTCGGTAAGTTGATTTTAAGAAATATTTCATAAAATATTTTGTTGTGTATAAAAAAAACGTAAACATTTCGATTGTAATTTTGGAGTTATCACTTATATAACAAATTTTAATATTAAACTAAGGTTAAATGGGTAAAATGTAGGAAAATTGAGATTGACCTAATAAAAAAAATGAATATTTCAGATTTTGAAAGAAAATTCGGTAACTCTAAAAAAGGAAATATTTCGTATAATTTCGACATTTGTTGAGAAATCACATTCCTTGGAAATGGGCACTAAGAGATGCCGAAGACTTTTCAATAAATCAATCTCTCTCTGTCTCTTTTAAAACCCTTAGCCACCTATTGTGGATTGTGGTTAGAATAAAAAAAGAAAAAGGAAAAAATAAAGTTAAGTTGTTGGAGTTGATAAATGGTTTTTGACAATGTGGTCCAGAGAATAATGTGTTTCTTCCTTGTAAAATAACTAGAGTGTGGTCCTTGCCGTTAGCACACCATATAATTTTATTTTTGTTAAATATTTTGTACTGAACACCTCTTTCACTATCCCCACACTGGCTCTATATCAGTATTGAAGTGTAGCTTATTTTAATGTCAATATATATATTATAAATTTTAGAGTTAGACTAAGTCAAATTTGAATCAGTTGGAGAAAAAATTTAAGCGTCGAGAATGAGTTCTTCCCCTATCTTTGAATTCACCAAAATATGAAGTTGAGAGTTTGTGTTTAAATGTGCATTAAGATGCCCGACTCATTTTTTCTGGTATGATTGACCCGTCTCATTGCTTTGAAAAATATTAAAAACGTAAAATACTTTATATATTTTTTAATTATAGAATATATATTTTTAAAATTTTAGCACTCGTGTTGATCATTGATTTTGTTGGAAATATATTAAAAAATGTATTTCAACGATATTAACTTTACCAAAATCCGATAACGATGTATAATTATGATAATTTTCATTTTGCTAAAAGCAAAACAAAGTATTTTCTCTCTCAGCGACATGTATATTCCACTAATTTTTTTTAAAGTTATTCATTATTTGTCCTTATAAATGTTTTATATTTACAAATATGCCATCATGAAAAATGAATCTCAATTCTCAAATTCAATACATTTACCAACTTTTAATCATAACCATTTTTTATCTCTAATTTTTTTATTTTTATTATTTGACTTTGTCAATAATAAATAGTAAAACACCACTCTAAATTATAATATAGATAATATAGATGTCATCACATGATCCAAGTAAAAAAAAAAAAAAACAACTAACCCTAAAAAATATCCAAGTAAGAAAAGGCAAGCCATGTGGTCATCGCCAGATGAAAATGGCATCTCAAGGAGCATCAAACAGTGGAAAAAGGAAGATGACCCATCCCTCCGGGATGCGCGCATGAAATCAGACGGCACGCATCCCGGAGGATGGACGGTCCCCCCTCGCTGATTTCCTCGCTGACTTCCTCGACATTTAGAATTCTCCAAATTGAAATAAAATAAAGAATGAGAAAGTAGAATTTCTGCTCTAAGCAAGAAAAGAAAGAAATCTAACTCGTGGACGTCCAGACACCCGTTTATCTCTCTCTCTCTCTTCACACACACGCTCACTTTTTCTCTCCTCTCCTCTTCTCTTGTCTGCGTTATTTACAAAAACCAAATCTCTGACACAAACGCTCTCTCTCTCATCTCATCTTTCCCGGCAGTTATCGTGCTGACCACCGATTCTCTCAGCTCAACTCATCTCATCAGTAGTGTAGAGGTATTGTTTCCGTCTTCTCTTGCTTTTTCCATCTCTCCTTTTCAATTTGAATGAAGAAGATTGCTTTGAGTTGATTCACTGTTTCTTTTCATATCTACATTATCCTCTAATTTCAGCTTTATGATCATTTCAAGAGATCCAAATTGAAGTGTATATTACTGGTGATTAAATAGCTTAGCTTACAACATTTTTTTTTTTTTTTTTTCATTTCTTGTTGATCTAGTAGAGATAGAGAATGTTTAATTAAACATGTTCATCCGATGATTCGGCATTTCGGTGTGTTCCCTTTGTTATAGTATTGCTTATGATTTGATTGAACTAAAATCGACATTTTCTTCTATTTTAGGCAATAAAACAGCTTCTGAACAATCCTTTGATGGAAATTAGGGCTTTTTTGGATTGATTTAATCCTTATTATATATATGGATTCCACTGGAAAATTAATTGTTTGTCAAGATATTTTTATTTGTTGATTCCTGACAAAAATGTATTTGGAGTCACATGTCCTCTGCTTTTTCTAGGGCTGGCTGGTATATATATGTGTTGTTATCTGCTTAGTTGGATTGAATGCAAATTTGACAGTGTTTAGATGGTTAGGAATTCCATGGAGGAGAAACAATTAGATTTCAATGCACCACTTCTATCAGTGAGGCGATTCTCATCTAAGGTGGCTTCTTTAGAAGGAGATAAGAGTAAAAAGATTCAGAATTCATATTCGAATTCTCAGGTGCCTTCTCTTCCATTTTACAAATCAGACTTAAAATCAGGTCCAATTAGAAATGCTGGTGAGGTTCCATTTGTTTGGGAGCAAATCCCTGGAAGGCCCAAGGATGAAGACGGCTCCACAATTCCAATATTTGGACAGCCACCAAGCACTCCGAAGCTCCCACCGGGGAGAACTTCAGAAGTTAGCAGACTGTCTTCTGAAGAATTGGAAAAAAAGGCTGAAATTAAGCCTCAAATTGGTAATGTAAGTAATGATGTCAAGAATCCTTCTTTAGAAGTTAATGGAACTAAAATGGAGAACAAGAAAGAGGGTGTAAAGGAAGAAGCAGAAGAAGAAGAAGAAGAAGAAGATTCCAGTTCAGAGGAAGAAGGCAATGATGCATATGCGGATGCTCTTGATACATTGTCCAGAACTGAATCGTTTTTCTATAACTGTAGTGTAAATGGTGTCAGCGGATTGGATGGCTCTGAAGTTAAACCATCTGGTGTTTTCGTGGGTGATCCAAAGACTCGGGATCTCATGATGGACCGTTTCTTGCCTGCAGCTAAAGCAATGGCTTCGGAGGCACCTCATTATGCAGCAAGGACTAGGAGGCAACCTGTTGTGAGAGAACAGCTGAGTCAAGTGAAGAAGATAGTAAAGTGGGATAAAATGTCCACGCTCTATCAATATAAACCAGACATTGTACCATATACTGGTGATCCAGAGGAAGACAATGAGAGTGAAGATGAAGATGATGACTATAATCATACGGGACACTTGTCAACAAAGGCTTGTGGATTACTTCCTCGCTTTTGCTTAAAGAATTCTCTCTGTCTCTTAAATCCAGTCCCAGGGATGAAAGTTAGAAGCCATTCTCCCTTGCCTCCAGTTCGAAAGTTTACCCATGTTAAAACTGCTGGAGCTCGAACTGCAACTAAGGATGAGGTATTTCGAAAACTCTTGTTAATATTGATGCTATAATTTCATTAGATGTCTTTGTTGGTTTCTTATTTCTTTCTTTCTAAGTGCAGAGAAATTGGGAAGCTGTCTATAAACACAAACTAATGAATGGCCTACAACAACTGGATGTGGAGAGTAAACTGATAAGTGAATCCAACCAGCTTACATCTTCGAGTGATTCTAAAACACCTGATGAGTCGTCTCCAAATATGCACGCTGGAGGTGGTGGAATATCACCATACAGGAATAACATGCCTCAGTCACCCTTTCATGAAGGAACAGGCTTCCTTGGAACTCCTAAACAAGTCAAGAGTTTGAAGTCCAATGGTTTCTATCCATATAAAAACAGCCATATTGATTTCCAAGAGACATTATCTCATCTCAGTGGTAGGAAGGGGTCAGGTCCTTTGAGTTTTACAGATGAGAAAATTCTTTATGTTGATTCTATCCATGAGCAGAATTCAAATTCAGATTCAAGTCCTACAGAAAGCAACAGTCTTATAGGTTATTCTGAGAAGGATCCAGAGAGACTGACAGAAAACCATGGGGTCATCAAAGATGCTTTTGTTGATGTATCTCAGTTGGAAGATACAAAATACTTGAATGTTTCTAAAGCAAGAGGTGCATTGCAACCCAAGGCTTCAACGGTTTTTACTACTGATTCACAGTCTTCCTCTAATAGATCAATTCCTGAAGGAGCTGTAGACAACATTGAGGTCTTCACAAAAGATGGTGGTTTCAATGATAACTCTAGGTCGTTGGTGTGTTTAGAAGTTGCCAATAGTGAAGGCCTGGGAGTCTACAAATCACATACTTCAGCAACATATGATCAGAGAATCTCTATTTTCAGCTCTTCGGAGTCACCTCTTGCCCCTCCATTACCGAATTCGCCATCTGAATCTTGGCTTTGGCGTACCTTACCTTCCATTTCTTCCAGGAACAGTATGCAGCTTCAGCACGGTAAACAGTCTACCAAGACACCTCCTGTTAATCCAAAATGGGAAACCATTGTTAAAACTTCTAATGCACACCATGATCATTTACGGTTTTCTGAGGTAAATATATTACTCTCTATTTTTCATAGTCAAAGAGATGATAATCCCAGGCTATGAGCTAAGATCAATACTTAATTTTCAGGAGTTAACAACACCTTTGTCGCAACAATCTGAAGCTTAAAGAGTTCTTACTTCATGCATTCACATTCCTTGGTTTTATTAGTTCAGATTTGATCAGTTTAAAGGTATTTTGGTTTCCACTCATTCTCTCTCTTTTTGTTTATTTATTTATTTATTTTTTGAGGTGCCCTTATTTGATCTATTTTTTAACAGTTGTTAGTCAGTGGCCTTTTTTCTTGAAATTGGGGTGCACAAGTAAGTTTATACTGTTTATTCTTCTTCAACTGTTCTGTTGGCTGATCAACCTCATGCAAGGCCAGCTTCATTATCTTGTACAATTCTTTATTTCTTTTTGAGTTCATATATGCCTGGTACTTTTGGTGCCCTTCTGTAATAAGATTGTAAAACAATTCAGGGGCAGTCCTTTGTGTCACAGAAGCGGTGCTGCTGCCTTGCTAATGTACATAAACTATCCAAGCTTGTTCTTGAAACTTCTACCCCAAAATTGATTGTAGATACTCTGTTTACTAAAATCTCTTACTGAGGTGATACAGATAGCCTATTGGATCATCTGATCTCCATTTACTAGTTTTTGCAGAGTGAATTTTAAGTTTGGTCAGTTTTAGTCATTCAGCTTGTTTGTCATAATCCCCCCTTTTCTCATCTTTATGCAAACTTAGTTTCTTAAGATAGTTATCATGATACTTGCTTGAATGTTCTAATTTCTAAGTATTTGAAGCTTCATTCTTGTTGCTGATATTGTTTGTCATGGTAAAGACCATTTGGTTGCCGAAAAAAGATTAATTGTTAAATTTCAACTGTTTGTTTTATGTTTCGTCATGACAATGCCTTATAAAATGGGAAATTTTGTCTCCAGCATTGCATCCCAATAAACAATTCCTCATTTGTCTAATTAGTTGAGCTGTAACCTCTTTCATTTTTTCTCTTATTTTGGAGTATTTTGATTAAAATGTAAAGATGCATATATTATTATTTATGTATTCATCTAGGGATAGAATCCCGAGACTCATGTTTTTTATTCAAATACAAACCCAAATAATTGGCTATTAGATTGTTGTTGATCCTACGATTGATAATAACAAATACAGCTAAAAAGATTAGTTTCCTAAAAAAATAAAATACAAACCGAGAATCCATGATTTCCCT
Organism: Berberis vulgaris; assembly: GCA_963556465.1. Taxonomy (NCBI): domain Eukaryota; kingdom Viridiplantae; phylum Streptophyta; class Magnoliopsida; order Ranunculales; family Berberidaceae; genus Berberis; species Berberis vulgaris. The sequence goes on along the minus strand of OY747135.1, from coordinate 59,447,081 downwards.
TTTTTTTTTTTTTTTTTTTTTTTTTTTTTTTTTTTTTTCTTGCTTTCCCCTCTTCTTCAACCCTATGCACTCTAAAATAAAATACAAACTGAAAATCCATTATTTTCTTTTTCTCCTCTTACTTTCACTCTTCTTCTTCCCTAAGTATGCTAAAATAAAATACAAAATCGAGGATCCATTATTATTATTTTTTTCTTTTGCTTTCCCAATTCTTCTTCCTTACGTTCTTTTCTTCTTATTTTTCGTCCATTTGTTCCTTAAAATTTTGAATTGTTGAAGGATTCAAAGTAATGTATTTAGCCAATGTTTTTTTTTTAAATTCATTGAAACGTTAAAAAACTGAGCTCGGTTTGTATAAGAGATTGCACCCATCATAACCTTTTTTTATGAGAGATTTCCATTTGTTTTTTTTTTCCTTTTTTTCTCTTGAATTTTATGAGAGATTGAAACCTTACAAAACTGAGCTTGGTTTGTATTTTATTTTACTATATGTAGGGAAGAATAAGAGGGAAAACAAGAAAAAAAAAGGAAATCGTGGATTCTCGGTTTGTATTTTTTTTTTTTTGGAAACTAATCTTTTTAGCTTGGTTTGTTATTATCAACTGTAGGATCAACAACAATCTAATGGCCAATTATTTGGGTTTGTATTTGAGTCAAATACGTGAGTCTCAGGATCCCGTCCCATTCATTTAACATCATAACACGGAAATATAATTAAATAGAGGAAAAAAGAACATAAATAGTACATTGAGAAAACTTAAGAAGAGAATTTTAAGTAAACTAGGCTAAGCTATTAATGATACATAAAAACGGTCACATCCCTGAGCCATACACGTATCATGATGATCTCGAGGAATTACAAGCCCCAACGTCAACCCAACACTGATTCGGCCCAAGCAATTCTAAGTTCGCTCAATTCAGTCGGCCAGGCGAACTCGATCTCTCACAACATGCTAGGCCCACACGTCTCACAGCTATCCTCAATACCCATAAGTCCTATTAAGGCAAATATCTCGAGGATCAGCTTCAGACGAGCAACTATCGTTTCTCTCTGTTTCCAACTAGGAAGCAAATGCCAGAGTACCTTCCACACTGAGAATCTTCCTTCTACGGATTGCTCTCGCATTGGAAATTATCTCCTTCGTATCTAGGAGCACACGGCTAACATGGAACTTCCTTCCTACAACATGACTCCTAATTAGAAAATGATTTTCACGAAGATCTCCTTCCTAAACTACGCCTACGATGGCCTGGTAGAACCAGAACTTCTTGCACTATAAATAAGACACGAAGTTGGTAAGCTAAGATACGCTACAATTTTCTCTTACATCATTACACCTTCCTCAGATCCCTGTCTAACTTTAGCATCGGAGTGTCATCGACCACCACAACGGTGGTTCGTGGCTCACGTGCGTTACTTGTGCAGGTCAACAAAACCTAGGTCAAAGCAGGGAGCGAAAAATGACTGCATCATTTTGGCGTCGTCCGTGGGGACGACAAAGTTTTTAACTTTTCGTTAGCGTCATCTCCTAAAAACCCAGAGAGGTGGTAACCACTAGGTCACGCAACAACGGAGAACAAGGGGACACATCAAACGCTCCTGTTAGCACAACACCTTTGCTTTCAGCGACTCCAGTCATACACGGGCTACAAACTCAAGCCCCCACGCGACAACAACAATAGCGGACCCCAAATCGATAGGATGACATCTCAAATACAGCAGATAGCCAAGGCAGTAGAGGTTCTCACGTGACAAAATCCACCACTTGCCAATGGAAATCAGGAGCAGCACTGACCTCCGCCTCCGAAAGATGATAGGGAGCAAACGCAAGAGAGCCAAGCCCCCGATAGTTCTCATTGGACTAAGGGAGGTTGGGCGGCTAACACTGAGCTCACTGCCAGGACGGAGAGACTCGACCCTGGGAACCCCCTCCGCAGAGGGGCGCACGATTCAGACGCAGTATACCGCTTCTCCGTCCACCATTTGTGGACCGATTCATGAATGAGGCCTTCCCGAGGAAGTTCACTCCCCCAAAGCTCGACTCCTACGACGGAACCACCGATCTTTTTCGATCACCTGCGCATTACCAGCACGTAATGGCCCTTAAAGAAGGATTCGAGTCTGTCATGTGCATAACCTTTCCCACCAGTATGAAAAGCTCAGCACTGACGTGGTTCCACAGCCTTCCGCCGAAGTCGGTCGATTTCTTCAAAACGCTGGCAAAGTAATTCCTAACATGTTTAGTCGGGAGCTAGCATTTTCGAAAAGGCTTGCACTACATCTCCCTAAAGCAGAGGTTCGACGAGACACTCCGAGAGTGTCACGCGCTTAAACAACGAACTGACCCTCGTCGACGTGTGCAGCGACGATACAGCCGTGACAACCTTCACTGCGGGCCTAAAAAAGGGAAAGTCTAAGAGGACCTCACCCTAGAGCCCCCTCTAGACATGACAAAGCTCCTCAAAAGCGTCTGGAGACACATCACCTTGGAGGAATCGAGGACCGTTAAAAGGGAAATTGAAGGCGAGAAGAAGCCCTCCGCTCCTAGGGACAAGAAGGAGGGAAAAACACGCGAGGATGAGGAACAGAGCAAAAGGAAGCGTAGTGACAACAGGCCGGGCCCTGTTCGGTTTAGGCCAGAGAAATCATCCAACTATGTTGGATCTAGAGCTTAAGGTTGAAAATCGAACCGACGGTTCGATTTTTTAGCTAAATCGTGAACCGGACAGACTTTGTTCGGTTCGAAAATTTCATACTGAAATCGAACCGACTAAAATCGAACCGACCGACTATTTTAAATATAATATATTTTTATGTAAAATATATATTATTTATTATATATATTCGGTCGGTTTGGTTTTGTCGGTTAAAATCACATAGAAATCGAAAATTGAACCGAACTTAAATCGAATCGATCGTTTCGGTTTTGTCGGTTAAAATCACATAGAAATCGAAAACTGAACCGAACTTAAATCGAACCGATCGTTTCGGTTTTGATTAGTTTGGACAGTTTAATCTGTTTGGTCGATTTTTTATTCAACCCTACCAGAGCTGTGACACCTCTAAATGCTAGCCTGTCAGACGTATTGAATTCCATGAAAAGCTGAGAGGAACTGAAGTGGCTCTCGAAGACACGTAGAGACCCCTCCAAGCGTGACAGCGACAAGTACTATGCGTACTACAAGGAGGGCGACCACGACACCAATGATTGCAAGAGTCTGAGGTATGAGGTCGAGTACTGGATCCGCAAAGGCAAACTGAAAGAATTCTCGAATTCTAAGAAGCAACCAGAACAAGCCAGGGACAAGGGGGAGTCAGTTAAAAAAATTGCGAACGAGACTCCAGGGATAATTAACATCCTTCATGGAGTCGGACTAAATGAAGACCATTCGTACAGGTCCCGCAAGCGGACTCTACTGAATATGCGAACACAACCCTCGGATAAGGACAAACACATATGCCACTCAAGAATGTAGGGCCTCATTCCCACCTTGACCTTTACAGACAAAGACCTCGAAAGAGTCTGAGCGCCACATAACAACGCCCTAGTCATCTCGGTTTCTATAGCAAGGTGGGAGGTAAAGAGAGCTCTAGTGGACACAATAAACTCGCCCATCGTTCTGTTCTATAATGCGTTTCGTAGCATGGACCTCAAAGAAGAAAATTTGACGTCTTCAGAACACCCACTGATCGGATTCAACGGGGATAGATGCTTCCCCATAAAAAAGATAAGGTTAGCTACGGTGGAGAAGTACCGCAGCTTAGGAAGGTCCTATTTTTGGACTTCATGGTTGTAGTCGCACCATCATCCTACAATCTCATCTTGGGAAGACCATGGCTCCACTAGATGGAAGCAGCGGTCTCCACCCTTCACCAGTGTGTTACGTATACTGCTAAGCACTCCGAAAGAACAATATGTTGAGATCAACCTACGACACAAGGCTGTCACTACGCCGCACTAAAACAGATAGAATGCTCCCAGATTAAGCTACATTCGGCAAAACAGTCTGACCCAGCCGGGCCAGACGTCGGTAGAGACATCACTTGTGAGCGGTACATGAGCAATAAGCTCTCATGCCCAGCGAAACGAAAAGGCCATGGCAAGCGAGAACACATCCCCTCGACATTCCGTCGGCGCGAAGATCCGCCCCTTTACAAGGCTTACTCTTTAGTAACCTATGTAACACTTCGACAGTCTGTTAAATGATCCGCGAGAGCAATCCGAATTCACTTCAAGGCCATGATCAATTTGTCTAATTCTACAGTTAGTTTGCTTTAAGTCATTTGTTCCCTTTCCATAATCAATGTAGAGTTTTAGTTTTTGAAGACTTATGTGATTTTCAATCATTTAAGAAATAAAGGAAGAACTACAGAAACAAACTTTATTGATTATTAGAAAGATGTAACAACAACCACCCTGAAACGGATACATAAGACTACATACTACAAGCATTTGAGTACAGTGTGACATGAAGTAAGAGATTCATTTAGAAAATTATACTACGAGAAACATCCGAAGGAAACTTGTAGACCATCTGAAACGAGCAATCTGCGAATGATAGCAAATAGCGGAATGCGCTCGCCCCCTTCCTAAGATAAAAACGAGTGTAAGAGGGGATTGAAAGGATAGAGAAGTCAGATTGCTCCGTCAAATCACTCCAGGAAAGTGTTCATACAATAGCATTGTAGATCTCACAACGGGTTGCTGATTTCCTCAAGAGACATCGCATCCCCTTTCCAATTCCCTCAAACAGCTTGGAAAAAGGCAAATGAAGATGGCCACAAGCAGCGACGCAGTCGCGGTCTTACAGTGCTATGAAGAGAGGTTACTTTTCCATATGCGATACTAGGAGTGACTGAGAAATACCACTCCCAGAAGCATCACACATTGACCAATACTTCGATCAACCATTGGTCAGCATCGAAAATCTAGCACACAAAGGCACAAGTGGTACGGTGTAATACCAAGGCATCTCCTTTGGTAGGGAATCCGTACTACTTCTCCGCGATGTGAGAAGAAATTACGAGACCTCAACAGATCAACTACGTTCCCACACATAACAGGTGACCACGCGTAACAACTATCACTGTGCCTGATCAATGCAAATGTTAAAACATTTAGAGACTCCATAGGCGAAAATCCACCTTCAGCCTTTGAAAATCCAAAGCATTTTCATTCGGAGACTCTAGAGACAGAGATCCACCACCAGCCTTTGGAAAACCCAAAGCATTTTCTTCAGCCTTTGGAAAATTCAAAGCGTTATCTTCAAGCAAGAACATTACAGGAGATAAGCTCTGCGAAAGATAGTTCCTACAATGATTGGAAAACGCCATTATATACACACGATGGTTCACCAAGCGGGCACGCCAACATTAACTGTCAAACATTAGATATCCTATGGGAAACGAGGAGGCAACGATTCCTGAGGAAACTGTTTAGACCACGTCAATCAAATTGATGGTGCTGCGCGCAACCCCATCGATCGAGGGGGAGTAGTCGATACTCAACCGTTACACAGCCTATGTCGTACACGTGACACCGCACGATCTATACCATACACGCAGCACAGCCGTACAAGAAACCCTAACTCTTCCTTTGTCCAAATACTTGATCCACTCGGCCCACCATTCCAACAGTATTCTGCTACATGCTAAGCACGAGCGCAAATCCAGAGCAGCCTTGACGCATAGACCGTACATACGAATCACTGTTTGTTTTAAGGTAAGGTTGTCCACACAGTGCGCGACACTAGCGGACATGGGTTCGCACGACCTCCAACGGGCGAAACCCCTCTCCAATTGGGCAAGCTTAGTCAGCCTGAGCTGATGATGACGACTTCTGGTATCACTCGACACCTAGTCCGCTCAGCGCGGATCTCGATGGTTTAGAAAATAGGAATCTAATTAGCGCTATCACACCTGGTGACGTCGACTTGCCTGGGGTCATTTTCCCCTTCGCAGTCAATGATCGCCGAACCTAATCAGGTAAGCCTAGCTGATGACGACTAGCAACAAAAGCTTCTGATCAAACCCCGGACCTATGGCCCCCACCGCGCGGGTGTACATGGTTTGGAAGGTGGGAGCCTAGTCAATCCCGAATTGATTTCGACGGCTCACCACTGCTTTTCAGCGTGGCCGCCAAATTACCAACCCTGGACCTGTAGCCCCCACTGCGCGTGTGTAGATGGTTTGGAAGGTGGGAGCCTAGTCAGTCCCGAATTGATTTTGACGGCTCGCCATGGGGCCACTGCTTTTCAGCGTGGCCACCTTATAACCAACCCTGGACTTGTAGCCCCCACTACGCAGGTTTAGATAGTCTAAAAGGTGGGAGCCTAGTAAGTCAAATTGGTTCTGACGGCTCGCCACGGAACCACTGCTTTTCAATGTAGCCACCAGAAACTCCCAAATTAGTAGCTTGATGCGCACAAGTGTAGATGATTTGGAAAGTGGGAGCCTAGTCAGTCCTGAACAAATTTCAATGGTTTGCCACATGACCACTGCTTTTCAGCCTGGTCGCCAAACTCTTTTCTTGAATTTGTAGCCCCCACCACGCGGGGAGGGTGTAGATGGCTCTAAACGGAGCCTAGTCAGTCCTAAACTGATATCGATGGCTTGCTACGAGACCACTTCTTTTCAACCTGGTCACCAAACTTTAACTCCCCGAATCTGTAGGCTACTTTGCTCGATCATAAATGATTCAGAAGGTGGGAGTCTCAAGCAGCTCTTCTTTGAAATATTGGTCACAAACATGAATCTAGCTAAGTCAGTATCTTCATGCCCAAACAGACTGACATTCTAATGTTAGCAAAGGCCCCTCGCGTTGATACAAAGATTGTACAACCAATGCCAAGATAAAAGCTACTTAGGATGCCAACCCAATGTTACAGTGCCTAACTCAGCACGAACGCTCTGACACATACGCTCGACCATAGCAACTCGCTTATAGTAGCAACTACAGCCGACCGATCAGATAAGCAAGGTAAGCCTCAAGTAGCTTACCTTGGAAGCAAGACATAGCTCGGACGACTCAACCCCTAGCTAAACTTTTCACAACATGCCTACAATCGGACATGACTACACAACAATGACCTTGAGTCGTTCGCAACACAAAGCGGTCAAACTCTCTATCGCAAACAGACCAGTCAATGTCCTATTGACTCAACCAACCTATGCCAAAGCAAAACGACAAGGCAAAACGAAAAACGTGCAATAGAGACAATAAACACAAAACAGATAAAACTGTTTTCATTAATGGTCAAAATGAAAAGGGGTACAAACACACAAAGTTTACTCCTTGTCAGGAGAAGGTACGGGAATAGAAGAGCTAAGCCTAGTGGAAAAAGGAGCAGGAGTTGCGTCCACACGCGCTACAGTCTGGACATCAAGGTTTAAACTGCCTTTCTCACCCGATGATGTAGAGGTAACAGACAAATGTACATACGACATCTTCTTATAACGGCAGAGATCCCACTTCGGATACTCCTTTTTCATCAGTGCCAATAGCTTCAGCCGGCCATGTACAACCCAGAGAAACTCACATTTTCCTTGTTCCTAAAGAAGTTATTCCTCCCGCACCTTCACATCAACAAGTTCATGCTCCAATAGCTCTAACTTGCCTGTCAGTGCATTGAACTGAGACTGCTATGTGGCTAGACTGCTCCTCACCGCACTAAGCTCATGCCACTCCAATTCGAGCTGGTCCTCAACCTTCCTCGCCTCTCGAGCATAGAACTCCACATCGAGTTTCAACTGTTACTTCTCAGCAGTCCAGTCGGCCTTTTTCGAAGCATTCTCTTCAGTAAGAGACCGTAGTTCAGAACACACCTTAGCCACAGCTTCCTGCGCAACCTCGACTTTTCGGCAGATCCGACTCAACTCTTGTTTAAGTTCGTCCCTCTCAGACACCGCCTTTGACAGATCACGCTCAAGGTCTTCCAAACGAGGCCTCTGAGTCTCAACGGTCACGGTTGACTGATCCAACCTATTTTCTTCGGCATGCTTCTTCAGCTGCTCAATTTCATAAGCACATCGAAATACAATGCCTACATGTGCGAGAAGACACACTCCAAGGAGTATACCCTCTCGTGAGTCGTCTCGAATTCCGTTCCAACAACGGTCACGTGGCTCAAATGAGACATACCCAACACAAGGTATTTCAAGCCCTTATCCATACACCTTTCTAACGTATCCTCCTCGGGTTTCGGAGCGTGATCCATCTGCCAGCTGTGACGCTTGCTATATGCTTCCTCGAAGCATACTCTACGCCCACCTCTTGGTGCCAGACCTGTGAACTCATATTCGCCAAGTCTAGGGCAAACGGGCTTATCCGTGCATTCCGATGAAGCTTCCCCAGATCAAGAATCATGCCAGCGCCACCCTTCATGGTTGCCACCGTCCTCATGCTCTCTCCTATGGCCTTCCACTAATAGCCGACCATTTGGTGCGAGACGACTTGTTGAGATTCGGAGGGAGCGAATTATCCAAAGGACCCTCCAACACTTCTAGCTGTGGCCTAGAGCGAGACAGTGAACAATTCAGACTACGAGAGACATGAGCAGTGCCGCGACCACTCTCAGGCGAAACAACAATGGGGCGATCAGATTCTACAATCTTAGGCAAATCTTCACGGAAACCTTCTACTGGAACGGTCTCACGAAATCAACACCTGCCATTGCAACCCGCACCAGATGGTCATTCAGAGCTTCGACCTGCGTGTCACTAAGGTTCGACCTGTCTACAACTCCTGCAAACCGCAAGTAATTTTTCTCCAAGACGAAAACATCAGTCTCTGCTCCAACATGCCTAACATACTCGCGCTATTCTCTCACTGGAGCGGGTCATGCCGAGGACCACCCAGCTCTAACACGGGACCTCTTCCTCACAAAAGAGGCAAGCATTTTAGACGGCTCATTCGCATCAGACAGAACAGGAGGTTTGGTCCCAGCAACCTTCATTTTCCTTGAAGGGGCCCCATCTTTCAACTTAATTTGGGATGTTCGGTACGGGGCAACGTGCCAGTTGTTTCACAACCTATTATGGATGAAGTTGAAAAATCTTATAACATCGATCGCATTTGTTTTCGGCATGAGGCAAAACGTATTTATGGTGTTTTGCTCCGTTAAAGTAAGAAGTAATAGGAAACATTCCTGCGAAAAATACAAGCAATGATCAGTTAGCCCGCTATCAAGCATGTCAAAGTCACGAGGAACGAGTTAAACTTACGAAGCGGCCTGAACTGTCGCTCGAGCGGACAACCCTTACATAAAAAATACTTCGAATCCACAGGGGCCAAAAAGCAGTACTTCTGCCAGAACTTGAAGTCATCAGGCAAATTAACGAAGCAAACCAGTGACGTCATCTTACAGACAACATTAGCCTTCAGTCGGGGAGAAGTCAACAACTGAATTACCCGCGGAGTCACAGTGACACTGACCTCCTTAGGACTGATCAGAATCATGAGAATGATCATATATCCATTAGGCTCTAACTAGACCGGAAGGTTCCCTAGAAGATCCAGGAACTCCCAAATCACGTCCAAAATTGGAAAGCGCACTACAGTTTGAAGCATCCCGAATGCAAGCAGATGAAATCGGCTGGAGGCAACAATTGCTTTGGTCACCAGTCAGAACATACAACGGCAGATCCTCAGAGACTCCAAACTTCGTACGGATTTCAAAAAGGCCAGGCTCGGACAAGAACCTGTCTTCGAAAAACTCGAAGCCATTGGAAAAGATTGCGTCGTCAAGAAAGTTTTGTTGGGCCATGAAAAAGATGAAAAATATTTTCTAACAGAGCAATATTTTCGAAAGCAAAGAAAGTGAAAGAGTCAGGCTCTACACTGCGGATGACCTAAATAGATGTTGGGTTTCTGCATCTTTTCCGCTGAACCAACGCACATTCAATTAATGTAGCATGCGGCTCAAGCAACGATTCAAACTCAATCATCATGAGCGGCGCATCCCTTCAAGATATGACTTAGTGAACCGATGTGATGACCCATTAACTCAGGGGGAGTAGTCGATGATACATAAAAATGGTGACATCCCTAAGACATACACGTTTCACGATGATCTCGATGAATTACAGGCCCCAACGTCAGCCAAACACTGATCTGGCCCAAGCAGTTCTAAGCCCACTCAATTCAGTCCTTCAGGCGGACCCAAACTCGCACAGCATGCTAGGCCCACATGTTTCACATCTATCTTCAATACCCATAAGTCCTACTAAGGAAAATATCTTGAGGATTAGCTTTGGACGGCCAACTACAACTGCTCTTTGCTTTCAACTAGGAAGCAAATGCCAGAGTACCTTCCAAACTAAAAATCTTCCATCTACAGATTGCTCTTGCATTGGGAACCATCTCTCGCGTATCTAGGAGCACAAGGCTAACATGAAACTTCTCTCCTATAACACGACTCTTAATTAGTGAAAAATCTCTACGAATATCTCGTTCCTAAACTGCGCCTACGATGGCCTAGTTGAATCATGACTCCTTGCACTATAAATAAGACATGAGGTTGGTAAGTTAATGTATGCTACAAATTTCCTGTTACAGCATTACACATTCCTTAGATCCCTATCTAATTTTAGCATCGAAGTGCCATCGGCCAACACAACGGTGGTCTATGGCTCACATGCGTTACTTGTGTAGGTCGACAGGTCAACAAAAATTAGGTCAAAGCAGGGAGCGAAAAACGACTGCATCAACTATCAACCTAAAAACATAAAAAAAGCTATAAAAAATATCCTTTATGAAAACTTGACGTTCTTTATATTTAAGAATAATAATCTCCACATAATTTTTAGTGGATCTGATGACTTAGTTGACATTTCTGTGACAATGTTCATTCAGTACGGGAAGAAGGGGGGAGTCATCAATGATTGGGAACCTTATTGGTTTTGAAGGGTCGGGCTTGATGGTATTTGTTGTACTGCTGTCCGTTATGTTGATTCTTTTTAGATGTTGTTGTTAACCCTGAGGATTTTCAATGGAATCGTACTCATACGAAACAAATGAATGATCACAGAAGATTGTTCAGTGAAGATGATTCTATAAACTTGAAAAAGCAGTAGAAACAACCCAAGATCAGCCCCTAAAAGATCAATTTAAGTTTACTGAAATTTTTTCTTAGGGTCTGTTTGGTTAGACATTTTTATTGGAATTTCATTTTCGTTGTTATGCAGATTTTTGCTGTTTGGTTGTCTATTTACTGACATGAAATTAATTATTAATAAAATTGTTTTCTCGCTACTTATGGGAATCCAAGTTCGAGGGGAGGCTTCAGAATCGGATTCACGGAAATGATTTCAATTTCCATGTCTATTTTTCGTGCAACCAAACAGACCTTTATTGTATTTGCAGCCATATCCTCGAAGGAACTGCAAAGGGCATCTGACTCCCTATTGCTCACCCCTTCGTTGGTAAGGGAAAAGAGTGGCTTACCATTGGAGAGAGAGAAAGTTAGAAGAGTTAGAGAAGCAAGGAAGAGAGGAAGTGTGATGAGCAAATGGAACATTTTGGAGAAACAACTGGCGTAACTGAAACAACTAGTTTAACTGAAAAGGGAGAATGAATTGCTTAAGAAGGAGAAGGTGGGGGACCAAAAGAGTGGAAAGGGAATTCTACCTGAAAACCAAGAGCCTGGTGCTCTGTCAATGGGAGATGGAAGACTCTCTAACATGATCAAAGAGTTGATCCGATCAGGATGGGAGTCACCCAGTGAGAGCGGGTTCCCTCAAGTAGATCCTTGGGGCGTTAGCTAGAGATCATCTCTCGCCGCTATCTGAAGAAATGAGATAGTAAGATTCTTGCTGAATTTCGAAGACCACAGTTCGATATGAATGATAGGACGATGGATCCTATGGATCACTCATGCATTTCTCACAAATGATGGTATTGTGGGGAATGTCGAAGCACCAAGGCTTGAAATGTTTAATGATCTCAACTAGCTTAAAATGGAGTGCAGCTAAGTGGTTTCAATCATTGAAACATGGATCCATAAGAGCTTTGCAGATACGGAAAAACTTTTGTAGGATACTACATTCATCAAAGGAAGAGGCTCTAAAATAGTATTTGACAAAGTTCAAGGCCAAAGTAGTATTGGTGGATAGTCTCGACGAAAGGGTGGCTATGCACGCATTACGAGCAGGAGTATTTTCGGAGACTGTGACTGAAGAAAGACTGTTAGAAGTTGATGATATAAGCTTTGAAGAGGCTATCCATCGTCGAAAATGGGATTCAGATCAAAGAGAGTAGGATGGTTAAGAGGATCGACAGAGGGCATAAATCTGAAGGTGTGTACGTAGTTCAATAAGAGCGTTCAAAATTTAAAGATAGTGATCACACTGGGTACGACAACAAACTCATGGGTAAATTGATAAACAATCGAGCTTGGAATCAAGAGCTGCCCTGTGACAGAAAATGATGTTTTAGGGATTAAGCTAGTAGGGGACTAGAAGACACCGGGAAAGTCACAGTGAGAGATTCTCTGAAGGCAAGAAAGCTACATCTAAGTGAAACCACAGCAGCTGCAGTAGCTACAAACCCTACAAATTAGCTTGCAATCAATTCAACTGAAACTCGTTTGGGTTCCTCTATATCGATCTGAACAGAGCTTTGAGTTTCCATCTTGCAACTCTTCAACCTGAATGTGTTCCATTTCTGGGTGATTATCTTGAGTTTCAGTCGATGGGATCGAGAGAGAAGAAAATATTTGTGATGGGTTTTTGAAGATTTTGGTTGAAGTGAAGAGAGGGGGAGTAGAGAGAGGTCTTGTTTAGTGGACATAGCTTCCATTTTCATGGGAGTTGATTTTTCTTCTTGTTTCGACTTCTCCAACTCTCACCGGAGAACCACCACCGGGTTCACTCTCTGCCTTCTTCTCCTCCGCCACATTCTAAACCCTTCTGGTAAGTCTTCCTCTTATTGAGTTGAATCAAATACCTGATTGTAGAACAACACCTCGCAGCAGACATAATCACACTACGTCTTCTTGCATTTTCTACATACGTCTTGCGTTTCCTTTTCTATATTCTTTGCTCATGAATATGGGAGGGCTAAGGTTCGGGACATGGAGGTGATGGAAGGCTCCATGTTCTGTGAGAGGGGCTGGAATTTTTTTGATGCGTTTCGCGGGCTGTTTGTGTTTTAAGTTCGTTAAATCTTGACAAAAAATAATGGATGGTATGTAGGAGCTTTACATGTATCGTTAAGAAGATGTGCTCTAAAAACATGTCATAACTTTTTCCAAATTATTATTGATGCGTCAAAAAATCGTCATCCCATGAGTTTGACTTGCAAAACAGATGTTAGACTGCCATGAACCAACTTTTTTGTGGCCGAAGGCACTCCGATGCTTAAGTCAGTAACTCTATTTGAAGAATGAAGTAAATCTGAACAAAACACAGTTAAAGTTGCACTCATTTGTTTGATTGTTACCTTTACCTTTTATAATGGTCACGGTTAATTCTCTGCGTGACTTAAGCATATTAGGTGCAACAGAAGGAGATGTTTCTCGTAATAGTCTAATTTTTTATGGAGATGTGTTGTAGAGGCGTAACTCTATCCACGACTCTTTTGTGCAACGTTCCTCTTCTTTATGAAAGAACTCGTGTTGGGCCTGGATTCAGGCACTGATTCGTTCAGGCATGGATTTGGGCTTTGTTTATGTCTTTTCATTGGTGGGCCTTGTTCGGGCCTTTGTGATTGGCTTTATTCTTTTTGGGTTTTATGAGCTGACCCAATAGATTAGACGCTATATCCTCGCGATGGATGTTATCTGCCACGTATACAGCCATGACGACCTGTCTATTTTGATGTATCATCAGCTACTCCCCTCTTAGTTAGTGGGTATGTTCACATATCCACTAACTGTGTGGCGGTTGGTATCTCAATAACACCTTTGCATTGAACTTAATGTTGTTAACAACTTTGGGTCAGTCGATCGTCTCGATTACTTCGTTATCCATTCGTTTTTGCGCATTTTTTAAAATTTCATGCGCCATTATGTCCCGTATGTCGCTCCGTAAGTAGTCTCTTCATTCCTTGGTTGTATAAAGAGTGCAGTGAAGGCTTTCTTTCCTTGTTTAGGCCATCTTTGATATTAGGGTTTTTTCTTCTTTTTATTGGGAGCCCAGAAGGGGAAAGAGCCAGGGGAGGCCGGGTCATTTGACCGAAATGGAAGGTTTATTCCGAGCGGCTCATTAATTCTTGGAAAGTTGTCACTCGAAAAGATTCTATTGATCTCTCCATTGGTCTTCCTCCTATCGAAGCGGGATAAGTTCTATGGAGGTAACTCCTATTATGGTTGTATTGCATTTTCCATCATTTCTTGCCTATTCGTGATGTCAGCTGGTGACTTACTGGATGGTGAGCAACTTACTACCTTCGAAACTCATTTTTTTCCAAAAAATGCTTTTCAGACAACCTTGGATAACGTCCGTTCCAACTACTGTTTGCCTTCTGACCTTGAGATCATTCTACCTTGTGAAAATGACAGTCCGAGGAACTGATATATTACGCTTTACTCGTGTATGTTTCACGTCAGTTATCGATTTCCAGTTCCAGAGTTGTTTTGGTCTTATCAAGATCTTCTGGGTATTCCTCCTGCTCAGATGGGCTCGAAACGGTTGGAGGGTTATGGTTTCCACGTATGCCAAGGCCATCCTTTCTAGTATCCCTTTGACTGCTGGAATTTTGCATTCTTGGGTAGGGTTTAGTGTGAACCCCAATAGCACCTGTTTGCTTGTTTCTCCCGTGTGTTTTGGAAACCTTAATGATGACATCAGGCGGTTGTTGCAGGATTGGTTTTACGCGTTTGTCCACTCTGGCTATCTCAATTGCGGGGTCAGCAGATAGTGAGGTCTTTCTAGGTTCCCAACAAGTGGAGGAATCTGCAATTGACCGCTGAAGAACAAATTATCAATGCACATTTTTTTGCAGCTTTCTGTGATTCTTTTGAACACCTATCTTATTGATGACATGGTGAAGCGCAATGGTTAGTACAACATGAATGAAGTCGAGCGGGTTCTACTAACTAAGAGGCAAGCCGTGGAGATTACTGCTCGTGCTGCCCTTGTCGATGATGGTAATGTTGTTGTTGATCGAAAAGTGAGCTCGGATGGTACGGATCTTGATGCTTTTGTTAGTGTTGCTACCGGTCTGACTTCCAGGAAGAGAAAAGTATCGAACCTGTTAGCCCGTTGAAGCGGTTGTTCCTGAGTTTCGATCGCGTTCTAAAGAAGAAACAACTTGTTGATTCTGTTCGTCATGCTTCTCTTTACTCGAGTTCTGTTGATAGAGAACCAACGAGGGAGGATTGCTGCTATCAGCAAGAGGCGGAAGAGATGAAGTTGGCTTTGGAGAGGAGCAAAAAAGATACCATTTGTCCCTTGGACGATGTAAAAAAAAGACTCCTTTCTGCTTATGGTGGTCTTGACGCTGCTAAGTGTTCTAATGAGGATCTTCGGGCCTTGGACGACAAGATGATTCAACTAGCTGTTGTCCAATCTAAGGAGCTTAGTAGTTGTGATCAGTGTTCTAAAAATCGCTAGGCGCTGGGCGGGCGGCGAGCAGGTGCCTAGCGCCCAGGGGCCTAGGCGGGTGCCTAGGCGGTCTTAGGTTTTGTATTATAACTTTAATAATTTACAAAAGTTAAGCATAATATCTTATCAATTACATCCAATTTAATGTCAATATACATATGCAAAATTTAAAAACATGAAAAATTAACAATCGTGAACAAAATTTATTAAAACTCAAATGACTGAAGTTGGTCATGATGGGTACTTTATATAAATTTGAATTTGTGTAATCTTTTATTTTTCTTCAAATTGCATGAATAACCTCAGTTATGTTTGATAAAATCTACATTAGTAAAATTGGTACCGGCAGATCCTTTGAGAATTCCATTAAGTAATCATCTTTCGCTACATTTAGACATATCATCATCATCATCATCAAATCCCATTCCCGAGATTTTCTAAAAAAACAATTAAATAGTTTATTTCTAAAAGATAGGAAAGAAAAATAAAATAAGAACACAATCAACCTTATTAAAAAATAAAAAAATAAAAAAATAAAAAATAAAAAAATAAAAAAATAAAAATAAATAAAAATCTCCCAGACCGCCTAGACCCCGCCTAGAGTCCGCCTAGACCCCGCCTAGGCCGCCTAGACCGCCTAGCCCGCCTAGACCGCCTAGCCCGCCCAGACCGCCTAGCCCGCCTAGACCCCGCCCAGACCCGCCCAGACCGCCCAGACTGCCCGCCCAGGCATTAATCTGGGCGGTTTTCCACCTTCTAGCGCCTAGGCGCCGCCTAGGCGGCCACCTAGACCGATTTTTAGAACACTGCTGATACTTAGATTAAGGAGTGTTTATTATGATGTTCAAGATTGCATGAGTAGTTCAGTTTTATCTCTCCCTTGACCGAAGCAAGGAGGGTTCCTTCTAGCTGTTTGCTATTTCAGATAGTTCCCAATTGTGTGGATAGTTTGTCTTGAAACTCCAGTGGGGCCTATGAGAAGGGATCATCATCTTATGGTATATCTGTAACGGCTAATCCTATTTTTTACTCACAGAAACAGATCCCAGCATAAGGATATGGTCCATGGATGAGATTCTAACAGGGTTCTTTGACAGGAACTTAGTTCAGTATATAGGAGCCTGTAGCTTCTAACATCTTACGAAGTTCAGAAATCCCAATAAAAATGTTACCTAATCTGGATTTTGGAATGGGAACTTGAGCTTTCTACTCAAATGGATCCTTGCCAAGGTTTTGGCTTGGAAAATGTAGATACATAAGGGAAAATAAAGATGTGACATCTGAGGTTAGCTTCAATGATAGTAGGATCATTTACTTTCACGTTGGTCCATGATAAGATTGGACGGGAAGGTTTATCTGTCAGAGTGCAGTATACTACATTTTTCATCTCCTTGTGAGAGGGTGAAATCCAGTGTGTTTGATAGATGGAGTAATATTATGCCAAAGGACCATATTGAGTCAATCTATATCCATCTCTTAAAGCAATCTCAAACATGAGTAGCATTCTTTTTATAGTTGCATACTCAGTGTTCTAAAAATTGCTAGGCGCTGGGCGGGCGGCGAGCAGGTGCCTAGCGCCCAGGGGCCTAGGCGGGCGCCTAGGCGGTGCCTAGGCGGTCTTAGGTTTTGTATTATAACTTTAATAATTTACAAAAGTTAAGCATAATATCTTATCAATTACATCCAATTTAATGTCAATATACATATGCAAAATTTAAAAACATGAAAAATTAACAATCGTGAACAAAATTTATTAAAACTCAAATGACTGAAGTTGGTCATGATGGGTACTTTATATAAATTTGAATTTGTGTAATCTTTTATTTTTCTTCAAATTGCATGAATAACCTCAGTTATGTTTGATAAAATCTACATTAGTAAAATTGGTACCGGCAGATCCTTTGAGAATTCCATTAAGTAATCATCTTTCGCTACATTTAGACATATCATCATCATCATCATCAAAGCCCATTCCCGAGATTTTCTAAAAAAACAATTAAATAGTTTATTTCTAAAAAATAGGAAAGAAAAATAAAATAAGAACACAATCAACCTTATTAAAAAATAAAAAAATAAAAAAATAAAAATAAATAAAAATCTCCCAGACCGCCTAGACCCCGCCTAGAGTCCGCCTAGACCCCACCTAGGCCGCCTAGACCGCCTAGACCGCCTAGCCCGCCCAGACCGCCTAGCCCGCCTAGACCCCGCCCAGACCCGCCCAGACCGCCCAGACTGCCCAGACCGCCCAGACTGCCCGCCCAGGCATTAATCTGGGCGGTTTTCCACCTTCTAGCGCCTAGGCGCCGCCTAGGCGGCCGCCTAGACCGATTTTTAGAACACTGGTTGTGATCAAGTTCCCGAGACGTGGTCTCTTCATTATCTTTCTCCTCCTGTTGATGACGGGGCGGATGTCCCACCTTTTACAGCCTGCTTAGGCTCTTGTGTTCTGGTTGGGACTGCTACTCATTCTGCTTCTGCTAAGGTTGTTGCACAACGAAAGGGTGATGATGGTTCTCTTATTGTTCGTTCTTCTTTTCCAGCTGTGTGTGGTGGTTCCTCCATGTTTCCGTATCCCCGCGTTCTTCAATCGTGGATCAATTGGAAGGAACCTACTCCCAAAGAGATTTAGGTCAAATCTGATGGGAAGTTTTGCTGGTTTTCCCGACTTGATGTGTATGATGGTGTGCGTAAGCTGATTAATGAATGATACAGATGGTCGGTGGCAAGGCCTTCAATGCCTGTGTTGGATCCGAGCCTTCATCTTGATGATGGTCTTAAGCTTGTAATGGACGGGATGACTCATCTTGCCTACACAGGGGTGATGGATTTGGGTCATCAAGCTAGTCGTAATCTTGTGATTTCTATAGAGAGGAAGTTCGCTGTGCTGCTATTAGTGTTTTCTCATGTTCGTTATCAATATGACGCGTTAAAATAGCGATGTTCGAAGCGGTTGGGATTGCTCAAGTCTTGTTGGCCGAGGTGGAGGGTGCGTGAAATCGGTATGTGACCGCGCTTAAATCTTTAAGAACTGAATTAGATGGTATTCATGCACGCTTGCATGATGTGGAAAAAAAAGTTGTCTGCCAAGAAGGCACTCCATGATGAGGCTGCGCATGCCGTGATATTGCTGAAAAAAGGGTGGAGCAATTAATGGCTTCACTTGACGAGGTCAAGGCAGATACCTCCGTGATGCTTACTACTACTGAGGGCCAACTTATGGCGGTCAGGAGTGAGCTTGCTTTCTGTTAATCACATGCTTCGTGCAATGAGGGTGGTGGATTGGCAGCGGGTTGTCAATGGTTGATATGAGCTTCTGGATTATATTGAGGGTCTTGGTGTTAACTTGTTTCAATACCGTCATTTGGCCTATTAGACATTCGAGGATGAAGATGGTGCTAAAGACCCTCTGAGTGTTCCAATGGCTGAAGAGCCCACACCTTATCATCTTGAAGAGAGAGCCCCTGTCAGTGATCCGGCTACTCCTCGTTTATCAGATGGTGTCACTAGGATGTTATAGATCTTTCCCCTTGAACTTTTACCCCTTTATTTTCTTTGAATGTAATAGAGTAGCTTTTGATTAAATAACAATAGTTTTTTCCTTTGATTTTCTTCGTAGTCGTGGAACATCTTGTTGACTTTGTTTGTGTTGCCTGTGCCTTTTATAGGCCGTCAATTGTTGTCTAAATGATTTGTACTCCAACTTTGATTTTTACAGCTATATTTTTTTGTCTGTCTTCTGTCTTTTGCCGATTTGAATTTTCCTATGTTTTGGTATGTTCGTCTCAACCTCGTGTTGGTTATCTCAGAGCTTTTGTGAGAAAGTTGGTTTGTCTGATTGTCTTCTACTTTGTCGATCTGGTGTGTTAGTTAATCCGAGGCTCTCTTGAGTTGTGCTAACTTGTTCCTTCGCCGTTTGCTTTACTTGCTTGATCAAAACGGAATTTGCCTCTTTCAAGTTGGTTCGTCGACTTTATTGTCTCCAAGTTGTTGCCTTGGAGTTTTGCTTCGTTGGTTCGACTAGAAGTTGCTTTTACTTAGTTGGTTCGTTCGTCCAACTTTTACTTCGTTAATTCGACATCTCAGTCGACTTGAAGTTTTTGTGTTAAGGTGACTTGTTCATTCAACTTTGACTTCGTTGGTTCAACGTTCTAGTCGACCTGAAGTCATTTTTACTTAGTTGTCTCTTTCGATTAACTTTGACTTCGTTGGTTCGATGTTGTAGTCGACCCGAAGTCATTTTTACTTAGTTGACTCGTTCATCCAACTTTTACTTCGTTAACTCGACATCTTAGTCAACTCGAAGTTTTTGTGTTAAGTTGACTCGTTCGTCCACTTTTACTTCGTTGATTCGATGTTCTAGTTGACCAGAAGTCATTTTTACTTAGTTGACTCGTTCGTCCGAATTTTACTTCGTTAACTCGATCTCTCAGTCGACTCGAAGTTTTTGTATTAAGTTGACTCGTTTGTCCACTTTGACTTCGTTGGTTTGACGTTCTAGTCGACCCGAACGTTTGTCCAACTTTTACTTCGTTAACTCAACGTCTCAGTCGAATCAAATTTTTGTGTTAAGTTGACTTGTTCATCCACTTTGACTTCGTTGGTTCGATGTTCTAGTCGACTCGAAGTCATTTTTACTTAGTTGACTCGTTCGTACAACTTTTACTTCGTTAACTCGACGTCTCAGTCGACTCAAAGTTTTTGTGTTAAGTGGACTCGTTCGTCCAACCATTATTTCGTCCAACCCTTACTTCGTTATTTGATAAGACCAGAAGTTTATTATATGTATCCAACTTGCGTCCTGATTCTTTTTGGCTTTACATGCTGATTGTTTTGCATGGATTCATTTTGAACTTATTATCCCATGATGATACCTAATTTGAAATTTTATTGATTTTCTTGTTTGGATGTCCTGACCATTTCTAATGGTCATTTTTTCTGGAACAGTTGCACTACATTGTTTAGCGATCGCATGGTTGATGTCTATCATTGCATTGGGGGTTCACGCCTTTGCTGATATTTCTTGTTTAATTCATGACCTCATTTGCTTGATCCACTATTTCTCCTTGTTTGGCATCAGTTGCTAACGCTTGATGGAGTTCATCGTCGTTAATTATTTTGTTGGTAATTTAGATTGAATTTGTATCCGTTGGTAGAGTCCTCGTGTCGGTCAGTCCAACCATCTTTAGGGCGTTAATCTTTTTGCTTCGATATATGTATGCTCGAGTGGAGTGGAGGATGCTTCTTTGTTGGGGTAGGTGTAGTGTAGAGTGTATATCAGTTCCCTAGATTATTCTTTCAATCCTGCGATAGCGGCACCTGCCTTTTATTTTCCTTTGAGTTGTTTGTCTAGCATTCCAATGTATTCATCGAGCCGTCCTTTTTGGATCCAATGCTCGATTTCCTTTTTCAGCTTGTAGCAGTCTTCGATACCATGTCCGTGATCCTTGTGAAAGGAGAAGTACCTGCTATTGTCTCTTCCTTTTGGGTTTCCTCTCATCATGGGTGGCCAGTTAACATTCTCCCAATTCATGTACTTCAGGATGTTGGTTCGACTTGTCTTTAGGGTCGTGTATGGTTTGTATTCCTTTTTCATTATGCTAGTTATTCGCTCGTGATTGGGCCGTGTCGATTGTGATTTCCTGGATTCTTGCTGGTTGGACTCGGTTCTTCCGTCATTTTGATGTCCTTTTGATTGATTGCTTTCTTCCCGTAGTCATCGCCTTGCCTTTTTTTTTTTTTTTTTTTTTTTTTTTTTTTTTTCCTTTCCCGTTTTCTTGAATGGGTTTTTCTTTCTTGTTCATTCTTCCTCCTGGTAGCTTTCATTTCTTCAAGAGATATGTGTTTTTGGGCTGTTTTTAGCAAGACCGCCATGCTTTTTTGAGGCTCCAGGTTAAGGGCATCAAATAATGGGGTTTCTCTTCAGTCCGATGATAAAGGTCGGAGTGGTTGTGTCATCGCTGCATCTATCAATCATTGTCAATTCATTGGTAAAACGAGTGACATATTTTTGTATTGTCTATGCGGGCTTCTATTTGACATGCATGAGGTAGTGTAGTCTTTTCCTCATCCGCTGGCTCTCGATGAATCTTGTGATAAAAGCGGTGGCTAACGCTTGGAAAGAGTCTATCGACCTCGATGGTAGGCCGTTGAACCAATTCATCGTTGTAGAAATGAGGCTGGTCGAAAATGTTCTGCATAAGATCGACTCCATGGTTTCTTTCAGGGCCATCATGTGGTCGAAGTGCCTCAGGTGATCAATTGGGTTGGTAGTACCATCATATACTTCGAACATTGGTGGATAGAACTTTTTCGGCATGACGAATTTCATGAGGGCGTCAGAGAATGGATGTTTGGCTAATTTTTATAGTACGTTGGAATCCATAACTCCTATTTTGAACGAGATTTCAGCAAGCGTTTCGTCACACTGTGGAGTCTTGGCTTGGGTGAGCTCGTTGCTTTTGAAGTTTCCCTGTTGGGGTTCTACTGGGACTTCATCACTTCCTTGAGTTCGGTTGGTGGAGTTTTGTTGTGGTGGTGCCTAAACAGGATCAGCTGGCTGGATCATATAGGCCATGAACAGGTCTACCCAAGGATCTGTGGTAGCGTCGTTAGATGTTTGGGTTGTCTGGGCTATTGCATCCTGTGGATTCGGATTCTTGGGGGCCATCAGTCTGACGATCCGGGCTGCTTCTTGTTCATGAGCTGTTTGTGATGCATCGTTGCCAGTAGGAGAGTTGTCGTGATCATCACTGGGTTGGGGATCTATAGAGTGTGTCATTTTTTTTACGGCATTTTGATATTCTATCAGATTGTGGTGAGCTTTGTCACTGTGGATCTTGTTTTTAGTAAGGAAACTCGTCGTTCCCCATGGGCGGCACCAAACTGATGCGTCCAAAAATCGTCCTCCTGTGAGTTTGACCTGCAAAACAAATGGTAGACTGCCAAAGACCACCTTTTTGGTGGCCGAAGACACTCAGATGCTTAAGTCAGCAACTCTGTTTGAAGAAGGAAGTAAATCTTGACAAAACTCAGTTAAAGTTGCATACCTTTGTCGAATGTTCCCTTTACCTTTTATAATAGTCGCGATTAATTCTCTGCGTGACTTAAGCATTTGAGGCACAACGGAAGGAGATGTTTCTCGTAACAATCTCCTCCTTTATGGAGATGTGTTCTTGGAGGCGCAACTCTCTCCACGACTATTTTTTGTGCAACGTTCCTCTTCCTTATGAGAGAATTCGTGTCGGGCCTGGATTCGGGCTTGGATTTGGGCTTTGTTTATGTATTCTTATTGGTGGGCCTTTGTGGTTGGCTTTATTCTTCTTGGGTTTTATGAGTTGGCCTAATAGATTGGAGCTATATCCTCGTGATGGATGCTCTCTGCCATGTGTACGACCATGATGATCAGTCTATTTTGACGTATCATCAATTATATAATGACTTGGTTTACAACGTGCGCTTTATGTGTCATCAAAATAAATTACAAGGATATGCATATTAAGCAAGTTGTAAATTTAAGTCCTCTAAACCCCTATTTGTTGTAATGAATGTCGGGTCGTTACCAAGGACAACAGAGGGACGACGATTCTTGTTAGTCATCATTGATTACTTCACAAAGTGGATATGAAGCAGTGGCATTACAAAGATGCAAGAACAACAGGTGGTATAGTTCAAATGGCCGAACTTGATAACAAGATTTGGCATCCCTTATGCTTGCATCAGTGATAACGGTCCTCAGTTCTCTTGTGCTGAAATTTACAATTTATGTACTCAACATGGAATCAGACCACTTTACTTGACACTCATTTACCCCCAAGGAAACAGGCAAGCAGAGGCGTCGAACCGAGTTATGATTGCCAATTTGAAAAGAAAATTGGATACAACCAAATCTCTCTAGCTAGATAACATGCTGGAAGTTCTGTGGGCTTACCGAACCACTAGTCGTCGTTTTACTCAAGGTAGTCAAAGTGTGAAGCGAAATCCGATGGCTTGGCTTTTTTCTAAAAACGAAGTGTACAACGACCCTTAAAAAACAATTCATATTATATTTTCAAAAATGCATAGTGGAAGTATGTGCTCTGAAAAATTAAAACCTCGATTTCCTTTATTCTATATTAATTACATAGTGTTAATGTTAATTGAATTTAAGATTTTAATTAATTGTTTTTTGAATTTTCTTGGCGAGGTGCCCTCAGAAATGATGTGCGTGCGAATAGCAACCCAAGTTTAAAATAGATTTCCCTCCCCCTGTGCATACTGTTCACCATCTTCCTCCTCCCTTGTGTACTGTTCATCATCTTCCTTCGCTTGCGTCCGAGCAATCTGGCGGGTTTCTCCTCCTAATTATGTGATGGTTTTGATAGTTATGTGTTGTGTGTTTAATCCACTTTGATTAAAACCTCATTTTCTTTCTTCCTGATTTTGCCCTTAACTTGGTAGATTAAATTGATGGGGTTTGATTACTTTAATTAATTGATTTGAATGAATGAATGGATACCCATTGTAGTTCACATTGATTTTAGGCAATTGTCAAGGTATTCGGGGTTTTCCAGGTCATCATCATCATTAGAAAAACATGTGCATGAGTAGGGTTTGTGTAAGACTGAGGAACCCCTGAGTGTTATCATGAAGAAAATTTGGGCAAATTGTATCTCATAGGTTAGATCAGAGGTGACCACATTTAGGTAATAGGTGTATGTGCATTTTGGATTTGTCAAATCCCATCAGGTTACAATTGAAATTCATCATATGTGTCCATATGATTTATTAAAGTTGGTTGTCAAAGTGTTGTGCCACTATCAGAAATATTTTCGCATTAATTGTCAAAGGTTATAGATACATTGCTCATTTGTTTGATGAAATTCCTTAATGAAATAGAAGATGGATTTGGGAAAGTTTTACAAGAATGAAATGAGTCAATTTTGCTTAGTTCCTAATGTATCTCATTGTCATATGCTCTTTTGATCATGACTTGGAAAATATTATCTTTGGAGTATTTCTTTGGACTTATTTACATAGCTGGCGAGATTGATCCCAATTGCATAACATAAAATAAAAGAAAATTTTCTAGTAATAGATATTGGCTGAAATTTAACTGAGCACTTGTTTTAGTTTGATTATTTGTATTGTTATGCGAATTGGTGTGCATATTGTTTTCATATAATGCAAAGAGATGAGATATGTGAATTAGCAATGTGTCAAATATTATTTGTTCCCCGAAAGAACGGTGGATATTGTGGTTGATTTACTTATGGTTGACAAAGTGTCACCATAAAAGAGTTTCGAGGATTTATTTATTTATTTTTTTATGCTCTTTTCCACAACTCCGAAGAAAAAAAAATGTGAAAAGAAAAGAAAATTTTGTATACAGACTTGCTTGTATACGTGTGATACTATTATTGGTATGCAGACTTGCTTGCATATCGGTGCACCGTTCCATGTGAGTTCGGTTGTACGTGTAGATTTAGGAAGAATACTTGCCATGGATCGAACTTCGGGTGAGATGACATGTTCCTTGATGTGGCACCCCACTTGGAGCATGTACGCTCCGAGTGGTTTCGAAGGCAAGGGAGGCACACTTGGGTGAGGTGTGTTCGGCACAAGGAGGATGGTGCGATTGTGGAAAAGTAGCGAGATTTCTTTTTGTGTATGTGCATGATTACCTTTAAGGAAGAAACTAAATGCTCATTCAACCATTGAATGAGAACTACATGTCTTCCTAAGGGTAGAAAAATGTGTTTTGTTAATATTTCAATAATAGTCTAATATGATTATGAATTGTATAGTTGTTGCATTTATGAGGATTGATAACTCATAAACTTTATTTATTAGTAATCAATAATGCATATTTATTTATTAGGATGATAACACCATTGCCTCATTGAGGAACTACCTGATGGTGTGGTTATTTATTGTTTGGTTTATTTTAATGTTGTCATGTGCGGATTTATTGATTTTGGGATGAAGATTTCTCACACCAGCTTTATTGCTGACCCGAGTGAGCTTTTGCTTCTTGGGTACATTCCTTTTGGAATGTAGCCGAGTAGTCTTTCAGGTTTAGAGATTTTGAGTTGCGTTACTGGAGTTTCGCTAGTGAGCTAACCATGCCAGTCTTCTCCGGGTTAGATTTTTATTTGTTTCAGATGTTTAGTTGATGCTGCTATTTGTTTCTGTGTTATTGAATTTTCACGTCCCGAGTTTTGGGGAAAATGGATATTCCTGCGTGGATTTTGGGATGTTCGTTTTCTTCGAAAATCGGGGCGTGACAGTTTGGTATCAGAACATTTGGTTAGCCTAGGCTGGGGTAGAGTCTAGGTGATCCTCGGAATGTGGATATGGGAGAGTAGTAGTGTGATTGTCTAGAGACAAAGTGACAAGGGTGAACCTTGAACTTTTATTATTGTTTCTTGTTCTTTTTCTTCATGAATCTCGTGATGAGATTTCTGTGATTAACTTATTTTAATGTCAATAGTGGATGACATTATTCCGTGTCGTTTTCTTGTAGCAGTTTGTTACCTTGAATCTTTAGTTAACCCTTTTCGCGAATCTCGGGACGAGATTCTTTTGAGTTGTATATATTGTAACACCCCTACTTTTCCAATGGCAATAAAAAAAAAAAAAATCTATGCAACTAAATTCAATTGAAATTATTATTTTAAAATCTTCTTTCGTTTGACAAGTTGTATTTTTCGAAATTCGCTTAACTTTCTTTCCTCTACCGAATCTCGGGGCGAGATTCTTTTGAGTTGTATATATTGTAGCACCCCGTAATTTTTGTACTTACTGAAAATATTTATATTTTTGTGTGATTGTCTACATTAAGTTATGGGCATACGTATGAGCTATTTGTTTGTCCATGTGATGTGTAGTTTGTTTATTTAAGAATTAATTTCCTACTTACCTTCTTCTACCGAATCTCGGGACGAGATTATTTTGAGTTGTATATATTGTAATACCCGCCTAATTAAATAAATATAATAATTTCTTATTTATTAATTGTGGCATATATTGTAATCTCATTTATTGAGAAAAAGATTTTTTTGTTTGCCATTACTAAATAGAATAAAAATGTGGGGGTAGTTTATAAATTGGTGTTATTGTTTTTTGGGCTTGGGCTGATTTTTATATTTTGGACTTGAGCTAGGTCTTCATTGGGTTTGATATTGATTAGGGTTTTATTTTTGTGAAAGAGGGAGGGAGCATTCGAAAGTTCGGTGGGGGCGAATAACCACCCACCTTATAAAGAGAAAACCTTTTTTTCCTTCTCTTGTGCAAACCCTCCTATTTCATTGCTCCATGGTTCCACCAACTTCCCATCTACCCATTTTATTTTGATCTCACCCATCACACAACCCCATCACCCCAAACTTCGATTTTTTTCTTTCCATCTTGAAAATGATTATCCTTTTGTTCACTGTGATCGGGACCGAGATGGGTCTGATCATGACCCTCCTCTTCACAACCCCATTGCAGAAGTTGGTGATAATGGGGAATGGAAGATTGAGACTTGTTCTATGTGTAGGAGGGTTGGAGACTTGAGACCACTTCTTTTTCACTGTCATTTTGCAAGATCTACAAGGTTATACTACATCAGAGCTTGTGGGGTTGATTGTGATATGCTGCTGTCCACTGTGGATCTGCTTTGTGGTACTTGAAATGTCAAGCCTGCACTATAAAGAAAAGTGGTTTGTTATGGGGTTGATTGGGATATGTGGCAGAACTTGTGGTTGGAACTTCTTATTGTTTGCCATTGGAGCAACCTCTGCTTATAGTTTGTTGTTTGCCCTTGGCTTTTGGTGGCATAACATCAAGAGGAAGAAGAATTGGTCGCGAGCTGGCTGCTAGGGAGAGATGAAGAAGAAAATCTGTGCTAGTTCTTTGTGAAGGGAGGAAGAAAAGGGGGAAAAGAAGGACGAGTTGAAGAAGAAGAGGGGAAGAAAATGGAGGGTTCTGTTTGGTTGTGGCTGCGAAATCTTTTACGGTTTGCGATCTCTCCAGTGAGTTTTCTTTTACCCCTTTCAGTTTGTTTTATGTGATGGTTTTGATAGTTATGTGTTGTGTGTTTAATCCACTTTGATTAAAACCTCATTTTCTTTCTTCCTGATTTTGCCCTTAACTTGGTAGATTAAATTGATGGGGTTTGATTACTTTAATTAATTGATTTGAATGAATGAATGGATACCCATTGTAGTTCACATTGATTTTAGGCAATTGTCAAGGTATTCGGGGTTTTCCAGGTCATCATCATCATTAGAAAAACATGTGCATGAGTAGGGTTTGTGTAAGACTGAGGAACCCCTGAGTGTTATCATGAAGAAAATTTGGGCAAATTGTATCTCATAGGTTAGATCAGAGGTGACCACATTTAGGTAGTAGGTGTATGTGCATTTTGGATTTGTCAAATCCCATCAGGTTAAAATTGAAATTCATCATATGTGTCCATATGATTTATTAAAGTTGGTTGTCAAAGTGTTGTGCCACTATCAGAAATATTTTCTCGTTAATTGTCAAAGGTTATAGATACATTGCTCATTTGTTTGATGAAATTCCTTAATGAAATAGAAGATGGATTTGGGAAAGTTTTACAAGAATGAAATGAGTCAATTTTGCTTAGTTCCTAATGTATCTCATTGTCATATGCTCTTTTGATCATGACTTGGAAAATATTATCTTTGGAGTATTTCTTTGGACTTATTTACATAGCTGGCGAGATTGATCCCAATTGCATAACATAAAATAAAAGAAAATTTTCTAGTAATAGATATTGGCTGAAATTTAACTGAGCACTTGTTTTAGTTTGATTATTTGTATTGTTATGCGAATTGGTGTGCATATTGTTTTCATATAATGCAAAGAGATGAGATATGTGAATTAGCAATGTGTCAAATATTATTTGTTCCCCGAAAGAACGGTGGATATTGTGGTTGATTTACTTATGGTTGACAAAGTGTCACCATAAAAGAGTTTCGAGGATTTATTTATTTATTTTTTTATGCTCTTTTCCACAACTCCGAAGAAAAAAAAATGTGAAAAGAAAAGAAAATTTTGTATACAGACTTGCTTGTATACGTGTGATACTATTATTGGTATGCAGACTTGCTTGCATATCGGTGCACCGTTCCATGTGAGTTCGGTTGTACGTGTAGATTTAGGAAGAATACTTGCCATGGATCGAACTTCGGGTGAGATGACATGTTCCTCGATGTGACACCCCACTTGGAGCATGTACGCTCCGAGTGGTTTCGAAGGCAAGGGAGGCACACTTGGGTGAGGTGTGTTCGGCACAAGGAGGATGGTGCGATTGTGGAAAAGTAGCGAGATTTCTTTTTGTGTATGTGCATGATTACCTTTAAGGAAGAAACTAAATGCTCATTCAACCATTGAATGAGAACTACATGTCTTCCTAAGGGTAGAAAAATGTGTTTTGTTAATATTTCAATAATAGTCTAATATGATTATGAATTGTATAGTTGTTGCATTTATGAGGATTGATAACTCATAAACTTTATTTATTAGTAATCAATAGTGCATATTTATTTATTAGGATGATAACACCATTGCCTCATTGAGGAACTACCTGATGGTGTGGTTATTTATTGTTTGGTTTATTTTAATGTTGTCATGTGCGGATTTATTGATTTTGGGATGAAGATTTCTCACACCAGCTTTATTGCTAATCCGAGTGAGCTTTTGCTTCTTGGGTACATTCCTTTTGGAATGTAGCCGAGTAGTCTTTCAGGTTTAGAGATTTTGAGCTGCGTTACTGGAGTTTCGCTAGTGAGCTAACCATGCCAGTCTTTTCCGGGTTAGATTTTTATTTGTTTCAGATGTTTAGTTGATGCTGCTATTTGTTTCTGTGTTATTGAATTTTCATGTCCCGAGTTTTGGGGGAAACGGATAATCCTGCGTGGATTTTGGGATGTTCGTTTTCTTCGAAAATCGGGGCGTGACACCACCGCTTTGGGCGCTTCAGGCTTTGGCAAAAAAACGCATAATGCCATGACTTTTTGTGGCTTCAGAGTAGTGGTCTGACTTTGACCGAACCAAAGCGAGATGTCATGGCTTTAAGCGATAAAAAGCCAAGGCTTTAAATACTTTGGTTTTATTAGTGACTACTCATTTGCGCTGGCTTTTGGGATGGAGGTTTTTTATCCCACAGAAGCCATTATCCATACTTCCCGCCATAATCTTTTTTAAAATGAGCCTATGCAATGTATCCCAAGCCTTTGCGGTTGATATGCTTGAAGAATGTCGTGACCAAGTTGTATTGCGCCTTGATTCACATTACACAACCTTGAAGCGACAATACAAGAGGTCCAGCCACACTGTTTTGCGATAGGAGATTTGTGGGAGTGACAAGGAAGTCAATGCTGGCAAGTTAGCAGTTATGTGGGAGGGCACATACGTAGTTACTACCGTTTTGCCAGGAGGAGCCTACAAGTTAGCTGACGATAATGGGCTAGAGTTTTACATGCCTTAAAACATACACAACTTGAAGAAATATTTTCGGTGATAGCTTACCCCAAGTTTTGTAATAAGCTCAATAAGGCAATTTCCTTTTTGTTTGTGTTTTGCATACAATGCCATTTTTCTTGCGTGTTGCAAATTTACTATGATACAGTTCGCTTCTTTCTTGATCTCTTAGTTGTATTGATTAGGGGTGGGCATTTCATACCGAAAACCCGGACCGAACCGACAATCGGACCGATCGGGTCAATTTTTTATTTATTATTAAATTTTTGGTCTTAAAACTCGGCCCGATGTTTCTGGTCTGGTCCTTGGTTACCCCTCTGAAACCCGTCGGGTAACCGGCCCGGCCCGAATATGAATAAAAAGTTAAAAACCCTCAAGCTATGGAAATGGTTCCTTATTCTATATGGCTTGCTCTGGCCCATGGGCCTCATTACAACACGAGATTAGAAGCTGCCCCAAATTCAGCTTCGTCCTCTATTCTGCGATGAACTGATGAGCCACTTATCTCTGCTCCATTGCTATCTATTGTTGCAGTCAACTACAGTAACAATACAATGATGCAAGGTGGTATCCCAACATCACAATTCCATCTAAGCTTTTCCATATCAATCACCGAACAAATTTTCTGTCCCCCTTCACCAATGGTGAATGTTATCCTTGATTCTGTCAGTACTGACCCTCCATCTTTGGAGCGCTATGAGGCAAGCAGAGATACAAATGAGATAGTTCTGGGTTCATCTTCTCGAACACAACTTCCTATTGTTCATGGTGTTCAACCAATTCTAGAGGTCGATTGATCTATGTCGTTCCCCGCAGTTGAAAATACAAATCTTCAACAAGTTGATCTGGCATCCAAACTCAAAGCCAACAGCCGAATGACGATTCTAAAGATGAGAGCAAGGTGTTTGAACATGACTGCTTTGGGACAGGCTAATGATTTTGGTAAATGCATACTACACCAAAATCAACCTTCTCGACATTTCAATCTCTGTGAAAACCTAATCTCTGCGAGAAGACAAGAGATGAGATGCCATGAAAACGTTCGATGGTAGTTCGATGAGGATGTCTTATTCGAACTGAAGAAGACGAGAGAGAGGTCGGTGTTGCTGAGATCGCGAGAGATGGAGATGAGAGAGCTGAAAGAGCTCGGTGTCGCTGAGATCGCGAGAGAGAGGTCTCGAGAATCTCAAATTGATCTCTCTAATTTTGGGAATTAGTTTTTTATACCGAGACCGATCCGAGACCGACCCGAAATTTTGTTAATCGGGCCTCGGTTAACCGACCCAACTCGGTCCGGTCTCGGGCCTCAAAATTTCGGGCTTAAAAATATCGGACCGGTTTTCGATTTTTAATTTTCGGGCCGGTTACCCGAACTTGCCCAGCCCTAGTATTGATAATTTATGGTAGTTTGTCCCAGTGCGGATCCAATTCAGTTAGAGTTTGCATAAACGATGCAAGTTGACATAAAGAATGCAGTAGAGTTAGTGCACTAAGGGAGGGGTCGATTTCATTTCTCTTCCACGTCCCCATCCAGTGCAGTCAGCTCCCAAGTAGTGCAATACAACAATAGTTAGTGCCAGTGCATTGGGAGGGGGGGTAAGTGTTTTTCCCTTCTACGACCTCGTCCCGTGCCGAGACTGGCTCCTAGAGGTGCAGTTCAATAGGAGTTAATGCCTGTGCACTATGGAGGGAGGGTTAGTCTAAGGCCGACTCCCAAGTATAGGAGTACAACAAGATTTGTGCGAGTGCGTTAAAAAGGGAAGGGTCAGTTTCATTTCCTTTCCACGACCTCGTCCAATGCCGAGGCAGCTCCTAGTAGTGTAATTCAAGAGGAGTTAGTGAAAGTGCACTAAGGGGAGGGGTCAATTTCCTCTCCCTACTACGAACTCGTCCAATGCCAATGTCGGCTCCTAAGTAGTGCAATTCAACAGGAGTTGGTGCTAGTGCAAAATGACATCGAGTTAGTTTCTTTTCCCTTCCACGGCCTCATGTCGAGGCTGACTCCCAATTGGTGCAATACTAGGTATTGCCAATGCACTAGAAGGAGGGATCAATTTCCTTTCCCTTCAGGTCTCATCCAGTGGTGTCACAATGGATAGACGTTAACAATGACATTAGTTCCTAGTTGTGATATGGGGCAAAACATACATGCACTCACCAATGCCGTAAACATAATTAGCCAACAACATTTCTAACAAACATTTATTTTGTAAAGCCACAACCTCGGTTCAATATATAATGAACGTAAATATTTACAACAAAAACAAAAGGAACACAGATTATGTCATCACACAGGAGAAGCTTTCACACCACATCTGGGTTACAAAAAGTAGAGAACAAATTATGTCATCACCAGATCATGCAATCACGCTAACCACACTTGTTAACCCAGTTAAAATAGGTCATTTGCATTACAAAAAAAATTCCCCATTAGTATAGAAATCACTCTATCCCTGAAGTTCTGTCAACACAATTAATATAGGCAACATTATTGTCCTGCCCAATACCCTATCCCGTAGAAGGTATTAGGAAGGGGGATGGCGGCCTCGCCAACAGTTTTGGCCATTCGGCATATGGTAGCATGCTGACTTGATGTTCTTCCAATGTCGTTACTGGGGCAGCGTTCTTATCCCTCAAACGGCCAAGGCGTGCCCCAACTCCTATCCAATGCGACTTCCCTTGGTGCGTCGTTTCTCCTCTATTACTTGAATGCAAGTCTGTTGTGGTCCCCAACTTAACCACTAGTGTTCTTCCAGCAACATCTACTCATGCTCCAAACAAATTTTTATTGCAAGTTTCTATATATGCATTCTCAAATTTTGGGAAACCATTTAGGAGGAGGTATTCAATTCGGGATTTGAATGGACTCTGAAGGAT
Organism: Berberis vulgaris; assembly: GCA_963556465.1. Lineage (NCBI taxonomy): Eukaryota > Viridiplantae > Streptophyta > Magnoliopsida > Ranunculales > Berberidaceae > Berberis > Berberis vulgaris. Next base: position 59,414,191 of record OY747135.1, on the reverse strand, counting down.
TTTAAATCTCGTGAATTTTAAAATGTTTTAAAGGATTTTACAAAATCTACTAGATTTTGATGGATTTTAACTGATTGAATTTTGTAGATTTTTATAAAGGTTTGTTATGGATTTCTATGAATTCTTATAAATTCAATGGATTATTATAAATATGTTATTAGTCATAAGAAGCAATGAAAGAACATTACTTACATTATTATCCATGCCAACATAAATCATAAAACATCATTCAAAACATCAATTAAACAATTGTTTGTATGCTACGAGAATTTTACTTCATAAAACATTCATCTTCTTCTTCATCTTCTCCATCAATCACCACCGCCACCTCTCATCCCATCTCATCCCATCTTCATCTCCCACTAACATCTTATTCTTCTTCTTCTTCTCCTTCACTTATTTTTTTCCTATCTTCTTATTTTTCTTCTTTTCTTTTTCTTCTTCTTCTTCTTCTTCTTCTTCTTCTTCTTCTTTTTCTTTTTGCACTCGTGAAGGTTCTGGCTAGTGGGGAACCTCTACTCGCAAGAACCTCCGCAAGGGTGAAGGAAAAAAAAATGAGAGAATAAGAAGAGATGAGAAAAAATAAAAGAAGAAAAACATAAAGAGAAGAAGAATAATAATTAGAAGAAATCAGAAGGGAAAAAACAGAAGAACAAAAAACAAAGATGAAGAGAAGAGAGGACAATAAGAAGAGAAAATAAGAGGAAGAAAATGATAAGAAGAACAATAATAACAAAAAAGAAGAATAAAAACAAAGAAGAAGAGGAAGTGCGGGTGGCGGTGCAGCCAGCTGTGGTAGGGCGTGGTGGTGTGGAAGGAAGTTGTGGGAGGGGGGGGGGAGGTGGTGCTACTATTGTGAATAGAGAAGAGAAGGTGGAGAAGGGAAGATAGTGGAGTCCTTCAGCAGATCCCAAAAAAAGTGGGGTGGTGGTGTCCTTCAACGAAAATGGTGGTGTTATTTAACAATGGCCAATACAAATCCGTTGAAATATGAGAGGGGGAGGGATGTTGGATTTGGAATGACTCTTGTTATATATATTTTTCACTCACAAATCCTTCAAAATCCACAGCGTTAACAAATCCATTAAAATCCACTACTTCTTGAATACCCCTTGATTTTGGTGGACTTTTGAAAAACATGAATTGAATACCCTCTAATTTTGATAGATTTTAAAACAATCCATATTTGAATACCCCTAGATTTAGATTTACACGTGTTGTTTCCTTAGCATGCAATCAATCCCTTTATGCTAGTGACACCTCTTCCCTGTTGTTGTGATTGAATGGGCCTGACCTAGGGATAAGTGAAATAACACCGATACGCAAGAAAACATGCGATTAACAAAAGTATGTAAGGGAAAGGATGGAAACACTCACAAAATAAAATTTAATACAGACGGTACTTGGAACAAAACTAGTAAATAAAGTTGACACATGCCGAACTAGCCTAGTCAAATAATGAAAGAGAAGTTTAACATATCATATAATTACAAACAACAAAAGTTAATTGAAACAAGCCAATTGAAGAGTGTCCCTCTCCCCAGGTCTCACCAGAATCCTCCTCATTAGCATAACCGTCCTCATCTATTTCCCCCTCTTATTCTCTCTCACCCCTTCATATTTTTTCTTCCTTTTTTTCATCTTCTTCTTGCAGGCTGCATCAACTTTCAGTGTTGCATTTTTTTTGTTACAGTACTTTTTTTTATATCCATTTCCTTGTTTATTTATCTTCTTTCTTTTCGATTCAGTCATTTTTCGCTCCTTGCTTGGACTTAGTCCTGCTGACCTTCTAACTTGAACAAGTAACGCACGTGAGCCACGAACCACCGTTGTGGTGGCCAATGACACTTCGATACTAAAGTCAGACAGGGATCTGATGAAGGTGTAATGCCGTAAATAAGGAATTTATAGCGTACGTTAGCTTACCAATCTCATGTCTTATTTATAGTGCAGAAGTCCTGGTTCTACTAGGTCATCGTAGGCGTAGTTTAAGAAGGATATATTCGTGAAGATCCTTCTTTATTTAGGAGTCGCCCTGTAGGAGGGAAGTTCCCTGTTAGCCTTGTGCTCTTAAATACGCATAGTTCCCAATCCAAGAGCAATCCATAGAAGGAAGTTTTCCTCATAAAATGTGATTTGGTATTTACTTCCTAGTTGGGAACGTAGAGCTGTTGTAATTGTCTGTCCGAAGCTGATCCTTGAGATACTTTCCTTAATAGGGCTTACTTGTATTTAGGACAAGGCTTATCATGTTGCAAGAGTTCGGGTCCGCCTGACGAACTGAGTTAAGCGGGTTTGGAGCCACTTGGGGCGGATCAGTGTTGGGCTGATGTTGGGGCCCGTAATTCCTCGATATCATCATGACACATGTATGGCTTAGGGATGTGATCATTTTATGTATCATCAGCTACTCCCCCCGAGTTAGTGGGCCGTCACATCGGTTCGCTAAGTCATCTCTTAAAATGATAATACACTCATGATGATTGAGTCTGAATCGTTGCTTGAGTCGCGCACTGCATTAATTGAACGTGCGTCGGTTCTGCAAAAAATAGGCAGGAACCTGATCCCTATTTAGGTCTTCCATAGTGCAAAGTCAGACTCTTTTATTCTCTTTGCTTTTGAAGATACTCCCCTGCTCATCTTTTGATTTGGAAAAGATTGTTCGTCTTCTTCATGGCTTAACAAGACTTCTTGACAATGCAATCTTGGCCAAGGGCCTGGAGTTTTTTCGAAGACAGGTTGCTTTCCGAGCTCGATCTCGCTGAAATCCATAAAAAGTTTGGGGTCCCTAAAGACCTGCCGTTGTATGTCTTGAAGGGTGACCGGACGCCAATGTTGCCACCAGCGGGGTTCATCTGCTTGCATCGTGGGATGCTTCAAACTGAAGTACATTTTCCCATTCTGGATGTGATTTGGGAATTTCTTGGACCTCATTGGGATTCCTCCCTCAATTGGGGCCTAATGGATATAAGATTATCCTCATTCTGATTAGAGCAAAGGAGGTAAGCGTCCGCATGACTCCGCGGGTAATTCAGCTGTTGACTTCTCCTCGGTTGAAGGGTAATTTGTCTACAAGATGGCGTCTCCGACCTGTTTCATGAATTTTCCAAATGATTTTAAGTTTTTGTAAAAATATTGCTCCTTGGCCCTTGCGAATTCAAAATACTCCCAGTTCAAGGGTCGTTCGCTCGAATGAGAGTTCGGGCGGATTTGTAAGTGTAACTTTTTATCTTGATTATGCTATGCTTGATTGCAGGTTGGCTAATCGTTGCTAGTGTTTCTTCGCAAGATGGTTTCCCACTATTCCCCTTACCCTAGAGGAGCAAAATACTATAGAGACGTTCTGCGGCTGGACAACAACGAACGTGGTGGATGTTATAAGCATCCCCAACTTCATCCACAGTGGGTTGTGGGACAACTGGCACATACCCCCACTCTGTACCGAGCATCACGGGTTAAGCTTGAAGATGAGGCCTCTTTTAAGAAGATGAAGGTTGCTGGGGCCTAAGCTTTTGTTCCGTCTGATGTGAAGGAGCCGTCTGAGACGCTTGCCTATTTCGTGAGTTCGAAGAGGTCCCATGTCTTAACTGGATTGCCTTCAGCACGACCCGCTCCAGTGAGGGAAGAACGTGAGTCTAATTGGTCTGTCAGGGTGGAGACTGGTGTATCTGGTGTGGAGAAAGATTATCTACGGTTTGCAAGGGTTGAAGACAGGTTGAATCTTAGTGATGCACATGTTGAAGCTTTAAATGAGCAGCTGGTGCGGGCTACAATGGCGGCTTCTGTCAATGTTGACTCGCGCGGGACCGTTCCAATAGAAGGTACCTGTGAAGATCCACCAGAGGTTGTGGAATCTGATCGTTCCATTGGTGCGCTATTCAATAGTGGCCATGGTGGCACAAGCCAAGTTTCATGTAGTCTGCATTGTTCACCGTCTCGTTCTAAGACACAGCTTGAAGTGTTGGAGGGTCCATTTGATAACTCACTTCCTCATTTCCCTACGAATCTCATCAGGTCGTCTCGCATTAAAGGGTCGATTGTTTGTGACAAGGGAAAGGCCGCGGAGGAGAGACTGGGAACAGTGGCAACTGCGAAGGGTGGTGCAGGCGTGATTCCTGATCCAGAAAAGCTTCATCCGAATGCGCGGATAAGACTATTTGCACCAGACTTGGTAAGGATGAGCACTCAGGTATGGCACTAAGAATTTGATGTGGAGTATGCTTCGAGGAAACATATAAGCAGGCGTCACAGCTGGCTGATGGATTGCGCTCCGAAACTCGAGGAGGATACGCTAGAAGGGTGTATGGATAAGGGTTTAAAGTACCTTATGCTGGGTATGTCGCACATGCAAACGTCACTACAAGAAAATTTGTGATCAATAGCGTTTAAAAACCGCTATGGTAGGATACCATAGCGGTTTAGTAACCGCTATGACAGCCAGAGCTATAATAGACCCAGGGGATATTATAGCGGTTTTAAACCGCTATGGTAAGTTTGGCTTTTATAGCGGTTTTGACTCTAAAACCGCTATGGTAGACTGTACCATAGCGTTTTAAAAACGCTATGGTAAGTATACATAGGATTTTTTTTTTTTTTTTTTATTTTTTTTTTTTTACTATCAAATGACTTTTTATTACATCTCATAAGTTTTATGTCTAGAAAATAAAAATTTAAATGTGCCAAAGTTAAACATTTCCATGAATGGAGGCAAAGTAATGTAATTAATTAATAAACGGTATTACATCGAGTCACAACCAAACGGTATTAATAAACGGTATTACAACAACCATCTCATGCAAAGCCAGCATACACACGCTCCAACCAAACGCTGCTACATACAGCAGCAAACGCGTCCCAGCAGCAGCAAACACAGCAGCAACAGCACTGCATCACAGCAGCAACAGCAGCAACGCAGCGCCTCAGCAGCAGCAGCAACGCAGCGCAGCAACAGCAGCATAACCGTGTCGCAGTCGCACTTTCGCAGCATCATCTCAGCAGGCCGCATACCGTCACTAGACAGCACCCCGCATACATTCAAACGTCCACAGCCTCACAGCAAGTCGAGCCGCGGCAGACTGACCGCAACACAGCAGTGCACAGCAAACCAGGCCACTGCAACGCAGCAAACATAAGCCTGGCAGCCACCATCACGCCATTGCCTAACCAGCATCTTAACCTCAAGACAGTCCGCAGCCGCCAGACCGCAGCACCCAGACCGCAGCCATTTTACCTTTGGGTCATCCTTCACATGCATATCTCAATTCTCGTCAAAATCATATCAATACACCATTTGACCCAATTACGTATCAGATCCAATTATAAAAGCTGAAAAAAGGTTCATGCGTTAGCATTAGATGGAGAATTAGAAGAACCACCTTATTAGAACCAAACTCAATTTTGTCAGATGGCCGGAACCGAGCAGGAAAGTTTGGAGGCACCCGATACCGTCTCCCTTCAATACTGCACAGTTGCCAGTAAGTCAAATATTTTAAACGACGTGCTAAATGAAAATGAGATGTTCCTCGACTTACTCGGTGACCCAGGTTCCGTGTTCACTTCGCAAGTCGGTCACAAAAAAGGCACCGTCCTTGTAACTGATACGAGCATGCATTTCGGATACCTGACATAACAAGAAAGCTCATTTCAGAAAATGAACATGAAACGATGAAAGCATGTCATGCATGTGTACTGACCTGGGATGAAGGTATAACTATTGATACTCCATGACTTTCACCATGTGAAATATTCCTGCATTTTAAAATAAACTAGCGTGTCAAGAAAAAAGTAATAAAAAACAAATAAAAACAGTAGGGGTCCCAAGCCCAATCCACGTGAGCTACCAATAGGGAATATCACACTCGTAAAATAGTAGGAAATAAGCATTCAATATCATCAACATTACCCAATTATGTATGGCTTATGTTCATCTCTACTCAAATGAATCGGTTCTACGGAATTACCCATCTCATTCTCAGAGGGGAAAAGGAACCACCTACAAAATTCAATGAGTTGTAGGCACTGCCTAGCTTATAACAATGAGGTCATGAAATCAAACTATATTCAATGCTGGATACATACTCTCCTTTCAAAGAACGCTCCAGTGCATCATTGTCTCTAAACCACTTTTGCAGCTGATCGCTTGCCTGGCAATAGTTAATGGATACATCTCAGACAATAGTAGTATATATAATAACACAATTTCTAATATTTGCATCAGGTGAAAACCATTTAACTATTTGAAACAGAGAAATTTCACTTGGTGGATTTCTCGAGTTTCAAGTGAACATACTTTGTCTGTGAGTCGGCAACTCAATGACCTCCCTTCAAGTTTCCCACTGAAAAAGGTAATATGGTTTCTCAGAATAAATTGCATATGGAAACAGTTAAACGCAATGATGATTAACATGTGACATGATTATACTATCTTAGGTTGAAGATATACTTCATTAATATGAAGAATGTATCATGATTCCAAAAAGTTGTCTTTCAATCAAGAGAAAAATAGTGTTGTTGAGCAATGGATTTTTTACGCGAGCACTTGTGTCAAACAAGCTCAGTTTGTTCACCCCCCAGTCCTAAAAACATAGTATAGCAGATATGTTTAGAGTACAATGGGGGATGACTGCTGAGAATAATAGTTGACTGTTTGAGAGTCTATCTTATAGATGTAACATGTTTAATAATGTTCGTATCAATAACCGTATTAGAAATACTTGGGGATTATATTCAATTATTTCTGGATTGAAATACTGTAAGGAATTCCCTAAGCAGCAAATAGGTCAGTCTATAGGTACATATAAACATTCAGCTTAAAGGTACCTAACTTTCAATTGAGTCGATTGATTTGAAATGAGCTCAAATAAGTCAGAAATACAACCCCAGTATCTTTCGTATTTTACTATTAGTACAAGGTGAGATATCCACAGCAGAAACCACATGCATCTCAATATGAAAAAATAAATAAATAAACAAATAAATGGCAGAAAACTTCAAAGTCTCACCTGTTACCTCCCAATACCCAACTCAACATTAAAGGCATACCAATGTCAATAAAGACTCTTCCGCCCACTCTTCCAGGATGCGGTATCCGAAACTTTGTCAAGAACTGCAAAACAGGTTTCGTACATGATGAAGATAGCAGAAAACACTTATCTGTTATCTGGAAAATAGTCTAGTAGTCGTACCGACAATGGTCCAAGCCCTACACCTAAATATGGCTTGTAAGTGGAAGCCATTATTGCAGCCATTCTAGCCATTCCATATATGACGGCAACCCGGAGCCTTCTTTCTTTCTCATAACTGAAACAAAACGTATCATCATCAGAAAGAAAGAAAGCATACTGAAACCCATACCAAAAACTTGTTGGAATGAACTTCAAAATCTCTAACAAGTCAGATATAACCCTTAGACAACCTTGAGGTGAAGTTCACAAGGCATGGAAATCAAGAAATTAAATTGATCTATCCAGATATGAAGAGCACCAAGCATTTCTGTGACATTTAATGTAGGATAGTGCTCAGCTAGCATAAGAATACATGGTCATTAAAAGCAACGTGTGGCTTTGCACTGAAAAGCCAGTAGAAAAAGTTAACCCACATAGGTGTCCTTGACTGTCCAATCTTGCCATTTTCCTGAAGCTATTCTAATAGTTCTGACAATCGCAGAAATGAACAAAACAGATGATCATCCCCACCCACTCAAAAGAGAGAGGGAGGTTGTATCTGCTTGCTCTTTACATAACACATGTAGGAAAAAAAATTGATAATAATATGACGGTTTAATGAAAATAACTGTACTGCAAACATACAAATATTAATGGGGTGCCATTCTCAATTGTATGTAACTAACAAGGTTTATGTATAAAGAGAACAATGCGGGAGACTCAGTAATATGTACTTAATTGACTTTAACAGAGTAACTCGAGAAATCTTCCTAATACGAACCTACACAGTTGGTTTAAATATTCAAATATTTTCATATTTAAATATTCAAATATTTCCATAGAAAGCGGGAGACTCAGTAATATGTACCTAATAAACTGTAACAAAGTAGCTCAAGAAATCTTCCTAGTATGAACCTACGCAGTTGATTTATATTCAAATATTTTCATAGAAAATGAAATTTTACCGTCTGATAGAAGCCGTAACGTCAACAGGGTTTCCTGAATCTACACTTTCTGTCCAGGCTTTCTCAAGCTCTAAAGCAAGCTGATAGCCATCCTAAAAGAAAATATTCGAAGTGGACAAAATGAGAACCAGAGACTGACAGTCTGACACACAAGAGGATGTCTGTTAACAAATTCATCCTACAAGAGGATGCACACATCAAACACACACAAGATATTGATGGCTAATATTCCCCAATGGAATAAAACACCTGAGTTCATTTTTATGCTTAAACTGTGAAGCATACCTCAATAGCCATGCAGCCACCTTGACCCATATTTGGCTGCATTGCATGAACAGAATCACCAAGCAAGGTTACCCGGCCCTTTCCCCAGGTAAAAATAGGTGTCCGATCATAAATATCACGTCGAATAATTGCTTCCTCTTCCGTAGCATTGAGCAGATCAACTACATTATCACACCAATTTCCAAATATTTTAAGCAATCTTTCTTTTTGACCTGCCAAAAGATCCACGAGGGAACATTAAATACGGATTAACAGAAAATGGATAAGATCATCCTCAGCTTTTGTTTTATTATATGTGACACTTTAAGTTTAACTTAACAACTACGCCATTAATAAGTCTTTTATATGGCATTCCCACGAAACCACAATGTCTACATCCACAAAACTCCAAAAATATGAGATTATCTACCATTTGGAACATCAACGCCACCAGGTGGTTCTTTGTGAAATGCATACCACTGCATCTTGCCAGCACCCACATCTGATGAAACAAAGTATTGCTTGTGACCCAAAAATACCCGGTACCTGTGAAAAAAATAATTTTGATTTTATCAAATCATAAAGATCTATAATTTTAATCAGTTAGAACGACTACAACGAGATCATATCATGTTTAGAAACAGAATGAGTCCATTAACTTGTAAATTTTAAAGTCAAAGTTATAAATGGAACAAAATGTAGTCAACACTAAACAATTTAAAAGCTGTGGTGAAGATAAGAAAACTTCCCGTGAACTTTCAAGAAGTGCACAATTCGTGAAACAGAAAGGCAACCACATAGTAAAGAAAGAGAATAAACATACCCAACAGATTCAATGTCTGGAGGAACAAAATCTGCAATGCCGGAGTAACAAGTGCAGCCTGAGTATGAAGCCTCCGTGTGCCCGAACAAAGCATCCCTGACCTATTCATCAGATATATCATGCTCCTCTTAATTATATTTTCAAGGTGAGGGATACTAGTATACGAATCGAATAGAACCCTAATGCTTGTGCCACAAAACTCACATGGCACATCAGGGTCTCTAGGACACATCATTTGACAATTGACACGGAGCATACGAACACCATTTACTATAAATCTATGAATTATTAGACCAATTTGATCACTTATTGTATTCCTAATGTCTGATGTACTAGATTGGAGCATTATTATCACTCAATATATTTCAATCAAGTTGGTCATAATTGTTGACAACATGAAAACGTAATAACTAGTCCATTTTTTTTAAGAAAATTATTTTGTCATGTCAAACATTGAATTGATTCAACAAGTTTAATGTTTTCAACCCATATACAGTACATAACTCGTGATTAAGAGAATGACCCTGATTAGAGCTCATACCTTCATATACACATCAAGATCTGGGTCTGGCTTGATATTTGCAGCAACCTCTCTTCTTGATAGCTCCTTCAACATCTCTGCAAATGATCAAAATTTGAAATTTTTTTATGTTCTGGCCTAAATTACTACACCAGGAATCAGTTTCACCCAAGCCTGGATAGCAATATGCTTAGATATTCACAAGAGTACAGAAACCAGAAAAAATGTATTAAAAAAAAAACAGAAGTGGGCCCACTTGAAATCAAGAGATTTGCATATGCAAAACATGCAACAGATAAAACGGAGAAATCAATGTGCATAGAAATATCCTTCATGAAGAGCTCCAAGAAATGAACACAAAAATCTTGATGCATTTTTCACCTTTCAACTTAGCTCAAGATGGGCATAATCAAATTTCTCATTTTCAGTAACATTCACAAGTCATTAGCACAGAACAAGTACCAAAAAAACAGGGCATAAATGATAAAGTGAAATGTATTCAAAATAACCAAATGATTGATATTATGTATTCAAAATCAAATGATTGACATTATGTATTCAAAATCAAATTATAGATATACTTAGGAAGCTGATCAAAAAGGTAATCATAGAAACCTGGGTATTATGCTTGAAGTTTTGCATGAAAAGCTATCAATGGACCATGTAATAGACAGTTTAGTACAACTGAGGTGGTGAATCATAATTCCAAGTGTCAAAAACAGTCTGTGTAGAGTAATTCGAAAAGTAAAAAACGAGTCAGTGAACGCATACCATTTCCTTGATTATCGACTTAGAGTGTAGACCATGACTTGATGAATTAATATCCAGGTTTCCAATTGCAAAAATGATTCCAAGAGTTGTCAGATGTCCAACACAGGAAAGAAATTAATGACAAGTTGGCAATGTAAAACCTGTCATAGAAAATTAAAAAAATGAGGTAACTCCAACAATTTGCAACTTGCAATCCAAATGTAAAACCTGTCACTATATACAAATAGCAAAAGGGCGTTACTTGAGTCCAATTTGCAACTTGCAATCCAAATCATGCAAGCACAAAACAACACCATGCAAAGCCGGCTCCCAGCCATATTCGAACCCGCACAAGCATAACCAACTGACCACCAAGACATCAGCAAATTCAGCACAAACATTCGCTGCCAAAGCAGCAGCAACTTCAGCAAGACAGAGCACTCTGTCCAGCAAGACAAAGTACTCTGTCCAGTTTATAAAACAGGCACAGTATGTAAAAAAAAAAAAAAAAACAGCCTACGACAAGTTCAGTTTGTTAGTTTCATTACACCAACCATTGTTATATTTGTTCCACAAGTGTCTTTACAGGATCACCAGAAATTTTAAAAGGTCATTGTGAAAGATCCATACTTTTTGTCCATAAACAGACAATTAGAAGAGTAAACAGACATGTTCATATCTTGAAGATCACCCACAGCCTATGATGTTTCGGTCTCACGCCATCATTTTCATTAAGAAGTGTAAATGCTACTGCTCATTCACTAATATAGGTCATACAGGGTTGTGAGATCAGACATCACATTATTATTGTTCTACAATTACGGTAAGCAAGTATGAAACTAAACATGTCTCAAGAATATGCAAGTGTAGAAGTAGAAAGATGTGATCTTATCCAAACTATATAGTAGCATACATGAGCTTAGAAACAAAAGGAGATGATAAACAAACTACACAATCAAGATGACAAAAGCTACAACCCATAACAAATATTGATAGCATTTGTGCTTGGGTTTAACATATTTCAACTCATATCCTGTAGGAATGTATTTGCAGCTAACATATCCAAACTAAGGGCGAATCAAAAGAATAAATCCAAGGAGAAAACCTGACAAGAATCCTCCAATATGGGCTGAACTGTCTATGTTAGGGAGAAGACCAATAGCCAAATTGAGAGCAATCACGAGAAGGAGAGTAGAAAGTGCTGCACACTGAACCGAGACAGTAAAAAAAAAATTATTTTTATCAAGCCATTAAGTCCGAAAATCATGAGATATAGAAGAATAGGCCCCAAAGTATCTAAGGGGAGTAAAATGAATACATGATAGGTTATGAATGTTATCTAAACATTAAATTAATATTTGAAGATAACATATTTGCATCAGATGTATCATGTTATGTGACAAACCACAACAACAACAAGAGAGAGATTAGGGAAAAATTTATCAACCATCATCACAGAAGGTAACTGAAACTAACAATTTTCATCTTCTAATCAACCACTCGGCCCTTTAATGACAGCCTTTAAGGTATTCAAGAGTGCCACAATAACTCGATGGAGAAACACAAGAGAGAAAAATATTATCTTTAACCTCTCAAATCTTGTGTTTGTCTCTCTCAACTTGTCACGGATCAACTCAAAACTCTAGAACACTTTAAATTGGTTTCGAAAAAAGAATGAGGCAATTCTAACATCATCAAAACATGAATGTTACATATGATGTATAAACTGCTATTAAGTACACAAGCCTTGACAGCTTAATTGACTATGACCACTACTACAAAATTTCTGTTGGAAATAAAGCATTCCCCGAAAAAAAAAATCCTAGACAAAGCTGCCAAGTGGACAAGTCAAAACGGAACCTCAATTTCAAAAGTTTAAATGGAACTTGATTGATTAGTTCATGAACATCTTCTTTTGATGTAGCTTTCACAATAAGGTGGTTGAACATATAGATTAGTTTTTGCAAATAGAGCAATAGTCATAGGATCATGCACCATGTTTTGATTTGAAAACATTATTTCCCTTTGCCTGTTAGCTTCAACAAATGAGCTAAACCCAATCAGGATCACTAAGGTAGGGATACATGTTAGCTTCAACAAATGAGCTAAACCCAATCAGGATCACTAAGGTAGGGATACATGCAAACATGCATTCACTACATATTAATTTAGTTAGAGAGGCTTACTTGATCCTGCAGGTGTAAACAGATGGAGTCTTTCAACTCCTCTAACTGTGAGTATAATATTGGATGTGTCTAAAAACCAACATCATCTACATTTTGCAAAAGTTTTCAGACACGCACACACACAAAAAAAGGGCCTTTAGTCATGAATCTGACCAATAATATTGGAAAGGAAAGATTGAAATTTAAAAGTATCTAAGCAGACAATAGCATATTAGATTCACATCACATCCATATCAAAACATAAAATTTTACGGCATTATAATGTTGTAGCTAACAATACCTGTACTTAGTTCAGGGTAATTTCCATTACCCAAAAGCCTAAGCATGGCTGACATCCGCCCCTTTCCAAATGTGCATACCATTGACACCAAAGAAACCTAAATATTATACACAACCATCAGTTACCACGAAATATTCAAAAAGATAACCAATTTCAACCAAAGCATCCAGTCTTACTGAAGTTCCTCCTCAACAGGTAGTACTCCTTCACCTTCAATCCACTCTCAAGAAGTTGCATCCACTTGTCACCTCGATGGTGACATAGCAAGAAATCTTCTCATTACACCCAATTCTGAAAAAAAAATTGTTAACACAAAAAAAAAAATCAAAGGGTAAAAAACCCCATCAATGTAAAATCAAAATGAACAAAAAACATAAAAGAGAGAAACCCTTTTTGTTTGTTAGATACATACCTTTGGAGAAAACTAGGGTTTGTCCACTCAACAACTCCAACACCTACAAATAAAAATCAGTGAAAAACGATGGGGGTTTGGGAGGAAAAGATGTGCAATGGGGTTTAGGGGGTAAGTGAGAGATAGACTTAGTATACATACCTTGGAGGCCTTGGTGAGACGATCTCTGCTCTTGCCGACGGAGATGTTGAGGAAGAGCTTCTGCACTTAGATCTCTATTTCTCGATCTCTTGATTTCTCTCACCCTCACTCTTTCCCTCTCCCTGGATCTCTCTCACTCTCGCTTGAGCGGCGTGCCTTTGGTTTGAAGAAAAGCGGCGTGCCTTTGGATTGAAGAAGAGCGGCATCCCTCTCCCTGGATTTCTCTCTCGCTCAATTCCTCTCTCCCTCACTCTTTCACTCTCGCTCTTGATTTCTCTCACTCTCCCTAGATTTCTCTCTCCCTCACTCTCGCTTGTAGAGCGGCATACCTTTGGAGAAGATAAATGCCTCTCCGATCTGCTGCGATTGACGGGGGAGGAGAGCGAGACTGAGGGAGAAAGATGTTGAAGTGGAATCGAGCGAGGCTTTTGAGAAGCAATTCGTGCATTTCTTTTTTCACTTCCCGCGAGGCTTTTGAGAAGCAATTCGCGCTTCTTTTTTCACTTCCCGCGTGGCTTTTGGTCTATAGCGGTTCCAATTTTAATTGGCTTTGATGAATTCGGTCACTTATAGCGGTTTTCACAAAAACGCTATAAACTAATGCTATCAATGAACACTTTTCTTGTAGTGCGTTGTACTGTGATGCACTTTATGAAATTGAGCGGCTACGGAAGCAGGCTGAGGAAAAAGGGCTAGAGCAGTCAGTCGTGGTTGTCGGGACTCAAAGGGCTTGTCTTGAGGCCCTTGAGCGAGGACTGGCAGAGGTGGTGTCCGAGAGATCAATTCAAGCAAGAGTTGAACCGGGTCTGCCGAGATGCGGAGGCTATTGCGGCTAAAGCGCGTTCTGAATTACGATCTCTCGCTGAAGAGAATGATTCGAATGAGGATTACTAGGATGCTCAGAAGCAATAATTGGAATTTGATGCGGAGTTCAATGCCCGGGAGGCAAGGAAGGCTGAGGACCAACTCGAATTGAAATGACATGAGCTCAGTGCTGTGAAGAGTAGTTTGGCCACAGAGCGATGACGCACCGATGGGCAAGTTGGAGCTGTTTGAACATGAACTTGCTGATGCAAAGGCACGAGAGGAAGAACTCCGGCAGGAACAAGGCTCTTGCGAGTTCCGCTGGGTTGTACACGGCGGGCTGTAAAGGTTGGCGCTGACGAAATAGGAGCATCAAAAATGGGATCTCGGCCGCTATAAGAAGATGTCGTATGTACACTTGTTTATTGCCTTTGCATCATCAGTCGAGGAGGATAGTTTGGACCCTGATGCCCAGGCCGTAGTGTTTGTGGACGCTATCCCTGCTCCTTCCCGCGCTAAGCTTAGCTCTCCTGCTTCTGTACCTTCTCCTAATAAGGAGTGAACTCTTTATTCTATACTCATTTTGTTCGATCGTTAATGAAAACAATTTTACCCTTTTTGTACTCATCGCCTCTATTGTATGTTTTTCATTTCGCCTTATCGTATTGCTTTGGCATAGGCTGGTTGAACAATTAGGACATCGAGTGGTCTATATGCTGCCAGGAGCTTGACCGTTTTCATTGTGAATGACTCAGAGTCACTGTTGCATAGTCATGTCTGGTGTTGGGCATATTGCGGACAGTTTAGTCTGGGGTTGATTTGCCCAGGCTGTTGTCTTGTCCTCGAGGTAAGCTGCTAAAGGCTGGCCTCGCTTATCTGATTGGTCGGTTGCAGTTGCTGCTATGGGTGAGTTGTGATAATCGATCGTACACATTAGAGCGTTTGTGCTGAGTCAGATGTCGTAAGCTTGGGCTGACACACTATGTAACATTTATTTGGGCACTGGCCATATGATCTATGTGTCGGCGTGAGTTATCTTTGCTATTAATAGGATGTCAGTCCGTTTGAGCGAAAAGACACTAACTTAGCAAGATTTGACTTTGCCGCTGCTGTTTCGTAAGAGAGTGGTGGTCGCGTGGTGAGCTGCTTGGGGCTCTCACTTTCCGAATCATCTATGTCTGAACAATGTGGACTACAGGATTGGAAAGTAAGGATTTGGTGACTACGCTGAAGAGCGGTAGTCCCGTGGGGAGTCATCAACATCAATCGGGGACTGACTAGTCTCCCACCTTTCAAACCATCTACACCCGTGCGATGGGGGCTACAAGTTTGAGTCAAAGGGGGTTTGGCGACCATGCTGAAAAGTAGTGATCCCATCACAAGTCGTTGGAATCAGTTCGGGACTGAATAGGCTCCCACCTTTCAAATCATATACACCTGTGAGCATCAAGCTACAAATTTGGATCCGCGCATCAACCATTGGGATCCGCGCTTGGTGGAATATGTGTCGGGACGTACTAGAAGCCGTCGTTTTCAGCTTTGGCTGACTAAGCTTGCCCGGTTGGAGAGAGGTTCCGCTCGTTTGAAGGCCTGCAAACCCATGTCTGCTAGTGTCGCGCACTGTGTGGATAACATTACCTTGAATCAAACAGTGATCCGTATGTACGATCCGTGCATCAAAACAGATTCGGATTTGTGCTCGTGCCAAACATGTAGCAGAATACTATTTGAATGGTGGGCCAAGCCTTTGGGCCCACAGAGGAAGAGTTAGGGTTTCCTCTTTGGTTGCGCTACGTGTACGGCATAGATCGCGCAGTGACACATGTACAGCGTAAGCTGTGGGACGATTGAGTATCGGTTACTCCCCCTCAATTGATGGGGTTGCGTGCAGCGCCATTAATTGAATGAACGTGGTCTGCACAGTTTCCTAGGAACCGTCGTCTCTTCACTTCCCATACGGTTTTCAGTGCTTGACAATTATTGTTGGGGTGCCCGTTTGGTGAACAATCATGTCTATATAATGGTGTTCTTCCATCGTTGTAGGCACTATCTTTCGCAAAACATATCTTTTGTAATGTTCTTGTTTGAAGAAAATGCTTTGGGTTTTCCAAAGGCTGAAGGGAGATCTCTAGCAATGGAGTATTCGAATGTTCCGACATTTTCACCGATCGGGCATGATCATTATTGTCGTCATGCGTGGTCACCTGTTCTAGGTGGTCACGTAGTTGATCTGCTGAGATCTCTTAATTTCTTCTCATGTCGAAGTGAAGAAGTACGGATTTCCTACCAAGGGAGATGCCCTGGTGTT
Organism: Berberis vulgaris; assembly: GCA_963556465.1. Classification (NCBI taxonomy): domain Eukaryota; kingdom Viridiplantae; phylum Streptophyta; class Magnoliopsida; order Ranunculales; family Berberidaceae; genus Berberis; species Berberis vulgaris. The sequence goes on along the minus strand of OY747135.1, from coordinate 59,397,575 downwards.
ACTTCGTGCCACTTGTGGCCATCCTCGTCCGCCTTCTTTTATCTCCTTCGGGAAGCCGAAAACTGTTTGGGGATGTCTGCAAGGAGATAGGATGCCTTTCGAGGAAGTCGATCATCCGTTGCAAGGTCTACAACGCTGTTGTAAGGGCGCTTTCTTATGGTGATTCGACTTAGCAATCGACCACTTAGCCCTTTCAATCCCTTTTGACACTTTTTCTTTGATCTTTGGAAGGGGTCGAATGAAGTCCATTGAATGTCTTTGGTGTCACTTGCAAATAGCATTTTTCAGATACCTTTACGTAGTTAGATCATCTAAGCGATTCTTTACTTCATGTCGCACCAATTTCAGATGCTTGTAATATGTAGTCTTTTGTATCCGCCTCAAGGCGCTTGTTGTTACAACTTTCCAGTAATCAATAGAGTTTATTTTCGTAATCATTTGTTTACTTCTTAAACGATTGCAAATCACATAAGCCTTTAAGAACTAAAAATCTACATTGACTACGGAAAGGGAAATAAACAATCGAAAAAGACTAACTGTTGACTGAGAGAGATTGATCCTGGCCCTGATGTGAACTCGGATGGCCCTTGCATATTGTTAGCATTCTTCAATGGACTGTCGAGACTTGTTGGCATTACAGAGGTTACTGAAGAGTAAACCTTGTAGAGGAGTTAATCTTCGCACCGACGGAAGGTCAGAGGGTTGTGTTCCCATTTGCCTCAACCTCTCCGATCCGCTTGGCTGAAGAGCTGATTGTTCTTGTACAGCTTGACTGTGGTGTCTCCGCTGTCACTCAACCTGACACCGGTTCAGCTGTTCCGTAAGATACAATTGGATCGGGGAGCACTCTATTTTTTTCAGTGCAGCGTAATGACAGCCTCGTGCTGTAGGTTGTTCTCCACGTATTGTCCCTTCGGAGTGGTTTGCGGTATACTTGACACACTGGTGAAGGGTGGGGACTAGTGCTCCCACTGGTGAAGCCATGTTCTTCCTAAGATAAGATTGTAGGTTGACGACTCGTCTGCTACTATGAAGTCCAGAAACAAGACCTTTCTTAACCGCGACTCTCCTACCATTGTTGCTAACCCTATCTTTTCGATGGGGAAGCATTTCTCCCCGCTGAATCCAATCAGCAGGTGATTCGAGGTCTTCGGGTTTTCCTCCTTAAGGTTCATACTGTGGAACTTGCTGTAGAACAGGACGTTGAGCGAGCTTCCTATGTCCAGCAGAGCTCTCTTTACCTCCCACCTTGCAATGGAGACCAAGATGACTAGGGCGTCATTGTGCAGCGCTCAGACGCCTTCGAGGTATTTGTTCGTAAAGGTCAAGGTGAGAATGGGGCTCTGAATCCTCGAGTGGCAAATGCGTCTATCCTCATCAACTGGTTATATCCGCATTTCTAGTAGAGTCTGCTTGCGGAACTTATACAACTGGTCTTCACTCGATCTGACTCCATGAAGGACATAAATTATCCCTGGATTCTTCTTTTCTATTTCTTTCACTGACTCCCTCGGTCCCTGATTAGTTTTTGTCGCTTCTCAGAGTTTGGGAATTCTTTTAGTTTACCCCTGCGGATCCAGTAGTCAACCTCAGACTCTTGCAGTCTTTGGTATCGTGGCCACCCTCCTTGTGGTACGCGCAATACTTTTCGTTGTCACGCATGAAGGGGTTTCCGCGTTGCTTCGAGGGCCATTTAAGATCTTCCCAGTTTTAAATGGAGTTTGGTATGCTAGAATTGAGGGGTGTGGCGGCTCTGGATCCAATGTAGTTAGAGGCTTTTTCTGGCATGGACCGACTAGGGTCTGATCTGTTGTCATTGCGCATTCTCTTACTCCCTTTTTCATCCTCGCATCTCTTTCCCTCCTTATTCTCCTTAGGAGCTGATGGCTTATTCTCGCCTTCGGTTTCCCTCTTCACGGTCCTCAACTCCTCCAAGGTAATGTGTTTCTGGGTGCTCTTAAGGAGATCCGTCATGTCAAGAGGGAGCTCCAAGGTGAGGTATTTGTAGAGCTTTCCCTCTTTGAGGTCCACAGTGAAGGGTGTCACGGCTGTGTCGTCGTTGCATTCGTAGATGGGAGTCAACTCGTTGTTGAAGCGCGTGACATACCATCTGAGTGTCTCGTTGGACTTCTGCTTCAGAGAGAGTATGTAGTGTGGGCCTTTTTGGAAACGCTGGCTCCCAATGAAGCGTGTCAGGAACTTCTTTGCCAGCGTCTTGAAGGAGTTGATCGACCTCGACAGAAGGCTGTGGAACCACATTAGTGCTGATTTGTTTAGGCTAGTGGGAAAAGTTCTGCACATCACCGATTCAGATTCTTCTTTGAGAGCCATTACGTGCTGGTAATGGCACAGGTGGTTGAATGGGTAAGTGGTTCCGTCGTAGAAGTCGAGCTTTGAAGTAGTAAACTTTCTCAGAATGGCCTCATTCATGATTCGGTCCACAAATGGTGTGACAGAGAGACGGTACAACACGTTCGGGTCGTATGCCCCTTTGCGGAAGGGGTTCTGAGGGTTGAGCCTCTCTGCCCTGGCGACGAGCTCGGCGTTAGCCGCGCAACTTCCTCTAGTCCAATGAGAACTAGCGAGGGCTTGACTCTCTTGTGCTTGCTTTCTGCCATCCTCCGAAGATGGAGGCCTGTGCTTTTCTTTGTCTCCATTAGCAGGTAGTGGATTTTGTCGCATGAGAGCCTCCATCGCCTTGGCGATCTACTGTATTTGAGATGACAACATTACTATTATGTGGTCTGTTGTTGCTGTCGTCAACGCAGGGGCATGAGTATGCTCTTCGTGCATGATCGGAACCGCCGAAAGTGGTGGTGCAACGCCAACTTGAGTGTTTGACGTGTCCCCTTATTCTCAGTTGTTGCGTGATCTAGTGGTCATCATCTCTCTGGGTTTCGACGGGAGACGATTCTGGTAAAAAGTTAGGAACTTTATCATCCCCCATGGATGACGCCAAACTGGTGCAGTTGTTTTCCGCTCCTCGCTTTGACCTAGTCTCGCTGACCTGCACAAGTAACACATGTGAGCCACGGACAACCGTTGTGGTGGCCGATGACACTCCGATGCTAAAGTCAGACAGGGATCTGAGAAAGGTGTAATGTTGTAAACAAAGAATTTGTAGTGTACCTTAGCTTACCAACCTCATGTCTTATTTATAGTGCAGAAGTCTTGGTTCTACCAGGTCATCGTAGGCATGGTTTAGGAAGGAGATCTTCGTGGAAATCCTTCTCTAATTAGGAGTCATGTTGTAGGAGGGAAGTTCTTTGTTAGCCTTGTGCTCCTAGATACGCGGGTGATAGTTCCCAATCCAAGAGCAATCCGTAAAAGGAAGTTTCCCTACATGGAATGTGCTATGTTTGCTTCCTAGTTGGAAATGTAGAGCTGCTGTAATTGCCTATCCGAAGTTGATCCTCGAGATACTTGCCTTAGTAGGGCTTATGGGTATTGTGGGTAGTTGTGAGACGTGTGGGCTTAGCATGTTGTAAGAGTTCGGGTCCGCCTGACAGACTGAGTTAGGCGGGCTTGGAGCCGCTTGGGCCGGATCAGTGTTGGGCTGATGCTAAGGCCCGTAATTCCTCGAGATCATCGTGACATGTGTATAGCTCCGGTATTTGACCGTCCTTTTCTAACTTTTTTTTGTTTCTTTAGTTTTCTCTTTCTTTTTTGTTTTTAGTATGGTTTTAATAATTTTAGGTATATTGGATGTGTAAATAAAAACACCCCAAAAAATCCGTGTTATGTAATTCTCAACCAACTCAAGTCCTTTTCTACTCGACTCTGATTAGTATATATGTAATTTAAACAAGTAATAAGGGATTCTAAGGTCATGGACCATTACTCTATTTTATAGTAAGTGGAAACTCAAGTTGTAACATCTTTTACGGTCCTGCTTTATAGCCTCACATTTTATAGCCTACTGCATTTTCAGTTTTTTCTACAGTTTTCTTCTCTGTCCTCCATCTCCTATTCTTTTCCCTCTTTTGCAAGCTTTTTTGTTTGTAACTAGTCATTACTTATTTTTTTAATGCAACTTTTTGCTATGCTATGCAACTTTATTATGTTTCCATTTTCACTACACCAAAAATGGCCATTAGCAACGGTTTTAAACCGTGGGGGTAACCCATTGGCACGGTTTAGAACCGTGGGCTGTAGAGGCGTCGCTAAATCCCTACTAACGGCTAAAAACCGTGGCTAAAATATTAGCAACGGTTTTATCTCGAGGACGATTGATGATTTAGCCACGGTTATAAACCGTTGCCAAAATTTTAGCCACGGTTCTAAGCCGTGGGCAGGAGTAGCCACGGCTTAAAACCGTTGCAAGTTTAGCCACGGTTTTAAGCCGTTGCAATAGCTTTAGAAACGGTTTTAAGCCGTGGCTAGTACTAGCCACGATTATAAGCCGTTGCAAGGTAGCCACGGTTTTTAGCCGTTGCAATAGTTAGCCACGTTTTAAAACGTGGCAAAAAAAAAAAATTTAATTTTTTTTTTTTTTGCTATCAAATGACTTTGAGTTATTGAGTCAAAATCTATCAAATAATGGAGGCAAAGTAATGTAATTAATAAGAAAATGTATTACATTGAGTCAAAATCTATCAAATAATATCTCAAATACAATGACACACACAAACTTAAATATCTCAAATACAAAGAAAGTGGAACAATGCTGCTGCTGCTACGAGAGACGCAATGCTGCTGCTGCAATGGACGATCTGCTGATGATGCAAGGTACGCACTGCTGCTGCTGCTGCGAGGGACGAACTGCTGCTGCTGCGAGGGACGACCAACCTCTAAGGTTTTACCAACTGTCAATACAGCGGACAATTCGAATAGTAAACCTGGCCTGTTAGTGCCAGTTAACTCAATCGATGTGTGCTCTTTAGATGGCATTACCCCAACAGAGCTTCTGAAAGATGAGAGAAAGCATACATTGGTTTCCAGAGACTGAAAATCATAAATGAAACAGTTTGATTATTAGTAGAGTACTGCAAGCACCACAAAAGGTTTTGGTAGAAATGAAAGTTATGAACATAAATGGAGATGAGTATCAATCAGTTTATGAATTCTGACCTTTATGATATAATTGATAAGTCCTTCATCTCTGATTTTATTTCCATCATCATCCGTCACTTTGAACACTGAAAGATATGATCTTAAGTTTAGCACGAGAATGATAATAAAAGGGTTTGAGTTCATTTCAAATCAAATCAAGTAGTCTGGAATGGAAACCTTACCATTCATAAACCATCCTCCATCAGAAGATATGTACGCTTTCACTATAATAAGGTTGAGATCAGTAAGAAGTTGCACAACTTCTAAGACAATTCCATGTTTGTTGGCACTATCAACCTATAAACAAAATTTCACTATCAGTGATATCGAAAATCTTTAATTTCTTGCAAGTCTCCGATAGAACGAACAGAAGATCCCAAAGGGTATAAGCAGCTCACCTGAATGACAGTTGCATGCTCACAAGCATCATTGTCAACCACAATTCTGCCACAACAAAAGGCAAAAAATTAATCAAGTCCTGAATTGCCCCAAAAAAAATTAAATGAAGTGAAAAAGTGATCATTTGATCACTATGTCTATATAAATATAATGTAAAAAAAAGGGGCAAGCCCTATATTGAATGAAAGAATCTCAATGCCACTCAGAGCTTTTAGCTTGAGAATCAAGCAAATGTGCTTATAAAGAATAAACAAAACAAATACTACTAATATTCCTGTCTATTAAATCAGGAAAATAAAGTTGAAAGGGGAGCAAAACATAATGTATTAGGACAGATTCCACAAATCTTCACTATAACTCTTCAAAGTCCTCACAGTGAGACTGCAAGGAAGTTTTAGCTCTGATGCATTTGTGTTAAGATATTTTTTGGTTATTATTTTTTCATCTTTATTCAGGCGAGACTGCAAGGAAGTTTTATTAGTGGAAAAGGAGGAAGGCTGACAGTGAGTCTATGATATGAGCCTTGAGCTGAGATTGTATCTAAACTATATATGAGATTTCATTCAAATCTCCCAAATCCCTATTTGGAAGTTTGAACTGCCCAACTATCCGCTCAGATATGGCGAAATCCAATTGCCCAAATTTCCCAATCTGTTCCGAGTTCTGACGCCCAAGTCATATTTATCATTTGAGACTCAGTTGTAAAAAAACCCGAGTTCCAAACATAACAGTATCTTGGAACAAACTGAAAGAGATTTTCAGGCATTTATCATTCAGAACTTATTGCAGCCTGCCCCCATTAGGTCGGAAATGGCATATTCTACCACAAGTTTGCTGATAGCAATAGCCCCAGTTACATCAAATGACAACTCAAATGATCCAAAACATAATTTAAGACGTGCCTTCAATGACTTGGTGGTTTATTGATTAAAGAGTACTCAGAACTAATTGGTCAATATAAACATATTTTTCACTGCCCTTCTAAAGTAATATATGTTGTATTGAAAGTGATTAACCAAGCCAACAAGCAACTAAGACTAGTTAACCACAAATACGTATTTTCGAATAAACGATAAGTAATTAACAGCAGTCTCTAAGAGTGTATAAAGAAACATTATTAAATGTAAGAGCATGAACATGGTGGTCTCTAGAACCATATAAGGAGTTCATACATCTGATAACCAAGTTTCCAAAACAAAGAAAAACTAAATATAACTGCAAAAAAAAAGTAAACAATAGCAGATTTTGGGACTTACTGCAAGGGACGATCTGCTGATGATGCGAGGTACGCACTGCTGCTGCTGCTGCGAGGGAATCACTGCTGCTGCTGCGAGGGACGAACTGCTGCTCTGCGAGGGACGCACTGATGCGAGCTTGCTGCTGGTCGCAAACCAGAGTGCGCTCTGTTTCACTGCAGAGTACCCACTGTCCTGGCAGTTATGATCTGCGGATTTTTGAAAATCAGTTACAGTAAAATCAGCAATTCATATTGGTTTGGTAACATTAGAAAAATTCAAGAACCATGTTATTCTAATCAATGTTGGTGTAGACATTAGTTTGGTTAGTCAGATTTGTAATCTGATTGTGAAATGAAATTGCATATTATGTACAGTTGAATCAACTAACAAATGAATGAATGATGAAAGATCTTGAACAAAAGGGTAAACCCAAACAGGCCTAGCTACCCATCAAAGAATTTTCTTGATTCTCTTCAATCAAACAACAACCCATCAAAGAATTTTCTTAAGAGCTCTATGATAGCTTGATTTTGGAGGCTTTTTTTTACAAGATCACAGCTTTTACCTATTCTCTTCTCATCTTTAGGAGGAAAGAATAGTACAAATACAATTGGATTCAACGATCAAGGGAAACATAATGTGTACTGGAAATGGTAAAACATGCATGCATATGGAGAACCGGTCTGAACTAAGTGAGAAGAGTTACGCAGATGAAAATTAGGAAAATGTATAATACTACACAGAGAAATATGCATACTCTGGAGCAAATGAATAATTAGCTTTTATCAGGATGCAATAAACCAAACACCAATATTAGATTAGCATAAAACTAGTCCAAGAAGATGACCGTCTTACCTTCAATAATTCATCCTTACCAGAACCTTGCAGCACTTGGACTTTCCTTCTTGTTCTCTCTTGCAAAAGAGGCTTCACAATCTGTCATGGTTCACATGTTATACCAACAGAATGCCATGCGGAACTTGGATGTATATGATTGGCAACAAAATATTTGTTACTTGACAACTTGTCCAGAGAAACCAACTGAATATAGAAACCAAATAATGGTGAAAGAAACAAAGATGACAACGAAGAAATGGTTGATTAGAATATCAAGCTAGGTCAATCATTTACATTGTTAAGCTTTTTCATTTAAGTCGTCGTTTTTGTTCGAGTGTTTATCTTCATTGTTAGTAGGGTAACAACCAAAGATAATTATGTCGAACAAAATGAACTGATCAGCTAATGTAATTTGGCATACAAAGCCCAAATAGAGTATAAAACAGTCTAAGATGATGGTTATATTTTCTATTTCTAGCCCTTCTATATTTTGGATATACCAAGGAAAACAAAAATAAGAATAATCCTGTCTGCCTCATTTACAACCTATTATATTTCCAAAATTATTAAATTAAAATGTCACTTTTCCTAATTCAAATTAAAAGATAGGAATCCTATCATACACATCAACCTAGTATAAAACAGGAACTGCCCTCAAAATGTTAAAAACCCTCAAGTGAATGTCAAGAAGAGTAGAGGACTTCAATGCAAAGCTACAGCATACACATCAAATATAACTTGTTAAGTAGCTTGTGAATTTAAGATGGCAAATTTCTACACTATTGCCTGAAATGAGAACATTTATAAGGTGCAGAGGAACTAGTAAATTCAACAAAATAAAACAATGGATGTTCATGAATCATGGTCAAGAAACAGATACATGGTCAAGAAACACATATGGGGTAAAGCAAAGTATGAAGGTTTCATTATTATCTAACTGGTCATGCAAAGAACTTGGGAAGAATACCTCTGCAATATCAAGTTGTGCTAAAAATACTATATTGATTTAAATTGCAGGTATTTGGGATTTTTCACAAACAACTGAAAAAGGGAAGTTCTACTTGAGCAGAAACATTAACACGGCATAGACTACGGGGCGACATTATGTCATTACATTTCCTATAAATGTCACAGTCCCCATGGCCATTTTGAAGGCAAGAAGCTAGCGCCTGAGACATAAGAAGTGTCTATTGATCAAGCCAAAGCTCTTTCATATAATATAAAAATACTGTAGTGGCATCCAGTTAAGAGCAAACCCAAAATCATATCCCTTCTAATAGAGCTGCGGAATTTGTAATTGTGTAGAACTCTCAATTCTGATATTATGCCTTACCTCAAGGTCTTTGGCTGCTTGTTCTTGTGTAATTTCTTTCTTCTGCTGAGCATGTTTGAGAAAGCAAATACATAGTAGACCCTGAGAATATCATTTCAACCAAACAGTGAGTATCAGCAATTCCAATTAGAAAATGCCAGCTTAAAGTACAAATGGAATCAGTTGAAAGAACCAAAGATTCCTCTAATAGAAGTATCTAGGAAAATCAGAAAATTGAATAAAGTGATAAACACATATATTACCAATTATTAGACGCAGAAAGAACAAGACATGATGACTAACAGTCCTCCTAGCTAATACGAAGAATGCTTAGATTTTTAGACAGTTTGAACTTTACCAAAATGACATAGATCAAGCCACAAGCAAGAAGCAGATAACTAGCTATATCCTGAAGGAGCCTCAGATCTCTGTTCGCTCCACTGTCATAAGTGTATGCTTTTGTCATCACAGCAACACTGCAAGAGAAATAATCAAGACTCATTACTAAAATTACAAGCATGACTGGCACTTTGCATACTCAAATTTCATCATTGAAGTTCAAGCATACACTTTCTAGAAATGAACGCACTCGGTTTCCTCTCCTTTTTAACAGTAAAAATGAAAACAATTATTACCAATGCATGGCTCTAGCCATTGGGCGAGAGGTGCTTTCGTTCTGATAACAGAATAAAGTAGATGCTTGCTCTTGTTCCAATCTAGTTGGGAGTTTCAAAGAATATTAGGATTATTTGCTTCTATTACTAGTACTAGTAGCTTTTAATTCCTTTCTATAAGGAAGAAATCCATTATGTAAATCCACACTGACATTGGTCTTGTCATTACAGATTCCCATTTCTGCTGTTTTTCTTCCTTCGTACCTTTTTCCCGCCACGATTAAGGCGGTCATGAATATTTCTTAATTCATGAATTGTCATTGGCCATGTCAAAAAAACAATTTGAAATACCTCTACCTTTTTAGAACAGGTCCGAGTCAAGCATCCGTCGACCATCAGATGCTTCCAAGTGGGAGAATGAGGAACAATTGGTGAGATAAAATAACAAAATAACTGTTTTTTAGAGGTGTGCTTGTATGCTGTCCAGAGCTCTGAAAACTACAACATTACAAGTACAAAATAACAAAAACATCACCATCCTAAAGCCCTGTGGAAATAGCATGGTTTTAAAATTTGGAACCAATTAATTCAATACAAATAAGAGATGTGTTTGGGTGCTTACAGTCCACCTATCACTAGATGACCTCCATACCAAAGTAGAAGTGCGTAGCAGCAGAAAACAGTGAAGTACGTCGACCCCAACCCAACCCCTTTGGCCAATCCAATCTTGTAACCAAGCTTTTGAGCTACTCTCAATGCAGATGAATAAGTTTGCAAAGCTCTTGATAAAAGTGGAACTATTTTTTGCAAGCAAATGAAACGATACCTTGGCATAAGAATTTCACGCAGCTTTAACCGAACCATAAATTCCGCATTCCCTCCGAGGATAATATCTGTGCCACGGCCTGCCATATTAGTGGCGATTGTTACTGCCCCAAGACGGCCACGATTTCTGCTTCCCTCTCCACATTCTCTGGTTTTGCATTAAGAACCTAGGATAAAAGGTAACAATTATGCTTTGCCAACTTTAGAAACATTAATAAAGAAGTAGAATGAAATACAAATTATCATATTGTCAATAAGTGGATCTAATACTGAAGAGTACTTTTCATATACTAGTGAATTCCACTATCATGTTAACAGTTTCCTACATAGTATTCCATAATGTGGATAAAATAGAACTCATCTCATGGGGAATTGCAGCTTCACACAATTGCTCAGATAGATAGTAAGTCACTCTGTTCAACACTAGTAGTACCAACAAGTACAGGGCGGCCTCTCTTGTGCATTCTAGAAATCTCTACCACAACTGCCCTCCATTTTCCAGTAGTTGACCTGAAAACTACGTCTGATTCATCCTAAAAGAGAGATGAGATAAGCAATATGTTTAAATATCAACAATGAAAATCCAGCAGAAATCAAATGTCTTAAACAACAAATGACAGAAAACCTTGATGATCCGCATTTGTGATAGAATTAACCCTTTACACCTCTTCTTCTTGATACAAAGGCGAAAGGTTTATGTATAAAGGGCCACTAATCTCTTGAAAAGGACAGATAACTGAAACAAGCACATCCCTCTGGCTATAAGGTGCCTGATTCTCATTACAAATTTTATACTTAGTCTATGCCTCAAAACTGGGAGGAATCACGCTCTCTCCAATTTGTTTTTTTTTTTTTTTTTTTTTTGGAAAGCGAGCGGGGTTATTTAGGATCCCCGAACCTTAGAAATGAAAAAAGAGTATGATAAACTTTACCACATACCTTCCTTATCATGGGCTTGTTTGTAGGCACAATTGTTACTTTAAGCTTGTATATGCTCTCAAATTTTGTACTTTCAGTAGCTGCAGTGCCAGTCATTCCGCAAAGCTTGGGAAACTATACCATAATAAAAAGTTAGTGATAATAAAAAGATGTTATGTAGAGAGTAAGAGGTAAAAGGTTTTTGTACCTGAAGAAAGAAATTTTGATAGCTATTGATGCCAATGTTACAGTTTCATTCTGTATAGGTAAACCTTCTTTTGCTTCAACTGCCTGAAGTAAATAGAAAAATTAAGTTTGATTAGTTCTCTGGGATCCCGTGCTCAAGAAAGGCCTGTGAAAACAAGAAAAATAAATGTCTACCTCCTTTTAACCTGAAATGGGTAACTAAAACACAGAGGGATTTTTAATACACATGCAAAGTTTCCCCCGAGAAAAGAACAACGGGTAATAGATCATTTCATCAAGAAAACTTTCAAAATTCCACAAAGTGAAATAAAAAGACATTGATCTTCAATTGCCCATCAAAATATTTAATGCGAAGGTTCTCATTCATACATTCATCATACAGGAATTGTAGACGTTAATCCAGAATGCTAGCTTCTGTTGATGGCTAAGACCACGTAACTCAACTGAAGCAAGCTTCCCAAATAGAAGCCTGAAATTAAAAAAAAAATGTTGTGAGTACTACAATGCTTATAGTGTCACTGACCAATTCTTGTTGAAATTCAATGTTAAAAAACTTACTTTAATCTGCGTATTAGAAGGAAGGAATTTGTTTTCCAAGTGGGATGGATAGATGTCATAGAACTGGCTTCTATTGCACATATATGCTTATACGGCCCAATGTCTCTCTTCCCAAATTCTCTACAAATACCATATGGATCTCGAAATTCCATTTCTTTACAATTTTCACGCGAAGATAATCCAGATAATGCAGCATTCGTCTCCAACTCCACCACCCCTTTGTTCTTGTGTGAGTTCATCCTTAAGAAAATGCTTGACAAGCACTTCACTATACCTTCAGATATTCTGTTGGGGCTGCCACTTTCTCCTGAAGACACTTGTTCCTCAGTAACAATTTGAGAGCTCTCTTTGGCTCTCTTCTGGTCTACTACAATGCCTTCAAGCTGGAATTTTAGAAACTCATGTTCAATTACCAAATAAAATAGACTGGCAACTGATACCAAGCACCACAATAGAAGAAGTATCCCCACCAACGGAGCCAACATCCGCCCCATTTTCTTCACAAATCGTTCTTAACTCCAAATTCTTTTCTAAAGGAAGACGAAAAATACAATAATAGAATGCGTGAAGATGAAGATTTTCAGAGCTACAATTGACACACGCAATGAATCAGATCTGAAATTGATCAAAAAGATTACACTAGCAGCATTGCTGAATTGAAAATCTTTTATGACATAAAGATGCAAAAATGTAAAGTAGCTCTAAAATTACAAAGAGTCTCTCTAAATTTTTAGAAATCCGAAACTTGCACAAATAGAACATAAAGCAATGCCAATCAATCCATCGAAACAAACACCGAAATTGCAGAGATTGAAACTAGAAAATGTAACAAAACAAGAATGAAGAAGGTGTTAGTTAAGCAAACCTAAGTTGTGTCTTCATTTCATTCAAGCTAACTAAAAATTAGTACAAAAAAGCAGAGAGAGAACTCAACGATTGATCGTTCAGAGCATAGATTGAACTACATTCACTTAATCCAAGCTAAAAATCACACACATTAGAGAGCTTAAGAAGGAAGATCTAAACAACCAGATAACGATCTTTCAAAGAAAACTTACGAAGTCTAGGGTCACAGATTGAAGAACCGATCCCTAGAAGAAGAAGCTCTCTCTGTCTCGCCTTCTACACTCTTCGTATTGCCTTCTCGACGCTCCTCCTCGACTTCTCCCTCTCTCTTTCCTTCTCCTTCTCTCTTTCCCTCTCCTTGAAATTTTAGGGTTTGAAGCAAATTAAGGGTTGAAAATTGCAGAGTTGGGGGGAGATGGAGCGGGAACGCAAAGCGGGAAGCAATTTTTTTTCGCAAAATTTCGCCCGCGAGAAATCGACTTACTTCTCCACACGTCCACGTGCAACACACGTGCACTTTTGCAACGGTTTTAAGCCGTTGGGCACTATAGCCACGGTGTTTAGCCGTGGCAAACACACCAACGGTTTAGAACCGTGGCCAAGCCTTTTTTTAGCCACGGTTTTAAGCCGTTGGGCACTATAGCCACGGTTTTAGCCGTGGCAAACACACCAACGACTTAGAACCGTGGCCACCCCTGTGTAGCTAATCAGGCCTTTTTGTGTAGTGTTTGATTCTACGTAATTGCATTTTTTTTTATATATTTTTCAAAATGATGATTTATGCTACTAGTCTAGACCTGAGGGTAGCACTTCTTCATCTGTAGTTAACAAGATCAATATAAGACGAGAATTCAAACAAAAAATCGTCAATTCAAGCTGCTATATCTATATACAAAGGACTGCCATTAAGAACCATAGCAAGATGTCACAGGCTTTCTTTTCACAAGTGCTTCCCGTGCGGCACTAGCAAGTTTTTCCCCGACTTATCAAAGAAAGCTAGTCAGCCTTGCCCACAAAAGACTTACTTAGACTTTGGAAAACTAAGCAAGCTAAGAACACACAAGAGAGCTTAAGAGAACTAGAACTTGTATTGCTTGAATTCTCTGAGGTGATTACAACAAATGAGGCCTTAGCCTATTTATACAACTCCACCTCCTCAATGGACGGTGGTGATCAATTTGATCTAACGGTCTACAATGAGCTTCTACACATTTCCTTAGAAATATCTAAGGACTAGAATCCTATGGAACTCTATGGAATTTTATGGGAGGTTCTAGAGAACTATCTCTAGAACAATGTGGAATACTCTACATTATTTACACTTGCCAACCTCACTAGGCTAGGCAAGAAGATAGTTGTGACATTCTCCCCCACCTAATCAGGCGACGTCCTCATTGCCTTCAAATCCTCGTACGCTTTGATTTGCTCCTTGAATTGCCACAAATGTTGGATTGGCTCCCAGCTAGCTTTACTTTCTGGCAATTCTTTCCACTTGACGAGTAGCTCATGTGTGGGAGGTTGGTTGGAAAGACGCACCACACGATCTGACAAGATAATCTCTGGTTCTTTGTCATGTTGGATCCTCATGCCTATTGGTGCTATTTGTGAAACTCCTCTGTTTGGATCATCCCGATCTTCCTTATACGGTTTCAGTAGGCTCACATGGAAGACGGGATGAAACTTGATCCTTGGCGGCAACTCGACCTTGTAGGCTTGCTTTCCCACTTTCTTGACTATGGGGAAAGGACCCTCATATCTCTTGATAAGGCCACGATGCAGTTCAGAAAGTCTGGCATGAGCGTGCATCTTGACAAGCACAAGGTCTCCAACCTGGAACTCTCGAGGTCGTCTCTTCTTGTCGGCCCACTTCTTCATCCTCTTGGATGCCTTTTCCAGGTAAGCTCGAGCATCATCAGCTTGATCATTCCATCCTTTGGCAAACTTATAAGCTGATGGACTCACTCCAGTGTAGCCAGTGGCAATAGAACTCGGGGTCATAGATTGTTGTCCCATGACAATCTCAAATGGGCTACGACCCATCGCTTCACTCTTCTGCAAGTTGAAAGAGAATTGGGCAACATCTGAATGCCCTTTCTATAGAATGTTTCGTGGCTCATTTGCAAGAAATGTCTGCTTAAATCACAACAGAAGAAATCTATCAAACTTATCAGACAACCTTGACTTCAAAGGTGCAAAAAAACAAACAAAAATAGTAGAGTGTTGTAGTCATGAATATTGGATCATAAAGTGGATAGAGGAGGATCTATATTGAGTTGCTTGAAGCTTGAAAATCTAACCATCCGCCTATGAGGAGTGCAGATTCCTGATTGACTGGATTTCTAAACCCCATGTTACCATTGCTCATCACATTCTCTCCAGGTCATGAAGTCTGCAACACTTCTCCATGATTATGAACAAGAAAAGATAAGTCAAAAGAGATATTGCAAGTTGCATGACTAATTTTGTGATGTAACATTAGATATGGTTGACTGTGATGAAACAAACATGATTAATACTCTATCGATTTTTATTATAAAAGACTTTGATGTGCAATTTTTCTTCTTTTAATAGGTAAACTGAGTTTTTACAGATTCTAGAATTGTAATATGTAATATGCACAGTTCTTAAAGACAAAATGAGATGTAATATGTAATATCTAATATGTAATATGTCAGTAGCAATAGATGAATCTGTAATACTGTAATATGTAATAGATGAACCTGTAATACCGTAATATGTAATAGATGAATCTTTAATAAATGTAATACTGTAATATGTAATATGTCAGTAGCAATAGATGAATCTGTAATATGCACAGTTCTTAAAGAAAAAATGAGATGAGACATTGACTAGATCCTGAGATGAATCACTTAACTGAAAATAGTAGAAAAGAATCATTTATAGATCTTCTGCCTTTCTCTGGCTTTATGGTTCTGAAACCAATAGAAAACATTCTTGCCTTCAATCTTCCCATACTGTCGTAACCGTGCCGAGATTCTCTGAATCTGCTATACACTTGGGGATCTTACCCCATTGTTGTAGTAAAGGTCCTTCAAGATTCTAATATGATCAGTTGTGGTTGTCCACCTTGTACTATTCTGCCTGCACAAGAAGCTACTCTTGCTACTACTCCCTGTAGTGCTATTATCTTCTTGTGTTGCTTGTTGTTGCTGATTTTGTTGTGCTTGTAGTGGTTGGTTGTGTGGAGTAGGGTCTTGTTGTTGAGGTTCCATGAGTGATCAAAACAAGAGGAAGAGAACAAACGGAGTGTTTTTGCGTGAATGTGTGAATTAAATTGATTATAGAACTTATAGAGAAGTAGCTGAGAGAGAGTGGAAGCTAATAAGAGGAGCACATGGGGTGGTGAAGAGTAATAAAGGGTGAAGATCATAGAAATATCTAGGAGAGAAGGACTGAAGTTGACAAACAAAGGTTTATAAAAGGGTTGGGGACAAAAGAGGGTGTAGAAAGTGTGGGACTCAGAGGAACTACTTGTGCAAAAGGAACATAGTAGCTAGTCTTGTTATTATGATTAATAATGGTGGTAAAGTTGAAGGTTGTATATAGAGGGTATGATATGATACTATGATTTACATAAGAATGAATAATGTTATATTGAATGAATGAATGAATGAATGCAAAAACAGTGTTATTTGATGGGTTTCATTTCAATTCAATTCAATTCACTCTTCTTCACATACACTTGTCTAACAGATGAATTATGGGAGACTTTAAGAGTAGTCTATAACCTAACCTTATACCTTTACAAGTTGTTCATGTCAAAAATGGAAAAGAAAAGAAAAAAATTGCAACAAATGAGTGGAATGGACCCCTACATTTGAGAGCATGGATGGTCCCACCTATGGTGTAACTTAGTAGTAGGATCAACTTGATAGTGATGTACTGATTTTGTATATCAGACCATTTATATTTCATTAAACCATCTAAATTAACTTGTTTTCATTTCAGTTTAATTAGATTCTTAAGGTAGTTGTAATGTTTTCTTGTGGTTATGAAGGAACTGGTCGCTCCTTATCACTAAAGCTTCTGCAGCAGTTGGAGGAGCAGAGTCAGCTGGCAAAAACGAGTGTGGATGGTGCCCTTTCTGGTAAGAAAATTGTGTTTGCTTTTCAGTTTGTCAGGTCCATAAATTATTGGGCATTGGGCTTCTCCACATCCTTTTTTCAAAGATATGTCACATCTATTTGGATAGTCTTAATGGCTGCTATGTACTTTGTTATTGAAACGTGGTATTTACATGTTTGGTACATGAGTAAGCACCTATTTGGATAGTCCTAATGGCTGTTGTGCACTTAATTGGTCCACATTTAGTTGCAATGTCATGGGCATTTGTTAGGTACTTAACATTATTAGTAACGTTGGTACGACATTAATGTAGATTAGTTACTCCCTTTTTTTTTTCTCTCCCTTGGTATCTATGTTTATGTACATGTCATATTACTTTGCAATGTCAAATATATTGCAAAAGCAATAGCCTCCCATGGAGTAACTTCATTCCTTGTGAGAATGGACAGGGCATATGCTGAGTCAGTGCTGAAAATAGCCTTATTGATACAATGTTTTTCCATCAGATTAAGGGCAGCTTCGATACCATGCAGTTCGTGCATAATTACAGAGTGTCCAGGCGATGATCCTGCACATGCTGTTATGACTACACCATGTTCATCTCTTAAAACAGCTCCATGGCCCTCTAGTGCACCTTGAAGAGACCCATCTGTGTTGACTTTGCACCATCCTACGTGTGGCTTGGACCAGCTGCAGTAGATTGGTGCTTCCAGGCGAAATTGCACGTGTGAGTTCCATGCATTGAAAATTTTTCTATTTGCAGCTGAGTCAATTACTTCCTTTTCAATGACTGCTAATTTTAGGCGTATTTCTTCATATATGCGAGATGCTAATTCAACAGCTATAATGTGGGTGTTTTGGTGCACTTGTTCATCTGTTCCGTTCTGCCCATATATGATATAATGTGGCTGTTGTGAAAGTTTGCGTGTGTGACACTATTAAGGAAATCAATGGGTATGGTAGTATATGCAGAGATTGAATTGTTTTTTAATTTCCAGAAATTACTTGATACTTGTTTCTGTAGGCCAGGATACTTATTGATGTTTGTTCTTTTTTGTGAATTTTAGTGTTCATGAGAACAAAGGGCAAGAATTTAACTTGGAGAGGTTGATCGAATCCGCTCGTCATTTAAATCCGGTAATTTCAGAATCCTACAAAGTAGTTCTTTATTTGCATTTGCTTATTTTGCTATATAAGATTTAGATTGAAATAAATAGAGCCTCTAGTAGACTAAATAAAAAAAAAATGTTGTATAAATACTTTCTAAATCAAGTTGGATTGAATTGAGAGCGTAAACAAGATTCAAGGTTTCAGTTTAATTGAATCAAGAACCAAGTTCACAAGTTTGGAATCGTGGACAGCTAACATTTGATATGATTTACTCAGTGTTGGAGGAGCTGGCTACTAGGATGAGAGATCTGGGTATGTCCCTCAGAATTTTGTGTTTCATGATCTTTCCTTCACATGATTATTAAACAATGTAAGTGTAAGAATGATATGACAACAAAAAATGCAATTCTTAATAAAATGATCACTGAGGAGTTTATATTCTTATTAATTACACTTGTATGTAGTAGTTCAGCAGATTCAGTAAACTTGAGGCATTGAAGTGATGAGGATAAAAATCCTAGGTTGTAAATGGGATGAAGAAGTTCCTTTTGTATCAGTTAGAGCTCATCGGTAAAAATAGTGATATCTTTAGTCTATATGTTTCATTTCTCTCCCATATAGTGCTTTCATATCCATCCTACATACCCCAAATCTCCCAACAATTCAAATTTGAGAAGGGCTAGATAAAATGGGGTCAACTGCATCTCAGTTTGAGACTGAACTATCTCACCTCAAGTATGAAACTAGAGATGGATAATTGCCTCCTATTATCCAAACCATATTGAAGTGTACTTCTTTGATGTTAATTACTTTTGCTATATTATATTGATGCTAGCCTATATTACTGATGATGCCATATACTGATGCTATATTAATGATTGATATTACTCCAAATCTGTGAAACATATTTGTTATGTTATTTACTTTTGCTTTGATGCTATACTGTAATATGTTTCACTGATGTGAGTCAAGGCTTGAAGAATATTTCCTGTCTCTATGGATGCCATTCTACCATATTTTATCTGATATCTGATATTGCCCAATCTAATAAATCAGATTCAGTGTTTGGAATTTCAAATTTCATCTAAGATTTAGTTACATATACCCGAATAAACTTAACCAAGAACTTCAGTTTTCTAATTCTGGTTTTGTGCATTACATGTTCCAATTGGTGTTACATATACCCGAATAAACATATTCTGTAAGTCACTTATTCTTTACGTACAGTTGGTGTTACTATTGCTGGCCCTTGTCGCTGTACCATGGATGTTGTTGCGCGCCAAAGCCTTTTCTTTTGAAGAAACAACATCAAGAGGTACGTCCTTGAACCAACATCAACAAATATTGAAGGAAGGGGAGAACCAAAACAATGAAGTTGAAAATTGGAAAGGATTGTAACTCGATGTAATACATTATATTTATTATTCAGCTGAAATAAATGTAGTTTGATCTTGCCTTTCAAAAAAAAAATGTAGTCTGATCTTTATTATTTGATAGAGATTCGATGTAATACATTATCTTATTAATTACAATATTACTTTGTCTCCATTCATGGAAATTTTTAAGTTTGGCACATTAAAATTTTTATTTTCTAGAAATAAAACTTATAAGATGTAATAAAAAGTCATTTGATAGCAAAAAAAAAAAAAACAAAATTATATATACTTACCATAGCGTTTTTGAAACGCTATGAAAGGCCAACTTACTATAGCGTTTTAAAAACACTATAATAGACCCTGAGTCTATTATAGTTTCGGCAGACACAACGTTTTCTAAAACGCTATGGTAGGATACCATAGCATTTTTGAAACGCGATTAATGGCATTTTTTCTTGTAGTGGGCATGATTAAGAACTCGTAAGACCCGTACCTTGTAACACATGCCGTCTTTGGTTCATCTCATTCGGCTATGCGGACTTGATAGTATCCCGAGCGCAAGTCAAGCTTGGTAAAGTACCTTACATCACCAAGTTGATAAAAAAGATCCGCAATAAGTGGAATCGGGTATTTGTTCTTGATAGTGACCTTGTTGAGTGCCTGATAGTCAATACAAAGTCGTAGGGATCCATCATGTTTCTTTTGAAATAAGACCGGCGCACCATATGGAGCTTTGGAGGGTCGAATATAACCAGCATCTAGTAAATCCTTCAATTGCCTTCTTAACTCCTCGAGCTCAGGAGGTGCCATACGATTAGGAGCAAATGCGGGTGGCTTTGCTCCAACTTCCAACTCAATAACATGATCCACCTCTCTCCTTGGTGGAAGCTTCTTAGGCAACTCGGGAGGCATAACATCCTTGTACTCCTTGAGAACATCTTGGACGGCCTTAGGTACATTCACCTCTCCATCCATGGGACATTCGTCTTCCTTGAGGGTAGCCAAGTAAGTAGGCTCATTCCTCTTTACTCCTTTAGAAAGTTGGAGAGCGGACACCATTCTCTCCTTACTTATCTCCCGTACCACGGGCACAACACAAGGTTGTCTCTTCTCCATGATGCACATGGTGTTGGCATATGGGACCAGGAACGCTTTCACCATGTCCAAGAAATCTATACCCAAATAGAACTTGTGATCATCAATTGGAGCAATAGTTATGTCGACTTTACCTCGCCATTGTCCAAGCCGAATATCGGTGCCACGAGCTATTCTTTCAATTGGGAGACTTTTAGCATTGACTCCCTTGATATATCTTTTCTCTTTCGTATATGATAGGCCAATTTCTTCAGCAAGGTCTTTGGCCATGTAGACTGTGTCGGCTCCGGTATCCACCATGGCTTCCAAAGTCTTGTCCCCGATCTCGGTCTCCACGTACATCCTTCCACGTGGTTGTTCTTCGACCTTAGCTTGAATGACACTTAGGAGATTCATTGAGGCGATCCTCCTTTCCTCCTTTGCTTCTTCCTCCATGACAAGCGCGGCAAGTTTCCCCCGGTTGGGACACTCGAATGCCCGATGGGGTCCACTACATAAGAAGCAAGATATCTTCTTGGGTGATCCATCTTTTTTCTCCTTTCCCTTGTCTTTGGAGTACTTGTGTTCCTTGGAGGACTTCTTTTTGTCTCCCCCACCTTTGCCATCATTATTCGGCCTTTTCCCTTGCCCCTTGGATGAGTCCTTTCTCTTGAACTCAATCAAGGATTCGGCCGCAACCATAGCCATTGCAAGGTCTTGTACACCTCGCCTCTTCAATTCCAACTTGGCCCAACCCGTTAGACCATCAAGGAAGCTAAACAAAGCATCATTTTCTCCCATGTCAGGAATATCCAAGAGCAACTCCGAGAACTCCTTCACATACTCCCTTATGTGGCATTCCTTATGTTGAAGGCGACGAAGCTTGGCCCTAGCTTCGTTTTCGGCATCCTCCGGGTAGAATTGTCTCTTGAGTTTCTTCGTGAATTCTTCCCAAGTGTCGATGGTGCACAATCCTTTTTTGACATCATCGGACCTTCTGCGCCACCAAACTGTAGCAACATCATTTAAATATAAGGAGACACTACGTACATTTGATGTTTCATCCATTATGCCAACCGCATCAAAGTAGCACTCCATGTTCCACAAGAAGTTGTCGATCTCCCTCGCACTCCTTGCCCCACCATAGGCCTTAGGTTTGGGAGCTTTGACTCTGTGGGTGATTGTCCCTGGTGTAGTCCCACCATTGGCTACCGCAGCCATACACACTGAGTTGAGTTTCTAGATTCTCAACTCTTTCCCTGTAAGCATACATCTCCGCATCTTTGGCAACAATTTGGGCTTCAAGGGACTCGATCTTCTTGGACACCATGTCCACTACTGCGTTCAAAGCTCCTTGCATCTCTTCCCGGAGCTCTTGGTCCTCCCCATTGGACGCTTGCCCTTCGATGCATTGGTCCATGTCTTCGACTTTCTCCCTCAAGTCAGACATGGTGGCACACAACTTAGCCAACCTTTCATCCATCGCAACGATCATGTCCTTCGACTTGTCCTTGCGGACTTTCCCACCTTTGTTGTTGTTGCCAATTGCTGGGTTGTTGACCTCTGACGACATTCTCTTGTGTAGGATGATTTCACCAACCTTGTCAAACTTGGCTCTGATACCAACTGTCACGGGCTTTCTTTTCACAAGTACTTCCCGTGCAGCACTAGCAAACTTTGCCTCGACTTATCAAAGAAAGCTAGTCAGCCTTGCCCACAAAATACTTACTTAGACTTTGGAAAACTAAGCAAGCTAAGAACACACAAGAGAGCTTAAGAGAATTAGAACTTGTATTGCTTGAATTCTTTGAGGTGATTACAACAAATGAGGCCTTAGCCTATTTATACAACTCCACCTCCTCAATGGACGGTGGTGATCAATTTGATCTAACGATCTACAATGAGCTTCTACACACTTCCTTAGAAATATCTAAGGACTAGAATCCTATGAAACTCTATGAAATTTTATGGGAGGTTTTAGAGAACTCTCTCTAGAACTCTCTCTAGAATAATGTAAAATACTCTACATTATTTACACTTGCCAACCTCACTTAACTAGGCAAGAAGATAGTTGTGACATGCAAGAATACGAAGGGGATAAGAGGCAGTTTTGCTAGCACAGCTCAGGCAAACCAAAGCCTTATAAGTTTTACAAAGAAAATCGTGGAGAACCATCAGAAAAGGAGACTCTGGGAGATCGGGGTCATCAAAGTCATTCACAACATCAGCAAGACAGAGTTCAGTAAGGACGAAATGACTCAAAGAAGGGCGAATGGACACGAGAAAACTGGCATACTAGAAGGGGTAGAGAAGGAAGTTGGTACAGGAGGAGGAAACAACAAGCCATTTTCTCCAACAGCATACACATACCAACCTTCTACAACCAGAACATGACCAACCCTTGTTGGTATTCTTAAGCTTCAAAGTAATAAGTGACTTCCTCTCTCGACGGAGGAAGTGGCAGCGAATATGTTTGTCCCGATTAGTGGACTTGACAAAGTAATACCGCGCTCGAAATGGTTCAAGGTGATGGTGGGTTCTTGTACCAAGTGGATACGTTCACAATCCCAAAGCAAGCACTAGAAATTGCCAGTGGTCTGCCAAGAGGCAAGATTGTTAAATTGTAGAGCCCGAATAGTAAAGAAGAGAGAGGAAGTGGCATTCCAATTGTTATCTGACCTAGGGTTACACAAATGGTGTGAGACGAGGTGGGCGGCCGACATAACGACCATTAGCCGAGCAATGTTCCATTTGAACGAAACAACATGCCTTGCTCTCCACTCAACCAGATCAGAGCGGTAAGGGTCGCGACTTACTTTAGGTTTAATGGGACGACGACCCTTGTAGATTTCAGACCAATGAGGAGGAAGGCGCAAGTAAAGGGGAGAGTTGAAGGAGATATGGCAGAACAAGAATGTGTAGAAGAAGGAATGCAACGCATCTTAATCAAGAGGTGTAGTAAAAAGAGTTTTGCTGAGGACGAGTTGAATCGAACACGGTTATAGAAGCCTTTTTATAGTTGGCAAGAGAACATCCTGAGAAGAGGAAGAGCTCGTTACTATAGTTACTGCTTAGTTACAAGTGAAAGGGATAGTGGAAAATAGGGCTGCGCACGGCCGGTTAACCGGACCGTTTAGCCCAAACCGAGGACCGGCCCGATATTTTAATGCCCAAAATTAAGGACCGAGCCCGGCTTAGGTGACCCCGGTTAACCAGGCTCTCGGTTAACCAAAATTTTAGGCCGGGCCGGTCTCGGTCCTTAAAATTTGGGAGAAAAGGAGGGTTTTAGCTGAATCTGAGCGACCCCTTTGAAGGTGGAGTTGAAGCTCGGTTTCTTGTTCATGGCGCTTCAAATGCTCTTCTACATTCTTCTTGGTTTGGTCTTGGTCGAGCTTCTCTGTTGTTGTAGAGGAGTTTGAAGTGAAGAAGAGTTTCGAGAGAGGGATTGGAGAGGAGTTTCGGGAGTGGCGGAGGGCAAAGTGGGAAGTGAAACAGAGCTTCTTCGCTATCTTTTCCTCTCTATCTCTCAGTGCAGAGTGCTGAAGTGAAGAAGAGTTTCGAGAGAGGGATTGGAGAGGAGTTTCGGGAGTGGCGGAGGGCAAAGTGGGAAGTCAAGCAGAGCTTCTTCGCCATCTCTTCTCTGCCTCCCTATCTCTCCATGCAGAGTGTTGGGTATTTTCAATTTAAGTCTCGGTCCATAATATCTCTATTACAATTCACATCAGTTTTTTGTCCTACGTGGCATATTTAAGTTTGTGGCAGAACTTAAGTGAATAAATCAAACCCCGATACTTTCCTTTTCTCTCCCTCTTCTCCATCTTGTTCTACTCCACAGGGATTCCTGCTTCTCCATCTTCTTCATCTTCTTGCTTCCATCTTTCTTCATCTCACTCTATATTTCTTGACTTCAACACCTCACTTACTTCACTCGCTCCACACATAGGGTGAAAGAGATCCCCAAAGTGAAATTTAGGACAAAAGAGAGATACCCATTGAGGGTTTTCGATCGAATCTCGAACAGTTGGTGAGTTTTCTCTCTCTCAAGTAAGGGTTTTTATGATTGTTCTTTGTGATTTGGGGTCTTTTGTTTTGATGGGTTACTTTCTGATTATATTTTTTTTCAGGTTTGTAAAGGTGTGAAGAGGCATTTTACTCCATAGGAGAGGACGAAAGAAGAAGAAGAAGAAGAAGAAGAAGAAGAAGAAGATAAGATCTAAAGAGGAAGAAGGATCTTACCTTCTAAAACTCTTCTTCTTCAGATCTGAAGAACACACTGATTGAGAGAACCGAACTGAAGAATAACATGAAATCGGTTCAGATCTCCTTCCAGGTAAGATCCTTCTTCTTCTTTAGATCTCCTCTTCTACTTCTTCTTCTTCTTCAGGGTGAGTTTTTCTTTCTGGGTTTTCTGTAAAATATTGAATTTTGATTTTTTCAGGGATAAAAACTGGTGAAATTTTGGAAAGTAGGCTGATTGGGTGAAGATAGAGTAGGAGAGAAGAAATGGGGAGGCTTTATTTGATCAATCTGGAGGGAAAAATCTATAGTTGCAATCACTGCCACACCCATATTTCCTTTTGTGAAGATATCATTTCCAAGGTTTGATTTGATCATTTCCCTTTGTGGAAATCAATTACTTCTCTTCTGCATCTTTGATTATCTAATTTTGGATAAACTTTTGGTCAGAGATAGAAGAGATATATTAGGGAAATCCCTCTTAAGATTGAAAAATCAAAACCCTCCAAAGAGTCAATTTCTTACATTGAGGTTTTACTTAAGCTTTAGAGTAGTAAGATTGAAATTAAGATTGAAAAATCAAAATCTTTTCTAGCTGTTTCTTAAGCTTACAACACTTAATTTGTGGTTTTACTTTGTGTTTTAAAACACCAAAAATTCCAAAACAGAGTCGCCATTTCTCTGTACATTTGTTCATACAAGTAACGCAAGTCCATTCTTGGGTTGATTTCTTCTTCTAGGGTTAGGGTTAGAGCATGGTTTTCAATATGGGGAAAGACAATTCTTTAATCTACAGCTTCGTTGCGCGAGGGATGGTTGCCTTCAAAAGCTTCCCACCACCAACAATCGCTTCACCTATAATTGCGATGGCCATACATTCAATTACCTCATCGAGGACGGGTTCAATAAGTTTTTTAGAATCTCCCTCTTTATTGAATTGTTGTTTCATTGCAATTTCACATTTTGTTCTACCCATTTTGATTGATTTGGAAAATGTTTGTGATTGTTGATGTAGTGGATTTGATTGCTTGAATGTATGATAGATTTCTGTTGTTAGTATTAGAGAACTAAGAGAAGAGAATGTATTGTTTTAGTTTTACACATGTTTGTTGTTGGTTCAGATCTAGGTGTTTAGGTATAGGGTGGGAGAGAAATAGTTACTTCATGAATTGGATTCATGAGATTTTTTTATACTGATTTGGTGCTGTTTAAAATTCGATTGAAAATTGGATTCCTCCTAATATTATCTCAGCCTTTTGGGAGAGAATGTTCAATGTTTTGTCTCCATGGGCAAGTTCCAAACAAGAGTGAAACACGCAAGCTAGAGGAGCATTGAACAAGAATCATGGGGAAAAATAAATGCTCTGTGGCTTGATTTTTCACTCATATTATCAACCATCTAAAGAGTATACATCATCTGATGTAACAACAACTGCATTGGATCCGAAATGAATGAAGATTCACTGTCCAAATGATCACATATTATTCCTTTGTCATGGATTGTGTTCAAGGACTCATCCTTTCAAGTGGGTAAAAAAAAGGCCAATCAATCAATCTGCTCTACTCCAATATAAGAAGATACAAATCAAATTGCAAATTGGGGAAGGTGACTTAACTTGAACCCTTTTCAAATTCAACCAATTCTCAGACTTCTTCCCACCAATTTCATATCATTGCTTCAAAAGTTCTTCTCCACCCATTAGATGTATGACAAATTGATGACTTGAAAAGTATGTCTGAGCATCTACTTTTGTAGTCCACTATGATCTATGTATGAACCATGTAAAAATTTATTTGTTTACCAAAGGCACAAGTCATCCAATTTTTTCTGACATCTCTTTTGATTTGCAACTTATCTCAATTTCAGTCAGCTGTGATCAACTATCACTTTGAAAGCACTGTAAGTCTCTCTTTCTTCCTTCATTTTTTTTCCCTGTGAACCAAATAACTCTCTTACCTATGAAAACAACAGACCTAATTGATTTTTTTTTCTTTTTGGTTATTTGGGTAGGTTTTATGAACATTCCTAATTAGGGGAACGATGTAACAAAAACTGCATTGGATATGAAATGAATGAAGATTCACTGTCAAAATGATCACATTGGTGAATTCAACATTCATCAATGCATCAAGATAGTGATACTTGATTAAAACCATATCTGTGAATAAGTGGAGAATTTGGGGGGGGGGGGGAGACGATAGTGCCATCGGCACGGGTATTACACTAGTATTATTATAATATACATTTTTTTTTTATATTTTTATTTAAGTCGGCCTTTAAACTATTAAGTAAATGTTTGAAAGATGTAATAGCCGCTGCCTAAGAAAGAGAGAGAAGTGATTTGATGTGGGAGAAGGGTGGTAGCTAGCAAACATGAGATAATTCCCTAGATAGGTAGGGATTGAAGGTGAGGTAAGCCCTATATAGGTAGGGGTTGAGTGCAGATTTGTGATTTGTGATTTTATGTGGGAGAAGTGTTTTGTAGGGAATTACCTAGATAGATAGGTAGGGCTGAATTACCTCAAGCATTAGATAGCTAACACCCCACGTGATTATTGAGTTGATGTGGGAGAAGTGTTTTGTAGTTGAGGGTGAGGTAAGCCCAAGATAGGTAGGGGTTGAGTGCAAATTACTCCTGACAGTACACAGTGCAGTTCTCCTTCCCCACCCCACGTGAACTCTCAAAGCAAAAAGAATCCGGGCTGGGCCGTTTAACCGGTGATTTTAAGAATTACAATCGAAGACCGAACCGTAAATATCGGTTCGGTCCAATTTTTAGGACCGAACAGTAAAATATTATTAAAGAACCGGCCCAGACCGGTCCGATCGGTTCGGTTTTCGGTTCAGTTCGGTTATTCGGTCTAAAATTCCCAGCCCTAGTGGAAAATGTGAGTAAACCCATACGGAAGTGGACATAAGTGGTTTCATTTTCATTGGGCGTTATATAGTAATCTAACCCCCAAGTGGGGTGAATGTGCATGCATTGAGACAGTGAGCAGAGTACAGTAACTTACAGGGTGCAAATAGGAGAGAGATACAACGTCAACTAGGTGGGCTGCGCTAAATGTAGCCTATGACATCAGAACAAGCCCAAATAACTTTCAAGACCAAAAGGGGCTAAGAATGAGTTATAAGAAAGCCCAAAGACTGATAAAAGACTCAAGCTCAAGTGGGAAGAAAATGGTGTTCCAAGTGGCAATGTACCACTACATGTGGCGTACATTGCTCTCGTAGTGATGATCAATGTAAAACAAGAAGGTGAACGTAGGAGATGGAAATTGATATAAAATGGAGAGAAAAGACAACTAAGGATGGAACTTGCATGCAAATAGGAGTATGGGGAGAAGAAACCAGAAGAGAAAAGGGAAGAAAATTATATAAAGAGCCTGGTGTAGTCAATTTTTTGTTCCTTGTTTGACCTTGACTTGCTAACCTGCTGACCAGCACAAGGAACACACGTGAGCCACAGACCACCGTTGTGGTGGCCGATGGCACTTCGATGCTAAAGTCAGATAGAGATCTGATGATGGCATGATGTTGTAAACAGGGAATTTGTAGCGTACCTTATCTTACAAACCTCATGTCTTATTTGTAGTGTTGAAGTCCTAGTTCGACCAAGCCATCGGTGGCATAGTTTAGGGAAGAAGATCTTCGTGGAGATCCTTATCTAATTAGGAGTTGTGTTGTGAAGGGAAGTTTCCCTGTTAGACTTGTGCTCTTAGATACACGGAAGATAATTCTCTATCAGAGTGTTGTCCATAGATGGAAGTTTTCATATGCGACGTATACTCTAGTTTTTGCTTTCTAGTTGGAAGCAAAGTGCTGCTGTCTTGCCTGTCCGAAGTTGATCTCTGAGATACTTGCCTTAATAGGGCTTACGAGTATTTGGGATAGTTGTGAGACGAATGGGCTTAGCAGCCTGTAATGATTTGGGTTTGTCTGGCGGACTGCATTGTGCAGGCTTCAAATCGCTTGGGCCGGATCAGTGTTGGGCTAATGCTTGGGCCTGTTATTTCTCGAGATCATCATGACACGTGTACGGTGTAAAAAAGAGGCCATTTTTGTGTATCATCAGCTACTATCCTCGAGTTAATGGGCCATCACATCGGTTCACTAAGTCACTCCTTGAAAAGATATACCGCTCAGGATGATTGAGTTTGAACCGTTGCTTGAGCCATGCGCTTTAGTAATTAAGTGTGCGTCGGTTTAGTGGAGAAGAGGTAGGAAACCAATCCCTATTTAGATCTTCCTTTCTGCAGAGATTGACTCTTCCATTTCTTTGCTTTTAGAGAT
The DNA here is from genome assembly GCA_963556465.1 of Berberis vulgaris. Taxonomy (NCBI): domain Eukaryota; kingdom Viridiplantae; phylum Streptophyta; class Magnoliopsida; order Ranunculales; family Berberidaceae; genus Berberis; species Berberis vulgaris. The sequence goes on along the minus strand of OY747135.1, from coordinate 59,368,593 downwards.
TCTGTTTTGTTCGTCTTTTGATTTAAAGCTTGTTCACATTTTTAATGGCTCGCCAAAACCATCTTGATGATGAGCTTCTAGCCAAGGGCCTCCAGTTCTTTGAAAATAGGTCAATTTTCTGAATCGGGCCTCGCTGAGGACCTACCATTCTATACTCTGAATGATGATCAGACGCCGATGTTTTGTACTGTGGAATACTGCAAACTGGAGTCCATTTTTCTGTTCTTGATAAGATCTGCCTTCTGCCTAGTTGGTACCTAATAGGTACAGGATTATCATTCTTATTTTGATCAGAGCGAATGATGTTGGCGTTCGCGTGACTCCGCGAGTGATCCAATTGTTGACTTCTCCTCGGTTGAATGATAACGCTGTTTGTAAGATGATGTCGTTGGCTTGCTTCCAGAAGTTGCTGGATGACCTCAAGTTATGGCAGAAATATTGTTTCTTGGCTCTATCGGATTCGAAGTACTTCGAGTTTAAGGGTCGTCCACTTGAGCGAGAGTTCAAGCCACTTCTTAAGTAAAAATTCATCTTTTGATTTCGTTTCGCTGATTGTATGCTGATCATCACATGTGTTCTTTGCAGGGAAGTTACACAGAGGAAATTTCTGAGACTTTTGCCTCCTTTATAAGTTCGAAGAGGTCTCACGCTATGGCTGAGCCGACTTTGAAACTGTCTGTTCCAATGAGGGAGGAGTGTGAACCTGACCAGCTCGCCAGGGTGGAGGTTGAAGTATCTGGCTGGGAGAAGGACAACCTGCGATTAGCAAGGGTTGATGACGCGTCGAAGCTGAGTACCGAGCAAGCTTGAAGCTTTGAGCAAGAAGTTGATGTTGGCTGCCATGGTGACTTTTACTGGTGTTGAACAATCTAAAACCGTTTTATTGGAAGGTTCTGATGAAGATTTGCCTGAGGTCCCAAAATTCAATCGTTCTGTTGGTGGATCATCCGACAGTTGCCGCGGTAGCATGGGCTATCCCTTCTGTAGTTTGCATTATTCCCCATCTCGCTCCAGGTCGCATATCAAGGTAATTGATGGTCTGTTGGACAATTATCCTTCTCTTCCTTTGGATTCCGCTGAGCCGACTCGCAATAAATGGTTGGTTGCTGGTGACAAAGGGAAGGTCGCGAATGAGGGCTTAGGTGCGGTGGTGACTACAAAAGGCGGTGCTGGCGTGATTTCGTATCCAGGAGAGCTATATTCGGATGCGCAGATGAGTCTGTTTGCTCCCGAGGAGGATACGCTGGAAGGACACATTGATAAGGGTTTGAAGCATTTTATGCTAAGGATGTCCTATTTGAGCCAGGCGGTCGTCGCTGAGACAAAAGTTGAGGCAACTCGTGAGAGGGTGTACACCATGGAGCATGTCTTATCTACTATACAAAAGCTGTATTCTGATGCTCTTTTCGATATTGAGCTGCTGAGGAAGCAGATTGAGGAGAGGAGACTGGAACAGTCAGCCGTCGATTCCGGGACTCAGAGGGTTAGTCTCGAAGCTTTTGAGTCTGATTTAGCAGAGGTGGTGTCCGCAAGGGACAGATTTAGTCAAGAGTTGAACCTGGTTTGCCATGATTTGGAAGTTGCGCAGGAAGTTGTGGCTAAGATGCGCTCTGAATTGTGGTCTTTTGTTGAGGAGAACACCATGAAGGAGTTTGAATGGGTTTCCCAGATACAACAGCTAGAGTCTGACGTGGAATTCATTGCTCGGGAGGAGAGGAAAGCTAGGGACCAACTTTTCCTGGAGCAACGTGAGCTTAGCGTAGTTAAGAGTAGCTTGGCTACGGAGTAGTCTTAGGTTGATGCGCTGACTGGCAAGCTGGAGCTGTTGGAGCGTGAACTTGCTGAAACAAATATGCACAAGGAAGAACTTCTCAAGGCACAAGGCAAGTGTTAATTATGTTGAGTCGTGCATGGGAGATTAGAGCTGGTGGCATTGATAAAGAAAGAGCATCCGGAATGGGACCTTGCTTATTATAAGATAATATCTTACGCAAACTTTGGAGTGGTCTCTGTGTCGTCAGAAGAAGAGGGCGATCCAGATCAAGGTGCTCAAATTGAGGCACGTACGGACACAAATCATGTTCCTTCTCCCACCAAGCTTAGTTCCTTAGTATTTGTACCCCCTCATGATGAGGAGTAGATTTTATACATTCGCATTTTTTTTGTTTCAACTGTTAATAAAAACATGTTTACTTTGAGTATGCTTTGTACCGCATTATGTTCAGTCTCCCTGCTGCACGCTTTTCATTTTGCTTGTCATTTTACTTTGACATAAGGCTGATTGGGTTAGCAGGAAGTCGAGTGGTCTGTCAGCTGTTAAAATTTTGACCATTTATGTCGTGAATGATTCTGACTTATTCTTCTATGAGGTCTGAGAGTCACTATCGCTCGATTACATCTAATAGTGGGTATTTTGCAGATGGTTTTAGGCTATACTACCCAAGCCGTAGCTCATCCTTAAGGTAAGCAATTGGAGACTTAAGTTGCATATCTGACCGTCGATTGCGGTTGCTGACATGAGTGAACTATTTCAGCTGAGCACATGCGTTGTATTTGAGCTAGAGCGTTTGTCCCGAGTCAGGTTTCGTAAGCTCAAGCTGACATTCGATGTAGCATTCATCCGCGTGTCAGTGGGTTGATTTTTGAGTTGGCTCGAGTGGCCATTGCTGGTATTAGAATGTTAGTTTGTGTGAGTGTAAAGGCGTTGTTTGAGCTGGAATTTACTTCGGCGACACTGTCTTGAGAAGGACTAGTGGTCGTGTGGCAAGCTGTTGACATTAGTCGGGGCTGATTGGGCTCTTACCTTCCAAATCATCTATACCTGCGCGGAGCGGATTACAGGTTTGGGATGTGAGAATTTGGAAATCATTGTTTGTTGGAGAGCGATGATCCCGTGACGAGTCGTCAACATCAGTCTGAGATGACTACACTCCCACCTTCCAAACCATTTATACCCGCGTGGAGCGAGCAACAAGTTTGGGACAAGGGGATTTGGAGACCATGGTCAGTAGAAGAGCTGTGGTCCCATGGCAAGTTGTCGGCATCAGTTCGGGACTGACTAGGCTCCCACCTTCCAAATCATCTACACCCGTGCGTATCGAGCTACAAATTTGAGAGTTTTCGATGACCATGGTCTGTAGAAGAGCAGTGGTCCCGTGACAAGCCGTCAGCATCAGTTCGGGACTGACTAGGCTCATACTTTCCAAACCATCTACACCCGCGCGGAGCGGGCTACAAGTATAGGAGTTGGTAATTCGGCGACCATGGTCTGTAGAAGAGTAGTAGTCTTGTGGCGAACCATCGACATCAATCGAAACTGACTAGGCTCCCACTTTCTAGACCATCTATACTGCGCGCAGTGGGCTACAGGTCTGGGCTTTGACCAGAAGCTGTCATCGTCAGTCGTCATTGGCTAGGCTTACCAGATCGAGTTCGGCGATCGTTGTCCACGAAGGGGGCGACGGTCCCTAGTGAGTCGTCGTTACCAGACGTAAGAACGTTGATTAGACTCCCAATTCCTAAGCCATCAACATCCGCACGGGGTAAACTAAGCATCAGGATGAACCAGAAGCCATCGTCATCAGTCAAAACTAACTAACTTGCCTAGTTAGGTCAGGGCTTCACCTGTTACGGGCTTGTGAGCCTACTTCCGCAGACGGAGTGCTTCGAGCGAATTATTTTTTTTCTCAAAATAGGAAGTACCTTAAATCAGCTACTGATATGCAGGTGTGATCCGTGTGTCAAAAGTGATTAGGGTTTCTACTACTCCTGTCAGGCACATGGTAGAATACCGCTTGAATAGTGGGTTGAGCCCTTGGGTTCGTAAAAGAAGAGCTAGGCCTTGTCGTATGATCAAGACGCCATGTGTACAGTATAGATTGCATGGTGACACGTGTATGACATAGATCACGAGATGGTTGAGTATCGGTTACTCCTCCTAATTAATTGGTTTGTGTGCAACGTCATTAATTCGATGAATGTGGTCCTATGCACTTTCTTTGGGAACCGTTGTTTCCTTATTTTCCATACGGTATTCAATGCTGATAGTTAATGTTGAAACGCCTGTTTGGTGAACCACAATGTCTATATAATGGTGTTTCTTTATCATTGTAGGCATTATTTTCTACAGAGTGCACCTCTTCAGATGTTTTTACTCAAAGAATATGCTTTGGATTTTCCAAAGGCTGAAGGGAGATCTCCAACGCTGGAATCTTTGAATGTTCTGACATTTGTGCCGATGAGTCATGATAAGACTTGCTGTTATGCGTGGTCACCTGTCCTGGGTGAACACCCAATTGGTTCGCTGAGACCTTGTAATTTCTTTTCGTACTGCGTAGAAGAAGTACAGACTTTTTCCCAAGGGATGAGTGTCGTTTACGTGTTGGTGCCCTGTCGATGCTTCAAACCACCTAGTTTCAGAGATAATACCAGCAGCCAACCTTTGAGCGGTTGCCTTCTGCCCTTCTTAGCTAGCCTCGTCATGTTGCGTTGCGTTGGAATTCGAGATTGCGAGACGGAGTGGAGTTGGGCATGACCTGTCGAAGTAGGCCATTGACTCCTAGATGTCCCTCTCATCCCTCAGCGGGAAGGTGCACTCGATCTGTTTCAACATGATACTTGTCCCAAGTTCATTTGGTTGAGCGGATCGAGCATGTGAGTTGGTCGTAGCTTCGGTAGGTGTTTTGCAGGGCATTCGGTTGCTGATTTTGTACCACTTTAGGCCATATTTGAGGGGTGTATCCGTAGAGGCCTTGAATTGAATGCACTATTTCATATTGCTCTTGGAACATCTTCTTCCTAAAAGTCGTTGAGCGGAGGCTACCTTGGGTAATCTTGTTGTCGCTTCTGAGTCTTTTTCAGGAGTCAGATTGTTTAAGCGAGTCTTTACTATATGTCGCATCAGATTTAGATGCTTGTAGTTTGCAGTCTTTTGTACCCGCCTCTGGGCGATCGTTGTTATATCTTTCCAGTAATCAATAGAGTGTGTTTGCGTAATTCTCTTTTATTTATTTAATGATTGCAAATCACATAAGCTTCTAAGAATTAAAACTCTACATATACTATGAAAAAAAAAGCTAAACAATTGAATAGACTAACTGTTGGCGGAGGGAGGTCGACCCAATACTGAAGTGAATTCGCATGGCCATTGCTTGGATCGTTAGTACCTTCAACGAACTGTCAAGTTTTGCTGACGCCGTTGAGGTTATTGAAGAGTAAACCATACGTGGGAGGGTCCTTCCGCGCCCACTTATAGTTGTGGGGTCATGCTCCCATCTGCAGTGACCTCTCTACTTTGTCGGGTTGAAGTGCGGATTGCTTCTGCAATGCTCGAATGTTCTCCGCTGCTAAGTTGGGCCACCGCTGTTGGGATTTTGTCTCCATGTTGATGGAGTTACTTTTCCATAGGTTCTGGGTCTTGCTTATGTTCAACTTGCCCTGTGGGCTCCAGCTGGACTTGGAACATTCTATCTGCTTTAGTGCAGCATAATGGCAGCCCCGTGCCATTGGTTGGTCCCTGCGAATTGTTCCCTCCGAGTTGTTGGCGGTATACTTGACGCACTAGTGAATGGTGGAGATTACTGTTTTCATCTGGTGAAGCCACAGTCTTCCCAGGATGAGGTTATAGGTAGGCGGTGCGTTTACCACCATGAAGTCCAAGAACAAGACCATTCTTAGTTGTGGCTCTCTTGCCACCATTGCTAATCTTATTTTCCTGACTGGAAAACATTTCTCTCCACTGAATCCAATTAGCGGGTAGTCGGAGGATGTCAGGTTCTCCTCCTTGAGGTCCATACTGCGGAACACATTGTAGAACATGACGTTGAGGGGGCTTCTCATGTCAACCAAGGCCCTCTTCACTTCAAACTTTGCGATAGAGATAGAAATGACAAAAGCGTCATTGTACAGTGTGCGGACTCCTTCGAGGTATTTTTCCGTGAAGGTTAAGGTGGGGATATGGCTTTGCACCCTCGAGTAGTAAACACGTTTGTCCTTGTTTGCGGGTTGTGTCCGCATCTCCAGTAGTGTTCGCTTGTGGGACCTGTTCGACTAGTCTTCTTTTGATCCGACTCCATGAAGAACATATATTATGCCCGGAGTTTCCTTTTCAATATCCTTGACTGCTTCTCCTCTTTCTATGGCTTGATCCTATAATTTTCTCTGAACCCAAGAATTCCTTTAGCTTACCCCTGCGAATCTAGTATTTGATCTCGTACCTTAGACTCATGCAGTCGTTGGTGTCATAGCCAACCTCCTTGTGATATGAGCAATACTTGTTGTTGTCACGTTTGGAAGGGTCTCCGTGCTGCTTTGGGGGTCACTTCAGATTTTTCCAATTTTTCATTTAATTAAGGACGTCCGATAAGCTAATATTGAGAGGGGTCATGGATCTAGATCCAACGTAGTTGGAAGCTTTCTCTGGCCTGGCCTAGCCGGAATCCGACCTGTTGTCGTTGCACTTTCGTTTGTTCCTTATTCGTCTTCTCATTTTTTTCCCTCATTTCTGTCTCTAGAATCAGAGAGTTTCTTTTCTACATCAATTTCCTTCTTCGCTGTTTTCATCTCTTCCAGGGTATGTACCTATGGGCACCCTTCAAGTGTTCTGCCATGTCCAGAGAGGGTTCCAAGGTGAGGAAGTCATAAAACTTTCCCTCTCTCAGGCCTGCGATAAAAATTGTCACGGCTGTGTTGTTGCTACAGCTGTCAATGAGTGTCATCTCGTCATTGAAGCACATGACATACTCTCTTAGCGTTTTGTTAGATTTTTGCCTCAGAGAGAGTATGTAGTGTGGTCCTTTCCCGATCCACGGGCTTACAACAAAACGCGTCAGGAATTCTTTGGCGAGTGTCTTGAACAAGTCGATCGATTTTGGCTAGAGGTGTGGAACCATGTCAGTGCTGACCTATTTTGCTAGTGACTTATTTGGCACATCACTGACTCGGAACCTTCTATAAGTGCCGTTACATGCTGGTAATGATGCAATTGATCGAACAGATCGCCGGTCCCGTCATAGAAATCGAGCTTTGGAGAGGTGACTTCTTTGGAAGAGCCTCGTTCAAAATGCGGTCCTTGAACGGTGTAATAGATATGCGATGTAGCACGTCTGGGTCGTGAGCCCCTCTGCGAAGGGGTTTCTGTGGGGCGAGCCTGTCTACCTCGAAGGTCGGGTTCCCGTTGACCGCGCCGCCACCTCAAGTCCAATGAGAACTAGCAGGAGCTTGAATTTCTTGTGCCTGCGCTCTGTTGTCTTTTGGAGATTGGGGGCTGTGTTGCTCCTGATCTCCATTGACGGTTGGAAGGTTCTGCTGTATGAGAATCTCCACTGCTTTAGCGATTTGCTGTATTTGTGACGACAACATATCCATCTTAGGGTCTATCATTGTTGTCGCTAGCGTGAAGGCGTGAGCCTGTTGCATGTATGTCACCGGCACCAATGGGAGCTGTGGTATAGCTCCAGTCTAGCGTTTGACGTGTCCCCTTGTTCTCCATTGTTGCGTGATCTAATAGTCACCATCTTCTTGTATTCTTAACAGAGATGATGCTAGTGAATGGTTGGGAACTTTGTCATCCCCACGGATGGCGCCAAGCTGATGCAATCGATTTTCGCTCCTTGCTTGATCTTGACCTGCTAACCAGCTGTCCTGCACAAGGAACACACGTAAGCCACGGACCACCGTTGTGGTGGTTGATGACACTCCGATGCTAAAGTTAGACAGGGATATGAGGAAGGCGTAATGTTGTAAACAGAGAATTTGTAACGTATCTTAGTTTACCAACCTCATGTCTTATTTATAGTGCTGGAGTCCTGGTTCGACCAGACCATCGGTGGCGTAGTTTCGGGAATAAAATCTTCGTGGATATCCTTCTCTAATTAGGAGTTGTGTCGTGAAAGGAAGTTTCCACATTAAACTTGTGCTCCTAGATACGCGAGAGATAGTTCTCAATTAGAGTGTTGTTCATAGATGGAAGTTTCCATTTGCGACGTATACTCTGGTATTTGCTTCCTAGTTGAAAACAAAGTGCTGCTGTCTTGCCTGTCTAAAGCTGATCCTCGAGATAGTTGCCTTAATAGGGCTTACGGGTATGTGAGATGCGTGGGCTTAGCAGGCTATAATGATTTGGGTCCGTCAGGTAGATTGCATTGTGCGGGCTTGAAACTACTTGGGTCGGATTAGTGTTGGGCTGACACTTGTACCTGTTATTTTTCGAGATCATCATGACGCGTGTATGGAGTAAAAGAGTAGCCATTTTAGTGTATCATCAGGGATGATCATCATACCCACACATGACATAATCCATATATATATAAAGGAGGCCCTTGTCCAATATCCTTGCGAAAACGTCTTTCCCTTTTCAGCCCTTATTGTTTTGTGGAGGTTGCCCAAGGACATGGGCGCATTATGGGCATCTATATCTTGGTTCATTGTGCTTTTAGGAATTTGATATTTAATTCGAAGGACCTGCTCCTCTGTCATTGTAGGTCATTATAGCTTCTAACAAATACTCCCTAGATCCATATATAGCAGTTTCTTGATAAAGCTAAACTTCATGTTGTGTACCTGAGGCTGAAGCTGCAAGTTACCATATAGAGCTTAATGTGGAAAATCACACCATCAGTGCTAAGGCTTCCTCATCCCCACCATGGCCCCTCTATTTTCAGCTTGGAGATTTATTTTGTTCTTCCTTTAGCATTTGCTACCTTTTGGAGTATTTAACGTTCCTCCCAAATCCATCTCATGAGGTATAATTAAGCTTAAGGATTCTTTAGTTTATTGAGCTGAGATTGTCTTCATCGCATATACTAAGCCCCAGTGGCGATCCTAAGTCTACGGGGGCTCTCATTGGAAATTTTTTTTAATGACTTATTTTACTTAAATATGACCTTTCTAGCACTTTGAGATGCAAAATCACTAATTATATTGTTGTAATCAACTTTTTTCTACTAGGTCACTCTTAATAGACATCGTAGCTAACCCATTTAATCTTTCTTGTGACATGGTGGACCGAAGATACAATTTTATCAACTTCAATTTTGAAAAACTTCTCTCAGCGGAGGCTACCGTTATTGGAATAGTCAACAATATTCCATATGTGATCCAGGCATTTGAAAAACCACCATCCATTGTTTGTGAATTATTTAACACTTCAATAGGTTTTTTTACTTCTTCGGGTAAGATGCTACACAAAACTTTTAATTCTAAAGCTGAATCTCTTGCATCAATATCATAAAGATTGTCATGCTTCAAAAGCTATCAACCTTAGTGCAATATGAGGTCACACTTTCATTACCAACGGATTGCAACTTCTTCAAGTCAAACAAAAACCTAAAAGTCTCTCCATATAGTTGAAGTTGTTCAAACCTAATTCTAGAAGAATTAATAGATTTATCTACTATGTATAAAAAGTAGTCAACTCTAAAGGATTCCTCAGTTGAATGTACTAACTCTCCATTGTTAGTCTCATCAAATTGTCTTTTTCTTCTAATGATTCTTTTTGCTTTTTAAAATAGGTTTAATATCCATTGCATTAGCTATTTCTATAGGAAAATATCTCAAACAAAGTTATTACAAAATCTCAACCATTAGATAAATTTAGATCTAAAGGCCTATAAATTGGGTGTGGATTTGGGTAATGAATCTGTGTCTCCTGATCCCAACCCACAATTAACTTTGAGGTAATATATATATATATATATCCCATGCCCAAGGACGCCCCTGCTAAGCCCTTAGTAAACTTGCACGTATTCCTGAGAACTGAAACTAGGGTTGCAAGAAACGTTAGTTGAACATGGAAATCTCCTGGAGTCAATGTGCATGTTCATCATGTTCATTGCTCTTTATGGTAGACCTATCACCTCAACAGCAGAGCAATGGCATGATACTTCTTAATTCAAGAGTTGCATGTTCCATCTTACCGCATCCCATCCTTTACTACTCTGTTCAAATTTACGAAATTGATAACCAATTTTTGCAAAACAATTCCTAGTTCAACTACTGCAAGTTCCTCTATTCAATTGCAGCTGAGTAAGATACTGAATCTCGACGCCATGATCATAACTTGAATGTACTGTCCGACTCTTATTAGGCCCTGGCTCACATCACAAAGGGATACGTTCAGATTCAATGTTGTCCCCGGACTCTTATTAGGTTCTGGCTCAAAAGTATCCATTGGAAGTTTTTGAATCCAATTATCTTTTAATTTGGATAGCTACATTGTGGGGCTAATGATGGGAGAACTTCAAATGGAAGGCTTTTATCCTTCCACCAACTTATCCCTCGAACCAAATCTATTTTTGTGGCATTAGGCCTTTGTAAAAAGAGTTGCAAGGAGGTTAAAAAATGGAGGATTTCATGTTTTCATGGACAACTTCATTTTTGTCTGCCTTTCAAAAAAAAAAAAAAACTTCATTTTTGTCTAATGTCTTGTTAAGTAGATCTTGGTTGCTGAATTTAGCAAGTTAATTACTCCCTTGCTTAGGCTTTGTTTTTGCTTAGGCCTCTGTTTTTTCCCTGATAATAGAAACTTTTATTTGAAGTAAACTGGATACCATCCTTCCCTTGGGGCTTGTGACAAACCATAAATTTTCAAATTTAAACTGGTGGTGCAACTTTTGAAATGGGAGGTAAGACACATTCATCTTATCGGATAGCATAGCTTGGTTGCAAGGCTATTTGTTACACTCCAGTGAGATAACCAAAACCTTATTGATTACCTCTACTGTTTATTAAGACTGTGTTTTCCAGAAGACTGTGTTGTCATCGAAATCCAATTGCAACGCAACCACCTCTTCCAAAGCATCTCACTGTATCAGACACCAAAGCATTGGAGAAACATTATTTATGGTTTTGATGCTTCAAAATCCAGTCTCCAATACGTAAAACTTGCAAAACAAATGTTAAATTGCCAAAGACTACCTTTTTGTGGCCGAAGACACTCCGATGCTTAAGTCAGTAATTTAGTTGGAGATGGAGATAAAACTGGACAAAACTCAGTTAAAATTCCATACATTTGTCGAATATTCCCTGTACCTTTTATAATGGACAAAACTCAGTTAAAGCTCAGTTGCATGACTTAAGCATTTGAGGCGCGACGAAGAGAGATGTTTTTTGTAACAGTCTCCCCTATATGGAGATACGTCCCTGGAGGCGTAATTCCCTCCACGACTCTTTCTATGTAACATTCCTCCCCTTGTGGAAGAACTTAATCGGGCCTGAATTTGGGCCTCTGATTATGATTTATTTTGACGGGCCCAATTTGGGCTTTCGTGACTGAATTTATCTTCTTTGGGCTTCATGACTTGGCTTGGTCTTGAGATACTTATTTCTTGTGATGGACAATTTATGCCACATGTACAACCGAAAAATTGGTATTATTTGATGTATCATCAACTACTCCCCCCTTTGGTTAGTAGGTATATTGACATGGCAACTAACTCGACGACGATTGAACTTTTCGACTTTGTCATTGTTTTGCATTTGATGTTGTTGGCAGTTCTCGGTGGGTTGGTATCCCAATATCTTGTTTGTCTGTTCATTTCTGCGTGTATTTTGGGATTTCGTGCAATTATCGTATCTCGCACGTTGTCCTATGAGCAGTCTCTTCGTTGCTCGGTCCTATAAAAGGGGGTGTGATTGATATTTTCCTCTTTTTATGCTGCTTGATTTTTGAAGAATTTATTCGTCTTTCTTATTCATTTTCTTTGCTCCTTTGTTCCTTCATGATGTTTGTTGCTGATAGACTAGACGGCGATGCGCTTACCCACTTCTCGCCCAAGAAGGCTTCTCAGGCGATGTTGGACAACATTCATTCCGATTATGGCCTGCCATCTGACCTTGAGATTGTTCTGCCTAGGCAGAACGAAAGTCTTTGTGGTCTGAGGACCAGGTATATTGCGTTCTACCCGTGCATGTTCTCTTCTGGCTTTTGATTCCCGGTTTCAGAGTTGTTTTGAGAATATCTAGACTTTTTGGGTATTCTATCCTACTCAAATGGGTCCTAATGGCTGGAGGGTTATGGTTTTTACCTATACGAGAACCATTCTTTTCGGCATTCCCTTAACTATCATAATCCTGCACTCGGTGATTAGTCTGTTGGTGACCAAAAGTATTTGCTTCCTTCACTCTCCCGCATGTTTTGGGAATCTCGATGACAACATTAGGGGCTGGTCGAAGTTTTGGTTTTATGCTTTTGTCAGTTCTAGTTACTTCAGATTACATGGTCATCAGATTGTTTGATTGTTTTGAGTTCCTGACAAACAGAGGGACCTACAGCTCACTGTGGAAGAACAGATGATAAGTGATCATTTCTTGGAGCTTCCTATGATTCGCTTGGGAACATTTCTTTCTGAGGATACACTACAAAAAATCTATCATTTACCAACAAACATAAACTTGTTACTTCCTACAAAATATATTTTGTTGAAAACTTTCCTTGTTAAATAGGTGGCGGGAAGCATTCCCTCCAAATCTAATTTCAAGCGCAAATTGGTTTAACAAAATAGTTTTTTAATGTCCACAAAATACTAGTTCCTTGGTAATTATGGCATTCACAAGAATGAAATATTTTGTTGCTAAAGAAGACTAATTTTAACAACAAATCATTTTCCATGTTAATGAAATATTAACATTTATTCATCTCACTTTTGTAAGGAAATATGTTTTCCTAGATAATAATTACATTATTAGTAATGATTCGGTTCGTTGATAATGATTGATAATTTTTTCCATTAGTTTTTTTTTTGTTAAAGCTCGTTTACTAATTGATAGCAACAAAGTAATATTTCGTTAAAAATTGTAACACTATTGGCAACAATATTTATTCTGTAGCAAGGAAAAATCATTTTGTTGGTAATTAACCTTGTTGATAACAAATTATTTTCGCTGGTAAAAAGTGATAATTACTTTCATAAAAATGTATTTCTCATTAAAGCTCACTAACTATTTTATACTGACAAATCATTATTTTGTTGGAAATGGCATATTATTGGCAACAATTTTTTTTAGAAACAATATCTATTTTAATAACATCAAGGAATCTAGGGAAATTTTTTTTGTTGGTACATGTTTTTTCCAACTAAAAGTGTACTTTTTTTCAAAGGAAGAAAATTTCGTTCACAAAAGCTTTGACTCTAGTAATGTTGTTTGACTGCAGGCTTTAAGTTCTACCTACTAATTGTACTTAATTAAATTCTTTTATAAAGATAAAAAAAATGACTATTAATTAGCTATGCTTCAGAGTCATGCGCATTACATGCGAGGCAAAAAGTTTCTTGTGAAAACACTCAATTGGATTTTTGAAACAAGCTTAAGTGATGATAGTCAACTATCAACCAACACCCATACTTTCAGTTAGAAAAAAAAATTATGATACTTTTTACAGAACCTTTTTTATTCAGGTTTAGTAGAAGAATGATCTCTTGGGAAGTGAGAAAAAAAAGAGAAAAATGAAAAAATGATTTATTTGGTAACATATAATGAATTTGTTTCACGAAATTTATTTATATTTAAAGCTCCAAACTTCTTTACAATAGAAAAATTGTATTTAGTTGAAATTTTTTATTAGTAGCAATGATAGTATGTTATCTGAAAAATTGAATTGCACTTCTTTAACAATAAAATATTATTTTTTGCTAATTATAATATTATAGGTATCAATTTTTCATTGCTAAAGATTGATAAAATTTTCCATGATTTTTTTCCTTTTATGGCTCGTTTTCTTATTTACAATAATTTAATTTTATTTCATTGGGAATATAACCAATTTCAATAACATATCTAGCAATGAAATGCTATTAGTATTTCGCTGCAAATTAAAATGGTGTTATTGTGGATTTTTTTTCATTGCTAAAAGTGGTAAATATTTCACATAAACTAATAGTCGTTAAAATATTTAGTCCTAATTTATAATGACGAAATATTATTTAATAGTCCTTATTATATACATAGCAATTATTTTTTTATTGCAAAAGAAGAGTAATTTGATTTAATAAACTATAAAGTCACACAACACAATTATTCAAATAGCTCAACTGATTTGATCTACTACTAATGGAAGTGAAGCGTGTAGAGGATGTTTGTGCTTGTGTGATTGGCCATACACATGGGTTACCTTGTGCCCATGAGATAAGTAAGTACAAAAATGATGGCCAATCCATCCCTGTATTACGTATCCATTCACACTGGAAGAAACTGTCTAGATTACCAACCATGAGTACACAACATGTGCAATACTACCAGCCCGAGGTTCAACTGTTCATTAATAGATTTGAAGAGGCCATTGAGAATCTTAAACACTAGCTTTTGAATAAGCTCAGGAAACTCGTGACATCTGTGTAGGTTTCCAAGCCAACATTTTTAGACGATCTATCCATTTTATTTACCAGAAGTTGTATATAGACCTCTTGTCATAATGATAATTCTCAAATAACTTTAAGTTTTTTCTTAGGGAGTTAAATGAGATTTCTGTAATTAGAAGACTAATCTTCTCTACTGAACATAATCTTGATTTATGTTGGCAAAAAAAAATAGCTCAATTGGTAAAGATTGTTATAGATTTAACTGCAGGTCAGGAGTTCGAACCCTGTAGACCAAGAGTTGTGTGTGGTATCGTTAGAGTTTGGGAGGTAGACTGGTTGGGTCTTACAGGTGTTATAAGAGCCGATAATGATGAATCGTTTTAATATATAGATGGTTTTTTCATTGGAAATAATTTCCTTTGTAATTGTTAACAGTACCTATGAAAACTTTTGTTGATATACATGCATTTTACCAACAAAATAGTTCTATGATAAAGATAGTTACCTTTTTCCACAACAATTTTCCTTAATGATTCTAAATTTTTTTTTGAAAAAAAATCATAGGTAAAATAATAGTTTTTTTTAAAACAAAATATTTTGTTGGTAAAGATATTTGATTTTTACCAACGAATTTCTTTGGTAGTTGTCAGTATTACCAACACTGTGTTTCTTTGACTTATCAATCGTATTACCAACAAAAATTGTAATTCCTTGGTAAAAACCTTTAGCTACGGGGATGTTGCCATGAACTCAATAACAAATTTTTTCCTTGTTAATAGTTTTTTCAAACAAAATTTTTATTTTCTCAAGGAAAATTTTTTTCTTGAAAAATGCCTTAATTGTTATAGTGATATGGTGAGGCGCAGTGGCTTGTACGCTATGAACGAGGCGAAAAAAGGCTTTTGCTTATTGATTCCCATGCTTAGGAGATCGTTGCTCGTGTTGCTTTCGTAAGTGTTAGTGATGCTAGTGTTGATGGGAAAGTGAGCTCGAACAAACGTGTTACTGATCTCGATGCTCCTATTAGCATTGGTGTTATTGGCCCGACTTTTAGGAAGAGGAAAATTTTGTGGCCTACCAGCCTGTCGAAGCTATTGATGATAAGTCATGGTCGTGTTCTGAGGACGAAGCGGCTTTCTATCCGTGCTGTTACTTGGGTTGCTTCTCGCCCGGGTTCTTATGATAAAAGTCATTGTGAAAATGATTGCTTATCCCTCGAGGAGGCTTAGGAGATGACTTTGGCGATAGAGAGGATTAAATAGGAAACTATTTGTCCGTTGGATAATAATGAAAGGAGGATCCTCTCTGCCTTTGGTACGCCTGACATCGCTGGATACTCTAATGATGATCCTCGAGCCACTAATGATAAGATGATTTAGCTGGCGGTGGAACAGTTTAAGGAGGTTGGTGACCGTGGTCACTGTTGTTCCACCCGCTCTTCCCATCGTTGAAGGTGGTTCCTCTGTGCTTCTGAATCCTCGCGTTCTTCACCCACAGATCAGTTGGAAGGAGTTTAACTCGAAGGATATTCGTGTTAAGTAAGATGGGAAGTTTAACTGGTTTGACCAACTTGACGTGCAAGATGGTGCGTAGGTTGGTTAATGAATGGCATAGGTAGGCGATAGAAAGGCCTTCGATGCATGTGTTGGATCTCAGTACTCATCTCGACCATGGTCTTAGGCAGATAATGGATGGGGTGAATCACCTCACTTATGCAGGGGTGATGGCGTTGGAGTGTAGGACTAGTCGTTGCCAAGTGGCTGCTCTTGATAGGAATTTGGCAGCGTTGTTGCTGGTGCTTTTTCATGTCCTTCGTCAGCTTGATGTACTGACTGAGAAGTGCGCGGATCTGCGGATGGCAGCTGGGGCTACTCTGGTTTTTTTAAAGGAAGTGGAAATTGCATGAGATAAGTCTACTGCAGAGTTTGAGACTTCGACGGCCAATTTGGATGGGGCTCGTGCACAATTGGACGAGTTGGAGAAAAAGCTGTCAGTCAAGAAAGATGGCCATGATTAGGCTCTGCGCTCCGTTGTTGAGCAGTCGGTCAGCCGTAGAACTACTGAAAGGCAGGTGGAACAGTTAATGGTTGCGTTCGATGGAGCTAAGTCAAACATCTCCGCCACGCTGACCATTGTTGAAGGGCAACTATTTTTAGCTAACAATGAGCTTGCTGCGACAAATGACAAGTTGATGATTGTGGAAGTGGAAGATTGGAAGATAGTTGTTAATGGGCGAGTTGAGCTTCTTGACTATATTGAGGGGCTTGGTGTTGATTTATCCGAGTGTCGTCACTTGGTTGATCAAGTATTCCATGATGACGATGCTGAAGAAGGTACCTCGGATCTCCAAAGTGACCTTGTTGAGGAAAATCAGTTATCTTCTCCTCCTTCCAACCAGATTCCATCATCCGCTATTGTCGTTGAGAGGGGGACCTTGTCTTTTTTTTCACTGTCACTGCGGTCTCTCTTCCATCAGATGCTCTCGTTGTTTCTACCATTCTTTCTTCAAATGTTTTATCTTCTTCTCTAGATATAATAGAATAATCTTATGAATGAGAACTTTTTCTCTTTGATGATAATGTATTACCTTCTATTTAATTTCCGTTTCGCATGCTTTCTCCTTGAGGTTGCGATTTTTCTCTTGGGTCATTTGTTATGATGTGTGTGCTTTCATTGTCAAGTCTTTTGTGGTAAATACTGGGGAGTTGGGCTTACCCGTATTGTATTATTTTCTATTTAATTTACACTTCGCATGCTTCTCCTTGAGGTTGTGATTGATCTATTTCTGTTTTTGCATTTTTTCGCCGACCGTTCAATGGTTTTCTTTGTTCCTGTCAATCGAGGTATATATTTTCCCTAATAAGATCCACAAGTGTTCACATGCCAAGGTGTTTTGAAGCATTTTTTTATTTCGTTGTGAGTGAATTGACTCGCTTTTTTTAGATGGATCCGCATCGTATTGTGTATTTCCGCTTCTTGGTCTGACATATGGGGCTGAATAAGTCGATTCATTCGTCCGAACTTTTACTTTGTTGGTCTATCGTATTAGTCGACCCAAAATTTATTTGAATAAGTTGACTCACTCGTCCCAACCTTTACTTCGTTGGTCTGACGTATCAGTGGCCCCGAAGTTTATTTGAATAAGTTTACTAATTTGTCTCAACTTTTATTTCATTGGTCTGACATATCAGTCGACTCGAAGTTTATTTGAATCAGTTGACTAGTTCGTCTCAACTTTTACTTTGATGGTCTGACGTATCAGTCGACTCGAAGTTTATTTGAATAAGTTGACTTGTTCATCCCAACTTTCACTTCGTGGTTGATCAGACCAAAAGTTTAGTGTCCGACTTATACGTCCTAACATTTTGGTACGCCGAGAGCTTCTCATCGTTTGGATTGCATGCAACAATTTCTAGCGTAAGATGGGAGTTTTGAACACGGAATTTTATTATTAACTTCGTTTTCAGGTGTTTAACAACCTATAGTATTAGTAGTCATCTCTTTCTCATAAAGTTATGTTGTGAGGCTGCATTGTGTCTTTTTGATTGTTTCTTAATTTTCTGTAGTTTTGTTTCCTGTGTATGCTTGTTGTGCGATAGCTAATGAACTCGGAATGCTTCTTAATCGAGTTGTTGGGTGTGTGCCATTGGCAGGTTTGTTCGAACGGGCAGAATAGGATGTAGTCCTAAATTGTCCAGTCATGCTCACATCAGTTCCTGGAGCTAAGGCTTCGTTCGTCGATTTGTAGAGTTTGTTTGTGTTATCTTTGTTGTCAGTAGTGTAAGAGGCGTTGTTGGCCTTGTCGTTGACAATGGTCAAGCTTGTAAGTTTATTTTAATTTTGTCTATTGTTTGGCCCACATTTGAATTCCCATTTTCCTCATTGCTTCTTGTTTGGGTTGTCGTATCGATTCATTTGGTCTCGTTTGATAGCGTTGGCGCTTCAGGTTTTTCATAAATCAACTCGAGTGAAATATGACATTGGCGAGCTTGGTTGGTCATTTTATTCAGTTACGCAGTATAAGGCGTATATCAGCTCTCTGGTTTGTTCCTTAGATCCCGTGGTGGTTTTCGCCTTCTCATTTCCTTTGAGATGTTTATTCGGTAACCCAACAAATTCGTCAAATCATCCTCTTTGAAATCAATTGTTCGATTTCACCTTTAAGGTTGTAGCAGTCTTCAGTATCGGGCTCGTGATCCTTATGGAAAGAGCAGTACTTGCTTTTATCTCGCCCTTCAGGGTCTCCTCTCATTTTGAGTGGCAGTTGACATCTTCCCATCTCGTCATGTGTTTCAGCATGTCTGCTCAGTTGGTCTTCAAGTTTGTATATGGTTTGTATGTTTTTTTCGTCACGCTTAATACTCGCTCATGTTTGTGACTCGTTGAATGCGGTTTTTTGGGTTCCTACTTGTTAAATTCGGGTTTCCCGTTAGTCCGGTGTTTTTTTGACTGGACGTTTTCCTCCCGGGATCTGTCAGCTCTCCTTCTTTCTTCCCTATTTTCTTGCCTCTTTGAGTCGGCTTCCCTTTCAGATTCATTGTTCTTTTTGGAGGATATCATCTCCTTGAGAGTGATGTGCTTCTGTGCAGTTTGTAATAGAATCGCCATGTTCTTTGGGGGTTCCAGATTCAGAGCATCAAAAAAGGGTCCCCTTTTGAGTTTGGACGTGAAAGTAGAGGTGGCCATGTCGTCGCTACATCTGTCAATCATAGTTAACTCGTTAGTGAAATGAGTAACATACTTTCTTATTGTCACTTTGGGCTCCTGTTTGATGTGGAGCCAGTAATGCAGCACTTTCTTCATTCGTTGACTGCCGATGAACCTTGTATGTAGGCGGTGGCCTGCGCCTGGAATCAGTCTATTGACCTTGGTGGTAGGTTGTTCAACCAATTCATTGTTGTGGAGGTACGACTGGTTGGAATGTTCTGCACAAGATGGATTCCGTGCTCTTCGTTAATGATATCATGTGGTAAAAATGTCACAAATGGTCAGTTGGATCGGTAGTACCATCGTAAGCTTCAAATTTTGGTGGAGTGAACTTTTTTGGCATAGGGGCCACCATGAGTGTGTCGGATAATTGTGGTCTGGCCAGTTCGTACAATATATTAGGATTCGTGGCTTCTATCCTAAATGGGATTTCAGTAGGGGTCTCATCACTCTGTGGGGTCCCCTCTTTAAATGGTTCACTAATTTTGAGATTTACCTGTTGAGGTTCTGCAAGTACTTCGTTGGCCGGGTTTTCCTAGGGTAATGCTTGGGCGGGTCGACGGACTGGGCACGTTCCTGGTCAAATGTTTCTACCGCTTTGACCATACGCTCCATCTAGGACATGAGTTGGTCTACATGAAGGTTTGTGGTGGCGCTTCCAAACGTCTGGGATGCAAGTGCCACCTCATGTTGCGGCTCTCCGTTGTCGGGCATGGACGCCTTGATGTTTGTCGCTGGATCCATGGTGCGCGCTATTGGCAGCGTAGTTTCTTTGGTGAAGGGAATGTCTTGATTATTGTCGAGTTGAAGATCTATAGAATGTGTCATTTTTTTCAAGGGCTCTTTCAGTCATCAATCAGAACCGAGAGGTTTTTGTTGCTATGAATTTTCTTCTTGAAAGGAAAATTTGTCGTTCTTCACGGACGGCGCCAAATTGATGCATTCAAAATCCAGTCTTCATTAAGTAAAACTTGCACAACAAATGTTAGATTGCCAAAGAACACTTTTTATGTGGTCGAAGGCGCTCCGATGCTTAAGTGAATAACTCAGTTTGAGATGAAGATAAAACTGGACAGAACTCAGTTAAAATTACATACCTTTACCTTTTATAATGGTTGCTGTAAGTTCCCTGCGTGACTTAAGCATGTGAGGCTCGACGAGGGGAAACGTTCTGTGTAACAGTCTCCTCTTTAATGGAGATACGTCCATGGAGGCGTAATTCCCTCCACGACTCTCTTTTTATATAACATTCCTTCCCTTGAGTGAGAACTTTCTCGGGTCTGGATTTGAGCCTCTGATTATGATTTATTCTGATGAGCCCTGTTTAGGCTTTTGTGACTGAATTTGTCTTCTTTGGGATTCATGACTTGGTCTGGTCTTGAGATACTTATTTCTCATGATAAAGAAGTTTGTCTTATTTGATGTATCATCAGGTTTCATCTCTCATATCGATCCACCTGTTTAGAAAGCTAACCTTGATAGGAAATATCACCGAGCACTTGTGAGATTGGTTACCCACTTTTTAACTTGATTCATTTTTTTCTTGGATGTTTGCTCCATAAGTGACATCCTTGAGGCTAGGGCATCTCCCCTCGCTAGATATCTAAGAACTTCAAATTTTTTTTGGCTAAAGTAAGCGATTAATCTTGACAACTTGCCAAATAACATACTTTCTTATTGTCACCTCAGGCTTCTGTTTGATGTGGAGTAAGTAATGCAGCCACTTCCTCATTCGTTCACTGTTGATGAACCTCGTGATGTAGGCGGTGGCCAGCACCTGGAATGAGTATATTGACCTTTGTGGTAGGCTGCTGAACCAATTCATTGCTGTCGAGGTCAGATAGGTTGGAAATGTCCTGCACAAGATGGATTATGTGCTCTCCATTAATGGTGGAGTGAACTTTTTTGGCATAGGGTCACCATGAGTGCGTCGGAGAATGGTGGTTTTGCCAGTTCGTACAATATATTAGGATTCGTGACTCCGATCTTGAATGAGATTTTAGCAGGCGTCTCACTGCTCTGTGGGGTCTCCTCTTTAAATGGTTCACTGCTTTCGAGATATACTTGTTGAGGTTCTGCACGAACTTTGTTTGTCGGGTTTTGTTGGGGCAATGCTTGGGTGGGGTCGGTGGACTGTGCACGTTCTTGGGTGAATTTTTCCACCGCTTTGACCATACGCTCCATCTGGGACATGACTAGGTCTACACGAGGGTCTGTGGTGGCGCCTTTAGACTTCTGGGATGCTTGAGCCACCTCGTGTTGCGGTTTTTGGTTATCGGGCATGGTCGCCTCGATGTTTGTCGCTGGATACGTGGGGCGTGCTATTTGTAGCATAGTTTCTTCAGTAGAGAGATTGTCTCGATTGTTGTCGGGTTGAGGATCTGTAGAATGTGTCATTTTGTTTTGAGGGCTCTTTCAGTCATTGATCAGAACTGAGAGATTTTGCTGCTATGAATTTTCTTCTTGAAAGGAAAACTTGTCGTTCCCCACGGACGACACCAAACTGATGCGTCCAAAATTCAGTCTCCAATATATAAAATCTGCAAAACAAATGTTAGATTGCCAAAAACCATCTTTTTGGTGGTCGAAGGTGCTCTGATGCTTAAGTCAGCAATTTAGTTGAAGATGAAGATAAAACTGGACAGAACTCAGTTAAAATTGCATACCTTTGTCGAATGTTCCCATTACCTTTTATAATGGTTGCTGTAAATTCCCTGCGTAACTTAAGCATATAAGGCTCGATTGGGGAGACGTTCTCGATAACAGTCTCCTCTTTTATGGAGATACATCCGTGAAGGCGTAACTCCCTCCACGACTCTATTTCTATGTAACGTTCCTCCTCCTTGAGAGAGAACATTATCGGCCTTGGAATTGAGCCTCTGATTATGATTTAGTCTGATGGACCCTGTTAGGGCTTTCATGACTGAATTTGTCTTCTTTGGGCTTCATGACTTGGCTTGGTCTTGAGATACTTATTTCTCGTGAGAGAGAAGTTTGTCTTATTTAATGTATCATCAGGTTTCACCCCTCATATCGATCCACCTGCGTTGAAAACTAACCCTAATAGGAAATATCACCAAGCACTTGTGAGATTGGTGGCGCATTTTTCAACTTGATTAAACTTTTTCTTGGATGTTTGCTCCATAAGTGATATCGATGAGGCTAGGGCATCTCCTCTCGCCAGATATTTAAGTACTTCAATTCTTTTTTTGGTTAAAGTAAGCAGTTAATCTTGACAACTCACCAAGATAACATACTTTCTTATTGTCACATCGAGCTTCTGTTTGATGTGGAGCAAGTAGTGCATCCCCTTCCTCATTCATTGACTGTCGATGAAATTCATGATGTAGGCGGTAGCCAACACCTGGAATGAGTCTATTGACCTTCATGGTACGATGTTGAACCAATTCTTTGCTGTGGAGGTGGGACTGGTTGAAAATGTTCTGCACAAGATGGATTTTGTGTTATCATTTAATGACATCATGTGATCAAAGTGTCACAAATGGTAAATTGGATTGGTACCATCATAAGCTTCAAATTTTGGTGCTTTTCAAAAAAAAAAGCTTCAAATTTTGGTAGAGTGAATTTTTTTGGCATAGGGTTCACCATGAGTGCGTCGGTGAATGGTGGTCATCTGGCCAGTTCGCACAATATATTAGGATCCATGACTCTGATCCTGAATGGGATTTCAGCTGGGGTCTACAGCTCTGTGGGGTCCTCCTTTTAAATGGTTCATTGCTTTCAAGATTTACTTGTTGAGGTTTTGCAGAAACTTTGTTAGCCGGGTTTTATTAGGGCGGTGCTTGGGCGAGGTCGGCGGACTGATTAAATTCCTGGGTGAATTTTTCTACCGCTTTTACCATACTCTCCATCTGGGACACGAGTAGGTCTACGCAATGGTCTGTGGTGGCTCCTTTAGACGTCTAGGATGTCTGAGCCACCTCGTGTTGCGCTTCACTGTTGTTGGGCATGGTCATTTCGATGTTCTTCGCTGGATCCATGGACACGCTATTGGTAGCGTAGTTTTTCGGTGGGGGATTGTCTTGACTGTTGTCGGGTTGAGGATCTGCAGAATGTGTCATTTAGTTTTGAGAGCTCTTTCAATCATCGATCAGAACTGAGAGATTTTTGTTGCTATGAATTTTCTTCGTGAAAGGATAACTTGTTGTTCCCCACGGACAACACCAAACTGATGCATCCAAAATTCAGTCTCCAATAAATAAAATCGGCAAAACAAATGTTAGATTGCCAAAGACCACATTTTTGGTGGCTGAAGGCGCTCCGATGCTTTTGTCAATAACTCAGTTGGAGATGGAGATAAAACTACAAAGAACTCAGTTAAAATTGCAAACCTTTTTCGAATGTTCCATTTACCTTTTATAATGGTTGTTGTAAATTCCCTGCGTGACTTAAGTATATGTGAGGCTCGACGAAGGGAGACATTCTCTATAACAGTCTCCTCCTTTATGGAGATACGTCCATGGAGGCGTAATTCTCTCCACGACCCTCTTTCTATGTAACGCTCCTTTCCCTTGAGGGAGAACTTAATCGTGCCTATATTTGAGCCTCAGATTATGATTTATTCTAACGGGTCATGTTTGGGATTTCGTGATTGAATTTGTCTTCGTTGGGTTTTATGACTTGGCCTGGTTTTGAGATATTTATTTCTCGTGATAAAGAAGTTTGTCTTATTTGATGTATCATCAGGTTTCATCCCTCATATCGATCCACCTGTGTTGAAAGCTAACCCTGTTAGGAAATATCACCGGGCACTTGTGTGATTGGTGATCCTCTTTTTAACTTGATTCATTTTATTCTTGGATGTTTGCTCCGTAAATGACATCCATGGGGCTAGGGTCTCTCCCCTCATCAGATAACTTAGCACTTCAATTAGTTTTTTGGTTAAAGTAAACACTTAATCTTGAAAACTTGGCAAAAGTGTGATAGCTCAATGGTTAAGCAGTGGTGGATGGTATTACTACAAGGTCACAAGTTCAAACCCAAATGGCGGCATCTAACGTGGGAGGGATTAAGGATTAAATTTTTTTTTTCAACTTAGTGATTTCAAGTCTCTTCCATAGATTTGACGTCTCAACCACAAAGTGGAGTCCCTACTTTAATCAACCCATACCCTTTTCCTTCCAAAGTGATTCTAGTAGCGAAAGTAATATATGTTTTTTTGTTACATGTCAAAGAATGCGTCAGATTTTCATAACTGGTATGTCAAAAAAGTGTTGCACACCATGGAGAAGAATTTCTTGTCTTTTAAATTTTGGGCATCGGTTATAAGGGACAAAACATCGTTGTGTACTTGTGTCAATGCCAAATAGGCCTCATTTTTTCCCCCTCGCAACCCAATAGACTATCATCATAGTTCTTTGAACAACTAGATCATGTTTTGTTGGGCACCTCGAGAAGCATGCGAGTCTCCCAAAACTTTAACACGTTAATTTTAGGGTGTGTTTGATTGCATAGAATCATGTCATGAAAATTCATGAGGGACCCCCTATTTTTAGGCTAAATTGATGTATTACTCCACATCCACCAAACACCCTTTAATATCCATATAAATTTAGCTCAAAGGCACAACGAGAAGTATCGTTCATGTACAAGGTTCTACTTGAAGCGCACAAACAAAATCTAAGGAGAAAATTGGTTTTAGTCCTTTAAAGCCCATCTTCTGTTTGAATTTTAAAAAGATCATAATTATGTTAGTGGGGTTTAATGAAGTTGATATTGTTGGAAAGCTTTCATTCTTCGAAATACTACCAATTTTGAATAAAAAAGTATGTTGCATCAACATAAGTCAAGTTGGATCATGAAGGCATATCAAGTAGAGTCTGATGATATGTGGAATGCAGGGACATCGAAGAGGATGTGAAGTGAACTATTGCTGGAGTACCAAAGCCACTATGCTGGAGTGTTGAAATTAGGGGTGGGCATCCCATCCCGCAATCTCAATCCTGTCCCATTCTGTCGCATTTTTTTCAGGTTCTTTTGGATTGATAAAACCTATCCCGATCTTGTCCCGTCCTGATCTATAGTGGGATGAGATTGGGATGGAGATTTTCATTCTCGCCCATCCTGTTCTGTCCCAAACTTATTTATTTAATATTATATTATTAATTTCAAAATTATATGCATGAAAGTGGGTTTTCTTAACATACATTATTATTATTATTATTATTATTGACATTTCTATATTATAACAACACAAGAGTGCTATATTGATAGAAAAAATTAAATCTACTATTTAATGAATTAACTAAGCAGATTCAAACAATGTCATTTTTATTCGAAGTCAAGAAGGAATTGTTACTATTCTGTGTCAATTCAAATAGTATATTTGCTTACCAATTTACTTATAATTAAGTTCTTGATTGACAAACTCATGCATGACTCCCACTACAACATCATTAGTTTGAGGCACTTGACGAATTGAAGGCCCAATTCCAAGACTGAAATGGGCTTGGTTCACATGGTGAGTGATATTAAACTTGGCTTCAATCATAGGGTTATACATATGGGTGTATAATATGATTCTTCCAGAGGTTGATTGAAATCCTACCCAAAAATATATTATTTTTAAACATATCAACAATCACCCTATGCTCATTCCGTTCCATCCCCAGGATAAAACAATTGGGGATTGGGATGAGGTCCATCCCATCCCATGCCCACCCTGAGTGAAAATAGTGGGTAGAGTGCGAGAGGTATAAAAAGAGAATTAAACCAAGTTTTCTTAGAAGTGATTCACATCAGTGCTGAATAACATGAACTATTAACTGGGGAGAAAAAGACAGCTAAAATTGCTATAAGGTGTTTAATAATTTGTACCCTCAATGTCAAATTTGGTACATAATAGAGCAATGATCAATAATTATGCCTTTTACCAATATATCATTCACTGTTCTCTGAGGTGCCTATCACCGAAATCTACAGAAGCTACTGGCTTGGAGA
The DNA here is from genome assembly GCA_963556465.1 of Berberis vulgaris. NCBI lineage: Eukaryota > Viridiplantae > Streptophyta > Magnoliopsida > Ranunculales > Berberidaceae > Berberis > Berberis vulgaris. The sequence continues at coordinate 59,342,632 of OY747135.1, read as the reverse complement.
TCAACATAAAAAAGAAGAGTTTAATAGATTTTAATGTCGTTTTAGTGTAAAACATTAGAAACTATTAAATAGGGTGATGCATCCGAATCCATCCCTATCGATTCCTGACCTGCAAAATGAACAACGATGAGCTAAGGATCACCGTTCTGCTGACCAAAGGCACTCTGATGCTAAAGTCAGGTGACTGAGTAAGGATGGATGTAGACTGTAAATTTGATTGCAAGTGTGTACCTTTCTCATCCCCTTTGTTCACCTTATATAGTGAGTATTTTACTCATTCATTGACTCTATCGTCGAGGCGTGATGGAGGGAGGATATCTCGCAGAGAATCTTACCTGTCAATGATTGGATTCCATTCGACACTTGGCTCTGTTTGCGACAACCCAGGGATCTGCGTTCGGGCCTTATTTTCAGGGGCCAAGCCATGTTGGGCTCGCATGATCTAGGCTTGGGAGCCGACTTACGAGCTAAATAATGACTTGGTAGAGTCAGGGTTGGACCATGCTTGGGCCTGCTCGAGACCACACTAAGGCCTTACTGTATTAGGGTTGGCCTATGCCACATGTGTGGCTATGACTGAATGATTGTTTGATGTGTCATCAGTTACTCCCTCTAATTAGTGGGGCTGCATATAGAGCCACCAACTGGTTGTGCATGGGGGAATTCACGATGCCGTGATGGCATATTTTGACGCCTTTTCAGTTCTTGTGCTGTAGTTAATGTTTTTGCAGCAATTAGGTAATCACTTCTCTCATACGTCAAACCTATATAAGTTTACTTTTGGGGTAGTTTTATTTTTTAACCTTCTAGAGCTTCCATATGTTTTTTATTCTTAGTTTTTCCAGTTCAACCAAGCTCGAACCTTCATACCGACCTTATTTTTCGCTTGAGCACTGCGGTGTGCTTTGACTTTTTTAGAGGCCGCTAACGTTAGAGAATGACTTAGCCGATCTCTTTCGACAGTATAAAGTTCCTGATGATCTTGAACTGTCGCTATTTGCGAAGGGCGAGTCTCAAACTTTTCTAATGGAGGGATTCATTTGCATGTACAAGGCCATGTTCGAGGCTGGTATGAGCTTGTCCGTTTGTGATGCCATTTAGCATTTTCTATCTTATCAAGGTATTGCCCTAGCCTAGATAGCGTCGAGCGGGTAGAGTATAATGATTGTCACATTGATTAGGGCGAGAGATGTGGAGTTCCATCTGTCGACAAAAAATTCTTAATCTCTAACCTCCATCAAGATAAATAAGCTCAACGTTTGTTGGCTGGTGAAACCCCATTGCCTGGATGGCACATTGGAGGATGTGAAAGACTGGCAACAATATTGTTTTTATGCTTTTGTAAAGTCTGTACTTCACCCATGATTTCCAAATGATCTTCCGTAACTTCAGAAATCTTAGTAAGTTTCGTATATTCCCTTTGCTTTTTGTGTTTAATACAACATTTGTTGTTATCTGACTTATCCATTGTTCCTAGTTAGGGGTACACGACCTTGTTGTTCTCTCTCCTATGGTGGAAAAAATGAAGGCCAAATTTCTTTCTCTGCCACCAATGCCTATTCCAAACGTTCTCTAGCCGGGAAATATTAGGAGGAGTGGCTTGTTTTCCCGTGCAACTAGAAATGTGGGGCGTACTCCGACCGCTCTCGTTGGTTCTTCTTTTGGTGTCGATATACAAGCACTTGGATCTCAGAAGAAGAAAGTATCTAGGATGTCTAGTCCGTCGAACATGAAAGTTCTTGAGTGACTACTCCCCCCCCCCCTTCGTTGGTCGAAGAGGATCAAAGAAGGGAACTGCTCCTGTTGTCTCTTTGAATGATCTAGAAATGGACATCGTGGACGTGACTACAGGCGATCAGAAGTCCTTAAAGGCCTCTTCCGCCCCCAATTTAAGTGTGGGGCAACTCGCTTTGGTCAGTACTGCCCTTGACTCATAAACGGGTTTGGCTGTCGCAGTACAACAGATGGTTCTAGAAGTCATTTCCCATGGTTTGCCTTTGGACCTAGAGGTACACGAGGAAGGGACGGGCCTGCTGTCTTTGAAGCGTAGTGTCAGTCTGCAAATTGAACTATTAGCTAAGCTCCCAATCCCTATTGTGGACAAGGGAAAGTAGGTTGCTGAATCTTTCCCTTAAGAATTTGTAAGATGGGGAACAGGTGAGGTACCAGGAGGTGGACCATAGGACCAGAGATTGGTTGCAAGCTAGCCGATTTTGAAGGTAGTCTGGCCAGAGCATTCAATAAGCTATCCGTCTCAAAAACTCGATTGGAGGCTATGGAGAAGGAGCTAACCGTGGTTGCCAACTCTGCTACGCTCAGTAAGATTGCTGCTGGTAGGCTAGAGTTGCTGGACTTAATTGAACAGACTAATCCGTCGCCAAACTAAGACTAGATTTAGGTAGTCAAGTCCCCTTCCATCTGTAGTAGTGCTTAATCGGGACTAGAACCCCTTCTTTAGCTCGAATGGGTCGTCTTGATAATAATGCGAATTTAATGTTTAAGAAGGCTTAAGTTGTGGAGTAGTCATTTTTACCCAAGCATATCGGGTTATTGTGGCATCATAAATCTTACTTCGAATAGGAGTCAAACTTGGGCAGACAGTTTCTGGGTCTAAATGACTAGACTTCCATGAAGAATCTCAACCCTATGTATAACTGTAGAAGTTAGGCGTTTTAGGAATCATATCTTGTCTAAACGAACTAAGTTTCGACGGTGTACGAGCTCAATACTGAAAAGGAGTTGAGCTGACGGGAAGTCGTCTATGCCCGAATGGACTAGACTTCCACGACGAGCCCTAATCCTAAACATGAGTTAGGTTATGGATAAGTCATTTATGTCCGGACGGACTAGACTTTTGTAGTATATGGGCTCAATCCTGAAGAGGAGTTGAGTTGTTGGGAAGTTGTCTCCACCCAAATGGACTAAACTTCTATGACGAACCCTAATCCTAAACAAGAGTTAGGTTATGAAGAAGCCATTTTTATCCGAACGGACTAGTTTCTGCAATATATGGGCTCAATCCTGAAGAGGAGTTGAGCTGTCAGGAAGTCGTATCTGCTCGAATGGACTAGACTTCTACTGTGAACCCTAATCCTGATCAAGATGTGGAGAATTTGTTTTGTCCGAATGGACTAGACTTTTATAGTATACAGATTCAATCTTGAAGAGAAATTGAGCTGTGGAGAAGTCGTCTATGCCCGAATGGGCTAGACTCCTATCATGAACTCTAATCCTGAACACGAGTTAGACTGTGGAGAAGTCATCTTTGTCTGAATGGACTAGACTTTTATAGTATACTAGCTCAATCCTGTAGAGGAGTTGAGCTGTGGAGAAGTTATCTCTGCCCGAATGCGCTAAATTCCTACCATGAACACTAATCTTGAATAGGAGTTAGGCTGTGGAAAAGTCCTTATTGTTCGAACGGACTAGAGTTTATAGTATATGTGCTCAATCCTGTAGAGGAGTTGAGCTGTAGAAAAGTCGTTTTGCCCAAATGGGCTAGACTCCTATCATTAACCATAATCCTGAATAGGAGTTATGCTATGGAAAGGTCGTATTTGTCCGAATAGACTAGACTTCTATCAAGCGGACTAGGTCACTTGTGCAGCGAATTGTCAACATCTTGAACATGACTGTACTCAACCGTTGTGCGCCATCTGGTCCCTTTCGTGTGATGAGCCGTCACAAGACTGAACTCGACTCGCTTTACATCACTGTTGTTCCTGGGGTGGACTAGGTCACTTAGACGCGACAAGTTGTTGAGAACCTTAATAGGATTAGACTTGGCTGTTGTGCGCCATCGCGGCTCCCATGGTCAGAACATGTTATTCATGCGCGGTGAGCTGTCGCGAGACAGGGCTCGATCCGCTTTGCAGAGTCGTGGTTCATCAGGCGGATTAGGTTACTTAGACGCAATGAGTTGTCAACATCCTTAATAGGACTAGACTCGACCACTGTGTGCCATCGTGGTCCCCTTGGTCCGATCAAGTTGTTCATACGCGATGAGCCATCGCAAGACTGAGCTCGGTCCACTTTGAAGTGTCATGGTTCCTTAGGCAGACTAGGTCACTTAGACGTGTCTAATTGTCAACATTCTTAATTGGACTAGACTCGGTCGTTGTTCGCCATTTTGTTCCCTCTGGTCATACTAGGTTTCCCTTTGATCGGATTAGGTTATGAGCCATTGCGAGACGGGGATCTGTCCGCTTTACGATTTCATTGTTCCTTAGGCAGACTAGGTCAGTTAGACACGCGAAGTTTTCAACATCTTTAATAGGACTAGACTCGGCCGTTGTGTGCCATTTTGTTCCCTCTGGTCATACTAGGTTGCCCCTGTATAAAAATTTGAGTGTGAAATGACATCGTTGTCAAATATAGTATCTTTATTGATAATTCCTCTTTAAATGTTCTACATGATATTCTCCCCACTCAAGTTCTCTGACCAGTGGGCTTTTGGCCCATTGGTTCTTCTTCAGGGGGCTTTTTAAGGTAAAATTACTATTTGCCTGATTGTTTTATCGCTACGTAGTCGCACTCTCTTGCGGTTGATTGATCTCCTCTAATATATCGGCGAGGTACTTGAGGCATTGATGCCGAGTAGAGACGACCGCTCCCATCTGGTGGAGCCAAGGCATGCTCAAAATCACGTTGTATGCATAAGGGGCGTCTATGACAATGAATTTCGTCATTAGAACTCTTATTAGGTCTGGTCCCCTTGCTACCACGAGCAGCCAAATGCTTCTGACTGGGTAACTCCGTGCGCAACTCAAGCCGATCATGGCCTGCTTGCGCGACTTCAACTCTTTTTTCCTCAGCTGCATCCTGAGGGATGCCTTCAAGAACGAGATGTTGGCTAAGCTCCCCATATCCACTAGTGACCTCTTCACACCCCACTTTGCTATCCTGATCGTGATGACCAAGGCGTCATTGTGTGGGGAGTGGATCCCTTGCATGTCTTGCTCTGTGAATGCCAGATCCGATGTTGAATGCTCTATTTGGGCATGTTGGATAGGTCGGTTTCCATAGTGGAAACCTATCCGTAGTTCTCGGACTGCTCTTTTCTTCAACCGATTTGACCCTTTATGTTCATCGTGTTTACTGTGTAGGACGTAGATAATATCTGCAGTTTTCTCCGTGACTCTGGTGCATGCTCTTCCTTTCCTATCACTTGGGGCCACTTTTCGTTAGGGCTTACAAATTCATAGAGTTTCCCCTTTTGTATAAAGTACTCAATATCATTCTTGAGAGTTTGGCAGTCCCAAATAATGTGACCGTGGTTGAAGAAACATAAAAATGGTCACACCCCTGAGCCATACATGTGTCATGATGATCTCGAGGAATTACAAACCCCAGCATCAGCCCAACACTGATCCAGCCCAAGCAATTCTAAGCCTTCCCAATTCAGTCCACCAGACAGACCCAAACTCTCATAGCATGCTAGGCCCATGCGTCTCACAACTATCCTCAATACTCGTAAGTCCTACTAAATTAAGTATCTCGAGGATCAACTTTGGACAGGCAAATAAAACAACTCACTGCTTTCAACTAGGAAGCAAATACCAGAGTACATCCCACACAGGGAATCTTCATTTTACTGATTGCTCTCGCATTGGGAACTATCTCCCGCGTATCTAGGAGCACAAGGCTAACATGGAACTTCCCTTCTACAACACGACAGTTAATTAGAAAAAGATCTCCACGAAGATCTCATTCCTAAACTACACCCTCGATGGCCTGGTAGAACCAGTACTCCTTGCACTATAAATACAACATGAGGTTGGCAAGCTAATGTACGCTACAAATTCTTTGTTATAGCATTATACCTTCCACAGATCCTTGTCTGACGTTCACATCGGAGTGCCATTGCCCACCACAATGGTGGTTCGTGGCTCACGTGCGTTACTTGTGCAAGTCAGCAGGATTAGGTCAAAGTAGGGAGCGAAAGTCGACTGCATCAGTTTTGCACCGTCTGTGGGGACAACAAAGTTCTTAACTTTTCATTAGCGTCGTCTTTTTTTAAAACCCAGAGAGATGGTGATCACTAGGTCACGCAACAATGGAGAACAGGGGGACACATCAAACGCTCTGGTTGGCGCATCACCGTTGCTTTCAGCGGCACCGGTCATACACTGGTTGCAGACTGACTCCTCTGTGCCGACGACGGCAACAACGGACCCCCAAATCGATAGGCTGACATCTCAAATACAGCAGTTAGCCAAGGCGGTAGAGGCTCTCACGTGAAAAAATCCACTACCTGCTAATGGAGACAAAGAACATCACGGGCCTCCATCTCCGGAAGATGGCAGGGAGCAAGCACAGGAAAGCCAAGCCCCCGCTAGTTCTCACTGGACTAGGCTACACGGCTAACGATGAGCCCGCCACCAAGGCAGAGAGACTCGACCCTCAGATCCCCTTCCGCAGAGGGGCGCACGACCTAGATGTACTGTAGGTCCTTCCGAGGAAGTTCACTATTTGTGTACCAAATCATGAATGAGGCCCTTCCGAGGAAGTTCACTCCCCTGAAGCTCGACTCCTATGATTGGTACAATTGTTGGTAGCACTATAATGTAGGATTCCAAAAGATGGTGTTCTTGTCTGGATTTTTCGCTTGCTCCAGATCCATGGAATAGAATAACCATTTGTTTTCCTGGAGCACATACACAAATTGAGATTTTTTTATTATATTGTAGATAGAAAATGAACTTAACCTTAGTTACCCCGTCGGAATACTTTTAATCTAAAAAGTACCTCCCTTTCTAACTCCGAGTTTGTATAACCCCAATTCCCAATTGGAAAAATCTATCAATTTCAGTCAAATTAAATTGCACACCGAATTTTGGAGATTCTATGTGTGTCCTAGTATCAATCCAAGGCAAAAAGATATTAAAAAAAGAAAGATCAAACAAAGATCTATCACTAAACCATCGATCCTTTCGACCATCTGCGCCATTACCAGCACGTAATGGCCCTCAAATAAGGATCCGAGTCCATCATGTGCAGAACTTTTCCCACTAGTTTGAAAAGCTTAGAACTGACATGGTTCCATAGCCTTCCGCCGAGGTCGATCGACTCCTTCAAAACACTGGCAAAGGAGTTCCTAACACGTTTTGTAGGGAGCCAGCGTTTTCGAAAAGGCCCACCTTACATACTCTCTTTAAAGCAGAGGTCCCACGAGACTCCAGAGAGTATGCCATGCACTTCAACAACGAGCTAACTCTCATTGACGAATGCAGCAACGACACGGTTGTGACAGCCTTCACTGCGGGCCTAAGAAAGGAAAACTCTACGAAGACCTCACCTTAGAGCCCTCTCTGGACATGACAAAGCTCCTCAAGAGTGCTCAGAAGCTTATTACCTTGGAGGAGCCGAAAACCATGAAGAGAGAAATCAGAGGAGAGAAAATCCCTCCGCTCTTAAGAACAAGAGGAGGAAAAAACGCTAGGATGTGGAACGGAGCAAGAGAATGTGCAATGACAACAGGTCCGACCCTAGTCAGTCCAGGCTGGAGAAATCATCCAACTAAGTTGAATCCAGAGTTGTGACACCCCTAAATGCTAACCTGTCAGACGTGCTAAACTCCATGAAAATCTGGGAGGATCTGTAGTGGCCCTCGAAGCAGCGCGGAGACCGCTCCAAGCATGACAATAGAATGTATTGTGCGTACTGATTCCGACGGCTTTCCACGGGACCATTGCTTTTCACTGTGGCCACCAAAAACTCCCAAATTTGTAGCTTGATGCACATAGGTGTAGATGATTTGGAAGATGGGAGCCTAGTCAGTCCTAAACTGATTTCGATGGCTTGCCACGGGACCACTGCTTTTCAGCCTAGTCGCCGACCCCTTTTTACTCGAACTTGTAGCCCCCATCGTGCAGGGCGGGTGTAGATGGTTCGAAAGGTGGGAGACTAGTCAGTCCTTAACTGATGTCGATGACTCGCCACGGGGCTACTTCTCTTCAGCATAGTCACCAAATCTTCACTTCTCGAACCTGTAGCCCACATTGCTCAGGCATAAATGGTTCGGAAGGTGGGAGCCCCAAGCATGAATCTAGCTGAGTCAACGTCTTCACGCTCAAATGGACTAACATTCTAATATTAGCAAAGGCCACTCACGCCGATACAGAGGTCGTACGGCCAGTGCCCAGATAAAAGCTACTTAGGAAGCCAACTCGAGCTTACGAAGCCTGACTGGCATGAACGCTCTGACACATACATTCAGCCATCGCAACTCGCCTATAGTAGCAACTGCAGCCGACCATCTAGACAAGTGAGGTAAGCCTCAAGCAGCTTACCTTCGGGACAAGACATAGCTCGGGCAACTCAACCCTCAGCTAAAATGCTCGCAACATGCCTAGTATCAGAATGACTACACAGCGATGACCCTGGGTCATTCACAATGCAAAACGGTCAAGCTCTCTATCGCAGACAAACCAGTCGACGTCCCATTGATTCAACCAACCTATGCCAAAGGAGGACGACAAGGCAAAACAAAAAAATGCAATAGAGACAACAAGCACGAAACGGATAAAACTGTTTTTATCAATGGTCAAAACAGAAAGGGGTACAAACACAAAAAGTTTACTCCTTGCCAAGATAAGGTACAGAAACAGAAGAGCTAAGCTTAGTGGAAGGAGTAGGAGTTGCATCCACACGTGCCATGGCCTGGACATCAGGACCCAAATTGTCTTCCTCGTCTGATGACATTGAGGTAACAGACAAGTCTATGTACAACATCTTCTTATAACGGCCGAGATCCTATTTCGAATGCTTATCCTTCATCAACGCCAGAAGTTCCAGCCTGCCATGTACAAACCTAGCGAAACTCGCATTTGCCTTGTTCATGAAGAAGCTCCTCCTCTCGCACCTTCGCATCAACAAGTTCACGTTCCAATAGCTCTAACTTGCTAGTTAGCGCATCGATCGGAGACTGCTCTGTGGCCAGACTGCTCTTCACAACAGTAACTTACTGCCACTCCAATTTGAGCTGGTCCTCGGCTTCCTCGCCTCTCGAGCATAGAACTCCACATCGGATTCTAACTGTTGCTTCTTAGCAGCCCAGTCGACCTCTTTCAAAGCATTTTCTTCATCAACAGACTGCAGTTCAGAACAAGCCTTAACCATAGCTTTCTATGCAACCTCCATGTCTCGGGGGGTCCTATCCAACTTCTGTTTGAGTCTATCTCTCTCGGACACCGCCTCTGATAGATCATGCTCAAAGACCTCTAGATGAGCCCCTTGAGTCTCAGCGACCACGGTTGATTGATCCAACCTCTTTTCCTCAGCTTGCTTCGGTAGCCGGTCAATTTCATAAAGCGCATTAGAATACAACATTTGCATGTGAGAGAAGACACGCTCCAAGGTGTATACCCTTTCACGAGCTGCCTCAACTTCTGTCCCAGCAACGACCAGGTGGCTCGAGTAAGACATACCCAACATAAGGTGCTTCAAGCCCTTGTCCATACACCCTTCTAGCGTATCCTCCTCGGGTTTTGGAACGCAATCCATCAGCCATCTGTGATGAATGCGTATATGCTTCCTCGAAGCATACTCTACATCCACCTCTTAGTGTCAGACTTGTGAACTCATCTTTAACAAGTCCAGAGCAAACATGCTTATTCGCGCGTCCGGATAAAGCTTTTCCAGATCAGGAATTATGCCAACACCACCCTTTACGGTTGTCGTTGTCTTCAGGCTTTCCTCTGTGGCCTTTCCTTTGTCATGAACAACCAACCCTTTGGAACGAGACGACTCAATGGGATCTGGATGGAGAGGAGTGAGTGAATTATTGAAAGGACCCTCCAACACTTCTAGTTGTGGAATGGAACGAGACAGTGAACAATGCGGACTATGGGAAACCTGGCCCATGACACCATGAACACTATCAGAAAGTGCACTAGTGGGACGATCAGATTCTACAATCTCAGGAAGGTCTCCACATAAGCCTTCTGTCGGAACAACCCCAGCAACAGCAGAAGTCGCCACTGCGACCCACTCCCGATGATCATTCAAAGCTTCGGCCTGCGCATCACTAAGATTCGATTTGTCTACAACCCCTGCAAACAACATGTAATCTTTCTCCAAGCTGAACACATTAGTCTCCGCCTCGACAGCCTTAGCAGACTCGCGCTCCTTTCTCACTGGAGCGGATCGTGCTGAAGGCAACCCAGTTCTAACACGGGACCTCTTCCTTACAAAAGAGGCAAGTGTTTCAAACGGCTCCTCGACATCATACATAATGGGAGCTTTGGCCTCAACAACTTTTCTCTTCCTTGAAGGGGCCCCATCTCCCAACTTAATTCGTGATACTTGGTACAAAGTGGGGTAACGTGGCAGTTGTCCCACAGCCCACTACGGATGAAGTTGGAAACTCTTATGACATCGACCACGCTCCTCTTTGGCAAGCCGTAGAATGTCTCCATGGTGTTTTGCTCCTTTAAAGTTGGAGGAGCAGTGGGAAACCTCCCTGCAAAGAAACACAAGCAATGATTAGCTAGCCCGTGATCAACCATATCAAAGTCACGAGAAAGGGTTGAACTTATGAAGTGGCCTGAACTCTCACTCAAGTGAACGACCCTTGCATCTAAAATACTTCGAATCTGCAGGGGCCAATAAGCAATACTTCTACCAGAACTTGAAATCATTGGGTATATTCACAAAGCAAGTCGATGACGTCATTGAAACTGAATTACACTCAAGTCGATGACGACATTGAAATCAGTTAGGGAGAAGTCAGCAACTGAATTACTCGCGGAGTCATGCTGACGTCAGCCTCCTTAAGACTGATAAGAATCAGAAGGATGATCCTATATCCATTAGGTCCCAACTGGGCTGGAAGAATCCCCAGGAGATCTATAAACTCCCAAATCATGTCCAGAACCGAAAAATGCACTCCAGTTTGAAGCATCCCACGATGCAAGCAAATGAAATCGTTGTTTGGTCACCCGTCAGGATACACAATGGCAGGTCCTCAGGGACTCTAAACTTCGTACGGATTCTGGCAAGGCTTGGCTCAGACAACAACCTGTCTTTGAAAAACTTCATGCCCTTGGTCAAGGTTGCATCATCAAGAAGGTTTTGTTGAGCCATGAAAAAGATGAATAATTTTTCTAATCAAAGCGGTATCTTCAACAACAAAGAAAGTAGAAGAGTCAAACTCTATACTGTAGATGACCTAAATAGAGATTGGGTTTCGGCCTATTTTCAACTGGACCGACGCACGTTCAATTAATGCAACGCGCGACTCAGACAACGATTCAGGCTCAATCATCATAAAAATGACTTAGCAAACTGATGTAACAATCCACTAACTCGGGGGGAGTACTGGATGATACATAAAAAATGGTTGCACCCTTGAGCCATAAACGTGTCATGATGATCTCAAGGAATTACAGGCCCTAGCATCAGCCAAACATTGATCCGACCCAAGCGGTTCTAAGCCAGGCCAATTCAGTCAGCCAGACAAACCCGAACTCTCATAGCATGCTAGGCCCATACGTCTCACAATTATCCTCAATACCCGTAAGAACTACTAAAGCAAGTATCTTGAGGATCAGCTTCGGACGGGCAACTACAACAACTTTCTGCTTCCAACTAGGAAGCAAATACCATATTACATCCCACATAGAGAATTTTCCTTCTACGAATTGTTCTTGCATTAGGAACTATCTTCCGCGTATCTAGGAGCACAAGGCTAACATGGAACTTCCCTCCTATAGCACGACTCCTAATAAGATAAAGATTTCCACGAAGATTTCCTTCCTAAACTACGCCCTCGATGGCTTGGTGGAACCAGGACTCCTTGCACTATAAATAAGACACAAGGTTGGTAAGCTAAGGTACGCTACAAATTTCATGTTACAACATTACATCTTCCTCGAATCCCTGTCTAATTTTATCATCGGAGTGCCATCGGCAACCAAAAAGGTGGTACTTAGCTCACGTGCGTTACTTGTGCAGGTTAGCAGGTCAGTGGGATTAAGTCAAAACAGATAGCGAAAATCGATTGCATCAGTGGTCCTTGTGATACGAGCAATACTTGTTTTAATTGCGTCTTGACGGATCAATCTTGAGCTTCGAGGGCCATTTTAGATCCTCCCAACTCTTCATGGCGGAGAGGATCTTGACAGACTAGCATGGACATGGGTGTGTTTGGGGTACCTTGTATTGACGTAATTGGTGACCGTGTTTGATTTGACCCTGGTGTCGTTTTGCCTATTTTTGGATCTTCCATCCTCCTCGCGACCTCTTTATTCTCCCCTATCTCAGGTCTTGAGGGATTTCTTGGCCTCATTCTCGCCTCCTTCTTGGTCGTTAGCATATCCCCGAGAGTGAGGTAGTTTTGCATATTCTTCAGTAAGTCCTCCATGTTCGTTAGAAGCTCTAGAGTGAGAAAGTTGTAAAACTGGCCTCCCTCGAGGCTGGAAGTGAAGACGATAGCAGACATGTCGTCGCTGCAACCGTTGATCAGAGTTAGCTCGTCGTTGAAGCGAGTGACGTACTCCCAGTGGGTCTCACCGTGCTTCTGTTTGAGGTTGTGCAAATAGTGAGGCCCCTTCCTGATTCGCTGGATCGCTATGAATCGGGCAATAAACCCATTTTCCAATACCTGAAATGAATCAATGGATCTTGGCTGAAGGTTGTGAAACCAGGACAGTGCAACCTTCTTAAGGATGGTATGGAAAGTTTTGCACAAAATGACTTGTGAACTCTCCTTCAGTGCCATGACATGGTGGTAATGGCATAAGTGGTCTGATGGATCGGATGTCCCATTATAGAACTCGAGCTTTGGGGGGACGGATTTCTTTGGCAAGGACACGCTCATGATCTCCCTCCGACAGGACGTCTGGATTGGTCACTCCTAATCGAAGGGGGTTCTCGACTATGGTTCTGTCTGCCTTTAAGGCATAGTTCCCGCTACCTTTTTCCTTCCTTGGGTTCCCCTCAAGGCTAGCCCTTTGGTCCTCACTAGGGAAGTTGTCGCTTTCATGGACATGTTCCTTGGCATCTTCTTGGGTCAGGGACCTCCTCGGGTTTTCGCCATTCTCTGATGGTGGCTGTCGATCATGGGTAAACCTTTCCACCATCCGCATAAGATGATTCATATGGAGCATAATCTGGTCTATGCGGGGGTCTGTTGCGGTTGCCTCGGTGGTTGGGCCTTGCGACTTCTTCGCTTCCTCGATTCGATCGACTCGACTTGGCGGCAGGGCTTCCCTGGCCAAAGCATTTTCTGGCTCGGCGTTGTTATTGTAAGCTCGGGATCTGTGGTGGTGACCATGTTTTGAGACTCTGCTGGTTACAAAGAGCTTGTCTTTATTTTAAGGAAAACTTGTTGTTTTCCCCACAGACGACGCCAAACTGATGCGTCCAAATCCATCCATTTCAATTCTTGGCCTGCAAAATGAACAACAGTGAGCCAGAGACCACCGTTATGGTGGCCGAAAGCACTCCGATGCTAAAGTTAGGTGACTGAATAAGGATGGATGTAGACTATAAATTAGATTGTAAGTGCGTAACTTTCTCATCCCCTTTGTTCACCTTATTTAGCAAGTACTTTACTCCTTCATTGACTCCATCGTTGAGGCATGATGGAGGAAGGAGATCTCATTGGACCCAATACTTGATTGGATCAAGAGCTGCGCAACATAGTCTTGGGTTTGTGAGTCCAGACATCTGCGTTCAAGCCATATTGTTTTGGGCCAACTTCCAAGATTTGCGCCACATTAAGCTTGCATGATCTGGGCTTGGACGCCTGACTTACGGGTAGAACGGTGAATTGGCTGGACTGTGTTTGGACCTGCTAGAGACCACGCTGAGGCTTTACTATATTAAGGTTGGCCTATGCCATGTATATGGTTGTGACTGGGTGACTGTTGATGTCTCGTCATAGGGGAAATCCTTTATGGTACGTACTCTTGAGTTGTCAGATTTTTGAAGACCAATATTCTTTAGTTTCAAAAGCAAAAACTTTACTGTGCTTTTGCAGTTATAACAATAAGAAAGGATACACAAAATTTATTTCCACTATATTCTGGTGGAGAGCCGGACCAGTGCATCCTCTAAAATTATATCATCAAGTAATTGTGTTTATGTAGCCTGTGCCCAAATCTGGAGATCTCTCTTCCTGGTCTTGCTACCAGGTCCAACTAACTTGAAAGTAAATTGATTTGAAAGTGAGGTTCCTACATGAAAAGGAAGTTGCTAATAATTGAAGATGTCTAGCCTATTGAACTGCTTATCAGGTTTTGTCAATTAAAAGAATAACATTGAAAGAAAGATATCAAGTTTGAGTCGTGTCCCTAAATGATTAAATTGCCTCTAAACTATCTAGCTAACTTTGCAATTTTTATTTATTATTTATTTATGTATTTATTTTGCTGGAAGCTCTGAATCATATTGACAAGTCTCTTGACAGAGCTTACTCCGTCGTTCACACATTCAACATATCTAATGATTTCTCCTTTCTAATAAAATATGTTGAATGGTAAGAGTTGCCAACTTGCCTATATTGTTCAGGTCCCTTATAAAGATGGGTGATGTGTGCTGCTTTACTTGCTACGTATAAACTACATATCACTGAATTTCAGAGTCTGAAAGAAAAATAGCAGATACTTGGCTCACTATGGACATGTCCAAAGATATGAATATGAACTGGGCCAACTCCAAGTTGTAGGGAAGGACCACTGAAAAATGGGCCAAGATTGCTGAGAGACAATGGAATGGAATCCATAGATATCAACTTTCTATTAGAGATAGATATGAGATGATAAGGATTCTAATATATGTAGATGCTGTATCTTAATAAACAACCTTTTAGGTATAGATTCCTATCAAAATTGCACAAGTCACGATGATCACATAAGGACTACTCGCAAGTGCCAGTTTCTTGACTGAACCACCAAAGCAACTTGCTTGAAAAGGCAAAATTTCCTCAAACTTTGCATCCTTCCTCCAATTAAACTAACAAAAAACAAATATTTAAGGAACATAAGTACACTTTGTCCAGTGAAGCCTTACTACATCGTTGAATAATATACTGTGTGTGAGAGTGTCATTGATCTGAAGCACAGAGATTTCACTTATAAGGTATTCCATTCCTTTATAATTGTTGGAGGAGGAATCCTTTCCTGTCTAAGGATACTGATTAAACCAAACAAGTTTTAAAGCAGTTTAGTGGCACAACTTGGGAAACAAAAATCTAAAACACACTATTGTCAAGTTCTCTATAAAGAAGTATTCCAGCTAAGGGACCCTCTTCTTCTTGTTCTGTTTTTCTTTTTTCCCAACTTCCGGAGAACAATTTTTTATGGAATCTTGTTGCATATAATAGACAACACCTAGTCCTACTTGCAGAAGATCGGGGCCAGCAGGGACCCTAGGTTGAGGTTATCAACTTTGTGTCGGCCTTCTCCGTACAATTTCTCTTCTTGCAGTAGAATTTTAGTCTCTCATAAATAATAATACCTGAGCATATGTTGATAATGTTGTTTAACCGAACAAGCATTAACAGTCAGTTGCATTTGTATTTTAATAATATGAGGGAGTAGTTCCTTCAGTCCCTGCTTGCTCTGAAGAAATAAACACGCTATGTTTGCTAGTTGTGTCGGATTAGCAAAACAGAGCTGAAAATTGGGATTCATAATATAATCATGTATCTAATGTACGTAAAAATATGATGCCTACAGTTATGATTTAAGAGATGTTGTACCTTCATAGATGTGAAGCATGGGTTCATAACTGCTCACAGAATTGGTAGGTCTATGTGTTGACTGATCTGTCAATAGTTTTGTGTTTAATGTGGTGTAACACAAAGCACATTAGTATTCATAGACTGGTAGACTTGTATGTTGACTGGTTTGTCAACAACTTTGTTCTTTGTGTGGTAAAACATAAAAGAGCAATTGTTAGGGTGCAACTAACAAGACACGTGGTCAAACATATAAAAACATATGTGGTAGAACATATGGGTGAGGGGTTATAAGGTTGTATGAGTGGTAGAACTCAAGACTAGAAAAAGGAGAAACTTGTAGAGAGTGTGAGCTTGGAGTGATTGTACAAGGAAGATGTTGTTCTTCTCTTGGGTAGTTCAAAGCTCCTTGTTGGGATGAACTTGCGGGTTGTGCAAGTCGTCGGTGTTCTTCATTATAATGGAATCTCTCGTCACCCCGTGGATATAGGCATAGCCGAACCACGTAAATCTCGTGTGTGAGTATCTCTACTTGCTATTTACATTCGTAGGTAGTTGTTTACTTTGATTGGTTGCTAGTTGTGTAGTTCATTGCTTGTTGGTTGTGGAACTTGGTGTAAGTTTCTGTACAAGGTGTTTCTCTTCAGGTAGTTAGCTTCCGCAGTGCTACAGGGTATCCCTCCTTGGGGTACAACAATTGGTATCAGAGCCCTTTGTCAGATTTGAGTGATAAAGCTCCGATTTGAGGTGTTTGGGTTGTGTTTTGTGTGGTGCACACAAGGTGTTTGTTGAAATTCCTGAGAGAAGCTGGTTTGTGAAACAAGCGGAGAAATGACTTCTACAAGCGGCACAATTAAAGTTGGGAAGTATGAGATAGAGAAGTTCAATGGGAAGAATGATTTCTCCTATTGGAGGATGCAAATGAAAAATTTGTTAATCTCAAAGAAATTGCACAAAGCTTTGGCGGGTAAATAAAAGAAGCACAAAGATATGTTTGATGAGGATTGGGAAGAGTTAGATCTTGAAGCAAGAGCGTCGATCGTTCTATGCCTTGAAAGGGATGTTGCTTTCTTGGTTGATGGTGAGGTAACGGCTGCAGATGTGTGGTCAAAATTGGAGGCAAACTTCATGATGAAGACTCTAACAAATCGGATCTATTTGAAGTCCAGATTGTGAACTTGCAAGATGGAGGAAGGTTCATCAATCCGGGAGTACATCAACAAGTTTGATAGGTGTATATCAAATTTGAAAGACATTGATGTGAAGGTAGATGATGAGGATCAAGCACTTCTACTACTTCTTTCGTTGCCGAAGTCTTATGAGAACCTAGTACAAACATTGATGCTTGTGGGTGACAATCTTACCATGGATGAGACTAGAACGTCACTTCTAGCGGATGATTTTCGGAATATTGCAACTAGTGGCATGGCTACTAGTGGTAACAAGGAGCAGGCACAAAGGGCTGTTTGTAAGAGGTAGAAGCAAGGAACGAGTCTAGGTCAAGTTCTAGACCTCTTGCGGAAAGGTTGTGTTTTAAATGCGGTGAGCTTGGGCATTTCAAAGCAAATTGCCCTAACAAGATAGAAGGATGGAATAAGAACAACAACAACAACAGAAAGGCAGAAGGGAAGCAAGAGGCTGGTTATGCTTCAGAAGAAGGGAACAATGATGATTGTTTCTTCGTCACATGTGAAGAAGAAATCTCCGGTAAGTGGATTCTTGATTCTGGTTGCTCATACCATATGTGTCCAAATAGGCAGTGGTTTACTACCTATAGAAGCATTAATGGTGGAATCGTGTTGATGGGGAATAACCATTCTTCTAAAACGGTGGGGCTTGGTTCTATTAGAATCAAGATGCATGATGGAGTGGTAAGAACTTTGATGGATGTGAGACATGTCTCTGATTTGCGGAAGAACCTTATTTCTGTTGGTGCTTTGGACTCTGGTGGTTGTAAGATAGTTACATGGAATGGAGTGAAGAGGGTTGTTCATGGTTCTTTGGTAGTGATGAAAGGTATTCGTCAAGGAAATATTTATGCACTTTTGGGTACGAGGGTGACAGGAAGTACAACAGTTGGAACTAGTGGAAGTGATGGAGACCCATGTGAGTGCACTCGGTTATGGCATAGGCGGCTTGGGCATATGTCAGAGAGAGGTCTAGATCTGCTCGGTAAGGAAGGTTTGCTGAAGAATATGAAGAAGCCTTGCATGGATATTTGCGAGCATTGCGTGTACGGTAAAGCACACCGGGTTCAGTTCAAGTCAAGCAAACACAGAAGCAGAGGTATTTTAGACTATGTGCATACAGATGTTTGGGGTCCAGCTTCAGTTACTTCCAAGGGTGGTTCCAGGTACTTTGTCACGTTTGTTGATGATTATTCTTGGTATGCTTGGATTTATTTCTTGAAGCATAAGAATGAGGTATTCAGCACGTTCAAGAAGTGGAAAGCAATGGTTGAGAACAGAACGGGCAAGAAATTGAAGACACTGCGATCTGATAACGGTACAGAATATACAGAGGGTGCCTTCGAGGAGTTTTGTTATCAAGAAGGAATTGCTAGACACTGGACAGTCAGGAAAACAACACAGCAAAATGGGGTCGCTGAGAGACTGAACCGTACATTGCATAAGCGAGCAATGGGTATGCGATCATATGCTGGTTTGGGCAGAGAATGGTGGGCAGAGTCGGTTGCTACAGCTTGCTACATTTGCAATCGGTCTCCTCATTCAAAGTTTGATGGAGATGTACCTTACAGGGTATGGTCAGGAGAACATGGAGATTATGAGAGACTCAAAATTTTTGGGTGCACAACCTACTACCACGTCAATGAGGGAAAGCTTGATGCAAGAGCCAAGAAGGAAATATTCTTGGGGTATGCAGCAGGTGTAAAAGGCTATCGCCTTTGGTGTGTTGAAGATTCTAAGTTCATAATCAACAGGGATGTTACTTTTGATGAGAACTCTATGGTAGCTTCTTCGAAAGCTATGGTGCCCGAGGATGATGGTGTTGGGACTTCTATGTCTCAAGTAGTTGAGATAGAACCTAAAGACCAACCAGGTTCTAGTCGTGTTCAAGAGGAGGATCATGGAGATACTCATGATGAGAGTGATGATGAGCTTGAACATGAGACGGTTCAGCAAGAGAATGTACATGCACTACAACAACAACCGCTCGAGGATAGTTTGGCTTCCACTAGGCCAAGGCAAGCATACAGACAGGTTCAAAAGCTGGGGTCAGACCAGCCTTTGAAGCACTATGGGTAGGTGAATTTGGTTGAGTACGCACTCTCGGTGGAGGATGACGAGCCGGTCTCCTTCAAGGAAGCTATACAGAACAATAATAGTGAGAGTTGGTTGGCTGCGATGGAAGAAGAGATGGATTCTCTTCGGAAGAACCAAACATGGGAGGTCGTCCCATTGCCCAAAGGGAAGAAAGCTATTGGCTGTAAGTGGGTGTACAAGAAGAAAGAGGATCCTTTCAAGCTCGGTGGTACAAGGTACAAGGCGAGGCTAGTGGCTAAGGGGTTCGCACAAAGAGAGGGAATGGACTACAATGAGATCTTTTGGTGGTGAAGCACACTTCCATTCGGGTGCTATTGAGTATTGTTGCTCACGGTGATCTTGAGCTGGAATAACTTGATGTCAAAACAACTTTCTTGCACGGAGACTTGGATGAGGAAATCTATATGCATCAACCTGAGGGCTACAAGGTTGAGGATAAGGAACGTCAGGTATGTCGCTTGAGGAAATCACTATATGGATTGAAGCAATCTCCTCGGCAGTGGTACAAGCGATTTGACTCCTTCATGCTAAAAAGCATGGGTTTTCCAGAAGTGAGTATGATTGTTGTGTTTATATTCGGGAACTTCGTGGAGGTGATTATATCATCTTCTTTTGTATCTGGATGACATGCTTATTGCTTCGAAGAGCAAGCTGAAGATAGATAGGCTGAAATCTCAGCTCGATAAAGAGTTTGAGATGAAGGACATGGGCGCTGCTAAGAAAGTACTGGGTATGGAGATCAGAAGAGAGAGGTTGAACCGTCGATTGTTCTCGAGTCAGAAAGGCTACATTGAGTGGGTTATCGCGAGGTTTGGGATGCAAGATGCTAAGCCAGTGGTGACTCCATTGGCTCCACATTTTAGGCTCTCTGGTAAACAATCTCCTACTACAGCGGAACAGATGGCACACATGGAGCGTGTACCTTATGCTAGTGCAGTTGGCAGTTTTATGTATGCAATGGTGTGTACACGTCCAAATATTTCACAGGCGGTCGGTGTGGTCAGTAGGTTCATGGCGAACCCGGGGAAGGCACATCGGGAAGCAATGAAGTGGTTCCTGAGGTACTTAAAAGGTACCGTTGATACGGGTTTGTGCTTTGGTGGAGATACATGTCAGATCAGTGGGTTTGTGGACTCAGATTATGCAGGCGATCTAGATAGACGATGATCTACTACTGGTTATGTGTTCAGTATACATGGTGTTCCAGTTAGTTGGCGATCGATGTTACAGTCTATAGTGGCACTTTCTACTACAGAGGCCGAGTACATGGCCTTGGCAGAGGGAGTGAAGGAAGCATTGTGGCTGTGGGGTCTTCTAGGCGACTTGGGGATTAAGCAGGATTGTGTGGACTTGTGGTGTGATAGTCAAAGTGCGATCCACTTGGCTAAAAATCAGGTCCATCATGCTCGGACCAAGCATATCGATGTCAGGTATCACTTTGTGCGGGATGTCATAGAGGAAGGTGATGTTTCTCTAATGAAGGTGCACACAGATGAGAACCCAGCAGACATGTTAACCAAGGTGGTGACAGGTAGCAAGTTTCAGCATTGCTTGGACTTGCTTCATGTCAGCCCGTGTTGATTGCCCATGAGGGCGAGGCCTTGCGGGGCGGTATTGGGGTGAGGTGGAGTCTTCACCCGGTTGTAAGATCTACGGTGGCTTGATCCCTGTGAGGGTACGTAGGCAGCCATGGTCAGAATGGTGCATATCAGTCTTGTTGAGGTACAGTTCTAAGGTGTTTGCAGCTTCTTCTGGAGTTCGTCCAAAATTTGAGGTCTATCAAATGATGTACGAGGTGGAGAATTGTGAAGCATGGGTTCAGAATTGCTCACAGAATTGGTAGGTCTATGTGTTGACTGGTCTGTCAATAGTTTTGTGTTTAATGTGGTGTAACACAAAGCACATTAGTATTCATAGACTGGTAGACTTGTATGTTGACTGGTTTGTCAACAACTTTGTTCTTTGTGTGGTAAAACATAAAAGAACAATTGTTAGGGTGCAACTAACAAGATATGTGGTCAAGCATATAAACACATATGTGGTAGAACATATGGGTAAGGGGTTATAAGGTTGTATGAGTGGTAGAACTCAAGACTAGAAAAAGGAGAAACTTGTAGAGAGTCTGAGCTTGGAGTGATTGTACAAGGAAGATGTTGTTCTTCTCTTGGGTAGATCAAAGCTCCTTCTTGGGACGAACTTGCGGGTTGTGCAAGTCGTCGGTGTTCTTCATTATAGTGGAATTTCTCGTCACCCCGTGAATGTAGGCATAGCCGAACAATGTAAATCTCGTGTGTGAGTATCTTTACTTGTTATTTACATTCGTAGGTAGTTGTTTACTTTGATTGGTTGCTAGTTGTGTAGTTCATTGCTTGTTGGTTGTGAAACTTGGTGTAAGTTTCTGTACAAGGTGTTTCTCTTCAGGTGGTTAGCTTCCGCAGTGCTATAGGGTATCCCTCCTTGGGGGTACAACAATAGAGTTACTGGAAACTATTAACAAAAGTTATGCTTTATTATTGTATTTATGTTGTCCTCGATACATAAGTTTCTTTCATCTCATTCCAATTGAATTGCAAGGCAGTATTATTCTTTGCTGTATATTCTTTCACTCCTGTGTACTCTACCACATTGTTTTGGCTTTTCCTACACTTCTGCTTCACCTTGTGGTTCATAAAAGCAGTCACTAATATTTATTCTCCAACTGTCACAACCCCACCACATATATCCCCCCTCTTCCTGCCTATAAAACAATGTGTGGCTTCTCTTTGTTCAAACCATTCCAGCTAGTCTTCTCTCCTCACTCTCACTCTCAGTCCCTTTCAACATTTGCTTATTTCCTTTCTTCAAACAAGCTCCCATCTTCATTCTTAGGATCACATTACAGCATTCTCAGACCCGAAAAGATGTCACACAACGGGGGATCGAATTGGACGGCTAAGCAGAACAAATTGTTTGAAGAGGCTCTTGCCAAGTATGACAGGAACACCCCTGACCGCTGGCACAATATTGCTAAGGCTGTGGGTGGAAAAACAGTGGAGGAAGTTAAGAGGCAATATGAACTCCTTGAAGAGGATGTCAAGCATATTGAATCTGGAAAAGTTATATACCCAAATTATAAAACAACTGGATGAACCAGCAGCATCAGCAGGTAGTAAGTCCAAACTATTAGTAAAACCTTCACTCACATTGTATACCCATTGTAAAAAATAAACACCCTAGTTGGTTAATTAACGTAGGGCTTGAACCCATAGCTCCAATGGTGGACACATTACTTTGCAACTGTGAGGTCTTGGTTCAAAGTTCAACTCCTCTGTTCGTGTCATGGACATCAGAGTATCTTATGCCAACTCATGGTCCCCGAACTTTCCATATGTATTTGTTTTCATGTACTTCCAAGGAACAACTTTTGTGATATCTAAAATCATTGTTTGTTTTATGATATATCATATCAGGGTTACAGACAACAGAAAGCAGACAATTTGATGTCATTCAGCATGAAGGCCGATACTTTAAAAAAATGCCTCAACAATTGTGTTGGGCAGGAAATCTTCTCACTTAAATTAGAAACTTTCCATCCTCCAATAATGGGCTTTGATCCGAATTCCAATTAATTCTAAACTCCTACCGGAAAACGTATACTCAATCAAGACAAAATTGATCAAATAAGGCTTAAATTACCAAAGTTCACATCATCAAGTCTTTCAATTTCCAAGAGTTTTTTTTTTTGTTAAAAACATATAGTATATATTACTAATAAGAGTTACAGTATTGTTGGTCTGCTACTGCAGCGAGGTTATGAGCCTTATAATTGAGGTCTCTACATATAAAATTACAAAACCAAAAGTTGTGGAGAGAAAGCAGTCGCCGTATATTGCTAATGAGAGGCATCCATATCCAATTAATGGCTTCTCTAGGGTGTCGTTGGTCATCCTGTAGAATAGAGTATAGAGTCTCTCAGTCTCCTAGCAAAAAACTTGTTCTCCACTGCTTAGCTTGGATGAAAAGAAGAGTCGTCTCAGCTGCATGGCACTCTGCCATGGTACTATCCATCACATTCCCTGTGATCGGGCATGCGAATCGCGCGAGCACTTCTCCAAGCGTGTTGACTACAAAAAACTCCGATATCTCCCTGTTGAGATGGGGCAAAAATACTTGCATCATATGTGATCACTATCATGTCCGGATCTAGGGAATAAGGAATAGGTTTGAGTAGTGAGGATCTGAGGTTTAGTCTGTGACATCTCACTGATTGGATTTCGGGCTTGTATCATTGCTATTTAGGTAGTGGCTATCTCAATGTGGGCGCCACTAGGAGATGGAGAAAAGGAACAAGAAATTGACCGAGTGTCGATGACAACTATTTCAAAGATATTGTGAATAGAGACTGGATTGTTAGTTTCTCCAGTGGTAAGGGCACCCCAATGATCTGTGTGATTAGAGTTTGTAGAAAACCACTACTGTTTCCAAGCAGACCAGATTCTATGAAAAGACATCCGAAACTTTTAAGAGTTGAATTTGGTTTTGTGGAAAATACAGATGTTATGTGTCTGCCATATGGTCTGAATGAAAGCTGTAAACTGAGATAGCATTTCCTCCTTTATCTCTGAGTTGGTTTTCGCAATATCCTACATGAACTTTAGGAAGAGGGAAGTACTGGGTACCCCAAAGTTTTCATTAAGGCAGTTGACCGGGATGTGAGAAACTAGCATGAGTTGGTGAATGACCGAATAAAGGAAGAACATGTGAATAGCATCTTCTGTGTGGCTGTAGTAGAAATACAACGAGTTAAAACTCAAAGTAGCATCTTCCATTTCTAAGAGTTATACTAATGATTTCTTTTTCAGCTGAGTTAAAGCTCCAGTGTAGTGAATATGCAGAGATATCTTTTCCATGTAGCTCCACTGTCAATTTTTCCAATATCTTTTCTCATCATGTAAATGCATCAAAGTAGAACCATTGCAGATGTGGTTCATTGTTCTCCTCTATTCTATAGTTCTGAGATTCAATAGGAAGTTTTTCTGTCATTTGGATTGTAGTAATTGTTCATTTTTAGAATAATCAACCATATGTATATCAAGCAAATTTTCCTCGAGAAAACAATGTGGTTATGTTCCACTCGATATAGGGTAAAAGGCTGAAAATGCATTCCTTTACCAACCTTCCTTAAAACTTAAGTGAAAGTTTTTAAATAATTTGATACAGAGAGAAGAAGTGTCAGTTGCCAATGGGGTATCAACTAGTTGGTAGAGTTATGACAGATGGAAACACAGGTCCAGGGTTAGAACACTGCTAGGGGCATATGTTATTTTTGAGATAGTTATAGGATCTTGTTAAAATCCAGCTTAGAGAGATCAATACACTACACAGGATACAATTGTATAAGAAGTCTTGTGCAACAAGTTTTACAATAAGGAAACATGATAATTTGTATGAGATACACATACTACTATATATGCCTTGGACTTTGGAAAATCAAAGAAAGTTAGATATAGATTTCGTTGTTTATTATTCCCCATCAAGTTGAGCATGGAGATCTGTAAAACTTCAATTGCAAATAACACAATGGAATTGATCTTTCCTAAGAAGCTAAGCGAAATTTTTTGCAATTTGTTCCTTCAAATGAACGTAACAAGGAGCAATGAGCTGAGATTGCATTTTTTCACAAACAAAATGACAGCCAACTTCACTGTGTTTTCCTCATTCATGAAATACATGATTCTAAGGGATATAAACTTCCGTTTGATTGTCACAATAAATAGACATAAAGGTTGAATGGTAAATGCCCAAATAAACAACAAGAGGTTTTACCACTTAAGCCATTGCCTGATGCCCCTATTGCACTGACCAAAGTAGCTCCTTCTTGAGTTGACCTTAGTAAACTCCTTTTCGTTATACCGAAATAGAGTTGTTAGGAAGAACAAGACACCATATTTTACTTCTTAAGGCCTATTTGTTTGAATGACTTATAAGTGGCTCATCACTTACAAGTGCCTACAAGTGGTTGTCAATTATAAGTGGCTTTAAAACGAGTTTGTTTGCACCACTTATAAGTGACATGTGCATTTGCTTTATGTAATCTGATGTAGTCGATTCCTGTTCTCATTCTTCGTTGCTTACCTAGACCTGCACAGGTAGCAAATGTGAGCTAAGGACCAGCGTGTGGTGGCCGATGGTAGTTCGATGCTTAAGTTAGAATAGGCCTTTGAAAAGGCTTAAAAATGTAATCTGGGTTAAATTGCATACCTCTAGTTCATCGAACTTATCTCCCTTTTATAGTGAAGGAGTCCTTGTTCGGCTAGGCCTATGGTGGCGTAGTTTAGGGAAATGATCTTGTTGTAGAGATCCTTTCCTGATTGGGAGCTGTCCATGTGGGATAGTTTCCTTACACGACTTGTGCTCCTAGATCTACGGGAGAGATTTCCATTTCTGAGTGTTGTCCATGCAAGGAAGTTTCCTTGCCTGGCTTATATTCCAATATATGTTTCATAGTCGAATCCTGGCCTACCTGTCTTGGGTAGATCTCTCATATACTTGCCTTAGAGGTCTTACAAGTATTGGGCCTGGCCGCGTGACGTGTAGGCTTACTGGCTCATTGCAACTCAGACCCGATTGTCTGGGTCGTGCAATCAGGCCTACTTCGTTCTGTTTACGAGATTATCATAACATGTGTACAATGCTGATCTAAGGATGGTTTGATGTATCATCAACTACTCCCCCCCAGTTAGTGGGCCGTCTTTTCGATCCACTAGGTCATTTCATGAAGCAGCTATGCAATCATGATGATTGAGTCTGAGAGATTTTCTCGAGCGGCAAATTACATTAATTAGGCATGTGCCAGCTTGAAAGCGGGAATGGCAGGAACTTAACTTTCTATATAAATCTTCTGCTTGTGGAATATAACTCTTTTACTCTTTCGATCTCTGAGATTCTCCTTTGTTGTATTGTTTGTTGTGCCTTTGACTTTGCTCAACCTTCGTACTCGAAGGCTTGTACTTTCATGGTGGTCCGGGATTAGCTTTATGATGAATTGTTCGCTAAGGGCCATATGTTTTTTGAGGAGAGATTGCTCTCTGAATCTGATTTGGATGTCCTGCGTAAGACATTCAGGATTCCCGATGATCTGGTGCTCTGCACTCTGGGCGTCAATTTGACGTCATTGTACCCTCCTGAGGGGTTTTTCTGCCTTCACCGAGGTATGCTACAATCTGGCGTCCGTTTTCCTCTCATCAAGGAGATCTAGGAGTTTCTAGTGTACCTCAAAATTGCATCTGCTCAACTTTTGCCGAATGGGTATAAGACTTTGATCGTCAATCTGATTAGGGCTAAGGACGCTGGTGTCCGAGTGTCTTTGAGGACAATGCAATTGCTCACTTCTCTTCAGATAAACGAGCACGCTGTGTGTGCTAATGTCACAGGGCTGCTTCGGCAAATTGCCTGATGATTTTAAATCATGGTAGATGTATTGTTTCATGGCTCCTGCGGACTTCTCATAATTTGAGCTTGTTGATCATCCGGTTGGACGTGATTTATACCACTAAGTAAGTTGATTCCTTTTTCGGTCTTACTTGTGTCAATTTTGCAGGGAGATTTTCTACTTCGTCTTTTTCTGCTGAGGATAAAGCCACTTTGGATGCATTTCGCGACATGCCTCGATTGGAGGTAGAATATGTAGTCAAGCCTTCTAATGTTGAGTGCAGTGGTTTGCGGGCTCATTGGCATGTGGCTCCCACTATGTATCGGGTGAAGAAGCTAAAGCCTGAAGGAACATCTGTTCTACAAAAGAGGAACACTACACCAAAAGGCTTGTTTAGCTACGGGGAGGTGGCCACGGCTCTAAGCCGTTGGTTTATTTGCCACGGCTAAAAACCGTGGCTAAAAATTAAAACCGTGGCCAAAAAACACTACACCAAAAGGGTTGCCACGGTTTTAAACCGTGGCTATAACTGCCAACGGTTTATAACCGTGGCTAAAACTGCCAACGGTTTAAAACCGTAGCTAAAATTTTTTTCACTTTCGCGCTTTGGCGAAAAAAATTGATGAAAAACAGATTCTCACAAGGGAAGAAGAAGGACGAAAGAAGGAGAGGACGATAGAAGAAGAAGCAGGGATAAAGCAGGGACGAAACAGATTCTCGAAGCAGGGAAGAAGAAGGACGAAAGAAGGAGAGGACGATAGAAGAAGAAGAAGAAAAAAAAGAAGAAAGTTTGAGAAGGTAAGATCTCCTTCTTCTTCTTCTTTAGATCTCCTTATTCTTTAGATCTCTTTGTTGATCTCTTCTTCTTATTTTTTTTCTTCTTTCAGCAAAACAAACCCTAGAACTCACTTTCTTCTTTTCTCCAGCTCGATTTCTGAATAGGAGAAGAAGAAGATTTCTCCGAATGGATCAATTTCTCCGCTCCCGAAGAAGATTGTTGATGATGAAGCCTGGTTTTGCAAGCCTGATATGATTTCCCAACAACCCATTGAATAAATTTTTGATTTTTATGTTAAATGTTAGATGAACTTCTTTGTTTTTCCTGTTGAAGACTGTCGGCATCCCAAGACTATGGAGGATTTCATCAGATCTACACCCCCATTGAAGGTTTTACTTTGAATCTCAATCGATTAGGGAGAAAGTTTAAATTGGGTTTTTTGCTTGATAAAAATCGGATTGTTATTGTTTGGTTTTGTCATCAGTGAAGAAACTTCACTATTGTCTATAAGTTATTTAGATGTTAAAATTGATAAGGAATGATCTGTGTTTTTTATTTCAGGTTAGGTTTTCTCTGCACATACAAAACTTTCCATGTGAATCATCATCCAAAGTGTGCTTCAACACCTGACATGCTTTCAGTATTTCTCTACCACTTATGTCAGGTATTCACTTTTTAGTGTCATAACCTTCTTGTTTAGTGCTTATATCCTTGATATATTTAGATAACAATGACTACCAAGCATCAATCTGCTAGTGCAATTGTACTCTAGCACTTCTGCGCGCCATGTTTGGGTACTAGATTTAATTATTTGAGTTTCTACTGTACCATAATTGCTATTGTTTATATGCTTTAAAATGTGTTTGACATCTCACTTTTCTTATGCCTTATGTTGAGCTTACGTTTCTATGCTTTAAACTGTGTTTGACATCTCCTTTTTTATATGCCTCATGTTGAACCAATGTGAAACCTTAGGAAGAAGGGAGTATGGAGAAGTTTTTGTATGTGCAATTGAATACCTTGCCCTTTTACCAGTGGATATGACAATGGAGAAGTTTTTGCATGTAAATATTCTAGGCAGCAACTGCGCGCACATGGTTTGTTTCCACTTAACAATTAGAATCACTCATCAGTTTAAGGCTTTAAGCAAATGCATGCATTAGACAATTATGCCATATTTTAAAGTCAATCCATCAACCCACTCCTTCATTTATTGTTTGGGATTTTTTTATTTATTTATCCCTATATTTATGATTTATGTTTTTTACTTTGTTAAAGTTTGCTTCTTTAACTCCACTGATTTTTTTGGGTACTTTGCAAGGCTTTTCCCTGCAAAAGGTTTGATTTAATGGGGGTTCGATTGAGGAATAAATATTTCTCAGAGTTGACTACTTTATGCAGGCTTTTTGGCCTTCAATAGTAATGAAGAAATGGCTAAACATTAAGCCCAAGGTGAACGAATTCAGTGAAGATGAAACCGACACAGAAACTGAGAGTGAGGATGATGGTATGTTGTTTAAATATCTCTACCAAGATTAGAGTAATGGAAATATTCTGTATGTTTGATATTATCTTCTTCGACTTTTGTCCAGCATGCTCCCTTAACGATGCAAAAACAGTTATCTGCAAGGATCAAGTTCCAACAACTGGAGGGAGTCGGTTCACAACTCCATATCAAACTTCAGGCAATAAGAATTCTCATCAAACTCAGATATTTAATTCATCAAACTTCTATGAGTTTTCTTGCTGGCATGGATCTTCGAATAATTAAAATGTCTTCTTGACCTTCTTGATGATATATGAACTAACATGATTTCTTTCTTTCTTTCTTCTTCTTCTTATTTTTTTTTTCATTGTACACGTATATTATAACTTGAGTAGTTCAAGACTGTTTGGAGTAATACTCGTACTTGGTCTGTCCAGGAATACCATTAAAACATAGAAGACAAAAATCAGAAACCATACGTGCTCAGTACATAAACACAAAGGAAGTGAGGTCTGGGTGCTAAGTATTGTTATTATACTTCCTTTTTTCTTTTTTTGGAATATTAGAATTTGGTTTTGATTTAGCTCATCGCCCTTATTATGCTGTTCTGTAAATTTGGTTATCAAGAAGCCAAAGTCTGTTCAATCGAAATCCGCAAATTTTCCAAAGAAGGGATTGACGAAACCCTTTAATAAGTCCCCCTCCAAGCATAAAGATCAATCAGAGAAGGCGAATGAGCCGAAATCTAAGCGAGAAGCTCGTCTTCAGAGCAAGGTCAGTCACTTTTTAGATTGTTGCTGTTATCATTAAATATTTTGGAAATGGAAGTTTGTTTCATTTTTATCACCAACATCCATATTTTATAATAATTATCATTTTTGGAATTAGTGTTGGTGTGTTTTCATTGATGGTCTTCATTCTGAAAATAGCCCGTACTTCTCATTTACCAGATTGTCAGTGGTTTCTTTCGCAAGTATATATTTAACTCCTGCACAAGCTGCAAAGCATAAATATTATCTATGAAGGGAAATATCTCTCTGTTCATGGGAGTTCATGTGGTATTTTATTTCAGTTTTTTCGTGGATCAGCGTCCTAGTCTTCATAAAAATATCCTATAGGAGATTATGATATTTCTTGGTAATGTAGATTCGTGTAATGTTAGTGCTACATCAAGTCAGAGATGCATCATCTTTTTAGTTTTAACTTATTGTAGGCAGAAACAGAGGCAAAGAAGAAGAAGAGGAAAAAAAACTATGATCTTCAACATGTAAGCACCAAGTTCTTTTAGGGGTTATGGATTTTTTTGATTAGTCAAAGGATTATTTTTAAAAAATAAAATTCTTTGTTACATTTCATATTTGGTTTGTATAGGAGCTTGCAGCCCTATGGGAGAAAATGAGGTGGCGCAATATTGCTAAAGAAGACAGATCGAAGTAAGAAGTTCATTTTTAATAATGGGGTTCTTTTGTAGAAATATTTTAGTAATATGGCTAACTTTGTTCATTTTAATATTTTAAGAATGGTGAGTGAAGCTGTACAGAAGATGAAGGGGAAGATACCTGAAATTGCCATGTCCCATGTATCTTCTCGGGTTTTGCAGGTAAATATTATTCTCTTGCTGACTTCTCTTCCATTTTCATTTGATTTACTATTAACTGCAGTAGGGCTTTGCTTGTTTCATATTAGACTTGTGTCAAGTACAGCACCCAACCTGAACGAGATGCCATATTTAAGGAGCTCCAGCCAGATCTTCTTACGCTTACACGTAACGCATATTCAGTTCATCTAGTGAAAAAGATGTTAGACAATGGTATGTTTCTGCCGAGAAAGTGGAAAATTGAAAGTTACGACAATGTTGATTGGAGATTTAGGGCATTGAAAATCTGATTTTCTTCTTTATGATTTTTTTTTTCTTCATGATGATGCAGCCTCTAAAAAACAGTTGGAAGGTTTCATTTCTGCCCTCCATGGGCATGTTGCCTCTCTTCTCCGTCATATGGTTGGATCTGTTGGTATGTTATAACTGATTAAGTTTACAGCAATAGAAGTTTTCTTGTATTTTTATTCTTTGTGAAGTCTGTTGCTTTATTTGTTAAATACATCCAAGGATTGTTAAAGTCAAAGTTTGAGTAATCTTGGGTATGGTGGATCATTATTTTGCTTGGACTTGTTTGACTTAGTTGAGTGATATCAGACTTTACTGATGTCTTTAACATTGGTTGCTTTTGAAAATGGACTTTAGTTGCTCCAAGGCTAAGAAGTAGGGGAAAAAGGGGCACAAAGTTTCTTATAGAAACATGTTTTCTTGTGAAAACATTCTATATTTCTTTATTATATATTCGTGCATATTTGGTCGAACTCTGCAGACCTGATGTTTTTAATATTGCCTAATGGTTCTTATTTGGCAGTTGTTGAACATGCCTACCAATTGGGAAATGCATCTCAGAGACAAAATCTATTGTTCGAGTTGTATTCAACAGAGTTTCAGCTGTTCAAGGATTTGGCTTCATCTAAAGAAAAAAGGTTTGCTTCAAGCATTAAGCATATCCATATCTCTTTACATCTGTGCAATCAGCTTAGGCATTTTTCTAAGAACACTGCCAAGATTTAGGCAAAGCTAAGACTCGGTCACTGCTTGGTCTAGTCCTCCTTGCACATGATGGTTCAGTCGAAAACAAAAAGGAACCCCAGTACCACAAAGTTGTGATATATTCTCCGCTAATATAAGCTGATCTTTTTTAATGCTTGTTTCTTCTTGTGTATAAGTGATAATAACTGATATATTATCAAATAGAGTGTCATCAATTTCTCTGAATTGCATCGTAGTATGCATGGCCATTGCTCAGCTATCACTCTATAGATTGCTCAGTATGTGTCATACTATCATCTAGACCTTAGAAAAAAAATCTACACCTCGGATCTGGAACACCGATTCTTTTCTCCTTAAGTCAGTGGATATATTACTTTATATAAAAAAAAAGAACAACAAATAATCATACCCCACATTGACTTTCCTAACATAGAATGTAAATAAGAGAAACATTTCTCAACTTTATACGTCATCATTAAGCTTTTGCACCTAAATAACATTTAAAGAATGATTACTCATTGATCAGAGTTGAACTATTTTCTAACCCAAAATTCTTGCTCTGCTACTGGTAGCTTCTGGTTTTTTATAGTTCACTTGTTTGGATTTTATTTGTCTTGTTTTTTCAGGTTGGTAGATGTAATTTCTAAATTGGGTCTAAGTAAAGCTTCAGTTCTTAGGCACATGTATTCAGTAATTCAACCAATTTTAGAAAAAGGAATAGTGGACCATTCTATCATACACACTGCATTATTGGAGTACCTGACAATTGCTGACAAGGTAAGCAGAATATATATATTAATTTTTTTTTTCTCTTTTTTTTATATGCATTTCTATTTAGTTCAAACTTCTAAACCGAGTAAGTTGAAAGTCCTCTGCCACAGATGTGATTGAGCAGCTGTCAGGCCCGCTGCTTGTTCGAATGATCCATACCAGAGATGGTTCAAAGCTTGGTATTCTCTATATAAAAAACGGAGGCGCTAAGGTTTGTTGCAAATGACTTAAGGGGGATCCTTTGCAATTTTAGATTTATTCGAGATGGTTATTTCTGAATTTTTTTGTTGGTTTCAGACAAGGAAGAAAATTGTCAAAGGCATGAAGGGTCATATAGGAAAGATAGCTCAAGATCAATATGGGAACATGGTAATGATGGCCTTCAGATTTTTTTTTCCCACTACCTATTCTGCTGTATGCTCTTCTCTAATATATTTGTTGGTTCTGAATAAAAAAAAGGAGGATTTATTGTGAGTCAGCAGGAGTTAGTCTTTTCTTCCATTACCCTTGTCTGAAAATTCCCTTTACGGGGATATTCCATTTAGTGTGATAATAAGGTTTATTGATCCATTTGTATTCAGGCTTTTGAAGAGCAATCAGTTGACAGGTCCCATTCCTTCAACATTGTCACAAATTCCTAACCTTAAGACACTGTATGTATATTCACTATTCCATTGCATAACTTTTAGATGTTATGCACTTCTATTTATTGAAGCTTTAGCCTATCTTCTCAAATATGTCCAATTAGATGTGGGAAACAAATTTTCAATTTTATGTCTGTATTTACTGCAGTGACCTTGCTCAGAATCAACTCACTGGTGAGATTCCAAGGCTAATCTATTGGAATGAACTTCTTCAGTATCTGTGAGTATTCATCCATCACTTCTAGTAGCTCTTAAACTATGTTTTCTGTTTAACTGAAATATTACTGTTAAGTTTGATATTTAGTAGTCTTTTTATGCTAAAAGATAACGTATTTGCATTCTTATACACTACACCAAAAGGCCTATTTAGCTACTAATACTACCGAGGCATTCACTGGCCTTTAATATTATTGTTTTTGGTTTTCTGTATGGGGAAGCCAAGGCATTCACTGGCCTTTATATGTACTACCACCACTGCTGCAGCTGGTTCTTCTGGGTCTTCTTCAGCTGTCAAGAAACCTAAACTGTCTCAGACTACAAATTCACATACTTCAACTTCTAATACTACTCCCCCTAGAAGCTTAGATACTAGCTCTAGCCACCAAGGTATGTTAAGATTCTTCTCTAGCTCTTTATTGGTTGTGATTTCATAGATCAAAACACTTCAAATGGTGTTTTTTTATTTTTTATTTGTGATTTTATCAAATTCTAAAAACATTTCAGTGGGCATCTCTCATATGATCTTGTAGATCAATGGGTATCTCTCTTTTTTATTGAAAAAAGTTCAAATGAGTGTTTTCTGTTGTTGTTCACATCTTATACATGAAAAATCCAAATTAGTACTATAGGTCACAAGAAGTTGAAATGGGTTTCTCTTTTGATGTAGTCTTATAGGGTCAGAAGAAGTTGAAATAGATTTCTCTTTTGATGCAAGTCAATAAAGAAGTGATCAAAGTCACAAATAAACAGGCCTTGATCTAGTAAGCCTGCTTGGTACAAGGAGAAAGTCTACCCTACAAATAAGGTGATATTGGTAAACCAAAATCGTCTTACACCATAACGTGTTCTTTGAAAACACATTCTCAATCTATTTGATTGTCCACTTATACAAAAATTCCATTTTTACAGGTACCTGCATTGGAACATAATAATGAAATCAGAGGAGAGAGTATTGATTTGATGAAGTATATCGATAGGCACTTTGAAGGACCTGCCCTTCTCCCTGAGGTAAAGATGCCTAACTTATGTTTCTATGCTTAACAGAAAATTCATGCTATAGGCCTTGCACTAGTTCATGTTTATTCTGCACAATTTAGGATCCCATCAAAAGGGAGTTTGCGGAAGAGTTGTTGTCCTACACAGACACCTTCACTACCGTCGTGATGGCTGCACTAAAACAGAATGCAAATGCTGGTAAGACTAAACACTTTATTTTATAAATTTAGCCTGAAATAGACTTCAAGTATATACATGATCAAGGACTGATTTGCATCACTTACCTGCATCATATCCTACCTTCGATCACCTAGAAACTGCTATCACCAAATTCGATGACGGGCCTTTCTTCCTTGGCCAGTTCATCCTGGTAACTTATATATCTTTTCCTCCGCGTTAGATATTTTATGTTTTATCTTTTTCAGTTCATCCTTATTGCGTCTAATGATTGAGTTAACATTTGTATGTGACCTTCAGGTGGATATTCCCTACATACCATTCTTTCAGCGATACGCTCGCTTATTGTTGGATGTAAAGAATTATGACATCACAATAGGAAGGCCTAAGCTGACATTATGGCTTGAGGTGTGCCATCAATTCCTTTACATATTTTTTTAGGTTTATTAAGGGATAAACTTATAAGATCGATATTTTACCAATTGTTGAATCTATTATGTAGGAGATGGAGAAGGTCGAGGCATATACACAAACAAGAGTAGATCATGAGGAGATCATTGCAATCTTAAAGATGCGCCTTTTGGTACACAGTCTCTCTCTACATATACTTAAAGTTCATTACAGAATGATACAAATTTGACAGTCTGAATACTAAGCTTCTCCTATTTTTTTTTCTCTTGCAGAAAACAAGCTGATGATTTGGCTGCACCAAGCTGTTGATTTTACTTAATTTTAATGTGTTTGTACGTAATACGGCTAGTGAGGATGATATTGTTGTGCAATGTAATAAATCCGAGGTGGATGGTTTAATTTGTATTTCCTGATTTGTACATGATGTTTGTCATCAATAAACTGTATCGAAAATCAAAATTACTCCAGTTGATGGTCAGTGGAACCAAATTGATATTGATTCACTCTTTTCTTATTCACACCCAGAAGTACCAAAATATTTAGTCCCATGGTATGAAGTGGGATCAATATATTTGTTCCATGTGACTCGACTTTGATCACTTCTTTATTGGCTTATAGTGGGTCAAAATGTCAGTAGAACTGCATTGGCTTAACACCGTGACCAAAAAAAAAAAAACGGTTTTAAGCCGTGGCTATTCCTGGCCACAGCTTAAAACCGTGGCTAACGTTTTTGCAACGGTTTAGAACCGTGGCTAAATCATCAACCTTCCTCGAGTATAAAACCGTTGCTAATATTTTTGCCACGGTTTTTAGCCGTTAGTGGGGATTTAGCGACGCCTCTACAGCCCACAGCTCTAAGCCGTGACAATGGGTTACCCCCACGGTTCAAAACCGTTGCTAATGGGCATTTTTGGTGTAGTGGAAGCTTCCCAAACTCAAGGTTCCAAGCCCTTCAAGGAGGGCGAAAATAGATGAAGTGCTTCCTTCCTGTGCATCAGAAGAGATCTCGAGCTTTGTCTAGGTCCATCTGCAGGTGTCTGGCCTCGTCTGAAGAATGTGATGTCGTCGGGCAAGTGCCTGGTGAGACTATTGTTTCTGAGGGGCGTGATGCTCAAGTCATGGACCCTATCTCTCTTCCTGATTTGGAAAGAGATCATCTGCAAAAGGTGGGCGTGGAGGATGTTATCAAGTTGAGCACCAAGCAGGTGGAGTTTATGAGTAGGATATTGCTGCAGGCAGGCGTGGAAGCTTCGAACATTTGTCCATTCCCAATAAAGGTCTTCGAGCTCCTCCTCTATCTAGATCATGAGCTTGATGAAGAGTTGTTTGATCATCGGCGTCATTGTGAAGGTTCTTCTTTTTGTCACCCGTGTTTTTCTCCATCTCGTTCTTGTCCTCATATTCAACTGACGACAGGTCCAAGGAATAACTCACTTTCCTCTTCCCCCAAAGCTGGGCCGGCACGTGAGAAAGAGTTGTGTGCTACGGGCAAAGGGAAAGCTATTGATGAAGGCCTTGATGCTGTGAAGACGGCTAAGGGCGGTGCTGGAGTGATTTTGGCTCCGAATTATCTTCATTCGACTGCATGTATCAGTATATTTGTTCCAGATGTAATAAGGATGGGCAACCAAGCTTGGCATCAAAAGATTGACATCTCTTACCCTGCAATGAAGCATATCAGCAGGTGGAATGACTACCTGCCGAACTGTGCTCCGGAGCCAGTAGGAGAGTGTTTAAATAAAGGGTAGAAACACCTTGTGATGGGGATGTTATATCTGAATCAAGTGGCTGCGTCTGGAATTGAAGTCAAGGCCACCTGTGAGAAGGTGTACACCATGGAGCGAATCTTTGCAAATCTGCTGAACTCTTACTCTGATGCTCTTCACGAGATTGAGTAGCTGAGGAAACAACTTGAAGCTTTCTTAGATACTGGAGGGGAGTTTAGGTCCATTGGGTCAGAGGCTCAGAAGGTTCGCTTGAAGCGCTTGAGTTCGACTTGGAGGTGACAGTGTCTGCGAGGGATTGGTTCGAGAATGAACTGAACCTTATCCATTATGACTTGCAACTTTCTCGTGATTCTATTGATGGAGTGCAGGCTAAACTGCAGGCTCTGCATGCTGAGAGAATTAAGAAGGAGTTTGAGTGGACTGTCCGATGTCAGGAGTTGGAGGCTAGTGTTGAGTTTCATGCAGAGAGTGCACGGAACGCTAGAAAGCAGTTCTAGCTGGCGCAAAGTGAGCTGAATATTGCCAATGATAAGCTGGATGCTGAGTAGTCCCAGACTAAGATCATGTCTGGTGAATTGGAGCAACTGAAGTAGGAGCTTGACAAATCAAGAAAGCGCACGGAGAAATTCCTCAAGGCCCAAGGCACATTTGAATTTAGTAGAGTCATGCATTGAAGGCTGGAGCTGTTGCGTTTGATGGAGTAGGAGCATCCCAAATGTAACACATTAGCTGTTACTAAAATATTTTGTAACACCACAAAAATCTTGCAAATCATGGCATTACAAATATTAGTAACACCTCGATGTGTTACAACCTTTAAATTTCGAACAATAATAATAATATCAATTTTTTAGACATGGTTACCAAATTTTCTTCTAATTACATAATAATAATAATAATAATAATAATAATAATAATAATAATAATAATAATAATAATAATAATAATAATAATAATAATAACAATAATTATAATTTCTAATTATTGTTTCTCATTTTACTAAATATTTTTATTTCTTAGTTATTTTTATAAATAATATATTTATAAAATTACTAAAAGTAACTTAAGTCAATAATTAGTAACTTTTTTGGGGGTTACAAGACTTGTAGCACAATGAAGAGTTACAAATTAAAAAATATTGATGTTACTAATTGCCCATTTTGGTGTAGTAATGGGATCTCTCCTATTATAACGATATTGCATATGCAAAGTTTTGAGCGACCGTCGATTCCTCTGAAGAAGAAGGCCTTGATAAGGGGGTCAAGAGGTTGCACCAACAAATGTGTCTCCTATTTCTTCCCCTGGTTTGTCTTATTTCGACATTAGTTATCTAACGAGGAACTTTGCTGGGCTAGGTAGCTCATGTTTGATTCGCTGTTGAGAGCTCTGACTTCTTATGCTGCAGTAATTGGTGTAGTTCTTGTCAAATTCCTTTGTAGAGACAGGGGAGTGTAATACACCCCTTGTCTGGCGACTTTGCTGTCTATTGGATGAGTGGACATTAGTCTTTGCGAGTCATCTGGGTTGAGTTTTTTAGAATTATGATCGGACATTTGGCTCATTTTTATTAGCTATTCGAAGAATAGTCTTAATTGGACCATGGGTTGTTATTGCCAGTTATGATTGACTAAACCGGGGTCAGGTTTCGGCGACCATGGAGGTCCCTAGCAAGCCGTTTTCATCAGGCTACATGAGCACTAACAAAGCTCCCAATTCTAACCCATCTTGATCTGTTCGTGGCGGGCTGGGAATTGGAGCGAGCCAACAGTTATCATCGTTAGTCATTCTGACTAAAACTTTGGCGGGGGTTCGAAAACCATTATCTGTAGTTGGCCAATGATCCCTTGCAAGCCATCCTCACCAAGCTGCATGAGCATTGACTAAGCTCCCACTTTCTAGGCCGTCAAAATTTGCGCGCAACGAACTAGGCTTCGAGCAGACCAAAACCATCGTCATCAGCGGTCACTGACTAAGTTTTGGTCGGTGTTTAGCATCACTGTCTCTGTACAAGTAGTGACCCCTGGCAAACCATCTTAATCAGGCGTCAAGAGTGCTGACTAGACTCCCACTTTCTAACCTGTCAAAATTCGTTATGTATGGACTAGGCTTCGAGCAAACCATAAGCTATCATCATCGGTCGTCACCGACTAAGCTTTGGTCGGGTTTGGTCTCTATCGTCCAAGTTTGGACAATGATTCCTATCAAGCCATCTCGATCATGCATCAGAGCGCTAACTAAGCTGCCACTCTCTAAATCGTTGACACCCGTTTAATTTAACGAACTAGGCGTTAGAGTGTATCAGAAGCTGTTGTCATAGGTCGAAACCGACTACGCTTTGTTAGAATAAGATTTTGGGCGCGTAAGTCTGACTTGGGGATCCTGACTTACTTAGCTTCTCTGTGATATTTCGGGCATGTAAGTCGGACTTGGGGGTCTTGACTTACTTCACTTGCCTGTGAGATTCTGGCCGTGTGACGCACGAGGGTTTCTAGGGTTCCTAATTTTCTCTCAAAGTTATTTACTAAATAACTTATTCGTAATCTTTCAACTTAATTAGGAGTCTCTTTAGTTCCTTTTAGGATTAGGCTTTACTTTTTCTTTTAGGAATAGACTGCTTGTTATTTTAGTATTTGATTCTACTTTTTCTTCTAGGATTAGGCAGTTTCCTTTTAGGATTAGGCTTTACTTTTTCTTTTAGGAATAGACTACTTGTTATTTTAGTATTTGATTATATTTTTTCTTTTAGGAATAGGCATCTTATTATTCAAGTTATTTGAGCACTATAAATAGAGCTATTTCTCAATATTGTAGGAGACTTTTGATTTGAATAATTTTAATTGAACACTAGAGTTGTTTCTCTGTGTTTTTGGGCGAATCTCTTGTGTTCTTTTTTTGTGAATTATCTGTTGAGACTAGTCTGCAGGATAATCGCTATTCTGCCCGGTGTCAGTTGGTATCAGAGCAATTGGCAGGTTGTCAACGTCACGACTCCTGCAAATTATTTCCATGTTTTGCGTCTCCAGATACATTGAGATTTTTGTAAGCCACTCATTGTGATGTTTGCCAAGAACCTGTTTTGTCACAAAGACTGCAAATCGAATCTCTTCGAGGTTGATGGAGTCAAGGAATTGATTAATATAGTAAAAGAGTATGTGCTAGGTTTGCAGATGGAGCTCATGGGAAGGGAAATGAAAGACAATCCAGTACGCTTGGAAGAGCTAGTAGAGTTTTCTGACCTGGTGCCAGAGGATCTTCCTCCTGGGCTGCCGCTAGAGGATTTCGATGAAGTTGTTGTGAACTCGATGATGAGTTCTTTCCAACCCGGGGCGACTAATGTAGGAGGGTTTCTAGGGTTCCTAATTTGATCTCAAAGTTATTTACTAAATAACTTATTCGTAATCTTTCAATTTAATTAAGAGTCTTTTTAGTTTCCTTTTAGGATTACTCTTTACTTTTTCTTTTAGCAATAGGCAGTTTCCTTTTAGGATTAGGCTTTACTTTTTCTTTTAGGAATAGACTGCTTGTTATTTAGTATTTGATTCTATTTTTTCTTTTAAGAACATGCTGCTTATTATTCAAGTTATTTGAGCACTATAAATAGAGTTATTCCTTAATATTGTAGGAAACTTTTGATTTGAATAATTTTATTGAACATTAGAGTTGTTTCTCTGTGTTTTTGGGCAAATCTCTTGTGCTCTTTCTTTGTGAATTATCTATTGAGACTAGCCTGTAGGATAATCGCTATTCTGCCCGACGTCAACGTGTAAGTCTGACTTGGGGTTCCTGACTTACTCAACTCGCCTGAGAGATTCGGGGTGTGTAAGTCTAACTTGGGGGTCCTGACTTACTCAACTCGCCTGACATTCTGATTCAAGTGTCTAATCGATTGATCGTACTAATAATAGGTTGACCATCTTTAATGAACGATAGAAGGACAATAGTGGAGCTGATGCCTTTTGTTTAATAATACTCTGTAGGCTCATTTCTTATTCTGTGGGCGCTCAGGGCCTTTGTTGTTTGTTCTTTTGAGTGTTTTGGGTCGGATCTGGCAGGGCATAAGCTTGGGTCAATTAGTTGAAGGGCCCATCTAGAAAAATCTTTGTTGAGTAGTGTGCCAGGGATACAACTCATTTTGCGAGATGGTTCAACATCAATTACTCTCCCCAGTTAATGGGGCTGCTTGCAGGGCCATTAATTCAAAAGATGTGGACTTGTGCAGTTGTTATTGAAATCGTCATTTTCCTGAATTCTCGTACGGCCTTTAATGTTGAAGTAACTGCTTGTTGACACCCTATTTGTAAACCATTTAGCCTATATATGGGCTGGCTATTCTGCGTTCAAGCACTTCAATGCAAATAATAGAGCATGTTATTCAAATGCATCTTAACAGAGAGACTGCTTTGGGTTTTCCAAAGGCGAGAGGAAAATCTCCTCCACTGGTGTCTTCGAATGTTCTAACATTTTCGTCGATGAGTCTTGATAAGACTTGTTGTTTTGCGGTGCCACTTGATCTGGGTGGGCACTGGATTGATCTCGTCAAATCTTGTAATATCTTCTTACATTGCGAAGAAGAATTACGAACTTCCTCTCGGAGGTAAGGTCTGTCTTCCATCTTCCAGTGCTCGAGCACTTTCTCACCCATTTATTGTTGTCGACGGATGGTCCTCGCTGCTAGTTTATGGTTGATGGGAGCGTTGGGGGTCATGACTCTCATTCATGGTGTGGCACCTCTGTCTCACAGCTTTTTGCTGCTATCTTCTGTTCCTTCTCATGAGGCAGATTGAATCGAGGTTTCCTTTTTGAAATATCTTTGTGGGGTGATTCGACAAAGCAATGAATTGAGTGTGTTCTTTCGCCTTCTACTCCGGATGCTTTGCTTTCACTACCTTCTCTTCTGAAGGTAGAATAGCAGATCAGAGTCTCTATTTTTGTTTCAGCTGATAGATGCTTGCAACGGACTTAGATACTTGTAGTTGGGCGACAAGCTTTGTAATATCTCTCATTGCAATCAATAAAATCTATTTTATTTCTGGAATGTGTATTTTAAGAACAACTCTTCTACACTGAAATGAAAAACAGAAAACAAGAAACAAAATCAAAGCAGCAAAATTCAACTCCGAGTGGAGACTAAGCTAATCCGGCCCTGATGGAGGCACAAACGGTTCTAGCTCGGATTGTGTTGTCCCTCTAGCTAATTTTTTTTTAAAAGCTGATGAAGTTACCAAATAGTGGATTTCGTGTTGGCGGATAATTCCTTGCTGATGAATAACTCTTGAAGTTGGTGCCCATTGGTTGAAGTATTGTTACTTAGCTCTTTGTTAGTCTGGATTGCATCGCTAGCTTTTACTTTAGGATCCCAACATAGTTTCTCCTTGGTTATGTGGGCTCATCCACCTTCATTGAGTAGTACACCTTTTATGTCTTGGCCGGATGCCTGACATGTTGGCTTTGTGTGCCCGAGCTGTAAGTTCAGCTGCTTTAGGGTTTTGTAATGGCAATTTCTTGCCACTAGCTGATCTCCTAGAATAATCCCTTGAGCATGGTTAGCTGTATATTTTATGCATTGGTATAGGGTGGATACGATTGCTTCCATATGATGTAGCTAGGGCCTTCCCAAAATGATGATGTAGGTGGACATGGCGCCAACTACCATGAACTCTTGGACAAGGTACTTTCTTAGTTGTGGCTCTCCTACCACTACCATTAGATTTATTTCCCGATGGGAAAGCATTTTTCTCCGCTGAATCCGACCATAGGGAGGCTGGCGGACCTTAGATCCTCTTGTGCTGCATGTTGCGGAATGCACTGAGGAATATGACATTTAATGAGCTTCCAGTGTCTACCAAAGTTCTCTTTACCTCCCATTTAGCGATAAGGACGGAGATGACAAGGGTGTCATTTTGAGGAGAATGTACCCCCTAGAGATCCCTTTCTGTAAACGTCAGTGATGGGATTAGGCTGTGAACTTGTGTATGTTGCACTTGTCGGTCCTCATATTGAGATGGTGTCTGTATCTCGGTCAGTGTCCTTTTGCTTGACCTGTTTGATTGTTCTCCCTTAGAACCGACTTCGTGAAGGACATAGATAACTCCAGGAGCTTTTTTGTCGATCTCCTTGACAACATCTGCTATTTCCTTTGCTCGGCTCTGCCTCCTGTCCAAGCCTAGGAATTCCTTGAGTTTTCCTTTCCTTATCCATAACTCGACTTCTCCTATGAGGTTTCTAGAATCCTCAGTATTGTGTCCGTCTTCCTTGTGGTAGGCACAATATTTGTTGTTGTTGTGCCTAGCAGGGTCTCCTCGCTACTTAGGCAACCACTTCAGCTCTTCCAAATCCTTGATGTCAGATAGGTGTTAAGAGGGGTGACAGACCTAGACCCAATATAATTTGAGGCCTTGTCCTGCCAAGGGCTACCCGAGTCAGTTTTACTGTTTGTGCGCTTCCTCTTGTTATTGTTGTCGTCTTCTTTCTTATTCCCCTATTTCCTATACTTCAGGACATAGGGTTTCTTGTCTGACTTCGTCTCTCTCTTTGTGGCCAACATTTCATCTGGAGTTATGTGTCTTTGGGCATCTCTGAGCAAGTCTGTCATATTGGCTTGGGGGTTCAGGGTGAGGAAGTCATAGAGAAAGCCTTTCCTCAGACCCGAAGCGAAAGTCGTAACCGCGGTGTCATCACTACAACTGTCGGTCAGCTCATCATTAAAATAAGTGACATACTCCCTTAACGTCTCGTTCTGTTTTTTCTTCAGGGTCGGTAGATAATGCGGGCCCCTTCTGAGCCTTTGGCTACCCATGAAGCATGTAAGGAACACCAATGCCAATGACCAGAATTAATCAATGGATTTCATGGGAAGGCTGTGGAACCATGTCAGCTCTGATGTTTTCTGGCTTGCAGGGAATGATCGACACATATTGCATTAAACCCTTTTTTG
Organism: Berberis vulgaris; assembly: GCA_963556465.1. Lineage (NCBI taxonomy): Eukaryota > Viridiplantae > Streptophyta > Magnoliopsida > Ranunculales > Berberidaceae > Berberis > Berberis vulgaris. The sequence goes on along the minus strand of OY747135.1, from coordinate 59,299,519 downwards.
AGTGCCATAACGTGCAAAAAGTGGCGCAGGTGATCGATCGGGTCTCCCGTCCCGTCATAAAACTCCAACTTTGGTGGGGTGTATTTCTTGGGTAGCAGTTCGTCCATGATATAGTCCATGAACGGAAGGGCCATGAGGCTGAACTACACATCTGGGTTTGTGGCCCCATGTCGGAGGGGGTTGTGCAAGATGTGCTTGGGGGCTGAACTATTTCCTGGGTCTCTATTGGTCGTGCCTCCGCCTCTTGTCCATTTAGAAGTTACTGAGGCCACGCGACTCTCCTTAACATGCTCTCTGAAACTTTCATGGAAACGAGTTCTTCGTTGCTCACGGTCTCTCTCTGCGGGTTGAGGATTCTGTGTCAGAGAGCTTACAATATCTCTGCGATCTACTGCATCTGTATTGAGAGTAGGTCCACCCTCAGGCCTGACGCAGTTGCCACCGGTGCAAAGGTCTGAGGATGTTCCTTTTGTGGCGGTGGTGGAACTGGTGGCACTCTGCTGATTATCTAGAAAAGGTGGAATTCTTGAGGAACTCTGTCGTTCCCCATGGGCGGTGCCAAACTGATGTAGTTGATTTCTGCTCTCCTTCCTCGCTGCTTACCTATACCTGAAAAGGTAGCAAATGTGAACCAAGGACGATTGTATTGGGGTTGATGGCACTCCGAGGCTTAAGTTAGATAAGGCTTAGGAGAGGCTTAAAATTTTAAATTGGGTTATATTGCATACCTCTAGTTCATCGACCTTATCTACCTTTTAGAGTGAAGGAGTCCTTGTTCGGCTAGGCCTTTGGTGGCGTAGTTTAGGGAAAGTCATTTTGCTGTGGAGATGCTTTCCTGATTGGGAACAGTTCATGTGGGATAGTTTTCCTGCACGACTTGTGCTTCTAGATCCATAGGAGAGATTTCTTTTTCTGAGCGTTGTCCATGCAAGAAAGTTTCCTTGCTCGACTTATACTCTAATATATGTTTCCTAGTCGGATCCAATGTGTTGCTGCCCTGCCTGTCGTGGATAGATCTCTCAGATACTTGCCTTAGAGGTTTTACGTGTATTGGGCCCGTCTGCATGACGTGTGGGCTTACTGGCTCATTGCAACTCGGACCTGACTGTTTGGATTCTGCCCATGATGGGCTTGCTGCTGTTTGGGCCTCGCTGGTTCGTGCACTTGGGCCTGCTTCGTTCTGTTGACGAGATTATCAGGACACATGTACGGTGCTGATCAGAGGATGGTTGGATGTATCATCATAATCTTATAGGAGGGTAATTTACAATTGTACCCTTATGTAGTAAATGAAAATGAAAAAGTACGATTACTTACATTACGTATAGGGTGTTTTTGAGTTTGGCACTCATTAGTTTATACCTATTAGAGTTTGGTTCTCATTTTGAAAACTATTTGAGTCTAACCCTCATTTTCTGACGAAACCGTTAAGTCCACGTCATTGACTAGTCAAGATTAATTTTGGAACCCTTTTGCCCTTACCATAGGTTAAATCATAGTTAAGCCCAAAACACTTATTTGGGAAGATGAATATTAAACACTAATTATTTGAAAAACTGTAGGGGTCAAATAATAGTTAATTTGAGTTTTTTTTTTTTTGCTTTTGTAATTTAGTACACAATAAAGAGGAGTTATAATTTAACAATAAGCATAATACCAATATTAAGCGTATCCCTGTTTGAACACAAAACTTCATTTCATTAACAAATATATACTTATTCCTAAAGTTAGGAAAGAATTGTGCAAAGGAAATACTAGGTTTGGTCCTCTTTCTCAATAGTGGTGGATCTTTTGATCCATGCTTGTAGATTTAAAAAAAGAGTAAAGATTAGCTACACAACTAGGGTTCGGTCGTGGTGTGAGGTTTCTGGTTATGTGCATCTCTATTTTGTGAATTGTTTTGTGTTGTTTTTTAAGAAAGAGGGAAAGAAAGAAAAGAGTTTGGAAGTAGACCATGTTCACTTGTCTTCATATTTTTTCTCTTCTAAGATATTTTTTATGTTTGTGTTTCTATTTGAAGTAGACTTGGTCAGAAGAAACCATGACTTAATGTACTTTTTTTTTCTTCCTTTCCATTTTGGGTCATTTTTTCTTCAACAACGTCCTAATCTAACTGATAAATGGTTGTGAGTCTTCTATAATTATACTTACTATTATTTCTTTTTGATGGAAGGAAGGAGGTGTGTGTGACAGGGAAGAGGTTCAACGAAAAAGGGTTTTGTCATTCCTTAGTTTAGCCTAATATAAGTGTAGAATGGTCCAAAAATTAATTTTAACCAGTCAATGACGTGGAGTTAATGGTTTTATCAAAAAAATAAGGGTTAGACTCAAATAGTTTTCAAAACGAGTGCTAAACTCTAATAAGTATAAACTAATAAGTGTCAAACTCAAAAAAAAACCCTTACATATATTAAGTTGTAATTATATTCTAACAACAAGTTGTCAAGGTACCCATCGACATTCTAGTCTAAATTAAGGTTGTATTTTTAAAGTATCATTGGTCTTTGTCCATGAGCATGTGTTAAGGGACGTTCAATGACATCCCTATACTTCAAAGTTAAATTTAGACACTACTCTCTTAGCCTCTGACCCATCTTCTACTCCATAACTAATAGCAATACTCATCAAGCATATTTTGGTGAGAACCCATGTACGACTTACAAAAGTACTATTCACAAAAGGAAACACCTTGTTGGCCATAAATAGAACATTCACCAAATGTATTACATGAGAGGAAATTATAATGGACGACATACTTCTGTGAAAACACCATAGCTTACAAGGAGAAGGAAAATGTTGAGATGCAATTAACATATTAGAGTTTTTGAGCTTATAGCACATTAGGTGAAGATTGTTGTTTAATTTACTTGGGGTATTTAAGTTTTGGACCTATAAGATCCAAAATGGAGCTTATAAAAATCATGTCACTTTTAAGTATTATTTGATTGTTAACCACTTATAAATGGGTGTAACCAAATAGGCTAAACAGGATGGTCCAACACTTACAAATGTTGCAAACGTTGCGAACAAACATTGCATTAGTCATCAATGAGATGGGGCTGAAACCAATCATAGTAAAACTTTCAAGCCCGACAATTCACACACTAGGGTGCTTTTTGTAATGAAAAAAAAAATCTCAACAATTGTTTGACAGCAAGAAGGTACAAAGAAAGTTCATTGATTATAATCAATCACATAAAAAAAAAATGCAAGTTTGCATGTTGTTTACATGCTTTCTTGAGAAAGAGATTTTATAACATACATTATAATTTGAAAAACAATATAAAGCATATTGTCTGAAGACTCAATCGTTGGTGTCTCATTCAAATTGCAAAGTATACAATTTAAATATTCAATTATTAGCGAGGAATGTGATTTCACAGAATGTCAATATTCACAAAATATTTCATATTTTAGAGTTATCGAAATATCTTTCGAAATTCAAAATATTTATTTTTTTCTCAAGGAAGTTTTTCTGAGAAAAACAATTCAATCTCGGTAAATTTTAACATACTACATGAATATTTTATTATCAAAGTGATTCTTATGTAATATGTAGTTTGTAAGACACTATAAGTAGTATGGGACTTTTTATGTCGTATTTAGGAGTTTAGAATGCTTAACTTATACTTTTTAATTCGAAATTACAACCGAAGTTTTTACGTTTTTTCTAAAAAAAAAACTAAATAATTTGTGAAATATTTTTAAAAAAATCAGGACACCGAAATTAATTAAAAAATATAATCACAATCACTGATTATTAGGTACATCCATTTTCATATTGAGTGTAATTTTTTTATTTTAAAAATAGGAAATAAAATATTTACACTGTGATAAATGTACAATTGATGTGCATTTTCTTGTATCCCAGTAGTGGAGAAATGGAGTGTTTAGTAGTTGGATATAGGGATGGCAACGGAGCGGATTTGGGAAAATCCACCCCCGCCCCGCTAGGGATCGCAGATCCCCGGATCCGCCCCGTATAACCGTTTATTCATTTTCTTAAAAACCATACCCAATCCACACGGATTGGCGGATATCCGCCCTGCCCCGTTTAACCGTAAAAATATTATAAAAAAACATAATTTCTTCTTTTAAAAAAATAATCCTTCAGTCATTATTTGATGAGAGATAAAACATCAAAATACAATCAACAAATCCATTCACAATCGTCAAACTTTCCCTCATCAAAATACAATCAACAAATCCATTGTAGTAGTATGTTTGGTTGCATGTTTGGCTGATGAGATAAGTTGCTGTGGAGTTGGTTGTGTGAAGTCAAAACTAAGATGATGTTGCTGCCATGGCGACTCACAAAATCAATCCAAATTTCACCCCAAATGCACTTCAAAAAGGGGAAAATATCAAGTATTCAACCCCAAATTCACGTTGCCATCAACAACTAATACACTCCAGTTCTCTTATTTTCCTCTCCTCCACGTCGTCATCTCTCTGACAAACACCATGCGCGACAGTTCCCGATTAGCATGCCTACATTAGCGTCGACAATACAGCCGTAGGATTTGACAGCTCGTTTGAGATCCGGTGAAGGCGAAGTGAAGCTGAAAGCCCTAAGAGATGTGAAGAACCAAATTATCAACAGGACGAAGAAGTTGTCTTTCATCAAGCTTGGAACGGTGGCGAGCGTGGTGGCAATCCTTTCCTCTGCCGCCGATTCGAACGACAATTGGTAGCTTTGCTTGCAATAAAAGAGAGAATAAGTAGATCCGAGAGAAGGGTGAGAGAAGCAGGGAAAGAATGAGCCTTACTCACAAAGACATCATATTCGAGCACTGTAAATGGAAAAGAAATTGAGGCAGATTAGGATCTGAGAGTGAGGCAATGTCACTGAGGAAGCCGTCTGAGCGATGAGAGTGAGAAACTGGGGAATGAGATCTGAGTTAGATTAGGGTTATGCTTTTTCTTTATATAGTTCATTGGTGGGTATGTAATTTTTTCGATTAAACGGATATCCGTGAAGCGGATATGGCCAAATTTGTATCCGCCCGGAATAATATACATATACAGTTTGGATATCCGTATTCGCCCCAACCTCCATTTAGCCTTAACCAAATCCGGCCCAAACGGGGCGGACGGGGCCGATATCCGTTAAAATCCGCCCCACTGCCATCCCTAGTTTGATAGCCTCCCGAGTTGATCACAAAAGCTACTAATTTGAAGTGAACTAGAAGCAAAAGTGAAATTCCTTTGTTAATTGAACCTTTAAGATAACATAATATACGATGTGTGGTATCCAAGATTGGTGCAAGGTGATTGCATAAATTGGCGGAGAGTATGCATTGAATAAGCTAAGTTTGGTCGTGTAATTGTGTGATAGATAAGGCGTCTAACTAATCTCAATAGAATGTAGGATCGAATAAAAAAGTGTGATCCATATGAGATGGATGAAGATATGTTTCATAAGGAACTCATAAATGCGACCTTGAATTATATCAGAATATTTAGGATGCCTATGGCATATTTGCGCCAAGAAAGAAAAATACCATGAGAGGAACGAGCCACTTCAATCCCAATAAATTTTTTTTAGTTTTTAAACAATTGAGTAACTATTTCCATTGACAATTATGTCATCAACAGACACTATGACATAGATAGACGAAGATCCCTTGTGTTGAGAGAATAATGAGTATCATCCCTAAAATCAAAACAGTAGACCAATCGATCCAGACCATGACTGAGAAATTGAGAATATCTAGCAGAATCAATATAGAATAAAACTTGGCAAACCATTGGCAAGATGTTTGTTTAGTCCATATACAAATTTATTCAATTGACAACACAATGCTCATCCTTTTGAGTAATTCTAGTTCGTAATATCATGTGTACTTCCTCATCAAGATCACCGTGCAAGAAGGCAATATTAACATCTAATTAAATAGGCCAAATTTTAGGGTTAAATTTGTATTTGGGTCCTATAGTTTGTACTAGTTTTGAGTTGGAATCCCAAGTTTATCCACCTTTGAGTCTGGGTCCCAAGATCACGTTGATCGCAAACTCTCTGTTACAAATGTAGGACCTAAACACAAAATTGGTATCAATTGTGGAACCTAAAGTCTAAATTTATATATACCAAAATCAATATTATTTAAAAAATAATTCATTTAATTACTTGTTGGGAGTTAACAGTCAACGAAGTCTTTGGGCCCAATGTTGTTACTCATTTGTTTTGGCCTTTGAATATGATGGAATTTGGTGTTCATGCTTATTTGTATTTTGTTCTCTGATTTCTGTCTTGTATATTTCCATTCACATCACTGAATTTTGGTTTAGTGAAATGTGACATTTGAACATCAAATAAATTGCATAAATGTTGTCAGTCCCCAAGTGAGTATTTACAAGATGAGTGATTTTAGAAGCTGATTAGGATTCTTTGGTGGAGTCCACTTTTGTCCGCATCAGCCTGACACATAGGATGCCACGTCTGAAAGTCAGATTGGGAGTCAAATTGGAGAGTGACTCGGAGTAGAATTTTCCTTAGAAGATAAAATACAAGAAGAGGATGTGGAAGAGTAAGGTGGAACTTGAGGTTGAAGAAGACCTTCAAACACATGTCCCATCAGATAACATTTCACTATGGATAACTCATTTTCAACATCACGTGCTCATTTTTTTTCTCACTTTCATGTATGTACTATTTTTTCGTGGTTTTTTATGGGACTTTTCTTTCAATGAAACAAACTAGTTATTTTCATTGTGAGATTTGTAAACTTGTAGATCATTGCCATACTGCATTTCCATCTATCCAAATAAATATGTTTCTAATGCATCAAACCTTTCTCGTGTGACTCCTTGTTTGGGTTTCCTGATTTGTTACATTAGTGATGAATGATGACTACAATTGTTGCATTTAGTGCATCTTAAAAAGCTAAAGTAAGTTGTGTTCACCTCTTTTTAAGACCTTAGATGAATGCTCGATGTCCATAACCAAATAACTATTTTGAACTTTCATTTTTCTCTTAACCATCTTTTAGTCATAATTATTCTTGGCCACTAAAAGAATATCGGATGGTAGCAGCTTGTATAGTTTTATATAAGCATACTTTTTGTAACATATGAAGTTTATCTGATGGCATTCATTTTCATTTTCTTCAATGCTTGTTAATCAAATGGGAAATGAAAGAAGCTTCACAAAATATCTAATGTCCTGCCTTAGAATTCCAAATTGAAAGGTAACAGTGTATCTTATGGTTAGAGCACGAGCAAATAGATAACAATTCCAAATAGAAAGGTAACAATTTATCCAACTATGTCCTGCCTTTTTCATTCTTAGAATTCATTTGGTTCTCTATGCTCATGAACCTCTGGGTGCGTTGGTTCCACTCAATCCAACAATCTCTACAAATAAGAGAAGTTGAGAAACAGCTACAAAGAAGTCATCCACTCAGAAATCCATGTCCAAGGAAAAATCCGTCAAGGAGAAATCGGGTAATGATTAGTTACTTTCTTGTTATTCGTTCTCTTCTTTATGTAACCGGTAGTTACTGATGCTAAAGAGGATAAGCCACTGAATTTGTTCATCCAAAACTTATTATCCTACATTTATATAGGTAAGAAAACAGTGACAGAGCAAAAGAATAAAAGAAAGAAGGTGGCATCTGTTCCAACTGAAAAGGAACTAAGGGAGGCAACTTGTGAAATTTTGAAAGAAGTCGACTTCAACAAGGTGAGATTTATTCTTTGATCATTCAGTTGTTGAATATAATTTCTGAGTAGAAAGAATTCTAAGTTTGAGTAGGAAACAGCTGATAAGTTACTGTAGGAAGATCTTATGACCATTCACCACTGATTGTGCCATCGTCTGCCTCTTGCCGACTAAGAAAAGGATTGAATTGAAAAGAAGTTTCGAAAAAAATAAAAATTACTGAGTTAATGAAACTGCAATCAGCAGGCACTGGTGTATTCGATGCTTTCTATATCAGTTTTGCATTTGAAGTGTCCTCCCCAATCATTGGGGTTTTGATCTATTCATCTTCCATACTTAAGATTTGCATTGATACGTCTTTCCCTCTTAACATCACTTTTTCTCTTTTACCAAGTAATGACCATCCTCAACATGATTTTGCAATGCAGGTGACAATTACTGATATTGTCAAGCAACTCGGTATGTCTCTCTAATCTTATGTTTGCCATCTTATAGAATTTCAAGTTTTATAATATGAAGGACAATGCTATCTGCACTGTACATATCAACATGCTTGTACATGTCAAACTGTCAATTGACCTACATACAACTTAGAGGACATTTATATTCTCAGTTTGTATTTTGATTATTAAAAGCATAATTTGCAATCAAGTTTGTATACCTGGTATTGTTCATGTATCATGTATGTCAGATGAACAATTCTATTTATGGTACTGAATAATGTGACCATACCTCCTTTGGTTTTTCAGCTCAAAAGTACTGAATAATGTATGTCAGATGACCAATTCTATTTATATATTGATATAATGGCATTAACACTATTTGAAAACAAGTAAAGTGATGAAGTATTTCTTATCCTTGCAGGTCTTGTTAACCCCTACTCATCTTGCTATTGTCATGGAATATGCAGCTGGTGGTGAACTTTTTGAGAGAGTGTGCACTACAGGCAGATTTACTGAGGATGAGGTATATACTATGGGCATAAAGTATATCCACTCTTTAATTACTCATGCATGCTTGTCTTTCCTTCTATCAGTTTCAAACCTTTTGATCAAAAAATCCATTTGCCGCAGTCGAGATATTTCTTCCAGCAGCTAGTATCTGGGGTCAACTACTGCCATTCATTGGTATGTGAGGCTTCCGAGTCTCCTTAAGTTTTTTGCTATGATTTGTTTTACTTACCATCTTTTTGTTTCTTCTATAGGAAATCTGTCACAGGGACCTGAAATTAGAAAACACACTTTTAGATGGAAAAGCAACTCCACTCCTTAAAATATGACTTCGGTTATTCCATGGTTGGCTGTATGTTTGTTCTATGTGAAATAAAAGCTATTTTTAATTGACCCTTCAGATGATATGGCTTTCCCTTTTGTTTGAATCCCAGTCTGGTCTGTTGCACTCCAAACCCAAATCAACGGTAGGAACACCAACATATATAGCCTCTGAGGTCCTGTCGCGTAAGGAGTATGATGGCAAGGTATGAACTCTGCTCTTTGTTTGAATTTTATTTTTTTGATGTAGTCGATCCCATATTTGATGAGGCACAGATTCAACATAGGTCTCGTCTGATAATAGGGTACTTGAATTATTAATATAGTACCACACATTTTTTCTTTTTTTGTATCTTGTTCTGAAGAGGTATCGTGATGTTTAAATAGAATGTATAGTGAGCTTATATCAAAGAGCATTGCAGAAGGGGGACTATTTGCCTCTAGAAGTTCCTATGTTAAACTTCAAGGTAAGATCATGAGTTTGGACTTGCTAAAATGACATCCTATATTGTATGAGAGTTTTCATCTCACTTTTGCTTTTCACTCCTCTATAACAGATCTGTGAAAAGAGAAACACTTAAGCACATTGAAACTTTTCTGGACAAGGTTGAAGAGCAGCCTCAAATCGGAAAGCAATTTGTGCAACCGATGATGGATCATGTTCTTGGCGACTATGCTAGGAATTTGCCTGATGCCAGGGAGTCGGAGGTCCTTTCACTTTTTGCCACAATTATAAACAAGTAAGCATATATGCCATTAAATGTAAATGATTCACTTCCACTTTGGCACTTGATTATTCATGTGCCTTGTTATTCTTGCGTCTTATTAGTTTAGCATTTTTGTCAGATATAGAGTGCCTTTCTTATTCTTACGCCTTATTAGTTTAGCATTCATGTGCCTCTTTTATTCTTGCCCTATGGAAGTATTGGTAACAATAGTGCGTGAACGTAGTAATTACTATTTATTGCATTTCTAAGTGAGCATTAGCTAAGATTTGCCCATCATACACTAGGACCTAGTAGAAAAAGGATGAATGCTTATCTTTTTGACATGTCTTATGCAGGTATAAGGGGCTGATGACAGAGGATGTACCTCGTATATTTGAAGCCATTTTTGAATGCAAATTGGAGGTTAGTCTAGTTGTCCAAGTAGCAATATTTGTTTGTATCTCAATGTGTCTTTAAGCTACATCTGATATTGGCAGATGATCACAAAAAACTTCGAAGATTATCCTGAACATCGTGTGGAATTTTTTTCTTTGCTACGCGCCATTGCTACTCATTGTTTTCCATCTTTGATAGTCTTGTCAAGTCAGGTTGGAATTCAACCCTCTTCATTTTGTCATTGTCAGTCTTTATGTTCATTTTTGCACACGTTGACCTTCATATTGTGATTTCCTTCGTTGTTTTTTCATGCCTATTTTTTTTTGTTTCAATTCAGCAACTGAAGCTTGTTATGGATTCTATTATATGGGCATTCAAACACACAGAGAGGAACATTGTTGAGACTGGGCTTAACCTTTTACTTGAGATGCTGAAAAATTTCCAGGTGTGTAGACTCCTATTCTTTGTTACAGTTAACTATAACTTCATATATCTCTTACCTGTGGTTTACCCATTTAACATGTTTCTGAGTTTTGCAATCAGTTCCATCGAACTTACTTTTTGACAATTGAGCAAGAGATTTTTACAGTATTGACCGACACATTTCATAAGCCTGGGTTCAAGTTACATGTACTTGTGCTGCAGCACTTGTTTTGCTTGGTAACGAATTTTATTCAGTACCATGTCTTATAAAAGAAATCAAAAGGAATGGGATCCTTACTGTTGCATGTTAATGCATTTCTAGGTGGATTCTGGTGCGTTGACAGAGCCTTTGTGGGATGCATCAACCTTTGCTTATCCATATTATAACAACAAAATGTTTCTTCAGAAGTACACCATAAAACTTTTGGGTACTTCGTTCCCTAACATGACAACAACAGAGGTAGACTGTTTTTTTTTTAACTTCTTTTTCTGTCACGAGTTCATGATTTACTGAACAATGTGATTTTGCAGGTTACTCAATTTGTAACTGGTCTTTTGGAGTCGCGAAATGATCTATCTACATTTAAAAATCACATTCGTGATTTCCTTGTGCAGTCAAAAGAATTTTCAGCTCAGGTATCATAGCTAATCAAGCTTATTTTTTTTAACATATTGGGTGGACTCGATATCCATACTAACTGGAAACCTTTGATATCTTACATATCCTTGTAATTTTATTTTTTATTTTTTATTTCTTATTTTCTGGTCATGTTAAAGCTGTTTTCTATAGGTAGTTTTTATCAGTGTGAACTGTTGATAAAACTCTATGATACATTACCTCAAATATAAGGTGTCAAATGATATTTGCATTTCGGAGTTCTCAATAGCTGTTATAAACATCATGTTACTTGTGAATCCTACAGGACAACAAAGATCTCTATGCTAAGGAGGCAGCCGCTCAAAGAGAGAGGGAGCGTCAAAGGATGCTGACAATTCCTGGGCTCATTGCACCTAGTAATCTTCTCCAAGTTTCTTTTGTTACATGCTTCCATGACTTGTCAATGTAGCGTCATGCAATGTAGTGTCCATGACTTCTACAAATTTAATAGATACTTGGCTTCTACAAATTCAATGCAATTCCAAGGTTCCATTTCACGGTTGATTTTGTATTTATCTAGCATATAGTTTGTGGAATCCTATTCGTGCCGGAGGCATGACACGGTAGCCCTATCGTAGGCACGGGTACACGCCACATGGCAAGTGTCTAGTCGATCTTAGTAAGGACTGATTTTGAAGGTGTGGGGCTGTGATTTTGCTACAGTAGCAAAAAAATGTAATTTTTTCTTTCGATTATATTAATTTGCAACGGTTTCAAACCCTCGCAACAAACCAGATTTCTTTTTTTTTTTGAATTTTGTTTTGACTGACCACAGCTTAAAACCGTGGCCATCATGCTTGCAACGGCTTAAAATCGTGGCCATGATATATGTTGCCACGGTTATGGAATGTGGCGCATCTAGCCATGTCGGGTAGCCGTGGCTAAACCGTGGCTAAATGCAGAAAATCATCAAGCATCCTCGAACATAAAACCGTTGCTAATATGTGTTGCCACGGTTTATAGCTGTCAATGGTGATTTGGCGACGCCTCAAATGGCTAGGCCTCTAAGCCGTGGCAATAGATTACCCCCATGGTCCCAAACCGTTGCTGATGGGTATTTTTGGTGTAGTGTCATTTGTTAGTTCTTCGATATTTTGAGATTTCATGTAGCCATTACATCTCGCACGCCATCCTATGAGCATCCTCTTCGTTGGTTGGATCAATAAAATGAGGCATGATTGATTTGTTTCCCATTTTACGCTATCTTTGAAATTAGGGCTTATTCTTCTTTAACTTTCTTTGTCTCCTTTGTTCTTCAATTCCTTAACGATGACTGGTGGCGATATACTAGTCGGTGAGGCGCTAGCTGCTTGTGAAGCTTACTTCTCGCCTAAAAAGGTTTCTTAGGCGACGTTGGACAGTGTTAATTTTTATTATAATTTGCCATCCGACCTTGATATCATTTTGCCTAGGCAGAATGATAGTCCTTGTCATCCAAGGTCTAGGAATATTGCACTCTATCCATGCATGTTCCTTTCCGGCCTTCGATTTCCAGTTCCAGAGCTTTTTTGGGGATATCTAGATTTTTTGGGCATTCCTCGTGCTCAAATGGTCCTAATTATTGGAGGGTTATGGTATCTACTTATGCGAGAGTCATTCTCTCTGGAATTCCCTTGACTATTAGGGTTCTGCATTCGGTGGTCGGTCTGTTGTTGACCAAGGACATTTGCTTCCCCCGTTCTCCTGTTTTTTTTGGGAAGCTCAATGATGATATCAGATATTGGTCGAGGTTTTGGTTTTATGCTCCTGTCAGCTCTGGCTATTTCAAATTGAGAGGTTGTCCTATTGTGCAGTCGTTTCAAGTCCCTAACAAACGGAAGGATTTGCAGTTAATTACGGATGAGCGGAGGATCAGTGATTGATTCTTGAAGCTTCATGTGTTTCCCATGGTGGCATTTTTCTCTGAGAACATCTTGGAGCGTAGTGGCTTGTACACTATGAACAAGGCAGAGCGGGTTTTGCTTATTGAATCCCGAGCTGAGGAGTTTGTTGCCCGTGTTGTTCCTGTTAGTGTTAGTGATGCTAGCATTGATGGGGAAGTGAGCTCGGGAAGAATGTTATGGATCTCGATGCTCTTGTTAGCAGTAGTGTTATTGGCTTGACTTCTAGGAAGAGGAAGTTTTCGAGGCCTGCTAGCTCATCGAAGCAACTGTTGATAAGCCCTGGCCGTGTTCCAAATAAGAAACGATTTTCTACTCGTGGTACTGCTCGGACTGCATCTCGTCCGGGTTCTTCTGATAAGGAGGTTGTGAAAGAGGATCGCTCCCTCGGAAAGGTCAAAGATATGAACTTGGCGCTGGAGATGAGCAAGAAGGAAATTACATTACTCGTCTGTTGGACGATAACGAAAAAGGCTTATTTCCGCCTATGGTGTGCCCAACGTTACTGACTGGTCAAACGATGACCCTCAAGCTATCAAGGACGAGATGCTCCAGCTGATGATGGAGCAGTCTAAGGCGGTCGCTGACCGTGGTCAGGGTTTTGATGATGCGGCGGGGTTTTTAGTTTCTTCTCCAGCTCGTTTGGAATTTTTTGCTCATGTCGCACTATTATTTGTTTTTTCCTGCTACAACCGTTCCGCGTTGCGAAGGCAAGAGTGTTTTTTTTTTGTCATCGTTATTCTGCCTACTCTTTCAGTCGTTCGGGGTGGTTCCTCTTAATTTTTGGATCCACGTGTCCTTCATCCATGTATTTTCATCCACGTATTAGTTGGAAGGAGCCCAACCTGAAAGACATTGGTATCAAATCGGATGGAAAGTTTTGTTGGTTTACTTAGCTTGATGTACAAGATGGTGCACGTAAGTTGATCAATGAATGGCACATGCGGGGGGTGGAATGGCCTTCGATGCCAGTGTTGGAGTGATGAATCATCTCACTTAAACAGATAATGGACGGGATGAATCATCTCACTTATGCTGAGGTGGTGAGGTCAGGATACAGGGTTGGTTGTGGCCAGGTAGCTGCACTTGAGAGGAAGTTGGCGATGTTGTTGTTAGTGTTTTCTCACACCCTTTATTAGTTTGACATGGTGAAAGTGCAGTGTGGAGAGCAAAAAAGGGCAGTTAGGCTACTCTGGCCTCTTTGAGGAAAGTGGAAGTTGCGCGAGATCGATTTGTTGTGGAGCTTGAGTCTTCGACGGTTGCTTTGGACAGGGTTCGAAAATGACTGGATGAGTTGGAAAAGGAGCTGTCTATCGGGAAAGTTGGCAACAATGAGGTTTTGCGTTCTGTGATTGAGTTAAGTCGGATATCTCCGCCATGCTGACCACTGCCGAAGGGCACTTTATTTCCACTAAGAATGAGCTTGCTGCAACGAAATACATGCTAAAGATTGCGGAGGCGGAGGATTGGAAAAGAACTGTTGACGGACGGGTCGAGCTTCTCGAATATATCGAGGGGTTTGGTGTTCATTTGTCGGAGTATCTTCATTTGGTCGATCAAATCTTCGAGGATGACGATGGTGAGGACGATACTTCGAATCCCCCAAGCAATCATGAAGACGAAGAATCGTCATTTCCTCACCCTTGTGTCTTGGCTCCATCATCCACTCTCGCTGTTGAAGAAAGAGTCTTGTCTCCTCCTGCCACTAAAGTTGTTGCTTCTCTTCCATTAGATCCTCTTGCTGCTTCTACTGTCTCCTCTCCCAATTTTCTATTTTCTTCTCCGAATGTTCCATCTTCTCCCCCGGATGTCTTGTCTTATTCTTCGGATGTAGCAGAGGGATTTTATGAATAAAAACTTTCCTTTTTGACAACGTTATTTATTTTCCGCTTCACATGTTTTCTTTTTGAAGTCGTGACTCGTCTTGGGTCGTGTGTGTTGTCTCATTATCTGTGATAAGTGTGATCACCTGACCAAGTCGTTGTAGTGTATTGGTAAGCATTGAAAATCTAGGGTTATCCGCATCTCTGTTTTTGCGCTTGTTTGTAAGTGTTGAAAATCTAGGCTTATCTGCATCTCTATTTTTGCACTTGTTTGTCGACCATCCGAAGTTTTTTTTTCTTTGTTCTTGTCAATTGAGGGATCTTCCTTGTTCAGATCCTCGAGTATTTGTTTCGTGGTCGGGTGTCTTGGTTCCTCCAAGAAATTTACTGTACGCCAAAGTGCTCTGTGTTCCGAAGTATTGACTAGTTTTGGATGGTTTTGTGAGTGAATTGAATCGTACCATTTTACTTTTAGGTCTGTCGTGGTTGTTAAAGTAAGTCATATTGTGTATCTCCAGCTTTCACTTCTTTGTCTGATATTTTGATAGACCAGAGGTCCTCTACGGCTACATTTTGACTTATGTGTCGGGATTTCTTGATCCAATATATAAGATTTCTTGCCTCATTGATCTGACGTGTTATTTGACCCGAGGTTTTTTTGGGTAGGTTGACTTGGTCGTTCTTGCTTTGTTGGTCTAACATGGTAGTCGACTCGAAGTTTATTTGAGTAAGTTGGCTTGTTTGTCCCAACTTTTACTTCATTTGTCAGACATGTTGGTCGACTTGAAGTTTATTTGAATAAGTTGACTTGTTCGTCTGAACTTTTACTTTGCTAGTCTGACGTATTAGTCGGCTCAAAGTTTATTTGAGTAAGTTGACTTTTTCATCCCAACTTTTACTTTGTTGGTCTGACGTATTAGTCGACTCAAAGTTTTTTTGAGTAAGTTAACTTGTTCATCCCAACTTTGACTTCGTTGGTGTGACGTATTAATCGACTCAAAGTTTATTTGAGTAAGTTGATTTGTTCGTCCCAACTTTTATTTGGGTAAGTTGGTCTGACGCTTTCAAACAACAACTAGTATGTCAGACCAACTTTTATTTCGCTGTTATTGGCTGTCTCTTCGGTGATCGCTTTCTCTAGCTACACAGTGTAAGGCGTATATCAGCTTTTTGGGTTGTTGTTTTGATCTCATAATGGTGTTCGCCTTCTCTTTCCCTTTGGGCTGCTTATCAGGTAGCCCAATGAATTTGTCGAGTCGTCCTCTTTGAACCTAGTGTTCAATTTCATTTTTCAGGTTATAGCAGTCTTCAGTGTCGTGTCCATGATCCTTGTGGAAAGAGCTGTATTTTCTCTTGTCTCGCCCCTTTAGGTCTCCTCTTATCTTGAGTGGCCAGTTGACATTTTTCCATTGCACCATGTGTTTCACCATGTTCGTTCGGCTAGTCTTCAAGGCCGTATATGGTTTGTATGTCTTTTTTACCACGCTTGTCATTCTCTCATGTTTGGGCCTTGTCCATTACAGCTTTCTAGATTCTTGTTGGTTGAATTCGGGCCTCCCATTTGTTTGGTGCTTCTTTGACTGGACATTTTCCTCTTAGGGTCTGTCGTATCTCATTCTTTCTTCCCTTATTTCTCGCCTCTTTGAATAGGCTTCCCTTTCGAATTCACTCTTCTTCATGGTGACTATCATCTCCTTGAGATTGACGTGCTTTTGAGCGGTCTTCAATAGAATCGCCATGCTATTTGGGAGTTCCTGGTTCAACATAAAAAAGGGTCATCTTTTCAGTCTGGCGGTAAAAGTAGCGGTAGCCATGTCGTCACTACATTCGTCAATCACTATTAACTCGTTACTCGTTCTCCCTTATTGTCTCCACGAGCTTCTGTTTGATGTGGAGCAAGTAGTGTGATCCCTTTCTCATCCGTTGACTGCCGATGAACCTCGTGATGAAGGAAGTAGCCAATGCCTGGAATGAGTCTATCGACCTTGGTGGTAGGCTGTTGAACAAGTTCATTGTTGTGGAGGTGAGACTTGTCGGAAACGTTCTGTATAGGATGGATTCCATGCTCTCTTTCAACGACATCATGTCGTGAAAGTCTCGTAAATGGTCTGTCGGATCAGTGGTACCATCGTACGCTTCAAACTTTGGTGGGATGAACTTCTTTGGCATAGGCGTTACAGTGAGTGCGTCGGAGAATGGTGGTCTGGTTAGTTCATACAGTACATTAGGACTTGTGACTCCGATCCTGAATGGGATTTCAGTGAGGGTCCCATCGCTCTTGGGGTCCCGTTTGAAGTGGTTTGTTGCTTTCGAGATTCATCTGTAGAGGTTATGCAGGAACTTCGTTGGCTGAGTTTTGGTGGCGTGGCGCTTGGACAGGGTCGGTGGACTGCGCACGCTCTTGGGTGAATTTTTCCACCATTTTGATCATACGGTCCATCTACACGAGGGTTCGTGTTGGCGCCTGCTTGGGACGATTCAGCCATCGCGTGCTGCAGCTCTCCCTTGTTAGGCATGATCGGCCCGGTGTTCGATGTTGGGTTTGAAGTGTGCACCATCGGCAGTATAGGTTCTTCGGTGGGAGGATTGCTTTGATTATTGTCGGATTGATGGTCTGTAGATTGTTCCATTCGCTCTGAGGGCTCCTTAATCGTTAATCAGGGCTGAGAAAGTTTGCCACTATAGACTATCTCCTTGAAAGGAAAACTTGTCGTTCCCCATGGACATCGCAAAACTGATGCGTCCAAAGACCACCTTTTTGGTGGCCGAAGGCACTCCGATGCTTAAGTCAGTAACTCAGTTGGAGATGAAGATAAAACTTGTCAATGCTCAGTTAAAATGGAGTACCTTTATCGAATGTTCCATTTACTTTTATAATGGTCGTTGTTAATTCCCTGCATGACTTAAGCATGTGAGACTCAACGAGGGGAGGCGTTTTCTGCAACAGTCTCCTCCTTTAAGAAGGTACGTTCTCGGAGGCGTAACTCCCTCCATGACTCCTTTTCTATGTAGCGTTCCTCCCCCTTTGGAGAGACCTTTATCAAGCCTGGATTTGGGCCTCTGATTATGATCCCTGTTTGGGCTTTCATGACTAGATTTGTCCTCTTTAGGCTTTATGTATTGATCTGGTCTTGAAAAACTTGATCCTCGTGATGGATGATTTCTGCCACGTGTGTGGCTGTGATGACGGTTGTATTTGATGTATCATCAATAATCAAGCCCTCAACTTGGGTAAATCCATTTGCCACCAATCTTGCTATATTGCATTCTACTATTCAATCAGAATTGTATTTCATTTTATATACTCATTTACATCCAATGGGTTGTTTATCGGGTGAAATAATGGGAATCCAGGTGTGGTTATCTTCAAGAGCTTTCATTTCTTTGGACACATTTCACCATTCCGATCATTTAATGGAGTTCAGAGTCTTTGTTTGAATATGCCTTTGTATTGGTTATTGGTATTGAAAAAAACTTGAAAATGCATTTCAGCGATACAAAGTTTACCAAAATTGGACAACTAAGTAGATAGTTATGACAACTTTAAGTTTGAGGAAAAAAACACATCTATCTCTCAACCACATGAACATAACATGTTCTTCCACACACTCATTTCACTTTTTTGTTCATTTTCTATTGCCCTTCAGGCTTCAACGTGCGTCTTATTTACAAACCATGTCATTATTGAGACAAAATCTCCACCATCAACTCATTGGATCGCTTTTAATCTTAGTCGTCTTTTGATAGCAAACACCAATAATAGAATCAGAAAACCCTATAGAACCTTGGCGATCACACATTTTCTTTATCTAATTCTCTGTCATCAACATCTATGAAATGGTTATAAGATAAAATAAAAGAAAAGGACAGGACAGGGACCAAAGCCTTGTGGTTTTCATTAGGCAATACTTGAGGAAAAGGCTTAGGTGGTGTTTTTTTAGGTGTTTAGAAGCTAACTTTTAAACGAGCTTCTGAATGAACCATTTTGTTTTGCTTGTGAACGAGTTGTTGATTAGAAGTTGTAAATTAAAAGGTGTTTGTTTTTAGGTACTGATTTTAATTTTTTTCTTAAATTTTTGCCCACAAACCACCAACATTAACCCCTTTCTGCACCTATTTTATTTCTTTCAAATACAATTGAGACCCCCTTTCCACCACTACAAAAAATCACTTTATATCCCTTTCTATTCCTCAAACAATCTTCAATAGAGAGGAAGATAAATTGAAAGAGGAATAAGATAAGAGGAGGAGAAAAGAAGGCCAGGGACGGTGGTGGCTACGGTGGATGCATCACTCGCATGATAAAAAAGAGATGGAGAAAAAAGGGATGGTTGGTGGAGGAGAAGGGTAGCAACAATCATTACAAATTTATTGTGAGGTTATTATTGGAATAAATTTTCATTAAGCACTTAATGCTAAGTGATCAGCACCTTCATGGTGCTTACTCCAATTATAACTTCAACTTCTGATCAAAACTAAAAACAAACGCTCTTTTTAAAGTGTCCCACTTCTTATTAAGACTTATGAGTCTATTCAAAACTAAAAACAAACACTTTCTTAGACAATAAAGCCTCAGCAAAAATTGACGAGACCTAAGCCTTGGCCAAGTGAGTCCTAAAACCCTGATGTAAAGTCTAGAGTTGTGCCTTTGATGGAAGATCTAATCACTTACACATAAATAAGGTTTTTTTTTCCACTTACTTTCGGTAGACTACTAAATGCATCTAACTGAACAATTCACTAAAATTATTGCATACAAATAGTTTCCACTTACAGAGCACATGATACATTTTTAGAAGATTTGAGGAGAAGACAAGGTAGTAGACTCTAAATATGGAGAGATTGACAATGATAGATATAATAGTTGCAATAACTAGTGACTTAAAAATGGATTGAAGAGTTCACTGAATTAGAAAACAAAGAATTTATAGAATTCTCTATAGATGATAATTATATTAGAACATAAGTTAGGCCATTGAAAAATTTTAATTCCCACTTCGGAGTTCCATTCCCAACATTGATCACAAATCTAATACGTTAATGATGATTGCAACCTCAATTTATTGCTTGGAGGTACTTGATGGAGAGACAAAAACTTAGCTTCACACACTGTGTTTGCAGATACCCTCATGAATCCGAAGCTTGAACAATGTGAGAAGCAAATTATGACGATTCCTAGCAAGTAGGAAATGAAGCGTGCGATTTACACAAAAGGTGTGATAAGGCAAAGAATAGAATATCAATCGAAAAGCAAAGTACTTGAGAGGAGATAGAGCGAGAAGTGTTGTTGCGTTAGGTTTTGGGTTTAGTTTTTGTGAGTGATTTTTATTTGGAAGAAAATTGTGGATTATAGAGTTGCTAATTTAACCCACTTGGATGATTGTTTACGTACACATTCACGCCAAATTTTAAAAATTCCTAAGTTCCATTCACGCGTTTTCCAACAATAAAGCTCTACTTCATGAATGATTGTCGAGTTATAAATGTTTTAGGAGAATTGCAAAATCATAACTAACTGAAGGTGGGAGGATTTGGAGAGGAAATGATAAATAATTTGCAAATTAGATGAGAAATAGTTATTACTCGAAGTTATGAAATCAATATAGGCTCAGCTTTGAGTGAAAATGTATAAATCTACAATCGACTTATTTAGTAGTATACATTGGGTTTGCAAGTGATAGAGGAAATTAGATTAGTCAAAGTGTGATCAAGAAGACTCAATCAAAGGCGTCATTTCAAACATAAAATTAGAAACACCAGTAAAAGTCAATCGAAGACTAAAGTCAATTGAACACCAAAATCAAATAAATAATACTAGTCAACTCCTCAGAAGACTAAAATCCAAGAAGGTTAAAGACGTCAAAGAACGTGGACCAAAAAGGTGAAAAGAAGACTAGGCGAAAAATTGGTTAATTGATTGGCTAAATTCAAATTGATGGCCAAAAGAAGAATGGCGACCAAATTCAAAATTCAAAATCTTGACATAGAGTAGTCGACTAATCTATGTGGCCCATTTGACCGTTCTGATCAAATAGTTGTTCTCACAAAAGAGTCGTTCTGACTTTTAAGTGACAGCAAAATGTAGAAGAAAATGTAATTGACTACTCCTCTCCAAAATCAATTTATATATATGAGACCTCTTCATTTGCTCCAACTAGAAATTTATAGGAGTCATTCAAGGATAAATTTGAGAAAGTTTCAAACAAGAAAAAAACAAGTTTCTTTCCAAGATAAAAAAACTTTTCTCCGATCTCCAACATATATTTAAGTGAGCATTAAAATAAAATAAAGTTATATGGCTTATTTGTGAGCTTCATTTGAACCAAACAACTTCTTTATTTGAGATTTATGCCGTACAGAACCAACCCACTTGTTATCACCCCAAACTTCGTATTAGTAAGGGTGAATAAATCTAAGTTTTAAATCTATAAAGAAGTGAGATTTTGAGCTCAAAACTTCGGTAATTAGTCTATTAAAAAGGTACTTCTAGTCAATTAAAGGGACAACTGATTTTAAATCGCAATTGAAATGGAAAATGATTTTGAGCGCTTCAAAAGTCAGTTCTTAGCCTAGTTGAATTTGTCCACATGTCTTGTAAGTAAATAAGGGGGTAGCTTATTACATAAGAACTCTCTAGACAACTACACTAGGCAAAGAGGTGTCCCAACAAAATTTTACTCTGTTTCATATGCTAGAACAAGTCTTGGCCTTTGAAAGAGATCTTTAAGATTCAAGAGTTCTGACGATATTAGCTACCACTTAAAAACTTTCAAGAACCCGTGTTCCTAATCACAGTAAGATTAGACTTGTGCAAAAACTATGTCGAAACAACACTATCGACGCAAAAATGTAAGAAATGGCTATGTTGTCACACTGGTTTTTACCGCTGCATACAAAGGCACTAGAACAACCTTCTTGAAAAGAATTCGACACAGTCTTTTCTTTTTATGAGGTCCTATGAACATCGTTTTAATTCGCTCTAATTGTCTAGTATTTTAATTAAGTTGGCCGAGTTTGAATGTGAAATGGGGTGATGAGGTGGATCATCAAGTCTTACTCAGTTGCAATTAGCTAGATCTGCTCTTACGTACACTACTACAAATATTAGCTTAGGTAACGCCACTTAGATAGCGCGTTTTTAAAGAGCTATCCAAGTGGGCACTAGGATAGCGCTTATTTGTCTTTAAAAAAAAAAAAAAAAAAAAAACGCTACAATAGCGCTTTTAATTTTTTTTTTCAGTTAAGCGCTATCTTAGTTATGTCTTAGATAGCGCTTTAAAAAACGCTATGAGAAAAAACGTTACCAAAGCTACCATAGCGCTTTTAAAGTTCTTGCATAGCGCTTTTAAAGAGCTATCCAAGTGGGCACTAGGATAGCGCTTCGATTTTGATCAAATATCAAATTAAATCTCATTTTTTCAGATCTTGATATGATCGGACGGTTAAGATCACAAACCCTCATTTTTTCATTTTTTCAGATTTTGGTTTCCTCGACATTTAGAATTCCCCTTCTCAAACACACACAGAGGCGATGAGGCGAGAAGGCAAGGAACCGAGGCGAGGAACCAGAGGAGGCGAGGAGGCGAGGAACCGAGGAAGGAGGCAAGGAACCAGAGGAGGCGAAGAACCGAGGAAGGAGGCGACTCAGGCGAGGAACCAGAGGAGGCGAGGAGGCGAGGAACCGAGGAGTCGGAAGCTCATTTAAATCTGGGTATTTTGTTTCAAGTTTATATCTTTAGAACCGGGTTGGTTAAGCATGCTTTGATTTTGAATGGGTTTTCATTAGTTTGGTTTTGATTTGCCTTTTGTGCCCTAATTTTTTGATTTTCTGAAACGAAATTGAATCATGTTTATGTTTACATGGGGTTTGATTGTTTTGGTTTATTTTTATGAAATTGACAATGGACTTTGATTATGGTGCTTAAATTTGTGATTTTTTGTGAAACAGACTTGAACAATTTTGACCTAATGAATTGGGAATCTAATTTACAATGGGTTTCTTCTTATCAGGTGTTGGAGTTAGCAGGAAAAGCAGCGAGAGACAACAAGCAATCCAGAATTGAGGTGGAAGATGACCATATATCTTGAGAAAATATTGTTTGCTCCCATCCTAACAAAACATTTTCCACAACTTCGTCGAAAACATGAGGGTAGGGACTATCATTAAATTCATGTTTTGCATTTTCTCTCCCTTTTTTCTCTTCTATTTTCTCACTTTTGGCAAGTTTTCTTGGAGAAAGTTTCTTTTAAACATAGCCTAAGAGATGAATGTCCTGTCTTGTTATACGACTAACTAAGTTTTTACATGATCGACCAAGTTATATGCTTATACATACTCATGATATACTCAAGGATACAGAAGTAAGCATGCCAAACCATCTAATATATCCTTCAGTACAATCGGAAACTAACTAATCATGTAAGCATGCCAAACCATCTAATATATCCACATAAAAAGCCTACTATATGTCATTTCAATAATCTGTCTAGGTATGATATCAGACCTTTGTCTCATTATTATTGAAATGGTAAAGGACTACTGATATGTTCAATGGATGCGGTTATAGATAGCTTCTGTCTTCTGTTCTCAAACTAACATGAGGGAACTGTTGTCCTCTGAAGGTAAGATGCTTAAACCAATTTTACAGACTAGCTTTACATATGTATCTTGCAGCTTCTTTTGTGCATATGTGAATCCGATGTAAATATTCTTGAATTTTTTTATATCCATAATCTCTCTTACAGTGCAATTCTTCCATTGAGTTTCTTTTTCAGTGTTAAGTAATTTCTGCTACATAAGATTATGATGGAGCAAATATGTGTTGAGTATACAGGTAACAGTTAGATATCTAAATTCAACCAGTCATTGGGAGTTTGATTTTGGGGAACTAGCTATTTATTATTTTCTGTTTCATAAAAGAAAAGCTTGAGCTATAGGAAAAACTGATAAAGATTGATATTCCGAGTGACTAGGGATTAGGGCCTGTGTTACTTCTTTTTAGGGCTTATTCATGGTTTCTAAATAGGTAATTTAGGCGTATTTTCTTAAGGCCTTAATTAGTAGACTATGAAGATAAGGGCATTGATTAGAGTTGCTACAAGGAAAATGAGTGATTGGAGGATGACAAGTTTTAACGTTCGCTGAAATTTGTATTGAGGAGAATGCTCTAAAGATAAATTCATCGAGTACCACGCTTACTGGTTGGCATCCAGCTTTCAGTGTTTCTGAGTAGTTTTTAGGACTGCTGACTTTCAGTATGTTCAAGGGGCTGAAGTGATTACCCTTTACTTTTGCTGTTGTAATGCTCCCGAATAGTCCAAACTTTAAAGACGAAAGAGTATTGTAAATCAAATTCCAGTAATGGGGGAAAAAAGAGGATACACAAAATGGAGTCCTAAAAAAATTACATTCTGATGAATATATAATTTTCTCTTTCAAAATTCTTGAAGACCTGATGTCGTTCTAAAAAAAAGACCTGATAGAATAAGCTATGATAGTCTAATAGCTTTGCTTGACTTTAGGTTCTGTATATCACACCTCAGTTACAATTGATTTCATTACTATTGTTATTGTTATGTCAATTAAATTTGTTATCCTCAGCTAGGTGAGTGTCACTAACAAATATCTATTGTTTAAATGTACACGCAGTATCTAAAATTATCTTAGCAAAGCAGGAAGTGAGAAAAATCTTGTAGTTTAATTAATTTACTTTAGAGTTTCAGTTCCCATCTTTTTATTTGTTCTGTTTACATTCCTCTTAATCAATGCAGTCCCATGCTTTACTAACTTTTGTCTGCTTTTGTTAGGTATGGTAAATATATAAGAATTTACTTTCCTGAGGGATTGAACTTGTACCTCTTCCTTACTAGCAGACCTATGCCTAATACACAGGCTTCCATAGAACGGGTTGTAACCTCTCCTTTCATGCATTTGAATCCACAACGTCCTCTTGATGATCAGGATCACATTCAAAATCATATTGATGAGGTAAGTTTAAAAGTTGCGATTCTGCTAGGTTGCTTTATTAAAAAGAAATTGTTTCTATTATGCTTAGTGAAATAAAAGAGAGAGAGAAAGAACAAAGATGTGGTGCCTGACGTTGGGATTTTTGTGATACAGGCTGTTAATGCAGAAAAACAGTTGTGGAAGTTGGTCCACGTTAAGGGTATTCTGAGTGCTGATGTTCAGGAATTATACAGTAAAGCTCGTTCTAGCTATGCGAAAATCCTCTTGAATGACTATGAATTGGGTGAACTTCAAGATATTGAATACTGTCTATGGAAGCTTCACTATAAACACATTGATGAATATCGAAATAGAATTCGTGAAAGTTTGACTAATAAAGAAGGCACAAACTTATCACAAGAGAAAAATATTGCCTCTGTGCAGCAAAATAGTGAGAATCTTCTTGAAGGTTTTAAATCATTCTTGTCAAAAGCTGCAGAGTTTTACCAAGATTTGATTGTGAAAGTCAGAAGAAGTTATGGGTTTTCAGGCGAAGTTCTCAATGATGGTACTCTTTCCAGTTCCATGGACATGATGAAAAGGCACAGATGTCAGTCTTCATGTCATCGTTATTTGGTTTGTCTTGGGGATCTTGCTCGATACAGGGAGCTTTATTTGATTCCTAATGCCCAAAACCGCAGCTGGTCGGTAGCAGCTACATATTACTTGAAAGCATCAATCGTTCTGCCCGATAGTGGAGCTTTATTTTGCATGATGCAGCTTCAAGGACTTCCCTTGCATGTTTGGTTCCGCAATAAGAGAACTAGAAGCCTTACTGTCACTTGACGATGAAAGACTAAAGGCTGCTTTAGAGTCCTATCAGCGAATGGGTGTAGATAGAACAGGTCCGTTTCGGGTATTACAGCTCGTCACTGTATTTATCTTCACTATTCATATGCTAACTGAAAGGCCAAGTGTTGTGAATATTGGTGCTCTGCTTTCTTTCAATTCAACTATTGGAGAAGTGGCAATGCCAGCAATAAATGCTGCTTTCTTTCATTCATATCGATGCCTGTTACAGCTTACTATTTTTAGATTTTAGAAGCTGTGCTGTGCCATATGGTACACATATACATGCACAGGAACAGGTTGCCTTCTGGTCTATTTGCAACATGGTGCTCACTCTCTTTATCCTTCTGTATTTGCAGCAAAATAAACAGATTTTGATTGATGCTGTTGTCCATGCTGTAAATGAGAACTATGTTGAGATGGAAAATGATTTCACCAGACTTGGTTTCCTTGCTGATCCCATACATCAAACTACAAGTGATGGTTCTTCTCCATTCCCAAGCAATTTCCTCCTTGGCACTGCCTCCTCTGCATATCAGGTATCACAACTTCTACAATTTCCTCCTTAGTGTGTGTGTGTGTTGTTATACTTATACAATGCCATGATGCAATTTCAGGTTATGCGAGGATACAATTTGAAGTGGCGGTAGAATCTGAGAAACATTCAGCGGTGCCGCAATGTACAGACGAAGTTAGGACTGTAGGAGAAGCTGTTGGCCATTTCATTTCGTGGCCAAAAAAGCTGGTGTATATATATGATAGCATATTAACAATTTTGTATGAATGCTTAAATTATATTTTGAATGAATGAGAAACAGTTAGTTATCATGTTGTGTCTTTATTGATTGATTGAACGTTGTCATTATTATATTAAATATTATATAAAAAATATTATATGGTAGTTAATAAAAAAAATTCACCAAAATTAAATAGCGCTTTAGAAGCTAATTAAAAAAAAATCAAAAAAAAAAAAAATTAAAAAAAAATCAACAAAATTAAATAGCGCTCATAAAAGCGCTATGCAAGCTAATTTAAAAAAAAAAATTAACGCTTAGATAGCGCTTAATAAAGCGCTATCTAACGAAGCGCTATTCAAGTACGCGCCTTGCATAGCGCTTTTTTGAGCGCTATCTAAGCTACCATAGCGGTAGCTTAGATAGCGCTAAAAAGCGCTATCTAAGCCTATTTTTAAGCGCTATGCAAGCCTATATTTGTAGTAGTGGTAGTTTAGCACAGTTCAATATTTTATAGAATTAAAACACAAAAAATCATTACAAAAACACTTCTTACATGGGTTTCGAGAGGAATCACTTACTCAATGGTGGAGGTTGAACTAGTTGAGTCAACCCAGGGGAAGTGTCTCTCACACTTCAACCATTTGGAGGAGTATTAGCACAACAAGCCAAGGGGTTTGATCACCTTATTCGCAAATCAGCTTTGACCACCCTTGACTTTCGATTGAACTGTGAAACCTCATTGTTTTTCTTATTTTTATTTTGAAGTTTTTAATCTCTATGTGTTAGTCATTTCGTGTTTTTGTTCATTCATTTGAGGTCATTTGGCTATTTGAAATAAAAATGAAACATGTATTGGTGCTTTGTGGTGTAAAAAGGTTACACTCCCTAGGTACTCACCTCAAACAAATTATTTTTTTCGATTGTTTGAAATACAAAAACAACAGGGATCAGGTGAATATAACCTTCCTTTTTACTTTCTTCATTTGTTAAAATGCAAAGAATTGATTGGTGAAACATGAACTGGATATCTTCAATTTTTTGTTCTATTGGATGGTTTTTGATGATTTTAGTTTGTAGTATTCATCAGATTTAAATGAGTTCAATATGAAAATGAATTATAAGAATGAATTGGAACTGTTGGTAAGGTGTGATTTGAAATGAAGTGAAAACTTGATATAACCATGAAGTTGGACATGTGGATTTGGATACTTTTCGTACCTGATTACTCCCATATTTTGATTAATTTCATTAAATTAACAATAGAGTTTGATAGATGAATTTGAGCATTCTATTGACATAAATAACTCAAATTTTTAGTGAAGAATTGAAGTAGTAACTGTCGATCAAAATTGGCCCAATTTCAGCAAAAAAAGGAGTTAAAATCAGGCATGTATGGGAAAATGATTGTTATTTGTTTGGTAAGAATTTAACTAGTTTAACCGAACTTTGACCGGCTCTAAAACACAACTACTAGCTCTAATTTCAACACAGCTTTCAACGTTAATCCTCGATCAAATGAAAGTCTAATTTTGTGGATTTGGTAAAATTATAGTTTTACCCATAAAAGTCATTATGCTGCGATGTGCGTGTTTTCGATCTATGACTATGTTTTGAAGTATGTAAAGTTGATATATAAAGGGGAACATTATGTGAATGCATTAAATGAATTACTTGAGTAATAAATGAATGGTAAAGTGTTCAAATTATGTGATTATATTCATTTTAGGATTAATGTCAGTATACTCATTGTCTATATATAATGGGTTTTTTTTTACTTAGTGGCCAGGGGCGGATCTACAGCTTGGGTAAGGGGGGCAATTGACCCCCTTAGGTTTTGAAAAAAATCTACCAAAGTAATATAAAATTTCAATCTTGCCCCCCTTAGAAATTTTATTTTGCCCCTCTTATAAAAACAAAAATCTCAATTACATATCACATATCAAAATTACAATCCCTAATTACAATTACAATCACAATTCAAGAAAACAAAAACAAAAACAAAACAATTGACGCTTCTAATCTCCGCCTCCACGCTTTCGGTCCTCAACAATAGCTTTTTCTCCATCCCTGTGAAACAAGGTGAGTTTTTTTGATTATAGGTTCTAAATGAAATCAACAGATTAATTGAAAAATAAAATCAACTTTAATCTTAATATCTCTTCTTACCTTGGATTGCTCTGATGAATAAAAAACCTAGATCAGAAACTCGAGAGAGAGATCAGAGAGAGAGATGGAAGAGATCAGAGAGAGAGATGGAAGAGATCAGAGAGAGATGGAGATCTGTCTCTGATGAACTCTGAGAGATCGAAACTCAGATCTTTCTCTGATGAACTCTGATCAGAAACTCTGACATCGACACTCTGAGATCAGAAACTCTGATCTAAACTCTGAAATCATAGACTCTGATCTTTCTGATCGAAACTCTGATCTAAACTCTAATCGAAACTCTAAAATCAGAAACTCTAGATCAGAAACTTCTGAGAAACCCATATGAGCTCTAGATCAGAAACTTCTGAGATCGAAACTCTAGATCAGAAACTCTGATCTAAACTCTAGATCAGAAACTCTAGATCAGAAAACTCTGATCTAAACTCTGATTGAAACCCATATGAACTCTAGATCAGAAACTTCTGAGATCGAAACCTAGATCAGAAACTCTGATGAACTCTGATGGAGATCGATCTCTCTTCTGATGAAGTCGATCTCCCTGATTCTCAGTGAGATGCAGAGTGAGCTTGACTGAGATGAAGAAGAGTGAGCTTGACTGAGATGAAGAAGAGTGAGCTTGAGCTTGAGTATTGACTGAGACGAAGAAGATTGAGTTTGAGTGAGATGAAGAAGAGTGATCTTGAGCTTGAATCTTGACTGAGACGAAGAAGATTGAGTTTGAGTGAGATGAGGACCTTGAGCTTTCTATTCGAGTGAAATGAAGAGCTTTCTTTCTGTTTGAGTGAAATGAAATGAAGAGCTTTCTTTCTGTTTGAGTGAGAAGAGCTTTCTTGCTTAATGAAGAGCTTTCTTGCTTTCTTTCTGTTTGAGTGAGAAGAACTTTCTTTCTGTTTGAGTGAAATGAAGAGTTTGACTTTGAGTGAGATGAAGAAGATTGAAGTGAGGCGTGAGGGTTGAGTGTGGCTATGGGTTTGGTTTGGTTGGGTAACTTGGGTTTGATAAAAAAGACAAATGAGAGAGAGATAATGAAATGAGGCGTGAGGGTTGAGTGTGGCTATGGGTTTGGTTTGGTTGGGTAACTTGGGTTTGATAAAAAAGACAAATGAGTGGCTATGGGTTTGGTTTGGTTGGGTAACTTGGGTTTGATAAAAAAAGACAAATGAGAGAGTGATAATGAAATTATGGATGGATTGTTATTTTTAAAATTATTTAAAATATTATTTTAATCATTCAAATATATGGTAAATTTCTTTTTTTTTGTACCATATTTGTTTAAGCTTTAATGAGGTATTTCATATTTGTTTAAGTATTTAATTTATTATGTTATCTTTATATAGAAATATTTTATATTTGATTTTTAATTTAATTTAATTTGTTTATTTGTTTAGGCTTTGACAAAGCGAGTATTTGATCCTTAAAGCTTAAGTGAGTATTTAATTTCATCTGCTGAAAATGCCATTATCTCAAGTTCTTAATATTTGGTAAGGTTTCTTCTCTTTCATGTATTAATTATTGATTTACATTACAAATTTGATAATTTGGGAATCTGGGATAGCATTTATTAATATGAATATTGGGATTGTGTTGTTGTATTTGTGTAGTTAAATATTTGAGCACTTGTGCTGACGAGTGATGGATAGATACTTTAAAAGAATAAATAATGTGAGTTCTAGTTCTACTGCTCAGGCTGTCACTGATAGGTCTGATAAGGAGCTTCCTAGTTCCAAAAGGAATTGTATTGAGACTAAGTTTGATCCAAAAACTCTTCCAGCAGACCCTGGATTACGTAAGTCAATCAAGGAGTATCATCCCAACATAAGGGATGAAATTCGAAGAACATACTTGCAAAAAGGTCCTTGCCAACCTCGGACACATAACTTTAAGCAAACTTTGCAAGGAAAAGTCTTACGGCGTTTCAATCCTTCATGGTTTGATGAATTTCCTACATGGTTAGAGTATAGCATAGAGAAAGAGGCTGCATACTGCTTGTGTTGCTACCTTTTTAGATCTGAGAGTAAAGAGCATGTGGGTACTTGTGATGCTTTCGTCGTTGAAGGATTTACCAATTGGAAGAAAAAGGATAAGTTACAAACACATGTTGGAGGGTCTAACAGTGATCACAATCAAGCTTGGAGTAATTGTGAAGCTTTAATGAATCAACAACAACATCTTCGGACTGTTGTGATTAAGCAAACAAATGAAGCTCGAAATGATTACAAGGTTCGTCTAAATGCTTCTGTTGTTTGTATTCGATTCTTACTCCGACAGGGATTAGCTTTCCGTGGTCATGATGAATCTTGTGATTCAAACAACCGAAGAAATTTCTTGGAAATGTTACATTTTCTTGGTGATCACAATAAAGACATCAAAAGGGTAACTTTGGATAAATGTCCTGGGAATCTCAAATTAATAGCACCGAAAATTCAAAAAGATATTGTGAATGCTTATGCAGCCGAAACCACAAATGTTATCATTCAAGACCTTGGAGATTCTTTGTTTTCCATATTAGTTGATGAAGCTCGTGATGTATCAATTAAAGAGCAAATGGCTTCCGTGATCCGTTATGTGGACAAACACGGGCATGTGATTGAAAGACTTTTAGGTATTGTACACGTTTCTGACACTTCTGCTCTATCCCTAAAGGCATCAATTGACGCTTTATTTTCCAAGCACAAGTTAAGCATTTCAAGACTACGTGGCCAAGGGTACGATGGGGCAAGCAATATGCAAGGTGAGTTCAATGGTCTTAAAGCATTAATCTTAAAAGAGAATGGAAGTGCATTTTATATTCACTGCTTTGCACATCAACTTCAATTAGCACTTATTGCCGTTGCAAAGAATGAGGATTTCATTGTTTTATTATTCTCTTTGATCACGAGTGTTGTGAATGTGGTTGGTGGCTCATGTAAGCGTCATGATATTCTTTTAGAAGCATAATCTATTAACACTCTAAAAGCACTTGAAAGTGGTGAACTTGCAAGTGGAAGTGGCCAAAATCAACAATCAACTCTTAAAAGAACCGGAGATACACGTTGGGGCTCACATTACAATACTTTGATAAGCTTGATTAAGTTGTTCAATTCTATCATCGATGTGCTTGAGTGCATTAAGGAGACCTCAAAATATGCTGAGCAAAGAGTTGAAGCATGCACTTTATTAGATTCACTACTATCTTTTGATATTGCATTTGGACTTCATTTGATGAAAAATACATTAGGAATCACAAATGAATTGTCACAAGCATTGCAAAGAAATGATCAAGATATTGTGAATGCCATGAGTTTGGTCATAGTAGCTAAGAAACGCTTACAGTTGATGCGAGATGATGGATGGAATAATTTGCTAGGTGAAGTTTCCTTATTTTGTAGCAAACATGTTATAGAAATGCCTAACCTGGATGAATTTTATGTTGCTCGGGGACGGTCACGACGTAATGTTGAAAAGGTGACAAACATGCATCGTTATCGGGTTCAGTTATTTAATGTTGTGATTGATTTGCAACTTCAAGAGCTCAACAATCGTTTCAATGAAGTGAATACTGAATTGCTTTTATGTCTTTCATGCTTGAGTCCAAATGATTTCTTCTCGAATTTTGATAAGGGAAAATTGATTCGTTTTGCTCAATTTTATCCAAGTGATTTCTCAGAAGTACAACTTGATGCTCTTGATAATCAGTTGGAGACATTTATCATTGATGTGAGGTCGAATAGCGAGTTCTTGAATTTGACAGGAATTAGCAATCTTGCTGAGAAGATGGTAAGGACAAAAAAAAATATTTTGTATCCTTTGGTCTATAGGCTTATTACTTTAGCCTTAATATTACCAGTTGCAACTGCTAGTGTCGAGAGAACGTTTTCTGCTATGAAGATTGTCAAGAATCGATTACGTAATCGTATGGGTGATCAGTGGATGACAGATAGTTTGATTACATATGTTGAGAAAGATATATTTAATGGCATCGATGATGAGGTGATTATGCAGCATTACCAGAACATGAAAACCCGCAGAGAGCTTTTACCTAAATCTACAGCGCATCTACATTGACTCAGTATGTATGTTTATCTTGTAACACTTTTAAAACTCTATTTTAATCATATTTATCTATTTATTTTAGAAATTAAATTATCTATAAATTTTTTGCCCCCCTTTGTCTGCAATCCTAGATCCGCCCCTGTTAGTGGCTTAGGGTCATCATAGTTGAAAGTTACTCATGATACAGACCCATGAAAGTCATATTAGGTTCATACATAGTTGCTTGTCGTCACTCTGGTATGAAGCCTAGACTTTGAAGGGAAAACTAAGTTGTCGTATTGGATATGAAGGAGAGTTCCTGATGAGTATTTTGTTTCCAAGGGAAAACTAAGCCATCATAATGGCTATGAGTAGAAAGTTTTTGAGGAAGACACGAAAAATGTTTAGTAGAGCAAGTCTCCCTCTTACAACATGCACGTTTGATTTGATTGGAGCTTGTGTGATCAGTGGTTAAGTATGCATCATATAGGTGACACACTGACACCCTATCTAAGATACGTTCATGCTTAAAGTGGTTGTTGGTGCACATATGGAGGTATGTATTTAGTATGTAAATTTAGTTTTGATCGTTAGAAACATGACGTGTTGTTTTTAATGCTTAAAATGGTGTTGAGGATCCACATTCCATTAGTGCAAGAGTGACTAGTAGGCGTATTTTTGGATTATACCTATTATAGTCATGGCATTCTATATTTATTAATTTTTGTGAATATAGTATGCTCATACTAGCATTAGCTAACCCACTTTGCTTCTTTTTTTTTGGCATGTGGGTGTACTCCTATTGGAGTGTAGGTGGAGGAGTTGATCTAGTTGTTGAAGCCGAGTAGTAGATATG
The DNA here is from genome assembly GCA_963556465.1 of Berberis vulgaris. Lineage (NCBI taxonomy): Eukaryota > Viridiplantae > Streptophyta > Magnoliopsida > Ranunculales > Berberidaceae > Berberis > Berberis vulgaris. The sequence goes on along the minus strand of OY747135.1, from coordinate 59,266,130 downwards.
TGTCGTGGACTTGACAACTAAGACACCTAAGACATATGCCATTGTATCTACCTGCATATAAAGTCAATAGTATCCCTGAGTCCAAGCCTTGTGTACCAGCGTCCATGCTCCAGAATGATTGGATTGTCGCACATTCACAGTCGTGTATCTTATCCAATATCCTCATTCCTCCCTTCTTAGTCACACACTTTAGCAAAAGGACCTTCTGTCAACTTCTTGAAGAGTAATATGTCAATTAGTTGAAAAGTTCTAGGCTTTTGAGCCAGCCCCCTATTCTATTTGGAGTTGGATGTACCTTCCCTTTGGTTAGAATTTCGATGATTAAAGTCACTCATGAGTCGGGTTCTTCCTTAGTTAGAGCATGGACCTGGTTCCAAGTCTCTTGCATACTTGGAGGGCACATGTACCCTACCTGTATCGATCTCAATTCAGTACCTCCCAACGTAGCTGCCACGTATGCCAACGCATCAACATGTCAGTTCTCTTCTTCACCGATATGGAAGAATTCAACCTTAATGAACCTTGTAAACCACAATTCTATGACCTTCAGATACTCAATCATGTTTTCATTTTTGGCCTTGTATCCTCCATTGATTTGGGTCACAATCTGCATGGAGTCAGGAAAAGGCCGTAAGCTCTTCCACGTCATGTATTAGCCATTTCCAAGTTGAAGAGCAATGCCTCATACTCGGCTGCATTGTTGGTTGCTAGGAAGACAAGCTTAGCAACAAACACAGTTATGATTTTATTTGAAGTGATGAGAACACCGTTTGTGAAGAGCCTTCACCCAAATGTCCTTCAGGTCACCTCTGGGGAGGTTCTTCCTGTAGTACCTTAGCACATGGCTCTCAATCCTCGTTGTCTACCATATAGTCTACAAAGAAATTGGTTAGTATTTGACCTTTGTCAAATATTATTACTTTATACTATACCTCAAATTCCCTTAGAGTAGATGATCACTTGGCCATTCTCGGAGACTTTCCTAACCTTTGCAACACTGATTTCAAAGGCCAATCGGAGATCACCATGATTGGATGACTCTAGAGTAGGGTTTCAGTGTTTGAGCGGAGAAGACAAGTGTCAATGTCGTCTTTTACAGCCTTGTGTATCTTGACTCGGCATCAAGAAAGGTTTTACTCAAGAAATACATAGGTTTTTCCACTCTGTTAACCTCTTGGAAGTACAAAACGGATAGCGTTATTGGTCACAGACATACAAAAATAATTGTTTGCCTGCTTCAGGCTTTGAGAGAATGGGATACTGCCTCAGGTAATATTTGTGACTCTGAAAAGCAGCCTCGCATTCATCGATCCATTCAATATCAACATGCTTCCTTGAAAGATTAAACACCGGTTTGCATTTACCTGAAGATTTGGAACCGAATCGGGTAAGATCAGCAACCAAAACAGTTAGCTTCTACATTTTTTTGGTGACGGGAGACGACATTTTTAGTGGCGCCTTAATCTGATCAATGTTTGTCTCAATTCCTCGCCGAATCACAAGATAACCTAGAAACTTGCTCGAGCTAACCCCAAAATGCATTTTTAGGGACTCAGTTTCATAGAAAACTATCAGTGCACAGAAAAGGTCACCCCACGTATGCAAGGCGATCTTTTATTTTTTAATTTTTACCAGCATATCATGGATGTACACCAATTTGCGCCAAAACATGTTCTCTACCAGCCTCACATCAAGAGAGAGAAGAAGAAACCATCTCGAATCCATCACTCCACATGCATTAGACTCTGCTAGTAGCAATAGAGACAACAATTGGGATCTCCACAAAAAGAGATCATCTCCCTCCTATCCTCGGAAGATATCTGAAGACGAAATCACAGAGTATTTCCAAAAGAAAGCAATGAGGGTTGCCAAGAAATTGAAGACGGGGAACTCCAACGATTCCAACCCTTCGGTGAATCTAACCTAAACGAGAAATTTGTTTGGAGAAAGAAGAACACGCTTTATCTTAATAAAGGCTCACCACTTGATATGCTTTCTGTGAAAGCTATAAAAAAATACGAAGAGAAAAGTAGGCAGAGATCGAGACAGTTAAAAAAAGGAAGAGGTTGTGGTGTTTGCGCGGGTCACGTGTTAATTCACGTGATGTGGGTTCAAGTTTGATTGGACTTTTGTATTTTGTTCAAGCTTATGATTTAAGGATTGCGTGAACATGTTCGTGTTTTTTTTAGATCGATTAGGTTTTTTGCCATTTTCGCTATTTTAGGCTTTGTAAAGATTTGACTATTCGAGGTTTCGAATGCCTTTCTCACATATTATTTGATATTTTATTTGGTTATAATTAGTAAACTTTAATTATAAAGTTGTTAGATGATAATTAAAGTGAGTTTTTTTCATCCTCTTTTTAATTCATAAGTCTTAAATATTCACAGTTTGATGAAGGTTTTATGGCGGTTAAGTAGGTTTTAAAAATTTATTGTGTTTTATTTTGTTATCTGAAAAACTTGAGTTTTTGGGGGAATAGATTATCCATTTTTAGACCACGTATTATACTCTATTTTTACACCAAATCAATAAATATAAATGAAGTGGTTTATAGATAAAGAAAGAATTTGTAGAAATGTCTAATAAAAATAAGATTCTTTTGATATCCAAATTATCTTTCATACCCTCCAATTTATTAATACAATTAGTTATTGTGGAGACCCAAGGTCCTTGTTCACAGGAATGGAAGGTCAAATGATTAAATGAAATGATTCAAATTCATCGAGCCTATCGAAAAATTTTGATGTTTGAATCAAGGGTTCATAAAATAACATTTATCTGATCTAGGAAGAATGTGAAATTTTTGTGTAAAGAGTTTATGGAATAAGCTGAGACATTTTGTAACTTTGATGGTTTCGTTTAAGATTTGAAATAGGTAAAGTTTTTTTTATGGATTTTGAGTGAAAATTAGAAATAAGGGTTACTTAAATTCTTAGTATAAAACTTTGGGGTTTCGATGAATTTGATTAAATAGTTTGGCAAGTTGAGTTATTGGAGAAGATGTAGACCATAGGATTAAAGCTGGTTGGTTGAAATGGAGAATGGCGTCAGGGAGTATTATGCGATAGAATGATGCCTGCAAGGCTAAAAGGGAAATGCTATAAGACAATTGTTCGACCAGCCATGCTATACGGTTCAGAATGTTGGGCTACTACGAGACAACATACGCATAGGATGGCAGTAGCAGAAATGCGTATGTTAAAGTGGATGTGTGGTAAAACTCGTAAGGATAAAATTAGAAATGAAAGAATTAGGAGATACTTAGGTGTAGCGCCCATAGAGAAAAAAAATTAGAGAAAGACGTTTAACTTGGTTTGGTCATGTGCGGAGGAGACCAAGCACGGCGCCAATTAGAAAATGTTTAGATTGTCAAGTTAATGGAGGGTGTAGACGGAGGGGACGACCGTTGAAAACTTGGATGAAGATATCATTGAGCTTGGATTAGGCGAGGAAATGTGGGAATATCGCATTGCTTGGAGAACCAAAATCCATGTAGCCGACCCCGAAAATCTCGAAAATGGGCTATGATGATGATGATGATGAGTTTGGCAAGTTGAGTTGTAAAGTGATCTATATTTGGTGGTTAATATTGAGTCTAACAAAATATTTTCTCAGCTACAAAGTGTTGTTTCTATGAGGGGGTTTTGATTAATTGTTTATTTTTAAATTTGGATTTTGCATGGATTATTTGTTATTTTATTGTTAAATATTGTTGGTGGTTGAGGTATTATATTAACTGTTTGGGTTTTTGTGTTTAGTATGTTTCTTGATTGGTAGAAATATATTAATGAGAGGAGTGGGGATTAATTGAAGATTAGAAATCTAACAATTATTGGTAATGCATCATTTTAGGAAATCAAGCTGGTTATAGAGTTTTAAGTCGAAAACGGAGTTGAAATTAAAAATTTTATTTGTACGTGTGGATAAATAATATGTTTGGAACTAACCATTTGAGAATTGAAGACTAGTTTATAGTTCAAGTAAAGTCCAATTTGATGGCGGGTTTCATCAAATTCGTGTTGTTATTTGTATGGGCAATATTTGGGCAATATTGTGGTGAAGACTATTAATTATTACTCATTAATTTATCATGTTTCGAAGTTTTGATATGATATACAATTATTTGATGATTGGGTTGTAATTGGACAATAGAGATATTGGTTCAAATAAGTTATAATAGTTTGTGTTAGTGGCCAATGGCATGACAGCTCAACGGTTGGTACCACTTGGTCTTGAGTTCGAACCCAGCTTGCGGCATCTTTATTAGTTTATGGTGTGTTGACCAGTTCTGGTCTTTAATGGGTTCTGAAATCCTATAAAAACCCTGCTCGCCTTTCAAAATAAATAAATAATTTAAATAGTTTGTGTTAGTGAGGAATTTAGAATGTTGGAAGAAAATTGAGCATGTTGCCCTCGTTACATATAGACATTTGGGAATAATACTAGTGTCGAATTTTTATTCCAATTACTAAAATTACATTGATATTACAAGCCGTTTTTTGTGTTGGTAATACTGTAATAATGATTAATTAGGATTGTTCTTGAACTCAAACATGTTTTGATGAGATATATAATAATAATTTGGTGGTTTCATAGTGATCCTTGAGAGGTTATGGGTCAAAATGGTACGTTAATACATTATGATGAATTTGAGTATTTGATTGTTAATCTAATTTGCTGCATTTGAGATTTAATGGATTTTTATGCTCTTTTCCACAACTCTGAAAAAAATGTGAAAAGAAAAATAGTGGATTGAATAGAAATATAGTTTTAGTATACAGTCTTGCTTATATATTTGGTATATAATTTTAGTGTGTAGATTTGCTTGCATACTGGGTACATCATTCCATGTGAGTTCAGATGTACGAATAATGATTAGAATATACTTGTCATAGATAAAACTTTGAGTGTGATGACATGACCCTCGATGTAGCCCCCCACTTGGGGCATGCACGCTTCGAGTGGCTTCGAATGCAAGGGAGCATACTTGGGTGGAGTGTGTTCGACACAAAACGAGTGCGCGATTGTGGAAATGAATCGAAGATTTGTCAATAAGGAAAACATCAATTTTACCCTAATTTGAATCTTTACTAATTACTATGTTAGTATATATGCATGATTGCCTTGAGAAAAGAAATTAAATACTCATTCGATCATTGAATAAGAACTACATGTCTTCCTTAAGGTAAATGTATATTAGTTGATATTTCAATAATTGTGTATTGTGACTATGATATGTACTTAGTTGAAAGTAAGTTCACACTAATATTGAAATACCGACTCAAAATGAATTTATGATGAATACTGATAAATTTACAAAATACATTCATTTGTTTCTGACCACTAACGTTTCTGGAGGTTAGACTTGTCATGACTAACAACTACCACAATTAAGGCATTTTTCAAGAAAACTTTCTTGGATAAAAATCAAAATTTTGTTGAAAAATACTTTTAACAAGGAAAAAAAAAATCGTTACTAGGTTCCTGGCAGCATCCCTCTAGCTAAGGTTTTAACCAAATAATTAAATTTTTTGTTGGTAAAACAAATGATAAGTCAAGGAAATATGGTGTTGGTAATACTGACAACTATCAAGGAAATTCGTTGGTAAAAATCAAATATTTTTACCTACAAATTGTTTTGTTGTAAGAAAACTTTATTTACCTATGAATTTTTTTCTCGAAAAAGCTTAGAATCTTCGAGGAAAATTTTCGTGGGAAAATGTAACTACCTTTATCATAGAACTTTTTAGTTCGTAAAATTAATATATATCAACAAAAGTTGTCATAAAGAAATATGATTTAACAACAAAATAGGTGACGGAAAGCATTCCCTCCAAACCTAATTTCCTGCCGAATTGATTTAACAACAAAAAAAATTTATGGCCACAAAATAATAGTTCCTTAGTAATTATGACATCATCTGTAATGAAATATTGTGTTGCTAAAGAAAACTAATTTTAACAACAAATGACTTTTCTTGCTAATGGAATATTAATACTTATTCATCTCTTTAGTAAAAAATATGTTTCCCAAGACAATAATCACATTATTGGTAATGATTCGGTTCATTGATACATACAAACGGTCACATCCCTGAGCCATACACGTGTCATGATGATCTCGAGGAATTACGAGCCCCAAGATCAGCCCAACACTGATCCGGCCCAAGCGGTTCTAAGCCCGCCTGATCAAGTCCGCCGGACAAACCTGAACTCTTACAGCGTGCTAAGCCCAAACGTCACACAGCTATCCTCAATACCCATGAGTCCTTCTAAGGGAAGTATCGCGAGGACCAACTTCGGACGGGCAACTACAACAACTCTTTGCTTTCTACTAGGAAGTAAATACTAAAATACATTCCACGCAGGGAAACTTCCTCCTACGGATTGTTTTTGGATTAAGAACTATCTCTCATGTATCAAGTAGCACAGGGCTAACATGGAACTTCCCTCCTACAGCACAACTCCTAATTAGATAAGGATCTCCACGAAGATCTCCTTCCTAAAATACGAATACGATGGCTTGGTAAAACAAGCACTCCTGCACTATAATTAAGACATGAGGTAGGTAAGCTAAGGTACGCTACAAATTCCCTGTTTACAACATTTTTCCTTCCTCATATCCTTGTCTGACTTTAGCATCGAAGTGCCATCGGCCACCACAATGGTGGTCTGTGGCTCACGTGCATTATTTGTGCAGGTCAACAGGTCAGCGGTATCAGGTCAAAGCAAGGAGCGGAAATCGACTGCATCAGTTTGGCGCCGTCTGTGGGGACGACAAAGTTCTTAACTTTTTACTATCGTCGTCTCCTTTTAAATCCAGAAAGATGGTGACCATTAGGTCACACAACAACGGAGAATAGGGGGACACATCAAATGCTCAGGCCGGCGCGATACTGCCTCTTTCAGCGACTTCGGTCATACACGGGTTGCAGACTCACGCCCCCACGCCGACGACAGTGACGATGACTCCCGAATCGATAGGCTATCATCTCAAATACAATAGATAGCCAAGGCGGTGGAGGCTCTCATGCGTCAAAATCCACCCCTGCCAATGGAGACCAGGAGCATCACAGGCTTTTGTCTCCGGAGGATGGTAGGGAACAAGCACAGAAAAGCCAAGCCCCCGCTAGTTCTCACTGGACTAGTAGAGGTTGTGCGGCTAACGCTGAGCCCGCCACAAGGGCAGAGATGCTCGACCCTCAGAACCCCCTCCGCAGAGGGCCGCACGACCCAGATGTACTGTACTACCTCTCCATCCCGCCATTTGTGGACTGGATCATGAATGAAGCCCTTCCGAGGAAGTTCACTCCTTCGAAGCTCAACTTTTACAACGGAACCACCGATCCATTCGATCACCTGCGTCGTTACCAGCACGTAATGGCCCTAAAAGAAGGATCAAAGTCGGTGATGTGCAGAACCTTTCCCACTAGCCTGAAGAGGTCAGTCTGACATGGTTTCACAGCCTTTCGCCGAGGTCGATCGACTTCTTCAACACACTAGCAAAGGAGTTTCTGACACGTTTCGTAAGGAGCCAACGTTTTCGAAAAGGCCCACATTACATATTGTCTCTCAAGCAGAGGTCCCACAAGACTCTTAAAGAGTATGTCATGCACTTTAACAACGAGCGGACTCTCATCGATAGATGCAGCGATGACACGGCCTTGACAGCCTTTATCACAGGCCTCAAGGAAGGAAAGCTCTTTGAATACCTCACCCTAGAGCCTCCTCTGGACATGACAGAACTCCTCAAGAGCGCTCAGAAGCATATTACCTTGGAGGAGCTGAGAACCGTGAAGAGGGAAATCGAAGGAGAGAAAAAAGCCCTCCGCTTCTAAGGACAAGAATGAGGGAAATAAATGCGAGGATAAGGAACGGAGCAAAAGAAATCGCAATGACAACAGGTCAGACCCTAGTCGATGCAAGCTAGAGAAAACATCCAACTACATTGGATCTAGGACTGTGACACCCCTCAATTTCAGCTTGTCAGACGTACTAAACTCCATGAATGAATGGGAAGATCTAAAATGGCCCTCGAAGCAGCGAGATGACCCCGCCAAGTATGACAACGACAAGTACTGTGCATACCACAATGAGGGTGACCACGATACCAACGACTGCAAGAGTCTGAGGTATGAAGTTGAGTATTGGATCCGCAGAGGCAAAATGAAGGAATTCTTGAACTCTGAAAAGAGGACAGAATGGACCGGGGATAGAGGGAGTCAGTTAAAGAGATAGAGAAGGACACCCCAGGGATAATCTATATCCTTTATGGGGTTGAACCGAATGGTGACCAATCATACGGGTCCCACAAGCGAACCTTACTTCAGATCCGGACACAACCCGCGGACGAGGACAGACGCATCTGCCACTCAAGGGTTTAGAGCCCCATTTTCACCTTGACTTTTACAGACAAAGACCTCGAAGGAGTCTGACCTCGATGGACTTCAAGGAGGAGAACCAGACACGCTCGGATCACCCGCTAATATGATTCAATGGGGATAAATGCTTCCCCCTCAGAAAGATAAGGTTAGCAACAGTGGCAAGGGAGCCACAGTTAAGAAAGGTCCTACTTCTGGACTTCATGGTAGTAGATGCACCATCATCCTACAACCTTATCTTGGGAAGACCATGGCTCCACCTGATGAAAGCAGTGGTCTCCACCCTTCATCAGTGTGTTAAGTATATCGCTAACCACTTTGAAGAGACAATACGTGGAGACCAACCTACGGCACAAGGCTGCCATTACGCCGCACTGAAACGGATACAATGTTCCAAGATCCAACTACATTCTGCAGAACAGCCTGAACCAATTCTAGACAAAATGATGGCAGAAACGTCACATTTAAGCGGCATAGGAGTAATAAGCTCCTCTGCCTAGCGAAACATAGAGTCCATGGCAAACGGGAATACATCCCCCCAACGTTTCGTCGGTACAGAAATTAACCCCTCTACAAGATTTACTCTTAAGCGCCTTGACAGTCCGCTAAATGATCCACAGGAGCAATCCGAGTTCACTTCAAGGCTAGGATCAATTTCTCTCCGTCAACAGTTAGTCTACTTTCAGTCGTTTGTTTCCCTTTCCATAATCAATTTAGAGTTTTAGTTCTTAAAAAATTATGTGATTTGCAAACACTTAAGAAATAAATGAAGAATTACGAAAATAAACTCTATTGATTAATGGAAAGATGTAATAACAAGCGCCTTGAGGCTGATACAAAAGACTACATACTACAAACATCTGAATACAGTGTGAAATGAAGTAAAAGACCCGTTTAGACAATCTGACCACGTAAAGGTGTCTGAAGGAAGACATGCAAGCTATTTGGAAGTGACAACAAAGATATGCGAATGGACTTCGCTCAACCCGCTCCCAAGATAAAGACAATGTGTCAGAGGGAATTGAAAGGACTAAGCGGCCAAATGGCTTCGTCGAATCACCCCAGAAAAGTGCCCGTATAATGGCGTTGTAGTCCTTACAACGGACTGCTGATTTCCTCAATAGACATCCCACCCCATTACAGACTTCCTCAAATGGTTGTTGGCATACAGGGGGATGGAAGAAGGAAGATGAGAATGGCCACAAGCAGTAAAGCAGACAAGGTCTCACAATAATTCCAAGCGAGGCCACTTTTCCCATGAACGATGCCAGGAGTGACTGAGAGATACCACACCTAGAAGCATCACACATCGGCTAACACTTTGATCAACCATTGGTTAGCAGTGGGATCCATGCACATATGGACGAAAGCGACACGAAATAACACCATGGCATCCCCCTTGGTAGAAAATCTGTACTACTTCTCCGAGATATGAGAAGAAATTATGAGACGTCAGCAAATACTCTATGTGCCCACCCAGAACAGGTGACCACGCATAACAGCAACTATCGTCATGCCTGATCATTTCAAATGTCAGAACATTCGAAGACTCCATTGCTAAATATCTCATTTCAGCTTTTGAAAAAACCAAAGCATTTTCTTCAAACAATAACATTTAGGAGATAAGCTCTGCAAAAGATAGTGCCTACAACAATTGGAAGACACCATTATATAGGCGTAGGTTCACCAAACGGGTCTCCTGCATTAACTGCTGAGCATAGAATACTGTGCGGGAAACGAAGAGACGACGGTTCCAAATGAGGGTGCGCAGACCACGTTCACTCAATTAATGTCACTGCACGCAACCCCATCAAGTCAGGGGAGTAATCGATACTCAACTGTCCCGCAGCCTACGCCGTACACGTGTCACCACGAGATCTATGTCGGACACGTAGCGCAGCCGTATAGGAAACCCTAACTCTTTCTTTGCGGGCCCAAAGGCTCGATCCACTCGGCCCACCATTCAAACAGTATTCAGCTACATGCTTGGCAAAAGCACAAATCCAAATCAGCCTTGACGCACGGACGGTACCTACGGATCACTGTTTGTTTTAAGGTAATGTTGTCCACATAGTGCGCGACACTAGCGAACATGGGCTCTCACACCCTCAAACGGGTGGAACCCCTCTCAAACCGGGTAAGCTTAGTCAGCCAAATCTGATGACGACGACTTTCGGTATCACCCGACACCTAGTTCGCTCAATGCGGATCCCGATGGTCTAGGAAGTAGGAGTCTAATTAGCGCTACCATGCCTTGTGACAATGACTTGCCAGGGATCATTGCCCCCTTTCGCGATCAATGGTCGCTAAACCCAATCAGGTAAGCCTAGCTGGTGACGACTGGCAACGAAAGCTTTTGATCAAAGCCTAGACCTGTAGCCCCCACTACACGGGTGTCGATGGTTTGGAAGGTGGGAGCCTAGTTAGTCTCAAACTGATTCCGACGGCTCGTCACGGGACCACTGTTTTTCACCGTGGCCACCAAATTACCAACCCTAGAGTTGTAGCCCCCACTGCATGGGTGTAGATAGTTTAGAAGATGGGAGCTTAGTCAGTCCCAAACTGATTTCGATGGCTCACCATGGGCCACTGCTTTTCGGCGTGGCCGCCGAATCTCCAACCTTGGACTTGTAGCCCCCATTGTGCAGGTGTAGATAGTCTAAAAGGTGGGAGCTTAATCTGACGCGAACTGATTTCGACGACTTGCCACGGGACCACTGCTTTTTAGTGTGGCCGCCGAAAACTTTCAAATTTGTAGCTTGATGCGCACAGGTGTAGATGATTTGAAAAGTGGGAACCTAGTTAGTCCCGAACTGATCTCAACGCCTTGCCACGGGACCACTGCTTTTTAGTTTGGTCCCCGAACCCTTTTACTCGAACTTGTAGCCCCCATCGCGCGGGTGTAGATGGTTCAAAAGGTGGGAGACTCATCAATCCCCGACTGATGTCGACGGCTAGCCACGAGACTATCGCTCTTCAGCGTAGTCGCCAAATCCTTAGTCCCCAAACCTGTAGTCCACGTCGTTCGGATATAGATGGTTCGGAATGTGGGAGCCCCACACAGCTCGCCACGCGACCTCGCTCTCATTCAAAACAGTGGTCACAGAGACAAATCTAGCTGAGTCACCGTCTTCACGCTCAAACAAATTGGTATCCTATTACCACCAATGGCCACTCAAGACAATACATAGATCGTACGACCAATGCCCAAATAAATACTACATAGTGTGTCCGTCCGAGCTTACGACGCTTGACTCGGCACGAACGCTCTGATGTATACGCTCGACCATTGCAACTCGCCTATAGCATCAGCTGCAACCGACCAATCAAACAAGAAAGGCAAGCCTCAAGCAGCTTACCTTGGGGACAAAACACAGCTCAAGCAACTCAACCCCTGCTAAATTGTCCGCAACATGCCCCTTATTGGACATGACTACACAACAATAATCCTGAGTCATTCGCAAGATAAAGCGTCAAGCTCTCTACTACAGACAGACCATTCGACGTCCTATTGATTCAACCAACCTATGTCAAAGAAAGACGACAAGGCGAAACAAAAAACATGTGATAGAGTTGACAAACACAAAACAAATAAAACTATGTTTTATTAACGATTGACAAAATGGGTACAAAAGTACAAAGTTCACTCCTTATCGGGAGAGGGTACAAAAACAAAAGAGCTAAGCTTAACGAAAGAAGGAGCAAAAGTCGCGTGAGCACGCACCGCGGCCCGGGCATCAGGATTCAAATTGTCCTCCTCGTCAGATGACGCAAAGGCAACAAACAGGTCTACATACGACATCTTCTTGTAACGACCGAGATCTCATTCTGAATGTTCCTCCTTCATTAGCGCCAACAGCTCTAGCCAGCCATATACAACCCAACGAAACTCGCATCTGCCTTGTTCATGCAGAAGCTCTTCCTTCCGCGCCTTCGATTCATCAAGTTCACGCTCCAACAGCTTCAACCTAAGACTGCTCCGTGGCAAGACTGCTTTTCACAGCATTGAGCTTATGTCACCCCAGTTCGAGCTGGTTTTCGGCCTTCCTTGATTCTCGAGCATTGAACTCCACCTCGGATTCCATTTGTTGCTTCTGAGCAGCCCATTCAGCCTCCTTCAAAGCATTCTCATCAGCAAGATACCGCAATTCAAAACACGCCTTAGCCACAGTTTCATGCACAACCTCTACGTCTTGGCAAACCCAGTTCAACTCTTGCTTGAGTTCGTCTCTTTCAGATACCGCCTTTGCCAGATCACGCTCAAGGGCCTCCAGACGAGCCCTCTAAGTCTTGGCAACCACGGCTGACTGCTCCAGCCTCTTCTCCTCAGCCTGCTTCTGTAGCCGCTCAATTTCATAAAGCGCATCAGAATACAACGCCTGCATGTGCGAGAAGACACGCTCCATGGTGTATACCCTCTGACGAGCCACCTCGACTTTCGTCCCAGCAACAGCTATCTGGCTCAAGTGAAACATACCAAGCATAAGGTACTTTAAACCCTTATCCATACACTCTTCTAGGGTAACCTCCTCGAGCTTCGAAGCGCAATCCATCAGCCAATTGTGACGCCGGCTTATATGCTTCCTCGTAGTCTACTCCACATCAACTTCTTGGTGCCAAACCTGAGGACTAATCCTCACCAAGTTTGGTGCAAACAGACTTATATGCACATTCGGATGAAGCCTTCTCGAATCAGAAATCACGCCGGCACCACCCTTCGCAGTTGCCACTAATCCCAGACTCTCCTCCGCGGTCTTTCGCTTGTCATGAACAACCGAACCTTTAATGCGAGACGACTCAATAGGGTCTGGTGGAAAAGGAGAAAACGAATTATCCAAATGACCCTCCAACATTTCTATTTGTGGCCTAGAACGTGACGGCGAACAGTGTGGACTACAAGAAACTTGGCTTGTGCCATGGCCACTTTTAGATAGCTCGCCAATGGGACGATCAGATTCTACAACCTTAGATGAACCTTCACTGAATCCTTCTACTGGGACAATTTCGCTCAAATCAACACTGGCAGAAGCCGCCATTGCAACTTGCACTAGACGCTCATTCAAAGTTTTGGCATGCGCATCACTGAGATTTTACCTGTCTTTAACCCCTGCAAACCGCATGTAATCTTTCTCCTAGCCGGACACATTAGTCTCCGCCCTGACAGGCTGATCAGACTCGCTCACTTCTCCCCCTAGAGCGGGTCATGCTGAAGTCAACCCAGATCGAACACGGAACCTCTTTGAACACACAGAAAAGGCAAGCGTTTCAGACAGCTCCTTTGCGTCAGACATAATGGGAACTTTGGCCCCAACAACCTTCCTCTTCCAAGAAGGGGCCCCATTTTTTACTTGACTCTCGACGCTCATTAGAAGTGGGGACCACGTGCCAGTTGTCCCACAACCTACTGCGAATGAAGTTGGAGATGCTTATGACATCCACCACGTTCTTCGTCGACAATCCGCGGAACGTCTTCATAGTGTCTTGCTCCTCAAGGGTAAGGGGAGTGGTGAAAACCTTCCTGCAAAGAAACACAAGCGATGTTCAGCTAGCTTGCAATCAGACATTTGAAAGTCAAGAAAAAAAAGTCGAACTTACAAAGTGGCCTGAACTCTCGTTTGAGCGGATGACCCTTGCACCAGAAATACTTCGAATTCGTAGGGGCTAAAAAGCAATACTTCTGCCAGAACTTAAAATCATAGGGCAGATTCATGAAACAAGTCGGCGACGTCATCTTACAGACATCATTACTCATCAGTTGAGGAGAAGTCAAAAGCTGGATTACTCGCGGGGTCATGCGGACGCCAGCCTCTTTCGCCCTAATAAAAATGAGAAGGATGATCCTATATCCATTAGGCTCCAACTTGGCTGGAGGAATCCCCAAAAGATCTAACAATTCCCATATCACATTCAGAACCGAAAAATGCACTCCGGTATGAAGCATCTCTCGATGCAAAAAGATAAACCCAGTCGGTGGCGACATTGGTGTTTAGTCATCCTCAAGGATATACAATGGCAGGTCCTCGGGTACCCCAAACTTGGTACGGATTTCAGCAAGACAAGGCTCAAAAAGCAACCTGTCTTTGAAGAACTCCAGGCCTTTGGCTAAGGTTGCGTCGTCAAAAAGATTTTGTTGAGCCATGACGAAGATAAACAATCCTTAATTAGAAGATGAGAAAAGCGGTAGCTTCGAAAGCAAGAAAAATAGAAGAGTCATACTCTGCACTACGGAGACCTAAATAGGGTAGGTTCCCGCCTCTTTTCCGCTGAACCGACGCACGTTCAATTAATGCAGTACGTGGCTCAAGTAGCGACTCAGACTCAATCATCATCATCAGTTGCGTATCTTTCCAAAGAGATGATTTAGTGAACCGATGTGAAGGCCCACTAACTCGAGGGGAGTAAGTGATGATACATAAAAACGGTTACATCCCTGAGCCATACACGTGTTATAATGATCTCGAAGAATTACAGGCCCCAGCATCAGCCCAACACTGATCCGGCCCAAGCAGTTCTAAGCTCGCCTGATCCAGTCCGCCAGATGGACCCAAACTCTTACAGCGTGTTAGGCCCACATGTCTCACAACTATCATCAATACCCATGAGTTCTTCTAAGGGAAATATCACAATGATCAGCTTCGAACGGACAACTACAACAGGTCTTTGTTTCCAATTAAGAAGCAAATACCAGAGTACACTCGACGCAGGATTGGGAACTATCTCTCACGTATCTAGGAGCACAGGGCTAATATTAAACTTTCTTTCTACAACACAACTCCTAATTAGAAAGGGATCTCCACGAAGATTTCCTTCCTAAACTACGCCTAAGATGGCCTGCTAGAACCAGGACTCCTGCACTATAAATAAGACATGAGGTTGGTAAGCTAAGTTACGCTACAAATTCCCTGTTTACAACATTACGTCTTTCTCAGATCCCTATATGACTTTAGCATCGGAGTGCCATCGTCCACCACAACGGTGGTCCATGGCTCACGTGCGTTACTTGTGCAGGTCAGCATGATTGGGTCAAAGCAGGGAACGTAAATCAACTGCATCAATAATTATTGATAATTTTTTCCATTAGTTTTTTTCTTGTTAAAGCTTGTTTATTAATTTAGGGAGTTGCTACGTGTACCCGGCCGTTTGGCTCGGTTGCACCAACTTTAGTTTACATATTTAATTTATAAAAGTTACTTAGTATACTCAACCACTATTTTTTAACTCTAAAACAACAACACTTAATTACAAGGAGTAAAATAAACGACTCCTAACCTCCTCCAAATCTTTTATATTCATTGGCTTGGTAGTTATTCTTTCAAGCAACCAAACAATGGATTCACAACTCTAATTATTGAAACAAAAAATGTCATTGAAAAAAAAAATTAGATGTATTTCTAATTTCTAAAAGCATTGTAATAGTTGTGAATAAACAATCTCCAAATCTAACATATAATCAACGTACATGTTTGAACCAAAGTTCAAATGTCATTGATTATTATTATTTTTTATTTTTTTATTTTTTTATTTTAATTTTAAATTTTTTATTTTTTATTTTGCTCAAATAAATAAGGGCACTAAATAAAATAGTTTTCATAAAAAATGTAAGTTGGTGTTACGCATTTTAAATTGGTGCAACAAAGCAAAACATCCAAAACGGCCGGTGCAACAAAGAGTTGATGCAACCGAGCTAAATAGCTAGGTACACGTAACAACTCCCTTGATTTTTTTTTTTTGTTTAGAGGCAAGCGTTGGGGTTTTTATGGGCTCCCAAGACCACTAAAAATAAAAAGGATCAGATTTGTTACAATCGAGTGTATTTCCTACCTCGGGCATCATCAAACACAATTTTCTTAATATCCTCCGCAAATGAACTAGGAATGATCTCAATAAATTCAAGGTCAGGTAAGAATTTTGAGAGTTTATCCGTTGCTTGGTTTGTTTCTCGCATTGCATGCATGACCTTGCATTCCGCAAATGACCTTGCATGCATGATTGCCTCCTTGATGCGCCTGGTTATATGTATTGCTTCCCATGGGGGAGCTTTAGTGGTAGTAATGTACTTGAAAGCATTACTAGAATCAATACTTAGCTCCACTTTCTAAAAACCATGTTTTTGCGCTGCTTAATCCCCAATTCGATTCCCTGTAGTTAATGTAGAGTCATTGTTTGTGCTCTTTGTGCCCTTGCCGCAGCTGCCACTACTAGACCTTCATGGTCTCTGATCAATGCACCATATCCACATTTATTCCCTGCTAGAGAGCCATCCGAGTTCACCTTGAACCATCCTAGTTCAGGCTTTTGCCATGCATACACAATACTGGTGTGTATATGGAATTGAACACCTATTCGCCACTTATCAAAAAGCTCTATGTTCTCACCATTGTCTTCTACCTGTAGATCCAGGACTGAAGCACGTAGCCGAGCATCTTGAAGATCTTGGGCACCAAATCACTTGCTGCTCTAAACTTGGACTGGAAGACTCTATAATTCCTCTCTGTTCATAGATGGTAGATAGTGGCATTCAAAGCAAGCTTCTTTAGCATAGTTCTAGGAGACGTACCAGAGAACTTCATTTCACACCACTTCCATTCTACTGCCTAATACAGAGGATGTCGTCTATAGCCCAATTGAAGAAGGACGACTGACCACACATAACATGAGTGCCTACACCTGAAGAAGAGGTGCTCTTCACATTCTGGTGCATCACTGCACAGTGAGAAACTTGATCATTCAATGATTCCCCATTTTTTCAATTTGTCCTCGGTCTTGAGAGCCTTATGTATATCAAGCCAAGTAGTGAAACATTGCCTTGGTATTCTTCCTGTGAACCACACTAGTTTTGACCATGAGACTAATTACTATCTTTGCCTCATTGATTGGTATGCACTCTTATTAGTGAAATCTCCATCGAGACCCCCATCCAAGTGACTTCATCTTTGTAAGCACTGTCCAGCTCCATTGATTCAAGATCTTCACAAATATCAGCAATTGTTGATCTCTCTTGCAGTCGGGTATCCCATTTGTTATCCCTTATGAGCACACTAACTTTGGCATTGCGTTGTAGTAGTGAGTGATACGTAAGATGTTGGGGAAATCTATTTAGTAGGATACCCAGGGGGTGCCATGGATCTTTCAACAGCAGAGTGTCCTTACCATTTGCAATTGAGTGAACAATTAGCTTGCTTGCCTAAGCTCTGCATTTGAGAATATTACGCCAACACCAGGATGAGTCACTTGTGGTGTCCATGACCCAGAAATTCTTTGATTTGATAATGTTATTAGTTGTCCACTGTACCCACAAATTCTCCTTCTTGGAGACGATATTCCACACATGCCTCATCATTGCAGCCTTGTTAGATGTTTCAATGCACCTTACGCCCAAGCCTCCCTCATTATAAGGCCTGCATATTTGTTGCCAGTTAACCCAAGGAGTCTTTGTGTAGTTATCATTGGCCGACCACAAAAAGTTCCTCATAATGGCTGTTATGTCATCCCGAACACTTGTAGGAAAGATGAAACAAGAAGACAAATAGACATGGAGATTATCCAAGACTGTTTTAATGAGAGTGACTCTGCCTGCATATGAGAGATACTTGTTCTTCCAAGATTGGACACTCTTACGAATTATATCTACCAATGGTAAGCAATGATTGTAGTCCAATCGAGAAGAGATCAGTAGGGGGCCCAGGTATTTCACTGGTAGTGCTTCTAGCTTGAAGTCTAGGCACCTAGTGATCTGTAGGAGCTCTTCACTGGGAACCCCAGTAGAAAACAGACTGCTTTTAGAGAAATTTATAGCAAGTCTTGAGCAATCTTTGAATTGTTTCATGGCATTTGAAAGCGCTACTGCAGACTTAATACTCCCATGGAAGAAAGCAATAAGGTCGTCAGCAAAGTAGAGATGAGTTACTTGAGGATTACTGCATTTTGGATGCAAGATATATTCTCCTTCTTCCACTTTCTGTTTTAGTATTAAATGTAGGAGTTCCATTACAAGAACAAATAGATATGGCGACATTGGACACCCTTGTCTTATACCTCTCTTGGCCCTGATAAAACCTTTAGGAGAGTCGTTGATGGAGATGGATAACCTAGGAGTCGTAATGCATGTCTTCACCCAGTCAATGAACAATTCTAGGAATAGCATTTTTCGCATGACGTGCTCAATAGTTTCCCACCTAATCATATCATAGGCCTTCCTAAGGTCTATTTTTGCTGCACACCGAGGGACTTCTTTGTCTCTGTGATAGTTTCTAAGTAATTCATGAGCTAGCATGACATTGTCATGAATGTATCTGCCTCTTATGAATGCCGACTGATCCAAACTAACCAGTCTGTCGACTACTCTCTTCATTCTATTAGTCAGGATTTTAGTTATGCATTTGTACAACACATTGCAACATGAGATCACTCTAAAATCACTCAGATAAGAAGCATTAGTAATTTTAGGAATCAAGGTAATGTACATGTTATTTACCTCTCCAAGCATCCTCTTGCTTCTGAAGAAATTCTGGTCTGCCTTTGTAAAATCATCTCCTATGATTCTCCAAGAAGTTTTGAAGAAAAGTGATGAGAAGCCGTCAGGGCCAGGGGCCTTATCAGAGCCTATGGAAGCCAAGGCTTCTGTAATTTCATTCCTATTCACTTCCTGGGTCATCACCATAGCATCTTCCTCAGATATGGTTTTTTCGTCTTGCAAGCTATCAATGAATGTTGTGTCATAGTCACCCTGTTCACCAACATAAATGTCTTCAAAATACCTTATGCATTCAGTCTCTATATCCTTCACGTCATCCAATTTCTCATGCTGATGATTGTAAATGGATAATATCTTATTTTTGGATCGCCTTTCCCGCAAGTATTGATGGAAGTATGAGACATTTTCATCACCTGACCGCATGTGCTTTGCTTTTGCTTTTTGTACCACTTCTGACTCTGCATTCCTGGCTGCAAATGTGTAGCTCTTGACTGCATCCTTCTCTGCAACTGCCAAAGTGGGGTTAAGAGGATCCAACTTAAGCGAAGTCTGCATTGCTTCCATGACTTGTTTGGCAGCAATGACACTACTTGTAGCATTGACATGGTTTCTTTCTCCATTCTGTGAGCTGAGCTTTTACTCTTTTTAATTTCTATACAAAGCAGTATGTTGCATTACCCTTCACTGGTGTGTCCCATGCATCCTTAACAAACTCCAAGTAGCCCTTCTCATGGACCCAATAGTTGAAGAATCTAAATGGAATAGGACCTGGATTTTTATGTTCATAGATGGTAAGTATGATTGGTGAATGATCTAATATCCCATGGTTTAGAAAATCAGCTTCAGAGTTAAGCATATCAAATAGCCATTCCTGGTTTATCATTGTTCGGTCTAGCTTGGACATGACCCTATGCTCATCACTTTGTTTGTTGCTCCATGTTAAAAAACAGCCCTTATACTGGCAATCAAATAGGCCTGCTTTCAATGCACAGTCTGCAAGATCAATGAACTGACTTGGGCGTATTTCATCCCCACCTACTTTTTCCTGTGAATTTAGGATTGAGTTAAAGTCACCCAATACTGACCATGGCAATTTGTTGGTGTTTGAGAAGATGACTAGCTCAAGCCATAGGTGCTTTTTGATGGTGTTGTAGTTGCTACCATATACAAAGGTCAGTATGCAAGAGAATCCATTACGCAAAATAGCATTCAAGAAAATGGTCTGCTCAGATCTTGAGATTACACTCATGTTCACCGTTTGCGGATCCAAGAGTACCCAGATTCTACCTCCTTGTGCTATATCATTATTGTCAATTACCAGCCAGTCACGCACTAATTCTTTCTGAATCTTCTCCTTTTTTTCATTACTAATTTTCGTCTCAACCAGCCCTAAGATACTGATGTTATGCTTGTGTTTAAGTTTCCGGACTTCACTTTGCTTCAAGGGATCATTTAAACCCCTAACATTCCAACACGTTGTCTTAATCATCTAAAGATTTAGCGTGTTTGTCACCACCCCCAATAGGGGTAGATAATTCATTTCCCAGTATTGGTTTAGGGCCTCTCGTGGTCTTGGTTGTCTTGGCTGGTATAGAGTCAGTCCCTTGTTCCACACTTTGTAATACCTCAAAAGGATTGATTTTACTACGCATATTATGAACTTTTGTCTGAATGATTGGTTGCTTAATGTTCCCTTTATTAGAACCTTCACCATTTTTATTTATGCCTCCTTGCAAAGGTCTAGATGTTGTCTCCCTACGACCACCAGTTGCTTTCATTGTGCTAAGTTTCAATTGTTCCTTATGCGTCTGACTCGGTGCTGACTGGGCTAGTATCACTTGCTGAGAAGCTAGTGATTGCTCAGAATCTATTGAATGCTGAGGAGCTACTTGCTGAGAAGCTAGTACTCGCTGAGACTCTAGTAGATGCTGAAACACTACTACTTGCTGGGAAGCTATTCGTTGCTGAATAGTTATCTCTAGTTGAGGTAACTCTTGCTAAGATGAAACTGGCTGAGCTAGTACATTTTGCATGTCAGCCAAGTCTGCTTGCACTTCCTCCACTGGTGTTACAACTGCATTTGAAACCTTGTTCTGCATCCCAATCTCATTGTTGGCATGTGTGACAACCTGCAATGCATTTTCACTATGCACACTCTGCATGTCAGACTAAGTGTGTTTTTGAGTCTGCACCTCACCTGGCGTATCATCCTGTGCAGCCTTTTGAGCCACATTTTGCGCCTCATCATACTTACTATTAGCCTTTCGTCTGCTAGTGACTGTTGTCCAGCCATCTTCTGTCCCTTCTTCTCCTTAGCCTCTTGTGGTTTCCAGTACTTTGCATTTGCAGTATTGTTCTTCTTTTGTTTTGGGCACTTAGCAGAGTTGTGTCCAAATCCCACGCAATGTTTGCATCTCTCTGGTTTCCAAGAATATTCAACCTCCACTCTAGTGGACCTCCCATCATCTGAAGCCACAAAGATGTCAGTAGGGAACCTGCTATTTGAGTTCATCTCTACGCATACTCTTGCAAAGGATAGTCTGGTTCGATACTCGGTCGCTTTGTCAAGCATGAGAAGGACCCCAAGTGCACTAGTAATTGATTGCAATCCTTCGGGGCTCCACAAGAATATTGGTACTTTCCGCAAGTTAACCCAAACAGGCATTGAGTTAAGCACCTTAACATCATCTTCAATATATGGTTTCCATGGCTTGATGAGAAATAGTTTACTTGCTATATGCACAGGACCCATGTCTAGGGCCTTTGCCTTATCTGTTTCATTTAGAAACTTGATGACGAATGCCTTTTCACCATAAACTGACATCTCGAAACCATTCCTCAACCCCAAAATCCGCTTCAAACTATCATTGACAAAGCCATAAGAGAGCCTCTTACCAACGAAGTTGCCAATTATGTATTGCTCACATTCAGCCATTCTACAACCTTGATCTGCACCACGGCCTTGCCATCTACCATGGAAGGAGGAACATAGGACAACCTAGTTGATCGTTGTTCTCTGCGACTAGCAAACATCGACGCCTAGCTTTTCTTGTTACAGTCGTGTTAGATGAGGCGGCCGTAGGTTGTGCATGGGCCATATCCTCTTCCACATCTGATGACATTAATGCATCTACATCATCTATGGACTCATTGGTCATAAGCTTAGTACCTAGTTCCTATCCTACAGCAGGAACAATAACTTCAGCATGTCCCCTCTCATTATCAAACGCTACTCCACGATGGGTAATGGAGGCATTGGTATTGTTGGAAGGAACCGATGTCATCCTAGTTCGATCAAAACATCAAGCATCATCGATCAACAAACCCTAAGCAAGCCTTTAGCAAACCCTAGTCGCCTAGGCAGTTGAACTTGGGACAAATAAATCATCAACCGATGTGGAGTCAAAAATACATTCGGAGTTCCAATGGTTAGCTTGCACAAGCTCTCTACCTTCTGCCACTCTTCCCACTTTTTCCTTAAGCCATCATCTTCAAGCAATTGCCGAAGTATTTCCGGTGCAAAATCCCACTTTTACTGTTTATCAACAACTCCTTTGATTTATAGCAACAAAGTAAGATTTTGTTGAAAATTGTTACACCATTAGCAACGTTTTTTATTTTGTTGGGATAAATATCTTTGTAATGAAATCTTTGTAGCAAGGAAATAAGATTTTGTTGATAACAATTTGTTTTTTAGGTAAAAAGTGATAATTACTTTTATGAAAATCAGTTTCTCGTTTAAGCTCACTAATTATTTTATAGCAGCAAATCATTATTTTGTTGGAAGTTGGTATACTCACTACAAGAAATGTGTTATTTACTAAAAAAAATTATTTTCCTCGACAATGTGTTACTGTTTCTAACGTAAATAAAATTCATTGGAAAAACCATAAAGTTGTCACTTTTTGTAGCAAAATCTATTTTGTTGGCAACTTTTCTTTGTTAAAGAGATGGCGGAAAATATTCATTCCAAAACCAATTTCCCACAAACATTATTTAGCAACAAAATATTTCTATGTCAACGGAATTTTAGTTTGTTAGTACTTATGATGTCATTTATAATAAATTGTTTCATTGCTATAAAATATAAATCTTATTGACACACATTTTCTTGATAAATGCACTATGACTTGTTCGTGTCTCCTTAACAATGAAACTAAATTTTCTCTAGTTAATTATCAAGTTATTGCAACGATTTATTTGGTTACTTATAATGAAATTGTTTTCATGAAATTTATTTATATTTAAATCTCCTAACTTCTTTACAGTGGAAAAATATTAGTTCGTTGAAATTTTTTATTAATAGTGATGATACATAAAAATGGTCGCGCCTCTAAGCCACACATATGTCATGATGATCTCGAGGAAATACGGACCTCAGCATCACCCCAACAATGATCTGGCCCGAGTGGTTATAAGCACGCTCAATTCAGTCTGCCAGGCGGACCCAAACTCTCACAACATACTAGGGCCACACATCTACAGCTATTCTCAATACTATAAGTCCTACTAAGGCAAGTATCTCGAGGATCAGCTTCGGACGGGCAACTACAACTGCTTTCTGCTTCCAACTAGGAAGCAAATACTAGAGCACACTCCACACAAGGAAACTCCCTTCTACGGAACGACTTTTAATTAGAAAAGGATCTCCACGAAGATCTCATTATTAAACTACGCCTACGATGACCTGGTAGAACCAGGACTCCTACACTATAAATAAGACATGAGGTTGGTAAGCTAAGGTAAGCTATAAATTCCCTTTTACAACATCACACCTTCCTCAGATCTCTGTCTGACTTTAGCATTGGAGTGCCATCGGCCACCAATCCGGTGGTCCGTGACTCACGTGCGTTACTTGTGCAGGTCAGCAGGAACTAGATCAAAGTAGGGAACCGAAAATGACTGCATTAGTTTGGCGCCGTCCGTGGGGATGACAAAGTCCTTAACTTTGCACTAAGCGCGATCTACCTTCAAAATCCAAGGAGATGGTGGCAATTAGGTCACGCAACAATGGTAACTAGGTGACATGTCAAACGCTCAGATTGTCCCTATTTCACCCCTTTCAGCAGTTCATGTCATGCACGAACAGCCGACTCGCGCTCTCAGAGTAGCGGCTGCACCAACAAACAGAATATATTTGCTTCATGGAGCACTTTCTGAGTCCAAATTATCAAATAGGTCCAGGAAAAGGGTTCTACGAGATATGAAGATCCAAGCGATACATGGCGAACAACTGATGCGGCATGGTCGGGAACGAGGCCCATCCGCACTAATGGTATTTACAGAG
This sequence comes from Berberis vulgaris, assembly GCA_963556465.1. Taxonomy (NCBI): domain Eukaryota; kingdom Viridiplantae; phylum Streptophyta; class Magnoliopsida; order Ranunculales; family Berberidaceae; genus Berberis; species Berberis vulgaris. Next base: position 59,241,986 of record OY747135.1, on the reverse strand, counting down.
AAAGATCTCCAGGGCGTACAACTCCCACACAACGATGTCGCGGTGGTAACGATTTCTTTTACAGGTTGGGATGTAAGGAGATCTTTAGTAGACAATGGGAGCTTGATGAACATTATGTTTCTCCACACATTCGGCATCATGCAACTGGAAAAGACAGCGTTGATCCCCGATTATCGTCCGGTAATCGCTTTCAGTGGTAAAAGGTGGTTCCCTGTAGGAAAGATACATCTGACTACAACAGGAGGATAGCGACTTAAAAAACTCTGTTTCAAGAATTTATAGTAATCAACACGCCTTCGGCGTACAAAGTGGTCCTAGGAAGACCCTGGATACACTAGATGGAAGCAGCGGTCTCCACCCTGCACCAATGTGTCAAGTACCAAACAAGTTGAGCGATTGGTACATTGAGAGGCGACCAAGTAGCTGCCAGGGAGTGCCAGTACATGACGACTCTGCCACTCGGCGATTCCCAATCTGCGGCTGACCCAGCGGCTAAGATGACTATCTGTTCTGCCCAAAGTGCAAGAGGAAACAACTGACCCCAGACAACGAGGCACCTGTAAGCCCTCGAGGCAGGCCCAATGTCGGACAACAAGAGGAAGAAATCATTATTATCTACCTTGACATCCCTCACAATAGCAAGGCCATTCAAATCGATTCCCGCTTGAGCAAGGGAGTGACAAAACAACTCACGGAATGCTGCAACGTAACAAATTCATATCAAAATCCTTCGACAAATGCTTGCCTTTCTTTAAGATACTAAGGGGGGAGCAAAGGGTTCTTGTGGAACAAAGAATGCAAACAAGTCTTTCAAAGCCTAAAAGACTACATGGGGAGTCTAGAGCTACTCTCGAAGCCAACAATAGGAGAAACACTTTACCTATACTTGTCTTTTTCCGAACACGCACTACACCAAAAATACCCATCAGCAACGGTTTGGGACCATGGGGGTTACCTATTGCCACGGCTTAGAGGCCTGGCCATTTGAGGAGTCGCCAAATCACATTAATGGCTATAAACCGTTGTAACACATATTAGCAACGGTTTTACGCTTGATGATTTTCTGCATTTATCCACGGTTTTAAGCCGTTGCAAACATGATGGCCACGGTTTTAAGTCGTGGCAAGTGATGGCCATGGTTTTAAGCTGTGGCAAGTGATGGCCACCGTTTTAAGCCTTGGCAAGCATGAAGTACCACGGTTTTAAGTTGTGGCCAGTCAAAACAAAATTCAAAAAAAAAAAAAATTTGCTTTGTTGCGAGGGTTTGAAACCGTTGCAAATTAATATAATCGAAAAAAAAATTAAATTTTTTTTTGCTGCAGCAAAATCACAGCCCCACACTTGCAAAATCAGTCCTTACTAAGATGAATATTTTCTTCAAGTTATAGAGTATATCATAACAAAACATCCATATAAAATCAAATCCTTAAAACAATCAACTCAGACTACTACAAGGCAGCAACCACAACAATCTTTGCAAATGAATACTTTATTCCTAGATTTTAAACATCTTAAGTCATGAACTAGTACACTCAATATTAGAACAGGAAAAAATGAGGAAATGAAGAAAATATAAGACATGGTATTGTATGAACCTGAAGAATCAAACAACAACAACAAAGTGCCTTTGCAGACTCTGTTATGTGCTCGAAGCTTTGCCTTTGCAGTGCCTTGTGCTCGAAGCTTTGCCTTTGCAGACTCTGTTGCTGCCATATATCTTGGCAACTTTGGACTGTTATGTGACCCATTTTCCGGATATTCCTGCTTTAATTTGCTGGAAATGAAGCTCTCCTCTTGCTGGCCTTCTCATTGCTAGTTTTAACTTCCTTTGAGAACAACTCCTCATTTGTCACATGGCCATTTTCTTCCTTCCCAGTGCTCTCCACAGTTGGTGAATCAACAACAGGATGAGAATCATGCAACTCATCAACTATATCATCTGCTACCAATGACTTCAGAGGACTTCCTCCATGAAGATCTTTAGACATTTGTGCATCCACTTCTTTCTTCGTCTTCTCAAAAAGCTCAACCATGCCCATATCTGGAACATGAGGCGCTGGAGAGCCTGATGCCTTGCTGGTGGTGTGTCTCGCCTTCTCAACCTCAGTCCCAACCATGCCCATATCTGGATAACCTGATGCCTTTGTAGTAATATGTTTCAGTTTCTCATTCTGAACCTCTATCGTATCAACAATCTCAGTTGTGGAGTTTGAGACCTTTGTAGTAATAGATCCTGATCGAATATCAAAAAAGTATTAAAACATAACAAATTATTTCAGATATCAGTATTGAAAATACAAATATGTCTTCCTTTTTGTGCTTCAGTGAACAAAAGAAGTTATATATTTATTTATTTTCTTTACTTTCAAGGTATGTTAAGAATTACTACCATAACAGTCTTTCAATGGCGTAGGGTAAAGCAACACAAATTTCATTCTATAGGGAACCCGGCTAACATGTTAGTCTAGAAAAAAAATATTAACTAACTTTATAATTCTTGTAAAATATAGGTTTATATACTAACGACCTGGTTTTGTTTCATCAATTTCTCCTTTCACTTTTTCTAGAATATGAACAACAATGCATTTGTTGAGTAGAGTGGTTAGAACCCAAGTTAAAATTCAATTCAGATTATAGTAAAATCAATACCTATCACTATGTCAATGGTTTAAGTGAGTCAAGAATGTCGAAGTTTTACATGTAGATGAGCATAGAACATAATAAAGAATGTATTGAGAGAGATAGAGCATGCCTTCAGAGATTTTCTAAGTCCCGCATTTTCAGGTCTGTCAAGTTCATAAACTATGGATAAAAAATACTCTACACCATCACAAATAAAGATGTAAGTGTGACCAAACTCATTGTTGTGCAGCTTGTGCTTCAATGAGACTTCATGCAAATGCAAGCAACATTTTAACAATCAATTTGAAAAATTTTAACACTCACTGTTGTGCAGCTTGTGCTTCAAACTTCCAACCCTGTTTGTGTAAATAACTTCCCCTCCAGTTCCTGCAAGATATCAAGTAATATCATCAAAGAGAAAGTGACAGCCATTGAATAGATAAATGTAAAGAAAAATGAAAAATTGCCAACTAGAGGTCAGACAGAAATGTAAAAATTGCCACAGCAGTTATCATAATATATTTCCTAATGTTCGCAGGTTTAATAATTAATTTTCTCATGTATACTTCATTAAAGATTAGCATTATTTTGTTTACAACTTCATCCATATCAACTCAAGCAAGTCCCTTCCTATAACTCTTTTCACCCTACAAACTGCAGGAATTATTCTGGCTCATTTCCATGCAAAGTACAGTACTTGCCTAAGTAATCATTTGTAGGTCACACCATTTTTATCATGAAAATTCATCAATCACCAAACCCAGATAAATTGATATATTTTGGTTTGCAATAGTTAATTTATTTTACTATCATATCCTACTATGACATAGTTGTAGTTTAATTTCCTCAGACGTTGTGGCCAACGTGCACTACAACAAAAACCCCTATTAGCAACGGCTCTATACCGTGGGCGTAACCCATTGTCACGGCTAAGAGCCGTGGGCTACAGAGGCGTCGCAAAATTTGTTGTAACGGCTATAAACCGTTGCTAAACATTGTAGCAACGGTTTTATGCTTGAGTAGGGGTGGTGATTTTCAGCATTTAGCCACGGTTGTAAACCGTTGCAAGAACAATAGCAACGGTTTTTAGCCGTGGCAACAATAGCCACGGTTCTAAGTCGTGATATAGTGTGGATATTAGCAACGGTTTTAAACCGTGGCTAACAAGGTAGCAACGGTTGTAAGCCGTGGCTAACCCTGGCCACGGTTTGAAGCCGTGGCTAAACAGTGAGAAATAAACTGTAGCTAACAAGGTAGCAACGGTTTTAAGCCGTGGCTAACCTTGGCCACGGTTTGAAGCCGTGGCTAAACAGTGAGAAATAAACTGTAGCTAACAAGGTAGCAACGGTTTTAAGTCGTGGCTAACCTTGGCCACGGTTTGAAGCCGTGGCTAAACAGTGAGAAATAAACTGTAGCTAACAAGGTAGCAACGGTTTTAAGCCGTGGCTAACCTTGGCCACAGTTTGAAGCCGTGGCTAAACAGTGAGAAATAAACTGTAGCTAACAAGGTAGCAACAGGTTTTAGCCGTGGCAAGATGCAACCACGATTGTAAGTCGTTGGCAGGTAAAACAAAATTCAAAAAAAAAAAGAAATCTGGTTTGTTGCAAATTAATATAATCAAAAAAAAAATTTATATTTTTTTTTGCTGCTGCAGCAAAATCACAGCCGTCGCACCTGCAAAATCAGTCCGTACTATGGTTTGTGTCATGCCTCCGGCACGAATAAGATTCCACAAACTATATGCTAAATAAATACAAAATCAACCGTAAAAAGGAACTTGTCAAGTTTTGACGCCAAACAAAAACATGTAAACAAATAGCACTAATGTACAATAACAGGATGAAATAAGTGACAGGCAAACCAAAGCGATTTCTCAAATAAGAGACAATAATTTAACCAAATGAACAGTAAGTCAACAGAAACGGCACGTACAGCAGACACGCTGAATCGCACTGTCTGGATCAACATCGCACTCTGTCTGCAATGCAGAGCACGCTGAAACTGCAGCGCACCCTGCCTGGGACGCGCTCTGTGCTGCAGTGTTTCCTTGGAGACAATTGACTTCCATACCTGACAGTTAGATGAAATAAATACATAAATAATCATGAGCCATTCAGGGTATTATCAAAGCATTGGGAACAAAAAGGTAGGACAGTCAAAATTTGTTTTATTTATTTATTCAATGTCGCCATCAGCATCCACTTTCAATCTATAACAGGAGTCAGATGTCAAACCTTCTAATTTGATTGCATCTGGGGCAGCTTTGACCTGAGCCACCTCTGCTGCCTTTTTTACGGCACTTGTGGCAGCTGCAGCAGTGCCGCTACAACCAGCCATGGAATCTGCATCTGAAACACAAAACAATATTATATGGTGCGTGTAGAAAATAACTTGGCATCTTATTCAAAAGAAATAAATAAATAACTTGGCATCGAGGCAAATGATCAAATATTCAATCTCTCAGCCATCGAGCTGATCATCGTTTATGTAACTGAAAATGAAAAGCAGTAGAAAATATACTCACTTATTTTATCGTAGGGGCAAACAGGGAAACAACGACCACAATTTGCACCCCTCACCCTTTTAAAAGCCAAAGGGGCTGTGGTCGATTGGTTAAGGCGTTGTGGACTTGATCCACAGATCCTTGCTTCGAGACCCACTGGAGGCATCTTTCTTTTCGGGGTGGCGTTCGACCCGTAGGTCGCATCTCGGGACTAGGTTACGGATCCTAGGCTAAAAAACCGGCTTGCCTTTCAAAAAAAACAACGACCACAACCACAAAATTAGACTGGGAAAGTCCCAATAATATCTAGCATGAAACATATAAAAATTATATCAGCAAAAAAAATCATTTTGTTTCAATTTTTTTATGATCAGCGCAAACAACAGTTTATGTTAGAAAATATTTTGAGAAATAATAAGGCAGTCTATACATATATCCCGCTCAAATCCATGCAAAATGCTAGTTATAGCGATGTTGAACATGAAGGTAATAATAAAAGTGTTTTATATAGCGTGCTAGTGTGCTACTAAGTACTAACCATGACCCTGTATGGATGATTACTCTTGTGAGGAGTGATCTCTGCTCCGACTGAGAAACACTCTACGCATAGGTCGAAGTCAGGACACATTACACACTTGATCCGAATCTTCCCAGAAATATCTGTATTGCAATAATTACAGTGGTGTAAGGCCCTTTTCCCTTCAATAGTTTCAGTCCCTGTCTCGCAAGAAAAACAAAAGAACAATGCATCACAAAAAAGTAAGAATTTAACTGAGTATAGCAATAATGCATACAACTACAACTCTACAAGTAATATGTACACTACAAGTAATCCTTACTATAAGACTGAAATGTAGAACCTATAAATGGCATCAACCATGTGTTATAGATACTAAAAACATTGCACAGTGAATGGTCCTATTACACAGACCCTGAATATTCTATCTAAAATACATATCTAAGTCCACATTAACAGTGCAAGAGACTTTCTTTCCTGACATAAGAATGATGGATATTCCTTTTTGAAGTTGCGGTCCAATGTTTATGTGGCAATGCTCGAAAGAAGAAAGCTGAGGTTTTCATCTTCCTTTACGAAACAACTTTTATCTCCATGAATACATATACAAAGAACAACATCAAATGTCTAAGTTTCACACAAGTAGAAGAAACAAGAGATAACAACAAAAATGATCACATTAAATTTGACTCTTCCACAAAGATACTTGTCATTCACAAAAGTCTTTCAATTCATTAATTGAAATGGAGAAAGGCATATAAGTAAAGTTTATTTATGATGATAGGTCTACCTTCCATGGCCAAATTAACTGTGTGGCAACAAGAACATTGTACGCTTGTTGCTCCACGAATGTACATCAATAAGGTGTGGCACCCTCCACAAACCAGCTGAGCCATTTCAGATCCTACTTGGTATCCAACAAACATAAAATCGAATAGAAAATCAAGTGTAGAAACATATACGTTAACTCAATCGATCCATAAGGTGCGTAGCATATGCAAGATATGTACAAAAGAAAGTACCAGGAGGTGGAACAGGTGTTACTGCATTGCAAACAGCACAACAGACTGAGGTGGCTCCAACAGGATAGAGAAGAAGGTTTCGGCAGCCAGAACAAATAAGTTGGCTCTGTGCACCTGAGAAACGAGATACCAGTGACAGAAAAAATTCAAATAGGAATCTGCCTGTCCGGCGGCATTTAGAGTTCCAGGGAATTTAATTAACCAATGACATTAAATTTGTTCAACATTTCTCAATGTTGTTAAACCAAAGAATCTCAATTATATCACATTGTATGAATCAAGATTTTGATCCAAACACAATCATTCCTCAATAATAACCTATGCATGTGGCATAGAAAACATTTGATTCAACAAAATATAGGCATTTCTTTGGAGCTAGAAAACTTGAAAATTTTTAAAAAATAAAAATAGAGAGACAATACCATTTGGTTGTGGTGGCGGGGGTAGGGTATATGGAGCAGGAGGAGTTGGATATGGAGCAAGAGGAACTGGCATTGCTTATCTACAAAGGTGTCTTTTGTTCCCCCCCAAGCTCTTCAAAAGCTTGCAGCCTCAAGCAGAGGAAAAGAAAACCCTCTTTCCCATCTTCACTACTTCTACAAAAGCAAAAGTACAGATGAGATCAGCCAGAAAACAAAAAGGATCTTAGAAATCATTACAAATAAACAAATTGACCAATACCCATTATACAATCTGCAATTTTCAGCTAAAACAACTGAATATAGAAACCAAATAATGGTGAAAGAAACAAAGATGACAACGAAGAAATGGTTGATTAGAATATCAAGCTAGGTCAATCATTTACATTGTTAAGCTTTTTCATTTAAGTCGTCGTTTTTGTTCGAGTGTTTATCTTCATTGTTAGTAGGGTAACAACCAAAGATAATTATGTCGAACAAAATGAACTGATCAGCTAATGTAATTTGGCATACAAAGCCCAAATAGAGTATAAAACAGTCTAAGATGATGGTTATATTTTCTATTTCTAGCCCTTCTATATTTTGGATATACCAAGGAAAAAAAAAATAAGAATAATCCTGTCTGCCTCATTTACAACCTATTATATTTCCAAAATTATTCAATAAATTCATGATAATATCCTGTAAGTCAACCAATGTGAAATTAGATGAATCTTCCACTGGGATGGAAGGAAAGACATAATCTTCAGAAGGACAATGAAATTTGCTGTTTTTACTTGTTGTAATGAGGTCTGGTGAAATAAATTCTGAAGATGAGGCATGATAAGCAGCAGTTGGTTCATGCAAGTATTGATAAGTTGAAGTTTGTGTGGAGTTATTGAATTGATGAATGCACTTAAAGATGGGTGTCCCTCCAATACAGATGGAGCAGCATTATTGGCATACCAATACCCCGCACAAAACTGGGGAAAAAAATCTTGCTACTTATGCCGAAATGAAACTAAGACAGTGACTTAAAACTCCGCCAAGATTGGTGTCGAGATGTAATTGAGTGAATAAAGTTTGAACAAAAAAAAAAAGAATTTTAAAATCGGAGCCATGATCTTTTTGCTAGACAATGATTCCTCACTAAATATTACAGAAGCGCGTAAAATATTTGAACAGATATGAATCATTAACAGTTATTATAACTTCAGCAAGATAACAAATGTAGATCTAGTTCCATGCCAAATTTCACTTTGTTACTATACTAATCTATGATTTTCATGGCTTCAATTCAAACTTTCTTCAACAACAGAAATGCATACAAAAATTACAAACCTCTCGTGGGTAGGACTACACTAGTATGCACCATAAATTGAACAGGTAAGTTGTAAGCATATCAAACCAAATTGTACTCCCACTAAGGCAATCACCCTAGTGGATTCAAGGAATATGCAAGCACTGATTCACAGGAATTGTAGCGCACTGAAAATGGGAAGCAGCATCCAGAAAATACTCACAATCATGCCAGCGAGTGAGCAAAGTAGAAATCATTGTTTCCGCGTCATAAAAACTTGACTCTCTTGTGACACGCTCGACCTCTTTGATTTGTCCAGTTTTCGCAGCAGCTTCAATATACTTAAAATGAATGTCGGGATCCTCACTGTACCAGGAAAATGACCGGTGAGAATCAGGAAAAAGAAGTGAGTGTACTGGAAAAGGGGAGGGCAGTAGTTACTAAAAAAATACCTGGAGCTCAAATACGACCCCAATAAAAAATATAAACCTTCATAGGATTTGAATTGCTCAAAGAGTTTTATACATGACTCAACACCCAACTGCTCAGAGTACTCTTTGGCAGCCTGCAAAAAAACATTTTTCATTAGAGTTAAAAAGATAAAACTAAACCTAGTATATAAAGAAAGCAGGTAAGCGACAAGTACCTGCACGATGATCTGAAGATTTCCTCTCAAATTAACCAGCAAAAGGTCCTTCATACATTCCAATGCCCACTCCCTGGAAAGGGTTCCAAAGAACTCTACAAGTGACTGGACAAGACCCATATTTTAGAATAACATTACATGCACTACTCTCAAGCCAAAGTATGAGTATTAAACTTTACAAACCTGGGGCTCAATTGCATGAGTACTCACAATGACACGTTTAATAAACTTAACAGTGCAAGTTGCTTGGTACAGATTGATAAAATGTGTGTCATTTGCAGATTACACATGGTACATGGCCAGATGGCCCAACCAAGAACATAATACCCTGCCACAACCAGAATTTACATGGACTTCAAATGTCACAATTTAGATGAATTTCATGATGGCATACCTGCAGCAGCAAATTCTATATTCTCTGCACTTGAATGTAGATGGTGATCTGCCTACCCCAGACTCTTCAGCCCTGACCAAACATAACGAACATAATGAGTAAGAAAACAGTACTACAAAACTAACTTCTCTTACAAAAGAAAGAAACAAGATCAAATATAGATAGATAGAAAGCAGTTATACTTGACTCTTGAAGGAGAAAATGTGGACTCTTCCTTCAAAGTAAGCTCCCCAAGATTTGGAAATCCTGCAGGGATCAACACAACACAAGAACTGGTCAACTGGGAACCTTTGTCCATGACGGATCTAAATTTTCTACAAAAGATGGAGAAATAAGAGGCCTCAACAAGGGATATAATCAGAGGAAGCAGACCAAGATAATAAAATAACATAGTGATGTTTTACCACAGAAACACGTGTCATACAATCGTCAGATAAAGTGGTAATGTATAGTTTCAAAGTGCACTAGTTCATAACTTATATAATAGTGCAGTATAACGCCATTTCTTCATATCAACCAGCACCAAAGTAATGTAAAGAAATAAATCGTTGTGAATTCTAGAACTCCTAGTGGTAGAGAGTGTACTATGCCTATCAAAAGTAATATGAAAAGGCCTTGAGAAAATTGATTTTCCTTATCAAGTATCAATACTGATCCAAAAATAAAACCAGAGTACAAGGAACCGGAATACAACAAGGCTAAACAATATAGCAGCATTGATGATTGATTGATTTGTTGATCACTATAAATAAGATTCTTAGCAAATAAAAATATAGACATTAAAATAAGAATTCATCAACAACCCATAAGAGGGCAAATAAAAGGAAGATCGTTATAGGATTTTAGCATATAAAACAAAGAACTAGATATCAAAAACCAAGAAAGAAAGGCAGTTTAACATCAATTACAGGATGCTTGAAATGGCAGGGACGCAAATAAGAAATAAGAAATGGCAGTTAACCCAATAGTTTTTGTGCACAAATATGGAGTTTCTTTTTCCTGTTTTTTTTTTCAAGGCCAAACAAATATGGTGTGAGTATAGCTAATTTTGTTGTAGGTCTAGGGCTTTAAGTTGGAGAAACCTGCATCTGATCATGTCTTTTTATAAATTTATAGAAGGTATAGATAGAATTTTACTTGTCAAATGTATCATAAGCGGGTTTCACCTAATTTAACCCAAATTTCAATATAGATTGTATAGTTTAAGAATATAGATTATATGATAAGAACTAATAGCTTTTATTCTCACTATTATATAATCAAATTGGAAGTATAAACAAGGAGTTACTAATTGTTTCTTCTCAATGATCCTTCATTCATTTCTCGATCTACATGTTTAATGGCCTAAACCTGATCTACATTTCTCGATCTAGCATGGAGTGCCTTGTACATATGCTTTAAGAGCTCTCTCTTTAATCTCTCAAAAATGAATATCTGATGAAGATGCTTGCATAAAGGCAATGATGGTAATAATGATAACAAGAAATAATTGTTTGAAGAAATTAAAGCTTCAAGTATCTTACAGAATGTCCCAAGATAAAGGTGCCTGCGACCCTTACTTCAAGTATTCAAGTATCTTAAAGCTTCAAGTATCTTACTGAAATTAAAGCTTCAAGTAGCGGTCTTTGTTCCCTGCGACCCTGCCAATGCTCACTTGCCATCTTCCATGCTGGTGATGCCTGCCAAATTAACAAACACGGGGGAGCATAGATATCAGAGGAAAGTTCATATTTGTATTCAAATTAAAGGGTTTTTGATACATAGAAATTAGTAAAGACCTCGTTACTCCTCGGTATATTGAGGCACCTCTCGAAAACTTGCTACTTTTCCTACAAGACAAATTAATAACACATTCATTATATTCACCAAAATGCAGTGAAATACAAGTAAGCCATAAAAAAACAAAAAGAAATTAAATTATACCTTCTCAAGTGAGAAACATATTCCTGCCTACTCATGTTCTTCATGCTTTCGAGTTCCTCTTGGTAATTCTCCAACTGTTAAAACAACAAAGGACTTACCAATCAGTAACCTTAAGTTCCATAACATAAAAATAAACGATATATCAGCATGTTAATTCGAACAGTATATATTGTTACCGAGAAATTGATGTAGGTCGAGGGACCCCAATATTTCAGTGCTGTTAAATCATAAGCTCTTGCAGCTTTCTCCTCCATATCATAACCCCCTAATCAACAATGGAGAATGATTTTATTTAATTAATTAATACAAAACACAATAGATAAAAGTTGTAATCAAACATTAAGTGAATGGTTAGAGATTTTACCAAGATAAACTGTATAGTGTGATTTGATTTGAATGGCATCCAGAACAAGGGAAGAACGTGACAAACAATAATTAGTGAGTACTAGTCAGAAACTTACAAGACAGAGAAAGATAAAAATACAACATTGAAAATGAAAAAAAAAAACTCCAAAGAGTTGTTCCAAGTTTCTTTCTAATTTCATGAACAACCAACCTTGCCTCCCTTTTCCTGGTTTGACCTTCCTTCTTGCAGCTGTTATCCCAAAGATGTGCCTCATATCTACCAGTCCATCTATGTTTGATTGTGATGAAGAAAAAATGGATCAAAACAAAGCAAAATTCAAACCAAAAATTTTAACCCAACAAGGAGACATGAAAATGGTAAGGTAAGGTAAAATCATACAACAAAAAAAGACAAAAAAAAACATCATGGAAGAATGAATGAATGAATGAAATGATGATAGGAACCCCAAAAATACAAAAAACAAAAGGTAAAATAAATTAAAGACACCAGGTTTGAACACAGACCTTGTAACACCTATACACTGTGATGTCCTCTGACCAAATGTGTCTATGGACTTCCTGTGAACTGGTTGTTTCTGTCCCACCACCTTCCTTCCTGACCCTCTCTTCTTTGTTGTCTCCATAGCCACCACACATTCATTTCCTCCTCCTCCAGTTGGGGAAATTTGTTGGGGTGGGGGTGCTGTAATACAACTTGATTGAGATCCAGGACTCATTGACAAGCTAAGTGACTGCAAATCTCCATACCCCATTGCACAGACTAACCCAGAACCTCCTCCTTCATCACCACCCACCATGAACCCCCATCCAACTTTTGCTCCATTTCTTGACAATAATTCCTTGAAACCCAGTTCCTAAAACCTCCTACCCCATCTTCAGACACTTGAGGGAGTGAGGGATTGCAAGCAACAAGATGGTTTTCCTTGGTGGTGTTGTGGTTATCTAGTTGTGCTTGGTACATTTCATGGTTGGTGAGAGTTGAGAAATAAGGGTGGTGGTGGTGGTGGTGGTGGTGTTGGACCTTAATCTGATAATGTGCAAGACAATTTTTTGTGTGAATGGAAACAACTCTCACCAATTCAAAGAAGCAAATAACTAAGTGGAACTGAACCATATTTATTTATTTATTTATTTAAGGATAGAGGATTCAACCTGCAAACTCCACATCCATCACAGTGAAATTGCTTCTTTGAAACCTGAAACCCAAACCAGATTGTCAGCTATGTAAATTGTTCATTCCTGAAAAACTAATACTGCTTCTAAGTGAATGTCTTAAAACCAAATGTTGCCTAAAGAGTTGCAAGGTGAGTAGAAAGGCAGATTCTACAGTTTTCACAGGAGGAACAAATCTAGATTACAAAAACATAAGAGCAATCATGAGAGAAACTACACACACATTATAGAGACTTGTATAATCAATTATTGACATCTACTAAAAGAGAGGACTTTTGCTTGCTATAAAATTATATGCACTGTCCAAATTTTCATAGTTAAAATGAATTTTAAATCTTAAGAGTAGTCCACTTTTCATATTAAAATCGAAGTCTAAAGCTTAAATTTTCCCAACCCATGGATACAGCATATTGCTATTGAGGCCAATTGAGTATATGTTTCTTTGTTTCATTACCTCTTTTGCAATTAAGCTAAAAAACATTTAAACCAATTAAGCTAGAATACCCAAATGATCATGCTCATAACAATACAAACACACAGACATGGCTAAAGAAGACTATTGAGTAAATCATGTTGATGGTCTATACATAGTAGCAGACTCAAATCCCTCCAATTGAAATGTTCCCTTGTACATAATAAACATTAGTGCTTAACAAAAGTCTCAAAAAATTAAAGAAGACCCTATACTCACCAAGTAGTTCTTCTACCGCTTCTTCAATAGCAAAGGACCAACATTATCTCCAGTGTTTTTGTTGTGCTTCACATGAGTTCCATCACATAGAGGAAATGTACCTGACCTCCAACAGCTGCCAAACACCCCAACACCCCAATTAGAATATCACCCATATGTTTCACAATCCAATGAGGCAATGAACAAAGACAGGAAATGAGAGAATGTTGAATAGCTTACCTGTTGTTTTGAGTGTTATCTTAGTCTTCTTCTTCTCCTCTTCAGAAATCGAGCTCAAGAAAAGAAGAAAGTGAGTTCTAGGGTTTGCTTTGCTGAAAGAAGAAAAAAAAATAAGAAGAGATCAACAAAAAAAAAATCAAACTGTTTTGTTTTGCTTTGCAGTGGAATTTCAACACTATCCTCAAAAAGTATATTTACTAAATTACAATTTTTTAATAAAACTAATAACCAGTCATGAACATCATCCTCATTGTACTCATCTTCCTTTATATATTTCACATAAATCTTACCTGAACATCATCCTCATAGTTTCATTTTTACGTGGGTATTCCAACTTTTGTATCGTAAATTTTCTTTCTCCTTGCTCATAACATATTTGAATTGTATATTCTGAACATGAACAAATCTCAATATTTCGACATTACTGAAGAGTCTCTAAGGACAAAAATTAAAGCTTTCCAGCATATACATTCTAATCTTAGAATAGCTTAAACCATCCAAGTAGCTAAACCCAGTAAATGAAGTTGTAAATTCCCAAACTACTACTCTAAATATATTCACTTTCCAAGAAAGGAAACACCTCATATACAATATTTTAATACTGAGACTAACTAGAACCCTAAACGGATGACAACCTAATTCAATTCAAGCAAAAGTAAGGATCCTCAAATAAAAATAACTTTCCAAGACATCAAAATTTCCCAAGTTGAAAACCCACTCACAAGAATCATGATTGAAGTTGAACAACAGAAGAAAAAACTCAACTTGATTGTAATGAAATAACCGAAGATAAAGCCAAGAATGAAAAAGAAGCTACCTTGTGATCTCCTCCACCAGTTGCAAACCTGATGCCACCAGGTTGAATATCAATGGAGAAAATCTGCATTCCTTCATGCCTAACCCAACCTGGCTTCTCTGCAATCATCTTTGCTTCTGGGTATCTAAAATCCCACTTATTTTTCACTCTCCCTGCACTCAAAGAACAAAAGGGTACTCAAATCCCATGGTTTGGGATCAAAATAGGAAATGGGGTCATCAGAGAAAAACTTATAAAGGACAAATTTTGTGTGGGTTCTTGAAGGATTTTGTTCTCTTAAAACAGATCTGAAGAAAAAGAAGAGATCTAAAGAAGAAGAAGGATCTTACCTGGAAGGAGATCTGAACCAATTTGATGTTCTTCTTCAGCTCGATTCTCTCAAGATCTAAAGAAGAAGAAGGAGAAGAAAAGTTTGAGAATCTGCTTCGGTTCTTCATCTTCTTCTTCAGTTCGTCCTTCTTCTCCTCTGCGCCAAACCTCTCTCTGGTTTAGGTCGAAATTTTTTTCGCAATGACCGCGCAAACTGATCTAGGTAGAAATAGCAAAAAAAATTTCGCCAATTTTTCGCAATGACAGCGCCAAATTTTTTCCCCAATTTTTTTCGCCAAAGCGCGACAGAGCGCGAAATCCACTCTCCCCCCATTTTTGCCAGAGCGCGAAATCACTCTCCAAATCACTCACTCGCAGGAGCGCGCCACGTGCAAAACGGTTTAGTTTAGCAACGGTTTTTGGCCGTTGCACAATATAGCAACGGTTTTTGGCCGTTGCACAATATAGCAACGGTTTTTGGCCGTGGCTAATGCACCCACGGTTCAGAGCCGTGGCTAACTATTTTTTAGCCACGGTTTTAGGCCGTTGGCAACGCTATCCACGGTTTATAGCCGTGGCAAATAAACCAACGGCTTAGAGCCGTGGCCACCTCCCCGTAGCTAAACAAGCATTTTGGTGTAGTGGTGTGTTTTAAATCTCAAATCTCCAATACGACAAACTTAAACCAAAAGTTAGAACAAAAGAGCTTACCAAATGCCAGCACAAGAAGTCATCATCATCACATAATTCAACCTAAAAATCAAGAATACCATAAACAGTATATGAAGAGTCATTTAAATTAGGAAAAGAGATGTCTTATTCGTCATACTATGCCATAGTCTAATATATTGTGTGCAGAACACAGTGGATGACTGAAAGATTATTCAGGACCACTATTCATATAATGCTGACACTGGTACCAAAAATAAGACTCAGTCATGAATATATATAGTAAACAAAAATCATCTAACCAAGATATCCTTAACTGAAAGAAAATGAATCCAAACGTTCCTGAACCAGACAACAAAACTCTTCATTATATATAACGTAGAAGAATGCATGCTACTTACAGTGTTTATGTCGGGATTAGCAGTATTGATCTGTTTTCTACAGGCAAGAATTTGTTCTGTTTAAATTCCATGTCTCCTGCAATGAAAAATGAAATAACAGAAGTCTGCTTATTTTATTGTTTGGTTTGGGTAATTAATGATTTGAGAATATTGTCAAGTTTTTAAAGTAGCCTAGTTCAGTACCAATAGCTCTCGCCAAGTTTAAGCTACCACTGACTCGCCCAGCGTGGACGAATCCACCAGCTTTAAGGATTCTTTCCTTCTCGACTTCAAGCTCAGGCTTGTGATATCTTGACAAATTGTATGCCTGCAAAACCACAATGCTTTGAGCAATGTACTATATATCGTATCGTATTTGCTAACATATATTGTGTCCGATACCTACCTAAGCATCAATACAGATTCATACAGCCATTCATCTTTTCATCGTTTGATAATTCAGTCTTCATTTTGACCATACTATCCTATCCATCACACCAAATATAATTAAAAAAAATTGACTGCTTGGAGGTTACTTAATCAGTTAAACGACATCATGCCCGCCAATTGAACGGTCCATAATGATCCACAGGCAGACATGTATGTGTAACAAGTATGAACAGACACTTAAAATGTTTCTATTACAATATTTGCTAATTTAATATAAAACAAAAAGAAATAAAAACAAACAAATAAATACAACTTTACCTGACCCTTCCTTGATATTACGCAGCGAGAATAACCAACATTTGCAACTACAAGTTGGTTATTTTGAATGACTGCAACACAGGCCGTGCTTCCAGAAGTTGGTCTAAAGAAAATCAGAATGGGGACCCTGATTACAAGGGTTGAGAAATAAGATATGATCTAAATTGTAAAAAAGAAACTTCACATATCAAAGATAAACCACTATACTGAAAATACATTAAAAATGTTTTGATGACAGCAATTCCTGGATGAAGATGGTGCATGATATGATCTAAATTGTCTATTTTATCACCCATTCCAGCCAACTCTGTCCAGCCTCTTTGTCTACGCAACATCTCATCCATTCAGCCATGGTTTATTCTACAGGGACTCTGACCAAGGCAGACCCAAGAATTCATGTTAGGGAGGGTTACTTTACTATTAGGTAGACAACTACAAGTTTCTTCATAAAAAAAATTTATTTTTTTCCCTGGACAAACGGCCCACCCAAAGGTCTTAATTCTAACCTGTGAACATTTACCAGTAGCAAAGACAGATCCATAACTATCCAAAATTAAGCGACATTACATCAAACATCTTATCTTCAACCATGAGCAAAAATGAAAGACTCCAAATTGTCACCAGTTGAGAAATTACCTCACCATTAACTCTAAAAGAGCTTGAATCGGGTGGAACCTCCATTCATGAATTCAAGTTTCTTTCATTCAGGCAGATCTTGCATTTAGTTGCCTTATCCTCCTATTGACAATTTAAAAAAAAAAAATTAGTTAACTCGTCAGTTTAGTTTAATTCAGTACACTTGAATAAGTACCAAAACTAAAAAAAATTCAACCCAATCAAAAGATCAATTTGTAGAGGCATATAATCAAACACTTTAGGAAACACAAATATTCACTTAGTCCCATCCAGTACAACGGTAGCTTATGATGTCAACATGTTCAACGTGAGCAATCTTGAACCAGTCTTCTCCCTTGTCCTTCTCGCATCTTCTCTCTAGCTCTTCACTGCAATCGTAAATCTCTAGTTGTCTCAAAGCAGTGAGGTTTTGCAGTCCTTCTGGCAACGCGACAACAAGACCGCGAAACTGGAGCTCCTCCCTCCTCTGATTTGAGTTTTCCAACACTCTGATTTGAACGAAAATGGGGCTCCTCTCTCCTCTGCGCCAATTTTTTTCACTCAATACCGCGAAACTGTTTTCGCAACAGCGGGATGTGAGTTCGACCTCTGATTTTAGGCTATAGCCACGATTTTGGGCCGTGGCAAATAAACCAACGGTTTTGAGCCGTGGCCATATTCGTGTAGCTAATCTAGCCACGGTTTTATAGGTCGTGGCAAATAAATAACGGTTTTGATCTGTGGCCATCTCCGTGTAGCTAATCAAGCCTTTTGGTGTAGTGACGCTGTCAGTTCAACCCTCATACGAAATGACCGAGGAACCTAGAGACCAGTATATTACACCAGCAAAATCTTCGAAGAAGTGGAAGCACACTATCCGGATCTAGAAAAGTTAGCTCTGGCACTGGTCGTATCCTCCAGGAAACTGAGGCCCTATTTTCAGACCCACTCCATAACGGTCCTGACAAAACATTCCATCCGCTCGGTACTACAAAAACCCGAGTTATCTGTTAGGATGGTGAAATGGTCAGTGGAACTCGGACAATGACATAAACTACATCCGACATAAACTACGCTCCAAGAACTGCCATCAAAGCTCAAGCCTTGGCAGACTTCATTGCTAAGTTCACTGGCGGACAAGAACCAAAGTTAGACCACCAACCCTCAAACTCAAATGCCCAATGATGGATCTTGCGCTGCGACGGATCCTCGACTGGAAAAGCGAGCAAAGCGGGGATCACACTTCTCTCCCACAACGGCTTCACCCTTGAAAATGCAGCCAGGTTCGATTTCTCCACTTCAAACAACAAAGCCGAGTATGAAACCATTATATCCAACCTAAAGCTAGCATTAGTGATCGGTATAGATCGCTTGACAACTTATAGCGACTCAAGACTTGTGGTCAACCAGATCAAAAGGGGATTTCAACAGCAAGGACCCTCGCATTAAAGCCTACCGCGATAAGGTACTTGGCATAAAGGACGTGTTCAAGAGCTGTGAACTCACTCAGTGCCCCAAAATGACAACAATAGACTTGACGCGCTAGCCAGAGAAGCATCTGCCTCCAACGAAGTCTCAAGCAGCCTCATCGAACATAAGAAACAATCAAGCATTGATGAAGAAAAACATAAAGACATTTGTGCTACGGAAACACGACCAAATTGGATGCCTCCGATACTGGAATATATAGCAACCGGGGCCCTACCAACCGAGAAGGTTGAAGCAAGAAAACTTAAAAATAGAGCAACAAGGTATACTCTCGTAAACGACAAATTATACATGTGATCACTGACAGGGCCCATGCTCCGATGTCTGTCACCTTCAGAGGCGGGACAATTCTTGGGAGCAATCAACAGCGGTAAGCTTAGTCAATTCGCAACTGATGACGACAGCTTCTGGTGCCTAAAGCCTAATCCACCCTGTACGAATCACGACGGCTGAGGAAATGGGAGTCTAGTCAGCGTTTGTCCACTGATGACGACGACTCACCAAGGGATCATTGCTCTCAACACAGACAATGATCGTCGAACTTACTAGGTAAGCTTAGTTAGTTCGCGACTGATGACGACGGCTTTTGGTGCCCAAAGCCTAATACGCTCTGCACAAATCATGACGAATGAAAAAATGGGAGTCTAGTCAGCGCTTGTCCGCTGATGACAACGATTCACCAAGGAATCATTGCTCTCAACATAGACAATGATTGCCAAACTTACCGGGTAAGCTTAGTCTGTTCGCGACTAATGACAGCGGCTTCTGGTGCCCAAAATCTAATATGTTCCACGCAGATCACAATGGCTAAGGAAGTGGGAGTCTAGTCACCGCTTGTCCGTTGATGAAGACGACTCGCAAAGGGATCATTGCTCTCAACACAGACAATGATCGTCGAACTTACTAGGTAAGCTTAGTCAGCTCGCGATTGATGACAATGACTTCTGGCGCCCAAAGCCTAATCCGCTCCACACAGATCACGACGGCTGAAGAAGTGGAAGTCTAGTTAGTGCTTGTCCGCTGATGACGACGACTCGCCAAGGGATCATTGCTCTCAACACAGAGAATGATTGCCGAACTTACCAGGTGAGCTTAGTCAGTTTGCGACTGATGGCGACGGCTTGTGGTTCCAAAAGTGTAATCCGCTCATGCAGATTACGATGGCTGAGAAAGTGGAGTCTAGTCAGCGCTTGTCCGCTGATGACGACGACTCGCCAAGGGATCATTGTTCTCAACACAGACAATGACCGCCGAACTTACCAGGTAAGCTTAGTCAATGCGCGACTGACGACAATGGATAATCTCCTCCGCATGGTCACAACGGCCTAAGGAATAGGGGCAAAAGTCAACGCTAGTCCACAAACACTAAGGGAGTCGTTACAAACAATGACTGAAGGAGCCTAGTCAACCCTGACCAACAACGATTTATGTTGGTTAAACCCTAATTTGTCACAGGAGCAAACCAAAGCGGCAATATATTTTGACTGACAAAGATAGGCATACCGCCTAGCAGTGGAAACATTGCTCTCTACCAAGCAACTAAAGTAAACACAACAATATTGGACAAAACAACACTTTCATTCAAAAAACATGTTTATATATTATCCATCTAGGAAAGGACGTTACAATCACTTTAAGGAGAAACATCCTCCTAATCAGTAAGCCTCGCGGTGCCAAAGCCCTCTCCTCGATTGATCAACTCTAAAATAGCCCTCCTGAGCGAGTGAAATCAAGGTCAATACCGAGATGCTCACCCCTAATTAACTCCAGGAACTCCAATCTGCCACAAATTACCTAGAACGAGATTAACGACCTCCTACCTGACACGTTGAAGTCCATCGCGCCCAACAGGGTCTCGTAGTGCGAGCGCTCCTCCCCCAGCAACCGCTCTGCCTCTAGAACACGGTGAAACCCCTTATCAACAACTTCCAACTTCTACCTTTCAACGCCCCAGTTTGCCTCCGTACGCTTCCTTTCATCTTCCTGAGCCTCCCGTTCAGAAGACCACATGTCCATAGGCGCCTCCAGGTGCTCTAGTTCGGACTCGGCGGCCCTCAGCTGAGTCATCATACCAGTTACTACTTCGGTGACAAAGGCCACGACCTCGACGCCCTCGTGGTTCGTGATAGTGCCATAATCCTGCAATCCACCATCCAGGAATTTTGCCCAATAAAGAGCGTTCGAATATGACATCCGCAAATTTGCGAATGCCTTCTCCAAAGCAAGAACCCTCCCACGGGCTTCGAGGTGCGGTGAAACGAGATTGTATGACTCTAGGGCATGAGTAGCTATCCCGAGACCGCAACGTCGCGAAACCTTGACACACGGTCTAACTTTTGCCCCGCTAAGTCGACAAGGGAAGCCGGAACACCTGGAAAAAGGTTGCGACCCCCCAGGGCAAGATTTTACTTCTTTCTTAGGACAACAACGGGAGGTACATTCGCCTCCAATTCAGCAAGCCCAGAAGGACTGGGCAAAACTAGACTTTTCTTCCTCGTGCGACAGGCAACCACCCCCTCAGCCGGCGAACTTGAAACGGGGTGGGCACCATAAGAACACCGAAGTAGAGTGCAACATTTGATGTTGCCTAGCATTATGACCTCCTCAACGGAAGTCAAAGGGAGCTTGAGAAACTCCCTCACTAACCGCTTCTTTCCCTCGCTAAAAGACGGGATAACAAACCTCCCTGAAAAAAAAAGGAACAACGTTAGAACCAGTATCACAAAAGGAACTTACAAAAATATGCATGCGCAGACAACCAAGATATTCACAGAGATCAAACTGAAAGGATCGAGACACTCTATGACTCCTAAGCTTGAAGTAACCAGAATCCGCCAAAGCAAAGAACCATTGCTTCTCTAAAGATTCAGCGCTATCCATCGCCAGTCGCAGAAAATGAAGATATTTCAACACACAAATACCCCTGGAATCCAATCGAGCCTCGATCAGATGGTGGATCATTAGAGAGGTCAAAGGATGCCAGCATCATGAGCCCTCGGGAGAATTGCGAGCAGTATCTTAAACTCGCTCGGCTCCATTTGAGCGGGAGGCATTCAAAAATTGGTAAAGAGGCGCCAGACATCATCCGCCATTGGAAATCGGAGCCCGAACTCGAACATGCCTCGGTGCAAGCCTATGAACCCATGAGGAGGTATAGTTGGACCTAAAACTCCACACGCGGGAACAATTTGCAAATCTTCTGAAATGCGGTATAAACTATGAAGCCTGATCAACTAAATTTCATCGACCTAACTACCTTCGAAGAAATTGACACAAGCGAGGGATAACTGATCTATTAAAGAAAGTTTAACGTTGTCAGCCATTAGAAGATAGGGCAGATAACAATGGTGAAATCCTCTTCATGAGAATGAATATTTATAGGGAAAACAAACCACACTTTCCCTTCTTTAGCAGTCGCATACCCATTAATGTCATGCGCCGCTTGAGACGATAGCTTTGAGTCCAATCATCATGACGGTACAATTGTCTTTTCAAAAAGTCAATGGACCAACTTAATGCCCCACTAACTTGGGGGAGTAGCTGATGATACATAAAAAATGGTCGCTCCTCTAAGCCACACACGTGTCATGATGATCTTGAGGAAATACGGGCTCCAACATCAACCCAACGATGATCCGGCCCGAGCGGTTCTAAGCCCGCTCAATTCAGTCCGTCGGACGGACCCGAACTCTCAAAGCATTCTATGCCCACACATTTCACAACTATCCTCAATACCCATAAGTCCTACTAAAGAAAGTATCTCAAGGATCAGCTTCGGACTGGCAACTACAACTGCTTCCAACTAGGAAGCAAATACCAGAATACATTCCATACAGGAAAACTCCCTTCTATGGATTGCTCTCACATTGGGAAATATCTCTCGTGTATCTAGGATCACAGGGCTAACATGGAACTTCCCTCCTACAACACGACTCCTAATTAGATAAGGATCTCCATGAAGATCTTCCTAAACTACCCCTACGATGGTCTAGTAGAACCAAGACTCCTTGCACTATAAATAAGACATGAGGTTAGTAAGCTAAGGTACGCTACAAATTCTTGTAATAGCATTACACCTTTTGATCTATGTTTGACTTTAACATCGGAGTGTCATCGGCCACCACAACTGTGGTTCTGGCTCACGTGCGTTACTTGTGCAGGTCAACAGGAAAGTCAAAGCAAAGAGCACAAAATGACTGCATCAAGTAGCAATGATATTATGTCATCTGAAAGTTCGAATACAATTTCTTTAACAATAAAATATTTTGTTATTAAAGATTGATAAAATTTTCATGAACTTTTTTTCTAATTAAGGCTCAATTTCTTATTTACAACATTTTAATTTCATTTCATAAGAATATAACCAATTTCAATAGCATATATAGCAATGAAATGCTATTACTATTTTCTTCCTAATTATAATGGTATTATTGCGATTTTTTTCCATTGCTAAAAGTGGTAAATATTTCACATAAAACTTATAGTCGTGAAAATATTTAATCCTAATTTCTTGTGATGAGATATTATTTATTGGTCCCTATTATAAAGGTCGCAATGATTTTTTATTGCAAAAGAAGAATAATTTGATTTAATAAGCTATAAAGTTGCTTCACACACAAAAATTATTCAAATAGCTTAACTGGTAAAGATTTCAATAGATTTTACTATAGGTCAGGAGTTGAATTCCCGTTGAGCCAAAAAAAATTATATACGGATTTACATAATGGGGTCTTAGCACCAAGAGTGGGGTCCTTAGAATTTGAGAGGTTAGTGGGTGGTGTCCTTAGAGTTTGGGTCGTCTAAGAGCCGAGAATGATCGTTTTGGTATATAAATTTTTTTCCTTGGTAATTGCTAACGGTACCTATGACAACTTTTGTTGATATACATTCATTTTACCAACAAAAAGTTCTATGATAAAAGTAGTTACATTTTCCAACGACAATTTTTCTTGAAGATTCTAAGCTTTTTCGAGAAAAATTGCATAGGTAAACAAAAGTTCTTTTGCAACAAAACAATTTGTTGATAAAGATATTTGATTTTTACCAACGAATTTCCTTGGTAGTAGTCAGTATTACCAACACCGTGTTTCCTTGACTTACCAACCATTTTACTAACAAAAAATGTAACTCCTTGATTAAAACCTTTAGCTACGAGGATGCCGCAACGAACCCAATAACGAATTTTTTCCTTATTATAATTTTTTTCCAACAAAATTTTGATTTTTTTCAAGATAAATTTTCCTTGAAAAATGCCTAAATTTTTTAAGTGAGGGTAAGACCCCACTATGGAAATATCCATATATGATTTTATTTATTTGTAGGCTCAATGGAAATCAAACTCCAGACCTATAGTAAAATCTATTGCAATCTTTACCAGTTGAGCTATTTGATTAATTGTATTGAAACAATTTCATAGCTTATTAAATCAAATTACACTTCTTTTGCAATAAATAATCATTGTTATGTATATAATAGGGACTAATAAATAATATTTCGTCACTATAAATTAAGAGTAAATATTTTCACGACTATGTAAAATATTTACCAATTTTAGCAATGAAAAAAATTCGCAATAATACCATTATATTTAGCAACAAAATAGTAATAGCATTTCATTGCTATATATGTTATTGAAATTGGTTATATCCCCAATGAAATAAAATTAAATTGTTGTAAATAAGAAAACGAGCCATAAATAAGAAAAAAAAAGTTAATGAAAATTTTATAAACATTTAGCAACGAAATAAAGTGTTACCCATAATATTATAATTAATGATAAAATAATATTTTATTCAATTTTTTAGATGACATAATATCAGCTACTAATAATAAATTTCAATGAACAAATATTTTTCCACTGTAAAGAAGTTAAGAGCTTTAAATATAAACAAATGTCATAAAAAATTCATTGTAAGTAACCAAATAAATAGTTGCAATAACGTGATAAGTAACTAGAGAAATGTTAGTTTCATTGTTGAAGAGACACTAACAAGTGTTATAGTGCATTTACCAGGAAAATATTTGTCAATAATATTAATCTTTATTAGCAATGAAATAATCTATTATAAATGGCGTCATAATTACTACAAAATTAAAATTTTGTTAACATAGAAATATTTTGTTGCTAAATAATGTTGGTGGAAAATTGGTTTTGGAAAGAATATTTTCCGCCACCTCTTTAACAAAGAAAAGTTGCCAGCAAAATAGATTTTGTTACAAAAAGTTTGAACTTTATCATTTTTTCAATTAAATTTATTTATGTTAGAAATAGTAAAATATTAAAAAGAAAAATAAAATTTGTTAGTAAATAACACATTTCTTGTAGTTAGTATACCAATTTCCAATAAAATAATGATTTGTTTCTATAAAATAGTTAGTGAGATTTAATGAGAAACATAATTTCATGAAAGTAATTATCACTTTTTACCTAGAAAACAATTAGTTACCAACAAGGTTATAATTACCAACAAAATTTTATTTCCTTGCTACAGAGATTTCATTAAAAAAAATTGTTTTCAACAAAATAAAAAAAGTTGCCAATAGTGTAACAATTTTCAATGAAATATTACTTTATTGCTATAAAATAATAAACGAGCTTTAACAAGAAAAAAACTAATGAAAAAAATTATCAATCATTCTTAGTGAACCAAATCATTACCAATAATGTGATTATTGCCTAGGAAAACATATTTCCTTACTAAAGAGAGATGAATAAGTGTTAATATTCCATTAACAAGAAAATAATTTGTTGTTAAAATTAGTCTTCTTTAGCAACAAAATATTTCATTCCAGATGATGCCATAATTACCAATGAACTAGTATTTTGTGGTCATAAAATATATTTCATTGTTAAATCAATTTGGCAGGGAAATTAGGTTTGGAGGGAATGCTTCCCGCCACCTATTTAACAAGGAAAGCTTTCCACAAAATATATTTTGTTGGAAAAAAGTAACAAGTTTAAGGCTTTTTAAATGAATTTTTTTCGTTGACAATGATACACGTGTCATGATGATCTAGAAAAATAACAGGCCCAAGGGTCAGCCCAATACTGATTAGGCCCAAGCAGTTTCAAGCCTGCATAATGCAGTCCACCAGACGGACCCAAATAATTATAGCCTGTTAAGTCCACGCGTCTCACAGCTGTCCCCAATACCCATAAGCCCTATTAAGACAAGTATCCCGGGGATTGCTTCAGACAAGCAAGACAACAACACTTTGCTTCCAATTAGGAAGCAAATTCCAAAGTATACGGCGCAGATGAAAACTTCTATCTATGGAAAACACTCTGATTAGGAACTATCTCCCGCGTATTAGGAACACAAGTCCAACAGGGAAACTTCCCTTCACCGCACAACTCCTAATTAGATAAGGATATCCACGAAGATCTTCTTCCCTATACTACGCCAAAGATGGCCTGGTCGAACCAGGACTCTAGCACTAAAAATAAGACATGAGGTATGAAAGCTAAGGTACGCTACAAATTCCTTGTTTATAGCATTACGCCTTCCTCAAATCCCTGTCTGACTTTGGCATCATAGTGCCATCAACCACCACAACGGTGGTCTGTGGCTCACATGCAATCCTTGTGCAGGTCAGCAAGTCAAGGTCAAGCAGAGAGCGAAAATCGACTGCATCACCATTCAAAATGTATATCAGCTTCTTTGACTGCTCCTCAGATCTGGGTTTTTTTCCCTTTGGACTCTATCCGCCTAATGAACTCTCCAAGTCGTCCTTTTTTTATGTGGCGCTCGATCTTGTCCTTTAAGTTGTGCATTGCTTGGTGTCGTGCCCATAGACCTCTTGGAAAGAAAAATATTTGTTTTTACTTCGTTCATCTTGATCTCCTCTCATTTTGGGTGGCTACTTAATGTCCTCCTACTTCGCCATAGATTTCAGGACCTCAGCTAGAATTTTTTTCAAAGTTGTGAACGTTTTGTTTGTTTATTGTTCATATTTGGATCTTCCAGGTTCTAGTTGGTTGAACTTGGATCTGCTACTGATTCGATGTCTTTTCGACTGGCCATTTTTCTCCCGCGGCATGTCGTTCCTTCGTCCTTCTCTCCTCAATCAGTTGACTGAAGCGTGTCTCCTTTCGGATTCATTCTTCTTCCTATTAGCCACCATCTCCTCGAGAGTGATGTGTTTTTGGTGGTCATCAATAGAGTCGCCATGTTCTTTGGGGGGTCTAGATTAAGATAATCATATAATGGTCTCCTTTTAGTCCGGAGGTGAAGGTGGCAATTGTCGTGTCATCGCTGTAGTCGTCAATCATGGTCAACTCATTAGTAAAATGAGTGACATATTCCCTTATGGTCTCCTCAGGTTTCTGTCTAATGTGAAGCAAATAGTGTGAGCCATTTCTCATTCATTGACTTCTAATGAACCTCATGATGAAGGTAGTGGCTAGTGCTTGGAAATAGTCTATCGATCTCGACGGCAAGTTGTTGAACCAACTCATCATTGTGGAGGTGTGACTGGTTGGAAATGTTCAACATAGGATGGACTTTGTGTTCTTCTTTAATGCCATCATGTGGTGGAAGTGTCACAGATGGTTGGTGGGATCGATGGTGACATCGTATGCCTCGAACTTTGGTGGAATGAACTTTTTTTGGTAGAGGAGTTATCATGAGTGTGTCAGAAAACGGCGGTCAGGCTAATTTGTACAGCACGTTAGGATTTGTGACTCCGATCCTGAATGGAATTTGTGCAAGGGTCCTGTCGTTCTGAAGGTGGCCATCTATTGGTGGTTTACTGCTTTCGAGATTCACTTGCTGAGGTTCTGCAAGAACTTTATTACTCTCTCGGATGTGGTTGGTGGATATTGCACACTCTTGAGTGAGTTTGTCCACCGTCTTGATCAGAGGATCCGTCTTGGTCATGAGTTGATCCACACGGGGATCCGTGGCAGTGCCACTAGATGTTTGAAATGACTCAGCTATTGCTCCATGTTGTGGCTCTCTGTTGTCGAGCATGATTGGCTCAAGAGTTGTTGTTGGGTTTGAAGCATGTATTTTAGCTAGTACGGCTTCACCAGTGGTGGGATTGTTTTGGTTGTTGCTAGGTTGAAGGTTTGTAGAACGTTCCATCTATTCTAAAAGCTTTTTGATCGTTGATCATAAATGAGGAAGTTTCCTACTGCAAACTCTCTTCTTGAAAGAAAATTGTTGTTCCCCACAAACGACACCAAACTGATGCGTCCAAAATCTGGTCTCCTGTAAGTCTAACCTGCGAAATAAATGTTAGATTGCCAAATACCGTCTTTTTGGTGGCCGAAGGCACTCCGATGCTTAAGTCAGTAACTCAGTTGGAAATGGAGTAAATTTGGACAGAACTCAGTTAAAATTGCATCCCTTTGTCAAATGTTCCCTTTACTTTATATAATGGTCGTCATTTATTCTCTGCGGGTACTTGAGCATGTGAGGCGCAACAAGGGGAGACATTTTTTGTAACATTCACCTCCTTAATGAAGATACGTCCTTGGAGGCGTAACTCCCTCCACTACTTTTTTCTGTAACGTTCCTCCTATTTAAGGGAAAACTCTATTGGGCCTGGATTTTTTCCTCTAACTACGATTTATTCCAATGGGCCCTGCTTGGGATTTTATGACTGGATTCACCCTTTTTGCGCTATGTGAATTGGCCTGGTCTTGAAATATTTGATCCTCGTGATGGACAATTTCTGCCATGTGTATGGTTATGATGACAGTTATATTTGATGTATCATCAACCTTAATCAGACTTCTATGAGCTAAGATCAAGGGCTTTGCTAGAGTGAGGGGATGGGCTCCAGCTCAATTTTGGATCTAATCTTGTCAAATGGGAGGTTGTCATCCTCCTTTTCAGGTATAAGGGCCTAGTTAAAGGGATGGTTTGAGTTGGGTTAATTGTTGACATGGCAAAAAAATTTTGCATGGTACAGGTGATCTAGACTCATCCCGTTAACACTTTGTGATGCATCCAAAATATAGTATCCAATAAGTAAAACCTGCAAAACAAGTGTTAGATTGCCAAAGACCACATTTTTGGTTGCCGAAGGCACTCCAATGCTTAAGTAATAACTCAATTAGAAATGGAGATAAAACTGGACAGAACTTAGATAAAAATTGCATACCTTTGTCGAATGTTCCCTTTACCTTTTATAATGGTCGCTATTGATTCCTTGTGTGACTTAAGCATGTGAGGCACAACATGGGGAGACGTTATCTGTAACAATCTCCTCCTTTATGAAGATCTGTTCATGGAGGTGTAACTCCCTCCATGAATCTTTTTATATATATAATGTTATTCCCTCTTCAGGAAGAAATTTATCAAGCCTGGATTTGGGCCTCTGATTATGATTTATTCTGACGGTCCTAGTTTAGGCTTTCATGACTGGATTCGTCCTTTTTGTTTTTATGAATTGGCCTTGTCTTGGGATACTTGATCTTAGTGATATACAATTTTTGCCAAGTGTGTTGTTGTGATGACGGTCTTATTAGATGTATCATCAGCTACTCCCCACTTTGGTTAGTGCGCTATGTTGACATGGCCACTAACTTGTTAATGGTTGGACTTTCAACTTCGTCATTGCCTTGCATTTAATGTCGTTGGAAGCTTTTGGTGGGTTGGATTCCCAATCTCTTGTTCATCTATTCAATTTCACACTTATTTTGGGATTTTGTGCAGTTTTCATATCTCGCACGTCATCTTATGAGCTGTCTCTTCGTTGCTCAGCTCTATAAAAAGGGGAGTGATTGATTTTTTTGCTGCTATATTTTTTTAATTAGGGTTTATTCTTCTTCGTTTTCCTTGTTTCTTTGTTCTTTCGCGATGTCTATTGGTGATATACTAAATGGTGAGGCACTTACTGCTTGCGAAGCTTACTTCTTGCCCAATAAGGCATCTCAGGTAACGTTGGACAGTATTGGTATTATGGCCTGCCATCTAACCTCGAGATTGGTCTGCCTAGGCAAAACAATAGTCCTTGTCATCCAAGGACTGGTTATATTGGTCTCTACCCATGCATGTTCTTGTCCGGCCTTCAATTCCCAATTCCAGAGTTGTTTTGGGAATATCTGGACTTTATGGGCATTCCTCTTGCTCAGATGGGTCTTGTGGTTGGAGTGTTATGGTTTATACTTATGCGAGATTCGTTTTCTCCGGCATACCCTTAACTGTTAGAATCCTGCACTGTGGTTGGTCTATTGGTGACCAATAACATTTGTTTCCTCTGTTCTCCCACCTATTTTTGTAATCTAAACGATGACATTAGGGACAGATCGAGGTTCTGGTTTTATGCTTCTGTCACCTTTGGTTACTTCAGATTGCAGGGTCGTCAAATTGTTTGGTCGTTCCGAGCCCCTGACAAACAAAAGGACCTATAGCTAACTGTGGAAGATCAGATGATCAACGACCGTTTCTTGGAGCTTCCCATGACCCCCTTGGAAGTGTTTCTTTCTAGGGATATCGTGAGGCGTACTGGCGTATACACTGTGAACGACGTGGAACAGACTTTGCTTACTGAATCCCAAGCTGAGGAGATCGTTTCTCGTGTTGTTCCTGCTGGTGTTAGTAATGCTAGCATTGATGGGGAAGTGAGCCCGGACAAACGTTTTATGGATCTCGATGCTCCTGTTAGCAGTGGTGTTGCTGGCTCGACTTCCAAGAAAATGAAAATTTTGAGGCCTACTAGCCCATCGAAGCAATTGATGATAAATCATGATCGTGTTCTGAAGAAGAAACGACTTTCCACCCTGCTCGGGTTGCTTCTCACATGGGTTCTTCTAATAAAGAGGTTGTGAAGGAGGATCGTTTATCCCTCGAGGAGGCCGAGGAGATGACATTGGCGATGGATAAGAGTAAGAAGGAAATTATTCGTCCATTAGACGATAATGAAAAAAGGCTCCTCTCTGCCTATGGTGTGCCTGACGTTGTTGGATGCTCTAATGATGATCCTCGAGTTATTGATGATAAAATGCTTCAGCTGGAGGTGGAATAGTCTAAGGAGGTTGGTGACTATGGTCAGAATTTTGAGGTTTTTCCTCCTAGATCATCTTCTATTCCTGTCGATGATGCAGCAGGGTTCTCAGTTTCTTCTCCCGCTCGTCTGGATCCTCCTGTCACCACTACTACTCCTCCTACTTTTTTTGAGACCATTTCGCAGCGATAAGGCAAAAGTGGTTTTTCTGTCATCGCTGTTATTTCATCCACTCTTCCCAGCGTTGGAGATGGTTCCTCTGTGCTTCCGGATCCTTGAATTATTTGCCCACAGATTAGTTGGAAGGAACCCAACCCGGAGGACATCCACATCAAGTCGGATGGGAAGTTTTGTAGGTTTACCCAGCGTGACGTGCAAGATGTTGCGTGTAGGTTGGTTGATGAATGGCATAGTGGGTAGTAGATGGGCCTTCGATGCTTGTGCTGAATCCTAGTACTCATCTCGACTATGGTCTTAAGCAGATAATGGATGGGATGAATCACATCACTTATGCTGGGGTGATGGGGTCGGAGTACTGGACTGGTTGTTTCCAAGTGGTTGCTCTTGAGAGGAAGTTGGCAGCGCTATTGCTGGTGTTTTCTCATGTCCTTCGTCAGTTTGTCGTGCTGAAGGTGTAGTGCACGGAGCAAGAGAGGGCAGCTGGGGCTACTCTGGCCCCTTTAAAAGAAGAAAGCGTTGTGCGAGATAAGTCTGCTGCGGAGTTTGAGACTTCGACGACCAATTTGGACTGGGCTCATGCACGATTGGACGAGTTGAAAAAAGAGTTGTTTGTCAAGAAAGCTGGCCACAATGAGGCCTTGCACACCGTCGTTGAGCAGTTAGTTAGTCGTAGGATTTCTGAAAGGCGGTGGAGCAGTTGATAGTTGCGCTCGATAGAGTCAAGTAGGATATCTCCACCATGTTGACCACTGCTGAAGAGCAGTTGATAACAACTAAGAATGAACTTGCTGCGATAAAAAACAAGCTAAGGATTGCAGAGGTGAAAGATTGGAAGAGAGTTGTTGTTGGACGAGTCGAACTTCTTGACTATATTGAGGGGCTTGGTGTTGATTTATCTGAGTATCGTCACTTGGTTGATCAAGTCTTCGAGAATGAAGATGTATAAGAAGATACTTCAGATCTCGCAAGCGATCCCAAAGAGGAAGAATCATCATCTCTTCCTCCTTCTGACCCGGAGTGTATTTTAGTAAGTTGACTTTTTCTTCCCAACTTTTACTATGTTGGTCTAACATTGTAGTCGACTTGAAGTTTATTTGAATAAGTTGACTTGTTCGTCCAAACTTTTATTTCGTTGGTCTGACATATTAGTCAACTCGAAGTTTATTTGAATAAGTTGACTTGTTCGTTCAAACTTTTACTTCATTGGTATGACGTATTTGTCACCTTGAAATTTATTTGAATAAGTGGACTTGTTCGTCCCAACTTTTACTTCATGGTTGATCAGACCAGAAGTTTTGTGTCTGATTTATACGTCCTGACCTTTTGTTTATGGCTTGGTATGTCAATTGCTTCTCATTATCTGGCTTTGATGCCGCAATTTCGGGCGTAGGATGGAGAGTTTCGAACTCGGGATTTTATTGATAACCCCGTTTAAGGTGTTTAACAATCTATAGTAGTAGCCATTCCCTTCTTATAAAGTTACGTTTCGTTGTGGAGTTCGCATTGTATTTTTCTGACTGTTGCTCGATTTGTTCTGCCTTGAGCGGTCTTAATGTTTATGCTGTAACTTCTTCCTCCATGATTCTCTGTAGTTTTGTTGTTCGTGTATTGTTGTCGTGAGGTAGCTAATAAACTCGGAATGCTCCTTGATTGAATCATTAGGCGTGTGTTATTGACAGGTTGGTTCGGACGGACAATATAAAATGTAGTCCCAAATTAGCCAATCATGCTCACATCAGTACCTACTGCCAAGGCTTCATTCGTCGATTCGTAGAATTCGTTTGTGTTGTCTTCTTTGTCAGTAATGTAGGAGGCATTGTTGGCCTTGTCGTGGATGATAGTCAAGCTTGTAAGCTTCTTTAGATTATGTCTGTTGTTTGGCCCCAATTTGAATTGTCAATTTTCTCCGCACTCCTCGTTTGTGAGTTGTTGTATTGATTTATCTATACTCATTTGATAGCATTGGCGCTCTTGATTCTATATAGATTAGCTCAAGTGGGAAATGTTATTGGTTGTCTCTTCGTTGGGCTTGTCTGGTCGCTTTATCCGGCTACTTGGTGTAAGGCATAAATCAGCTCTCTAGGTTGTTCTTTTGATTTTGTGGTGGTGTCCGCCTTCTCCTTCCCTTTGAAATATTTATCAGGTAGCCCGACGAATTCGTCGAGTCATCCTCTTTGAACCCAGTGTTTGATTTCATCTTTCAGGTTGTAACAATCCTCAGTGTCGTGCCCATGATCCTTGTGGAAAGAACAATTTTTGCTTTTGTCTCGCCCCTCGGGGTTTCCTCTCATCTTGAGTGGCCAGTGGACATCTTCCCATTTCGTCATGTGTTTCAGCTGACCTCTCACAGAACGCTAAGCCCAAACGTCATGGACAGGTCAAACCTTAGTGACGTGCAGGTCGAGGCTGTGAATGACCGTCTGGTGCGGGTTGCAATGGCAGTTTCCGCTGGTGTTGATTCGTGTGGGACCATTGCTGTAGGAGGCTCCTATGAAGATTCGCCTAAGGTGTAGAATCTGATCGCCCTACT
Source organism: Berberis vulgaris (assembly GCA_963556465.1). NCBI lineage: Eukaryota > Viridiplantae > Streptophyta > Magnoliopsida > Ranunculales > Berberidaceae > Berberis > Berberis vulgaris. The sequence continues at coordinate 59,208,560 of OY747135.1, read as the reverse complement.
GTTGATTCCCCTGAAGGTGGTCGTGGTACCGGCCACGTCTGTTGTAGTCCACATTAATCACCGTCTCGTTCTAGGCCACAGCTAGAAGTGTTGGAGGGTCCTTTGGATAATTCACTCCCTCCTCTTCCTCCGGATCCCATTGAGCCACCTTGAAATGAAAGGTCGGCTGTTAACGACAAAGGGAAGGCCACGGAGGAGAGTTTGAGGACGGTGGCGACTGCGAAGGGCGGTGCTGGCATAATCCCTGATCTGGTAAAGCTTCATCCGGGTGCACGGATAAACCTATTCGCACCTGACTTGGTAAATATTAGCTCACAAGTCTGACACCAAGAGGTGGACATAGAGTATGCTTCGAGGGAGCATATAAGTAAGCGTCACAACTAGTTGATGGATCATGCTCCTAAACCCGAAGTACCTTATGTTGGGTATGTCTCACATGAGCCACGCGGCCGTTGCTGTTATGAAAGTCGAGGCGGCTCGTGAGAGAGTATATATCTTGGAGCATGTCTTTTCGCACATGCAACTATTGTATTATGATGCGCTCTGTGAAATTGAGCAGCTTAAGAAGCAGACCGAGGAGAAGCGGTTGGATCAGTGAACTGTGGACGCTGAGGCTAAGAGGGCTCATATGGAGGACCTTGAGCGTGATCTGACAGAGGCGATGTTCGAAAGGGACAGGCATGAGTTGAGTCGTATCCACCAAGAAGTCGAGTTTGCGCAGGAAGTTGCGGCTAAGGCAAGTTCTGAGCTGTTGTCTTTCGCTGAATAAAGTGCTTCGAAGGAAGTCGACTGGGCTGCTGAGAAACAACAGTTGGAATCCGATGTGGATTTCTATGCTTGAAAAATGAGGAAGGCCGAGGACTAGCCCAAATTGGGGCAGCATGAACTTAGTGTTGTGAAGAGAAGTCTGCCACAAAGCAGTCTCAGGTCGATGCGGTAACTGGTAAGTTGGAGCTATTGGAGTGTGAACTTGTTGATGCAAAGGTGCGGGAGGAAGAGCTTCTTCAGGAGCAAGGCAAGTATGAGTTCCGCTGGGTTGTACATGGACGGCTAGAGCTGCTGGCGCTGATGAAAAAAGAACACCCAGAAAGGGATCTCAGCCGTTACAAGAAGATGTAGTATGTGGACCTGTCTATTACCTCGACGTCATCGAGCGAGGAAGACAGTTTGAGGCCTGGTATCCAGGCTGCGGCGTGTGTGGACGCAACTTTTGTTCCTTCTTCCGCTAAGCTTAACTCTTCCATTTTTGTACCTTCCCCTGACAAGAAATGAAAGTTGTGTGCTTGTACTCTTTTTGTTTTTGATCGTTAATGAGAATAGTTTTATCCATTCCATACTTGTTGTCTCTATTGCATGTTTTTCATTTCGCCTTGTTGTCTTGTTTTGGCATAGGCTGGTTGAATCAATAGGACATTGACTGGTATGTATCTGGTAGAGAGCTTGACCGTTTTGTGCTGTGAATGACTCAGGGTCATCGCGGTGTAGTCATGTCCGGTAGTGGGCATGTTATGAACAATTTAGCTAGGGGTTGAGTCATCCGAGTTGTGCCCTGTCCGTAAGGTAAGCTGTTTGACAGTTACTTTGCTTGTCTGACTCGTCGGCTGTAGCTGCTGCTCTCAGCGAGTTGTGATGGTCGAGCACGTGTGTCAGAGCGTTCATGCCAAGTCAGGCGCCATAAGCTCGGGTTGGCATCCTAAGTAGCTTTTATCTAGGCATTGGTCGTACGATCCTTGTATCGGAGCGAGTTGCCTTCGCTTGGCATTAGATTATCAGTTTGTTTAAGCGTGAAGATGCTGACTTAGCTAGATCCCTGTTTGGCGACCAGGCTGAAAAGCAGTGGTCTCATAGCCAACTGTCGGAATCAGTTCGGGACTGACTAGGCTCCCATCTTTCAAATCATTTTCGTCCGAGCAGAGTGGACTACAGATTCGGGGAGTAAAGGTTTGGCGACCAGGCTGAAAAGCAGTGGACTCGTCGCAAGTCGTAAGAATCAGTTCAGGACTGACTAGGCACCAACCTTTTGAACCATCTACACCCTCTCGGCGCGGTGACTACAAATTTGAGAGAGGTTTGGCGACCAAGCTTAAAAGCAGTGGTCCCGTGGCAAGCCATCAGAATCAGTTTAGGAGTGACTAGGCTCCCACCATCCAAATTATCTACACCTGAGTGCACCAAGCTACAAATTCGGGAGGGTTCGGCGGCCACGATGAAAAGCAGTGGTCCCGTGGCAAACCGTCAGAATCAGGTCATGGCTGACAAGGTTTCCACCTTCTAGGCTATTTATACCCTCGCAGCGGGCTACAAGTCAAGGTTTGGTGATTTAGTGGCCACGCTGAAAAGCAGTGGTCCCATGGCGAGCCATCAGAATCAGTTTGAGACTGACTAGGCTACCACCTTTTTAACTATCTACACCCTCGCAGTGGGAGCTACAAGTCCAGGTTTTGATCAGAAGTTTTCATTGCTAGTCATCGCCGACTAGACTTACCATATTAGGTTCAGTGATCATTGACCGCGAATGGGACAATGATCCCTGGCGAGTCATCGTCACCAGGAGTGATAGCGCTGATTAAACTCCCACTTCCTATGCCATCTTGATCCGTGCAAAGCGGATTAGGATTTAGGCACCAGAAGCCGTCGTCATCAGTCGCGAACTGATTGGGCTTACCTAACAAGTTCAGCGATCATTGTCTGCGTTGAGAGTAATGATCCCTTGGCCAGTCATCATCATCAGGGGACCAGCATTGACTAGACTCCCACTTTTTCCACCATCGTGATCCGCGTGAAGCGGATTAGGCTTTAGGCACCAGAAGCCATCGTCATCAGTCGTGAACTGACTGGGCTCACCTAGCAAATTCGGCGATCAATGTCTATATTGATAATAATGATCCCTCTGGCGAGTCGTTGTAATCAGCAGACCAGTACTGACTAGACTCCCACTTCCTCTGCCATCGTGATCCGTGCTAAGCGGATTAGGCTTTGGGCACCAAAAGCCGTCATTATCAGTCGCGAGTTAACTGGGCTTACCTGGCAAATTCAGCGATCATTGTCTGCATTGAGAGTAATGATCCCTTGGCAATTCGTCGTCATCAGTGGACCAGCACTTACTAGACTCCCACTTCATCTGCCATCATGATCCGTGCAAAGCGGGTTAGGCTTTAGGCACCAGAAGCCGTCGTCATCAGTCGCGAACTGACTGGACATACCTTGCAAGTTCGGCGATCATTGTCTATATTGAGAATAATGACCCCTTGGTAAGTCATCATCATCAGCGAACCACCGTTGACTAGACTCTCACTTCCTCAGCCATCGCGATCCGCGCAAAACGACTTAGGCTTTGAAAACCAAAAGTCATCGTTATCAATTGCGAACTGACTATTCTTACTTGGCACATTCGACGATCATTGTCTGCATTGAGAGTAAAGATCCCTTGGTGAGTCGTCGTCATCAGCGGACCAGCGCTGACTAAACTACCACTTCCTCCGTCATCGTGATCCGTGCGAAGTGGATTAGGCTTTGGGCACCAGAAGCCATTGTTATCAGTGGCGAACTGACTGGGCTTACCTGGCAAGTTCGGCGATCATCAGTGGACCAGCACTGACTAGACTCCCACTTCCCCCGCCATCGTGATCCGTGTGAAGCGGACTAGGCTTTGGGGTGATATTCGAGTTTTGTCATAGCCGGGCTGGTGAAGGGTTGTAACGGAGAGCAGTTGAATTTTTGGTAAAAGCAAATTATTTTATTAATAATATTTTTTTAGAAGTTCTACATTCCATGGTTGTTTAAGCTCGTCGTCGTCGACGTCTTCCTGCCAGTATGTTCCCGGTCTATTGACTTTGGCAACTCTATAAGGTCCTTCCCAGTTCGGATTCCTGCTCCGGCTTCTTTGGTGTTTTGCTGGGTCTTCCTGAGTACCCAGTCTCCCACCTTGAATTCGCGTGGCTTGACCTTTTTGTTGTAGTATTGCGCCATTCATTGTTGGTAAGCGGCTATTTTGGTAGATGCTAGATCATGTTTTTTGTCAATGAGGTCTAGTCCCACGTGCAAGGCTTCGTCATTTCCATTTGGTCTGAACTCTTCCCTCCAGAAGGTTGGCACCTCGAGTTCTACCGGAACCATAGCTTCTGACCCCTATCTTAGGGCGGAGGGTGTCTTTTCGGTAGGGATTCTTTTAGTTGTTCGATATGCCCAGAGTATTCCTGGTAGCTTTGAAACCCATTTTCCTTTAGCTGCATCGAGTTTTCTTTTGATGGCTTCTAAGATAGTCCGGTTAATAACTTTTGCTTGGTCGTTGGCTTGGGGTTGTCCTAGTGAAAGGAAGCGGTGTTTCACTCTCAGACTTTTGCACAGTTTTTTGACCTTGCTACCTTAAAACTGGGTTCCGTTGTCACTAACCAATACTCTGGGGATGCCAAATCTACAGACGATGTTGGCCCATATGAATTTTTTGATCTGGACCTACCCTATTTTGGATAGGGGCTCGGCCTCGACCCACTTGGTGAAGTAGTCGACAGCGACAAGGAGGAATTTTTGCCAGCCGATGCCGAAAGCGACCCGACGATGTCCATTCGGAGGTGCGCGAATGATCATTGACTAGTCATTGAGATTAGTGGCTGAGCTGGCATATGTGTACGACGTGAACCTCTGGCATTTTCGCACTTGCGGACGGTGTCTAACTTTTTGTTAAAGCGGGTTAAATACATCTTTAGTGTCTTGTCAAGCCTTTGCTTCACTGAGCGTGTTAATTATAGACAGAGCCTGGTGCATGAAAATAGATCGTTCATCCGATTAAGGGTTCAATGGTGTCGTTGTTTGCGCAGGACCATGAGCTTGATGCCCGCGCATGACAGGAACTACTAGAAGGGATGGTACAGGGATGGCATGAGCATTGGATGCGTCCCATTGTTCTTCATCGCTACATGACCTGGTGGTCACAATCTCTTTCGGTTTTGATAGAAGACGATGATTAGTGTAAAGTTCTGAACTATGTCGTCCCCATGGACGACGCCAAACTGATGCAGTTATTTTTCGCTCCCTGCTCTGACCTGGTTCTTGCTGACCTGTTGACCTGCACAAGTAGTACATGTGAGCCACGGACCACCGTTGTGGTGGCCGATGGCACTCCGATGCTAAAGTCAGACAAGGCTCTAAGGAAGGTGTAATGGTGTAACAGGGAATTTGTAGCGTACCTTAGCTTACCAACCTCATGTCTTATTTATAATGCAAAGAGTCTTGGTTCAACCAGGCCATCGTAGGTGTAGTTTAGGGAGGAGATCCCTCTCTAATTAAGAGTCGTGTTGTAGGAGGGAAGTTCCTTGTTTGCTCTTTGCTCCTAGATACGCAAGAGATAGTTCCCAATCCAAGAGCAATCCGTAGAAGGGAGTTTCCTTGTATGGAAAATACTCTGGTGTTTGCTTCCTAGTAGGAAGCAGATAGCAGTTGTAGTTGCCCGTCCGAAGCTGATCCTCGAGATACTTGCCTAAGGATGGCTTACGGGTATTGAGGACAGATATGAGACGTGTGGGCTTAGCATGTTGTGAGAGTCCGAGTCCGCTTGGCAGATTGAAGTCGAGCGGGCATTAACCGCGCAGGATCAATGTTGGGCTGATGCTGGGGCTTATAGTTCATTGAGATCATCATGACACGTGTACGGCTCAGAGGCGTGACCGTTTTTATGTATCAGCGGCCTAGAATGAGTCTATCAATCTTGGTGGTAGGATGTTGAACCAGTTCATTACTGTGGAGGTGAGACTTGTCGAAAACGTTTTGCATAGGATGGATTTCGTGTTCTGCTTCGATGAAATCATGTGGTTAAAGTGTCATGAAAGGTAAGTTGGATCGGTGGTACCATCGTAAGCTTCAAACTTTGGTGGGATGAACTTCTTTGGCATAGGAGTCAGCATGAGTGCGTCAGATAATGGTGGTCTTGGCTATTCGTACTATACATTGGGATCTATGACTCCGGTCCTGAATGGGATTTCAGCAGGGGTCTCGCCACTCTGGGGTGTCCCCTCTTGAAATGTTTCGTTGTTTTCTAGATTTACTTGTTGAGGTTCTGTCGGAACTTCGTTGGCCGGATTTTGTTGGGCCGACGATTAGACATGGTCGGCAAATTGAGCATGCTCTTGGGTGAACTTTTCCACCATTTTGATCATATGATCCATCTGAATCATGAGTAGGTCTATACGAGGATCCGTGATGGCACCTCTAGATCTCTAGGATGTTTGAACCACCTCATTTTGCGGCTCTCTGTTGTCGAGCATGATCGTCCCAACGTTCGTCATTGGGCCTGCGGTTTGCGCTACTAGTGGCGCAGTTTCTCCAGTGGGAGGATTGTATTGATTATTGTCGGATTGATGGTCTGTAGAGTGTTCCATTTTTCTTAAGGGCTCCTTAATCGACGATCAGAGTTGAGGAAGTTTGCTACTGTGGGTTATCTTCTTGAAAGGAAAACTTGTTGTTCCTCACGGACGTAGCCAAACTGATGCGTCCAAAATTCAGTATCCAATAAGTAAAACCTACAAAACAAGTGTTAGATTGCCAAAGACCGCATTTTTGGTGGTCGAAGGCACTCCGATGTTTAAGTCAGTAACCCAGTTGGAGATTGAAATAAAACTGGACATAACTCAGTTAAAACTTGCATACCTTTGTCAAATGTTCCTATTACCTTTTATAATGGTCGTTATTAATTCCCTGTGTGACTTAAGCATGTGAGGTGCAACGAGGGGAAATGTTCTCTGTAACAGTCTCCTCATTTATGAAGATGCGTCTGTGGAGGCGTAACTCCCTCCACGACTCTTTTGATATGTAACATTTCTCCCCCTAGAGGGAGAACTTTATCGGGCCTAGATTTAGGCCTCTGATTATGATTTATTCTGACGGGCCTTGTTTAGGCTTTCATGATTGGATTTGTCCTCTTTAAGCTTTATGAATTGGTCTGGTCTTGGGATGCTTGATCCTCTTGATAGACGATCTCTGTCACGTGTGTGGTTGTGATGACGGTCTTATTTGATGTATCACCACTTTGTATGACAGAGGTATGTATTGACTTTCTTTTTTCAGGGGTTTGAGGGATCTCTTGTCTTCCACGCCATTATATTGCATCTCAAGCTAGTTGTGATCTATCACAAGTGGCGGAGCATAGACTCAACTTGGGAGACATGCATATACCAACTCTTATTAGAGGACTATTTGTGCAAGAATTTAAGATATCTTGAGAAACCTATTCTGTTTTATACATAATAAGGGAATGAACTAATAAACCATCTAATAACTGAATAATAAGAAAGCATAAAGCCTTGTTAAATGTTCAAATGGCTTCTAAGACAAGTACTTCAAGATCTCACTCCTATGCTCAACCTAGCATGGTCAGATCCTAAGTACTCACCCTGTTTGAGGCCTTAAAGCAACTTGATTGTAAAGACCAAGTTTTGCTTTGGGAGATATCTTTGAGTTGTTCATTTTGTCGTTGCCTTGTTGAAGATGGAAATAAAGAAAGAGAAAGCATGGTGCTAATTTCTTTCCTGCTTTCTTTTGCCTTGTTTTCAGCGTCACATCCCAAGCTTTGGCTCAAACCCAGCTGCAAGTTTGGCAACCATTGCTTCTCCCTCATTGACTTATTCTCTGTACTGAAATTCTCACCAATGTGTGAAATTTCTTTATTTATTTGCTCCGATTTGCTTGTTGCTAATCTTTGTAACTATAACAAGGAGAGGCAAAATGGACAAGTTAGAAGTGACGAGCTAAAAGCATCATAAATCAGTTGGGATGCCTTTAGAAGAGGGTTTGTTTACCTCACTATCATCAGATATGACTATGGGATCGCTGAAATTGGACTTCAACCAACTATTATGATGATTTGAACTAGGTTGCTTGCTGATATTAGCATCAGTCCATGGTGAATTACCCCAAGTTTTATGGGCTAGACGCTGAGAACTACTACTGACCCATGCAGCATCAGTTGAAAATCTTTGATTATTTCCTGTATTGCCAATCATTTCACGCGGAGGCCACCTTTTCCTTTCAAGAAAGTGACCAGGCATAATAGGCCCGTTCTGGATAAGTTCCTTCCTTGGATTGTATAGGCGAGAAGTTATTTCATTTTGGTAAATGGCCTCATGCATTAAATTCCTTGCAATCCCCCAATGGTCAAATCCTGATAGTGGCATTGGTCTTGCCATAGCTTGCTGAGTAAAAACCCACTCTTGTTGCCTGTGAATGGAAAAGGAAACTATATTAAGATAATGTGAAAAACAAAATCCAAGAGGAGACTGAATAAAAACTGCAATTTTCATCTTGTGTTTTGATTCCTTACCTTGAAATGCTGGCTTTCAGATCAAAGAGTCTACGTCTAGTGGCTTCTGGGTAGAACAAATCAGGCCTTTCGTGCATGGTTCTACTTGATTGTGATAAAACTACACAAATAACGATTAGTTCAATTAGATTTTTTTTCCTCTTTTTTATAATCAACCAACTATCAAACATCATGCAAGTACGAAAAAGGATTTAAAGCTCTATTTGAACTAAGTAATAATGTTTGGCAATTAACTATTTCTACTTGTGTGATTTAACTAAAAGAAAATTACTTTTTGTAGGAATATGTTGCAATGCTTAATTAAAAGGTACTATATATGATCACGACTTTTTACCTTGGCCAGACTCATCAAGCTTCTTACTTCGATACATCTGATTCAGCAAATACATCATTAGGAAGAAGACGGTAAGAATATCAAAGAGAGTATGACCAAGATGCAGGAGATGATCCAAAAAAATCTAAAAAAAATAGATTAGTATCTCTCATACCTGCAAATGGCTTTTAACATGAGCAATACTAAGTCCTCTCACATTCATTAGTTGAAGGACTAATTTGGGAGTTGCTTCTGCAACAATCAAAGGAAAAAAAATTAAAAGAAAAATTACACGAGTTAGTAATCTTATTTATCCTTTATTCTCTACCATCAATGCATGACTGATATGTTTCTTCTTTTACGTGAAAATAATGAAACTTTGATGTATATGGAGATCAAGAATGTCAAAGGTATTCGTGGAAGAAATGCTAAAACTTACTTTCTTGTCCACCGAGCCTTTCAACAGCGTGAACAAAAGAGAGATGAAGATCAGGAGTCCAACGTAGTCTAGGCAACTTTGATCGAATATATTGCCTTACTGAAGTAGCCCTTTCACTTTCATCAACAGTGTTGTTGGTATCTTCATTATTGTTGTTGTTATCTTCATTGTTGTTGTTGTTTTGCTCACTAGATTCCTCTCTTGACTCAGTCTTACCTGTTGCATCTGATGTGGAATGGGTGACCTTAGTGTTACTTCCATCCTCTTCAATCATGGCTTCTTCGTTCAAATCAAAGGATGAGAACTTTAACTTAGGGGAAGTACTTCGAGCTTGGGGGTCACTTCCAATGCTCTCTTCTCCATCATTAGATAACACTGTCTTATCCATGTCTTTTGTTCTTTTATATCAGCTCCGCATATATGAATGCATGTATTTTTGTAAATATGCTGTAATACATGGCAGGATGGTGAGGAAAGAGGGAACTTTTATAACTTTGAAGATCAGGTAACAATGACTATAGGGGCCTAGTATGCATGCATGCATGAATATATGTCTGAGTATATTTGGACGTGTGTACATTCTCCATTGCATTGTCTTGAAGCCAACACAGTCATGACTACAAGGTTGTCCATCAGCACTTGTGGGTAATTGGGAGGCAGTGTGTTATTGGGTCCACAATCATTGTCCTTCAATCATACATGCCTTTAGAGATATTTGTGAAAATAGCCTTCCTTAAAATTGATTAGTTGTATGGATTTAGGCTAAGTAGTTGCGATTCCTCTCACTTTGTGTGGTCTTGGGTATATATTATTAGGAGGGCTTGATTGCTACATAATTGATTAGGTGATAACAAGGCTTACATTTAACCTTTGGGACCAGTTATTATAGCTAACCTTCACACCTTAATAATAAAGAAGAAATCAGGAAAAAAATTATATATATACTTAATTTAGTTATTATTTTAAATTTGATTCGAATCAGAGTAGAAATATAATTGAAAAATGAGATGATTTTAAATTCTAACCATTTTACACTAGGAACAATGCAACACAAGCAAACAGTTTGTTGCAGAAAATTGAGTTGTTTAGCGCTAATACCTTTTAAACCACTCAAGGTTTACAAGGAAGACTTCAAGCTAAGATCGACTGCTTATCAAGGACTTCCAACCACTGCTAACTATTTGAACTAATGCATCAAAGGTCAATTTGAAGCAGGAATTCATTTTGAGGTCAAATCAAACATGCCCATATCAATCTTGTCAATTTGGGTTCCCATAAGCTGCTTGTAAACCCGCCTAGCTAGTACTATCAACTATACCCCTAGCTTTTGATTTTGATGTTCATGAAATGAACCCAAGGACTGCAAACTGGCACCCAGAGTATTTTAACACCCAAGACACCGGTAGACCTCGTGATTCATAGATTACCTTGGCAGAAAACTTATGTATAAACCTCACGCATTATCACACTATAGAAGATCCAGAGAAAAATGAGGGCCGGGGAGTATGTCTCTCAGCTATGTAGAGCTAAATTTAATTTCCTAAAAATTTTACAATTAAAAATATTAAAGTGTTTCTTCAGCTAAGAATGAGGAGAACCATTCCCTAGGCAACATTGCAGCCTATGTAACATTTTTTATTTTCAAATTTTATGTATATCTATATATGCACAAAGATACAACTGAGGTAAACGAGTCGCCTTGAATATCTAAAACTGTCCTCACCCAGTTACCCACCTCTTCTAGATCTCTATTTTGAGATGGGACTAGAAGTTCTTTCACATGTGTTGTTTTCAAAAGCACCTTAGTTATTGTAGATTGACATGAACGGTTGAGCACCAGGATGGAATGAATGTTGTAAACCACATTAATTGAAAGAATTATCATGTGATAGATCTTTAGCTTAAATTTATGCACACACATTCCTAGTTCCTTCAAATAATTCAGCACCTGGCTACAGATCAAGCACTCTATCAAGATTACAAATTAGTACATAAGCATCATTTTATGGTTTCAGATTGTGCAGTAATCAGTTGAGATGATAATAAAGCAAAAGATGTATTGTTAATTGAATAAATCTTCCACAGCTATAGTCCCCTATCGTTTTCCTAACATGCAAATATTATTATAATCGAATCTGTAGTTGTGTATATTAATTTGGTTTTGGTTATGTAGAGTAATATTTCAGATGCTAAGACGATGGTTAGGAATCTTTCATGAAGAGTACCAGTTATTCCTAGAACTGTTATTGATCAATGGGGTTTTTGATCCAATAATATTTGTAAACTAGCTTTCTCTAGAAGGTGATAAGGAAAAAGAACTGAACCTTAATGCTTTTTTGATTTTGTGCCTAGGTAGTGAAATGTTTCATTTTGATATCTTGAAGTTCTTCAAGTGGCTTACTGAAAGCTGAACTCAATCAATCATCTCAAGTCAAGATAAGTAGGAAAAGTCAAGATAACCCCGGTTATTCAAATCATTGAGAAAGAAAAAGCACAAAAACAAACATGTAGATGATTCAGTTAGTCGATCATATGATCCATAAAAGCTCCAAAAAATTAGCAATAACTCAATAGCTCATCCAAACAACACACAAATGCTAGTACATAAGCTAAATACAAACCTTTGCTGGTGAAGCTGCATCACTCATTCATTCACCCTTCAAACGTTTGAAGCTGGAGCGCATCTCGGGTTAGATCACAATTCTGAACAAACAGTACTGGATCGACGTGAAGAGAATGTTTGACAAATAATAATAGAGAGAAAGGGAGAGAGATGATGAATTCACTGTATGGTAGGTTTTCCTTGTTTGAACGAAAGGCCATTGTTTCACTTCAACTCTCATAAGTCGTCATGTTTGAGATAATCTTTAGACTGTTATGGTTATATAATCTTATTTTAAGTACTAACAATTAATTAATTAGTACTAGACGACGATGGTCGGACACTCCACTTGTTCTCTTTCAATAATTTTTACCATTTATATAACTTGTTTTTATAATCTTTATTAGACCAGTCTCTTGGGCTCTTGGAGATCATGTGACTGCTCAAGTTCTTTTTCCTCTCTGTACTATTGATCCTTCTTTGACAGGTTGTCCATATAAATCTCTGTCTCTCTCTCCCAGTCTACTGATCCGTGATTATTATTATTCCACCTTTAAATATTATGTAACGACCCGATTCTCACGGTAACAATATTGTCCGCTCTGAGCCCAATCGGCCCGCACGGCTTTAAAACGCGTTGTTACTATGAGGATTCAACCTCACACATAAGTAGCACATCCCCCTCCCGCACTTAGGCGATGTGGGACTATGTCCCCCTTTGTAGCTCGTCCAACCTCTCTCGGGCCTATTGGGTCTGTTGGGCCTATTGAACTCCAACCCTCACCCTCTGTCCGCCCACTCTAGGGTCTCACATGTTATATCTCCCATGAATAATTTCCAGTAAGGATCATGTACTCTACGTGGTATCTAGGGAGGGAGGGGAACCTGCTTTGTTCTGCAAACCCTTTTAAGGGTAGACAACATATATACCTCCATCATCCATGTATTACATCACATCCAAAATGTTCTGTTTTGTCAAACCATATCAACTTCAAGCATATGTAGGACATGCCTGTATAGGATCACATCGATCTGTGCCTAATTGGTGGACTGCATACTAAACTGAACTTCGACGTAATTTCTAGTCCTAGTTCATAACAAGTTATTTCTGTATATTTAGTGACATAATTTCTAGTCCTAGTTCATAAGAAGTTATTTCTATAGATTTAGTTCTTGCATTATTTTGAAGGGTGGGGTGGAAGTCATTTAAGCAAATCAAAAGTTGGTATGGCGTTTAGTTCTCATATTATTCTGGACATATGTACTTATATTCTCCATGAATTATTGGCATAATTCTATTTTATGTGACAGAAAATAGCACAAGTCTCATTCAGGGCATACGTGCGCAATCGACCATGTTTCTAACAGTCTATGATCCGTATTACAACAATACATTTCTGTCTCTTGTTCTTATTGCTATTGCCTAGCTTGAATTTGTTTACTGCAGTCAGAAATGATCAAGTTTTACAGGATTTACCCAATGTGTTGAAATAAAGGATGTGCGTCAGTGTCATCTTCTGTTTCTGCACAGTGCAGGGCCTTCCATTGAACAATGTACGTTGAATAACTCAATTAAAGGAAATGAAATGGGGTCATAATGCTTCAACTTATGTGATTTAACTCAGTTTTATTTTCTTCTTTTATAATTGAAAATGGGATATTTTACTTGATCTCAAGATAAGGCAAGTTCAATATCGTCGCAGATAAGTGTCAGTAATTAGAGATCACCTCCCTGCGAATAATGTTCCTAAAATTCAACCCAAAATGAGAACTAAATATCAAATTGGATCACAAGGATCTTTTCAATCCATATGCTGTTCTAAATTTCTCTTCAACGTGGCAGCTGCCTGAACATGTACAACATGGACAAGGAAACAGTTTGATGTGATCTGGTTTGTTGAGCCTGAATGAGTATGTCTACCATGATTAACGATATTTGACATAAAACATGCACTGGAATTGTTTCTACTGGTTCTGGTCTTAGTCCCGCGTACTATACATACTAACTCATTTAGGGTGTGTTTAGTTGCATGCAATCCTATGCCATAGGAATCCATAAGGGGACCCCTACATTTTAAGCTAAATTGATATATCACTCCACATCTACCATTTGATTTTGTAATCAATGGTGGGAATGGAAGTCCCATGAACATGAGAATCTCACTCCTTGGTCCCCAAGACATGTTATTCTCATGTTCATGGTACTTCCATTCCCACCATTGATCATAAAACCAAATGGTGGATGTGGAGTAATACATCAATTTAGCCTAAAATGTAGGGATCCCCTCATGAATTCTCAAGGCATAAAATTTCATGCAACCAAACACACCCTTAATTCAAATCGAGACAGTTCAACGTTTAAATGCATGTAAAGAACACGAGTGCTTCTACAGTGCACTGGTTTTTTGCCTGGTGCAATCAGGCACTGGTTATTACTTATCTCGATGCAATCCAACCGTGCCTGATTGCACCAGGCAAAAAACCAGTGCACTTAGGAAAAACCGAAAGAACACAATTTATAACTTTTCTAACCAGTTCAAGAGTTGATCCCTAACTCATTTGGATGCTAACAAACCTGTTAGGTCCATTTGATAAATACTTCAAACCACATTTTGAAGCATGTAAATGACAAGATCAGGGTCTTTGCGTTCTTATTCCCATTCTCGAGACCAACCGGTTCATATATCCAATTCGTGTCTATTTCCAATGACAGATTATGTTAATGTAATAATAGCAAAGGTTTTCCAAATATTGCAATCTAGCTCAATTCCATGAAAATGTGATAATTAACAAAATACAGTGGATATTACTTGCAGGGATCCCCTGTAGTAACAGTTGAGTAATAGGGAGACCCATGATACTCACATCCCAATGTTGTTGTTAGGGTTCTTAACAGGTTCACACTGCAATGCAATGTCCCATGTACAAAACAAAGGAGACAAATATTTAAACTTTAGAGTGGTGGGGAGATTGGTTCCCAAAAAGTCATCCCTCTGTGTTGTCTTATGTCTTAATCTTTCTCCTAACTTCCAAGTGTTTACTTTCCAAAGCTTGCTGAAGAGAATTGGGTTGTTTGTCTTCACATAAAAGAGAGAAGAAATGTGTTTTGTTTAATGTCTTTGGAAAGAGATCCCCATCATCCCAAAGAGAGAGTGAGAGAGGAATCAAAATTGAAAATTAGGTAAGGCTAAAAGACACTCAAATCTGACTCGATATGTGTGTGTGTCATGTGTTTGTGTGATGAGTTCAGCATTGAAAAAAATATATATCGATGAGAGATTGATAGAGATTCCAAGACTAATGAGGACAAATATTCGAACGATTAAACAAAAGATGAGTTGGGTGTTTTGATAAGTTGAATATTAAAAAAGAAAATTCGGTCTTGTGCTTGTTGCTAAGAAAATGAGGAATTCTTCCTTATAACCTACCTGCCATTAAAACACTTCATGTTTTTGCATGGAGTTGACATTTTTATTAGGCGAATCTCTCCCTCTGTATTCAACCTAACCAGAAGAATCTTGCAAAGAATTACTTGCATTTTCTATTATTTCATGGATGTTGAAGTTCCCCCTACATGAATTTGACGTATATGTGACCTAGGGCATATTACACCATTTTTTAATTTTTTTTCTCCATCCATGAAGATAATTCTAAAAAATTATCAGCTAACCCTAGAATTTAATTATGGTTTTTTTGTCAAATGTGGGGTATTTAGTCTCTGGGCATTTTTTTTTTTTTTTTTTTGGAAAGCAAGCGGGGTTATTTAGGATCCCGACCCGAACCTTAGTAATGAAAAACAAGGATGATAAAGTTTACAATCACTCATACGTTCACTCGTTACAGCATCCACAGGACAATAAACTTGTTTTATATCTTCAACAAAGAACCTAATTAGTTCTAGAATCACCGTCTCCAAGTTGGGGAGTAACCCTGCAAAGTGTTCTACTACTAAAGTAGTTGCATGATAGACAGACCATAACTTTTCTTCCTCATAAGTACCAATCAATCCTTTAATCACTCTCATGACGTGATTTATACCTAATGTGGGCCCCAGGATGTATGAGAAGTCGTCGTAAGGATACGAACCACAATGAATCACGATACAAAAACCAATGAATAAAATGCTAGCACTAATCTAGCATCCATACAAGGTTCTAAAAAGCATTTGCATTCTACTTGTATATCATCATCAGTTACCTGAATTTAGGATTTGTCTTCTTGCTTCGGGAGGACCTTCGAGGAACATATGTCGTGGGAGGCTGTATTGTGGTAACGTCACGTTCTTCTTCACTAGAGTTTTGCCCCACCCTTGCTGCTTCCTCTTCAAGTGAAGTTTGAATTTCAGCGACCAATGCATCCCTGCCTATTCGTGCAATTTTTGAATGCACAGCCTGAACGTCTTGGGGTGTTAGGCAAGCCATGAGCGTTGTGGGATCTTCCCCCATTCCTCCTATACCAGCGAGTGCGCGAAGCACCTCCATTACTTGCATTGGGGGTTCCTCTGAGATAGATATGGGGGTAGACAGACCTAGCTCTGCTGCTACTTTAGCGTCTGAATCCGCAGCCTGAATCATATTAGTCTTCAATTCATCCATACTCACAGCACCTGTCGACCCTTTTTTGCTGGTTTCTTCCACCTCTATTGTTTGCTTACTTCCCAGCTGTCCATTCTGTGCTGGATCAGCCATCACATGGTCTGATTTTTTTGTTTCTTCAATCACCTGGTCATACTCCTTACCAGGGTTCGGACTAGCATTATTATCCTCTTCCATTACTACAATTGCAAGCTCACCATTGCCATTTAATTCACTTTGAATAATGTCATCAGCCAACGCAGCTGTTCCTTGCGTAGAGTCCAAGCTGCTTCCATTGGGAAGAGTTACTGTTTTGTTCAGTCCCTCTTGATTTGTCATCCCAATTGGTTAAGTAGGTTGCTCAGGCTTGAACGCGTGCCTGCCCGAGGCCACAAGCCAGCCCTCATCATTTGTATTGGTTACGGTTGCGTTCTTGCTCTTGTCCTTCCAAACTTGTGTAATAGGCTGCCTAGTTACCTTATTCTTTGAGCATGCATTGTTATTGTGTCCAAATTCTGCACAAACGGAGCACTTGGCTGGTATCCATGCGTATTCTACATCCACATTGATGATCTTCTCATTAATTTCAATTGGGATCAATTTTGGGAGTTGATTGGCCGTATCAATTTCTACACAAACTCGAGCAAACGCCAGCCTCGTTTTCTCTTATGTTGCCTTGTCTAGCATTAGCGGGGTACCAATTACACTAGCAATCTTTTGTATACCCTCCGGATTCCACATAAACAACGGTACCTTGCGCAAGGTAATCCAAATAGGGATAGTACTCAATACCTGATTTTCACCTTCCATACTTGTTGTCCATGGACGTACAACAAACAGCCTACTAGCTATGTGCATAGATCCCAATTCCAATACTTTGTTACGGGCTGCTTCATCCCTAAATTTGAATAAAAAAGTTTGGTCACCGTGTAGCATCATCTCAAAGTTGCTAGTACCCCACGCACGACTGAGCGTCTCCTTCACATATCCAAACGCAAGACGTTTCCCTACGAATCTGCCCACCACCAGCTGCTCGAATTCTTCAATATGTTTTTCAAACTCCGCAACATTCACTTGAACTCCCTTCTTCCCTGCAATCACTGCTGGCTGTTCATACTTTAGTTTTGTAATACCAGTATTGCCATTATGTTTGAGTTTAGAAGCCCAATCCATGTGCTGAACGGACCTTGGCATGTTTTGGTTACCTACAGGAAGGCAATGTAACCTTTGGGCATGGATAATTAGTTCTTGGGAATTATTTTGATTACCTTTCAAAAATTGTATTTTCAGATATGTAATGAGCAATATTAATTTTACAAAGTAGTTTGAAATTAACCCTTCCAAATGAACATCAAATAAAACCAATTTGTAGGCATGGGGTTTTGTATTCCTCTTTCCTTCAAAGAAGTCTTGGGTTTGATTTACTCTTCTTGTAACATCAACCTTGGTGTGTGATTACTAATGTTGGGCTTATATTTCGATTCTAGGATAACCTGTGTTTATTTCACAATTCAAGGGCTTGAGTCGCATGACTGCACATGCCTTGTGCAAATTTATTTATTTATTTTATTTTTCTTTCTTGGTTCCATCTAAGCTTAATTTTCGAGGAAACCTGTGATTTACTGTTAGAAATAACATATACAAGTAACTCTACTCAAACAATTTGTTCTCAGGTTACACTTGAGTTGTGTTATATAATATTAGTCAGCAGCATTTCAATATCCCTATCGACTTGAAACTTAGGGTGTGTTTGGTTGCATGGAATCCTATGTCATGACAATTCATGAGAGGACCCCTACATTTTAAGCTAAATTGATATATCACTTCACATTTACCATTTGACCACCATTTGATTTTGTGATCAATGGTGGGAATGGAAGTCCCATGAACATGAAAATTCCACTCATTTATCCCCCAAGGCATATGATTTTCATGTTTATGGGACTTTCATTTCCACCATTGATCACAAAATCAAATGATGGATGTGGAGTGATACATCAATTTAGCCTAAAATGTAGGAGACCCCTCATGGATTTACATGACATAGGATTTCATACAACCAAACACACCCTTATAAGAATGCTTAAGAAATCACATCAGAAAACAACGTTTAAATCGTAACTCAATCCAACAGTTGAATTTTGAGTTATTGACTATGACAACCCCACAACACCCCAACTGCCCATCACTGACCCATATATAGGAGCCTTCAGCGAGAAAAAGGCTTTTCTTTGAAAAAACAAAAAAAAAACACTTTTTTTTCCAGTGTTGATGGTGTAGTAGGACATGGTCATGGTGCTTACCATGTATTAAGTGGCCACCCATCCTTGATTGTACATTCAAACTTCTAGAAACCAGCAAATTTTAATGCAAATTTTGCATCTTGAAAAATATATACCTCCATATAGAGAAGATACACTCTTCTTCCAAATTCGCTTCGACAAACTCCTTACAACGAAGTAATTTGATACCTTGTAAAATACGTTTACACCTATAAGATTAGAGCACAAACTGTAATTTCAAATCATAAGTAGTCATCCCAAACGCAATTTTCTCGTATCAGACAAGTTATTAGTGCGCATTCCTAAATAGGACCTAAAAGGTCACAATATCATTGATCTCAAATTACTCCTCTGTTTCTAGCTTCTCCATTTTTGCTTGAACTGTCTACATTAATGCCTAACACCAACCTAGAGATTTAAAATCACTACATCAAATTGACATATTTGTAACAACTTCTAGCTGTTACAATCCAACAAACAATTCCAAGTCAAAACTAAATTTAGTCAAAAAAAATGAAATATAGTTGCACAAAAAAAATGATACAATAAATTATATCACAATGAATAGTATCACTTGTAAGACCATACTATTCATGATGATACAATTATTGTTTTGAGAATATTTAAAATTGTTTTGTGGATTGTTATAGCAAAGTGTTACTGTTTTGAAAGTTGTTACAAAAATATCAATTTCGTATAGTGAATTTATGCACTGATCTAACAGTTTCGAAACTGAAGAGCTTGATGCCAATGAGCAAATAAAACATAAATTGACTAATAACGCGATAGAAGTTTTACATTCCGTATGGTTTCAAAATAGGTTCAATTATTTTACATGGTTAACCAGGTCTCAAAGAAAAATGAAAAAAGTCATCATGCTTTGCAGGTGAAAAGAAAAAGGAGCTGAAGTCTATTCTTGCTTATTTTTATAGTGAATAAGAGCTTCATTAAAATAAATAAATACAATTATGTTTCCAGAAGTCTTTGCCGCCATGAGCATTTCTATCTACTGCGTTTGCCAAAATGATGTGAAAGGCTCTATGTATAATTATTCTAATGGCTAGTCATGTAGCCAGAATATAATAGAAAAGATAATTATTAAAACAGTTTTCTAACAAGTCTATTTTTTTTTTATTTCAATAATATTATTCTAGCTAAGGTTAACATCGATCAAGAGTTCTTAATTACACTATTGTTGCCCAGTTTTTCTGCAATGAATTGGAGAAACTTCAAGTTGAAGTCCCCTCCAAACTTTGACTCATTGTAAACTAACGTTTTAGGTTTGAAGATACTTCCAACCATGCAATATAGTATATTATGTAAGACCTTTGATTCAACAAAGGCCTCTACAAAGAAAGTTATGTACACCAAAATAGGCTTGGTCAGCTTATGTGAACAATATAATACAATTAGAGATTGTTTATTATGTTTAACATACTTAGAATAGAGAATTTATTTAATTATTAGGGTCATGTAAGATGTAATTATGGGAAATGGTTGAACTAACATGGCATTACATTCCGCACGTCTCATTTTACCAGGTCACTACTGAGTCATCTGTTTTATATTCAATAACATTTGTATGTATGATGTATTTTCCTAGCTATTTGGAGAAAGTTTAGGTAAACATAGACTAGTTGCCAACTGTGAGAGGAGGTATTGTTAAGTTTTCTGATCTTCAAAGACTTCACAAGTGCAAACCAAAAATCTAGAGCCAGGCCAGCCCAATACCATCCATCATCCTAGAGATGTTGGAAATAGGCCAATCTCTAGGATAATGGATGGTATTGGGCTGGGCTGGCGTGGGCCTGGCTCTCTAGTCGTGCTCGCAAACCAAATGAAACTCAACACCTTCCCCCGTGGATAAAAATTATAGTGCATACTGTTAAGACATCGTAAGATCACGAGCAAAATAGTTGACAATTGTATTAGATAAATACAGTTCTCCATTATGTTGTAGTCCATTTCAAACACTGCTGGAGTGAGAGTAAATCTTTTGAACAAGATAGTTTGTTCTAAACTCTCACCTAATGAAAGAAAATCTCTCAACATTTTATTGTACATAGTTCTATAAATTCAATAAAAGACAACCCAACTAAGTGGGCAGTTTTTCTCACTTTGTTCTAAACTTCAACTTGGTATCGAAGCGTAGGCTCAATTTTTCTCCTTTTTCTTCTTCTAATTTTTCACCTTCCTTATCTGTTCTCTCGGTCAAATACCCAAATATGACAGGTTCAGACTCCGAATCAACACCAACTATCAATCCACTCCAGTCCCTCAATCAACCACTCCTATTCAACAATCTTCTCTTCCTTTCTATCAAAGGTAACCAAGAAACTTGATTGTCTGAATTACAATATGTGGAAATGTCAACTTATTTCTATCCTATGTGGAAGTGACTACGTATCCAAGTTTGATATAACCACACCTGCTCCAAGTGAAACAATCGTCAGTGATAATGGAACGACTCCAAACCTTGCCTACCTTGCATGGAAGAATAAAGACCAAGTTCTTCTTAGTTGGCTACACACTACTATGACCCCTTCCAAATTTTCTCAGGTCATCTCCTATAAGACTACTCAGTTTACATGGAAAGCCCTCGAGAGAGCATACACATCCCAAACCAATGCTCGTTACTATCAAATCAAACACGAGTTTTCCACCATAAAGAAAGTAACATCCTCTATTGTTGATTACATGGATCGAATTCATCAACTCACTGATGAATTGTATGTTGGAAACAATATGTAACATAGAAGATAATTAGAAAGGAGGAATATATGGTGATCTAAGGATTGTGGTAGCAATGCCCTTAAGACAATATTCGACCTGTCTCGGTGAAAACGTTATAGTCGTTAGTTTTCCAAGATATAACATATCTGTTTTTGTGTCCTAATGCACTTTAAACCAGAAACTCAAGCGAACAGATAAATGATAACTCTAAAAAGAACAAGTAGAGAACCATGTTTGTATAGTATGTAAATTGTAACTCTCTATCTCTACTTGTTGTTGTTGTAGTGTTGTTATTGTTCAGTGATTTTAAATGGCAAATTTGAAGTCCTTATTATAACAATTGAAAGAGTAACGTACCTACTGCAGAAGACACCAATTGATCAGGCACACATGGTATGGAAACGTACGGATACAATCCTAACTGTTAGGATTGTTTGTCCAAAAAGTGTAAGGAACCGAACCAAGCACAACCGGCCTGATCCGAGCAGGACAGTGGCGGCGCGCGTGCGTGTGTGGTGTATTTAACACTATTCGTATTTAACATAGTCTCTGTTCATAAAGACCTATTGTATCCTTTGGGGCACACACTATGTAACTAATACACAGTATATAAACAAGCTAAAATTACTTTACATATTAGATATGGGACTAAAGTAATTTTTAGCTCAAAGGACCTTATGTAATTAGTTTACATAATGTTCGATTTACTTATTCAATAAATAGGGAAATACATAAATTTTCAACATCCCCCACATGAATGAGAAAATTGTAATATCTCAAGAGTACATGGAATAGTGCTATATTAGGATAGGAAGCTTCACTTTGGACCTTCCTTAGTAAAAGAGTATCGAAATTACTTAACTATTCAGTAAACTATTTCATCTTGAACTGTCAGTTGTTGATGTAAAACCAGACAATAAACTTTACATAGCATTATTCCATTCAAATTTTTTTATCAATTATGTTCGTCTTGGCCTTGAACATTTCTCGGTTCTGTAAGTGCTAATAGAGATTTCAATCTAATAAAAATCTTGTAGAGACCCAGCTCACACTTACGTAGGTGGACGCTTCTATAAGAAGTATCCTATAATACCCCATTTGCCTTTTGCAAGATATAGACGTCATTACAATGTGTATCATTGTTCATCCTTTTTATTATAGGAGGTTTGCATTTGGTGTTTCATAGGAATGAAAAGAGTATTATACTCTTAATTGCTCAACAATGAATTATCCATCACTAATTTTCCTTTTGAACTAAGTCAATGGGATCTCCCGCCACTTAGTAAGGTTTATGTATATGTTAATTCATGAGTATTAGGCTTTTAAACTCATGCCCCTCGAAGATAATACCGCTAGGTTATCTTTTGATTTCAGAAAATTAATGGACATTATGCCATTAAAAAGCAACTGCCTCACGGTATGATGCCTTCGACGTATGTGTCGTGATCGGCCGTTATACATAAAAATGTGAGCTCTACATATATAGGCTTGATTATCACGATGTATGCATATGACCAGTACTGGTTATGGCCATAATTGAATGTCTTCTAAAAATTGACAAAGCCACTTTGCTTCTTTCCCAGTCTTCTCTAAGGCTATGAGCTCAGATTCCATTGTGGATCTAGCCGTACATGTTTGTTTATGAGAATTCCAGTATACAGTACTGCCTGCTATGGTAAACACATAACCACTAGTGGATTTTACTGATTCAGAATCAGAAATCCAATTTTCATCATTGTATCCCACAAGGACACGAAGATATCTACCATAGTGCAATGCATAGTTTGAAGTACTTTTCAAATATCCTAAAACTTTAAGCAAAACACGCCAGTGATTTTTACTAGGACTACATGTATATTTGCTTAGTCCACTCACAACATATGTTATATTAGGTCTTGTACAGCTCATCATATACATAAAACTTCCAATAATGCGAGAATAGTCAAGTTGTGAAATACTTGGATTTGTATTCTTAAATAACGCCTGAGATGGATGGAACAAATTATTTGATTTCTTGATTCCATTTTGTTTGAACTTGTCTACTACATTATCAATGTAGTGTGATTGAGACAAGATTAAAATATCAAGTGTTCGAATTATTTTAATTCCCAAAATTACATTTGCTTCACCTAGATCTTTGACTTCGAAATGTTTAGTGAGCATAAGTTTGGTGGACTTAATAACTTGACTATAGTCCCAAATATAAGCATATCCTCAACATAAAGACATATGATCACATATGGACCATTTATTTTCTTTATGTAGATATCGTTATCACACTCATTTATGTTGAATTCGTTTTTCAACATGACTCCATCAAACTTTTCATGCCATTGCTTGGGAGCTTGTTTTAGTCCATATAAGGATCAGACAAGTTTACATACTTTGTGATCTTGTCCTTTGTTTTTGAACCCTTCCAGTTGATCCATATATATTTTCTCATTTAATTCTTCATTCAAGAATGCAATTTTTACATTCATTTGGTGAATTTTCAAGTTGTAAAGGGTTGCAACGGCAATTAACGTTCTCATCGATGTTATTTCTTGTCACTGGAGAATAAGTGTCAAAATAGTCTAAACCCATTTTTTCCTATACCCTTTAGCTAGCAATCAAGCTTTGTATTTGTCAGTGGAACGATCTGGTTTCATTTTACGCTTGAGGATCCATTTGCATCCAATTAGTTTATGTCCAGGAGGAAAATCAATCAATTCGAAGTATATTGGTGCATAATGGATTCTATCTCACTATGTATAACTTCTTTCTAGAAAAATGCTTCAAGAATAGACATTGCTTCTTTATAAGTTTGAGGTCGTGTTTCTAAAATATAAGTTAGAAAGTTAGGACCAAAAGTTTTGGAGTTTCAAGCTCTCTTGCCTCATCGAAGGGTGTAATCATTTCCATCTTTATTGGAATTGAAGTATTTCTTACTCCTTTCATTTACAACCTTATGTGTTCTTTTAGGAGAACTAGAAATCTGGGATGCCATATGTGGTGTTGATTCTATGTAATCTTTCCTATGGAGAGTTTCGAAAAATATTGCATCTCTAGACTCAAGGATAGTATTTACATTAATATCATTGATTTCAGACTTAAACACCAAAATCATGTATGCATTGTTATTTTCTGAATTTCCCCAAAAAATACAATCAACGGTTTTTGTTCCAACTCTGTTCCTTTAGGGTGAGGGAACATAAACTTTTGCTAAACACCCCCACACTTTAATGAGTTTATTGGATAGTTGTCTACCTTTCCATATCTCATATAACAATTGATCAAGTTTCTTGTGAGACACTCAATTTAAAATACAATTTTCCATAAAAGAGTGTTTCTCCCTACAAGTTCTCGGGTAGACCAAAGTTGATAAGTATAGTATTAATCATGTTTTTCAATGTTCTGTTCTTCCTTTCAACAACATATTTGATTGTGGTGAGTATGGAGCAGTAGTTTGGTGTATAATACAATTTCGATCACAAATCTCTACAATGGAATTTCATACCCACGACCTCGATCTATTAGATCTCAATATTTTGATCTTCTTATTTAACTGATTCTCAATTTAAGTTTTGTATTTTATAAACACATTGATTGCTTCATCTTTGCTATTTAATAAATACTCATAGGAATACCTTGAGCAATCATTCGTTATTGAACTTCTCATAAGTTGATAACATGGATTTATTACTGCAGACATGGCGGGTGGCACCAGTGTCAATCCACAATGTTCGAGGATGGTTAACTAGGTTTAGATACATTTACACTAATTTGTAACCTTTCAATAAGACATCAAGAGCTTCTAAAAGATTGGCTTGAGAAGACTTGTTTTCTTTGTCTTCATCCTTGCAATGTCGGCAATCATTCGCAAAATGAGCTTTCTTTCCTTAGACATAGTAAGTGCATTTGAAAATTTTAAAGTTCGAATGGCTTTTGGAGTTGATGTAATTTTCCCTATTATTTGAAGAACACTTCCTTTTATGAGAGTTTTTATGCTGCTTTGAACTTTCAATCACATGTGTTTTTGTTTAAACCGGTGTGCGTTTGTTTGTACTTCGGTTGTCTTCTTCAATTTTTAACTGAATGATTAAGTCTTCAAGACTCATCTCCTTGTGCTTGTGTTTTAAGTAGTGTTTGAAATCTTTCCAATTGGGAGGAAGCTTCCCAATAATAGCAGCGACCTAAAAAGATTCGTTGATGATGTGGCCTTCAGCATGCATCTCATAGATGAAAATCTAGAGTTACTGAATCTGAAGAATGATTGTCTTAGAATCAGTCATTTTGTAATCTATGAATTTTTCAACGACAAATTTCTTTAGTCCAACATCTTTTGTTTTGTATTTCTTTTCCAAAGCCCCCCATAACTCTTTAGCACTTTTAATAGTATTATAAACTTTTGTACAAATAATTTTGAACCATTTGAGATTTTCGAGAAGATGTTGGAAGAAGGATTTAAACCTGATGGTTCCACCTTCTCCACTCCCCTTGAGATTTTCAAAAATGGAAAGAAAGTATTTTGATTTAATGAGTGAGACAAGGGGGTGATATATGATTTAATGAGAGAGAGACAATAAGGACCCCCCCCCCCCTATGCACATGAGGGGTTCCTGGGCACAAAGAAGGAGAGGATAGATCGAATTTTTGAGAAATAATCGCCACGCACAGCAACAGTCGTGGGACAGACCCGAGCAGCACCACGTCAGCGACAGCGCCTCAATGGCCCATACCCAATAGCGACTACAGTTGCGCCCCAACAGAATTTGAACAACCAACAGAGGTTGATCGACCACACACTTCATTGATTCCAAACGGTCGCCTCGTTCCATCGACAACACCACTATTGACCACCCCTCATCCACCAACAGTCCACTCCGCCATCCCCATGGTCCAGTCAACACTCTCTGTCGATCGACATACTGTAAAGCAGCTCCCGTCGAGCACCCCTCCACTGATCAACACCTGTAGAGTGACTCATCCTACCTTCAATCGATCGGGTTCCATTCCACCAGCTCGTCTCACCCCTCCTTCAATTGAACAAATCGATCGCTTGTCCGCAATCCGCCTCACCCCCACCGTCCATGTTCGATTGATGCTACATCGTCTAATCTGCCACCACATTAACCATCCATCCCCAAATCGACAACCAACCCTCTAGCTTGGCCTCCTCGATGATCCCTCGTCCTCCAGCCACTCCTCTTCCCCGACTCAGTCAATCGCAAGTCTTCGTCCCCCACATTGTTCATCAGTATCCTTTATCCCCTTCTGATCTGTTGACTTTCAGTTCATGGGGTTCCTTTGTATAAAAAAATTGGACCGCTACATGCACCGGATGTGTACATCCACTAGAGTTTGTTTCTAATTCGTCCCTGGTGCTATCAAAATTTTCAATTTAGTCTCTGTATAAGTTTATTAAATGGTCCTAGTCCCCTCTAGATGTTTACACCCAGCCACTTCATTCATACCACCACACAGTTCTACTTTTGTTGCTATTCACCACCACGTCATATTTTGTACAGTCGCGGGATAATATTGATGATCGAATTTGGGTCAAATTTCTAACAAATTTTGAGGACTAGTTTGTGCACTTCATTCAACTTAGGCAGGGGATCAGTGGTCAGATTCGATTTTATTTTTGGTTCAAAGTTTTTTCAGTTGCCAACAATTACACATGTAAAATCACAGATTGACTTCTACCAAGACACTTCACCATGCTCTCTCTGTTGCAGCTTGTGTGCTTGTATGACTTTCATGGCTTTAAGCTTGAGGACAACCTTCTACAATCCGGGGAGGTTGATAGAATTAGGATATTTATTAATATTAGGAATATATTATTTTAGTAATATTAAACAATTATATTATTCTGGTAATAGGGATTCCAATTAGGGTTCTACATTGATTTCCTATTAGGTTTATAGTTTGATTTGGAAAGTATGTTAGTTATAAATAAGGCATAGTTTGTCAATTTTAGTGGAGCGATTGAATAAAAGTTATTTTGTTATTAGTTTATTTAGTTTATCATATATTGCGTTATTTTCGTTTATTATACTTCATTTATTTTCATTGCAATTTTCTTTATTTTCTAATCCAAATTGATATTGCAATTTGGTTTATTTTCTAATCCAAATCTATCATACATAATTCTATAAATTTAATATTAAGAAACAACCCAACTAAGTGAGCAATTTTTTCACTTCAGTTCTAAACTTTGACTCCTGCTAGATTTTCTCATGGACATATATGTAAACAAGAAAGAAAACACACATAAGTGTCTTGGGTACTGGTGTACGTTTCTTCTCCAGAAATGTTTTTTTGAGATTGAGCGATTCACATGAGAATGGAATCAAAATAAGCATCAACATAAGTGTGCATGTTGGCTAAAGAGTCGCCGCGAACATTGGCACTTAATGCAAGCACCTAGAGAGTGTAATGTATGTTGTTTCTGTACTTCGTGTCTTTTGTCACCATACTACTCACATGTCCATGTTTTTCGGGGTTTTATTTTGTTTCGAATATAACTAGCTTATCCTTCCTATTTGTAAATTGTTTAAAATTTCGAAATATTCTCTCTTTGCTCTACAACATGTGTTCTTGTTCTCTTCCTTTAAAATATATATATATATATATATATATATATATATATATATATATATATATATATATATATATTTGTTTGCTTCCTACATTCTATTGGCTTTATTTTTCTAGCTAATAAACTTTTTGTTGTGTTTTAGATTATTTCACACATTTATGATTCTTCCACCTAAATAATGTAGGCGTAGCCCTCTGGTATTGCTATCTGAACTCTCTAAATTTGGCCTAAAATTCAAATCTCAAAGAATTTTAGGCAAATTGCATTTTAAAAAAATAAAAAAATAATAAGAAACTCCATTAAAATTTGGACTGGACCCAAAACAAGATTGAGCCCACTTAACTTTGAACGAGACTGGACTGGATGTAACGATTATGACGGACTTCATTGTTTTGGGCAAGGACAGCCCTTCATTAGAATACAAAGGAAAAGAAAGCCCATATTAAAACAAGTCCAAGCACTCAGACTCTTTAGTTAGCATGAAAACGCAAGAATTTGTTCTTGGCTTCATTTGGGTTGACTTGCCTAAAGTCAGTATTTAGCATAGATACTAAAAATTAACAACAAGCACTAACACAATATCAAACAGAAATAGAAAGAATAAAACTTGAGCATGAGAAAAAATATTTTGAATTACAAAAGCAAGAATTTCATTATTATAAGACAAAACAGATAGAATACCTAAAAGAAGAAAAATACAAATTTTTATGAACAAAAATAAAAATTTTTAAAATAAACTACACAGTTTAGAGACCAAAATCAACGAATATCAGACATTAAAAATACTAAACCTCTAGTAGATGAATCTTACAGAAAAGAAGAAAGAAGAAATAACACCTAATCAAATAAAGTGAAAAAACTTATTAATTTACTACCCTCAACTAACTTATTGATTGTCTT
Source organism: Berberis vulgaris (assembly GCA_963556465.1). Lineage (NCBI taxonomy): Eukaryota > Viridiplantae > Streptophyta > Magnoliopsida > Ranunculales > Berberidaceae > Berberis > Berberis vulgaris. The sequence continues at coordinate 59,179,826 of OY747135.1, read as the reverse complement.
TAAACGAATTAAATTTTCTAATGGAGAAACAAATGATATAATAGCAATGATAGATACAGGATGTACTAAGACCCATTTAGAGGTAGAATATGTCCCTAGCCAGTTTATTCATACTCTCTGATGATACACTGAAATAGTCACATTCCTGAGACATACACATGTCATGGTTATCTTGAGGAACTACGGGCCCCAGTGTCAGCCCAACACTGATCCGGCCCAAGCGATTTTAAGCCCGCCCAATGCAGTCCGCAAAACGGACCTGAACTCTTACAACTCGCTACGCCCACATATCTCACAGCTATTATCAATACCCATAAGCCCTACTAAGGCAAGTATCTTGAGGATCTAATTGGCAACTACAACAGCTTTTCGCTTCCAACTAGGAAGCAAATACTAGAGTACATGTCACGCAGGAAAACTTCCTTTTTTTTTTTTTTTTTTTTTTTTTTTTTTTTTAATAGAACCTCCAGTGGGGAGGGGCAACTATGGGATGCCAGACCTTTATTACTTATCAAAAAATTGATTTACAAACTAAACGGGGGTACTTTACGACTTTACCCGTTGAAAATCCAAGTCTTGGAAAGGAACCGAATGTTGAATCCATTCCAAAATCAACAAAAAATCGGGCACAAAAACTGCTTAGCTAGCCTAGAAGATTAAAGAGCCATACAAAATTGACGCGCATCCTCGCAGCTACGGCAATACCAACGGAACCCTGCAAACCATGGAGAAACCATACCCATGCTGAAAAACCATCGCAGAGACAGACCACAAGTCCCTGCAATCCCGCATCTGCATCACCTGCTCATGCAGCAGCAAGGCGCAATGAACCCTGCGATTGACCACAATTTCCTGATTTAGCGCTGTATGCATATCAGCACTAAAACTGTGACGCAGCCGCGCGTACGCAGCCACCAACCTGACACCATTTCAGCAGGCCGCATACCAGATAGCACCCAGCAGTCAGCAAGCCAAGTCCTCGCAGCAAACCACCGCCTCGCAGCAAGCCAAACTCAGCCCAGCACAGCACCAGAGTGCTAGAAGCGGGCGTCCAGACTGCCTGATCTCGCCTGCAGTCCAGGCGACAGCACAGATCGCTGGATGTTCGAAGCCACAGCGTCAAAAAACAGAGGACACTCTGTTTTACAGCAGAGTGCCCTGCCATGCGCTGAACCTGTAATCTCCGCTGCTCAAACTTGCGACGCCTAGTCTTCCCCATGACGTATGTAAGCCGTATGGCTACGGTCAAGCACTAATAAACCTTCCACCCTCCTAGGGAGATCATTTGCAGCGAAAGAGACCGTCGTATGCTCTCGTTGTGCTCTAGTGGCTAAAGCATCCGCCACCGCATTGGCTTCTCTATAAATGTGGGAGCAAGTCAACGTCAATTGTTCCGCCAGCTGCTTGATATCTATAAATGGATTACCCACTGATAGGGAACTATCTTCCGTGTATGTTGCGGGCTTAACCGGCCTAAATAAATAGGCTAATTTGACCCACTTGTAATAAACGCAAGTGCACGGTGTCCGGGGGCGGAGCCAGGATTGCAGATAAAGGGGGGCAAACAGTGCACAACTATTCAACTAAACCAATTTCAGCAGTGACACAACTCTACCTTCTTCAATTATTAACTTCCCATACCAATTGTTGTAATGAGCAAGCGAAACGAGCGAGGCTTCCGCATTGGACCTATCATCGAGCGATCCTGTGTAGAGTGTGGCAATTTGCTCCAAGATTAGGTACATAATTGGTTCATTTGCAGCAATAGGTGGGAGTCCTAAATATCCGTCGAACGCAACAGAGACGCAGAGGAGCCAGGAAATGGCCATGCCAAGGTAGAATTTCTTGAACGCGGCCGCAGGGAATTATGATAAACAAGATTCAAAATGCATCATTGTACCCATCAAAAATTCAGAAATTCAATGAATGAAAGCTTCTTTTGAACGTGAGAGGGGCAACCTAAATGAAGGGGGGCAAGATACAAATTTAAAGAGGGGCAATATGGAAAATACAAATAGCTTACTGATTTTTTTTTTAAATGATAAGGGGGGCAATTGACCCCCTTAACCAAAGGGTAGATCCGCCCCTGACGGTGTCTAACTGGTAGACAACGGCAAGTACGGGTCGATCCCACGAGGAAAGTGGATGCAATTGAATTTAATAATTTAATTAAACTAATTTGGAGACTAACGGGGTAACAATGTTTTTAAAACTAAACTAAAAATAAATTAAAAATAAGATAAATAAAATAAAAGGAAAAGATGGATTTTGTGGGCTTGGACTCACCAATGAGTTAGCAAAAATATTTAAATCTAAATTACTAAAATTATAAACGAGAAGCTTTAGCGATGAGGATCCCTTGCTTACACCGAAGATGTGATCATTAAAATCCAATTCCAATCATATTAAGTTTCTCACAAACATTAACAATTTATTTCAAGCAAATAAACTCTTAAGTGTCTTTTTAGGGCACACTTAATCAAAGTTCAAGCTTAATAATTTTTAGCACATGCTTTGAATATTGATAAAATGTGAATCTAATTACCAAACATATCAATTTTTAATCGAAAATGAAAGGTGAAAGCAATTTATCAAATTTCTGAAATAAAATTGTAATTAACAATTAAGCATTTAAGTCAGTAAAATAAATTAAAATGAATTATGCAACCCTTTTGGTTTGTCGCAAACTCGATGTGGTGGTACTCAGCAGATCAGCATGTGCTCCGAACACAAATCCCGAGAAAATGTTCCAAAATGCTATGTGGCTGCTCAAAGAAAAGTCGGGGTGCCAATAACCAACTGATTCGAAAATCAGTTGGCTCCCGCAAAAAAAAATAGCGCCTCTGCACTTTCATCTCCAGCGAGCAGCGCCGCTCGCTGCGCCTCGTTTCCGCTCCTCGCGAGCTCTTTCGTCCTCTAACTGGTTCCGGAACCTGCAAAAGAGAGAAAGGGATGGAAGAACAGAGACAAAGATGCGAGGAAAACACAAAAAAAAATAGAGACATAGATGCGAGGACTTCCCTGATTCTGCTCCTGTCGCGGTGGTTGTGCGCCACTGACGCGACGCTCTGTGGTGGTGATCGTGAGAGAGAGAGAGACAGGAAGGAGGCCGAGACGAAGAGAGGCCGGGAGCGGGTGACTGAATTAGGTGATGCTCCCTGTTTCTGCTGCGCGGTTGCTCGGTGGTGGCTGCTGTTCGGGCTGCTGGTGGCGAAGAGAGGGAGACGGGAAGGAGGCCGAGACGAAGAGAGGGCAGTGATGGCGAAACTCGGTGGTGTGAACGGTCTGTCTGGCTATGTCGAGAGGTGGAAATTTGATGTGAAACAGGGTTGTCACGCCCCTGTAACCCTGTTTCACGGTGGTGGTGGTGGTGGTGCTCAGGTGATGGTGGTGGCGGCTGTGGTTGTTGGGTGGTGGCGGAAAAACAGATAGTGGTTGATGGTGGATGGAGGTGGTGATGGTGATGAGAATCACTGTGTGAGGAAGAGAGTTTGATTTTTTGTAATTTTTCTTTTCCCTTCTCTTCCTCCCCTTTCTCACAATTTTCTCTTGTATTTATAGAGAATGAACACAATGAATAGAGATGAGATAAATGGATGATTCATGGAGTGAATCAAGGGATAATTGGGAGAATATTCTTTGGGTTGGATTGGGCTTGGCATTGGGTTTGGATTTATGGGTTAGGTTTTGGGTTTAAAGGTTTGATTTTGGGTTTGGTTTTGAGTTTAGGTTATGGGCTTAGGCTATTCTCATCTCCACTTTCTCTGAAGTCACCATCTGGGATTGTTCAATTCATTTTTCTTCGATTTCTTCATTATTGCTCCAAATTCTACAAAAACACAAAAATTCAATAATTAATCTAAAATAAGATAAAAACAAGGATTAACAAAAATATAATAAGAGGTAATAATGTTATAATTATGTGATTATCAAATACCCCCAAACCTATATTTTGCTAGTCCTCGAGCAAAACAAAGAAAAGAAAATCCTAACTCACTTTCGCAGGCATTATCGATTGCACTTACCTTTGAAAATGTGCAACAAAGCTTTGAACCCCTAGATTACCTCTAGAGGACGAGTTATAGTCTCGTGAGGGTTTCCAGAAAATGTTACCCACAAACATTACTGACTCAACAAAACTTGGTCAAACAATATTTATTTTAAAACTTCAAGATATGCAAGAAACCAACAGTGTCATTTTAGTGTATCAACAAATCTCCAAATAATTTAATATTCTCCAAAGGTTAGTAAACATTCACAATCATCCTCAACTCAATGTGTGTGTGTGGATAGCACTATCAACATAACTTTTCATTTCAGAGTAAAACAATGACTAAATCTCCTGTAGAAAGTTTGTTTTGACTTCAAACCTCTCATGTCACTCACAATAAAGCACTCAGAGATTTGGTATTTCACTCAGTTTATATGTGAGGAAAGAGTAAATAATGGAAAACAATCATCTCACATATAGTATTATGAAGAACGGACTTTTCAAGAATGGAATGAACATGATCTCATGGACAGGAATATCAATAACTTTTGGGGATGTTGAATCAAACACCATAGGTCTTGGTTATTTAAGCTCCACATCTACGGAACCAACCTTTACCTAAGATCAACTAAGACTTTGTTGGGTTGTAACGGGGCTTGGGTAATGGTTAATAAGGAATGTCAAAGGATTCTAAAAATTTTCTAGGAATGTATACACCCATTCACGAACAATTAGGGCTGTCAAGAACAAACCAATGTTGCGCACCATCAATTTTTTCTTCAATCTCACATCTTTATCCTCATTGCCATTCTTCTTCTGATTTTTTTTTTCACATAGAGGATTTATGAAATATCTCATATTTTGCTCTTTAATGCCCTTTTTACACCAAGTATATTCATCCATACACATTCCCAGAAAAGTTGGGTAAAGGTTAATGGGTTAACAAATTAAAGTTATTCTAAGGCTCAAAAGGCTACAAAAAAGGTTAATGTTATGGGTAAGTTAAAAGGCTAGTTAATGGTCTAAGGAAAAAAAATGCCTAGATCATTTCCTAAGTTCGGCTCAGTATTATGACATCTCAATTGAATAAGCCAAGAAGTTCTAGTGTAATAATTCAATTTTGATGTCATTTCCAAAGCAATTTATCAGAAAAATAAGAATAATGAGATCATCAACGAGATAATACGGACTCAAGAAAAATCAGAGTTTATGTATAACCCTCGAAAAAATAGAAAAGTTCAAAACTTTCAGGGTTAAGTCTCCACTATTATTCTAAGGTTTTCTAGTGCATATTTCACTCATCAACTTCAAGTTATGCTAACATGGCTCATGGTGCAAAGATAATTGAGTTGAAAAATCTTATGAACTAGATCTAACTTAAGGATCATACTAAACTTTTAGTCTTTATCAACATACCAATATGTCAAGTTGGCTTGCATTTACTTGAGCATAAAACATTTAAAATCCATTTTCATAATCGCAAAAGACCAAATTTTCTTGACAGAAAAGCATTTTTTTTAAGCATAAGAAAAGAAAATACTACGAAAAATTCACCGACTCATGAACCCTACCCCCAAACCTAATCCAAACATTGTCCTCAATGTTTAACAAAATAATTCTGACAAATGAATGAAATAAGTACATGAGAGGAGGTTAGAACAGTATTACCGCGGTGAAGATTTTACCAATTTCCACAAGTAATCCACCGATGAGAGCTCAGAGACAAAAGAATTATGGATTAGTTAATTGAAATAGATAAAAGACACACTCTACATGCATTCTTACAACAAAATTTGGGTTGTCTCCCAGTAGCGCTTGGTTTAACGTCATCAGCCCGACAAAACCCAAAAGATCCTCAATTCTGATACACAGAGTCCTCTAATAGATCTTCTAATCGAGGTAACTCTAAGAATGGCTTAAGTCGTTGACCATTTACCTTAAATACATGGCCATCCTTAGGGGTAAATATCTCCACAGCTCCATGTGGGAACACTGCTTTCACAATATAAGGTCCAGACCACCAAGATCTCAACTTTCCAGGAAAAAGTCGTAACCAAGAGTTGAACAACAAAACTTTTTGAGATGGTTCAATGGACTTACGAAGAATGGATTTATCATGAAATATCTTCGTTCGTGCTTTGTAGATTTTGGCATTGTGGTACGCATCATTTCGGATCTCTTCCAACTCATTAAGTTGAAGCTTACGATGCGACCCAGCCTTGACCATATCAAAATTGAACGTCTTGATGGCCCAATATGCACGATGTTCCAATTCCACAGGCAGATGACATGCTTTTACAAAAACAAGCCTATATGGAGACATTCTAATCGGGGTCTTAAATGCTATTCTATAAGCCCATAGAGCATCACTCAGACGTTGAGATTGGTCTTTACGATCTGGTCTGACTGTCTTCTCTAGAATGTTTTTAATCTCCCGATTGGAAATCTCAACTTGCCCACTTGTTTGTGGATGATAGGGGGTGCCCACTTTATGAGTGATGGAGTATTTCTTTACTAATAGCTCGAACGGTCTATTGCAAAAATGAAAACCACCGTCACTTATAATGGCACGCGGAATACCAAAACGAGAAAAAATATTATCTTTCAAGAATCTTACCACAACCCTGTGGTCGTTTGTTTTACATGGTATCGCTTCTACCCATTTGGACACATAATCCACAACAACAATGATGAAAAGATTGCCAAACGAAGGCGGGAATGGTCCCATGAAATCAATACCCCAAACATCAAAAATTTCAACCACGAGAATATTAGTAAGGGGCATCATGTTGCGACGAGAAATGGAACCCATTCGTTGGCATCGATCACAAGTGGTGCAAAAGGCATGAGTATCTCGAAAAAGGGTAGGCCAATAAAAACCACTCTGCAAAACTTTTGCAGCTGTCTTTCTAGAACTAAAATGACCACCACAAGCTTGCTAATGACAAAATGAGATGATGCTGTGAAATTCACTCTCAGGAACACATCTCCTGATAACCTGATTAGGACAATACTTGAACAAGTATGGATCATCCCAGAAGAAATGTCTAACCTCAGCAAGAAATTTGGATCTATCTTGTTTAGACCACTTAAAAGGAAGTTGACCTGTAACAAGATAGTTCACGATATCTGCATACCAAGGTAATTGGGAGAGAGTAAATAATTGCTCATCAGGAAATGATTCATTCAATGGTAAATATTCGCTAGATGACTCTACCAGAAGTCTAGATAAATGGTCAGCTACAACGTTTTCCGAACCTTATCCCGAATTTCAATATCAAACTCTTGTAGCAATAGGACCCATCGAATTAAGCGAGGTTTAGCATCTTTTTTAGAGAAAAGATACTTTAACGCCGCATGATCAGTAAAAATAATTACTTTGGATCCTATAAGGTAAGACCGAAATTTGTCTAGAGCAAAGACTACAACTAATAACTCTTTCTCATTGGTAGAGTAATTAAGTTGTGCATCCTGTAGAGTTCTACTAGCATAATAAATGACATGTGGCTTTTTGTCCAATCGTTGTCCTAGGACAGCTCCGAGTGCAAAGTCGGAAGCATCACACATAAGCTCAAAGGGAAAGTTCCAATTAGGAGATTAGATGATTGGAGCTGAAGTCAATAATTGTTTAAGCTTCTCAAAAGCTTTGAAACAATCTTCATCAAAAACAAAAATCGCGTCTTTAGCAAGTAAATTGCATAAAGGACGAGCGATTTTGCTAAAGTCTTTGATGAATCTCCGATAAAATCCAGCATGGCCTAGGAAAGATCTAATTTTCTTAACCGTCTTTGGATACGGAAGACTCAAAATTAAATGATGTAGACATTCATCAAATGAATCACCAAATACTGAGAAATCATCCATAAACACCTCGAGGAACCTCTCAACCATATCGGAAAAAATACTAAGCATGCACCGCTGAAAAGTAGCGGGTGCGTTACACAATCCAAAGGGCATCCTCCGATATGCGAAAGTACCAAAGGGACAAGTGAATGTGGTCTTCTCTTGATCCTTGGATGCAATGGGGATTTGGTTATAACCGGAATACCCATCAAGAAAACAATAGTAATCATGTCCGACTAACCTTTCAAGCATCTGATCAATGAAAGAAAGAGGAAAGTGATCCTTCCTTGTGACCAAGTTCAACTTACGATAATCAATACATACTCGCCACCCCGTGGTCATGCGGGTTGGTACTAATTCATTCTTGTCATTCTTGATTACCGTTACCCCTGACTTCTTTGGGACAACTTGAACAGGACTAACCCAAGGACTATCCGAAATTGGGTAGATTATACCCACATCCAACAATTTGAGCACTTCGGCTCGGACAACTTCCTTTAGATTAGGATTAAGTCTACGTTGCATTTCACGGGATACTTTGGCATTATCTTCGATATGAATGCGATGCATGCAAACGATTGGACTTATTCCTTTAATATCCGCGATAGTCCACCCAAGTGTTGTTTTATATTCTTTTAAAACATCTAACAATTTTTCTTCTTGTTCTTCATTCAATGCAGATGAAATAATAACAGGTAAGGTATTGTCAACACCTAAAAATGCATACTTGAGGTTGTCAGGTAATACTTTTAGGTCGAGCTTGGGTGGTTTTTCAATGGAAGGGACTTGTTTTGACTCACTGAGTGGAAGAGGTTCCACCCTAGGCTTCCATTTATAACTTGTTTCCATTATAGGGGTAGAGTCAAGCAAAACATTGACTTCCCTGATGGAATCATTAATATCTAAGTCTAAATTAAAATGAGTCAAACAAGCCTCTAAAGGATCATTAAACTGAGGAAATGAATGTTCCACCAATCTCTCAATCATGTTAACCTCAAAGGAATCCTCAGACTTGGGAGGTTGTTGACTTACATTGAATACATTGAGTTCGACAGTCATGTTACCAAATCATAATTTCATGATTCCATTTTGGCAGTTAATGATTGCATTGGATGTGGCCAAAAATGGACGACCCAAAATAACTGGAATGTGACTAGAGGGATTGTGAACATGTTGTGTGTCAAGGACTATAAAGTCCACAGGGAAATAAAATTTGTCAACCTTAATGATCACATCCTCTATCACACCGCGGGGGACTCGGACAGATCTGTCTACCAATTGCAGTGTCACTTGAGTTGGTTTCAACTCACCAAGACCCAATTGCACATATACTGAATATGGCAATAGATTAACACTTGCCCCTAAATCTAACAGTGCTTTCTCAATCATATGATCAACAATCACACATGAAATAGTCGGGCAACCAGGATCTCTATACTTAGGTGGGGTTTTGTGTTGAAGGATGGAGCTGACTTGCTCAGTTAGGAAGGCTCTTTTGTGCACATTCAGTTTTCGCTTTTGTGTACACAAATCCTTCAAAAACTTGGCATAAGAGGAAACTTGCTTAATGGCCTCGAGTAATGGAATATTGATTTGAACTTGTTTAAAAATTTCCATTATATCGTTGGCATTTGTATCTTTCTTCGCCGGAGCTAACCGTGATGGAAATGGTGCTCTAGGCATATAGGATGCCTTGGTGGGATCAGAGTCAAGATGATGATCCTCTTGAGAAGATGAGGCTTTATCAACCTCCTTATCAGATGGAGGTGTGACTTGCTTTGGCATGGATTGGGATTCAGGATCAATCAAATTAGGCATTCTAATTTGGTTGTCAACTTGTTTTCCACTCCTAAGGGTGATGATAGATTTGACATCTTCATTGCGTGGCTGAGATGTACTGCCTATTTCGAATTGGCCCTTAGGATTTTGAATAGGTTGACCAGGGAATCTTCCTGCTTCTCTTTCAAGAAAGGATTTTGCTATTTGACTCACAGTCATCTCAAGCTTTTGGATGGCTTGAGATTGTTGTTGAGAAGTAGCTCTTAGTTTGGTGATAGCCTGAAAGTTCTGTTCAAGTATGGTTTCTGTTCTCTGCATAAATTGGTTCAATGTATCCTGAAAACTCTGAGTGTTAGAGGGAGGTACATCTTGATTGAATTGATGCCTATTAGCAGGAATTGGAGCTCGAGGAGCTTGAGGGATAACAACTGGGCCTCCTTGATGTTGACCATGGGCCCATGAGAGATTAGGATGTTTGGCTAAACCTGGATTGTAAAAATTTGAGTGTGGATTATAACCAGATTTCCTAAAGGTATTGAATGCATTGACTTTCTCAGCAAAATAAGCAGGGTACTCATTTTTCAAGCAACAGTCTGATGTGGAATGACTAGAACTTGAACATGCAGCACAAACCTCAGATGGAAGATTGGTTTGGAATGATGGCTGAGACTTTTCCAGATATGCATCAATCTTCTGTGCCATTGTCATTACAACTGCTTCCAACCTTGAAGAAGGAGGAAGATGAGGAGTAGATGATGTATCCCTTACTTCATACAAACCACCCTTTCGCCTATCCGAGTCTTTTCTTGAATAATCCCATTGTTGAGAATTTTCAGAAATAGCTTCAAAGAATTCCCAATCTCATTAGCACTCATCTTCATAAGTGACCCACCACTAGTTGCGTCAATCATTCGACGGTTTTGAGGGGTTAACGTGTCTTGAAAGTATTGAACCAAGCGCCACTTTTCAAAGTTGTGATGGGGACACCTAGCAATGAGTTCATTGAATGTTTCCCAACATTCATAGAAATGCTCACCCTCTTTCTGTTGAAAATTAGATATATCTCTTCGGATGGCATTTGTTTTATCAATAGGAAAATATTTTGTCAAAAATTTTCCTGATAGGGCATCCCAAGTGTCGATGGTTCTAAGGAGTTTAACCATGACTTCGCCCTATCTTTTAAAGAAAAGGGGAACAGCCTAAGACGAACTGAATCATCAAAAAAATTGGGATATTTCAGAGTAGCACAAATGTCAAGAAACTCTTTGACATGAAGATAGGGATCCTCTTTTTCTATACCATAAAAGGAAGGCAAAATGTGGATAATTGATGGTTTTAGCTAAAAGCTACTTGCAGTGGTCTCAGGTAAGACAATGCAAGATGGGGTGTTATTGGAACGTGGAGAGAAATAATCCTTAAATGCTCTCTCCCCAGCCATTTCAATGGTCTCACTCGACAAGGAGAAAGATTCTAGAAGGTCAATGGGGACTTTAAACAACTCTACAGGACCCTCTCGAATTAGTCTACCTCTTGAATCTCGTTCCCAAATACGCATAAACAGGTATACACCAAGTGAGGTTTGAAATGTTTACTAACCTTTTTAAAAAAATCACGCACAGACTCAAACACAATCAGCAACCAATTGATGCACAAGAAAAAATGCCTCCCTAAGCAATCAGTGTTTTTGAGATTAATTATCATTTTATCTTTGGGGGACAGATTATTTCTTATGTAGTCTTTATATCAGAGCAATGGGTGCTACAAGATGATCCTAAGAATGTATACTTTACACCACAAAGTTCAGAATCAGTAGGCTAGAGTTTTGTTTCAAAGAAACCGGATTGTCGCACAAGAGAAAGAGGTCACAATGGTCCAATTAAGTACTTCCTTGTGCTACTGCTCTGTAAGCCAATAGATGTGAGAACGATATGATGTTAAATGCACACTTGAGGCTTGTGTTCCTAACCCAAAACTGTTAGTTACACCAATCCTTCTTGTGGATCGTAGCTTACTTATGACTCGGCGTACCGGGTAAATTACCCTTGTGGCAGTGGCCTCTCGGAGTTCATTGAATGATTAAACCCATCATCACTTTTAGCAGCGGTCAACACAAAAATTATTGGATTCACTTTGGTCTTGGTTGTCTTATGAACACCGTACCTAAAAGATGGCTCGATCTAACTTGCTAATTGATTTTAATTATGTTAGGCTATTGGTTGCACACAGCTGGAGTGATGAGGTGGGGATATCAAGTCCCACCAGTTTCTATTTAGAAGTTGGGTCTGCTTATTATGAATTACTAAAGTTTAGCATCCACAATTACAGAAATTAAACAGCCAATCACAAAATTTCAAACAATTACACAAAGCACCCGGGTCGCTAATACGTTGCGTGTGATAGAAATACTTACAGTGTGTGTATTCCGTTCTGCACAAAAAGTTAACACAATTCAAAAAAAATGTCCGACTTCTTTTTATCCGTTTCACTCAACACACAAGCACATGCAAATAAATTTACTGGTCTTGATCTTAGAAGTCGGATTTCTAAATCACAAGAAATTATTGGATAACAATTAAAATTGTTTCCCTATATTTTCTTTTGACTTAGAGAATTTAGGGGTTTTTTTTTTTGTGATTAAACAAAATGAAAAATAATAGAGTTTTCAAAAATTATTACACACACTCGTAAAACGAGGTGAAAATAAAATTAAAACTCTCCTCACAAAATAAAAAAAACTTTGTTTGATGTTTGCAGGATCGTCCAATTTTCTCGAGAAGCGTGTATTCTGCAAAATCAAACACAAAATGAGTGTAAAAAGAACTTAATAAAATAAAAATAATATTTTTTTTATTTTGAAATTTTTTTTAATTAGTGAAAATAAATCTTAAATTCAATTACACGGCTACCTTCCCTGGCAACGGCGCCAAAAACTTGTTGCGGGTTTAACCGGCCTAAATAAATAAGCCAATTTGACCCACTTGTAATAACCGCAAGTGCACGGTGTCTAACTGGTAGACAACAGCAAGTACTGGTCAATCCCACGAGGAAAGTGGATGCAATTGAATTTAATAATTTAATTAAACTAATTTGGAGACAAATGGGGTTACAGTGTTTCTAAAACTAAACTAAAAATAAATTAAAAATAAGATAAATAAAATAAAAGGAAAAGATGGATTTTGTGGGCTTGGACTCACCAATGAGTTAGCAAAAATATTTAAATCTAAATTACTAAAATTATAAATGAGAAGCTTTAGCGATGAGGATCCCTTGCTTACACCGAAGATGTGATCATTAAAATCCAATTCCAATCATATTAAGTTTCTCACAAACATTAACAATTTATTTCAAGCAAATAAACTTTTACCAAGCATTAAGTGTCTTTTTAGGGCACACTTAATCAAAGTTCAAGCTTAATAATTTTTAGCACATGCTTTGAATATTTATAAAATGTGAATCTAACTACCAAACATATCAATTTTTAATCGAACATGAAAGGTGAAAGAAATTTATAAAATTTCTGAAATAAAATTGTAATTAACAATTAAGCATTTAGGTCAGTAAAATAAATTAAAATGAATTTTGCAACCCTTTTGGTTTGTGGCAAACTCGATGTGGTGGTACTTAGCATATCAGGAGGTGGTCCGAACACAAATCCCGAGAAAATGTTCCAAAATGCTATGAGGCTGCTCAAAGAGAAGCCGGGGATGCCAATAACCAACTAATTCGAAAATCAGTTGGTTCTCGCCAAAAAAACAGCGCATCTGCACCTTCGTTTCCAGTAAGCAGCGCCGCTCGCTGCGCCTCATTTTCGCTCCTCGCGAGCTCCTTCATCCTCCAATCGGTTCTGGAACCTGCAAAAGAGATAGGGATGGAAGAACAGAGACAGAGATGCGAGGAAAACACACAAAAAAAACAGAGACATAGATGCAAGGACTTCCCTGATTCTGCTCCTGTCGCGTGGTTGTGCGCCGCTGACGCGCCGCTCTGTGGTGGTGATCGTGAGAGAGAGACAGGAAGGAGGCCGAGACGAAGAGAGGCCGAGAGCGGGTGACTGAATCAGGCGATGCTCCCTGTTTCTGCTGCGCGGCTGCTCAATGGTGGTTGTTGTTCGGGCTGTTGGTGGCGAAGAGATGGAGACAGGAAGGAGGCCGAGACGAAGAGAGGGCGGTGATGGCGAAACTCAGTGGTGTGGACGGTCTGTCTGGCTCTGTCGCGAGGTGGAAATTTGATGTGAAACAGGGTTGTCACGCCCCTGTTTCACGATGGTGGTGGTGCTCGGGTGATGGTGGTGGCGGCTGTGGTTGTTGGGTGGTGGCGGAGAGACAGATAGTGGCTGATGGTGGATGGAGGTGGTGATGGTGATGAGAATCACTGTGTGAGGAAGAGGGTTTGATTTTCTGTAATTCTTCTTTTCTCTTCTCTTCTCTTCCTCCCCTTTCTCACCATTTTCTCTTGTATTTATAGAGAATGAACACAATGAATCAAGGTAAAATCAAGGGATAATTGGGAGAATATTCTTTGGGTTGGATTGGGCTTGGCATTGGGTTTGGGTTTATGGGTTAGGTTTTTAGTTTAAGGGTTTGATTTTGGGTTTGGTTTGGAGTTTAGGTTATGGGCTTAGGCTATTCTCACCTCCACTTTCTCTGAAATCACCATCTGGGATTGTTCAATTCATTTTTCTTCGATTTCTTCATTATTGCTCCAAATTCTACAAAAAATCAATAATTAATCTAAAATAAGATAAAAACAAGGATTAACAAAAATATAATAAGAGGTAATAATGTTATAATTATGTGATTATCAGTGTATATAGGAACACGGGGCTAACATGAAACTTCCCTTCTACATCACGACTCCTAATTAGATAAGGATCTCCATGAAGATCTATTTCTTAAACTACCATGGATGGCCTGGTCGAACCAGGACTCATGCACTATAAATAAGACATGAGGTTGTAAGCTAAGGTACGCTACAAATTCTCTGTTTACCGCATTACACCTTCCTCATATCCTTGTCTAACTTTAGCATCGAAGTGTCATCGGCTACTACAATGGTGGTCTGTGGCTCACGTGTGTTACTTGTGCAGGTCAGCTGAACTAGGTCAAAACAGGGAGCGAAAAATGACTGCATCAGTTTGGCGTCGTCCATGGGGATGACAAAGTTCCTAGCCTTTCACTAGCATCATCTCCCTACGAAATACAGAGAGATGGTGACCACGTGATCACGGAACAACGAAGAATAAGGGGACATGTCAAATGCTCCGGCTAGCATTGTACCGCCGCTTTCAACAGTTCCGGTTTTGCATGGGCAGCAGACTCACCCCCCCCCCCCACTGACAACAACAACGACGGACCTCAGGATAGATATGTTGTCATGTCAAATATACCAGATCGCTAAAGCGGTGGAGGCTCTCGCCCGACAAAACCCTCTACCTGCTAATTGAAACCAGGAGCAACACGGGCCTCCATCTTTGGAGGATGTCAGAGAGCAAGCACAAGAGAGTCAAGCCCCACTAGTTCCCATTGGACTAGAGGAGGATGTGAAGTTAACGCAGAGCCGGCCGCAAAGGCCAAAAGGATCGACCCTCAAAACCCCCTCCGCAGAAGGGCACACGACCCAGACGTGCTGTACCGTCTCTCTGTCCCACCATTCGTGAATTACATTGTGAATGAGGCCCTTCCGAAGAAGTTCACTCCTCTGAAGCTCGACTTCTACGATGGAACCACTGACTCATTCGACCACCTGCGCCATTACCAGCAAGTAATGGCCTTCAAAAAAGGATCCGAGTCAAAGATATGCAGAACTTTTCCCACCAGCTTGAAGAAGTCAGCACTAAAATGGTTCCATAGCCTCGCACCGAGATTGATCAACTCCTTCAAGACGCTGGCAAAGGAGTTCCTGAGGTGATTCCTCGGGAGTCAGTGTTTCCAAAAAGGCCCACATTACAGACTCTCTCTAAGGCAGAGATCCAATGAGACGCTCAAAGAGTATGTCACTCGCTTCAACAATGAGCTAATACTCATTGACGGTTGCAGCAACAACACAACCGTGACAACTTTCACCGCGGGCCTAAAAGAGGGAAAGCTTTATGAAGAGCTCACCTTGGAACCCCCTTTAGATATGAAGGAGCTCCTCAAGAGCGCCTAGAAGCACATTAGCTTAGAGGAGGTGAGGACCATAAAGAGGGAAACTGAAGGTGAGAAGAAACCCTCTGCTTCGAAGGATAAGAATGAGGGAAAGAGACGCGAGAATGAAGAAATGAGCAAAAGGAAGTGTAGTGACAATAGGTTAGGCCTTGGCCGCTCCAAGCCAGAGAAAGCGTCCAACTACGTTGGATCCAGAGTGTGACACTCTCAATTCTAGCCCGTCGGATGTACTAAACTCCATGAAGAACTGGGAAGATCTGAAGTGGCCCCCGAAACAGCGCGGAGTCCCCCTCCAAGCATGACAACGGCAAATATTGCTTGTACCACAAGGAGAGCGGCCATGACACCAACGACTGCAAGAGTCTGAGGTATGAGATTGAGTATTGGATCCGCAAGGGCAAGCTTAAAGAATTTTTGAACTATGATAAGCGACCATAGCGATCCAAGGAGTGGGAGAAGTCAGTCTAAGAAATAGAGAATGAGACTTCGGGCATAATCTATGTCCTTCATGGAGTCGGACCAAATGAAAACTAATCCCGCAAGCGGACTCTACTAGAAATGCGAACACAACCCGCGGTCGAGGATAGACGCATTTTCTATTCAAGGATTCAAAGCCCCATTCCCGCTTTGACCTTTATGGACAAGGACCTCGAAGTAGTCCGAGCGCCACACAATGACGCACTAGTCATCTCGATTTCCATCTCAAGGTGGGAGGTGAAAAGAACCCTATAGTAGACACAGGGAGCTCACTCAACGTCTTGTTCTACAACGTGTTCCACGGTATGGACTTCAAAGAGGAGAACTTGACGACTTCAGACTACCTGCTGATTGAATTGAGCGGAGAGAAATACTTCTCGATCGGGAAAATAAGGTTAGCAGTAGTTGCATGAGAACCATGCTGCATGAGAACCACAACTGAGAAAGGTCTTTTTTCTAGACTTCATGGTAGTAGACACACCGTCTACCTACAAGCTTATCTTGGGAGATTAGTGCCCTTACAAGGTTTACTGTCTAGTAACCTTTGTAAACGTCAGCGAATCTCAGTAGTCCGCTGAGAATACTAACTATCCACGAGGGCCGGCCGAATTCACTTCAGGGCCAGGATCAATTTCTCCCCGTCAAAAGTCAGTTTATGTCAATTGTTTATTTCCCTTTCTATGGTCAATGTAGAGTTTTAGTTCTTAAAAACTTATGTGATTTGCAATCATTTAAGAAATAAAGAAAGAATTATGAAGACAAACTCTATTGATTACTGGAAAGATGTAACAACAAGCGCCCAGAGCCGGATACAAAATACTACATACTACAAGCATCTGAATCTGGTACGACATGGAGTAAAGATAGACAACCCAACTACGTGAGGAGATCAAAATAAAGCAAAGGTATTCCAAGGTAGACCAAGTGAGCTATCCGGTGCAAGGTATACACAAGCAATAGCAAAGAAATCCAAATGAACGTAGCTCAACCCCTTCCCAAGATCAAGGACAAAGTGACAGAGGGGGCTGAAAGCACAGAGCGGCCGATTGCTCCGTCGAATCACCCCAGAAAAGCAACCAGACAACAGCGATGCAAACCTTACAACGGACGACTGACTTCCTCAAAAGGCATTTTATCTTCTTGATGACTTCCTCAAACGATTTTCGGCCCCATGGAGAAGATATAAGAAGGTAGATGAGGATGGCCACAAGCGACGAAGCAGTCAAGGTCTACCAATGCTGCCAAGCGATGACACTTTTCCCATGCGCAGTACCCAAGGTGACTGAGAGATACCACCCCCGAAAGCATCGCGCATCCGCTAACACTTCAATCAACCATAAGTTAGCAGTGGGAACCGGATATACGCGAGCATTGCGACACGAAGTAACACCAAGCATCTCCCTTGGGAAAAAAGACGTACTTCTTCTTCGCAATATGAGGAGAAATTACAAGATCCCAGGAAATCAACTACGTGCCCACCCAGAACAGGTGACCACGCACAACAACGATCATCATCGTGCCTAATCAGTGCAAATGTCAAAACATTCGAAGATTCCAGAGAGGGAGATCTCCCTTCAACCTTTGAAAAACCCAAAGCATTTTCTTCGAGCAAGAACATTATAGGAGATACACTCTGCAGAAGATAGTGCCTACAACGATTGAAGAACACCATTATATAAACATGATGGTTCACCAAAGGGGCGCTTCAGCATTAACTGTCAAACATTGAATATCATATGGGAAACGAGGATACGACAGTTCCCAATGAAACTGCGCAGATCACGTTCGCCCAATTAATGGCGTTGAACGCAACACCATCAATTGAGTGGGAGTAATTGATAGTCAACCGTCTTGCAGCCTATGTCGTACACTTATTACCACGTGATCTATGTCGGACACATAGCGCAATTTGTGCAAGCAACCCTAGCTCTCCCTTTGCGGGCCCATGGGCTCGGCCCACTATTCAAATAGTATTCTACCACATGTCTGGCACGGGCACTAGAAACCCTAGTCAATCCTGATATACAGATCATACATGTAGATCACCATACGATTTAAGGTAATTTCATCCATACAATGCACAACGCTAGCAGACTTAGGTTTGCACGCCCTCAAGCAGGCGTAAACTCTCTCAAACCAGGTAACTTAGTAAGCCGAGGCTGATGACAATGGATTTTGGTTCATCCTGACACCTAGTTCGCCTAACGTGGATCCCGATGGTTTAGGAAGTGGGAGTCTAATCAGCGCTATCACGCTTGGTAACAACGATTTTCTAGGGATCATCGCTCCCTTCACAGTCGATGATCGTCGAACCCGATTAGGTAAGCCTAGCTGGTAACGACCTGCAACGAAATCTTCTGATCAAAGCCAAGACTTGTAGCCCCCATTGCGCGGGCGTAGATGGTTTGGAAGGTGGGAGCCCAGTCAGTCCCAACCTGATTCCGATGGCTCTCCGCGGGACCACTGCTTTTCACCCTGGTCGTCAAATTACAAACCCCAAACCTATAGTCTCCATTGTGCGATCGTAGATGGTTTGGAAGGCGGGAGCCTAGTCAGTCCCGAACTGATTCCGACGGTTCGCCGCGGAACCATGGCTATTCACCCTGGTCGCTGAATTACCAATCCTTGACTTGTAGCCCCCACTATGCGAGTGTAGATAGTTTAGAAGGTGGGAGCCTAGTCAGTCACAAACTGATTTCGACAGCTTGCCACGAACCACTGTTTTTCAGCGTGGCCGTCGAAAACCCCCTAATTTGTAGCTTAATGCACACAGGTGTAGATGATTTTGAAGGTGAGAGCATAGTCAGTCCCAAACTAATTTTGACGGCTTGCCGTGGTGCCACTACTCTTCAACTTGGTCGCTGAACCCCTTCGTCTCAAACTTGTAGCCCCCACCGCACAGGTATAGATGGTTCAAAAAGTGGGAGACTAGTCAGTCCTTGACTGATGTCGACGGCTCACCACGGGACCACTGCTCTTTAGCATGGTCGCCAAATCCTTATTACTCGAACTATGTTCAGACATAGATGGTTTGGAAAGTGGGAGCCCCAAGCAGCTCGCCACGTGACCACCGCTCTCCTTCAAAATAGCGGCCGCAAAGATAAATCCCAGCACAGTCAGTGTCTTTACGCTCAAATGGACTGGCATTCTATTACTAGCAATGGCCACTCACGCCGACACATAGATCGTCCATCCAATGCCAAGATAGAGGCTACGTAGAATGTCAGCTCGAGCTTACGACGCCTGACTCGGTACAAATTCTCCAACGCGTACGCTCGGCTATCGCAACTCACCTATGGCAACAGCCGCAGCCGACGAAATAGACAAACAAGATAAGCCTCCAACATCTTACCTTCAGGACAAGACACAGCTCAGGTAATGCAGCCATTGGCTAAACTGTCTGCAACATGCCCACTATCGGACATGACTATGCAACAGCGGCTCTGAGTCATTCGCAGCGCAAATGGTCAAGCTCTCAGCATCAGACAGACCATTCGACTTTCTATCAATCCAACCAACCTATGCCAAAGTAAGACGACAAAGCGAAATGGAAAAGGCACGATAGGGACAACGAATACAAAACACAGTCAAGATAAAATTGTTTTCATTAACAGACAAAGCAAAATGGGTACAAGTACACAAAGTTTACTCTCAATCAGGAGAAGGTACAGAAACAGAATAGCTAAGCTTAACAAGGGAAGGGGCAGGGGTCGCGTCCATACGCATTACAGCCTGAGCATCAAGGTCCGAACCGCCCTCTTCATCCGACGACGCTAAGGCAACGGACAAGTCTACATACGACATCTTCTTATATCGGCCAAGATCCCATTCCGGATGCCCCCCATTCATCAGTGCTAGCAGCTCCAATCTGCCGTGTACGACCCAGTGGAACTCGCATTTGTCCTGTTTCTGCAGAAGTTCTTCCTCTCGTGCATTCGCATCAGCAAGTTCTCGCTCCAACAGCTCCAACTTGCCAGTCAACGCATCAACCTGAGAATGCTTTGTAGCCAAATTTCTATTCACAACGCTGAGCTCGTGTGTTACCAATTTGAGCTGGTCCTCGGCCTTTCTTGCCTCCTGAGCATTAAACTCCACATCAGACTCTAATTTTTGCTTCTAAGCAGCCCATTCAGCCTCATTCAAAACATTCTCTTCAGTGAGAGATCACATTACAAAACGCGCCTCAGCTGCCGCTTCCTGCGCGACCTCCATGTCTTGGCGGGCCCGGTCCAACTCCTATTTGAATATGTCCCTCGCAGACACCGCCTCCGCTAGATCACCCACAAGGCTTCCACAGCTGATTACTCTGACCTCTTCTCTTCAGCCTACTTCCTCAGCTGCTTAATTTCATAGAGCACATCGAAATACAACGCTTGCATGTGCGAGAAGACACGCTCCATGGTGTACACCTTCTTACGAGCCACTCGACTTCTGTTACAGCAACATACCCAGCATAAGGTACTTTAAACCCTTATCCATACGCCCCTCTAGCGTATCATCATTGGATTTCGGAGCGTAATCCATCAGCCAGCTATGACACCTACTTATATGCTTCCTCGAAGCATACTCCACGTCAACCTCCCGATGCCCGACTTGGGTGCTCATCTTTATTAAGTCAGGCGGAAAAAGGTTGATCCTCACATCCGGATGAAGCTCCTCTGGATTAGGAATCACACTGGCACCACCCTTCGAAGTCACCACTGTTCCCAAGCTTTCCTCCGCAACTTTTCCATTCTCATGAACAGCCGACCCTAGTGCAAGACGACTTAACAGGATACGGAGTGAGTTATCCAAAAGACCCTCCAACACCTCGAGTTGTAGCCTGGAACGAGACGGTGAACAATACGGCCTACAAGAAACTTGGCATGTGTCACCACGACCACTATCAGACAGCGCACCAGTAGGACGGTCAAGCTCTAAAACCTCGGCCGAATCTTCACGGGAACCTTTTACCAGAGCGATACCGCACAAATGATTAGCACGCAATCAAGTGCAGTGAAACCAGAAGAAAAATTTGTACTTACGAATTGGTCTGAACTTTCGCTCAAGCGGATGACTCCTGAACTGGAAGTACTTTGAATCCGTGGGGGCCAAGAAGCAATACTTCTGCCAAAACCTGAAGTCATCTGGCAGATTCACGAAGCAAGATGGGATGTCATCTTACAGACAGAGTTACTCTTCAACCGAGGAGAAGTCAACAACTAGATCATTCGTGGAGTCACGCGGACGCCAGCTTCCTTTGCCCTAATCAGAATGAGAATGATGATCATGTATCCATTAGACCACAACTGGGTCGAAGGAATCCCAAGGAAGTCCAAGAATTCTCAAATCACATACAGAACGGGAAAGCGTACTCCAATTTGAAGCATCCCCCGGTGCAAGCAGATGAACCCCGTCGGTGGTGACAATGGCGTCTGGTCGCCCTTTAGAACAAACAATGGCAGGTCCTCAGAAACCCCAAACTTCGTACGGATTTTAGCAAGATCGGTTTCAAAAAGCAACCTATCTTCAAAAAATTCAAGGCCCCTGGCCAAGGTTGCGTCATCAAGAAGGTTTTATTGAGCCATGAAGAAGACAAACAAACTTTCTAATCAGAAGATGAACAAAACAATATTTTCAAAAGCAAAGGAAATAGAAGGGTCAGACTCTGCACAGCGGATGACCTAAATAGGGATTAGGTTCCCACCTCTTTTCCACTGAATCGATGCACGTCAATAAATGTAGCGCGCGACTCAAGCAATGATTCAGACTCAATCATCATTAGCGGTGTATCTTTTCAAGAGATGACTTAGCGAACTGATGTGACGACCCACTAACTCGGGGAGAGTAGCTTATGATACTCCAAAATGGTCACATCCCTGAGCCATACACGTGTCATGATGATCTTGAGAAACTACGGGCCCAGCGTCAGCCCGACACTGATCCGGCCCAAGCGGTTTTAAGCCCGCCCAATGCAGTATGCTAAACTGACCCAAACTCTTATAGCTCGCTACGCCCACGTGTCTCACAACTATCCTCAATACCCGTAGGGCCTACTAAGGCAAGTATCTCGA
The DNA here is from genome assembly GCA_963556465.1 of Berberis vulgaris. Lineage (NCBI taxonomy): Eukaryota > Viridiplantae > Streptophyta > Magnoliopsida > Ranunculales > Berberidaceae > Berberis > Berberis vulgaris. The sequence goes on along the minus strand of OY747135.1, from coordinate 59,157,537 downwards.
GAATCAGCTTCGAAAAGGCAACTACAACAACTCTCTGCTTCCCACTAGGAAGCAAACATTAGAGTACATATCACGCAGGAAAACTTCCTCTTACAGATTACCCACTAATAGGAAACTATCTCTTGCGTATCTAGGAGCACAAGGCTAATAGGGAATTTCTCTTCTATAACACGACTCCTAATTAGATAAGGATCTCCACGAAGATCTTCTTCCTAAACTACGCCATTGATGGCCTGGTCGAACCTGGAATCCTGCACTATAATTAAGACATGAGGTTAGTAAGCTAAGTTATGCTACAAATTCCTTGTTACCGCATTACACCTTCCTCAGATAACTAACTGACTTCAGCATCGGAGTGCATTTGGCCACCACAACGATGGTTCATGGCTCATGTGCGTTATCTGTGCAGATCAGCTAGACTAGGTCAAAGCAAGGATCGGAAAATGACTGCAACCAATTTAAGCTGAACAAATGGATGGAACCTGATGAAGTCAATTTTTGTTTCCTGCTTGACCTGCTGACCTACACAAGGAACGCACATAAGCCACGGACCACCGATGTGGTGGCCGATGGCACTCTGATGCTAAAGTCAGACAGGGCTCTAAGGAAAGCTTAAAGCTATAAACAAGGAATTTGTAGCGTACCTTTATTTTCAACCTTCGATCTTATTTATAGTGTTGGAGTCCTGGTTCGGCCAGGCCATTGGTAGTGTAGTTTAAAGAAAGAGATCTTCCTGGAGATCCTTATCTAATTAGGAGTAATCTTGTAGAGGAAGTTTTCTATTTAGACTTGTGTTCCTAGATACGCGGGAGATAGCTATTCATTGGAATGTTGTCCATATGTGGAAATTTCCGCATACGACGTATACTCTGGTATTTACATCCTAGCTGAAGACGAAGTACTGCTGGCTTGCTTGTCCGAAGCTGATCCCCGAGATACTTGCCTCAATAGGTCTTACGGGTATTAGGGATAGTTGTGAGACGTATGGGCTTAGCAGGACAATAATTCGAGTCCATCTAGCAGATTACACTTTGCGGGCTTGATGCCGCTTGGCAAGATCAGTGCTAGACTGATGTTTGGGCTTGTTATTCCTAGAGATCACCATGACATGTGTACGGTGTAAATGAAAATACATTTCGGTTTAACATCATTTGCTCCCCCCGAATTACTAGGCCACCTAGTTGGTCCACTAAGTCACTTCTCAAAAAGATACGCATGATCATGATGGTTGAGTCTGAACCGTTACTTGAGCAGCACACTTCATTAATTAAGTGTGCGTCGGATCAGTGGAAAAAAGTTAGAAATCAATCTCTATATAGATCCTCATTTCTGCAGAGATTGACTCTTTCATTTCTTCATTTTTAGAAACACCGCTCTGTTCAGCTTTTGATTGAAAGCTTGTTCACTTTTCCCATGGCTCGCCAGAATCAACTCGACAATGAGCTTTTTGCTAGGGGTCACCAGTTCTTTGAAGATAGGTCGGCCTCCGAATTGAGCCTGGCTGAGATTCGGAAGACATATGGGATCCCTGAAGACCTGAAATTCTTCACATTGGGTGCTGATCAGAGCCAATGTTTCCTCCGGAAGGATTCGTCTGTTTGCACCATGGCATGCTCTAGAAGGGCGTCTGTTTTCCTGTAATTTGCGAGATTTGAAGCTTTCTGGAATTCCTTGGTATCCTTTTTGCCTAGTTTGGTACCGAATGGGTATAGGATTGTTCTCCTTATATTTATCAGGGCAAAGTACGCTGGTGTCCGAGTGACTCCGAGGGTGATTCAGTTATTAACTTCTCTTTGACTAAACAATCACACCGTGTGTGAGATGAAGTCACTGGCTTGCTTCGGAAAAATGTCGGATGACTTCAAGTTCTGGTAAAATAACTACTTCCTGACTCCTTCGGACCCGAAGTATTTCGAGTTCAATGGTCACCCGCTTGAGCAGGGGTTCAGGCCACTTCGTAAGTATAATTCTCCATCTGTTTCCGTTGTGCTGATTATATGTTGATTTTTACGTGTGTTCTCTGTAGGGAGGTTCCCCACTACTCTTCTTTCCTCGATGGAGGAAGTTGTTGCAAAGGCATCCCATGGCATGCCTCGAATGAGAGTGGAGGTTGTGCACTTCAAATTTTAGGCACAATGGGTTATGAGCCCATTGGCATGTGGCTCCCACTCTTTTCAGAGTGTCGAAGGTTTAGTGTGAAGGTAGAACTTCTTCCAAGAAGAAGAAGGCCTTGAAAGGTAAGGTTTCCAATCTGTCAGACACGGAGGGGCTTTCTTAGACACTTGCTTCCTTTATTGGCTCGAAGGTCTCGCACTAGGGATGAGCCTCCTTCCATATAGTCCGCTCCATTGAGGGAGGATCGTGATTCTGACCTGTCCGCCGAGGTGAAGGTTGTTGCATCTGATTTGGAGAAGGACCACCTACGGCTAGCAGGGGTTGATGACGCGTCGAAGTTGAGTACCGAGTAGGCAAAAGCTTTGAATAAGAAGCTAATGCTGGCTGTTGTCGCGGCTTCTACTAATACTAAATAATCCAAGCCTATTTTACTGGAAGGCTTTGATAAAGATTTGTCTGTGGCCTTCGAGTTCTCTCGTCCTGCTAGTGGATCGTCTGACAGTGTCCATTGCAGTGTGGACCCTCCTTGCAGTTAACATTTCCCTTCTCTCCCTTCGGATTCTACCAAGTTGGATCACAATAGAGGGTCGGCTACTAGTGACAAGGGGGAGGCAGTGGATGAGGGCTCAGGTGTGGTGAAGACTACAAAGGGTGGTGCTAGTGTAATTCCTCATCCGGGAGAACTTCATCCAGACGCGCAGATGACTCTGTTTACTCTGTATGTAGTAAATCTGAGCAACCAAGACTGGCACCAGGAGGTTGACATTGATTATGCTTCAAGGAAGCATATCAGCAGGCATTATAGCTGGCTAGTGAACAGTGTTTTAAAGCTAGAGGAGGATACACTGAGAGATCGTATGGACAAATGGCTGAAACATCTTATGTTGGGGATGTCGCATCTGAGCCAAGTGGTCATTGTTGGGATGGAAGTTGAGGCGGCCCACGAGAGGGTGTATACCATAGAGCGCATCTTCTCTAATATGTAGAAGTTGTATTATGATGCACTCTTTGAGATTGAATCGCTGAGAAAGCAGCTTGAAGAGAGGAGGCTTGAACAATCAGCCACTGATGCTAAGGCCCAAAGTGTTCGTCTGGAAGCCTTTGAGTCTAATTTAGCAGAGGCGGTGTTCGCCAATGATAAATCCATAGAAATGTTGAACTTGGTCCGTCGTGGCTTAGAAGTTGCGCAGGAAACTGTGGCTAAAGTGCGCTCTAAGTTGCGATCTCTTACTGAGGAGAATACTAGGAAGAAATCTGAGCAGGTTGTCCAGAGGCTGATGTTGAATTCAATGCTAGGGAAGCAAGAAAAGTTGGGGAGCAACTCCTTCTAGTGCAGCATGAACTTAGCGCAGTTAAAGACAACGATTGTCGCCTTGATAGTAAAGTTGGAGCTACTAAAGCATGAATTTGTTGAAGCACAAACGCTCAAGGAAGTGTTTCTCAAAGTGCAAGGCACATTTGAATTTCGTAGGATCGTGCATGGGAGGTTGGAATTACTGGCGTTGATGAAAGAATAGCATCCGGACTGTGACCTTTCTTACCACAGGAAGGTGTCTTTTGCGAATTTCAGAGATATCTCTTAGCTGTCAAAGAAAAAGGGCAATCCAGATGATGGCGCTCAGGCTGAGACACGCACGGATGCATCTCCTGCTTCTTCTCATGTTAAACTTAGTTCCTCTGTATTTGTACCTCCTCCTGATGAGGAGTGACTTTTGTACAACTGTACCTTTTGTCTAGACTGCTAATGAAAACAGGTTTCTTTCCAGTATACTTTGTACCCGTTATTTCCTATCCCCTTGTCGCATGTTTTCCATTTCATCTTGTCGTTTTATTTTGGGTTAGCAGGGAGCGGTGTAGTCTATCCACTTTTGAGAGATCGACCGTTTATGCCTCGAATAATTTTGACATGTATTTCCATGAGTTCTCAAAATTGCCATCACGTAGTTCTGCATAATAGTGAGCATTTTGTATGATGCGGATGGTTTGGCAGTGTGCTACTTTGCCCAGACTGTAGCTCATCCTTGAAGTAGGCCATTAGAGACTCAAGTTATGTATTGGACCGTCGGTTGCACTCGTTGGCATGAGTGAACTGTTATAGTCGAGCACATGTGTTGTTGTCTGTAGTTAAGCAAAAGTGTTTGGCCCGAGTTAGGTTTCGTAAGCTCGGGCTACTTTGTCGTGTAGCATTCGTCCACGCTTAGCGAATTAGTTTTCGGTTCGACTCAAGCAGTCATTGCCGATAATGAGATGTCAACCCATGCATGCGTGAAGATGTTGACTGAGCTATAATCAGATTCAACAACCACTATTCTGAGGAAGAGCAGTGGTCCCGTGGCAAGCCGTCAGCATCAGTCGAAACTGACAAGGCTCCCACCTTCCATACCATCTACACCCGCGCAGAGCAGGCTAAAGACTTGTGATGAGAAAATTTGTGGACCATGGTCTGTAAAAGAGCAGTGGTCCCATGGCAAGCAGTCAACATCAGTCGGAACTAACTAGGCTCCCACCTTCCAAACCATCTGCGTACACTCGCGCGGAGCGAGCTACAAATTTGGGAGTTGGAAATTTGGCTACCATGGTCTGTAGAATAGTAGTAGTCCCGTAGAAAACCATCGACATCAGTTGGAACTAACTAGGCTCCCACCTTCCAAACCATCTACATCCACGCGCAGCAAGCTACAGATTTGGGAGCTGACAAGAAACTATAGTCATCAGTCATCACTGACTAAGCTTACCTAATCGGGTTTCATCGTCCGCGGAGGGGACGATGATCCCTGGCGAGTCATCGTCGCGGGAGACACTCAAGCAAACCCACTTTCGACACTCATGAAACCCCCCAAAAATGTCCAAACTTGACATCCTTCCACCTAACATCAAACTTATGGCATAAATCCACTTTTAGGTGCATTGATGAAGTAATCTACTAGGCCATTCACACAGATGAACTTAACAAAATGAATGGAGTTAATTTTGTATTGATAATCTTATTTGATTGCCAACTTTTTGTTTGCTTGAAGAAATATGTAGGTACGGATACATTTTTTAAAAATGATCGAAGGCAAGACCCATGTTATCTATATTACAAAATCTTAGCTATATTTTCTTTTCTTATTGTGAATGCTTTTAGATAGGATTGGTCGTGGAGATTTCTGAAGTGTACATTGTGTGAATTCCTTACAGTTGATCGCGGTGTTTTCTAAGTGCTTTGGCTATTGCTTTTAAGTTCCCAGTGTCAGATTTGGAATTGTATTTCTCCTAAGCTAGCAAGGAAATGTAAATATTTTACCAACAAAAAAAAGAGGATCATGCAAGAATGGGTTGGGATCGTTCTTCTTCAGTTAAGCCTTCTACTTCTACCAAAGAGAAGATCCCAAATAACATAACAATCTTCATCTGGTCAGTCTATTTACTGGCGGACTGGATGACTAGATTTTACCTTAGGTTCATTTCAAACAGCCAAGGTGGTGATGGCTGTGAGTGACCTTCTTTGATCACCTTCTCCCATTTCATTGTCAAGATCTCAAATCTGGTAAAATAACTCACCTTTCTTTCCTTTCCCTTTCAGCCTGTTTGCTTGCAGTAGTAAATAGTACCTCTTTCAAGATTTGACCCATTGGTTAATTTCTTATGAAGAACACATAAAGGCTTGATAGCACCTAAATTTTGTTCTTTGCTACAAGTTTAAGGTCTTGCATTGCCTATGGAGATTTACTTATTTAAACTTTTGCAAACTAATTGTTTGAACAAACATCATTTTTAGTGTTAGTATTATCACTCTATCATTACACCAAAATCTGTTTTCTTATGAGTTTATACTGTGCATTTGGTCTAGCATTTGATAGGACGTACTAGCTGAAGAGTTCTTTGGAATCATTTATGCAATGATATTAGTTCCCCAATTTTGTTCTTTAAAGTTATTGATGCATCAGTTTCCATTCTCCTTGACCTTGACCGGCACAAAGAACACACGTGAGCCAAAGACCATTGTTGTGGCGGCCAATGGCAATCCGATGCTTAAGTCAAACAAGGCTTAAGAAATGGGTAATGCTTAATACTGGGTTATGTAGCATACCTTAGTTTCTCAACCTTATGCCTTATTTATCATGCGAGAGTCCTTGTTCGGCTATGCCATTGGTGGCATAATTTAAGGAAGGATATATGTTTAGAGATCATTTCCTTGTTGAGAGTCGTCCATGCAGGAGAATTTCCCTACACGAGTTATACTCTAACATCTGTTAGGGATTCTTCCCTTATGGAGTGTTATCCATGCAGGAGAGTTTTCATGCATGACTTATACTTTGGTATTTGTTTCCTAGTAGGAGTCAATGTGTTGTTGGCCTGCCTATCTTAAGTCAAACTTCTAGATACTTGCGTTATTAGGTCTTACGGATACTGGGCTTGACATATGACTTATGAGCCTAATAGAGCACTGCCGATTGGGTCAAACTTTCGGGAACCTTCTTCAGTGGGCTTGGAGTTATCTGGGCTCTGCCAGATTGGGCGTTCATCTAGGCCCACTTTACTCTGTTAATGAGATAATCATGCCACATGTACGGTGTGGATTGTAAGACGGTTTGATTTATCATCAGCTACTCCCTCCGAGTTAGTGGGCCAGCTTGTCGGTCCACTAAGTCATGTCACGAGGGCCGTCATGATGATTGAGTCTGAATCATCTCCTTGAGCCGTGCACATCATTAATTGGATACGCGGGGCTAAAAAAAAGGGAATCCTTGCTTATATATAAGTCCCTTCCTTGCAGAGTTTAGTTTCTTTACTTTTGCAATTTCTCAGAGACCATGCTTTGTTGTTTCGCTTTTGTGTTTTTGCTCTGCTCAACTTCCGCTTCGCAAGCATAATCGAAAGTTCATACATTCTTCCATGGCGGGCCAGAATCAACTTCCCGATGAATTGTTCGATAAAGGCCGTGAGTTTTTCAATGAGCGGTTGATTTCAGAGGTGAATCTGGTGGACCTTTACGAGATTTATCGAATCCCCGAGGACTTGGAGCTCTTTACATTGGGAGCTGGTCAAACGCCTTTGTCTCCACCGAGAGGATTCATTTGTTTGCACAGAGGTATGCTTCAATCAGCGTTTGTTTTCCTATTATCGAGGAAATTTGGCACTTCATGGTGTACCTTGGTATTCTGCCCGCTTAGCTGGTGCCAACGGGTATAGAATTGTGAGCGCTATTTTAATCAGGGTGAAGGATGTTGGTCTTCGAAAGTCTCTAAGGGCGATCCAATTGCTCACCTCTCCTCGGTTGAACAAGCATGTTGTGTGCGTGTTGTATTCGCTGGCTTGCCTGGACAAGTTGCCTGACGATTACAAGTTCTAGTAGAAGTATTGTTTCATGGCTCTTGTAGACTCAAAGTATTTCAAGCTTGACGGTCATCCGATCGAAGGGAAGTTCAAACGAATTAGTGAATGTAATATCTTTTTTGCTCCCACTCATGTTGATCACATACTAAATTGTTATATGTGCTTGTTGTGGGAAATTTTCCACCAACGCCCCTTTCTCTAGAGGATAAAGAAGTCATGGATCAATTTGGTGACATGTCTTTCATGCGGGTGGAAGATGTTGTGCAGCCCGACAATATCAAGCGCTACGGACTGTGGGCTTACTGGCATGAGACTCCCACTTTCTTCAGAGTTTCGAAACCGAAGCTAGATGGCAGATTTCTTTCGAAGAAGGGGAAGCTTCCGAAGGTCAAGATCCCTAGCCCATTGAGAAGGGAAGAGTTGGATGAGGCATTTTCTTTTTCTTTACTTTCTAAGAAGCCTCATACTGCGTCTGCTGATACACCAAAACAGTCCCAACTCTACGCCATACACGTGTCATGATGATCTCGAGGAAAATAGGCCCTAGCGTCAGCTCAACATTGATCCGGCCCATGCGATTCTAAGCCCGCCCAATGCAGTCCGCTAAACGGACCCGAATTCTAACAGCCTGCTAGACCCACGTGTCTCACAACTATCCTTATTACCCATAAGTCCTGTTAAGGCAAGTATCTCGAGGATCAGCTTCGAACGGGCAATTACAGTGGCTTGTTGCTTCCAACTAGGAAGCATATTCCAGAGTATGTATCACATATGGAGACTTCTACCTGTAGAATACTCTCGGAACGGGAACTGTCTCCTGTGTATCTAGGAGCACTTGGCTAACAGAGAAACTTCCTTCCACAGCACGACTCTTAATTAGATAATGATCTCTACGCAAATCATTTTCCCTAAACTACGCTATCGATGGCCTGGTCGAACCAGGACACCAGCACTTTAAATAAGACATGATATTGGTAAGCTAAGGTATGCTACCAAATTTCTGTTTACAACATTACACCTTCCTCAGATCCCCTTCTGACTTTAGCATCGGAATGCCATCGGCCACCACAACGGTGGTCCGTGGCTCACGTGTGTTCTTTATGCAGGTCAGCAGGTTTGCAGGTCAAGGTCAAAGTAGGGAGTAGAAAATGACTGCATCAATTTGGCATCATTCGTGGAGATGACAAAGTTCCTAACCTTTTACTAGCATCATCTCTCCTCATAATACTAAGAGATGGTAACCACCCGATCACGCAACAATGGATAACAAGGGAACACATCAAACGCCCAGACTGGAGCTATACCACCGCTCTCAATGATACCGGTGGCACACGAGCAACATACTCACCCCCCCCCCACCCCAGCCATGACAACGACGGACCCAAGGATGGATTTGTTGTTGTCTCAGATACACCAAATCGCCAAAGCAGTGGAGGCTTTCATACAGCAGAACCCTCTACCCGCTAATGGATATCAAGAGCAACACAAGCAACTATCTCCGAAAGACAATAGAGAGCAAGCACATGAGAGTCAAGCCCCTGATAGTTCCCATTAGACCAGAGGGGGTAGCGCAGCTAACGTGGAACCTGCTTTCCGGGTAGAGAGGCTCGACCCTCAGAACCCCTCCGCAGAAGGGCGCACGACCCAAACGTGTTGTATCGTGTCTTTGTTCCACCGTTCGTGGACCGTATCATAAATGAAGCTCTTCCAAATAAGTTCACGCCTCCGAAACTCGACTTCTACGACGGAGCCACCGACCCATTCGACCACCCACACCATTACCAGAATGTAATGACACTCGAAGAAGGATCTGAGTTGGTCATGTACAGAACCTTCCCCACCAACCTGAAAAAATTAGCACTAACATGGTTCCACAGCCACCCGTAGAAGTCGATCGACTCATTCAAGGCACTGGCGAAGGAGTTCCTGACTCCTTTTGTAGGAAGTCAGCGCCTCCGGAAGGATCACACTACATACTCTCTCAAATCGAGATCCAATGAGACACTCAGAGAGTATGTCACGCGCTTCAACGATGAGCTGACACTCATTGATGGTTGCAGCGACGACACAGTCGTAATGGCTTTTACTGTAGGTCTGAAGGAGGGAAAGCTCTGTGAGTCCCTCACCTTGGAACCCCCGTTGGATATGGCAGAACTCCTCAAGAACGCCTAGAGGTACATCACCTTAGAAGTGTTGAGAATTGTGAAGAGGGAAACAGAATGTGATAAGAAACTTTCCACTCCTAAGGACAGGAAGGAGGGAAGGAGGCGTGAGGATGAAGAAAAAAACAAGAAAAAACACAATGGCAACAGGTCAGACCCTGGCCGGGCCAGGCCAGATAAAGCATCCAACTTCGTTGAATCCAGAGTCATAACCCCTTTAATTCTAGCCTATCATGCGTCCTGAATTCCATGAAAAATTGGGAAGATTTGAAGTTGCCCCCGAAGCAGCGTGAAGATCCCTCCAAACGTAACAACAACAAGTACTTATCATACCACAAGGAGGGTGGTCACGACACCAATGACTATAAGAGTCTACGGTACGAGATCGAATACTAAATCGGCAAGGGTAAGCTAAAGGAAATTTTGAGCTCCGAGAAGCGATCGGAAAGACCCAGGGACCGTGGGGAATTAGTTAAGGAAATAGATAAGGAGACTCCGGGCATAATCTATGTTCTTCATGGAGTTGGACCGGACTAAGACCAGTCAAACAAGTCCCGCAAGCAAACTCTACTGGAGATGCGAACACAACCAGCGGACGAGGACAAACACATTTGCTACTCGAGGGTTCAGAGCTTCTTTGGAGTCCGAGCGCCACACAATGTCGCCCTAGTCATCTCGATTTCCATTGCAAGGTGGAAAGTTAAGAAGGCCCTGGTGGACACAGACAACTCACTCAACGTCCTATTCCACAACGCATTCCACAATATGTACCTCAAGGAGGAGAACCTGACTTCTTCAAACTATCCGCTGATTGGATTTAGCGGAAAGAAGTGTTTCTCGATCAGGAAGATAAGGTTAGAAGTAATGGTAGGAGAACCACAATTGAGAAAAGTCATGTTTCTGGACTTCATGGTAGTAGACGTGCCATCTACCTACAACCTTATCTAGGGAAGACCATGGCCCACAAGATAGAGGCAGTAGTCCCCACCCTTCACCAGTGTTTTAAGTATATTGCTAACCACTTTGAAGGAACGATACGTCGAGACCAGCCTATGGCACGAGGCTACCATTATGCCGCGTTAAAGCAGATAGAATGTTCCCAGATCCTACAACGCAACTTGAAAATAGAGTAAGATTCTGCAACTGTGGAGGCACAAATCCACTCGCACGAGATCCCAACAGCGGTGGCTAATTTCAGAAACAGGGGACAATCAAGGGGAACAGAAGCAATCCGCTCTTCAACCCACCAGAACGGAGAAATCAATGCAAATTGGAGCACAACCCCCCCCCCCCCCAGACATTCTGTCGCCATGGAAATTAACTCCCATGCTCGGTTTACTCTTCAATAGCCTCAGTGACATCAGCGAAGCTCAACAACCCACTAAAAGTATCAACGATCCAACAAGGGCCATGCGAATTCAATTCAAGGCCAGGTCAGCTTCTCTTCCCTAACAGTTAGTCTATTTTAGTTGTTTATTTTCCTTTCCATAGTCAATGTAGAATTTTAGTTCTTAGAAACTTATGTGATTTGTCATTCATTTGAGAAATAAAGAAAGAATTACACAAAACACTCTATTGATTACTTTAAAGATGTAACAACTGAGGCGGATACAAAAGACTACATACTACAAGCATCTGAATCTGATGCGACATAAAGACTCGCTTAAATAGTTCGACTCCAGAAAAAAGCTAAGGTAACTAAAGTAGGGTCCGTGAACTTTTCGATGAACGTTATCTACGAGCAACTGTGAGACGAAGGACTGGCATGTACAAGAACATGATGAAATAACATGTCCAATCCAAGGCCCCTACGGACGCAACCCTCAAATATGGTCTGAGGTGGTACAAAATCGGCAATCGGGGATCTCGCAAAGAGATACGGTCGACTACGGTCAATTCACACGCTCGATCCGATCGACGAAATGAACTTGGGACAAGTATCAAATTGACACAGGTCGAGTGCACCCTCCCGCAGAAGGGATGAGAAGGGCATCCAGAAGTCAATGGCCCAATCCAGCGGACCATGTCCAACTCCACCCCATCTTGAGATCCTGAATTCCAGTGCAAGGTAAGACAATGGGGTTAATCGAGAAGTGATGGAGGCGACCGATCCGAGTTGGCTGCTGGTATTATCTCTGAGATTAAGCGCTCTAAAGCAGCGATGGGGCACCAACACATAAACAAAGGCTCATCCCTTGAAAGGGAGTCTGTACTTCTTCTCCGCAATACGAGAAGAAATTATGAGATCTCAAAAAAACAACTAGGTGCTCACCTAGAGCAAGTGACCACGCGTAACAGCGATTCTCATCATGACTCATTGACGCAAATGTTAGAACGTTCGAAGACTCTGACCATGGAGATCTCCCTTCAGCCTTTGGAAAACCCAAAGCATTTTCTTCAAGTAAGAACATTACAGAAGATACCCTCTGCAAAAGATAGTGCATACAACCATGGAGAAACACCATTATATTGACATAATGGTTCACCAAATGGGTGCTTCATCTTTAACTGTCAGCATTGAATACCGTATGGGAAACGAGGAGACAATGGTTACTCACGATACTGCACTGGTCCATGTTTGTCCAATCAACATCCAACCTCATTGATTGAGTAGGAGTAACCGATACTCAACCGTCTTGCAATCCACGCCATACACATAGCATATTGCATACTCTACGGGCCCATGGGTTTGGCCCACTATTCAAACAGTATTCTACCACGTGTCTGACATTAACATTAGAAATAGGGTTGAACAAAAAATCGACCGAACCGATTGGTTCGGTTTAAATTAGGTTCGGTTTCGGTTTTAAAAAATTCAAATGGTTGGTTTGGTTTTCGGTTTCTATGTGATTTTAACCGACCAAACCAAACCGATCGAATATATATAATAAATAATATATAATTTATATATAAAAATATAATATGTTTAAAATAGTCGGTCGATTCGGTTTTTGTTCGATTTTAGTCAGTTCGGTTACAGTTTGCATAAATTAGAATTGGTTCGGTTTCGGATCAGTTTTGTTAATGGTCGATTCGATTTCGATTTGAAATTTTTGAAACTGACCAAAGTCAGTTCGGTTTTCAACCCTAATTAGAAACCTTAGTCATTCCTCACACACGAATCACACTTGCATACCGCCAGGTGATTCAAGGTACTCATGTCTCTTCATAAATCCTTTGCACAACGCACTCTGGTCGCAGATACAGGCTCGCACGCCCGCAATTGGCGGAGCCCCTACCTGGCCAGGCAAGCTTAGTCAACTTTGGCTGACGACGATGGCTTCTGGTTCAACCCGACACCTAGTACGCCCAGTGCAGATGTCGATGGTTTAGGAAGTGGGAGTCCAACAGCGCTATCACGCCTGATGATAATGACTCGCTAGGGACTATTGCCCCCTTCGTGGACAACGATCGCCGAACCCGATCAGGTAAGCCTAGCAGGTGACGACTAGTAACGACAGCTTCTGATCAAAGCCTAGACTTGTAGCCTCCACTACGTGGGTGTAAATGGTCTGGAAGGTGGGAGCCTAGTCAGTCTCGAACTTATTCTGACGGCTCGCCACGGGACCATTGCTCTTTTACAGACTATGGTCGCCGAATTATCAACCTCGGACTCGTAGCCCCCACTGCGCGAGTATAGATGGTCTGAAAGGTGGGAGCCTAGTCAGTCCTGAACAAATTCTGACAGCTTACCGCGAGACCACTACTTTTTTACAGACTATGATCGCCGAATTACCAACCCCGGACTTGTAGCTCCCACTGCGCGGGTGTAGATGGTCTGGAAGGTAGGAGCCTAATCGGTGCCGAATTGATTTTGACGGCTCACCACGAACCACTACTCTTCTACAGACCATGGTCGTCGAATATTCCCAAATTTGTAGCTCGATGCGCACGGGTGTAGATGATTTGGAAGGTGAGAGCCTAGTCAATCCCGAACTTATTTTGACGGCTTGTCATGGGACCACTTGTCTTCAGCCTTGTCACCAAACCCCCTCGTCTCAAACTTGTAGCCCACCACGCGCGGGTGTAGAAGGTTTAAAAGGTAAGAGACTAGTCATCTCGAACTGATGTTGACATCTCGCCACAGGATCATCGCTCTTCAATAAACCATGATCGCCTATTCCTCGTTCCCCGAACCTGTAGTCCACCGTGCTTGGACAAAGATGGTACAGAAGGTGGGAGCCCTAGACGGCTTGCCATGCGACTGTTTCTTTCTTTTGAAATAGCGGCCCAAAAATAAACCACGGATCAAGCAGTGTCTTCACGCTCACATGGGCTGACATTCTATTACCAGCAAATGACGCGCATGTCTACCCATAAATTCTCCCGCCAACGCGCAAACGAATGCTACATGGAATGCAAACCCGAGCTTGCGAAACCTAAATTGGAATAAACGCTCTAATTACAATGCAGGTGCTCGACTATCATAGTTCACTCATGCCAGTAACCGCGACCGACAGTCAAATAAACAAAATGAGCCCCCAGGGGGTTACCTTGAGAATGGGCCACAGCTGGGCAGCATAGCCCGCTTTTCAACCATCCGCGGAAAGCCCATTGTCGGACATGATTAAGCAGCAAGGACTCCGAGTCATTTGCAATGCAAAATGGTCAAACTCTCAACAGCAGATAGACCACTCAACTTTCTACTGACCCAACGAGCCTATGCCAAAGTAAAATGACAAGGCGAAACAAGAAGTGCGCAGTAGGGAAAACAAACATAAAACGGATATAGAACGCATTCAAGATAAATTTGTTTTCATTAACAATCAAAGTAAAAGAGGTACAAGTGTATAAAGTCTGCTCCTTATCAGGAGAGGGTACAGAAACATAAGAGCTAAGCTTAATGGAGGAGGGAGCTGTACGCGCCGCAGTCTGAGGATCATGATTAGGACTGCCTTTTTTGTCCGATGACGTAGAAACCACAGATAAGTCTACATACACTACACCAAATTTCCCCATCAGCAACGGTTTGGAACCGTGGGGGTAACCGATGGCCACGGCTAAGAGGCGTGGGCTGTAGAGGCTTCGCGAAATCATCTGTGACGGCTATAAACCGTGGCTAAAATTTTAGCAACGGTTTTATGTTCAGGACGGTCGATGATTTAGCCACGGTTTTAAGCCGTGGCTAGTAAAAAAAATTCAATTTTTTTTTTTTAAATTAACCTCCAGTGGGGACTATGGAATGCCAGACCTTTATTACTTATCAAAAATTGACTTACAAACGCTACGGGGGTACATTACGACGTTACCCGTATTAAAACCAAAACAATAGAAAAAACCTGTCCTTAAAACAATTGCCACGACAAATACAGAACTTAAAACATCAAAAAGACTTGAGGCCAAAACAAATGACCCAACCAGAATGCGCGTAAATCTGCCGAAGCAGCCAGCACACGCTGAAACACCAACGCCATCTGAATAATCACCCTAAAAAACAGCCAACAGGACGCTGCATCGTACCCTCGCGAACTGTGTTTCGCAGCAGCATGCAGTAACCATCCCTCGCATCCACCATCTCGACGCTGGGCACAACAACAGCATCTCCTCAACAGGCCGCAGCATCTCAGTAGGCCGCAGAAAACCATCAGTTCGCAACATCTCAGCTCCCAACATACACTCTGTTTTGCAACAGAGTGTTCCAGCCAACAACCTGTTGGATGTGGTACTAAAGTGTAGGTGCGCTGCAAGCCTACTCGACGCGCATCCTCGCTCCTGCATAAAAAACAACAGCATCCTATACACCAGAGAAATGCACAGCTCCAGTGCGAACCGCGCACTTGCAGTCCAGCAAGTATAGCAGGCTGAGTGCCTGCGCTCATTTGATTCCCGCAACTGCCTCTCCTACAATGCCCTTGCAGTCCATGACAGGTATGAAAGAATGATGCTTGAAGAATTCATGATAATTTTCCAAAGAGAAAAAGTTAAAAAAAATTGATGAAGACTTCAAGGATAAGGGAAAGCAAGATGCACATGCATTTGGAACAGTTTAATTGCATCTAAAGTTTTTAGAGTGTCGGAATTACATACCTTGATTCCAAGAATAAGGATTCAGATAAAGGTTCTTCCCATCAGGCTTAACATGAAAAGGGCTGACTTCCTCTGCTACCCCATGGAGAATAAATTTAAAGCCTTGCAGGTTTAGCTTTGACATGCTGCATCAGAATATCCTAGTTCTTAGAATATCCTAGTTCAGCATAGATTTAAATGTTTGACAAAACATATAAATAGCAGAGACATTGACAATACTATCCAGAGCATTACCCCGAACTCCACCTCTAAACTATTGCCACTTTAATCTTTAAAGGCTATTGTTTTGTCTTCAAAATTACTCAAAGATAAGGTAGACCATGCCTCAGATGGAAAACAAGTTAGTTTGAGCAGTGTTGTATATTTGTATTGTAACCAAAAGAAAGAACTTACCCTCAAGAAGCAGCGTTCAGCAATAGAAGCTGAGATTTCGGTTCCAAAACCTCCAGTCACTGGAGCTTCATGACTAACCTAACAATTGGACATTAGGGAGGTTTGGTTAAAATTCAAGAACTACAATTAGAAAAAATATTGTAGAGAAAAAATTCACTCACAAGTAGCTTTCCCGTCTTTCTAACGGAGGCTTCTACTGTTTCTTTGTCCCAAGGGATCAAGGTTTTTAAGTCTATCAGTTCACAAAATATTCCATCCTGCAAAATCACAAATATCAAAAGAAGAGGGTAGGATTTGGGTCACGTATGCATGACAATAGTAGTCCTTTTGCTTGTTGTGGACTTCGAGGAATGACCACCTATCCAATAAATTTTAGTGGGTTACATTTAGACCTTGGATTCATATTGGCGGACATAAGATGTATAAAATTGGCTAATCAAGGAAAAATACTTTTTTTGACACTTGGAATGGGAGGCAAAATGTTACTTTGATACATTTCAGAGCAGTGTTTGATGAGAGAACAAGGTAATACAAACAAGAAGTAAATAAATAATTGCCACATCCAAAGTGATACAAAGGGGTCTCATATCGAGTGATGGAAAGCACCCAAAACTTGTTCCTTCTCACAAAGCATTCAGAGTTCGTGATTTGTGAGTTGGAATCCATATCTTTTCCTCTTATAACCATTGAGTTAGAGACACAGCCAGAACAGGCAGACAAGAATGCAGGGAATGAAGAGAACAAACCTTGATACCTGGAACATGACAAAAGAAAGCCTCTGGAGATTGAGAGTGACAATGCCCGCCATGGCCTACAGCTGCATAAGGTGATCTTATCGTCAAACCTGAACAGCACATTTAGCTTATCACTACGATATCTGAATTTGGCGGCTTCATTGACAATCTATAACGACAACAACAACAGCAAATCAAGAAAAGACTTCAGTAAGAAATTTTGTAAGACTGCATAGTAAGTTTAAGTGCAAAAACAGTAGGCTTGCCTGATCAAAAGCAGGAAAAATATAATCCGCAAATTGAATCTCTGCAATAGCTCGGTTCCCCTGTCTCATTAAGTAAACCCAATGATGTAAATCAGTGTAAAGGAAAAAAGTGAAATGCATTTGAGATGGAACAATAATAACATATAAGCAAAAAGTTGAAACACATCATTGCTGCTACAATATGAATATAGCAAAAAGTGGAAATTTATTTAAATACAAGTTAAAGAAAGAGATTTTAGTAGATGAAACCGTATAATATGAATATAGCTACAACAGTGAGATGATAAAAATTGTGTGCTGATAATAGATGGAAAGAACTGAACAGATTTACATCACAAAATTTCCACCATGAAATTGACAAATAGCCCAGTACACCAAAAAGCTCTCCAAGTTCAGTGCTCTAAGTGCATACGATGCTTACTCCCAACAAAAACTACAAAAGCATCATTTGGGAGAAGCTTAAATTATTAGTGGCCTTTTTTGCTCAAATTTATAGTATACACACCTGACACAATCTTCAATATGGATCTTAGACATGAAAATCATATGCAATGGCCTCTTGTAATTTGTAAAATAACCTTCTTCGGGAAAATAAAAGGTATCACCCTTCATCAAGTTGTCGGCATGAACATTTTCACCATATTACAGTAGTGAAATTTGAGGTCAGGACATTGCATTAATGGGAAATGGTACCTATCAAGAACAACGCAGGTTGCTTTACAAGCTAAGGCCTCTTGTAAAATGACCTTCTTCATTGGCATCCCTGCAGTAACTTTCACGTCGATGCTTACCTAAATCATAGAAGAAAATGATAGCCAAACAAAAATTAGTAAACATACAAGAAAGGATAAGTATACTACTAGCTACTACTAATAATATGCAAAAGATGAAAACCAAGATCATAGGAGATCTTTTTACCATTAAATTGTTATTGAAGAGCATATCTCTAAATTCTTTTTCCTTTAGTTATCTTCTTATATGTTTTCCAAACAATTTAGTTATTTATTTTATCTTGCAATTTGCAGGTTATTGAGAGGCTGTTGTAACATTCAACCCTGTTGGTTTTATAGAGTTTCTTCTTGACTCGCTTTTGAATTTTTTGAGTGGTGCCAGATTCCTTTATTGACATTTGCTCCTCATGGAGGAAGAGTTCCACTCTTAACATTGCCTGGCGGCTAGCTTAGAATCTTGTTCTGCCTAGAAAACTTTGGGGAAATGTCTCTCACCTGAGTACATAATGTACTTTTTCTTTTCATGAGTATTTAGAAGAAGAAGAAGTGTGCTCTTAGACTTGATTAAGGTTTACACCTTGAAAAACTAAAATATCTTAGACAAAGGGACTCATTCTCCATGGGATTAGCTAGGAAGTCAATTGGCACCCAGCTATAAAAGTGTCGATGGACATGGAGTGTACGAGTACACCTCTCTTTGTAGATGTTTTAAGTGGTATGAGGATCACGAGATACCCTTGAACATGACAAACAATTTTTTTTCCGAACCAAATAATTGAAAAGTGCAATGGATATGCAACACTAGTACAAAGACTGAGAAGGCATGTTAAATAGTCGTAACTTGAAGAGCAAAATTGTGTGATGTGCATGCTTTTGGTAAGTAGAAACGTAAGCAGGAAATGATATGCAAAGTGCCAACTGGTATTATTACCTTTTCCTCATTGCACTGTTGAGCACTTCGTATAAGCATCTTTGCAAACATATCAACTTTCTTGGAGACTTCTTCTTCAATTGTGCGAGCATTTGTCCCAAAAATAGAATCGCTGCATATTTTTGTGTGGTAACCCACTGAGTCAAAACATATAAGACTGTTGTTAGAAGTTAGAACTAAACAAGTAACGGGATGATTGTTCCATTCATGGTTTTTGCTCTTAGTTCTACATAATTATATTCATATTGCATCAAATTAAAATATATTCTTTAACAACATTACCTCCTAAGAAGTTTAGAAAAGTTTTCACTTTTTGTTTTGCAAGGCAGGTCATGTGGAAGAACATGGATCAGAATATGACAAATCACAAACAGCAGAAGAAAAAAAATAAGCAACAGAGTGCATCAGGACAGACCACTCTGTCAAAACAGAGCGTGCTGTCCAGTGTATTGCAGCACCGAAAAAAACTAGACAGAGCAGCTCCAATTCTTGGCAGACCAACCCTGCAAGCAAACTTCGCTGCTCCGAGTCCACGACACTTCAAGTTAATGTCAAAACCCTGCATATTAACATCAAAACGACACACAAGAGAACATAACACAAGCTTGATCAATCTCTTACTGCAACACCCACACACAAAAATAGAGCAAATCAATGAAACCCAATACAAGAAAACAACTCATTTTCGTCCAAACATATAACATAACACAAGCTTACCATCTGTGTGCTTAAAGTTTTTTTACTGGGAGGCAACATAAAAAGTTTTTAGATTATAACAATAATCAACAAAATTGCTTCTCAGAAACTAAATTTAGTCATACAATTGTATTAATAGAAATGTCTTGAAAACAAATAGTAGTTAAACTACACATCAACAGCATTGGTACTGCGTTAACAATGGTAAACCTTTCTTCAATAGTTTCGGTACTCAATAGCATTGGTACTCCATTAAAACTTCTTTCATGTACCACCACTCCTCCTCCAGTACCACCACCACCACCAACCCCAACCCCACCAGTTAGAAAATTCATAGAAGTGGTTGTGTGCTCAAACCATAACAAAAGAAAACTGGATAGGATAGTATGCCTGCAAAACCACAATGTTGCTGAACAAGTGGCGGGTCTAACTGAGTTTGCAAAAGAGAGACCCCATTATCATTACCTACCCTAGCATTATGCTCATCATTCACTTCAAAGTAATAAGGAGCAGGATGTTAAAGCTTAAAACTAGTGCAGAAAGCACTGAAATAATTTACAAGGTATGGAGGGATGCGGGACAGACAATAGAGATCCATTCCTTACAGTCAAATTAATCAAGAATCCTTCATTTGGATTATCAATATTCAAAACATTGGAAGAAGAATGACACTTGAAAAACTGGAGATACATGAAAACTCAAAGAATAAACAAAACAATAAGAATCGAAGATAAGATAATTAGGTCAACAAAAAGTGGCATATAATTCAGTTAATGACATAACTTGAATATAAATGGATGCAGGTAAAAGCATATAAAAAAAAAAAGTTTTCATCGCCATGTTAAAGGCTTGTTATGCTATCAAAGCCCAATTGTTGAAAACAAATGTAACACAAGGAAGTATAATGAGCACTCGAAAGATAACAGTATGCAATAAACAATACCTTCTCCCCAGAAAGGACCTAGAAAAATTTAGATATTCAGATTCCAAAGATAACGACTCCTAAAAGTCAAACTGGCAACAAGAAACAACAATGAGAGCTAGAACACAATGACATACTAACCTCAACAGTTCTTGATTTTTCTTGCCACGTGTAAATAGGAAAGGAAACAAACTGTGAGTAGTTCTTCACTAAACCTTGAATCCTGGCAGACTCAGAGAATTCATACTTGTCATCAGGCTGCAAGAGCAAAAGGTAGAGTTTCAATGGCTGTTGAGACAAATTTTAGTTCATCAATGAGCAAGAAAGCAACAATCATACATACTCTTAGATGAAGGGTAATTTGTGTTCCCGGGGGAGTTGCTTTTGAGGATCAGTTTCTTCCTTAATCACGTATGAGCTACTGTTTGCTACAGATTCCCAGACATACTGCTTATCTGACTTTGGACTCTTTGTTGACACTGTTACCTACACCAAGTTCAATAACAAAAACATATTTCAATCAATCAGTATGTGAATCATAAAGTCAATAAAATATAATCTGCTATAGTGATATATGTAAAGCAAGACATGATAAGTCTAATTTGCAAAAATTGAGAACATACCTTTTCAGCAACAAGAAATGTACTGTTAATTATCATCAAATATCTTTAGAACTACCTTCCTGTTTTGCCTGTAAGCCATTTGACCTGTCAACTCTTGTCCATTTTTAGTCACAAAAACCTGCCAATTAGATATACATGTTAGAATAAAGTACCTGATATATTTTCTTGTATAAATCTCTAAAAGACAGATAGGCTTGCAATAGTCAAAGTACCTGCTGCTTGTTAGCCTGGGGAGCCTGCTGCTGATTTGGGTTATGGTTTTACTGCTGAATTAGATGCAACTGTTGTTGCAGCTGAGAGAATGCTTGTTGAGATGACTGAAAGCTCGCTTGTAGAGCTTGTGTCTGTTGAGATAGAACTTGAGCTAACTGTTGAGATTGTTGCTGACCACCAGGAGTAGGCTGATGCTGGTTTGCATTAGTATGTACACCTTGCCGTTGCAAGTTTGGAGTGATCAGCTGTGCTGCAGCAGAGGAGGCAGTCTGCTGAACCTGAGACTGGGAAGGAGGAACTTGTCCAGTCATACCAAACGATTGTTGTCCTGGTAGTTGTTGACTGAAGGAAGACTGACTAGTGGAACGTGCTAGTAGAATGACTCACTCTCCAAATGGCAACCCGTGCAGAACAAATATCCACATCGTGATGTTCATTACTCTCACATATATTTCTACACCAAAAAGATCATATTCAGACATAATAGAGAAGCATGTATAAGTTAACTACATATGTAGAGTGATCGTGACACTGCTGATATTATTACTATATGCAATTTTCTAAATAATTATGTGAACGACTTTGCATATTCTTTCAACAAGATGAACTCCAAAACTGCTCATCAGATAATAACATTTTGTACATTTTTCATTTTTCTTCAAGTTAAACAACAAATTATTGAAAACCTGTAGGAAACACATACAAATATCCATTTTTTCAAATACAAAAGGACAAGACTATTTTCATGTTGATAAAAACTTCCAACCAAATTCCATAAGACTATTTTCATTGTTAAGGTGTCAGTATGAATCTCTACTCTAGTTAAGGAAATACAACTAACATAGATGTAAGACATGTGGCATATAATATCGCGGGTCCAGGGTTGATACCCGCCCACAAGATATTACATCTGAGATCCAAAAACATAGAACAAAGGTAAACAAATCTCTACTTGAGAAATCCAAAAATATGAGATACTAGCTAAGTGTCACAATAATCCCTGGTCAAGATTTAGAAGAAAACTCTAGATAAAAGCACTATCACCTGCCATTGTCCATCATGGAACTGTAAAATAGGGTTGAATGAATACCTTTCTTTCACTCTCCTCTTGATAGTAACGTTCTTTTGGAATGTAAACTCCACTTTTCTCCCGCGCATCATAAACCTCTTCAAAAAAGAAGCCAATTATTTACAACTAAATATGCTATGTCAAAAGAAAAGCATATGAGTAATCAGACTGCAGAACAGGAAGCATATACTACCTGCTTTAAGCCGATCAATTTCTCCGTAAAGGTCCTTGATAAGAGTTGATTTCATCATCTTTTGATTTACCTGGAAATAATACGTAAAAGAAAAAAAAATAGTTAACTGAGATTGAAATAAATCAGAACAGGTTCTAGAACAATTGTCGAAAATATAGGATCCATTGCAAAATATAATGCGGGCATCAATGACAGCTAATAGTTATTTTTCACAATTCCTTGTACACCACACCATCATGTCAAACAAGACTTCATTTCTGAAGAATGAAGTGTGCACAAACTTCTAGTAACATAAACACTCACACAGATTTAACATTTTAACCATCTAATCTTGAGACATCTTCTAATTATAAATTATCATACACATTAATGAGAATGAGAAAATACAATTAAAACATTAACGTTTTTGGTAAATTTAAGTACACGTTAGATCATGATATTGATTATGCACAAGCAAGTGTTGACAATGTATCCCCTTTTCGCTCCTCTATGGCAGCTACAAGCAGCCGTACTTGTTCAAGTGATATTTGAAAGGACGATTGGGCTTTGTTGAAACAAGCAATGGTAACAATGTTCCCGTCCAAGTACAAAAACACAAGATCAAAGATTTCAGAGCCCAAGACAATGGTTGGTTCAGGGATGCGAAGGAACTGATCTATTTTTGTGGAAAGTGAAGAAACATTTTGGTGCCATCTCAATGGAGGAAGAGAAAGACAAGGTTCTTTCAATTATGATGCATCTTACCAACATGATGACACTCGATAAAATTATGTTTGACATTTTTTTCAAGCTAATACCAATTGTTCAGCACTTCAATAATTCAACAAAGCATATAGACAGGAACAAAATAAGAACCACCACATGATAATTTCATAAAATCGTTTCCTATTGTAGACATAAATGAAACTATGAACAACTGAGAAATAATTATCAGCTCCAACAATTAAAAACCCACCTCTCTTGATCAATCGCAGACCTAATCCTGGGTTGACCATCGGGGGAGTTTACTTCTTGCTTTACGAACCCGAATCTGTCCACTTGTTTCACAGGTGGAACTGATCCAGGTTCAAATTCATCCACCTTTTTCCTCTCCATTCTACTATCTCAATTGAACCCTTCCAGTCCAAAATCAGAGTGCTAACCAATCATTGCTGGTCTTAAACAAGGTGATCAAGCTCTGGAACACATAAAAACGTGAGTGTTGAGGTAAATTAAATCAGATTTCCACAGTAATACTAATAACATAACAGACGTATAGCAATAGACTGTTTGAAATATAGTGAAAATCCCCCACATTTTCGAAAGATTACTCGCCACTCGAGTATTGTAGTATCCTTCAAGTAAATCACAAATTCAAACTAACAGGTGACAGTAAAAAGGCATGGCTGGCCCAAGCTTCTATAAGATCAGAATGACCTTCTGAATTGAACAAACAAGACCAGCATTTGAACAAAATAATTTTGTGAAAATCCAATACCTGTAATAGAATATGCTCTCAATGAGTCTATAAAAGACAAAGTGTCAGCACCGTTCCTGAGAGAATTACTATAATCTCAGTGCATCAGTAAACACCCAATCTAGATATAGAAACCATTATATATTGTCTTCAAGATTTGGTCGACCTTCAATTATCTGAAACATTGAGCTGTCATCTCAGTACAGATTGGGTATAAGCCCAAAACTAAGACAACAAGAATAGGAGAGTGGATTGAGAGCAAGCACCGGAGATCGAATTGTACAATGCAATTTGACTTATATGGTGAAGATGTAAATGAAAACCCCTAAGAAAAAGTGATGATTCATTCATATGAAGCCAAACAGCCATAATACAAACACAAACAACAAGAATTCAACAGTGGCATGTAAACAAGAAGAAAAACAAACCACAATTAATGATGAAAAGAAAAAGAACAACACTTTGATAAAACAAAAAACAACCCAATTAAGGAATACAGAGCCAACTCAACCAAACAGACCGGTTGAGAAACTATTAACAAAAATAAAACTAAACCCACGAATTAGTTTCGACAGAAAAACAAACCCATTTCTTGCTGTGATCATTTGGTTGATTTTGTGATTGATTAGAAAGATACCCAATGGTTGATAATGAGCATGAGTGAAAGAGAAACTGAGATTTGGAAGAATGGGCCAACATGGGGTTTCGAGTTCCAACGCGATTAGTACTAGTTGAAGGGGGGTGAGATGTTTAGATGCTTCTTCTACTTATGATTTGGACAGAGAAAGAAAGAAATCGACTGGAAAGAAGAAACTGAAGAAGAAGAAGGAGATCTTACCTTCTCAAACTTTCTTCTTTTTCTTCTTCTTCTTCTATCGTCCTCTCCTTCTTTCATCCTTCTTCTTCTTTGCTTCGAGAATCCGTGCCTGTGAAGAGGAGGTGTGGAGAGAGTGAGAACCTATTTTTCCACAATTTTTTTCGCCAAAGCGCGAAACTACTCCCTCCAAAGCGCGAAAATATTTTCGCCAAAGTGTAAATCTGATAGCTACGGTTTTAAACCGTTGGCAATTTTATCCACGGTTATAAACCGTTGGCAGTTATAGCCACAGTTTAAAACCGTGGCAACCCTTTTGGTGTAATTTTTTTAGCCACGGTTATAAACCGTTGGCCGTTATAGCCACAGTTTTTAGCTGTGGCAAATAAACCAACGGCTTAGAGCCGTGGCCACCTCCCCGTAGCTAAACAGGCCTTTTGGTATAGTGATATGACATCTTCTTATAGCGATCAAAGTCTCATTCCGGATGCTCCTTCTTCATCAGTGCCAGCAGCTCCGATCTACCGTGCACAACCCAGCGGAATTTGCACTTGCCTTGTTCCTGGAGAAGCTCTTCCTCGCGCGCCATCGTGTCAGCAAGTTCACACTCCAATAGTTTCAACTTGTCTATCAATCAATCTGAGATTGATCCATGGTCAAACTACATTTTACAACACTGAGCTCATGTTTCTCCGATTCAAGTTGGTCCTTGACCTTCTTTGCCTCCCGAGCATTGAATTCCACATCAAACTCCAATTGTTGTTTCTGAACAGCCCAATCAGCCTCCTTCAAGGCATTCTCCTCTGTAAGGGACCACAGTTCAAAACGCGCCTCAACCATAGCTTCCTGCGCAACCTCCAGATTGCGACTGGATAGATCCAACTCTTGTTGTAATCTGTCTCTCGCGGACATCACCTCTGCTATATCAGACTCAAGCCTCCTTTCCTCAGCAGCAAAGGTCGACCACTCCATCCTCCTTTCCTCAGCCTGCTTCCTCATCAGCTCAATCTCATAAAGCGCATCAGAATATAACATCTGCATGAGCAAAAAAACACGTTCTATGGTGTACACCCTCTCACAAGCCGCCTCAACCTTTGTTTCAGTAACGGTCACCTTGCTCAAGTGAGACATCCCCAACATAAGCTACTTTAAACCCTTATACGCCATTCTAGCATATCCTCCTTGGGTTTTGGAGCTTGATCCATTAGCCAGCTATGACGCATTATTATATGCTTCTTCGAAGCATAGTCCACATCAACCTCCTGGTGCCAGACTTGAGTACTCATCTTTACTAAGTCCGAGGCAGACAGACTAATCTACGCATCCAGATGAAGCTCTCCCGGATGAGGAATGATGCCATCACGACCCTTTGTAGTCACCCTGTGCCCTGACGGGTTGATCAGGCTCAAGCTCTCCACTTATTGGAGCGGATCATTTTGAAGATGACTCAGTTCTAATATAGGACTTCTTCGAGTTCACAAAAGTGGCGAGCATCTCAGATGCCCCCTCCGTGTCAGACGATACAAGAGCCTTAACTCCTGTGGCTTTCCTTTTCCTAGAAGGGGCCCCACCTTCAGACTTAACTCACGATGATCGGTAAAGCGTGGGGCCTCATGCCAGTTGTTCCACAGCCCGCTGCGAATAAAGTTGGGAACACATATGACATCCACCACATTCTTCGTTGGCCGGAATGTCTCCATAGTGTTTCGTTCCTCTGGGGTAAGAGGAATAGTGGAAAACCGTCATGTGAGGAAACATGAGCAATGCTTAGCATACAACCAAACACAACAAAATTGAAAGAAAATGCTATACTCATGAAATGGCTTGAACTCTCGTTCGAGCGGACGACCCTTGAACAGTAAGTACTTTGAATCTACAGGAGCCAAGAAGCAATACTTCTGCCTGGACTTGAATTCATCAGGAAAATTCTCAAAGCAAGTTGGTGACATCATTTTACAGACAGCATGATCGTTCAACCTAGGAGAAGTCAGCAACTGGATCACTCGCAGAGTCACGCGAACGCTAGCTTTCTTCGCCCTAATCAAAATGAGAAGAACAATCTTGTACCCATTAGGCCCCAACTTGGCCGGAGGAATTCCAAGGAAGTCCAAGAAGTCCCAAATCACATCCAGAATGGGAAATTGGACTCCAGTTTGGAGCATCCCGCGGTGCAAGCAGATGAACCCCGTCGGCGGCAACATTGGCGTATGATCATCCTTCAGGGCATATAATGGCAAGTCTTCAGGGACCTCGAACTTCATACGGATTTCCGCAAGGCCCGATTCAGAAAGCAATCGGTCTTCAAAATTTTGCATCATCAAGAAGGTTTTGTTGAACCATGAAGAAGATGAACAATCATTTCAATCAGAAGATGAACAGAGCAATATCTCTGAAAGTAGGAAAATAGAAGAGTTAGTTTCCGCACAAAGAACGACCTAAATAGGGATTGGGTTTCCGCCTCTTCTCCACTGAACCGACGCATATTCAATTAATGAAGCGCGCAGCTCAAGCAACGATTCAGACTCAATCATCATAAGTGGCATATCTTTTCAAAAAAAAACAGCGCGAACCGATGTGATGGCCCACTAACTCAGGGGGAGTAGCTGATGATACACCAAAACGGTCCCAACTTCGCGCCGTACATGTGACATGATAATCTCAAGAAAAAATAAGCCCTAGAGTTAACTCAACACTGATCCGGCCCATGCGGTTCTATGCTCACCCAATGCAGTCCGCCAAACGGACCCGAATTCTTACAACTTGCTAGGACCACATGTCTCACAACTATCCTCAATACCCTTAAACCCTGTTAAGGCAACTATCTCGAGGATCAGCTTCAGACGGGCAATTACAGCGGCTATTTGCTTCCAACTAGGAAGCATATTCCAGAGTACGTATCACATATTGAGACTTCTACCTATAGAATACTCTCAGAACGGGAACTATCTCTCACGTATCTAGGAGCACGTGGCTAACAGGGAAACTTCCCTCCACAGCATGACTCCTAATTAGATAATGATCTCTACGCAGATTATCTTCCCTAAACTACACCATCAATGGCCTGGTCGAACCAGGACTCCAACACTATAAATAAGACATGAGGTTGGTAAGCTAAGGTACGCTACAAATTCCCTATTATAGCATTACACCGTCCTCAGATCCATGTCTGACTTTAGCATTGGAGTGCCATCGGCCACCACAACAGTGGTTTGTGGCTCATGTGCGTTCTTTTTGCTGGTTTGCAGGTCAAGGTCAAAACAGGGAGTAAAAAATGACTGCATTAGCGTCCAAGTCTGCTTCCAAGCTATTGGTCCCTTCGGAGGGGCGCTAAAAGTTGCAGGGCAAGATCTTGCTACGTCCGCTGGGGCGAAAGATGTTGCGTACAAGAGGAAAGATGCGCAGGCGAGAGCCCCCATTTCCCTTCCCGACCTCGATAAGGAGTATCTGAAAATGGTAGTGGTAGAAGATGTGACGAAGCTGAGCACTGAGCAAACGAAGATTTTGAACAACTTTTTGCTACAGGCGGGAAAGGTCGGTTCATCTGATGTAGATCAAACTTGTCCTTTCTCTTTGAATAATTTTAAATATGACCCCTCCTTGGATCAATAGTCCTCTCAAACTGGCAAAACTTTGCCTGACCATTGTCCTTATGGCAAATAGTTCATTCATTGTCGTCTGTATTGTCCTCCTTCTGATTCTTACCCTCGACTTGCAGTCAAGGTCGAATTAAGGATTGGTTCCCTGCCCTCCTCCCCTTCAACTTCTATTGAATCAGCAGGTGAGAGGGAGCTAGTTGTGACGAGCAAATGGAAAGTGGTGGAGGAGGACCCTGATGGGGTGAAAACGGTGAAAGGCGGCGCTAGCATGATAACGGATCCAAAAGATCTTCATCCAGATGCACATATTAATCTATTTGCCCCGAATATGGTAAAAATGAGCAACCAGGCCTGGCATCAAAAGTTTGACATTTCTTATGCTTCCATGAAACATATTAGTAGATGGAATGATTGGTTGGCCAATCATTCTCCGAAGCCAAAAGGGGATACGTTGGGTGAGCATATGGACAAGGGACATAGACATCCGATGCTGGGGATGTCATATCTTAACCAAGTTGTCATCGCAGGTACGGAGGTGGTGGCCGCTCGTGAGAGGGTGTACACCATGGAGCGAATTTTTGCACATCTGTAGAAGTTGTATTCTGATGCTCTCGGCTTTATCGAATCATTGAAGAAGCAGCTCGAAAGCCAGAGGCTTGCTCAATCGAATGTCAATTTAGAGGCCTTGCAAATGAGATCAGAGGGTCCACTTGGAATCTCTTGAGTCCGATTTGGCATAAGTGGTGCCCGCGAGGGACGGGTTGGAGGAAGAGCTGAACCATACCTAACTTTACTTAAAACTTGCTCAAGAGGTTGCACTCAAGACGCAGACTGAGATGCAGGTTCTGAGTGTTGAGAAGGTCAAGAAGAAATCTGAATGGGTTCTTCGGTGTCAGTAGCTAGTGGTCGATGTTGACTTCAACTCTAAGAGCATAAGGACAATAGAAGAGCAGCTCCTTCTGGCAAAAAATGAGCTCAGCATAGTCAAGACGATCTAGGTACTGATCAATCCAGGTTGATGCCCTGACAAGCAAACAGGAACAATTGGAACAAGAGCTTGTAGAGTTGAAAGCACGTGAGGAGCAGCTTCTCAAGGCCCAGGGCATGTTCCAGTTTAGCAGAGTTGTGAAAAAAAGGCTGGAGCAATTGGAGCTGATGGAAGAGGATCATGCTGATTGGGATCTTTCTTACTACAGAGAAGTGGCCTTTACGAAGTTTGGGGAAGCTTCTGACCAATCACATAAAAATGGTGACCCAGATCAGCGCGTTGGAACTTGAGTACGCGCGGAGTCATCTCATGTTTCTTCTCCTACCAAGCCAAGCTCCATTGTATCTGAATCTCCTCCTGATTAAGAGTAAACTCTGTATTTTTTTATTCATCTATGTAAAACGATTTATTAAGTAACACTTTGTACTTGTATTTTTATGGACTTTTCCTGCTGAATCTTTTTTGTATAGGGATGACAGTGGGGCAGATTTTCACGAATATCCACCATGCCCGCCATGTTTGGGGCAGTTTTGGATATGCCTAAACGAATTTCAGGCGGATACAGATATCCAAACAACATCCATCAAATATTCGGGGCGGATACGTATTTGGCCATATCCGTCCCACGAATATCCGTTCAAGAATGAAAATACAAAAATACCCTTGACCCCTAAAATGAAAATAAAATCCTAACCCTAAACCCATTCGATACCTCATTATCTATTTTTCTTTCAGACTCTCACTCTAACTCCTAGGAGATTTCTCTTCCTTTCAATGAACAACAAACGGATCTATCCTCTCTTCTCCTATGCGTCTTTTTAGCAGCCAATATAAGATTCTTACTATTCAAAGGATCAGTTGTGTTTTCTTCTGCTATAGACCTTTTCATCCTCCCCATTACCACCCTATCAACCACTGACCATGTCCACAAAAAGAACATCAAAATCTCCATGCCCATACACAAACAAGAGAAGTAGAGAAAACCCATTTATCCAAAAGTCATTTTAAGTGGAAATAAGGAAGTTTGAGTGCCTGATTCGAGTTGCATTTTGAAGCTTTGAGTCTGAAAAGCTCCATGGGTGAAGAGGAACAGAGTTGATAAAATCAGGAGAAACGAAAGCCATTTGAAACAGAGCTCTACAAATCCACCAAGTTGTGGGTGGCCGCTGCCAAGAAAGGAATATGATGAAAATCATTTCTCTTTATTTTTATTATCTCTTTTTCTCACTCTCTCTTTCTCTCCAGCTAAGATAGAGCTTTATCACATGAGATGCTTGTACAATTTCTTCAAAAAAAAATTCATGAAAGATCTTTTGGTTTCAACCAATCTCATTTACTCATATCCACTTCTTCATTTATTGCCATTCTTTAAAAACAACAAAATGCAAAAGGTAGTGAAAGAAATCCAAAACAAAATGCAAATATAAAAGCATGGTGTGTAGTTTTGTGTAATTAGACTGACTTTCTCATAAATGAGAAGATGAAAAGTTGATAAGAGGAGATGACATGAAACCTTGATCTGGTTTTATTGGGTGGTTTTAGTTAAATTCTCAATGAACCTCTCCTCCCTTCTGTTATTTCTTGTTTTCTAAGAGAGAAGTAATCTGTTGAGTGTGATTGAAAAAAAAATTGGTTTTTTTAACGGATATTCTGGTGGGCGGATATCTGCCAATTCGTCCGGAGCGGGGATGGTTTTTTAAAAAATATATAAACAAATATTTGGGGCGGATTCAATGATCCGCAATACCCAGCGGGGCTGGGACGGATTTTTCCAAATTTGCCCCGTTGCCATCCTTATTTTTGTGTTTCCTTTCCATGGTGTTGGTCTTTAGACAAGAGATTTTGCTAAGTCGGGAAACTGTCTAGTTGATTTGCTAATGAAAGCTCTGACCGCTCAACTTGCAATTGCTCCTAAAATCAAGCAATTCTGGTTTGCACTCTTAAGATGTCCAGGAATTATCTTGACTGAACCTTGTAGATCGGCTAAACTCCGTGGGAGGAGTGATCTTGGCGGGTAATAGATCATTTGAACTCATAAATTAATCATATCTTTGATTCCTCAAGCCATCTTATCTACACATGGCATACTAGGTTGAAGAGCAGACCAAAAGTAATATTTGTCAATCTGGGCAAACTGACTAAACTTTGGTGAAGCTTTGAGATCACCGTCTATGGTCGAGTGGTGATGCCTGGCAACTCATCTGGGTCAGGCTTTATGAGTTCCGACTAGACTTCTTCTAAGCCATATTTGTCCGCTCTTGGCGGACTAGGTGTTTAAACTAACCAGAAGTTGTCTTCATCAGTCTTAACTGACTAAAGTTCGGTCAGGTTCAGCCACAATTATCTATGGTCAGACAATGATCCCTAGAAAGTCATCTTGATTAGGCTTCGTGAGCTCTGACTAAACTCCCACTTTCTAAGTCATCTTTATCTGTTCTTGGCGGACTAGGTCTTAGAGCGGACCAGAAGTTGTCTTCATCAACCTTAACTGATTAAACTTTTGTCAGGTTCGACCACCATTGTCTATGGTTGGACAATGATCCTTGGCAAGTCATCTTGATCAGGCATCATGAGCTCAGACTAGACTTCCACTTTCTAAGTCATATTTACCAGTTCGTGGTGGGCTAGGTCTTAGAGTGAACCAGAAGTTGTTTTCATCAGCCTTAACTAACTAAATTTTGGTCAGGTTCGACCACCATTGTCTATGGTTGGACAATGATCACTAGCAAGTCATCTTTATCAGGCTTCGTGAGCTCTGACTATACTTCCATTTTCTAAGCCATTTTTACCCATTCGTGGCGGACTAAGACTTAGAGCGGACCAGAAGTTGTCTTCATCAGTTTTAACTGATTAAATTCTGGTCAGAATCGGCTAACATTGTCTATGGTGGGACAATGATCCCTGGAAAGTCATCTTGATCAAGCTTTATGAGCTCTAATTATACTTCTACTTTCTAAACTATTTTTACACGTTCGTGGCTAGCTAGGTCTTAGATCAGACCAGAAGTTTTCTTCATTAGTCTTAACTAACTAAACTTTGGTCAAGTTCGGCCACCATTGTCTATGGTTGGACATTGATCCCTGGCAAGTCATCTAGATCAGGCATTGTGAGCTCTGACTAGACTTCCACTTTCTAAGCCATCTTTACCCGTTCGTGGAGGGCTAGGTCTTAGAACGGACCAAAAGTTGTCTTCATCAGCCTTAACTGACTAAACTTTGGTCAAGTTCAGCCACCATTGTCTATGGTTGGACAATGATCCCTGGCAAGTCATTTTGATCAGGTGTTGTGAGCTCTAACTAGACTTCCACTTTCTAAACCATATTTACCCATTCGTGGTGGGCTAGGTTTTGGAGCGAAACAGAAGTTGCCTTCATCAGTATTAACTACTAAACTTTGCTCAAGTTTGACCATCGTATGGCCTTGGGCATATAAGTTTGACTTGGGTGTCCTGACTTACTTTTCCTAATAGTCCAACATGGGGGTCGGACCAATAGGTCTGATACTTAAGCCAAATTACAATAGATTGGCCAGATTGGATTTCAACCAGATTTGATGAACATCAGTGGAACTGTAATAAAGAAAATTCCTTGGATTTATTGATAATATCTCTGTAGGTGCTTTAAATTATGTGTGCGCTTAAGGCCTTCGCTGTTTATGTTTTCTAACCAGTGTGTATTAGGTCATTCCTTGTCTTTCGGGTTGGATTAGGTCGGGCACTCACTTAGGGTTGGTCCCTTATTTGGGCCCTGTTGTCGAGATCATCGTGCAACGTGTACGAAGTAGATTACGAGATGATTTGGTAACGACTACTCCCCTCAAGTAATGGGGTTACATGCAATTCCATTAATTCAATGAATGTGGACTAGTGTAGACGGAAATGGATTTGTCGCCTCCGTATTCCCCATGTGGCATTTAATGCTGAAGTGACTCCTCGTTCAGTGAATCGTCGCGCCTATAAATAGGCCAGTTTTCACCATTTTGAGCGTTTCCATGAACGATATAAAGCATGTTTTTCAAATGCATTTTTACAAAAAAATATGTTGTCGATTCTCTAAAGGATGAAGGAAGATCTTCGTTGGTGGAGTCTTTGAATCTTCTGACATTTGCAACAATGAGTCTTAACAAAACTTGTTACTGGGTGATGCCACCTGGTTTGAGTGAGCATCCAGTGGTTCCATGGGACCTCGTAATTTCTTTGCACATCACGTGGAAGAAGTACGGACTCGCACCAGGCTTAAACACTTACAGTGTGTAAGCATTTGAACTAGCCAGTCGGTCAACCTTTGTAACAACTATTTTAGTAATCAATAAAGTATTTTTTTTAGAATTCACTTTTCTTTTATTCCCCGTATGAATCGGTATCATATTGGCCTATGCGAACAACTCTTCTAGACTGTAAGAAAAAATAAACAAAAACAATGAGACAGTTGAACTATGAGCGGGGACTATGCTAATATGGTCCTGACTCAGACTGTATAGTTCCCTTGACAAAATAGCATGATTCACCGATGACAGTAAAGTCATTGAAAAATGATCTTCATGTGGGCGAGCCACTTCTTACTTGTTGCCCGTTTTCTGAGTAGGCATTGGTCTATCGATGTGCTGCTACTTAGCTTTGTATTGAACTGGAGTGGCAGACGGATAGTCTTTTCAAGGCTACATCCTGACTCATTATTTAGTTGAGTCTTGGTTGTCAGGACCTTATCTTGGACCATATGAACGGGATCGGTTACAAGTGTTCAGTTGTCTATATAGACCCCCATGATTCTGCCAATTTGCTCCTTGAACATTTGATTTACTAGTTGTTGATGTGTTTATCCTGCGCTCTTTAGACCAAAAGGCCTCGCCCGATAGCAGTATGTCTCTACTTCAGTTATGAAGGAGTCATTCTTTTGGTTTAAGGGGTGCAGTTGCATTTGGTTGTGTCTAGAATAAGCGTCCTGGAGCTTAGAAGGTTGTGTTCGAAAATGGCATTTACGCTCTGATCCACGCGAGGAAGTGGAGGGTTGGTTTTCAAACAAGCCTTATTCTCGCACGTGTAATCCATACAGTCTCTCCATTTCCCGCTTTTCCTTTTCACTAAGATGGCATTTGCTAGCCACTTTGGTGAAACAGCTCCGAATCAAAGGTGAAACACACCATGTTCAAGCTGTCAGGACTAGTACCATTGGTCAGGGAAATCAAGGTTCAGAGGCCTTTCAAGACTTTCCGAATGGTCTCAAAACTCAATGTTCCCTTTTGAAAAGTGCCCAAATGCTTAGCATCTATATTATAGGGGGAAGGTTTGAGCTCTTGACTGTGAGGACGTGTTGCCTCCATTGCATAGTCGGGCCAGACTGTACCGCTAGCATTTTTATTGTTTTCTTTGCATTGCTTTTCAACTTCAAACTTGTATTTCCATCGATCGATAGCATCGAACTAGTCTTGAGCAACGTCCTTCCGAACGTTCCTCCCCATTGTAATCTATTGAATGTTAATGAGAGCTTTTGCTGACTATTGTGCATTGTTATATTGTCTACAGATTGATATTGTGCATTCTCAAGTTAATATTTGTGCCCGTCAAAGTAACTACTCATAGGCTTACTAGTGGACTGGATAACTAGTGCCGCACGGATTGCTAGTCTGTGACAGTTGGTATCAAAGCCAGAGCTTGTTGAATGCAAACCAGGATGCAGGAACTTAGTGAGCGCCTTAGCGCTGTGGAGGAACGACAGGCTAGTCGAATGCATAGACTAGAAAGCAGAATGGACCAGTTGAACACTTTGGGAGAACAGATTAGTCGGTTGGATGGACTCTTTTCACTGGCAGACAGAGTGGATTCGCTGGCTGAGCATGTTGATAATTTAGAGGGACGGACAGTCGCTATGGAAGAGTCGCCTCACCCCACAGCTCAGGTGATGAGTGACTTCCAATTACAGCTGGAGGACTTATTTGCAAGGGTTGGCTTGCTGACTAAGGCTACAGGGACGACTGATCACCCTAGGATGAAAGTGCCTGAGCCCAAGTCATATGCGGGGGTACGAGATGGGAAGGAGTTAGAGAACTTCTTGTTTGATCCGGAGCAGTATTTTCGCGCGGTGAACCCCGAATCAGAAGAAGCCAAGGTCACCATGGCGACCATGTACTTAGCAGGTGATGCGAAACTATGGTGGAGAACCAAATATGCAGATATGGAAGAAGGTCGCATCCTTATTAGAACTTGGGCAGACCTCAAGAAGGAACTCAGAAATCAATTCTTGCCTGTGAACACTGATTTCTTAGCAAGGAGGAAGCTCCACACCATCAAATAGACAGGCAATATTCGAGACTATGTCCGACAATTCTCAACTTGCTTGCTAGATATTCGAGACATGTCTGAGAAGGACAAAGTTTTCTGCTTCATGGAACAAGCTCAGCCGCTTCTACAAGCAGAATTGCAAAGGCAGAAGGTGACAGATATTACCAGTGTTATTGCGGCAGCAGAAAGGTTTAGCGATTATATGCCCATGGCTGGATCCACTTCGCTCAATCACTCCACAACTAGAACTGGCAGAACCAATTCAAGCTCAGGGTCGAATGCTCGATCACCTCACCAAAACTGGGGAAACTCAAGTCAGAACCGAGCAAACTACAATTCTCAGCCGTCCAACCAGAATTGGAGTTCCAACAAAAATTGAAATGCCAGCTCTAGCAACTCAAATTACAACAATAAAGGAGGGCAAAACTATTATGGGCAGTGGAGACCATCTGCACCTGCCCCATGCATTCTTTGCAATAGCAGGGATCACCCAACAGGCAAATGTCCATCCAAACCAGCTCTACACTCATTAATGTCCTTGCTTCAAGCAGAACCTTCTAACTCGACTGCATCGAGCTCGAACCCCACCAACAATGAGACCTCCCAGATGGGAGCTCTACACAAACTCAATGCTGTCAAAGGAGAAATGTATGAGCACCCACACAAGAAGGCTTTGCAATACATCGACATCACTATCAATGGGCTCCCTTCCCAAGCATTGTTGGATTCAGGAGCGACAGACAATTTTATTGCCCCAGATGAAGCTCGACGTGTGGGTCTGAACTTAGAAGGAGATGTGGGTAAGTTGAAAGCTGTCAACTCTGAGGCAATCTCTATTAATGGTATGGCTAGAGCTGTGCCACTACAGGTTGGTCCATGGGAAGGAAGATCAAACTTCTTAGCCGTTCCACTTGATGATTTTAAGGTGATTCTTGGCCAAGAATTCTTCCGAGGAGCTGCAGCAGGACCATTACCTTTCATGGACTCCTTGGGGTTTTTCGGACCCAGACTACGCATTGTACCAACCTCAATTCGACCAACAACTCATGATAGAATATTGTCGGCGCTTCAAGTCAAGAGAGGCTTGGCCAAAGGAGAAGATACATACTTAGCTGTGGCAAAGCTAGAGATGGAAGATGATACTAGCAAAATCCCTGAGGAAGTTGCCCAAGCTATTGCTGACTTCAGCGAAGTGATGCCGAATGAATTGCCAAAGAATCTACCTCCCAGAAGGCTCATTGATCACGAAATTGAGTTAGTGCCTAGTGCCAAGCCGCCCGCACGTAGTCCATATCGCATGAGCCCTCCAGAGCTGACCGAATTGAGAACACAACTAGATGGCTTGTTGGAGTCGGGATTCATT
The DNA here is from genome assembly GCA_963556465.1 of Berberis vulgaris. NCBI lineage: Eukaryota > Viridiplantae > Streptophyta > Magnoliopsida > Ranunculales > Berberidaceae > Berberis > Berberis vulgaris. Next base: position 59,120,649 of record OY747135.1, on the reverse strand, counting down.
CGGCCATCTAAAGCACCTTATGGGGCACCTGTTCTTTTTCAGCGGAAACATGATGGCAGTCTTCGCCTTTGTGTTGATTATAGAGCCTTGAACAAAGTCACTATAAAGAACAAATACCCGCTGCCGCTCATTGCAGACTTATTCGACCAAGTTGGATCCACCAGATACTTCACAAAACTCGACTTGAGATCAGGTTACCATCAGGTCCGCATTGCTGCTGGTGACGAACCAAAAACTGCTTGTTCTACTAGATATGGGTCATATGAGTTCCTAGTAATGCCCTTCGGCTTGACCAATGCTCCAGCTACATTTTGCACCCTTATGAATGGCCTGTTCCGTCACCTTCTGGACAAGTCCATGGTTGTCTATCTTGACGACATTGTGGTTTATAGTGGGACGATAGAAGAACACCTACATCATTTGCGAGAAGTGTTCCAAACCCTTAGGGATAATCATCTCTTTGTCAAGAAGGAGAAGTGCTCATTCGGCCAGACCCAGATCAATTTCTTGGGTCATGTTATTGGCAATGGCAAGATTCAGATGGACATGGAGAAAGTCAAGGCAATCCATGATTGGAACTCTCCAAAGAACGTGTCTCAACTACGTTCTTTCCTTGGACTCGCAAACTATTATCGTTGCTTCATAAGGGACTACTCTAAGAGAGCTGTTGCCCTGACAAATTTGTTGAAACAAGACCGAACATGGGAATGGGATAGGCAGTGTGAAGCTTCATTCCAAGACTTGAAATTGGCCGTGATGAAAGATCCAGTATTGGCCTTGCCAGACATCACCAAGCCCTTTGAAGTACAAACAGATGCATCTGATTATGCCTTAGGGGGAGTTTTACTTCAAGATGGTCACCCGGTAGCATATGAGAGTCGAAAGTTGAATGATACAGAGTCTCGTTACTCAGCTCAGGAAAAGGAATTGCTAGCCATTGTACATTGTTTACGGGTGTGGAGACACTACCTCTTGGGATCTCAAGTCCTTGTTAAAACGGATAATGCTGCAGCAAGCCATTTCCTTACTCAGAAGATGCTAACCTCCAAGCAATCTCGATGGCAGGAAAAATTAGCAGAATTTGACTTAGTATTGGAATACAAGCCAGGGCACACTAACAATGTAGCTGATGCACTCAGTAGAAGGGCAGACCTTGCAGTGCTAACCCATACTGGTCCGAGTCACACCATCTTGGAGAAGATCAAAGTAGGCCTACTGACAGATCCACAAGCGAAGGTGATTACAGAGTTGATCAAGCAGGGCAAAACTCGACGGTTCTGGATAAAAGATGGAGCAATACTCACAACTGGTAATCGCCTCTATGTTCCAAGAACTTCTGGTTTGAGGAAAGAACTTTTGAGAGAATGCCATGACACCCATTGGGCGGGACATCCAGGTTGGAGACGAACACTTGCATTGCTAGAGAGGGGTACTATTGGCCGCAGATACAAGAGGATGTAATGGCCTATGTTCGAACATGTCTTATTTGCCAGCAAGATAAGGTTGAAAGAGATCGACCAGTAGGCTTACTAGAGCCCCTGCCTGTTCCAACTCGTCCTTGGGAAAGCGTTTCCATGGACTTCATTACTGGGTTATCGAAAGTGGAAGAAATCTTAGCTGACCGCCTCATCAACAACGCAGGCCCGGATAGAGAGTATTTGGTCAAGTGGCAGGATGAACCTCCTTCAGAGATCAGTTGGGAGCCAGTCGAGCATCTGCTGCCATACCTCTCAAAGCTGGAAGAGTACTTGGAAAAGTTCGCTGCGAGGGCGTCAGCGAATTGAGTGTGGGAGAGTGTCAGGACTAGTACCATTGGTCAGGGAAATCAAGGTTCAGAGGCCTTTCAAGACTTACCTAATGGTCTCAAAACTCAATGTTCCCTTTTGAAAAGTGCCCAAATGCTTAGCATCTATATTATAGGGGGAAGGTTTGAGCTCTTGACTGTGAGGACGTGTTGCCTCCATTGCATAGTCGGGCCAGACTGTACCGCTAGCATTTTTATTGTTTTCTTTGCATTGCTTTTCAACTTCAAACTTGTATTTCCATCGATCGATAGCATCGAACTAGTCTTGAGCAACGTCCTTCCGAACGTTCCTCCCCATTGTAATCTATTGAATGTTAATGAGAGCTTTTGCTGACTATTGTGCATTGTTATATTGTCTACAGATTGATATTGTGCATTCTCAAGTTAATATTTGTGCCCGTCAAAGTAACTACTCATAGGCTTACTAGTGGACTGGATAACTAGTGCCGCACGGATTGCTAGTCCGTGACACAAGCCCTATAACAACATTGAATAAACCCCCTGCAACAGCTCTGAGACACTCCTAAAACGAACCTGAATCAGCTCTAAAAACCTTTTGATTTAGCCCAGAAAAGAACCTGAATCAACCCCCAAAATGAACCTGATACAGCCCTCAAAAAAACCCGATTCAATCGAGAAACGAACCTGAAACAACTCCCAATAAACTCCATTTCCTTCCTTTTTTAGTAGCCTCCTCCCTCTTTAAGTAACTTCTAAATCCCCATATTTTCTCTTCAATTTGTGAGGACTTGTTGATAGAATTTCGTGAGAGGTTGGGAGATTCGTCACAGTTCTGGCCGCCCGATGAGGGAGGAATAGATGAAGGAAGGAGGAGAAAAGAAGAAAGAAGGAGGAAGAAAAGAAAAGAGGGTTTTGCACAAGAGAAGAAAGAAAGAAGGGTTTTCTCTTTATAAGGTGGGTGGCTATTTGCCCCCACTGAACTTCTGAAAGCACCACCTTCTAAACTCACCAAATAAAACCCTAAATTTCGAAATTCACATTCAATTTAATGTAACCCTATTTTATTTAATTAAAAATAAAATAAATTATCTTTATGAAATTTAGGGGTGTTACACTACAAAGGGGGGAGATAGTCCCACATCGCCTGGGTGCAGAAGGGGGGTGTGCTATATATGTGCGAGGTTGGATCCCCATAATAAAAGGCCTTTTAAAGCCGTGCGGGCCAGTTGAGCCCAGAGCGAACAATATCTTACTGTGCGGATCGGGTCGTTACAGAATGGTATCAGAGCCTGACCCAATCGAAAGTGTGCCAACGTGAACGTTGGGCCCCAAGGGGGTGGACTGTGGAGACCCTTGTGTGGGCGGACCTGAGGGGGAGGGTGAGGGTTGAAGCCCAATAGGCCCAGGCTCAAGAGGGTTGGCAAGCTACAAAGGGAGGAGATAGTCCCACATCGTCTGGGTGCGAAAGAGGGATGTGTTATATATGTGCGAGGTTGGATCCCCGTAGTAAGAGGCATTTTAAAGTCATGCGGGCCAGTTGGGCCTAGAGCGGACAATATCTTATTGTGCGGATTGGGTCGTTATAATTTGGTTTGGAGATTCCTCGTTGAAACTTACCAAATCTCGTTGGTGATGATGGTGGTGGTTGTGATGATTGCAGTAGGTGTGGTTTTGGTATCGTGGTAGTAATTGTGGGCGGTGGAGTTGATGGCAATAGTTGTAGTTGTCGTATAGTGGTTGTTGGTGGTGGTGGTTGTGATAATGACGACAATGGTTGGTGGCAGTGGTAATGATAGTGATGGTTGTGGTAGTGCTTGTGTTGTAGGTTGTAGATGAGGTGGTTATAATTTTGGTATTGTGGTGATAATTGTTATAACCATAGGGGTTGCAGTGGTGGTGATAATTATGTGATAGTAGTAGTGGCATTGGTTGTCATTTGTGAAGGTATTAGTGGTGGTGGAGGTGATAGCTATGACTATGAAGGTTTTGGTGACGGTTATCGTATAGTGTTTGCAATGAATCTGAAGGTGTTGGTGGTTATGGTTGTGAAAGTGGTTATGATATGGTGTGCGCAATGAATGTAAAGGTGGCATCGATTTTGCTATGGGTGTTGGTAGTTATGGTTTTGAAGGTAGTTAATGTTAATAGGGGTAGGCATGGGACGGGATGAACCTCATCCCTATCTCATCTCGTTCATTCGGGATCGGGATAGGATTGACTCGTCCCAACCTCGTCCAATCCCAAACGAGTTCTGGACGGGATCAACAGGCAATAAAATATTTGTTGTAAATGTGCCAAGCATTTAATCATTTGTAAAAGTTGCGGAGACCAATTTGCTGAAAAATTTTTACACTTAACTTGCAGAGACAAATGGAAATAAGTGCCAAACATTGGACTTTCTAATAACGTGCGAAAAAAATACATACTCCAAGAATAAATTTATAATTATAACCAGATGAGCAGTACAACATGTAAAATATTGGGGAATAGATGCTAGAAAAAATGAATAGACAAGTGAGAATGAGGGAGAATATATTGGGGATACCATCAAATGATCAATATGTATCTCAGAATGCTTATAACACTATAGAGTGACTTGTGCTTATATCATCATTGAGTGAAAATGTATCTCAAAATAATCAATATGTATCTCATAATGCTTATATCAAAGTATCAATATGTATCTCATAATATGATCAATATTTGATCTAATGAAATAATTACACTTCTAAAATATATTAAAATTATTAATAATAAGTATCTAAAAATCAATTCAGGACTGGGCGGGATTGAAAATCTTCATCCTGATCCCATCCAACTCTAGATCGGGACAGGATGGGATGGGGATAGGATCGGGATCGCGGGATGTGATGCCTACCCCTAAATGTTAATGCTATGGTGGTTGTAACAGCGTAGTAATTGTGGTGGTTGTGAAGGTGGTGTGGTGGTGATTATGCTATAGTGGTAGTGGTTGCAACAAAAGACAAAATAATAGTCATTTTAGTGTATACCAAACAAATGAAATAATTTGATAATATACTTGTTAATGCTAAGTTAAGCAATGTAAGTGAGTGAGAATCAAAAAATTAGTTTAGTCTCTCATCCTCTAAAAAACAACATGCAAAAGTTTATAGTTCCATAATAACACAAGATTTGCAATCTTTTAGATGTGAGTCAACATGTTTTGTCTCACGTCCTTTAAGAAGTAAACTCAACAAGCATATGCTTCTATAAAAAGTTGGGCCCTGTAATATAATGCAGTAGGTTGGGCCATGTACATGAAGCTTTATTGTCTTTGAATTTGACCAACCCAACAAATTTTATTATAATATATAATATATAATATAACTAAGGTATTCCTCGTACTATTGGCACTCTAAGTATACTTTTATTTTGATAGTTGTTATGTGTACCTGACTGTTTGACTCGATGCCCCCAACTTCATTTTTTAGATTTATGATCTGTTTGGTTGGTCATTTTTCATGAGAAATGGAATCTATTTCCCTTGTTATGCAAATTTGCGTTGTTTGGTTGTTTATTTACTAATAGGAAATTGATTCTTCATAAGACTATTTTCTCACTACTCATGGGAAATCAGGTCTCAGGGGAGGCCTCGAAATCGGATTCACGAAAATGGTTTCAATTTTCATGTTTATTTTATGTGCAATCAAACAAACCCTTAACTTCAAAAAATTGTTTGGTGTACCTAACCACATTTTATTAAGGGTTTTTTTTTAGTTTGGCCCTCATTAGTTTATACCCAATTGAGTTTAGCCCTCATTTTTAAGTTTAATTGAGTTTAACCCTCAGTTTTTAACAAATATGTTATGTCAAGCACTTTGACATGTCAATATTATTTTAAAGACCAAAGTACCCCTCTCTAAATGCCTGTGAGATCCATAAAATCCATCAAAGATTAATTAAGAACAGAAAACACGTACAGTGCAACTAAAGCTTAACCAAAGATTCTACTGTGCCAATGGCATGACAGCTTAATGGTTAGAGCTTGGCAGATGGTACCACTAGGTCATGGGTTCAAACTCAGCTTGCGGCATCTTTAGTGGGTTTTGGGATCCTATAAAAACCCTGCTTGCCTTTCAAAAAAAAAAAAAAAAAAGATTCTACTGTGACTATCTGGTCAATTATGTGAAAAGCCAAAATTAGTATGTTCTTGAACTTACCCATGCCTTTTCCCAACCCAAATGATCCTTCAAAGCTATTGCATCTTTTGCCATAACAGTAGTTCTCCCACACATTAAATACTGAGGGTGTGTTTTGTTGCATGGAATCCTATGTCATGGGAATTCATGAGGGGACTCCTACATTTTAAGTTAAATTGATATATCACTCCATATTCATCATTTGATTTTGTGATCAATGGTGGGAATGGAAGTCCCATGAATATGAAAATCACATGCCTTGGGGGATCAAGGAGTGGGATTTTCATGTTCATGGGACTTACATTCTCACCATTGATCACAAAATCAAATGGTGGATGTGGAGTGATATATCAATTTAGCCTAAAATATAGGAGTCCCCTCATAAATTTTCATAACATAGAATTCTATGCAACCAAACATACCCTAAACTTCATAAATCAGCTTCAAGTTTTAAAATAATTCAGTTCATCATCACTTTAGCTAACATAACCAATCAATCAAGACACTTGATTAAAAAAACTATCAAACATTAGGTAAAATCAACTTGCAAACTAATAAATAAATCAAACAGCTCTACTGAAGGAACTTTCAACTCAAAATCCATTTGAAAAAAAATAAAAAGTCAAAGCTTATGTCAACAATCAAGTTATAATTATGACAACAAAAAACAATGAGAAGCACTTTGGTTGGTCCTTGACCAAATTTCCTGTAAAAAATATTTTATCTCATTGTTTCCTCCACCATTTTGAGCCTTGCTGATGTCACAAAATGACATGTTATTCTTCTATTGCAGAGATTGGAACAAGAGAGACTATTAGTCAAAATTTTACAGAAATTGTGAGAATAAAGGATAATAGAAGCTTTAATTTTGATGTTCTGTAATATAGGTGGGAAATGAAGATAAGAGGTTGATTGTGGACACATGGCAGTTGACTAGTGGGTTGAGATGTTGATCCATATCGATGGCCGGTTGTAGTGGTGGGCTAAAAGGGAAGGGGATGAGTACAGTGCAATGCTCTGGACAGGGATTTGACGAGTTCGGTACATTGTGTCTTAAGAGCATTTCCACGTGTAGGTAGGTTTCCCATTGGATTTAACCTTCTCTAAAACTCAATTGTTCAATTATCTCAAGGTTAGCATTACAAATGTCAGCCCTTGAATGCATTTTGGTGGATGTTTTTGGATGTCACATAGGTTGTGTATGTGCACTTAAAGAGGGGTATTTTAGTCTTAAAAATAATATTGACTAGTCAGCATGCTTGATCTAACAGATCTGTTAGAAAATGAGAGTTAAACTCAATTAAATTTTAAAATGAAGGCTAAACTCAATTTAGTATAAACCAATGAGGGCCAAACTCAAAAAAACCTTTTATTAACACTAAAAAACTCTGGTTAATTACAAGAGAAGAAGAGTACTCATGTTATTGATTGAGGACTGAATTTTTGGGAATTTAAATATAATTTTGTCGAATTTGTTATAATAATTTTCAAATTAATGCACTCACTTAAATATTTATTTATTTATTTTAATACATATTTGTAAACATATTGTACCCTTTTGCACTTTAGATTAGATGCATAAAAAATAGAGAATTTTTTTGCAATGTGGTTTTAGAAGGTTTTTTTAAGACGTCTTTTTTATTTATATTACACGACCTACCATAGCGTTTACTATTTACTATAGAACTCGTGATGATGGTTATTGTATCTGTGATGTTTGTATGCAAATTTGAAAGTTAATAATTTGTGACTAAAATTTAATTTTATCAATACATTTACTTTTATTCTTTAGTCAAGAATAAATTAATGTTTATAAATGAGAAAAATTTAACCAGCAAATGATTTTTATGGAAAAAAATGGTAAATCGGTGTTGCATATTTTAAGTTGGTGCAACAAAGTCGAAACATTCCAAAATGCCGATGCAACAAAGAGTTGGTGCAAACCAAGCCAAATAGTCGGGTACACATAGCAACTCCATTTTTTTTTTGTTAAATATCATGTACTACACTCGCCACCATCCCCAATTTCTCCCTAAATCAATTTTTAAGTGCAAGCCTATTTTAAGGTAAAAATATATAATATAAACTTTAGGGTTAGACTTTGTCAAAATTTGATTCAATTGGGAAAATAATTTCAAACGCCAAGAATGAGTTTTCCCCTTAACCTTGAATTTGCTAAAACTTGAAGTTCAAGATTTTTGTTTAAATGTGCATTAAGATGTTTGTCTCATCTCTTCTTCTTATTTTTTTTCATGGGATAATCGATCTATCTCATTTATTTGAAAAATACTAACGACATGAAATGCACTATACGTTATTTAGCAATAAATTATATATTTTTTAATTTTTAGGGTTTGTATTGATCATTGGTTTCATTGGAAATATATTTAAAAATTCATTCTAGCGATACCAAGTTTACCAAAATTCGACAACTAAGTAAATAGGTATGACAATTTTAATTTTGAGAAAATACACACAAAATTTTCGATCCCTCGACATGTACATTCCACTAACTTGTTTTCGTCATTTTTCATTTTCTTTGCCATTATAATTATGTTACATTCATAAACATGCCATTATAGGAAATGAATCTCAACCTTCAACATATTTCTCAACTTTCAATCCTAGCCATTTTTTATTTCTAATTCCTTAAAATACCACATTCTGATTTGTAAGATAGACTAGTGTGTCCCCCGTGTCGTTGACACGATATGATTTTTTTTGTAAACCTCATGATATGCCAACCCGTTTGTGCCTACATCACCATGAACACACTCACTTTGCCGAATAAATCAATTGAAAAACATTAAAGTTACAATATAAAGCCATTTATTTCGCAATATAATATGTATTTCATAGTTGTCCAACAAATTTGAAATTGCACACAATGGCAAATACTCAAAAACACCCAACTGTAAATTTATGCGTACAAATCAAAATAGATTTAGTAAAAATAAAAAGTAAACTTATACTTTAAATATGAGAAATTGAAAGCAGGGGAGATGCAAGTGTAAATAAGGGTTATGAGAAATTGTCAAGGGTTGTTAGATTTTTATGTTTGGGTAAATTTCAGTCATATTTTATCTCCCACTTAAAACATAATTCTGATTTATAATATAGACTAAGATATTTCCCGTGCCTTCGACACTCAACTTTGGTTAGGGGTATTTTAGTCCTATGCGAACATAAATTTTAGCCAAACAACCTCTCTATGTGATCTGTTAGATCTTTATATCTTTCATTGTATTAATATTGAAAATACTTACATCATGAAGTGTATTAGATTACAGTTATTTTTTGAAAAAATGCATACGGCATGAAATACATATTTAAAACTATAAGTGTTTGTATTAATGATTGGTCTAATTGGAAAGATATTCAAAATACATTTTACCCATACCAAGTTTACTAAAATCAAACAACTAAGTAAATAGCTATGACGATTTACATTTAAAAAAACAAACACAATTTTTATCTCTCCGCCACATATGCATTTCATTAAAAAAAATTTACCTTTTTGTTCATTTTCTTTGCCCTTCTACTTGCAACTTATTTACAAATATGTCATTGTTAATAATGAATCTCCACCATCAGCATTTTCCTAAATTTTCAATATTGATCGTCTTTTATTTCAAACACCATTCTGATTTGTTAGATATAGAAGATATATATATATATTATAATACAAATATATATACATGTCGTAAGAAATTGGAACCCCAAGTCCTCCCCATTTATATATAATGAAGAAATCATCCTCTCCTTGAAATAATTTTCACGAGGTACTTTCTTCCTTAATTTTTTTTCATTTTTTATTTGGATATTTATTTTTATTTGGATGTGTTATTTCTTTGGTATTGGGAGGCGATTATTTGAGTTTCATAATTTTTGTTTTCAATGATAGATCATAAATATGTTTTATTAAATTATGGTAAATACCAATTGAAAGTTGAAACCCATTTGAGCCATTTCCTCCCAATCAAGCTCTTCTCTCTTTTGCAAGTCAGCTTAGGATCATGAACCTTTTTTTCATATTTTTTGTTAGTGGTTGTTGTTTTACCAATATTTTTTATTTATCTTCAAACACATTTGGACAAGGATGGAAGTCAAGATGGAGGGAACATTTATTCATTTTATTCAAATATCTGGAGACATATCACAAAATATTCATTTATTCTCTCCTCTATGCACTCGCCCCCTTTCAAGATTTTCAACATATCATCTTCCATCTTTTTCCCCAAGAGACTTGTTAAGGTATGTTCTTCTTTACTCTTTTTGTGTATTCATTTTATGGTTTTTAATTCACTAATTCAAAAGCCTAAGCCTACTTAATCAATCCCTTATCTTATAATGTTATTGTTGTTTTATTTTTTGACTTACACCCTATCAATTGTGAAACCCGTGTCTAGGTCTAAGTCTCCAAAGAAATAACCTTATTCTCTGCTGAAGCTTCTCCCCAGAAATAGAATCTTCTTAGATGGAGATAATTTAGTTTGGACCTCTCTTAAATGGTACTCTATGCTTCTCCTTGGTTAGGTTTTAGCTCGGATTAATTTTTTCTAAGCCATTTCTTTATGGTATATTTCTTTCTTATTAGGACAAACAAATGCAGACAAATGTCATTTTCCTAATTTGTCTATTTATATTGTGATAGAATAAAACTTGCGGAATAATGGAAATTGAAAGGTAAATACAGAAAATCAAGAAAAATAACGATAAATAAAAAATACACTTATTTTTATCAATCAACTGAATACAATGAGCTGCCTATTTTCCTATTTACAAAAGGCAAACCATAGACCAAATAAGAAACAATGTCCTAATTGGAAGTCCTATTACAATAATACTAGAATTCCTAACTACATCAATCTCTTTGGGTTGAAGAAGTTCGTCATCGAGCTTAAAGTCGAAAAAGTCTGGTGAGCACAAGAAACCGATCATTGAACATATGGCGAAGTGCATTCGAATTAGTTTACCTCGAAATTTGCCACGATACACACTAGCTAAAAATCAAGGAACCAACTTAAAAAGAAACCAAGGTGACTCAAAGAACTAAAAGCTGCAAGAAACCTGAGAAGATGACTGCGCATAAGCTCGTGCCACAAAAATGTCCCAATACGAATCAACATAATCATCATCATTGATTGTGTTTGTCGTTGTAGAAGCATCCTCTAGTTGCTCACAAATAGGAAAGAAGTTGCACAAGTCAAATGCCTCACAAGTCAAAAATTGAGTAAGTGTGACGGTGCCCTTAACTTCCTAAAAAAGTTGAATGGACTCTGATGTACAACAAGGCTCATCCGAGCAAGGTCATTTGCATTCAACAGTGCATGAAGATCTCGAATCTTGTCAGTAGCTATCTTGCGTAGTGCTCGGGGTACATTTCCACAATCTTGTTCCAAGAGTTATCCGAGTCTGACTCAACTTGCATCACGGTTGTGGTGGTAGTGGGTTGTACATTACTAGCAGATGTGGTGGGGTTGTAGGAAAAACTGGTTCAAGTGGTAGTGGTTTGTTGTCATTGTCTATAGGAAGAGGAGGTGGTATAGGAAAAGTAGGTTCAGGTTGTGTGTAAGATGGGACATACGAGGTTCGTGGTGAAAAATAGTAAATTGGAGGATAATCACTATAAGACACCGTAGGGTATTGGACTATAGCTATGGGGACATAGAATAGGATGGGTACTGGTAAGAATAATAGGGGTACATATATGGGTCATAGTATTGGTCACTCATTTTTTTTGTTTAGTTTTCACAATAGTGTGAGGTGCCCTCATAGTGCTCGGGTGGAAATAGCCAAGGGGGACCAGAGACTATTAAATAAAATTAGGCAAGGACATGATTGAAAGTGAATCCTTCTTCCTCCTATACGACTATAACGAAGGGGGAGAGTGGAAAAATGTTCACACATACAACTTTTTTTTTGGGGGGGGGGGGGGGGTTGTCTTGCTCTAGCGACAAAGTAAGGGGCTTGATGATGACAATAATTTGTTGGACTGGAAGGTGACACTAATGGGGAAGGGGAAATTTGTCGATCGAATAAATAGATGGAAAGGGAGGCAAGGCGACAGTAGCGAGTGACCGTGATTGGGAGGTTGGACGGTTGTGAAGGGACTGCGATGGTAGGTTGTGACGAACTGAGATAGCGGCACGATAATATTCTGATGACCTGTGATTGAACTTGAAACACTGTAGGGATGACTGATTGGCTGAAACAAGCTGAGGTGTCTGTTGATGTGATGGTGACGATGTTGTGGGCAACCGCGGCGTTGGCAGTTGTGATGGTATTAATGTGGTCGAGTGGATCGAGGTTATGATGTTGGTGAGTTTAGTCTTTATGTTCTTCTCCATTTCTCAACTTTTCAAGTCTTCAATCTTCTTCTTCCTTTCGCTTTTCTTTTTCCAATCAAACAAAATAAACAAGAATCGTTCGACTCTGATACCAATTGATAGAATTAAACTAATGGAATAGAGGAAACTGAAAGATAGTGCGAGAAATCAAATAAAATAAATTGAACGAAAAAGCTTTGTGTGATTCCTATTGTTATGATTTGTATTTGTTAATAATTTGTGCTTTTGACCCTATGTTTGACAATGAAACTTAAGGTGAGTAGGTAATAATATTAGATTAATTTAGGTTTTAGTCTTGATGCCTCTTAATGTATGGTTGCATTGGATTACTTCCCACTAGAATATACGTAGTTAACATTGACAGTAAAAATTATATTGAGGAGCAAACCCTAGTGGTTATCTACATAATTTCATTGCAAAAAATAAATTATTTGTGCAGTGAAAAATGCTCAGATGCAAGCAAGACAATATAAATGGTTGTTCCATAACATCATTATTTAAGCAAAACCAACCATTTATTTTGAGCAAACTTGTATTAGGAACTTATCATGAATTGTTTAACAACTACTATTTCCTTTGTAGGTTGTTCTACATGGGGAAGAAATAACAGTTGCAAACACAGTGATCATAGCCACAAGAGTGAGGTTAGGAACCAAGTTATGCAACTAGAATGATGTGGTATCATCAGATGAGGTTTTTTACAACATCGAGATACACTTAAACACTTTGGGGATTTCATCATTCTTTCAAGATCTCGCCACGTCAGCGTGGTTGCAAAACCTGGTTTCCTAAAAATTTTCATAGCCACAATTAATGATTAAGGACTCGAGCAATAGTGCAACTTCAAAGACTACTACAGTTCTTGACGATGATATTGTTTCAACTTTATTTTTAAAATTATGTTGTAACTTTGATATGTTGAGAGAATGCTAGCAGTTAGTAACATTGTCGTTTCGTTTATGGGGCTTTTGGATTGGAAACCTTAAAAAGAAACCTTTAAAATGAGAAATGAAGTATGAATTATTTATATTTCTTTTCATATTGAATTTTTTTTGGAAAAAAATAGCATAAACGATTTATAATATGATAGAAAGTCATATTAGGAATATAAACACCAATTGTTTTCGTTTATGTCCCTTAGAGCGAAACAAGTGAGACTCTTCATTAACAATTAAACTCTAACTCGGGCTTCTAAGGAATGAGAATGAGAATTGGCATTGTTCTTGTTGTGAGAGCTTGAGTAATGCTATTCTACCGGGTGAACCATTTCACCTAGAGGTGGGCACAGGACGGGATGGATCTCATCCCTGTCCCATCCCGTTTGTTCGGGATTGGGACGGGGATGGGATGGGATAAACCTCATCTCGACCTCGTCCTGTCCCAAACGGGTTCAAGATGGGACATGATGGGCATGTACTAAATTTTGGATTTATCAAACACACAACTCTAAGAACAACTATATAACTTTATTGATTATTATTTCCCCATTTCATTAGCTTTTACTCTATTCACTATTGAAGATAACCATTTTTTTGTACATTGCTAACGAAAATGATTAATGGGTTTGTCATTTGTTGTCGAGAATTAGGAAGAGGAAAAAAAAAGGGAGAGGGTTTGAGTAAGATTCATTATTTAAGTGAGTTACATTAAAGCTTGTGAGAATAAAATAACCATGTCAATAAATAAAACAACAAATAAAATAGTCATGTCAACAAATAGTTTCATAGTTTCATACTACATAGTTCATACTAAATATTAAAAAAATCGATTTGGGACGGGACGAGATGATTGAAAACCTTCATCCTAATCCCATTCCATTCTAAATCGGGACAGGATCGGGATTAGATTGATCAATCCCAATAGAACCCGAAAAAATCGGGCTGGGAAGGGATTGGGATAGCTAGATGGGATGCCCACCCTTAATTTCTCCCTATAAGTCTATAGATGGCGGCAATTAGGGACGACAACGGGGCGCATTGCGGCGGATTTGGGCAAATCCATCCCCGCCCCGCTAGGGATCGCAGATCCCCGAATTCGCCCCGTATAACCCTTTATTCATTTTCTTAAAAACCATACCCGATTCGCACAGATTGGCGGATATCCGCCCCGCCCTGTTAAACCGTAAAAATATTATAAAAAACCATAATTTGTTCTTTTAAAAAAATAATTCGTCAGTCATTATTTGATGAGAAATAAAACATCAAAATACAATCAACAAATCCATTGTAGTAGTCTATTTGGTTGCATGTTTGGCTGATGAGACCAGTTGTTGTGGAGTTTGTTGTGTGAAGGCAAAACTAAGCAAACAGAGATGAAACAAACAAGATACGAGCTGTTGCTGCCATGGCGACTCACAAAATCAACCCAAATTTCACAACAAATCCACTTCAAAAAGGGGAAAATATCAAGTATTCAACCCAAAATTCACGTTGCCATCTACAACTAATCAACCCAAGTTATCTTCTTTTCTTCTCCTCCACGTCGTCATCTTTCAGACAAACACCACGCACGACAGTTCCCGGCGAGCATGCCTACATCAGTGTCGACGAATTAGCCGTAGGACTTGACAGCCCGTCTGAGATTCGGTGAAGGCGAAGTGAAGTTGAAAGCCCTAAAGGAGGTGAAGAACCAAATTATCAACAAGATGAAGAAGTTGTCTTTCATCAAGCTTGGAATGATGGCGAGCGTGGTGATGATCCTTTCCCTTGTCGCCGATTCGAATGACAATTGGTAGCTTCGCTCGCAATAAAAGAGAGAACAAGCATATCCGAGAGAAGGGAGAGAGAAGTAGGTAAAAAATAAGCCTTATTCACAAAAATGACAGATGTAACGACCCGATCCGCACAGTAAGAAATTGTCCGTTTTGGGCCCAACCGGCCCGCACAGCTTTAAAATATGGGGATCCAACCTCACACATACGTAGCACATCCCCCTTCTGCACCCAGGCGATGTGGGACTATGTTCCCCTTTGTAGCTCATCCAACCTCTCTCGGGCCTATTGGGCCTGTTGGGCTCCAACTCTCACCCTCAGGTCTGCCACTTCAGGGTCTCACAGTCCACCCCCTTAGGGCCCAACGTCCATGTTGGCACACTGGCCCAACGTCCACGTCGGCACACTTTCGGCTGGGTCAGGCTCTAATACCATTCTGTAACGACCCGATCCGCACTGTAAGAAATTGTCCACTTTGGGCCCAACCGGCCCGCACGGCTTTAAAACGCGTCTTACTATGGGGATCCAACCTCGCACATAAGTAGCACATCCCCCTTTCGCACCCAGGCGATGTGGGACTATGTCCCCCTTTGTAGCTCGTCCAACCTCTCTCGGGCCTATTGGGCTCCAACCCTCACCCTCACCCTCACCCTTAGATCCGCCCACTCTAGGGTCTCACAATATATCTGAGCACTATAAGGGCGGATGTGGGAGTGAGAATGGAAGAGAAACTAAGGCAGATTAGGATATGAGAGTGAGGCAATGTCACTGAGGCAGGTCGTCTGAGACAATCAAAGTGAGAAACTACGGAATGAGATCTGAGTTAGATTAGGGTTATATTTTTCCTTTATATAATTCAGGGGTATTTATGTAATTTCTTCGATAAAACGGATATCTGTGGGGCAGATATGGCCAAATCCGTATCCGCCCCGAATAATAAACGGACACAGTTTGGATATCTGTATTCGCCTCAACCTCCATTTAGCCTTAACAAAATCCGCCCCAAATGGGGCGGGTGGGGCGAATATCCGTGAAAATCCGCCCCACTACAATCCCTAGAGGCAATGTATATTAGAAATATGAACATTTTTATTCGAGAATCAAAAATAAAAACTCTTGAATTTATTTATTTATATCAAATCGCATTATTTAGTTTCAAAAATCTATATTACAAACCAGAATGGTGTATGAAGTTGGAGATAAAAGACGGCCGATATTTATCCAAATATAAGAATCTAACGGATCACATAGAACTTAAAACACCAAGAGATAAGTTTGTAGATAAACATAGTTCGTGAATGTGATTCATTTCATCTAATGGTTGTAACTTAAAGTTGACATTTATGTCTTACCTTTAAACAATCCTCAATAAGAGTACATGAGTTTGATTCTCATATCCAACATTTTGATATTTATTTATCTTAATATTTAAAGTAGAATAAAATCTATTTATCATTGATCTATATTACAATTCAGAGTAATATTTTACTATTCATCGCTGATCGGAACAAATTAAAATATATACACATTTTTAAAATATATGGGAAATTGTAGACGAAACGAAAAGGGAAGAGAAGCTCCAGCGTGTTACTATTATCCGAACCCAAAAAATAGTGACAGATCACCACCTGCAACAAAAGAATCTCTCGTGGCCCTTATGAGTGTATGTACGTATATAAACAAACCGACCTACCCTTCGATTGGAGAAGAAAAGGTGTTGGAAACCCTAGAAACGAAAGGCAAGCAAAGCAAAGAAATCGAAATCGAAATCGAAATCGATGGCAGGAGTCGGACCATTGACGCAGGACTGGGAACCAGTGGTGATCCGCAAGAAGGCACCCACTTCAGCTGCCAAGAAGGACGAGAAGGCCGTCAACGCTGCTCGTCGCGCTGGTGCTGAAATCGAAACCCTCAAGAAAGGTGAAATAAACACACTCTTCTTCATCGATCCATTTTCTTTTAGAGTTTCTCTTCATTTTGACATCAAATAAACGTGACTTGCGTTTCTAGGGTTTTGTTTGCTCCGATTACTCATTTCTGTGTCAAAATCTGGTTCATTTCCCTATGGATTACCTTAGCTTTACGTTTGATCTGATTCATTGATGGTTTTATAGTCAAATTAGGTCATTCAGTCAAAATTGAGGTTAAGTTTTGATTTCCGATTGTATGTATAATGGTTTGATGCATTTCAACGACTTATCAATGGTCTCAGATTCTGGCAGAGGCTTTGATTTCCATTCTATGTATTTGTAACTCATAATGTTGGTTATTTTTTTTATATTTTTTTAGAGCATCTCCATTGGAGCGCTGAACCTCAAGCTAAAAAAGGTGGACCAATTTAAGGATTTTGGGTTGGGTGTACTCCAATGGGTCATTCCACAAAATCTCAAAAATTTAATCAAAATCAACCTTTGGGGGTCAAATAACCAGTTTTGTACTATTTGAGTAATCCTTTGAGCTAGACACCCAGAACAGTTCTTCTTGCACACAACTCTTGATTGTCTTGTCCAGTCCATACCCTTCTCTAGCAATGGTTTATGTTGAAAGCTCAGGCCCATTGAGCTTTAGGCTTTCCTTTGTAGCATGAAAATTTTCTCTCAAAACTCTAACAATTGTCAAGCTTTTGAGCTTCGCCATTGGAGATGCTCTTAGGTTTACACACTTGAGTGCTTGTGGCATTTCTTTTTAGGCACTTATGGATTTGTTTTTTCTCATGGAATTTTCTTTTTGGGCACCATTCTTATATTTTTTTTTGTTAAGTTTGCCACTGTTTTGCATATGAGCATGCATGGTAGGATAATGATTTCTTTTTTATTTGATCTACCAGCCTTGCATTTTAATGAAACACCTTTCATCTCTGCTATTATTAACTCTATAGAAACCCAAACACCGATTGAGTATATATATATATATTTCTTCCAATTGCTGATCGCAACAGTGTGTATGTAGTTGAACTAAATAGATAACTGAATTAGGGAGGCTTCCACAGTCAAGGAAGCTTCTCATGTTTGTACTTAAATTAATAAGTGACACTGACAACAATAAATATATAAACTAGTTTCATATTACTTCACTTGTACGATGACTTTCAGGCTTTCATGTATCTGCCAACAAGTTGGCATTGCGAATTGTATGTATCATCGACCAAATTTTACACTTTTCCTTTGGTTTGTTTAGTCTCTGGACTAGCTTTGCTCCTACAAGGAAGCTTTAATAGATAATTTTAACTTGTAATGTGCATTTTAAAACAAAATGTTTATATGTATGTTGGTCCACAAATTCTGTTTTGTTGATGCTAATGGATTTCATTCACTCTATTTGATTTTCAACTTTTAATTGTTTCCAGTCAATCGTTTTCACTTAGAAATATTAAATTTTGCTATCTCAAACTGTATGCCACAAATTTTATACATTTTTAATCATTGGTCAGTGGTCATATCATTGATCTGTCTGATTTGATTTATTCTAATCAACTGAAGCATTCTTTCAAGTGGTCTTTTTTGTTGAATTGGAGCTATATGTTGGTGACAGCGGTCATGTCTAATGACCAAATCTTAACTTGTTTAGCTTAGTGCTGTAATGCATTTTTATACTGGATACTTTAATATGCAAAAGAAGTGAGGACTTTTTTGTTATATTTACCATGTTAGTTTGACAAAGATCAAATCTGCTCGGAAGAGTGAACTTTACATTCAAGTTGGTGCTAGACCAGTGATTCTTCTATTTGGAAGAACATCGTGGTTTCTTGAATATCTCATTATCTTGACATGGGATTCCCAATGATAATGTTGCTTTATTGTCCATCTTCCAGCTACGGCGGGAACAAACAAGGCTGCCTCCAGTGGCACTACTTTGAACACGAGGAAGCTTGATGAAGAAACAGAAGTTCTTGCTCGTGAGTACTCAACTCTTTGGATTTTGTGGTTTCTTACAGTTTAATTGTATCATCATTAGATTGCCTCTAGCTTCGATTATAAGAGGAAGCATAGTATGCCATTATTTGTCACTTCTGCTATACTATGATGGTGCCATTTCACTTTTCAACTTATGGTGAAGTTAGATCTTGGAAAACATTTTGTGAATGGAAGTTGTTTTCTGCAATCTAGGTCTGAAAGCCAATCAGCAAGGCAAATAGTTACTATTAATCTGATGAAGCATTGAAATTGTACAAAATTGGGGGGGGGGGGGGGGTGGGGGAGGGGAGTATACTTGCACAAAAAACATATTTTGAAGCCAAATGGTCTTCTACTTGGTGCGTCGTATTATTTGTCAGCTTATGATACATGCTATGGAAGTCACATTTAGAGCTTCGAGTATTTTGAATTTTTTTGGAGGTGTTCTCTTTTCCTCAGAGTTGTACTGTGCTGTTTACAACGCTTACATATCATATGCATGTTTCTAGTGTGTGGTATGTGCAAGTACAATGGATTACATGGAGGAACATGGGAACTCTTTGACAGTCATTGCACACCTGAAACATAAGTTGTATGATTCTATCTTTTTAGAGCTTGAGCAATGTTCCATATCCCTTATTTTGTCATACACGTTTTTTGTAATCACCTTCCATGTGGTACATTGTATTTGTCAAGATGAAGATAACTACTGAAATGAATACAAGCTAAGCAATATATTGTTGTATTAGTATTATGTTTGTCCAATGCATCAGGCCAACTTCTCAGTAACAGTAGTCTGCAGCCTATGATAGACCAACTGAATTGTAGCTACAAGCGTCTATCTCAGCCTCCTTTTTTCCTTGACTGATTAAAAGGAAAGGTTTATTGGTGCAAGGTTTAGTTTTGATATGTCCATGTATTTTGATAAAATGTATTGTTAATTCAAAAACTTTAGATTAGATGCATTTGTATAGAAGCCATAGTCCTAGATTTTCTTCAGTAAAGGTGTAGGCTTGATCAGGTGTACACTGGACGCCTATATATGTGTTTTTTTAGTTTAATAATGGTAACTTTGGAGATTTAATGGTAACAGCTCAAATTTTGTGTACGTGATCAAGCCTACACTGCAGACTTTAGATTAGTCTGCAGTTTCACTGGAGCATAGAACTTGCATCTGACTTTCCAATTTTTGTGCTCAGATGATCGTGTGCCTACTGAACTGAAAAAAACTATCCAGCAAGCCCGTATGGACAAAAAATTTACCCAAGCTCAGCTTGCACAAGTAAGAGTTCATTCATCTCTTGGCTTTTCACGTCTACTTTCACTTTTTGTGTGATTAGAATGTCAATAGGCTTTAGTTTGTTCTTAATGCTGGCGATGTTGTGCAGATGATCAATGAGAAGCCTCAGATAATTCAAGAGTATGAATCTGGGAAGGCAATTCCGAATCAGCAAATAATTACCAAGCTGGAGAGGGCACTGGGTGTGAAACTGCGAGGGAAAAAGTAAAGCTGGCCCATGTAAACAAAAGGAAATGTTTGTTAATTAGGTTTGGACAACAGTCATGGTAATCCTACTGTATGGTACTTGGTTCTATTTAATATTACAGTCTTGGGTGGTGTGGTCCAGTATGTTGGAGGTGGTGTGAACGAACGAAATTTATTGTGGCAGTTACTGTGATTGACCTCTGTTTGTTCTTGTGAAAATATCCGAGTATCTTTTAACTTTTCTCTGTGGTGCGTGGTGCCTTGGCACGTATGTTTCTACGACTTTCTTCATTATAGTAAAACAGCTAATGTAAATTCATATTATCAACCATCAAGTGCATCGATCTAGGTCATGTCCTTTAGTCTTTTCAAATAGTATTTTGTAATTACCAGCTATGAGAGGTATCAAACCCTGTAGCTGGTATTTGCCATTGTTAGATAGAAATATTGGCAATATTGAAAACATTGTCTAATTTACTGTTAAGGATCTTGAATTATGGCCCTTCCAGTTGAAGTAGATTCTGTACCTTGATTTCATTTGCCCATGAGGTGACATAGTTTATGTTAATGGTATTTCTCAAGAATTTATGTTAAGGGTATTTCTCAAGAAAATTGGATTTCCAATGGGAAAATTACTGTGCACCTTGATTTCATTTGTCATGAAGTTTGATAGCAGTACTATTGTTCCGGTGATAGTAATCAGCTTGTGCAGCTGGTTGCAAGTGGCGAACATGTTCTTATTTCAGCGTGTCTTGCAACTATTTGTTGCACCCCCTGTTGGAGAGAGCAATGTGAAAGATGAATGTGTTTGATTGCATGTAATTCATTCTCAGTGAGATTTTACGGATGTGGTTAAAAGCACATAGAATCAGGTAGTTTGGGGCTGATTGGTTGTGTGACATTCAGTGAAGCCCTTTTTTATTGTGTTGAAGAACACTGCCATTTAATTTTATTTATTGATTTGACACTTAAGGTGTGTTTACCATTTGATTTTATGATCAATGGTGGGAATGTAAGTCCTATGACACATAATTAAATGGTAGATGTGGAGTAATATATCAATTTAGCATAAAATGTAGGGATCCCCTTATGGATTTCCATGACATAGGAATTATAGTCCCACTTGGAATAAAATTTTAGGTGTTTGTTTGGGATTTTATTCTTGAGCATCTTATGTTTGCACATGCCACATATTCTTACCATTGATGGGAATCCAACGCCTCACATCCACTAGGGAAAACATTTCACGAGACACAAATCTTCGTCTTTCTCCACTTCTCCGTTTTAGCAAGTTCATCTTCAGTTTGCAAAGACTTCATCGTCTTCCTCACCATCTCTGTGATCTCATCTCTCTCAAAGATCTCATCTGCTCTCTGCGATTTCCTCTCTCACTCGCACTTGAAGGTCTCCTCTGCGATCTTCGTGTGCCAGATTTGTCAACCCCTATTCCTCTCTCTCTTCCCATCTTTGCTCATTTGTTGCTCACTGATTCGGTTTGTTCCATTGTGTCGCTTGTTATCTAGGATTGGCTTTTGATTTGGGTTGGTTTGATTAGTCTTCTTTACCAAAATTTTGTCAAAGTATAATTTCGCAACACCTTTAATTAGTTTCTTCATTTTGTTGATTAGGGATGGGGATTTTGTTGTCTCATTCTCAATTAAAGTTTTTTTTTTTTTTATGTACTCGGACTGAAATTTGTGGATTTTTTTTTTTTTTTTTTTTTTTTTTTTTTGTGTTTTGTGAAATCCCCATTTTATAATTTTAGTGTGTGATGGTTTTGTTGGAGATTGGTAGGTTGGAGGGGATGAGTGCGAAGGCCAGACTGAGTTTACTTCAATTTTGGCTAAGTTGGTTGGGTTAGGAGAATAAATCTATTAACTGTAAATATGGGAACTAATTCCAGCATTTGAAAATATATGTTTAGAAAGACTCTAGATAAGCTTGCAAGTTTGGGGTGATTAGATTTGGTGGACAGGATTCAAATGTTGAGTGAGAAAAGAGGTTTATTTACTAATCGAGGATAAAACCAATTGTCAATTTAAGGTATGAGTTCAATAGGATGATCTTTGGAATCAATCTGCTATTGTGCTGCACTTTAGTGTGTGTGATTATGTTCAGGAATGCCCATGAGTAGAGGTTTGATTTTTGGAAATTAGGTTCAGGAGCCCCCATGAAAGTGGGGAGAAAACAGAGATTGGAAATGGCGAAAGATTATTTTTTGATAATTGATGATACATAAAAACGATCACATCCTTGAGCCATACACGTGTCATGATGATATCGAGGAATTACGGGCCCTAACGTTAGCCCAACACTGATCCGGCCCAAGCGATTCTAAGCCCGCTTAATCCAGTTCGCCAGATTGACCCGAACTCTTACAGCATGCTCAGCCCACACGTCTCACAACTGTCCTCAATACCCATAAGTACTATTAAGGCAAGTATCTCGAGGATCAGCTTTGGACAAACAACTACAACAACTCTCTACTTCCAACTAAGAAACAAATATCAGAATACATTTCACACAGGGAAACTTCCTTCTACGAATTGCTCTTGGATTGGAAACTATCCCGTGCGTATCTAGGAGCACAAGGCTAACAGGGAACTTTCCTCCTACAACACGACTCCTAATTAGAAAAGGATTTCCATAAAGATCACCTTCCTAAACTACGCGTATGATGGCCTGGTAGAACCAGGACTCTTATACTATAAATAAGACATGAGGTTGGTAAGCTAAGGTACGCTACAAATTCCCTGTTTACAATATTACGCCTTCCTCAGATCCATGTTTGACTTTGGCATTGGAATGCCATTGGTCACTACAACGGTGGTTTGTGGCTCACGTGCGTTACTTGTGCAGGTCAGCAGTCAACTGGACTAGGTCAAAACAAGGAGCGAAAAATGAATGCATCAGTTTGGCATCGTTGTGGGGACGACAAAGTTCTTAACTTTTCATTAGCGTCGCCTCCCTTCAAAAACCAAAAAAGTAGTGACCATTAGGTCACGCAACAACGAAGAACAAGGGGACACGTCAAAATGCTCAAGCCGGTGCAGCACCGCCTCTTTCAGTGGTTTTGGTCATGCACGGGCAGCTGACTTACGCCCCCGCACCGACAACAACAATGACGGACCTCAGAATCGATATGTTGTCATATCAAATATAGCAGATCACCAAAGCGGTGGAGGCTCTCAAGCGATAAAATTCGCCATCTGCTAATGGAAACCAGGAGCAACACGGGCCTCCGTCTTCGGAGGATGGTAGGGAGCAAGCACAGTAAAGCCAAGCCCCTACTAGTTCTCATTGAACTAGGGGAGGTTGCGCGACTAACGCTGAGCCCGCCGCTAGGGGAAAGAGGCTCGGCCCTCAGAACCCCCTTCGTAGAGGGGGCTCGACCCAGACGTATTGTACCGCCTCTCTGTCCCATCATTTGTCGACCGAATCATGAATGAGGCTCTTCCGAATAAGTTCACTCCCCTGAAGCTCGACTTCTACGATGGAACCACCGATCCATTCCACTACCTGTGCCATTACTAGCACGTAATGGCCCTCCAAAAAGTATCCGAGTCGGTGATGTGTAGAACTTTTTCCATTAGCCCGAAGAAGTCAGCACTGACGTGGTTCCACAGCCTTCTGTCGAGTTCGATCGACTCCTTCAAGACGCTAGCAAAGGAGTTCCTGACACAATTCGTTGGGAGCCAGTGTTTCCGAAAAGGCCCACACTACATACTCTCTCTAAAACAGAGGTTGCACGAGACTCCCAGAGAGTATGTCACACATTTTAACAACGAGCTGACACTCATTGATGGATGCAGCGACGACACGACCATGACAGACTTCACTTCGGGCCTCAAGGTGGGAAAGCTCTATGAATACTTTACCTTATAACCCCCTCTGGACATGACATAGCTCCTCAAGAGCACTTAGACGCACATTACCTTGGAGGAGCTATGAACCGTGAAAAGGGAAACTGAAGGCGAGAAGAAACCCTCCGCTCTTAAGGACAAAAGGGAGGGAAAAAGATGCGAGGATGAAGAACGGAGCGAGAGAAAACGCAGTGACAACAGGTCAGACCCTAGTCGGTCCAGGCCAAATAAAGCATCCAACAACGTTCGATCCAGAACTGTGACACCCCTCAATTCCAGACTGTCAGACGTACTAGACTCCATGAAAAACTGGGAAGATCTAAAGTGGCCCCCGAAATAGCGCGAAGACCCCGCCAAGCATGACAACGGCAAGTACTACGTGTATCACAATGAGGGTGGCCACGATACCAACGATTGCAAGAGTCTGAGGTATGAAGTTGAGTGCAGGATCCGCAGGGGCAAACTGAAAGAATTCCTAAACTCTGAGAAGTGACCAAAACGAACCAGGGACCCAGGGGAATCAGTTAAAGAAATAGAAAAGGAGACTCAAGGGATAATCTATGTTCTTCATGGAGTTGGACCGAATGAAAGCCAGTCATACAGGTCTTGCAAGCGGGCCTTCCTGGAAATGCAGAAACAACCCGCGGATAACGATAGATGCATCTGCCACTCGAGGATTCAGAGCCCCATTCCCACATTGACCATTACGAACAAAGACCTCGAAGGAGTCCGAGCACCGCACAACGACACCCTAATCATCTTGGTCTCCATTGCAAGGTAAGAGGTGAAGAGAGCTCTGGTGGACACAGGACGCTCGCTCAACATCTAGTTCTACAGCACGTACCGTAGTATGGGCTTCAAGAAGGAATACCCGATGCCCTTGGATCACCCGCTGATTGGATTCAACGAGGAGAATCCCTCTCAGAAAGATAAGGTTAGCAATAGTGGCAGGGGAGCAACAACTAAGGAAGGTCCTGTTTATGGACTTCATGGTAGTAGATGCACCATCAACCTACAACCTTATCTTGGGAAGACCATGGCTCCACCAGATGGAAGCAGTAGTCTCCACCCTTCACCAGTGCGTTAAGTATACCGCTAACCACTCCGAAAGGGACAATACGTGGAGACCAATCTATGGCACGAGGCTGCTATTACGCTGCACTGAAACAAATAGAGTGCTCCCAAATCCAACTGAGTCTTAGGGAGCAGCCTGAACCATTGCCAGGTCGAGTGACAGGGAAGACACAACAGTCAAGCTATACAAGAAAGGCTGAGGCAAACGGGAACATAACCCCTCGACCTTCCGTTGGTGCGAAGATTAACACCCTCTACAAGGTTTACTTTTCAGTAACCTCTGTAAAGCTAGTAAGTCTCGACAGTCCGCTGGAGAATGCTACTATCCGCAAGGGCCGCCCGAGTTCACATCAGGGCCATGATCAATTTTTCTCAGTCAACAGTTAGTCTTTTTTCGATTGTTTATTTCCCTTTCCATAGTCAATAAAGAGTTTTAGTTCTTAAAGGCTTATGTGATTTGCAATCATTTAAGAATTAAAGAAAATATTACGAAAACAAACTCTATTGACTGGAAAGATGTAAAACAAGCACATTGAGGTGGATACAAAAGACTACATACTACAAGCATCTGAAATCAGTGCGACATGAAGTAAAGACTCGCTTAGACGATCTAAATATGTAAAGGTATCTGAGAAGACTGGAGCGGGCAAGAGCAGGATGAAAATATCATGATCAACACTTCCGCGGTCATACCCCTCAAATATGGTTTGTGGTTGTACTAAATCGTCAACCAGGAGTACCGCAAAAGTTTAATGCCAACTCACAAGCTCGACCCGATCAACCAGATGAACTTGGGACAAGTATCAAGTGGACTCGGAACGCATACGCCTTCCCACGCAAAGAAGACAGGAATATTTGGGAATCAATGACCCACTTCGACAGGACATGTCCAGCTCCACCCCAACCCGGATGCGGACTTCCAGCGCAAGGTGAGGCGACAAAGCTAATCGAGAAGTAATGGAGGCAGGCGCTCGGACAATGGCTGTTGGTGCTATCTCTAGAGTTAAACATTAATTCAGGAACAATGATAGGGCACCAACACATGAATGACATACTCTTCCCTTGGGAGAGAATCCGTACTACTCCGCAATATGAGAAGAAATTACGAGATTTCAACATATCAACTACGTGCCCACCTAGAATAGGTGACCACGCATAACATCAACTATCGCCGTGCATGCTCAGTGCAAATGTCAGAACATTCGGAGACTCTAGAGATGGAAATCCACCTTCAGCCTTTGGAAAACCCAAAACATTTTCTTCAAACAAGAACATTACAAGAGATATGCTCTGCGAAAGATAGTGCCTACAACGATGGAAAACACCATTATATAGACATGATGGTTCACTAAACGGACACCCCAGCATTAACTGTCAAGCATTGAATACCATATGGGAAATGAAGACCATTGCTTGTAGACCCCTTTTCAGCCTGGTCGCCGAACCCTTTTACCTCGGACTTGTAGACCCCACCGCGCGGCTGTAGATGGTTCAAAAGGTGGGAGACTAGTCAGTCATTGACTGATGTCGACGACTCGCCATGGGACTACTGGTCTTCAGTGTAGTCGCCAAATCTTTACTCCCCGAACCTGTAGTCCATATTGTTCGGACATAGATGGTTTGGAAGGTGGGAGCCCCAAGCAACTCACCACGCAACCACCACTATTTTTCAAAACAGCGGCCACAAAGGTAAATCTAGCTGAGTCAGCGTCTTCACATTCAAACGGATTGCTCATTCTAATATCAGCAAAGGCCACTCACGCCAATACATAGATCATCCGACCAGTGCCCGGGTAAATGCTACATAGAATGTCAACCCGAGCTTATGCCACCTGACTCGGCACAAACGCTCTGACACATACGCTCGACCATCGCAACTCGCCCATAGCAACAGCTGCAGCCGATCAATCAGACTAGCAAGACAAACCTCAAGCAGCTTATCTTGGGGATAAGACACAGCTCGGGCAACCCAACCCCAGCTAAATTGTCCGCAACGTGTCCACTATCGGACATGACTAAGAAACAATGATCCCAAGTCATTTGCAATGTAAAGTGGTCAAACTTTCTACTACAGTAAGTGGCTTCCTATTGATTCAACCAGCCTGTGCCAAAGCAAGACGACAAGGCGAAACGAAAAACATGCAATAGAGACAACAAACACAAAACTGATAAAATTGTTTTCATTAACGGTCAGACGAAAAAGGTACAAGTATACAAAGTCTACTCCTTATCAGGAGAAGGTACAAAAACAGAAGAGCTAGGCCTATTGGAGGAAGAAGTAGAAGCTGCGTTCTCACGCACCACGGCCTGGACATCAGGGCGAACTGTCCTCCTTATCCGATGACGCAAAGGCAACAAACAAGTCTACATACCACATCTTCTTGTAATGGTCGAGGTCTCATTCCAGATGCTCCGCATTCATCAACGCTAGCAGCTCCAGCCTATCGTGCAAAACCCAACGGAACTCGCATCTGCCTTGCTCCTACAAAATCTCTTTCTCCCACTCCTTCGAGTCAGCAAGATCACGCTCCAACAACTCCAACTTTCCAGTCAGCGCGTCAACATGAGACTGCTCTGTGGCCAGACTGCTCTTCACAACACTGAGCTCATGCCACTCCAGTTTGAGCTCGTCATCGGCCTTCCTTTCCTTTCGAGCAATAAACTCCACATCGGATTCCAGTTGCTGCTTCTGAGCAGCCCAGTCGGCCTCCTTCAAAGCATTATCTTCAGCAAGAAACCGCAATTCATAACATGCCTTAGCCACAACTTCCTGTGCAACCTGTACGTCTCGGCGGATCTGGTTCAACTCCTGCTTGAGTTCGTCCTTCTCGGACACCGCCTCCACCAGATCACGTTCATGGGCCTCCAGACGAGCCCTTTAAGTCTCAACAGCCACGGTTGACTGATCCAGTCTCTTCTCCTCAGCTTGCTTCTATAGCCGCTCAATTTCATAGAGCGTGTCAAAGTACAACGCCTGCATGTGCGAGAAGACACGCTCCATGGTGTATACCTTCTCACGAGCCACCTCGACTTTTGTCCCAGCAACGGTCACCTGACTCAAGTGAGACATACCCGGCATAAGGTACTTTAAACCCTTATCCATACACTCTTCCAGCGCATCCTCCTCGAGCTTCGGAGAGCAATCCATCAGCCAGCTGTGACGCTTGCTTATATGCTTCCTCGAAACATACTCCACACCAACCTCTTGGTGCCAGACCTGAGAACTCATCCTTACCAAGTCTGGTGCAAACAGGCTTATCCACGCATCCAGATGAAACTTTCTCGGATCAGGAATCACGTCGGCCCCACCCTTTGCAGTTGCAACTGTTCCCATGCTCTCATCCGCGACTTTTCCCTTGTCACAAATAGTCGACCCTTTAGAGCGAGACAGCTCGACAAGGTTCGAAGGAAAAAGAGGAAGCGAATTATCTAAAAGACCCTTCAACATTTCTAGTTGTGGCCTGGGACGAAACGGTGAACAACGCGGACTACAAGAAACTTGGTATGTGCCACGACCACTTTTAGGCGACACGCCAATGGGACAATCAAATTCTACAACCGTAGGCTGATCTTCACAGAAGCCTTCTACTGGAATAGTCCCGCGCGAATCAGCACCGGCAGAAGCTGCCATTGCAACCCGCACTAGACGCTCATTCAAAGCTTCGGTCACGAATCACTGAGATTCGACCTATCTTCAACCCTGCAAATCACAGATAATCCTTCTCCTAGCCGGACACATCAATTTTTGCCCTGATAGGCCGATCAGACTCGCGCACTTCTCCTACTGGAGTGGGTCATGCTGAAGGCAACGCAGTCCTGAAACGGGATCTCTTTGAACTCACGAATGAGGCAAGTGTTTCAGACGACTCCTCCACGTCAGACAAAACGAGAGTTCTGGCCCCAATAGCCTTCCTCTTCCTAGAAGGGGCCTCATCTTCCAACTTAACTCGCGATACTCGGTAAATAGTGGGGGCCACGTGCCAGTTGTCCCACAACCCACTACGGATGAAGTTGGGAATGCCTATGACATCCACCACGTTCTTCATTGACAAGCCGCGAAATGTCTCCATAGTGTTTTGCTCCTCTAGGGTAAGAGAAGTAGTGGGAAGACTTCCTACAAAGAAACGTGAACAACGATTAGCTAGCATGCAATCAAGCATACCGAAGTCAAAAAAATAAAAACTGAACTTACGAAGTGGCCTGAATTCTCGTTCGAGCGGACGACCCTTGCACCGGAAATACTTCGAATCCGCGAGGGCTAAGAAACAGTACTTTTGCCAGAATTTGAAATCATCGAGCAGATTCACGAAACAGGCCGATGACGTCATCTTACAGACGACATTACCCTTCAGCCGAGGGGAAGTCAGCAGTTGGATTACACGCGGAGTCACACTGACGCCAGCCTCTTTCGTCCTGATCAGGATGAGAATGATGATCCTATATCCATTAGGCCCCAATTGGGTCGGAGGAATCCCTAGAATATCCAAGAATTCCCAGATCACATCCAGAACGGGAAAATGCACACTAGTTTGAAGCATCCCATGATGCAAACAGATGAACCCCGCCGGTGGCGACATTGGCGTCTGGTCGCCCTTCAGAACATACAGCGGCAGGTCTTCAGGGACCCCAAACTTGGTACGTATTTTAACAAGGCCAGGCTCAGAAAACAACCTTTCTTCGAAAAACTCTAGGCCTTTGGCCAAGGTTACGTCATCAAGAAGATTTTGTTGAGCCATGAAGAAGATGAACAATCCTTTCTAATCAGAAGATGAACAGATCGGTAACTTCAAAAGCAAGGATAATAGAAGAGTCAGACTTTGTACTATGGATGACCAAAATAGGAATTAGGTTTTCGTCTCTTTTCTGCTGAACCGACGCACGTTCAATTAATGCAGCGTGTGGCTCAAGCAGCGATTCAGACTCAATCATCATCATAAGTGGCATATTTTTTCAAAGAGGTGATTTAGCGAACCGATGTGATGGCCCACTAACTCGGGGGGAGAAACTGATGATACATAAAAATGTTCACATCCCTGAGTCATACACGTGTCATGATGATCTCGAGGAATTACATGCCTCAACGTCAGCCCAACACTGATCTGACCCAAGCGGTTCTAAGCCCGCCTAACCCAGTCCATCAGACGGACCTAAACTCTTACAGCATGCTCGGCCCACATGTTTCATAGCTGTCCTCAATACCCAGAAGTCCTACTAAGGCAAGTATCTCGAGGATCAGCTTTGAACGGGCAACTACAACAGCTCTCTGCTTCCAACTAGGAAGCAAATACCAGAGTACATTCCACACAGGAAAACTCCTTTATATGGATTGCTTTTGGATTAGGAACTATCCCCCGCGTATCTAGGAGCACAAGGCTAACATGGAACTTCCCTCCTACAACACGACTCCTAATTAGATAAGGATTTTCATGAAGATCTCCTTCCTAAACTACGCCTATGATGGCCTAGTAGAACCAGAACTCCTACACTATAATAAGACATGAGGTTGGTAAGCTAAGGTACACTACAAATTTCTCGTTTACAATATTACGCATTCCCCAGATCCCTGTCTGACTTTAGCATCAGAGTGCCATTGGCCACCACAACGGTGGTCCGTGGCTCACGTGGGTCACTTGTGCAGGTCAGCAGGTCAACGGACTAGGGCAAAGCAAGGAATGGATAACGACTGCATCAATAGTTTTGAACAAACCTCTTTGATTTTGTAAGCCGATCTTCGAGTTTTTATTGAATTTTCAAACTAATTTTGATTCTTATGGATGTTTTGAACTAGAATGTTGAGTTTTAGAATCCCTTTTGTTAGTTTGATTGGAAAGTGAAGTCTTTTGGGAGTTTTGGTAGGGAAGTAGTGGAAAAGTTTTGATTTTTACGAGTTTTTGGTGCAGAAATAGGTGAGAATCGGTTCAAAGTTGGGAGCTCTTGTGGTGTTTTAATTTTTTTTGCTTTCTACTCAACTTGTTGCATTCTTACTGATTTTATTTTTCATTAAAATTCACCAAAAAGCGATTGCTTGCAATGGAGTTAGTTAGATGTTTATGAAGATTTGTCGAGAATCAAACATGGTTTCATTTTCACATAATAAACTTCCAAATTGATAACACCATATAATTTTTATGATTCTATTATCATTTCTTTCAATTTCCACCACACTTTTAGGCCAGGTAGGAACTTTACTTGGTATGTGAAATTTCACAATTTAATGGGAAATGCTTGAATCTACAAAACCAATTCCATGATGGAAGTACATATAATAGCTAGTCTCAAGTCTAACTTCTTGTTGGTATGCGTGGTAATAGCCCACTTTGTTGAGTATGGTTGTTCAATATTGATGTTTACAGTTTCAATTATTCATAATTTTCAGGGAAGGTCGAATGGATTGAAGGTGGAAAGGGTAAACGTAAAGGTTGTAGAGCTCAGTTACCCTTGGGTTAGCATGTCTGATTTTGTACCCGAGTCACGTCACAAGG
Organism: Berberis vulgaris; assembly: GCA_963556465.1. Classification (NCBI taxonomy): domain Eukaryota; kingdom Viridiplantae; phylum Streptophyta; class Magnoliopsida; order Ranunculales; family Berberidaceae; genus Berberis; species Berberis vulgaris. The sequence continues at coordinate 59,088,866 of OY747135.1, read as the reverse complement.
TACTAACATAAATCAACTCTTCTGCAGTGTCTCATATTACATTCACCCAGTGGCGGACCTAGGATTTTAGTCAAGGTGGACGAAATGACAAACAATTATTAGTTGATAATAGTAGTTATCAAGGGCGGAGCAAAAAAAAATTTCCTACCCGAGCTAGTAACTAATAAAGAAAATACAACTATCAAAAGTACATTGCATATACCAAATTGAATCCAATGTAGTCCAATTTAAAGCCAAAATAAGGTCACAATATAGATAACCTTATAGTAAGGGCAAATGAGCGTAATAACTAGAATAGATAACTAAAATCACAAAATAATTAGGATAAGTATCTAGTTGAAGCTTAAATAATCTGAAACTTGCGAGCATAATAAAATCCAACTATAATTTCATAGAAAAAAATGGTTTGTATGAGCCTAAAATTTTGTATGAATTGGCTAATGGTATATATTTTCAATGAATTATATAGTTACTATTTTAGATATTAATTGCAAATATTTTTTTGTTGGAGGTTTTATACCACTTGTGAACAAACAATTCATTTTTTAATGTTTGCAATTACATATAAATTTGCATTGAAAACAAAAAAGTTGGGGGCAAGTCACAATGACAAATAGTGATTGTCAATCGCCATAAAGAAATAATACACTCCAAAAAGACGGAAAATAAGTTTTTATTAAACTAAACAATTTTTTAATGTTTGCAATTATTACTAAAATTGCAGTGAAAATAAAAAAATAAATTAGGCAAGCTCCAAGATTATCGAACTTGAGTCGTTTACTAAATTATTACACTTCCACCCACTACACCAACAAAGATATGTAGAAAAATTGAATAAATAGTTATGTAGAAAAATTGAATAAATAGTTATCATATTGTATATAAATGGTTTTTTTTAAAGCAAACTATTTACTAAAATATTGGAAAGTTGTGGGGGGTCCGCCCCTGCATTCACATGAATATTACCTCTATTCTATTTGTGCACAACTTCGAGTGGACCTTGATGGCTGAGTGGAAGTTGCTCAAACTTCCCTGTTTTTTAGTGCTCAAGGTTCATCATATGACTGGCACACAACCTTTGCTAACAATTAGAAACCCAAACCTTTCCATTAATTAATCTTCTTTTTTGAGTTTCACTATGTGTAGCAACAAAATACTTTGTTGTGACTTGTACCATGACATTAGGATTTTCCTCCCACTAGATGTTCTTCCATGGTCTTACTAAGAAAGCTTTCGGATCGTTGACATGTAGACCTATTTGGTCCATCCATGTATAGATGTGATTTTGGTGCCATCAAAATATATTTTTACTTTTTTGCTTCCAGCTGCTTTTGATAAGCTGCGATTTGGCATTGGGTACCTATTATATTGGAGCCGATCTTCTAAATATTGTACTAGTATTTGTGATTTTGGTGCCATCAGAATACATTATTACTTTTTTGCTTCCAGCTACTTTTGATAAGCTACGATTTGGCGTTGGGTACCTATCATATTGGAGCCGATCTTCTAGATATTGCACTAGTATTTATGGATAATGCTTGAGCAACTTTGCATTATTAGTTTCATGTTATGGCCAAATTTACTGATGATTGGCTATTTGTTTTAAGAATATGTGTCACGGTGATATATATATATATATATATATATATATATATATATATATATATATATATATATATATATATATATTTGAGGTTTATTGTGTACAAATTAGGTTTTTTCATTGGTTAATTTATTCTCTTATAGTTTCATACAATGCAAATTTTAATTTAGCGACAACAAGTTTAGATGTTTATGCTCTCCATAATGACAATAATCATGTATAGAAAGACACATTCATATAATGTTAGTTGTCAACCAAGATGAAAAAAATGATGTTCTATGTTGAAAAGAATCTTGAGAGTGATCGTGTATGCCACGAACAACGGGATGTATATTTGAATACGATACTGAGCGTAAAGAAGGATTGGGTGTTGGGGTAAGTTTCTTACTTATTGTATGCAAGGAAAAGCTTTGATGCAAACTGCGTGTACGTGTATCATATTCTTGACAAATTCCCTAGCTAGCACCATTGAATGTTTATTATTTCAGACTACATATTGTAGCACTGAGGTGTTAATTGTTACGTGCCCGTCGAATCTACTTAATTTTGCAAGAAAAGCTCTTATATTTGAACTTTTAAGTTTTTCATATGTGTTATTAGCTTTCCAAAAGAATTATCTAATAACAAAAAATAAAAAAAATCTACATTAAAAACACCTTATGAGTCCTTGAATTCAGTAATGAGTTCGCTAGACGGGATCACCATGTGCTGCAATATAATATAAATAAAAGCAAAACATTGCAAAAACTAGTAATGTGGATAGAATACTTAAGCGATTGAGTTGGGAGCTTTCCTTGAATTAGGTAACAAGATACCTAGGAATGGAGCTTTCGAAGTGGTTCTTGCATTCTATAAAGTAGAATTGGTTGGGGTGTGGGATCTCCATAAATTATTAAAAAAAAAAAAAAAAAAACCCATGATTAGTATTAGGTAATCAAACACTGCGATAGGAATTGGAATCCAATTCCTATGGACATTCAAAAACAAAATTGGCCAAGTCCATAGCATCAAAGTCTATGGCATGAGATTCCAATTCCCATTCCATGCAACCAAATACACTCTTAATTTGATTTGTTGAATAAACATTTATTATCATCGTGACCTTTACATTCACTTAGTCATGGACTGGATTCTAGGGAACATATTACAGAAAATAAAGGACTTCTTGTCCTTGGACTTCAAATCTATATTACAAATCAGGATGGTATTTGAGGTTGGAGATAAAAGATGGCTGAGATTTTCCCAAATATATGAATCTAACGAATCACATAGAACTTAAAGCACCAAGAGTCCATGACTTCAATTCCCATACCCAACATTTTGATATTTATTTATCTTGATATTTAAAGTAGACTAAGCTCTATTTATCATGTCAAACTTTTATCATGCCAACGACACACCGGGAATTCTCTAGTTCATCTTATAAATCAGGTTGGGGTTTCACTATTCATAAAGAATTGGATATAAAAGAGGGCTAAGATTGAAAATTGAGAAAGATGTTGAGGGTTAAGATTTATTATGTATGACATATTTGTAAATATGAATCATGTAGAAGGGCAAAAGAAAATGACCAAAATAGTGAAATAAACTATGTAGAATGTACATGTGGTTGAGAAAGAAATTATTGCGTTGTCATTTTTCTCAATGAAAATTGACATAACTACGTACATAATTATCAAATTTTGGCAAACTTGGTATCGTTTAAATGCATTTTCAAAAATCTTTCTAATGAAACCAATGATCAACACGAACGCTTAAATTTTTTGAGTATTTATCTCATGCCATATGCATTTTCCAAACAAAAAAAAGTCTAATGCATATCATAAGGCACATTCAAACAAAGACCCCCAACTCCAAATGTTTATGGAGAATCTACTCTCGGTGTTTGCAGAAAAAAAAAATTTGACTGAGTCTAACCCAAATGTCACAACTCACGACCCACTTTATGTAGTGCCAACAACACAGAAAATACCTTAGTCACTAGAACGTGAAGTGCGAGCGGGTGTAAGAGTGGGAGCGTGAGAGTGCTTAATTTCAAATTTTGTTAAGCGTATGAGAGTGCCTATATATGCAATGTTCTTGTATATGTTAAAATATTAACTTGAGTTTCACTAAATTTTATTTTATTAATATCAAATTAACAAGACTAATTATTATTAAATAATAGTTATTTAAATTAACAATATCCATAAGGTAAATATTTAGACTTATTGATAATCGTGAAACACTTTTTAGTAATATACATCAAAATAAAATAGTCATCAAAACGAAAACCCAAATGATTGATGAAACAAAAGCATCTAAATGATGATTCAAATTTTGGAAGCGGAAACTAAAAAACAATTGGCTCCAAACATCAGAGCGGTGTTTGAGAGCTTGATCTTCACTACTGATAGAAAATTTGTGTGAATAACAAGAATACCCTAGTATATCTGATAAATCACATAGAGGTTCACTATTCTTAAGGAATTCGGAGATAAAAGTGGGTTATGATTAAAAGCTGAGAAGATGTTGATGGTTGAGATTCATTCTCCATAATGGCATGTCGGTAAATATAAAGCATGAAGAAAGGCAAAAGAAAAGAAAAATAACACATGAAATTAATGTGTGGAATGTACATGTGGCGGAGATAGAAAATTCTGATTTTGTTTTTCTCGAACTTTTAAATTGTTATAACTAACTAGTTAGTTGTCGAATTTTAGTAAATTTAATATCGTGAAAATGCATTTTCGAAGATCTTTTCAACTAAACCAATGATCGATACAAACACTTAAAATATGCATTACCCGTTATATGCATTTCTTAAAGAAAAACATACCTTAAAACACATTCAAACAAATACCTCGAACTTCATATTTTGGAAAGTTAAAGTTTGAGAAAAACTCACTTTCACATTTTGAAAATGTATTTTCTGAATCGATTAAAATGAGGTTGACCCTAATATCCTAACCAACTTTTTATCGTGCCAGCGGTACTGGTAATACACTAGCTTAACATAACACAATTTACAACTCAACTGTTCATTTTAAAAACTCTAGTGACATAATGCGATTTCCGGTGGTAGGTGTCATATTATGATGGAGATAAATAATCTAAATAGATAAAACTTAAAGCACCAAGATAAGTTGTATATAAAATTGAATTTATGATTGGGTTTTTTCTGTATCCAATGGTTGAAACTTAAAGTTGTCATTTATATCTTATCCTCAAGCAATGTATAATTAATAAGAGTACATGGATTCGATTGTCACACCTAATAATTTGATTTTTTTTTCTTTAATTCTAATTGGTGTTTAGGCATGTCACTGTGGAATAAATTATTTTTCCCGATACTGAAAAGTTAAAGATGATCAAGAATACAATGACTATATATATATATATATATATATATTTTTTTTTTTTTTTTTTTTGGAAGGCGAGCAAGATTTTTATAGGATCCCAGAACCCATTAAAGACCAGAACTGGTCAACACACCATAAATTGATAAAGATGCCGCAAGCTAGGTTCGAACCCAAGACCAAATGGTACCATCCGCCAAGCTCCAACCGTTGAGCTGTCATGCCATTGGCGACTATACATATTTATGTAAATACATGACATGACAATGTATATTTTTTTGCTTAAGGCTTAATGAAGTTTGGCGAGTTATGATAAGGTCATAATGTCAAAAAAAAATCTAATTTGTTTATTTATTTATAAAATTTGATATCAAAGCCCATCCTGCCAATGGCACATGCAATACAAGGCGAATAGGTTTTTATTCATCTTGTAGACAAAGATAGCCAAGGGTACGGTCAAGATTGTACTCACATGATGGCATGGTTTGTAAATAAATTATACCTAAAAGGGTAAGAAAATGTACAAAGAAAAATAACATCTATATGGAAGATGTGATCGGCATATGGCGGAGAGAGAATATGTTTATTTTAGTTTCTCAAACTTAAAATTACCACAATTTTTTACTTAATTGTCAAAGTTTGATAAACTCGGTATCATTGAAATGCATTTTTTTAGATCTTAAATAAAAGAAAAAAATGATCAAGACAAAAATATGAAAATTTTAAAATTAAGTTTTTTTTCCTAACGATTAAATTTGATCGAGTTTGACTAAAATATTTATAAAGATTGATTGAGTTTAGCACTCTTTAAAACCTTTTAGCTTACATGCTAAAATACGAATTTCATTGAAGATCTAATTGAATTGATTTAGATAGAAATACTTTGGAGACATAAATAATTATATATGAAAATATGGAGTGTTGTAGGCACAGGTAATACACTACTCTAAATAATAGGGCATATAGGTTTTTGTTTGTCTAAGGTACAAAGAAAAGTAAGATCTATGTGGAAGAAAGTAAAATTTGACATGTGGCGGAGAAAGAAAATATGTTTATTTCTAAATCTCAAACTTAAAATTACCATACACTTTTTATTTAATTCTTCGATTTCAATAAACTTGTTATCGTTGAAATGCAATTTTTAAGATCTTTTAAATAAAACCAATGATCAATACAAAAGTTTGAAAATTTAAAATTATGTTTCTTTTCTAGCAATTAAAGTTCACCAAGTTTGACTAAAATGTTTATAAAGTTTAACCAAGTTTAGCAAGTATTGAAATATTTTAGCTTACAAGCTAAAATACGATTTTCATTGAAGATCTAATTTAATTGATTTAGATAAAATCGATAGAGTCATTTGGAGATATAAATAATCATATATGAAAAAGATAATACAGAGTATCGTAGGCACGGGAAATATGCTAGTTAGTCTATATAATAAGTTAGGTAGGACTTTTGGTTGTCTTGGAGACAAGATAGCCAATGGCTAGGATTGAAAATTGGAAAGTTGTTAAAGGTCAAGATTTGTACTCACATAGTGACATGGGTTGTAAATAAAGTGCACAATAAAGGGTCAAAGAAAAAACGTAAAGAAAAACAAAATCTCTATTACAAAAATATATGATGTACATGTGGAAGAGAGGGAAATTTTGCTTATTTTAGATTCTCAAACTTAAAATAACCATGACTTTTCATGTAATTATCCAATTTCGATAAACTTGATATCATTGGAATGCAATTTGTCGATCTTTAAAATAAAGTCAATGATCTATGCAATAGGTTGGAATTTTAAATTTGTTTGAATTTGAATAAAATGTTACAATACGATTTTTTGTTGAATATGTACTTAGAATTTAATTGATCTAGATAAAATCGATAAAGAGATATAAACATAAATAATTATATAAAAATAATATGGAGTGTCATAGGTACGGGTAATATGCTATTATATCTATATATGATGAGCTATGTTGCACACGTGATGGTTCAAGGAACCGTTGAACTATGGAAGATGAAGATCCTGTGCATGTGTCCTTTAAAAATGTTACTTGCGAATTAAAACATAAACAACCAATATAGGTTGAGTGGAACGATATTGTAAAATTGTATGACTAATTTATAAAGTCGTGCATATTGGATTGTAAGTGATCGATGAAATTATATCATTCTAATGTGACCAATAAGACTCAACCGAATGCTTTAAGGCAAGAATATCAAATCAGAAATGCAATTCAAAGTCAAAGTCAAGCAAATACAAAGTAAATTCAATAGACCAAGTTTTAGGACATAAAGAACGGTAAAACATTGTCAAGCTTCAAGAAGACATGCCCAAAATGATTGAAAAAAAGTCCAAGAAGGTAGACCAAGATATAAGAAAAATTAAGGCAAATCAAAATAGCTTATGGATGACCAAAATGAAGAGCAAAAAGTTATTTTGAGGTAAAATAATTGGATAACCTAAATTCATTTTGTATTTAGGATATTCTCTTTTGAGAATGGATATTTTCTCATGAAGATGAATATTTTCTCAAGAATCATGCCCATGTGTTTAAAGAAAATGATCATGTCAAGGTACAAGGCCATGTGCCAAATTACTTTGGGGGTTCATGAGAAACTTGTGATAGTTATCAAGAGAGCAGATCCATCAAGAAGAAGAACAAGTTTCTCCCCATTATTCAAGAAGAAATATTTTCATTTCTATGTCATTTTTGAGTGAGCTTTTAAAAATAAAAAAAAGATATAGGACTTGAAAGTGAGCTCAACCAAAACCAAATAACTTTTTTTTGTTTTTGAGATCTAAAGGCCTTAAAGAGAAACATTTTCATTTCACCCCAAACCTTCATATTGTAAGGATGAAAGATCTCACTATTAAGAGTTATTAAGAAGTGGAGATTTCAAACTCAAACCTTTCTTTAATATGTCTATCGAGAGACATTGCTAGAGAAGTCTATGTGTGTTAACTTGCTAAACTAGCCTAATCTTGCGTGTGTGTTTAAGTCCTTGTGAAGGACTTACACGAATAAGTGTCACCTGGTGATCCCAAGCAGGTGATAATACTTAGTTGTGGTGTATCTCATAATGGTGTGATCCTTAGCAAATCGATAAATCTCGTGGAACAACGATAATAAGATCATATTGTATCTACGGATCCCGAGTGTGTGCCCGTAGGACTTGGTTGTGGTTGCATCCCATTAGTGATCATCAAGGTGTTTGTAAGACTCACAGAGTGAAACACCTTGTTTGTGTCGGTAAGTTTTGTGGAAGTGTCGTGGTTTGACTTGCGAGGTTGTGAAACATTAATTGAGAATGTATTTCTCTTTTGAACAAGTAATAAATACTTGTGGCTTGCGAACCCTTTCCACTAAGGAAGTAACTGTTTGTGACCAATTAAACCCCTACATAGGTGAACCTCATTATATTTGTGTGTGGTATTGTCTTTTGCTCTATTAACTTTACTTGTACATGTTTGTTTATCTTACTTTCTTATGATATCTCATCTTGCATGTTTTTAGTTTATCAAATCATAGTTAGCTTGTTTGGTTTGTGCATCGAGTCTTGGATCTACCTTCCAAAAATATTTCCTTAAATCTCGGATTTAGATCGCAAGACTTGTGAGACCATTTAATCTAGAATTGAATCATTTTCGTCCTCTATCCAACCTCACCTATCTTTGATTATTGGTGCTTAGGTTTAGGAGATTGGATTTGAACACGGAGTAACAAAAAAGTGTTCATATAGCTTCATTGTCTTTGCATTCTTTCGCAAAAGTTTTTCAAAAAAGACTATTTCACCTCCTCTAGTCTTGCTCATCACATCTTATAACACCTTGCAGTAATATCTTTATAGTAGTGTTCTAAAAATCGCCAAGCGGTAGGTGGGCGGCGAGCAGAGGACTAGACAGATCTTAGGCAATTTTTACTTATTTATTTTAATTTATAATTTGTAAAAATTAAGCATAATAACATATAAATTACTTCTAATTCAGTACCAAGATACATATGGAAAATGTATAAAACAAATATTATTTTAATTTTTTCGAACTGGAAATAAAAAAATTTAAAGAAATTTTAAAAACTCGCGTAGGCGCCCACCTAGCCCGCCTGGTTTATAGATACATCTGCAATTTCATTCTTAACTTTAACTCAAACCTAAAATCACAAGTGGTACCCAAATTGAAATTGATTCCTTGGGGGTTTGATTTATGTTTAAAAAAAATTCTCTTGCTTTATTATTTTTAAATTTCAATTTTAACCAAAATCTTGAATACTAAAAATAAAATTTTACCAGAAATCAAATTTTCTAGACTATCAAACAGACCCTAAGTAATCCTGGGCATGCTAGTTTTGATTGATTTTTTCCTGAAGGGAAAATGCTCTCTTTACTGTGGAGCTGTATCGTTAAGAACTTTAAATTGCAACTTTATAAAGCCAACTGTGGATGCTATAAGAAAATTGCAATAAAAAGCTCGAGCTCCATGGCTGGCTCATCTGCTTGATTTGAGGACAAAAAAATCATTGAAATAATTAGAATAATAAAAGTGATTACTTTAGCACTTTGACCCCTCACCACCTCATTCCCACTCACTCTCTCCACAAACCAAAGCCCTCCTTCAACTCTGTGGTGTATCAGAGACTCAGAGTGGAAAAAACTCAGGGCTCTCTTTCCTCCTCATTCTCTACCTTGCTTTTGCTCTTTAAAGTTTCAATCCTTGCAAACCGGTCAGGTACTTTAGTGATTTTTTTTCTTTTTCAAGTGGTTCTCTCATTTTACCCTAATAATGGGTTTTCTTCTCTGTTGACTGTTGGTGGTAGGGGCTAATCAAGAAAAGGCCCTCTCTGTGTTTGAGATCTATCTGTATGTATTACCTTTTCAACTATCTTTCTCATTTGATTTTGGTCCTGTTTCTGTCATTTGATTTTGGTTATTTTCAGAAGCCTACATTTTTCTGCTCCGAATTTCATGGTTTTTTTTTTTTTTTTTCCCAAGTAAGGAAGTTTTGCTTCTGTGCTTGTTGAAGTTCTCCTTATGGGGAAACATCACAATTTGAAGTGAAGCATTGTGATTGTGTACGTCAGCATCAATTTTACTTGTTGGGTTTTGAATATTACTTGGTGAAAGTGACCTTGATCTAATCTTACATATGAAATTTTATGCTAGTTTGTTGGTTCATTTAAGATAGCATTTGATTGTTTGATCAATTTTTACAGAGGTTTGGTTTGTCTGAACTATCTTACATGTGATGATATGGATTATAATTGTCCATTAGGAGTTAACAGTATATTTTTATTACTTCTTTTGGCCTAAAAATAACTGTTAACTTGTTTCTCTGTATCAATTGCTTTGGTTGGACTTGAGAAGTTTATATTCCTGCAATGTTAAATGTAGTCACTATTCATGTCCAGATCTCAGTAAATAACGGAACATCTAAAGAAATAGGATTTTGGTATACCCTATTTTATTATTATTTTTTTTTTGTGAGGTTTTCATCATGGTTAATTGCACTGAACATGTTTATACTAAAGCTGAGACTGAGTGTTTTTTTCCCTCTCAAAAAATTCAAGTTGGTTTTATAAAAAAAAAATATTTTGTTTGGACTTTGGACACAAAATATATATTTCCTGCAATTTTGTTTTATCCTTGTTCACTTTCTTAATTAGTATAGATAGATTGATCCTATATTTGCATCTCTATGGATAGTGACATGTTTATGATAAATGGCTTGGTTCTTGCAGTGCTAATATTATGTTGAAGCTGATAGTATCAACTTGAAGAAGAAAACTTTGGGAGATTGTTAATGGAGGGGGAGCAAAACTTGGATAATGGGCTTGGTCAACTAGATATGCTCTAAAGAATTACCCTTCAATGTCATCAAAATTTGGTAATCAAAATGTATTAGGAAATAGGCACAGGCTTTCACCTTTGAAAATTACAAAAACCACCAAATCAGAACCAGTCACACCTAAACAATTACCACATTCTGTTGAAGAAATTGTTGCAGAGCTGGTTATCACTGATGCCTCAGAGGATACAAAAGCACCCAGTAAGTTAGGCTCAAATTCTTCCTACATAATTGTAGATCAGTTACCAACACATGTAAATGCTGATGTAAAAGAGTTTAGGTGCTCACTAGATGGAGGAGGGGGTCAAGAAAAGAAAATATCTGAGCATGGTAGTGTGAAAGATAGTTCAGTTTCTGCAAAAGTTAGTGATGGAGCCAGCAGTCTCAGCAAGACCAGTGGAAGCACTAAGTTTTTCAGTGACCGTGTTGATTTTGTTGAGAGTGGGAAGAGCAGTTTATACAGAGGGAGCACAAGTACAGATGTGAGTGATGAAAGCAGTTGTAGCAGCATAATTAGCACTATCAGCAAGCCTCATAAAGCTAATGACTCTCGATGGGAGGCAATCCGGACGGTCCGTGTAAAAGATGGAGTTCTAGGTTTTAGTCATTTCAGATTGCTTAAAAGATTGGGATGTGGCGATATTGGGAGTGTCTACCTGTCTGAATTGAAGGGAACAAAGAGTTATTTTGCAATGAAGGTTATGGAGAAGGGGTCTCTAGCTAGCCGTAAGAAGTTGCTACGAGCTCAGACGGAAAGAGAGATACTGCAATGCCTAGATCATCCCTTCCTTCCCACATTATATACTCACTTTGAGACTGATAAGTTCGCCTGTTTGATAATGGAATTCTGTCCAGGAGGAGACTTGCACACCCTTCGTCAAAGGCAACCAGGGAAACGCTTTTCTGAACAAGCAGTGAAGTAAGAGAACTTATACTTCAAACCTAAACTCATTTAAATAATTTGGTATAGTATGTTGTTATCTTTGTTGTTTGTGTATAATCAAGGATGCATGGATACGGACATGTGTATCATGTCGGACACGTTGACACGTCATACTTTTTTTTTTAATAAGTCATATAAACATAAATAATAATCTAATAAAGTGTCTTCCTAGAGTGTTTGAAGAATATGACACTCTGTTGCAAAAAAATAAAGTAGAGAAAAAGTATAGTGAAGAAGTAGGGAAGAGAAGAAGAAGAAGGTACAAAGTTTAAGAAGCATAGACTACTCTATGCTTTAGTTTATTTTTGTACTATGTCTTAAATAGCAATTGAAAGAGTCATTCACTTCAAATGGATCAACAACCATTAAATATCATTGACTACTATTTGTCTTGACCAAGTTTCGAGTGAATCAGATGCATGTCTGACACATTGACCACATTGACCATGTGTTTGACACCTGCCAACACGTTGACCAAGTGTCCGACGCATGTCGAGCGATTGTCGTGTCGGACACAGATACGACAAGTTTTCTGAAGAGTTTGTGCATCCTTGTGTATAACTAGTTCATGTCAAATTTAGTGTTATTTTAAAACCAGTTAAAGTGCATGCATACACTGCGTCTGTTTGACAACGTTTTGCATCCAAATTAGAGTGCAAGCATCCTACTTATCATAATTAAACTATAATTAAAGTATGAAATCTGAGTTAGCAAGGAAACTGATTCTTAAAATTTGATCTTACTATTTTCCTGAGACATTTGTTCAAGTTTTTAGTATTTTTTTTTTTTTTTTTTTTACTAATGAACATTTCACTATGTAATAAGGATACTTCATTTTCAAAAAATTCCTCTAATTGACATTTTAGAACATACTTAGACAATCTACGTCTTTCAAAGGATTTTAATTCTAAATAAATAAAAGCATATTATATTTAGTTGTACATGTGTTGCATAATTGATGTACAAGTAAAATATGACCAATATGATAAATTCGGTAGTTGAGAAAGAAAAAAAAATCATATTATGCATGTGTCCCCTTGTATTAATTGGGTTTTAGTCTCTTTGACTAATATAGATTTTGTTTTAAAAAAACTGTGGAAATTATCCGATTTTGGAGATGGGGAACAATGTTGTAACTCTAGAGAAGTTGACTACAAATACTACGCGACATGTTTAATTAATTCACTCGAAAAACAAACAAATGAAAAATTAATCAACATAAACTTGTTGACAAATCAATTAACATGTTTAATTAATTCAATGTTTTTGTTTAAAATAGAAATTTTGGCTTGAACGTAGTTTAAGCCAATAACTGATTACTTAAAACATGTATAAAGCTTATTCCAAGCATCAATCAGAGCAATCAAATTGATATAAGTTTCAAGATTCCCAAATTCTATCTTCTTAACCATGTAAGTTGTAAATTAGATTTGACCAAACCCCAAACCCAATTTAAACAACTAAGCTGGCACGCAAGATTAGCAAAGAGTAAAGAGAAAAATAAAGCAAACCACATGGCAAGACACAATGTAACAATTTTCACCTAAATTGGAGTTTGATCTGCTTTGAGTTACTTCCTCGGTGGAAGGGCATTGTGCACTCACTGCGTGCCACGATACTCAGTTTTCCACAAACAAGAGTATAAAACTCGCTTTAAGGAGAGCTCTTATCTCGAAACTACATTGATGACCTTGCCAGGCCAAATTGAAATCTACGCAAGGGCTCGAAACTCATAGACGATTCAAGTTGAGCAAAAACAAGTCCATACTCTCTCTTCTACTGACACTGTCTAATTTGAGAGGCTCAATCATAATTATCAAAGCGTATATCGTATCCATAATAATCAATATCGTACGTTATATACCTCGTGATATACCGCAAAAACATATATCGTTTTACACCTTATCAGATGTATCGTACAACAGTGTTGTTAAATTGCACCAGTTGACTCGCGATTCGAGTCGTAGCCCATGTGATCCAAGTTGCAACACTCTGATGCACCGACTCTCCGAAAAACCCCCGTATCACGTGTCAAATATTTGTCGGACACGGACATGCGCCCGACACGTATTTGACACGTGGTCAACGGTCAAAATTCGTTGACTAGCACTGACTCGTCTTGGACACGGTCCAGACACGTGGTAGCATTAAGGGGTGCAAATAACCTCCCTTTTATCCTCTTTGATCGATCCTCCATTCCACCCAATTTGAAACCATAGAATCAGAGAGAAAAGGGGAGAATCAGAGCCTGAGAAGTTCGATCGACCGATCGAACCAGTGAGTAAGAGTGAGAGATCGAAGATGTTTCGATGTTTGCTGGACGGAGCTAGAGAGAGAGGGAGAGATCGATCCAGAGAGTGAGAGATCGAGCCAGAGACAGAGAGAGATCGAGCCACACACATTCGATCGACCGATTGAGATGGAGAGAGATCGATCCAGTGAGAGAGATCGAGGGTGGTCGCTGGACGGAGCTAGAGAGAGGGAGCTCGCAGGAAGGAGACGATGTCGTCCTCAGCAGGTACCTTTCTTCTTTCATTTTTTTTTTTTTTTTTTTTTTTTCTGCGATTTTCTTCTATCAATCTATGCTTCATTCTCTTCTCAGATTTCTTCTCTGATTTTGTTCTGCTCTGATTCATCTCTGATTTTCTTCTTTGCTTTGATTTTTTTTTCTTTTTTGAATGAGTATTGTGCTATATTGCAACACACATCCTAATTTTGTTCTGCTCTGATCATGTTTGATTGAACACACATCCTCAAAGTTTTTTTTACTTCTTCCATATTCTGATTTCATGAATATGAGACTTTCTGTGTCTCTGATATTTGAGGATGTGTGTTCTTCCAACACCTGTAGAATAAAATAATGAGTATTGTGCTGATTTTCTGCTAATTTTTGTATTTCAACTGCAAAGAATAAAAAAAGTAGATTGGCATTTAGCAAAGAATGAGTATTTCAATCAGTGAGTGAATCAGTGAATCAATATTGCAAATAATGGGTTTTTACATTCTCAAATGCTTATGCTTTATGAGTATGACTTGAGCTTGACTTTATGATGTATTTGAAATTTTGAATGAATGAATGTTTTATTGATATGTATGGATTGTTCACTATTATTATTTATAATTTTATGTTCATATGAGTTACAAAAAAATATATTAAAAAAGTTTGACCGTGTCGCCGAGTCCTATTTTTTTTTAAATTGTCGAGTCGCCGTGTTGTATCCGTGTCTGATTCGACACGCGTATCCGAGTCCGTGCATCATTGTTGCAACACTAAATTGTGAAACCTAAAAATCGCAAAATTCTACTTTGACTGGCTTGTGATTTGAAATTGGATCTTAAGATTCGCCAGAAATCGGGTTCAAAATTTTTTGAATCGAGTCGTAGCCCATGTGATCCAAGTTGCAACACCAAATTGTGAAACCTAAAAATCGCAGAAATCTACTTTGACTGGCTGATTTGAATTGGATCTTAAGATTCAGCAGAAATCGGGTTCAATTTTTTTTGAAAAAAACGAATTTTAAAGGGTTTTCAAGCTTTGCAAGTTGTAAAAGAAGAAAGAAGACTGAGTCGAAGAAGAAGAAAGAAAAAAAATGGAAATGGGAGAAATAAATGAAACAGGTTAGCGACATGGATCTCCATCGTTGTCCGCCTTTGAAACACGATCTTCATTTTTCTGGTCTTTAGCTTTCTTCTCACAACTCTCATAACAACAGGCAGCGTCAACTTCTAGTCTTTTCATAACAACAACAGGTGGCAGCACATCGGATAGACAAAAAAACTCTAAGGCGAGAGCACTAGTTCAGGACTAGAAACCTTGGGCCAGGCTTTGAACCAACTCTTGGTCCATATGCTTATAAAATTATAAATATGTTATTATCGATTTACTTAAGAAACAAGATATGTTCATCTAACCTATTAACAAAAAGAAAGGGTTAGATTAGGTTATGATATCCAAAATGCGTTGACATGTATAATATACACTTAAGATATGAGTCATATTTTAAAACATGCTATTCACAATTTGAATTTGAATTTCAATTCAATTTTTTATTTTGCCTTTATGATTTTCAATTGGATTGAGGCCTTGAAAACATTGTCGTACAATACATATCGTAATCTTGTATATACCGAGCCATACTTAATATGTATTGTACTACCATTGCAATTGGTTTTTTAAATTTCCAAAAAAATCACCTTTTTATCTGTATTTTTGCGTTTTCCACTTTTAGCCCTTTAAGTATGTCTTATCGTCCCCTTTTGGATTAAACATCAACATTTAATCTTTTCTAAGAGTGTTTTTAGAGGAAAAAAACACTCTCATGTAAGGAAATCACCAAATATATCCTATCTTTTCTCACACAACTCGGAATCACAATTTGTCTTCATGGATAGTTTTCTTTTTCGAATGAGCATCTTGTGTGTGTTTACTTGAACATTTAGCATTCAATTAGTATATGGTGGGCATTTTTCAAATTTTCGAGTTCCTGGGGTCATACTTGATAGGTTTATTTTTGTAGATACCAATATAGGGTTTCTTTTGCTGATGGATACACATGAATGATGGATGGTGATATTGATAGTTACTCTCATATGTTACATAAGTACTATATGAATAAGTCTTATATGTGTTATATATATATAAGTGTATATGTATATCTTAAATTTGGGTTTCCAGTTATGATAGTATGGTACATGTTATGTATCGCATGATGCATACGATATGTCTGGTATGTACAGTACGGTACATCCGCTAAGGTGTAAAATGATATATGCGTGTCGTATATACCATTTGGATACTGGTACGATATATACTGTATTATCGTGTGATATTACTTATTGTTACTCCTTCGTGTTTTCAACCTCAAGATGTGGTGAATATGTTGAGGGCTTTCTCATTCTCTAAAGGAGGCATAAACCTAAATAAACCTGGCTTCAACCTTTCTCTAACTTCTCTTCTCCCTTATGAACTCCTCGAAAGCATATGAGAGTTGTTTATGAACAATGAAGGGGTCTAAGTCCTTATATAGAAATATTTTTTCCAACATACTTGTAGTTGACTAAGCCTACCATTCAAATGACTACATCTAAAATGACTAGCTTCCAGAAAGCGACTGATCTAGCTTGAGTTCTTCAATTCAGCTCTAGTTGACCAGGCTATAGCTTATGACTCCTTTTAAGAGGTTTGGCATGCCCTAGGTCTTGGTCTTCACTTGATTCGGACTTTGTCTTCTTACGACTAGAATTGACTTGCTTGACTTCTTACTTTGATTTGGGCTTCAATTTTTTCGCAACTTTTACCTAGTCTTCATGACTTTGAATTTAGTCTTCTTGTCTTTGACTTTGGTCTTTTCAAGTCAAAGATCTTTGATGTATAAGATAATTCTTGAATGATCTTTCAAAGCCCACGAATAACCCAAATAGCACATGGTTAATACTTTCACCATGGATTCTTACAAAAATTCTTTTGATGAATATTTACAATACTTCTTAATCTTCCTTTGGGATTCAGTGCCTGCTCTACCTCGGTGGGTTTTGATGGTTGAATGCATTTCTCTTCATAAACTTGCCAGTTAAGCATGTTTGCCGCATCTCACATCCAAGGCTATTATCTCTCTACAAAGAGCTCATAGGTTTCTTAGAAATATTATAGGATCTATTAAAATTTTTGTTTGGGATGACAAAGAAATCCACAACTTTTAAAAAGCTGAATGAGTTTGTTCATAACAACAATTTTAAAACCATACAAGTCTTTATTTTTAATCTAGCCTTGAAGCGAGGCTCGCTCGAAATGTCCTAATGGTGCCGAGAGTAGGCATCCAAGTCGCTATCTTTGCAGTTAAAACAGATAATGGACCCATAATGGCCTAGGAGCGTTACAAGTTATAAATGATTATTTAGGAATATAACGGTATATAAAGGTCTATAATAAAATATATATTTTTATACCCCCACTAAGTATTTATGATTTAATGTATTTATAAGGAAATCAAATGGAAACCGAAAGAACAAAAATAAAAGTTCCATCAAACTGATTTTTTGTGTATTCGTGAGATCTCTACAACCTCACACCAGCTGATTTTATAAACCCATCTAATTGCCCATCAGACATACCAGGGAGGTTTATAAACCCATCAAACAAATCTTTTGTGTATTTTATAGATCCAAATTCTTCAAAACAATCCAAAATTCTATCAAGGATTACCAGAAATGGTGGGGAAGCAGAAAATAGAAATGGAGGTTCAAGGGAGGTTACCGCATGAAGGTCGGAGGTTCGATCGCACAGTCCGACGATTCCATCGCATGGTCCGGAGGTTCGATCGCACGGTCTTCATCTTCTTCTTCTTCCTTCGGTTTCCTCTTCTTTTTCCTTCGATTTCTTCTTTGCTTAGATCTGAAAAAAGAAAAGAAAAATGAATCGGTTTTTTTTTTTAATATATTTAACAAACTTTATAACGCCGTTACAAGTTATAACGTTTTATTCATAACGGCTGCTATATGAGCGATATATCGATTGTCGTTACCACCTACCTTTATATCTAACCTTTATATTTTTTACATCCGTTACACATTATAAAGGAGTTATAACTCCTTTTTAACTGTACAGGGCGCTATTGCTTTCACTTCAACCTAGGTGTATGCTTCCTTAATGGTTGATGTGTAACACTGTTATACCTGTCTATCACAATAAAAGGGGACAAAAAAAGGAGGAAAATGAGGATATCGAGATTTTCTATGAAAAAACCCTATCTAGCTGGATATAACCAAAGGTGTTGATCTTTTTACAATCGAAACCTTTATCTTAATATGAATGGAATTGATTTCAGATTCACTTGTCTCGAGGAAGATGAGAGTGCTAGATTGCTAAACTCTTGAATTTGCCTTTGGATGTTATTATATGGTGGGCATTTTTCAATCTTTCAGGTTGCTGAGGTCACACTTGATAGGTTTATTTTTATGGATACCAACTGACATAGGGTTTCTTTTGCGGATGGATACACATGAATGATGGATGGTGATATTGATAGTTACTCTCATATGTTACACAAGTACTATATGAATAAGTCTTATTTGTGTTATATATATATATATATCTTAAATTTGGGTTTCCAGTTATGATAGTATGGTACATCCGCTAAGGTGTAAAATGATATATGCTTGTTGTATATACCATTTGGGTACAGGTACGATATATATTGTATATATCATGCGATATTACTTATTGTTACTCCTTCGTGTCTTCAACCTCAAGATGTGGCGAATATGTTGAAGGCTTTCTCATTCTCTAAAGGAGGCATAAACCCAAATAAACCTTGCTTCAACGTTTCTCTGACTTCTCTTCTTTCTTATGAACCTCGCGAAAGCATATGAGAGTTGTTTATGAACAATGAGGGGGTCCAAGTCCTTATATAGAAATTTTTATTTTCAACATACTTGTAGTTGACTAGGCCTACCATTCGAATGACTACATCTAAAATGACTAGCTTCCAAAAAGCGAATGGTTTAGCTTAAGTTCTTTAAATCAGCTCTAGTTGACCAAGCTATTGCGTGTGACTCCTTTTAAGAGGTTTGGCATGCCCTAGGTCTTGGTCTTCACTTGATCATTCAGACTTTGTCTTCTTAGGACTAGAATTGACTTGCTTGACTTCTTGCTTTGATTTGGGCTTCAATCTTTTCGCAACTTTGACTTAGTCTTCATGACTTTGACTTTAGTGTTTTCAAGTCAAAGATCTTTGATGACTAAGATAATTCTTGAATGATCTTTCAAAGCCCACGAATAACCCAAATACTCGGTACATGGTTTATACTTTCACCATGGATTCTTACAAAAATTCTTTTGATCAATATTTACAATACTTCTTAATCTTCCTTTGGGATTCAGTGCCTGCTCTACCTCAGTGGGTTTTGATGGTTGAATGCATTTCTCGTCATAAACTTGCCAGTTAAGCATGCTTGCCACATCTCACATCCAAGGCTATTATCTCTCTTTGTAGAGAGCACATAGGTTTCTTAGAAATGTGATAGGATCTATTAAAATTTTTGTTTGGGATGACAAAGAAATCCACAACTTCTAAAAAACTGAATGAGTTTGTTCATAACAACAATTCTAAAACCATACAAGTCTTCATTTTTAATCTAGCCTTGAAGCGAGGTTCGCCTGAAATGTCCTAATGGTGCGGAGAGGAGGTATCCAAGTCGCTATTGCTTTCACTTCAACCCAGGTGTATGCTTGCTTATGGTTGATGTGTAAAGCTGTATACCTGTCTATTACAATAAAAAGGGGACAAGGAAAATGAGGATATCAAGATTTTTTATGAAAAAACCCTATCTGGCTGGAGATAACCAAAGGTGTTGATTTTTTTACAACCGAACCCTTTATCTTAATATGAATGGAATTGATTTCAGATTCACTTGTCTAGAGGAAGATGATAGTGTTAGATTGCTAAACTCTTGAATTTGCCTTTGGATGTTAGCTAAACTCTTGAATTTGCCTTTGCTAAACCCTATGGATGTTTGTACCCAAACCACCCCCTCCCATACATATACAAACACGATTGCTTGAAAGATATCACATTTCTTATGCATTTATAAATGATGGGATTAAACCATTCTCTTTTAAATCCCAAATGTCTACTATCATTTTGTTATTAATGCGGTACTTCAATCCATAGTGCTAAAAGCATATTTGTTCTATTTATGCATAAATGTTGTGTACTTATGTTGCGGGTGTGGTACGAATTCATAGGTTTTATGTGGCTGAGGTTCTCCTTGCTCTGGAGTATCTTCACATGCTTGGAATCATCTACCGAGACTTGAAGCCAGAAAATGTTCTTGTAAGGGAAGATGGACACATTATGCTCACTGACTTCGACCTCTCACTCCGCTGCACTGTGAGCCCAACTCTTGTCAAGTCCACATTGTTCCCTGAGTCTGATCCCTATCGAAACAACCCAGTTTATTGTGTTCAACCAGCCTGCATTCAACCCTCGTGTGTTGCTCCCACTACATGTTTCTCAACACGTCTCTTCAGCAAATCAAAAAAAGACTGCAAACCCAAAAATGAAACTGGAAACCAAGTCACCCCATTGCCTGAACTCATGGCCGAGCCAACCGGAGCTCGGTCCATGTCATTTGTTGGAACCCATGAGTATTTAGCACCAGAAATCATCAAAGGTGAAGGCCATGGGAGTGCTGTTGATTGGTGGACTTTCGGTATCATTTTATATGAACTATTATTTGGTAAAACTCCCTTCAAGGGTTCAGACAACCGAGCTACACTGTTTAATGTTGTGGGTCAACCATTGCGCTTCCCAGAATCTCCAGTTGTGAGCTTCTCAGCTAGGGATTTAATAAGGGGTTTGCTAGTGAAGGAACCACAACATCGATTGGCATATAAGCGCGGTGCAACAGAAATTAAGCAACACCCATTTTTTGAAGGCGTGAATTGGGCTTTGATACGTTGTGCTAGCCCACCTGAAATCCCAAAACCAGTTGAGATTGATCGAATTCTGGTACCCACTACTTCCACAAGTGATAAAGTTACTTCCAATTTGAATGCCTCCGACAATTTTCTTGAATTCGATTTATTTTAAGATTTTTTATGTTGTTTTTTATTTCAACTTGAGGGGAATGTGAACTAAAAGGTTTCTAAGCATTTCAGAAATGTTCAGGATGATTCTGCTAGGGGAGTTGATATTGAATTAAAAAGGGCAATTGACGAAGTATTTTTTTCTAAATTTGTAAAGCAATAGCTGAAATACAGAACATAATCAATTTGAACGCAATATGGCATTATAGATAGCTCAAATACATGCCAAGAAAACATCTCCTGAGGATCTACAGGTGTTCTTAAATTGTCTAATATTGCCAAGAAAAAGCTGCCCGTCTGTCTTCAACAGTGGTGTTTATTCTCAAAATGCCATGCCCCCTCAACTATGAGGGTAAGTAGATGGACTAACTCGCCCTTGTGCTTGTGATTGTTGAGAGTTATTAGGAAGACCTTCCTTTTTACTAAGAAAAAGTGCCGAGGAAGGACTTACTTGCAAAACAAAGGATTGAATGATATGCCTAGAACCACTTGGTTGGCGATAAATGGCTTCCTAGCCATATGCTAGCATAAGTTCGTTTCAAGCCTCATTGACATGTCACTATGCAGGTATAAGCTGCTTATGAACAAAATGAGACAAGAGGGAGAGGGTTATCCATCTATGTATTTGCCCTCCAAAAGCCATTTAAAAAATGGATTAGTGGCCTTAAAATATTTGTTTCAATTATGGTTTCTTTCTCGCTAACAAGGAGCATTTCCAATGACTGAAAAACTGAGGGGTTTGTCAGGTTGTCAAGAATTCAACTCCTGCGACACGTAGTCAGTGGCGGGGAGCTAGCGAAATGATAAATAATTATTAGTTTATAATAGTAGTTATTAAGGGCGGAACTATTTTTTTTTCAACCTAAGCCATTAACTAATAAAGAAAATACAAATATCAAAAGTACATTGAGCGTATAACTAGAATATATAACTAAAATTACAAAATAATTAGAATAAGTATCTATTAACATAATTCAAAAATCAGTGTAGTCCAATTTTAAGCCAAAATAAGGTCACAATGATAACCCTAGTAAGGGCAAATGAGCGTAATAAATAGAATATATAACTAAAATCACAAATAACTAGAATAAGTATCTATTTGAAGCTTAAAAAAATCTGAAATTTGCGAACATAATAAGATCCTACTACAATTCAATAGAAAAAATGGTTTATACAAGCCTCAAATTTTGTATGAGTTAGCTAATGGTATATATTTTCATTGAATTATACAACTATTAATTTATATATTAATATCAAATATTTTTTTGTTTGAGGTTTTATACAACTTGTGAACAAACAATTCATTTTTCTAATGTTTGCAATTACATATAAAATTGCATTGAAAACAAAAAATTAGGGGCCAAGTCACAATGACAGATAGTAATTGTCAATCGCCATAAAGAAATTATACGCTCCAAGAGGGCAGAAAATAATTTTGTATTAAACTAAACAATTTTTAATAGAAATTATACGCCAAGAGAACATAAAACAATTTTGTACTAAACTAAACAATTTTTAATGTTTGTAATTAATAATAAAATGCAGTGAAAATAAAAAAAAAAATTGGGCGAGCTCCAAGAGTATCGAACTTGGGTCGTTTATTAAAAATGTAAAACTTCCAACCATTACACTAACAAAGACATGTAAAAATATTTGAATGAATAATTATCATATTGTATATATTATATAATTGACTTTTTTGTAAGGCAAAGTAATTACTAAAAATATTTTGATGCCCTCCCCCCAGCGCTCCTTAGTAGATCCGCCCATGCATGTAGTCCATACTAAAGAGAGATTATGCAAGACAGGGTTGTAAACTGAACTGAAACTGAATCGAGTTTAAATTATGAAAATCGTAAACCTAACCAATCGAATAAAATCGAACCGACTGACTAAATTAAATATATTATATTATTTTATATGATGATACACCAAACTGTCCAGTAATCTGCACCGTACATGTGGCATGATGATCTCGTCAACAAAGTGGAGCGGGCCCAAATAAACGCCTAATTTGATCCAACCCAAAAGACAGAGAACCAAACCTAGATCACTCCAAGCCTATGGAGGTGAGTATCTGAGAATTGGACACATGCAACCAAGCCCTTTCCAACTCATAAGTCAAATGGTCAAACCTAGAACCCGTAAGACCAAATAAGGCAAGTATCTAGGAGTTTGACCTAAGACATGCATGCCAGTAACACATTGACTCTTACTAGAAAACAAACATTAGAGTATAAACTCTCAACAAGGAAAATATCTCTAACATATATCTTTTCTTAAACCATGCCACGAAAGACATAGCCGAATAAGAACTCTCACATGATAAATAGAGAACAAGGTTGAGAAACTAAGGAATGCTATAGAACCCTAATCTCAAGCAATACACCATTCTTTGCGCCTTGTCTGACTTTAGCATCGGAGTGTCATCAGCCGCCACAACGGTAGTCTTTGGCTCACATTTGTTCTTTGTGCAGGTCAAGGTTAAGGAGAACAGAAACTGATCTATCCCTATATATTTGGTCTATTCAATTTTGTCGGTTAAAATCAAATAAAAATGGAAACCCGAACCGACCATATCGGTTTTGAATTTTCTAAAACCGAAGCTGAAACCTAAACTGAACCGATCGGTTAGGTTTTGCTCGGTTCGGTCGGTTTAATCATTTTTTTGTTCAACCCTAATGCAAGATATGATTATTTAGGTTATGAAATAGGAATCATATTCTTAAGTGTCTTCTATAAAATTGAATCTATACAATAAATCACATAAAATTTAAAGCACCAAGAGATAAGTTTGTATATAAACATAGTTCATATTAACATTTCTTTCATCCAACAGTTAAAACTTTCATCCAATAGTTGAAACTTAAGTTAGAGCAATCCCCCATAAAAGGGAGTTGGATGTTTATCTTTAGAGAAAGGCTACATGGCGAGGAAATGAGCGAGGAAACCAGCGAGGGGAGTGAGGTGGAGGGAGGGGAGCCATTCATCCTCTTCGGAATGCGCGCGTTGACTTTTCTTGCGCACATCCCGAGGAGGGTGAATGGCTCCCCTCCCTCCACCTCACTACCCTCGCTGGTTTCCTCGCTCATTTCCTCGACATTTAGAATTCCTGTTATCTTTATTTCCAATTGTTGTGGAGTTGGAAGTTTATCTTTAAAAAAAAATTTCTTCAATTATTGAGTATTGTGGAATGTTAGGATTTTTATGTTAGCACCGGCAATACACTAGTTAGTCTCAATGGAAAGAGAAGGAAGGAGGAGCATGTTTTCCATATGCTTTATGAAACAGGAACCATACAGAACCTTTTGTCTAATTGAAGATGATGATGCCATCTTTACCCAACTATACACATTAAGGCTCATTCAGATTACAAAACTCACAAGTCAGGATTCCTTATTGGTAGGATCAATTGACCCTGACCCATCCAAAATCCACCATATTCATACACCAGTGAAACACGGTTACATATTTAACATAAACCAAAAGCTCATATGCAGCAGCATCCACAGAAACACAGCTGCTGAACATAAACAATCACCATTACCTACATAAAACATAATATTACTCACAAGCAAGTTTTGTACCAAAGCTGGTAAGGCATATTGCAAATGCCTGGAAGGCTGACAAGGGTTGCCTGTAATCCATTGTGAACATATCATTGTCAACCTTCCCAAACTGAAGCAACACCGTTTCCTCGTCGCCTTTCCGTCCTGGTTGGCTGGGATCAGCTGTTGCAACCAGCTGAAAGTTTTTTACAGAAGCAACTGTCACTCGACCATGGAAATTCAAGCACCAACATTGCAAGTGTTCGTGCCACCTTGGCGCCTTATTTCTTAATACCATGCAACCAGTAGGTGGTGTTGATTTCGGCGACTCTAAACTGTTCTTCGGTTCTTCCTCAACAACAGTTTGCTTTGATTCTGGACATTGAAGGGTGCAGAGCATCCGTCTTGGCCCTCTCGACTTCAACAAGTTGAATTTGTAAGAAACCTGCCCAATCTCAAAGTTGCCTGCAGGAACCTGGGGACTGATTTGCTTGCTTGCAAACCTGCGGCTTGCTCGGCTGCTTGAGGGTTTTGCGCCATCATATGGGGGCTGGCTATCGAAAATTGCGAATTTTGTGCCAAGAAAATCTGAACTGGAAAAGAAGAGACACACGGGAAAAGCTTCAGTGGGAATGTAAAGCAAAATTCTTTTACAGGGTCAATGGTAGCCTGGTTAAGGCTGTGGTGGTTTAATCCCCACGTCTTGGGTTCTATACCTACCAGCGGCACGCTTGCTTTCAAAAAAAAAAAAAAAATTTCTTTTACAGGGTTACTAAAATGAATTCAGTCTAGCTTCTCATCATTAAGTAGACACTGAGATAAGGTCTATGGTGAAAAACAATCCATTATAAAAATTTAATGCTCCATTTATACAGGTTTGAAAATTAAATCTTATATTCTTTCAGATAAAATTGAAAATCTAATGTTCAAAATTAACGATGTATTCGCTGCTTTGTGTAGACTTAACTCCATTAGTTGAATGGATCTAAGAGGGGATATTAACATTAATTTTTTTGTTTTGTCATCATCATCATTATTATTATTTATTTAAGGTGCTGCCAAATGCAAATTCATGCCAAAATTGTGTGCCCCAAATCAATTTCTTCCCCCCTAAAATAGAGTTCTCTAGGAAGAAAATATCCTTTAAAGTATATATATAACTTTAAGCAGATAAAGTTGAAGACCTCACCTCAACTTGCCAACGTATGCATTACTTCCTTGTGACAAATCATCAGTATCAAGGGATATGATATACTCCGTATGAGCACCACGCCTAAATCTTCGAGCTGCTAGAAGAAACTTCCCTTTCTCCATGAAAGCTGCAAGAGGAACACGGATAAGAAAGAAGATAACAGTGCTAATATTATAGAGGGGCAGGGGAACTTTGAAATTTGTACTATGGAAAGAAACAGAATCAAACTTTGCAGTGTGAAAAGATACACTTTTGGGGCATCATGAAAATAGCTGAGTGTATATTGACATCCTCCATTTTTAGAAATGCTATATTCATAATATTCGATGTGCCTGCACCAGATATATTAAAAATATATGCATATATATATGCACGTATCTGGCCCTGAAGACAGCTCAGTAGTTTAGAGACGAGTCTGTATCTTTTCCTCAATCTCAAAAGGGGAAGGTCTCATAAAAAGTTGTGATTAACATCGTCATCATTGTCGTTTATAGCTTTTGGAAACTTGATAAGACACAAGGAGAACATGATAATCAATTGTCGATAGTAAAAAAAAAAAGTATAGGAGTGTCAAGACTAAAGATTTGAAAGACTGATGCATATATTTAATGAACAGCTTTCCAAGAAACTGGTATTATTGAATATTCTTGAACTAATTAAATTGAAATGCACTTCAAAAACAGCTCAATGTGTCGGGGATACTCAAAAGTGGAAGGTCTCACAATGAGCTGGGATTAACAGTCATTATTTATTAACACACAAAGAGGAGAGGAACAGTCAATTACTGGTAAAAAAAAAAAAAGTGCTGGCAAGACCTAGCCTTAAACCTTAAACTTTTCTTGTGGAAGGCCTTAAGCCTGAAGCCTGAAGCCTGCTGTATTACACTAATTGCAGTAGAAGGATGCATGAGAATAAAAGATAACGACAACCTTATGCCACATATTGATTCAACGTTTTAGTTTGCATCAAAACATTATCCTACGTCTAAAAAGCAAAACCAAAATGCTTATAAAACATGGTGGTATATCCACTGATTGCCAACAGATGGTAAGAGTACAGTGTATCCAATTTCTTGGCGTAAACTATTGGTCCTTGCATTCCAACTTGGTTTAGTTTTATAGTTACCCTTTGCACTATATCAAAGCTGCTGAGCAGCTCTTACCATCCAACATATTTAAGAAAATGATACCTTCAAATTCCACTGAACATTTCAATGAATGTTCAACATTTAAATAATCACAGTTTCAAGATTTCAATGAGCAGCTCTTACCATCCAACATTTCAATGAATGTTCGCATGACACACTTTCAAGATTTCACTTCTTTGGCTTTTTTCTTCCTCTTTTACTTTTAATCTGTCTTTAATTAATAATCACAGTTTTAGCCAGCATGATCAACATCTAGGGTCTGTTTGATTGCACCGAAAATATACATGGAAATTGAGTCTGCGTTCATAAATCCGATTTCGAGGCCTCCCCCTCGGACTTGGATTCCTATGAGTAGTGAAAAAACTGTCTTATGAATAATCGATTTCCTGTCAGTAAATAGACAACCAAACAAATTTGCATAACAAGGGAAATGGATTCTACTTCCCAAGCAAAATGGCTAACCAAACAAGCCCTTAATTCCAAATCTGGCTTAAAGATTTGAAAGAGGGTCAACATCTAGTTCCGAATCTTTAGGTCTTACTATGGCATGCAACCTTATCACATATACTAAATTAAATTTCTCTGCATCTTTTATTTGTCCTTCACGTGTCTTTTGACTAGTTATAACTTATAACATCCCCTAATTTTTGTTTTTTTTCAAAAGATACTATTCATTAATTACCATGGATGTTAATGTTATAATGAAGCCCCAAAATTAGGGTCTTCGCCAACAAAACAAAAACCACAACCCCTATATCAAACGGATGCACCCCCCCAAAAAAAAAAAAAATTTAAATAAAATAAAATAAATAAACAAAATATACACGGAAACATATCATTGATTTCCATATCAGGCCATCATTCAGGTGAACCCGTCTCATCATTCAGGCGAACCAGTCTGTACTGATTAGTGTTTTGCACTTATCCTTTTGGCCCCTATCCATACTAAAATATAATATGATACTTGTTTTTTCTGAGAAAATCAATTTTCAATCTTCCACTCACTTATGTCTTGTGTGGTTATGTTGAACTCCCCCAATACTTAAGTGTTTAACATATTTCCTATCATTTTCTTTGTATTACATCATTTTGTTGGTAAAAACTATAACGGAACTAGAATTATTAGAAAAATTATTGACCAACGTAAAAAACGTGTCAAAATTTCAACTTGTTTTGATCGCATACCTCAAGATACATGTTAAAATGTGAAAAAGTGAATTTCTCTATCATAATCTTGAAGCGAGAAAAGTAAATGAGAGCCCACCTTGGGTACGACACGGACCAACTGAAGGAACACTTATTGTCCAAGACCACCCTTTGGGTGTTCCTTACTACAAAGAACATATATCAAGATATTTAAGCGTGGAACTAACATATATCTCGAGGAATGGTGTCGAATGAGTTATGGCAAAGATACTGAGGGGGTCCTCCTCGGTCAATGAAAACAAATTGTTGTCCCTAAAATGCCAATGGCCATTTAAAATAATCAAAGTAGATACAAGGTACATGGCATTCTAGCCAGATCATCTGTGAAGAAACAGCTTATATGTTGTAACCAGCTATATATCTATACTACTAATGAAATGCAATTTTTACCACTGTCCCTCAGAAAGTTCAGATTATAATACAGAACTCAAATGGACTGTTACTTGACTATCTTCTTCCTCCCTCCGAAAATGGCATACACCAACAATTGCAACTCTATCCCATGTAAACTCCTCCAACCGTTGGATGCTAAATGTTGAACCTCTAACCATTGGAACCTAAAAATTCGTCTTTAGGAAACGTCGCTTATCTCCCTTGCATCTCTCACTCTCTATGGAAGGCTTCTCCTTCCTCACTCAGTGGCCACCTATCCAACTCAAATGTTACTTTGTCTCTCTGCAACTGACAGTTTTTTTCTTTTGAAAATTGGAGGTCAATTCTCTGAGTATCAATCGAATATAGGAAAAATAGGTATGTCTTATCTTTCTTTTCCATATTCTTCTCTTCCCCTCTTTTCTTTAATCAATTGAAAATAATAAGAATAAGTGGATAAAACCAAAACTGAATCATCAATTAGTAAATCTCTAAAAGTGAGCAAAATGAATAAACAATTCATTTATCCTATTCATAGCTTTCCTTTTGGACTCATACGCATCATTCCCAATTCGTCAATTCAGAAAACAATACCAAGATAGAAATTAGATGCCGAAGATGTAGAACTTATAAATGCGTAGAACTTTTCAAGCAATATAGATAAATCCTTAGCAAAACATTTCATGGACAAAGTCCACTTCAAAGAGGTTTGACTTGTATGTAGAACCGACCATACCAAAGGCATCCCAAAAAGTCAATATTAAGTCAAATTTGGCTCAATCTGTAGCCTGGTCTTTCTAGGATACATTTTTAATCCCACTGAAACTAGTACAGCTAACCAGATGACGAAAAAGACAAAATTCAATGTTCAATAAAATAAATGCATTCAAATCAGCTAATCCTTACTTTGTGTTAACCCAAGATAAAGATAAAATGTTGAGTTCTTCTTGTTCCGTTTGATGAAACACTGAAGTGGTGCATCTCTTGGCCCTGGCTGCAATTGACAAAAACACAACATCACATCAATTTCGAAACTTTGCACTTATATGTACCCAAAGCTGCAAAGTTTGATAAAATGAAGCAACCCCATTGTTAAATTTATGATAATTCAACTCAAAAATCACAAAATACAGATCTTAACAATAAACCCAAACCAAAAATATCAAATTTGAGTTGGATTTCATCAACACCTTTGCATCTCATCCAAATTAGACCCCAAATGTAAACAATCAGATCCAGTAAAAGGAAAGAAACAGACCTGTTTGAGACAGGAAGGAAAGGTGATCTTCCCGCTATGAAGAGGGGATATAACGATCCCCTTTGTAACATCTCTCCATCTTTTACAAACACTAGCACAGGAAACGACATCTTTAGGAAGAGGCCACCGATCCTCACTCGATTCTAAACGTTGAATGATCTCTCCGAGAAGCTCTGGGAGAAGTTTGGACCAACAATCCTCAGTGGGCAATCTCTCCTCGTCCATGGTTTCCTCGAGATGCCCATCACCTGCGTCGATCTGTTCTCCTTCGTTGTCAGTCAGAGTCCTTAGATCTAGAAAGGGTTTAGAAAGTGAAGAAGAACATCGAGACCCTTTTCGGGAGAGGAACAATAGCTTCAGAGACATGGAGGTGTTGCTTGCTCTTCTTCTTCTCACGAAGAGAGAGAAAATAAGTTGGTTTTTTGAAGAAAATTTATTTAGAGAGAGAGAGATGAAATGATGAAGACGAGGGGAACGCGGAAGTGGAAGAAGAAGAACAACAACAATCGATAACTATGGGCCTTTTTCTGTTTTAGATTTGGTTCTTCATTTTCAGATATGGGTTTAGATGAAATTACGGGTTTGTGCCATTGAAACGGTTTTGTGGAGGTGGAAAAGGTTAGATCAGTGGTGGTAGACGATTTAGGATACATTTTATTTTATTTATTTATGCATTGGAACCTTTGACTGATCATAAAATTGGTTGAATGGATTGATTGACCACTAATCATCAAATTTGTGTTCCTAATCTCTTACCCATTCCAGCCAGAATACCAGGCAGTTTGAGCTCTTTACATTTTTACTCTTCTATAAATGATGTTTGCGATTGTGCTTTAAAAATAATGGGTAAAAGTGTAAAAGAGCCAAACTCTGTCAAAAAAATGACCGATACCCCTGGCTGCCTGACTTAACCCATTTTAATAACATGATTTATTGATTTGATCTTTTATCTTGAGGAGAACAACGACGTTGATTAGTTAGATATCCATTATTGTTTGTTTAAATGTTGTAGTCATGGATTGGACATGTAGAAAAAAATATGTTTAAATGTTGTAGTCATAGTTGGATCGCGCTTCGTATCCAAGAAAGTGTGCTATATAAGATTGTGCATCGATCAATAGTACGCTGACAACTATTTAGAGATTTCCTTAACTTGATGAATACTTCTCAATTTTCTTGAGTAATATATTCTCATCAATCCTCTCCTCATCACATTATGTTAAACCCTATAGAATTGTTTGACTAAATTTCTTTGAGTATATGTTATCAATTATGTGAAACCCTAAAGAATAGTTATACGTAGTGTTTTTTTAAGATAATTTACAATTAGCCCTCAAGAGCAATTTACTATGACTATTTTTTTTTTTTTGTGTAAATGTATTTATAAATAGTTATGAATTGTGAGCAAAGCTTTTATGAAATCTCGTAAAATTATTTGGTATATTTATGAACCATGCATCAGAAATTTGGTATATTAGTCATATGTTTTTTTTAAAGGTCATCAAATTCATAAAGACCAGAGCTGAAGGTCCAAAAACCAAAGTCAACGATAGAAAGACTAAAGTCCCGTGAAGATCAAGTCAAAGTTGTCTTGATCAAAGAAAAAATAGAGGAAAAAATTAACGAGATGCAATGCTCATATTTGATTTATGCCTCTTTTTTAGGGTTGTTTAGCCTTTAATCACTTCATCTCATTTTGAGATTGAAGTTTTCATTATTCACCCATTGAGTGTTATTGTAAAAGAGTTTATAGCCATTCTGTCGAACAAAGAGTATCACTAGAAGAGAAAAATCCAAGTTAAAACTTGTCTTTAGACAACTATCAACCCATTTATGAGTTTCGAACTCTATTGGGAGTTTCATTTTGGTTTTGCGAGGTCGTGGATTGTAGCTTCGAGAGAGGAGCTCTCATTAGGGTGAGTTTTGGTACTTTGGTTGGTGGACAATACCATAAGAAAAACTTATGGCGTATGTTTCTCCTTGCACCATAAAAATAACCAATTCGAGCCAATCAAACTTTGATTTATGTGAGCCCCAATATATCGTGTCTTCTTGTGCGTTTTCTTCTCACCATAATTTAAATCTTTACTTGTTTACTAGAGTAGTTTTTTTAATTGTGTTATTTGGTTATATAGATCTACAACTTGCATGCTTAAAATGAAAAATTTTGGCATTTTCTACTACAAAGCCCACTTAAACATGTTTGCTCTAATTAGTACTTAAGTTATCTACTTTACATGTTTTTAGAAATACCAAAATTAGTAGCCCAACTTTATTCGAATCAATACAAGTTTTCAAAGAAAAATCAAGTTGTAGCTTACATTGTAGCCGACTAGACTATCCTAGATTAACTTGGACTCTTTCCTAGTAAGTAATCTTTTCAAGTTATTTTCACTTGTTTGGATCTTTCAGGTGAATCAACTTAACACCATGGCAGAGAACTACTTATAGTCAACTTCTCTATAGTCGTGATATTATTTTCCAATGTGTTTAACGGGGATCTTCGAAATCGAACTATTCAACAAAAATATTTTCAAATCTATATCGATTTTCAAAAAGAGATTATTCCCCCTTCTTCTGGTCTCATTTTCTTAGCAATTTTCATTTTTTTATTACATGACAATTATCAATTTTATGAACCTGCTAAAAACATCAACTTGTAGATTCTATTAGATTGTTTAAAGCTAGTTAACGAAAATGTAGTTTCTTGACACTTGTCAAGGAAAGAAAAATAAAAAAGTTCAATGAAACTAAAGGAATTCTATGTACCCCGATGCCCTAAGATGTTTACGTAAGAATCTCGCAACAGCAAAGTTTTGGTGAGTTACATTGAGGTATGTATGTGTTTACTTTGATGATACATTGAGATAGTAACAGGGATGGGCACGGTCCGAATCGGTTCCAAATTTGGAAGTACCTAACTTGATTTGTTTAAATTTGACAGATCCGGTCCGGTTCTCTCATTTTGAACATTGAGACCAAACCTAACTCAAACTGTTTAGAATGGTCTGATTCCTACGGTTCCAATCCACCAAACAATATTTTACTGCAATCTTTTTTACGTGTGTGTATGTACTTTCTAATTGGAAGCATATGAGATAAAAAATGCAAAATTTAAAAACAGCTCGTTTTAGTGATAATCAAAATTATACATTAATTTGAAAATTTCAATTTATAAAAGGATAAACAAAACTGAAACATTGACATAACAAAAGCCTAGAAAAAAAATTGAAAGACGTTATCCACTGTTGATATCACTAAAAACTTACTCCTTAGTCCTTCCCAAACAATCGAAGTGAGATGAGATCGAATGCGAAGAAGTTGGATTGAAATCGCCCAAAACACAGAGAGAAATCGAATCAAAAGCAGTTGAAATGCAAGAATCAGGAGCTTCGTTGGATAATGCCAGGTATCTTAGGTCTAGAGATTAGGGCTTGGTTTACAAGTGAATAGGGAGTGTGTTTGTGGACGGACTTGGTAGTTGGTATTGGTGAGGGGTGTTAGGGTTTCCATGAACCAAGAGATACCTTCATCAATTCATTGTTTGAGAAGAGCAAATCGCATCCACCATTAGCAGAGAAGAAAAGAACTATCACCGCTTCATATCTTATTATTCTTGACCCAACAAAGCACCTCGCCACCATCTCATAGATTAATATCCACCATTAGCAGAGAAGATAAGATGAAGAGAAAGAGAAAGAGAAAGAGATGGGACTTGAGAGAAAATATAATTTGGGGTTTTTAGGGTTCAAATAGAATTTTGTTACCCCAATCAGATTAAGACACGACACGTGTATAGGTGTTATACAAACGGGTTGGAACCAAACCGTTTGAATTCAAATATTAGGAACCAGACTCGAACCGTTCTACAATGGACCCGGACAGTTCTTAATTTACAATATAAAACTGAACCGTTTGGAGCAAAATGATCCAGTTCTATTTGGACCTGTGGTTCCTCGACCCGTATGCCCACCCCTATATAGCAATGTCCTATCTAAGAAAATATATTTTATAGTTCTATACGTGGCGATGACCTAATATAGAATTTTTTTTTCACAGTCGAATATCGAAGTCTTTCACCAAGGTAGTTCTCATTCTAGGTAACATTCTTATATAGCTCTAAGAATCAGTTTTGACCAATCTTAATGAATTTCACAATTTCGAGATGAACTTTTCCATCCGTTTTTTACATGTCCAATCCTTTTCCCATCTACTCTTGTTCAACAGTTTTTAATGACTTGACACTGCATGTTAGCATTGTTTATGAAGTTGTGTTTACAATTAAGATCATCTTTGTCACGCCCCAAATTTTTTAACAACCAAAAAACACTTATATCAACGTAGGATAATCAATTTCCAGAAATTCAGAGCGTAAACCCACTAAACTAAAAGTAACACTCGGCATCCACGATAAATAATTAGTTGAATCATTACAATAATAGGAAAATATTAATTTATCTTAATAGTTCAACCAAAGAAAGGAAACTAAAATCGATATCTCATTGATCTAAATTTATCAAAGTTCAACTAACCAGGAATATAACCCTCCAAAATAAATACTTACAGTTCTACTACAGTAAAATAAATAATCAACTAAAAAAATAAATTTTTTTATCTCTCGAGACAACACACAACTCTTCTGCACGATTTGCCTCTAATACGCCCAAACAGTACACGCGGTCAATTGCAGTAAAGATTGGGGTGTTGATCCCACGAGGAAAAGCAATCTACAAAACAAGGTCAAGGAAGAAAAAAAAAACTACGCAAAACTAAATGTAAGAAATTGTAGCAATTTTAAAATGTGAAATTAAATTTAGTTTAATAAAAATCAAGTTTAGAAAAGTCACAAGGTTCCAAGAATCCCTCCTAGATTTCACGCGCCAACTAGTATTGATTCGCTATGATGACTCGATTACGTGTTTAACATCCCAAACAACATAATCGGAAGAATAGTATTTGATGCATTAATATATCCTAACGTAAATGGATTTTAGATTTTACTTTTTCCTAGAAACCACAAAGGTTGGTCATATGTGATATATTAAATTTAAGATATATCCGGAGACAATAACATAATAAAAGACGATCACATATAACTAACCTACCGGAATGAATTAATCGTTAAAAATTTCACACATAAGAAAAACGTGACTAAACTTATATGGAGAAGAAAAAGACAATCACCAGAATAATAATCTACGAAGAAATTGATGAAATCTTTGTCACTAAAATAACATAAATTTCTATATTAAATAAAAGTGAGAATCATAAACACCATTATTCATCGTGAAAGCATAAAACAAATCAAATACTAATTAAGTGCGTTACATCTAGGAGTTCGTCTCTTTACCTTGCGTGGAGTTTAATGACACATGGCAGAGGTGATGACAACAATAGCGGTGTGGAGCTTCATCGGCATGGCAACACGTGGTGGATTAATGACGCACTTCCTGCTCCTGTGTTTCTGCTGCTGCTGGACGACGTCGCTGCTGTTGCGTTCCCTGTTGCGCTGCTGCGTTTTGGACAACATTTTTTTCTTTGCTGCCTGCTGTTCCGGACAACGTCTCCTCCTGTCCTGCGCTTGCTGTCCTCGAGAAAAACGTCCCTTCTGTATTCTTTCTTGTTGTATCTATTGTAAAAGGAAACCCTACTCCCTATTGGCAACCCCAAATTGGAAACCCAATACCAATTGTCAACCAAGGTTGCTGCCGTATTTGTGTTAATAAGAACCTAAACTCCGAGCCCAATTTAAATTGTAAACAAAAGGGTGTCATCTGTTCTTGCTGTTGCATTATTTGTGGTAAAAGGGAACAGACTTCTTATTTGAAACCAAACTCAAATTGCAAACAAGGGGTCTCACCCCTTGAAAGGTGGGTTTGGCTATTTTTATCCCTATTACTTCTTTGTTCCACAAAAATTCAAAACTAATTTCATTATTTTTCTTTGGCTTGATTGTCTCCCGCTCAATTTCGTCAATTTGCCTATGAATTTCCAAATTCGCCACGTTAATGCACTTTTGTCATTTAAACTCCAAATCCTACAAAAATACAAAAATAAAATAATTAAACTAAAATACGCTATCCGAAACACTAACAAATATCAATTATGAGGTATATTATGTAATAATTATGTGAACATAAGCCTCTCATGAAATAACTCTTCAAATCTCGCCTGTAACCTACTAGTCCTGAAACAAAACTAGTCATACTTTAGGAATGCACCCAAACAACTAAAGCCCTCTTGAGTCAACAAATAAGCTAGTGCGATAATTCTTCATTCTAAAATCAATAAGTCAATATGTGATGACATGAAATTAAATACAACTGAAAACAACCATTAAAAAACGTGTAGTTCCTCAGCGAGGCAAATGACTTGTGCTAATTAAATATTTATCATACTTTAGTAATTATTTATCTTACCTATACTTACTCTGTGGAAGTTGACCATACAATTCTGACTTGCGGAAATGTTAATAGACTTGTCACCTGCAAGAAATGGTTAGAAAACGAATAAATATAATATATGATGTGACATTAATTCATCAATTAAGGCAGTTTATTAATATGTTATTTGTCTTAAACAAATTATTTATTTTCAATAAATTGATCACCTTAAACTATACTACATTCACACCACCTCCGTGTTGAATATACATGTCTGTATGTCTCTCTCATTTAAAGGAGAACTCCTTGTCATTCATGCTTAAGTAGGAACATCACATACAGACATGCATCACCGGATATCCCTAACTATATGGGAACAATAAAAACCGCTTTTGGGCTATCATTTGTGCATAAGATCTCATGTCACATATTTTACGGATAAACACTCAAGCCTAATTTAGGCATTTCAAAAGCCATCCTTTTCTGCTAGACCCAACCCGAAGGTTACTTATTTTCTCTTTAAGAAAGGGTTGTCACACTCCACCAGATTCAATCCGAATGTTACTTAATTTATCTATAGGATAGGGACATTGTAAAGCAACAAGAGGTGTGGTAATTCTAAGATATGCAATTCAATGTGATTAAATTTTTACACAACGACACTTTGTCAATCATAAACAATTCCACACAAACAATGTACATACAATATACACTAAATACATTAACTGTTCTAAGATA
The DNA here is from genome assembly GCA_963556465.1 of Berberis vulgaris. Classification (NCBI taxonomy): domain Eukaryota; kingdom Viridiplantae; phylum Streptophyta; class Magnoliopsida; order Ranunculales; family Berberidaceae; genus Berberis; species Berberis vulgaris. Next base: position 59,051,713 of record OY747135.1, on the reverse strand, counting down.
ATATCCATGCCATGGAGTTAAAAGCTTTTAAAGACTTTTCAATGGGTTAGGATGATATCATACAGGAATTACCAAATGCCTACATGCATTTTATTCAAACAAAGACAAAATGAATTAGATAAAATTGAAGGAAGATATTAAGTTGCAAGTGTCACGGACTAGTAATCCGTGTGGCACTAGCTATCCAATTCACTAGTAAGCCTATGAGTAGTTACTTTGACGGGCACAAATATTAACTTGAGAATGCACAATATCAATCTGTAGACAATATAACAATGCACAATAGTCAGTAAAAGCTCTCATTCACATTCAATAGATTACAATGGGGAGGAACGTTCGGAAGGACGTTGCTCAAGACTAGTTCGATGCTATCGATCGATGGAAATACAAGTTTGAAGCTGAAAAGCAATGCAAAGAAAACAATAAAAATGCTAGCGGTACAGTCTGGCCCGACTATGCAATGGAGGCAACACGTCCTCACAGTCAAGAGCTCAAACCTTCCCCCTATAATATAGATGCTAAGCATTTGGGCACTTTTCAAAAGGGAACATTGAGTTTTGATACCATTAGGAAAGTCTTGAAAGGCCTCTGAACCTTGATTTCCCTAACCAATGGTACTAGTCCTGACACTCTCCCACACTCAATTCGCTGACGCCCTCGCAGCAAACTTTTCCAAGTACTCTTCCAGCTTTGAGAGGTATGGCAGCAGATGCTCGACTGGCTCCCAACTGATCTCTGAAGGAGGTTCATCCTGCCACTTGACCAAATATTCTCTATCCGGGCCTGTGTTGTTGATGAGGCGGTCAGCTAAGATTTCTTCCACTTCTCGATCTGGCTTAGTAGGATGCTTAGGCAATGCTCGGGTAGATACATTTCTTGTGGGATCAGCGGCATCGGCATGGTAAGACTTCAAGTTACTTGCATGGAAGACAGGATGGGTGAAACGGAGCCAATGCGGTAACTTGACGCGATAGGAGACTTTGCCTACTTTCTCAATAATCTGTACCGGTCCCTCATACTTGCGAAACAGATTGTTGTGTGCTCTAGATGTCCGTTTATACTTGTTGAACATATCTAGCTTCACCAATACCAAGTCCCCTACTTCAAAAGGATCGATTCGTCGTTTCTTGTCGGCCCATTTCTTCATGTGACGGGAGGCTTTCTCAAGATAGGCTCGAGCAACTTCAATGTTTTTCTGCCAGGCTTTGACAAATTCAAGAGCTCTTGGTCTGGGTCCTTGGTATCCGGTCAGCACTGTATGTGGTGTCAATGGTTGCTGACCAGTGACTAATTGAAAGGGGCTGGAGTGAGTAGCTGAGCTCTTTTGTAAGTTGAAACAGAATTGTGCAACATCAAGTAGTCCCACCCAATTTTTCTGGTTTGCACTTACAAAATGACGAAGGTATTCTTCAAGCATAGAGTTAAAGCGCTCAGTCTGTCCGTCAGATTGGGGATGTTGGCTTGTCGACATATTAAGTTTGGATCCCAAGAGCTTGAACAACTCCTTCCAGAACTTTCCTGTGAATCGAGCATCACGGTCGCTAACAATGTTTTCGGGCAGTCCCCAATACTTCACTACATGCTTGAGGAACAATTGTGCCGTATCTTCGGCTGTGCAAGTTAGTCCGGTCGGCACAAAGGTCACATACTTTGAGAATCGGTCAACAACTACAAGGATGCTCCTGAAATCCTCCACTTTCGGTAACCCAGTAATGAAGTCCATGGAAACACTTTCCCAAGGACGAGTTGGAACAGGCAGGGGCTCTAGTAAGCCTACTGGTCGATCTCTTTCAACCTTATCTTGCTGGCAAATAAGACATGTTCGAACATAGGCCATTACATCCTCCTGTATCTGCGGCCAATAGTGCCCCCTCTCTAGCAATGCAAGTGTCCGTCTCCAACCTGGATGTCCCGCCCAATGGGTGTCATGGCATTCTCTCAAAAGTTCTTTCCTCAAACCAGAAGTTCTCGGAACATAGAGGCGATTACCAGTTGTGAGTATTGCTCCATATTTTATCCAGAACCGTCGAGTTTTGCCCTGCTTGATCAACTCTGTAATCGCCTTCGCTTGTGGATCTGTCTGTAGGCCTACTTTGATCTTCTCCAAGATGGTGTGACTCGGACCAGTATGGGTTAGCACTGCAAGGTCTGCCCTTCTACTGAGTGCATTAGCTACATTGTTAGTGCGCCCTGGCTTGTATTCCAATACTAAGTCAAATTCTGCTAATTTTTCCTGCCACCGAGATTGCTTGGAGGTTAGCATCTTCTGAGTAAGGAAATGGCTTGCTGCAGCATTATCCGTTTTAACAAGAACTTGAGATCCCAAGAGGTAGTGTCTCCACACCCGTAAACAATGTACAATGGCTAGCAATTCCTTTTCCTGAGCTGAGTAACGAGACTCTGTATCATTCAACTTTCGACTCTCATATGCTACCGGGTGACCATCTTGAAGTAAAACTCCCCCTAAGGCATAATCAGATGCATCTGTTTGTACTTCAAAGGGCTTGGTGATGTCTGGCAAGGCCAATACTGGATTTTTCATCACGGCCAATTTCAAGTCTTGGAATGAAGCTTCACACTGCCTATCCCATTCCCATGTTCGGTCTTGTTTCAACAAATTTGTCAGGGCAACAGCTCTCTTAGAGTAGTCCCTTATGAAGTGACGATAATAGTTTGCGAGTCCAAGGAAAGAACGTAGTTGAGACACGTTCTTAGGAGAGTTCCAATCATGGATTGTCTTGACTTTCTCCATGTCCATCCGAATCTTGCCATTGCCAATAACATGACCCAAGAAATTGATCTGGGTCTGGCCGAATGAGCACTTTTCCTTCTTGACAAAGAGATGATTATCCTTAAGGATTTGGAACACTTCTCGCAAATGATGTAGGTGTTCTTCTATAGTCCCACTATAAACCACAATGTCGTCAAGATAGACAACCACAGACTTGTCCAGAAGGTGACGGAACAGGCCATTCATAAGGGTGCAAAATGTAGCTGGAGCATTGGTCAAGCCGAAGGGCATTACTAGGAACTCATATGACCCATATCTAGTAGAACAAGCAGTTTTGGGTTCGTCACCAGCAGCAATGCGGACCTGATGGTAACCTGATCTCAAGTCGAGTTTTGTGAAGTATCTGGCGGATCCAAGTTGGTCGAATAAGTCTGCAATGAGCGGCAATGGGTATTTGTTCTTTATAGTGACTTTGTTCAAGGCTCTATAATCAACACAAAGGCGAAGACTGCCATCATGTTTCCGCTAAAAAAGAACAAGTGCCCCATAAGGTGCTTTAGAGGGCCGAATGAATCCTGACTCCAACAAGCCATCTAGTTGTGTTCTCAATTCGGTCAGCTCTGGAGGGCTCATGCGATATGGACTACGTGTGGGTGGCTTGGCACCAGGGACTAACTCAATTTCGTGATCAATGAGCCTTCTGAGAGGTAGATTCTTTGGCAATTCATTCGGCATCACTTTGCTGAAGTCAGCAATAACTTGGGCAACTTCCTCAGGGATTTTGCTAGTATCATCTTCCATCTCTAGCTTTGCCACAGCTAAGTATGTATCTTCTCCTTTGGCCAAGCCCCTCTTGACTTGGAGCGCCGACAATATTCTATCATGAGTTGTTGGTCGAATTGAGGTTGGTACAATGCGTAGTCTGGGTCCGAAAAACCCCAAGGAGTCCATGAAAGGTAATGGTCCTGCTGCAGCTCCTCGGAAGAATTCTTGGCCAAGAATCACCTTAAAATCATCAAGTGGAACGGCCAAGAAGTTTGATCTTCCTTCCCATGGACCAACCTGTAGTGGCACAGCTCTAGCCATACCATTAATAGAGATTGCCTCAGAGTTGACAGCTTTCAACTTACCCACATCTCCTTCTAAGTTAAGACCCACACGTCTAGCTTCATCTGGGGCAATAAAATTGTCTGTCACTCCGGAATCCAACAATGCTTGGGAAGGGAACCCATTGATAGTGATGTCGATGTATTGTAAAGCCTTCTTGTGTGGGTGCTCATACATTTCTCCTTTGACAGCATTGAGCTTGCGTAGAGCTCCCATTTGGGAGGTCTCACTGTTGGTGGGGTTCGAGCTCGATGCAGTCGGGTTAGAAGGTTCTGCTTGAAGCAAGGACATTAATGAGTGTAGAGCTGGTTTGGATGGACATTTGCCTGTTGGGTGATCCCTGCTATTGCAAAGAATGCATGGGGCAGGGGCAGATGGTCTCCACTGCCCAGAGTAGTTTTGCCCTCCTTTGTTGTTGTAATTTGAGTTGCTAGAGCTGGCATTCCAATTTTTGTTGGAACTCCAATTCTGGTTGGACGGCCGGGAATTATAGTTTCCTCGATTCTGACTTGAGTTTCCCCAGTTTTGGTGAGGTGAGCGAGCATTCGACCCTGAGCTTGAATTGATACTGCCAGTTCTAGCTGTGGAGTGATTGAGCGAAGTGGATCCAGTCATGGGCATATAATCGCTAAACCTTTCTGCTGCCGCAATAGCACTTGTAATATCTGTCACCTTCTGCCTTTGCAATTCTGCTTGTAGAAGCGGCTGAGCTTGTTCCATGAAACAGAAAACTTTGTCCTTCTCAGACATGTCTCGAATATCTAGCAAGCAAGTTGAGAATTGTCGGACATAGTCTCGAATATTGCCTGTCTGTTTGATGGTGTGGAGCTTCCTCCTTGCTAAGAAATCAGTGTTCTCAGGCAAGAATTGATTTCTGAGTTCATTCTTGAGCTCTGCCCAAGTTCTAATAAGGATGCGACCTTCTTCCATATCTGCATATTTGGTTCTCCACCATAGTTTCGCATCACCTGCTAAGTACATGGTCGCCATGGTAACCTTGGCTTCTTCTGATTCGGGGTTCACCGCGCGAAAATACTGCTCCAGATCAAACAAGAAGTTCTCTAACTCCTTCCCATCTCATGCCCCAGCATATGACTTTGGCTCGGGTACTTTCATCCTAGGGTGTTCAGTCGTCCCTGTGGCCTTAGTTAGCAAGCCAACCCTTGCAAATAAGTCCTCCAACTGTAATTGGAAGTCACTCATCACCTGAGCTGTGGGGTGAGGCGACTCTTCCATTGCGACTGTTCGTCCCTCTAAGTTATCAACGTGCTCGGCCAGCGAATCCACTCTGTCTGCCAGTGAAAAGAGTTCATCCAACCGACTAATCTGTTCTCCCAAAGTGTTCAACTGGTCCATTCTGCTTTCCAGTCTATGCATTCGACTGGCCTGTCGTTCCTCCATAGCGCTAAGGCGCTCATTTATTTCCTGCATCCTGGTTTGCATTCAACAAGCTCTGGCTCTGATACCAACTGTCACGGACTAGTAATTCGTGCGGCACTAGCTATCCAATTCACTAGTAAGCCTATGAGTAGTTACTTTGACGGGCACAAATATTAACTTGAGAATGCACAATATCAATCTGTAGACAATATAACAATGCACAATAGTCAGTAAAAGCTCTCATTCACATTCAATAGATTACAATGGGGAGGAACGTTCGGAAGGACGTTGCTCAAGACTAGTTCGATGCTATCGATCGATGAAAATACAAGTTTGAAGTTGAAAAGCAATGCAAAGAAAACAATAAAAATGCTAGCGGTACAGTCTGGCCCGACTATGCAATGGAGGCAACACGTCCTCACAGTCAAGAGCTCAAACCTTCCCCTTATAATATAGATGCTAAGCATTTGAGCACTTTTCAAAAGGGAACATTGAGTTTTGAGACCATTAGGAAAGTCTTGAAAGGCCTCTGAACCTTGATTTCCCTAACCAATGGTACTAGTCCTGACAACAAGCATGGTTGCTTATCAACAGTGTCTCATAAATGGGCATCATATCCCACTAGCCATTTTTTTGTGCATTCAAAAATTGCCAATAACACTAGATAATGCATGTGTGTGACGTAATCAACTTCCCCCCTTTGGCCCACTTCAACAACACTTGAGCACACCAAACAAACAAATGGTCGTCTTTTAATAAAGCCAAACCTGTATGTTTTGATTTTACTCAGAAACAAGGGAAATTCTAAATGACGAGGAAAGGAGCGAGGAAACGGCCGAGGGAGGGGGCGAAGTCGTTCATCCCCTCGAGATGTGTGAAAGTGCGTAGTTCGAGGCCCTTCATGCATCTCGAGGGGGAGTGAACGGCTGCTGCCCCTCCCTCACCCATTTCCTTGCCCCTTTCCTCGTTGTGTAGACAAAGCAAAACATACATTTAACGGTGATTCTAAATGGCGAGGAAACGGGCGAGGGAGGGGGTGTGACCCTCCATCCCCCTCGAGATGCGCGCCCATGTGAATCTTGAGGGGGATGGAGGGTCACACCCCCTCCCTCGCCCATTTCCTCGCTCGTTTCCTCGCCGCCTAGCATCACTCTACATTTAATTAATGATTCAAACACACAGATCTGACATACTCAATTATTGTAGATCCAAATCTGACACACTGCGACCAAATCAGTCTCTAATCAAAGCAGGACATATATTTAATTGATTAGTTCAAATCCAACAGATCTCAATTGGCAAAGACCCAAATCTGACACGGACAATGTTTAAATCACTGAGACCCTGACAAATCTCCATCATCAATAGAATCAAAATAAAAAATAAAAATTGAAAATTTTGGATCGATGTGTTTTTATAGGTAAAAAAATTGCGAATCAAACACCATAGTTCTTGCCTATTCAATCTCCACATCTATTAAACCAACTTTCACTTAAGATCAATTAGGTCTTTACTCAGTTGTAATGCGGCTTGGATTATGACAAACAATAATGGACAAAAAGGATACAAAAATTTTCTGAGAATAGCTACACCCTTTAATAAACACAAAGAGTATTGAAGAACAAATCAATGTTGTACATCATTAACTTTTTTTTCATTATTTTCTTCTTCAACCTTTTTTTTCAACTTTTTTTTTTGTATGCTTTTCCCCGGTGATACAATCCAACACTTTTACTTCGAGGGCGCATAAAATATCTATTTTCAACTCTTTTTATTTGCCCATTCCATAAATATATCTCACCGTATACATTATCAGAAAATTGGGTAAGGATAAAATAATAGAGGTATTACTCCTTGATTGGAGTTGGTAATGGGAATGGGGATAATAAAGAGAAAGCTATTTAAAGGCTCAAGGGGCTGCAAATGGATATTTATTATTGGGTAGGCTAAGAGGCAAAAAAAATGGTTTAAAGAAAGAAATGCCTATATCACTTCATAACTTCTAGTTAGTACTAGAACATCTCAACTAAATATAGCAAGAAGTTCTAGTGTAAAAATTCAATTTTTATGTCATTATTAAAGTAATCAATAAGAAAATAAACAATAATGAGATCATCAACGAAATAATGCGGACTCAAGAAAAATCAGAGTGTATTTAATAACCCTCAAGAAATAAATAATGACTCAAAACTCACAAGGGTTAAGTCTCCACTATTATTCTAAAATTTTCTAGTTCAATATATCACTAATCAACTTCAAATCATGTTGACTTGGCTTATAGTGCACGAATAGTCGAGTTGGAAAGTCTCACGAAATAAATCTAACATAAGGATAATATCAAATATCATGTTTTCTACTAATATAACTATGTGACACGTGTTAGTATGTGTTTTCTCAAAATTAAAAGCAACAAAAATATTTTTAAAATTAAAAAGACTCAAAACCACTTTTTTTTTTTTTTAATTCACCAAGAGTTCAGATTTCGAATGCATTTTTCATAAAGATTTTGCACAATTACCGCAATCATTTAAGTATTCAATGGAGATTGAGTAGAACACAAAATGACTCGGTTTAATTGTAAAATACGTTTTAAGCTCAAAGATTTTTGAAAATTGCACAAAAAATCTAATAAACCACCATCACCCCCAAACCTTAACCAAACATTGTCCTCAATGTATAAAATAATAATCATGACAAATGAAGGAAAAATAAAAGAGGAGGGTTAGAGTGATATTACCATGGTTAACCTTTACCGATTTCAAATAGACAATGTCCTCACAGTCATCAAAATATAAGAAAATCATACCGATGGAAGAAATGAACACATGGGATGAGGGGCTCCGAGTGACTCCAGTAGCAACACCTAAAATAACCTGAAACACTAAAAGAAAAACATAAAAGCAAAAACCTAAACTAAACTAAACTAAAATAAATAAATAAATAAAAACCTAAACCAAAGATAGGGTGGATAACATCAAATCAAGTAGACAGGGGCAACCAGAGAGATCTCCTCTGGCACCTCTACTCGCTCCACATAGTGCTTCAAGCGTTGCCCATTTACTCTAAATACTCTCCCATCTTTTGGATCTTCAATTTCTATGGAACCATTGGGAAAGACTTGTTTTACCATGAATGGGCTCGTCCATCTCGATCTTAGCTTGCCAGGATGAAGATGAAGTCGTGAGTCCTAGAGATAGACTCGTTGATTGGGCTCGAAATGTTTCCTCAGAATTTGTTTATCATGAGCTGCTTTCATCTTCGCCTTGTATATTCGGGAGTTGTCATAGGTATCATTCCGCAACTCCTCAATTTCAGCTAACTGAAATTTCCTCTGAATACCTGCATCATTGAGATCAAAGTTAGTGCTTTTTACAGCCCAATAAGCGCGATGTTCTAACTCAACAGGTAAATGACAGACTTTTCCATATATAAGCTGATACAGAGACATCTCGATAATTGTCTTATAAGCGGTACGGTAAGCCCAAAGTGCATCAGGAAGGCGCAAGGACCAATCCTTCCTATCAGGATTCACCATCTTCTCCAAGATTTGTTTCACTTCTCGATTTGTCAACTCGGCTTGGCCATTTGTCTGCGGATGATAGGCATTGACAACTTTGGATTGAACTCCATACCTGCTCATCAAAGCTTCAAAAGAGCGATTACAAAAATGAGTCCCCTGATCACTAATAATGGCTCGTGGTGTACCGAAACGGGATAAAATGTGTTCTTTGATAAACTTGACACCAATGTTGTTGTCATTGTTCCGGCTTGCCACAGCCTCTACCCATTTGAACATATAGTCCACTGCAAGCAAAATATACAAATATCCAAAAGAAGGTGGAAAAGGTCTCATAAAATCAATCAAATATCTCAATAACTAGGATGGGGTTAAGGGGCATCATGTGTCTCCAGGAGAATGCACCTAACTTTTAGCATCTATCACAAGAATGACAATAATGGTTAGTGTCCTTAAACAATGTAGGCCAATATAACCCTGACTGTAAAATGTTTGCAGCGGTCTTTTTCATAGAAAAAATGGCCTCCACAAGCTGCACTATGACAAAAATGTAAGACACTTTCAATCTCACTTTCAGGGATACAACGCCTCATGATTTGGTCAGGGCAATACTTATATAGATAAGGATCATCCCAATAAAAATTTCTCGCCTCGACCAAAAATTTGTGCTTATCTTGAGCACTCCATGATGATGGAACTTCGTCGGAAACCAAGTAATTAACAATGTGTGCATACCATGGTACTTGAGTGACGGCGAATAGGTGTTCATCTGAGAAGTCATCACGGATGGGTGGGCCATTGGCAGAGTCACTGAACTCCAGACGAGACAAGTGATCCGCCACAACATTCTCGACCCCTTTCTTATTCTTTATAGTTAGATCAAATTCCTGCAGAAGTAAAATCCACCTAATCAATCTTGCCTTAGCATCCTTTTTAGAAATAAGAAACTTAAGAGCCGCATGGTCAGTAAAAACAGTGATAGGTGTACCAATCAAATAAGCACAAAATTTATTTAAAGCAAAAACTACAGCTAGCAACTCTTTTTCAGTAGTCGAATAATTCTTTTGAGCATCATTAAGTGTTCGACTAGCATAGTAAACAACAAAAGGCTTCCCTTCCCTTCGTTGTCCCAAGACTGCCCCCACAGCATAGTTGCTTGCATCACATATTATCTCAAATGGTAAATTCCAATCCGGTGGCTGCATGATGGGGGCAGAGGTGAGCCTATCAATGAGTGTTCGGAAGGCATCCTAACACTCTTGTGTCCATCGAAACACGGCGTCTTTGACCAGAAGGCTACTTAATGGTCTAAAGATGGCAGAAAAACTCTATATGAACCTCCTATAAAAACCCGCGTGCCCTAGAAAGGATCTCACATCCTTGACACTTTTAGGTGTAGGTAATTTAGAAATCAATTCAATTTTAGCTTTATCAACCTCGATTCCTTTATCAGAAACTATGTGTCCCAGAACTATTCCATAAGAAACCATGAAATGACATTTTTCCCAATTAAGCACCAGACCCTTCTCTTCACATCTATTTAAAACAACATTTAAGTGAAATACAACATGAATCAAAGGAATCACCAAAAACAGTCAAATCATCCATGAATACTTCCATATATTTTTCAACTATGTCACTAAAAATACTCATCATGCATCTCTGAAAAGTAGCCAGTGCATTACACAAACCAAATGGCATACGCCGAAAAGCATAAGTACCAAAAGGACATGTGAAAGTAGTCTTATCCTGATCCTCTAATGCAATCTCAATCTAATAATATCCTGAATACCCATCTAGAAAGCAATAGAAAGAATGACCATCTACTCGCTCTAAGATTTGGTCCATGAATGGAAGTGAGAATGATCCTTGCGGGTGGCAGAATTAAGTTTCCTATAGTCAATGCACATGCGCCACCCTGTCACTACCTTAGTAGGAATAGGCACCCCCTCATCATTAGTCACCACTGTTATCCAAATTTCTTGGGAACTACTTGAGTTGGACTAACCACTTGCTATCAGAGATGGGATAAATGATGCATGCATCTAACAATTTTAAGACTTCCTTTTTCACCACCTCTTTCATAGTAGGGTTAAGTCGTATTTGAGGGTCTCTACGGGGGTTAGCTCTTTCTTCTAAGTGAATTCTATGGGAACATATTAAGGAGCTAATACCTTTGATGTCATCTATAGTCCAACCTAATGCAGATTTGTGCTCGCGTAACATATTAATCAATTCTTCTTCTTGTGAGCAATCAAGCACGAAAGAAATAATAATAGGAAAGGTATCACTTGGTCCGAGGAATGCATGTTTAAGTCCCTCAAGCAGTGGAGCTAGGTCAACTTTCAGAGTTTCCTCGGTGGATGGTTGTGGTTTCTGTCTTTCCTTTGGCAACTCCTCAAAGCATGGTTGCCATTGTCGTCCTCCTTTATCCTTTAACCCTGAAACAACAGAAATATCAAAAGCATTGTCACGATAAAGTGAATTCTCAGAATCAGAAATAAAAAGGAGGTACTCTAAGGTTTCAGAATCTGCGCTCAAGAGTGCCTCATCTGATATCAACGTGTCTATCATGTAGGTATGATGACACTCATCACCAACACGTGGTTGCTTGCTAATATTGAATATGTTGACCTCCAGAGTCATGTTCCCAAAAGACAGTTTCATTAGACCGTTCCTGCAATTGATAAGAGTGTTAGCTGTGGCAAGAAAATGTCTACCTAAAATAATCGGAACTGTAGACTCCATATTAACCGCAGAATGAGTATCTAAAATAAGAAAGTCGACGGGATAGTAAAACTTATCAATCTGCAACAAGACATCCTCGACTATTCCTCTTGGCTTCTTAACCGATCTATCAGCCCATTGTAGTACCACGGATGTGGGTTTAATCTCTCCTAGACCCAGTCGCAAGTAAATATAATATGGCATTAGATTTACACTTGCTCCTAAATCCAACAAGGCTTGGCCGAACTCATGAGTCCCAATCTGGTTGGTGACTGTAGGACACCCTAGATCTTTGTACTTGGGTTGTGTCCTCTGCTCAATCACCACACTTACCTGTTCTGTCAAGAAGGCAGTTTTCTTGACATGATGTTTCCTCTTGATAGTGCATAGATCCTTGATGACCCTCGCATAAGTTGGTACCTATTTAATCACATGCAGCAAAGGTAAGTTAATTCTAACTTGTTTCAAGTGTTCTAGAATCTCACCATGCATTTTCGATTTCTTTCCAGTAGGTCGTAGTGCTTGAGGAAAAGGAACTGGAACTGGAATGTTCATGTTGGGCTCACCCTCAGGGATGCTCTTCTTGCACTTGGGGAGGTGCCTATAGTCGTGGACGAGCTTGACCCATCTAAAATCTTACCACTCCGAGTAGTGATGGAATTAACCTCTTTGACATTCTGAGAGTCTAAAGTAGAGGTTTGTGCCATAAGTTGGCCCTTCGGATTTGCTTGAGGCTGTGACGAAAATTGGCCCCGCTCTTATACAGTTAATGAACTTGTCAGCTTGGTTATCTGGCTTTTGATCTCCTTGTTATCTTCTGCCAACTGTGTCAATGCAACCTCAAACTTTTGATTAGTTTTACCTTGTGTCTCTATAAATGCATGCAATGTGTCTGATAATGAACTTCTGTTAGATTGCACATTGTATGGAGGTGCAGGGTATGACCTAGGTGATTGTGCCTGTGAGTGTGTAGGTTGGTCTGCTTCGGACCTCCAGCCTAAGTTAGGGTGATCTCTCCAGCCAGAGTTGGAAGTGTTAGAGAATGGTGAGTAAGGTTTCTTGTATATCCCTAAGGCGTCATATTGTTCCTCATAAACCCCTCTCATCTTAGTCAAGGTTGGGCAATCCTGTGCGAAGTGTTCAACTCCCTCGCATATAAAATAGGCGTCTTGTAGCTCAATTCTGGCAACAGTATGTGTGGGCCTATCATCCTTGGTCTTAAGTGCCTCTAACTCCCTAGTCACTCTATCCAATTGGGCTCTAAGGTTGTCCTCTTCCCTAAGTTGATAGACTCCAGCTGGGCGTGTTCTATCTGTGCTCTCAGTAGCACTTGGACCAGTCCAAGTATGAGCCTTTTTCAGCCAGGTCATTCAGGTACTCAATGGCCCCGTCAAGGTCCTTATGCAAAAACTCCCTATTACACATCACCTCAACGAACTGATGCTCTCTACTGGTGAGCCCCTCATAAAAATAACTGACTAAGCGCCAACTGATGCGAGTTTTAACTAACCTAAATTAATAGGTTAATTTAACCCACTTGTAATAACCGCAAGTGCACGGTGCCTAACTGATAGACAATGGCAAGTACGGGTTGATCCCACGAGGAAAGTGAGTGCAATTGAATTTTAGAAATTATCTAAACTAATTTAGAGGAAAATGGGGTTACAGTGTTTTTAAAACTAAACTAAAAATAAATTCAAAAATGAGAAAAATAAAATAAAAGATGGATTTTGTGGGCTTGGACTCACCAATGAGTTAGCAAAAATATTGAAATATAAATTACTGAAAATTTAAACGAGAAGCTTTAGGGATGAAAATCCCTTGCTTACACCGAATATGTGATCGTTAAAATCCAATTCAAATTATATCATGTTTCTATCAAACATTAACAAATTATTTCAAGCAAATACGCTCTTACCAAGTATTAAGTGTCTTTTTAGGGCACACTTAATCAAAGTTTAAGCTTAATATTTTTAGCACATGCTTTGAATATTGATAAAGGGTAATTCTAACTACCAAACATATCAAGTTTAATTTCTCGAACATGAAAGGTGAAAGCAATTTATCAAAAATTCAGAAATAAATTGTAATTAACAATTAAGCACACAATTCAGTAAAATAAATCAAAATGAATTATGCAACCCCTTTGGTTTGTCGCAAACTCGATGTGGTGGTACTCAGCAGATCAGCAGGTGTTCCGAACATGAATCCCGAGACAAATGGATGCAAATGCTCTGTGATGGTATAGAGCAGAAATCGGGGCGTGAATAGCCAAAAACAGTTTGACTCGGTCTCCCGCCCTCGCTACAGTACCGCCTTCGTCTCCAGCGAGCAGCGGCGCTGCTCCGCCTTCCTCCGTGCTCCTCGCGAGGGTCCTCGTCCTCCAAATGTCTCCAGAACCTGCAAAAGAAGAGAGAAGGTGAGGAAACAACGAGAAAACTACAAAAAAAAATGAAGGAGGACGAGGAACAGGGACTCCCTGTTTCTGCTTGCGAGCTCTGCCTCGCGAGGCGGCGTGGTGGTGGTTCTCGGTCTGTTGTGATGGTGGTCATGAGAGAGGGAGGCAGGAAGGTGCTCGAGACGAAGAGAGGCTGAGAGAATAGGAGGAACAGGGCGCTGTGGCGAGGCGGAACAGAGCCGCGGTGAGGCTCTGTTTCGCGGCGTGGTGGTGGCGGTGCTGTCTGGAGGTGATGGTGGTTGATGGATGATGGATGATGGACAGGGAGAGGGACAGATAGTGGTGGCGGAGTGAAAGTTTGACACGAAACAGGGTTGTCACGCCCCTGTTTCGTGGTGGTGGCGGAGCGAGGTGGTGGCGAGGTGGAGCGAGACAGGTGAGGACAATGGAGGATGTGTGTCTGTGGATGGTGTTGTGTGATGAAAATCACAGTGAGAAGAGACTTTAATTTTCTGTATTTTCTTTTCCCTTCTCTTCTCCCCTCTTGTGAAGGAAGAGGATTTGATCTTCTAATGATTTTTTTCTTCCCTTCTCTTCCTCCCCTTTTCTCACCCTATTCTCTTCTATTTATAGAGAAAGATCAAAGTGAATAGGGATGAGATAAAAGGAAGATTAATCAAGGTATAAATGAGAGAATATTCTTTAGGGGTAGGATTGGGTTTGGAGTTATGGGTAGGTTTTGGGTTTTGGTTTGTTATCATCTGCTTTGTACCACCGCTAGAATCGACCAATTGTCATTCCTTAAATTGTCGCCTTAATACGATTTCATCGTTCACGCTCAAATTCCTACAAAGACATGAAAACGAAATAATTACTATAAAATATAATAATCGAAACACTAACATGTATAAATTAAGGGATATATTATGTAATAATTATGTGAATATCACCAACTCTCATACCCATGGTGTGGACATGTATTCAATAGATCTTTGAACCTCTCCCATGCTTGATATAATGTCTCGCTATTCTTTTGGGTGAAGGTAGAAATCTGTCTCTTTAGACCGTTGGTTTTGTGGTGAGGAAAGTATTTATTAAAAAATGCTTGGGTCATCTCCTCCCACGAACCTATAGACCTTGGTCGGAAAGAGTATAGCCAACTCTTCGCTTTTTCCTTAAAGGAAAAAGGAAAAAACCTTAGTCTAACCAAGTCTACAGCCTCAACTTTGTTGTGGAAAGTGGCCACAACTTCCTTGAATTCTCTAATGTGAACATAAGGATTCTCACTCTCTAGGCCATGAAAAGTGGGTAATAATTGTATCATACCCGGCTTAAAATCTAGCTTTGGTGTACTTGGTGCAAACATAATACATGATGGAGTAGCAGTGCGCGTGGGGTGGAGATAGTCCTTTAGCGACCGAACATGGTCATCTTCGTGATTACTCATGGTGTTAGAATTAGAAGTAGAACTTAATTTGGTCTCAATGTGAATTTGTGGGTGTTCTAAATTTGGGACCCTAATTAGTCTCCCTAAGTAGTCTCTATTCCAACTCACACTCCCCAATGTCCTTTTTTGTTTTTTACAATTTTTTTTAGAAATAAAATAAAATAAAAATTAAACTGGACCTAAAACCTAAAAATAAAATAAAACAATGAGCAAGAAAGATAATTCCCGAAACCTCCCTTGTAGAGTTACGCTTGTTCCCCGGTAACGGCGCCAAAATTTGATTACGCCCAAACAGTACACGCGGTCAATTGTAGTAAAGATTGGGGTGTCGATCCCACAAGGTCAAGGAGGAAAAAAAAATTGCGCGAAACTAAATGTAAGAAATTCTAGCAATTTTAAAATGTGAAATTAAATTTAGTTTAATAAAAATCAAGTTTAGAAAAGTCACAAGGTTCCAAAAATCTCTCATAGATTTCACGCGCCAACTAGTATTGATTCGCTATGATGACTCGATTACGTGTTTCACATCCCAAACAACATAATCGGAAGAATAGTCTTTAATGTATTAATATATCCTAATGTAAATGAATTTTAGATTTTACTTTTTTCTAGAAAGCACAAAGGTTGGTCATATGTGATATCCTAAATTTACAATATATCCGGAGACAATAACATAATAAAAGACGATCACATATAACTAACTTACCGGAATCAATTGATCTATAAAAATTTCACACATAAGAAAAACGTGACTAAACTTATATGGAAAAGAAAAAGACAACCACCGGAATAATAATCTACGAAGAAATTGATGAAATCTTTGTCACTAAAATAACATAAATTTCTATATTAAATAAAAGTGAGAATCATAAACACCATTATTCATCGTGAAAGCATAAAACGAATCAAATACTAATTAAGTGCGTTACATCTAGGAGTTCGTCTTTTCACTTTGCGTGGAGTTTAGTGACACATAGCGGAGGTGATGACAACAATAGCGGTGGGGAGCTTCATCGGCATGGCAGCACATGATTGATTAACGACACACTCTCTCCTCCTGCGTTTCTGCTGCTGCTGCGTTCTGGACAACGTTTTTTTCTTTGCTACCTGTTGTTCTGGACAACGTCTCCTCCTGTCCTGCGCTTGTTGTCCTCGAGCAAAACCTCCCTCCTGTATTCTTTATTGTTGTATCTATTGTAAAAGGAAACCCTACTCCCTATTGGCAACCCCAAATTGGAAACCCAATACCAATTGTCAACCAAGGCTGCTGCCGTATTTGAGTTAATAAGAACCTAAACTCCAAGCCCAATTAGATGCCCAATTTAAATTGTAAACAAAAGGGTGTCCTCTGTTCTTGCTGTTGTTGTATTTGTGGTAAAAAGGAACATACTTCTTATTTGAAACCAAACTCAAATTGCAAACAAGGGGTCTCATCCCTTGAAAGGTGGGTTTGGCTATTTTTATCCCTATTACTTCTTTGTTCCACCAAAATTCAAAACTAATTTCATTATTTTTCTTTGGCTTGAGTGTCTCTCGCTCAATTTCGTCAATTTTCCTATGAATTTTCAAATTCGCCACGCTAATGCACTTTTGTCATTTAAACTCCAAATCCTACAAAAATAAAAAAATAAAATAATTAAACTAAAATACGATATCCGAAACACTAACAAATATCAATTAGGAGGTATATTATATAATAATTATGTGAACATCAGCCTCTCATGAAATAACTCTTCTAATCTCGCCTGTAACCTTCCAGTCTTGAAACAAAACTAGTCATACTTTAGGAATGCACTCAAACAGCTAAAGCCCTCTTGAGTCAACAAATAAGTTGGTGTGATAATTCTTCATTCTAAAATCAATAAGTCAACATGTGATGACATGAAATTAAGTACAACCGAAAACAACCATTAAAAATGTGTAGTTCCTCAGCGAGGCAAATGACTTATGCTAATTAAATATTTATCATACTTTAGTAATTATTTATCTTACATATACTTACTCTGTGGAAGTTGACCATACAAGTCTGACTGGCAGAAATGTTAATAGACTTGTCACCTGCACGAAATGGTTAGAAAACGAATAAATATAATATATGAAGTGACATTAATTCATCAATTAAGGCAGTTTATTAATATGTTATTTGTCTTAAACAAATTACTTATTTTCAATAAATTGATCACCTTTAACTATACTACATTCACACAACCTCCGTGTTCGATATACATGTCTGTATGTCTCTTTCATTTAAAGGAGAACTCCTTGTCATTCATGCCTAAATGAGAGCATCACATACAAACATGCATCACCGGATATTCCTAACTATATGAGAACAATAAAAACCGCTTTTGGGCTATCATTTGTGCATAAGATCTCATGTCACATATTTTACGGATAAACACTCAAGCCTTGTTTAGGCATTTCAAAAGCCACCCTTTTCTGCTAGACCCAACTCGAAAGTTACTTATTTTCTCTTTAAGAAAGGGTTGTCACACTCCGCAAGATTCAATCCGAAGGTTACTTAGTTTTTCTATAAGATGGGGACATTGTAAAACAACAAGAGATGTGATAATTCTAAGAGATGCAATTCAATGTGATTAAATTTTTACACAACAACACTTTGTCAATCATAAACAAATCCACACAAACAATGTACATACAATATACACTAAATACATTAATTATTCTAAGATAATATCCATGCCATGGAGTTAAAAGCTTTTAAAGGCTTTTCAATGGATTACGATGATATCATACTGGAATTACCAAATGCCTACATGCATTTTATTCAAACAAAGACAAAATGAATTAGATAAAATTGAAGGAAGATATTAAGTTGCAAGCATGGTTGCTTATCAACAGTGTCTCATAAATGGGCATCATATCCCACTAGCCATTTTTTTTTTGTGCATTCAAAAATTGCCAATAGTCACTGGATAATGCATGTGTGTGACGTAATCAACTTCCCCCCTTTGGCCCACTTCAACAACACTTGAGCACACCAAAAAACCAAACAAACAAATGGTCAACTTCAGTTGACGTCTTTTAATACAGAAATTCTAATTGGCGAGGAAACCAGCGAGGGAGGGAGGAACGCATCTCAAGGGGGATGGAGGGTTCTCTCGCTGGTTTTTTTGTCAGTTAGACAGGTTCCTTTTAATAAAGCCAAATTTGTATGTTTTGATTGAGTGATGCTAGGCAGCGAGGAAACGGGCGAGGGAGGGGGGTTTGACTTCCATCCCCTCGAGATTCACACGAGCGTGCATCTCGAGGGGGATGGAGGGTCACATCCCCTCCCTCGCCCGTTTCCTCGCCATTTAGAATCACCGATTTTGATTTTACTCAGAAACAAAGCAAAACATACATTTAATTAAGGGGAATTCTAATTGGCGAGGGAGGGGGTGCAACCCTCCATTCCCCTCGAGATGTGTGCCTTTGCGTATCTCGAGGGAGATGGAGGGTTGCACTCCCTCCCTCGCACGCTTCCTCGCTAATAAGACAAGTCCTTTAATTAATGATTCAAACACACAGATCTGACATACTCAATTATTGTAGATCCAAATTTGACACACTGAATCTCTGCGACCAAATCAGTCTCTAATCTTCAGCACAAATTTTTGACATTGTTTCCATCAGTTGAGTCTTTGTAGGTTTTACTTGAAGCTGCTTCTTGATGAACTGATGAAGAAATTTTACTTCTGAAAGAACTTGTATTGAATTGACAAGAGGCTGAGCAGAAAACTGTTATTTTCCTGAAAAGAATCTGTATTTAATTGATTAATTCAAACCCAACAGATCTCAATTAGCAAAGACCCAAATCTGACACGGACAATGTTTAAATCTCTGAGACCCTGACAAATCTCCATCATCAATAGAATCAAAATAAATAAATAAAACTTGAAAAAGTTGGATCGATGTGTTTTTATAGGTACAAAAATTGTTCAATTGATAAAAAAAACTGGAAAGCTATATGGGTATATGGGGATGAAAGCTAAATCTAAACAACCATTGACAGAATGAAGAAGTCAAAGTTTATCTATTGTGTGAAATGATGTTAGTAGATTCTCCTTCTTCCCTTTTTCCTTTCCAAACTAAGTAGGCGTAATAAATATATGCGTGTTCTCCAATTAGGTTTGGTTTTTGGTACGGTTATTTCTATTTTTAACACTTCCCCTTTTTGCCTTTTGTTTTTTGTTTTTTGTTTTTTATTTTATTCAATTAACCCCCATAATAAATAATATTAAAATTTAAGTCCGCTCCATAAATTAAAAAAGTAAATAAATAATAAAAGAATAAATCAAATAATTAATGGACTCAATATAAAAATAAAATGGAGTGTTACAATTTTACTCGTTGTGTATCATGATGCAACATATGTTTGATTCGAGTCACGAGTAATGAATTCATACAACTTCATTTGTTATCAACTCATCATTTATGTTAGTCAATCACCTCAACTAAGGCAATACTAATAAAATCTCAATGATAACAACCATCTTCGTGCATATTTCTTCCTATTAATGATAGTAAATGGCAACACACAAATTATGTTTCATGTCAGCAAGTACATATCTTATCAATTTGAAATTCACTTAAATCAGGTGAACAAATTCCAAAACTATTGGATGCAACTTTCCCTGATACTGGTGAGTATATCTCCATTTTTTCTTGTTCTTTAAATTTTAATTGAGTTTCATGTAATTTTTATATTTTAATTTACTTTTTTTATATATACTATATACATGTTTAGGAAATTTGAAAAAAGTTGTGGGGCTAACTCATTTTCTTAAGCCCCTAACACGGTCACATTTCTTATTTAGTAGCAAATTCATAATCAGGACATGTGACTTTCTTGAATGAGGAGACTTTCATCAAGAACTTGAATTTGCAATGAATCTTGCAAAGAATTAATCTCAAGAGTATATATATAAAAAAAAAGATAATATGCTTATTCATGAAAGTAAATAATAAACCTCTCAGAATTTTCAACCACTTTGTTTACGTTGTCATTTACAAGTTTAAGTGAAAATTTGATCATTCTCGTCAAATGAGAAATCCAACTCTTTTCTCAATCACAATTTCTGATTTCATATAGAATCGACAGTACAGTAGAATAAACACACTACTATTAATAACACTGGTGATAATTTCATATCTACATAAAGACATGATTATTTTTCTCCGAGTAATTCTTGCTGTCGAGGTTTTGGGCGAGGAAATGAGCGAGGGGAGGGAGGTGGCGGGGTGGGAGCCGTTCACCTCCCTCGGGATGCGTGTGCGAAAAGTCAACGCACGCATCTCGAGGAAATTAAACGGCTTCCACCCCTCCACCTCATTTCCCTCGCTGGTTTCCTCGCCCAAAACCTCGACATTTAGAATTTCTGTTTTTCTCCAAGGAAAAGCATTACATTTTTTTTTTTATTGTTTTTTGTTTTAAGCAATGATTGTACTTGTTGTTAACTCGCATTTTTCTCATAACTTGCTTAAATTCTTTTAGTTGCATTACAAACATGTAAATTTTAGTTACAAATCATCTTAAGACATAAGTGTTCATTGTCCACATTGTTAGCAACTTGCTCCAATGCATATTCAAAATTTTTTATATCTTGCAAAAAAAAAAAAATATGCATAAAATATACATAGTGGGCCATCTCCCCGGTTAAATGTAGGTAGTTAGTTATTTTGGTGATTTTTTCCTTACCTTCCTTCTTTGTCTTCAACAGAGGACGTCTCCCCTAAACAAAACCCCTCACACAGCTAGTGGTGTCCATCTCTTTGGTTACACGTATGTAGATTAGTTATTTTGTTGATTTTTTTTTTTTACATTCTTTGCCTTCAACATAGGACGTCTCTCCTAAAGAAATGAATTCGTCACAGGAACTGGTTTTCAATTTTATTGCTCCCTCACCATTTTCAAATTTACAACTCATTTTGATTTTCACCAACCCAGAAATAAACCACCAAACCGAACAACAAATCAAACACATCGAAATGCCTAATACTTACTTCTTACATCTCCAACACCCCAAAAAATAAAGAACTCAACAAAATTGACAAATAACAGTGAGAATGATGCTCTAATCTTTTCATTGTTTTACTGATGTTTATATACAAGCTATTCTGTCAATATAGGCAACTCCTAATCACCCTAACAATCTGCTAACTTCCTTATACAAAGCAATCATCCTAAAGTACATAATCAATATCATATTCAATAGCATAATCATGAGAATAGCATAATTGAGAGCATAATCATGAGAATATTCTTAATACCATATTCAATAGCATAATCATGAGAATATTCTCAATACCCCCCCTCAAGTTGGTGCATGGAGATCCCCCGTATGCCCAACTTGTGAAGTTGATACTCATATTGTCGTTTGCTCAACGCTTTTGTGAAAATGTCAGTGAGTTGCACATTGGACGAGACAAAGGTGGGATTGATATTTTCGGCAACAATGTCATCACGGACAAAGTGACAATCGACCTCAATGTGTTTTGTCCGTTCATGAAATACGGAATTTTGAGATATATGGAGAGCCGCCTGACTATCACAATGAAGAGACATAGGACGTGTATGGGGCATCCCGAGACTAGCTAAAATAGCTTTTAGCCATTTTCAACTCACATGTAGTCATAGCCATAGACCGGTATTCCGCCTCTGCAGAGGAACAAGATATTGTATGTTGCTTCTTCGTCTTCCAAGATACCGGCGAGTTCCCAAGAAACACTAACCACCCAGTGAGGGACCGCCTAGTCAATGGGCATCCGGCCCAGTCAGCGTCACACCACCCATGTAACTGCATGTCACACTTACTACTCAAATGTATACCTTGACCCGGATTACCTTTTAAGTACCGGACCACCCGCAAAGCAGCTTCCCAGTGGTCTGCCCGAGGACGTTACATAAATTGAGATAAAACATGAACACTATAAGATAATTCGGGTCGAGTAAAACACAAATAAATTAGCCGCCCCACCAAGCGACAGTAAGGCTCCGAATCAGCGAGCTCTTGACTCGTAGACAAGGCGAGTCGGTGATTCTGTTCCAGTGGCACCACCGCGGGCCTTGCCCCTAGCAATCCGGCCTCAGAAATGATGTCAAGCGCGTATTTGCGTTGACAAAGTACAAACTCATCTGGTCCGCATGCCACTTCTACCCCCAAGAAATACTTTAAAGGACCCAAATCTTTCATGTGGAAACAAGCATTGAGGTAACCCTTGAATTTCTGTATATCAACCGGATTACTCCCAGAGATGATAAGGTCGTCAACATAAACAAGAACACTGAGCTGAACCGCACCTCTCTGTAGAGTAAACAAAGAATAATCTGAATAAGATTGCTGAAAACCATAATTCTTCAAAGCAGTTGACAGTTTAGCGAACCATCACCGGGGTGCCTACTTCAGCCCATATAATGATTTCCTAAGCTTGCACACCTTCCCGGAAGTCCCCACCTGAAAACCGGGTGGTAATTTCATGTATACCTCCTCTGTAAGGTCACCATGTAGAAATGCATTATGAACATCCATCTGATGAACTTCCCAATTCATGGCAACCGCAACGGCAAGAAAGACTCTTACTGTAACCATCTTAGCTACTGGAACAAATGTTTCTGTATAATCAATTCCTTCAATTTGATGATTCCCAAAAATAACCAACCGAGCCTTCAATCGCTCAATGGTACCATTAGAATTATACTTGATCTTGTATACCCACTTGCATCCTAGAGCTTTCTTTTCTGGTGGCAATTCTGCGACAACCCAGGTTTCATTAATCTAAATAGCCTCAATTTCTCGTCGCATGGCATCCCTCCAGCGGCTGTCTTTCGCGGCCTCAGGATAGCACACAGGTTCCCGTTTCGCTGTCAAGGCTGCAAGAAAATGTCTATGTCGCAAAGAAAAATTATCACAATTCACATAATGTGCTATAGGATAGGGTGTACCTGAGGAATGTCGTGGTACGGGTGAAGCTGGTACGGATGGACTCATTTTTCGAATGGTATGAGTAACATAATCACGGAGTCGTACCGAGGCTTGCCTTCTGCGTTGACCCCTGCCCAGTGTTCTAAAAATCGGCCTAGGCGGCTGCCTAGGCGTTAGAAGGTGGAAAACCGCCCAGATTAATGGCTGGGTGGGCAGTCTGGGAGGTTCTGGGCAGTCTGGGCGATTCTGGGCAGTCTGGGCGGGTCTGGGCAGGATCTAGGCGGGGTCTAGGCGGACTCTAGGCGGGGTCTAGGCGGTTTGGGCGATTTTTATTTTTTTTATTTTTTAATAAGGATGATTGTGTTCTTATTTTATTTTTCTTTCATATTTTTTAGAAATAAACTATTTAATTGTTTTTTATTCAGTATATGTCTAAATGTAGCAAATGATGATTACTTAATGGAATTGATCTCAAAGGATCTGCCGGTACCAATTTTACTAATGTAGATTTTATCAAACATAACTGAGGTTATTCATGCAATTTGAAGAAAAATAAAAGAGTACACAAATTCAAATTTATATAAAGTACCCATCATGACCAACTTCAGTCATTTGAGTTTTAATAAATTTTGTTCACGATTGTTAATTTTTCATGTTTTTAAATTTTGCATATGTATATTGGCATTAAATTGGATGTAATTGATAAGGTATTATGCTTAACTTTTATAAATTATTAAAGTTATAATACAAAACCTAAGACCGCCTAGGCCCCTGGGCGCTAGGCACATGCTCGCCGCCCGCCCAGCGCCTAGCGATTTTTAGAACACTGCCCCTGCCCAACACATCTTCCTGACTTGCGTCCGGGTTGTCCTCCTGGTTCGCACAAACCGGATATACAAACGCCTCGGCACCAGCATTTGCCCCATCCTCGGCACACGCCGACTGCCCAGCAGCCCTATTTTACTGAACAAACTCCTCGACACATGTCGGCTGCCCAGCAGCCCCTTCTGGCCGTACAAACTCCTCAACACCCCCCCTCAAAACAGGCGTAGATGTCTCCTCAAAGTCCTCGTGAACCGCCTCGATATTAGGCAGACCATCTTGGTCTAAATTAAAATTATCTGCAAAGGAAAAAACTCCTTTCTAGAATACAACATGACGAGAAACAAAGAAATCTCGTTTCTCCAAGTCATACAAACGCCACCCCTTTTTTCCATAAGGGTACCCAACAAACATGCACCTTCGACTTCTACTGGCAAACTTATCCCCCGTCTGCACATGCGAATAACCCAATGACCCCAAAATGCGCAAGTGATCGTAAGTGTGTGTGTGCTGCCATATAAAACACTATAGGGTGTTTTCCCATTCAAGACCAAGGAGGGAGTCCTATTTATCAAGTATCCAGCTGTCAACACACATTCTCCCCAAAACTCAATAGGAAGGGAGCCATGAAAACGCAGCGCCCGAGCTACGTTCAAAATATGTTGGTGCTTCCGTTCAACCCGCCCATTTTGTTGAGGTGTTCCCACACAAGATGTTTGAAAAACAATCTCATGATCAAGAAAATATTGTCGCAGGCAAGTGAATTCAGTGTCGTTATCACTCCACAAAAATTTTATCTCTTTATCAAATTGTCTCTTAACCATCGAGAAAAACATTTGAAGAGTATGAGAGACATCTTTCTTATCAACAAGTAAGTAAATCCATACAGCACAGGAAAAATCATCAACAATGGTCAAAAAATAAAAAGCACCACAAGAAGAAGTTGTTCTATAAGGTCCCCATAAATTAGTGTGAATAAGTTCAAAAATAGTCGAAGCTTTATGTTCACTAACAGGAAACTTATCTCTACTTTGCTTTGCCCTCTGGCAGACATCACAATTTTTATTCAAGCGATTTTTCGTTTCACTAACACTTACTTCGGGAACTAACTTTGTTACTTGTAGAGATGGATGACCCAGTCGCTGGTGCCATAGATCAAGAGACACCACATTATTGGCCTTTATTGCGTGAACATGTGGCAGCCCGGCCCCGAAAGTAATAGAGTCCATTGCGTCGTTCAACCGCACCAATAAGCATCCTCGAAGTGCGGTCCTGTATAACACACAGATCATTAGTGAATTGGACAAAACAATTATAGTGATCAGTTAATTGCGACACAGAAATTAAATTGCAAGTTAGCCTTGGCACATAAAGAACATTTTTCAAACAAAAATTTCTTTCAAGAATGACCGTCCCCTCTTTAGTGGCGATAGCGCTACTCCCATCTGGAAATCCCACGGGACATTGAGCAATCGCCCTTAAGTCACGAAGATCCCCGATCGTGCCAGTCATGTGATTCGAAGCTCCCGTGTCAATAATCCAAGGCTTACCAGTCATCTTATCGGTCCTTGCGGATTTTGACCCGACCAGCATTCGGAGAAGTGTCTACCACTGATCGGTATTCAGCCCGGGCAGTGGAGATGCATCTGTCTCGGTCACTCCTACCCCAGCAGAACCTGTCTGAGCAGCGTTGGCACGATGCGTACCCTTGGTTCCTCGACCACGGCCTCGAACACTTACTACCCCCTACCGCGACCAGCACCAGCACCTTTCCCATCGCTTCGGGGTCGGTCACCCCACCACTTTGGATATTTGTGCAAGGCAAAGCAATTGTTAGATTCATGCCTCGTCCTTTTACAGTGGAAACACACCGTACTAGATTTATCTCTTTCGTCAAGACGGGTTCGTGTGGCGAGGGCCATAATTTCCCCTCGTTCTTCCTTGCCGCGAGCGATTTTCTTTACTCACTCCTCTTGGATGAGAATTGAGTATACCTTGTTCATGTTTGGCAACGGATCTTGAGCCAACATGTTGGATTTCACCGTTCCGTACAAATTGTCATCCAAACCCATAAGAAACAAGTGTACTTTTTCTTCCGCCTGTTTTTTCTCCATAATCGAAGCGAGATTGCAGGTACACTTCCCGCACTTGCACGTCGGCAATTGTTCAAAATTATCCAGTTCATCCCAAAGTTGCTTGAGTCGCCCATAGTAGTCCATTATGGTCAGCCCCTTCTGTTTGCAATCTGCAAGATCTGATTTTAGTTGTTGAATCCGCGGTCCGTTAGTAATGGAGAATCGATCCTTGATGTCAATCCAGAGATTCTGCGCTATTTCCACATGAGAGATAATGGAGCGTAGCGTAGATTCGATGGTATTTTGGATCCAGGACACCAAAAGCGAGTTGATAGTCCACCAGTCTTCGAGATCTCGTGACTGCTCGCCAGGTTGTGTGATAGTTCCGTCAATGAACCCGAATTTCTTCCGGGCCCTCAAGGCCGTTTGAAACAAACGAGCCCATTCATCATAATTGTCCCCTTTTAATTGAACCTGAGTAATTGAAAGTCCGGGATTATCAAGAGAAGTGATGTCATAAGGTGAAATCGTCTTCCGAGTTTCGCCGGTAGGAACGTCACCGCCAGCCATGATCGGTGTTTAACGTCCCAAAACAATGGATTCAATTCAGAACACTTCCTCAACTGTAGCAGCAGGAGCTACTTCCTCAACTGCAGCAGCAGGAGCTACTACCGCCAACAACAAGATGAATCTTCATCGAAACAGAAGAAGAGTCTGGACTGAGTGATCGACTCCATCAACAAAACCCTCTCCTTCAACGCCTTCTGCTTCTGCGGCCAAAACAACGAATATTGGAAGTTGATTATGGTTTTCAGCAACGAATATTGATGACATTGACAAGACGATGGGTGAGATCATTGAGCATACAGAGAACATGAAGCAGATTCAGGAAGCATTATCAACTCCAGTTGGTTCCGCTGCGGACTTTGATGAAGATGAACTGGAAGCTGAGCTTGAGGAATTGGAAGGTGCAGAGTTGGAAGAACAACTTCTTCAGCCTGCTACAACAACGAATATTGATGACGTTGACAAGACGATGGATGAGATCAATGAGCAGACAGAGAACATGAAGCAGATTCAGGAAGCATTATCAACTCCAGTTGGTTCCACTGCAGACTTTGATGAAGATGAACTGGAAGCTGAGCTTGAGGAATTGGAAGGTGCAGAGTTGGAAGAACAACTTCTTCAGCCTGCTACAACTGCCCCTGCAGCTCTGATACCATGACAAATAACAGTGAGAATGATGCTCTAATCTTTTCATTGTTCTATTGCTGTTTATATACAAGCTATTCTGCCAATATAGGCAACTCCTAATCACCCTAACAATCTGCTAACTTCCTTATACAAAGCAATCATCCTAAAGTACATAATCAAGACCATATTCAATAGCATAATCATGAGAATAGCATAATTGAGAGCATAATCATGAGAATATTCTCAATACCATATTCAATAGCATAATCATGAGAATATTCTCAATAAAAATAATAAATTTTTTTTTTTTAAAACTCTCTTTCTAATTTCAACTTTTAAATTAACTTATCTTGTCTTCGCTTATTTCTCCCTATTTTCGTCTCTTGTCTTCATCTCTAATTCTCAAATTCAATAACTAAATCGAAGCTATTTAAGAAAAAAGAAGCAGAGAAACAACGATGGTCTTGATTTTGAAATGATTTTTTTCGTCATTTTTCGATGATTTATAATGACTTATCCCTGGATGTCATTATTGTTTATGAAGTTGTGCATACATTTGAGATCATATTACTCGTCGTGCATCTCAATGCAACATAATGTATAATTCGAGGCACGAGTAAGGAATACATACAACTTTGTTTGTTACCAACTCATCCTTTAGTGAAGTCAATCACCTCAGCTAATAGAATCTTAATGACCATAACCATCTTCGCATGCATTTTCTTTCTAATGATAATAGTAAAAGAAATCACTAAATTGGAGTTTAATTGCATGAAAAAATAACTAAAATGGAATAAAGCAAGAGAAAATGGAAATATACTCACCAGCATCAGAGAAAGTTGCATCAAATAGTTTTGAAAGTAAAAACAAGAAGATTGTACAAAATGTTCACCTAGTTTAAGTGAATCTCAAATTGGAAAAGTATGTACTTGTTGGCATGGTCTTACACCGTTAATGTAGTCTCATTTCTTATTTAGTATTAAAGTCATATTCAGAACATTGCAACTTCCTTTAATGACGAGACAATCATCATGAACTTGAATTGCAATAAATCTTGTAAAGAATTAATGTCAAGATTATATAAAAGCAAGATAATATTCTTACTCATGAAAGTAATTAATAAACCTCTCAAAATTTTCAACCACTTTCTTTGTGTTGACATTTACAAGCTGTTCATGTGAAATTTGACCATTCTCGAATGATAAACCCAACTCCTTTCTCTTTTACCATTTCAAATAAAATCGACACATTGGTGATAATTTTGTACATAAATACATAATAATTTTTCTCAAAAGAAAGCAATACCGTTTTTGTTTAAGCAATGATTATACTTTTTGTTAACTCACATTTTTCTTAAATTCTTTTAATTGCATTATAAACATGTAAATTTTAGTTGCAAATCATCTTAAGAAATAAATGTTCACTGTCCACATTGTTAGAAACTTGCTCCAATGCACATTCAATTTTTGTATATCTCGCAAAATAAAAAAAAATTGAATAAAATTTACAATGCGTTGGGATTTGTTGAAAATTTTGCAAGAATCGCTCAATTTTGCACAAAAAACCCCCCACATCTAGTAGTGTCCATCTTCATGGTTACACATAGGTAGATTAGCTATTTTGGTGAATTTTTCTTTACCTTCCATATTTGTCTTCAACAGAGGACGTCTCCCCCTGCAGAAATGAATTCGTCACAGGAACTGGTTTTTCAATTTTACTGTTGCCTCACTATTTTCAAATTTATAATTCATTTTTTATTTTCACCAACCCAAAAAATAAATCACCCAACCGAACAACAAACCAAACGCATCGAAATGCCCAATCATTCCTCCTTACATCTCCAACACCCAAAAAAAATAAAGAAATCAACAAAATACAAATTTTATAAAAAAATTCTCATTCTCTTTTCAACTTTTTATTTAAATGATTTCGTCTTCGCTTCTCTATTTATTTTCTTTTCTTGTCTTCGTCTTTGATTCTCAAATTCAATAACCAAGTCAGAGCAATCGAAGAAAAAAGAAGAAAAGAAACAACGAAGTTCATGACTTTGAATGGTATAGGGATTACCCTAGTCTATCTAACAAAACAACACATCCAACTTAAAACTGTCCTATACATAAATATAAATTTAACAATCCATATTAGTTTGATAAAATAAATTTGGTGGAAATCATCATGATCTAATTGCTACGTCTTATTTTTGTGGAATCTCACATTGCTAAGTAGAGAAGATAGGTTCTCCTAGGAGTGGGCATCCCATCCCGCGATCCCGATCCCGATCTCAATCCTGTCATATCTCGATTCTTTTGGAATTAATCAAACTCACTCTAGACCGGGATGAAGATTTTCAATCCCGCCCAACCCCCCTCGTCCCGAACTTATTCATTTAATATTTATTATTATTATCCTGCCCAAGAAAAATTGTGCCTCCGATAAACTTGATCTTGTTTTTGTTGAATGGTATATTAGATGTTTGGGTCCATGATTTAGTGGACCATTTTATGGGTCATCACTCCATAATCAATTAACCGGATCTCGATTAGTATTGGTCTATTGAGCCAAAATTTGATTCTAAATGGATCAGGCTACTTGTTATGTATTTCAGCCAAAAAGTTTTGTCCCAACTTGTCTCTAATATGGACTGATGGTTGGATCCAGGAAAATCATTCAAATCCTTAGCATTCTATATATGGAGTTTCATGAATGTGTTTTGTTTATAACTTATAAATGAACATTCTTTATACACAGACACTTATAATTCCAAGAATTGCTAAAGGTAAAAATTAAAACCCTCATGAAACAAGTAATACTTCTCAATGTTCATTACAAATGAAGTATTTGACTTTAGGCAATAATGCGAGCCCGATTTGATTGCTCTTGTTATATATCATGCTCATCCCATCCCATCCCATCCCATCCGGAACCCGTTTAGAATGGGAAGAGGTCTATCCCGTCCTGAACATAAAGCAACGAGATGAGGTCCATCTCGTCTCGTGCCCACCCCTTGGTTATCCCTTTCTCGACTCCATCTCCCACGCTCTGCTTTGGAAGAGCTCATTCACCAGATGGAGTCCACTCTTGTATCTCGTGAATACTCTCCTTCCCCTACAAGAGCAATTGTTCATTTTCTTGATTCTCCCTCTCTTAAGTGCCCCCTTCTTCTTGATCGATTACCCTACTCTCTGCAACAAATAAACCCATCTTTGCTAAGCCCTAACTTTCACTTTGGGTTGGGGATTTTGGATTTTCGCAAAATCAACTCAGGTACGTCCATATCCAATCTCCCTTTTGATTCCCCTCTCCTCTATGCAAGACATCATCGTTATCTCTCCCCACACTCTCATTTCAAGTTTTCTCTTTGTTTGTGGATTTCAGTTTTTGTTTGGGAACTTATAGTTTGTGGTTTTCACTGTTAAATGTGTTCGCACAAATAAGCTCTCACAATCACGATTTCAGGTTAGCTCTTTATTTGGGGATTTCTAAATTTAACTTATTAACGTTTTTTATTTTGTTTTTGTTTTTTGAATTTAGAGGTTTTATATTTTGTTTATGTTTTCACTCTTATTTGTTGGATTTTCACTCTCTTATGTTTGTTTTTTTGTTCTGAATAGACATAGAAGTCTTAATAAGAAGTGAGACACTTTAAAAAGAGTGTTTGTTTTTAGTTCTAATCAGAAATTGAAGTTCTGATTGGAGTAAACACCATGGGGGTGCTGATCACTTAGCATTGAGTGTTTAATGAAAATTAATTCCAATAATAACCTCACAATAAATTTGTAATGATTGCTGCTACCATTTCTTCTACCAACCATCCCCTTTTTATCATGCGAGCAATGTCGCCACCATTGCCACCACCCTCCCTGGCCTCCCCTCTTCCACTTCCTCATATTCCTCTTTATCTTTCTCTTCCTTTCTATTGATGTATGAGGAATGAAAAGGGATATAAAGTGGTTTCTGGTAGTGGTAGAAATGGATCTCAATAGTATTTGGAGGAGAGAAAACAGGTGGAGAAGGGGGTTAATGTTGGTGGTTTGTGGTGGGCGGTGGAAGTTGTGGTGATGGGTAAAAATGTAAAAAAAAAAAAACTTCAAATCAGCACTTAAAAACAAATACCATTTAATTTTACAACTTCTAATTAGCAGCTCATTTAGAAGTAAAACAAACAGTTCATTCAGAAACTCGTTCAAAACTTCTAACTCCAGTTAGAACTTAGCTTCTAACCACTTGAAAAAACACCACCTTAGTTACAAATTTTGGGCTTAGAATGATTTTTTCTAGGACTTAATTGCTTAATCAAATTGTTTCCAACTTAATTTACGGGTAACCAAGTGTTTGAGTGATTGGAGGAATCAAAATTTGAAATGTTAGCGTGAGTTTTGGAATGTTATGAGCTGGGTTTTCAATTCATTTGAATCTTGGATGAATCACAAGTTTAGCAGTCATTGCCGATTGCTAAACTACAAATTCAACACTTGACTCCTTAGTCAGAGTAATTTTTTTTTCTTCCACTTTTCAATTGTTTATTTGCTTAGCTTGGGTTGCTCGAGTTTCTCAACTCCAATTATTTTGTGGAAAAACATAGCATGCAGAGATGCAACTAATTATTTTTTGTGTTATTGTTCTTTGTTTATAATGACAACGATGAAGTTGTAACCTTCTAATTTGATAATCATGATTGTTTTTTTAATCTATTGAATTGGTAAAGGAAAAACAAATGGAGAAAGTCTATTCAGCTATTTAATGCGTAGAGGGGAAACAAAATGAAGTGGTATCCATAAAAATCCCATGATTGTTCTCTTGCTTCCTACTCATTATTATAATTTTCATTTGATTATTCGGCATTATTAGTTGTTTTTTGTTATCTACAAAGTTTTGAGTTGATGGATTTATATTTAGAAAAAAAGTATTTAATTCATCATTTTGTGTATAAGGGTGTCTAGAAGTCGGAGAGCTACTTTAGTGGTGGTTGAAAATTGTAAAATTACAAGAATTACATATAAACTTAAGCAACATATTAATTATTGTTTATTAGTACCCTTATTTTATTTTCTTTATTTTTCTACCTGAATTGTGCTTTAGTTCAACCTATGCTATGTAATCACTACAACAATTAAGGCATTTTTCAAGAAAAATTTTATTTGACAAAAATCAAAATATTGATGGAAAGACTTTTAACAAGGAAAAAATTCGTTATAGGGTTCGTGGAGGCATCCCCGTAGCCAATGGTTTTTACCAAGGAATTACATTTTTTGTTGGTAAAACGGTTGATAAGTCAAGGAAACACGGTGTTGGTAATACTGATAACTACCAAGGAAATTCATTGGTAAAAATCAAATATCTTTACCAACAAAATGTTTTGTTGCAAATTTTTTTTATGGGATCTACGTGTATCCGACCATTTGGTTTGGTTGCACCAACTCTTTGTTGCACTAATAGATTAAGATGTTTCAACTTTTTGCACTAACTTAATGTATGTAACACCGACTTATCATTTTTTTTGTAATAACAAAAATCATTTGGTGCACAATTTTCTCGTTTAGGAGCGTTAATTGGCTATTGAATGAAATAACAATAGCAACCATCATTAGGAAACTATAAAACTAAAATTCAGTCATGCATTCGTTAAATTTCAATATGTTCATTTCCCATAGAGGGGTTGACAAAACCAATACGTATTAAAAATAAATAGATAATTTTTTTTATTAACAAATAAATTTGAAAATTGTTGCAACTATTATATCAAATTCCAAAAGATTGCATTCAAAATCTATAAAAAATCCAACATCCAAACATTTACCTTAGGAATCCGTTATACAAAGTCTCCAATCAACAATATGATTAACGTATTTTGTATGTTTTAGCATTAACAAAGTTTGGTTGGGTACACCAAGCAATTTTTAAAGGCTAAATCTGAAAAATAAAGCTGGGAGCATCGAACCAAACAAATACAACTCCCTTTTTTATTTGAAAAAACCATCTATATATTAAAACAATTTCATCATTCTGGAGCGGTGTAAATTATTTATTATTTATAGATTCAGTAGGTTTATTATTTTTAAGTTCAACAGGGTTCGAACTCCTGACCTGCAGTAAAATCTATTGCAATCTTTACCAGTTGAACTACTTGAATAATTGTGTTTTGTGAAACAACTTTATAGCTTATTAAATCAAACTACTCTTCTTTTGCAATAAAAAAAAAAAACATTGCTACGCATATAATAGGGACCAATAGATAATATTTTCTCACTATAAATTAGGAATAAATATTTAACGACTATAACTTTATGTGAAATATTTACCACTTTTAGCAATGAAAAGAAATCCACAATAACACCATTATAATTTGTAACAAAATACTAATAGCATTTCATTGCCAGATATGTTATTGAAATTGGTTATATCCCCAATGAAATAAAATAAAATTATTGTAAATAAGAAAACGAACCTAAAAAATAAGAAAAAAAATTCATGGAAAATTTTATCAATCTGTAGCAATGAAAAATTGTAACCTATCATATTATAATTAGCAATAAAATAACATTTTATTGTTAAGGAGATGCGATTCGATTTTTCAGATGAAAAATTGCCTTTGGATTCCCTGAATTATCCTTGTACAATATTTTTGCAACGAAATAAAACTAATTGTCAATAAATAAATTTGTTGTCATATAGTTCAACAATTTTCAAAGAAACAATAATGAAATAATGAGCTTTATTGAGAAATACATTTTCATGGAAATGATTATTGGTTCTTAACAAAGAAAAAATTTGCTACCAATAAGGTTGTAATTACCAACAAAATTTTATTTCCTTGTTGTAGAGATGTTATTAAAATAGATATTGTTTATAAAAAACATTTTGTGCCAATAGTATACCAATTTTCAACAAAATAATGATTTCTCGGTATAAATAAGTTAGTGAGTTTAACGGGACATAGATTTTCATGTTAGTAATTATCACTTTTTACCAGCGAAAATAATTTGTTAACAACAAGGTTAATTACCAACAAATTTTTTTTCCTTGCTACAAAGATTTCATTAAAATTATAGATATTTTTTCCAACAAAATAAAAAACGTTGCCAATAGTGTAACAATTTTCAACGAAATATAACTTTGTTGCTATAAATTAGCAAAAAAGCTAATGAAAAAATTTATCAATCATTATCAGCAAACCAAATCATTACTAATAATGTGATTATTATCTAGGAAAACATATTTCCTTACTAAAGAGAGATGAATAAGTGTTAATATTTCGTAACAAGGAAAGTGATTTGTTGTTAAAATTAATCTTCTTTAGCAACAAAATATTTCATTCCAAAGAATGCCATAATTACCAAAGAACTAGTATTTTGTGGCCATAAAAAAATATTTTGTTGTTAAATTAATTTGGCGGAAAATTAGTTTTGGATGGAATGCTTCCCGTTACCTATTTAACAAAGAAAATTTCCAACATAATATATTTTGTCGAAAAAAAGTAAAAAGTTTATTGATTTTTCAAGGAAATTTTTATTTCGTTGACAATGATATCATATTAACAAGGAAATTAATTTTCGTAGAAAAGTTTTTTGTTGGTAAATGATAGATTTCTTGTAGTGAATCAAGTTGTGTTTATAAAGTATAGTTATGTTTGTAATAAAGAAAAAAAAACATATTGTAATAGATACAAAATAAAGTCGGTTTCCTTCAAACATTTTTTGAATTCGTAGCACGAAGGGTACCTTTGAATGTGTTGAACTTTCCATAGTCTTTTGGTTATGGTTATTCTTCTAATGCATACTCTAGACATATTAACTGTTCAAGTTCTCTATTGATGAAACATGTTGGAATGCTGAAGGCATGATAGATAGCTGTGCTGAAGACACATGTACATGCTACATAGAAACTGTGTGGCCATGCCAATGACACGGATAATAAACTAGTACCTTTATGTTACATATTCTCTCACTAAATTTTTTCTCTCAATTTATATATATTTAATTTTGCATTCTTACGCTGGATTTTGCCCAACAAAAATCTTCCCTAAATAGCAAGAGGGAAGCTGAAAAAGTCTCATAATGTTTCTCTTAGACTGGTTGAATAATTACGTTGTTTTATAATTACTCTATTACTCATAAATAGAAGATTTACAAATGAACTTCTCCAAACTCGGCGACGTCTATAACAATCTAAGGTGCCAATGATGTCATATAGAATTTTTATTGTGATTCGAAAGTCTAAAAATGCACAAAGATCTTATGAGCGAGAGTTGAAAAAGGTGAATACTTACTTTTAAAAACCTTTTTAATTTTGAATTTTTTTCTAGATGAATGCTTAAAATAAATATGATCTCACAAACACTTTGGAGACTTGGTGTTTATTTGATTTCTTTCTAGATCAAACACCAATTAAAAACACTTCAAATGAGGTTTTAAAGGGGTGAACATATGACAATTGCTTTTAAAATCACGCAACAAGAGATTAATAGCAAATCTTAAGTAATGACATAGACAAATATGAACAAGTGAAAGTAGAGAGATAAAGCAAAAGACAATGTGAGTCAACACACAGATATACAAATGTTCACCTATATTGAAGTTTGATTAACTTCAATTAATTAGTCCCTAGGTGGACGGGCCAACAAGTGACAAGATTATATCACTGTATTCCTACAAACCAGAGTAAAAAACAACTTTTTTAGTAAGAACCCAGTCTTGAAATTACAACCACGACTTCGCAAGGTCAAGACCAGCCCACAACAAGACTTTGATAAGTGATAAACAACATTTGATATTGACTCTTTAGTAATGTCACACAAATATACTGATTAGATGAGGTTTGAGCTCAGAATCCAACTTCTATATAGAACTGTAAGAGAGATCTTTCAATTTACAAATATGAAGGTTTGGGGAGAAAAATGAGATGTCATTCTTAGACATAGATTTTAAACAAAGAAGTTGTTTGGTCAAAATGAAGCTCACAATTAAGCCCTAGAACTTTCATTTTTCTTTTAT
The DNA here is from genome assembly GCA_963556465.1 of Berberis vulgaris. Taxonomy (NCBI): domain Eukaryota; kingdom Viridiplantae; phylum Streptophyta; class Magnoliopsida; order Ranunculales; family Berberidaceae; genus Berberis; species Berberis vulgaris. Next base: position 59,015,400 of record OY747135.1, on the reverse strand, counting down.
AGTTCACTCCGAAAGATGCGAGAGAGTTAGAGAGAAGTTTCTTCAACTTGGAGAAAAACTGTTGTTTTTCTTGTTTGAAACTCTCTTCAAAATTGTCTTGTTATTGTTCTCCTTCAAGTTTTTTTCTAAATGTTGTTGTGAGCAAATGAAAGGGTTGGTATATTTAGACTGATTCTGAAGGGTCATAGTCGAATACCTCTTTGGCCGTTACTGTCTTGTCACATTGAATTAAAGCAAATCTTTGTATAGAATGACTTTTGGTCATGATGGTCATTGAACTGCATAGCATCGTCAACTATGCCACGCTCTATAAAAATAAGTTAGAATAATGATTGATTAATAATTAAACATCATATCCAAATTATTATCTTATTTTTGGATTTCAATAACTTTTGATTTTGAATAAAATATGTTAATGAGCTTCTACCTGTGGAGGAAGCCAGCGAGGAAATCAGCGATGGAGGGAGGGAGAGAGGGAAGGAGGGGACCGTCCATCCCTTTGGGATGTGTCATCATTTTTTATGCACGCATCTAAAGGGGAATGGACGGTCTCCTCCTTCCCTCTCTCCCTCCCTCGCTGATTTCCTCGCTGGCTTCCTCGACATTTAGAATTCCTGAATATGTTACCATATTAACCATCAGATCCAAAATTTTGGCAGGTCCATTATTTTTCACATATTTTCTCTCTAAAAATTGCCTCTAAATTTGGGAATTCTAATTACACCTTCCTCCGCCAGATTTTGCTTAACTGGAGCAATTCGTAAAAAAATAAGAGCGACTAAAAAGCCTTAGAGCGTTAACAATATACTCCCGAGAAATCCCAAATGAACTTCTCTGAAATTTGCGACGTCTCTAAATCTCCAGGGTGTTATTGGTGTCAAAAGATCTCTCATTATGCTTTGAAAATTCGCTTTCCGTACAATAATCTCGATGGATTTTTTTTAATGATCACTCATTATTAGGGGTGGGCCGGGATAGCCAATATCCTGGGCAGACCCAGACCTATTTGAATTGGGATGGGACCATGCCATCTTGACTAAAAAAAACAAAGGTAGCCAAAGCCCAACCCAAGCCCTCTCACTTTTCCCTGTTCCCATCCAGCGAATAAAGCCAATCTGAAGGAGAACGAGATGAACAAGAACATCAATATCTTCTTTTTTCGCAAGATCTGCGATGGCGAGATCAGCAAGATCTTGATCTTCATATTCTGCAAGATCTTTCATTATGAGAGAGACAGACGAGTCGTACTAATGCTTATGTAAAAAATATGGTTTATTCGTTAGGAACGTAGTAGCAGTAGAGTTGCGTAGGTCTTTTGGAGCAGTGGCTGTGTTAGGTGAGATGGTTTTGAGGGTGTCTTTGGTTGCATGGAATCTTATGGTATGAGAATTCATGAGAGGACCCTTACATTTTAAGTTTAATTGATATATTATCACTCCGCATGCACCATTTATTTTGTGATCAATGGTGGGAATGAAAATCCCATGAACATGAGAATCTCACTCCTTAGTCCCCCAAGGCATGTGATTCTCATGTTATGAGACTTCTATTCCCACTACTGATCCCAAAATCAAATGGTGGATGTGGAGTAACACCTCAAATTAACCTAAAATATAGGAGTCCCCTCATAAATTTCCATGACATAGGATTCCATGCAACTAAACACACCCTTAGGTTTGAAGAAGATCTTCTGAAAGATTTTGCTATTAATTAAGGTGAGGCCAAACCATTACCTCATTTATAACAAAGAGAATAAAATCATTATACAAAATGTATGAAAATATGGTATAATTGTTACAACAGATGGAAATAATGAGTTTATTACACTGAATAAAGGATCCACTCGTATATTTTTCAAAGAGAAGAAAACCACTGGCACCACACTATTATTTCCTCTCTGCTACTAGGGATGGCAGTGGGGCGGATTTTCACGGATATCCGCCCCACTCACCCAGTTTGGGGCGGATTTGGTAAAGGATCTCTGGATCTTGGGGCGGATATGGATTTCAAATCTATATCCGTTTATTAATCGGGGCGGATACGGATTTGTCCATATCCGCCCCACGGATATCCGTTTATCCAATAAAATTACAAAAATACCCTTCCCCTACATAAAGAAATTAAACCCTTATCTCTCCATCTCACATTCTCCCCCTCCCCTTACCCCACTCTCTCTCAAAGCAGCGAACGAAGGCCGCCTCGTCCCTTCGTCCCCCCTTCGTCGTCCCTTCGTCCCCCCTTCATCCCTTCGTCCCTTTTTCTCTCTCAAAATAGCGAAGGCCGCCGCGAAGGTCCCTTCTTCTCTCTCAAAACAGCGAAGGCAACGGCAAGGTCGCGAAGGGTGGCAGAAGCCTCCCTTCTTCTCTCTCAAAACAGTTAAGGCCGCGAAGGCGAAGGGTGATCTCAGATGAGTTAGATCTAAAATCAAGATCAAGATCTCGATCTCAGATCTGAAATCAAGATCTCAGATCAAGATCAAGATTTGAAATCAAGATCTGATATCATCTGAGATCGAATATATATATATATATATATATATATATATATATATATATATATATTTTTTTTTTTTTTTTAAATTTTTAGATCAAGATATTAGATCTATCAGAGATCGAATTATTATTATTTTTGTTAACTTTTGTTATAATTTTTGTATGGAGTAATTTCTGTAATTTTTTTTGTAATTTTTGTATCTTTGTAATTTTTGTTATAATTATGGATAACAATAAACGGATTGTAGTTTTTGTTATAATTATTGATAACAATAAAGGGATTGGCGGGGTGGGGCAGCTATCCGCCAATCCGCACGGGGCGGTTACGATTTTTAATAAAAAAATGCAAACGAATTGACGGGGCGGATCGGGGATCCGTCATTCCTGACGGATCGGGGATGGATTTGCTCAAATCCGCCCCAATCCGCCTCGTTGCCATCCCTATCTGCTACTTCTACTCTGCAACAAAGAAACCACATCAGTAATGGAGTTGGGTTTGAGCTTAGAAAGAGGAGATCCTTCAACAATAAGGGTTTTTATGTTTGTTGGAAATGCACACAACAATAAAAATCACATTAAAATTATTCCGATTCTGTAATCGTCAAAATAAAGGGACAATAAAGGCCCAATTCAGTTGGGCTTGGGCTCAAAACATGTCCATTATAGAAACCAGGACGGTCTGGGATAGACCAGGACTGCATTTCTGGAACTGGCTTCGTCCCAATTCCAACCAGGACATGGATGAAAAGAGTAGAACCCATTTTTGCATGGTATAAAATGGTTTGGAACCATACCGGTCTGGGTCGGAACGTGATAGATCTAGATTCTTGCCCAACCCTACTCATTATGTAAACTATCTTTAATGTTAACCATTTGACATTGTTGTTTTCGAGTACTTTGGGGTCTAATGCTGATTTTATCATTAGAGTGCACATTAGTATCTAGCCATTAAGATCGATATGGTTTGAGTTCAATGTTGGAGATGCTATTATGTGGGTCGACCATCAAGAGTCACAACCACCTATGTTTGAAACAAAATTAATTTTGAGCAAGAGTGATGAGGCTTCTTTATTTAACTGGTACATGCTTATTCACTCATTTTTTAAGTTTTTTTTAAGATATGCATGATAAACCCAGCATTGCTCTAAGGGTGCCTAGGAAAAAAAATTTCAAGGAACATTTTCTTTCCCTTTCTCTCACATAACAAAAAAACACCTATTTATCTTATTAGTGTGTTTGCTTGCCAACAAAATTTTCCATGTAAAATCCACAATCCAAAATAAATTTTTTTTTTAACAAAAATGGTCCCAAAATCTTCAATTTTTTTTTTTTTTTTTTTTAAAACTTTTGATGCCTCAAAATCTGTCCTCTTAGAGATCTTACGTGCAAAACATGGTTAGATTGCCAAAGACCACCTATTTGGTGGCTAAAGGCACTCCGATGCTTAAGTCAGTTAATTTGTGGGAGATAATGAGTATAGTTCAATCATGTTTGCATACCTTCCGTTGAATGTCCCCTTTGCCTTATATAATGTGCGTAGTAAACTCTCTGCATGATTTAAGCATGTAGGGTGCGATGAGGGGAGACATTTCTTACAACGGTCTTCTTCTTCATTGAGACTCGTCCTTGGATGAGTGATTCCTGCCATGACTTGTCTCATTTGTAATGTCTCTCTTATCTAAGGGAGGAGATCCATTGGGACTGGACTTGGGCCTTTGATTATGGTCTATTATCAATGACCTTTCTGGGCTTTAATGACCGGGCTTGCCTCTTTGGGCTTCTAAACTGGGCCTGTTATCCGTGTTGAGATTGAAGTGCATGTTCCGTGTGATAGATGGTCTTTGCCACGTGTACGGTCGTGATTAGAGAATTATTTGATGTATCATCAGCTGTTTCCCCCTAGTTAGTAGGAATGCTTGTGTGGCCACTAACTCTTCGGTGGTTGGCTTTTGAGTTCATCATTGGATTTCTGCATCATATTAAATGTCGTCAACAACAGTTGATTCAGTTTCTATTTCACTGCTCCTTTAGTCTGTTCGTTTCAGCGTAATTTCTAGGATTTTGTACAGCCATCATGTCTTGCACGTCTTTCCATTAGTTGTCTTTTCGTTGCCCGACCCTATAAAAGGGTGGAGGAAAGATGTGTTGTCTTCTTTACGATATCTCCATTTTCAGAGCTCATTCTTCCTTATTTTCTTCATTTTCTATTGCCAATTTTTTTTTCATGGCTTCTAAAAGAATCCTAAGTGAGGAAGATCTTGCCGTCTTGAGGCATTTTTCGAGCCTAGGCATGCGACGCAAGGAACTTTAGATTATGTTCGTCAGACATTCTCTCTTTCATATTATTTGGAGCTTGTTTTGCCTAGAAACGATGACAACCCTACTCGTCCGAGGCCTGGTTACATTAAACTTTACCCTAGGTCTGGTTATTGATTTCCAATTCCAGAGATCTTCTGGGCTTATATGGATTTTGTCGATATTCCCATGCTCAGATGGGTCCCAATGGATGGCTGGTAATGGTTGGAACCATGGTGAGGGCCTTTCAATTCAACATTCCTTTAAACGAGAATACTCTGCACTATGTGGTGACATTTACAGTAAACACGAATCGTGTTTGCTTTCTTTACCTACTTGTTTGGGGAAGCCAAAGGATGATTATAGGTCCTGGGCGAGGCCCTAGTTTTATGCTTCCATTAAATCTGGGTATTTCATGCTTGACAACAGGCCTATTTTGCGGATGATTTAGGAACCTGGGAGGTGGACTAATCTGCATTTAACTAAAACGGAGAAGGAAGTGAGGGAACGATTTCTCTTGTTTCCTCATGTTGCTTTGGAGGAATTTCTCGATCTGGATGCCGTCGAGCGAAATGGTTTGTACATTCTGAATGCTTTGGAGCGTTCTTTGGTTCTTGAAAATTGTAACTCCGACGACAATGTTGCTCGAGCTAGCACTGTTGTTGTCTCTGATGAGGCAGAGGAATGTACTACATCTGCTAGCATTGGTGATGCTAGCGTTGATGGGAAAGTGAGCTCCGGCGATAAAGTTATGTATCTCACTGGTCATGTTGTCGTTGGTGGTACTGGTCCGACCACCAGAAAGAGAAAAGTTCCTAGGCCTGCCAGCCTGTCGAAAAGGCTGGTTACAAGTAATTTGGTTAGTCTTGGCCGCACTTTAAAGCAGAAGAGACTTGCTGGTTCTGCTCCAGGGACTGCTCTCCTGAGTTCTGTTGGGAAAGATGATGAAAATGATGCTTGTCTTACTGCTTGGGAGGCTGAAGAATTGAATTAGGTTGTGGAGAGAAGTAAGGTGGAAGTCTTTCGTCTTTAGTGAGTATGAGAAGCCCTTTTTTCTCAACTGCTGGCGGTTTCTAATGAAGATTCTCATGTTATCACGAAGAAGACGACACAACTTGCAATGGAGCTATCTCAGAATTCGAATAGTGAGAAGAACTTAGCTGATTTTTACTACAATCCTGTTTTTGACGAGGTTGAAGTAGACCATGATCAAAGCTCTACGTCTCCTCCTCCTCATCTTACTCGTTTTGCTGATTTAAGGGAGTTGCCTGCTTCTCCTCCTCCTCATTTGAAGCCGCCACTTCTATTTTGAAATAGAAGGGTAAGAGTGGCGTTTCCATTATCACTGCCATTTTGGTCATCAAACGGGTGACTAGAAGTGGAGCTTTAGTTCTTCCAGATCCCACTGATCTTCATCCATAGATCAGTTGGAAGGAGACTGTTGCTTGAAAGATCCATATTAACTCGGATGGGAGGTTAAGTTGGTTCTCAAAGATAGACGCGCAGAATAGTGCACATAATCTCTTCACTTTATGGCATAAGTGGTTAGTTGTGAGAGTCTCGATGCTAGTGTGTCGGCCTAGTGAGCACCTCGATCAAAGTCTTAAACAAATAATGGAGGGGATGAACCATCTCACTTCTGTTGGGACGATGGGGTTGGAGTACCAGGTTGCATGTGATCTTGTATCAGTCTTGGAAAAGAAGATGGTAGGGCAGGCCTTGCAACTTTTTGAAGCTTTATTTCAAGTTGATAAGCTAAAGGCAGAACATGCTAAGCAGTAGAAGGTTATTGATACTACTCGGGCCGCGTTAAAGGAAACATAGTCTGTCTGAGATTAGTTTCTTCTGATCTTACTGTTTTGAGGGACGAAATGAACAACCTGCGGGATTGGTTGGCTGCTGTCGAGAGTGAGTTATCTAGTGAGAAGGCTAGTCATGATCATACATTGTGCACTGCCGACAAGCATTCTGCTATTCGTAAAACTACTGAGGAGTGAGTGGTGCAGCTGATTGCCGAGCTTGCTTCTGTTAAAGCGCAAACTTTGGTGAAGCTTTCCGTGGTTGAAGGAGAACTTTCTTTGACCAAGGATGAACTTTTTGTGGTTATGGACAAGCTCAAGGCTGCAGAAGCGGTGGAGTGGACCAAGATCGTCGATGGTAGGATTGAAATTATCGACTTCATTGAGTCGGAGGAAGGTCTCCAAATGTCAAAATATCGTGTCGTAGCTGACCAAATCTTTGAGGACGTGGACAAGGAAGAACCTGTTCCAAATCCTCCGAGTGATTCGGTTGACGCAGGTCAGGTGTCTTCTTTTTCCTTCAATCCTACCGCTATCGATAAGACCTTGTTTCCCCCGGTTGTACTTATTTGGACTCCACCACCATCTGCTCCTACTACTGAAGAAGATGCTCCATCTCCGTCTAAAGACAAAACTCCATATCCTCCCGCTGATCGTGCTATCGAAGGAAATGTTCAAACTCCTCCAATTGCCCCTGCTAGTGATGTTTTAATTACCTCATCTATCTCCTTTCCAACTATTGTAACTTCCTCCCCAGATATTACATAATAGATCATTAATGAATATTTATTTTTTGTTGACATTTGTGTGCTTTTGTTGCTTTAGTCACATTTTCTTGTAATAATCATTGTCTGACTTGTATGTCTATTCTTATAAATTGTTGTAGACGTAACTTGGTTTTAAAGTCTAGGCTAACCTTGTGGTGTAGGAGTATATAATGACCTTAACCAGCTACGTTGTCCGATCTTCATATACGTTTTTGTCTAACTTAGTAGTTGAGACTTATGTTATTTTGTGAATGTGAACTTAGTAGTCCTTCTTGGTTGACTTCTTGCTTTTCGACTTGGTCTAACTTTTTGTCCGTCACGCTGATCGAACAAATAGGTTTTGTAAGTAATTCTGACTTGGCTGTCCTGACTACTTTGATATGCCTTGCGGTCCGGTGTGGTAATCACACTATAAATTTTGATTAAGTCTGACTTATATGTCCTGACTTATTAAGTATACTTCGTGGTTCGACATGGTGATCCGATCAGAAGATTTATAAGTAAGTCTGACTTATATGTCCTAACTTATTAAATACACTTCGTGGTTCGACATGCTATTTGGACCAGAGGGTTTACAATTAAATTTGACTTATATGTCCTGACTTATTAAATATGTTTCGTGGTCCGTCATGGTGATTGGGATAGAAGATTTACCACTAAGTCTGACTTATTAAATATGCTTCATGGTCCGACATGGTTATCTGGCTAGAAGATTTACGAGTAAGTCTGACTTACTAAATACACTTTGTGGTCCGACATGGTTGTCAAACCAGAAGATTTACGAGTAAGTCTACTTATACGTCCTGACTTATTAAATATGCTTCATGGTCCGACATGATGATCGGGCCTGAAGATTTATGAGTAAGTCTTACTTATACGTCCTAACTTATTAAATACACTTCATGGTCCGACATGGTGATCGAATGAGAAAAATTACGAACAAGTCTGACTTATACGTCCTGACTTATTATATATGCTTCGTGGTCCGACACAGTGATTGAAACAGAAGATTTACGACTAAGTCTGACTTATACATACTGACTTATTAAATACATTTCGTGGTCTGACATGTTGATCGGGCTACAAAATTTACAACTAAGTCTGACTTATACATCCTGACTTATTAAATACACTTCGTGGTCCGACATAGTGATCGAGCCAGAAGATTTACGACTAAGTATGACTTATACGTCCTGAATTATTAAATACACTTCGTGGTCTGACATGGTGATTGGATCATAAGATTTACGAGTAAGTCCCTAGTCCGAATTTGACGTCCTGATTGGATTAGATTATTGGAGCAAGAGACGAAAGGTTATTTGGAATTTTGAAGTTGATTGATAATACCTCTTCAAGTGTTCGACATTCCATGGTCTTTTAAGTTGCTCACCCTTCAAATTTTCTAACTAGTATGTTCCTGGTTGGTTGATTTTCACCACTTTGTATGGCCCTTACCAGTTTGGATTTAGTTTACCTGTGCCTGAATCATTTGTAGTGAGTTGAACCTTTATGAGTACCCAATCGCCGATGCTGAACGTGCGAGGCTTGACTATTTTATTGTATTACCTGGCCATGCTCTATTGGTAGGCCTTTACTTTGATTTAAGTTTTATCTCATTTCTCATCAAGAAGGTCTAGTCTGACGTGCTGTGCTTCGTTATTGTCTTCTACTCGAAACGTTTCAGTTCTGAATGTTGGCTGTCAATTTCTATTGGTACCATTGCCTCAAATCCATATGCCAGGGCAAATGGTGTTTCTCCGGTCGGAGTTCTCTTCGTTGTTCCGTAGGCCTAGAATACGCCTGACTGTTCAGACAACCACAATCCTTTTGATGTTTCAATCTTCTTCTTGATTGCTTCTAGGATTGTTCGGTTGGTCACTTTTGCTTGTTTGTTAGCTTGCAGTGAGCATGTGTTGTCCTTCCAGAGAAAATTTTTGATCTAGGCTTATCTTATCTTCGCCAATGGGTCTACTTCTACCCATTTGGTTAAGTAGTCTACTACTACGAAGAGGAACTTTTTCCTGTCGGATATTGGAAGTGGATCACAATGTCCACTCCCCATTGTGCAAATGGCCATGGACTACTCATCAGGATTAAGTTTTGGCCTGACATGTGAGTGTACGGAGCAAATTGTTGACATTTGTCACAAGTCCACACTATTCATTTGCATCTTATTGCATTGTTGGCCAGTAGTATGCCAATGTTAAGGCTTTGTGAGCTAGTGTTCTCTCTCTTGGATGGTTCCCACATATGCCGAAATGAATTTCTCGTAGAACATAGTCAGCTCACTGGGTGAAAGGCATATTAGCAGCGGACCCGTGGCAGATCTTCTATAGAGTCTGTCCATGATTAGTGTGTACCGTGCTATTCGATTTCATAGTCTACGAGCCTCCATCTTATCCGTTGGTAGTGCTCCATTTTGTATGTATGTCTGGATTGGAGTTATCGAATTGCTCTGCTGATATATTGTACAAATTTCTTCTGTTTGGTTTTCCAAAATTGAGCTATTTTGTACTATGACGATTGGATTTTAGTTTCTTCAGCACATGATGCCTCTTTAGCCAAGTTGTCTGCTATCTGATTTTTCGATCTTGCACATCGTTGAACAGTTATTGCTTTGAAGCTTTCAATCAGTTCGCTTGCCTTTTGATGGTAGGCTTTCATCCGTCCGTCTTTCACTTGAAATTTATTGTTCAATTGGTTAACAACCAATTTGGAGTCAGTGAAAACACAAACTTCTTTTATTCCGAGGTGTTTGGCCAACTGTAATCCGGCTATTACTACTTCATACTCGACTTTGTTGTTTGAGGCTTTGAAACTGTATTTTATTGCCTTTTCCAATGTCACTCCTTCCGAGTTGTACAAAGTTATTCCAGCTCCATTCCCCTTCTCGTCTGATGCTCCGTTACAACACAAGATCAATCCTTGAGTTTTTGGTTTAGCAAATTCTTACTCTTTATTGTTGTTTGGTCGATGTTTGTTGAAGCCTGTGAACTTAGCGATAAATTTTGCTAATGCATGAGCTTTTACTACAGTCTTAGGAGCATAGCTGATGTCAAACTAGCCAAGCTCTACTGCCCATTTTACCAATCTTCCAGATAGCTCTTGTTTATGTAGTATCGATCAAAGTGGGTGTTTGATCATGACAGTGATGGGGTGGGATTTGAAGTATGGTTGCAATTTTTTGGAAGATATGACCTGGGCGAGTGCTAGTTTTTCCAGAGATGGTTAGGTAACTTCTGCATCCGCAAATGTTTCGCTGACGTAGTAGACTATCTTTTGTGGGACTTTTTCTTCGTGTATCAGAGCCGAGCTGACTGCGTGTTCGGATACTGACAGATACAAATACAATGTCTCATCTGGTTTTTCTGTTCTTTTTCTTGACCAGAACTGTGTTGGCCAGCCAGTCTAGGTAGTGGGATTCCTTGATCATCCCTGCATTTATTAAGTGATGCACTTCATCATTGATTGCTTGATTACACTCTGAGGCAACTGTCAATGATGACGGAAGTGTCAAGGAAGTGATGACGGGTTGACTTGCAACCTGTGAGTGATGACGGAAGTGTCAATGCCTACCATGTCCTTCATTGTCTAGGCAAAGACGTCTTGGTTATCCTTCAACAGTTGGATCAATTGTTTAGTTAGTTTCGAGTGAAGTTTTATGCCGATCCGAATTGTTTTGCTCCCTTATTCACTGTCCAGATGGACTGGTATTGTCTCTTCTTCGGTTTGGCCAGTATTTGGCCGACCTCTTGGACTAATTGGAGCTGCATTGTTATCTAGGAGGCCATGATCCATCTGTAGTTGATCGGATTGCTATGATGGCTCCTCTGGTCGCGGCTGTGATTGCTATTTGTTGGGGGCCTTCATTGCTGCATAATGACATTCACGCGCAGTTGACTGGTCTCCTTTGATGATTCCAATGTCATCGTCAATGTGATACTTCAAGCACTGGTGTAGGGTGGAAGATACTACACCCATTTCGTGTTGCCATTGTTTTCCCAAAAACATATTGTATGCTGAAAGTGCGACGACAACGAAGAAGTCCATTACTAGGACTCGTTGTTTACCTGTGTTCCTGTCACGACTGGTAGTCAAATTAGTGCAAGTGGGTGGCATTGCTCGGCACTGAAACCCACCATAGGATGGTCAGTGGGTGTAAGTCGCTATTTGTTGAACTGCATCTTGTGTAATGCCATCAGGAACAAGAGGTTTGCTAAGCTACCTGTGTCGATGAGTACTCTTTCGACTTCCCACTTGACTATAGACACTAAAATCACCAGGGCGTCATTGTGAAGGAAATGAACTCCCTGTGCATCTTTCTCGAAAAACGTCAGAGTTTGGTGGTCAATTCTAGCGCATTGAACAAGAAGGTTAGGATATCGTATCCTCGTCCGTAAGTCTCAGATGGATCACTTTCGTGATCGCTTAGATCATTCGTTTTCTTGACCAACACCATGTAAGACGTATATCAATTCTCTAGACTGTTCATTTGACCCGTGGTAGCATCCGCTTTCTCTTTCCCTTTGGACTGCTTATCTTTCAACCCAACAAATTCACCGAGTCTTCCTTTCTGGATCCAGTACTCGATTTCAATATTAAAGTTGTAACTGTCTTCCGTGTCGTGTCCATGGTCCTTGTGGAAAGAATAATATTTGTTCTTATCTCGTCTGGCCGGATCTCCCCTTAGTTTGAGTGGCCACTTGACGTCTTCTCAGTTTGCCATGGACTTCATAATAGTTTCCAAACTCATTTTCAGAGCAGTGAACAGTTTGTACTTAATGTTGAGCTAGTGTGTTGACCATTCATGTCTAGCTCTTCTGGATTACAACTTTTCGAGTTATTGTTTGCTGAATTCAGATCTACCGTTGGTCCAATGCCTTTTGGATTGACCGCATTCCTTCCGCGGCCTATCATTTCTCATTCCCTCTTATCTCATTTCACAATTCGTTGGGAAGGACCTTTTTCTCAATTTTTTTTCCTTTTGACGGCACACATTTCCTCAAGGGTGATGTATTTTGAGCACTTTTCAACAAGGACGCCATGGTTCTCGGAGGATCCAGGTTAAGAGAGTTGTAAAATGGACCTCTTTTTAGTCCAGAGGTGAATGTGGTTACAGGTGTGTCGTCGTTGCATCCATCGATCATGGTTAACTCATCAGTGAAACGAGTAACGTACTCCCTGAGAATCTCATCGGACTTTTGCCTGATGTGAAACAATTAGTGAGGGCCCTTTCTAATCCGTTGACTGCCAATGAAACTTGTGATGATGGCCATATTTAATGCTTGGAAAGAATCTATTGATACAGAAAGAAGGCTATTGAACCAACTCATTGATGTAGATGTGAGGCTAGTCGAAAAAACTCTGCCCATAATAGACTATTTGTGCTTTCTTTTAATGCCATCATATGGTGGATGACGAAATGGTCTGATGGATCAGTAGTGCCATCGTAAGTTTCAAACTTTGGCAAAGTGAACTTTTTCGTCAAAGGGGTCTTTATGATTGTGTCGGAGAATGGTGGCCTGGCCAACTCGTAAAGTACATTGGGATTTGTAACTCCAATCCTGAATGGAACCTGTGGCAGAATTCCATCAGTCTGGGATCCATCTCCCTGCGGTTCGCTTCCATCGAAGTTTGTTCTTCAAAGCTCTATAAGAGCTTCGTGGTTCTTTTAAACGTGGTTGGAAAACTTTAGTTGAAGTGGTGTTCAGACGTGTTCGACAAGTGGAACACGTTCATGAGTGAGCTTTTCGACCACTTTAGCTAGATAATCCATCTGGGCCAAAAGTTGGTCCATCCAAGGATTCGTCATTGTACCGCCGACTGTATGTGGTTGTTGGACCATCATATTGTGTGGTGATACTGTGTTACCTTGTATAATTGTTCCCCCAATGCTGGATTTTGGGTATGCCTACTTGGTAATTCAATTTCACTGGTGGAAGGGTTGCCTTGATTGTTGCTAAATTGAGAATTTGTAGGAGGTTCCATTTGCACTAAATCCTTTTGTTATTGACTTGTGCTAAGGAAAATACTAACAAAATATTTTCTTATTTTAAAAAGAAAACTGACGTTTCTCACAGGCGGCGCCAAACTGATTTGTCCATATATATCCTTCTAGAGATCTGACCTGCAAAACATGGTAAGATTTCCAAAGACCACTTGTTTGGTGGTCTTAGGCAATCCAATGCTTAAGTCAGTTAATCTGTGGGAGAGAATGAATTTGGAAAGAGTATAGTTAAGTTGTATTTGCGTACCTTCCGTCGAATGTCCCATTTACCTTATATAATGTGCATAGTTAACTCTCTGCATGACTTAAGCATGTAGGGCGTGATGAGGGGAGACATTTCTTAATTACAACGATTTCCTCCTTCATTGAGATATGTCTTTGGGGGAGTCATTCATGCCATGATTTGTTTCCCTCGTAACGTTTTTTTATCTAAAGGAGAAGATTCGTTGTGCCTGGACTTGGGCCTTTGATTATGGTATATTATTAAAGACATTCTTGGCTTTAATGATCAGGCATACTTCTTTGGTCTTCTAGGATCGGGCTTGTTATCCACGTTAAGATTGAAATTCATGTTCCTCGTGATGGATGGTATTTGCCACGTGTGCGATCGTGATTAGAGGATTATTTGATGTATCATCAATTGCCAAAATCAAATTATGCATATAAAATATTTTCGTCAACAACAACATGATTGGTTTCTTCATTGAAAGCAGATGCTGCATGTCTCTAGTCTTTACTTGGATATCTATTCGCCCTGACACACTGTATTCACTATGATTGCAATTGGGTTTGGGGTACTGCATTTGGTGAAGAAGACTGCTTCCAAGTATTTCAACGTTGATGCCAATTTTGACGAAGTAGCTGTAGCAGCAAAAGTTGGTGGAGGAGGAGAGTCGATTAGAGGTTGTGAGGAGCAATTGAGTGAGCAAACGAAATAGGAAAAAATGGAAAAAACCTTGCGGGGTGGTGCAGAGCACGTCAAGGGTGAATGCGGGAAGAAAGAAGATAAGTGGAGAAAAAAAGGATGGTACCCAACATTTGGTTCATGATGTTGATCCTGAGAGACTGTTGAAATATGAGAGAAATCATTGGGTTAACTTGATTTTATGTTTTCCTTGGGTGCAATTCCTAGGGGGAGTTGGGAAAAGATTTTGTGGACAATGATACAAGGAACATAATTTTTCGTTTATGGGAGTGGGTCTACATGTGCTCTCGTTAAAGCTCGGGCACGTTGGGCTTTGGTTGGGTTGATATTAAACATATAGTGTTTTTGAACTAATCCATCCTCTTTCCACAAGAACAGTTCTTCGTTTTGGCTCTTCAAATATATTTTGTATTTTTCGATTTGAATTGCTTCAAGAAATCTGTTGAAAAAAAAAGTTTCTCATAAGCACAAATAATCATTTGCTTATTTTAAACATATACTAGTTAAATATTAAAATTTCGAAGCAGTGGTAATACAACGAGGAAATCAGGGATTGATGATACACCAAATCGGTCTCAATTCTGTGCCATACATGTGTCATGATGATCTCGAGGAATAACAGGCCCTAGCGTCAGCCCAACACTGATCCGACCCAAGCGATTCTAAGCCCGCCCAATGAAGTCTGCCAGATGGACTCGAATTCTCACAGCCTGCTAAGCACACGTGTCTCACAACTATCCTCAATACCCGTCAGCCCTGCTAAGGCAAGTATCTCGAGGATCAGCTTAAGACGGGCAATTGTAGCAGCTATTTGTTTTCAACTAGGAAGCAGATTCCAGAGTATGTATCACAAATGGAGACTTCTACCTGTAGACAACTCTAGAAACAAGAACTATCCCCCGCGTATCTACGAGGACATGGCTAACAGGGAAACTTTCATCCACAGCACAACTCCTAATTAGAGAAGGATCTCCACGAAGATCTTTCCTAAAACTACGCCATCGATGGCCTGGTCGACCAGGCTCCAACTCTATAAATAAGACATGAGTTTGGTAAGCTAAGGTACGCTACAAATTTCTTGTCTACAACATTACACCTTCCTCAAATCCCTGTCTGACTTTAGCATCGGAGTGCCATCGGCCACCACAACGGTGGTCCATGGCTCACGTGCGTTCCTTGTGCAGAATCAGCAGGTTTGCAGGTCAAGGTCAAAGCAGGGAGTGGAAAACGACTACATCAGTTTAGCACCGTCTGTGGGGACGGACAAAGTTTCTAACCCTTCACTAGCATCATCTCTCTTGAAAGTACAAAGAGATGGTGACCACAAGATCACACAAGAATTGAGAACAAGGGGACATGTCAAACACTCAAATTGGGGCTATATTCTCGCTCCTAGCGGAGCCGGTGACGCACATGCATTAGACTCACACCCCTGTGCCAACAACAACAATGATGGACCCCAAGATAGATTTATTGTTGTTTCAAATACAGCAAATCACCAAAGTGGTGGGGCTCTCGCACAACAAAACCTCCACTCGCTAATGGAGATCAAGAGCAACACAGGCTTCCATCTCCAGAAGATGACAGAGAGCAAGCACAGGAGGGTCAAGCCCCTGCTCATTCCTATTAGACTAGAAGAGGTGGCACGACCAACGCAGAACCGACTCTCAGGGCAGAGAGGCTAGGCCCTCAGAACCCCCTCCACAGAGAGGCGCACGACCCAAACGTGCTCTAATGCCTCTTTGTTCCACCATTCGTAGATCGTATCATGAATGAAGCCCTTCCAAAGAAGTTCACGCCTCCTAAGCTCGACTTCTATGATGGGGCCACCGAACCGTTCGACCACCTACACCATTACCAGCATGTAATGGCACTCAAGGAAGGATCCGAGTCAGTGATGTGCATAACTTTCCCTACCAGCCTAAAGAAGTTAGCATTGACATGGTTCCACAGCTTCCCCGCCAAAGTCAATCGACTCATTCAAAATGCTAGCGAAAGAGTTCCTGACGCAGTTTGTTGGAAGCCAGCGCCTCTAGAAGGGCCCACACTACATACACTCTCTGAAGCAGAGATCCAATGAGATGCTCAGAGAGTATGTCACGCGCTTCAATGACGATCTAACACTCATTGATGGTTGCAACGACGACACAACCGTGATGACTTTCACCGCGGGCCTAAAGGAGGGAAAGCTTTATGAATGCCTCACCTTAGAACACCCTTTGGATATGACGGAGCTCCTCAAGAGCGCCTAGAGGTACATAACCTTAGAATAGTTTAGAACTGTGAAGAGGGAAACAGAAGGTGATAAGAAGCCCTCCGCTCTGAAAGACAGGAAGGAAGCGCGAAGACGAAGAAAGGAGCAAGCGAAAGTGCAATGACATCAAGTCAGACCTGGCCGGGCAAGACTAGAGAAAGTATCCAACTATGTTGGAACTAGAGCCATGACCCTCTCAATTCTAGTTTATCGGACGTCCTGAATTCCATGAAAAATGGGAAGATCTAAAGTGGCCCCCGAAGCAGCGCGAAGACCCCTCCAAGCGGGACAACAACAAGTATTGCCCATATCACAAGGAGGGTGGTCATGATACTAATGACTGCAAGAGTCTATGGTACGAGATCGAGTACTGGATCATCAGGAGCAAGCTAAAGAAATTCATGGGCTCTAAGAAGTGACCAGAAAGACTCAAGTACCAGGGGGAGTCGGTCAAGGAAATAGATAAGGAGATTTTGGGCATAATCTATGTCCTTCATCGAATCAGGCCGACTGAAGACAAGTCGAACAAGTCCTGCAGGCGAACTCTACTGGAGATGCTGGCACAAGCTGCAAATGAGGATAGACACATTTACTACTCGAGAGTGCAAAGCCCCATTCCCACATTCACAGACAAAGACCTCAAAGGAGTTCGAGTGCCGCATAATGATGTATTCGTCATATCATTCTCCATTGCAAGGTGGGAGGTAAAGAAAGCTCTGGTAGATACGGGAAGCTCACTCAACGTCCTATTCTACAACGCGTTCCGTGCTATGGACCTCAAGGAGGAGAACTTGAAGTCATCAGACTCAGAAAGGTGATCGGATTCAACGGTGAAAAAAGCTTCCCAATCGAGAATATAAGGATAGCAGTAGTAGCAGGAGAGCCACAACCCCTCGTCTCAAACTTGTAGCCCGCTACGTGCTGGTGTAGATGGTTTGAAAGGTGGGAGACTAGTCAGTCCCGAACTGATGTTGACGGCTCGCCACGGGAACATCGCTCTTCAACAGACCATGATTGCCAATTCCTTGCTCCCCGAACCTGTAGTCTATTGTGCTCGGACATCGGTGGTTCGGAAGGTAGGAGCCCTAGATGGCTCATCACGCAACCGCCACACTCCTTTGAAACAGTGGCCGCAGAGATAAATTACAGCTCAAGCGGCGTCTCCATGCCCACACGAGCTGACATTCTATTACCAGCAAAGACCACTCATGCTGATCCATAAATCGTCCTGCCAACTCGCGAATGAGTGCTACATGGAATGCAAGCCCGAGCTTGCGAAACCTGACTCGAGATAAGCGCCCTAAGTCAAAGACAACGCATCTGCTCGACTACCATAGTTCACTCATGCCAACAACCGCGACCGATAGTCAGATGGGCAAAACGAGCCCTCAGCGGCTTACCTAAGAATGGGCCAAAGCTGGGCAACATAGCTTGCTTCTGAACCATCCGCAGAACACCCACTATCGAACACGACTAAGAAATAGTAACTCCGAGTCACTCGCTACGCAAATGGTCAAACTCTCAACAACAGACAGACTACTCGACTTCCTATTGACCCAACCAGCCTATGCTAGAGTAAAATGACAAGGCGAAATGGAAAACACGCAATAGGGATAATGAACACAAAATGGATACAGAACGTACTCAAGATAAACTTTTTTTTTAAATAGTTGAAACCAAAAGGTACAAGTGTACAAAGTTTACTTCTTATCAAGAGTAGGTACTGAAACATAAGAGCTAAGCTTAACAGAGGAGGGAGCAGGAGTTGCGTCTGTATGCGCCGCAGTGTGGGCATCATGAACCGGACCGCCCTCTTCGTCTGATGATGCAGAAACCACTAATAAATCTACATATGACATCTTCTTATAATGATCGAGGTCCCATTCAGGATGCTCCTCCTTCATTAGTGCCAACAACTCCAATCTACCATGTACAACCCAGCGGAATTCAAATTTGCCTTGCTTCTGGAAAAGCTCTTTCTCATACGCTTTCGCTTCAGCAAGTTCATGCTCCAATAGCTCCAGCTTTCCAGTCAGCGCATCGACATTAGATTGCTCTATAATCAGACATCTTTTTACAACACTGAGCTCATGTTGCTCCAGTTCAAGCTGGTCCTCAGCTTTCCTCGCCACTCGAGCGTTAAATTCACATCAAACTCCAACTACTGTTTCTGAACCGCCCAATCAGCCTCCTTCAAGGCATTTTCTTCAGCAAGGGACCGCAGTTCAGAACGCACCTCAGCCGCAGCTTCCTGCGCAACTTCTAGATCACGGTGGGTCAGATCCAGCTGGAATTTGTCTCTCGCGGACATCGCCCCTGCTAATTCAGACTCAAGAGCGTCCACACGAACCCTCTGAGTTTCAACAACAGCGGTCAACTGTTCCAGCCTCCTCTCTTCAGCAGCTCAATTTCGAAAAGTGTGTCAGAATACAACCTCTGCATGTTTGAGAAGACACGCTCCATGGTATACACCCTCTCACGGGCTGCCTCAACTTTCGTCCCAGCAACGGCCACCTGGCTCAAGTGAGACATTCCCAGCATAACCCTTATTCATACGTTTTTCTAGCGTATCCATACTTTAAACCCTTATCCATACGCCCTTCTAGCGTATCATTCTCGGGTTTTGGAGCGTGATCCATTAGCTAGCTATGGCTCCTGCTTATATGCTTCTTTGAAGCATAATCCACATCAACCTCCTAATGCCAGACCTGAGTGCTCATCTTTACTAAGTCTGGGGCAAACAAACTTATCCTCGCATCCGGATGAAGCTTTTCCGGATGAGGAATTATGCCAGCACCACCCTTCGTAGTCGCTACTGTTCCCAGACCCTCCTCCACAGCCTTTCCTTTGTCACCAACAATCGACCCCTTAGTGCAAGATGACTTAACAAGATTCGGAGGAAGAGAAGGAAGCAGTTGTCTTCATCACCTTGAGATGTGGCCTGGAGCGAGATGAGGAACAATGCGGACTGTGAGAAACTTGGCCCGTGTCACCACAACCACTATCGAACAACCCCTCAATAGTATGATTGGATTCCAGAACCTCGGGCAAATTCTCATCAGAACTCTCTAGCAAAACGGTCTCGGGCGGATTAGTACCAGTAGAAGCCGCCATTGCAGCCAGCGTCAGCTTCTCGCTCAGAGCTTCTACCTGCGCGACACTAAGATTTGATGCATCTTCAACCCCTGCTAATTGCAGGTGGTCCCCCTCCCAGCTGAATACATCAGCCTTCGCCCTGATGGGTCAATTGGGCTCACATTCTTCACTTACTGGAGTGGATCGTTTCGAAGACGACCCAGTTCTAACACGGGACTTCTTCGAGCTCACAAAAGGGGCAAGCGTCTCGGACAACCCCTCATGTCAGACGAAACAAGAGCCTTAACTCCAACGACTTTTCTTTTCCTAGAAGGGGCCCCACATTTAGACTTAACTCATGACGATCGACAAAGAGCGAGGGCCTCATGCCAATTGTCCCATATCCCAATGCGAATAAAGTCGGAAACACATATGACCTCCACCACATTCTTCGTTGGCAAGTCGCGAAATTTCTCCATAGTGTTTTGCTCCTCTGGGGTTAGAGGAGTAGTGGGAAACCGTTCTGCGAGGGAACACGAGCACCGATTAGCATACAATCAAGCACAACGAAATCGAAAGAAAAAGCTACACTTATGAAGTGGCTTGAACTTTTGTTCGAGCGGACGACTCTTGAACTAGAAGTACTTTGAATCCTCAGGAGCCAAGAAGCAATACTTCTGCCAGGACTTGAAGTCATCAGGCATATTCTCAAAGCAAGCTGGCGACGTCATTTTACAAACAACGTGATCGTTCAACTGAGGATAAGTCGACAATTAGATCACCCGCGGAGTCATACGGACGCCAGCTTCCTTCGCCCTAATCAAAATGAGAAGAACGATCCTGTACCCATTAGGTACCAACTAGGCAGAAGGAATTACAAGGAAGTCCAAAAAGTCCCAAATCACATCCAGAATAGGAAAATGGATTCCAGTTTGGAGCATCTCGCAGTGCAATCAGATGAACCTCGTCTGCGGAAACATTAGCGTCTGATCATCCTTCAAAGCATATAATGGCAGGTCCTCAGGGACCCCGAACTTCGTCCGGATATTAGCAAGGCCTGATTCAGAAAGCAACATGTTTTTGAAAAACATAAGGTCATTGGCCAAGGTTGCATCATCAAGATGGTTTTGGAGAGCCATGAAGAAGTTGAACAATATTTTCAACCAGAAGATGAATAGAGCAAAATCTCTAAAAACAAGAAAATAGAAGAGTTAGTCTCTGCACAAAGGATAACCTAAATAGGGATGGAATTCCTGTCTCTTCTTCACTGAACTGATGCACATTCGATTAATGAATTACGCAGCTCAAACAACGATTCAGACTCAATCATCATGAACGACATATCTTTTCAAGAAGTGACTTAGCGAATCAATGTGATGGCCCACTAACTCGGGGGGAGTAGTTGATGATACACCAAAATGATCCCAATTTTGCGTCATACACATGTCATGACAATCTTGAGGATTAACAAGCCCTAGAGTCAGCCCAACACTGATCCGGCCCAAGCGATTCTAAGCCTGCCCAATGCAGTCCTCTAGACATACTCGAATTCTCACAGCTTGCTAAGCCCACGTGTCTCACAGCTATCCTCAATACCCGTAAACCCCGCTAAGGCAAGTATCTCGAGGATCAGCTTCGAACGGGCAATTACAACAACACTTTGCTTCCAACTAGGAAGCATAATCCAGAGTATGTATTGCATATGGAGAATTCTACCTATAGACAACTCTTGGAATTGGAACTATCTTCTGCGTATCTAGGAACACATGCCTAACAGGGAAACTTACCTTCACAACACAACTCCTAATTAGAGAAGGATCTCCACGAAGATCTTCTTCCCTAAAACTACGCCATCGATGACCTGGTCGAACTAGGACTCCAACACTATAAATAAGACATGAAGTTGGTAACCTAAGGTACGCTACAAATTCTCTGTCTACAACATTACACCTTTCTCAAATCCCTATTTGACTTTAGCATCGGAGTGCCATCGGCCACTACAACGGTGGTCCATGGCTCACGTGCCTTCCTTGTACAGATCAGCAGGTTTGAAGGTCAAGGTCAAAATAGGGAGCAAAAAACGTCTGCATCAGGGATTATGAAAACAAAGGCATCATGTTCAGACCTATCTAAAGTATATAATTTAACTTAAAAAATTTTAAGTACCATTTTATCCTTTCAAATGTAGATTATTTAAGATAAAAAACCCGCCCGTCTCAAATATTGTTAATTTTAGTTAAGCTCCTAATATAATTTATTTAAAGATCTTCAATTACCTATAAATTATAAAAGGCCCTCACATCTAATTTTTTTTTTATTTTCCATCAAAACTAGCCCCTGTAAATATTCATTAATTATACCTAGGCTCAATATATAATTTATTTGAAGCCCTCAAATTATCTAGAAATTATAAAAAGGCTCTTACATCTAACTTTTGGATTACCATTTTGCCCTTAACATTTCTTACTGTTACAATCAAAACTAGCCCCTCTCTAACATTGAATAATAATACCTATGCCCATAACATAATTTATTTGGAGCCCCTTATTTATTTATAAACTATACATAGGCCCTTAAAATTATATATATTATTTTGTTTAGAAATTCAATAATAATTTGGTTTGGTCACGTGCGGAGGAGATCAAGCACGACGAAAATTAGAAAATGTCTATATTGGCAAGTTAATGGAGGGTGTAGACGGAGGGGACAACCGTTGAAAACTTGGATGAAGGCGGTGAATGAAGACATCCTTGAGCTTGGATTAGGTGAAGATATGTTGGGAATGGGCTTTGATGATGATGATGAAATTGTTATAATAAAATAAAAAATACTGAATATCCGTGCACGTAGGACGCGTCGACACCCTAGTTAGCCTTAACGACAGGAGATGTCAACTGCACTTGTGCCCTTTTGTGATACAAGTATCGTCTTACATGTATGCATAAAACAACTCCATGATATGTGTACAAGTTGATGATCTTCTCATTATCCATCAAGGTAGCCAACCGCATGTGGTGGTAATCAGAGAAATCATTTTTGATAATCACAATTTCTCTTCCAAAGCAAGTAATTAAGAATCTCTCCGCAATGGCATGGATGCTCTCTAACAAAATATCAATACCATCACAAAAAGGACCATCGATATAAATTAGTAACTTGTTGGCTTGCTAAATGGGAAAAATTTGCTAAATCAGACATGAAAACCATATTTGTTTTGAAAAACTAGAATGTTGTAACTTCAATTGCTAAATACCATTGATATACTACTCAGTAGTTTATTTCTTCTTTTCTTTATACTAAAATTTGTTAAGAATGCTACTTACCCTAATTATTTAATTTTTATTTATACTTTAGAAGTTGAATTTGCTGATGTGAAACCATAGACTTATTGCGACATACATCTTATTATTATCATCATGTGTTTTCTTCAAAATATAAATAAATAAAGTGGAAAATGACTTTATGGGCCTATTTTTTCACAAAATAGACAATTTAGATACCATAGTTGATGTAATAGCCAATTTGTACATATTTTTATACTTTTACGACCAATAAGGACTATTTCATTAACCTAGGTTAACTCATAAACTTATATGACATATTTATCCTTCCTAAAAAAATTAGAAAACCTAATTTTATACTTTTATGACAAACAATGACTATTTTATTAATGATTTTTTTGTTTTTTATATTTATTTTTTATTTTTTTAATACTCTTTGTGTCAAGTTTTTTTCTTCCTTCAATACTTAGGACCATTAATACTACAAAAAATCAATAGAGAAGTTGTAAGTGTGGCAACAATGATGTCAAAGTTGAAGAAGTAGGAAGTCCTACATCTTTTCGACTTCCTCCAAGCTCAATCATTGGTTTATTGAAGAAGGTATACGTCCATCAATTTATTAGTCTCCTTAAACATTTAGAATTTGTGTTGGAACAAATGATCTGTCATCTGGAAAACCTATGGATTTGTGGTCATTGATTGTTGGTGGTGAGAAAGGTGGCTCCAAAACTTCTAGTTACACATATGAACTCATTAGTCAAATTTAGATGTCCAATAGGCCTTCACAGTATCGTCTGTGTGTATAAATAATGATCAAAATGAATTTGTAAACTATTGAAAGAAGAAGTTGGCATGGAGAAGCATGATCAAGTGAAGCTTTGGGTTTATGGGTGAGTCCATTTGTTTACAAGATTAGATGGGCACTTGAAATCAAGGAAGTGGAGTACAAATATGCAAAATAAACTCTAAGAAGCAAGAGTCCTTTGCTTTTGCAGAGTAATCTTGTTTGTAAGAAGATTCCTGTTATTATTCATGGAGAAAAAACGATTAATGAATCACTTTTTATTATTACACATAATAACTATGTTATAATTCCATTGGAATTTAAAATTTTATGACGAGTTAATCAAATTGATTTTATTAATTAATTAAAATAAAATTTCTAATCATCATTAACTACATTATGAAAAGTTTACCAAACCTCAGCATAATAATTTTATTAACTTGTCAGTCGATGAAAATAATTAATATCGATACTTACCAGCGACATGGGGTGTGAGGGGTTAAGGGTTAAACAAATAGAATGATTAATAAAAAAGTCCTTGTTGGTCATAAAAGTATAAAATTATGTTTTTTATTTGTTTAGGATGGGTAAATATGTCCTATAACTTTATGAGTTAACATAAGTTAATAAAATAGTCCTTGTTGATCATAAAGGTATAAAAGTACACACAAATTAGCCATTACATCAACTACGATATCTAAATGGTCTATTTTGTAAAGAAGTAGGCCTTAAAAGTCATTTTCCCATAAATAAAAATAGAAAAGGGTAATTGTTGATGCAGTGCAGACATCTCGTCTCTCGTCTTTATCCAAACCCTAACCTCTAACCCCAAATTGCAACTCAACAACAACAATCAAGAATTCAACAGTCTGTTGTGGGGTCAAGATGTCGACCACTTTTTGAATCGTTGTCAGCCGTAAATCGTCAGCCTTGGCAAGAACTCTCACGAGCCATTGGATCTTCTAGTCATTGTCATCAACAAACATCAAAAGACCACATGCACACTCTTGCCAAGCCCCCAACTCTGTAGTGATTTCATTCTCCTATTTCACAGTTTGACTACAACTCATTGACTCGCGGGCTGACTCGAAGCGAGGTCTTTGGTTCACCAGCCTTGGAGGAGATCGAAGACGCAAGATTCAAAGTTGAGGCTGGACTCAATGTAGATGAGGAAGAAAATGGTGGTGGGTCTCCAGCCGCAACCCAGTGGGGGAGCGTTTCAAGGGAGGTGAGCTAAGAAGCGACGAACATGGAGAAGACGTTTGATTTGGAAGCATGAGCCTTCACTCGGTAGTAGACATGGTAGTGAGTAAGACTCAGCTGTTTAGCTTGATGTGGTATTGTTGGTCTTCATCATCAATTGTGTTGGATGTGGTGGTGATTAGTGCGGAGGCGAGTTGGTCGAGGTGGAGTTGGAGGTGTTTTGGCCATAGTCAGTGGAACTGACCAAAACTCACGTGGTGATTGATGCGTCCAAATATGCTCCCTAGAGATCTGACCCGCAAATCAAGGTTAGATTGCCAAAGGCCACCTGTTTAGTAGCCGAAGGCACTATGATGCTTATGTCAGTTAACAATGAGAGATGATGAATTTGGACAAAGTATAGTTGTGTTGTGTTTACATACCTTTTTCATGAATATCTCCCTTACCTTATATAATGTGCGTAATTAACTCTCTGCGAGACTTAATCATGTAGGGCCCGATGAAGGGGGATGTTTCTCACAACGATGTCCGCCTTCATTGAGATGCGTTTTTTGGGGAGTGATTCACGCCACGACTTGTCTCCTTCGTAACATCCCTAATCTCTAAGAGAAGAGATCTGTTGGGCCTGAGGCTTGGGCTATCAACTTTATTCATGGTATATTATTAAAGACATTTTTGGGCTTTAACGACCGACCTGCCTCTTTGGGCTTCTAGGATTGAGCTTGTTATCTTTGTTTAGAGTGAAGTGCATGTTCCCCGTGATGGATGATCTTTGCCACGTGTATGGTCATGATCAGAGGGCTATTTGATGAATTATCAGCTACTCCCATGTGGCTACTAACTCTTCCGCGGTTGGCCTTTTGAATTCATCATTGTTTCTACGCTGCATTATGCCGTCAACAACTTTCGATTAGGTTTCTATTCCACTACACTATTAGTTTGTTCATTTTGGTATGATTTTTGGGGTTTCGTGCAGCCATCATACCTTGCACGATTTCTCATTGGTTGTCTTTTCATTGCCCAACTCCATAAGTGGGGGGGGGGGGGGGGAGATCCGTGTTATCTTTTTTACGCTATCTCCATTTTCAAAACTCATTTGTCTTATTTCTTTCAATTTTTGTATTCTCCAATTCTTTGTCATGGCTTCCAGTAGAACCCTAAAGTGATGATAAACTGGCCGACCTTTTTTGAGTGTAGGCAGGCAACGTGTGAGACTTTGGATTATGTTCGTCGAATGTTTTGTATTCTGTTAAACTATGAACTTGTGCTACCGAGAGTGGGTGATGACCCTGCTTGTCCGAGGCCTGGTTACATTACACTTTACTCTGGAATGTTTAAGGCTAGTCTCCATTTTCCAGTTCCGAAGATCTTCTGGGCTTATTTGGATTTTGTTGGTATTCCTCCAGCCCAAATGGGCCCCAACTGCTGGAGGGTCATGGTTGGAACTATGGTGAGAACCTTGCATTATGGTATTTCTTTAAACGAAAAGACTCTGTACTTTGTGGTGACATTTGAGGTTAACATGAATTATGTTTGCTTTCTTCATTCGCCTTCTTGTTTGTGGAAGTCGAATGATGATTTTAGGTTCTGGGCGAGGCCCTAGTTTTATGCTTCCAGGAAGTTTAGTATTTCATGTTTGACAACAAACCTATTCTGAGGTCGTTCATGGACCCAAAAAGTGGACTGATTTGTATCTGACTGAAGTGGCGGAGGAAGTGAGGAAGCATCTCCTCTCGCTTCCTCATGTATGTTTGAAAGAATTCCTTGAGCCGGATGCCATTGAACGAAGTCGTTTTTACAGTCTAAACGCCTTGGATCGTTCTTTGGTTCTTGAAAGTCATAACATTGACGTCATTGTTGCTCGTGTTGGCTATCTTGTTGTTTCTAATGTTGGGGAGGATCGTACAACTCCTATTAGCATTGGTGATGCTAGAGTTGATGGGGAAAGTGAGCTCCACCGAGAAAGTTATAGATTTCACTGCTCCCGTTGTTGTGTGCTGGTTCGACCACTAGGAAGAAGAAGGATCCTAGGCCTTTTAGCCCATCTAAGAGGCTGGTTAAGAGTGAGTTGGTTAGTTCTGTCTAGTCTTTGAAGTGGAAAAGCCTGTTGGTTCCGCTCCGAGGACTCTTCGAATTGCTCCTCCTCCAACTTTTTCTAAAAAAGACGATGAAGACGATGCTCAACTTGCTGTTCGAGAGGCTGAAAAACTAGATCAGGCTGTGGTGAGAAGTAAAGTGCAAGTCGCTCGTCCATTGAGTGAGTGCGAGAAGACCCTTTTTTATACTGCTGACGTATCTGATCTTAGCAAGGTTTCAGATGATAATGCACATGTCATTTCAAATAAGAAGACACAACTTGTGATGGAGCAGTCTCGTAATCGAATACTGAGTTGACCTTGGCCGATTTTGACTATAATCCTGCCCTTGACCTTGAAGTTGATCGTGGTCTGATATGGTGATCAAACCAGAAATTCATAAATAATTTCCTAGTTTGACTTTGATGTCCTGACTGGTTTAGTACATTTTGTGGTTCGAAATGGTGATCGGACTAGAAATTCATATATAATTCCCTAGTCCGAATTTGACGCCCCAACTAGATTTATACACTTCGTGATCCAACATCGTGATCGGACCAGAATATTTATAAATAATTTCCTAGTCTGACTTTGATGTATTGGCCGGCTTAGTTTAATGGAGTAAGAGACAAAATATTTTTTGATTGTGGTATTTTATTGATAGTCATGGTCTTTTGAGTTGTTTTCCTTTCAAATTTCCAACCAGTATGTTATTGGTCTATTGATTTTCACCACTTTGTATGTCCTTCTCAATTTGGATTCAACTTCCTCGTACTTGGTTCTTTGGTGTTGAGCTGGATATTTCTGAGAACCTAATCACCAATTTTAAATGTGCGGGGTTTGACTTTTCTTATTGTAGTAACTAGCCATTCTCTGTTGGTAGGTCCCGACTTTGATTGAAGCCTTGTCTCTTCTTTCATTGAGATGGTCTAGTCTGATTCGCAGTACTTCATTGTTGTCTTCTATTCGGGACTCTTCAGTTATGAAGGTTGACATGCCATTCTCTACTGGTACCGTTGCCTCGGATCCATAGGCTAGGTCATATGGTGTTTCTCCGGTCAGAGTTCTTTTCGTTGTCTTATAGGCGCAAAGGACGTCTGTTAGTTCGGATACCCATTATCCTTTTGATACTTCAAACTTCTTTTTTATTGCTTCTAGGATTGTTCGGTTAGTCACTTCCACTTGTCTTTTAGCTTGTGGATGAGCAGGTGTTGAAAAGTGGTGTTTGATGCTCAAGTTTTCACAAAACTTTTTGCCTTTGAATTGGGTCCCGTTGTCAGTGACAATTCCTCTAGGGACTTCGAATCTGCATATTACGTACTTCCGTAAAAAGTTTTCAATCTGAGCTTCTCTAAATTTACCAATTTGGTGAATTAGTCCACTATTACAAGGAGGAGCTTTTTCCTTTTGGATACTGGAAGTGGGCTTATGATGTAAATTCCCCATTGTGCGAATGGCCACGGACTGCTCATCGGAATTAAGTTTTGTCCTGGCATGTGTGTGTATGGAGCAAATCGTTGGCATTTGTCACATGTTCGAACTAGTTCATTTGCATCGTATTGCATTATTAGCCAGTAGTATCCTAATGTTAAAGTTGTGTGAGCTAGTGTTCTTCTTCTTGGATGATTCCCGCATATGCCGAAATGAATTTCTTGCAGAACATAGTCAGCGTCATTGGGTGAAAGGCATCTTAGCAGCGGGCCAGTGGCATACCTCCTGTAAAGTTTGTTGTTAATCAATGTGTACCGTGCTGCTCTATTTCGTACCTTACGGGCCTCTATCTTACTGTTGGCATTGCACTATTTTGTATGTACGTCAAGATTGGAGTTGTCCAATTGTTTTCCTGATCTGTTGTACACATTTCTTGTGCTGTGTTTTTTAGAATTGAGTTTTCTTGTACTGTGTCGAGTGAATTTTAAGTCTCTTTAGCATGTGATGGTTCTTTAGCCTAGTTGTATGCTCTCTGGTTTTTCGCTCTTGTGCATCGTTGAACGATTATTGCTTTGAAGCTTTAAATCAGTTCACTTGCCTTTTGATGATACACATCGTTCACTTGGAATTTGTCGTTCAATTGATTGACCACCAATTTGGAGTCAGTGAAAACCCTGACTTGTTTTATTCCAAGATGTTTAGCCAGTTGTAGTCTGGCTATTACTGCTTCATACTCAGCTTCGTTGTTTGAGGCTTTGAAACTGAATTTATTGCCTTTTCCAAAGTCACTATTGCCGCTTCCCTTCTCGTTGGATGTTTTGTCATATTGTAGGATCCATATTTGAGTTTTGGGTTCAGCAGTTTCTTGTTCTTATTGCTGTCCAGTTGATGCTCGTTACTACCCGTGAATTCTGCGATGAAGACCGCTAATGGTTGAGCTTTTATTGCTATCTTAGGAGCATATATGAGATCGAACTGGCCTGGGTCTATTGCCCATTTCACCATTCTTCTAGATAGCTTTGATTTATGTAGTACCAACCGAAGTGGGTGTTCGATCATGATGGTGACGGGGTGGGCCTGGAAGTACGATCACAACTTTCTAGAAGATATGACTAGGGCCAATGCTAGCTTCTCCAGAGCTGGGTAGTTAACTTCTGTGTCTGCAAATGTGTTGCTGACATAGTATACTGGCTTTTGTGTGCCGTTCTCCTCACATATCAATGTTGAGTTGATTGCGTGCTCGGATACTGACATGTACAAGTATGGTGTCTCAATTGGTTTCGACATTTTTAATAGCTCAATGCTCCCCATGTATGCCTTCAGGCTTTGGAAGAACTTTTCGCATTATTCATCCCATTTGAACGTTTTGTTCTTTTTCAAGATTTTGAAGAAAGGAAGGAATTTGTCCGATGATCTAGAGATGAACCTGTTCAAGGATGCTATCCTACCGTTGAGGCTTTGTACACCTTTGATGTTGGCAGGCTATTGCATATTGAGAAACGCCTGTATCTGTTTCGAATAAGCTTTTCCTCTCTGATTGACCATGTACCAGATGAACTTTCCTGACTCTACTCCGAACATACACTTTTCTGGATTTAGCTTCGTTTTGCACTTGCCGAGCTGGGACAAGTCTTGCTAAAGGTCTTTGATGTGGTCATTTTAATGTAGGCTCTTGGCTAGCAAGTCATCCATGTACACCTCCATGGTCTGGCCAATCTGATCTTTGAACATTATGTTCACAAGACGTTGGTACGTAGCTCTCGCATTCCTTAGTCTACATGGCATCACTCGGTAGCAATACATAACTCTTTCTATTATGAAGAATGTTTTCTCTTGATTCGGTGTATGCATTTGTATCTTGTTGTAACAAGAATTTGTGTCCATGAAGCTAAAGAGTCCATGTCCAGAGGTGGCTTCCACTATCTCATCTATACATGGAAGTGGAAAGATATCTTTCGGGCAAGCTTTGTTGAGGTCCGTGTAGTCCACACATACCCTCCATTTTCTATTCTTCTTTTTTACCATAACTGAATTGGCCAACTAGTCTGGGTAGTGTGATTCCTTGATCATCTCTACAATTAGTAAATGACGCACCTCATCGTTGATGGGCTAACTCTGGGGCAACTAGCCTTCTTTTCTGTTGGAATGGCTTCTTATCCAAATTGACTTGCAGCCTATGAGTGATGAGGGGGGGGGGGGGGGGGGGGGGTCAATGCCCACCATGTCCTTCATTGTCAGGCAAATACATCCTAGTTATCCTTAAGCAGCTAGATCAGTTGTTTTGTCAGCTCCGGGTGAAGTTTTGTGCTGATTCGAACTGTTTTGCTTCATTCTTCATCGTCAATTTGGATAGGTCCGTCTCCTCTTCCGGTTGGACGATATTTAATCCTCTTTTTGGACTAGTTGGAACTGCATTATCTTTCAGAAGGTCATGATCCATTTGTTGTTGACCGAATCGCTGTGACAGCTCCTCTGGTCCTTACTGTAATTGCTATTTGTTAGGGGCTTTCATTGTTGCATAACTGCATTCACGTGCAGCAGAGTGATCTCCTTTGGTGACCCCAACATCGTCAACTATTTGATACTTTGGACATTGGTGCATGGTGGAAGATACTGCACCCATTTCATGTAGCCAAGGGCTTCGTAGAAGCTTGTTGTCTTTTAGTCCTACAAATTCACCGAGTCATCCTTTCTGGACCCAGTACTCAATTTCATTATTAAAGTTGTAGTAGTCTTTAGTATCATGTCCGTGGTCCTTGTGGAAAGAACAATATTTGTTCTTATATCATCGGCAGGATCTCCCCTTAGTTTGAGTGTTCATTTGATGTCCTCCCAGTTTTCCATGGATTTCAAGATAGTTGCTAGATTCATTTTTAGAGCAGTGGGCGACTTGTACTTCGTGTTAACTGACTGGGTCGACCATTCGTGTCTGGTTCTTCCGGACAGTAGCTTTTCGAATTCATGTTTGCCAAATTTGCACTTGCTTGTCCGATGCCTTTTGGATTGACTGCTGTCTTCCCATGGTCTATCATTTCGTCTTCTTTCCTAGCTTATTTCCCAATTTATTGGGAAAAACCTTTTGTCAAACTCATTTTTCTTTTTAGCGGCCCACATCTCCTTAAGAGTGATGTATTTTTTAGCACTTTTCAGCAAAAGCTGCCATGCTCATCGGAGCTGAAAGTGGTCACAGTTATGTCGTCGTTGCATCCATCGATCATGGTTAGCTAATCGGTGAAACACATAACGTATTCCTGAGAGCTCATCGGGTTTTTGCTTGATTTGAAGCAAATAATAAGGACCCTTTTTGATCCGTTGACTACCAATTAACCTTGTGATGAAGGCCGTAGCCAATACTTGGAAAGAATCTATTAATCTAGACGGAAGGCTATTGAACCAACTCATCGTCGTGGATGTGAGGCTAGTCGGAAAAGTTCTATACATGATGGACTATGCTTTTTTTCAGTGCCACCATATGGCGAAAGTGATGTAGATGGTTCAATGGATCAATGGTGCCATCGTAAGTTTCAAATTTTGGTGGAGCGAACTTTTTTCGGCAGTAGAGTCTTCATGACTGTGACTCTGATCCTGAATAAATCTATGGTAGAACTCTACCAGTCTAAGATCCATCTCATTGAGGTTTACTTCCTTCGAAGTTCATTTTCCAAAGCTTTGGAAGAACTTTTTGGTTTTCTTGGACATGGTTGGAATTTTTTTGCTAAAGTGGCATTTTGAGTAAACTTTTCGGCCATTTTAGCAAGATGAGCCATTTGGGCCAAAAGCCGGTCCACACAAGGATCTGTCATTGTTCCACTGAAAGCAGGGGCTTGTTGGGCCACCATATCCTGTGGTGGAAATTCACTATTTTGTAAAACCGGTTCTCCCAATGCTGTATTTGGGACTTGTCCGCTTGGTAATCGAGTTTCACCAATGGAAGGATTGCCTTGATTATTGCTAAGATGGGAATTTGTAGGGGGTTCCATTTGCACTAAATATTTTTATTATTGATTTGTGCTAAAGAAACTACCAACAAAACTTTTTTTTTATTTTTAAGGAAGCTGTCGTTCCCCACAGATGGCGCCAAACTGATGCGTCCAAATTTGTTCTCCTAGAGATCTAACTTGCAAAACAAAGTTATATTGCCAAAGACCACCTGTTTGGTGGCCGATGGCACTCCGATGCTTAAATCAATTAACAGTGGGAAATGATGAATTTGAGTAGATTATAGTTGTCTTGTGTTTACTTACCTTTTTAATGAATCTATCCTCTACCTTATATAATGTGCGTAATTAAATCTCTGTTTGACTTAAGCATGCAGGGCGCGACGAAGGGGGACGTTTCTTACAACAATCTCCTATTTCTTTGAGATGCGTCCTTTGGGGAGTGATTTCGGCCATGACTTGTCTCCTTCATAACGTCCCTCTTCTTTAAGGGAAGAGATCCGTTCGTCCTGGGGCTTGGGCCTTTAACTTTGCTCATGGTCTATTATTAAAGACCTTTTTAGGCTTTAATGACTGGGGCTGCTTCTTTGGGCTTCTAGGATCGGGCTTGTTATCCATGTTTAGAGTGAAGTGTTTGTTCCATGTAATGGATGATGTTTGCCACGTGTATGGTTGTGATCAGAGGACTATTTGATGTATCATCAGTGATGATGAACTCAACACAACAACGGTGATTGGGGTGGTTGTCTATGAAGGTTGGTGGAACTGAAGAAGAAGAAGAAGAAGCAAAAAGAGGTGTTGGTCTTGGAGGGGAGGGGGTTGGATTTTATAGATGCGCGCGTGTCATTGAGTGAAACTTTGACTGATGACTTGTCCCAAACTCCCAAAATTTGTAGTCCAGTTGCTTCGTAATAAGAAATTATCATTGATGTGCCTAAAATGATTTCAAATCTACAGAAAACCTTAAACTTTTTTGTGGTGTGCGTGACTACTTTGCCCTCCTAAAACTTTTAGAATAAGTTAAAAGTTTTTTGTTAGATGATATCTTTGCCTTGTAGATCATGCTTACCGAAAATCTCAAGTTTTTGAAATCTTTGACTTCATTAGATGTCGTCACCAAATTCATGCTGAAATTGAACAGTTGAATAAGACTAGCCCTGACTATAAACCCAATGGCCTGGGCCTTGGGCCCCAACCCACCCCCAAGGAGGACCAAACCCGAAAAATAAAACATATTATATATTGTTCAAATATTTTTTAATGTTTCATATTTGCTTAGGGGCATTTGCACTTTCCCCCTATAATAAATAGCTAATTCAGGGTTACTCCCAGAATAAATCGGTATTGCACTTTGCCCCTCGAGACTAGCAGTCAATGTGCCTTGACTGTCAAAACCTCACGTGCCATCATTTTTCCGATTTTGGATGACGAAAGTACCCCTCACGTGCATCCCACACACGATGTAATAATATGTTTATCCCAACCGTCCATTACCTGAACCACACATATGGACGACCAATGATTACATCTAGCTGATCGTACCCTTGTAGAGATGGAGAATGGAGGTATTCAACATGGGGAAGGGGAAATAGTGGTTGGCTTGAGCAAAAGTATTCAAATTCAAGGCTTCCCATGAAGTTTGAGTTCCTCACATGTTATTTTGCTATAGATCAAAGGTATTTGAAGTGGAAAAGCTTGAGCAAACCCAAGTTTTGAAGTTAAGGTTTCGTTAGGTGTTTATTACATAAAGGTTACACAATCCTTAGATCTGAGTTATTTCATCCATAGATTTCAGTTTAGAACACCATCAAAGAGGTGCGACAATTCAATTGTTTTCATTTCATCATTTCAGTGGACATTTGTTTAGAGTTGCAGGTCATCTTCAACATCTCGCAGATCTGTTCTGTTACAGGGGGCATTCTTAAATTCAAATTTATTATATGGGGTTAAGTTATTGCCAATATATATTATAAGGGGAAAAGTGTAATATAAAATTTTGTTTTCCTTGTAGATCTCATGCTTGCATTGTCATTCGCACAATCAAACAAGTGAAGAGAAAGTTTGAAGTAGACAAGATTTTGAAGGAGTATGCAACATTTTGAAGTCCAAAACCAAATAGGATGTTCAAAACCAAATAGGACGTTCTTGACAAACAAAATTCGTTGGATCTACATGTAAAACATTGTCAATTATTGTTCACTGTAGATCAAATTAAATAATTGGATGAAATTATTGGTTGTTACTATTCAAATGCATAACAACCTTGCAAAAAAGTCTGACATAACACAATGTAAATCAAATGCATAACATTTTTTGCAACAAAGTCTGACATAGCACATTGTAAGCAGATGCCATAACATCCTTGTAATACCTGACATAGCACAATGCAAATCAAATGCCATACCATCCTTTCAAAACCTGACATAACACAATGCAAATAAAATGTCATAACATTTTTGCAAAACCTAACATAGCACAATGGTAATTCAAATGTCATGTCATGGGCCATCCTCGAGTATGGAGATCAAACACAAGAAAGTCGATCGAACTTGTTCAAGACTCTAGTGGATAATTGATTAATTGATCAATGCCCATCCTAAAAGGACATGCTTTACATTCAGGTTTGGCAAAATCAATAACTTTGGGAATTCTAGTTGTAGATAAAACCATTTTTCTTAAATAACAATGTGATTTTGCTTTATTGCATATGACAATGTAATGTTAATCATGACATGATTAGGAGAAGGGTTTGGTTGGATAAATTGGTCATTCAATTTAATTGAAGTGGATTGATTTGTGGGATTCAACTAAATATAATTCATAAATATATTAATATCTAAGAAACATTTGCCTACCATTGTACTCTTAATATGCACCGCAAAAAACGTTTTGAAATATTAGTTCTTGGGATTCCACAACATTATTTTTCCCACTTCCCCTCTTCTTTGCCAAAACAGTGGCTTCAATAGTCATTTATATCAGTGCATTGGATAAGATAATTCATTTATACCATCATTTGGTGAAAAAGTGGGTGGGAAGTCGTATTTGGCAGTGCATTTTTTCTACTCAAAAATGATCTAGTGCCTAGTGGAATACTTGCATCTTGTCAACAGTAGCACCCTGGCATCTATCTTTTAAGACCATTTAAGTTGATATAGCTTAATCGTACTAAACACTGAATAACATATATGAAGAGTGTTAGTACTTTTGGCAGATGGGGGATATTGAAGTTGACCACGATTGAAGACCCTCCAGAGAGATAAAGAAACCATTGTGCTATGTCTAGGATGTTTGGCATTTGAATGACCATTGTGCTATGTCAGGTTTTACAACGATGTTATGGCATGTTAGGTTTTGCAATAACATTTGATTACAATGTGTTATGTCAAACTTTGTTGCAAGGATGTTATGCATTTTATTTACATTGTCCTATATCAGACTTTGTTGCAAGGTTGTTATGCATTTGAATAGTAACAACCAATTATTTCATCATATTATTTGATTTCATTCTACATTGAACAATAATTGACATTGTACTTTAAATTTAGTTCCAATGAATTTGGATTGTCAAGAACATTCTATTTGGTTTTGACCATCCTATTTTCTTTTTGGACTTCAAAATCTTGCATACTTCAAACCTCCTCTTCACTTGTATGATTGTGCTAATGACACTGGAAGCATTGGATTGCATGAAAAATAGTTTTATTTATTTATTATACTTCTCCCTTATAATAAGTATTGGCAGTAACTTAACTCCATACAATAAATTTGCAAGTAAAAATGTCCCCTGAAATAGAACAGGGCATGTGAGAGGTTGAAGATGACCTGCAACTCTAAACAAATATCCACAGAAATGATGAAATGAAAACCACTGACTTGACCTACCTCTATGATGATGTTCTAAACTGAAATCTATGGATGAAATAACTCTGATCTAAAAATTTGTGTAACATTTTCGCAATGAAACCCTAACAAACCCTAACAAACCCTAACTTCAAAGCTTGGGTTTGCTCAAGCTTCCCCACTTCAAATACTTATGATTTATAGTGAAATAACTTTTGAGGAATTCCAATTTCAGATATAGCTTTGAATTTGAATATCTTTGCTCAAGCCAACCACTCTTTCCTCTTCTCCATAGATTATCCTAATGGCTACTAAGAAGTTTTATTCTCAGCCCTCAGATTAGGACATGTTAAGTGCATTTTGCGAATATTAATCTCAGCCCTTAGATCATTAAAGGGCATTTTTGTCGTTAAAATGTGGTCATTTTAAAACTAGCTCGTGCCTTGATAATTATGGAACGTTAATTGCTAGTCTTGGGGGCAAAGTGAAATACCGATTTATTTCGGGGTAGCCCTGAATTAGCTATTTTTTATAAGGGGAAAGTGCAAACAACCCATTTACTAATTGTTGTCGATGTGTACGTTAAGTGCTGAGTTTTGAAAGGTCTTGGGATCAAATCTCATATTGTGCATTTATTTACTTTTTTTTTCATTAATTAACTCATATTATTCTAATCTCATGGCCTTGTGATCATATCTCAAATCATACTGCAAGCGCACGGTTATCTATTGAGTTAGATAACGGCAAATACGGGTCGAATCCCACAAGGAGAGATAGAAATCAGAAAACTAATATTTAAATCTATCTTAAAACTTAACTTAGTTAGAAAATACGTGGTTGATGAAGTGATTGAACTAAAAGCTAAATCAAAACTATGTAAACAAATTACAATCAAATATAGAGATACTTAGGGCTTTAGAAATCACCACCATTGGTTGATGGTTATCTTAGGTTTATCTCAAGATTTTATTCTTTCAATCATAACTCATCCTTAGATAGGTTCTCACCTCACCTCATCATCATCATCATCATCAAAGCCCATTCCCGAGATTTTCGGGGTCGGCTACATGAATTTTGGTTCTCCAAGCAATGCGATCTTCCCACATTTCCTCACCTAATCCAAGCTCAATGATATCTTCATTCACCGTCTTCATCCAAGTTTTCAACGGTCGTCCCCTCCGTCTACACCCTCCATTAACTTGCCAATCTAAACATTTTCTAATTGGCGCCGTGCTCGGTCTCACCTCACCTAAAGATGGGAAATTATACAATGAAGCTTATGCAATCAAACCAATTGGATAATCATTTCTAAGATTATAAGCATGATCTAAAAGCATATAAGTATTCCATACTTAAATGAAATACCTAATATCTAACAAATCATGTATAACCTTATACTACAATCATACTTAAAGCATTAAAGGGGTGGGTTTGTTAGACTCATACTAGTGAAGACATATTGAATCTACGACTTTAAGAAAGACGAAAACAAGAGTAAGAAATGTATCCATGATTATGAAATACAAAACTTCAATCGATTTCATTAAACATTGACATTCAAGTACATAGAGTATGCTAATCACAAAGTTGGTCTAATTTACATGGAAGAAAATACCTAATTAAGGTCATCCTCCCATAAGGCTCACTCACACCCTAAGAGGGTGTTTAACCACTCATGGTAAACCTTAGGTTTCTCATGGTGATAAACATAAAGAAAATGAGAAAACTTACAAGTAAAACTCTTCAAGGCTCTAAATCTCTAACTCTCAATTTTCTTTCTTTTCATGTACTTTCCAGCATACTCCAAGCATGGGATATTTATAGGTGAATAAGAATGGGAGGTGGAGTAAAATAAGGAAAAGATATTGGCATAAAATAAGAAATTGTATTGGAGAATGGATAGTGGAGTAGGAGGTGGAGTAAAATAAGGAAATGATGTTGGCATAAAATAATGAATTGTATTGGAGAATGGATAGTGGAGTATGAGGTGGAATGTGTAGAAATTCCTTTTGCTATGTTGAAGTTTCCATGTGGATGTTCAATTTGATTTCCTCGAGATTCGCAGGCGATGATACTTTTTTGGGCTTGATTTCATGGGCCTTTGGGCTTGAAAATCCTTGATCCTTTACAATGCATGTGCGAACTTCCAATGAGCTTTTTAGTTGTTAAACTTAGCCTTATTGTGCATATTTGATGATTAATACTTGAATTCCCGTGTTATACACAAAATACACGTAATGAGAGTATTTTATTAATTAATATGACATAACAAATATAGAATTAGGGGCGTAAAATATACCATTTATATACCTATCAAATCCCCCCAAACCTACATTTTGCTAGTCCTTGTGCAAAAGAAAAATAAAAACTAACTTTCGTAGGAATCACAATTACATTTAGCATTTGTAATAAGCCTTTAAACCTCTACGTTCCTCTAGTGGACGAGTTGTAGTCTCGTGAGGGTTTCTAGAAATGATACCCACAAACATTTGTGATACACGGGACTTGGACTCAAAACTTGGTAAAAAATAACTCATTCCTTATTTAACCTCAGAGAGTTCCTACTTGAATGTGTAAGCCTTAAGAGATGTATTCTTGTAACTTATTTGTCAGTATTAAGTCAATATGTGACTTTAGTAAGCACTATACAAAAGACATAGGAATTATTCATTCAAGTTTATATTAAGAGTTTGATCATTTTCTTTGTTGCAAACTTTAGTTTAAAAGTGGACATATCTCTGGTTTTCATTCTAGAAAATTCGCTTCAACTTCAAATCTCACAAGGTATATAATCACTTAGAATGAAATCACTCGGAGATTTGGCTTTTCTCTCTCAAATGTATGTGAATATGATGAAACAATGAATAAGAGATAGTTCACATACAAAACAAAAAATGGAAATTCGAGAATACAATAAATATGATCTCAAGAAGGAATATCATCCGCTGAGAATGGTGATTCATTCACCACAATATTTCTTAATTCAACCTCCACACTTTGGCCATATTTTCCTAAGGATCAAAATATTTTGACTAGGTTGTGACGGAGCTTAGGACAGGGTAACATTGAAAGTTAAGGACAAACAAAAGTACTTTTGATAAGGTTAGAGGTCTTCTTTAATTGTTGAACTTCATTGATTGGCTTAACTCATTTTCTATTAAAGATCTTTGCATCTTCATGGATGTGAAAAACAAACGCATTTTTTTTTTGTGATAGCCTTGTACAAAATGGTAATGGGATATGAAGCTCTTTCTACACTTTTTTGGCACTAAGAAGTATAGACCTATTTCATTGATGGTGATAAAACCTTTTTTTTTTTTTTTTTTTTTTTTATCATTCATCTCCAACCTTATTCAAAAACACAAGGGTCAAGAAAACATAATTGGGTTATTTGGGTTTATCGATTAGTGGGTTAACAACAAAATTGTTAATATGACAGGTTTCAAACAGGCTCTAAGAGTAAACAATACATGGGTAGGTTAAAAGGCTCAATCTAGGCAAACAAATGACTTTTCTTCATTTCTTAAGAATTACAGGGTTTCTATGCCTTGGGTAAATTTCAGAACGTACTGTAGTGGTGTGATTCAACTTTGATGTTTTATTCTCAGTTTTTTACAGAAACAAAAATTTATAGAGATCACTGATATTCACCTAATTATTACACAAAAAACCACCTAATTTATATTTGTTATTCACTTTGACAATCTATTTTATATTAATTATTTAAATTTTCTATTTTTCAGGATTCGGAGCGTTAATGGATTAATGCGGAGTTCGAGGTGATAATAAGCAATTTGGTATTGACAGGCGGAGGCGAGGGTGCAGTTAACCCAACAGAATTACCCTAATTTTCTATAAAACCCAATAACCCTAATTTCTCTAGGGTTGTTCTCTCTTTTCTTCCCCTCTCTGGGGGCTCTCCCAGCCAACAGCCCCCATACCATCTTCTCCACGTTTCAACACTCGCCAATTCAACCTTGTCGGCAATCCTCGCTCGATAGGAGAACCGGCAGTGCGATCATCCCGCCATCACCAACTCCTTCCTCTCCCCCTTGGCAGACATAGAGACCTTCGTCTCTCGCCACTAACTAATCGCCATCACCGCCATCTCACTCCAAGTTCCCGTCACAGACAAGACGCACCAGAAAGGACGCCATGTCCCTGTTTCTCTCGTATCCCTCTGTTTCCCGTCCTCTCCCTATTTTTGTTCCTTCGTCTCCACCAAACAACATCGTCACAACACCTCTCACTCATCACCATCTCTCTCGCACTGAAACAAAAAAACAGGAGCAATAACAGAGCAGTCCCAGTTTCACTTCCCTGCTCTCTTCCTCCTTTTTGTGTTTCTTTCTCTCGTTCTTCCTTCCTTCACTCTCTCTCTGTTTCTTGCAGGTATCGGAGCCGGTCGGGAGAAGGGGACGCTTGCAAGGAGTGAAGAACAGACGCAACACGACGCATCTCGCCGAAGACGAAGAGCGCGCGACTTTAGCGGGAGAAAAACTGATTCAAAAATCTATTTTGGCTAATTGCACCCCAGCCACTTAATCTGTGTACTACCACAGTAGAAGAAGTTAGAGGCTATTTGTGCCCACAGAACTGTTCAGAGCATCCACAGTGGTTGAATTGCTGATTTGACGATTCTGAGGAGATGAGTTGCGGCGTACCACACTACGAGGAGATGACCACCGCTACCATGGAGAGCTAAACCCTTCGCCAAGGCTAAGATGAAACCAATTGGGTTTCAAGAGTTTGTTCTAGTTTGACTTTTTATTTTATTATGTGCTTAACTGCAAAATACATTTAATTTCTGAGTATTAGTAAATTACTTTCACCGATTATATCGGATTTGATCTAGACTAGTCGGTAGTTAGAGTTTTTTTACTAATATTTAAAGCATTAGTTTTAATTGGTTAAGTTAGAATTGTGATTGAGTGTGCCGTAATAAGACACTCAATGCTAGGAGTTGAAACTTAATAAATTAGACTTGTGATTGAGTGTGCCGTAACAAGACACTTAATTCTAGGAGTCTATAATTTATGCTGAAGTTAATTGTAACATTGGATTTTAAAACTGAATTGTTCTTAACGATCACAACATCGATGCAAGCAAGGGATTCTCATCCCTAAAGCTTCTCACTTTAGAAAATAATAAGTTCAATTAAAATAACTTGAAAAACTGAATTGGTGGATTCAATGCCTTGGTTTCCCTTCTCATATTCTTACAAACTTTTTATTTTTATTTTTAATTTAATTTTTAGTTTAGATATTTTGATTGTTGTAACCCCGATTTAAATTAGTTTAAGTCAACTCTGAAATTTAATTGCAACCACAGTCCTTGTGGGATCGACCTATACTTGCCCTTGTCTACCAGTTAAACACTGTGCACTTGCAGTTATTAAGACTAGGTTAAATTAACCTATTTATTTAGGTTAGTTAAATCTGCATCAATCACGCAACAAGATAATGTAGGACTCAAGAAATTCAGAATAAGCGTATAACCCTAAAAAATGAGAAATGCTAGAAATCTCATAGGGTTCAAGACTCCACTATTATTCTCATGTTCACCAGATAATTAATCCACTTTTTCAACTTCAGTTAAGAACATCGAAGCTAAAACACAACTCTTAATGTAAACTCTTAGAAAATGCCTAGCCTATGAGTAGTACAAACTTTTGTCAAATATTGACAAACTACTTACTATCAAAGTTTCAAATCCTGTCCTCATATGCCTTTTCAACTAGATATGGAACCTAATCTCATCATGGATAAGTACTCGGGTTATAAAGACAATTTTTTTTTTTGAATTGTGTTTGGACCCCCCATTTTGAAATGAGACATTAGATTTTTGAAATCTCTCCCCCCAAACCTAAATCAAACATTGTCCTCAATGTTCTTATTACGACACTATGGGTCAAAAGAGGAACAACAATGTAAATGAAAAAAAGGGTAGAAAGCAGCGTAAGCTTATTTGATGCTCAAATGAATGTTGTCCAAAACAAGCCATGATTTGTAGAGTTAGTTAAAACAAAAACAAAAAATGGTATAGACAATGAAAGAGTACAAAAGGCAGTCAATCTTTGTAGATAGGGTCTTTCAGAAGGATTTACTCAACCTTTGGGTTATGAAACTCTAAAAATGGCTTCAGGCGTTGTCCATTAACTTGGAAGCTACTACTGTCTTTTGGGTTCTCAATTGTGATGGTTCCCCATGGGGTAACAGTTTTGACTGTAAAAGGTCATGACCCCGGGTCTTTAACTTCCCCGAAAATATGTGAAGGCGGGAATTGTACAAAAGTACTTTTTGACATGGTTGAAACTTTTTTCGCATGATTTGACTGTCATGGACCTTTTTCATCTTATCCTTATACCTTTTGGATAGATCGTATGCATCATTTCTGAGTTCATCAAGCTCATTTAGTTGCAACTTTCTATGTTCACTAGCTTTCGATGTCAAAGTTAAGACGTTTGATTGCCCAAAAAGCTTTATGTTCGAGCTCACTAGGTAAATGACAAGGTTTGCCAAATACTAGACGGTAGGGTGACATTCCTATGAGGCTCTTGAATGCAGTGCAGTAAGCCCAAAGAGACTCGGGCAATCTCAAACTCCAATCCTTTCTATTTGGTCTGATAGTATTTTAAAGGATTTGTTTGATGTCCCGGTTGGAAACTTCTACCTAACCACTTGTTTGCGGATAGTACGATACAACAACCTTGTGGGTAACTCCATACTTTTTCATTAAGTTCTCAAACACTCTATTGCAAAAGTGGGAACCTCTATCACTGATGATTGCACGAGGTGTGCCAAAATGGGCAAAGATGTACTTCTTTAAGAAGTTGACTACAACCCTGTGGTCATTGGTTCTACAAGCTATTGTTTCAATCCATTCGGAGACATAGTCTACTGCAACAAGGATGTAGGTGAAACCATATGAAGTTGGGAATGGACCCATGAAATCAATACCCCATACATCAAAGAGCTCCACAATCAGGATTGGAGTCAAAGGCATCATGTGTCTACGAGATATACCCCCTAACTGTTGACATTTTGTACAAACTTGACAGTACACATGGGCATCTAAAAAAAGAGTGGGCCTATAGAAACCACCTTGCAAAACTTTTGCAACAGTCTTCTTTGCACTAAAATGGCCTCCACAGGCATGATCATTGCAAAATGCCAAGACCTCTTTCTGGTCCAACTCAGGGATGCATCTACGAATGAATTGATCTGGACAGTATTTGAAGAGATAGGGATCATCCCAAGAAAATTTCTTGATCATGGATAGAAACTTGAACTTATTTTGCCTAGACCAAAGTTTTGGAATTTTCTTTGTAGCAATTAAGAAAGTTCATAATGTCAGCATATCAAGGTGGTTGTGACTGGAAATGAGCGATCATCATTAATTGCTCATTAGGGAAAGTTTCTGTCATTGGTAATGATTCTTTCTTTGAATCCACAATTATTCTGGATAAGTGGTCAACTACCGCATTTTCCATTCCTTTTTTGTCTCAAATTTCTAAATCAATCTCTTGAAGCAATAAGACCCATCGGATCAAACGTGGTTTTGCATCCTTTTTAGATAAAAGGTACTTCAAAGCAGCATGATC
Source organism: Berberis vulgaris (assembly GCA_963556465.1). Lineage (NCBI taxonomy): Eukaryota > Viridiplantae > Streptophyta > Magnoliopsida > Ranunculales > Berberidaceae > Berberis > Berberis vulgaris. The sequence continues at coordinate 58,971,628 of OY747135.1, read as the reverse complement.
AGTGTAGATAATTACTTTGGATCCAATGAGGTAAGATCTAAATTTTTAAAGGGCAAAAATAACTGCCAACAACTCTTTCTCCGTAGTGGAATAATTGAGTTGCGCGCCATCAAGAATCCTACTCGCATAATGGATCACATGGGAACGTTTGTCAATTCGATGTCCCAACACAGCACCTATGGCATAATTAGACGCATTACACATTATCTCAAAAGGAACACTCCAGTTAGGTGGACGAATAATGGGTGCTCAGATAAGTTCAGACTTCAACTACTCAAACGCCTTCAAGCATTCATCATTAAAATCAAACGATGAATCTTTGGCCAAAAGTGCACACAAGGGTCTTGTAATTTTGCTAAAATTATTGATGAATTGACGATAGAAACCAGCATGTCCTAATAAGGATCAATTTCTTTGATAGTTCTTGGAGATGGTAAACTAGCTATGGTGTCAACTTTGGCTTTGTCTACTTCCACACCTCTTTTTGAAATTATGTGACCTAACACAATTCCCTCATTTACCATGAAATGACATTTTTCCCAATTGAGTACAAGGTTTTTCTCCTTACATCTTTCTAACACAAGGGTTAGATGATTCAAACATAGATCAAAGCTAGAACCGAAAATAGAGAAGTCATCCATGAAGACTTCCAGAAATCTTTCTACCATATCGAAGAAAATACTCAACATGCATATTTGGAATGTTGTGGGTGCATTGCACAAACCAAAAGGCATACGCCTATATGCAAAGGTACCGAATGGACAAGTAAAGGTGGTTTTGTCTTGATCTTCTTGGGCAATTGGAATTTGGTTGTAGCCAGAGTAACCATCGAGAAAACAGTAATACTCATAACCAGCTAACCTCTCTAACATTTGATCAATTAAGGGGATAGGGAAATAGTCTTTCCTAGTCATCGAGTTTAGCCTTCGATAGTCAATACAGACTCGCCATCCGGTTTGGACACGAGTATGCACAAACTCATCAACGTTGTTCTTCACAACGATGATGCAAGATTTCTTGGGCACTACTTGAACTGGGCTAACCCATTGACTATCAGAGATTGAGCATATAATACCTACATCTAGAAGCTTAATCACCCATCCTCTCACAACTTCCTTTATTGTAGGATTTAGTCTCCTTTGTGGTTCTCTAGAGGTTTTTGCATTCTCTTTGAGATGGATCTTGTGCATCACCACAGAAGGACTTATTCCCTTAATGTATGCAATAGACCAGCCAATTGCCTCTTTATGCTTTTGGAGCACTTCCACTAACTTACCTTCCTGTTCTTTATCAAAGTGAGTGGAAATGAGCAAGGTATTATTGTCTCCTAAGAATGTGTATTTCAAATAGTTGGGCAATGGTTTGAGTTCTAGCTATGGTGGCTCAACTAATGAAGTAATTTGTGGTTGACTACCAATGGGTAAAGGTTCTACCTTTGATTTACATGCATCAGTGTCAAGGAAGGGAATGGAGTCAAGTAGAGAATTTACTTCTCTAATGGCATTTTCCTCATCGAGGTCCAAGCCAAAATGTGCTAAACATTCTTCCAACGGGTCACTATAGCATTGTCTCAGAAGAAACTTTTCACTGAGGCATTCTATCATGTTCACTTCCTCCCGACATTCTTCCTCAACTGGCTATTGGACATTATGGACGTTAAGCCTCAACAGTCATGTTTCCAAAGGACAACTTCATGATACCGTTTCTGAAGTGGATTATGGCATTTGATGTTGCTAAGAATGGACGACCTAAAATGATCGATATTTGGTTTTTGAAATTTTTGACTGGCTCAATGTCTAACACCACGAAGTCCACTAGGAAATAGAATTTATCAACCTGAACAAGCACATCTTCAACAATTTCCCTTGGAACCTTGATGCACTTATCAGCTAATTGAAGGGTGATGGAAGTTGGTTTTAACTCCCCTATACCTAGAGCTTTGTACACTGAAAATGGAAATAGATTCACACGGGCTCCTAGATCTAGCAAAGCTTGCTTGATCTCATTCTCACCTATTCTCAAGGCAATGGTTTGACAACCTAGGTCTTTGTACTTTACAGCAGTACGTTGTTGGATGTAGGATGAGGTTTGTTCTGCTAGAAAAGCTTGTTGAGGCACATTTGTTTTCCTTTTCACAGTACACAGATCTTTGAGAAACTTGGTATACAAAGGTATTTGCTTGATGGCTTCTGAGAAGGGTATGTTGATGTTCACTTGTTTAAACACTTTTAAGATGTCATTATTCAAAGGACATTTCCTTGGTGGTAATTGTCTCTCAGGTTAAGGAGTTTTTAAGACAAAGGGTTTCATTGATTGTGGTTCTTAGTTTTGCTTAGGAACCGTGTTCCTAACTGGTAGACACTTGGACACTTGGGTCCCTTTTTCCTTTTCTTGAGACTGAACTAGGAGTTAACTTGGGTTACCACTCCTAAGAGTCCAAGATGTTCAATCTCTTTGGGTTACTCAACCTTATTGTTAACTTGTTTACCACTCCTAAGAGTCGTAATGGGTTTTATTTCCTCATTTTGGACATCTTGGTTTGAAACAGTTCCTATTTCAAATTGTCCTTTGGGATTTTGTTGATGTTGAGATTGATATGGTTGTGACACAAATTGTCCTTTGGAATTTGGTACCGGTTGGCTAGGAAACTTACGCTTCTCTCAGTTGCCAACAACGGTTGCTAGCTGACTCATTTGCACCCCTAATTTCACTATGGCTTGAGTGTTGGCTTGAGTAGCCATGTTCTTGGCATGAATCGTTTGTTGCAACAATTCCTCTAAGGATGACTTGTGTTGTTGCAGTGCAACAAATTGATTATTCTGGTGTGGCACATTAGAAAACTGTTGTCTCTGAGAGTGAAATTGGTTTGGTCCCCGAAAGGATTGATGTTTTCCATGAACTTGAGATTGATCTTGCCTCCATGCAAAATTTGGACGGCTTCGCCACCCAGAATTATATGTTTCGCTGAAAGGGTTTGCTCTTTTATAAGCATTGATGGCTTCGATGTGCTCTTCCCCAGTTGATTTTTCTAGATAAAAGATGGGACATGAATGAGCCGTATGTGTTGGCTCTGTGCAAATGGTGCAAGGAAATGTGTTAGGTTCACTGCCTGAAACCTTCATGACTAGGTGAATATTCTCAGCTGAGTTAGCTTGAGCCATGGATAAAGCCTTAATTTGTCTCTTCATACTTTCTATTTGGTCGTGGAGATCTACATTTTCCTTTACATCGTAAAGGCCTGCTTTGTTTGTAGAGATTTTATGTCTTCCATTTGCAAAATCTCATTGTTGAGAGTTCTATGACAATTTCTCAAAGAAATCAAAAGCTGCATCATCACTCATACTCAGAAAGTTCCTTCCATTCATTGACTCAATCATGCGACAATTACTTTGGGTTAACCCATTGTAAAAGTATTGCACCAACCTCCAATTCTCAAAAGCACGATGAGGACATTTAAGTAACAAGTCCTTAAATATTTCCCATGCTTCATAAAATTGTTCATCATCTCTTTATTGATGAACTTTAATTTCAATTGCTCCCATTGAGTGATGGATCCAGATGGTAATGAGTCCAACCACATTTTTGCTTTTTCCTTAACAGATAAAGGAAATAAGCGAAGTCTAACAAAATCATTACTAAAATTTTGAAATTTAAGTGTTGCAAATTGTCAAAAGTTCATTGATGTGAGAGTAAGAATTCTCTCTCTCCAACCCCAAGCCATAAAATGTAGGTAATAGCGAGATCACTTGTGGGTTCAACTCGAAATGAGTTGCGGTAGTGGGTGACAACACAATGCTTGAGGGTTGACCTTGGTGTATTGGGGAAAAATACCCTCGAAGAGTTTTACCCCTAACATTGACTGGGTTTTCCCTAATTGCAACTCTAGGTTGTTTGTTCCCTTGATTTGCCATTGAATTTTTGACTTCAACTGATGACAAAATACTCTCAAGTGGACTAAGAGGTCTATCTATGCGAGTCAAGCGTCGAGTATGGTCTCGTGACCAAACGCTCATACAACAGTCACAACTCTCAAATGTGAACCTAAATATATGCAATTTCTCTTAGAAGATGATGCACAAACAAGTCCTTGGTGTCTAGCACACAACAAATTGATTATCTTCAATCAAGTAAAAGGGACAATTTATTTTTAAGGCCCAATCTAATTTGAAGTGGAGAATGATTTTTGAGTGCCTCAAAAGTCAATTCTCACCCTAGTTAGATTTTCTATATGTCTTGAATGTTAGTAAGGGGAACCTTATTACGTAAAAACTCCTTAGACCACCACACTAGGCAGAGATGCGTTCTAGCCAGGTTTTACTCTGTTTGGCATGCTAGAACTGGCTAAGCTTTTGAAGGGCATATTTAAGTCCAAGGATTTCTTACGATATTTAGTTACCACTTAAACACTTTCAAGAACCCCTGTGTTTCTAATTACAACGAGATTAGACTTGCGGGAAACTCCATCGAAACACCACTGTCTAGGCGAAAAGGTAAGACATGGCGGTGCAATCACACTAGTCTTTACCGGCGCATACCAACTGGCACTAGAGCAGCTTTGCTTCGAAAGAATTCGACATAGTTTATTCTATTTGTGAGATCCTATGAACACCGTTCTAATTGGCTCTAATTATTTGAGTTCATTTTAATTAGTTTGGCCAGGTTTGAACGTGAATTGGAGTGATGAGGTGGGTAATCAAGTCCCACTCAGTTGCAATTATCCAGGTCCCTTTTAAGTAGTTTAACACAGTTCGATATCTTGCAAAAATTTAAACATCCAAAATCATTCCAGAAACACTTTTTGCAGGAGATTCGAAGTGGGTTAAGAGAAGTACCTCACTTTGCTTTCGATTATATCTTAGACCCTGTTTTAGTTGTTACAACTTAATAGTACAAATTCAAATCCTCACAATCGCTCAAAGAAGAAGAAAAAATCCTAATTATGATCCAAGTGTCCTCCATTGTTCTCTAAGTTCACCAAAGCTCTTCTCCAAGTATCATTTTTGCGCAAAACCTGAAAATTATACCATAGAAGAATGATTAATGGTTTCAAATACAGAGTGCAGAACCAAAGTTTTCAAAATCATTCAAGTTTGGCAAAACAGTGTATTGCTAGAAATTTTCAGAATTGATAGATTGACTTTGAAAAATCATGCAGACTTCAATACTTAATGAAATTTAGAGTTTCAAATTTCCATGGATTGATAACAAACCAAAGTATTTAAAAACAAATTCATAAAAATCATTAGACAGCTAGAAGGTTACTTGAATTCGAAGTGAACGCAAAAAAACAATACACTATCCAGATTGCGTAAATGCTAAGAGAATTCAAATTCCGTTTCAATTATTTATCCAAATTAAAATAAAAAAGATGATCTATAAACTAGATACGATGTAGAACATGATAGAATTTGGAAACGCTAAAAACAGAATAATCAATATGTAGAAACATGCGTCCAAACAACAGCCATCTGCAGCAATCAAATTCCAGTACAGGTAGTCCAACTTAAAAAATTCAGTTCTCACTAACCTTTGATCCAATGAACAAATGAAAAGATGTCCAGGAAAGCACATATCATGTATATTTACCAGATAAATAAATAAAATGAAACATCAAATGTTAGATAGTAAAAAAAAATGAAAACGTGAAGATGTTCAAATTTCCAAAGTACAAAGTGTTAACAAATACTGCAAATGCACCTAAACTATGAAAATGAACCTAAACAAAACTAGTCATAAGCATTCAAAATTGACTTTAAAACTAATTTTCCATTTCTCTCCCCGTCAACGTCGCCAAAAACTTGATCATATCTCAAATCATACCACAAGCGCACAGTTATCTATTGAGTTAGATAATGGCAAATATGGGTCGAATTCCACAAGGAGAGCTATAAATCGAAAACTAATTTTATATCTATCTTAAAACTTAACCTAGTTAGAAAATACGTGGTTGATAAAGTGATTGAACTAAAAACTAAATAAAAACTATGTAAACAAATTACAATCAAATATGGAGATACTTAGGGCTTTAGAGATCACCACCATGGGTTGATGGTTCTCTTAGGCTTATCTCAAGATTTTATTCTTCCAACCTCACCTAAAGATGAGAAATTATACAATGAAGCTTTTGTAATCAAACCAAATTGAATAATCATTTCTAAGATTGTAAGCATGATTTAAAAGCATATAAGGATTCCATACTTAAATGAAATACCTAATATCTAACAAATCATGCATAACCTTATACTACAATCACACTTAAAGCATTAAAGGGGTGAGTTTGTTAGACTCATACTAGTGAAGACATATTGAATCTATGACTTTAAGAAAGATGAAAACAAGAGTAAGAAATGTATCCATGATTATTAAAAACAAAACTTCAATCGATTTCATTAAACATTGACATTCAAGTACATAGAGTATGCTAATCACAAAGTTGGTCTAATTTACATGGAAGAAAAATACCTTGAGAATACCTAATTGAGGTCATCCTCCCATGTGGATCACTCTAACTCTAAGAGGGTGTTTAGCCACTCATGGTAAACCTTAGGTTTCTCATGGTGATAAACATACAGAAAATGAGAAAACTTATAAGTAAAACTCTTCAAGACTCTAAATCTCTAACTCTCAATTTGTTTTTTCAAGTACTCTCCAGTATACTCCAAGCATGGGGTATTTATAGGTGAAAAAAAATGGGAATTAGAGTAAAATAAGGAAAAAATATTGGCATCAAATAAGGAATTGTTTTGGAGAATGGATAATGGAGTAGGATGTGGAGTAAAATAAGGGAAATATGTTGGCATAAAATAAGGAATTGTATTGGAAAATCGATAGTGGAGTAGAAGGTGGAATGTGTAGAGATTCCTTTTGCTATGTTGAAGTTTCCATGTGTATGTTCAATTTGATTTCCTCGAGATTTGATGATGATGATACTTTTTTGTTTTTGATTTCATGGGCCTTTGGGCTTGAAAATCCTTGATCCTTGACAATGCATGTGTGAACTTCCAATGGGCTTTTTAGTTGTTGAACTTAGCCTTATTGTGTCATTTTGTGCATATTTGATGATTAATACTTGAATTCCTACGTTATACACAAAATACACGTAATGAGAGTATTTTATTTATTAATATGACATAACAAATATAGAATTAGGGGTGTAAAATGTACCATTTATAAGCCTATCACCTTGATAGGTCGAACATATGTAACAACTCTTTTTCCTGCTAATTAGCATAACCTAGCTTAGCCTTGAGGCCTTTATAGGTCGAGCCTATTTAATTATTGTGACCTTAAGTTTAATTTTATAATTTTACCCTTTAAAATAAATTTAACAGTAATACCATATGTGAATCAAGTCTTACAACAGTCATTTGACGAGTTCACCTCAAGCACCCAGATTTCAGGGTCGGCCCTGGGTTGAAATTTCCATACTTTGTGTAGTATGTTCTAAAATTTCAAATGAGTTTTTTTTTTCTTAGAGTGATCTATATAGTTAAGAGACCATCCCCACAAAATATCAACGTAGTCTAAGACTTTTAAGAGGAAGAAATAGTGAGTGAAATAGGTATGTAACTTCCTTTGTAAAAACATATTTATCCTGGATCCCACTCATTTTTGCTTGTGAGTATAATATGTTTTTACTTCTTTTGTTGTGGATGATGATGTCAAAGACCAAATTTGATTTCGATATATTCTAGGCATGACTTTGTTTTTTTCTTCAATGAGATATCTTTTTTTTTGGGCTTTCTTCTTTTCTACCCATGTTTTACAAAAATCACCCAATTACTAAAAACAAAAAACCCATGTTTGAGTTTGTGTTATCTAAAATCACCCAAAAACTACCCCCAAACTAAACTAAATATATCCTTTTTCCTTGACCTAAACCCCATCCTCAACCAAAATCAAATGGTTAGTTCGACAACTTATGGCTGAAAACCTAAGCACTTCTCACGGCACCCTCATCCATCACTAATAATTTAGAGTTCTGCATCCTCTTGCTCTCCTCCACCTGGAACAATCTCTATATCACCTCCTTCCTCAGTCTCCAATGATACAGGTTTGTACTTTTAAGCATAAAAAAAATGAGCAGGTTATTCTTTTCAAAATTCCAAATTATCTCAACTTAGTCATTTTATAAAAGAAAAACTAGGGCTAGTCATTTTAGTGCTAAAAAACACGGCTAGTCGATCCTGGTCCGACCCAGACTAGTATGGTCCCGATCCAGTTCAAACCGGGACCCAACCGGTTCAAGTCATATTCATCCCTGTCCCGGTTGGAACTAGAATGGTACTGGTTCCACATAATTCAGTTCCGAACTATTCTGGTCCATCCTATTATTGTAGCTCACTTATAAACTCCAAGCCCAATTATGAAATAACCCAATTATAAAGTCGAAGCCAACATTTAAAAAATAAAAATTCTTGAAAGCCAGGCTCGCGCTAGGCCTAGCCCAATACCGTCCATCATTCTAGAGATGCACATCACGAGGATAATGGACGGTTTTGGGCTAGGCCTGCCGCGGACGAGAAAAGTTGTTTAAAAAATAACAAAAACCCTGCCCTTTCTAGAACTTTACATTTTCCAACAAATATTCAAAGAGAAAGAAAGGGAATGAGCTCTACGCCTAGGGCTGAAAATCGAACCGAACCGACTTAGGTCGATTTTAAAATTTTTAGACCGAAACCGAACCGACCATTAACAAAATCGATCCGAAACCGAACCAATTCTAATTTATGCAAACAGTAACCGAACTGACTAAAATCGAACCAAAACAGAAATAAAACCGAACCGACCGACTATTTTAAACATATTGTATTATTTATATATAAAATATATATTATTTATTATATATATTCGGTCGGTTCGGTTTGGTCGGTTAAAATCACATAGAACCCAAAAACTGAACCGACCACTTCGGTTTTGAATTTTTTAAAACCGAAATCGATCCAAACCGAATTTAAACTGAACCGATTGGTTTGGTTTAGATCGGTTCGGTTGGTTTAATCGGTTCGATCGATTTTTTGTTCAGCCCTATCTACGCCTTCCTCTTCATTTTCTTTTCCACAGCCACCTCGACCTCGATCCATGATCAAACCATCCAAACCTTCATCAATCGAATTGATCAACCCTCCAAACCCTCTCGTTTCTCTCTCAAACACAATAACAAACACCTTACAAGCTCGCTCTATTTCTTGCTTTTATGGTGGTACAAAAACCCTAAAACCACCTCAAACCCATCCATGGAGCTCTAAAACCCATATCTCTTTTTCCTCTTCACTGCAACAATCTTCTTGTTCACCTTCTCTTCATCAACATGGTCACCCGTGGAAGCTTATAGTAACAGAGATGCACAATCTTTCAAAAGTTTGATATCCAACCCAAGTCTTCTTGCAAGCTGGCAGATTAATCAAGATCCTTGCTACTTCAAAGGAGTTACATGTAAGTAATCTCGAGTGTTGGTGCTCGATCTCTCATTCATATCTCTTCGTGTCGATTTCCGCTTGGTTTTTGAGTTTATTCTAAGTTTGGAGAGTTTAGAGAAACTGTCTCTCATATCAGCCTACCAGACTGGAAGTCACACCCCTTCCAAGTTTAACCAAGTGTTAACCTAGTTGGATCTGTCGCACAATTAATGCTATGTCGAGCTTCGTTTCTGATGTACCAAACTTGGTTTCTTGTAAGAGCTTGAAATCGCTCAACTTATTGAAGAATTTGCTCGTCGTGATTATGGTGGGTTGAAGATGGATTTAGAAGTTCTCCTGTAACCTACATTAACAACACGAAATTCAAAACCAGGTTGTGGTAACAACAAGAAAGGGCTTGTGGTAGATTTCAGGGATTCCCATTTATGTTCAACAAGGTTGAATATTCCATTTTAGGGGGTGGTATTCAATTACGAATTTTAATGGATTGTGAATGATTTTAAAATTCATTAAAATTCAGGGGTATTCAATTAAGGATTTAAAATAATACATGTAAATTTAGGGGTATTCAAATACGAATTTTAAAAGATTTTTTAAAATCCATCAAAATCAGGGGGTATTCAATTCATTTTTTCAAAAGTCCACCAAAATCAGGGGTATTCAAGAAGTAGTGGATTTTAATGGATTTGTTAAAGTTGTGGATTTTGAAGGATTTGTGAGTGGAAATCATATATAACAAGAGTTATTCCAAATCCAACCTTCCCCCCTCATATTTCAACGGATTTGTATTGGCTATTGTTAAATAACACCACCATTTTTGTTGAAGGACACCACCCCACTTTTTTTGTGATCTGCTGAAGGACACCACCACTTTCCATTCTCTTATCTCTTCACAAGAGAAGCACCGCCTCACCCACAACTTCGGGCCACACCATCATGCCCTACCACCGCTGGCTACACCACTACCCGCACTTCCACTTCTCCTTTCTTCTTCTCATTCTCTTCCTCCTATTTTCTCTTCTTATTCTCATTTTCTTCCTCATATTTTCTTTTATTCTTGTCCTCTATTCTCTTCATCTTTGGTTTTTGTTATTCTCTTTTTTTTCTTTTGATTTCTTCTTCTTTTGTCTTGGTTTTTCTTCTTCTTCTTCTTCTTCTAATTTTTCTCATATCTTCTTATTTTCCAAATTTTTTTTCCTTTGCGGAGGTTCCTGCGACTGGAGGTTCCCCACTTGCTAGAACCTTTGTAAGGGCAAAAAGAATAAGAAGAAGAAGAAAAAGATAAGAGAAAAAAATGGATGAGGAGAAGAAAAAAAAACATAGAAAAAGAATAGGTGAGGGGGGAGAAGGTTGAAAATAAGAAGATGAAAATGGGAGGAGGTGGGATGAGAGCTGGCGGTGGTGATTGGTGGAGAAGAAAAAGAAGGGGGAGGAAGAGGAGATGTGGCGATAGCATGGTGGTGGTGGTGATTGAAGAAGAAGATGAAAAATAAAGGAGGATGAAAGATGGAGGTGGCTGGGATAACAATTTGAAGTAAAATAGTTATTTGTATTACTTTTGGACCATCTTCAATGTATTTGAATTTTTTTTTAATTTGAAGTAAAATTCTCGTAACATACAACATACAAACAATTGTTTAATTGATGTTTTGAGAGATGTTTTATGATTTGTGTTGGCATGAATAACAATGTAGGTGATGTTTTTCATTGCTTCCTATGACTAATAACATATTTATAAAAATCCATTAAATTTATAAGAATCCATAGAAATCCATAACAAACCTTTATAAAAATTAAAAAATTCAATCATTTAAAATTCATCAAAGTCCAGTGAATTTTGTAAAATCATTTGAAACCCTTTAAAATCCACGAGAATTAAAATTATTCAGAGTCCATTCAAATCCTGAATTGAATACCTCCCCCCCTTAGACGATGCTTTGTCCATCCTTCAAGAGAAAGAAATCACCCAATCTGATGATGATGTTTTATGGCAAAGCAAGCAACAAGGTCTCTCAGTTTGCGTATGTTTTGAATTCTTACACACCAGGGCAACCCATGATCACGAGTGCCAATTTATACAACACATCATCATGACCTAAATCAACAACACCAAAGCTTCGTCATTGAAGCCGCACCACCAGCATTAGCACTACCACCGGCAGCAAAAAAAGAGCTACTTCGACGCATAAGATGTGTTTCCGGAGCCAAAGCAAACAAGATATCTTTATGGAGAGATTGAAAAGCGATTGCAGTTGAGAGGAATGATGAGCCTGCTAAGGATTTGGAGACTTTGAAGCAGATCTTGGAAGCTTTGCTGCTCAAAGGGCTTTCGCAATCTAGTACAAAAGAAAAAGAGCATCTAAGAAATTGTACTCGAAGCAATATCATCTTTGATAGGAAGTTTGAAAAGTCTCTAGTTGGTGAACCTAAACTATTCAGATTGGCTCTGTTTCCTCCCTCGGCTCACTCAGTGGGAAAGGAGAAAGAAGGGAAAGGGAATTTTTTTCTTGAACCGGGATGGCATGCCTGTTCTGGACCGTCCCAGTTCAAATCGGAAAAATTCGCTAGTCCAGACCGTTTCGGTCTCATTTCACTGGATCAGAACAAACCCAATCCTTGAATAAAAAATAATCACAAGCAATACAAGAGAGCCACAAACAAGGATGGGAGGAATACTAGTTAAAACACAACTTTTTTTTTTTTTTTTTTAATTTATAAAAAAAGTTTAAACTCCAGGAAGGAGAGGCGCCTATGAAATGCTAAACCTTAATTACTATGTCCAAATAGGCTACAAGACTCGGGGGTGCATTACGACTTTATTCGAAAAGAATACCCAAGAAAACATCATCCTCTAATGTATGTTGTACGAGCTCTATCTAATAATCTAAACAAACCCAAAATTATGTCTTGCAAGGAAGACTCCACGCATCCTAGTGATTATGTATCCTTATGTGTTGTACCTGTAAGCGTGTTAGCCATGACATTTGTTTCTTTATACACAAACACAAATGGCTTCTATTTCTCGGCACAACCCATGAATATCTTTCCAAATATGTTTGAAAAACCAAGGTATATTGATTTCATCATCAAACCAGCCTTTGACTAATGCCGAACCATTTGAATCACCACCTTTGTAAACTCTCAATCTCTACACAACTTCAGTCCTTCAAACAACACTTCAACTTTTGCTTGATTGTTCGAGCCCTCCCCAAAGAAAAAATTGCTCTGCCACAAAGTATACTCTCTGCTCATTGCGTATAACTGCCTCACCAGACACTCCCCTTCCTACTTGCTCCATTTTCATTCAAAGAATCGAAACCAGTCGAAGGAAACATCCAATAAAAATATGATGCAGGAGGATCCGAGTCAGATGATACTGAGCTATCAGATAGCACGTTGTTGGTGCTGAGATACCTTGAGTTGGCAGATCAGCGCAAAGATGGTAGAAAATCGTGATGTTTTCCTAATTGGGGCAGTTTTGGGTGCGTTTCAGTATTTTGGCCATAACTTGGCTATGGGTATTAGAATCGCGCATATGACCCCAATTCGGAAAGCTTTTTTCGGTGTGCACGTCGTGGTCACCGAGCTATGCTTGGTTCACATATTTTTTAGGTCAAAATCCACTATTTCTCCTTCCGAATTCACAATTTTAGTAATTTTTTTCTTTTAGGGTAATATTTCATTCATTGTTTAGGAAGTGACTCTGAACCCGATTTGGGCAAGATTTTTTGCAGATTATTTATTTTATTACGTATTTTTATTTTAGCATGATTATTGGGATTTTTCTATTTTTGGTAAAATTTTAATAATACGAGTTTTAGCTATATAGCCCGGCTTGTGGGCTGACTTTAGAGATACTTTTGGATTTGAATAATTTAATTGAACATCAAAGGTGTTTCTCTATGTTTTGGGCGAATATCTTGTGTTCATTTTCCTATGAATTATATGTTGAACTAGCCTGCAAAATAATCTCTATTATGTCCGGCGTCAGTTGGTATCAGAGCTTCAGAATCTTCTTGGGGTGAGATTTCATCAGTTTCCCTGGCTGATGGTCGTGGTCGTCATGGGCAGGTTTCAAACAAGGAAGCCCCGCACCGTGATCGTAACGTTCAGGATGTGATGATTGAGGATTTACAGAGGAAAGTTGTAGAGTTAACCTAGCGTCTAACGGCGCAGGATTTCGTTGATCGTGAGATGGAAGATCACGATTCTGATTCAATTTTTGAAAACTCGTATCACAAACATGCTCGATTCTGGGAGCACCGTGGTCGGGAGGATCGTCATGGAGACCTCGGTTTTAGAGTGGATCTGCCCGAGTTTTCTGGTACGTTACAGATCGAAGGATTCGTTGATTGGTTGAATGAAGTAGATCGTATTTTTTAGTATAAGGAAGTTTCAGATCATGTCAAAGTGAAATTGGTCGCCATCAAACTCAAAGGCGGAACATTTGTGTGGTGAGAGCAGTTGAGGTGATCACGAGACAGGCAGAGCAAGGCCAAGATCACTGATTGGGAGAAGATGAAGAAGAAGATGAAGGGTCACTTCCTTAGTTTCGGCTACACTCAAACTTTGTTTCAGCAACTTCATTCATTGAGGCAAGGCATGAGATCGGTTGATGATTACATGAAGGAGTTCTATCAATTGATAGCCCGGAATGATTTATCTGAGACGGAAGAGCAGATGGTGGCACAGTATTTGGGGGGATTACGATAGCCCCTGCAGGATGTCCTCAGCCTTCACTCGCTGTGGACCATTTTTGAAGCATACCAGCGTGCACTTGATGTTGAAAAACAACAAAACAACAAAACAGGAGACCAGTTATCAGAGGTGATCAAAGTAGTCGGCCAGTTCGCCCTCAAGAATTCCATCCTGCACAACAGCCACCGCAGGGTAATTCTAACTCAAATATTAGATGTTTCAGATGTGGTGAACATGAAAATAGAGCGACTGAGTGCAGGAAGCCTGCTATTCAGAAGGGCAACAATCTCCTGATTGAGGAAGACGTGGTAGATGAAACTGAGGAGCTTGGAAAGCTTGTGTATGACGATGATGAAGATGGAGATGTGCTGTATGGGGATGGTCATGAGACTCTAGCTGTTCGTAAGAGCCTACTAACTCCCAAGGGCGATTCAGGGGACGATTGGTTGAGAACCAATAGTTGCAGATAAAGTCTGCAAGATGATTATTGACAGTGGCAGTTGTGAGAACGTAGTGTCTGAAGAGGTTGTCTAGAAATTGTAGTTGAAGACAGATCGTCATCCCAAGCCGTACAAATTATCGTGGCTGAATAAAGGCAGTGAGGTAACAGTAGATAGGCGATGCCTAGTGTCTTTTTCGATTGGCAGGAAATATTTTGATAATGCTTGGTGTGATGTTGTGTCTATGGATGCTTGTCATGTATTGTTAGGCAGACCTTGTTGGTATGATCGCAGTGTTATTCATGATGGGCAGAAAATTACATATTCCCTTAGCATCAAAGGGAAGAAGGTTGTATTGGCACCTCGTTGGGAAGGAACCACTCCTACTCGATAGCCAATAATACTAACCTGCTTTCGAGGTCCAGGTTTTTAGTTGAGATTGAGCGTGGAGACGTGGTCTATGCTCTGCTGCCTTGTGGGAATAGTGCAGCAGACGTGAATCTAGATTTGCCAGCAAAGGTGCAGCAGCTGCTAGCAGAGTTTTCTGACCTGATGCCAGATAATCTTATTCTTGGGCTGTCGCCTTTGAGAGATATTCAGCATCAGATCGACCTTGTTCCAAGGTCCAGATTACCTAATCGACCTGCTTATCGCCTCAGTCCCAAAGAATCTAAAGAGTATGAGCCCATGTTCAGTTCCTACTCTATTGGTGCCAAAGAAAGATGGCTATTGGCGTATGTGCGTTGGTAGCAAAGCAACCAACAGGATTACAGTGAAATACAGGTTTCCAATTCCCTGTAGGGATGATATGTTAGACCAGCTATCCGGTTCTAAGTTCTTCTAAAAAATTGACCTTAAAAGTGGATACCACCAGATCATAATAAGGCCTGGATATGAGTGGAAGACAGCGTTTAAGACGCAACATGGGTTGTATGAGTGGATGATCATGCCTTTTGGACTGTCCAATGCGCCCAACACATTTATGAGATTTATACATCAGGGTTTACGGCCTTTCATGGGGAAATTCGTTGTAGTTTACTTTGACGACATCCTCATTTATAGCCCGACATGGGTGTCACATTTTGATCACCTCCGTGCTGTTTTTGATAAGTTGAGGACGGAGCGCCTATTCGTCAATCAGAAGAAGTGTTCTTTTTTCACTACTTCTGTCACTTTCCTTGGTTTTGTTATGTCTACTGATGGTGTTCATGCAGATTAGTCGAAGATAGATGCGGTCTTGGAGTGGCCCAAACCAAAGACCTTACACGATGACAGAAGTTTCCATGGATTGGCGTCATTCTACCATCGGTTCATCAGAAACTTCAGCACTCTGATTGATCCTATCACAGAGTGCCTCAAGGGACGTGATTTCCAGTGGTCCGAGGAGGCGGAGGCCAGTTTTCAACTGGTCAAGCAAGAGATGACAGAGGCACCAGTTTTGGCACTTCCTGATTTTGAAAAGGTGTTTGAGGTAAACTGTGATGCATCTGGGGTTGGCAATCGTGGTGTTCTGAGTCAGGAGGGCGCCCAATAGCTTTTTTCAGTGAGAAGCTATCAAGATCAAAGAAGAATTATTCCACCTATGATCTGGAGTTTTATGCCATAGTTCAGTCTCTGAAGCGTTGGCTTCACTACCTAGTATAGAGGGAGTTCATTCTTCTCACTTATCATGAGGCCCTGAAGTACATCAATGGCCAACACAAGCTGAGTAGACGGCGCGCCAAGTGGGTGGCATACTTGTAGGAGTTCACGTTTACACTAAGACACCAAGCAGGGAGTTTGAACCGTGTCGCAAATGCACTGAGCCGTCGTACGTTACTCCTCACCACCATGAGCACTAGAGTTGCAGGATTTGAGGCTTTCACTGATATGTATGTTGCAAATCCTTCATTCGGGAGGATAATTCAGGAGGTAAATGGTCAACGCCATAAATTTACTTTGCATAATGGTTATCTGTTTCGTGGATTATAGTTGTGCATTCCAGATTGTTCACTAAAGCAACAGATTATTCGTGAACTTCATAATGAGTGTCACTTTGGGAGAGATAAGACGTTGGCCTTGATCTCTTCTAACTATTATTGGCCCAAATTGACCAGTGACATGGCTCATTATGTGGAACGTTGTTATGTGTGTCAGCGGTCCAATGGAGTTTTCTCTAATGCGGTCATGTACACACCTTTACCTGTACCTGAAGCCCCTTGGTTTGATGTCAGTATGGACTTTCTGTTAGGCTTACCCTGTACCCAATGGGCCTGGGATTCTATTTTGGTAGTGGTTGATAGGTTTTCCAAGATGGCCCATTTTGTAGCTTGCAGAAAAACAATGGATGCTGCCCGGATCGCCAATCTTTACTTCAAGGAGATTGTGCGTTTACATGGTGTTCCTGATCCATTACTTCAGATCGTGACACGAAGTTCATGAGTCATTTCTGGAGGAGTTTATGGGAGAAACTGGGACGAAATTGAATTTTAGCAGCACCTACCACCCTCAGACGGATGGTCAGACCGAGGTAGAGGTGTTAATCGATTTGGTCGGTTCAAAGTTGGAACAAAACCAAACCGATCGGTTCGATTATTTTCGAATTTTTCCCTTTTTATTATTTTTTCTTTTATTTATTTTCTGCTGCTACATACAACCGAGTTGGCTCTAGAACAAAAGGAATAAGTCAAAGCTACAAAGAATGGAAAGAAGGAAATGAAGCTTGGTTTGCAAAGGAGGAAAACCTAGAGATAGAGAGTGTACAAATAAAATAAGAGAGAGAAAGAAAGAAGGAGAAACAGTAAAATAAGAGAGACAAAGAGTTTCAAGGCTCTGACTACTCATTTATAGAGAATTCTTTCAATTTTTTATTGCCTATTTCTCTTGATAATTCCATAAGATTAAATTCTTTTTGCCCTATCTCTCATATACACAATACTATAACATAATACAAAAAACTATAACCATAACTACATTGTCTGCATCTTAATTTATCTCCACCACACCCATGTGATGATCTGAACAAGACCGAAACCTTCTATGACGATTCCACAAGTCTCGTAATTTCATCCTGCAAGAAGGTTTTTTTTATCAAATCAGAAGTGTCGAAATTGTCGCCATCGCCATTGCTCGTCTTTGGTGCAAGCAAGTGAAAAGTTTGGTTGTCTTCAACAAGATTGAGTTAAACTCTGTCTCTCATCCTCAACTTGCAAGTGGTTGGATAGAGAGAAAGAGAGAGTTAAAAAAGAGAAATAGGACATTAATAAAAAAAAAGAAGTTGGGTAGGTGGGGCTCAAATACGATAGAGAAGGTAAGTTTTTTCAACTCTTTCTTTGAATGGGGCATTAAGAAAAGGAGAAAGTGGAGTTAAGAGAGAGGGTGGGGACGTGGGGTACATTGGAATGGGGTAAGAATTTAAATAAGAGTGGGTTGGTAGGGGATTAAATAAAAGAGAGAGGGTTAGGGGATTAAAAACAAATAAGGGGAAGGGATCGGTTCGATTGTTTTGGATGTGTGAAAAACAAAAACTGAAACCGAACCAAACCAACTCGGTTCGGTTCGGTTTTCTAATGTTCGATTTTGGTTTTTCTCGGTTCAGGCTTTTTCGGTTATATTTCAGTTCGGTTCGGTCGGTTTTCAGTAATCAATTAACACCCCTACCGAGGTGGTGAACCGGAGTTTGGGGAACCTTTTGAGGAGTTTGGCAGGAACTAAACCAAAGCAGTGGGATTTGGCGTTACCTCAAGCAGAATTTTCCTATAACAGGTCGAAGAATATAACCACGGGAGTGAGCCCATTTGAGATTGTCTATGGTCAGAATCCGTCTAGGGTACTTGACTTAGCCCCTATTCCATGTGTGGGTCGTTTGAGTCAAAAGACAAATGCGATGGTAGAACATCTTCGGGGTATCCATGAGCAGGTGAAGCTGGCCATTCACGAGAGTAATTCCAAGTACAAGGATCAGGACGACAGTCACCGTCGTCAGGTATTTTTTGATGTTGGTGATTTTGTTTGGGCAGTATTAACCTGTGATCGTTTCCCTGTTGGAGAGTATAATAAGCTTAAGGAGTAGAAGATTGGACCCTGTGAGATCTTGTAGAAGATCAATGATAACGCCTACAGACTGTGCCTCCCTAGTCATTTGAGGACTTCTGATGTCTTTAATGTAAAGCACCTGAGTCCTTGTTTTGTGGATTCCGATGAAGCTATTGTGAACTCGAGGAAACATTTTTTCCAACCCAGAGCGACTGATGTAGGAGGATCCGAGTCATATGATGCTGAGCTGTCAGATAGCACGTTGTTGGCGCTGAGATAACTTGAGTTGGCAAATCAGCGCAAAGATGGTAGGAAATTGTGATTTTTTCCTAATTGGGGCAGTTTTGGGTACGTTTTAGTAATTTGGCCATAACTTTGGCTACGGGTATCAGAATTGCGCATATGACCCCAATTCCAAAAGCACTTTTTGGTGCGCACGTCGTAGTCACCGAGCTATACTCGATGCACATCTTTTCAAGGCCAAAATCCACTGTTTCCCCTTTAAAATCTACAATTTTAGTAATTGTTTTCCTTTTAGGGTAATATTTCATTCATCGTTTAGGAAGTGATTCTAAACTCGATTTGGGCCAGATTTTTGGCAGATTATTTATTTTATTACGTATTTTGTTTTAGCATGATTATTGGAATTTTGCTATTTTTGGTAAAATTCTAATACTAACGAGTTTTAGTTATAAAGCCCCGCTTGTGGGCTGACTTTAGAGATACTTTTGGATTTTAATAGTTTTAATTGAACATCTGAGGTGTTTCTCTGTGTTTTGGGAGAATCTCTTGTGTTCATTTTCTTGTGAATTATTTGTTTAACTAGCCTGCAGAATAATCTATATTCTGTCCGGCGTCAAAATACCTGCAGGTTCTGACCGGAACAGGCACTAGGTTCAAACCAAGCAAAACCAGTGAAACCAGGACTACCAAGTTCGACCTGCTCTGCTCAGGCGCAAAAGCTTAGCAGACCAATTTCTGCCACTATCGAACAACCAGAATAATGTGTCCCATGTCGATCTTAGTGTCCTCAAATACCTATTTGCATATTTGTTTCCACAATTCCCAAATTATAAACATTGGAGTTAAGACATATAACAAGCCTGATTGGGACACTCTGTTAGCAAGTCGAAACCAAACTTGAAGGAAAGATGACATTTTTGCAGGTCTCCGCAATTGTACATTGAAAATATTCTCAAAATGATTCCATACTTTAAGCTTCACTGAGCTATTAACGGACAAATGTCACAGCTTTTCCACCTTGGGCACTGTACAACAACAACAACAAGATGCAAGACTGATTCCGCATCTTTGAACCTCTCCATCAAATGGTACTCCCCTGAATATAAATTTCCAAAGAAAGATCAAAATTTTAGTAGGCAAAAAAGATGGCAGATAAACTTAAAAACAAATTTCACATTACTGTTCTTTTTAATCATCTTATGGAACCAATTGAGAATAAACCATCTGGATTTGGCATCCAAACACAGGCATCAGGTGCACTTCTCCTTCCTCAAGTATGTCTCCATAGGCCATTATCTCTGCCTCATGTTAATCCCCATTCAGCCCTTCAAATCCTCCACGTTTCACATCTGCTATAGTCGGCTATCTTCCTTGCCCCACCATTGCTAAAGATCTCCAAAAAACCATCGAGGTACGCCAATTGTCACCATAAAAACTAGAATGTCCAATCCCAATCCACCAATTAGAGTTTACAAAGAGCAAATGTGCATCTTCATTAGTTTTTTCATCATTAGGGACACACCAGTTTTCACCACCTGATTCATTAGTAGAACAATCAACTTCCAATACTTGTTTCTCATAAAGACCGCCCACAAAGACTTAGAATTAAGTAGGTTCCATAAAGCTTTGAACTAAATGCTTGTATCACCTCCAGAAAATTTCTCACCTAAACCTCCTTCCTCTTAGGAAAATGAATGAGACTCCATGATACCCACTTCTTTCTTGATTTACGTTCACAATCACCCAGAAGAAATCAACCATCATCTTTCGGATTTTAGCTAGCACGTGTTTCAGAACACACATGACACTCAAATTATACACTGGCATGAAAAAAAAAAAAGGTTGATTAATATTAATCTTCCTCCTGGAGACAAAAGTTTGGCAGGAAGCTATGCCATTATGAAATTTATTAAGTAAACCTTCAAAATAAATAATCTTCCAATGACCCTGGTAAATTGGAACACCCTAATATTTCATCGGCGACCATTTATATTGAAACTCAGTGTATGATTTAACCACGACTACTCTTTCTACCAAAGCTTTTTCCTCCACCATAAATGGACTCTTATCAACATTGACTTTCTTCCAGGACATCTTGTAATATCTCTTCAATAATCTATATTACAATTCAAATTGAAAAGATTGGAGATAAAATATGGTTAAGATTAAAAGTTGTGAAATGTATTGAATTTGAGGATTGAGATTCATTTTCTATGATGACATATTTGTAAATATCAATCATGTAGAAAGGCAAAAATAATAAAAAACTTTTGAAGAAAGTTGGTGGAATGTAAATATGGCGATGAGAGAAAATATTGTATTTTCCTTTTAGCAAAATGAAAATTATCATAACTATCTACATTGTTGTTGGATTTTGGTAAACTTAGTATCGTTGAAATGCATTTTTGAAGATCTTTCCAACAAAATAAATGATCAATGCAAACGCTAAAATTTTAAATATATATTTTATAACAAAACAAATGTATAATGTATTTCACGTCTTTAATATTTTTCTATATTTTTAAAGCAATGAGACGTGACGATCATACTATAAAAATGAGTCGGGCATTTTAATGCACATTTAAACAAAAACTCTAAACTTCATGTTTTGGCGAATTCAAAGATTGGGGGAGAACTCGACTTTTAAATTCCCGCGCCCCCCTGACTGATTCAAATTTGACTTAGTCTAACCCTAACATTTATAATATATATTTTTACCTTAGAATAGGCTTACACTTCAATATTGATTGAAAGCAAAAATGGGGATAGTGACGGAGGTGTTCAGTACAAAATTTAGCAAAAATAAAATTATGTTAAGTGCCAACGGCACGGGGCACACTCTAGTATGTAATATTTTATAGGTAATTTTGGGACACCTATCTTTTCACTATTCCTTAAAGCAATGATCAAAATAACTTAGTTAATTAGCAAAACAGCAGTAGATAAATTCATGACGTCTTATTTTACACGTGGATAACCGCTATTGATTTAGCACGGAATGGACCATACAAAAATATAATTTCACATTTGATGGATATAAATTGATACATTTTATATGACAAACCAATTCATATTTTTTAAATGGTTTCTAGTATAAATTAATAATTCACAATTCTTAGAACTTGAGAACACTTATTACAAAAACAATTCATGGTGGATTTTCTTGTGATTAGTTTTATAATATAATGAGATATTGGAGAAAGCTAAATAATAATGGAAGGTATTCGCTCTTCTTCAATATGGAGAGGCAGGTCTGAATCCAGAAATTTGGGGCCCAAATATGGTAAATAGTATTGAAATGACCCTAATTTCCAAAATAATTACACATTCTCAATTTAAGCCCAAATCCATCCATATTTTTTAAATCAAATCTCTTTTTTGCCATGAACTCTAATAATGTTTTATTAATCATTTATAATTGGATGTAGCATAATGTAGTAAATTTTTTTTTTTTCATCTTTCTTACAATTCACATAGGTGTTTTATTACTCATTGATGATTGGTATAAACATCAAATGAGACTTGAAGATAAAAGAGGGCTATGATTGAAAGTTGAGATTTATTCTCTTCTTCAGTGAAATGTTTGTAAATATAAAATATGTAGAAGGACAAAAAAATGAAAAAATTGTGAAAAAGTTAGTAGAAGATACATGTGTCGGAAAGACAAAATAATGTTTTCATTTTTTCAAAATGAAAATTATCATAATTATTAACGTAGTTGTTGAATTTTGATAAACTTAGTATCATTGAAATGCAATTTTGAAGATCTTTCCAACAAAACCAATGATTAATACAAACACTTTAAATTTCAAAATATGTATTTTATTTTTAAAACTTGTAAATATTTTTAAGATTTTCATGCCTAAGTATAATATTTTTCAAAGAAACGAATGAACATTTTATTGAACATTCGAACAATGACTCTGAACATTCAATCGATTCTAATTTTAACCGAGTTTGACTTTAAAAAATTAGTATTCTAAAATATAATATTTTTATGGAACTGATTGAGGGAAATGGTGGGGATGGTGATGTGGGTATCCAGTGTATGATAATTAACAAAAAAAAAAAACATATGTGGAGTGCCAACAACACGAGTAATATGTTAGTCTATCTTACAATTCACATAAGTGTTTTATCGTTCATTGCTGATTGGGATAAACATCAAATGAGACTTGGAGATAAAAAAGGGTTGGGATTGAAAGTTGGGAAGATGTTGAGGGTTGAGATTTATTATCTTCTACAATGACATGTTTGTAAATATAAAACATGTAGAGAGGCAAAAAAATGAAAAAATTGTGAAAAAGTTAGTGGCATATACACGTGTCGGAAAGAGAAATTAATGTTTTTTTTTTTCAAAATGAAAATTATCATAACTATTTACGTAGTCATCGAATTTTGATAAACTTGATATCATTGAAATGCAATTTTGAAGATCTTTCCAACAAAACCATTGATTAATACAGACACTTTAAATTTCAAAATATTTATTTTATTTTAAAAACATGTAAGAATTTTTAAGATTTTCATGCCTAAGTATTATATTTTTCAAAGAAACGGACGAACATTTTATTGAACATTCAAACAAAGACTCTGAACATTCAATCGATTCTAATTTTAACCAAGTTTGACTCTAAAAAATTAATATTCTAAAATATAATATTTTTATGGAACTGATTGAGAGCAATGGTGGGGATGATGATGTGGGTGTCCAGTGTATGATAATTAACAGTAAAAACAAATAAACATATGTGGAGTGCCAACGACAAGGGTAATATGCTAGTTTCATACAACCAGGCATAGAAGACTTCCTACCATTCATGAAAATAAGTGTATCATCTGCATATAACAGGTGTGTGATAGGCGTGCAATCCCTAGGTGAGTGATAGGCGAGCCCTCTATTTAAAACCTCCGCTACCATAATGAAAAACATTGGAGAAATTTGGTTTCTCTGTCTCAGTCAACGGGTAGACTTGAAAACACCCTTATACACACCCTGCAATAAGATAGAAAAACCACAGTTGGAAATGTGATTAGAAATAACATGACTTACCCGGATGTTAAATCCCAACCTACGAAGTACCGAAAGCAGAAAGTTCCACTCTATTTGGTCATAAGCCTTTTCCATGTCAATCTTGAGGATCACATTTCCCCCAAAAGCTTTATTGCCAATATCTTTTACCAACTCTTGGGCCAATCCTATGTTTTCCATAATAGACCTGCCTCTAATGAAAGCGCTTTGCTCCTGTGATACACTATTTGGCAACAACATAACTAATCTACTACACTGAACCTTGCTAAAGATTTTGTAAATGACATTACAAAGATTAATATGCCTGAAATCTGAAAAGGTACTTGGAGTATCAACATTTGGAATCAAGGCTATAAAATTGTTATTAAACGGCGCCGGATGCGCTTCCCCACTGAAAAATTATGTAGCCGCCTTCCAAACATTAAAACCAATCAGCTCCCAGCTGGACTGGAAGAAGCCACATGTAAAACCATCTGGCCATGCAGAGTAATACATCGAAATACTAAAAACAACTTGTCTAACTTCTTCCAATGTAGGAGGCCTTACTAAGCCATCACAATCAGAAGCATCTACTATAGCTGGAATACAATCTAGTAGCTTTTTATCTTCCTGAATCCTCTGAGAAGTAAACAGAGCCTGGATAAAATTATTTGCTTCACAAAAAATTTCTTATGAGTCTGAAATGCTTGCCCGAAGGGAGTAAATTATTATCGAACACCCTTCTTTTTTGTTTGGATTTCACAAATCTAAAGAAATTTTTAGTGCAATATCACCTTTCTTAATCTCTTTTTCCCTAGATTTTTGTCTTCAATACATTCCTTCCTGATGTAAAGCAACTTTATATTCCACCTGGCACATGTTAAGATTACACACTGCATTCACATCCCAATTGGCATCAACATTTGTACTGTTATTGGCACCACCTTCCCAGCCTAATAACAAAATCGATTCCCATTGCATCATTTCGTCCTCCAAAGATCTGATTCTGCTGAAAACATTACCAAATTTTTTTCTATTCCATGTTTTAATGGCTCCCCGGAAGGTTTTCAGCTTCACATCTACCTTGTCTAGTACTCTCGCATTACCAATGTTCACACTCCACACTAACTCCACTAGATCCCAAAATGAAGGGTGAGAAGTCCACATGTTTAAAAATTAAAAAGGAGACATAACTGATCGCATATGAATAGGTAATGAAACCAACAAGAGCGAATGATCAGAGTAGGTCTGATGAAGGTGCTCCACCCTGGTGTTGAGCATATGTGCCAACCAGTCAATGTTAACTTAGATTCTATCAAATCTCACCCAAATACGATCCTTGCCTCTTCTGTTGTAACACCAAGTAAATTTAGGCCCCGAAAAGACACAATCAACTAATCCATAGTTTTCAAAACATGACGAGTATTCCGATATACTTGTCCGCAAAAATGAAACACCTCCTAAACTTTTCCTGGGCATTAACTACCGTATTCAAGTATCCACCCACAATCCAAGGTGACACAGTTCAATGTGAACTGCTCCAAGTTATCCCATAAGTCTACCCTCTCCTTAATTGAACATTTGGCATAAACAAATGAAACCATAAAAACCGAATTATCAAGCAATCCATACCTGACAATGCATTACCAGATTTGACATATCCAAAATTGACACCGTCATGTCCTTATCCCATAACAACCAGAGTTTACCTCCAACCGTTGCATTAAACGTGAACCCTAGTAAGCGATATTTATTACCAACTTCCAAGTATCTACTAGCATCTATCATCGGTTTCGCTAACATCAGAAGCCTAACATTATGTTCAGACACCAATTTTCTAAGTCTCGCTTTAGTAGCCCTATTCCCGACTCCCCGAGCATTCCAAAACATCAAATTTTCAGTCATCATTCAATTGATTTGAAAGAGCGGATTGCCTGGTCAATCAACGTTCTCCCGAAGGGAGAGCCACTCTAATCAACTTCTTCTTTTAATGACCCTGTTCTCCTTTAGAAAATGTACCTTATTCCATGACTTTCATGGCTGTCACCTCTGGACCAATTCCAGACTCAGATGCCGAAATCGGGTTATCATCTCTAATGTTCTCAAGTGATTTGTTGGTAATCCTCTTCTTCTTCTGCCTATGCCTACCACTTGGTACCTCCCTGCAACTGTATTCCTTGTTCCGAGTTCACCATATAGCCACCCGTACCTTATGCGCATCCCTGTCCTCATTGCTAGTCGGCTTACCATCAACCCCCATTGTCTCTATCGCCTCCTGGTTCATCTTCTGCATAGATAGTTCATTCGTCTTATGCAATTCCGGATTGTTCAGTACCAACGAACCAAGAAATAGCTCTTGTTGAGCCTTCCCCTCTATTTATTTTCTATCTTCTCCTAACTCACCTAGAGGTTTCCCAACCTTAATGTCACCAACCCCACTGCTTGGCCTTTCAACACTGTTATCCAATATCCCATTACTCGAGACCGCCTATTTTGTAGTAACATCATGAAGATCAACCAAAACACCATTTATTTCACTAGTAGTATACCCCACCTCTATACAATCTCACCTGAACATGACAGGCGTTTTTTTTTTTTTTTTGGGTTCAACCACACTCTTTTCCCCTGCTGTATTTGAAAGAATTTCATCCTCTATTTGTCCATTCCCCAATATGTTAAACGGGTTAAATTTAAGAATATCCTTGTTGCCATGATCATCCTTTGCTAGTGAGCCAACAATCTGCACCTTCTCGTTTTCACTAGGAATGACACTCTTTAGTTTTTAACTCCACTCAGTTCCCCAACATGGACAACATTAGGCTCCTTTTTCCACTGGTTTGTAAACCAACTTCCTATCTCCAACATTTGGTTGCTTCAATTTTTCATCTTGAGGCGCAACTTGCGTCCTCTAACCTTCCAATTTACGCCTGCGATAAGAATCCTGATGTCCTATCATTGCTCAGAATTCACAGTATTTGAATTCTGGGAAAATTAACTTCTACCAAAAACAATCGTTTTTTGATATATCTATCCATATCCAAGTAGGAAAAGCCACTGACAAAATCCATCTCTATGCAAATATTTGTTGTATTGGGATGAGAAAAACTATGTGTGTTGCCATCAAGCCTAAAAAAATGGTACTGTGTGAATCCCCTATCTCCTTCAAGAATATAGGGTGAAAAAAAATGCAATGGAACCTCCGAAAAATCAATTTAAAGAGGTGCACGAATTGAATCCTCCCTCAGACCAAAGCCCTAATGCCAACGAAAGGCTTTGAACCTCACGCCTCTAATCAAATTGGAGTCCCTAGATAGAGCTTTCATGACTTCCTCCTCTGTTTGGTAATGAACAATAACATTCCTAGGGTCTAACAACCCCATCATAAACTAACCCATCAATCCCCAAGATTTATGAACAACCTCCCTAATCACTTCTAGCAATGGACGATCACTCGAAAATTTAAGTATTATCACAAAATGTTCTACATACCCTCACATCGCTTGACATTTGAAGTAGTTAGGGACAAGGCGGGACTACCTTCCTTTCGAAAATGAGTTCTTTCCATGTATTCCGCATCGAGAGAGATTGCCTTGGCAATACCCAAGGCTTGCCAGAAGTACGAGGAGGCTTCCTAGCTTCGAATGAGCCCTCCCCACGCCCAGTCAGTTGTCCTCCACCATCGGTGGCTGGAGGACCCACCATGGAAGAGATGGAGTCGACCTAGTTTCGATGCCCTAGATTGGATTTCAAAACTATCCAATGTCCCTAGACCCCTGTAGAAAAAATGCCCAAAATACCCCTAGTCGCCTTTAAGCATAGCTTTTTTTAGGGGTGGGCAAATGGGTTGAGGAACCGCGGATCCAAACCGAACCGGACCGTTTTACTCCAAACGGTTCGGTTCTGATTTTTAAAAATGTGAAACGATTCGGTTCGGTTCCGGAACCGTTATTAAACGGTTCGGTTCCGGTTCCTAATTTTTTTTTCAAACGGTTCGGTTCCGATCCGTTTCGAACCGAATATATATACCCAACCCATTACTTTAGTTTCTAACCCTAACTAATTACTCCTCTCCTCTCATTTCATTTCTGATTTCTCTCATTTCTCCACAACGAAGAGTCGAAGAGCTCTTTGCCTCTTCTCTCATTTTTCCACAACCACGAGCAAGCAGCACAGCAGCGACTCGCGAGCAAAATCTTCTTGAGTTCCTGTCGTTCCTGATGCAAAAAAGAAAGCTACTCTCTCTGTCTCTGTCTCGAGAAGAAGCAGCAGGAGCAGATGGCGGAGACGATGAAGATGAATGGTTCTTGGGCAGAGGTAGAGGTGGAGTCGGAGACGATGAAGATGACTGGTTCTGATTCTTGGGCAGAGGCAGAGGTGGAGTCGGAGACGATGAAGTGACTGGTTCTGGTTCTGATTCTTTTCCTATGGAGTGCGTCGATCCTTCCTCTTCAGATCTACTCCTTCCTCTTCTGTTGATCCATGATGGATGATGATGGATCGATGATTTCTGTTGATGGATGATGGATGATGATTTATGTTGATCGATGATGGATGATGGATGATGATGGATCTATGATGGATGATGATGGATCGATGATTTCTGTTGATCGATGATGGATCGATGATTTCTGTTGATCGATGATGGATGATGATTTTTGTTGATCGATGATGGATGATGGATCGATGATGATTTATGTTGATCGATGATGGATCTGTGGCGAGGAGATCTTATGGATTGATGATGGATTGTTTGATCGATCAATGATGATCTCTTATGGATCAATGATGATTTCTGTTGTATGCTTTTGTATGATATGTTTAATCTGTATTATGGATCTGTTCACCAAATTTATTTTTCTGTTTTTTTTTTTTTTTTTTTGGAAGGCAATTTTTTCTTGATTCAATTGGAACCGTTTGGAACCGGGAATCGAACCGTTTAGAACGGTTCGAGTTAGGTTCGGTTCCAATTATCAAAATGAAGGGATCCGAACCGGACCGGATCCGTTAAAATGTAAACGGTTCGAGTTAGGTTCCTCCAAATTTGGAACCGATCCGGACCGTGCCCACCCCTAGCTTTTTTCTCTCCAATTGCTTTCGGTTAAAACACAATCAGAAATTCTAATTAATACAGATTGAAGAGTAGTCATGAGGTTTCCCACGTTAAGTATTTTGAATTATTGGGGTGGTTAGTTTGTTAGAGATTATTTTAGCTGAAGGAACTAGTTTGAGATTTTTTTTAATAAAAAAAACCTACTTCTAAAACAAGATAAAAAAGTTTTTTAAAAACTTTTAAATTTAAATTTTATTTTGTGGTGATTCTAGTAAAACATGCGGGTGAAAAAAACATATTTTTTTTTGTTTACATTACTATTGATTGATGGGCAAAAGCTACACTTCTTTTTATGTGCAGAGTTTTTTTTACGATTATGGTGGATAACAGACACACCCGAGTATAAAAAAAAAACGTCGAACCTTGTGAGGAAGAAGGTAGAAGGGAAGAAGAATAAAGGAAGAAGAGAAAGAGAGAATTATAAAAAAAGAATTAATAAGAATATTCAATCGACAATTATTACGAAACTCGGAATTGGTGCTTCTTATATAGAAAAAATCGTCATAGCAATTTCGAATCTTCCTAAAACATTGAAAATAAAATTTCTATGATATCAATAATATGATGTATGCTAGCTACCTTCTCCTTTACACCTTCTTCCTTCCCCTTGTGACACGTGTTTCCAATATCTAAACCCAAAAATAAAGGAAAGATAATGTTTGATTCTCCCTCAAATCATATCTTAGCATTTTAATAAATCCAAATCACAAATTTACCCTTTTTAAAAAGGGCAGCCACTAAATATGAAAAAAAAAAATTAAAAATCCAGCGATGCATCTTCTTCATCCTTCATGACTTCACAATACCATTTATTATTCTTTCCCCACAATTATGAAAATGCAGTGAAAGAAACTAGAATTGTTCGATCCACCGGGTTAAAGTATAAGAACCAAATAAGTTAATAATGAAAAAAAGCCATGTCTTCAAATATATGATAGACTACAATAACGAATAAACATAACATCAAATCTAGTTCGATCACTTTTAAGGGCATTTTAATTATGAATGAGGAAGAAGATGCATTGCTGAAATTTAAAAAAAAATTTCCATATTTAATTGCTTAACTCCCTTTTCAAAATAGGGTAAATTTGTGATTTTTTTTTTCAATTCTAAGATTTGTTTTTTAAAGAGAATCAAGGACTATATTTCCTTTGCTTGTTTGGTTTAGATATTGGAGGTCTCACGTCAAGAGGAGAAGGGAAAAATTGAAAGTATTACGAATTAGGGCAAAAACAATATTGGTCATGCTTGAAAAACAAACATAGGTTGAGTAGAACAATATTGTAAAAATGTGTGACTGTAAAAAGTCGGGATATCAAGTTGAGAGTGATTAATTAGATCATTCAAATGCGACCGATGATACATCAAATCGTCCTTTGATCAATACCATATACGTGTCATGATAATCTCGTCAACAAAATGAAGCAGGCCTAATTGCACGCTCAATCCAGCGAGGCCCAAACAACAGCAAACCTATTATTGGCAGAATCTAGACAGTCGGATCCGAGTTGCAATAAGCCAGTAAGCCCACACGTCACGTGTCAGGCCCAATACTCGTAAAATCTCTAAGACAAGTATTTGAGAGATATACCCAAGATAAGCAGGCTAGCAACACATTGGATCCGACTAGGAAACATATATTAGAGTATAAGTCGGGCAAGGAAACTTCCTTGCGAGGACAACACTCAGAAAGGAAAATCTCTCTCACAAATCTAGGATCACAAGTCGTGTAGGGAAACTATCGTACAAAAAAAAACTTTGCTAAAGGGACAACGCAATCCGAGTCAGGACCATTTGCACCTCCTCCTGGGCCGGATTAGCTTAGTCTCCGCTCGGAGTTAAATTATTTGTTGCTTTGATTTAGTTTCTTGTTTTTTGTTTTTCATTTTAGCATAGAAGAGTTGTTCGCACAGGACACATTCCAAAAATAAAATAGAATTTATTGATTGCAAAGAGAGTTATTACAAAGCTTGCCGATCAACTAGTACATCAGTTTATATACGGCAAGTATCTAAGTCCGATGCAAACATCTATCCGTTGAAACAAGTGTAGAGACTCTGATCTGCTATTCTGCCTCCAAAAGAGAAAGTGGTGAAATTAAAGCGTTTGGAGCAGAAGGCAAAGGAATGCCCCCAATTCATCGCTTTGTTTGATTCACACCACAAAGAAAATTTGAAAAGGAAACCTCGAGTCAATCTGCCTCATGAGGAGGAACAAAAAAAATAGCAGAAAACTGGCAAAAACGTCATTGAACTAGTCGAAGATCAAGGTTTCACAGTGCTACCAAGCGAGGGTGACTCTCGGACAAGTAATGCCTGCAGTGAGGCGGATGTGCTACCCCAGGAATGAGAGTCACGACCTCCAACACTCCCATCAACCATAAACTAGTTGCGAGGACCATCCCTCGACATTAGTAAATGGATGAGAGAGTGCTCGAGCACCAGAAGATGGAAGACAGACCTGACACCAAAAAAGAAGTCTGAAATTCTTTTTTGCAATGTAAAAAGATATTACAAGATCTCACGAGATCAATCCAGTGCCCACCTAGATCAGGCAACATCGCATAACAACAAATCTTATCAAGACTCATCGGCAAAAATGTCAAAACATTAGAAAACTTCAGTGGAGGAGATCTTCCTTCGACTTTTGGAAAACCCAAAGAAAACTCTCTAGTAAGATGCATTTGATTAACATGTTATACTACTTGCATTGCAGTGCTTGAATGCAAAATATCCACCCCATATATAGGTGAAAATGTTCACGAAGAGGCGTCAACAAGCAGTTACTTTAGCATTAAATGCCATACGGGAAATCGGGAAAACACAGGTTCCAAAAGCAACTACACAAGTCCACATCTTTTAAATTAATGGCCCTGCAGGCAGCCCCATTAAATGGGGGGAGTAATCGATGCTGAACCGTCTCGCAGAATGCGCTGTATCCCTGACATGTTGATCCACAAAGATCATTTCTAAATGGGCCCTTCAACTAATGGGCCCAAGCTTATGCCCTGCTAGATCAGGCTCATCACACTCAAAAGAACAAACAACAAAGGCGCTGAGCGCCCACAGAATAAGGAGCGCGCCTACAAAGTATTATTATTGAACCTAAGGCATTAGCTCCACTATTATATTACGGTTGTTCATTAAAGCCGATCAATCTATTATTAGTCTGATCAATTGATCCGACACTAGAACCAGACTGCTAGGCGAGTTAAGTAAGTCAGGACCCCCAAGTCAGACTTACATGCCTGGAATCTCACAGGCGAGTTAAGTAATTCAAGACCCTCAAGTCAGACTTACACACTCAAAATCTCACAGGCGAGTTAAGTAAGTCAGGACCCCCAAACAAGACTTACACGCTCGAAATCTCACAAGTGGACCCCAAGTCAAACTTACACGACCAGAATCTCACAAGTGAGTCAAGTAAGTCAGGACTCCCAAGTCAAACTTTCACGCTCGGAATCTTACAGGTGAGTTAAGTAAGTCGGGACCCCCAAGCTAGACTTACACTTCCGGAATCTCACAGGTGAGTTAAGTAAGTCAGAATCCCCAAGTCAGTCTTACATGTCCAGAATCTCACAGGCAAGATAAGTAAGTTAGGACCCCAAGTTAGACTTACACGCACAAGATATTATTCTAACCAATGCTTAGTCAGTTTCGACTTATGACAATAGTTTCTGGTGCGTTCTAACGCCCAGTTCATTAAATTAAACGGGTGTCAACGGTTTAGAGTGGCAACTTAGTCAGCGCTTTGATGCCTGATCAAGACAGTTTGCCAGGGATCATTATCCAAACGTGGACAATAGAGACCAAAGCTTAGTCAGTGACGACTGACAATGATAGCTTCTGGTCTGCTTGATGCCTAATCTGCACAAAACGAATTTTGACAACCTAGAAAGTGGGAGCCTAGTCAGCGCTCTCGACGCCTAATTAAGATGACTTGCCAGGGGTCACTGCTCGTATGCAGATAGTGATCGCCACACCCTTACTAAAGCTTAGTCAGTGGTCGTTGACGGCTTAGTAAGTGCTCGTGTAGCCTGGTGAAAATGGCTTGCCAGGGATCATTGGCCAACTACAAGCAATGAGCGTCGAACCCTAGCCAAATGTTTAGTCAGAATGACTAACGATGATAACTGCTGGCTCACTCCAATTCCTAGTCCGCCACGAACGAATCAAGATGGGTTGGAAAGTGGGAACTTAGTCAGTGCTAATGTAGCTTGGTGATGAAGGCTTGCCAGGGGCTACCATGGTCGCCAAAACCTGACCTCAGTTTAGTCAGTCATAAATTGCAATAACAAGCCCGAATCAAATTAAGGCTACTCTACGAATAGCGTCCGATCAAAATTCTGAAAGCTCAACCCAGATGACTTGCGAAGACTGTTGTTCAATCATCTACAAGGGCGCAAGTGCTAGGACCAGAGTCTGACTAATATGCTTATAACAGCAACAACAACTGCTAGTCCAATAGACAGCCAAGCCACCAAACAAAGGGAGTATTACACTCCCCGATCTCTACAAAGGAATCTGACTAGAACTGCACCAACTACTGCAACATAAAAAGTTAGAGTTTCCAACAGTGAATCAAACATGAGCTAACTAGCCCAGCAAAGTTCCTTGTCTGACATCAAATGTCAAAATAAGACAAAGCATGAAAGCAAATGAAGAAAAAAAAAATGAATAGTATTATTCATTTACAAACTCAAGTACATGATTCACCCCTCATCAGGAGGAGAGTTAGATAAAACAGAACCAGACTTAGCAGGGGAAGAAATAAGAAATACATATCTTGGTGTTGCCTCTCGACTCCCTCATCAGGGCCGCCTTCTTCTTCAGGCGAATCGGAGGTCGCCCCAAACTCTGAATATGCAATATCTTAATGATAATAGAGATTCCAGTCGGGGTGTTCCTCCTCAATCAGACGCAACAGCTCCAGCCTTTCGTGCACGACTCTGCTAAATTCAAATGTTCCTTGGGGCTTGAAAAGCTTCTTTTTGCACCCTCTTGACTCACCGAGCTCTTGCTTCAGTTGTTCCAACTCGCCCAAGATCTCAACCTTTGACTGCTCAACATCCAGCTTATCATTGGCGGTATTCAGCTCACTCTACGCCAATTGGAAGTACTATCCAGTAGTCCACCCACTCTCGGCATGAAATTGAGCACTAGCCTCCAACTGCTGACATCGAACAATCCACTTGGATCCTTCTTAATCCTCTCAGCATGCAGAGCCTGCAGTTCAGCCTGCATTCCATCCATAGAATCATGGGCAAATTGCAAGTAAAGACGGACAAGGTTCAGTTCATTCTCGAGCCAATCCCTCATGGACACTTCCCTTGCCAAGTCAGACTCAAGCACTTCCCAACGATCCCTCTGAGCCTCCGAAACAATGGACCTGGACTCTGCTTCAGTATCTGAGAAAGCTTCAAGTTGCTTCCTCAACGACTCAATCTCGTGAAGAGCATCGGAGCATGATTTCTGCACGTTTGTGAAAACTCGCTCCATGGTATACACCCTCTCATGAGCGACCTCGACTTAAATTCTAGACACTGGCACTTGAGTCAGATATAACATCCCCAGCACAAGGTGTTTCTACCCTTTATCTAAACGTTCTCCTAGCGTCTCTCCACCTGGATTTAGAACACAGTTTGCTAGCTAGTCATTCCACCTGCTGATATGATTCCTTGTAGCATAAGACATGTCAACCTCCTGATGCCAAGCTTGGTTGTTCATCCTTATTACATCTGGAGCAAACAAACTGATACGTGCATCAGGATGAAGATCATTGGTCCCGTGGTAAGCTGTCGACATCAGTCGGACCTGACTAGGCTTCCACCTTCCAAAACATCTACACCTGTGCAAAGTGAGTTACGAATTTGGTCGTTGACCAGAAGTTGTCGTCATTGACTAGGCTAACCTGATCGAGTTCGAAGATCATTGTTTGTTGAAGAGCAATGATCCATTGGCCATTCATCATCATCAGGCGTAAGAGCGCTGACTAGATTCCTACTTCCTAGGCCATCGTCATCCGCACACATCAGACTAGGCATCAAGAGCACCAGAAGTCGACATCATCAGTCGTGCACTTACTAGGCTTACCTAGTAAGGTTCGACGATCATTGTCTGTAGAAAACAATGATCCCTTGGTGAGTCGCCGTCATCAGGCGTGAGAGTGCTGACTAGACTCCTACTTCCTAGGCCATTATCATCTGCACGCAGTGGACTAGGCGTCGGGAGCACCAGAAGCCGTCCTCATCAGTCGCACACTGACTAAGCTTACCTAGTTTGGTTCGGCGATCATTGCCAGCAGAAGAGCAATGATCCCTTTGTGAGTCATTGTCATCAAGCGTGAGAGCACTAACTAGACTCCCACTTCCTAGGCCTTCATCATCCACGTGCAGCGAACTAGGCGTTAGGAGCAACAAAAGTCGTCGTCATCAGTCGCGCACAGACTAAACTTACCTGGTTAGGCTCGACGATCATTGTCTGTAGAAGATCAATGATCTCTTGGTGAGTCATCATCATCAGGCATGAGAACGTTGACTTGACTCCCACTTCCTAGGCCATCGTCATCCGCTCGGAGCAGACTAGGCGTCGAGAGTATTAGAAGCCGTCGTCATCAGTCACGCACTGACTAAGCTTACATTGTTAGGTTCGACGATCATTGTCGGTAGAGGATAAATGATCCATTGGCGAGTCATCGTCATCAGGCGTGAGAGTATTGACTAGATTCCCACTTCCTAGACCGTCGTCATCTGCGCGCAGCGGACTAGGCGTCGGGAACACCATGAGCCGTCGTCATCATTGGTACTGACTAAGCTTCCCTAGTTTGGTTCGGTAATCATTACCTGCAGAAGAGCAATGATCCCTTGGGGAGTCGTAGTCATCAGGCGTGAGAGTGTTGACTAGACTCCCAATTCCTAGGCCATCGTCATCCATGTGCAGTGGAATAGGCGTCAGGAGCACCAAATGCCATCGTCATCGGTGGCGCACTGACTAAGCTTACCTGATTAGGTTCGGTGATCATTGTCTTTAGAAGAGCAATAATCCCTGGGAGAGTCTTCATCATATGGCATTAGTACGCTGACTAGACTCCCACTTCCTAGGCCATCGTCATCCGCTCGCAACGGACTAGGCGTCGGGAACACCAGAAGCCGTCATCATCAGTCGCACACTGACTAAGCTTGCCTGGTTAGGTTCGGCGATCATTGTTTGTAGAAGAGCAATGATCCCTTGGTGAGTTGTCATCATCAGGCATGAGAGTGCTTAGTAGACTCCCACTTCCTAGGCCATCTTCATCTGCGCACAGCGGACTAAGCATTGGGAACACCAGAAGTCGTCGTCATCAGTTGCGCACGAACTAAGCTTATTTGGTTAGGTTCAGAGATCATTGCCTCTTGAAGAGGAATGATCACTTGGAAAGTCGTCGACATCGAGCATGAGAGTGCTGATTAGACTCCCACTTCCTATGCCATCGTGATTCGCGCGCTGTGAAATAGGCGTCAGGAGCATTAGAAGCCGTCGTCATTAGTCGTGCACTGACTAAGCTTACCTTGTTAGGTTCAGCGAACATTTTCAGTAGAAGAGCAATGATCTCTTAGTGAGTCGTCATCATCAGGCATGAGAGCTCTGACTAGACTCCCACTTCCTAGGTCATCGTCATCCGCGCGCGGCGGAATAGGCATCGAGAGCACCAGAAGTCGTCGTCATCAGTCGTGCGCTGACTAAGCTTACTTGGTTAGGTTCAACGATCATTGTCTGTAAAAGAGCGATGCTCCCTTGATGAGTCGTCATCATTAGGCGTGAGAATGCTGACTAGACTCCCACTTCCTAGGCCATCGTCATCTACGCGCGGCGTACTAGGTGTCCGAAGCACCAGAAGCTATCGTCATCAGTCGCGCACTAACTAAGCTTACCTAGTTTGGTTCGGCGATCACTGCATGTAAAAGAGCAATGATCCCTTGGCGAGTCATCGTCATCAAGCTTGAGAGTGCTGACTAGTCTCCTACTTCCTATGCCATCGCCACCCCGTGCTGCAAAATAGGCATCTTGAGCACTAGAAGCGGTTGTCCTCAGTCGCGCACTAACTAAGCCTACCTGGTTAGGTTCGACGAACATTGTCTGTAGTAGAGCAATGATCTCTTGGTGAGTCATCGTCATCAGGCGTTAGAGCGCTGACTAGACTCCCACCTTCTAGGGCATCGTAATCCGCACGCATCGGACTAGGCGTCGGGAGCACCAGAAGCCGTCATCATCAGTCGCACACTGACTATGCTTACCTGGTTAGGTTTGGCGATCATTGTCTATAGAAGAGCAATGATCCCTTGGAAAGTCATCATCATCAGGCATGAGAGCGCTGACTAGACTCCTACTTCCTAGGCCATCGTCATCCGCACGCAGCGGACTTGGCGTCTAGAACACCAGAAGCCGTCATCGTTAGTCACATACTAACTAAGTTTACTTGGTTAGGTTCGGCAATCATTGTCTATAGAAGAGCAATGATCCCTTTGTGAGTCGTCGTCATCAAGCGTGAGAGCGCTGACTAGACTCCCATTTCCTATTCCATCGTCATCAGCATGCAGCGGACAAGGCGACGGGATGGATCTTTTCGGGTCTGGCCACGGCTGGATGATTGGATGCTGCGTTGGTTGTAACGAACAATACTGGAAATTTAGTAAAAACAAATATTTTTATTGATAATATTTTTGAAGTGTTCTACATTCCACAGTCGTTTAAGTCCGTCACCGTTCACGTCTTCCAACCAGTATGTACCTGGCATGTTGACCTTTGTCACCCTGTAGGGCCCTTCCCAATTTGGGCTCAACTTTCCTACACCTGCTTTTTTGGTGTTCTGCTGTGTTTTTCTGAGTACCCAGTCTTCCACTCTGAATTCGCATGGCTTAACCTTCTTGTTGTAGTATTGTGCTATTTGTTGCTGGTAGGCAGTTATTTTGGCGGAAGCTTGATCCCGCTTTTCCTCAAAGAGGTCCAGTCCGACGCGCAAGGCTTTGTCATTATCATCTGCTCTAAACTCTTCCATTCAGAAGGTAGGCACTTCGAGTTCCACCAGAACCATGGCTTCATACCCATAGGCTAGAGCGAAGGGTGTTTATCCGGTCGGGTTCTTTTGGTTGTCCGATACGCCCAGAGTATTCCTGGTAGCTCTGAAACCCATTTTTCTTTGGTTGCGTCAAGCTTTCTTTTGATCGCTTCCAAGATCGTTCGATTAGTGACCTCCGCGTGGTCGTTGGTTTGTGGATGCCTTGGCGAGGAGAAATGGTGACAGATGTTCAGACTTTCACATTGTTTTTAACCTTGCTACCTTGGAATTGAGTCCCATTATCGTTGACCAATACTCTGGGGATGCCAAACCTGCAGTCGATGGTTGTCCATATGAACTTCTCTATTTGGATTTGCCCTATCTTGGATAGGGGCTCTACTTCAACCCATTTAGTGAGGTAGTTGACTGCCACGAAAAGGAAATTTTTACCAGTTGATGCTGGGAATGGCCACGGACTAGCCATCGGTGTCAATGGTTGGGCAGGCATGTGCGTGTATGGCGCAAACCTCTGACATTTGTCGCATTTACGAACATTATCTTTGGCGTCTCATTGCGTCGTTGGCCAATAGTACCCGAGGGTTAAAGCTTTGTGAGAAAAGGTCCTCCCACCCGGATGATTTCCACATATTCTGTCGTGGATCTTTCTCTGGACCTGATCCGTCTCGGAGGGGATAGGCATTGGAGCTGGGGTCCGGTTGCTAATCTCCTGTATAATTTGTTGTTTAAGATAGTGTACTGCGCTAATCTGCTTCTGAGTTTTCTGGATTTGGCCTTCTCGGCCAGCAGGGCTCCGCTTTTTATGTATTTAATAATCGAAGTCATCCAACTAACTTCTATGTTTGTGGCGCAAACATCGCTGGGCTCTTATTCGTCAAGGCTTGATTGCTCTTAGTATTCGATGAGACTGTTCGAGACTTCTGTGGAGGTTGAGGCTTCTTTGGCTAGTGAATCAACTCTTTTATTGTCGTCTCGGGGACATCATAAGAGTTTACATTTCTTGAACCCACTTATTGCGCAGAGTACCTTTCATGCGAGGTTCTTTGCTATTGAATTCTCCTTTAACATGGTTGAATACCAGTCTTGAGTCACTATACGCCAATAGCTGATCTATCTCGGCCCCTTTTGCCAGCTTTAGGCCAAACATGAGGGCCTCATACTTGGCTTCGTTATTTGAAACAGGAAAACTGAACTTGATGGCTTTCTCAAGGGTGGAACCGCTTGGGGAGTGGAGGGTGTGTCACGCCTCGATTTTTGAAAAAAACAAAAATCCTAAAATTCACATAGGATTATCCGTTTCCCCAAAACTTGGGACGTGAAAATTCAATAACAACAGAAACAATTAGTAGCAACAACTAAAAAATGATTTAATTACTGAAACAAATAAAAACTCTAACCCGGAAAGACTCTGACGTTGCTAGCCCAACTAACGAACTTCAGTAACGTTGCTAAAAAATCTCTAACCTGAAAGGCTAATCGGCTACATTCCCAAAAGAATGTACCCAAGAAGCAAAAGCTCACTTGGGTCAGCAATAAAGCTGGTGTGAGAAATCTTCATCCCAAAATCAATAAATTCGCACGTGATAACATCAACTAAGCACAAACAATAAACAATTACACCAACAACTAGTTCCTCAATGAGGCAAATGTGTCATCATCCTAATAAATATGCTTTTACTAGTACTTACGCTATAGAAATTGACTGTGGCAAGTCTGACCTGCAAAAATATGAGTGGACTTGCCATCCTGCATGAAACGGTTAGAAACAAACAGATAAAATTTATGGGTTATCAATCCTCATAAATGCAATTCATTTTCAAACAACGATACAAATCATAATCATATTAGACTATTATTAAAACATCAACAAAACACATTTTCTACCTTTAGGAAAACATATAGTTCTCATTCAATGGTTGAATGAGCATTTAGTTTCTTCCTTTAAGATAATCATGTACATACACCAAAAAGAAGTCTCGCTTCTTTTCCACAATCACACTATCCTCCTTGTGCCGAATACACCTCACCCAAGTGTGCCTCCCTTGCCTTCGAAACCACTCGGAACGTACATGTTCCAAGTGGGGTGCCACCTCGAGGAACATGTCATCTCACCCGAAGTTCGATCCATGGCAAACATTTCATAAATCTACACGTACAACCGAACTAACATGGAACGGTGCACCGATATGCAAGCAAGTTTACATACCCATAATTATATCACACGTATACAAGCAAGTCTGTATACAAAACAATTTCTTTTCTTTTCACATTTTTTTTTGGAGTTGTGGACAAGAGCATAAAAAAATAAATAAAACCTCAAAACTCTTTTATGGTGACGCATTGTCAACCACGACAAATCAAACACAATGTTCACCCATTCTATTGGGGAAACTAATAACAATTTTATAATTACCAAACCTCAAGTTATACACTTCACAACATCGCGCACAAGTCACTTATATCACACGTCAAATGAAGCTCACGCT
This sequence comes from Berberis vulgaris, assembly GCA_963556465.1. NCBI lineage: Eukaryota > Viridiplantae > Streptophyta > Magnoliopsida > Ranunculales > Berberidaceae > Berberis > Berberis vulgaris. The sequence continues at coordinate 58,931,156 of OY747135.1, read as the reverse complement.
TAGAATGCGTTTGAAATAACCATATACATATTGTCATAAAACGATTGAACATTATTGATAAACAATAGACAATAAAGTTATGTACATTACAATAAGACCAATCATCAAGCGAATTGGCAAATCCCATGTATCCCTACAATATGCTTAACTATAAAAAATAAAAATAAAAATAAAACAGAACACGATCATAACAAAGTAAACATCAAAACCCACCATATAATATAAAAATTAAACCAAATCAATTTCTCAGAAAGACACTCACAGATTTCATATCTAATCAACAAACTCAGCATTGTTAAATTCATACAAAAATATACATAAAAATGGGAGAATGAAGAAAACTTACAATATGACTCCCGACCACGCTCACCCATCACAGTGAAGAAGATTATGTGTCATTGTTTATTTTATTTTTTTAGAAAACCAATTATATAAGGATCAACTTACATCTGAGTCAATACCTCTATTCAGTTCATAACCTTATAAGCATATAAATATTATAGATATTATAACATTAAAAAAATGAAATGTTAGGAACTCAACTGTATTGAACTTCAATTAATACATGCACAGTGACTTAGATTGATAAATATGTTTTATGTACCTTATACACCAATGGAAAGATAAATTATCCCCTACGGATAAAACTAGAATGGGTTCCCAACCCTCTTTTTTTTCTGCACCGCAAATTAGGAATGTTGAAATACAGGGGGTAGGTTCAACCAAAGTGTATTTGTGATCCACAATAAATTTACACCATACTTCAAACAAACTTGATTGTTATACTAATAAAGCAAATAATATTATTATGCACAAATATCTATTACTCCATCAAAAATAAAATAAAATGAACTAATATTAAAATGTACACTAAGTAGTAGGCATAGCCACATACTCATATGATGTCATGCAAACTATCTCTATAAGGACAATAACTTTCATTTTATTTTTTTTGAACAATGACGTCAAACAGGAACAGTGAACAGTGATGTCAAACAGGAACAAGAACAGTGATGTCAAATAGGAACATGAACAGTGATGTCAAATAGGAACATAAACATTGATGTCAAACCGGAACAGTAGTGATGTCAAACAGGAACAAGAACAGAAACTGTGATGTCAAACCGGAACAGGAATAGTAATATCAACATGAACAGTGATGTCAATTCGGTTTTTTTTTTTCGTTAAAGATTTAAATCAAACCAAGATTTCAAATCGATTTTTCATTAAAGATATAAATCAAACCAACAATGTCAAATCGATTTTTTTTCCATTAAAGATGTCTAGGGAATTGTATTTACATTGAAAAAAAAATATATTAAAGAGAGATAGAGTTTTACTGACCAATGTTTTTCCTTGCAAGATCCCAAAGCCCTTGTTTCAGTGCCTCCCACTTTTCAACCTAATTTTTTTTTCTTTTGTGTGTATGCAAAGAAAAAAACAAAAAGGTCTAGGGTTTCTCTTTATAAAGTGGGTGGCTATTCGCCCCCACTGAACTTTCGAAAGCACCCACCCTCTAACTTCACAAAATAAAACCCTAATCATTAGTTTAATAAAAGCGCAAAACCAAGCCCAAATACAATTGAGTAACAACCCATCAACATTAGGGTTTAATTAGAGATATGTACACCTTTTTTTTTTTAGAGTGTGGCTAATTAGTTTACTTTAGGCAAATGTCTGCTTTTTTTTTGGGGGGGGGGGGGGGTTTCCAAATTTTTGGCTAAACGCATACACACCTTATTCTATTTAGCAATGGCAAACAAAACAAATCTTTTTTTTTTTTTTCCAATAAATGAGATTACAATATATGCCACAATTAATAAATAATAAATTTTTATATTTATTTAATTAGGCGGGTATTACAATATATACAACTCAAAAGAATCTCGTCCCGAGATTCAGTAGAGGAGGATAAGTTGGTAATTAATTCTTAAATAAACAAACTACCTTCCGAATGAAGCAACACTAGAGTCCAAATAATAAATCATTCCAAAAATAACTTTTCTACTAACCTTCCTTAAGAAAACAAAGCACACATCACATGGACAAACAAATAGCTCATGCATATGCCCATATCTTCATGAAGACAATCACACAAAGATATATATGAAATTTATTAAATTTAATAAATATTAAAAAAATACGGGGTGCTACAATATATACAACTCAAAAGAATCTCGTCCCGAGATTCGCAAAATGGGTTAACTAAAGTTCAGGATAACAGACCGCTACAAGGAAACTACACGAAATAATGTCACCCACTATTGACATTAAAATAAGTTATGATTAGCCCCGAATACATAGGTCAAAGGAATCTCATCACGAGATTCACGAAGAAAAAAGAAACAATACTAAAAGTTCAAGGTTCACTCTTGTCACTTTGTCTCTAGACATTCACACTACTACTCTCCCATATCCACATTCCGAGGATCACCTAGACTCTACCCCAGTCTAGGCTAACCAAATGTTCTGAAACCAAACTCTCACGCCCCATTTTTCGAAGAAAACGAAAATCCTAAAATCCACGTAGGATTATCCGTTTCCTAAAAACTCGAGACGTGAAAATTCAATAACAATAGAAACAATTAGCAGCAACAACGAAAAGATGATTTAATTATTTAAACAAATAAAAACTCTAACCCGAAAAGACTCAGACGTTGCTAGCCTCACTAACGGAAAACCAGTAACGCTGCTAAAAAATCTCTAACCGGAAAGGCTAATCGACTACATTTCCAAAAGAATGTACCCAAAAAGCAAAAGCTTACTTGGGTCAGCAAGAAAGCTGGTGTGAGAAATCTTCATCCCAAAATCAATAAATTCGCACGTGATAACATCAACTAAGCACAAACAATAAACAATTACACCAACAACTAGTTCCTCAATGAGGCAAATGTGTCATCATCCTAATAAATATGCATTTATTAGTACTTACGCTATAGAAGTTGACTATGGCAAGTCTGACCTGCAAAAATATGAGTGGACTTGCCTTCCTGCATGAAACGGTTAGAAACAAACAGATAAAATTTATGGGTTATCAATCCTCATAAATGCAATTCATTTTCAAACAACGATACAAATCATAGTCATGTTAGACTATTATTAAAACATCAACAAAACACATTTTCTACCTTTAGGAAGACATATAGTTCTCATTCAATGGTAGAATGAGCATTTAGTTTCTATCTTTAAGGTAATCATGCACATACACCAAAAAGAAATCTCGTTTTTTCCACAATCGCACTATCCTCCTTGTGCCGAACACACCTCACCCAAGTGTGCCTCCTTGCATTCGAAACCACATGAAGCGTACATGTTCCAAGTGAGATGCCACCTCGAGGAACATGTCATCTCACCCGAAGTTCAATCCATGGCAATCATTTCCTAAATCTACACGTACAGCCGAACTCATATGGAACGGTGCACCGATATGCAAGCAAGTCTGCATACCCATAATTATATCACACGTATACAAGCAAGTATGTATACAAAACAATTTCTTTTCTTGTCACAATTTTTTTCGAAGTTTTGGAAAAGAGCATAAAAAAATAAATAAAACCTCAAAACTCTTTTATGGTGACGCTTTGTCAAGCACTACAAATCAAACACAATGTTCACCCATTCTATTGGGGAAACTAATAACATTTTTATAATTACCAAGCCTCAAGTTATACACTTCACAACATCGCGCACAAGTCACTTATATCACACGTCAAATGAAGCTCACGCTTAGAAAATGCGTTTGAACTAACCATATACATATTGTCATAAAACGATTGAACTTTATTGATAAACAATAGACAATAAAGTTATGTACATTACAGTAAGACCAATCATCAAGCGAATTGGCAAAACCCATGTATCCCTAAAATATGCTTAACTACAAAAATAAAAACATAACACGATCATAACACAGTAAACATCAAAACCCACCATATAGTATAAAAATTAAACCAAACCCATATCTCAGAAAGACACTCATAGATTTCATATCTAATCAACAAACTCAACATTGTTAAATTCATACAAAAATATACATAAAAAGGGAGAATGAAGAAAACTCACAATATGACTCCCGACCACGCTCACCCATCACAGTGAAGAAGATTATGTGTCATTGTTTTTTATATTTTTTTTAGAAAACCAATTATATAAGGATCAACTTACATCCAAGTCAATACCTCTGTTCAGTTAATAACATTATAAGCTTATAAATATTATAGATATTATAACATTAAAAAAATGAAATGTTAGGAACTCGACTGTATTGAACTTCAATTAATACATGCACAGTGACTTAGATTGATAAATATGTTTTATGTACCTTATACACCAATGGAAAGATAAATTATCCCTTATGGATAAAACTAGAATGGGTTTCCATCCCCCTTTTTTTCTGCACCGCAAATTAGGAATGTTGAAATATAGGGGGTATGTTCAACTAAAGTGTATTTGTGATCCACAATAAATTTACACCATACATCAAACAAACTTAATTGTTATACTAATAAAGTAAATAATATTATTATGCACAAATATCTATTACTCCATCAAAAATAAAATAAAATGAACTAATATTAAAATGTACACTAAGTAGTAGGCATAGCCACATACTCATATCATGTCATGCAAACTATCCCTATAAGGACAATAACTTTCATTTTTTTTATCAGTGACGTAAAACAGGAACAGTGAACGGTGATGTCAAACAGGAGGAACAATGAACATTGATGTCAAACAAGAACAGGAACAGTGATGTCAAACAGGAACAGAAATAGTGATGTAAAACCGGAACAGTGAATTCAAATAGGAACAGAAACAGTGATGTCAAACCAAAACATGAACAGTAATATCAACATGAACAGTGAACTGTGATGTCAATTCGGTTTTTTTTTTCTTTTCGTTAAAGATTTAAATCAAACCAAGATTTCAAATCGATTTTTCATTAAAGATATAAATCAAACCAACAATGTCAAATCGATTTTTCTTCCATTAAAGATGTAAATCAAAATCAAAATGTCTAGGGAATTTAATTTACATTGAAAAAAATATATATTAAAGAGAGATAGAGTTTTACTCACCAATGTTTTTCTTTGCAAGATCCCAAAGCCCTTCTTTCAGTGCCTCCCACTTTTCAACCTAATTTTTTTTTCTTTTGTGTGTATGCAAAGAAAAAAACAAAAAGGGCTAGGGTTTCTCTTTATAAAGTGGGTGGCTATTCGCCCCCACTGAACTTTCGAAAGCACCCACCCTCTAACCTCACAAAATAAAACTCTAATCATTAGTTTAATAAAAGCCAAAAACCAAGCCCAAATACAATTGAGTAACAACCCATCAACATTAGGGTTTAATTAGAGATATGTACACCTTTTTTTTAGAGTGTGGCTAATTAGTTTACTTAAGGCAAATGTCTTATTTTTTATTTTTTTTGGTTTCCAATTTTTTTGGCTAAACGCACACACTCCTTATTCTATTTAGCAATGGCAAACAAAACCAATATTTTTTTTTTCAATAAATGAGATTACAATATATGCCACAATTAATAAATAATAAATTTTTATATTTATTTAATTAGGTGGGTATTACAGGGTGATTCCAGCTAAGCTTGTTTTTTTTGTTGACGACCCATCGCAACACAAGGTCCATTCTTGATTGTCTGAATCTTTTAGTTGAAGGTCTGCCCTTGGTTCCTCTCCGTCAGTAAACTCGGCGATGAAGTCCGTCAGCACTTGAGCTTTGATGGCAGTTCTTGGGGCATAACTTATGTTAAGCTACCCGAGTTCTACCGACCATTTCACCATTCTGCCAAATAGCTCTGGCTTGTGTTGTATCGTGCAGGGCAGGTGCTTGATCAAAATTGTTATAGAGTGGGCCAAAAAATAAGGCCTCAATTTCCTCGTGGATATGACTAGTGCCAGAGTTGATTTCCCCAAGTCTAGGTAATGTACCTCCACTTCCACGAAAAAATTGCTGGTGTAGTATACTGGGTTTTGGATTCCCCGGTCATCACGCACAAGGGCCGAACTAACAGCATGCTTGGAGACGAACAAGTATAAGTAAAGTGTTTCTCATGTTGCCAATTTTGAGAGCAGTTCGGGGCTTCCCATATACGCCTTCAAATTTTGGAAGTCTTGCTCACACTCTTCATCCCACGAGAATCATTTGCTTCCTCTCAGTATTTTGAAGAAAGGAAGGCATTTGTCGGATGATTTGGATATAAACCTATTGAGCGCTACCACCCTCCCAGTCAGGCTTTGAACGTCTCTGTTGTTGGCGGAGGGTTTCATGTCTAGAAAAGCCTAAATTTTCTTTGGATCAACTTCAATTCCTTTTTGGTTTACTATGTAACCTAGGGATTCCCTTGACTTGAATCCAAACGTACACTTTTGTGGGTTGAGTTTCATTCAATTCCTTTGGAGTTTACTGAATGCTTCGGTGAGGTCTGCTATGTGGTCAGGGTTGCAGAGACTCTTGACCAACATATCATCTATGTAAACCTCCATTTTCTTGCCGATCTGTTCTTTGAACATTCTGTTCACCAGTCGTTGATACGTTGCACTCGCGTTCTTCAAGTTGAACAACATCACCTTGTAGCAATATATTCCCCTCTCAGTTATGAAAGAGGTATTTTCTTGATCTGGAGGGTCCATTAATATCCGGTTGCTGCTCGGGTAGGCGTCCATGAAGCTCAGAAGGTTGTGTCGAGATGTGGCATCCACGATCTGATCGATGCGAGAAAGTGGGAAGTTCTCCTTTGGGCACGCCTTGTTCAAGTCCGTGTAGTCTACGCAGACTCTCCACTTCCCATTCTTCTTTCTCACCAGTACTGTGTTTGCCAGCTAGTCCGGGTATCGTGTTTCCTTGATCATGTATGCGTTGAGTAATTGATGTACCTCCTCGTTGATGATTTTATTTCTTTCAGGTGCCACGGGCCTCTTCTTCTGCCGCATGGTGTTCTTTGTAGGGTCCACCTCTAGGTGATAAGTAATTACTGATGGGTCAAATCCTACCATGTCTTGCAAGGTCCAGGCCAAGACGTCCTAGTTCTACTGTAGAAGCTTTGTCAGCTGCTCCGCTAATTCTTTTCTTAAGTGGGAATCTATTTGAACGACCCTGTTGTTGTGAGGGTTGTCGAGGTAAACCGTGACGATTTCTTCTTCCAGTTGACCAATGTTGGGTCGACCTCTGAGGCTCACTGGAGCTTCATCATCTAAGATTGGTTGCTCTATCCCAATTTTTTTAGCAAAACTAAGAGACATCCTGGCTGCGGGCTTAGTCGTTAGCTGAAAATAATCAGGCTGTTGCGGGGTCACATATTGGCATTATTTGGCAGTTGTTTTGTCGCCTCATGATGCAGTCAATTTACGCTCCTTGCTTGACCTTGACCTGATGACCTACACAAGGAACGTATGTGAGTCATGGACTACCGTTGTGGTGGCTGATGGCACTCCGATGCTAAAGTCAAACAAGGATCTGAGGAAGGCTTAAAGCTGTAACTAGGGAATTTGTAGCGTACCTTTGTTCACCAACCTCATGTCTTATTTATAATGATGGAGTCCTGGTTTGACCAGGCCATCAATGGCGTAGTTTAGAGAAATAAATCTTATTGGAAATCCTTTTTTCTAATTAGGAGTCGTTTGGATGAAGGAAATTTCCCTGTTAGACCTGTGCTCCTAGATACGTAGGAGATAGTTCCCAATTGGAGTGTTATCCATAAATGGAAGTTTTCACGTATGACGTATGCTCTGGTATTTGCTTCCTAGTTGGAGACAAACGCAATAGTTCGAAGTTGATCACGAGATACTTGCCTAAATAGGTCTTACGGTATTGCGGATGGTTGTGAGTTGTACGGGCTTAGCAACAAGCAGTAGTTCGGTTCGACTGGCGGACTGCACTTCGTGGGTTTGATGCCACATGGGTCAATTAGTGCTAGACTGACGCTTGGGCATGTTGTTCCTAGAGATCATCATGCCACGTGTACGGTATCGAAGAGAGGACATTTCAATGTATCATTAGTTGCTCCCCCCGAGTTAGTGGGTCATCGTATCAGTCCACTAAGACACTTCTCGAAAAGATACGCCACTCATGATGATTGAGTATGAATCGTTACTTGAGCGACACATTTCATTAATTAAAGGCGGGAAATCAATCTTTATTTGGATCTTCCTTTTTGCAGAGATTGACTTTTTCACTTTTTCATTTTTAGAGACTTCGCTCTGTTCAACTTTTAATTGAAAGCTTGTTTATATTTTCATAGCTAGCCAAAATCACCTTGACGATGAGCTTCTTGCAAAGGGCCTCCAGATCTTTGAAGATAGGTTAGCCTCCGAATCGAGCCTGGCTGAGATTCAGAAGACATATGGTGTCCCTAAAGACTTGGAATTTTGCGCATTGAGTGATGATCGGACACCGATGTTTTCTCTGGATGGATTTGTTTGTTTGCACCGTGACATGCTTCAGACTGGTGTCAGTTTTCTTGTGATCGATGAGATCTGGGGCTTTCTAGAATTCCTTGGTATCCCCCAGTTGGTACCGAATGGGAATAGGATTATTCTCCTTATTTTGATCAGGGCCAAGGACGCTGGTGTTCGGGTGACTTCCAAGGGTGATTTAGTTGTTAACTTCTCCCCGGCTAAACGATCACGCCGTGTGTAAGATGAAGTCACCAGCTTGCTTCATGAAATTGCCGGATGACTTCAAGCTCTGGCAGAAACACTACTTCTTGGATCCTTCGGATTTGAAGTATCTCAAGTTCAATGGTCGTCCACTTGAGCGGGACTCCATGCTGCTTCGTAAGTATTATTTAATCATTTGATTTCGTTGTGCTGATTGTATGTTGATCGTTGCATGTGTTCTCTACAGGGAGGTTCCCTACTACTCATCTTTCCTTGGATGAGGAAGCTGATACAAAGGCATTCCATGGCATGCCTTGAATGATGGTGGAGGATGTTATCTTTCCTTCCAATTTTAGTCGCAATGGGTTATAGGCCCACTGGCATGTGGCTCCCACTCTTTTCAGAGTGCCGAAGGTTCAGTCCAAAGGTGGTGCTCCTTCCAAGAAGAGGAATGCCTCTAAAGTTAAGGCCCATAGCCTTTCAAACACAAAGGAGATTTCTGAGACGCTTTCTTTTTTCATTGGCTCAAAGAGGTCTCACACTGAGGCTGAGCCTGCTTCCAAACGGTCCGCACTGTTAAGGGACGAGCGTAATTCTGACCTGTCCGCGGAAGCGAAAGTTGTAGCATCTGATTTGGAGAAGGACCACCTGCGGCTAGCAGGGGTTGATGATGGGTCGAAGCTGAGTACCGAGCAGGCTGAAGCCTTTAATAAGAAGCTGATGATGGCTGTTGTAGCGGCTTCTACTAATACAGACCAATCTAGGCCTATTTTACTGGAAGGCTTTGATAAAGATTTGCTTGTGGTCCTCGAGATTAATTGTTCTGCTGGTGGATCGTCTAACAGTGGCCATTGCAGCGTGGACCCTCCTTGCAGTCTGCATTGTCCTCCATCTTGTTCCAGGTCGTATATCGAGATAATGGAGGTTTGATAGACAATTCGCCTGATTTTATCCCTTCAGATTCTACTGAGTCGACTCACAACAATGGGTCTGCTGTTGGTGACAAGGGAAAGGCGGTGGAAGAAAGCCCAGGTGTTGTGAAGACTGCAAAGGGGCGTAATTTTGCATCCAGGGGAGCTTCATCCAGACGTGCGGATGATTATGTTTGCTCCGGATGTAGTAAAATGAGCAACCAAGCTACCACGAGGTTGAGATTGATTATACTTCGAGGAAGCATATCAGCGGACATTATAGCTGCTGGTGAACCGCGATTTGAAACCAGAGAAGGATGCACTGGAGGAGCGTATGGATAAGTGGTTGAAACATCTTATGCTTGGGATGTCGCATCTGAGCTAAGTGGGCGTCGCTGGGATGAAAGTTGAGGCATATCGTGAGAGTGTGTACACCATGAAGCGCGTCTTCCCAAATATGCAAAAGTCATATTCTTATGCACTCTTTGAGATTGAATCACTGAGAAAGCAGCTTGCAGAGAGGAGGCTGAAAAAATCAGTCGTTGACACTGAGACCTAGAGGTTTCATTTAGAAGCCCTTAAATTCGATTTAGCAGAGGCGGTGTCCGCAAGGGATAAATTAGAGAAGAGCTGAACCTGGTCCACCATGATTTAGAAGTTACGTCGAGATGTTACTAATATTTGAACATTGTAACATACTACGGTGCCATTAGTAACTTTAGACAACTGTTACGAAATTTGAAGGTTGTAACACATAGAGGTGTTACTAATGTTTGTAATGCCATGATTTGCAAGATTCTTGTGGTGTTACAAAAATTTTTAGTAGCACAGCTAATGTGTTACAAATTGCCATTTATGGTGTAGTGTAAACTTCTGATTGGAGTAAGCAGCAGGGAGCTGTTGATCACTTATCACTGAGTGTTGACTAAAAAATTATTCAAATAGTAACCTTAAAATAATTTTGTAATGACAAATGTTGCCCCAATATTCTTATAAACAAGTTGGGCTAAATTTTAACGTCACGCCTTCATTCTCTTCACCAAGCATTGTCGTTCTACCTACCTTCACAATGACTCTTCAACAATAAGAAATTTATCTTGTTTCTCCTTCATTTTTGTGTTTCTTTTTCTGTATTTTCCAAACTTTTCTTCATTTCTCCAACTCTCCCTCTCTGTATTTTCCAAGTTTTTTATATATGTATTTTCTATATTCATGTAATGAAAGATATTGTAACATTTCTCTAGGATTTGGATAGTTATTTTTTATTATTTTAAGCACAATATTTATTCAGTTTAGTATGGAAAATTTGTCAAATAGTTCTCAGTCAGTACTTAAAAACAAACACTTTTCAATTTTACATCTTCTAATCAGCAACCCATTCAGAAGCTCATTCAGAACTTGTAACTCAAGTTAGAAGTTTGCTTCTAAGCACTTAAAAAAAAGGCCACTTGAGAGTTTCACATCTGATTCAAAGGTTGATTAGAGGAATTAAAAGAACTATACATGGAGAAGTAGTGAGAGCGCAAATGGTCCACGAATTGGGATTTAAAAATAGGTGGCGACTACACCACACCACCATTTCCTTTCTTTTTCACCATTCTACTCTCTCACATCACCTACTTTCTTTCTTACACTACCATACTTTCTCACACCACCTATATAAGTAAAAACCATCCATTTTTTTCTCTTCACCATTCAAATCGACAATGGTTCCTCCCTCCCCCATTCAAAATTTCTTCCAAATCTCTCCCCACACTCAAATCTCTTGCAAATCTCCTTCCTTTCCCTTGAAAACTCTCATAATCCCCTCAAAGTCGAAACCCTTAAACCCAAACTCAATAAATATGAATAACTTAACATAACAGAGAAACTCAAACTCTAAACAAAAAAAATGCAAATTAGGGTAACTTTCGACCAATTTAAACCCTCAATTGATAATGATTCTGATGCCGGATAGAATAGCGATTATTCTGCAAGCTAGTTCCAACAAATAATTCACAAGGAAAAACACAATAGGATCTCCCAAAACACAGAGATACACCTCTGATGTTCAATTCAAAATTATGCAAATCAAAAGTATCCCGAAAATCAGCCCACAAGCCGGACTTTATAGCTAAAATTCGCCATTATTAGAATTTTACTAAAAATAGCAAAATCCCAGAAATATGTAATAAAAGAAATAATCTTCCAAAAATCTGGCCCAAATCGGGTTTAGACCATAAGAGGAAAAAAATTACTAAAATTGTTGATTCGGAAGGGAAAATAATATATTTTGACCTCGGAAAATATGTGCACCCTCGTGGGTGCCGAGAAAAGCTTTCCGAATTGGGGTCATATGTGCAGTTCTGATACCCGTAGCCAAAGTTATGGCCAAAATACCGAAACGCACCCAAAATTGCCCTAATTAGGAAAAGATCACGACTATCTGCTATCTTTGCGTTGATCTGCCAACTCAAGGTATCTCAGTTCCAACAACGTGCTATCTGACAACTCAGCATCATCTGACTCGGATCCTCCTGCATCAGATTCTCAACCTCATCAAAACACAAATATTGTAGCATTCTTAGTTATCTAATAAACACAACTTGAATCACTTGAAAATATTTTGAAATGAGCAAGTTATGGCCATTTTACTGAAGTCGCGCAAACTTGTCTCGCAATGAAAACGGGATAGTGTTTATGAATTTCGGCCAACTTATGTGCTTGATTGAGACCGATTCTCAAGTTGATCAAAGCACAAATATTGTAGTACTCTTAGTTATCTAATAAACACAACTTGAATCAATTAAAAATGTTTTGAAATGAGAAAGTTATGGTCATTTTACTAAAGTCGCGCAAATTTGTATGGAATAAAAACAGGATAGTGTTCCTGACTTTCGGCCAACTTATGTGCTCGATTGAGATCGATTCTCAAGTTGTTCGAAACAGAAACGTTGTAGTATTCTAAGTTATCTAATAAACACAACTTGAATCACTGAAACATGTTTTGAAATGAGCAAGTTATGGACATTTTACTAAAGTCGCGTAATCTGTCTGAAAAAATTTATGTTCGCAGAGTGCACTACGAGGTATCTGAGATACGTGCAATGCGGGTTATCTGGAGTGCATTTTGCGTAAAGAAATTTTCTTCGGACAGATTGTGCGACTTTAGTAAAATGACCATAACTTGCTCATTTCAAAACATTTTCAAGTAATTCAAGTTGTGTTTATTAGATAACTGAGAGTACTACAACTTTTATGTTTGATCAACTTGAGAATAAGTCTCGATCGAGCACATAAGTTGGCCAAAAGTCGTGAACACTATCCCATTTTTATAGCGAGACAAATTTGCGCAACTTTAGTAAAATGACCATAACTTGCTCATTTCAAAGCATTTTCAAATGATTCAAGTTGTGTTTATTAGATAAGTAAAATTAATACAATATTTGCGTTTTGATAAACTTGATAATCGGTCTTGATCGAGCACATAAGTTGGATGAACGTCAGGAACACAATCCCGTTTTCATTGCGAGTCAGATTTGCGCGACTTTAGTAAAATGACCATAACTTGCTCATTTCAAAACATTTTCAATTGATTCAAGTTTTGTTTATTAGATAACTAAAAGTACTACCATATTTGTGTTTTGTTGATGTTGAGAATCGATCTCAATTGAGGGTTTAAATTGATCGAAAGTTACCCTGTTTTGCATTTTTTTTCATTTTGAGTTTGGGTTTCTTTGTAATGTTAAGTTATGCATATTTATTGAGTTTGCATTTAAAGGTTTCAACTTTGAGGGGATTTTGAGAGTTTTTTTTAGGGAGAGGGAGGATATTTGCAAGAGATTTGAGTGTGAGGAGAGATTTGAAAAAGATTTCGAATGGGGGAGGGACGAACTATTGTCGATTTGAATGGTGAGGAAAAAAATGGATGGTTTTTTGTTTATATAGGTGGTGTGAGAAAGTAAAATAAAAAAACTCAATGGTGGTGTGAGAAAGAGGATATAGTGGTGTGTTGTAGTCGCTGCCTTAAAAAAAATGGGGATGGAAGCTTCCATCCGTCATTTGCGGTTCAACAATTTCAAACACAAACCCCATTGATGTAACCACTATAATTAACAATGAGAGCGACATTTCAATGCACTGGTTCCAATATAGTTCTGAAGATGGTGAGGATGATGAAGTGTTTGACAATATGAAGAAATCTGTAAATAGATCAAGCATAAGAAATTGAAGGAAACTTAGAAAGTAATCAACATCAAGAGGAAAAAGATATATGAAGGAAGCAAAGGGTGTTGATCGATAAACTCTAACCACAAAGCAATTCACTCAAAATATTTTCCTTGATCATATTCAAAGCAAGTTGTTGGCTTATATAAGCCTTACAAAGAGATAACATTGAAACAAACAACCCACGTTTTATGTGGTAAAATAGCTAAGGAAATGGTCAGACTCTACCTACATGTCCCAAATAATAGGGATTATTAACTAAATGAAGTTTGACAACTTCAACTATAACTCTAACAACCCCAACAATTCCTCCCCTAAACTGATTGCAGTAATGTTTTCAGTTTACTCCTAGTACCACACACACACCCAGTAACTCACAAAACTTCAAGAACACATCCAACTTAAGTGGTTTTGTCATAATGTCTGCAACTTGTTATTATGTGCCACAATGCTTCAGCTCAACAACTCCATCCCTGGTCAAATCATGCAAGAAATGAAATCTTACGTCAATGTGTTTGTTGAGTCCGTGCATGACTAGGTTCTTGGATAGCTTAACGGTAGAACTGTTGTCACATAACACAGTGGTACACTTGCCTTGATAATGACCAAGCTTCTCCAATACTCTCCTCATCCACACCCTTGACAAGCACAAGAAGCAGCTGCCACAAACTCTGCTTCAGTAGTAGACAAAGTAACCACATGCTGCATTTTAGAGGACCATTACACAACTATTTCACTCAGTAGAAACACATAACCAGAAGTACTTTTCCTATCATCTACATCTTCTGCATAATCACTGTCTGTATATGCCATCAAATCTCTTTACCCTCCTTTCGATAAAAGAATCCCAAATCCACAGTACCTTTCAAGTATCTTAACACCCTTTTTGCAGCTTGCAAATGCAACTCAGTTGGAATTGCCATGAATCTGTTAATGAGACATACCACATACATCAAGTCCGACCTTGTTGCATTTAGATACATAAGAATTCCGACCAATTGTTTGTACATGGTAGCATTCACCTTGGCTCCTTCATCATCCTTTATTAGTCTAACGCCAGGAACAATGGGATTATTCACACTATTACTCTTTTCCTTCCTAAACCTCTCCAAATCTTCTTTTGCATACTTTCTTTGACTAATATAAATGCCTTTAGACTTTTGTAAAACCTCCACACCGAGAAAATATTTCATCTTTCTCATATCAGTCATATCAAATTCAAGTTTCATAGAATTCTTGAACTTAACAAACATACTCTCATCATTACCAGTAAAAATTAGATCACCAACATATAAGCTAACGATCAAGATTTTACCTCCATCTCTAGTTTTTATGAATAAGGTGTGTTCACAGCTGCACCTCTCAAATCCTTCTTTGACAAAGTATGCTTTAATCCGGCTGTACCATGCACGAGGGGCTTGTTTAAGGCCATACAATGCCTTTTTCAATTTGTACACCTTATGCTCTTTACCTTTCTTCTCATAACCCTGTGGTTGCTCGACAAACACTGCTTCATTTAATTCTCCATGCAAGAAAGCACTTTTGACATCAAGTTGATACACACTCCAACCATTTCGAGCTGCTAAAGTAATTACCATTTGAATCATATTCCACCTAGCCACAGGCGCAAACACCTCAGTATAATCTATGCCATGCTGTTGTGCATACCCTTTTGCTACCGGCCGAGCCTTACACTTGTCAACCTCACCATTTTTGTTGAGTTTAGTTTTGAAAGCCCACTTTACTCAAATCTTTTTCATTCCTTTAGGAAAATTTGCCATCTCCCAAGTCCCATTCCTTTCGATCGTTTCTATCTCCAAGTCCATTGTAGCTCTCTACTTGGAACTCTGAACAGCTTCTTCAAAGGTAGTCGGATCTGCAATTGAGGTAAACGAAACTACGATGAGTTGCAAAGCAGTTTGTTAGCACATGAGCAGAGGATGAACGGGCATGGAAGAGATGAGCAGGCATTAAAGGTGACCTACGATGATAGATTTGGTGGAAAAGGAGGTGGTCGAAGTCATGGAGCTTTTCAAGGAAGAGGTAGACAAGCATTCAACAAAGCTATAGTTGAGTGTTATAAGTGTCATCAATTAGGGCATTATCAATATGAGTGCCCTCAATGGGGGAATGAAGCGAATTATTCTGAGCTTGAGGAGAAAGAAGAGATGTTGTTGATGTCATATGTGGAGCTTAATCAATCAAGGAGAGAAGATGTTTGGTTCCTTGACTCAGGGAGTAGCAATCATAAGTGTGCAAATAAGCAAAGGTTCTCGAATTTTGATGAGGAATTCTGGCAATCTGTGAAGCTCGGGAATAATTCCAAGATGGTTGTGTTGGGAAAGGGTAACATTAGGTTACAAATTGCTGGAATCACTCAGGTAATCACTGATGTTTTCTATATACCTGAGTTGAGAAATAATTTATTAAGTATTGGACAATTGCAAGAAAGAGGTGGAGCTATTGTGATACAACATAGAGTATGTCGAGTCTATCATCCCAAGAAAGGGCTTATTATGCAAACATCAATGTGTGCAAACATGATGTTCATATTGCTTGCAAAAGTTCTGCCAAAACCTCCCACTTGTTTCCAAACAACTCTTGAAGACAACACTCACCTATGGCATTGCAAATATGGGCACCTAAGTTTCAAGGGTCTGAGAACATTGCAGTATAAGCAAATAGTGAGAGGGTTACACAGTTGAAGGCACCATCTAGAGTATGCATTGATTGCATGGTGGGAAGCAACATGAGGATGCAATTCCAAAGAGAAGTTTATGGAGAGCATCACAAAGACTGCAGTTGGTACATGCTAACATTTGCGGATCCATCAAACCTGTTTCTAACAGTAAGAAAGGGTATTTCATAAGTTTTATTGATGATTACAGCCATAAGGTGTGGATATACTTTCTTGCTGAGAAATTTGAAGCCTTTAGTATCTTCAAGAATTATAAAAACCTTGTTGAGAAAGAGACAAGAGCTTTTATTCGTTGTCTGCGCATAGATAGGGGTGGAGAGTTCACATCTCTTGAGCTCAATGCCTTTTGCAAAGCTAATGATATTAGCAAGCAGCTCACTGCAGCCTATACTCCCCAACAAAACGGCGTAGCTGAGTGCAAGAACAAGACAATCATGAACATGGTTAGAAGCATGTTATCGGAGAAGCAAGTTCCAAAGAATTTCTAGCCGGAAGCAGTAAACTGGACAACGCATGTGCTCAATAGAAGTCCTACATTGGCAGTGAAAGATATGACTCTCGAAGAAGCTTGGAGTGGTGTTAAACCCAATGTTGACTATTTGCGGGTTTTTGGATGCATTGGCCATGTTCATGTGCCAGACAGTAAGAGAAAGAAGTTGGATGAGAAGAGTTTTCAGTATGTGCTGCTAGGGATGAGTGAAGAGTCTAAAGCATATAAACTTTATGATCCAGCGTCCAAGAAGATAGTTGTAAGCAAAGATGTGTTTTTTTGAAAACAATGAGTGTTGTAATTGGGGGAGGAGTAATGAAGAAGCAAGACTTGATGTTCTTGAGTGGGGAGATAGTAATGAAGAAGGAAGTGAATATGATCAAAGTGAAGAAGAATCTGAAGAGGAAGTGAAAGTTAAAGAAGTGACGTTGTACATAATAACGATTATCCTGCAGGCTAGTTCAACAGACAATTCACAAGGAAAAAATACAAGAGATTCACCCAAAACATAGAGAAACAACTATGTTGTTCAATTAAAATTGTTCAAATAAAAAGTATATTTAAATCAGCCCACAAGCCGGGCTTTATAGCTAAAACTCGTCATTATTAGAATTTTACCAAAAATAGCAAAATCCCAATAATTATGCTAAAACGAAATACGTAATAAAAGAAATAATCTGCCAAAAATTTGGCCCAAATCGGGTTCAGAATTACTTCCTAAACTAGTAATGAAATATTAATATAAAAGGGAAAAAACTACTAAAATTGTGGATTCGGAAGGGGAAACAGTGGCTTTTGGTCTCGAAAAGATGTGCAACAAATGTTGCTCAATGGCTACGACGTGTGCACCGAAAATAGCTTTCCGAATTGTGGTCATATGCGCGATTCTGATACCCGTAGCCAAAGTTATGGCCAAAATACCGAAACGCACCCAAAACTGCCCCAATTAAGAAAAGGTCACAATTTCCTACTATCTTTGCGCTGATCTGCCAACTCATGGTGTCTCAGCGCCAACAACGTGCTATCTGACAACTCAGCATCATCTGACTCGGATCCTCCTGCATCAGTCGCCCCGGGTTGGAAAGAACTCGTCCTCGAGTTCACAATAGCTTCATCAGAATCCACAAAACAAGGACTCGGGTGCTCAGGAGGAAGCCCAGAAGGAAGATCCTCTGGCATCAGGTCAGAAAACTCTGCTAGCAGTTGCTGCACCTCTGCTGGTAAATCTGGATTCACGTCTGCAACACTATTCCCATAAGGTAGCAGAGCATAGACCACGTCTCCACGCTCAATCTCACCAAAAAATCTGGACATAGAAAGCAATTTAGTATTATTGGCTACCGGGTAGGAGTGGTCCTTTCCCTACGAGGTGCCAACACAATCTTCTTCCTTTTGATGCTAAGGGAATATGTATTTTTCCGCCCATCATGAATAACACTGTGATCATAATGCCAAGGCCTGCCTAACAATACATGACAAACATCTATAGACACAACATCACATCAAGCATTATCAAAATATTTCCTGCCGATCGAAAAAGACACTAGGCATCACCTATCTACTGTTACCTCACTGCCTTTATTCAGCAACGACAATTTGTACGGCTTGGGATGATGATCTGTCTTCAACTGCAATTTCTAGACACTACGTTCTCACAACTGCCACTGTCAATGATCATCTTGTAGACTTTATCTACAACTGTGCAGGTCATGCGGAAAATATTGGTTCTCAACCAATCATCCTCTGAATCACCCTTTGGAGTCAGTAGACTCTTACGAACAATCAAAGTCTCATGGCCATCTCCATACAACACATATCCATCTTCATCATCATCATACACAGGCTCTCCAAGTTCCTCAGTGTCGTCTACCGCATCTTCCTCAATCAAGAGATTGTTACCTTTCTGAATAGCAGGCTTCCTGCACTCAGTCGCTATATGTCCTTGTTCACCACATCTAAAACATCTAATATTTGAGTTAGAATTAACTTGCGGTGGCTGCTGAGCAGGACAGGATTCTTGAGGGCGAACTGGCCGACTGCTTTGGTCACTGCTGATCATAGGCCTCTTGTTCTGTTGTTTTTCCACAGAAAGTGCACGATGGTATGCTTCAGAGACAGTCCACAGCGAGTGAATGTTGAGGACATCCTGCAGGGGCTGTCGTAATCCCCCCAAATATTGTGCCACCATCTGCTCCTCCGTCTCAGATAAGTCATTCTGGGCCATCAATTGATAAAAATCCTTCGAGTAATCTTCAACCGATCGCGTGCCTTGCCTCAACGAGTGAAGTCACTGAAACAAGGTTTGAGTGTAGCCGAAAGGAAAGAAGTGATCCTTCATCTTCTTTTTCATCCTCTCCCAATCAGTGATCTTGGCCTTGCCCTGCCTGTCCCGTGATCGCCTCAACTGCTCCCATCACGCAGATTCTCTGCCTTTGAGTTTGATGGCGACCAATTTCACTTTGACACGATCTGGAACTTCTTTATACTAAAAAATACGCTTTACTTCATTCAACCAATCAACGAATCCTTAGGCCTATAACGTACCAGAAAACTCAGGCAAATCCACTCTGAAGCCGAGGTCTCCATAATGATCCTCTCGACCACGGTGTTCCCAGAATCGAACACGATTGTGACACAGGTTTTCAAAACTGGAATCAAAATCGTGATCTTCCATCTCACGATCTTCGAAATCCTGCACCGTTAGACGTTGGGTTAACTCTGCAACTTGCCTTTGTAAATCCTCAATCATCACATCCTAAATGCTACGATCACGGTTTGGGGCTTCCTCGTTTGGAACCTGCCCACGACGACCACGACCACCAGCCATAGAAACTAATGAAATCTCACCCCATGAAAATGTTGAAGCTCTGATACCAACTGACGCTGGACAAAATAACGATTATCCTGCAAGCTAGTTCAACAGACACAAGGAAAAGATATAAGAGATTCACCCAAAACATAGAGAAACAACTCTGTTGTTCAATTAAAATTATTCAAATCAAAAATATCTCTAAATTAGCCCACAAACCGGGCTTTATAGCTAAAACTCGTCATTAATAAAATTTTACCAAAAATAGGAAAATTCCAATAATCATGCTAAAACGAAATACGTAATAAAAGAAATAATCTGCCAAGAATCTAGCCCAAATCGGGTTCAAAATCACTTCCTAAACTAATAATGAAATATTACTATAAAAGGGAAAAACTACTAAAATTGTGGACTTGGAAGGGGAAATAGTGGATTTTGGTCTCGAAAAGATGTGCAACGAGCAGAGCTCATTGGCTACGACATGCACGCCGAAAAGAGCTTTCCGAATTGGGGTCATATGCGCGATTCTGATATCCGTAGCCAAAGTTTTGGCAAAAATACCGAAACGCACCCACAACTGTCCCAATTAAGAAAAGATCATGATTTCCTGCTATCTTTGGGCTGATCTGCCAACTCATGGTATCTCAACGCCAACAACGTGCTATCTGACAACTCATCATCATCTGACTCGGATCCTCTTGCATCAAGAAGAAGGAGGAGAGGATAGCTTACCCTCAAGTGAGTCACCTGGAAAGAATTTTCTAACATCTGAAGAATTTTCAAGTCTTTCAGCTTCTGGTCTCCAAGTGATTTTCGTTGTGCTTCAGTAAGCTCCACTCCTTCTGCTGCAGCAGGGATTCCATTCTCCACCAAACTCCAATACTCCTTCGAATGAAGAAAATTTTCCATAAGCATGGACCAATGATCGTAATGGCCATCAAACTTAGGAATTGCAGGTTGAAGGAAGTTATTTTCAAGTTCCATACTTCGATTCTCTCTCTTCTTAAGACACTGCGATTTCTTTTATTTATCAATCAGGCCCCGTGATGGTGCTTTGATACCAGATTGTTGATAAACTCTAAGCACAAAGCAATTCACTCAAAATATCTTCCTTGATCATATTCAAAGCAAGTTGTTGGCTTATATACGCCTTGCAAAGAGATAACATTGAAACAAACAACCCACGTTTTAAGTGGTAAAATAGCTAAGGAAATGGTCAGACTCTACCTACATGTCCCAAATAATAGGGATTATTAACTGAATGAAGTTTGACAACTTCAACTAGGGGTGGACATCCCATCCCGCGATCCCGTTCCTGTCCCGATCCCGTCCCGTACCGTCCCGGTTTTTTCGGGTCTTAATGGGATTGAATAATTCCATCCCGATCCCATCCTGTCCCGATCTAGAATGGGATGGGATGGGATGAAGATTTTCAATCCCGCCAATCCTGTTCCGAGCTAATTTTTCAATAATTATTATTAATATTTGTTGCACACACTACTAGGTTGTCCACTAAGGTTAGCACTTGTTAGCACTAAGCCACATTAGATTCACGAGCTTCGGATAATATATCATCTGCCTTTTCTTCAACCATTTCTCTATTTGCAAGGATAATTGACCTCCCATACAACTTTTCCTGCAAAATCACCTCAAATTAGAAGTTGTTATATCGTTGATTTTCATCAGATGAAATAATGGAGAAGAAGGGATAGATCTTATTAATTACCAAAGACGAAAGGCCATTGGATGAGAGGCCAAAGGAAAGAAGAGAAGTGTAGGCTTCAATGTACACTTTATCACATTTCTTCACTGTTTCTAGTCCTTTAAGTGTTATATCTTTCTCATCTCCAAGACCCAAACCAATTATGTACAACATATTTCCTCTATCTCTATATATCTCTGTATGGATCTCTTTTACACCTGTATTTTGCTTGTAAGTGTCAGTGGGAGAGACAAAGAAAGAATCACAAGTTAATGTCGAGCCAACTCTGCTATAAAACGGCTTTTAATGTGACAAAACAAAACAAAGGAACGCTAACTAAAGGGCAGCACCATCTATTGCATGCTTGAAGTTTGCAAAATGCCATAATAATGAGAGACTACCATAAATCCCACATTAAACTTTCTTCTTTTTCTATGGAGAGTATATATTCTGAGAACATAGGAAAATCTTAAAATATTTATTCCTGCAGTAATTTATAGTTTTATACATATTAGATTATCAAAAAACTTGATCAATAAATAAAGCACGCTGATCCCGTCCCGTCCCATCCCGTCCCGAACCCGTTTGGGATGGGACGAGGTCGGGATGGGGTCTATCCCATCCCGATCCCGTATGAATGGGACGGGATAGGGATGGGTCTATCTTATCCCATGCCGTCCCGTGTCCACCCCTAACTTCAACTATAACTCTAACAGCCCCAACAAAGGGAACATACAAAAATCAATGGTAGGATTTATTCAGGTTGACAATACTCAAAACAGGAAGGTATTTGAATGAAGGAATTAATAATACAATGGTTGATTTCCTAACTCAATTGGAGGAGAAACATCATACATATACATGACCCACTAAGGTTCTCGCTCTATCTTTGAAGATCTCTTGAAGGTGATACATGACTATGACAATGGGTTCGAAATAAGTAATGACATGGCATGGATGTATTAAAGGAAGGTTTCACAAACCTAAAAGAGTTTTATTGAAGTATGAACTAAATGCTACAGGTATCCTACAGAACACTAGCACAAATTTTGCAGTTTGAAGATATCACAAGTCAGTAGCCAAAGAGACGGACTTCGTGTATTAACTTGGTGCAAGAATTGCCTTTCAAAAAAAAAAAAGAACTTGGTGCAAGTAGGCCAACACCAAATTCGCGGGTAATTAGCCAAGTTCTAAAGTTTGAAAGCATCA
The DNA here is from genome assembly GCA_963556465.1 of Berberis vulgaris. Taxonomy (NCBI): domain Eukaryota; kingdom Viridiplantae; phylum Streptophyta; class Magnoliopsida; order Ranunculales; family Berberidaceae; genus Berberis; species Berberis vulgaris. The sequence goes on along the minus strand of OY747135.1, from coordinate 58,908,519 downwards.
TGCACTTTGGATTCTTAGGGAGTAAGGCTCTATGATATCTCTGTGATGTGTCCCTTATGTTTTTCCATATAAGTTAGTAAATTGGTCAGCTCTGCCAAACTTCCTTCCCCAATGTAGTTAAAATTTTTTTTTTGTAAATTTACAATTTTATAAGGCTTCAGGAATCTTCTTAAACATTGTCAAACAATGGTGACAAACTTTGCCTTCATATTTCATATTTCCTTTTCTTCCTATGACCATTTGTGTGTTTATTTACAAGTACCTCGAATTTTGTTAGCATGCCTCGATATGCCCATAAGAAAGCTCAAAAGATATGGTTTATTAACTCAGACAAAACCTAGTGGAGAACTCCAGATATGGGTTATTCACTCAGAGAAAGCCCACTAGGCATGGAGTTCTCGGTATAATCCATAGCGGTCCATAATTGGTAACTAAAAAAATGTTCTGATAATTCTAACATGTGATGATGGATGATCAGAGGAAATTCTACATTAAAAGCATGATAGCTAGCTGGTGTTACGAAAATATATTAATAACAACTAGTTCCATCTTCAGAAAAATCGAACAAAAGCACACTATATATACATAAGTCAGAGAACCCTCAAGGGAAGCAATCCATCTCTAGTACTTGCATCATTTCGAGCATCACATTAGTTTGAGCATCAAAGTATTTTTTTGGAGGTACCCCAGTCTTGTTCCAGTGAGCCAGATCTTCAAAAAAAGTTTCGCCGACAACCAATCCAATCCGTCGGATCTCGTGATCCTGTTTATCATCAGAGGAGTCTTGGGTAAAATTTACCCCAACACCATTCTTCTAATAGGCCAAAAGAGAAATCAAAGACTTTTCCTCCTTCGGAAGGTCAATTTGTAAATGTCATGATGATACTCCTGGACCTAGCTGGTAGTATGTATATGTTGTACTTACTTTGACTTTTGACATACACGGGTCATCAACTCATCACAAATAATTATTCAACAATTCTAAAAATATCCCATGGGGTTTTACACAAGCTTCAGATTGGTCTGCAATTTGGAGTTTCTGATAGTAATTTTCACTAACCAAAACAATGCACAAGAGGCGGCTCCATAACCTGTAATGCTAAAGTCAGATGTAACACACACAATAAGAAGTAACATGGAAAGTATAGATCTAAGATTTTTTTTTTTTTTTTTGATAAAAGTATAGATCTAAGGTCTCAGTGTAGATATATCAAACTGATCCCTTCAAGTGTATAACCGTACCCTGTATTTTTAATGTGTATTCTTGAATGAGATCTTCATGATATTCCCTTGAACCAGGCTTTGCTTCACGAGATTCTAGGCTAATCTTCTCTGAAATATCTCTCTACAGTCTAACATTTATTCAGACATCCTTTAACCAACTAAAAAGCTTAATTGGAAAATGTCATAGTTGGAGTTGGAGACCTTCTGCCCCATATATGGGATGTAGCCTTCTTCCTTTCATGTGAAGATAGAGTGTTTCAACACCTTCTGTCCCATATGCGACACATTCTTCATGCAATATGTACACCCTGCCAAGTACCTTGCACAATTTAATTAAAATGCCTCTAGAAAACAAACAAGCCAAGAATACTTACTAAACATATCAGCAGGAAGTTAAAATTCATATCTTTGTAGTAATATTCCGTTGAATGTGTGAAGCCAGTAACAATTATGCACGAAGTCAAAAACATATGAGTGACGTGCGCATACGTTTGAAAATTGTGCACGAAGTCAAAAACTAGTTCTTCAACTTTGGAAATTGTGTGAAGCCTCTGTCAATTATTATGTCGTATTTTCATTTATAAAAACTAGTTCTTCAACTTTGGTAATGCCTATGTGCAAATTATAAAAAAGAAATAAATATTTTAATCTTCGTATATTTTAACATCCTACAATGTTATTTTAATATCAATATTTTATTATGTGAGTGATTCTTATGTAATATGAGGTTTGTATCACAATACGAGTTATGTGAAACTTTTTATGTAGTATTTAAGAGTTTAAAATGCATAACTTATATTATTAAATGCAAAATCACAACTGAAATTTATACAAACCGAAATATTTCTTAATATCTGTGGATCGAAATCAATTCGAAAAACGAAAATTTCTCATAATTGAGATTGGGTTGTATTGATCCAAAATTAAGAAAATTCCTCATAATATTATTTAAAAAAATTATGTTTAGATATGTTTTGTAAACCATGTGACAAGAGGTTTGATTTTTTCTTTAAATGGTAACCTGTAATTTGTTTTCATATTTAGTAATTGACTGATCTATTTGGGGAGTGTCGAAGGCACGACCCAATGACCAGAGTGGCATGACGAAGGCACGTTGGCACGGGTACACACTATGTGAAAAGTGTATAGGCATGTCGTAGGCACGACTTGTACTAGTCTCTTTTATAACGAAATTTTGAATTAGCTACGGTGAAGCTACTGCTCTAGGCCATCATGTCGCAAATTTGTTTTCCAAATTGCCCCTCCTCATTAGCTTTAACTATGAATATGCCCCTCAGCTGTCTGACATGGTACCAGTACACCAAATTGACATATTTGTAACAACTCTTAAAACAGTAACACTTTTGAACTGTAACAATCCACCAAACAATTTCAATTCAAAACTAAATTTAGTAAAAAAAATGAAAAACAGTTACACAAAAAAAGTGATTCAATAAATTGGATCACCGTGAATAGTATCACTTGTAGCACCATACTCTTCATGGTGATACAATTATTGTATCATTTTGTTTGTGAAAATGTGTAAAATTGTTTGGTGGACTGTTAAAGTTCAAAAGTGTTATTATTTTAGAGTTATTACAAAAATATCAATTTAATGTAGTGTATCCTCCCCATGCATGCTGGTGTAAAGCTGGTATCATTCTCACTTAAATATCTCTGTATGTGTGTCAAGTGTAACCAATCTCCCAAAAATGTCATTAAAGTGTATTAAAGTTAGTAAACTAATAATTAAGATAAAATAAACAAGGGGTAAGTTGGACTAAACAGTGTTACCAATTTCTCGATAATTTAGATTTCCAATTTCTCGATACTTTGGATTTTCAATTTCACTTTCTCAAATTTATTTTGTTTCTAATTAAATTATAATCTGTAATAGTGTTCGATAATTCTAAAAATCCAGAATATTAAGGGAGAATTTTAATAGTGTGATAATAATTATAGGACAACCTTCCATATTATTTTTAATGAGTTGGGGATTTGGAATTATTAGATGCTCTCATAATATGATATTAGTGTTATATTAATTATTTTGTTTTATTACACTAATTTATAGAAAGTTATTTTCCACATCATAACAATAGTTTACCTCTTCTCCTTCTTCCGGAAACTGTTGTTCTCTTCCACTTTTCTTTGCCAAATTATACTCCATCTTTTCTCTCCAAACGAACAAAACTTATTATACATACTTCAATTATGTTTAATTTGTCTCTTCAAGTTCCAAATCTTTTACACTTCATATCTTTCCAAGTTCCGTTCTCTGGTGGTGTAACGAAATCTTTGATTTTCGTTAGGATGAAGCATATACTTCATCAAACTAAATAGCTCCTCAAGTCTTATCCGTTCCACTAGCACTGCCAAGAATTTCCATTCTGATAATGTCTTAGCTAGCATTTGTTTTGTTTTTAATTCTAATAATAAAACTCTTTTGAATAAGAAGAAAACCACTTTCACTAGATGAGCGTGTTCCTTTTTTTAATCAGAAAATTTTTCAGAACACATTCTGAATTAATAAAAGCGCATGTTCTGAGTGGAAGAAATATTGTTTGTCACAAAATTATATAGTTGTTAATAATGTAGAATCTTTATAGTTCACATCCAATGTTTCTTCTCTGAGAGTTATCACCGTATTTGAGGGGGCATGTAGCCATGGTTTTTTGTATGGTTTTAGTTTCTTCTTCCATCCCAGCATAACATGGCTAATTAAAAAAATTTACATTTTGCCACCATTGTTATATCACTGTAGCTTGAGCTGATCATTACTATACAGCATTAAGTTGAGAATGAGGGGGTCCTTTAGCCATGGTCTTGTAGATTGTTTTCATGGCCTTTAGTTATAATCCATAATCTCCCGTTCTTGAGTTTTCATTGGTGACACTCGAGAATATTGTAACTTTGTTATGCTAAAACGAAATGATTAGAGGCTTTATACAGGTTTCATTGAGGAATTTTAAAGAGTAGGAAAAAAATAAACACTTGCGGCCGGCTTGAAATATATTGAATACATTACATATATACTAGATTTTTTGCTTCAATGTTGAACATCTTTTATTTATAATACATAATCAATGTCCATCTCTAAAACACTCATTTTTGTTGTTTTCTTTTCTAAAACATTGGCCTCTAAATGGACTCTAACTAATTAGTAGCTGCCAACTCTCTAGACTATTGTAGGAGGAGAAGAGTGATCTCTTCTCTTCCCCAAATTTCTTAACCGAATATGAACCATCAAAACAGCAGCAATCAAATCCACAGACTGCAAAGGTGTGAGTACCTGAAGAACATCTCTCAAAGCTTTCAATCTAACACAATCAGCAGTCTTCATAATCTTCTCCAAACTCTCCAACAAAGTGTTCACAGCCACCTCTACCAACCCTTTGACTTCTTCAGAGATCTCAACATGTTGATCTCTCACATGGCTAGTAAGCTTAGCCAACTCCACCATCCTTCTATCTGCCATGGAAACTTGTTTTCTCTCCATCTCCCTCTCCACCTTCCCTTCCTCCTGACTCGTCCGCGCCTTCAACTGTTCGATCTTCTTCAACTGATCTTCAGTCAGGGAAATTGGACTCGAGACCAGTTGATGAGCTTCTCTTTCTCTTAGTGAGTGAATGAGATGGAAAAGCATACATGGTTTCCACCCTGTTATCCAAACGTGAGCATTCTCCAAAGGGGTTAACCATGGCTGTGTAAAGAACCCAAGAACATCGTCGTGGGCTGCCGCCCATTTCATTGTATAGTACTCCTTGTAAAGGTTCATCACCTTAGAAACTAGTAACCTTTGCTCTTCTTCATGAGAGGAGTCTCTTGGAACAGTGAGGAGTTGTTGAAGATTTGTTTCTAGTTGGTGCATCCACCTCTCAAAATACTCTGAGAACCTCTTTTGCACTTGCCCTCCTCTTTGGTTTTCCATCATAATTCTCTCTGTGTGCGAGTGTTGTGTATGTTTGTATAGGACGAGTCTAGAAACAATGGGTGGTATTTATGGAGGAGATATTGTGTTGGTGTTTGGGAACAGAAGAGAAGGACCAGGTGGAAGATATTTGACGAGTATAGAGTTGCGTGGCTTATTGCATGAGCTTACGCGGATGACAACGCAAGCAAGCAAACCAGACAGGAGGATGTTCTGAAAGCAGCTGTCATCGACTGAATGACTATATAATACCGAAGAGGACCAAAGTCTCTCTTTTCTTTTTGAACCCCGTCTAAGTGTCGAGGAAAACAGCTTGGAAAACAGCCAGGGACCCCACAGGGAGGGGGGGTGGACGATCCCCTCAGGATGCGCGCTTGACTTTTCAATGCACGATGGTTTTTAGGGTTTTTAATTTGAGCTTTTAAGGTTTTTAATTTGCTCTTTATTCATAATCTTTCAATTTAAATACGAGTCTTTTAGTTTTCTTTTAGGATTAAACTTTATTTTTCCTTTTAGGAATAGATTGTTTGTTATTTTAGTAATTGATTCTACTTTTTCTTTTAGGAATATGCTACTTATTATTATTCAAGTTATTTGAGCACTATAAATAGAACTCTTCCTCAATATTGTAGGATATTTTTTGATTTGATAATTTTAATTGAACATTAGAGTATTTCTCTGTGTTTTGGGTAATCTTCTTGTGTTCTTCCCTGTGAATTGTCTGTTAAAACTAGCATGCAGGATAATCGCTATTTTTCCCGGCGTCAGTTGGTATCAGAGCTTCAGCATCTTCTTGGGGTGAGATTTCATCAGTATTTATGGCTGCTGGTCGTGGTTGTCGCGGGCAGGTTCCTAACGAGAAAACCCCAAACCGTGATCCTAGCGTCCAAATGTGATGATTGAGGATTTACAAAGGCAAGTTGCATAGTTAATCTGGCGTCTAACGGCGCAAGATTTCGATGATCGTGAGATGGAAGATCACGATTCTGATTCCAGTTTCGAAAATCCGTATCACAATCATGCTCGATTCTGGGAGAACGATCACGAGACAGGCAGGGCAAGGCCAAGATCACTGATTGGGAGAAATGAAGAAGAAGATAAAGGGTCACTTCCTTCATTTCAGCTACACTCAGACCTTATTACAGCGACTTTACTCATTGAGGCAAGGCACAAGATCGGTTGATGATTACACAGAGAAGTTCTATCAATTGGTAGCCCTGAATGACTTATCTGAGACGGAAGAGCAAATGGTGGCAGGGTATTTGGAGGGATTACGGCAGCCCCTGCAGGATGTCCTCAGTCTTCACTCGCTATGGACCATCTCTGAAGCATACCAGCGTTCACTTGCTGTGGAAAAACAGCAGAACAGAAGGCCTATGATCAGCAATGACCAAAGCAGTCGGCCAGTTCGCCCTCAAGGATCCCGTACTGCTCAGCAGCCACCGCAGGTTAATTTTAACTCAAATATTAGATGCTTCAGATGTGGTGAACAGGGACATAGAGCGACTGAGTGCAGGAAGCCTGCTATTAAAAAATGTAACAATCACCTGATTGATGAAGACGTAGTAGACGACATTAAGGAGCTTGGAGAGCCTGTGTATGACGATGATGGAGATGGAGATGTGTTGTATGGAGATGGCCATGAGACTCTGATCATTCGTAAGAGTCTACTGACTCCAAAAAGTGATTTAGGGGACGATTGGTTGAGAATCAATATTTTTCACACAACCTTCACAATTGCAGATAAAGTCTACAAGATGATTATTGACAATGGCACTTGTTAGAACGTAGTGTCTGAAGAGGCTGTCCAGAAATTGCAGTTGAAGACAGATCGTCATCCCAAGCCGTACAAATTGTCGTTGCTAAATAAAGGCAGTGAGGTAACAGTACATAAGCGATGCCTAATGTCTTTTTCGATTGGCAGAAAATATTTTGATAATGCTTGGTGTGATGTTGTGTCTATGGATGTTTGTCATGTATTGTTAGGCAGGCCTTAGCAGTATGATCGCAGTGTTATTCATGATGGGCGAAAAAATACATATTCCCTTAGCATCAAAGGGAAGAAGATTGTGTTGGCACTTCATCGGAAAATGAACTACTACCCCGGTAGCCAATAATACTAACTTTTTTTCTATGTTCAGGTTTTTCGGTGAGATTGAATATGGAGACGTGGTCTATGTTCTGCTGCCCTATGGGCATAGTGGTGCAGATGTGAATCCAGACTTACCAGCAGAGGTACAGCAACAACTAGCAGAGTTTTCTGACCTGATACCAGAGGATCTTCCTCCTGGGCTGCCGTCAGAGGATTCTGATGAAGCTGTTGTGAACTCGATGACGAGTTCTTTCCAACCTGGGGCGACTGATGCAGGAGGGTTTCTAGGGTTCCTAATTTGGGTTTCTAAGGTTCCTAATTTGCTCTCAAAGTTATTTACTAAATAATTTTATTCGTAATCTTTGAATTTAATTAGGAGTCTTTTTAGTTTTATTTTAGGATTAGACTTTACTTTTTCTTTTAGGAATAGACTGCTTGTTATTTTAGTATTTGATTCTACTTTTTCTTTTAGGAATAGACTGCTTGTTATTTTAATATTTGATTCTACTTTTGCTTTTAGGAATAGACTGCTTATTACTCAAGTTATTTGAGCACTATAAATAGAGTTCTTCCTCAATATTGTAGGATACTTTTTTATTTGATAATTTTAATTGAACATTAGAGTATTTTTCTGTGTTTTGGGTAATTTATTTGTGTTCTTCCCTGTGAATTGTCTGTTATAACTAGCCTACAGGATAATCGTTATTCTGCCCGACGTCACTGATCTATGCTAGCCTTAACTGCACTTATTATGGACAAAAACCATTGTCAACTCTTGTTTGAGTTCAGCGTCTAATGTTTCATATGCTTTCAACTTTTGTTTCAAAGTTTATTTTAAACTTTGACATCTATATAGTATATGTCTATCTCATAAAAAAGCATGGCCTTTTTACAGTTCACAAGTATATTATTCGTGTTATTCGCATGATTGATGCAGTCATTTTTCGCTTCTTGCTTTGAACTAGTCTTGTTGACCTGGTGACTTGAACAAGTAATACACATGAGCCACGAACCATTATTATAGTGACTGATGGCACTCCGATCCTAAAGTCAGATAGGGATCTGAGGAAGGTGTAATGCTGTAAACAGGGAATTTATAGCGTACTTTAGCTTACCAACCACATGTCTTTTTTATAGTGCAGGAGTCTTGATTCTACCAGGCCATCGAAAGCGTAGTTTAGGAAGAAAATCTTCGTGGAGATCATTGTCTAAGTAGGAGTTGTAATGTAAGAGGGAAGTTCTATGTTAGCCATGTGCTCCTAGATACGCGAGAGATAATTCCCAAACCAAGAGTAATCCATTGAAGGAAGTGTCCCTACATGGAATGTACTCCGGTATTTGCTTCCTAGTTGGAAACATAAAGTTGTTGTAATTGCTCGTTCGAAGTTGATCCTCGATATACCTGCCTTAGTAGGACTTATGAGTATTGATGATAGTTGTGAGACGTGTGAGCCTAGCATGCTGTAAGAGTTCTGGTCTGTCTGGCGGACTGAATTAAGCGGGCTTAGTACCACTTGGCCAGATCAATGTCACGTTGGAGCCCGTAATTCCTCGAAATCATCATGACATGTGTATGGTTCAGGGATGTGACCATTTTTGTGTATCATCAACTACTCCCCCTGAGTCAGTGGGCCAAATCGGTTCGCTAAGTTGTTTCTTGAAAAGATACATTGCTCATGATGATTGAGTCTGAATCGTTGCTCGAGTCGCACGCTGCATTAATTGAACATCCGTCATTTCAGCGAAAAAGAGGCGGGAACCTAATCCCTATTTAGGTCATCCATAGTGCGGAATTTAACTATTTTATTATCTTTTCTTTTGAAGATACTGCTTTGTTCATCTTTTGATTTTAAAAAAATTGTTCGTCTTCTCCATGGCTCAACAAGACCTTCTTGATGATGCAACCTTGGCCAGAGGCCTGAAGTTTTTCAAAAACAGTTTGCTTTCTGAGCTCAGCCTCGTTGAAATCCGTACAAAGTTCGGAGTCTCCGAGGACCTGCTATTGTATGTCCTAAAGGGTGACCAAATGCCATTGTCGCTACCGACGGGGTTTATCTGGTTGCATCGGGGGATGCTTCGAACTAAAGTGGGTTTTCCCATTTTGGACATCATTTGGGAATTCATGGACCTCCTTGGGATTCCTACGGCCCAATTGGGGCCTAATGGATATAGGATTATCCTTCTCATTCTAATTAGGATGAAGGAGGTCGACGTCCGCGTGACTCCACGAATAATCTAGTTGCTGACTTTTCACCGGTTGAAGGGTAATGTCGTCTGTAAGATGACGTCGCCGACTTGCTTCACGAATTTGCCAGACGACTTTAAGTTTTGGCAAAAGTATGGTTTTTTAGCCCTTGCGAATTCCAAATACTTCCGGTTCAAGGGTCGTTTGCTCGAACGAGAGTTTAGGCCGCTTCGTAAGTGTAATTTTTTCTTTTAACTCTATTATGCTTGATTGCAGGTTGGTTAATCATTGTTTGTGTTTCTTCGCAAGACGGTTTCTCACTACTCCCCTTATCCTAGATGAGAAAAATATTATAGAGACGTTCTGCGGCTTGTCAACGAAGAAAGTGGTGGATGTTATAAGCGTTCCCAACTTCATCCGTAATGGATTGTGGGACAACTGGCACGTAGCCCCCACTTTGTACCGAGCATCACGGGTTAAGCTTGAAGATGGGCCCTTTCTAAGAAGAGGAAAGTTGCTAAGGCCAAAGCTCTCGTTATGTCTGACGTGGAAGTGACGTCTGAGACGCTTGCCTCTTTTTTGAGTTTGAAGAGGTCCCGTGTCAGAACTGAGTTGCTTTCAGCATGACCCACTCTAGTAGCGAGAGTTTGATCAGCCCATCAGGGCGGAGACTGATGTATCCGGCTGGGAAAAAGATTACATGCGATTTGCAGTGGTTGACGACAGGTCGAATTTTAGTGATGCGCAGGGCGAAGCTATGAACGAGCGACTGGTGCGGGTTGCAATGGCGGCTTCTGTTGGTGTTGATTCCTGCGGAATTGTCCCAATAGAAGGTTCTTGTGAAGATTTGTCTGAAGTTGTGGAATCTGATCGTCCCGTTGGTGCGCTATCTGGTAGTGGCCATGGTGGCACGGGCCAAGTTTCATGTAGTCTGCATTGTTCACCGTCTCGTTCCAGGCCACAGCTCGAAGTGTTGGAGAGTCCTTTGGATAGTTCGCTTCCTCTTCTCCCTCCAGATTTCGTCAAGCCGTCTTGCACTAAAGGGTCAGTTGTTCGTGACAAGGGAAATGTCACGGAGGAGTGCCTGGGAAAAGTTGGAATTGCAAAGGGTGGTTTAGGCATGATTCCTAATCCGAAAAAGCTTCATTCGAATGCGCGGATATGCCTGTTTGCACCAGACTTGGTAAGGATGAGTGCTATGGTCTGGCACCAAGAGGTTGATGTGGAGTATGCTTTGAGAAAGCATATAAGCAGGCGTCACAACTGGCTGATGGAATGCGCTCCGAAACCCCAAGAGGATGCGCTAGAAGGTTGTAAGGATAAGCGTTTAAAATACCTTATGTTGGGTATGTCTTACTTGAGCCAGGCAGTCGTTGTTGGGATGAAAGTCGAGGCGGCTCGTGAGAGAGTATACACCATGGAGCGTGTTTTCTTTTATATGCAGGCATTGTATTCTGATGCACTATATTAAATTGAGCTGCTACAGAAGCAGGCTGAGGAAAAGGGCCTGGAGCAGTCAGCCGTGGTTGTCAAGACTTAGAAGGCCCGTCTGGAGGCCCTTGAGCATGAACTGGCAGAGGTGGTGTCCGATAGAAACAGACTCAAGCAGGCTACAATTGGAATCTAATATGAACTGCGGTCTCTTGCTGAAAAGAATACTTTGAAAGAGGCTGATTGAGCTGCTCAGAACCAACAATTGGAATCTAATATGAAGTTCAATGATCGGGAAGCAAGGAAGGCTGATGACCTTGAATTGGAATGACATGAGCTCAGCACTGCGAAGAGTAGTTTGACCACATAGCAGTCTCAGGTTGACGCGCTGACAAGCAAGTTGGAGCTGCTGGAGCGTGAACTTGCTAATGTGAAGGCGCGAGGGGAAGAGCTTCTGCAGGAAAAAGGCAAATGCGAGTTCTGCTAGGAAAAAGGCAGGCTGGAGCTGCTAACACTGATGAAGGAGGAACATCCGAAGTGGGATCTCGGCCACTATAAGAAGATGTCGTATGTAGATTTGTCTGTTGCCTTTGCATAATCGGACGAGGAGGACAGTTTGGACCCTGATGCCAAGGCCGTAGTGCATGTGGACGCGACTTTTGTTCCTTCCCTCATGTCACAACCTAATCCACAGAGTACTATATTGTCCGCTTTGGGCCCAAGGCCCGCACAACTTCAAAACGCGTAGTACTTTGTAAATCCAAACTCGTACATATATAGCACATCCCCTTCCCTTACTTAAGCGATTTGGGAATATAATTTCCCCTTGGTAGCTCGCCCAACCCCTCTAGGAATCCACATGCCTATTGGGCTTCGCCATCACGGGCCTCTCCCGTACCCTCCCCTTCAAGTCTGCCCACACAAGGGTATCACAGTCCACCCCGCTAAGGGAGCCCAACGTCCTCGTTGGCACACTTTCGGCTAGGTCCGGCTCTGATACAATTCTATCACGACCTAGTCCATAGAGTACTATATTGTCATCAATGGGCTCAAGGCCCGTAATTTTAAAACGCGTAGTACTTTGTAGATCCAAACTCGTACATATATAGCACATCCCCTACCCTCACCTAGGCGATGTGAGATTATAATCTCCCTTGGTAGCTCGCCCAACCTCTCTTGGGATCAATAGGCCTATTGGGTTTCGCCATCACGAGCATTTCCCGCAACCTCCCTTTTCAGGCCCGCCCACACAAAGGTATCACACCCCGCTAAGCTTAGCTCTTTTGTTTCTGTACCTTCTTTCTGATAAGGACTGAATTCTGTATTATGTACCCATTTTGTTCGGTAGTTAATGAAAACGGTTTTATCCGTTTTGTGCTCGTTGCCTCTATTGTATTTTTTTCGTTTTGCCTTGTCGTCTTGCTTTGGCATAGGCTATTTGAATCATTAGGACATTGAATGGTCGTCGACTATCAAGAGCTTGATTGTTTATGCTGCGAATGACTTCAGAGTCATTGTTGCATAGTCTTATCCGATAGCGGGCATGCTGCAGACAGTTTTAGCCTGGGGTTGGTTTGCTCGAGTTGTTGTCTTGTTCTCGAGGTAAGCTGATGGAAGCTTTCCTTGCTTGTTTGATTAGTCGGCTACAGTTGCTGCTGTGGGCGAGTTGCAATAGCCGAGCGTACGCGTTGAAGCGTTCGTGCGAGTCAGGTGTCGTAAGCTCGGGCTGACATACTATGTAGCATTTATTTGGGCATTGGCCGGATGATCTATGTGTCGGCACGAGTTGTCTCTGCTGGTAATAGGATGCCAATCTTTTTTAGCGTGAAGACACTGACTTGGCTAGATTTGACTTTGCGGCTGCTGTTTCCTAGGAGAGCAGTGGTCGCGTGGCTTGCTGCTTGGGGCTCTCACATTTCGAACCATATATGCCCGAACAATGTGGACTACAAGTTCAAGCAATAAGGATTTGGTGACTATGCTGAAGAGCAGTAGTCTGTGGCGAGTCGTCGACATCAGTCGGGGACTGACTAGTCTCCCACCTTTTGAACCATCTATCCCCACGTGGTAGGGGCTACAAGTTCGAGTCAAAGGGGTTCGACAACTAGGCTGAAAAGCAGTGGTCCTGTGTCAAGCCGTCAGAATCAATTCGGTACAGACTAGGCTCCCACCTTCCAAATCATCTACACCTATGCGCATCAAGCTACAAATTTGGGAGTTTTCAACGACCACGCTGAAAAGCAGTGGTCTCATGGCGAGCCATCAGAATCAAATCACGACTGACTAGGTTCCCACCTTCTAGACTATCTACACCCGCTCGGTGGGGCTACAAGCCGTCAGAATCAATTCGGAACAGACTAGGCTCCCACCTTCCAAATCATCTACACCTGTGCGCATCAAGCTGCAAATTTTGGAGTTTTCGGCAACCACGCTGAAAAACAGTGGTCCCGTGGTGAGCCGTCGAAATCAATTTGTGACTGACAAGGCATCCACCTTCTAAACTACCTACACCTGCGCAATGGGGGGCTACAAGTCTAGGGTTGGTAATTCAACGGCCAGGCTGAAAAACACTGGTCCCGTGGCGAGCCATCAAAATCAATTCAGAACTGACTAGGCTCCCACCATCCAAACCATTTACACGCGCGCAGTGGGTGCTACAAGTCTGGGATTTGATCAGAAGATTTCGTTGTCAGTCATCACTAGCAAGTCGTCGTCACCAGGCGTGATAATGCTGATTAGACTCCGACTTCCTAAACCATCGGGATCCATGCTACGTGGATTAGGTGTCGGGACGTACCATAAGTCATCATCATCAGTCTTGGCTGACTAAGCTTGCCTGGTTGGAGAGAGGTTTTGCCTGTTCGCTAGTGTCGCGCACTGTGTGGACAATATTACCTTAAATTAAACAGCGATCCGTGCGACAAAGTTGATTCGTATATGTGCTCGTGCCAAGCATGTATCTGAATATTGTTTGAATAGTGGACTGACTCTATGGTCCCGCAGATAAAGAGCTAGGGCTTTTTGTACAGCTGCGCTACGTGTACGACATAGACCGTATGGTAACATGTGTGCAGTTGAGTATTGGTTACTACTCCTCACTTGATGGGGTTGCGTGCAACGCCATTATTTGAACGAACGCGGTCTGCGCAGTTTCCTTGGGAACCGTCGTCTTTTTTTTTTTCCGTACGGTATTCAATGTTTGATAGTTAATGCTGGGGTGCTCGTTTGTTGAACCATCGTGTCTATATAATTGTATTCTTCCATCAGTGTAGGCACTATCTTTCGCAGAGCGTATCTCTTATAATGTTCTTGTTTGAAGAAAATGCTTTGGATTTTCCAAAGGCTAAAGGGATATCTCAAGCAATGGAGTTTTCGAATGTTCTGACATTTGCACCGATCAGGCATGATCAAAATCGCCGTTTATACATGGTCACTTGTTCTAGGTAGGCACGTAATTGATATGCTGAGATCTCGTAATTTCTTCGCATGTCGCGTAGAAGAAGTACGCACTCTCCTCCAAGGGAAGAGTTTGTCATTCATGTACTGGTGCCAACCGTTGTTCCTGAATGTTTAATTTCAGAGATAGCACCAGCAGCCAATATTGTCTGAGCGTCTACCTTCACCGCTTCTCGAGTAGCTCTGTCGCCTCGCCTTGCGCTGGAAGTCGGCATCCGATTAAGGTGGAATTCGACATAGCATGTTGGAGTGGGCCATCGACTCTCAAACGTTGTTGTCATTCCTGCCGCGGGAAAGCGCACTTTCGCATATACCTGATACTTGTCCCAAGTTCATCTGTTGATCGGATCAAGCTTATGAATTGGCCGTAAATTTTTGTGGTGCTCCTGGTTTTCGATTTTGTACCACCTTAGACCATATTTGAGGGGTATGTCCGCTGAAGCGCTGAACATGATATTTTCATCATGTTTTTGCTCATGCTAGTCTTCGCGGAGAGGCTGAGGAATGGAGTCTTCTTCGGATACCTTTACGTAGTTAGATCGTCTAAGCGAGTCTTTACTTAATGTCGCACTAATTTCAGATGCTTGTAGTCTGTAGTCTTCCGTATCTGCCTCAAGGTGCTTGTGGTTACATCTTTCCAGTAATCAATAGAGTTTGTTTTCATAATCCTTTATTTACTTCTTAAATGATTGCAAATAACATAACCTTTAAGAACAAAAACTCTACATTGACTATGGAAAGGGAAATAAACAATAAAAAAAGACTAACTGTTGACTGAGAGAAATTGATCCTGGCGCTGATGTGAACTCGGATGGCCTTTGCGGATCTTTAGTATTCTCAGCGGACTGTCAAGATTTGCTGACGTTACAGAAGTTACTGAAGAGTAAACCTTGTAGAGGGGTTAATCTTCGTACCAACGGAAGGTTGGGGTTGTGTTCTCGTTTGCCTCGGCCTCTCCATTTCGCTTGGCTAAAGAGCAGATTGTTCCTGTACAGCTTGACTGAGGTGCTTTTGCTGTCATTTGACCTGGCACTGGTTCAGGCTGCTTAGTAAGACTCTGTTGCATCTGGGAGCACTCTATTTGTTTCAGTGCAGCGTAATGGCAGCCTCGTGTTGTAGGTTGGTATTCAAATATTTTCCATTTGGAGTGGTTAGTGGTATACTTAACGCACTGATAAAGAGTAGATACTACTGCTTTCATCTGGTAGAGCCATGGTCTTCCCAAGATAAGGTTGTACGTCGATGGTGCGTCTACTACCATGAAGTCTAGAAACATGACCTTTCTTAGCTGCGGCTTTCCTGCCCCTGTTGCTAACCTTATCTTTCCGATGGAAAAACATTTCTCTCCGTTGAATCCAATCAGCGGGTAATCTGAGCACGACAGGTTTTCCTCCTTGAGGTCTATATTGCGGAACGTGTTGTAGAACGAGATGTTGAGCAAGCTTCCTATGTCCACCAAGGCTTTATTTACCTCCCACCTTGCAATGGAGACCGAGATGACTAGGGCATCATTGTGCGACGCTCGGACTCCTTTGATGTCTTTTTCTGTAAAGGTCAATGTAGGAATGGGCTCTGAACCCTCGCGTGGCAGACGCGTCTGTACTCGTCCACGAGTTGTGTCTGCATTTTCAGTAGAGTCTGCTTGAGAAACATGTGTGATTGGTTTTCACTCAGTCCGACTCCATGAAGGACATAGATTATCCCTTGAGTCTCCTTTATTTCTTTCCTTGACTCCCCTCAGTCCTTGGTTCGTTCTAGTCGCTTCTCGGAGTTAAGGAATTCTTTTTAGTTTGCCCCTGAGGATCCAGTACTCAACTTCATACATCAAACTCTTGTAGTCGTTGGTATCGTGGCCACCCTCCTTGTGGTATGTGGAGTATTTGCCGTTGTCACGCTTGGAGGTGTCTCCGCACTGCTTTGGGGGCCACTTTTGATCTTCCCAGTTTTTCATGAAGTTTAGTACGTCTGACATGTTAGAATTAAGAGGTGTCATAACTCTGGATCCAACGTAATTGGTGGCTTTATCTAGCATGGATCAACCAGGGTCTGACCTGTTGTCACTGTGTTTTCTCTTACTCCTTTCTTCATCCTCACATTTCTTTCCTTCCTTGTCCCTAGAAGTGGATGGCTTCTTCTCGCATTCAATTTACCTCTTCATGGTCCTCAACTCCTCCAAGGTAATGTGTTTCTGTGCGCTCTTGCGTCTTGTCCAGAGGGGATCCAAGGTGAGGCCCACAGTGAAGGTTGTCACAGCTGTGTCGCTGCACCCGTTGATGAGAGTCAGTTTGTTATTGAAGCGCGTGATATACTCTCTGAGTGTCTAATTGGACTTCTGCTTTAGAGAGAGTATGTAGTGCGGGTCTTTTCGAAAATGTTGGCTCCCAACGAAACGTATTAGGAACTCCTTTGCCAGCGTCTTGAAGGAGTCGATCGACCTCGGTGAAAGGCTGTGGAGCCACGTTAATGCTGACTTCTTCAGGCCAATGGGAAAAGGCCTTCACATCACCGTCTCGGATCCTTCTTTGAGAGCCATCACTTGTTGATAATGGCGCAGGTGGTCGAACGGGTCGGTGGTTCCATCGTAGAAGTCAAGCTTCGAGGGAGTGAACTTCCTTGGAAGGGCCTCATTCATGATTCGGTCCACAAATGGTGGGACAGAGAGACAGTAATGCACATCCGGGTCGTGTGCTATTCTGCGGAAGGGGTTCTAAGGGCCGAGCCTCCTTGCCCTGGCGGCGGGCTCAGCATTAGCCGTGTAACCTCCTTCAGTCTAATGAGAACTAGCGGGGGCTTGGCTCTCATGTGCTTGCTCTCTACCTTCCTCCGGAGACGAAGGCCTGTGCTGCTCCTGGTTTCCATTAGTTGGTAGTAAATTTTGTTGCGTGAGAGCCTCCACCGCTTTAGCAATCTACTGTATTTGAGATGACAACATCTCTGTTCTGGGGTCCGTCATTGTTGTTGTCGGCGCGTGGGCGTGAGTTTGTTATTCGTGCATGACCAGAACTGCTGAAAGTGGTGGTACATCACCAGCTTGAGCGTTTGACGTGTCCCCTTGTTCTCCATTGTTGCGCGATCTAGTGGTCACCATCTCTCTGGGTTTTGAAGGAAAATGGTGCTAGTGAAAAAGTTAGGAAATTTGTCGTCCCCACGGATGGCGCAAAACTGATGTAGTCATTTTCCGCTCCTTGCTTTGACCTAGTCCCGCTGACCTATTGACCTGCACAAGTAACGCTCGTGATCCACGGACCACCGTTGTGGTGGCCGATGACACTCTGATGCTAAAGTCAGACATGGGTCTGAGGAAGGTGTAATGCTGTAAACATGGAATTTGTAGCGTACCTTATCTTACCAACCTCATGTCTTATTTATAGTGCAGGAGTCCTGATTTTACCAGGCCATTGAAGGCGTAGTTTAGGAAGGAGATCTTCGTGGAGATCATTCTCTAATTAGGAGTCGTGTTGTAAGAGGGAAGTTCCCTGTTAGCCTTGTGCTCCTAGATACGTGGGAGATAGTTCCCAATCCAAAAGCAATCGTAGAAGGAATTGTTTTCCAACGTGGAATGTACTCTGGTATTTGCTTCCTAGTTGAAAACATAGAACTGTTGTAATTGCTCGTCCGAAGTTGATCATCGAGATACTTGCCTTAGTAGAACTTACGGGTATTGATGATAGCTATGAGACGTGTGGGCTTTGCATGCTGTAAGAGTTTGGGTCCGTCTAGCGGCCTGAATTAGGCGGGCTTGGTACCATTTGGGCCGGATCAATGTTGGACTGACGCTGAAACCCGTAATTTCTCGGAATCATCATGACACGTGTATGGCTCAGAGATGTGACAATTTTTTTGTATCATCAATGACTATATAATTTTCTTGTAGCGTGTAGCTGTGCTTTTGACACCACTATCATGTCATATCTTTACTATACCACTCTAGTAGTTGGGTCATGCCTTCGACACTCCCACCAATGTCGTTTGCACGGCCACAAACTTTTTGTTTGTAATGTGAAATCGTACGCACCCTCATCATTCACCAATGTTGTTTACATGACCACAGACTTTTATTTGTAGTGTGAAATTGTGCACACAATCATTGGGTCGTGCCATGTTAAAGACACATATAAGGTAACTTCAGTTTGCTTATAAAAAATATTGTTTTATATATCATAAATTTACAGATTATTAAAAACTAGATAAATAAATAAATATGCTATCTGGGTTGTTGAGATGATCATTATCATAGTCATTTAGTGATCAAGATCTTGATATTTACCACTATAATAAAAATTCTCTATCTCTTACTTCGTCCACAGCAAATGTAACTTTGAAATCCAACATGCATTCGTTCTTTTAATTATGTGATACAACAGAATGCCCAAACACGATCAGACACCAAAATTTGAAGTAAATTTATGAAACAAAGCACCAAAATTGTGGAGTAAATTACAATGGAATGGAACCTCGAAGTGGTCCTGGATTTGGCGAGGATCCATGGCCTGACTGTGAGGATTAAGTCCCAGTTATCCTACAGTGCACTCTGCGAACACAAATTTTTTTGGATAGATTGCACGACTTTAGTAAAATAACCATAACTTGCTAATTTCAAAACATTTTCAAGTGATTCAAGTTATGTTTATTATATGACTCAGAGTACTACAACTGTTGTGTTTTGATCAACTTGTGAATCGGTCTTGATCGAGCACATAAGTTGGCCGAAAGTCAGGAACACTATCCCGTTTTTATTTTTCGGACGAATTTGTGCGACTTTAGTAAAATGAACATAACTTCCTCAATTCAAAACATTTTCAAGTGATTCAAGTTGTGTGTATTAGATAACTCAGATTAATACAATTTTTGTGATTTGATCAACTTGAGAATCTGTCTCGATCGAGCACATAAGTTGGCCGAAAGTCAAGAACACTATCCCATTTTCATTGCAAGACATATTTGTGCGACTTTATTAAAATGATCATAACTGGCTAATTTCAAAACATTTTCAAGTTATTCAAATTGTGTTTATTAGATAACTTATAGTAATACAACTTTTGTGTTTTGATGAACTTAAGAATCAGACTCAATTAAGGGTTTAAATTGGTCGAAAGTTATCCAATTTTGCGTTTTTTTCATTTTGAATTTGGATTTTTCTGTTATACATATTTATTGATGGTGTGAGAAAGTAAAAAATAAAAAAAAAAAACCAAAAAAATCTCAATGGTGGCATGAGAAAGAGAAAATGGTGACATGGTGTAGTCGTTGCCATAGATAAATAGAAGATAAGGGAGGCTTTGTCAGCTGTAAATCAATTTAATATCAAATGTCAATCTAACGACTATAATTAATTTCTCATGGCTGTAACAAATTTCTCATTCTTCAATCTCTAATCTTTGATCCAAGGGTCACTAGTTGTTTCACAAGAGAATCTAACAGTACAATAAAAAAAAACAGCTAAGTATAAAAACAAGATCTGATTGTCTAATTTCATGACAACGTGTTTTAATCTATTTGATTCACTGACAAATACATTAGTAGGCGTGAGATGGGTAAATTGGGGGATTATTTGGAAAACTAATGGAGATGGATGGTTATATTGTGTTGCTTGCAATTCATTTAAATTTTTTTAATAGCCATAGAAGAACCCCAAATATAGGGGTGGGCACAGTCTGGGATTGGGCTTATCCCGATCCTAGTCTAGTGAAATGGGACAGAACGTTCCGAGATAAAGGATTTTTTTTCGGCAGAACCCGTAGGTCCCGGACCAGTTTTAACCGAGACGAAACCATGCCATCCCGGTTCAAACTCTTCTTCCTTTTTCTTTGAAACTGTCTTTGAAAATGACGACAAAGGAAGCGCCCTTGGCGACGACATCACCACCGTCGATCTAGCGTACACCTGCTTAGTCAATTTCTGCTCCACCACCCTGATCCTCCTTGGTGCTACCACCACACTGCCTTCATTCTTGTTCTTGAACTCGACCAAGAGATTATTGGCAAGTTTCCCAACCAAATCAAGGATCCCATAGGGGCTTTTCCTTGGGGGATCCCCAGTAGGATGGACCGAGGATTAAGAGAGCCAATCAGGAGCATATCTCCTAACAATGATCCCATTGATGGTGTCTTCGAGCCTTCACATCCCCAAGACTTCGATCTCGTTATTTGTTGACTCCAATTCAATATCCACCAACTGCCCTTTCTCATATTGTGTGGATATGTTCCAGTGATTGAGGAAGTGGGATGAGAGTGTGGAGAATCTCGAGAGGATTGAAGAGGTGGTGGATGCGCGGATTAGGTTTGTGAGAGGGTTCAAGCCATTGTTGAAAATTGATAGAGAGTGAGATTTGGATGAGATGAAGAGAAGATGCGATAGAAAGAGATGGATGGGTGAGGAGAAGGTAATATAGTGAGAGGGTAGAGAATTGGGCTTGGACTTTATAACATATTAACATCAGTTGGGAATGGGTTAGAATTCTGAGCCTGGGTTGAGGTTATAGTCCTAAGAGATTAGACTTGGGCTTGGATTAGAGTTGGGTTGGGACTTTATAACATCAGTTGGGCTACAGTAACCGGAACAATCCGAATTGGTCTCAAACTGAATTTGTGGAATTGGTTCTATCTCGGTTCCAACCTGTCTGGGACTGGGATGGAAATGGTAGAAATCGGTTGGTCTCAGTTTGAAACGGGTCGAAACCATACCAGTCTAGGCCGGACTTGGGTAGATTGGGATACTTGCACAACCCTACCCAAATATCTTGCGAGTTCAACATGTTGAAAAAATAAAGGTTAAGGTTACATTTATTTGTATTATTTATTCAAAGTAGCACATACGGAGCTTTGATGGTTTCAATAACAAGTTTTTTTTTTGTTGATCTCAAGCTGTATTATCAAATGTGATTTTTCTGTTTTGCTTCAGGGAGTATATGAAGGTTACTTCTATAGGGCTAAGGCAAGGAAATCCACTATTGTTTTTTTATTGTTGCAGAGGTGTTAAATAGAGGTTTAACCAAACCTTTTTATGAAGGTAAGATTGGGTATTATTATACTCCATTAAGATGTAATTCGATCACTCATTTACTGTATGCAGATGATACGTTTGTGTTTCTTAATGGGAGAAAGGCATCAATGCTGGGTTGTATGAAAAAGTATTGCGAGGTGTTGGGTCAAAAGATTAATGTTTCGAAAAACTTGTTTGTGGTGGGTAAAAACTCGTTAGCAGACAGAATTGAGACGATCAAGGGTACACAGGCTTTGTGCATAGATTATCTTTGTTAAAATATTTGGGAGTTCCTATTTATGAAGGGAAATGAAAAATTAGTTTTTTTAGGAGATTGTTACAAAAGTGCAATTCCAAAGTAGGCTTTGTGCATAGATCGCATGATGGAAAGTGAATCGCCTAACTCTAGAGCAGTTAGAAGAAAACACCGAGTTTTTAAGCCGATTTGTCACCCTTTTTTGCCATAAAAAATTTCGTATTTCATTTGGAAGCTTCTTCATGGTGCGATTCCAATTGATGGTAATGCAGTTCAGATTGGGTTTAGCCTAACTTCGAAGTGTAGCTGCTGTGAAAGGTATGAATTCGAATCTTCAAAACATTTTTTTTTTCAGAAAGTGAACTAGCGACCAGAGTGTGGCAACATTTTGAATCAGTATTTGGGATTCATTTTCATAGACTAGGACAAATTTATACACTATTAAAATTTTGGTTTCAAAAGGCGGATTGTGATTCGCAATTGAGGGTGTTTTATAATTTGACACCTTTATTTGTATTTTGGGAACTATGGTTGCAAACGAATAATTTTATTTTTTGTGATAAAATTAGGATGTTGTTTATGTGATTCTACGGGTGAAATATTGGTTGAACTTAGTTTCACAGGTATTTATTCCAAAGGCTCTATCTAAAGATCCGAATAGAATAATCTATGCACTAACTTAAAGACCAAAAGTGTGATAGTAAGGCATCCAATGGTCATTTATTGGCATCCTCTGCCAACTGTTTGGTGTGCTCTAAATATTGATGGATCGGAAGGTTTTGCTGCTGGGGCAGCGATCATTAGGGATTTGGACAAAATTTGTCTATTGAAGAAACATTTTTTTATTGGCCAGGGTTCTAACAATTTAGCAGAGTCAATGGCTTTGTTATAAGGGCTTAGGATGTGTGAGGAGATTGGTAGGCAAAAGATTGTGATAAAAACTGAATCTATGCTTGTCAATAAAATGGCTTTAGGAAGTGTATGATTCCATGGCCCTTGAAATCTATTTGGAACCAGATTTTCATAATCATCAAGCAGTTTCAATGGGTTTGTATTCGTATCTTTCGAGAAGTTAATGCAGCGGCGGATGAACTAGCAAGTTTGGCGCAAAGAGAACGGTTGAGAAGAATGTTTGGGATTCAATCGCTGCCGAATAGAGCTATGGCATTGGCAAGGTTAGATCGTGGGCGAACAACGTATATTGATGGCCGAAGTGAATTATGAATTTGGGAAGATAATGTCTTGCTAGAGTGGTTTTAAGCTGAAGAATGCAGGGTGTAACGACGGATGGAGTGCTGGACTGGTGAGTGTGAAAACAGACCATGCCGTTTTGTTTTCTATATAGACTCTTCTCTGCAGAGTTTAGCTTTTTAACTCTTTCAATCTCAGAGACTCTGCTTTGCCGTACCGCATTACGTGCTCTTGATTTTGCTCGTGCTTATTGCATACTGAATTGATATATGTGCTTTTGTAGGGAAATTCCCAACTTATTCTCTTTCTGCTGAGGATAAAGTTTCCCTTGATGTGTTTCTCGACATTCCCCGCATGCAGATAGAGGATGTCGTTCAGTCTTACAATATCAAATGTAGCGGAATGTGGGCTCATTGGCATAAGGCTCGCACCCTTTTTAGAGTTCCAAAGTCGAAGCCCGGAGGCGTATCCTGATTTCAAGCTCTTTAAGGAAGGCATAATTAAATGAGGCATTTCCTTCTGTTGTGCGTCTAATGAGGCAATGTGCTCTGACTAGGCACATTCACGGACGTTCAACTTTGTCTGAGGGATGTGAAGTTGTCTGAAAAGTTCTTGATTCGTCCACTAGGGCGAAGACTAATGGTGTCCGAATGTCATGATGCTCGGGCAAAGGCCCTTGTTTCCCTTTCTGAACTAGATAGGGAGTATTGAACCAAGTGGCAGTCGTTGGGACTGAAGTCGAGGCCTCTCATAAGAGAGTGTACACCATGGAAAGGGTATTTGCAAATTTGCATAAGGCAAACTCTGACAGTCTCTACGAGATTGAGTCGTTGAGGAAGCAACTCAAGACTTATTCAGATGCTGGAACGAATTCCCGGCACACAAGGTCGAAGGCTCAGAGGATTCGCTTGGAAACGCTTGACTCTAACTTGGCAGGGGCAGTGTCCATGAGGGATTGTTTAGAGAATGAACTGACTTCTCCATCGTGACTTGCAATTTGCCCGAGTGTGACCAGAATATAAGCTGAAGTGCAAGCTTTGGATGCCGAGAGGGCTAAGAAGGAGTCTAAATGGGCTGTCCGGTGTTGATTTTAATGACAAGAGTGTGCGGACCGCGAAAGAGTGGTTCCTTTTAGTATAGAATGAACTATGTGTTGTTAATGATAAACTGAGTGTCGAGTAGTCCAAGACTGACATGCTGTCGAGCAAACTGGAGCAGCGGGAGCGGGAGCTTGGTGAATTAAGGGTGCGCGAGGAGATGCTTCTTAAGGCGTAAGGCACGTTCTAATTAAGGAGAGTCGTGAATGGAAGATTGGAACTGTTGCAGCTGATGAAATGGGGTCATTGATAAGCACCAATAACATCGATTTTTACACCCCTAAATATACAATTGCTAAGTCCAATTATCCAATAAAAATATCTCATTACGTGTATTTTGTGCATTTTGTAGGAATTCAAGCACAAATCTCAAATCATGTACAAAGTGGCACAATAAGGCTAAATTCAACAACAATAAGGCCCAATGGAAGTTCACATGCATTCATAAGGACTAAAAAATTTCAACCCCAAGACCCATGAAGTCAAGCACACTAGCATCAACAACAACTGATCTCGAGAAAATCAATATGAAGATTTGAACGTCCACATGGCCAACTTTATCATAAAAAAAAAATTCTCTGCAAGACATGTTTCCTTATTCAACTCTAACACATTTCTTTGTTTCACTCAACCATGTTTCCATGTTTTGTTGTTTCACTCAAACCCTTTTTACCTATAAAAACCCCATACATGGAGTTCATAAGGGATAATTTTTCTTATAGAGATTTTTGGTTGTAGTTTTTGGCTTTATATTTTTGCTTGGTAGATAAGTGCATGTAATACTTTCCAACATTTTAATTTTTCCATTGAAAAAGTAAGTTTTGTCTTTGTTTCTCTTTTTCAATTGTTTCTATCTCTTTCTCCTTTAACTTTTAGTTTATTCTCATTATTCATGGAGAGTTAATCTCTCCTGTCAAGGGAAAGAGATTGAACCCCATGAAGATATAATGATAGTTAGATTGTGTTTCATTAAGGAAGTAAAGAAGAGCAATGAATTGTAAGAAGTACTTCGAAAGAAGGTTTCATTTGTTAAATGTAATGGATAATGATTTTGATTCGAAAAAATAAATTATTTCCATGTCTTTTAGGATTTTTCTGATGAAAAACATAATCGAAATCCAATGTTGTTTTAGAAATAAAACAATGGATTTGGTTAAAGTTTGAGGAAAATGAAAAGACTTTTACTTCTTTAATCCCACAACTCAAATCATGTAGGTTGAAAAACTATGTGATTTGAGTATTTTGGGAGAAATTGAAATTACATTCTATAATCATTATGTTGGAATGGGATGATTCTCATACCCTTGAGATTTCTCTATATTCAGTTTTGTTACAAGTTATTATTTTGTTTTGGAATCATATATTCTCTCAACATCTCAACATAATTATTTTGCTCTTCTATTTATTCTTTAAATTGAAATTCAAATATTGTCTTCTAATCCAAGTGAAGTAGTCGATAACCCCTACTTTCACTATGCATTATTGAAATTAATTGTAGGTTGAAGGAAAAAATAAACAAAAAGATTAATATTTCTTTGATTGATGTCGAAAATCATACAACGACATTAATGTCGGTTTCTGGCATCAATCAAATGGTGTCGTCGCACATCACTTGGTGAAGGAAGACAGTCTTTAAGATACAATTTTGGAGACAATAGAGAAGATTTTAATTTCTTTAATTTTTTTCCCTTTTCTTTAATTTTTTTTGTCTTCTTTATGCGTTTTTTGGGTAATTTCTAGCATATAACGAAAACAACACAGCAACCGACGGCTCGAACAGTATCCGTTTAACGTGAAAATTTTACAGCATATTCCGTGACACTCCCCTGAATTTCTGTAACTGTTTCAGATATTTTTGAAGTCAGTTGTCAGTTGAACAAATTCGTTTGGAAATGTGCGTGATTAAGCTGCGGAATTGCCTAAGACTTTTTTTTTATTTGTAGTTTCTAGTGAGGAAGAAAGTTTATTATTTAGTAATTTTTTGTTTAATATGCCTTTAATGGTCGAGTGCAACTTGTAATAGTTAGACATTATTTTAACATTAGATTGATTGTTGGTTTTAGGTTAGAATTAATTCACATTCAAAAAAAAAAAAACAGACAGACACAAAAAAACCAAGACCATTAAACATCTTTGCATGTGTAATTGTTTAATTGTGTGTTTATTTATTTTGATAGCAATCGAAGTTAGAAATAAAATTAAAAAAAATTGTTCTTTGAAAAGGGCTAACTTTTTTGTAGATGACTACCAGTGGTGTTGTGGGGGAAAGAACAATTGTTTGAACCTAGGAGTAGCTCTCAAATAACACTTCCCTCTACTCCCACGGTGGAGACCTTGTGTCCAAGCTTGCAAATTAGTAAATATCTCGTTCACACATTGTTTTAGTGGCTTGGGTGTTGAGTGAAAATCGATTGGACATTGCTTGATGTTTGTTTATGTTTATACATCTTAACGAACTGTGTGGTTGTCTATGTTAATAAACTACCATAAACAGATAGGCCATACCTAGCTCTGTTTTGAAACTGGTGGGATTTCATCACCTACCTTATCACTCCAGCTGTGTGAAACCAAGACACATAATAAAATCAACTAAGATTAAAGCCAAGTAGAACGGTGTTCATAGGACAACTAAGACCAAAGTTATTCTGCTGAATTTTGTGTTCACTAAAGTTCAACGTGACGTTGGGTTTAATCATTCAATAAACTCTAGGAGGTCGTTGCTACATGGGTAACTCACCCGGTACGCCGAGTCGCTTGTAAGTTGCTGATCGCAGAAGGACGTGGTGTAACTAACAGTTTTGGCTAGGAACACACACCCTAAGTACGTAATTGACACGCAACGTTCTCACATCAATCGGTCTACAGAGCGGTAGCACAAGTACAATTCTTAATTAGACCACGTGATATCTTATCACTTGTGCAATAATCCGGCTTCTTGCAAGCATAACTCTGACCTCATGATTTTGGACTTTGTATTGTTGGATACAAGCTTTTAGAATCATTTGTTAACACCCTATCTACTTGGACAATAATATATAACAACGTAACGTCTGCCAGTTTCAATCAATCTTGTCCCTCACAGAATAACAAGATAAAATCCCATTAAAACGATGTTTGCTTAGATTTGACATTTGTGTGGTTTAGAAGTGATTGTTGCTTGTGTATGTCTTTTTAGCAATCGTCCGGGGATACTTGATCTTGTGTTTTGTCATTGTCATTGTCATCTTTCCATCTCATTTTTTTTTTCCTTTTATGGAAGTTTGGGAACGACCCAACAAACGCTTGGTTTGTACCCAAAAAATTTCTAGCCACCCTAATCCACTCTTTACCTCTTCATCACACTCATTTCTACTTACCTCCCCTCACTCTCCAATAAACACTGTAATGACAGAATGTCCAATTTGGGAATATAATGTTCCCCTTGCTGCTAATGTGCACATATGCATTGAGCTGCCCCTTATCACGACAGCTCAATTTGAAATCCGACCAACTATTATTGATATGTTGCCAAAGTTTTATGGGCATGATCGAGAAAGCCCATATGTCTATATTGAAAAGTTTTTTGAAGTTTGTAGTACTTTTAAGAACTAAAACATAGTTGAGGAAAATGTTAGAGTTTGCTTGTTTCCTTTCTCTCTTGAGGATTTGGCCACCTCATTGTTAAATTCCCTCCTGCCAATTCCATCAAATCATGGGAGGATTTAGTTAGAAAGTTTCTAGTGAAGTACTTCCCCATGAGAAAGACACTAGAAATTAGAAGAGAAATTGAGGAGTTTACTCAAACACATGATGAACTTTTTTATGAAACATGGGACCGCTTTCAAGATTTACTCATCAAGTGCCCCATCGTGGCTTTGAAAAACGAGTGCTAGTGCAGAGTTTCTGTAATGGACTAATTGTCGAATCTAGAAATATGATCGAATCCATGAACCAAGGGAAATTCATGCGTAAAGCTGGTACTGATGCTTATACATTTCTAAGTGAACTTGTTGATGATTCTCGACAATGGACTGCCCATAAAGACTTGAAACCTAATTCTTCTAGAAAATTACGTCTATGTGTACCAAAGGAAGATTCTGAACCAGACATCAAAAACCTTCCTCAAGGACTTTGCTAAGGAAATTATATCTATTGTGACAAAGTCTGCCTCTTAAGCCAAAGAGCAAACTTATAAGCCTTGTACCTTTTGCCTTAAAAAAAATCATATATATTTTGATTGTCCTTTAACTTCATGTGGCAATGAACCTCCAGATGAGGTGTGTGTATTTAACAGTGAATGTAAATCAAACACATTCGGTCAAACATATATATCTGCAAATCGACATCACTCTAACATTTCCTATGGTGGTGACTTTTATAAACAACCACCAAAAAGTCCAAGGAATCCTCCTGGGTTTCAACACCCTAGGCAACCTAGTGGACAGGCCCACAACTCACGCACTTATCCCAGACAGGTTCAATATGGACCTCAATCTAATTAGTGGCAACAAAATCAATATCCACCACAGGATGACATCTTTCATACCAGCAAAATTAGCCTATGAACCTTTTTATGGTACTTGTCACTAATAATTCCTATCGTCAACCTCAACTTAGCAACTCCCGGGACTTGGTACCTCAAACTCAATATGTTGCTCATTTACCACCTCCAAAACCATCATTGGAGGATATGATGCACCAGTTAATGGCAACCAATGCTGCTAATTCCCAAGCCATCCACCAGCTTCACCAACAGTTGCAACATTTGACTGTGGGAAGGGAAAAAAGGAACATTCCCCAGTCAACCTTCCTTAGTCCAAAAAGAGCTCCCCAAGCCCATGTCAATGAAATTGGAAGTAGTGTTGATTCACATGGAGAAGTTAAAGTTGTCACCACCCTTCATTCTGGCTGAACAATTGATAATGACATAGAACAACCCAAGACAACTGATGTGATTTCCAAAGAGAGCGTTCCTAAACCAATTGAGAACGCTAAAGGTTCTTCTCAAACCAGTTTGAACTCACCCTGTCCGCTTCCCGTAGAGCCAATAAAGTATATACCTAAGGCACTTTTTCCCAAAGCTTTTTTAGGTAACAAAAAAGATAAGCAATTTCAAGAAATACTAAAGATTTTAAAGGAGTACACATCAACATCCCGCTTTTGTCTGCTATTCAGCAAGTACCAATCTATGCAAAAACTTTCAAGGATGTGTACTAAAAATAGAAAAATGGAAGTACCTAAAATTGCATGCCTTGCAAGCGATGCCACATCGCTTATTCAACAAACTGGAGTAGTTAAGTACAGGGATCCAGGAACCCCTATTGTACCATGTTTCATTGGGAAAGACTTTGAAAGTCGTGCCTTGATCAACTTAGGACGAGTGTGAATCTCTTACCCTATCATATATATTTAGAACTTGGGTTGAAGGAGATGCAACTAACAAATGTAGCTCTTAAACTAGCAAATGAGTCAAAACGATACCCTAGAGGAAGAGTTTCAGATGTGATTGTCCAAATTGCAGATTTCTATTATTTAGTTGATTTCATCATCCTAGACACTAGCCCGAGCCCAAATATTCAAATTCATGTCATCTTAGGGCGACCCTTCTTAGCAACTGCGGAGGCCAACATCAACTGTAGAAGCGGTAACATATTTGTTTCCTTTGGGAACCTTAAAGCTGAATTGAATTTAAGGCCTTGCAATAGAGGGATGATCTCGATATGATTGAGGAAAAAGAAGAAAAAGTGTGTATGATTCGATTTTTTGAGTCTATGGCTCAATCGTCACCAGATGGCATATTGCTTCATTATATCTCACACTTTGGTATGAACCTAGATATGGACGAGGCTATTGAAGAGGTCAACACTATGTTGGATAAGGTGTCCATAATGCAGATACCTAAATCTGAGCCATTATCACTTTATCAATATGAGGAAGAGTTGTATTCCCCATCTTCCTTCATAGGACAGTCACAATAGAATAACTCATCCACAAACACTCAGAAATCACTAAAACTTAAGCCTTTACCAAATGAATTGAGATATGCATTTCTCGGTCCTGAAGAGAGTTACCAGTGATTATTGCGCCAGATCTCACTGAGGAACATAGTGACAAGTTGTTGGAAGTCCTTAAAGCTCACAAGTCAGCCATTGCTTGGAATATTCATGGCATTAAGGGTGTTGACCCTATTGTTTGTGAGCATCATATTTATTTGGAAGATGAAACCAAAACCTCGAGAGAGCTCCAGTGACTCCTAAATCCCATTTTGAAAGATGTCGTATAAAAGAAGAAGTGTTGAAACTCCTGGATGCAAACATCATCTATGTTATCTCTAATAGCCAATGGGTTAGCCCAGTCCATATGGTTCCTAAGAAGTCAAGAACTACAGTCGTAAAAAATGATACCAATGAACTTGTGCCACAAAGAGTGAAAAAGGATGGAGAGTATGCATTGATTATCGTAAGCTGAACTCTAATACTCGAAAGGATCACTTTCCCCTTCCCTTTATTGATCATATGCTTGAGAGGCTAGCGGATCATCCTTACAATTGTTTCTTGGATGGATATTCTGGATACAATCAAATCCCTATTGCACGGGAAGATCAAGAGAAAACCACATTCACTTGTCCTTTTGGTACCTACGCTTATCGTCGCATGCCTTTTGGGCTATGCAACGCACCCGCGACATTTCAAAGATGCATGTCTAGCATATTTAGTGATATGGTGGAAAATTTTCTTGAGATCTTTATGGATGATTTTTCAGTATTCGGCTCATCTTTTGACCAATGCCTACATTACCTCTCACTTGTCTTAGAGCGTTGCGAAGAAAAATGTCTTGTTCTAAAATGGGAAAAGTGTCACTTTATTGTGAAACAAGGGATTGTTCTTGGGCACGTTGTCTCTCCAAAAGGCATTGAAGTAGACAAAGCTAAGATTGATGTCAATTCATCTCTTCCAATTCCAAAATCTGTTAAAGATGTGCGATCGTTCTTAGGGCATGCTAGATTTTATCGCTGCTTCATTAAAGATTTCTCAAAGATTCCTCGCCCTTTGAGTAGTCTCTTAGCCAAGGATGTTCCATTACTTTTTTACGACAAGTGTATATCTGCGTTTCTGCATCTTCAATATGAATTAGTCTCATTTTCTATTATTTGAGCTCCTGATTGGGCGCTACCTTTTGAGATTGTGTGACGCCTCTGACTACGTTGTAGGTGTAGTTTTGGGTCAGAAAGGTAACAAACTTCCTCATGTCATCTACTATGCTAGCAAAACTCTGAATGAGGCTCAACTCAATTACTCGACCATGGAGAAAGAAATGTAAGCCATTGTTTATGCATTAGATAAATTTCATTTCTATCTCATTAGAGCTAAAGTCATTGTGTACACTGACCATGCAGCCTTTAGATACCTTCTCAATAAGGACACCAAACCTCGTCTAATCCTATGGTTCATTTTGCATCAAGAATTTGATCTTGAAATACTAGGTAAGTCAGGTACAGAAAATGCGATCGTGAACCACTTGTCTAGGCTAACATCAAAGTGTTCTACTAGTATCTTGCCATTCAAGAGGACTTTCCAGATGAACAACTTCTCTTGGCAGAGCAAGAGCTTCCTTGGTGTGCCGACATTGTCAAATTTTTAGCAACTGAGGAACTCCTTTTACACTGGTCTAAGCCAAATTGTGACAAGTTTTGTCTAGGGTCAAATATTATTCTTAGGATGAGCCATATTTGTACAAATACTGCCCTGACCAACTTATCAGAATATGTGTTCCAGAAGTTAAACAATTGAGCATTCTTTCATTTTGCCATGATCAAGCTTATGGTGGGCATTTCAGTTCTAAAAAACTGCGGAAAAGGTTCTCCAATTGAGGTTTTATTGGCCTACCATTTTTCAAGATGCCCATGAGTATTATAAAGCCTATCACCAATGTCAACAACTTGGGCGAATAAGTCGTTGACACATGATGCCTCTAAATCCTATTCTAGTGGTTGAAGTTTTTTATGTCTAGGGCATCGATTTTATGAGACCATTTCTATCCTCCCATGGGTATCAATACATCCTTCTTGCGATGGATTATATTTCTAAATGGATAGAGGCAAATTCCATTAAGACCAACGATCACAAAATTATTGTTTCATTCATAAGGGAGTTTATCTTTAATAGATTTGGCACCCCAAGGGTATCATTAGTGATGAGGATAAGCATTTCAGTAACCGCGTATTTGAGCATCTTGTTAAAAAGTATGGGGTTACTCACAAAGTTGCCCTTTCCTACCATCCTCAAACAAGCGGTCAAGTTGAAGTCTCAAATCGTCAAATCAAGAACATCTTCGAAAAGACTATCAATCCAAATCAGAAAGATGGTCTTTACGACTTTTAGATGCCTTATGAGCATATCGAACTGCATTCAAAACCCTTTTAGGGATGTCTCCCTATAGATTGGTCTTTGGTAAACCTTGTCACCTTTCTGTCGAACTCCAACATAGAGCTTATTGGGCTACAAAGATCCTAAACTTTGACCTTGATATGGATGGTCAACAACGAAATCTTCAGCTCGATGAGCTAGAAGAATTGAGGTATGATACTTATGATTTATTCAAGAACTACAATGATAAAATGAAGTGGATACATGACAAAATCATCATGAGATAAGAGTTTCATCTTGGTAAGAAAGTTCTACTCTATAACTCTCATCTTCACCTCTTTCCAGGTAAGTTAAAAATTCGTTAGTTTGGTCCATTAATTGTTCGTGATGTTAAAGACTACGGTGCCATCACCGTAGAAAACCCTACAAATGGTAGTCACTTTCAAGTAAATGGACAACGACTGAAGCCATACCATAAACTTCCTACAAGGTTAGTGGAAACCATTCAGTTGATTGATCCTTACTATGAGGATTAGTCCGCCCACAAATTCCTACTCCACTAAGCATGTTTGGGGGTGGTGGATACCACTCCCATTCATCCGGCCAATGATATTAAAGCGCTACTAGGAGGCAGCTTAGTCCGTTTATGCATTCGTTCATTCATAAAAAGATAAAAATAAAAATTAAAATAAAAAAATAATAATAAAAAATAAATAAAAATAAAAATAAAAATAAAAATAAAAATAAAAATAAAAATAAAAATAAAAATAAAAATAAAAATAAAAATAAAAATAAAAAATAAAAAATAAAAAATAAAAAATAAAAAATAAAAAATAAAAAATAAAAAAAATTGATAATACCGCCAATGCCTGTTTGGGAGTGATGTATTTTTAATAATACATCACCCCCACCAACTCACTCTTTTTCATTGCTGGGACGATACAAATGTTCAACAAATCACCTGAGGTAATAAGTTCTAATTTTTATTTCTCACTTTTCATTTCATTTGTTTAACACTAGGAATAGTGTTTTAATTGTTTGGGGGTGGGGAGATTTATTAAAATTCATACATCTTTTGAAAATATTTTTTTAAAAAAATAAAAAATATGTGTGGTATCCTAGCTATGATGAGATTGGATTACTTGATTCATTACATTTAGGCAAAGAAATGTTGATAGTTTATTACTAGAGTAAACAATGTATTTGAGCATTCAGGAACAAATAAATTTTTGCACAATGACCACAGATGTAGTTTGGAATACATAAGTAACTTCCTGGGAATCTAGAGGAATAATAGTGGAGACTTTAACCTTGTGAGTTATCACACCTTTCATTTTATTCAGATAGTTTTTACACAACTCTAAGTCATATGATAACTTACAATTTTATTAGACATTAACTTGTGAAATCTCATTATTCTTTTTTTGGTTGATCACTAAGGATGATATCTTTTTCAAGTCAAGAAAAACATAGCTCTTGTAGTCTATTTGAGATTTATAATCATTACCAAACCTTGGTAAATTAGGCATCTCTTGTCCATCTGAACCTTCTCCAAATCATCTTGTTAAACATTCTATTCAATACTAATATGAGCATTTGTCTTGGGTTATTAGATATATAAAATAAAATAAAAACCAATTTTCCCATTATGTTTCTAAAAGATGTTAGGAAATTTTATGAAGAAAAAAGAAAGTGTAAAGTGAAAATCCAAAGCCCAAGGTATTTTAGAAAAAAAAAACGTTGTAAAAAAAAGGTTCTGAAAAAGGGAACAAATAAAAAAGGGGGAGTTGTGAAGAAAGGAAAATAAAAGGAAGTGATTGATAAGTTCCATATTAAGTTATTTGAAGATCCTACCCATGAAGATATAATGATAGTTAGATTGTGTTTCATTAAGGAAGTAAAGTAGAACAATGAATTGTAAGTACTTCGAAAAAAGGCTTCATTTGTTAAATGTAATGGATAATGATTTTGATTCGAAAGAATAAATTATTTCCTTGTCTTTTACATTTTTCCGATGAAAAACATAAAAATCCAATGTTATTTTAGAAATAAAACAATGGATTTGGTTACAGTTTGAGGAAAATGAAAAGACTTTTACTTCTTTAATCCACAACTCAAGTCATTTAGGTTGAAAAACCATGTAATTTGAGTATTTTGGGAGAAATTGAAATTACATTCTACAATCATTATGTTAGAATGGGGTGATTCTCACACCCTTGAGATTTCTTTATTTTCATTTTTTTTACAAGTTATTTTGTTTTCAAACCATATCATCTCTCAACATCTCACCATAATTATTTTGTTCTTCTCTTTATTCTTTAAATTGAAATTCAATTATTGTCTTCTAATCCAAGTGAAGTAGTGGATGGCCCCTACTTTCACTATGCATTATTGAAGTGTATTGTAGGTTGAAGGAAAAAAAATAAACAAAAAGAGAAAAATTACTTTGATTGATGTCGAAAATCATGCAACGACATTAATATCAGTTTTTGGCATCAATCAATCATCCTGACTTGGATTACTCTTACTACCAGGAGGCGGCTTATGGGGAGTTTTCAGAAACTTCTGAAGAAGGCGACCCAGATCAGGGTGTCGAAGTTGTAGACCATGAAGAGCCATCGTCTGCCCCTCATAAACCTAGCTCTTGTGTACTTGAACGACATCCTGATGAGGAGTGAATTTTGTGCTCCCGTTTTACCAATAATGAAAATATGTTGAATTGTATTTCTTACATTTCCATTGTTGAACTTGTTATGTGTTGTCTTGCCATGGTGTCGTTTGTTTAAACACGAGACCTCAATAAATACTGGAACCGGTTACCAACCTGTTCCTGCAATTCTGAGTTGTTTCAGCCCGAGGAAGCTTAATCTGCCGAAAAAAAAGAATAATAATAATGATAATGATTATTGTATTTCAACAAAAAGAGATATATGGGAGAATCCGAGGAAGGTACCTCGGAAGATAATTCAGGTACTGGGGTATGCTCCCAAGAAGTTGTATGAGAAATCTGCATCTTTTAATTTTGATGAGCGGCAGTCAACAACTGAAATTCCAAAATAGTCACTTCAAGGAAATCCAATATCTTTCAAAAGTCTGTTTCTCATCAAGAGAATGATTTAAAATTATGCACATAATTTTCCATTTAAAAGGAGAATACAAATCCATTAAAAGGACGTGATTAGAATGTTCTTTATATATATATATATATATATATATATTATTAGAACAATTCCTTGAAGATTATTTCTATCCCAAGATTATTGAAATGAAGGAATTCAAGCAGAACTTGGGAGCAAAAACTTTGGGTATCTAATTTAAATTTCTATCATATCATACTACTTATTGCACTAACCATGTACCCGAATTCAATAGATTTTATTCTCAGTGCGCCAAGATGGTGCAAGAAGCGATTACCGAATATGTTATTTTTTCCCATTTTGTTGTCTCATAGGCATCATCGTGATTGGTAGAGGAAGAAAAGCTCCTCTTGGATGGAGCAACAGTCCTTCTACTTCTGCGAAGAGTAGATTGCAAACCAGATCTCGCCATTTTCTTCGTCGTCCTCCATTCTAATCCCTCTTTCACATCTTCTCCCACTTCTCTAACTATAAACCTAATAGATTAGATAAATCAAATCGTTTCTCTAACTTTGATTTCAAGAAACCTTGCGAGAAATTTATCAGAACAACAACAAATCAACAAAACTAAACATGATTGGAAGAAAATGTAAGAAATCTGAGATGAATTCACAAATAAGAATAATAAATAAATCGTAAGCGAGATGAAAACGAAGAGATTCTTGAACGAAATTGATGGAACAAATTTAGAAGGAGAAGAAGTTATGAGTTTTACATGGAATCTACGTGAGAGCTGCATATTTCTTCGTGCATTGCTTCTCGCATGGAATCGAAATAGCAAACGGCGAAGATGATAAGGGGAAGAGCTTTGCTCGGGTCATTTTTGCAAGGTTTCACAAAAATGAGTGACAGATAGAGAAAATGAGAACATGGTATGGAATTTGAGGGGAGGAGCTTCGTTCAGTCTTCCCCAACCCCTTCTCTCACCCTTGTCCCTCTTATCCACTTCTCGACTTCTCTTTTGCACGTTTTGTTTAAAAACTAATCCAACCGGGCTTCTTGTCTACCATGGCTTTGTGTTTAAGACGTGCCATCTATGGAACTCGTTATTTCATACAAAATTCATATAACGACATGGTTCATGACATGCATTATAAGTCTTAAAACAATTTACAATGATGTGCATGTTAGGCAAGTCATAAGTCCAAGTCATTAAAACCTATATTGGTTGTAGTGTTGGCATGTTAGACTCTTTCAAGCTACCTATTTTCGTTTGTGTCTTCCTTCATAGTCTCCCCAAAAAAAATTCTAAAATGATAGTTTGGATGGTTTCCACTACTTTTATAAGCACACAGATTGTTGTCAAAGTAAAACTCAACATAGAACATAAAACGTGCCTGATTAAAACCAATATGCCCCCAGGAGAGCCAACCACCCTTGCACCTTTTTCCGAATCTTATCAACGAATTCATCAAAAAAGACAATATGACAATGACCCCAGTAAATAGTCACCCCCAAGTAGTGCATAGCCTTTAATAACAAGTATATAATAACATTTCCATGCAAATGCTAACACAAATTTCATACAAAGGGACAATGACATTCATTGTGCTTTGTGAATTAGAAATGCAATTAACGTAAGGGCCAAGCGCAACATGATCTCTTGTTATTATTATTATTATTATTATTATTATTATTATTATTATTATTATTATTATTATCTTTCCCTTCTCTTTCTTTTTAGGGTTATTTACCTTTTGGCACCCATTAATTCTTGAAATCTAGTCAGACTCCCAATTTAAGTTTTAATTCAAGGTCTTTGACTAATGGAAAAAAATTTAATGTCAAAATTGACATCTTCTTCTTCTACTTCTCCAACCTTCCCATCCCTTTCTCATCATTGATTCCCCACCACCGTCCCCCTCCCTTCTTCCCCAACTATCTCTCCTCATTCTCATCCTTCATCTCCACTGCGAACCTGTGACTCATCATCTCCAATGAGACTCCTCTATTTATCTCCACCACAATATCAAGATCTGAGCTGCGAACAAATCTGCTCGATTCAGTTTTTGATCAATTTCTTGTTTCTACTTGCTTGATTTGCTCCAAGTTTGCAATCTTGAAACTCTATGTTAGGATCCTAGGTCATGTAATTAACATTCCCCTCCTGGACAGCTTGGGCTTTTAGGAGAATTGGTTAGTTCATGACATTTGGTATCAGAGCCAATCCCCACATCCAAGGTTCAATTTTCGGCAGGGGCGACCTATAGGCTTATTAAAATAATTTAGCATTATCTATGAGCATAGTGCTAAATTGTTGAATACTGGTAGGTGGGTGAAGCTACCAAAAGGGAAAAGGCTACCATCGGGCCAGTGTGGATAGAGTAGGCCGATGGAAACGTCGACTTTGGAAGCGTGGTGGAATGTTAGGATCTCAGGTCATGTAATTAACCTTCCCCTCCTGGACAGCTTGGCCTTTTGAGATAATTGGTTGGTTCATGACAATTAGTATCAGAGCCAAACCCCCCCCCCACATCCAAGGTTCGCTCGGGTTTTTGGGAAAATTGGTTGGTTCATGACAATTGGTATCAAAGCCAACCCCCCTCCACATCCAATGTTCGATTCTCGGCAAGGGCGACCTATAGGCTTGATTAAAATAATTTAGCATTATGTATGGGCATAATGTTAAATTGTTGAATATTGGTAGGTGAGTGAATCTACCAAAAGGGATAATGTTACCATCGGGCCAGTGTCGATAAAGTAGGCCGACGGAGACGTCGGCTTTGGAAGTGTGGTGGAATATTAGGATCCTAGGTCATGTAATTAACATTCTTCTCCTGGTCATGTAATTGGCTTAGGTTCACACTTGGTTCATCTCCTTATAGTTAAGATTTATATCATTTTACTTTTGATTTTGATCAATCATGAATGCTAGGTTTTACTGTAGGTATCCAATTGATTTATAAACTTATAATTGAAATCTAGATGGAGGTTTTTTAATAATTTAGTCACCCAACATCTCATACAAACCTAAATAATAGAAAGGTTTGAATTTTTTTTTTGAAAAGGCTATGATTGGTGGGAGGAAGAAGTGGGATAAAAGATTTAAGCAAAACAAATAGGAACCAAGGTAGGATCTCTTGAAAAATCTGGAAATGTGATGTTATTAGGAATCAATGTAGCATTTCTTCAAATTTTGGAAGTGTGATGTTTTTATAATCTGGTTAAATATGGAATCTCTTGATTGTGTATCTCATCTACACCTGTTGTTTCAACTGAATATAAAAAAGTAACATCACATTACTAAAGCTAGCACCCATATTTTAAGCATTATGAAGCTAGCACCGCATCACCATCAAATTCAGGGTCATCGAGTTCAACATATATTACAACAGTGTCAGGTTCAAAGGGGTAACACCAACGAGTAGCGATGGAGCAAAGTTGAAATTGATGAAAAATGGGGTAGCGGAAAGGAAGGATAGTTGGGGAAGAAGGGAGGAGGACGGTGTTGGTGGGGAATTAATTAGGAGAGAGAGATGAGAGGGTTGGTGAAGAAAATGAGGGCAATTTTGATATTAGAGAATTTTGGATGTTTTTCGTCAGTTAAAGACCTTGACCTAACAGTCAAAACTCAAAATGGGGGTCTGACTAGATTTCGAAAACTAATGAGAGTCACAGAGGAATACAAAAGAACTAATGGAGCCAAAAGGTAAATAACTCTTATTTTTATTTATTTTCTGATAGAACCAAACCAGAGAGATCGACAAAGTGTTCTTCACTAGCGACGAAGACCAAACCAAATAATCGATCGAGAGGAATCGATAAGTCCTTGTTTTTTAGATTTCGCGAGGAATGGTGGAACGCCGATTTGTCTCTCAATTGATCGGTCAAAGTCAAAAGAAGATTGTTCAATTACAATATGCGTGCAAGACGAAGAACCCTCTTGAAGGTCATAATTCTCGACGATAGTGTGTTAGTAATCTATCTCTTTCCCCCACTCTCAATCTTCAAATTTTACTTAACCTTTTGATTTCGAATTCTAGGGTTTATAGTTTTGATGATAGTTTGATCACTTGAGATTTTGTGCGATTTGCTCTAAAGTCGGTTCAAGAACCCTAGAAATTGTTCAACAACACTTTGACGAAGATTGAACCGAAAGCTCATTGGTTTTTTATGTGATTCTGTGCTTTTTTTTTTAATCAAAATGAGTAATTCTACGCTGCCTGGAGACCTGTGCCTAGATGGTCCTTCTACGCTGCATGAAGAGGTTGTTGACTTTCAAAGCTCCCAAACTTGTAGCCAAGAAGTAAACATAGTCAAACATTAAACATAAACTTGTAGCCAATAAAGAGCAGTTGCTTGAGAGCAACAGTTATTTTGCTTGCATTATTTTGTGATAACGCTTGAATCATACTTGTGCAAAAGCGACTCTTTTTTCACTGAGACAGTGTACCTTGGATTCCACTGTTCATACTTGGATCTTCAGTGGGGACTTCCAAAATGACTTGAAGTGGTTCCAAGAAGTCCACAATGTCTCTCATTATCGGCCTTGCTTTCGGATTATGGTTTAGACAATGGTAAGCAAGCATAACTGCCTTGTGAACACCTTTAATTGGCTTGATCCTAAGTGTCTAAGCCAACTCAAATGAGTTGATGAATAAAAATTCAAATCCTAGTAGTGTTGCTCTTGAGTTGAATGTACCAATTTCTTTTACAGATTAATCAGTTTGTCTTTCAAACATCCCCTCTTATGAGTTGTATGTTTCGTGAGATGGTAAATATGTATTGCAAGGAATTTAAGTAATAAATCCTGAACTCGACTACTTCTGTTATGCTAGTGCGTACTACCTCCAATAATTTGTGGATTCATCTTAATATTGATGATTATTTCCCATTTAGCCAGAATGATTAGGAGCATCCCATAATGCATCTGTGAACTTCAATTGGAATGCCCTCCCTACAAATTCTTTTGATTAACAAAAAGAAATTGTCCAACAACCTCTTCATGCCACGTCATACAAACCACGTGCCTAGTACCATCCAGACACAAAACATGCATGTAAGTCCAGGCATTGTAGAATTTTCGATTCAAAATTGAGAGGACATTCGATTCAGCCAAAATCTGATTTGGAATGATTCGATCTCCTATTATCTGATTCGGTAATTTTACTATCTCGATGGCAAATTATTGTTTTAACATGATTTTGATATTCAGTTGACCCATTTTTGCTTCCATGGTTTACCTTCATTTCACAATGCTATGCATGTTTGAATGTACCGGTACAATTTGATGAATTGCACTTTAGAGACGTTAATGTTATGCTCTGTGTATGTATGATGAATTGTCCAAGTGAAATATTTTAGACATTAAGAGGTCACTATGTAAGTGTTCATACTTTCTTTCAGTTGCCACTCTTATTGCAGCTTGTTGGAATATTAAAGACCTTTATGCATTGCTTAAACTGCAAGTGATTTTGTTCTGGAGCATATAGCATACATTACCATTGCACAATGCTAGGTGTTTTCTGAAATGAAAAAAATATGATTGATTATATCTTGTGCCTGCTGAATTCAATTCAGAAACCCCATTAGAACGTGTTGGTGTATAGCTGACATAGGGATACCTCCAAGCTGTTTGTCATGTAAAATTTTCGAAAATGGTGTATCCTTAATAAGTTACCATGGCCCATCAAGGGGATATCAGCTTCAATACCTTTTGCAAGGTTTTTGTCATCCCAAAAAAGGGGACTAATAATTCCAATTCAGGCATACTACAACTTATCAATATTTGAACTTGTAGACCTTTCACGTTTTTCTTATGACCTTTACTACAAGCCAAGTCATGCAAGGCGGTTTTAGATTCTTTGGATGTCATTTCTACTTGTTAGGGAGATCATCTTGTTGATCCATTTGTCAAACT
Organism: Berberis vulgaris; assembly: GCA_963556465.1. Taxonomy (NCBI): domain Eukaryota; kingdom Viridiplantae; phylum Streptophyta; class Magnoliopsida; order Ranunculales; family Berberidaceae; genus Berberis; species Berberis vulgaris. The sequence goes on along the minus strand of OY747135.1, from coordinate 58,867,333 downwards.
TATCTTTCATTTACTGTTTTCATATTTACCATTTGCAATATTCTGCCAATTGGCACGGTCTAATCCGAGTCTAAAGCGTTATGTGTTACCCTAGCGTTAATTGACTGTGCATACTGTAGTCAGTTGATTATTCCACTGCATTTGGCATAGTAATAATGTCAGAAAATTGGAGCTATAGTATGTAAAATGAGCTAACCAGTTGAAATGTGGTACTTACTGTGATGTCCAACTAACTTGTTCATATTTAAGCTTCACCACGATGTCTGATTCATAGATTATATTATGTTTTTATATTTCAAGAAAATTTCTTTTGGTCAATTGTCCGTTGATATGGTTTCCCATCATGATTTTTTGTTGCAATCGGAAATTGATCACAATATTTCAAAATTGGGTATTTTGTTAGTTTTTATGTTCATTGCTTTTTCCCATAATAGTTTTTCACAACAGGGGTTCAAGCTTGATTTTTTGGTCTTCATTCAATTACTTTTCTTTTCATTATTTGTGAGACAGTTTTTCATGAATGAACTCATATTTTGAATTTGGAACCCAGCCTTTGATGTTGAAAGCGTATGATCCATGCACTGAGCAGCGTACCACGGTGTACTTCAATAGACTCGAAGTATAGAGGCAACATGGGATTTCCTATCCATGGGTAGCATGTAGATAAGCATATCGTTGCAAAAGTTTTTCTTGCATTTTTTATTTCCTAGCTGCCTAAAAACGAAAAATTGGGGCACGAGTAACAAATAATACACTGTTCTATAAGATCTAATAATTGTCTGTTTGTATAGCTTTGCTTGTAGGTAATCTAGCTCTAAATCTCTAAAGTCTCATTTTTATTGTGAGTAACAAATGTGGGTTTTGATGTTTCGAGCTGATAGGGTATTTTTTTCCAGTTGAATCTTAGGTTTTGTTACATGTACTTGTGTTGAGTCATGTGGATTTGCTTATTATCCCGATTTGTCAGATTTTTCCATGTTATGTAATATGTACCCAGATTTTCAATCCGGAATTGTATTTGTAATGCATGCTTATTGGTCTCCATTGCTGTGTACTTCCTTTGGATATGCAAGAGGCTTTGTTATTATCACAAACTGAATTGTTTGACCGAGCTTGCAATAACTGAACTTTTTTTCTTCACCATTATTGATTTGTAATTTTGTCTAGACACTATCTCGTATGGTCATATGTGCTTTCTTTTGCACTAGATAGTGAAATGACAGTTTCTGTTTATGATTCCAGATTTGAATTGTTTGACTGAAATTTGAACTCATATGGATACCAAATGAAATTTACGGGGAATTCTAATTGGCGAGGAAACGGGCGAGGGAGGGGGGTGGAACCCTCCATCCCCCTCGAGACTCGCCCGTTTCCTCGCCCGTTAGACAAGCCCGAAATATACTAATGTTCTCATCTAAAGTACAAACGTGGTTGTTTCATCTAATAGGCGTCTAGACTGTGCTAGTTTTTATTATTATTATTTAATAAATGGTTGCAATTCTTAAGATTTACTTCAGGTACCCAAACAAGAATATATGTTTATGCATCCAATTTATAAACTTTATAGCTTACGACTCTGTGTTGCTCTTTGACTATTTCCGATATGTGCTTCTTTATGCCTTTTAGTACAGAATCAGGAATTGGTGTGTTATGCACCGAAGATTGATCTTTGTAATATGCCTTTTAGTACCTTCTTCTGGAAATATGGTCCAGCTGCTCCTGATCATCTCTTTCAAATAATGCCTTGGTAGTCACATTACTTTTGTCTTGATTTTCTACAGGACCACTGAAGGACCACATTTACCTACACCTGAATCACTTACATCCAGAAGTACTTAAGGAAGACTTCCTAGCATCTCAGAAACTGCATTCAATTTTTGCTGGTTTTCATGTTACCAAGGAGCTAATTCCTGTCTTACCTACTGTTCACTACAATATCGGATGAATTCCTACAAACTACCACGGAGAGGTAATTATGCAATAATAGCCAATGCGATCTTTTCTATCTGTTATTTATTATTTATGTAGTGTTTCTATTGTACATTAGGTTGTTCAAATTAAAGGCGATGATTCAGATGCAGTTGTTCCTGGACTAATGATTGGAGGTAGCTTGTGCATCAGTTCATGGGGCCAATAGACTTGGTGCTAATTCATTGTTTCACATTGTTGTCTTTGGTCGAACTTGTGCAAATAGGGTTGCAGAGATTTCCAAGCCAGGCAAGTTTCGTCACTTCCCAATGAATGATGCTATTATTATTGTCCAGTTTCATCCAAATTACAATTTTTTTTTGTTGAACTCTAGCTATTCAAAGTTTCTTTTATTTTTGCTGCAACCTAAAAGTTATGAGCTCAGTTACTTAGTGCATTTGTTGGTATTGTTGGATTCAGATGCAAGATTTAACCTTGGCAGCGACTACTCCACACCACCATTTCCTCTTTCTCAAACCATTCTACTCGCTCATACTACCTACTTTTTTTCTCACACCGCCATATTTTTTCACATCACCTATATAAACAAAAACCTAAAATTTTTTCCCTCACCGATCAAATCGACAGACGGTTTCTCCCTCCCCTAATCGAAATTCCTCCATCTCACACATTCAAATCTCTGCCAAATCTCTTGCAAATCTCTTCTCTCTCCCTCGAAAATCTTTCAAAATTCCCTCAAAATCGAAACCCTCAAACTCTCCAAAATGCAACAGCTCAAAAACGCCATCTCTCAAAGTGCAAAACGCATATCTCTTGCGACAAACATAGTGTCTTCATTTTGTAAACTTCGAAAAAATACATTTGGAAAATATTTATTTAGAAGCTTTAAGTTTTGTAAACTTTAAGCTTTAAACTTTAAGTTTTGTAAATCCATGGTTCACAAGGTACCTCCATTACATGCACTAGACACCCATAATTCACATTGGATGTTTTCAAATTTTGTTTATAACACAATGGATTATTTTTGTTCCGAAAATAATGCGACAATGCGACATCATGCCAAAATAATGTCTGAAAACATTGCAACAAAGTGTAGGTTCGATGCGACAATGCGAATAAGGTCATGAAAGAAAAATTGAGAAAACAATTTATCAGAAAACTCAGTTTCAGAAAAAATGTGCAGATTTTTTGTCTGTTTGCATGGAACAATGCAGGCTATTTGACAAAGCCCACAGAGTTCCAGGTGGACTTATTTAGATACTCTACATAGTTCCAGGCGAACAAAAGTTTTTTTCAAAAAAATTTCCTGTTCGTAGAGAGCAATGACGGGATTTCCAAATTCCCCGTAGGGTTCCCTGCAAACAAAATTTAAAAAAAAAAAAATTCATGTTCGCAGTATACAATGCGGGATAGTTGCAAAATCTTGCAGAGTTTCGGGCGAACAGAAAATTTAAGCAAATTCTTTCTGACAAATTTGCGCGACTTTAGTAAAATGACCATAATTTGCTCATTTCAAAACATTTTCAAGTGATTCAAGTTGTGTTTATTAGATAACTCAGAGTAATACAACTTTTGTGTTTTGATCAACTTGAGAATCGGTCTTGATCTAGCACATAAGTTGGCCGACAGACAAATTTGCGCGACTTTAGTAAAATGACAAGAACTTGCTCATTTCAAAACATTTTCAGGTGATTCAAGTTGTATTTATTAGGTAACTCAAAATAATAAAATATTTGTGTTTTTATCAACTTGATAATCGAGCACATAAGTTGGCCGAAAGTCAAGAACACTATCCTGTTTTCATTGTGAGACAGATTTGTGCGACTTTAGTAAAATGACCATAACTTGCTCATTTCAAAACATTTTCAAGTGATTAAAATTGTGTTTATTAGATAAGTCAGAGTACTACAATGTTTGTGTGTTGGATGAGCTTGAGAATCGATCTTGATCGAGCATATAAGTTGGCCGAAAGTCAGAGACACTATCCCGTTTTCATTGCAAGACAGATTTGCGCGACTTTAGTAAAATGATTATAACTTGCTAATTTCAAAAACATTTTTAAGTGATTCAAGTTGTGTTTATTAGATAACTCATAGTACTAAGACTTTCGTATTCTGATGAGCTTGAGAATGGGTATCAATTGAAGATTTAAATTGGTCGAAAGTTATCCTGTTTTACATTTTTTTCGTTTTGAGTTAAGGTTTTTCTATTAGTTATGCATATTTATTGGTAGTGTAAGTTAAAAAAAAAACAAAAAAAACTCAATGGTGGTGTGAGAAAGAGGAAATGGTGTTGCTGCCTTTAACCTTTTACTTTGTTTTTGTTTCTTTTTTAGATGAGTCTTGCATTTATTTGGCTTGAAATAATGGTTTGTTTTATTTATTTATTGTTCTTTTCTATAACAGTGAGTTGTTTAATAGTTTCTCACTGATGGGATGAGTTTTGAATTGAGTTTGGTGTTTTTTTTTTTTTGGTTAATAAACATTGATTTGTTGTGGCCGACATTGGGGCTCTTTCGATGATTTTGAGAAAACTGAAAGCAGTTGAGTAAATTGGTTCTTTCGTAGAGCTGGAAAGGAGATGGTAGATAGCACTTTAGAAGTTGAAAATATCGAAAAAGGTGGTGCTAGCGAGATTCAGAATGGAACTCATGTACCAGTTCTTCCCAGGGAGCCTTATTTCTCACGCTGGTGTGATGTAGACGGGGTCATCCATTTGAATTCAGACAGTATCGATGCCAGTGTAGAAGAAGATCATGAATTTGAGTTGCTTTTTCCAAGAGTTCAATGCAAGAAAATGACTCTAAGTGGGGGACAGACAACACTTGGGTTGGCTTAATTAGAGAAGTATGCAGTTGAATGGTGGTCATACAATGGGCCGTATGTCAAATTATGTTGATGGCAGTTGTAATCAGACAAACTAAGGTGCTTCTAGGTTATTCATTGATGTGAGTTTGGGCTTCCACTTAAGGGAAATATGGTTTGTTCTTGGCTTATGCATAATTGCTTGTTACATATCCTAACCAGGTAACTTAATTGAGGCTAAGAAACAGGGCCACCAACATTTGTTCAAGAGTTCAGTATGGTTATGAATTATAACATGATGCAATTGTGAACTACCTTGAAAGAATTTCACTTGTCCATACATATATGTATATATTTGTATAATTAACTAATTTAGTTATATTTGATTCAAAGAATTAGACACGTAGTTGTTCTAAGGGTATGGTGATTTGATCTTTATCCGCTATCCTAATGTATAACTCGTATTCTATACTCATATAAGTTTAGGCTGTTTTAATTGTTTGTTCCTTGGTCAGTAAAATTATATCATTAGTTAGATGCTTAGGTGTCTATGCTCAAGGGATGATGCGGTTGACATGACAAGGTAATGCACTCAAAGGCTAGTCCTAGGTCTTCACAGATGTCAGCAATGTTTAATCTGTCTTGCTTGCCGGCGTCCCATTTGTCATTCTGAATGAGGGCACTAACCTTTGCATTGCGGTGAAGTGAGGAGTGGTAGGTTGGGTGCTGTGGGAACCGGTTGAGCAGAATACCCTGAGGGTGCCATGAATCTTTCCATAGCAGAGTGTCTTGTCCATCACCTATGGAGTGGACTATAAGAGAGCTAGCCTGAGCCCTGCATTGGAGAATCTTGCGCAAGCACCAAGATGCTTCAGTTGGAGTGTCCATAGTCCAGAAATTCTTATCTTTGATGATATTGGACTTAGTCCACTTCACCCACAGGTTGTCCTTATTCGATACAATGTTCCAGACATGCCTTATCATGGCTGCCTTATTTGAAGTTTCAATGCATCCGATGCCCAAGCCTCCTTCAGAATAAGGACTGCAGATACGTTGCCATGTGACCATTGGCTTCTTTGTGTAAACCTCTGACCCTGACCATAAGAAGTTCCACATGATAGTTGTTATGTCCTCTCGTACGCTAGAAGGCAGGATAAAACAAGAAGTCCAGTAAACATGGAGACTGTTCAGGATAACCTTAATAAGTGTAACCCTGCCTGCATATGAGAGAGTCCTGATCTTCCAGGATTGTACTCTTTTCCTGACTCTGTCGATCAGTGGGAGGCATTGGTTATAGTCCAAGCGGGAAGAGATGAGAGGGAGCCCAAGTATTTCACAGGAAGTGCTGCTAGTTTGAAATCAAGATACCTAGTAATCAGCTGAAGTTCTGCACTAGGTAACCCAGCTGCAAACAAGTTGCTTTTGGAGCAGTTAATGGCAAGACCAGTGCATGAACGGAAGGTCATAAGAGCTTGGGAAAGAGCCATTGCAGACCTGGTACTGCCCTTGAAGAATGCAATTAAATCATCAGCAAAACAGAGGTGTGTAATCTGTGGGTTTGTACATTTCGGGTGCAATTCATACTCTCCAACTGCCACCTTGTCCTTTAGGATTAAGTGTAGGATTTCCATGACCAAGACAAACAGGTATGGTGACATCGGGCACCCTTGCCGTATGCCTCGCTTAGCCTTTATGAAACCCTTGGGGGAGCCATTGAGGGAAATGGAGAATCTAGGAGTAGTGATGCAAGCTTGCACCCAGTCTATGAACAAGTCAGGAAATAGAAGTTTTTTCATGACATGTGCGATTGTCTCCCACCTGACCGTATCATATGCCTTCCTGAGGTCAATCTTTGCAGCACATCTAGGAGCGCCCTTATCTTTGTGATAGTTCCTGACTAACTCATGAGCTAGCATCACATTGTCATGGATGTATCTGCCTCTTATGAATGCTGATTGATCTGAGCTGACAAGCCTGTGAATCACTTTCTTCATCCTAGTGGTCATGATCTTAGTGATGCATTTGTACAAGACATTGCAACAAGATATCGGCCTAAAGTCAGCCAAATATGATGCATTAGGAATCTTTGGGACCAGAGTAATGCAAGTAGCATTCACCTCCCCAAGGAGCTTCTTATTTCTGAAAAAAATCTATACTGCCCTAGTGAAGTCAGTGCCTATGATCCTCCTAGTGGATTTGAAGAAGAGTGAGGAGAAGCCATCCGGGCCAGGGGCCTTATCTGAGCCAATGTCAGCTAATGCTTCCGTAATTTCATTCCTAGTCACCTCTTGAACTAGTTCCAAAGCCTCCACTGTATTGATGGTGCGTTCGGGTTGCAGGTTAGCTATGGTTGTAGGGTCATAAGTACTCTGATCTCCAGCAAAGATCGCTTCAAAATACTGAATGCATTCCTCCTCTATGTCTTTCAGATCTTCTAGTTTTTCATGCTGAGAGTTGTAGAGTGCCAGGATTTTGTTTTTTGATCGCCTTGCACGTAGATGCTGGTGGAAGTAGCTGACATTGTCATCTCTTGATAACATGTGCTTAGCTTTAGCTCTTTGTACCACTTCTGAGTCAGCATTACGGACTGCTATGGCATACTTCTTAACTGCCAGTTTTTCAGTGTGTACTAGTGTAGGATTAAGAGGGTCTAGCTGAAGAGAGTTTTGTGAGGTATCCATGAATTGTCTTGCTGCAGTGACAACACTTCTGGCATTGACAAAATTGTTTTTTCTCCACTCCGTAAGTTGGCGCTTTGTTCTTTTTAGTTTCTGAACAAAGCAATACGTCGCATTACCCCTAACTGGTTGACCCCAGGCAGCTTGTACCACATCCAGATAACCTTGTTCATGCACCCAGTAGTTGTAAAATTTGAATGGGATGGGCCCTGGGTTCTTATGCTCATAAATGGTGAGAACCACTGGGGAGTGGTCCGAGACCTCTGGGTTCAGAAAATCCACCTCAGAGTTAGGCATATCGATTAACCATTCCTGGTTTATCATGGCCCTATCGAGTTTTGACATGACTCGGGTCACACCATTTTGTTTGTTGCTCCATGTTAAGAAGCATCCTTTATATTGACAATCAAAGAGGCCTGACTTCAATGCACATTCAGCAAGGTCTATGAATTGTCCAGGTCTTATCCCCCCCTACTCGTTCCTGGGAGTTTAAGATCGAGTTGAAGTCCCCTAGGACTTACCATGGTCGAGTGTTGGTTGTGGAAAAGGTTTCTAGCTCAGACCATAACTTCTTCCTGGGTGTATTGAAGCTACTCCCATACACAAAAGTTAAGATACATGTAAAGTCATTAGGCCAAATTGCATTCAAGAAAATGGCATGTTCTGACCTTGAGACAATGCTGATGTTCACGGCTTGGGGGTCCCATAAAACCCAAATTCTCCCTCCCTGGACTATGTCAGTGTTGTCCACTGCCAGCCAATCACGCATCAATGCCTTTTGGATCCTGTCTGTTTTTTCACTGCTAACCTTAGTCTCAACCAAGCCGATGATACTGAGTTTCTGTTTTTGAATCAGCTTCTTAACTTCACTTTGTTTTAAGGGGTCATTGAGACCCCTAACATTCCAACAAGCTGACTTAATCATCGACACATTCAGCTTGTGAGTTTCCACCCCCACTAGGTTAGTAGTAGTTGCTCCTGGTGCATTTTTGGGAGCTCTAGGGATATGTGTCCTTCGTGTTGTTGGTTCAGTTTCCAGTACTTGTACGACCTCAAAAGGGTTGCTTTTGCTTATGAGATTGTGAATTCTAGGCTGATTCGGTGCTTGCTTAACGCTGCCTCTGTGGCTACTCACAGTCTCCAATTCCCTATTTGTAGCTCCTTGAGAAGAATTTGATGCTGCCTCCTTGCGGCGGCCAGTGACATGGAGTGTGCTAGGAGCAAGTAATGCATTAGCAGTCTGGCTAGATGGTGGTTTATCCGCCTGGTTAGTAGGCGGAGTGTCCCTCGCTGTCTAGGCACCTTCGGCTTGCACACTGGTTGCAACATCGTGCCCAATGGCTGTCATAACCCCTGCTACTGGCTGCCCATCAGAGACTTGATCTTTGTAGTCAGCAAGAGCTACTACAATCTGCATATCAGCATCTGGTACTGCATCCAGCACTCTAGCATTGGCTTCCAAAATTTGTAGAGCAGTTGGAGCTTCCACTACTGGCTCGACCAGGAGCAAGTTTTCCCGACCCTCTTTTGGTACTTGGTGCACTATTGCATTCAAGGCGTCATGTTGTACACTCGTGAGTGCTTCATTGTTTCAGTCAGCTGTCATTCCATTCATAGTGTTCGTATCCAGCATGTCTGGTTGTATCTCCCTGGGCCTGAGAATGTGCTCCTCATGGGGAGTTCTCAAACAAGAGTGCATACCATTCAATCAGGCACAGATCACAATCCATGTCATGGTCTAAACTTGTGTGGTTCACAGGAAGAATTCTCAGACATAGCTTCATCACTTGGTTAGTCCTGCACAAGGCACTCAAGACACAAGCAAAACTGCTGAAATGAGGAGTCACTGATCGCTCATTATGCCCACTCTGTAGTGATGGTCCAGAGTGTGAAGCACACCTCTTTTTCAAGTGCAGGTACTCTGGATTTATATGGACATATATCCTTCATCAGCTAGGCTACAAGCACCAACCGATGGACTGGGATGCTGAGTGGAGATGGTGTGAACATCAGTTCTCTGGCAACTCCCCTATCGGTGTGTTACGACGGCTTGCTCTCAATGCAACTACATATCATATTTGGACAGAAAGGAATTGCAGGCTCTTCCAATCCAAAGTTAGAGATGCTAATGAAGTGGTGACCAGGATCATAGTAGATGTCAGGCTCCGAGTTTCAGTCTTGGACCTCCAGGTAGATGATAATGCTGATAATCGAAGACTCTTTGACTAGTGGAGAGTTCAAGTGAATTTCAGGATTTGTATGCCCTCCTTGCATGCATGGCAGGCACCTGAACAAGGCCGATTTAAAGCGAATTTAGATGGTTCACTGGCAGGAACTAGAGGCAGTTATGGAGCACTAATCAGGAACCATGATGGAGTGGTGGTGGCGGCTGGGGCAGGGGGTCGTCGCGCACAGACTGTCCTTCTACATGAGCTCCAGGGGATAGAACTGGGCATCAAGCTGGCGCAGTGATATGGACTACAGAGAGTGGAGTTTAACATGGACTCCAATATTGCTGTTAAGTACCTCACTTCTGATAAGGCTCCTCCATGGGAAGCAATTCACACTACTAGAAGGATTATGAGGGCTCTCAAAAAGTTTGCGGATGCAGGATCCGACACACAGTACGGGAAACAAACCAGGCGGCAGATAAACTGGCAAAACTACTTCCTAACAATGAGTTTATAGAGATAATTCCTAGTTCTTTTGTAGAAGACATAAAGAAAATTGCTTTCGATGATGCTAGGGGTAGAAAATATGCACGAATGTAACCAAACTTCTACGCTCTTTTTTTAAGTGGTCTGGGGAGCCCATATAAACCCCCATACTTGCCTTTCAAAAAAAAAAAAAAAAATGCACTCAAAGGCCATATATATATAGATGATACACAAAAATTGTCAGATCCCTGAGCAATACACATGTGATGATGATCTCGAGAAATTACGGGTCCTAATGTCAGTTCAACACTGATCCGGCCCAAGTGGTACCAAGCCCGCCTAATTTAGTCTACCAGACGGACCCGAACTCTTGCAACATGTTAGGCCCATATGTCTCATAGCTATCCTCAATACCGGTAAGTCCTACTAAGGCAAGTATCTTGAGGATCAGCTTCGAACATGCAATTACAACAGCTCTATGTTTTCAACAAGGAAATAAATATCGGAGTACTTTCCACGCAGGAAACTTCCTTCTACAAATTGCTCTTGGATTGAGAACTATCTCTCGCGTATCTAGGAGCACAGGGCTAACAAGGTACTTCCATTTTACAGCACGACTCCTAATTAGAGAAGGATTTTTATAAAAGATCTCCTTCCTAAACTACGCATTCGATTGTCCGGTAGAACCAGGACTCCTGCACTATAAATACGACATGAAGTTTGTAAGCTAAGATACACTACAAATTTCCTGTTTACAACATTACACCTTCCTTAGATCTTTGTCTAACTTTAGCATCAGAGTGACATTGGCCATTACAATGGTGGTCTGTGGCTCACGTGCGTTACTTGTGCAGGTCAGCGGGACTAGGTCAAAGCAGGGAGCGAAAAATAACTGCATCAATTTGGCGCCGTTCGTGGGGACGACAAAGTTTCAAACTTTTCACTCGCATCGTCTCCCTTCAAAACACAGAGTAATGGTGACTAGATCACACAATGAGAAAAAATGAGGGGAGCGTCGAGTACTCAGCCTGGCGCTGCTTCATCGCCCTCGATAATGCGAGTAAAGCATAAACATCAAGTTGGCACTCCCGGAACAACGATAGCACTGGTGGACCCCGAGCCTGATCCACGATCGTTTTTCATATGCCAGGATTTGTCAATGATGAGGACGCTCACATCAATGAACCAAAAGCCTGACAAGACACTAAAGGTGAATCTGACTCGCTTTAATAGGGAATTCATCACCGTCAACGTGTGCAACGACACAATAGTTGTCTCAGCCTTCATTAACGGACCGCGGAAAGAAAAATTCTACAACTTTCTGACACTGGACCCTCCGGCAAACATGAAAGACATAACAAAAGAAGCGCAAAGCTTCGTTGCCCTAGGAGAAAAATAGCAGCTCGAATAAAAATCGAAACCAGGGAGCAATCGATCAACAAAATATGGGTGCTACATGGAGCCCATTCTAGTTTTGAACTATCCAACAGGTCTAGGAAAAGGGCTCTCCGAGGTATGAGGATTCAAGCGATATGCAACTGCTACAATGTAACCAGGACATCTTCGCATAGACCATGTGGGACATGGTGGGGATCGACCTGTCAATAATCACCCATCGCCTAAAAGTGGACCCTCGAGGAAAACTGTCAGGCAGAAGAAGAGGTCTGTAGTGCTCGAAAAGAATGCGATCATAAACAAAGAGGTACAACGTTTACTCAATGTGGGCATGATAAAGGAAGCACGATACCCTGACTGGCTGGACTACACTGACCTAAACAAAGCCTGCCCAAATGACAGCTTCTCACTTCCTCGCATCAACCAGATCGTAGACGCCACTTTCGGACACAACTTACTCAGCTTCATGGATGCCTATTCAAGTTACAATCAAATATTAATGTACCTCCTAGATCAAGAGAAAATCTCTTTCGTGATAGAATGGGGAATATACTGTTATAGGGTGATGCCATTTGTTTTAAAGAACGCATGCGCTACATACCAACGACTAGTCAATCGATTGTTCAAGGAACAAATCGGCAAAAACATGGAGGTTTACATAAATGACATGTTGGTCAAAAGCCTCTGAAGCCCCGACCACATGCGTGATCTCCTTGAAACGTTCAACCAACTCAGGAAATACCAGATGAAGCTCAACCCACAAAAATGCACGTTCGGAGTTGAGTCTGGAAAATTCCTAGGCTATATTGTGAACAAAAGGGGGATCAAAGCCGACCCAAAATAGATTCAAGCCCTTCTCGATATGAAAGCCCCGACTAGCATCAGAGGCGTTTAGAGCCTGACTTGGAGGGTAGCAGCACTCAACATATTAATATCGAAGTCGTCCGACAAATGCCTTCCTTTCTGCAAGATACTAAGAGGAAGCAAAAGATTCTCTTGGAACGAAGAGTGCGAACAAGCATTTCAAAGCCTGAAAGCATACATGGGGAGTCCAGAGCTACTCTTGAAACCTGCGACAGAAGAAACACTCTACTTGTATCTATCTATTTCCAGGCATGCTGTTAGTTCAGCCCTCGGACCAGACGATCCAGGGACCCAAAGACCGGTATATTACACCAGCAAAACCTTTGTAGAAGCGAAAGCACACTATCTGGACTTGAAAAGTTGGCTCTGGCACTCATTGTATCCTTAAGGAAACTCAGGCCCACTCTATAATAGTCCTGACCAAGCATCGACTTCGCTCAGTCTTACATAAACCCGAGCTATCGGGCAGGATGGTGAAATGGTTAGTAGAGCTCGGATAGTTTGACATAAACTATGCTCCAAGAACCACCATTAAAACCCAGGCGCTAGCAGATCGCAGAGTTCACCGACAGAGAAGAATCGAAGACAGATCACCAGCCCTCGGATTCAAGTCTTCAAGCGTGGATCTTGTGCTGCGACGGGTCCTCTACTAGGAAGGCAAGCGGAGCCGAGATCACACTCCGCTCCCCAACGGCTTCACTCTAAAAAAATAATCAGGTTCGGCTATCCTACTTCAAACAACGGGGCCGAATATGAAACCCTCTTGTCCGGCCTAAAGCTAGCATTAGGGATCAGTATAGATCGTGTAACAACATACACCGACTCAAGACTGGTAGTCAACCAGGTCAAGGGGGACTTCAATAGCAAAGGTACTTGGCATAATGGGCAGGTTCAAGAGCTGTGAACTCATACATTGCCCCCGAGACGACAACAAAAGGCCTGACGTGCTAGCCAGAGAAGCTTCACCCTCCGACTTGAAATCTCCAGTGACCACATTGAACACCAAGAGCAATCAAGCCTCGACGAAGAAGAACATAGAGACATCTGCATTGTTAAAATGCAACCAAATTGGATGACTCCTATACTGAAATACATAACAATCGGAGCCTTATCGACCAATAAGGTCGAAGCAAGAAGACTAAAAAACAGAGCAGCAATGTATACTCTCCTAAATGACAAGTTATATAAGAGATCGGTGACGGGACCCCTGCTCCGATGCCTATCACCTTCAGAGGGAAACCAAGTCTTGGGAAGCATCCACAACGGTATATGCGAGAATCATCCGGGCGGGAGAACCCTCGCCCATAAAGCCCTAACTCTAGGGTACTATTCGCCAACCATGTAGCGAGACACCAAAGATATTATCCGCAGATGCAACAAATGTCAGAGTTCGCACCATACACGCATATGCCGCCCCAACCACTGATTCTGATGACTAGTCTGTTGCCATTGGTGCAATGCGAAATGGACATCGTCGGACTGCTTTCGGCATCGGTCGGTAAAAAGTTCCTTCTTGTGGCCGTCGACTACTTCACTAAGTGGGTCGAGGCTGAGCTCCTATCCAAAATCGGGTCAAAAATTTCATTTGGGCCACCATCGTCTGTAGATTTGGTGTCTCCAGAATATTGGTCAACGACAATGGAACCCAATTTCAAGGTAGCAAGGTCAAAAAACTATGCAAAAGTTTGAGTATTGATTACCACTTCTCGCCAGGGCACCCTCAAGTCAACGACCAAGTGGAGGTTACCAACCAGACAATCCTAGAGGCTATCAAAAGAAAGCTAATCGCAGCCAAAGGGAAATGGGTTCCAGAGCTATCGGGAATACTCTGGACGTATCGGATGACCAAAAGAGTTCTTACTGAAGACACACCTTTCACCCTAGCCTACGGGTCGGAAGCTATGGTTCCAGTAGAACTCAAAGTGCCAACCTTTCGAACGGAGGAGTTCGAATCTGACAGTAACGACGAAGCCTTGTGCGTAGGGCTAGATCTCCTCGATGAAAAGTGGGATTTAGCCTCCGCCTAGATAGCCGCCTACCAATAGCGAATAGCGCAATATTACAACAAAAATGTCAAACCACGCGAGTTCAAGGTGGGAGATTGGGTACTCAGAAAAACCCAGCAGAACACCAAAGAAGCCGGTGCAGAAAAGCTAAATCCGAACTGAGAAGGACCTTACATGGTCACCAAGGTCAATAGACCGGGGACATACTGGCTGAAAGATGCAGACGGCGACGAGGTTAAACGACCATGGAATGTAGAGAATCTCAAAAAATATTATCAATAAAATGTTTGCTTTTACCAAAACTTCCACTGTTGTCCATTACAACCCTCGAAAAGCTCGGCTAAGGTCAAACTCGAATATCAGCCCAACGCCTAGTCTGCTGTGCGCGGACCATGATGGCCGATGAGTAGGAGTCTAGTTAGTGCTTGTCCGCTGATGATAGCGACGTGCCAAGGAAACATCGCTCTCCAACAGACAATGATCGTCGAACTTACTAGGTAAGCTTAGTCAGTTCGCGACTGATGAGGATGACTTCTGGTGCCTAAAGCCTAGTTTGTTGTGCGCGGACTACGACGGTCGAGGAAGTGGGAGTCTAGTCAGCGCTTGTCCGTTGATTACGACGATTCGCTAAGGGATCACTGCTTTCCAACATACAATAGTCACTAAACTTACCAGGTAAGCTTAGTCAGTTCGCGATTGATGACGATGGCTTCTGGTGCCCAACGCCTAGTTCACTGCGCGCGAACCACGATGGCCGAGAAAATGGTATTTTAGTCATCGCTTGTCCGTTGATGAGGGCGACTTGCCAAGGGATCATTGCTCTCCAACAGACAATGATCGTCGAACTTATTAGGTAAGCTCAGTCAATTCGCGACTGATGACAATGGCTTCTGGTGCCCAACGCCTAGTTCGCTGCGCGCGGACGACGTCGGCCGAGGAAGTGGGAGGCTAGTCAGTGGTTGTCCGCTGATGATGATGACTCGCCAAGGGATATTGCTCTCCAACAGACATGATCGCCATACCTACCAGGTAAACTCATTTGATTCATGACTGATGATAATAACCTCTAGTGCCCAACGCCTAATCTGCCATGCGCAAATCACGAGGCTGAGGGTGTAGGAGCCTATTTAGCACCTATCCGCTAACGATTCACTAAGAAGTCATTACAAATAATGATCGAGGGAGCATGGTCAACCTTCGACCAATGACAATTTCTGTTGATTAACCCCTAATTTGTCACAAGGTCAACGACAACAATCCAAAGCAACAATATATTTTTACTGACAAAGACAAGCATTTCTCCCAGTAGTATAAGTTCTATGATCTTCAAGGCATCTAAATTGAACACGATAATACGGGGCAAAACAATAGTTTCATTAAAAAAATATGTCTGTCTAGGAAAGGACGTTACAACCAATTTAAGGATAAACATCCTCCTCAGCAGCTAGTCCTATGGTGCCAGAGCCCTCCCTTCGATTAATCGGTTCGAAAACAGCCCTCCTATTGCGAGCAAAATCTAGATCGATGCAGGGATGCTCTCCCCTGATTAGCTCCAGAAGCTCCAACCTACCCCAAATAACCTCGGACAAAATCAACGACCTCCTTCCTGACACGTCGAAGTCCACTGCACCCACCAAGGATGCATAGTGCGAACGCTCCTCCGCCAACAGTCGCTTCGCCTCACGAACGCGGCAAATCCCCTTGTCAATTGCAGACTCTAGCTGTTATCGTTCAACGACCCACTTCGCCTCTGCCCGCCTCCTCTCGGCCTCTTGGGCCTTCAGACCAGAAGACCATCTTTCCTCGACTGCATCCAAGCACTCCAGCTCGACCCTAGTCCGCTTTAGTTCAGCGCGAGTAGACAATAAATCAAACTCGACCACACTCGGTTGAGATCTCATACCAGCAAATTCCACTTTGGTGACAGAGGCTGCGGCCCCGACGGGTCCGAAGTTCGTGGCAATACCAATACTCTGCAGTTGACCATTCAAGGATCCACCCGATAGAAGGCATCTGAGTATGATATTCGCAGATCCGGGAAGGCCTTCGGGTTGCAGCGAAACAAAGTTACACGACTCAAGGGCATGGGCGACCATCTCGAGACCATGGTTACGTGATGCATCGACGCGCAATCCAACTTCCGCCCTTTTTGGGTCAACAAGGGAACTAGAAGCATTTGGAGGGAAGCTACGACCTCCGAGGGTTCTGTCTGTACAAACCGTGACATCCCAACAAGAAAAGCCGCCTGGTTAGAGGGTTGCCTTTTCATCGAAATAACAACGGGAGGCACAATCGCCTCCAATTCAACAAGCCTGGACGGGCTGGGCAGGGCCATACTTTTCTTCCTCGTACGATGATTGACAACCCCCTCAACTGGTAAACCTGTCACAGGGTGGACACCATGAGAACACCGCATCAACCCAGAATGCACAACATTGCCTGGCATTATGACCTCCTCAATGGATGTCAAAAGGAACTTGAGCAACTCCCTTTCTATCCGACTCTCTTCCTCGCTAAGAGATGGAATAGCAAACTTCCCTAAAACAAGAAAATAACGTCAGACGAACTCAAACTCTTGCAGCATGCTAGGCCCACACATCTCACAACTATCCTCAATACTCGTAAGTCCTACTGAGGTAAGTATCTCGAGGATCAACTTCGGACAAGCAATTACAGGAGCTCTATGTTTTCAAATAGGAAGCAAACACTGGAGTACATTTCATGCATGAAAACTTCCTTTTACGGATTGCTCTTGGATTGGGAACTATCTTCCGCGTATCTAGGAGCACAGGGCTAACATGGAATTTCCTTCTTACAGCACGACTCCTAATTAGATAAGAATCTCCACGAAGATCTCTTTCCTAAACTACACCTTCGATGGTCTGGTAGAACCAGGACTCCTACACTATAAATGAGCAATGAGGTTGGTAAGCTAATGTAAGCTACAAATTCTCTGTTTACAACATTACACATTCCTCATATCACTGTTTGACTTTAGCATTGGAGTGCCATCGGCTACCACAATGGTGGTCCGTGGCTCACGTGCTTAACTTGTGCAGGTCAGCGGGACTAGGTCAAAACAGAGAATAATGTTTTACTATTACAATTCAGAATAATGTTTTACTATTTATTGCTGACTAAGATAAACTAAGAATTTGAGATAAAAGATGGCTAGGATTGAAAGTTGGAAAGTGTGTTGAGGGTTGAGATTCATTTCCAAAAACATGTAGGAGGAAAAATGAAAATAATTGTGAAGAGAGAAAGTATTGTCTTTTATTTTATTTTTCAAAATAAATATTATCATAACTATCTACAAAGTTGGATTTTGGTAAACTTGGTAAACTATCTCATAGTTGTTGGATTTTCCAACAAAATCAATGATCAATACTAACATTTAAAAATTCAGAATATATATTTACTATTAAAACATGTAAGTATTTTAAATATTTTCATGCCTAAGTATAATATTTTTCAATAAAATGGATGAACATTTTAATTAACATTCAAACAAAGACCCCGAACATTCAACTGATTATAATTTAAATTGAGTTTGATTATGAAAAAATTAGTTTTTATGCTAAAATATGATTTTTTTATGAAACTGATTGAGGGCAATGATGGGGGTGGTGGTGAGAGGGTGTCAGTGCATAATACTTGGTAGAAAAAAAAGATGTATGTGAAGTGCCAATGACATGGGTAATATGCTAGTAGCTAGTACATGATAGCACCTTTGAAATGTTAAAACTAACAATTGATAGCATTTATGTACATGTGATAGATGATACAATCATTATATTCACAAATGCTAATAAACAATTGATAGCATTTAGGTACACATGATAGATTATACAACCATGATATTTCACCAATGCCAACAAATAATTGATAACATTTATGTGCATGTGATAGATAATATAACCATGACATTCACAAATGCTATGTTGGAATAACATTTACATAGTGCTATGTCAAAAAGATAACACAGGCTATTTTCAATTGCACTAAATGCTATGGTACCTCTTTCATAGCATTCTTGTAATATCTTAAAAGACCATTTTTGTTGTAGTAATATATATATAGGAATTTGGGAGGATTTTGGTGAGTATGGTGAAAAAGGAAGCTTGTATTTGGCGAGTTTCAATTTGGAAGACTTGGATGCTGCGTTTTGTTGACCAGGTGAGTATATTTGCTAAGTTGTTTTATACTTGATTGTGAGTAAGATCTTTAAGATCTAACTAAAACCATTAATTCATATTAATTTGGACTATGTACTATTTTTGTTTTTTGGGATGTTGAAGTAGGTATGTTTCAATACAAATTACTCTATTTCTAGTATTGATCTGATTAAATAAATGATCAATAGAAAATAGGGTATGTAAGCTTTCCATAGGTGTGTAGAGTGCAAATTTTGGTGTAGAATTACATTAGTTATGATTAAGCAAGTAATGCTCTATGAACATATTTTACTGGAAAATAGGGTACACATGGTTGTTTGGGTCAGGTCATCGAATAATCTCTGTGTCGATGTGATGAATCATGTAAACATATAAGAATACCATTGGATAGTTTGGGATGAAAGGTTTCCAATAATGGGTAGAACTTCCAATTTGGCTGTAAAATGCTATATGTGTATCGATTTGAAGTTGGTATGTTGAACACAAAAATCTGTCGTAAAATCATTTGTTTGAGGAAGACGTCTTCTATTTGACCAAACATTGAGCAAAGTTAAAATGTTTTCAACGTTGCGATCGTCGCGTCGAGATTTAATTTTTGGATAAATTTAATTTGTATTATGAAATATTTTAATTTTAGCATTAATACATTGTGCCTCGAGATGCTTGTTTGACGTAACTATTAGGTCATTGTGCATTATATGTGATTCGGTGATATTTGAGTCTGCATGCTATGTTAAGAAGCAACATAGTTGAGTCTGCATGCTATATGGGATCGAATTGTGATAATAGTTTTGGGACTGAATACGATTGTTTTCGAAGTGTTTTGCTGATAGAAACAAAGTTGTTTTGAGACTATTTGTGTAGATTAAAGCGTAGTGATTTTGGAGAATAGATTGTGCATTGAATCATTGATTGTTTTTGGGTTGTTTTGTAGATTAAAATTTGAGTTGTTTTCAACTAAGTTTTAGAGCTTTCACTTAGTTATAGAGGGTTGATTTCAGTTGACTTTAGAGTTCATTTTAATTGATTTTAGACAATGATTTTTAGAGTGTTATAGTAGAGTTTGGTGTCCGTTTTCAGCAGAGTGGTGGCTGTTTTTCAATTGAGTTTGAGTGAGTTCCAAATTTGTGTCAATTTATTTTAGGAAGTGACTTTTTCAACTGAGTTTAGAGGATTGAATTGAGTTTTATTTTTATTTTTATTTATTTATTTTTTTTTTGTCTTTTAGGGGATTTTTTTGGGATGGATACATGGTTATTTGAGGTTTGTCTTGGACTGTCTTTTTGATATTCAAAAGTTATTTTTTGGGCTGAATTGAGTTACAAGTTATCACCTATAATAGGGCTGATTGTAGAGATAAATTAGTTACATTTTGGCACACCAATTGGGTTGTGATGGAGTTGTTGTGGAAGCTGAAAAGAAGGTGTATTGGATTTGTTGAGCGGACTGAAACATGGTTGTTTCGAGCCTGTTTTGTGACCTGAAATGAGGATATTTTCAGTAGATTTTTGGCTGAATCTTTAGAGCGTGTTTTGGCTTACTTGAAGTCAGGTTTAGTTGAGTTTCATAGTAGATTTTTGTCGAGTTTAGGATAAGTTGTTACCGAAATTTGTGACAAGTTTTAGTGGAAAGTGTCAGCTGAGTTGTAAGGAATGTTGTTGTTGGTTTGAAACAATGTCGTGTTGTATGATGCTTGTTTGCTTAACTCTTTCCGCTCAGGTAAGTGAAAACATTCTCTTTTAGTATTGATATAACGATATTTCTTAGCATGTGACTATTTGTTTACAAAATGAGATTTAGAAAATGATATGTTGTAATGCCATGATTTGTGGTAGTCTACTGTGTTGGCGAATGATCATTAGCAGTGTTGTATGAATGCTAAAATTGTAACATGGTATGATTTATTATTTTGAGTTATTGAAAAGCATATGAAAGTGATTGCATAATTAAACATCCATGGCAGGTATGTAATAATTCATGTGGAATATGATTATATCATGTTTATGAGATGGAGATGATGATTTTAATATTGACATGAATATCCTACTCTGACATTGTGAATTGTACAGAGTGGTACAATATGACCATAGAGGCCATTGTATTATTGTTCGTACAAAGTGGGTTGTATGAAGCCTGTTTCCAAAAGGGGAAAACTAAGCCATTATACGAGTCATGACTCGCATGATATAGAGGAGTGTTCATGATGAGTAGAGCCTAATTTCCCAAAAGGATAAAACTAAGCTATTGTACGAGTCATGACTCACGTGATACAAGGGAGTATTACTAAGGGGTTAGGGAAAGAGTTTGGACTTTGGTCATCTTCCAGTGCGCAGTTTTGTGTTTGTGATATGAACCGTGTGTTCAGTCTTTTGAGGTGAAGTATGCATTTTAGAGACGACACCCCATTTGAAATGCATACATACTCAAAGTGGGTATTTGTACATGTATGGAGGTGTGTCAGGGTAAGACACATCGGCACATGGATATGTGCGATAAGGTATTCATGATCTGAAAATTTGTGTGTAGCCTGTACTCCTAAAGGAAAACTAAGCCACTGTACGAGTTTTGACTCGCATGATACGGTGGGGGAGTTCATGAGGATAGGGGTGGGCACGGGAGGGGATGGACCTCATCCCTATCCCATCTCGTTCATTCGGGACTTGATGAGAATGTACTAAATAGTTTTCCAATTAAGAATAACAAAAAAAATTCATTTCACATTGCTCACACAGCCTAATTTATTTACATATAAATTTCATCATAACAATATAAAATTTCTTCGCAAATTGCTCCTAATTGTATCTTGTATAAATGATACAAGTTCTCAAGTTGCCTTGATATAAATTCAAAAATGAAAAATATTGTTCATTGACCAAATTTACAACTACATAACTCATAGTGCAAAACTAGACCAAACCATCATTTGCCTTTATTTTCTACAAGAATAATTGTCCTATAACCAATCTAAAATGTGAAAAAACATAAATTTTCATGGGTTCTATTTTACCTAAAATATTCAAACTGAAGTTTCTATCTAAACAAAGAGTATCAAATTAAACAAGTTAACACATCCTAAAATTTCCTTTGAAGAGTAGTTTAATTAAAATTACTAATAATAAATATTAAATAAGTCCGGGACATGACAAGATGGGGGGATTGAAATTTCAATCAATCCCAATCTCATTCCATTTTAGATTGGGACGGGACGGGACGGGACGAAATTGGGATGAGTTTGATCAATCCCAAAAGGACCTGAAAAATCAAGACCGAACCGGGATAGGATCTCGATCGTGGGATGGAATCCCCACCCCTACCTGAGGACCAAGAAAGAATGACATGATTTTAAAAATAATGTCATTATATTAAAATGAGTATGAAAATGGTATGACATGATTTGAAAATGAATATGTCATGATTGGAAAATGATATTGTATGATTGGAAAATGGTATGACATGATTTGAAGAATATTATGTCATGATTTAAAAATTTGTATGACATAGTTTAAAAATGAGGTACTTTAAGCATGTTACAGATAGTATGGCAATGTGCATCTGAGTTGCAGAGAGAGATATACCGATTAATTGTGTGTTGCAGGTAGTGGTCTATCTCAGAGATTTGAATTCTTACATTGTTATGATTTTGGTGATTATATGAAATTGCATATTTCATAAGTTGTATAGGGTGATATGAGATTAAAGAGGCATGTGTGGATATATTGTAAGATGTGAATCTTGCTTTTTTATGTTTATTTGTTAATTTGTAATCTGCTCAGCATTAGATGACCCAATTTTGCTTTGTTTTATGACAAATGGTGTATCCCTACCTGGGTGCAGGTGGTGGTGGTGG
The DNA here is from genome assembly GCA_963556465.1 of Berberis vulgaris. Lineage (NCBI taxonomy): Eukaryota > Viridiplantae > Streptophyta > Magnoliopsida > Ranunculales > Berberidaceae > Berberis > Berberis vulgaris. The sequence goes on along the minus strand of OY747135.1, from coordinate 58,844,978 downwards.
TGTTGGTCGTAGAGATGCAAAAGGCGCCGGATGATTGAGTGGTTGTCAACGTGGTCAGACAACTGAGAGGTAAGTTTTACTTTTAGGTTTAGTATTTGCATTAAATTCTATTTTGTCGCGTGCTAGCAAGGGAAACCATTGGCAAATAAAGTAAATGGAAATGAATTGGAATAAATTGAATGGATAGGAAAAGAAAATAATTTTAGGGTTGTCGTGTCTCCGTTTTTAAGACATTTCGGTGTGTTGGAAATCGGGGCCTTATAAATACTTGCTTCATCAACCTTTCATAGTTAACAAGGCATGAGTATGAGACCATGATGGTATAAAAACGAACACCCATTACCTCATTTATGATATGTGGTGTTTTCCCCTTGATGGATATATTTGCTCTTCATTATTATTCTAATTCCCCTCATTCCTTCATTTTCAATCAAATCCCTTCGTTGAATGAATCTAAAATCATATGGGAGAGAAAACCCAACACTGCTTCGAATCCATGAGGAAAACCCATGCCCGAGTTCCATTTCAATTTTCATTCTTCACGAGATTAGATTGAAATCCATCTCCATATGAACTAGAATCAAAATATTTTTCTTTATATATATGTGTGTGTGAGTACACTTTGAGGTTATCAAGTGGATGCTAATTTTTTTTTTTTTCACAAAGATTGTCCTTTTCCCCAACTTTTATCTTCCCTTTGTTTTTTTTTACTCTCATTATCATTTATGTTATCTCTTGTTAGCCCACTTACTTGAATGGGTGCACAAAGATGAAAGAGATTAGAGAGGAAAATGTGGCAAGAGTTGATGTAGAGCTGACAACTATCAGCTCCAGAGACCCCCTACACCCGCGCTTTTTGACCCCACCAAATTTCCATATTTGACACCACGACTTCCACTTTTCTTTCTAATACCAACACGTGCAATTTGAAACCACCAATAAAAAGAACTTCTCTTCTCTCTCACCTTCTCTTCTCTTTTATTCTCAAGAACAACAGCACAATTAGCGACACCCTGCCCTGCCCCACTACCTGCCACACCACCTTGCCCTGTCCCATCCCACCGCCACCTTATTTCTCTCCTCCCTTCCTCTTCTCCTATCTTCTTCTCCTTCTCCTTTATTGTCAGTCTCATCCATTCTTATTTTCTCCTATTTTCCTCTTCTTGTCCTCTCTTATTTGGAACATATATAGAGCAACAACCACCCCCACCACGCCCGTCGACCGAACGCCCTTCCCGCCTCCGCATTTTCCTTTCTTTCTCTTCTTCTCCTCTTTTAATTTTTTTCTTATTCGTCCTCGTACAAGCCTCCATGAGGATAGAACCCATCATCGCATAGGCTTGTGCGAGGGCGAATGAGAGGAAAAAGAGGTGAAAAAGAGGTAGAAAAGAGAGAATAAAAAAGGTGGAGAGAAAGAAGTGGAGGGGTGGTGAGGCCAACGGCAGCAGGGACGGTGGTTGTTGTTCCAGCAAAGATGAAGAGAGGAGAAGAAGGCATGGGAGGGGCGGTGCAGCCAACTGCGGCACGGTTATTCCACTTTTGGTTGTTGTTCATGAGATGAGAGGAGAAGAGAGGGTGAGAGAGAAGAGATGACTGTAACACCCCTACTTTTCTAATAACAATAAATATTTATGTTTATAAAATTCAATTGAAATTTGTATTTTTAAAATCTTCTTTTGATTGACAACTCGTATTTTTCGAAATTCAGTCAACTTTCTTACCTTCCGAATCTCGGGACGAGATTCCATTTAACGTGTGTATAATGTAAAACCCTAAATTTCATAAAACGAATTTATTTTATTTTGAATTAAATAAAATAGGGTTACATTTAATTGAATGTGAATTTCGAAATTTAGGGTTTTATTTGGTGAGTTTAGAAGGTAGGTGCTTTCAGAAGTCCAGTGGGGGCGAATAGCCACCCACACTATATGAACAAAAAAAAAAAACCCTTATTTATTTCTTCTCTTGTGCAAACCCTCTTCTGTTCTTTCTCCCTCCCTTCTTCACGATTTCTTCTTCTCTGGCGGCGCTGGGAATGGTGGCGAGATGGTTGTTGATAGGTGGAGGCGATGTGAGGTTGTTGCAGTGGTTTTGAGGGCTGCTTGCAGGGGTATTTAAGTGTTGTTTGTAGTGTGTATTGAAGGGTTGTTGCAGTGGTTCTGTGAGCTGCTTGCAGGGGTTTTTAAGTGTTGTTTGCAGTGGTTTGAAGAGCAGAACCTATTGGTGCAACTAAGGGCGTGAAAGGGGTTTCTAGGGTTGTTTTGAGGCTGTTCCAGGGGCTGTTTCGAGGGATATTCCAGGGTTGTTTCAAGGGTTTCAGGGCTGTTTTAGGCATGTCTCAGAGCTGTTGCAGGGGGTTTATTCAATGTTGTTATAGGGCTTGAACATGGTGTGTTTCACCTCTGATTCGGAACTGGTTTCAGGTCTGATTTGGGGGGCTATTTCAATGGTTGAATCAGGGTTTGTTTCAGGTCTAATTCAGTGCTGAATAAGAGTTGTTTGAAGGGCTGAATCAGCGCGTGAAGAGGGCTGAATTAGGACCGTTTTGGGGTATGATTCGTAGCTGATTCAGGGATTGTAACATGCCAGTTGCAGGGAGTGTGAAGGAACAGCTGCTGCTTGCTGCATTTCTATATTACAAAGAGGAGGAAAGAAGATAGACTCCAACCTCTTTTCCATGATATGATTTGGCGAGGTTACTAAATGGTTAGCGCGTGTTTATTGAGTTTCGATTCTTGGATTAAAGGTGAGTTTCTTCATCCCCTTCACCTTTACTGTGAGATTTCTTCATACTATTACATGTTTTGTTGGAAATTGTTCTTGGAATTAAGGTTAGGTTTCTTTTGTATTTAATCAATCTTCTTCCCTAGTTTCATTCAATGGGTTTACTGATTTAGGTGTTTTTGCTAGTTTTATGTTAAAATTTTCAATGGGTTTCCTTTCCCCAATTTGCTTGGTATTGTTATTGTGAATATCTCTGTTATCTTGTTTGTTTGTCAGTTTTTTTTTTTATGTATTTCAATATCTTGCTATGTCGAAATGTGGTTATTCAATTAATTTAATTGTTGTTAGTGCTAGTGTGCTACTGCTAATGATGACAGGCATTCTTAGAAATTAATTTTCTGCAAACTAGATTAAACAGGAAGGGCCTAATTGTTTATTTATTTCTTTAGAAATTCATATAACATGAACTTTTAAAAGGTTCCAAACTTCATTTTTGTTATAGTATTGGTATGACACGAGCATAAGGAATTGTTGAAATGAGATACACATTGGATGAATGTCTTGGTTACTGCAGGTTGTAGAAATGGTTGTGCCTCAATCATATCCCTTTGGATGATAATCAAATCTCAGTGTTACCAGACTTGATGCTTCCCAAAGGAGGTGCAACCTAGCTAGACAATCCCTTGAGCGAGTCAAACAAATGGGGTAGTTATGGATTAGCATGTAGATTATTGGCATTTATCTGCTCCTGTAGGTGGTGTGAGAGTGATTTTTAGACACGTGATTAGGTTTGTCATCGAATGATCAAACCTTATTTTACTTCTAATTGATCACCATCTTGATCTATGTTCACAATGAATGTGTTTTGATTCAGTGGTTTGTGGTTTTGTGCATTTAGTTTTCTTGGATTTGACTGATTCTACTGGTGATGTTTGTAGATACCCATTTGAGATTTGATGGATAAGATGGAAACCCAATGTGTGAAGTTTTGTAGAGTGGTTCTAATAAAGTTCTAATAAAGATCAGAACTTTCATATCCTGAAATGGGAGAAAGTTTGCATAGTGAATGAGTTTTTAAGGTAAGGGTTGAGATCTTTAGGAAGAAGTACGGACCCTTGTTAAAGAAGTGGATTTGGAGGTATTAAGGAACCAACTAACTTGTGGGAGAGGATTTCTTAGGTGAGAATTATTTTTGTAGAATTAATTTGGTGGTCTATTGGAAGGGAAGGGAGATAAAATCAAGTTTTGGGTGATGTGTCATGCTACTGGCTAGATGTAACTTATGGGTTTGCATTGGGGGTAACGTGTATTCCAAGAATTCGTGGTTGAAGTTTTGCAAGTTATCAGAATTACAAGTGATGTCCTTGACATAGCCATCCACATCATGAAAATAACAGAAAAATCTGGACAAATTAGTTTAAGATTTTGGGATCAAGGTATATCCTAGGTGCACGGCATTTTCAATTCCTTGATAGGAGAGGTGCAGTGCTGAAGCTACTTATTTGGGTTGTAGCTTTATGGATGAACAGGAATATGGTCCCTTATTTGTGGTGTTTTGTGTTGCAAACGCGTGATCTTCACTATTGTTTTGATCTGTTTGATGTGTGAGTTTTACCTAGCTTGCTGGGTCCATATTTTGGGGTATTTGCATGATTCTATGAATTGCATTTGTATGTGTATGACTTAAATTTGGTTGGTATGCAAATTGCGTTGCTGAAAAGAAATTTATTTATGGTATTAAATTAGCCTTGATTCCCCGTGTTGATACATAAAGTTTATATATGAGAAATGTAGATTGCCCTAGAACAATGGGAGGATATCCTGATGAGATTGATTATGATTTGGTAATGTGCCAAAAATGCTATGTTTTTCCCCAAAAATGTGGGTGGATAGATTATGAATCAATTTATGTATGACAAAATGTCATTAGGAGGAATTCTGAATTATCAAAAATATATGATATTGGTAAACCTTGATTTTTGAAAATATAAACCACTTGGACTTGTATCACTTAGAACTACCACACCTCTTTTGTTTATTATTTTCCCTCTCTTACTAGAGAAACTAAATGACCAGAGGGTCGTCTTGCGGAGTTGGGGCACCCATTTCTTACTAGAGAAACTAAAATAACCTTCGGGTTAGTCTTGCGAAAATGTGGTGAATTTGTATGCCTAAAATAGGCTTTGATATTTATCTGTAAAAAATGTGACGTGAGTTTATGCGCATTGATAGCCCAAGGGTGACTTTTGGTACTCATATAGTTAGGAGTATCCGCGATGCATGCCTGTATGTGATGTCCCCACTTAGGCATGGATGACGGAGTAGTCCTCCTTTATATGAGAGAGGCATACGGGCATGTATGTTCGGCACGGAGGTGGTGCGAATGTGGTATCGTCTAAGTGATCAATCCGTTACAAGATGAAACAAATTCAAATAAAAATGAATAGATTACGTTTATATTGGTTTCTAATCATTTTCATGCAGGATGGCAAGTCCACTAATTTTTCTGCAGGTCAGACTTGCCATAGTTGACTTCTATAGGGTAAGTATAAGTAAATGTATTTTTACTTAATTGGGATGATATGATGGCCTCGATGAGGAACTAAATTCTTTGGACTGGGTTTTCTTGCGTGACACCTTTGCTTCGTTGAGGAACTACCTGTTGGTGTGTTTGTGTATTGTTTGTGTTTAGCTTGATGTTTATCACGTGCGATTTTATTGATTTTGGGATGAAGATTTCTCACACCAGCTTTATTGCTGACCCAAGTGAGCTTTTGCTTCTTGGGTACATTCCTTTGGGAATGTAGCCAATTAGCCTTTCAGGTTTAGAGACTTTGAGCAACGTTACGGGAGTTTCGCTAGTGGGGCTAGCGACGTCAGTTTTTCCTGGTTAGAGTTTTGTTACAAATTTTAGTTTGTTCCTATTTTCTAAAATATATTTTTTTGTCATTGCTGCTAAATGCTTATGTCGTTATTGAATTTCACGTCCCGAGTTTTGAAGAAACGGATAATCCTACGTGAATTTTGGGATTTTCGTTTTCTTCGAAAATCGGGGCGTGACAATGACCCTTTTATTTGTGGTGTTCTTAAGCAGGTAAAAAAAGGCAGTGGTGGTGTCAACTAGGGAATTTGGTGTCTACATAATTTTTTTTGTCTTTGTTTTGTGGTTTTGTCTTTTTATATACAAGGCTTTTCGTCATTTTATAGTTGTATTTATGTATGTAATAACTCTTGTATGTTTTTTTGGTTAACCAATTTAGTGTTACACAGAGGGTGGGAGAATAATGACCGCTACCGAAGTAACTTGGTTACTCGCTCCTAGACCGATTCACGAAAAATTGACCAACTAAGGTACATAGAAGGTTCCTCCCTCTAATGTGGTCTCAATTAGCGTAGCTTGGGTAAGTTTGGATTGGGATGAAGAAGATAGCATATAACTAAGTCCACTAAGATCGAAAAATTTGGTCTTTTGGTTAAAAGATGTGTTATGTGATGAAGACGATTTCCTAGATAGTTGCACAATAGGATATTAACTATGTACACCATAAAAAGATAGTTTTGTAATTTGGTAAAGCGAATGCTTTGTTTTGGTTAGCTTTAATTTTGGGCTTATATCTAAATTTGTTTGTACCTTCTCTAAAGTTGTATGTAACCTTTGGCATCCAAAGAAAAAGTATTTAATAAGAAAGACGGAAATTGATTTTTGGTTTGTAGTTCCCCACAGTTCAGATTAGATACCCTAATGACTATTGGCTATTCTGATTAGTATGTTTGTAATATTGCAAGTTGCAGATACAAAGAAAAGAACGAGAAATTGGTGGAAGTAGTTGTAAAAGTGCCGATGACTACAACATCGAGCATATTCACTGTTTACAATTATAGATCGCTTCGAAATGGAATGGAACATCTTGCCTTGGTTAATGTAAGAAAATTCTGGACTCCATGTTTTTGCCACAATTTTCAGTCTTCATTTTTATCTGAGTGGATTTTTCAAGCAACAGTTATGACATAATTAAAAAAAAAAAAAATTGTTGGAATATTAATAGGATGAGGTTTAAAATGATTTCTTTTGTTGTTAAAAGTACAAGTACACAGGCAATGCTCATTCTCCAAGTTCAAAATGTGGAACTATTAACCACTGACATATATTTTCAACTACTTAAGAAAATCTGCTCATGCTTTGTAGAATGTATAGAATGAAAATCTCCAAGTACACATGTTTTGTAGAATGTATACAATGAAAGTTATTCCAAACAACAATTTTTGTTGAAGGAGCTCTCCGTTCCAATTAAAAGTGAACAATGCTCCTCTCTTTTCGACCCATCTCTTTCTACTCCGATCGAACTTTGCTCCACCACATTCACTCTCCTTTCATTCTAGTTAGTCCTCCACTGTCTATTGTTGCAATACGATTGTTTGTTTGTGTTGATTTGTGCAGGTCTTTGGCAGTACGAGTGTCCATCTCCTTCATCATTTCAAAACCCTTCTTACTTGCTCCTTTTTCTCCCATCCCATCACTACACCAAATTGGCACTTTTGTAACAACTTTAAAAACAGTATCATTTTTGAGATGTTACAATTCACCAAACAATTTCAAGTCAAAACTAAATTTAGTCAAAAAAATGAAAAACAGTAACACAAAAAAAATGATACAATAATTTGGATCACCATGAATAGTATCACTTTTATAACCATACTCTTCATGGTGATACAATTATTGTATCATTTTGTTTGTGAAATGTGTAAAATTGTTAGGTGAATTGTTACACTTCAAAAGTGATATTGTTTTTGGGGTTGTTACAAAAATGCAAATTTGGTGTAGTGCATACTTAGCTTCTTTCACATCGATTTCCAACCGATGATCTTGTCCTCCTCCACCACATCTACCACCTCACCCTCATCAGAACTCATTATGAACCCCCATGTCCGCTCACATCACAAGCATGCAACGCCACTCATCCTTCACCCATTTCTCCCACTCTCCTCTCTACATACAAAGTTGCTCTAACAGTTCCACTTCTGATATAGAGCACTACAAATGGCACTCTCAAGTGTCATCTATACTCATGCTGATTCTCTCTTTTCCCATTGGAATGGATCCAGTTATCCCCCCCCCCCCCCCCCCCCCCAACAAGCACGAACTCCAACCCATCACAACCACTGCTGCTGACTCCACCTCCTCCTCAGGCAGCCTTGTCGCCACCAATTCCAACATCTTCTTCTTTTCTCAGTCTGGAAGATCACCTCAAACAAAATATTACCATACACCCCTTCATTCTCTCGTCATTCGGCTCTCGGTGATGATGACCCAAACCTCAGGATAGTGGTCAAATTTTTTCATCATCAATGCCTACGTCTAGAAGTATTTTCCCAAAGGATGGCAAACCAATAGGGCACAAAATCATCTTTTGAAGTTGAACTACGGGGACACCAATGAGATTTGGAGAATAACTATTACATGGTCCAGTTCACTGATATGTCGGACATGGTCCATGTACCCGTCTTAGGTCATTGGACAATATTCGGTTGGTTAGTTGTTACTAAACCATGGCAGGACAACTATCTTGCTCTGGATTACTCAAAAATTTCGATATGGGTTCAGTTTCATGAGTAAAACTTGAAGAGCCAGACATTCAAATGATAGCCACGGTTTTTGGAGATCTAATGGAAACTGACTTCGACTCACTGCAAACGCGGCATGTTCCGTATATTAGGTTCAAAGTCTGGTTTAATGTAAGAAAACTTCTTCCTTGTTTCATGGAGATAGACTTCGACATCCAATCTGGCTGGCAGTACGTAGTTAAATTTTGTTATGAAGACCCGCCCACTTTCTATTTTTGATGTGGACTTATCGGCCAAGTATTCGGAAAGAACTGTTCCTTGTATCTCGAGGCCATGCAACATTTAGCTCCAAAACGTTCACCGGACTCTGTCAAGCTCCCATTTTTGAATAAAGCCCATATCAAAACCCGGGTAGAGACTTTACTCCCCTTTCCACATCCACTACGTTCTCAGCGCGCCCATTTCACTCAACAATAAATAGTTCAACGTACTTTGTTATCGGTTTCGTGTCAGAACGCCGGACAGACCAGCAGAAACACAGTGCACTATAACAAGGATCTTCGATCTCATGAAGAAGACGCACATGCTCTTTCAGGGGTCACGTGCAGAGGAGACGTTGTTCCTTTAGTAGACAAGTGCAACGGATTTGATGTTCCTTTAGTAGGTACGTGCAGAGGAGATGACTTTCTCCTCACACCTCAGAGGATTGAGGGGGGGGGGGGGTCATGCGCAGGAAGCACAGGATCCGGGGGGCTCCTGCGCACAAAGCACGGGACGTCCTCCTGTGCACATTTAATCCGACGGCTCAGATTTATGAATTTCAAAAAAATGGATTTCAAAATTCAAAATGTTTTTTTTTTTGAAATTCATGAATCTGAGCCATCGGATCAGATCCGACGGCTGATAAATGTGCACAGGATGTCCTCCTGTGCTTCCGGATTGAGGGGGGGTCATGCGCAGGAAGCACAGGAGGACATCCTGTGCACATTTATCAGCCCTCAGATTCATGAATTTCAAAAAAAAAAAAAATTTGAATTTTGAAATTCATAAATCTGAGCCGTCGGATCTAATCCCTCGGCCTCCATTGACTTCCCTTCACATAGGAGAGAGTGGTCTTGTTAGCCAACAGTCGACCCGGGCTTTCAGGAGATAGAAAAGGCTGCAACTACTCCTTTTCCTTTTTTCACAAATGTTGATTCACTAGTAAGTAGGGGTGGGCATCCCATCCCGCGATCCCGTTCCCGTCCTGATCCTGTCCCGTCTCGTCCCGATTTTTTCGGGTCTTAATGGGACTGAATAATTCCATCCCGATTTTTTCGGGTCTTAATGGGATGAAGATTTTAAATCCCGCCAATCCCGAGCTAATTTTTCAATATTTATTATTAATATTTTTATTTATTTATTTATTTTAAAATTGCAATATTAGTGTAATTGAAGAAAAATGAATTTAGTTAAAATCAATGTTATTGATATTAGTCTATATCTGTAACTACTTGACATTGCTTTATTTCTAGAATTTTAAATGAATTATTTTATTGCAAACTCTTTAAAACTCAAAATGGGAATTCTAACTACATTGGAGAGTTTTATTTCGTGTCAAGACAATGAATTTAATGACTGTTTTTTTTAAAGGAATAATGAAACATTCTTCTTAGCACCCCAAATCTACTCATCATTTTGTTCACTATTCGAAATAGTAGAGCAGATCCACCATTGCCATTATACTGTCCACCTCTTAGTCATTCAAAACTCTGTAGAAATCTTAATTACAGGGTGAATTTTTCAACTATCATTTATGGTAGTTTATTATGATGTTGTATACTCAATCTAAGACTATCATTTATGTGTAGTTCTACGAATTGCCTTTGCCTCTTTTCAACTAAGAAAATTGGGTCTTGGGTAAGCAGTAAATTGTAAAAAAAATGAGAGCACGCTGATCCCGTCCCGTCCCATCTCGTTCCGAACCCGTTTGGGATGGGACGAGGTCGGGATGGGGTTTTTCCCATCCCGTCCCGTCCCGATCCCGTATGAACGGGATGGGATAGGGATGGGTCTATCTCGTCCCATCCCGTCCCGTGCCCACCCCTACTAGTAAGGAAAACAGATAAACCTACATTTGCTTCACAGAATCAAAGGCCCAATCATTTTACATCTAAAATCAAATGCTTTTCAGAAGGGGCCCAAGGCCTATTAATTAGGCCAGGAGTGGCAATTTCTTCTAAGCCCATAATAACTCCCCCAACTAAAACCTAATCACAAGTTAGTCTAAACCCATTTGGGGCCCTCACAATTTAGCAGGTTTAGGAGGCCTCCTTAACGAGTTCAACTCTGGACAGTTTTTCTGAGGAAGTTGTTTCCACAATGAAATTTAACTTCAAGCCAGTATTTGCAGTGACAACGACAGTGTCGACTTCTTTTAGCAGCTCTATACCCGCCGACCCGGTTAAGAGTGATTTCTCTAACTCCGATCAGCCCCGACAGATAAAGAAGTTAGCAATCTCACTCGGTCTTAGCTCTTCAAATTTAGGATCGGACTCAGTGATGTTGTTGGCAACATCCTTGCAAAACTCATTTCAGTAAAGCAAGTCTTTTGGAGCTCTCCCTGCACAATTACAACAAGTGATTTCCTAGGAATTCAGTCGCTCTATGGCTGCCATCTTTTCCTCTGCAACAACTTGTTCAACTGCACAAGGACTTGATCTCACCATCCCTAAGTTTACAGCTATCAGTGTACACATCCCTTCATCAACTGCTTCTCCCGCAAATGATATAGTGAAGCATCAAATTGCTTGTTCCCGCGCCAAAAACTCGGAACAAAATACTCCCAAAAAAGCTACTCAAACTCTCCGCGGTTAAGGTGGTAGACCCTCCAAAGCCACTAGTTCAATACCCCAGAATTCTGGTCTGGATTCTTCACTCATCATTCCTTTAGCAATGAGTCGAACCCAAGAGAGATCTATCAAAGCCAGCCCTCTGTGTCACGGGCTTTCTTTTCACAAGGTATTTCCCGTGCGGCACTAGCAAACTTTGCCCCAAGTTATCAAAGAAAGCTAGTCAGCCTTGCCCACAAAAGATTTACTTAGACTTTGGAAAACTAGGCAAGCTAAGAACACACAAGAGAGCTAAAGAGAACTAGAACTTGTATTGCTTGAATTCTCTGAGGTGATTACAACAAATGAGGCCTTAGCCTATTTATACAACTCCACCTCCTCAATGGACGGTGGTGATCGTTTTAATCTAACGGTCTATATTGAGTTTCTACACACTTCCTAAGAAATATCTAAGGACTAGATTCTTATGGAACTTTATGGGAGGTTCTAGAGAACTCTCTCTAGAACAATGTGGAAAACTCTACATTATGTACACTTGCCAACCTCACTTGGCTAGGCAAGAAAATAGTTGTGACATTCTCCCCCACCTAATCAGGCGACGTCCTCATTGCCTTCAAATCCTCGTACGCTTTGATTTGTTCCTTGAATTGCCACAAATGTTGGATTGGCTCCCAACTAGCTTCACTTTCTGGCAATCCCTTCCACTTGACGAGTAACTCATGTGTGGGAGGTTGGTTGGAATGACGCACCACACGATCCGACAAGATAATCTCTGGTTCCTTGTCATGTTGGATCCTCATGCCCATTGGTGCTCTTTGTGAAATTCCTCTGTTTGGATCATCCTGATCTTCCTTATACGGTTTCAGTAGGCTTACATGGAAGACTGGATGAAACTTGATCCTCGGCGGCAACTCGACCTTGTAGGCTTGCTTTCCCACTTTCTTGACTATGGGGAAAGGACCCTCATATCTCCTGATAAGGCCACGATGCAGTCCAGAAAGTCTGGCATGAGCATGCATCTTGACAAGCACAAGGTCTCCAACCTGGAACTCTCGAGGCCGTCTCTTCTTGTCGGCCCACTTCTTCATCCTCTTGGAGGCCTTTTCCAGGTAAGCTCGAGCCTCATCAGCTTGATCATTCCATCCTTTGGCAAACTTATAGGCTGATGGACTCACTCCTGTGTAGCCAGTGGCAATAGAACTCGGGGTCATAGGTTGTTGTCCCATGACAATCTCAAATGGACTACGACCCGTTGCTTCACTCTTCTGCAAGTTGAAAGAGAATTGGGCAACATCTAGCAACTTAGCCCAATCTCGCTGGTTGGCACTCACATAGTGCCTAAGATATAACTCTAGCAAGGCATTCATCCTTTCCGTTTGACCATCCGTTTGAGGATAAAAGCTAGTAGAGAAATTAAGGTCGGTACCCAATAACTTGAACAACTCAGTCCAAAATTTCCCCGTGAACCGAGTATCCCGATCACTGATGATAGATTTGGGAACACCCCAATACTTCACCACATGTTTGAGGAATAAATGTGCGGCTTGCTCGGCTGTGCACTCCTTTGGTGTGGGAATGAAGGTGGCATACTTCGAAAATCTGTCCACGACCACAAGGATCCAATTGCAACCCTCTGATGCAGGCAACCCAACTATGAAATCTAAGGAAACACTCTCCCAAGGTCTCTCTGGGATGGGGAGGGGTTCAAGTAAGCCGGCAGGTGATTGTTGCTCCACTTTGTCTTGTTGGCATACAAGACAAGTCTTCACATATGCTTCGATATCATCCCTCATATGTGGCCAGTAATAGGAATCTTCAACAAGAGCAAGAGTCCGATGTATACCTGGATGTCCCGCCCACTTGCTATCATGGCATTCTTTCAAGACTTCCTTCCTTAGGTTGTCATGAGGTGGAACATAGATTCGCCTTCCCTTAGAGTATATCAAGCCATTCTCCACCCAAAACCGCCTTGTCTTCCCATCTTTGACAAGAGCTATGATGGTTTGAGCCATGGAATCATGTGCCAATCCTTCCTTTATGCGTTCCTTCAAGTTGCTTTGAGGTTGACTTATGTCAGCAAGTTCTCCTTTTCTACTCAAAGCATCTGCAACCAGATTAGCTTTGCCAGGCTTGTACTCCAAAGTGTAATCGAACTCTGCCAAGAAATCTTGCCACCTAGCTTGTTTTGGTGTGAGCTTCTTCTGTGTCTGGAAGTAGCTAGTGGCAACATTGTCGGTCTTGACAACAAATTTGCTCCCAAGCAAGTAGTGTCGCCATGTTCGTAGGCAATGTACAACCGCAGTCATTTCCTTCTCTTGTACTGTGTACCGCCTCTCAGTGTCATTGAGCTTCCTACTTTCAAAGGCAATAGGATGCCCTTCTTGCATCAATACCCCACCAATTGCAAAGTCAGAAGCATCCGTGTGTACCTCAAAAGACATAGAATGGTTGGGAAGTGCCAACACCGGTTCTTCCACAATTGCCTTCTTCAATCCTTCGAAAGCTTGTTGGCATTTTGAACTCCAATCCCAACTTCGTCCCTTCTTGAGCAAGTCCTTCAATGGAGCGGCTATGGAAGAGTAGCCTTTGATGAACCTTCTGTAATAGTTCACCAAGCCAAGGAAAGATCTTAACTCGGTGACTTTGGTTGGTGGTTCCCAATCTTGGATGGCTTGTACCTTGGACTTGTCCATACGAAGCTTGCCCTTGCCAATGATATGACCCAAGAATGTCACCTCCTCTTGGGCAAATGAGCACTTCTCCTTTTTGACATAGAGCTCGTTCTCCTTCAAGGTTTGGAACACTTGTCTCAAGTGATCCACATGTTCCTCCAATGTCTTACTATAGATGACAATGTCATCAAGGTACACAACTACGAACCGATCAAGGTAAGGAGCTAGTACCTTATTCATTAGAGTGCAAAATGTGGCCGGCGCATTAGTTAAACCAAATGGCATGACTAAGAACTCGTAAGACCCGTACCTTGTAACACATGCCGTCTTTGGTTCATCTCCTTCGGCTATGCGGACTTGATAATATCCCGAGCGCAAGTCAAGCTTGGTAAAATACCTTGCATCACCAAGTTGATCAAAGAGATCCGCAATAAGTGGAATCGGGTACTTATTCTTGATAGTGACCTTGTTGAGTGCCCGATAGTCAATGCAAAGCCGTAGGGATCCATCATGTTTCTTTTGAAATAAGACCGGCGCACCATATGGAGCTTTGGAGGGTCGGATATAACCAGCATCTAGTAAATCCTTTAGTTGTCTTCTTAACTCCTCGAGCTCAGGAGGTGCCATACGATAAGGAGCGAATGCGGGTGGCTTTGCTCCAACTTCTAACTCAATAGCATGATCCACCTCTCTCCTTGGTGGAAGCTTCTTAGGCAACTCGGCAGGCATAACATCCTTATACTCCTTGAGAACATCCTGGACGACCTTAGGTGCTATCACCTCTCCATCCATGGGACCTTCATCTTCCTTGAGGGTAGCCAAGTAAGTAGGTTCATTCCTCTTTACTCCTTTAGAAAGTTGGAGAGCGGACACCATTCTCTCCTTACTTATCTCCCTTACTACGGGCACAACACAAGGTTGTCCCTTCTCCATGATGCACATGGTGTTGGCATATGGTACCAGAAAAGCCTTCACCATGTCCAAGAAATCTATACCCAAATAGAATTTGTGATCATCAATTGGGGCAATAGTTATGTCGACTTTACCTTGCCATTGTCCAAGCCGGATATCGGTGCCACGAGCTACTCCTTCAATTGGGAGACTTTTAGCATTGACTCCCTTGATATAACCTTTCTCCTTCGTATATGATAGGCCAATTTCTTCAGCAAGGTCTTTGGCCATGTAGACTGTGTCGGCTCCGGTATCCACCATGGCTTTCAAAGTCTTGTCCCCGATCTCGGTCTCCACGTACATCCTTCCACGTGGTTGTTCTTCGACCTTAGCTTGAATGGCACTTAGAAGATTCATTGAGGCGATCCTCCTTTCCTCCTTTGCTTCTTCCTCCATGACAAGCGCGGCAAGTTTCCCTCGGTTGGGACACTCAAATGCCCGATGGGGTCCACTACATAAGAAGCAAGACATCTTCTTGGGTGATCCATCTCTTTTCTCCTTCCCCTTGTCTTTGGAGTACTTGTGTTCCTTGGAGGACTTTTCTTTGTCTCCCCCACCTTTGCCATCATTACTCGACCTTTTCCCTTGTCCCTTGGATGAGTCCTTTCTTTTGAACTCAATCAAGGATTCGGCCGCAGCCATAGCCGTTGCAAGGTCTTGCACACCTCGCCTCTTCAATTCTAATTTGGCCCAACCCGTTAGGCCATCAAGGAAGCTAAACAAAGCATCCTTTTCTCCCATGTCAGGAATCTCCAAGAGCAACTCCGAGAACTCCTTCACATACTCCCTTATGTGGCCTTCCTTATGTTGAAGGCGACGAAGCTTGGCCCTAGCTTCGTTTTCGGCATCCTCCGGGTAGAATTGTCTCTTGAGTTCCTTCGTGAACTCTTCCCAAGTGTCGATGGTGCACAATCCTTTCTTGACATCTTCGGACCTTCTGCGCCACCAAACTGTAGCAACATCATTTAAATATAAGGAGACACTACGTACCTTTGATGCTTCATCTATTATGCCAACCGCATCAAAGTAGCGCTCCATGTTCCACAAGAAGTTGTCTATCTCCCTTGCACTCCTTGCCCCACCATAGGCCTTAGGTTTGGGAGCTTCGACTCTGTGGGTGACTGTTCCTGGCGTAGTCCCACCATTGGCTACCGCAGCCATGCACACCCTGAGTTGAGTTTCAAGTTTCTCAACTCTTTCTTTATAAGCTTCCATCTCCTCTTCTTTAGCAACAACTTTGGCTTCTAGGGACTCGATCTTTTTGGACACCATGTCCACTACTGTGTTTAAGGCTCCTTGCATCTCTTCCCGGAGCTCTTGGTCCTCCCCGTTGGACGTTTGCCCCTCGATGCGTAGGTCCATGTCTTCAACTTTTTCCCTTAAGTCGGACATGGTGGCACACAACTTGGCCAACCTTTCATCCATTGCAGCGATCATGTCCTTAGACTTGTCCTTGCGGACTTTCCCACCTTTGTCAGTGTTGCCAATTGCTGGGTTGTTGACCTCTGACGACATTCTCTTGTGTAGAATGATTTCACCAACCTTGCCAAACTTTGGCTCTGATACCAACTGTCACGGGCTTTCTTTTCACAAGGTACTTCCCGTGCGGCACTAGCAAACTTTGCCCCAACTTATCAAAGAAAGCTAGTCAGCCTTGCCCACAAAAGATTTACTTAGACTTTGGAAAACTAGGCAAGCTAAGAACACACAAGAGAGCTAAAGAGAACTAGAACTTGTATTGCTTGAATTCTCTGAGGTGATTACAACAAATGAGGCCTTAGCCTATTTATACAACTCCACCTCCTCAATGGACGGTGGTGATCGTTTTAATCTAACGGTCTATATTGAGTTTCTACACACTTCCTAAGAAATATCTAAGGACTAGATTCTTATGGAACTTTATGGGAGGTTCTAGAGAACTCTCTCTAGAACAATGTGGAAACTCTACATTATGTACACTTGCCAACCTCACTTGGCTAGGCAAGAAAATAGTTGTGACATCTGGTGCAAGCTCATAGGGTGGCAGCTATTCAAAAAGGCAAAAGAAAGATGTATACTCAGCAGGTCAGTGATGACAATCCAGGAAGTCTCAAAAAACAATATGGTAGTGGTACAAATTCAGAATCTTCTTGATTGGTTCCTCTTCCGGTCTCTTTGGACCTAGTCTTAGTTCATATATCTGAAGAAGACTGTCCAAAAGACCCTTGTGTCAACTCTGGTAATTCAGTTCAGGCGACTTCCGCTCAAAAGTCGTCCCATCAGCCATGATCCTTGTATGGAACGTTTGCGGTGTGGCAAATGAAGACTTTCTCCACATATTCCAATGTAGATATCCTTTTCCTATCCGAAACTAGATCCAACTCCGCTCAGATGGACCGTACTTGCCAAAGATTGGGCTTCCAACATGGATTCTCAGTTCAGGCACTAGGACAGTCAGAAGGACTAGTTTTTTTTTTGGAAGGAAGGTATTAATCTCACAGTTATTTCCTCTTGCAAATATTATTTTAATTGCACTATCTCAGATTACTATGCTACTGATGAGTGGTCAACTCTCTTTGTCTATGGTGAACCTAACCCGGCACGTCGGGCTGATTTCTGGAATACTATGCGACATGTTCATAGGTGTCAATCTCTTCCGAGTATCATTATAGGTGATCTCAATGTGATATACGATCCCTCAGAAAAAATGGGCGGTATATTCCCTTTCTTGTCCTCTCTCCACCATCTGAGAAAATTTATCGACACCAATGAGCTCATAGATCTTCCTCTTAAAGGATCTCAGTTCACTTGGACCAATAGGCACCAGGACACTACTGCCATAAAAGCTAAACTAGATAGGGTCCTGGCTAACCCGGATTGGTTATCTCTTTATCCTTCAGCCACATCTCGTTCTATCCATGCTCCTTCCTCAGACCATTGAGCTATCCTACTTCACCCGGCCTCCCATGAATTGGACTCCCTAAAGCCTTTTCAGTTCTTCCATATGCAAGCTAGGGATCCTGGGTGTCGCAACATCATTTCCAAATCTTGGACATCCCCCAGACATGGCGTTCCTTCCCAAGTTTTCGGCTACAAAACCCGACAACTTAGTTATGCCTTGTCCAAATGGAATAAATCGGTCTTCCGCAATATCCAGGTTTGTATCACGGAAACCAGAGCCGCTATTGATGCTCTCTTGATGGAACCACTGTCAAGTCATAATGCTTCCTCCATAGCTTTCTTAGAATCCTGCCTTGAGGAACTTATGCTTTGTGAAGAACTTTTCTGGAAAAACAAGTCTGGTGTTTCTTGGTTGGCGGAAGGTCATCGTAACACTAAATTGTTCCATCTTTTCACCCTCTTGCGCAACAAATCCAATATGATCATGCGTCTCAAAGATCAGGACAACACTTGGCAATCCTCACCCGATAGTCTAGGTCGTGTCCTGAATCAATACTTCTCCACTTTATTCCTTTCCTCCCATCCTAGCTTGGATCAGGTGCTGCTACAGCTATTCCAACAAATAATCTTGAATTCGAACATCTCACCGGTGGCCGTCATTGAATTCGAACATCTCACCGGTGACCATGCCTCGAGACTCTGCTGATTTAAAAGATTTTGTGTCTTTGTTTTAAGGGAAACTTTTTATTCCTCACGAATGGTGCCAAACTGATGCGTCCAAATCAATCCATGTTGATTCCTGCCCGGCAAAAATGAATAGTAGTGAGCCAAAGACCACCATTTTAATGGCCAAAAGCACTTCGATGCTAAATCAGGTGACTGAGTAAGGATGGATGTAGACTGTAAATTAGATTGATAGTGCATAAGTTTCTTATCTTCTTTATTTACTTATATAGCAAATATTTCACTCTTTCATTGACTCTATCGTCGAGGCGTAATGGAGGGACGAGATCTCGCTGAGGATCTTACCCGTCCATGACCGGGTTGCATTCAACACTTGGCTCTGTCTGGGACCTAATACGTGATTGGATCTAGAGCTGTGTAAGATAGGTCTTGGGCTTGTAATAGCCCACAGATCTATGTTCAACCTTATTGTCCTGGGGAAAACTCCTAAGTTCATGTCGTGTTGTGCTGGCATATTCTAGGCTTGGGTGCCGGACTTACGGGCTGAATAGTGAGTTTTGCTGAAATCTGAATTGGGCCACATTTGGGTCTGGTGGAGACTGTGCTGAGGCCTTTCTGTGTCACGTGTACACCCGTGTTTGGGTGACTGTTTGATGTGTCACGAGTTGTTGTTATTATAGTTAATACTGACACAGTATGTTGCAAATCAAACTTAGCTGATTTTTATTTCTTTGTGGATCAGAATTAAACCCAAATACACCTACCTATTTTAGATGTGGCTCACTCAACAACCACAACTCCATCTAAAAACAGACACCACTAGCCATCCAATTACAGCATCAATGCAATAAACCAACACCTAAAAATTAATGGATAAATAAAAAAATAATGGGATGGAATGATTAATCAAGCTTACAGTTTTTTTTATTATTTTATTATTTTATTATTTTATTCCCCTAACATTAACAAAAATATTTTACAAAATTGGGGTTGGTCGTTATCTTTAACTTTGTTTCGTCTTGGGACCAAAGAGGTGTAATAGGTGCAATGGTGTTAGAATGTTAACTACCTGCTTCAACATTGTGAGTCTCGACTCATTTCTTTCCATTGTAACATTCAATGGTTGTTGTGACATCGCTGATTCCTTTTAGCTACGGTTTTGGGACAATTAGCAACGAGTTTTAGCCGTTGCTGATGTCAATTTTTTTTGTAGTGAGTTCGAGCGGTCTAGGTGTATTGAAATAATCTACCCCAAATAAATTAAATGCTGAAAGTATAAATGGAAGGGGGAATAACTGAAATCTGCAAAATAAAACAAATCTCTTTTATGAGTTTTCTTCATTTCGACTATAAAAGATGGCTTCAAGCCTTATTTCTAACCTGTTAGAATTGCTGATCAGTCCAAACAAACTCTACATTCCCTAATAGTCCCTTAACTCTAACCTGAATTATGGGCTTTTTATTAGGCCCAATCAAGCTAAATAATTAAAATTTAAGTGTAATTAATCTTAATTTCCATCATCCTAAGCTTGTTTGCAAGCTTGAATGGTGCATGATCACTACACAAAATGGACAGTTTTGTAACAACTACCAACAATATCATTTTTGCGGTAACAGTCCACCAAACAATTTCAAATCAAAACTAAATTCAGGCAAAATTTGAAAACATTTTCATAAATAAAGTGATATAATAAATTGGATCATCATGAATAGTATCACTTGCACATCATGAATAATATCACTTACAACACCATACTATTCATGGTGATCTAAATATTGTATCACTTCATTTGTGAAATTGTTTGGTGAACTGTTACAACACAACAGTGATACTTTTTTTGAGTTGTTACAAATGTCAATTTGGTATAGTTGATGTGCCTTCAATAACTAGGGAAGTAAGCTCTTATTCTTTGACTACATCCGTCACCTCCTGATATGGTGTGTCTTTAGCAATCTAAACTGCCTTCCCTTTGGGACAATTATGGTGGATATGGTGAGATCGACCACTCGAGTCAAAAGAAGGGCGAGGAGTGAAAGTACCAGTATTAGCCAATAATTTTATTTTGGACTCTACTCGCTTTGCCATATTCTTAGCTGCTGGAAGTGTCTCAAATTCTTCCATGGCTAGGGCAGACTCGATTTCCAACCTGCTCATTCCTTATACTATTCTCAAATGTGCCTCATATGGACACTTGAGATAATAGAAAAACACACTCATTAAATTTTTCAGGTAATTTTTCTGTTGCAAGTAAGGTGTGATGATATGTTAATGTAGTACAAGCTCAACTGGTAGTTTTGTGGTTGATGGTATCATAAGCTCAAGGTTCGAACCCTGCCGAAGGCATTTAATGATTCTGGGATCCAATAATAAACCCTGCTCGCCTTAAAAAAAAGAGGTGTGGATGATATGTGGTGGTGGTGGGTAACTCTAATGCCTTGTTGTGGTTGTGCTACATACTGTGATTGCCGGTATTGTGGTAGATATTAGAAAAATAGCCAATTGCTTGGATAAGGATTATAAACAGATTTGTTGGCTGATTGGAAAGGTAATATTTGTTGTGGAAGTTGGTAAGAGGAATGGAGGTGGTATATGGGTCAACGGAAGTCATTTTCGCTGTGATTGTGATGTGTAGGATGGGTGTGGTTAGATTTGTTTCCCGAAAGGGTTCTTACAAGAAGATAAACGCAGGGGACAAGTCAAAGGGTTAGAGGACAAGGCATGGTGGGTAAATGGTGTCGGAGGAACTGATGAAAAGTGAAGAAAACCCAATCGGGATCCCCGGTGTGCGCGAGTATGCGAATTCACCTAGCGTGAATGGCGACATTGGCATCAGCTGTGGTGTTGTTGTTTGTTGTCACTGATGTTGTGACTTGGTTGCGTACCATCAGTAGCTCTGTCCATAATGGGTTTGTCCTATTCCTTATTCCTTTGTTGATTTCTTTTAGCCTGCTTCAATTGTTTCGTTGCCCCCTTTGTTTATTCTCCCATGTTTTTCATTCTTCCTCCCTCACCTCACCATACTAAATTGGTATTTTTGTAACAACCCCCAAAACAATATCACTTTTGAGTTGTAACAGTCCACCAAACAATTTCAAGTCAAAACTAAATTAAAAACAATTTCACAGAAAAAAGTGATACAATAAATTGGATCACCATGAATAGTATAACTTGTAGCACCATACTTTTCACAGTGATACAATTATTGTATCACATTGTTTGTGAAAATGTGTAAAATTGTTTGGTGAACTGTTATAACTCAAAAGTGATATTGTTTTGGGATTGTTACAAAAATGTCAATTTGGTGTAGTGCCTTTATCTCTTTTGTACCATGTTTTTCTCTATAGCAAGCATTTGCATTTATGTGTCAAACCTATCTTTCTCTGTCTCCGCCATCTTCTCAAGCTTTTCTTTCCTTTTGTGACTTTGTGCTACAACCTAGATTTGCACTGATACCAGATAGTTAAAAAAACAATTTGCAATCAATAAAACAAATGATGAAGTAGTAACTTGTAGGAAAATAGTTAAAAATAAAAATTGGAAAATATATCTTTTAAATTTTTTTTTCAATTTCAAGCATAAGATGATTGAGTCTTATTTATAACCTCTTAGTTCTTATAATCAAATCAAAAGAAACTTAAAATTCCCAAATAATGTCCTAACTCTAATGTGATAATTATGAGAATTATACTAGGTCCTTCCCAACTAAATAAAGAATTAAAATTTATATTAATTAATTCAAATTTCTATCAAGGTGAAAATTCGGATTGCAATTTGAACCATCCCCAAGTGGTTATCAAGAACCCAAAAGCTCGTTTTGTTGTTACACTTCACCCTTGATCCAAATTTGTCATTGCTGATCTCAAGCCTACAAAAATGAACAGCGGTTAGTCAGGGACCACCATTGTGGTGACCGAAGGCACTCCGATGCTTAATTCAGGTAACGATGCAAGGAAGAGTAAAAACTAGATGTAATTAGGAAAGTGTATGCATACCTTTCTTCTTCCCTATTATCACCTTAAGTAGCGAGTGTTCCTTCCACAATTGTCCATGTTGTCGAGGGCGTGATGGAGGGAGGAGATCCGCCCAAAATCTTATCTGTGCATGACTGAATCTATTTAGCATTTGGCTTTGTTTAGAACCCAATACTTGATTCGACTAAGATATGATTTTTGCGAGTGGATCTCAGGCCTATAACAGCTTAGAGATTTATGTTCAGGCCTTATTGTCTTGGGCCAAGCCCTGAACCCATGCTTTTTGGGCTAGCGTGACGTGGGCTTGGGCACCTAACTTACGGGCTGAACAACAGTTTATGAATGGGTTTGCTTGGGACCACGCTTAAGCCATTCTTTTGCTAGGGTTGGCCCATGCCACGTGTATGGTTGTGATCAAGTGATGATTCGATGTCTCATTACTTAATCTCCCAAGTTAATTGGGTTGCGTGCAATTCCATTAATTGACCGCGTAGCATTTAATTTTGACACAACTATTGGGTGACAACCTTCTATGAACATTACGCCTATATATAGGCTAGCGCTGAAAGGGTCTGGTGATGCCATGTGTTTCCCAAACTTCGTTCCTCAAATACACCCTTTTGGATAAGGTAGTTTTGTTTTGTCCTCTACAGAGGATGAAGGGGAGCACCCACTAGCAGAGTCTCTGAACGGTCTGATGTTTGCAACAATGAATCTCAACAAGACCTGCTATTAGAGGAAGCCCACCCGGTTTGACTGCGCTTTTAGTTGTTCCATGAAACCTTTTAATTTACTCTTACATTGCAAACAAGAAGTACAGACTTCTCCTTAGGGCCCAAGTTTGTCTTCCATCTTCTGCCATCTTTGGGAAAAGACACCAGCAACCAACTTTAGGTGGCTGTTCTCACTGCTTATTCTTGGATTCACTCATGATGCCTCCTCTAGAAGGCAGATATGGCAGAGCAAAGTTCCAATATACGTTCTGGTAGATACTCGCTCGCACCTTGTTTTCCACCGAGTTCAGATTCTTGTAGTGTGTAACCCTTTAAATTGATCAGTCGATCAAGCTTTGTAATAACTTTTTGATAATCAATAAAATCTGCTTTTTTGTTTGAATTCGCATTTTTATGTATGTTTTGAGTGAATATGAGTCATATTGGCCCTGTGAGGACAAATCTTAGACTATCGAAAAAAATTCACAGCTATCTTAGTAGACGGGACCCAGCGGTGTAGGACAGTTTAACTTTGATCAGGCTG
The DNA here is from genome assembly GCA_963556465.1 of Berberis vulgaris. NCBI lineage: Eukaryota > Viridiplantae > Streptophyta > Magnoliopsida > Ranunculales > Berberidaceae > Berberis > Berberis vulgaris. The sequence goes on along the minus strand of OY747135.1, from coordinate 58,821,445 downwards.
GCTTGGTCCGAAAGGGGATGCCTGCAGTTTTGATCCCAGTTTCATAGTTCACTTTACAAAGTAACTTGATTCTTCAATGGTGGTAAAATCACTGAAGATCTTAGCGAGTTGTGCCTCGCGGGTTGGGTGCTTCCAGAGTAAGTGTCGGTCTGTTGAAGTACTCCCACTTAATTTTGTGCGAAACTAAAGTGACAGAGAAATTGTTTTTGTTATCTCAGGACTAGATTTCGTATCACAATCTGACTCACTTTTTAGTTGAGATTTGGTGGTCGGGGTGTTTCCTTGGTCCGTATGTACTGGACTCGCCAGCTTACGGTGAATTTTCTATGGATAGGGTTTGGTCCGCAGGTGCATCGCCCTTGTTCCTGATGCGAACTAGGTCACTTATGTGGCAATTTGTTGTCATCCTGAATAGGACTAGCCTTAGCCAATGTACGCCATTATGGTCCTTGTATTTGGACCAAGTAATCTTTGGAGCGGTGAGTCATCCTTGGGTTAGACTCGCCTGCTTGCAGCAAACTGTCTGTGAACTTGGTTTAGTCCTCATGTATGTTGCCTTGGCTTGTGAGGCAGACTAGGTCACTTATGCAGCAAGTTGTCGACTTCCTAAATAGGACTAGGCTCAACCAATAGCCTCATATTCGGTCCACGTTATCTTTGGAGCATTGACTCATCCATGGACTGGACTTGTTCACTTGCAGTGAACTATTCGTGGACTGGGTTCGGTTTGCATTTGTGGTGTCTTTGCTCTTGAAATGGATTAGGTCACTTATGCGGCAAACAGTCAACATCCTGAATAGGACTAGGCTTAGCCAATGTACGCCATTATGGTCCCCGTAGTCGGACTAGGTTATCTATGGAGCGGTGAGTCGTCCGTGGACATGACTCACCCACTTGAGGTGAGTTGTCCATAGATAGGACTCGCCTACTTGCAGTGAACTATTCATGGACTTGATTCGGTCTGCATGTGTGCAATCGTGGTCTTATGGTCGGACTAGGCAATCCAGGAGCGGTGAGTCGTCCGTGGACTAGACTCATCCGCTAATGGTGAACTGTCCGTGGACTAGGTTTAGTTTGCATGTGTGCCATTGTCGTCCTATGACCGGACTAGGCTATCCAGAAGTGTGAATAATCCACAAACTGGCCTCACCAGCTAGAGGTGAATTGTCCGTGGACTGGGTTCAGTCCGCTTGTGTGCCATCGTGGTCATGTGGCCAAATTAGGCTATCCAAGAGCAGTGAATTGTCAGTGGACTGAACTCGCCCACTTGCGGTGAATTTTCCTAGGACTGGGTTTAGTCTGCTTGTGTGCCATCGTGGTCCTGTGACCAGACTAGGTTATCCAGGCGCGGTGAGTTGTCTTTGGATTAGACTTGCACGCTTACAATGAATTGTCTATGGACTTGGTTAAGTTTGCTTGTGTTCCATCGTGGTCTTGTGGATGGACTAGGCTATCCAAGAGAAGTGAGTCATTCGTGAACTGGACTTGTCCGCTTGCGAAGAACTGTACATGGACTGGGTTCTGTCCACTTGGGTGCCAGATTGACGTCGTTGTTGTCCTGTGCATCGAGTCATATGAAATAGAATTCCTTAAAAAGTACCTTTATTGATAATACTTCTTAAGTGTTCTACATTCCATGGTCTTTTTGAATGCTCTCTACTTAGATTTTCTAGCAAGTAGGTTTCGAGCCTTTGGATTGTTGTCACCTTGTAGGGACCTTCCCTCTTCGTGCTTAGCTTGCCTTCTCTTGGATCTCTTGTGATCGGCTGGGTTTTTTTCAGTACCCAATTGTTGACTTTGATTTCTCGAGGCTTAACCCTCTTATTGTAGTATTGGGCTATCTTCTATTTATAGGCTGCTATTTTGACAGAATTTCCATTTCTTCGCTCTTTGAGTAAGTCTAGTTCCACTTTCAGGGCTTCATCGTTGTCCACAATCCTTAAACTATTCTGTTATGAACGTCGGCATTCCTAGTTCTACTGGAACCATTGCCTCAGACCTATTGGCTATTGCAAATGGTGTCTCTTTCGTGAGAGTCCTTTTCATGGTATGGTATGCCCAAAAGATGTCCGAAATCTTACAGACCCATAGTCGTTTGCCTGCTTCGAGTTTCCTCTCGATATCTTCTAGGATAGTTTGGTTGGTTACTTCTGCTTATCCATTGGTCTGGGGGTGATCTTTCATTGAGCAATGGTGACTAATGCCCAGGTCATAGCAAAGTTGTTTGACTTTTTGCATTCGAATTGAGTCTCGTTATCGCTAACTAGGACTTTTGGTATTCCAAACCTACAAACGATAGATTTTTAGATAAAATTCTGTATTTAATTATCTCCTATCTTGTTGATACTTCTACCCATTTAGTGAAGTAGTCGACAACCACGAAGAGGAAATTCTTCTTCTCAGAGATGAGGAACGGGCCTATAATGTCCATCATTCATTGCGTGAAGGGCAATGGGCTGGTCATTGGGACCAGGTTCTGCGCAGGCATATGTGTGAACGGGGCGTACCTCTGACATTTATTACACTTACTGCCCAAATCCTTAGCCTCTTGTTGCATTTTCGACTAATAGTACCCTAGCATGAGGGCTTTATGAGCTAGTGACCTTCCTTCGAATTAGGCATTTGAGCAGAGAGCTAGTTGTTGATCTTCTGTAAAGTCTGTCATTGATGAGCATGTACCGTACCACTCTTTTTTCAGGTTGCGAGCCTCAAGCTTCTCTGTTAGGATGATTCCATATTTTATGTAGCTGATTAAGAGGCTCATCAAGCTGGTCTCCTCGCTTGTGGAGAAGACTTTGTGGAGTTCTTCTTTCTCTAAGGCCGGGCTGTCCCAGATATCCATGAGTGTGTCGTAGTCATCCTCTGCAGACGAGGCCGCCGTTTCGGCGAGATCGTCAGCTTCTTGATTGACTGTCCTGTAACAACGGCGGAGTGATATTTTTTTGAACCCTTTTTTGGCGTCAATTGCTTATCCGCAACAGGCCATCATTTGGGGGGTTTTAACATCGAATTCATTGTTCACCATATTGACCACCAGTTGGGAGTCGCTGAACACCCTGATTTATTCTACTCAGATTCTTCTGGCTAGTTTTAGCCCGGCTAGGAAGGCCTTGTACTCCACTTCATTGTTTGAAACGTAGAAGCCAAATTTTATAGCCTTCTTGAGGGAGGCCCCTTCTGGGGTATAAATGACGATCCCAGCTCTACGATCCTTCACGTTGGATGATTCGTCGCATTGCAGAATCCATCATTGCGGGGCGACTCGGGGTTCTCGTCTCCTTGTTGATCCTTCAACCCCAGTTTTCTTATTCCAGTGAACTCGACGATGAAGTCTGCAGGTATTTGCGCATTGATGAACGTTCTCGTAGCATAATGGATATGAGGCTGTCCTAGCTGCACTGACCATTCTTCCTGATAGTTTTGGCCTGTGCAATGCCGGCCGGAGTGGGTACTCGATCATGACTTATTGAGTGAGCTTGGAAGTAGGGTCTCATTTTTCATGAGAAAGTTACAAGTGCTAAGGCCAGTTTTCAAGGTTAGGGTAGTTAGCCTCCGCCCCATCAAACGTTTTCCTGATGTAGTAGACGTGCTTTTTTTCCCTTTATATTCCCGGATTAGAGTTGAGCTGACAGCGTGCTCTGATACTGAGAGGTATAGGTAGAGCGTCTCACCCGGTGTGGGTTTTGAGAGCAGCTTAGTGTTTTCCATGTACGCCTTCAAATCTTGGAAGGCGTGTTCACACTGTTCTCCCCATTTGTATTCTTTGTTCCCCTTCAGAATCTTGAAAAAAGAGAGGCATTTTCTGCAGATTTGGAGATGGATCTATTCAAGGGTGCATGCTGATCCCTGTCAGTATCCCTGTCCTTTATGAATGAGGTTTTCTCTGGATCCAATGGGTGCATGCTGATATGATTGTAGCTAGAATATGATCTCGTCTATCCGAGGCAGTGGAAAGTTGTCTTTTGGACAGACGCTTTGTTAAGGTCCGTGTAGTCCATGCAGACCCTCTACTTCCCGTTTTTCTTTATTACCAAAATTGTGCTTGCCAGCCATTCTAGGTAGCGAGACTCCCTTATCATGTCGGCGTTCAGAATTTTTTTCTTCATTAATGGCTTAGTTGCACTCGGGCACTACTGACCTTCTTTTCTACCGGAAAGGCTTCAAGTCAAGATGAATCCTAGTCGATGCGTGATTACTGAAGGGTCGATCCCCACCATGTCTTTCATTGTCCAGGTGCAAACATCTTGGTTCTTCTTTAAGAAAATGTCCAGCTGATCTACCAACGCTCTATTAAGGTTCGAGCCTATCTGGACTGCTTTCGTGTTAGCTAGGTTATCCAAGTATATTATGTTGGCCTATTATTCCGGCTGTCAGACATTCAACCTTCCTCTTAGACTGGATGGAGGTTTGACGTCCAAAGCGGAGGTGGGTTCCGCTTTATCTAGATTTGTGGTTCCCTCATCGAGATCCTTTTGCTCGGGTCATTGTGCTCCATTTCCTGGTTGCCTTGTCACGACAAATTGATATTCTAGAGTGATGGTCTGGTCCCCTCTAATAGTTCCTATTTCACCATCAAAAGGGTATTTTAGGCACTGGTGTTGGGTGGAGACTACCGCCTCCTTGTGTGTTAACAAAGGTTGGCGCAAGATTACATTGTATTTAGAGCGGACATCTACGACTGAGAACTCTGTCATCAAGATCCTCTATAAGCCTAGGTACCCTGCAACAACCATCTGCGTAATTGTTCTGACCAGGTAGCAGCCTTCTTCGTTGAAGCCGAACATGGCTTGATTTGAAGGTGTCAACTCTCCTTATGTCAGTTGCATCTTTAAGAATGCGTGCAAGTGCAATATGTTGATGGAACTGCCTGTGTCCATGATATTCACATATTTATTACATAAAATATCTCATAATTTATAATGTTTGTATTTCAAATATCGTATTTTATTCTAATTATTTCAATTTTATGTTTTTATAGGAATTGGAGCTTAAATGGTAAAATCACATTAGTGCGGTGAGTTTGGTAGAACAAGCCCAAAGTGGTGCGTACAGTGAAGTCAATGACAAAGCTCAAGTCCAAAATTAACTGAAAAACCCATGTGAATCAAACCTAAACCTAAGCCCAAGCCCAAGCCCAACCAAAACCTATTTATTACTGCCACACACAAAACCTTCTCCTCTCTCCTTTGGGGGGCAGCCATAACCTTTCCTCTCCCGTTCCTCTTCCCAAAACCAGCCAACACTTCTTCTATCCATCTCGTTCGCTAGAAAGACGATAGCCACCCATCTCGTTTCAGAAACCTTTCTTCTCTGTCTCTATCGAGCCATCATAGCCACACAGAGACCACAATCATCTTCCATCTCTACCCGATCTCTTCCACCCACAACTAACATCCTAACTAACAAAACACCACGATCCCACCTTCTTCTTGACAACCAACCAAAACATACCCCTTTACGCACCTCTCTCCATCTTCCTCTGTTCATCTCACCTTTTCCAACTCGACAAATTGTGCAGGTCATATATTAACATAACTGCTAGCTTGTTGTTGAGACATATTTGCCAATCAACAAACACCTTGCCGCCTGACCACCCTTATTTCCTCGAGCCATCGCCCATCTATCCCTCATCTTTTCTCTCTCGCATTCACCATACACACGGAGCAGCAACAACAACCCCATATCTCGTAGCAGGTTGGTTACAGAAACAGATTCATTGACACCTCTTGCCACATTCGTTTTCTCTCTCGTCCCTCACCTCGCCTGTTCTTGCCCCCATCCATCTTGTCCACACAATCAGATGCAACAACAAGGAAGAAACAAATAACACACAAAGAGTAGCTAGTTGAAGAAGAAGAAGAAATTGGAGGGAGAAAACTATTTTTTTAAATCGGGTAATTTGCACCTAAGCTTCCAATTTGTATCACCACACACTCCTGCTTTTTCGAATCGCATTGGTGACATGGATTTCTCCTGTGTTGCCATTGTGGCCTTCTCCACCATGGGTTTCTAAACCCCCCACTAAGTCGTAGATGATTCCGTAGGCTTAGTAGCATTTTCTATTATCTTGTATTATTTTCGGATGCATTGTTTAATTGAATATTGGATTGACTTGTGAACATGAACATATTACTTTCACCGTGTATGTTATGCATCCATGGTAGTTAGAATTATTTTATGTTATTGTTTGAGCTTTTTTTATTCTATTAGTCAAGCCTGTGATTAGTTATGCCTTAAACAAACAATTAATGCTAGGGTTTACGCATTAGTTAAAGTGAGTCCATTCCATTGATATATGAGACAATAAGAGATTCTCATATCTAATATTGCTCGAATTCTAGGACTTAAAATCTGATATTAGTAGGGTTTATTTTCACTAGTTTTTTGTGCCATTCCCGAGGATTGTAACCGTACAATCGAAATATAGGGTTTATTTTCACTAGCTTATATATTAGGTATAATTTTCTTTATTTAGTAACAGTGATAGGAGTCACTTGGTTATTTGTATTTTTTATAGTTTGAGTTTTAATTACTTTTGCATTTGTTTTGCAGGCAGTCATACACATAAGAACTCAAGTGAGAACGAAATGAAGAGTAGACATCGTAAAACACAAACAAAAAGCGAGAAATAACAAAGCAAAAAAATACAAAAAATACATATATATTGCATTGTGAATTTTCCTTTTCAGATTGCGATTTTCGTGGATACTCTCAGAAGTAGGTGAGCTGTCAAGTGGACAATGCTTCTGATCGATAACAACTCGACTTCTAGCCAACATTGCAAGTAACCCGAAAGAGGTTCGAACCAGAGGTAACTTCTCCCCACCGCATCTGCACTCAGTTTCTATTGTGATCGCTTGTGTTTTGGTTGTTTTAGCTAGCATTGCATGCAAAATTTGAATAGTTGCAAGATTGATTTGCAACTTTCGTGCCCTCTCCCACAGAGAGGTTAACCACCATCTATTTTAGGGTTAGGAACCTAAGCCTTCACTGTTTAAAATTTGTAGCAAGATAATTGGCTAGGACAAGTTTTACACTCATGGGGTCATTATTTGGAAGTTTGGAAGCTTAAAGTAGTCAAGTGATGAAACACATCTTATCTGGGAACAGTTCTTGAATTGACATTTCACTTTTAGCTAGAAAGTAAAAAAGGAGCAATTCTGTAGTGGTGGATTGATAGGAAATTACCGTGCCTCTCCAACTGTTAAGGTAAATTAAATTGAATTTCAGCCCTGCATTAGTAACAAAACTCTAGAATCATCTATCGTTGATCTTGTTTGCACATCATTTAGGTGTCGTTTAGGGTTTCGTTGTTTTTTTTTGGGTTAGATCATCTCCATATAGAAGTTAAGTTTGCATTTAAATAAACTAAAAAAGAAAACTTTATAGGTGTTTCCTTCTTGTCGAGTGAGACAAAGGAGATGGCTAAGGATAATTCCTTTTTGCAGTCTGCACCAAATGATCCCTTAGCAGCCAGTTTGGCTCATTTTGGTTTAAACTTCGATATTGAAAGTCCATTAGGGAAGTGAATACATTGCTTGACTCATTCCCAATTATGGATACTGGTTATACATGGGAGCAGAAAGTAGAACCTCTTCCCCTCAGTGAGTCAGAACTGACCCCTTTTGTTGAGACTACTTTGCTTCCTGACACTTTCCCCTCCTCACATTTTCATGTTGACTTGTTCGACATATGTTTTCCTAGTGACTCAGACATGAAGTCCAATTTTCAGTATTCTTTAGAATCCTACCTTAACTATTTTCACGATACAAATGACCCCATAATTCAAGAAATAGCCAAGGCGTTATTGAAAAATGCATCTAATTAGAAATTTCATGCCATAGGTAGTGCTAATTCCAAGTTTGGGGGTGTTATTGAGTTGTCTAGCTCATCATCTTGGTGTAATTCATCTTGTTATGATGAGAATGTACCACCTGATATATCTATACACATACCTATTTTAATTCATTTCACATTGACTGACTCTACTTATGTGGATCCCTTGTTTTTAAAGGACGATTTTAGTTTCGACCATCTTATTGTTAAACATCTTCAATCTTCTGATTTGACACCTGACTTAGGAGGTCCATTTATAGGAGTAGGCAAGAGTCATTTGCTGGATATCACTGTTTGTGACCCTTTTATGCTTCAGGTCCTTACGGGTTTCCTAGTAATGCAAGTTCATTTGCATTTTCTTTATGATTTTGCATGGCGCCTTCATAGCTTTTGGGGTGTGTTAATATATGTTGTGCCTCATGTGAAATCTACTATTTTTTGGATTGATCCTCAACTTTTTAGGTTGTTGCTATATGATCTAGTTAACATCGTGGACTAAGTGTCTAGGTTTAGGGGAGGGTGTTCGCTAGGTTATTTCTCATCATTTTATGGTAAATCATTTGTGAGGAAGAATATACGTCGAGATGACGATGTTAAACCAAGCTCTTTTGGGAGGCATCCCACCTTCTGTTGTGTCATTATTAATGTATTTCACAATTATACTGATTAATTAATGTATTTCACAACTATACTGATTAATTAATGTATTCTACTCAATCTCCATTGAATACATAGATGATTTTGGTAATTGTGAAAAAAAAATTGATTTGAAAATACATTCAAATTATGAAGTTCCTTTCCAGTGAAGAGAGTATGCTTTTGAGTTTGAGAAAATATATGCAATCACTTGTCACATAGATATATTAATAAGAAGACATAAGGTTTGATATTATCTTTAAGTTAAATATATCTCATGAGATTATTCAACTCAAATATTCTTGCACTACACACCAAGTTAGCATAATTTGAAGTTGATGAGTGAGATACTTACTAAAAAGCCTTAGAATAGTTGAGGAGATTTAACCCTTGCAAGTCTTGAGCCATTCTATTTTTCTTGAGGGTTATTTAATAAACTATGTTTTTTCTCGAGTCTACATTATCTCGTTGACAATCTCATTATTCTTGTTTCTTTTATTGATTGCTTTGAGAATAACATTTAAATTGAATCATTACACTAGAACTTCTTAGTTTATTTAATTGAGATGTCATAATACCAACTAGAGATTTGGAAGTGATATATGCATTTTTTTTCTTTTTTGAACCGTTCTTTAGCCTTTTTAACTTACCATGTAATAAATATTTGTTTGCAACACTTTGAGCCTTTGAATATCCTTTTCTTTGCTAACAACATCTCCATTACCTACTCCAGTTATGGAATAATACCTCATATTGTTTTATCCTTACCTAATTTCTCCGAGAATATGTATGATTTGATATATATTAGGAATATGCAAATAAAAAGAGTTGAAGCTAGATATTCCATAAATCCTCAATACTGAAATTTTCATTGTGCAGAAAGGGAAAAACATGTCATTGAAAAAAAGAAAAAGGAAAAAAAAAATTTGATGCTTCAATATATATATATATATGAAGAAGAATTGAAAAGGAAGAAAAAAAAAAATTCTTCAGTGCCTGATGTGTTTATTAGAAGGTGTATCCATTTTTCAGGGAATTTTTGTATATCCTCTTTCATTCTTGTTAGCCATAATCCAAGCCTGATTACAACCTAATAAAAACCTAATTGATTTTAAGTAAAGGTTTTATTTTCAATAGATGTGGAGATTCAATAGACAAGAACTAAGGTGTTTGATTCAACATTCTCAAAGTAATAGATATTTTTGACCATGGAATCATATTCATTTCATTTTTTGAAAAGTCCATTTTACATGATAATTATATGTGAGATGTATGCGTTCCATAATTTATTCTTTTTCTCACATATAAACTTTATTATAAATATCTAATCTCTGAGTGATTAATTTATAAGTGACATGAGAGATTTGTAGTCAAAACGTACTTCGTAAAGGTTGTCTAGTTGTGGTTCTACTGTGAAATGGAGAGTTATGTTGATGATGCTATGCACCCACACACTTCGAGTTGAGAGTGTGATGATGAAATTTATTTAACTTTTGGACACTATTAAATTGTTGTTAAAATCTATTGATATATTACTGTTCTGAAGTTTTTTGACAATTAGATGATTATTCTAAGGAAAATAAATAAGAGTGACCATGTTTTTGAAATTTATTGAGTCATTAATGTTTGTGGGTAACATTTTTGGAAACCCTCACGAGACTATAATTCGTCCACTAGAGGTAATCTAGGGGTTTAAAGTCTTGTTGCACGTTTAAGGTAAGTGCAATAAACGATTCCTGCGAAAGTGAATTATGATTTTATTTTTGTTTTGCTCGAGGACTAGCAAAATATAGGTTTGGGGGATTTGATATTCACATAATTATTACATAAAATATCTTCTAATTTATATATGTATGTATTTCGAATATCGTATTTTATTCTAATTATTTCATTTTTATGTTTTCGTAAGAATTGGAGCTTAAAAGATGAAATCACATTAGCGCGGCGAGTTTGGAAGAACAAGCCCAAAATGGCGTGAATGGTGAAGTCAATGACAAAGCTCAAGCCCAAAAATTAACTGAAAAACCCATGTGAATCAAACCTAAATCTAAACCCAAGCCTGACCAAAACCTATTTATTTTTGTTCCTGCCACACACAAAACCCTCTCCCCTATCCCCTTTCATATGGGAGGCAGCCACAACCCTTCCTCTTCCCAAAACCAGCCAACACCTCTTCTCTCCCTCTCCATCATCCCCCTTCACCAGCAATTCTCGCTCGCTAGAAAGACCGACAACCACCCATCTCATTTCAGACACCTTTCTTTTCTTTCCTTCTTTAGCCATCACAACCACACACAGACCACCATCATCTTCCATCACGACCCGATCTCTTCCACTCACAACTAACATCCAAACTAACAAAACACCACAATATCGCCTTCTTCTTGACAACCAACCAAAACGGACCCCCTTACGCATCTCTCTCCATCTCCTTCAGCTCATCTCGCCTTTTCCATCTTGTTGCCTCCATCTCGACAAACCTAGCAGATCCTATCTTCACGTAACTGCCAGCTTGTTGCTGCGACAGATTCGCCGGAATCAGCAAGCACCTCGCGACTTGGCCATCTTTATTTCCTCGAGCCGTCGCCCATCTATCCCTTATCTTTTCTATCTCGCATTCACCATACACACAAAGCAGCAACAACAGGTCCATCTCTCGCAACAGGTTGGTTACAGAAACATATTCATTGACACCTCTCGCCACATTCACTCTCCCTCTCGTCCCTCACCTCGCCTGGTCTTGCCCTCTCCCTATCTCGATCGCACAATCAGACGCAACAACATGGAAGAAGCAGAGAAATCACAAAGAGCTAGGGCTGAACAAAAAACCGATCAAACCGATCAAACCGACCGAACCGATCAAAACCGAATCGATTGGTTCGGTTTAAATTTGGTTCGGATCGGTTTCGGTTTAAAAAAATGCAAAACCGAAGTGGTCGGTTCGGTTTTCGGTTTCTATGTGATTTTAACCGACCAAACCGAACCGAACCGAAAATTTAAATATATTATATTATTTATATATAAAAATAAAATATATTTTATATATAAATAATATAATATGTTTAAATATTCGGTTCGGTTCGGTTTTATTTCGGTTTTGGTTCGATTTTAGTCGGTTCGGTTCGGTTACGGTTTGCATAAATTAGAATCGGTTCGGTTTCGGATCGGTTTTGTTAATGGTCGGTTCAGTTTCGGTTTGAAAATTTTAAAACCGACCTAAGTCGGTTCGGTTCACGGTTTAGGTGAAAAACCGAACCGTCGGTTCGGTTTTCAGCCCTACAAAGAGCAGCTTGTGGAATAAGAATAATAAATTGGAGGGAGATAACTGATTTTTAAAATAGGCTATTTGCACCTCAGCTTCCAATCTGTACCACCACACATTTCCACTTTGTTGAATCATATTCGTCACATGCATTTCGCTTGCATTGTCGTTGTGACATCCTCCACCATGGGTTTCTAAACCCCCCGTTAAGGTGTACATCATTTCGCAGGCTTAGTAGCATTTTCTATTATCTTTTATTATTTTCTAATGCACTGTTTAATTGATTATTGGATTGACTTGAGAACATGTGCATATTACTTTCACCGTGTATGTTATGCATCCATGATAGCTATAATTATTCTATGTTATTGTTTGAGCCATGTTTGATTCTTATTAGTCAAGCCTATGATTAGTTGTGCCTTAAACAGACAATTAATGCTAGGGGTTTTGCACATTGGTTAAAGTGAGTCCATTTCGTTGATATCCGAGATAATAAGAGATTCTCATCTCTAATATTACTCGAATTATAGGAGATAATAATTGATAATAGTATAATTTCATGAACACATGTTGGATTATTCGAAAGCCTTAGCATCTATCTATTTGATTCTTAAACTCAATTTTTATTTGTTTTACTACTTTTCATTAGTTTAGAAAATTTTTATTGTTGTGACCCCTCGTGGGATTGACCCATATTTGCCATTGTCTACCAGTTAGGCAACCATGCACTTGCGGTATTACAATCAGGTCAAATTAACCTATTAATTTAGGTTGATAAAATCTGCATCAGTCCACCGGTAATCTTTTCACTTCCCAGATTGCTATCGGGACTGAAATGACTAGGGCGTTGTTGTGGGGGAAGATGACTCCCTTCCTATTCTGTTCTATGAACGTTAAGCTTGGGACTTTTCTTTCTTCTCATATGTGATGGATGAGATGATCTATGTAGTGCATGCTAACTCGCATTTCTCGTACTGATTTTTTTAATAAACGATGCGAGTGTTGTCTCTCCTTGTTTGCCCCATGAAGGACATATACGACGTTAGGAGTCATGTCTCATGTTTCCTGTACCATTCCTTCGCCTTGGGGTTGCATGTCCCCGAAGCCGATGAACTCCTTCAGACATCCTCTTTGGATCCAGTACTGGATCTCATCTCTGAGGCTCCTGCAATCATTAGTATCGTGGCCCATCTTCTTGTGATAAGAACATTGCTTGTCTTTATCACGTTTTGAGGGATCCCTTTTGAGTTTCGACGACCACTTGATGCCTTCCCAATTTTCCAAGGTGGATAAAATGTCGAATAGACTAGAGTTGAATGGAGTGTAATAGGCGTATCTGGAGCTGCTGGCCTTGTATAGTTTTGCCTGGCCAAGCCCACTCTAGTTCTCACTTCATTTTCGCTTGGAACTATCTTCCCTTTTATCCTTGTCCCTAGTTTTGGAAGAGTGATTTGGCTCGCTTTCCCTCTTTCTGTTCGACAACATTTCCTCTAGGGCAATGTATTTGTCCTACCATATCCGTTGGAGGTTCCAAGGTAAGGGAGTTGTAAAACTAAACCCCTCAGAGGCCGAAGATGAAAGCGGTAACTGATATGTCATCGCTGCAATCGTCGATCAAGGTTAGCTCATCATTGAAATGAGTGATGTACTTCCTAAGGGTCTCGCCATGCTTCTATTTGAGGCTCGACAAATAGTGGGGCCCTTTCCTGATCCTTTGGCACCCGACGAACTTGGTAATGAATGTCTGGAGCTGAAACCTGGCTATGGAACTAGGTCAGCGCAACCTTCGTCAGGCTAGCGAAAAACGTTCTGCACATGATGGCCTATGGACTTTTTTTAAGTGCCATCATGTGGTGGTAATGACGTAGATTATCTGAAGAATCTGATGTTCCGTCACAGAACTCAAGCTTTGGGGCAATGAACTTATTCGGAAGAAAGACACTCATGATCCTCTTCCGAGATGGAGGGATAATGAGATCATATAGGACATCAAGATGAGTTGCCCCTTGTCGGAGCAAGTTCTTGGTCGTGGTCCTTTCTATCTTCGGGGCATCGTTTCCATGTTCCTCCTCTCCTCCTAGGCTATGGTCTAGGGTCTGAGATCTCCCCTGATTTCGTCTGGTCTCAGATTTATGTTGTTGCTTGCGAGCGAGCCTTTCTATCACCCGTGCTAGGTGATCCAAGTGGAGCAGGATCTAACTCATGCGAGGGTCAACCTCGGTCGCCTCAGTGGCTGAACTATGCGGTTGTTCAACTTCTTTGATCGAATCAATTCGACCCTGTGGTTTGGCATCTCTGGCCAGAGCGTTGTCTCGATGCTCTACTTAGCTAAAAAAAACTTTATATGTTACAAGGAAAACTTGTTGTTCTCCCCACAGACAGCGCCAACCTGATGTGTCCAAATTTGTCCTTGCAGATCTCGAGCCTGCAAAAATGAACAATGGTTAGGTAGGAACCATTGTTGTGGTGGCCGAAGGCATTCTGCTGCTTAAGTCAGGCAACGGTGCAAGGAAAAATGAAGATTAGATGTAATTAGCAAAGTGTATGCGTACATTTATTTTTCCCTTCTCACCTTAAGTAGCGAGTTTTCCCTCCCTGCTATCAAGGGCATGATGGAGGGAGGAAATCTCGCCTAGAATCTTACCTTTGAATGACTGAGTCTATTTGGCAATTGCCTTGTTTAGGACTCAATGCTTGATTGCACTAAGAGCTAATTTGTGTGAGTGGATCTCGGGCCTATAACAACTTAGAGATTTATGTTCGGGCCTTATTGTCCTGGGGCAAAGCCTCAAGACCCATGCCTTTTGGGCTGACGTGATTTGGGTACCTGACTGACGGGCTGAACATTAGTTTATGAATGGGTCCGCTTGGGACCGTGCTGAAGCCATTCTAGTGCTAGGGTTGACCCATGCCACATATACGGCTGTGATTGATTGACTGTTTGATGTCTCATTAGATAGGCATCAGTGAGAGTGCTTGAGTAGAGGGGCTGCAGAGGCATTTTGATATATTCTCTTGTTACACTGGATGGATTCTTATTGTTGCCCATAACTTTCGCCTTGATTTTTAGGGTGTTCCACGTAAAAATTGTATTTTCTAGTGCTTGAGATCTTTTGTGATGAATTCAGTCTTTGTTTGTTGACTGCTGTCATGATCTTAATTGATGAAACAATTGGCCCCAGGTTCAACATGATTCCTATAGGGTTGCAACAATTTTTTCTTGATCACTATTTTCTCCAATTTATTGTTTACAATTTTAACACTAGTTGAGGTTATAAGGCAACAAAGAAAGTTTCAGTCTAAAACATAACATACTGAATACTAACAATTATTGTTCCCAACCAGACAGTATATAGCAACACACTTTATGAAAACAAATCACATTGACTCCCATTAGTATTACATATGTTTAGAAAATTCCAAAAGAAAGACGAACCAAAACTGGGACACAAGAGTAATAAGCTCCAAGAACGTGCTGCGTCACTTGAATAAAATATAGATGGCAACTTCTGCTCAGTCCATCCTAAAGTCACTGCTGAGCAGCAACGAGGTGGCATTATAAGCCTCGCCTTATTCTAAATGTTTGGCACATTCATAAGAAGGATTTTATCAAAACGTGCCATACATAACACACTTACACCCCTGAAAAAAAAAAAAAAAAAAAAAAACACGATATATTATTCACTTAAGAAGTGAAGTTTGAATGGCTTGGGTGCTCAATACGTATTGCAGCTTGAGGGTTCCTTTTGTTACACCACTCATGTAAAGAAAGGTGAAGCTTCTTGGCACCCACAAGAAGCTAAACCACCTGAAATGGTGTTAAAATAAGAATCAGCTCCTTAAACGTCTTAATTCTCAGCTTATCTGCTTCTTCCATCATTCTACCCAATGGCAACATGTGTGCTTCAATAACTAGGTTTACTTCACTATCTCACACACTGAGTTGCTTACCTGGCTTACATGCCAGCATAACCATTGTTTGATCCGCCATAGTTTTTTGCATGCTTGCCATCCTGCTCGATAGCATATCCTCCTTCCTTATAGTCTTACATTGAAGCTCATCAATAAGGGCAAGTTGCACACCTGATAATTCACCCAAGTTTCCTCTCCTCACACCTTGCAAAAACTCATCAAGTTGTGACTCAATTGCTGTTCCGCAGAGGGTGTAAACAAGTCGAATGAACAGAGAAGGTCTACACCCAGCAATCCAGAGATGAGAGTTTTCAAAGGAAGAGCACCAGTTGGGTGAGAAGAAAGAAGGTGCAATGGATGGAGCATAGACCATTCGTGTCTCATGGTATTCTTCATAGTGTTTTACACATGTTTCAACAAGAAGTCTCAATCTCGCATGGCAAACGTCTTTGTCTATTGCTTCAGTGAGATTTTTGAGATCTTCTTGTTGAAGTTTCATCCAATTTTTAAAACAGCACTTGAATTCAGCTTGGTCGTGATCAATATCCATTTAGACAATGGTGAGTGTGAGACTTTGAGAGTAAAAAGTGTGGATTTGATGGAAGAGTGGGATGCATTTTATGAGCTGGAATTCCCATATCTAGACAAAAGAAGAGTGTTGCCTATGTCAGTTCATTGGTTTTGGAAGATTGTTTGTTTGTTTGTATGGATAGTGTTAGAAGAAAAAGTCTTACTTTTGTTTGCCTAGTATCAGCATTAGATGAAGATGATGGACAGCTTCGCTTTACAAGTTTCAATAACTATAGATATTTTGAATAAAATCACATTTCTATAATATGGGGCATCGTGTAGGTGGATGCTCATAGTCACCAAATTTTGGGGCTAAATGGCAAAAAATCGAAAGACTCTGCAGTTTTAAGCTTCTGAGGGATGTTTTCAGCTCCAATGCATTGCCAAGAGCCCATTCAATCGAGGCTTTTGCGCACACATTGCAAAACAAAATGCACATAGTTGCTTTTGGGGTTCACGCCATGTGAGTTTCATACTGTTCATACACCATACTTAGGGTTCAGGCCGATTGGAGAGACAAGCCAGTTTTTTATTTTTATTTTTATTTTCTGGAATTGATTATCAGATCTACCATGTGTCAAACAAAAAAACTTTTGAATAATTCAAAACATAACTTTATTCATGTCCACTACACCAAATTGACACTTTTGTAACAACTCTCAAAACAGTATCACTTTTAAAATGTTACAATCCACCAAACAATTTCAAATCAAAACTAAGTTTAGTCAAAAAAATGAAAGACAGTAACAAAAAGAAAAATGATATAATAAGTTGGATCACCATGAATAGTATCACTTTTATAACCATACTCTTCATGGTGATACTATTATTGTAATATTTTGTTTGTGAAAATGTGTAAAGTTGTTAGGTGAATTGTTACACTTCAAAAGTGATACTGTTTTGGGGGTTGTTACAAAAATGCCAATATGGTGTAGTGGTCACAAGGAGATATTTATAAGGA
This sequence comes from Berberis vulgaris, assembly GCA_963556465.1. NCBI lineage: Eukaryota > Viridiplantae > Streptophyta > Magnoliopsida > Ranunculales > Berberidaceae > Berberis > Berberis vulgaris. The sequence goes on along the minus strand of OY747135.1, from coordinate 58,804,268 downwards.
TACAAATACAATTCTAACTAGGAAAGGAAAAATAATTCTAATCCTGGTTAATTCGGTATTCTTAAATAACTACAGTCCTTGTTAATTAAGTATTCCTAATTATATAATTACTATAATCATTAACACTACCCCGCAAGATGGGCTAGATATAGCAAATGCCCAGCTTGATAAGTGAATCAACGAAGGTAAATTATCAACAACAAAAAAAATAAAATGCATAACTGATGGGAAGTAGTCTTTGAGGGCACGTAAGGTCTCTGGGGGCATGTAAAATGAATAACTGATGGGAAGTAGTCTTTGAGGGCACGTACGATGAATAACTGATGAGAGTAGTCTCAAGGGCACGTAAAATGAATAACTAACAGGAAGTAGTCTCTGAGGGATAGAAATACAATTCTAAGCATAACTTTTAAATAATTCTAAGCACAACTTTATTCATCTCAAAATGTTGTATTTATAGGGATACAAATATAATCCTAATTAGAAAATGAAAAATAATTTTGATCTCGATTAATCCAATAGTCCTAAATAACTACAGTCCTTGTTTATTAGGTATTCCTACTTATATAATTACTATATTTGTTAACACCTCGAGATTAATGAGGTCTTCTTCCCATTTTTTGTTTGTCTGATTTATATGAGATGCAAAAAATTATTATTATTATTATTATTATTATTATGTTTTCTAATCAAACCCTCAATTTAGTAGGTGCAATTTTGTCTAAAATAAGTCTTAGACAGTTAACATTCATTGACTCTAAGTTATTGGGATAACATTAGCTAGTTTATGATATCGAACAAGGTTGTCATGAATTACCTATATTAATTAATAGATGGTTTCTCTAATTTACCCACTCAGAAATGTCAGTCAAAGTTAAACATCAAAAGACTACACCCAAAGACAAAAGGACCAGTCAACTAGAGTAAAACTCTAAAGAAAATCGAAGTCTTGGAAGGTTAAGGAAGTCCCAGAAGTTCGGCTGTAAAAAGTGTGAAAAGAAAACTAGCCAAAGTGGCTAAATTGAAATGAAGAACCAAAAGCAATTTCAGCAACCAAATTCAAAATTTTGATCTCGAGCAGGGGCGTAATCGACTATGAATTAGGCCTTTGTGATCGTTCTAACCAGAGTTGTTCTATCCCTAAATCCAATCTAAGAGAGAAAAGGCAAAGTGATAGTCGATTATGTCTATCCAGAATTAGTCTATGAGTATAGACCCTCTCATTTATTCCCATCAACTTAGAATCTTAAAGAAACTTGAAGGAAACATTCGAGAGAAAATTGAGAGAGGTTAAAAAAAGTTATCCGCAAGTTCAAGAAAGTCGTTTCAATCTTTCCAACTCCCTATCATATCTTTGTGTGAACTTAAAAGAAAGGAAAGTCCCTAAGGCCTATATTGTGAACTTCATTCATACCAAAAAAACTTCTGTGTGCGATCTATGCCATAGAGAGAAACCTTTGTCTTACCCTAACCTTTTATATTTTTAAAGGCAAAAGATTTCACTTCTAATATCTACAAGGAAGTGACACTTCAAGCTTAAACCTTCTCTAATATGTCTATTTGAGAGACATTGCCAGAGATTCAAATCAATTTTTGTATATCACTTGTCAAAGTTTTATTCTAGATGGGTTTTGATCTTGCAAGGTCGTGGTTATAGTTTTGTGACTGGACTTTCTCGTTAGAACAAGCTTTGTACCCGAGTTCATGGAATACATTAGTAGAAGCTTGTGACGCGCATTCGTCCTTATTCAGAAGAAGTAATCACTTGAGGCCATTCAAACCTCAATTTAGGTGGACTTCATTATATATGTGTGTTGTGTGTCTCTTGCATGTTGTGTGTCTCTTGCACTCTCCTTTTACTTTTACTTGTCAGTGCTTGTGCACTTCATTGCTTAAAATATTCTCTTAACCTTTTTACTCGCGGTTGTAAAATTGATATTTTGTTCAGCTCTAACAAACCTATTTCTGAAATGTTTTTATTGATGTTTGAACTAAAGTGAAGTCGAACAAACCCAAAGGTGTTCATTCTCCAAATTGTTTGCGAGATGGTCTTTGTTTCAAATATTGTTTTGCAAAGCTTATCAAAGAACAATTGTTTTCAGAAATAGACTATTCACCCCATCTAGTCCCACACACCACATCACACTTATTAAATTTGGCATTGCAAGGCTGTGGTTGTAGTTTCGAGATAGGAGCTCTTGTTAGAGGAATTGTTTTACTCAGGTTCGTGTAGAATTTTGTAATCGAAGTTATTGGCATTGTGACTCCCTTCCACAAAAAAAAAAGCAATCGAAGCCAAACTGACTTTGACTTAGGTATATTGTGTTATACTGTCTCTTATGGGTTTACTTTCTATATTCTCCATGTACATTTATTTGTTCATGCTCGCCTAATTTATTTTCTTGAGATCATTGCTTTGGATTAAATATTCTTTCTTTTATAAACTAAGAAAAGGTTTGTATAAACCAAGTCTAGTTGACCAGGTTTTTGTAGTATCAATTCTTCGCAATGGCTAGATCGGAATGATTGTGTTTTGACTTGACTTCTGAAATAGGTTTGGTCGACAAAATGGGTTGGTTGAACAGGCTATCCGAAATCAACAGTTTGCTAATTTGTTTCTTTTAATGCCTTGAGTCGCCACGACTCTTTCGTCCATTTAGTCTAACTTTCTGGACTTAGTTCAACCTCATCTTAGTTTTCTATTTTCTTTTATCTTCTCTTGAATTTGATTATCTTGTTTAATCTTGATTTGGTCTTCGCTTTACTTTAACTCCAATCTTCCATTTTCAATAAATTTTCTTCTTTACTTGATTTAAGCATGTGCTTGACTTGCTTATCATCTTAATTTGGCTTGGACTTCGCTCTTGATGGCTTTTATTTGTTTCACCTCTTGGATGACATACAGATGATCTTACAAAGCCTAGCTAATTGTGGGTGCACAGAGTACACCCATAAGACGTAAGGTTATACAAAGTACTCCTGTGGGTGAGACTATAGGTTGAAAGATACGAGCTGGACCAAATTCAGACTTAGCTTGACTTGGTTGGCTGAAGAAAGATAAGGAGCCTTGAAATACAGATTAGAAAGAAGAATGCCTTTTGGCGACGAAGGACACGTGGCATTGATTTGATGAACGAAGACCAAAGGGATGTGAACAAAATAGAAAAGGAGAAGATATAAAAGAAAAAAGATAACATGTGGAGGGCAATCTACTCACCCACACACAAATATTTTTAAGTTCTTATCTTCTATACAAGGTTTTTTTTTTTTTTTTTTAAATAAATGAAGCTTGTTTAGAACACATTCAAAGGTTTTTATATAATTCACAATCTCAATGGATATTATCATGTATAACTTAACCACTTGTTAGAGATGTGGCCCGGTTTGAGTGTACACGTTAGTCCAACACATGGACTGAGTCACATCTTCATCATCTTTTTTATTAATATAAAGTTTGGGGATCCTCAAAACCCATGTTCATCATCATCATCATCATCATCATCAAAGCCCATTCTCGAGATTTTCGGGGTCGGCTACATGAATTTTGGTTCTCCAAGCAATGCGATCTTCCCACATTTCCTCACCTAATCCAAGCTCAATGATATCTTCATTCACCGTCTTCATCCAAGTTTTCAACGGTCTTCCCCTCCGTCTATACCCTCCATTAACTTGCCAATCTAAACATTTTCTAATTGGCGCCGTGTTTGGTCTCCTTCGCACATGACCAAACCAAGTTAAACGTCTTTCTCTAATTTTTTCCTCTATGGGCGCTACACCTAAGTATCTCCTAATTCTTTCATTTCTAATTTTATCCTTACGAGTTTTACCACACATCCACCTTAACATACGCATTTCTGCTACTGCCATCCTATGCGTATGTTGTCCCGTAGTAGCCCAACATTCTGAACCGTATAGCATGACTGGTCGAACAATTGTCTTATAGCATTTCCCTTTTAGCCTTGCAGGCATCCTTCTATCGCACAATACTCCTGACGCCATTCGCCATTTCAACCAACCAGCTTTAATCCTGTGGTCTACATCTGCTCCAATAGCCCCATTCTTTTGAATTATAGACCCTAGATATCGAAAACCCTCACACTCCGGGACCTCGACACCTTCGATCTCAACTGCATTACTTCTCCCTCTTGGTTCACACCCAAAGTTGCACACTAGATACTCCGTCTTCGAACGACTAATTCTAAAACCTTTACTCTCTAAAACCTTTACTTCTCCCTCAAAACCCATGTTCGCTTTTAAAAAAAAAAGGAGTCACATTAGTAGAAGTAATAAGATTTGGACTTGTCCAACACTAGCAACATGGGCTTTTGAGATGAAACCACATACTCCAAAAGCACATGATGTTTAAATTAGGAACAATATCATTGGTTTGTATGTAGTGGGACATGTCCTGGGGACACAGAGTGCACACTGCGTGGTGGTGTAGGTGGGGGTGGGGGGCTTCATCATCTTCACCCTTAGTATGAGATTTTCTAAGATGAAGAATAGAAAATAAACATTTCTCTCCATTGTCCAGTCGGGTTTGTTGCATCTCTGTTAAGAATTATAACAGTTATATAATTAGGAATACTATTTAATAGTGACTATAGATATATTAATATTGGATTAACCGGGATTAGAATTAGTTTTCCTTTCCTAGTTTGGATTCTATTTGTATCTCTATAAATACCTCTTTATGAAATGAATAAAGATATGCTCAATATTATTTAAAAGTTATTTTTATTTGACATGGTATCAGAGCGGTGATCTTGAGATCATGCTACGGTTGTTTGTACGTACAAATAACAATGTTGGCACTCAAACTCTTCCACACCTCAGGCGACGACACACTTTGACCATAGACGCAAGAGGCGGGGAATGGAGGGTTGTCTGGCTACAAGCGCTTCTCTATCTGGCTGCAATTGCTTCTCTTGTTGGTTGTTGCTTTCCTTCTTCTTGGTTATGAGGTAACTCTGGTTGCATTGATCCTTGTTGCGGCGTGTGAAGACGAAGAACAAAACTTGAAGTTCTGCGTGATTTCTCATCACTTGCTGGTTGTGCATGAAAGAAAAAGCTCTATCTGTTTTGATGTTGGTTGGTATTCTTCTTCGTAATGTTGTTTGATGAGAAATCTATTGTGTGGGCTGCGTGAAGATAAGTTGGGAGTGTGTTGCGAATCTGTTCTTTTCTTCCTGGAGGGTGTGAATTCTCTATTGCTGCGTGATTGCTTGCTGGCTGTGAGTAAAAGAGAAGAGATTTCTCTTGTGTTGACTGTTGTACTTGGCTGATTTGGGTGTGAAGAAAGGTTTCAGTTGGCTTTTTGTGGTGTGAAGAGAAGTTCATTTTATTATTGGCTGCATTTGTTTCGTGACAGTGAAGAAGATAATAGATAACCTTCTTTTTGGCTGCAATTTAGCTCCTTCTTGTTGTTGCATGATTTCTTCTTATAGCTTTGTTACTCTGTTTTGTTGCAGATTTGTTTGCGTGGAGAAAATTGTTGTTCTGCGTGAAGAGATAACTATAGCTCTACTACGATTCTTCTCTTAGGTGGCTGCAATCTCCTTATTGCTGGTGTGAGATTTGGTTGTGACGAAGGTTGTTTGTGTTGATTCGTGAATGTGAGAGATTTGTGGATTTTGATTGAGATCTCTTTTGCTTTGTGGTTGCGAATCAACCCTCTTTTGCTGCGATTTTACTCTTGCAGGTTGTGAAAGGGAAGAAGACTTGCACATTCTTGGGTTTCTGAAATTGAAGGAAAATGGGTTGTGATTGAAGAAAATGAGAAAATATAAGTTATGCTGCAATTGAGTTATCTGATTGTGCGTTACTGTGAAGGAGGGTTGTCTGGTAAAGGCTTCATTTTGGGCCATTGCTCCTTAGCTTGGTGTGATCCCACAAGTAGCAAGTGCAACAATGTTTGCGGTGTTGTTTTAATCATCTTTATCGGTGGTTGAGTTTTATTTCCTTAGAAGAATTCCAATCCCCTATGCTTTGTACTTCAACCCAGTATCCACTTCTCATCTTCCGAGGGAGAGTGATGTTGAAGAGTTGAATTTGATGGAAATGTTTTCGGATACATTGAGATTAATTGACTGACAAAAGACTACTTTGGTAGGTTTTGTATTGCTATGAAGAAATATGGCTATGAGCAAAGCAATGCAAATCATGATGATCTGCTGAAATTGATAAGTTGAAGGGTTATTTAGCTTACAAATTTGATATGAAGGATCTTAGTGGATTGAAGCATTTTCTTGGTATTGAAGTTACTCACAGGGAATTTTCTTATCACAAAAGAAATATATTTTTGATTTATTGTACCGGACGAGGTAGGATGAGTGGTACTACTACGGAATTTGCTCCTTACGATGCAACTTATGAGAAGTGGGCAATGGAGAATGCTAGTATGAAAAGTTGGCTTACATGTGCCATAGAACTGAATGTGATGATTTTTTAGCTTATCGGTGCTGTAAACCCGAATGATGAATTTTTGGCTCATCGGTGCCATTGAACCGAATGGGATGAAAAGTTGGCACATCTGTGCCATAGAACCGAATATGAGGAATTTTTTTATTCGTCATCCTACGTCCCTTGGGTGACTACTTCCGCCTGTTATTCATCCTATGTGCCCTCCGAGACTACTTCCCATCGGTTATTCATTTTTGTGGTGTTGCTCTATTGTTGCTGAGTTGTATTCTTGTTGGTTTACCTTTACTGATTTCCTTGACAAGTTGGCCATTTATGATATATATGCACATATTACGGGGGAGTATTAAGAATTATAATAGTTATGTAATTAGGAATGTCTATTTAACGGTAGTTATAGGAATACTGGATTAACCTGGATTAGAATTAGTTTTCCTTTTCCTAGTTATGATTCTATTTGAATCCCTATAAATGCCTCTTTGTTAAATGAATTAAGATATGCTCTATGTTATGTAAAAGCTATTTTATTTGACAGTCTCAATAATAAAATTAAATAGGTATTGTGGGAGACCGATCTATGGAGTATAGAAGTGGCAACAACCCCTCATAACTTGTAATAGGAACAATTAGAAATAGAATTAGTTGGTATGAATCTCTTATCTTTTCTTTGGCAATCTTTTTGTCCCCTACTTTTTATTGCTGCCATTGAGATATCTTATTTTCTCCGATTTTTTTCTTCTTTTTATCTCCTCTATTTGTTTCTTATTCTCCTTTTTCATAATTTCTTCCATTTGTTCAAATTTTGTATTTAAAAAACTAAACCTCTCCTACATACTAATGTACAACATTGAGATTTTGTATGAAACAATTTATTATTTGAATATGACTTGGTGGAGTTTTGGTTAATCGCATAATAGAGATGAAGATTTGTTAGTATCAAAGATTAAATTGTTTGTGAAAGTTGAAAAAAGAGTTAAGCGACAAAGATAGGGAGAGAAAGATAAATACACTGAAATAGAAAGTTATCATTTTGAAGAAATTCCATTAACCAAAGTAAACTCTTTCAAAAAAAAATTCACACTACACCAAAAATACCCATCAGCAACAAATTGTGACCATGGGGGGTAACCTATTGTCACGGCTTAGAGGCCTGGCCATTTGAGGCGTCGCCAAATCACCATTGACGGCTATAAACCGTGGCAACACATATCAGCAATGATTTTATGTTCGAGGATGCTTGATGATTTTCTGCATTTAGCCACGGTTTAGCCACGGCTACCTGGCATGGCTAGATGCTCCACGTTCCATAACCGTGGCAACATATATCACTTATTTTGAATTTCTTTGGCCAAATTGCCGTTGCAAGCATAAAGGCCACAGTTTTTAGCCGTGGCAAGCATGAAGGACCACGGTTTTAAGCCGTGGCCAGTCAAAACAATATTCAAAAAAAAAGAGATCTGGTTTGTTGCGAGGGTTTGAAACCGTTGCAAAGTTATATAATCAAAAAAAAAATTACATTTTTTTTGCTGCTGCAGCAAAATCACAACCCCACACCTGCAAAATCAGTCCTTACTAAGATCGACCAGACACTTTCCATGTGGCGTGTACCCGTGCCTACGACACGGCTACCGTGTCATGCCTCCGGCATGAATAAGATTCCACAAACTATATGCTAGATAAATACAAAATCAACCGTAAAATGGAACCTTGGAATTGCATTCAAATGAAGCCAAGTATCTATTAAATTTGTAGAAGTCATGGACGCTACATTGCATGACGCTACATTGACAAGTCATGGAAGCATGTAACAAAAGAAACTTGTAGAAGAAGAATTCAATTAAAAAAATATGCTTACTACTGCCTGCACTAATCGTTGTAATGCAAGAGCCGACTTTGGGTCAGGTGCCGAAACTCTATCTACAGATGTAAATCTTAATGTAGACCCAGGCTGCGGAGGTGGTAAATCAAGGACTATTGTAACCACTTCCAAAGCTGTGTGTTTCCCATCGGGTCCAGCTCCAACAAGGCATGTCTGGAAAAGAAAAGATACAAATATTTTCAAAAAAAAAATATTGTAGTTATAAAACTGTTATGAATTGATTTGTTGTTGCTATGTTCTGCAGGATGGAAACAGTCCTATTTAGATCTACTGACAGATTCCAAGCAATAGATGGATATTGAACTTCTTTAACCATTTACAATGTAAAAGTATATTGAACTTCGTCTAAAGAAGGATATCTGTATTATTATCAACCAAACTCTTTAACTATTTCCAACTTAAAATTGTACTGAGCCCACTAAAGAAATAAATGCCGCAAGTGCAGAAACTATCACAGGAAATGTAATGATTTTTTAATCACTCAGAACAAATACTTATTTCCCTTACCAGAACACCCTTGATTTGTTCAGCAGTCCCATGCTTCAAGCGCTCCAGATATGTCTCAACTTTACAGCTGATTGCAAGGTGCCAACATGACCCTCACCCTAGAACTAAATTGCAACAATATCACGAAGACAAAGTGGGAAGACTTCAGAAGTGGCATATATTTGCTTCTCTATACAATCATAAATGGGAGCAATGTTCAAATTGTGTCCTCCCTGTTTCAGTTTGTAATGAAGCTGTAGTGGCATGGTCATGAATTGTAATGCTAGTGAACATGAATAAAATACATTGAAACAAAATACAAAGAAATAAAAAAATTTATATACAGTTTGCAGACACACTCTTCAAATTGTAATGAGTTTTCCCTCCCATGACCATACACCAAGGATAGAACAATTGCATGAAATGCTAGCAACAGAACACATGGATGGATATGGTTCTACCCAATCACACAAATACATAAACCAGACCAAACCCAAACAAAAATTAATTAGTATAATTAAAAAGAAAGGGTAGAACCTTGGAACCTTCACCCTATGTAGAGCTCATATGATTGTAGTTCACATCAACCCTATAAGAGAGCTAGGCATTTCATTTTGAACTAATAGGCTCACAAGAGAGTTAAACTAGCAAATAAACCATTACAGAACAATGCATTCATAGGAGAGAGTAGACCTTATACTAGATGCATTTCCAGCAGTAACAAAACCACCAACTTCTTTGAAACTTGGTCTGAGCTTCCTTAATTTTGCAGGATCAAACTGAAGGAAAAAAAAGTGGTGACAGATCAGCATGTGAATCGTGACACATAAAGCAAGTAGATTGAAATCAATAAATAAAATTGACAGGACATACTCCCTGATTGCATCGTGGACTATGGACTGAGACTCTTTGTTGAATCTGCAGGGTGTGGGTAAGGGTACCTATAAAACTGACCTCTACTTCTGTAGTAGATTCAGCTTGAGATTGGTATATGTTTCTTTTTAATTCTTATTTCATTATTTGACTTTCTAAACTTACTAATTTTACACTTTATTTTTCATTGTTAATAGAAATGTCAACAATTAATTTACAAACAGCAACTTAAACAAACTTCAGAGATGAACCAGATATCCAACTGCCCCTATTGAAACAAATAGCATTCGACTTCGCCTCATCGTGTTTTCATGAGACGGATATTAATGAAAACCCTTTTCAACACTAAAATGGCTGCAAATGGATCAGCAAAACTAGTTTACACTAAATAAGTAAGAGACGGTGCTTGAAAGACAATAAATCGCATAACAAACATCTTTTTTTACCTTTCCTAGTCCATCCTTGTCAACCAAGGTTGGTGGTCTTCCTCTCCCTCCAGAAACCTCAACCTGCAGAGATGACCATGCTAGGCAATGAAAATTTCTCACAATTTATAAGTATGCTTCAACAGAATATGCTAGAAGCCTCACTTTTAACTATAAACATAAAACTGAAGTATCTAGTAGTTTAAACCAGATATTCAGAATCAGTCATGTGCTTCTGGTATATTAACTAGAATAATACTCTGGAACTAGTTGGTGAAGTTTCCGATTATTAGAAGTTTTCAAGAGGAAAGGCTAATATTAAAAACCAACAGGTAAATCACTCACAATGGATCTTAAAACTGATCGATCATTATCAGTTACAAATGTAACGGCATATCCTTCTCTTCCAGCTCTTGCAGTACGACCCACACGATGAACATAGCTAGAACAACCAAGAGTAAACAAAGAGATAAGAAGAATTCGGCTACACAAAATAGAAAACGAATATGTAGCCAAAAAAAGTTGAACGAGCTATCTAATCTGAAGTCTTTACATCCTTATGATTTCAATACATCCATTTCTTCTGCAATATCCATCAAATAAACAGTTATTATTGTTTTACCCAATGTACTCCAAAACAACCGGATATGACAGGTCCACTGCTGACAAGAGTGAGGTTTTTTTAGGGAAAAATGGTTAGATAGATTATCAACCTATCTAATTTCTAAAGACCACATTGTATCTCTTTCGCCATAGGGGAAAATGGTTAAATAGATTATTGTTCATAACTTTTCATTAATTTTCAAAGCTTCACCATTTCATCATCTAAACAAGGATGTAAAATTATTTGAGTAATACAAATGAGTAGAGTAATTAACAACACAAATGAGAACAAGCACAAGGCCGCCTCAGTGATCCGTTAAAATCTAAATGAAGAATCACTGTAACATGTAATTCTTTTCGTTGCACAACTAGTTGCAGATTTTGGTACACTGGAAGTGATATTCTTATGCAATAAAATAAAATGATTTATCTATTATCCCAATGTTCAACAAGAATAGAAGGATTAACACTCACCTAGTAAGATCGCGAGGGCATGCAAAGTTTATAACAGTTTGAACACCAATGATGTCAAGACCCTAGAAAAAAAACACCAAAAAGCTTAATGGATTGCGAAAATTACATGAGTACATTAAGCACATGATAAGAACTGAAAAATTCAAAACCAAAGAGAGCATAGATGAAAGACTAAGCAGACAAACGAATCCACAGCCAATTCAAGAGATGTCCAGTTAATTTTTCTATTATAGTTTCTTCCAAAAAGAAAGGATGATATCCAGTTAAAATATTGTGTTTCATGGAACAAAAACTCACTCGTATATGAAGGCATGCATGTGCATGTGTGTCAAATAACGGTGAGGCTTCTATTAAGATTTAAGCAACACCATTTTTTCTTATCGAAAAGGCCAAATTAAATTTACTTACTCGAGCAGCAACATCTGTTGCAATAAGAAAGTCCACTTCCTGTTTTTTGAAAAGCTCCAAAGCCTATAAAAACGATGAGATAGCTTAGTAGAACATAATTACAAGAATACAACGCCAAATAGGCTATCCCAGTGAAGCATGCCCCACATGAAAATCAATATTAAAAACTACAATAAAATCAAGATAGTTGTGTGAAAAAAGAATTCTTCAGCAAACATCATTTTAACATATTCTTTTCTATTCTTGTGAATGGGCTCATCAAAAGGGAGACAGATCGGGAATCCCAACAGACAAATTAACTCCATAACATCAATACTTGAAACTAGATAATTCGAGAAACTATGTTCACCATAAAAATGTGGCATATAAGTTGATTATATGACAAGGATACTTACATCCAAACGCTGAACTTGAGTAAGATTGCCATGAACATTTAGGCATTAGTCCATTGCTAACAGATTAAAGCATGAGCATTTAAACTGAACATGCTACTTGGGAAACATAAATAAAAGACAATAAAATGTCGAACTTTTAGAGTCAAACCTAAAGATAATCACTCTAGAAGTGAATGTCCTGGAACACAATGCAAGCAGAACCGCCTCCTGATTTACTTCACGCATCCGGCGTATCCTAACTACCCTGCAATAATATGTGGAAACAGTTGGATCAACTTTATCTGAAATAGAAATACAGGAAGATAGTCACAATGATCATATATAAGCATAATACATGGAGGGTAGAGGCCAAGTTAATATGACATCCGCTCCCAGGGGATGACACTTCTTGGGGATTATAGGACATGTGAAGATCTCACTGTTAGAATGAGATCATCCTTGCAAATATCAATTAATTCACAGGCATACTACAAAGGGATACATGTTAAATGAGGTATTGAAAAAAATTCAATTTGGGGAAAATGAGTAAAAGTGACAAAAAAAAAGTTTCTTAAAAGAAAAAAAATGTTAACATGGAAAACTGAGTGTAACAATCCACTCCAATACAGCAGATATTGTTCCCTCTCACCCCAACCCAATAGAAATGTGGGGTTTTTAGATCAAACCAATTATCAAAAAAATATGATTATAGTAACATATAAACACACTGCCAACTATTAAAATCGCTGAAACCAGTGTGGATGTAAATGAGGATTAAAAGGGAAATACTCCTCAGTCAATGTTGTTGGCCGTTTCGTAGATGGATCGTCTGAAAGACGCAAAGGCTTAGTTAGAGAAAGCTTGATTAGCTCATCAACTTCTTCAGTCATTGTAGCTGAAAACAGCATGGTCTGTCTCCTTTTGGGGCAAAGGCGAACCTATAAACACGAAGGGAATGTTAACATTTCAAAACATTTGATAGCAGCATTGTATTTATCTCTAAGCATTAATATCCTTGTATCAAGAAGTAAGTTAAGAGTCAAAGATAGGAGGAAAAAAATCCCCTAAACCTCATATTTAGGGTTTTCAGGGTCTCCCATTAGTTGATATGTGCTCATGGTTTTTCACATATATTGTGCAATGCGATATTTTATGGAATATTGAATATCTATTAGTGTTCTTCATAAGAGCCAATTGTTTTCCACAACACATGTATCTTAAAGAATGATAAATAACAAACTTACTGCTAACAACTTCAGTGAGTGCAATGGTACAACCCGATCATCATGATCAGCTGTCAAAATCATGGTGGTACTGACATTGTTTGTCAGGAAGTTGTTCCCATGGTTGCTTCACATTATGAAGGGGTGAATACTGCAAAGCACAAATGTATATTCAGTTTCACATTCCAATAGTGACACTTAGTAGCAGCAACAATTAAATTAAAAGGTAAGTAAATTGTGCAGACCATTTTCTGGTCAAATCTTGGTTACACTAGTGGAATAGGAATAAAACATCAAAAAGGAAATCCAAGAAAGAAATTATTAAACATGACAGACCATATTCATTACTTCCTCCAATTAATCCAGTTGTCCCATTCCTCTTGTTCATGTTCGTTGGCACGCATGCTTTCAACACCATACCATGTAATTCTTTTTATAATTTTGTCAAGTAAGCACATTTCCAACAGTGCTTTCCAAAGATACTAATTTTTTCAAAAAATCAAACAGTCTGATTACACATTTTTCATTAGAAACTTAAAAAGAGTAGTATAAGCTTTAAAATTTCACTTACTTGATAAGCCAACAGAATCCTTCCTCCTTATCTGAACATCCAAAATCTGTTTTCCATGTATGGCCTGCAAACAGAGAGCAACTTCAATGAGCTATATGCTAAATGGTATGCTAGCTGATTGAGCTAAATTGTGTAGGGTTACCTATGGTAAACTTGTGAAAATGCAGCATGTCCATAACACCAACATGGGTTAAAGCACAACCAAAAAGATCAGGCCGCTGCAAAAAAAATTATCGATTATAAAAAATAAATTAAAAAGAAAGGAATAACCGTAAACGCTCTTACTGTAGTTTCAAGGTTCATACCTGATTTATACAAGCTCCAATAAGAAGTCCACCGTTGCTTCCACCTTCAATACAAAGCTTTTTGGGTTGGGTATAACCAGCGGAAACGAGGAATTCTGTAGTAGAAATGAAGTCATCAAAACAATTCTGATTTTTTTTGCAAGGGCTCGTGCTCTATGCCATACTCTCCACCTCCACGAATATTGGCTATGCAGAAGACAGAGCCTAAATGCTTAGACAAAATAATTTGGGGATGCTAAAAGATGGTGTGATGCTAATATTAAAACCACCATAAGCATAGAGCAGACATGGATGTAATCCATCCAACAATATTTTTTTCTTGGACACTATGAACATGGGTATTTTGGTGTCATCTTTGCTAAGTACAAAAACCTACGAAATGAAGATAAGAAAAAGATGAATTTCACATTTAAGCAAGATAATCTTTTTAAATCAATGGATATAAATTCCCTGGGTACAATTAAAAGTGTGGAAATATAAGGCTCTGTAACAAAGATGTCGATACGTTTGTCGGTATCCAACACAGATACGATGTGTGGGTGTCCAACATGGATTCCAGGTGTCAAAGTATGAACTAGGATAGTGTTGCTACATATGTATCATTGTGTTGGCTTAATGTACTTGGAACATGTATAAAGAATTGAAACATTTGAAAAATGGGAAATTTTTTATGATCTGAGTATTATATATTCAATAGTATTCAAGACATGTTCGACAAGGAAATTGTTTGAAAGGGAATCTTCTAGTCACATAAAGTAAAAGCAAAAAAGGTATATAGCAAGATTACCTGATTAACTTGGAACTCCATACGGTCAATTCCGGGAACAACAATTTCTCTGATTGTCTTCATTTGTGGAACCTCAGTTCCCAAGTTGCATTGATATGTAATATCAGGAGAGAGGAAGCCCCTGAAACTGAAAAAGACCTCACTATCTTTGCGTCTTCCAGAAATACCAGTTACGGTGCAATGTCAATAGGCAAATGATGTATCAACATACCAATTTTAAAGTCCCTAATCTGAAGAAGATGCTTGACGTCACTCAAGTAACTCACAACAATTTGGTTTCCATTTACAGCATAAGCAGATTCAAACACATCATTCTTGTGCTCTTGGAGAACATCTGTCTAAACACTTGGATTTGTAAGATCTACACGCACTAACTTATTTTTTTGGTGCACCTTTATTAGTCAAAAATGTAAATTGGGTGCCATCATTTGCAGTTGTTATCTATCTAACATCGAGATTGTCAATAAGCTTAACAAAGGGAAGCATGTTCTCTTTTCCTCTACAACCTTCAATCCCATATGGAATTGTTGACAAGTCGAAGTAGTAAAGCTTGTTGACCGGGTCACAACCCTCAACGATGGTTAGAAGAACATACTGCAGAAGAAGAAAAATTGAGTCAACGACCAATCACTGAAAATTTTCACAATAATTATTGCGATTTCAAAATGTATATATTGACCAAAGAGAAGGAAAAAAAGAAACTGAATCGAACAATTAGGTCTTCTTCTTCACTTAGTTGATCGAACAGAAAAAAAAACTGAATCGCAGAGAAGAGGAAGATGAAGTAAAAAAAAAAAAAAAAAAAAAAAAAAACTGAACGGGGTTTTGATCATACCTCATTGATTGCTTGGATCTGGCATCTGGGTTTCTTGCCAAACCCATAGTTTCAATTCTCTCTTAGGTATTCTTCTTCGCAAACCCTTCCAGTTCTTCTTATTCCCTTCGATTTCTTCTTCTTCGCAAACATTTTGATTTCTTCTTTGCAAACCTTTTGATCGACTGAAGTGGTATGTCGATAGAAGGTCTAGGGAGTGTGAGAGGTATGTTGATCGATCAATTGGAGTGTAGAGGGCTATCAATCAACTTGTGAAGGCGGAAGATGGGCTCAATCGACTGGAAGATGGGTTCGATTGACTCTGTCGATCGACTGGTGCTGGGGGTTGGAGGATTTTGGGATGATTTGAGTTGCGATCTTCGTCAATCTTGGTAGCAGAAGGTCGACATGGTGGGTGGGATCGTCGTCTCTCTCACTCCATTAAACAAAAGGTACCCATACATGTCTCTCTCACTCTGAGTCTCACTTCTTTGATGGTTTTACTCTCATCAACTCCAACACTATTTGAAACGAAAATGGAGCTTCTCTCTCCTCTGCGCCAATTTTTTTCGCACGACCGCGAAACTGTTTTCGCAATGGTACCAAAGCAAACACAGGTGCATTTTTTTTTATAGCTACGGTTTTAGTGACGATTTTAGGCTCTAATGACGGTTTTGGTGTAGCTAATCAAGCCTTTTGGTGTAGTGACGGTTTTAGGCTCTAGCCACGGTTTTGGGCCGTGGCAAATAAACTAACGGTTTTGAGCCGTGGCCATCTCCGTGTAGCTAATCAAGCCTTTTGGTGTAGTGTCAATGAGAGAAAAGGGTAAGACCAATTCTGTCAACGTCATACAACCTCACAGGACTTTAAAACGAGTTTTTTTTTAATAGACTTAGAAGTCTTAATAAGAAGTGGGACACTTTAATGATAGTGTTTGTTTTTAGTTCAGATCAGAAGTTAAAGTTCTGATTGGAGTAAGCACTATGGGAGTGTTGATCACTGAGCACAAAATGCATAATGAAAATTTATTCCAATAATAATCTCACAATAAATTTGTAATGATTATTGCTACCCCTCTCCTCTATCAACCATCCCCTTCTTTTCTTCACATCCTCTTTGTCACGCGAGTAGTGCCTCCACCGTCGCTACTCGTCTCCTCTACCAACCCTTTTTTCTCCACTGCATCTCTATCATGCGAGCAATGTCGCTACCGTCGCCACCACCCTTCCTGGCCTCACCTATTCCTCATCTTCCTCTTTGTCTTTTTTTTCCTCTCTATTGAAGATTGTATGAAGAATGGAAAGGGATATAGGGTGGTTTCTGGTGGCAGTGGGAAGTGATCTCAATGGTATTTGAAGGAGAGAAAACATGTGGAAGGGGGTTAATGTTGGTGGTGGGTAAAAATAAAAAAATTCAAGTCAACACCTGAAAGAAAACACCATTTATTTGACAACTTATAATCAACAGTTCATTAAAAAACAAAGCAAACAGTTCATTCAAAAACTCATTCAGAACTTCTAACTCCACTTGGAAGTTGGCTTCTAACCACTTAAAAAACAAACACCACCATAGTGTCTAAGGTTAACCACATTAAATCACCAATCTATGGAAAACACTTGCTAATTGATGCATCTAAATTTGCCCTCCTAGAGAATGAGGTTAACCTCGTGACACTAAGTCTGACTTATACGTCCTGACATTATTAAATGTACTTCATGGTCCACATGGTGATCGGACCAAAAGATTAGTTTGACTTATACATCCTTATTTGCAAAATACACTTCGTGGTCTGACATGGTGGTCAGACCAAATGATTTATGAGTAAGTATAACTTATACATCTTGACTTATTAAATATGTTTCGTGGTCTGACATGGTGATCAGACCAAAAGATTTACGAGTAAATCTGACTTAGACATCGTGACTTATTAAATTGTTTCCCGGTTCAACATGGTGATCGTACTAGAAGATTTACGAGTAAGTCTGACCTATACTTCCTGACTTATTAAATAAGCATCGTGGTCATGGTGATCGCACTAGAAGATTTATAAGTAACTTCCTAACCGGACTTTGACGTCCTGCCTCATGTCTCTTGAGTTGTTCTCCCTTTGAATTTTCCAACCAGTATGTTCTTGGTCTATTTACTTTCACCGCTTTGTATGGTCCTTCTCTGTTTGGATTCAGATTCCCTGTGTCTGGTTCTTTTGTATTGAATTGGACCTTTCTAAGTACCCAATCGCCGATGTGAACGTCCAGGGCTTGATTTTTTTTTTTATTGTAGTAACTAGCCATTCTCTATTGGTAGGTCGCGAATTTGATTGAAGTTTTGTCTCATTTTTCGTCGAGAAGGTCTAGTCCGACACATGGTGCTTCATTGTTGTCATCTATCCGAAACTCTTCAATTATGAATGTTGGCATGTCAATATTTACTGGTACCATTGCCTCGGACTCGTATGCCAAGGCTTCTCCGCCCAGAGTTCTCTTCGTTGTTCTATAGGCCCAGAGGATGCTTGACAGTTTGAACACCCACAATCCTTTTGATGCTTCGAGCTTCTTCTTTATTGCCTTTAGGATTGTTTGATTGGTCACTTCTACTTGTTCGTTAGCTTGCGGATCAACAGGTGTTGAAAAGTGGTGTTTGATACTTAGGTTTTCACATAACTTTTTGACTTGTTTTTCATCGGATTGGGTTCAATTATCAGTGACAATTACTCTGGGGAGTCTAAATTTGCATATTATCTCCTTCCAATGAAAACTTTGGATTTGAGCTTCTTCTATCTTTGCCAATGGTTCTACTTCTACCCATTTGGTGAAGTAGTCTACTTCTACGAGGAGAAATTTTTTTTTGTCGAATACTGAAAGTGGGCCAACGATGTTCATTCTCTGTTGCGCAAACGCCCACGGACTACTCATCGAGATTAAGTTTTGGCCTGGCATGTGAGTGTATGAAGCGAATTGTTGATGTTTGTCACAAGTCTGAACTATTTCATTTGCATCTTGTCGCATTGTTGGCAAGTAGTATTCCAATGTTAAGGCTTTGTGAGTTAGTGTTCTCCCTCCTGGATGGTTCCCATATATGCCGAAATGAATTTCTCGTCACTGGGTGAAAGGCATGTTAACAATGGACTTGTGGCAGACCTTCGGTAGAGTCTGTCATTAATTAGTGTGTATCATGCTGCTCTATTTCATTGTTAACGGGACTCCATCTTGTTCGTTGGTAGTGTTTCGTTTTGTATGTATGTTAGAATTGGAGTTATCCAATTGTTCTCCTGATTTGTTGTACACATTTATTGTGCTTGGTTATCTAGAATTGAGCTTTTTTTTACTGTGACAAGTGGATTATTAGTTTCTTCATCATGTGATGCTTCTTTAGCCAAGTTGTTCGCTCTCTCATTTTCCGCTTAATGCATCTTTGAATGATTATTGCTTTGAAGCTTTCAATCAATTTGCTTCCCTTTTGATGGTATGCTTTCATTCACATGTCTTTCACTTGGAATTTGACGTTCAACTGGTTGACTACAAATTTGGAGTCAGTGAAAACGCTGACTTCTTTTATTCCAAGGTGTTTGGCCAATTGTAATTTGGCTATTACTGCTTCATACTCGGCTTCATTTTTTAGGCTTTGAAACTGAATTTGATTGCCTTTTCCAATGTCACTCGTTCCGAGTTGTACACAGTTATTCCAGCTCTACTCCCCTCTCGTTTGATGTTCCATCACAGCGGAGGATCCATTCTTGAGTCTTGGGTTCAAACGTTTCTTGCTATTTATTGTTATCCGGTCGATGTTTGTTGAAGCTTGTGAACTCCATGATGAAGTCCGCTAATGCCTTAGCATAGCTAATGTCGAACTAACCGAGCTATACTGCCCATTTCGCCATTCTTTCGGACAACTTTGGTTTATGTAGTACTGACCAAAGTGGGTGTTCGGTCATGACAGTGATGAGGTGGGCCTGGAAGTATGGTCCCAATTTTTTAAAAGGTACGACTAGGGAGAGTGCTAGTTTTTCCAAAGATGGATAGTTAATTTCTGCGTCTGCGAATGTTTTGCTGACGTAGTATACTGGCTTCTATGTGTTGTTTTTCGTGCGTATCGGTGTCGAGCTGACTGTGTTTTAGGATACTGATTAATACAAGTACAGTGTCTCGCCTATTTTTGGCTTTGGTAATAGTTCAGTGCACCCCATGTATGCCTTCAGGCTTTGGAAAGCCTATTAACATTTTTCATTCCATTTGAACATTTTGTCCCCTTTCAAGATCTTGAAGTACACAAGGCATTTGTCTGTTGATCTGGAGATGAACCTGTTCAAGGCTACTATCTTGCCGTTGAGGCTTTGTACACCTTTGATGTTGGTAGACGATTGCATGACGAGGAGTGCTTGTATTTATTTCGGATCAACTTCAATTGCCCTCTGATTGACCATGTACCCGAGGAACTTCTTTGATTCTTCTCCGAACATACACTTTTTGGGGTTCAACTTCATTTTTGTACTTGCGGAGCTGAGAGAAGGCTTGCTTAAGGTCTTTGATTGTGGTCATATTTATGTAAGCTCTTGATTAACATGTCATCAATGTACACCTCCATGGTTTTTCCAATCTGATCTCTGAACATTCTGTTCACAAGACGTTGGTAGGTAGCTCCCATAGTCTTTAGTTCGAATGACATCACTCGGTAGCAGTACGTACCTCTTTCTATTATGAAAGATGTTTTCTCCTTATCCAATGGATGCATTTGTATTTGGTTGTAGCCAAAATATGCATCAATGAAGCTTCGGAATCTTGTCCGGCGTGGCGTCCACTTATGATCTATACTTAGGAGTGGAAAACTATCTTTCAGACATGTTTTGTTGAGGTTCGTGTAGTCCATGCATACCCTCCATTTTCCATTTTTCTTTCTTGACCAAAATTGCGTTGGTCAACCAATTTGGGTAGTGGGATTCCTTGATCATCTTTGTATTTATTAAGTGATGCACTTCATTATTGATAGCTTGATCACGCTCTGGGGCAACTGGCCTTCTTTTTTGTCAGACTGGCTTCTTATCCGGGTTTGCCTGTAACCTATGTGTGGTGACAGAAGTGTCAATGCCTACCATGTCCTTCATTGTCCAGGCGAAGAAGTCATGGTTATCCTTTAGCAGTAGGATCAGTTGTTTAGTCAGTTCTGGGTAAAGTTTGGTGTTGGTCCGAACTATTTTGCTCCCTTCTTCACTGTCTAGATGGATTAGTATTGTCTCTACCTCCAATTGGCCAGTATTCAGTTGGTCTCTTGGACTAATTGGAATTGCATTATCCTCTGGGAGGTTGTGATCCATCTGTAGTCAGCCGAGTTGCTAAGATGGCTCTTATGGTCATGACTGTGATTGTTATCTGTTAGGAGCCTTCATTAATACATAATGACATTCATGCTGAGCCGGCTGGTCTCCTACATCAATCACAACATCATCGCCAATGTAATACTTCATGCATTGGTGTAGGATGGAAGACACAACACCCATTTCCTGCAGCCAAGGTCTTCCTAGAAGTATATTGTAGGCTAAAGGCGCATCGATAACAAAGAAGTTCGTTAATAGGACTTGTTATTTACCTAGTGTTCCAGCCACGACTGGTAGTCAGATTAGTCCGAATGAGTGGCATTGCTCACCACTGAAACCCATCATAGGTTGGTCAATGGGTGTAAGTCCCTCTTTGTTAAACTACATTTTGCGGAATGTCGTCGGGAAAAAAAGGTTGGTCGAGTTATTCGTGTCGATGAGCACTCTTTTGACTTCCTACTTGGCTATAGACACTGAAATCACCAAGGCGTCATTGTAATGGAAATGAACTCCTTGTGCATCTTTCTCAAAAAATGTCAGAGTTGGGTGGTCAATTCTGGCGCATTGAATGGGAAGGTCAGGATATTGTATTCTTGTCCGTAAGTCTGAAGTGGGTCTCTTGCGTGATCGGTTAGATAGTTTTCTTTTTCCGACTACGCCATATAAGACATATATCATCTGTCTTGACTGTTCATTTGAGCCGTTGTAGAGTTCGCTTTATCTGAATTCACCGAGTCATTCTCTCTAGATCCAGTACTCGATTTCATTCTTTAAGTTGTAGCAGTCTTCCGTATCATGTATGTGGTCCTTGTGGAAAGAGCAATACTTTCCTTGCTTATCGGATGATCCAGGTTAAGAAAGTTGTAAAATGATCCCCCTTTTAGTCTGGAGATAAAAGTGGTTACGATCGTGTCACTGCTGCATCCATCAATCATGGTTAACTCGTTAGTGTAATGCTTAACGCACTCCCTGAGAGTCTCATCAGACTTTGGTTTGATGTGAAGCAAATAATGAGGGCCCTTTCTGATTTGTTGACTGCCAATGAACCTTGTGATGAAGGCCATAGCCAATGCTTGAAAAGAATGTATCGATCTAGGCGGAAAGCCATTGAACCGACTCATTGACGTGGACGTGAGCTTAGTTGGAAAATTTTTGCACTTGATGTACTCTGTGTTTTTCTTCAGTGCCAACATATGGTGGAAATGACGTAAATGTTCTGATGGACCAGTAGTGCCATCATAAGTTTCAAACTTAGGTGGAGTGAACTTTTTTTAGGGAGAGGGGTCTTCATGATTGCGACAAAAAATGGTGGCTTGGCCAACATGTAAAGCATATTGGGATCTGTAACTCTAATTCTGAATGGAACTTGAGGAAAAATTCCATCAGTCTAGGACGCATCTCCCTGATGTTCATTTCATTTGAAGTTCGTTGTGTAAGGCTTTGCAGGAGCTTCGTGATTCTCTCGGACGTGGTTGGCTAAATTTTGCTGAAGTGGCATTCTAACGTGCTCGAAAGGTGGAACACGTTCCTGAGTAAGCTTTTTGACCGCTTAAGCTAGATAATCTATCTGGACCAAGAGTTGGCCCACACGAGGATCCGTCATTATACCGCCAAATGTCTGGGCTTGTTGGGCCACCATATCGTGTGGTGGTACTGCATTACCTTGCATAATCGATTCTCCCAGTGTTGGATTTGGGATATGCTTGCTCGGTAATTCAGTTTCACCGATGGAATGGTTGCCTTGATTGTTGCTAAGCTGAGAATTTGTAGGAGGTTCCATTTGCTAAATATTTATGTTATTCATTTGTGCTAAAGAAACTACCAACAAAAGATTTTCTTTAAATAAGTAAATTGTCGTTCCCCATGGACGGCGCCAAACTGATGCATCAAAATCTGACTTCGTAGAGCTCCAATCTGCAAAACAGGGTTAGAGTGCCAAAGACCACCTGCTTGGTGACCGAAGGCACTCCAAAGCTTAAGTCACTCAACATGTGGAAGAAAATGAATTTGGATAGAGTATAGTTCAGTTGTATTTGCATACCTTTCGTCGAATGTCGTATTTAACTTATATAATGTGTGTAGTTAACTCTCTACATGACTTAAGCATGTAGGGCATGATGAGAGGATACATTTCTCACAACGGTCTCCTCCATTGAGATGCGTCCTTGGGGGAGTGATTCCCACCATGACTTGTCTCCTTCGTAACGTCTCTCTTCTCTAAGGGAAAAGATCCATTGGGCCTGAACTTTAGCCTTGGATTATGGTATATTATTAATGACCTTTTTGGGCTTTAATGACTGGGCCTACCTCTTTGTTCTTCTAGGACCAGACCTGTGATCTTTGTCGAGATTGAAGTGCTTGTTCCTCATAATGAATGATTTTTGCCACGTGCACGGTGGTGATTAAAGGATTATGTGATGTATCATCAGCTACTCCCCACAGTTAGTGGGTGTGCTTGAGTGGCTTTTAACTCTTTGGTGGTTGGTTTTTGAGTTCATCATTATATTTGTGCACCGCATTAAATGCCATTAACAGTTGTCGCTTTGATTTCTACTCCACTGCTCCGTTAGTCAATTCAATTCAGCATAATTTGTGGGATTTCGTCAGCCATCATGTCTTGCACGTATTCCCATTAGTTCTATTTTCATTGCCCAACCCTATAAAAGGGGGTGGAGATCTGTGTTATTTTCTTTACACTATCTCCATTTTCAGAGCTCATCGTTCCTTATTTTCTTCGTTATATGTATAGCAAAATTTCATTTTCATGGCTTTTAACATAACGCTAAGTGAAGACGATCTTGCTATCTGTGAGGGTTTTTTGAGCCTAGGCAGGAAACATAATAAACATTAGACTATGCTCATTGGACATTATCTCTTCTATCTAATTTGGAGCTTGTTTTACCCAGAAAGGATGACAACTGTGCTCATCCGAGGCTTGGTTACATTGCACTTTATCCTGCTATGTTCAGATCTGGTCTTCGATTTCTAGTTCCAGAGACTTTTTGGAATTATTTGCATTTTCTCAGTATTCCCCTTACTCAACCGGGTCCCAACAACTGTAGGGTAATGGTTGGAACCATGTTGAGAGCTCTGTTGTCCTGTATTCCCTTGAACGAAAGAATTTTGCATTCTTTGGTTACATTCAAGGTTCACACAAATCGTGTTTGCTTTATTCATTTGCCTACTTCTTTGGGGAAGTCGAAAGATGACTTCTGATCCTAGGAGAGTTCTACGCCTCCATGAAGTCTGGGCATTTCATGCTTGGTAATAGGCCCATTCTAAAGATGTTAAAGGAGCCCAAGAGATGGAATGATCTGAAGCTAACTAAAGCAGAAGATGAAGTGAGGAAGCAGTTCATCTTACTTCCTCGTGTTAATTTGGAAGAATCTCTCAAGCTAGATGCCGTTGAACGGAGTGGTTTGTACACCCTAAATGTTTCGGAGCGTTCTTTGGTTTTTAAGAATCATAACTTTGACGTCATTGTTGCTCGTGCTGGCGTTGTTTTCGTCTCTAACATGGTGGAGGGGCGCACTACTTCTGTTAGCATTGGTGATGCTAGCATTGATGGCAAAGTGAGCTCTGCCAAGAAAATTATGGATCTCAATTCTCTTCTCGCCAGTGCTGGTCTAAACACCAGGAAGAAGAGGGCTCATAGGCCTGCTAGCCCATCGAAAAGGCTAGCTACAAGTGAATTGGTTAGCCTTGGCCTCACTTTAAAGTGAAAGAGACTTATTGGTTTTGCTCCGAGGACTGTTCGGGTTGCTCCTCCTCCAAGTTCTACTAGGAAAGATGATGAAGACGATGCTCGTTTTGCTACTCAGGAAGCTGAAGAACTGAATCGAGTAGTGGAAAGAAGTAAGGTGGAAGTCTCTCGTCGGTTAAGTGAGTATGAGAATATCCTTATCTCTACTGCAGGCATGCCCGTTCTCACCAAGGTTTCAGATGATGATGCTCGTGTTATCACATGAAAGATGACACAACTTGCAATGGAGCAGTCTCAGAATCCGAATAGTGAGAAAACCTTGGTTGATTTTGATTACAATCCTACTTTTGATGAGGTTGAAGTTTACCATGGTCAGGGCTCCAAGTCTCATCTCCTCCTACTTGTCCTACTGATCTGAATTTAAGGGAGTTGTCTATTTGTCCTCCCCTTCGTCTGAAGCCCGCCACTGCTGTTTTGAAAAAAAAGGGTAAGAGTTGTGTTTCCTTCATCAATGAGGTTTCGGTCGTCGAACCGATGACTAGAGGTGGAGCTTCAATTCTTTTGGACCCACTGTTCTTCATTTATAGATCAGTTGGAAGGAGCATGTTCCTGGAGAGATCCATATTAATTCGGATGGGAAGTTTAGTTGGTATTCAGAGATATATGTACAAGATGCCAGTGCGTCCGCTTAGTGAGCACATCGACCAAGGTATTAAATAGATAATGGAGGGGATGAACCATCTCATTTATGCTGGGATGATGGGGTCGGAGTACAACACTGCATGTGATCATGTGTCGGTCTTGGAGAAGAAGATGGTGGGGTAGGCATTGCAGCTTTCTGTTGTTTTATTTCAAGTTGATAAGCTGAAGGTAGAACTTGTTGTGTTGGAGAAGGTTATTGGCGCTACATGAGCTTCGTTAAAGGATGTAGATTCTGTATGAGATAAGTTTGCTTTTGATCTTGCTGTTTCGAAGGAGGAGATGAACTGCCTGCGGGATAGGCTGGCTGCTGTCAATAGTGAGTTATCCAGTGAGAGGCTGATAGTGATCAGGCATTGCGCAATGCTGTTGAGCATTCTGCTTGTTGTAAGACTGCTGAGGAGTGACTAGGGCAACTAATTGCTGAACTTGCTTCTATTAAAGCGCAAACTTCGGAGAAGCTCAAGGCAGTGAAAGAGAACTTGCTTTGACAAAGGATGAACTTTCTGCAGTTACAGACAAGCTCAAGGCAGTAAAAGCAGTGGAGTGGACCAAGATCGTCGATGGCAAGATTAACATCATCGACTTCATTGAGTTGGAGAAATGTCTCAATATGTCAAAATATCGTGTCATAGCTGACCAAGTCCTTAAGGACAAGGAGAAAATGGGCATTCTTGAAAAACTAAGAGTCTTGAGGTCGTAATGCATGACTACTTAACGGGGGCGGGGGGTGGGTGGAACACGCTCTTAAGTGAGCTTTTCGACCACTTTAGCTAGATAATCCATCTTGGCCAAGAGTTATTCCACATGAGGATTAGTCATTATACTGCCAAATGTCTGGGCTTATTGGGCCACCTTATCGCGTGGTGGTATTGCATTACCGTGCATAATCGGTTCTCCCAATGTTGAATTTGGGATATGCATGTTCGGTATTTAGTTTCACTGGTGGAAGGGTTGCCTTGATTGTTGCAAAGCTGAGAATTTGTACGAGGTTCCATTTGCCCTAAATCTTTCTATTACTTACTTGCGTTAAAGAAACAACGAACTAAAGATTTTCTTTAAATAAGGAAACTGTCGTTCCCCACGAACGGTACCAAACTATTGTGTCCAAATCTTCCCTCCTAGAAATTTGACTTGCAAAACAGGGTTAGACTGCCAAAGACCACTTGTTTGGTTGTCGAATGCACTTTGATGCTTAAGTTAGTTAATTTGTGGGAGAGAATGAATTTGGACAGAATATAGTTCAGTTGTATTTGCATACCTTTCGTTGAATGTCCCTTTTACCTTTATATAAAATATAACTCTCTACATGTATGTAGGGTGTGATAAGAGGAGAAGATTTTCACAACTGTCTCCTCCTTCATTGAGATGCCTCTTTGGGGAAGTGAATCTCGCCATGACTTGTCTCCTTCGTAATGCCTCTCTTCTCTAAGGAAAAATATCCATTGGGCTTGGACTTGGGCATTTGATTATGGTATATTATTAAAGACTTTTTTGAGCTTTACTGATCGAGCCTGTCTCTTTGGACTTCCAAGATCGGACCTGTCATCTGTACTAAGATTGAAGTGTTTGTTCCTCATGATGAATGATCTTGCCATGTGTACTATCGTAATTATAAGATTATTTGATGTGTCATCACTAATAAAATAGTTATTTCCGATGAGAATCGAATTTGAGGCATTGATTGTACTTCAGCATTTCCAAGTATATAGTCAACGTCTCAAATCTGATTTTTTTTTTCTTTAGTAATATTTTTGTGGCCCTTTAGACACTCCCGAGACCTTGTCAAGGAGCCACAGATTTTCCTCAGCGCTGCGCCCTTGACAATATAGATTTGAGATGCTCTACTAATCGAAGTTATACGCGTTACATATTGTTTGAAGATGTTCCAAGAAGAATGATCTCTATTTTGTTTTGTGTGGAGTGAAGATTGAAATGGTAGCTGAAGGACAAAGTATGATGACTAACACATCACTTTTGGTGGGCTGTTGATCCCAACTTGGGGAACTGTCGTGAGTCATCTGAGAGTTTAGGATTAGATTCAATGTATTTCAGTTTTGGGCTGTTGATACCATTGCTTGTTTTGTAGCTACCTATTGCTATTAGTATTGGCTCAGACCAAGGTAGGGATGGCAACGGGGCGAATTGGGGTAGATTTGAGCAAATCCATCCCCAATCCGTCAGGAATAACGGATCCCCCGATCCGCCCCGCCAATCCATTTACAATTTTAATTAAAATTTGTAACCAGCCCGTGCGGATCGGCGGATCTCCGCCCCGTCCCACCAATCCGTTTACGGTTCTGTTACTGTATTGCCAGATCTTATTCCACTTCCTAATTTTATCCATCTAACTGTATAATTCATTCATTAGATCAGTAACACAAAATTATAACGACAAATTACAACAAAAAATTACAAAGGATCCATACAAAAAAAACATACCAAAAAAAATTGATCTAAAGAATGATCTGATATCAGATCTCAGATCCTCAGATCTGAGATCAAAGATCTAATTACAAAAAACAATACAAAAATTTGCAAAAATAAAAACTAAATTTCTATCTAAAGATGATCTGATATCAGATCTGAGATCTGAGATCTCTCAGACAGAGAAAGGCGGGGAAGGGAGGGCTTTGAGTGAGAGCTTCAGATCTGAGATCTCTCAGACAGGGAAAGGCGGAAGGGAGGGCTTCGAGTGAGAGCTACAGATCTGAGATCTCTCAGACAGGGGAGAGCTTCGAGTGTGAGAAGAGAAGGAGATGACCCTTCGGCCTCCTCCTTCGCTGTGAGAAGGAGAAGACCCTTCGGCTTCGAGTGTCCGTGAGAAAGGAGAAGAAGGAACGACGACGACGACCCTTCGGCCTCCGCCTTCGCTGTGAGAGGGAAGAAGGAACCTTTTTTTTTCGGAAGGCAAGAAGAAGAAACCTTCGCTGTGAGAACTTCACTCTCGTCTGAGAATTTCACTCTCGCAGTGGGAACTTCACTCTCGCAGTGGGAAGAAGATTATAAGACTTCGAGTGAGAGAAAGAGAAGAAGGAACCTTCACTGCGCCTTCGAGTGAGAGAGAAGGAACCTTCGCTGTCAGCTGTGAGAACTTCACTCTCGCAGTGGGAAGGAGACTAGACGAGAGTGAATAAGGGGAGAAATGGAGAATGTGAGATGATAGTGGTTTACCCCTTTATATAGTTTAAGGGTATTTTTGTAATTTCACTTATTAAACGGATATCCGTGGGGCGGATATGGCCAAATCTGTATCCGCCCCAATTAATAAACAGATATAAATTGAAAATTCGTATCCGCCCCAAAATCCAGGGACCATTTACCAAATCCGCCTGAAACGGGGCGAGTGGGGCGGATATCCGTGAAAATCCGCCCCACTGCCATCCCTAGACCAAGGTGACCACTACACATGGTAAAACACTTTCTGATGGACTACCTCACGTGGTCCATTGAGTCTGTTCTATTGTTTTGTGGTTTGTGGGGTCCCATCATTTCTGTCGTGGTCAAGAAACCATTGCATCTCTTGTGTGGATCTACATACTATGAGCTGCTCATATAGACACTTGCCACACTATCAGTTATCCACGTGTATTTATTATTTTGGCAATTCACGGATATTGCTCGTCCTTGGTGAGAGGTTGTGGCTTCGTGAGTTACCAACGAAATTTATTGGATTTTCGCCAAACAAATTTATAAGCACACTATTGTACCAATTCTGCTAGCACATACACTTTTCACATATCATGTGCCTGTGTACTGTTGGTACAGATGCAGAAGGTGTGACATAATGGTCCTTGGTTGTGGTTCGTCACTCCCCGAATAGGTGTATAAATTATTAAATATGAAAACAAATTATTATTTACCAAAATATTGATTAATTATATATATATATATATTTTAATTCTTATCAATCTACTATTATAATTTATTTATACGAATCATCATTATAATATATTATTTTCACCTTCGCTTTGTTGGGGCTTAGCTTCCTATTAGTTTGATGTCGTAACTACCCCAACTCATTAAAGCATGTTATTTCTAAAGGATAAAAAAATGTTTACTTTGATTTAATAAAATGATCAAACTCAAAATTTTGATTATTATTGGACCCCTATCTTCATTGGGCCTAATTTATAGGCTTGTATGTTCAGAATTTTGTCTATATATATGATAAGGTTGAACTGGCCTTATAAGAGAAAAAAATGCATTCTTGAAAAGTCAGAGTCTTGATAAGGGACATTTCGTAATTTGGCGAATGGGGATGAAATGGACATTTTTGGGATTTGGTAAATGGGAGGAGGGACAATTTCAAATTTTGCGAATGGGTAGGGACAATATCATAATTTATCAATGGATGGGCATTGTCGTACATTGGCGAATGGGATAGAATGACATTTTCAGGATTTAGTGAATGAGATGGATAACTTCATAATTTTGTGAATGAGTAGGGCAGTGTCTTAATTTAATAAAGGAGAGGCATTTTTGTAATTTGATGGATGAGAGTGGGAGAGGCAATGTCTGGATTTGGTGAATGGGAAGGGGCAAGGATTGTGATTTTGTTTCTTGAGTTAATTTAGTTTTCCTTATTTTAATAAATATTTTGGTGTGTAAAGAAAAAGGTAAATATTTCGAGGATAAATGAGATATATAAATGAAACTAAAATGCCTATAATTAGAAAATCCAGGGGTACATTAAAAAATCAATATACAAGTAGAAGACGTGATAATTAGAAATTAGGGGGTGGTTTAAAAAATCAATAAATAATTAGAATAAATGATAATTAGAAGAAGAAAAAAAAACTCAAAATTTATGAAAAAAATTCCGAAATTTTTCAAAAAAAACCCTCAAAAAATGTAATTTTTTCTTTCGCCATTTTTCTTTCGTTTCGTTTCTTTTTTCTTCACGTAATCACAATCCTTGGGAAGGGAGGGACTTTTGAAAATTTATGTACACAGAACACTTGCACATTGAACAGTGTCCAAATCTACGTCATAAATTTCATTAATCTATCTTACAAATCATAATGGTGTTTTACTATTTAGAGATAAAAGAAAGCTAGGATTGAGAATTGGAAAGATCTTGAGGGTTGAGATTCATTTTCTATAATGACCAGTGTTCTGAAAAATGTTAGGCGGTAGGTGATAGGCGAGCAGGGGACTAACGCCTAGGGGCCTAGGCGGTTATTTATTTATTTATTATAATTTATAAAAGTTAAGCATAATAGCATATAAATTACTTCCAATTCAATGTCAGGATACATATGTAAAATGTATTAAAAATAACAGTATTAAATTTTTATTTTTATTTTTATTTTAACTAGAAATAAATATTCAAAAAATTCAAAAACCTACCAGGAAGTCGCCTAACCCACCTGGGCGGCTCCCAGCAGCTTAGCGCTTAGACCTTTTTTTAGAACACTGATAATGACATGTGTTGTAATTATAACACATGTAGAAGGGCATAGATAATGAATAAATAAATAAATAAATAAAGTTTGTAGAATGTACATGTGGTGGAGAGAGAAAATTTTGTGTTTTTTTGTTCAAAATTAAAATTACCATAACTATCTACTTAATTGTCGGATTTTAATAAACTTGATATCGCTAGAATGCATTTTTTAAGATCGTTGCAACAAAACTAATAATCAATACAAACATTTATTTGTAAAATATGCAATTTACGTAGTATGCATTTAAAACAATTTCATATATTGCACACCGAGAGTATTTTCAATATTTTTCAAATGAATAAGAAGGGTTTCTCAATGCATATTCAAATAAAGAGCTTGAACTTCACTTTTCACTTTTTGAAACTTTTTTGTTTCATATTATAAAAACTTTAACAAAAATTTACCCTAATATCACGACACAATTTCTATCGTGCCAATGGCACGAGAAATGCCTTAGTCTATATTATAGAACAAGATGGTGTTTGAGGTTAGAGATAAAAGATGGCTGAGATTTATAAAATTTATCTTACAAAACAGGACGGTGTTTGGGGTGGGAGATCAAAGACGACTCAAATTTAACCAAATATATGAATGTGACGGATCTTATAGAACTTAAAGCACCAAGAGTGCAAGGGTTTGATTTCCATGCCAAACATTTGATATTTATTTATTTATTTTTGGGAGATAAAAGATTGTTGAGATTTATCCAAACACGGATATCTAATGGCTGATACTTAAAATTAACATTTATGAAGATTTATCCCCAATAAGAGTGCAAGGGATCGATTTCCATACCCAACATTTTTTATATTTATTTATTTATTTTCTTCAAAAGTTGATTGTGGTGATTAGGCATGTAAGTATATTTATTTATCATACTCAAACATTTAGCATGTGGAGTAATGCTATAGTAAGGTAAATTAGTGACACAACCTTAGGGTATGATTAGTGTCGCAACCTTGGAGTATGATTATTGACACATGTTTTGAATGACAATATATATCTATTAAAGTACCAAATTCGATTTAAAATCTTTTTCTTTTTTTTTGCATAAGTCCAGTCCGTTGGCAATCCTAATTATCATAGTGATTGAAATTAAAAAAAAAAATACTTTTGTTGTGAGATAATAGGTTAAGTTATTTCAACAACCACTTAGTTTATTCTATTGAGATGTCTATGTTTTGCATTAGCACTGAAATCAAGATAGAGAATAGGTTAAGTTATTTCATGTTTTGCATTAGTTTATTCTATTCACTGAAATTCTATTGAGATGTCCACTTAGTAATTAATTAATAGACCACAATTTGTAAATAGCCCAATTTGTAAATGCCCCAATTAGACCCTAATTGAAAATTTCATTTTTTTTTTAAATAATTTCATTTAGTATAAGTGTTTGTTTTAATTTTTTGAATTACCTTTCAGGAATTATATGAATAAAAGAAAAATATGGCCCTTAAAAGGATAATATTCTTATGCATTGGATGGTTAGATCAATTGGAATGAAATCAACAACATAATATTCTTTGCATACTCTTGCTATGATTCAGTTTAGTTTTTTTTTATTAACACGTACAATGAGATTTATTGACAAGAATAATGTTATTGACATGTACAGAGGGATTTTTTTTTTCTTTTTTTACCAAAATATTTTTTACACCTTTCGGGGGTACATTACGACTTTACCCGAATAAAAGATAAACCTATGGAGTTAGCCCTTACAAAACCAAAGAAAACAGAAAACCAAACCTAATTCTCTTCAAGTTTTAGGCTTTTAAGACCTTATTCAAGGTCTAGGCCGAAATCACCAAAAGACCAGGCCTCATAAACAAGCAAATAAGTAAGCAAGCAAATACCTTAATCAATAAGGCCTAAAACAAAGGAAAAAGGAAAGAGCTTAAAATCACAAATTGGCATTCCAAGCATCAATCCAAAACCTTTTGCAAGCACTGAACAAGAGTCCACACAAACCACAAAGCAGCAACTCACCAAAGCAATTAATCGCCAACGTACCAAAATATTCCTAGCACACATTAGAATACAATGTTGAATATCCTAGCATACATTTGTATACATTTGCATGCATTTGTATACAGTGTGATTTACATATGCATACAGTGGGACTTCAATGTTAAGCACGTACACAATGTGATTTACATTTGCATAGAAAATGTGATATTCTGGAGGTACTGTATTTCTTGCTCATTAGTAGATTTTGTTGTCTACTCAAACATTTAGCATGTGAAACAATGTTGTAGTGGTTCATTTTATATATTTTCATTTTGATGAATTACAAATAAAATATTATTGTGTATGACAGGGTTTAGTGTTGGAAAAACAATAATAAAACAAAGTAAACTCTGTCGAAATTTTGAAATTTTTTTTATGTTTTGTTTCCTACTCAAACATTTAGCATGTGGAGTAATGTTATAGTGTTTTATTGTGTTTTTTTCCATTTTGATGAATTACAGATGCAAATTTATGAGGTATGAAAAATTTTAGTATTGTGAAATGTTTTAAAAACAAGATAGACAGTTAAAATTCAACAAAAATATTGTAATTAATTTATTTTAAGCTACCATTACAGAAACACCAAATATTTGTGATTGAGATAATACCACAATGGATATTAAAAAGATGAATGACGGGAGATATATTAAATAAATATGCTTAGTGGTAATGGTACATATGTCGCAACCTTGGGGTATGATTAGTGAAACGTGTCTTGAACGACAACATGTATTTATTAGGCAACTTTTGTTTAATGGCAAAATTTTTATTCTTTTGGTTTAGTTTAAGCCCATGTACTAGTAGTTAATAACATATTGACCTAAAATTCTTAGAGCCATACCAAGTGATTTTTCAACACAGTTAAAGCCATGAGAAACACGATAGAAAGATAAGCTGCGATGAAAATAGTTAACACCGTACGGTAGTGCCAACGACATGGGGAATACCCTAGTTTATATATACAAAACAGGATGGTGTTTGGGGTGGGAGATAAAAGTCGGCTGAGATTTAACCAAATATAAGAATCTGACGGATCACATAGAACTCAAAGCACCAACAGTGCATGGGTTCGATTCTCCTACCCAATATTTTTATATTTATTTCTTTTTCTTCAATTATTGATGGTAGTAATTAGGCATATAAGTATAAAGGATAAAAACCTAAGGGTGATCATGTTTTGACAAATTTTAAACTTTTAGCGTGCCAACGGCATGGGAAATATCCTAGTCTATATTACAAAACAGGATGGTGTTTGAGGTGGGAGATAAAAAACGGTTGAGATTTATCCAAATATAAGAATCTAACAGATCATATAGAACTTAAAACACCAAGAGTGCATGGGTTCGATTCTAATACCCAATATTTTGATATGTATTTATCTTGATATTTAAAGTAGACTAAACTATATTTATCATGTTAAACTTTTATCGTGCCAACGACATGGGAAATACCCTAGTAAAAGGATAAAATTAGTCCAAGAGTAATTAGAAATCTCAAATACCAACATTTGGAATCTCTGTGGGCTTAGCTTGGACGGTTTGGGTTTATTAGGTCCGAAAATTTGGGTGAAAATCTCCAAATCCACTTGACCAACCTTTGTAAAACACTAAAACCATATAGGAAAGGGGAGAGGTATTTTAGGAAATCCGCGATACACGGACTAAAATAAGAAAAGGAAAAAGAAAAAAAAATCACTTCTCTTACCTTCTGTATTTAAGCTATATCAAAAAATTGTCAACGTGACCTCCTAAATTAATCCAACAAAAAAAAACTCACCAATAATTGCAATGATCCCAGGAATGATGGTTGTTGAACTGAAGTTGATCATGACTCAAAAGTTTGTCTTTTCAGATGATCGCAAGAACTTGTTTAATGTTCAGATACAAATGAAGCAGGAGTTGGTAAGTGTCGTCATTGATCTAGGCAATCAAAAGAATAACATTTCTAAAGGACTAGTTCAGGAATTGGGATTGGAGACCACACCTCACCCTAACCAGTGGTCATTGGAAGGGATTCAAAAGGCTTAGGGTCACAAATTACTCAATGGTGTACTTTCAAGTTTGCTACGATAGGCGAGTACATTGACAAGGTGACATGTGAAGTGGTACCCTTTAATGCATGCTAGGTCATCTTTAGAAATCCCTATCTGTGCGACACAGATGTAGTACTATAGGTGGTGTCATAAGTATCGATTAGTGAAAAGTGAAGCCGATTACTTCATTCATGCCAACAAGGTTGTTATTGCTAAAAGCTTAGTCAACGCTACTCAAGCTAATATGGTAATGAACGCTTGCGGCAAGTTCACTGGGTTATCAAAAAGACCACATGACGAGGTTCCATCGTTAGTTGCCTTATTTACTATTTCGCTTACCCAAAAACAAAGTCAAAATTAGCAAGTTAAAATCGCAGTTTCAAGAGTTGTTTGATGATGTCTGGGGTTTACCACTGCGAAGGCCAATTGAACATTAGATACATCTTGTGGGAGATTTTCCATTGCCTAATCTAGAAATGTATGGTTATCCGGTATAACAAATTAAAGAGATTCAATGGAAAATTACTGAACTCCTAGCAAGCTAAGCTATTCACCTTGTGGCTCATCGGTGTTGTTGAAAAATATTTTTAAGGCGTACAAGAAAGTACAAGAGCAGCTATAAAATTCACAACAAAAGTACAAAACTGGATATGACAAACATCTCCTCCAACATGACTTCAATGTTGGAGACTTCAGTTATGTAGCCTTCAGGCATGGATTACTAAATAAATGAAAAGGGTCAATGACCCAATTTTTTTTTTTATAAAGGCTCAATAAGGAGCAGTAACTGGAGTAGGAAATAAGTTAAAGCCTATTGGTAAGGGATATTCTAGATCTTAAATAAGATTGGCGATAACACTTTTCACTTGACTTGCCGCCTTACATACATATGTTGACTATTTAAAGCCATTTGAACCATCCTTGTTGGATGATGGTAACAAAGATGTGCAAATATATCGACTCCCGACACTTGACGATTTGTGGTTTGAGAAAGAAGACCCATTATTGAAAGACTGCATCCTTGAAATGAGGTTATGAAACCTAGGTGTAGAAAATTATACTCTTATTGAATTGGGAAAAATGGTAAGTTATTGAGTAATCCAAATAGTTTAGCAAATGAAGGGAACTTGGGAGTTTTCTAATTTTGAGTTTTAGCCTTCGCAAATGCTTTCAACTTTAAAAAATTGGAGCCTTGATCTAGGTAACAAAAAATAGTAATAATAATAAAATAAAAAACAAACAAAATCCAGTGTTATTGTGTATATGGAGGATTGTGCCACATGGCCTTTTGTTGATTCTTTTTTACCCCCATCTTTTAAGTTATAAGCACGTGGAGGATTGTACCACATTTGTTTTAGTTATCCAAATTGATCCCTCAAGTTTAAGTTTATACACGTGGAGGACTATACCACATGAATTTTCAGTGGTTCTCATTCATTATATTTTTTTTCAACCTATAATGAACTGATCATGTTATTGCCAATTGGAAGATATGACTTTAATCGCACATTTAATTGGTCATTTGGTTTCAAAATTCTAAGTTAAAGCATTATATGTCAAAGAACTTAAATTAAGTACAAATAATAAAATTAATTAGTATTGGAAATATACATCCAAACCCACAATTAATATAATCACTTCCCTAACTATCAACCATACATGATATGGAAGATGAAATATGTTTAAAAAAAAGAAGTCGTGCAACTAAAATTGATCAAGAACAAGACAATTAACATGATCAAAGCATTTAAATTATGGGTTCATCCTTCGTCTTGACATAAAATTAAAAACTCATCTCAACTAGACTATGAAATTCTTTATTAAAAACTTTATTCAACACTCAATACCCTAAGAATATGGACTTAACCTATTAGGAATACACCAAATTTGCTAAACCACAAAATATGTCGCCAAGTATTTTTTATGAAAATCAAGCTTTCCTGCTTCTGCAAACAGCTCCCCGCAAACACTAATTTGGTGATAGAGTCACTATTTTTCTTGCATGTAGCTATCATGTCACCGTTGTTTTAGTATCTTATAAGGTCAATTTGGACTTTTGGTTAGCATGATACGATTTCTAGAAGTTGATTGCTCAATATAGACCATCATCAAAATCTTATTTCCTTCTTAAAAATGTGTCAATTTTCTTTGATCTAGTGATATTCACGTAATTTATATATAAATTACCTTATAACATGTATTTGTTAGTGTTTCAAGCGTTGTTTTTTATTCTAATTATTTTGTTTTCATGTTTTTGTAGGATTCAGAACTTAAATGATGAAATCACATTAGCGTGGCGAATTTGGATGAACTAGTACTAGACAACCACGAAGAGGCGCGGATGGTGAAGCCCAAGTCTACAGTCGACCTAAATCCCTAATTAATTATTCTTTTTCTTCTTCCCTTTTTGGCTCTATCTTTTTCTGGCAGCCACAACCAAACATACCCTTCCCTTTTCCTTGCCCTATTCTTCTCCATCACGATCCCTTCTTCCTCATAGATCCAACGTTTTCTCTTCTCCTTGCAACCACCAACACCTATTCATCATTTTTTTCTTGCTAACAAGAATGACGACCAACCACCTCCATCATCCTCTTCTACTAGCCCTGACAGACCCTTTTTCTCGCCGTTTCTCCCTTCATCACCATCTCACCAGCGACATATCTATCCAGCCAGCACCCCGTCGCAATCAGCTTCTCACCTTCCATCACAATCACGTCTACATTCTTCATTTCCACAGGTTCGTTGCAAACACATAGTTCGATTGCATAGGGAAGAAAAAGAATTATTTAAATTTCGTCTTCACGCTATTCACCAACAACATTTCCTTTCGCACCACCACAGAGTATCCACACCTTATGGTGAAATGCATTCATTGATGAGAAGATGGATTTGACCAACGCTGTTGCCGCAATCATCTCCGCTATGAGTTTCTAAATCGCACGCCGAGACGAAGATGAAACAATGGGTTTCTAGAGTTTGTTAAATTTGATTTAGTATTTTTGTTATGCTTCATTGTTAAAATAATTAATTTCTGAATATTGATGAACTGCTTAAACTGATTATATTAGACTTCAAATCTAGACTATTCGGTAGTTAGACTACAATTTGTCAATATTTTAAACGTGCATTAATTGATTATGTTGAACCTGTGATTGGGTGTGTCTTTGCAAGACATTCAATGGTAGGGGTTCAGACTTTTGCTGAAATTGATTATGAATTTAGAAAAATCTTAGTGTTATTAACGATTACATCATCGACGCAAGTAATGGATTGTTCATCCCCAACACTTCTCGCTTTATGAAAACAATAAGTTAGGTTTAAACAATTTTCGAATAACCTATGGTGGATTAGACGCCTTGGTTTGTTTTCCAATTCCCTTATTAATTCAATTTTTAGTTGCTTAATTTTATTCTGTTAATTTATAAATTTTCAATTGTAGTAACCCCCATTTTAAATTAGTTTAAGTGAATATTAGTTTTCGATTGTGTATTCAATCCACGTGTGATTGACCTAGATTTGCCATTGGCTACTAGTTAGTCAATTGTGCACTTACGGTATAACAACTATGTTTATTAGCCTACTAATTTAGGTTAATAAAATCTAGATTTGGTGCTCCAAAAGTACCTAAAATTACACAAATATCACGAATTAGTCATATTATATTAAAACAACACCAATCTAAATAAATTAGCTAATTAAACAAGCTAACTAATGTAAATATGGGGGAGTAAAAGTTATATAAAACGTGCTCATCGCTATGCAAGATGCTACCGAACTAACTAGAAGGGCCCGTACAGGGTAATGGCAGTAGGGAACCACGATAGTTACTACTTGAAAACCATGTCTGGATCCGAGATTGACAAGCTATAGAGCATTACAAAGTTGAAAAAATTATATCAATAATCTTTAAGGTTGCTCGTAAAACTCTGTTTGAGTTCTTGAACTTCCATTTTGAGGGTATCAAATCTCCATATTAACTTGAAACTTGGTGCATTGTGGAATGATGACGAGGAACTCATATATATAATGTTGTGTGCCTTAAGGCATATGAGGAACCTTGGAGTTGCACAGTAAGGTGGACTCGGTCGTGATGCATGCATCCATTATGAAATACTTGGGAGTTGCATAGTAAGGTGGCATGTTTCGCAGTGCACCTGAGATGAAGTATTAGAGAGTTGCACAATAAGGTGACATTAGTTGAGTGTATTCGGAGAAGCTTTACAAACCGTCTTATATGCATTAAAAATAATCAAACAAATAGGGTGATAGTAGAGTAAAACGACTATTGCTTCTATACACTCCCCTTTCATTGGGCAAAATACACAATGAGAAAAATGCAATTATAAATGAAATTGTGAACGCAGATGAAACTTTTATATTCAATGCTTAGTAAGATGTTAAAAAATAAATGGAATTTATTGATTCAATAACAATGAGGTATACAGTGCATGCCTTACAACTACAACATGTTCCTTTAACTTTCTATCAAAAACAATAGAAAATTTTTATAGAGCCTGGTCCGGAAGCATTGATTTGTATCTGGAAAGATGGTCCGCATATGATTGGACCAACTCTACCCCTTTCCAACTTCTCCAAACCCATGAAGAGAAAGGAAGAGTGGTCCGATCACGTGTGGATCACTGGCTTAGGCACAAATCAGTGCTTTCGAACTAGGCTCCGTAGAAGCTATGAAAACAAAATACATGATGATGTTCCTAGGAGAGGCCATATCTTCATGGAAGAAAAAGGGACAATTGACAAGGGCAAGATCTTATTAAGGCGTCGAGATGTTGCCCATAGGCATTTAGATCCTCCATACAAAACAGACAAACACAATAGGCAACTATCAAACAAAGTAGCAAACTGAGAAATGCTAGTTAAAAAAGCCATCAAATAAGTTTCCAACCAACTTTGACTTGGAATAAGTTTTGACCAAGGAATCACTCGAAAGGGAGTTGCAGAGCAGAACCTGCAGCATAGTTTCGAAATGCCACAGAATAGTAAGGGGAAACCATGGTACAAAAACCATGAAAATGTTTAAGGGCAAATGTAGCCGCAATGTAATCAAATCAAAATGGTAAAAGAATAAGATCATTCTTAATTTGTTGGTCACGGGGAGTAGCCGGAAGGAGGAAGTTGAAATGGTTCTTCCAATACGACGGATCAGGGGTTTCAGCTACTAGTTTTGTGCTCGGAGTTCCTCTGTACTTGTCTAAGTTCCTTGGCATTGAGCGTGACTTGGTGAAGCTCATCCTAGTGTGCTTCCTCCCTCATTGCCATCACCGCATTGTGCTTGTCAATCCAACCAACAAAGCTCGCAATCCCTCATTGTTGCATCTAAAGTAGCCTCAGCTTCCTGCCTGGAAATCACTAGTGTCATGCTCCCCATGCAATGTCTGTACCTCAATCTACAAAACAACCATGGCTTCATCATGTTCATCCAGTAGTACTCGGGCTTCCTCAAGCTCGACAAGCACATTCTCTAAATGTTCCCTCTCCAAGTCGAACTTGATTTTCCAATAGTTGGCTTGCTCAACTAGACAATGGAGAAAAACAAAAAGTTGTAAAAGAACAATGCATTATCATTGAAGACTCGAAAAAAAAGGAAACATAAAGCCAAAGTAAAGAGCATATCAGCCGGGAACGGCAAATAGATGGAAATAGTCGGCTTCGACTGCCACCATGTCAAGAGGGAGCAAAATGGCACTCAAAAGGCCAATGCCGACCTCACATCCTGAAGGGCGCCTATCTACCAGGTAATGATGAGGAGTAAGGCAAGGGAACCAGGTTTTGCAACCAGGATGATGTGGCATCGTCAGAGAGGTTTTTTACAACCTCGAGATACACATAAACTTTTTGGGATTTCATCATTCTTTCAAGATTACGCCACGTCACACTTGTTGAAAAAACTTGGGTTCCTAGCATTTTTTAATGATGAGAAATAAAACATAGAACCTCCCACGCGACACAACTTACGAGAGTGGATATGGGGATTGAGAAAATTAATTAGAGGGAGACATGTGTCAAGAAGGCTTTTAAATGAGACTAAGAGTTTAGCCGAGGTCTTCATTGGCCACATCAACCACGGCTAGAAGATATAGCCG
This sequence comes from Berberis vulgaris, assembly GCA_963556465.1. Taxonomy (NCBI): domain Eukaryota; kingdom Viridiplantae; phylum Streptophyta; class Magnoliopsida; order Ranunculales; family Berberidaceae; genus Berberis; species Berberis vulgaris. The sequence continues at coordinate 58,763,320 of OY747135.1, read as the reverse complement.
AAGGGGCGATGGTTGCACCATAATTTCTTATGAGACATCAAACAGTCACTCAATCGCAATCGTACACGTGGGACGGATTAATCCTAGCACGTAAAATGCTTCAGTGCACTCCCAAGCGGACTTATGCGCAAGACTATTGTTCAGCCTGTAAGTCAGCGCCTAGGCCTAAGACACGCCAGCCCCAGAGGCACAATTCTTAGGGCTTGGCCCAAGACAATAGGCTCAAACAGTAGATCTCAGAGCTGTCAGAGGCCCAAGATCCACTCGCACAAAATCATCTCTAACACAACCAAGCATTGGGTCCTTAACAAAACCAAGTGTTGAAGAACTCATCCGTGCACAGGTAAAATCTTATGAGAGATCTCTTCCGTCCATCACACCCTTGATCGTAGACACAGTTGGGGAGGGAAGGCTCACTATAAGAATCGGTGAAATGAGGAAGAAAGGTATACATAAATATATTTAAGTATACACACTACAATTTTACATTCAATCTCCACTCTTTCTCAAACCGGTATCTGACTTAAGCATCTGGATGTTTTAGGCCATCACAACAGTGGTGTTGGGCTTAACCACTACTCATTTTGCGAATTAGATATCATCGAGATTGGTGAGGACAAATTTGAAAGCATCAATTTGGCACCGTCCGTGGGAAAGACAACAATAAGTTTTTCCTGAGACGAACATACAAAGTTCTCTCTAAACTAAGCAGAGCATTGAGAAATGGTCACAAACACTAGATCTCGAGCCGAGCCAAATGAAGCTCTGGCCGATGAAGCCCAACCACCGAGCTGAATCAATCCGATCGAGGAGGCCGACGACCACACAGCCCGGCCACAAAGGCAACCACAACTACCTCTAACATGAGTCTGATCCTACTCCACCTAGACCATTTAATGGGGGTTGTGGAAAGAATGACTCAAGAATGACAACAGTAATCTGAGGCCAACCGAGATCTGGAAGGACATCAGATCCAAGATAACGCTTGGGAGGGGAAGGGAGAAAGTCCTCGTGCTTAATGTTCACAAAACGGGACATGAAGGGTGTCTGCTTCCCACACAACGACGTCATAGTCATCTTAGTAGATATAGCAAACTAGGAAGTGAAAATATCATTGGTGGACACAGGCAGCGCCCTGCCAACGTACTTTCCTAAACACGTTCCTAAAAATGAAACTGAGGAAGGAAAGCTAACACCTTCAAATCAGGCCATGTTTGGCTTCAATGAGGAAAGTTGCTACCCGATCGATAAAATCACACTGTTGGTAGTCGTAGGGTAGTCAAACTTATAGAGGGTCTTGATGACGGAGTGTTGGTCATAGATGCCCACTCCGAGTATAATGTAATCTTGGACCGATCTTGGTTCCACCACATGGAAGGCATCATCTCAACCCAGCATCAGTGCCTCAAGTATCCCTTAGACGGTGAGATAGAGACAATCAGAGGAGACTAGACTATCGCTCCAGAATGTCACTACACCTCATTCAGGAAGTCGGATAGGGAACACAGTGACCGGATCTGAACGAGGAAACCCTGAATTCTGATAGAGAGGACCCACCTTTACCTTTGGACCTCAAACCTTTATCCAGCTCAAGAAGAAGGTTGAACGCTAGGCAACCGGAGGAAGAAGTCGTGAAAGTATACATGGACAGCCTAGCTAACACAAAGTCAGTCCAGATAGGCTCTAACCTGGGCAATGAAAGACATGATACTTTCACCCAAAGTAATTAATCGGCGCTCTTAAAAATAATCAGGACGTCTTCACCTAGACAATGAAAGACATGATAAGGATTGATCCAACAGTAATCACACACAGACTTGCAGTCAATCTTGACTTGAAGCCAGTCCGATAGAAAAGAAGGCCAGCGGCGTTTGAGCACAACCAGGTCATTAATGAAGAAGTGTAAAGACTTCTAAGCAATAGCATGATAAGGGAGTCTCACTATCCGAAATAGTTGGTGAACATTGTCCTAGTGAAAAAAAATGACAGGAAGTAGAGGGTCTGTGTAGACTATACCGACTTTAACAAAGCATGCCCAAAAGACAACTTTCCACTGCTTCGGATAGAACAGATCATAGACTCGACATCTAGGCACAGCTACTCAGCTTCACGGATGTTTACTCTGGTTACAATTATATCAGTATACACCCACCAGATCAGGAGAAAACTTTCATCATAACGGAAAAAGACCCATACTACTATCATTAATGCCTTTAACACTGAAGAATGCATGGGCAACATACCAGAGCCTAGTGAACCAAATGTTCAAATGACAAATCGGATAGACCTTGGAGGTCTACATCAGCGACATACTGATAAAGAGCCCCCACTGTCCAGACAACTTAGCAAACCTCCAAGGAGCATTCTCTCAACTAAGGAAGTACTAAATGAAGCTCAACCCGTAGAAATGCATTTTTGTTGTGCATTCAGGGAAATTCATGGGTTACAAAGTCAACAAAATGGGGATAGAAGCTGATAAAAACCAAATTCGGGCTCTTATCCACATGAGACCACCCACAAACGTCAGAGATGTTCAAAGCTTGACTTGGGAGGGTGGTAGCTCTAAACAGGCTCATCTCTAAATCTTCTGACAGTTGTCTCCCCTTCTTTAAAATCCTGAAGGGGAACAAAGAATTCCAATGTAGATAGCAGTGTGAACAGGCCTTCCAAGACTTGAAGGCGTACATGGAAAGCATGGAGCTGCTCTAAAAACCTAATCCAGGTAAGATGCTCAATATATAGTTTTCAGTCTCAGAGCATGCAATCAGCTTAGCTCTAGTACGGAAAAATAAAGGGAAGCAGAAGCTCGTCTACTACATCAACGTTAGATGTGGTGCTAACTACCCTAATCTGGAAAAATTGGCCTTGGTGCTGGTGATTTCCTATTTTCTAGCTCACTCAATAACACGCTTGACCGAGTAGGTACTCCGGTCGATATTGCACAAAGCAGAGTTGTCTGGAAGAATGGTCAAATGGTTACTATAGCTGGGACAGTTTGACATCCATTACGCTCCAATGACAGCTATCAAGGCACAAGCACTGGGAGACTTCATCGCCGAGTTCATTGGGACGGAAGAATCAAGACTGAAAACCTATCAAGAGGGTAGAACCACGAGCCGCCCCCACAGTGATGGATCTTGCAATTCAATTGGTCATCCACCATGAAGGGCTGCGGAGTGGGGTTCTTCTTCTACACCACAGAAGGAGTCCCCCTCAGAAAGGCTATCAAATTCAAATTTATCTTCCGTGCTTCAAACAACGAAGCAGAGTACGAAACTCTCTTAATCAGGCTAAAACTAGCCAGAGGAATCGGAGTAGAAGAACTCATTGTGTTCATTGACTCCTAACTGGTGTTCAATCATGTGAATGGTTAATTCGATGTCAATGAACCACGAATGATGGCCTATAGCGTGAAAGCAATCAGTGCCAAAACATGGTTCAAAAAGATACTACTCCGTCGTTGCTTGATGGTAGACAACAAGGAACCCGAAGACCTGACCGAAAAACCCTTGTATGCATAGAACGAGTCCAACACACTCATAGAGTTTAAAGAGAAGTCAGACCTAGAAGAAGAAGAACTCCACAAGACTCTCTGATGTGGTGACCAGTTGGATGAGCCCCTTGATCGGCTACATAAATGACAGATCCCTCCCAGCAGATAAGCTAGAGGCCCGCAAGCTGAAAAATAGAGCAGTACAGTACACTCTCCTCAACGACATGTTGTACAGGAGATCATCGACTGACCCTTTATTCAAATGCATAACCCCCAATGAAGCAAACCAAGTCCTCTTTCAAATCCATGGAGTCTGCGGGAACTACCATGGAGGAAGGATACTAGCTCATAAAGCCCTCACACTGGGGTACTATTGGCCGAAAATGAAGCAAGAGGCAAAATATTTGTTCTGCAAGTGCGATAAGTGTTAGAGGTACGCCCTGTACATACATATGCCTGAATAGAACCTAGTTCAATGACAAACCCTTCACCCTAGCACAGTGCGGGATGGACATCGTGGGCCCATTCCCAACTTCCTCCGTGTGGCAGTCAACTAGTTCACCAAATGGGTGGAAATGGAGCCTCACTTTAAGATATGAAAGAATTGGATCAAGAACTTTATGTGGAAGTCTATCATCTGTAGGTTTGGAATACAAAAAAATTCTAGTCAGCGACAATGGGACCCGGTTTGAGGGTGGAAAAGTCAAACAACTTTGCATCCAACTGGGCATCAACCATCACTTTTCTGCGTCGGGTCACTCCCCTGGCCAATGGAAAAGCAGAAGTCACCAACCAAACTATCCTGGAATCTATCAAGAAGAAACTTGAAGCCTCCAAAAGACTCTGGGTCTCTAAACTTCCAAGCATTATCTGGCATACCATACTACAAAGAAGACTCTGATTGGAGAGGCACCAATCGCGCTAACCTATGGGTCTGAGGCATTGGTTCCAATGGAACTAGTAATAGATACGTTCAGAATGGAGGAGTTGAGGATGGAGGACAAAGATGAAGCACTAAGAGTCGGCTTAGACTTACTTGAAGAGCAGAGAGACGAAGCTCTCGCCAGAATTGCAGCCTATCAACAAAAGATGACCAACACTACAATAAGAGGGTCAAACCTCGAAAAATCAAAGTCATCGATTGGGTGCTGAGGAAGACCCAACCGAACACAAGAAACCTAAAAGAAGGCAAGCTAAGCCCGAAGTGGGAAGGTCCCTACAGGGTAACTACGATCAAAAGGTAAGGAACCTATTGGCTAAACAACCTGGACGGAGAACGTTTGAAAACGTCGTGGAATGTAGAGCACTTATATAAGTATTATCGGTAAAGGTACTATAGTTATAGATTTACATTTCATATAACTCCATACTTAGGAACAAGTCTAGTCTGACTACCGAACCACAATGGCACCCATGCGGATCGAACCTAGTCCATGGACGGTTCACCCCAAGACAGTTGATCCTCATCCATGGACGACTCACTACTCCTGAAATAGTCTAGTCCGACGTCAATACCTTAATGGCCCAGCTGCGAAACGGACCTAGTATATGGATAGTCCACAACAAGCGAACGAGCCCAGTCTCTGAACGGCTCACTGCTCCCTATGAAACCTGATCTGAATACGGGGACCACAATGGTGCACAAGCAACCAAGCTTAATCCCTTTAAGGACGATGGTGACTTGACACATAAGTGACCTAGTCCCCCTCATAGTAAAAAAACTCTAGTATGGACAGGACCTAGTCCATGGACAGTCCACCGCAAGCGGGCAAGCCAAGTCTCTAGACCGCTCTCTAAGGAACCTGGTATGAATACAGGACCACAATGGCGCACAAACGGCCAAGCCTTATCCTTTTTAGACGATGAATGCTTGATGCATAAGCGACCTAGTCCTTCTCAGAGACAAGGAACTCCAATGCGAACCAGACCCAGTTCACGGATAGTCCACTTCAAGCGAGCGAGCCCAATCTCTAGACGGCTCGCCGTTATCTATGGAACCTGGTCTAAATACGAGACCCACATTGGCGCACAGACGGCCAAGCCTAGTCCTTTTCATAATGATGACAGCTTGCCACACAAGTGACCTAGTTCGTTTCAGAGCCAAGGAACTCTAATACAGGCTGAACCCAGTCCATGGACATTTCACCACAAATGGGCGAGTCTAGTCCACAGACAGCTAACCGCTCCAGAGATAGCCTAGTCCTCCTCAAGAACTAAGGCAATACACATACTAACGCATCCAGTTTTCAGACAACTCAACGCATTCAATCGTTCCAGTCCACACGAACCATGGCAATGCTCTAACCACCAAGACTATTAAACAATGAATCAAAATATAGTCTAATACACAGATGCTCAATTTTTCTACAGAGCTTTGTAGCAGTACTTCAACAGGCCAGCGCCTACTCAGAAAGTGGGCAACCGGCAAGACACGGTCGAACTACACGAAGATCACTCTTCAGTGACTTCGCTATCATTGGCGAATCAGGCTATTTCGCCAAGTGAACTACACGGGCTGAATCACGACCACACGCATCTCCTTCAGAAATAGGTCAACCTAGTCCCTGCTTAGAATTTAAATTATCTCATTTTTTTATACTCTCCAATAGATTTATTAGCACAAGTTAACATGATCCACAATCATTTAGAGCATACAAGGAAAACACATACAGAAAAACAAACTTTATTGATTATCAAAAAGCTGTTAGAAAGCTTGATCGACTGGTCAGTACAAAATTTACACACTACAAGTATCTAAGCTCGTGCAAATCAAGGTGCAAGTAAGGATTCAACGGAATACACGTCAAGGTATTGCTCCGCCAATCTGCCTTCAGAAAAGGATTTGGAAGTGAAAGCATAGGCACCCAAAGTTAGCTGCTGAGGTGATCCCTCAAAAGAGCGATGCCTGGGGTAATGTAGAGTTAGATCTCCCAAATCACAGACCCTGGACACCAGAGCATGGTTTTTCCAGTCTACCTTTCGGCTAGGGCATCATGAGTGAAGCCTAGGAAGGAGTACTGGAAGTAGCCATCCAAAGTTGGTTGCGGGTATTATCCCCAAACTAGATAATGGAAACTACTATGGGAGCACCAGAAGATGGAAGGCAAGCTTGGCCCTTATGGGTTCCTTATTTATCATTTAAGAAGTATGAAAGAATTCAAAGTCCCATGGAACCACTGGAAGCTCACTCAAACCAAGTGGCTTCACCCAATAGCAGGTCTTGTTAAGACTCGTTGCTGCAAATGTCAGAACATTTGGTGACTACCGATGTAGATCCTCCTTTATCCTCTGGAGAGGTCAAAACACATCCTCTGGAAAGGCACATCTGAGGAACATACTCTACAATGATCATCGCAATGCCTGACCCTATGGGAACTAGCCTATATATAGGCACGGCGATTCACAGAAGGAAGCCACCCAGCAGTTACGTCGACATTAAATGCTACGCGTGGAATAAGGGGGCGACAATTCCAAGTACAACTGCACCAGTCCACATTCATCGAATTAATGGAATCGCACGCAACCCTATTAACTAGAGGGAGTAGCTGATGAGACATCAAACAGTCACTCAATCATAGTCGTACACGTGGATGGACTAACCCTAACATATAAAAGTCTTCATTGTAGTCCCAAGCGGACCTATGCACAAGACTATTGTTCAGGTCGTAAGTTAGGCGCTCAAGCTAAAAACATGTCAGCCCCAGAGACACGAGTCTTAGGGTTTGGCCCCGAACAGTGGATCTTAGAGTTGTCACATGCCCAAGATCCACTCGCACAAAATCAGCTCTAGCCAATCAACCATTCGATCCTAAACACAACCAAGTACCGAAGAACTTAGTCATGCACATGTAATTAATCTTATGCGAGATCTCCTCCCTCCATCACCCAATCAGAGACGAACACGAAGATGTTACCGATATTGAGTATCCGGTCAATTATGTCGAAGAGTGACTAGAAACCACCTAAAGGGACGATCTAATGTAGAACATCCAATCCAACCACAACACATGGATCTGAGACTACGAAGAAGCTTAGTCAACTAGACAAGAGAGTGATGGGAAGTGGATGGCAATGGCCGGTCATGTCAGGTAAAAGGGACTAAAGTCAAAAGTAGGTGGCTCGATAGTTGCATAGATAAAAACATGTAGGTAAGGGAGGTAATATTAATAGACCACCTTAGCCAACAAGAAAGGTTAGATTTTAAAGGAGCTCAAGAGAAACTCAATTCTGTAACGGACTTAGATTTTTTACTTCTTATTTTATTTCTTGGTAGTTATCTAACTTCAGCGTCGAAGGCTCAAAATACGGGAACAACCCGTGTTTGTGAGTGTCTTGCAAGAACGAAGGAGTGGATAGCAACAAAGAAGGAAATATCAACAAGTTCAAAAATCTCAATGGCTTACTGTGTATCTCGAGGAGCAATAGAAGTTACCTACCAAATAGGTGATATTAGCAAATGTACTTGTTCGAGTGAACTACAAGTGAAAACCCCCTCACCAACCTAGTTTATGTTTACAATATAGATAGATGGAGTTTAGGTTGGCATCAAATTTGGTGAAGCTCTGAATTTTAATCTCGCCTTCTATATTGTGTTTAAGTTAGGTGCAACAAATCTTAGCGAGATAAAAAAATTGTTCATTAGATTTGTTGCGTTTGAAGAGATCTTACAAATCTTTTGCTGCACATTTTTATTGGATTTTTGTGTGTTCCTGGTGCATTTTGATACTACCTATGTTTGCAACTTGGTTCGTAAAAAAATTCAAGAACATTAAATAATTGAACTTCCCTGCCTCTTGCCTGCCCCAATGAATGCAAAACTTAGAAAATGAGAAAGAGGGAGATCAGGAGCCTAATTAAATTCCGATGATTCTTGAATAACACAAGATACCACCAACAAAAAAAAAGACCTTGAGAAACAGAAACTCTTTCAATGGGAACCTTAAAATCAATGGTGGTTTTGGATTAAATGATTGTAAAGGGATGAGAGCAGTAGGAGAGAAGACAGGAAGAACAATAAGAGTGTGTCCCAATTCGGATATTGTCCGTGAGAGTGAAAGAGTGGGGTAGTATGTATTTCAAAAGGGTAGTCCATAACAACAGCCTATAAGTTCTTAGGTTAACTGATTTTGCTTTTTATTCCAAGTATTATTGCATGAAGAATTATAGAAAAAACCTACATCTGAGGATGCTCAAGTGTTCTCCACTTAAACATGGTATCTGATGATACACAATAACCATCCAGTAATCCGTACCGTACACGAGTCATCATGATCTCGTCAACAAAGTAAAGCGGGCCTAGATAAGCACCCAATCTATTAAGCCTATATAACACAGCCCACTGAGGTAGATTCCAGGAGGTTGAACCCAATCAGCGGTGCCCTATTAAGCCCATAAGTCATACGGTCAAGCCCAATACCCATAAGAATTAATAAGGTAACTACCTAGGGGTTTGACCTAAGACAGGCAGGCAAGCAGCACATTGACTCCTACTAGGAAACAAAAACCAGAGTATAAGTCGTGCATGGAAACTATTATGCATGGATGACTCTCAACAAGGAAAGGATCTCAAAACGAATATATTTCCCTAAACTACGCCTCCAAAGGCATAGCCGAACAAGGACTCTCGCATGATAAACATGGCACAAGGTTGAGGAACAAAGGTACGCTACAGAACTCAATTACAAGCATTACACCTTTCTCAAGCCTTGTCTGAGTTAAGCATCGGAGTGCCATCGGCCTCCACAACAGTGGTATTTGGCTCACGTGTGTTCCTTTTGCCGGTTAAGGTCAAGAAGAACGAAAACTGACACCATCAGTTTGGCGCCATCCATGGGGAACGACAAAGCTCCTAAGAAAACAGTGATTACACCCCTTCATTACACTCATAAAAGATGGTAACCGCGAGATTTTGTATTAATCGAGAAATCACTGAGCCCTCAAACACTCAAATCGGCGCAATGCTGCCAGTTCCAGTGGTATCAGCACCTCAAGGAAAACAACCCCAGGTCTCCGCGCCGATAGCAGCCATGACTGACTCTAGGGTGGATCGACTGACAGCCCAAGTGCAGCAAAATCGCTCAAGTGATGGAGATGCTCCCTCAGCGAAACCCACCACCTACAGGAGGAAACAGAGAGGCGAAAATAGCCTTATACCAAAATGACAACAGAAAGTGCATTCAAGAGAGACACTATGTTCCCATTAGCTCTTAGTGGACCAAGGGTGGAGGAATGGCCTTTGGAAACCCAACATCTAAAGCCGACAAACCCATTTCGCGAAACCTCTTCTGGGTTGGGGCCACCAATCTAGACGTGTTGTACAACCTCACTGTTCCCCCATTCATGGATCAAATCATGAACGAGCCACTGTCGAAGAAGTTCAGCCCACCAAAGCTGGAGTTTTATGATAGGACAACATACCCGTCCGACCACTTACACCATTACCACCATGTGATGGCACTAAAAGAAGAATATCAAGCAATAATGTGTCGGATATTCCCCACCAACCTGAAGAAAGCAGGGGTGACCTGGTTCCACAGTCTCCCTTCAAAATCTATTGGCTTGTTTCAAACGCTGGCCAAAGCGTCTATCACTAGCTTTGTCGGCAGCCAACGAGCCAGGAAGGGTCGACATTACTTGCTCAGCCTCAAGCAGAAACCAAACAAAACACTGAGGGAGTACGTCACCCTCTTCAATGATGAGTTAACTCTGATCGACCGCTGCAGTGATGACACCTCAGTCACAACCTTTACCTTGGATCTGAGGAGAGGACAATTCTACAACTTCCTCACCCTGGAGCCTCCGACCGACATGGTGGACTTGCTGACGACGGAGTGTGATCGAAAGCTGAGTAGTTCAACAGGTTCCAAAAGAGGTCGCTCCATGAGAGGTGGACCCAGCCCACCTATGAAGACCAACAATTATAACACGCTCATGTTAACAGCCTGATCCCGTCGCTGCCTTTCACGGATAAGGACCTCCAGGGCTTCCACTCTCTTCATAATGACACCCTGGTTATCTCAGTCCTAATAGCAAAGTGGGAAGTGAAGAGATCCTTAGTAAACACCGGGAGCTCTTTGAATGTTCTATTCCTCAACGCATTCCGCAACATATAGCTAAAAGAAAAGAACTTGATGCCCACTAGTCACCCCATGATTGGTTTTAGCGGGGAGAAGTGTTTTCCTGTCGGGAAGTTTTGGCTTAAAGTGGTGGCAGGAGAGCCACAACTGCAGAAAGTCTTGTTCAAGAAGTTCATGATGGTTGATGCCCCGTCCACCTACAACATCATCTTGGGAAGGCCTAATTTGGCTCCACTAGATGGAGGTGATGGTTTCCACTTTGCATCCATACATCAAGTACCCTGCCAATCAAGCAGTAGGGACCATCCGATGAGATTAGCCATTAGCAAGAGACTACCACTATGCAGCACTGAAGCAGTTTGATAGCTAACAATCACAGTCTGAGCCCGCAACTCAGACATCTCAGAGCCCGGGACCATAAAAGAAAGAAGGGCCTCCTTACTTGGACGATGAGACGCCAGTCAGTCTGAGGAGAAGACCTAATGTCAGCCAACCCGAGGAGGAATTGGTCGCGCTTTACCTTGATAGCCCCAACAACAACAGTCATCTAGATAGGTTCTCGCCTGAGCAAAGAATTAGCGGAACAGCTGATAAAATTGTTGCAGCAGAATTAGGATATCTTCGCCTGGACAATGCGAGACATGGAGGGATTGACCCTTCCGTAATCACACATCGACTGGAAGTTGACCTTGCGCAGAAAACAATAAGGCAGAAAAAAGACCTATGGCCCCCAGAAGAAACCAGATCATAAACGAAAAGGTATAAAGGTTACTCAACGCTGACATGATTAAGGAAGCACAATACCCAGACTTGTTAGTGAATATTGTCCAGTAAAAAATAAGAATGAGAAGTGGAGAGTCTGTGTGGATTACACAGACTTGAACAAGGTCTGTCCGAAAGACAGCTTTCCCTCCTTGTCATTGATCAAATCGTGTACGCCACATCCAGACACAACCTTCTGAGCTTCATAGACGCCTATTCCGGATATAACCAAATACAGATGCACCCTCCAGACTAAGATAATACCTCTTTCATGACAAAAAGGGCGATATACTGCTATCAGGTGATGTCGTTCAGCCTAAAGAACGTGGGAGCAATGTATCAAGACTGGTGAACCAGATGTTCAAGGAGCAAATTGGCAAGACCATGGAGGTCTATATAGACGACATGTTGGTCAAATCCTTTGCAGTCCAGATCGCATCACCGACCTTGTCGAAGCATTCAATCAGCTCTGCAAGTAACGGATGAAGCTCAATCCACAAAACTGCACCATTGGGGTTGAGTCAAGTAAATTATTGTGTTACATAGTGAACCAAAGAAGGATAGAAGCCGATTTGGAACAGATTCAGGCTCTTCTCGATATGAAGTCTTACCACCGTTAAGGAAGTTCAGAGCCTGACTAGGAAGGTGGCAACACTCAACAGGTTTATTTCCAAATAATCCGACAAATGCCTCCCTTTTTTCAAAATTCTAGGAGGACGCAAAAGGTTCAAATGGGATGAAGAGTGCGAACAAGCTTTCCAAATCTTGAAAACATACATAGGAAGTACATAATTACTTTTGAAACCGACACCAGGAGAGACGTTTTACTTGTATCTATCTGTCTCAAAGCATGTTGTCAGCTCAGCCCTGGTACGAAATGATAAAGGAGTATAGAGACCAGTATATTACGCCGGAAAAACCTTTGTGGAAGCGCAAGCAACTATCCAAACCTAGAAAAGTTAGCTTTGGCGTTGGTATTCTTTTCTAGGAAGCTACGACCCTATTTCCAAGCCCACTCTATAACGGTCTTGACCAAACATCCACTCCGCATAGTACTACACAAGCCGGAATTATCAGGCAGAATGGTTAAATGGTCAATTGAACTAGGTCAATTTGATATCAACTACGCCCCAAGAACAACCATCAAAGCTCAAGCATTGGCGAACTTCATCGCCGAACTTACTGGTGGTGTGGAGAACAAGAGTTAGACGACAAGGAATAGAAGTTAGATGACCGAGGGTGGATCCTACACTGTGACAGGTCATCCACAATCAATGGAAGCGGAGCTAGAATCACTCTCCGCTTCCTAGGCGGGGTGACTCTAGAAAAATCTGTCAGGTTCGGCTTTCCCATTTCAAACAATGAAGAAGAATACGAGGCCATCTTGTTCGGCTTAGAGCTTGCCAAGGGGATCAAAATAGATGAACTGACCGCGTACAGCGACTCCCGCCTGGTAGTCAACCAGGTCAAAGGGGAGTTCAACAACAAAGATCGTAGAATGGTGGCTTACAACGAAAAAAGTGATCAACACCATGAGCGGATTCAAAAGGTTAGAGCTCCGACAGTACCCCCAAGATGACAAAAAAAGGGTTGACACACTAGCCAAAAAGGCCTCAAATACGGCTGAAATTTCGGACGCGTGCTCATCAAATTTCAAGAAAAATCGAGTCTAGAAAAAGAAAATCCCAATGATGCATGCGCAACTGACATAGAGACAAGTGGGATGAATCCCATCATTGAGTACGTCAAAAACAGAGTCCTTCCAGCTGAGAAGGCAGAAGCCAGAAAGATAAAAAAAAAATATAGCAGCACGGTATGCTCTCTTGAATGACAAGTTATATAGAAGGTCAACCACGAGACCCTTACTCAGATGCCTGACCCTCTCAGAGGCTAACTATGTTCTTAGAGAAATTCATGAAGGCATCTGTAGGAACCACCTAGGTGGGAGAACTCTGGCACACAAAACCCTAACCTTAGGGTACTATTGTCCGAAGATGCAGCAAGACACCAAGGACATAGTCTGAAAATGAGACAAGTGTTAGTGGTTTGCGCCATGCGTGCACATGCCCGCTCAACCCTTGACTGCAATGACTAGTCCATGGAATTTTTCTCGTAGTTGTAAATTACTTCACCAAATGGGTTGAAGTAGAGCCCTTGTCCAAGATAGGCTAAGATCAAATTGAGAATTTCATATGGGCGTCCATCGTCTGCAGATTTGACATTCTAAGGACACTAGTCAGTGACAATGGAACTCAATTCAAAGGCAGAAAGGTTAAAAAAACTATGCGAAAATCTTGGCATTAGCCACCGCTTCTCCTTGTCATGGCACCCCCATGCCAATGGTCAGGCAGAAGTTAACAACATGACGATCTTGGAAGCGCTCAAAGGGTCAGTGGGTTTTGGAGTTACCAAGAATCCTCTGGGCATATCAGACCATCAAAATAACCCTGACTGAGGAAACACCTTTTGCCCTAGCTTACGGGTCTGGAGCAATGATCCCAGTTGAGCTAGCAATGCCAACATTCAGAACGGGAGAGTTCAAGTCGGAAGAGAATGATGAAGCTTTGTGCGTCGAATTAGACCTTCTCGAGGAAAGGAGAGATGAGGCTTCCGCAAAGATAGTCGCCCACCAACAGAGAATGGTTCAGTACTAATATAATAAAGTCAAGTCACGGGAGTTCAAAGTGAGAGACTGGGTGTTTAAAAAACTCAGCAAAACACTAAGAACCAGACACATGCAAGCTAAATCCGAACTGGGAAGGGCCTTACAAAATGACCAAGGTCAACAGGTCAGGAACATATTGGTTAGAAGACATGAACGATAAAAGCCTTAAGCAGCCATGGAATGTAGAACATCTATAGAAATATTATCAATAAAAGGTATTTGCTTTTTCTAAAGTTCCATTGTTGTACATCTAGCTGGGTACCCAAACAATCTATTACAATTTGATTTAAGCATCAGACCTGCAGATCTGATCTCCAAGTCGAACCACTAAATAAGTCAGGACACCCAAGTCAGACTTACAAATCGAAGGCCATTTAAGCCAAACATGACCAAAGTTTAGACAGTTAAGAATGATGACGATAACTTCTGCTCCGCTCTAAGACCCGGTCCGCCAAGGGCGGGTAAATATAGCTTAGAAAGTGGGAATCTAGTCAGAGCTCATGGAGCTTGATCACGATGGCTTGACAGGGATCAATTTCCTACCATAGACAAGGATGGCCAAACTTGACCAAAGTTTAGTCAGCTCGTGAAGACAGATGACGACAACTTATGGTCCACTCTTAGACATAGTCCGCAAAAAAGGGATAAAGATGACTTAGAAAGTGGGAGTCTAGTTAGAGGTCATGGAGCCTAATCATGATGGCTTGCCAGGGATCATTGTCCTACCATAGACAATGGTAGCCACACTTGACCAAAGTTTAGTCAGCTCGTGAAGACTGGCGACAACAACTTCAGATCCGCTCTAAAACCTACTCTGCCAAGAGCGGGTGAAGATGGCTTAGAAAGTGGGAGTCTAGTCAAAGCTCATAGAACCTGATCATGATGGCTTTCCAGGGATCACTGTCTTACCAAAGACAATGATGACTAAACTTGACCAATGTTTAGTCAGCTCATGAAGACTGATGACGACAACTTTTGGTCCGCTCTAAGACCTAGTCCACCAAGAACGAATAAAGGTGGCTTAGAAAGTGGGAGTCTAGTCAAAGCGCATGGAGCTTGATCACGATGGTTTGCCAGGGATCATTGTCCTACCATAAACAATGGTGGTCGCACTTGACCAAAGTTTAATCAACTCTATAGACTGGCGACGTCAACTACTGGTCCGCCAAGAGCGGATGAAAATGGCTTAGAAAGTGGAGTCTAGTAAGAGCTTATGGAGATTGATCACGATGGCTTGCAAGGGATCATTGTCCTACCATTGCAAATGGTGGTCGAACTTGACCAAAGTTTAGTCAGCTTGTGAAGACTGATGACGACAACTTCTGGTTTGCTCGAACTCCTAGTTCGCCAAGAGCAAATGAAAATGGCTTAAAAAGGGGGAGTCTAGTCAGAGCTCAGGGAGCCTGATCACAATGGTTTGCCAGGGATCATTGTCCGACCATAAACAATGGTTGTCGAACTTGACCAAAGTTTAGTCGATAAGATTGATGAAGACAACTTGTGGTCCAACCTAAAGTCTAGTTCGCCAAAAGTGGATAAGATAGTCTAAGGAATCATAAATGTGTTAACTTTCAAACCTTCTATGAAAATTACATATCTAAGGACCACTGCAACATGGCAATATAGAGAAGACTTAGCAGCTAAATTTTAGAAAGTACAAGTACGAATACTTAACAAACTTTCTTCCGTTCATAACTTAAAGATTACAGATGTTGGGGAGGATCTGCTCTAGTGGCCGAAAGGCCAATTACATCAGAAGAGGTTACAAAGGATTGGTCAACACCGTCAGGAGTCTGTCCCAAATTGCTAGTTGAGGGCGCTTGGTCAGAAGCTTCTTCCTCGACAATCTTTGCATAAACAACTTTTTTGTAGTAAGCGAAGTCAAGGTGAGGGTGTTCGTCTGCGATCAGCTTTAGCAGCTCCAGCCTACCCTTGACAACCTTAGCGAAATCCAAAATTGCTTGACCTTCATGCAACTTTTGTTCACGAGCTTTAGACTTCGCCTGACTCTTTTTCGCCTTCTCCAGCCTGTCCGCTAGCGCAACTACCTTTGATAGCTCCTCTGTCAGTTGCTGCTTCAACGGGTTGAGCTCATCCAGTGCAGAAGCGACTTGATCCTCTACTCCGCGGACACGACGAAGGTCGTCGGCAACTCCAGATTCAAGCTTCTGGGGTAAGGCATTCCATTCAGACTCAGCTTGCTCCCTTTCAGCAGCTTGAGCCGCTGATTAGCCTGTGTTTTATATGCCACCTCTTGCACACGCCTCAACTCCTCCTGAGTGTGCCCCAGCTCCGCTTCAGCGGACACCGAGCTAGCCTTGGAAGAGTCTTGCTCGGTTCTTGAGGCTTCTAGCTTGGCTTCAAAATCAACCTGCAAACAGGACTCAGAATTGCCCCAACACTAGACTCCGTCAACTACTTATTTAAGGACTCAATTTGGTAAAGTGCGTCAGAGTATGAATTCTGCAAGTTAGCAAAAGTCTTCTCTATGGTGTACACTCTATCACGCGATGTCTTCACTTCGGTCCTAGCCATGCAACTTAATTCATTAAAGCCATCCCTTGCATGGCTGCATGGCTGGGACCGAACCAGGAAAATCGATTCGGGCAGTAGGATGCAACTCACTCTGATCCAAAAAAAATCGTTCCACCCTTGGAAGTTAGCACAGTGCTAGGGGTCCTCTTCGAGGACTTTTGTTTCCTAGCCAAAGCCATCTTAGCTTGGGACTCAGACCAATGCCCTGCAACAGGGTCTATGGGCGCGAGAGAGGGAGGAGAACCACTCCATGGAGCGACGACTTCAGCAAAATGAGGAAAAGGAACCACAACAACTTCAGTGGTGGGATCAGTATCCAAGGACTATACAAATTGAAGAGCTTCGATATCACCAGTGCCCATTGGCTCCGACGACCCCCCCCCCCCCCCTCTCAGTCAGTATCAGGGGTAGGAAATTCAAGCAAAACACCCTACTCTTCCAGAACCATCTCCTTGGCGGACTGAGTCTGCCCTTGCTCCGCAACAGTCACATCTTTTTCCAGCGCGGCCTGCGGTTGAGAATGAGTGGTCTTAGAATTAGCCTACTTCCTCTTGGGCTAAGAAATAGGTGGCAGAGCTGCCTCCAACTCAGCATGCCTTGTTGGATTAGGCATTGTCAGTATTTTTTTTCCTTGAAGGATGATCGTTGGCTTCCTTAGTCGACGTTCTCAACAGAGTGGGAGCTTCATGAAAAAATCTCAAATAGCCCATTTCGCACGATGTAGCTCGGATGTATAACCACTTCAATGGGCATAAAAGTCAAATCATTGAACTTTTTCATTATCGACTCCTCAGAGAGGACTGGAGCTGAAAACTTCTCTGCAGAAAAATAAGCAACAATTCAATGCAACATCCATAGTGATCAGACAAGGAAAAAAAAGAGGAACATTATGCTTACTGCTATACAATCTGAAACCTCTGACAAGGGGACGATCCTCCAACTTAAAATATGGAGTCCAAAGAAGCCAAAAAACAATATTTCTGCCAGGACTTGAAATTGTCCAACAGTGAACCCAAACAAACTAGCGTGCTCAGTTGGCAAGCCCCGTGAGCGTTCAAATGGGAGGAAGTCAGCAAATGGATCACCTTCGAAGTCACTCGAAGGTCAGTGTCCTTCGTCCTAATAAGAGCGACGATTAAGGTTCTGAACTCATTCGACACCATCTGAGCAAGCAAAATACAAAGACACGCCAGAAAGCGCCTAATATCTTCTAGGACCAGAAACAGATTCCTGATTAAAACATGCCCTTATATAAGGCGATGAATCCCTTCAGAGGCCTCAGTGAAGTTTGATCAAAACCCAATGGGACAAGTTCTAGGTCCTCAGGAATCTGGTATTGATCCAGGAAACTAACCATACCAGGTTCATCGACCAACCTGTCCCAAAAAACTCATAGTAAGCTAGGGACAACGTCTGGTCAGGATTAAGTTCGCTTATATCTGCCATCAAATAAAGTACGAACTTTCGATTACACTTGCGAAAATAGAAGCAAGAATGCAGAAGAAAAAAAAATAGAAAGAGTTTCAGAAAACTTGCAAAAGTAAACACACTTAACTCTACAAAGAAGAAAGCTTAAATAGAAGCGAGGATTCAAGCCTTTTTCGAGTAGTAACGTACTCAATTAATGATGTGCGCCGCTCGAGAAAACATTTCAGACTCAATCATCACGATTGTACAGTTCCCTCGTAAAATGACTTGGTGGACCGGTAGGCTGGCCTACAAACGGGGGGGAGCATCTGATGATACATCAAACTGTCCAGTAATCTGCACCGTACACATGTCATGATGATCTCATCAACAAAGTAAAGCAGGCCTAGATAAGCGCCCAATCTGGCAAGCTCGGATAACACAAAGCCTATTGAGGCAGGTTCCAGGAGGTTGGACCCAATCAGTAGTGCCCTATTAAGCCCATAAGTCATACGGTTAAGCTTAGTACCCATAATACCTAATAAGGCAAGTATCTAGGGATTTGACCTAAGATAGGCAAGCAAACAACACATTGACTCCTACTAAAAAACAAATACCAGAGTATAAATCGTGCATGAAAACTCTCCTGCATGGACGACTCTCAACAAGGAAATGATCTCGAAACAAATATCTTTCCCTAAACTACGCCACCAAAAGCATAGCCAAACAAGGACTATCGCATGATAAATAGGACACGAGGTTGAGGAACAAAGGTGCGCTACAGAACTTAATTACAAGCATTACACCTTTACCAAGCCTTGTCTGACTTAAGCATCGGTGTGCCATCAGCCGCCACAACGGCAGTCTTTGGCTCACTGCGTTCCTTGTGCGGGTCAAGGTCGAGGAAAATGAAAACTAACACCATCAGTATCAATTCAACTTTCAGAGACAATATATCCTTTGATGGCCATTTCAAATGGTTTACTGGCTTTTCCCACTTGGAAACAGAAAAATTATGGAAGGTCTTGGGGTTGAAGTGTTTGTTCCTCTGAACCATTGCATGCAAAAACATCAGACTTCCAGTCATACATGCTTTAAAGGAGTTTCCTCGGGGAATTCGAATCATTTGCAGTGTAGAAATCAGGTATTCACTGGGGCAAAACAAAGTTCCTGAGGGTGTGAAATTATCAATACATATAGCTGGGTGTAGGTGATCTCAATCCTAAATCATTTATGAGGTCTCAATCATCAATCATCAATCATCAATCATTTTGAGGGCCAGACCAAGGGGATTCTGTTTAGAAAACTGAGAACTTTAACATGCTCATTGTTCCTCCCCTGTATAGGAAATTTTAAGGAAACCAAATTGTTTGGCTTTCCTCAGACAAGTTTCCACCAATTGATTGGAATAATATTAAAAAAGAATCCTAATTTTTTTTTTTTTCCTTCTTACATTAATTAGGGAGAATAGGAAGAAAGAAAGCAAAAGTAAGAAGAAAACATCAATAAAAAATCCCCCATAGGACCTTTGTTACTTCTAATACCTCTGTTGTCAACTACTCAGAATCTGAAGGAAGATTTGAACCAAGAGGGGATTCATCCCTCAAAAGGTTCTCAAAACCAGGCTTCAACTCATTTTTACAAAAGTGTTCATACTCCTTACTATCCCCTCCTTTCTTCTTCACCTCCACCACTCTCAATGTTGGCGTCAACTCGAATATCTCAGCTGCTATAGACAATGGACCTTTCGCCCCTTCTTTTGACCCCTCCAAACTCATTTTATAATCCTTCTTCCGAACACTAAAACTTACTACTTTTGCAATCTCCTCCAATTTGGATATTATTTTTGTTACCGGAGCCCCAGAAACAAATCTGGATTCCTCCGCTCTTCCTTTGAAGAAACCGGAAAGATCCAATGCTGATGAAAATGAGATGACATCGAATGCATTCAAGCTCGCTGGTCTAGGGAGACTCACCGACCGTCTCTGAAAATCACTCTCGGATTTTGACTCAGAAACATAGGCTTCAGATAGATAATCTTCTACATTGTCATTGTTGCTGCTGCTGTTTTCGTTATCATCCATGCTGCGCAATTGATCATCTTCAATATAAAATTTAATGTGTTTGAATCCTTTCATGAACCATTTATTCTCCATGATCTCAGGAATTGTAATTCGAGTAGCCGGATTCGTATCCAAAAGACGAGCAAGGAGACGACTGAGCTGAGTAGAGAACCAAATAGGACACCGATATTCGCCTCTGTAGATCTTCTTATACATCAACATAACATTCGAATCATGGAACGGAAGGTAACCAGCCATGAGAACAAACAAAATGACCCCACAAGACCAAATATCAACCTTGGCAGCATCATACCCCTTTCGAACAAGAACCTCAGGTGAAACATAAGCCGGAGTCCCGCAAAATGTATGAAATAATCCGTCTTGCCTGATTTGATCCGAAACACAACACAACCCAAAATCCGAAACTTTCAAATCCCCATTCTCATCCAATAAAAGATTCTCAGGCTTCAGATCTCTATGATAAACTCCCCTAACATGACAAAACCCAACAGCAGATATCAATTGTTGAAAATACTTCTTCGCTACTTCCTCCTTCAACCGTCCTTTCGAGACTTTATTAAACAACTCTCCTCCCTTAACATACTCCATAACGAAATAGATCTTGGCTTTCGTCGCCATCACTTCGAAGAGACGAACGATGTTCGGATGCCGCACACGTCGAAGAATCCAAATCTCCCGCTTTATCTGAGCCATCAAACCTACTTTGATAATCTTTTCTTTGTCAATTACCTTGATCGCTACGCTCTCGCCAGTCTGAACGTTTGTGGCTTGGTAAACCTTTGCGAATGTCCCATGGCCGAGTAGCTTGCCGACCTCGAACCGGCCAAACAAGAGCGATTGTTCACCCTTCTTCTTCATCTTCTTCCCTGCCATTTCCATCGCCATCACCATCGCCGTGGTGGCCATGGCAAGACAGATAGACGGACGGACGGGAGATTAAGAGAAAACTCTCAAACCCTAATCTGTCGTCCGTCGCCTCTGTATTTCCGCCATGGAAACCCTGAGAGATTGCAAGTCAGAGGGTTTAAAACGGGAGACCAGATAGATAACGGCGGCATTGACGGAAGAGTTGACGGATCCGTTTTTTAATTTGATTTAGGGGTTTTCTGTTAGTTAAGGGGGGCTGGGCTGATGATGAGACGGGCGGCTGACAGCGAGTACCAGCCAAGGTTTTGGGTTTCGATACGTTACCTGTATTTGCGTGTTAGTGGGTGTGTGTATTCTTCTCGTAGGCAACGTATTCACCACCGTCTTAGTAAAAACGCTGTCTATATATATATATATATATATATATTTTTTAAGGCAGCGACTATCTCACACCACTAATTCATCTTTTTCACGTCATTTTATTCTCCTACACAACCTATTTTCTTTCTCACACTACTTACATAAATAAAAATCCAAAAAAATTTCCCCTTACCATTCAAATCGACAAACGATTCCTCCTTCCCCATTCAAATCTCTCGTCACACTCAAATTTCCTGCAAATATCTTATTCTCCCTTGAAAATCTCTCAAAATTAAAACCCTACCATATCAAAACCCTCAAACTCTCCAAAACGCAACAGCTCAAAAACGCCACCTTTCAAAGTGCAAAACACGTCTCTTTTGCGGCAAAACATAGTGTCTTCATTTTGTAAACTTTGGAAAAATACATTTGAGAAATATTTGTTTAGAAACTTTAAGTTTTGTAAATTCATGGTTCACAAGGTACCTCTATTACATGCACTAGACACCCATAATTCACATTGGATGCTTTCAAATTTTGTTGATAATGTAATGGATTAGTTTAGTTCCGAAAATAATGCGACATCATACCAAAATAATGTCTGAAAATATTGTGACAAAGTATAGGTTCAATGCGACAATGCGAATAAGGTCATAAAAGAAAGATTAAGAACATTTTTTTATCAGTAAACTCAGTTTCAGCAAAAATGTGCAGACTTTTTGTCTGTTTGCATGGAACAATGCGAGCTATTTGACAAAGCCTGCAGAGTTTCAGGTAGACTTATTCAAATACTCCGCAGAGTTCCAGGCAAACATAAGTTTTTTTTTTTAATTTCCTGTTCGCAGAGAGCAATGCGGGTTCCAAATTTCCCGCAAGGTTCTGTTTGCAGTGTACAATGCGGGATAGTTGCAAAATCTCACAGAGTTCCGGGTGAACATGGATGTTCAGCAAATTTTTTTCAGACAGATTTGCGCAACTTTAGTAAAATGGCCATAATTTGTTCATTTCAAAACATTTTCAAGTGATTCAAGTTGTGTTTATTAGATAAATCAGAGTACTACAATTTTTGTATTTGATCAACTTGAGAATCATTCTCGATCGAGTACATAAGTTGGCCAAAAGTAAGGAACATTATCCCATTTTTATTGCGAGACAAATTTGCGCAACTTTAGTAAAATGACCATAACTTCTTCATTTTAAAGCATTTTCAAGTGATTCAAGTTGTGTTTATTAGATAACTCATAGTATTACAATATTTGTTTGATCAACTTGATAATCGGTCTATATCGAGCACATATGTTGGCCGAAAGTCAAAAATACTATTCCATTTTTATTGCGAGATTGATTTGCGTGACTTTAGTAAAATGACCATAACTTGCTCATTTCAAAACATTTTCAAGTTATTCAAGTTGTGTTTATTAGATAACTCAAAGTAATACAATATTTTTGTTTGGATGAGATTGAGAATCGATCTTGATCGAGCATATAAGTTGGCCGAAATTAAGGGACACTATCCCGTTTTCATTGCAAGACAGATTTGCGTGACTTTAGTAAAATGATCATAACTTGCTAATTTAAAAACATTTTCAAGTGATTCAAGTTGTATTTATTAGATAACTCATAGTGCTACAACTTTTGTGTTTTGATGAGCTTGAGAATCGATAAATTGGTCGAATGTTAACTTGTTTTGCAATTTTTTCATTTTGAGTTTGGGTTTCTCTGTTAAGTTATGCACATTTATTGGTGGTGTGAAAAAGTAAAAAAAAAAACTCAATGGTGGTGTGGAGTAGTCGTTGCCTTTTTTAAAGCACATCATGACTAAGAGGGTATTTGGTTTCGCTTATGAATAGAGTCAGAAGTGGGACACTTAAACAAGGGTGTTTGTAGTTCTGATCAGAAGTTGAACTTCTGATTGGAGTAAGCAGCAAAGAGGTGATGATCACTTAGCACTGAGTGCTGAATAAAAAAATTATTCAAAATAGTAACTTTAAAATAATTTTGTAATGACAATTGTTGCCCCATCTTCTAATAAACAAGTATGGTTAAATTTTCACTTCACGCCTTCATTATCTTCACCAAGCATTGTCGTTCTACCTACCTTCACAAATAATCTTCAACAATAAGAAACTTATCTCATTTTTCTCATTCATCTTTGTTTTATTTCTTTGTATTTTTCAAGTTTTTTTTTCATCTCTGCAACACTCTCTTTTTGTATTCTTCAAGTTTTTTTTTATATTTGTATTTTCAATATTCTTGTAATGAAAGATAATGTAACATTCCCTAGGATTTCGGTAAATATTTGGTATGATTTTAAACACAATATTTATTTAGGTTAGTGGGGCAAAATTGTCAAACACATGTTAGACTGCCAAGGACCACCTTTTTGGTAGGCGAAGGCATTCTAATGCTTAAGTCAGCAACTTTGTTTAAAGAGGGAAGTAAATCTGGACAAAACTCAATTAAAGTTGCATACTTTGTCAAATGTTCGTTTTACCTTTAATAATGGTCGCGGTTAATTCTCTGCATGACTTAAGGATGTGAGACACAACGGAAGGAGATGTTTCTCGTAATAGTCCCTTCCTTGATGGAAATGCGTCCGTGGAGGCGTAACTCCCTCCACAACTCTTTTTGGTTCACATTCTTCTTCTTTATGAGAGAACTCGTTTTGGGCCTGTATTTGGGCCTGGATTCGGGCTTTGATTATATCTTCTTATAGTGGGCCTTGTCTATGCCTCTATAGTTGGCTTTATTCTTCTTAGGTTTTACGAGCTGGCCCAGTAGATGGGACGTTGTATCCTCGCGATGGATTTTTTCTGCCATGTGTATGGTCATGATGATCGATCTATTTGATGTATCATTAGCTATTCCCCCCTTTGTTAGTGGGTACATTTATGTATCCACTAACTTCGTGGCGGTTAGTATCCCAATTGTATTTTTGCATTAAACTTAATGTTGTTAACAATTTTTGGTCAGTCGATTTTCTCGATCACTTCTTTATTTGTTCATTTTTGTGCACATTTTTTAAGAATTTTGGCGCTCCATTATATCCCGCCAATCGCCCCACGAGCAGTCTTTTCGTTGCTCGGTTGTATAAAGGAAACCGTGACAATTTTGTTTCCTTCTTTACACCATCTTCGATATTAGGGTTGTTTTTTCTTTCTATCACCTTCTTTCATCCTTTTCTTGCTTATTCGCGATGTTTGCTGGTGACTTACTAGACGGTGAGCAGCTTGGTACCTGTGAACCTCATTTTTCCCTCAATAAGGTCTATTAGGCGACCTTGGATAGCGTTTGATCCAACTACTGTTTACCTTCCGACCTTAAGATCATTCTACCTCGTGAGAATGACAGTCCTTGTCGCCCGAGGAAGGGGCATATTGCATTTTTTAAGCGTATGATTTTCTCCAATTTTTTATTTCCAGCTCCAGAGTTATTCTAGTCTTATTTAGATCTTCTAGGTATTCCTCTTGCTTAGATGGGCCCGAACGATTGGAGGGTTATGGTTTTCCTGCTTAGATCAGTCTTGTTTTCTTCGTTCTCCCGCGTGTTTTGGCAACCTTAACGATGACATCAGGGGTTGGTCGCGGGATTGGTTTTACACTTCTGTCCATTCTGACTACTTCAATTTGCGAGGTCGGCAGATAGTGAGGTCTTTCCGGGTTCCCAACAAGCGGAGGAATTTGCAATTGACTGCTGAAGAACAGATTATCAATGAGCATTTTTTGCAGCTTCTTGTAGTTCCTTTGGACACCTATCTTACTGGTGACATGGTGGAGCATAGCAGACCAGAAGTTTATTATATGTATCCGACTTGCATCCTGATTCTTTTTGGCTTTATATGTTGATTGTTTTGCATGGCTTCATTTCAAAGCTTTTATCCTTCGCAGGATGATGATTCCAAATTTGTAATTTTATTGATTTTTCCTTTGGGATGTTCCGACAATTCCTAACAGTCATTTTTCTAGAGCAGTTACGCTACATTGGGGAGCGATTTTCTTTTTCTTTTGATCATTGCTTGGCTAATGTCTATCCTCGTGCTGGGGGTTCACGCCTTTGTTGCTCTTTCTCATTTAATTCATGACCTCCTTCGCTTGACCTGCTATTGCTCCTTTATTGGCATCACTTGCTGAGGCTTGATGGGGTTCGTCGTAGTTAATTCTTTCTTTAGTAACTTGGATTGAGTTTGCATCCATTGATAAAGGCCTAGAGTCGATCGGTGAAAGCGTCTTCAAGGCGTTTATCATCATTGTGTTGGGGATCTGTAGTGTGTGTCATTTGTTCTGACAAGTTATTGATCGTCTATCGAATTTTGGTGAACTTCATCACTATGGATCTTATTTTTAGAAAGGAAACTCGTCGTTCCCCACGGACAATACCAAATTGATGCATCAAAAAATGACCTCCTATGAGTTTGACCTGCAAAACAAATGTTAGACTGCCAACGGCAACATTTTTGGTGATCGAAGGCACCCCGATGCTTAAGTTAGCAACTCTATTTGAAGAAGTAAGTAAATCTGGACAAAACTCAGTTAAAGGTGCATACCTGTGTCGAATGTTTCTTTCATCTTTTATAATGGTCGCGGTTAATTCTCTGCGTGACTTAAGCATATGAAGCACAACAGAAGGAGACGTTTCTCGTAATAGTCCCCTCCTTGATGGAGATGCATCCATGAAGGCATAACTCCCTCCATGACTTTTTTGGGTGCAACGTTCTTTTTCTTTATGAGAGAATTTGTGTCGGGCCTGGATTCTGCCTTTGATTCATTTGGGCCTAGATTCGGCTTTGATTATATCATCTTATAGTGGGCCTTGTCTTGGCTTCTGTGGTTGTTTTATTCTTCTTGGGTTTTACGAGCAGGCCCAGTAGATGGGACGTTGTATCCTCGCGATGGACATTCTCTGCCATGTGTATGGCTGTGATGACCAGTCTATTTTGATGTATCATCAGTTCCCATTCAGCACCTAAAAACACACACATTTTAATTTTACATCTTCTAATCAGCAGCCTATTCAGAAGCAAAACAAACGGTTCATTCAAAAGCTCCTTCAGAACTTCTAACTCTAGTTAGAACTTAGCTTCTAAGCACTTCAAAAAAACAAACGCCACCTAAGCTAGGTACGTAGGCCTCTAAATTTACTTATACCAATGGTGGAAGCGCAGTACCTGTGCTTAAATAGAGGATACAGGGAGGACGATGCTGGAGAGAGTCAATCGGGGTGGTGTGGCGTGGCTGAGATCTACTGGTTGTGATCATTGATTGAGAGAGTGATCGAGAGGGCTGCAATTGATTATGGGAAAATATGGGAGGCAGGTTGACGGTGACGAAATAGAAAAAGGAAAGCTGGAGGGTAGTTGCAAAACAGTGAGAGAGAGGAAGGCAGGGGAGGAGGAAGAATGGGGCGGTGGCGGTGGAGAAGAAAAGGAAAACGGGGAGGGAGAAGGGGAGGAAAGATTACAAATAGGGAGGAAAGGACGGGATATGTCGGAAATTCTCTTATATGGGCGAGGGCGTTTTTGAGATTTCGAAACGGACACACGGATGTTCAAAATCCACTTTTGAATTTTTGTTATAATAGTAAATTTCCAAATAATTCTAAAAATAGGGTTGTTAGAGCCAAGGAATGTGATTTCTCAAAATATGTCAAAATTTCACTGAATATTTCTTATTTTGAAGTTACCAAAATCTCTTTCGAAATCCGAAATATGTCAAAATTTTCCAGAAAAAAGAAATAAATATTTTAATCTTTACATATTTAACATGTTATAATGTTATTTTAGTATCAAAAGTTTGTTATGTGATCGATTCTTATGTAGTATTTAGTTTGTATGACACTAAGAGTCATGTGAGACTTTTTATGTAGTATTTAAGAGATTAAAATGCATAGTTTATATTGTTAAATTTGAAATCACGATCGAAATTTTTACGTTTTTCTACACAAAACGAAATATTTCTTAAAATCAGTGGTCTGAAAATTAACTCTAAAAATGAAATCACAATCCTTGGTTAGTGCCACCCGACTTCACCTAAAGTACCCAAAAAAAAATAGTGGTATTACCAAGACTCAGAGTCGGTATCTGTTTTTTTGTCTTGACCATCAAGTGCAACATATCCTCTCCACGTAAGAAACCCCAACTTTTATAATACCTAAATTTTGTAGTGAGTGGCCCAGCCACAGTAGGAAGCACATCCCAACCCATCCCTACCCCTTACTCTTTTTTACTCTAGAGGAGGTCACGGTCCAGTTCGATCCTGTAACATTCCCACTATTTCAAATCGGGATAATTTGGTTATGGGGCGGGGATTTTTTTTAATTGGTTCGACACCAATTTCAACCCCAATTCATGTAACTTATGCATATATTTGTAATTAATTCAAATTTCAACACTTAATATAAATTCTTGTAATATACAACAAACAAATTAAATAAATATTTTCCCTCACTGCCTGGTTATGTTTGCAAGTTGGAGAAAGCATTGAATGGTCTTAATCAGGCATCACGCGCTTGGTATGATAAGTTTGATAGCTTTCTGTTAGGGCTTTCTTATGAACCATAGTGATTTGATTCCTCGTTATTTATTCAAACTAACAGTTTGTGAACTACAATTCTTGCGGTTTATGTGGATGATATTATTATAACTGGCAGTGAAACCTCTTATATCTCCACTCTAATCACTTAATTCAGTGCTCAGTTTGCTATAAAAAACCTCTGGAACTTTCACTATTGTTTTTGGCATTGAGGTACTCAAGACAATAATGATTGTGGACTATTTTTAACACAACAAAAATATGCGTTGGATCTCTTCCAAGCCTAACATAGCAAAAATCAAAACAACGTCTAACAAAGATATGAAAAAAAAGAAGAAAAAAGAAAAAACTTTTATGTAGTAATAAATTTAACAATAAAACAAGTATTTCATTTATTATTCGGTATTGTTCAGTTTTTTTTTTCAAGAATTCAAAACTTGGATTCGGAATCATACGGAATTGGATCCATTCAGGTCAGTTCCAAGACCAAAATAGCAAACAACTTTTGGTTCAATTTGGGACCAGGACGGTATGGCACAGTCCAGGTTCGGTGTTGGTTTTCTAGTATGAAAAACTCACTTATCTACCCCTCTTTATTTCTTTGCCTAATTTATGCTTCCCACTACCAATACCTAGTGTTTAAGAATGCAAGGTACAATAGGCTAATACGACTAAGGCATGAATAATCTCTTTTCAAAAATTGAATTTATTTTGAAAAACAAGTGAAAATATTATGTTTTAAAGAGAACAACACAAGTTTATTGCAAAAATTGAAATATTATGTTGTAATTCTAATATTATGCTTTTCGAAAATCGAATTTATTTTACCTAAACTTGTTGAATACTTATGTTGTAATTCTAGGTGAATCAACAACACAAGTTTTGTTGAATTCACTTGAAAGATAACACTAAAGTGGAAAAAAAATTAATTGAAAAAATCCCAAATGAAAGTCCAAGGCATGCATTTTGATCATACAAACAATATAAACAATGTGAAGTAACACTACACCAAAAATACCCATCAGCAAGGGTTTGGAACCGTGGGGGTAACCAATTGTCACGGCTTAGAGCCGTGGGCAGTAGAGGTGTCGCTAAATCACCATTAACGACTACAAACCGTGGCAAACATATT
Source organism: Berberis vulgaris (assembly GCA_963556465.1). NCBI lineage: Eukaryota > Viridiplantae > Streptophyta > Magnoliopsida > Ranunculales > Berberidaceae > Berberis > Berberis vulgaris. Next base: position 58,734,412 of record OY747135.1, on the reverse strand, counting down.
AGCAACGGTTTTATGCTCGAGGACGGTTGATGATTTAGCCACGGTTCTAAATCGTTGCAAAAATGGTAGCCACGGTTTTAAGCCGTGGCCAGGACTAGCCACACCTTAAAACCGTTGCAAGATATGGCCACGGTTCTAAGCCGTTGCAATAGTTTTAGCCACGGTTTTAAGCCATGGCAAGTACTAGCCACGGTTATAAGCCGTGGCAAGTTATGGCCACGGTTCTAAGCCGTTGCAATAATGTTAGCCACGGTTTTAAGCCGTGGCAAGTACTGGTCACGGTATTAAGCTATGATAGAGTCTACCATAGCGTTTCAAAAACACTATGGTAGAGTATACATAGCAAATTTTTTTTTTTTTTGCTATCAAATGACTTTTTATTACATCTTATAGGTAAGTATAATTCAGCACGTGCATCAATTCTTGCATCAGGTAAGTAAAATTTAATATGACTTTTTATTAAATTTAAAAACAGCATTTACAACCTCTGATCAACAAATTCCAACAATTGCTTTCAAGCAATTCATTACAGCAGCAACATTTACAATTCATTACAACAGAAATTTAGATCATTCACAATTCATTACAGCACGTGCATCAATTCAGATCATTCACAACCTCTGATCAACAAATTCCAGCAATTGCTTTTTCAACAAATTCAATAATGCGCCCTTCTTCGTCAATTTTCATCAGACCAAATGCAATGGAACGTTGTTCATCCATTGGCAGCGCAGCAACAGTGATGTCAACATTTGTTTCTCTATAAGCTTGAATAAACTTCACATAGTCCATACGGTATAGATGATCTCCAGCAAGAACCAAAAACTCCATCACATTGTGCTCTTCAAAGAGCCATAAATACTGTCTTACAGCATCAGCTGTTCCCTATAAATCATTAAAAACATGAATAAGATGGGGCTTCAATCATGAAGGACGTTTCAGATTGAGATTGCGCTCATAATGAAAGTTTAATTGACTGAAGTAAGAAACTCATTATAAATTTATAATAAACAAACCCCAAGAGAGTGCTAGCCATAGACCACTGACGTTATTCTCAAAGAAAAAGTAAATTGTACGTACTTCATAGGAGCCTAACTGTGGAACAGAATGAACAGACTGAAAAGGAAAATGTAGTTGAAGCTCACAACAGCCAAGAGATTGACAGACTATACCAAAGCCTAAGGCATTGAACAGCTCCTGAAGTTCCATAGGAACATTTTTAATCTAGTATACCCCTAAATAGGGCAATAAGCACCCTTATTCTGAAAAAGGGTGTGTGTGTTGCTTTTCCTAGTATAGGGAAGTATACTACTGGACAGTCAGTAAACATATGCTATAAAAGATGACTTTTCTTGTAGTGATATATCTTTCCAATTTACTACTGGACAGTCAGTAAACATGCAAACCATCTTGCAGAATATAGCACTTGCATTCTGAATCGACAGGATAAATCTTATCAGCGAAGCCAGTTAAAGTTAGAATTTCCAAATAAAGCTCATATTGACAAAAATTGATTAGCAATGAACAACATGCCACGCACAAATACCAAAGGTATCAGTAAAAATAAAAGGTAAAATCATTTTTTTAGTAATAATACAAATGATGGAAACAACATATCCATTAAGATTAAAAGACCACTAAATATTGGGAAATAGTAGTATGTCACTTAAATCAAATTCTTGTGTGAATAAAAAACTTAAAAATGGATTTAGTGGTTGTCCAAATATATCATGGTAGAAAGGAAACAAATAGCACTAAGAGATTTTTGTACACTATCAGTAATATGACTATGTACTGTTAATTATAATCAAATATCTTTAGAACTACCTTCCTGTTTTGCCTGTAAGCCATTTGACCTGTCAACTCTTGTCCATTTTTAGTCACAAAAACCTGCCAATTAGATAAACATGTTAGAATAAAGAATAAGCTGACAATCAAGCGGCATGCATCAAGTAGCATAGCAAATACAAAGTATGCTTACGAAAAACTTTACAAAAGCTACAATAAAAAATTGGTAGTTTGGTACATAACTATACCCTATCCCTAATATACTCAAAACAATTATAAAGAACTCAGTCATTCTACAATACACATATAAAGGCCAGTGAATGCCTTGGCTTCCCCATACAGAAAACCAAAAACAAACTGACAAAATCCTCTTTCTACTCTAGGACCTCCAAATCACACCCTAGAATAGGGTGCCTATTAAGGTGTTTGGACCCTAATTGCTCCTGATTATAAAGCAAAATTCTACTCAAATATGAGGATTGAGCAAATTTTGCACATTGTGTGGCCAATCATGCTGCAGACTTGGCATTATTTTTGTTAATCAATCACAATCAGATGTATAAGTCATGCATTTTAGTTTCAAGCCAAAATGACAAAAACATCTATAGGTCCTGCTTAAATGTTCAGGTTCATTATAAAAATTTTGATCAGTAAAACAAGAATACTCTTGTATAATGTGGTTAAAGAATTCATAAGATAAATGAATATAAGTAATAATCAAAACTGGTTTCAACTGTGTATTTGAATTGCAATCCGATAAGAAGTGTCGAGTTTTCACTTACAATGCAATTGTTTCCTTGAATTTCAGCAACTATCCCCCATGTACCTCTGTCAATTGTTTCACTTACAAAATTTGCAGTCGAAAAGTCAAATAATTATGTTAAATGAAGAAATTATAACCGAGTACTTCAATAGATGATCTGCAGGAGTAAAGCATGTACCTGGTTGGTTGGTACAATACCCATTATCTTCCATATCTTTTGCAGACAGTAAGTAATATGAAATGGGAAATGTCAAAAAACTGAACACTCTTTTAATTTTTGAAAAACTTACTAGGCATTTTTCAAAACAATATCACCCTTATGAGCAAGTCTCCAAACACTGAGAGATTATAAGACTTGAGTACATAGCATGCTCAATAGTAAAGTTTCCATTGCTTAATCAAAGCATCAGGATATCATCTGGTCAAGGATTTCGGCAAGACAACCAATCACTCAGATTAATAAATCAGGCAAACTTCACTAAAAGGTTCAATTGAAGACACATGGCAGCTACTTGAATAGTCCAAAACTAAACTCATGTTCAATTGACATTTAAACTTTTCTTGTCCAAAAGTTAACTTTGTCCTTCTAATAGAAATCCAGGAATGCATATAAAAAACACTAGCAAGCATAAAAACTAACAATAACAACCAAGGGTAAGGGAGCTACTTTTCCAGGTTGAGAGAAAAAAAAAAGTAAACAATACCAGCAAAACTAAAGGTAACGACGAAGGGACAGGGTGTTGTTCCTCTTCCATGTGGCCCTTTGAGAAGGTTTGTTCTTGTGATGCAAGTGCCCCTTAATGGGGGGCCACAGGCAACCCGACTGTCATAGTTTAATGGGGGGCCACCATATCCACAACAAGCCATAATGGGCTGTTCAAATCCTGAAAACAATCGTCACAAAAATTAAAAAAATATTTCCTTAGACAAGGATAAGGTTAGATTACAAGCTTAATGTTCAAGTTTGTAAAACTAGCCACAAAGAAGAAGTAGCGTACCATATCTAGAATAATTTGAGATGATGTTGAGTTTTATTGTGAATATGTCAATGTAAGTGGTGTTATGAATCCAAAGCCTCCTTTCCCCTTTATCATATAATTTCTGGAAGAGCAATCAAAAAAGGAATTTCTTAGATTGTTTCAGCGATCTAATCAACAGAAATGAAAAAGGTGAAGCCAGATAGAGGAGTGATGGTTATGTTGAAGTTTGCCTTACCTGAACGCAGGTATCAAATTCCAACAAAATGTTAGGAATCGAAGCAATTAGTTGGTCCTCTGATTTGGAATAAAATGCACCAGCGAGATCATTCTGGCCTATATCAAACATATAAAGCCCTTCCTGAAAATAAGATTCTTGTGGGAGGTACTTAATTAGTTTCTTACCTACAAGAAAATCAAAAGGTTGGAGTCATTTAGAAGAATTTACAAGGACTTGTTTCTTAATGCTAATGGCACAGACTAATTTCTCCAATTACAACTTTTTGTTCTCTTTGAGACAGCCCCTCTTGTGCTAGGATGCTGTTGAATCTAATAAGAGATGTGGTACACATCCTTGTACATTCAACAACACCTACAAGTCCTTGCCAAACATCCAGATATGGTGTACCTTGCATATGGTGTACCTTGCATGGAATGTAGGACGCCGAGGTGGTACTGTACTTGAAATTTCACTAGTATTCACATTCCTATAGAGCATAATAAAAGTTCAATCTATTGCCAACAAGTTCACTCAAGGCTTCTTCTCAAAAAAAAAAAAAAAAAAAAAAAACTAGAACATACGAACCTAACAGAGGGATCCGGAGTTTTGTTTTCAGTATCAGTCTTTGCAGTAGCTGCACTATTTATGCTCACAGATGCAATTGGTCCATTCGTAATTGGGGACCGAACTGACTCTCCATCCAGTGGTGTACCATGATTGTCTTGGTTAGCTTCTGGAAAAGAACCAGATAATGGAGGTGCGCTGGGGATATCCTCCACAGAGAGCTTCCTACTTTGTAGGCCACTTGCATGGAAATCCTGCAAACATATATCCCATGAGTTATTTAAGTACCAGTAAACAGCAGCAAAAACATGAAAGGTTAGTAAACAACAACAAAAATATGAAAGGTAGTGATTATAGATGCTGTAAATAGTGGAAAAAGACAAATATTTGTCATAGGTGAACTTTTACATCATTGAAGAAATCAACAATCAATCCTAAGTAAACACAACACTTTGGAAGTTGGCCTAAATATAATACGCCCCAACTTCTGTCTTTTGATGCTACGAAAACATAACCATTAACTGGAGAATAGATATGTTATCCCACACATAGAAGCTGTAGAAGACCAAAAAATAACAAAAAGGCAAAATAAAATCATAAATGGATGCAGCTTATTCACAATCCTAGCTTTCCAGGAGTTCATCACAGTTGTGTCACGCTGAAAAAGAATAGCTTTTAATTATTACAACTGATAATTGAAAAATCCGAAAGTCAGTCACACAAGCAACAAACCCCAAAGGGTCCCTTAAACCCTATGTTTCATGCAATTTTATGAAACAATGACTGGAAACTACTAGCACAAACAGAGCCAGGAGGCTGAACTTTTGAGGAACTTTTGAGATATCTCAGCACAAACTCTGCCCAGGCCAACATGGAGGATGATAAAGGTATATGTGGCCTTATGAAAGGAATGGCCCCATTTTCGCAGACTTTTTAATCAAAAGGAACACAGGGTTTAAGTATTGTTAACAAATTAAGATTCAATTGTCTATCGATAATGCAATAAACATACAGGGATTACCTTTCAAAGGATTCTTGGGTTCTGCACATTAAACCAAGGTCTCTCCTGAAACTGTCCTTTTATGCAACTTTGCTATGCTGAAACACAGTCGTTTCCCCATAATAGCAACTACATAACAAACAAATTTACGAACTAGTTTGTCGAAAAAAACAAAAAGATAGACCTAAAAGATAGAACACAACATATTCCATGAAACCATGAAGTTCAACACCACTTACCTGTAGTGGCAAGCAGACCTTCTGTTATTTCATGTCCTATTTGTGCTAGGGAAATTAACTGTCAATTATCACAAAGGTTGATAAATGCCACCTTAAAGTTAAATAAATATGTAGACAAAAAATAAATGAGTGGAAATGTGAACCTGCATTGCGGCAATGAACTCTTTGAAACTGAGAAACCCTTGTCTCTTGGAATCAGCAATAGCCCATACCTTTGGAACAACCATTTTTCTAATTGTTATTACAAAAAGTGAACGAATATGGGATAATACTAGCAGAGTCTCTTACTACACAATTGTATTGTATGTAGGCTGAAAAAAAGGTAAATACAATCAAATAAACAATAGCCCAATCATCAGTAACTTTGGCCATAACATGAAACTGATAATATAAAGTTGTTCAAGCAATAACACATGAGTCTGATGAAGTTTGATTTAATCCAATTTTTGATCGTTAATGCAAGTACAACTACAAGATCATAAATCCTGTGCTTCTATCTCAAACTCTTCAAGTATTTACCAATAAAAATATCATAATACAGTACAAGATAAGAGAACCCATTCATGACTACCATCACTTAGATTCTATAATTGTAGCAAAAGCAACATTTTTCCATCATCAACGATAGGGTTTTCTATCTGACTACTTCAGTAACAGTCAATGAAGACAATATAATAAAAGAGAAACCTCCACCATCACTAAGATGAAACCTAACAACAAATGGAGCATAAGAAGCTCCTATGTAGCTAGATGAGGGGTAAACATCGATAGGTCTCAAATGAACAGAAAACGACACATTTCTGCTCTTGCAGCAAACGAAAAGGTCCATCAAACTTTAACAAAGTAATAATGCAACTCTATCTATCAAGCATATTGAATCATCATTTCAGATTGTTTCAATTCGATAACAAATATTTAAATCATTAGTATTTAAATACACAGACTTCAAATTTACAGCTAAACTAATCAGAAACTGATAAACAAACCCTAAAACGACAACTCGAGATCAAAAGCCCTAAACGAACAAACCTGCTTGAGTTCAAACCGGGAGAGGTTGGAAAGAGCGAAGAACTTGGTCGCATCGCTCCCCGTAATGCGTCCATCCCCATCTGCAAACAAACACAAATCAATCAAACGAGTTCTACAGAGATCTAACCACAACTTGTACCAAGAAACTGAAGAGTAAAGAAGTTGAATGAATGAATGAATGAAGGAACCTGAATAGATTAGCCGCAGGTGCGGAGGATGCGAGAGAAGAATTGGAGAGGAGGTGAAGAGGATTCGAGTGAGGAGAGCTTCTTAAGCTTGCGATTGTGTATGGCGTTGGAGACTCGGCTTTCGTCCAAAACCCTAGCTATCTTCAATGTCAATTCTTGCTGCATCTCCTCTTCTTCCTTCTCGAAACCTGCAAGTCTTGCTGCCGAAAGCCGAAGCGACTTGGGTCAACACAACAACAAGCAGCGAATGTAGCAACAAAGCTAACGATCCGCTTGGCGAAGGAAGTTCGTCGCTGGAAATCGAAGAGAGGAATTAGAGCTTTGGAGAAGGCGGAGAAGAATTGGAGAGGAGGTGAAGAGGATTCGAGTGAGGAGAGCTCCTTGAGCTTGCTCTTTTTCCCCAAATTTTTTTGCCAAATTTAAAGCGCGAAACTTTTTTCGCCAGAGCGCGAAACTCCTCTCTCCACACATGCGCACGTGCAAAACACTCCTGTTTAGCCACGGTTTTAAGCCGTTGGCAGTTCAAAACACGCTTATACCCACGGGTTTAGCCCGTTGGCCATTATAGCCACGGTTTTTGGCCGTGGTAAATGAACCCACGGTTTTAAACCGTGGCCATGGGGTAGTGATTATAGCCACGGTTTTAAGCCGTTGGCAGTTCAAAACACGCTTATACCCACGATTTTTGGCCGTTGACCACGATATCCACGGTTATTGACCCTGGCAAATAAAGCAACGGCTTAGAACCGTGGCCATCTACGTGTAGCTAAAAAGGCCTTTTGGTGTAGTGTAAAGACAACTTCTTTGATCTTGCAATGTAATGTAAATACAATCAGACATAGACACTGATATAATGAGATTCAACTAAGTCATAGTTTGATTGGTTCTGACCAGTTACTTCCTCAGTGGAAAGGGCTTACAAGCCACAAATATTTATTACTTACTCAAAAGAGAACATCTCAATCAATGTTTCACAACCTCGCAAGGTCACGTTCTATCAAGATTTATGGACGTAGACCTAGTGTTATGCTTCGCGAGTCTTACAAACAACTTTGGTAATCACCAGCGGGATACAATACAAACATGTGTTCGGGATCCCTAAACCACAACAAGGCTTCATGATTCCACAAGTCTTATTTTGCCTAAGATGACCACTAACTTGGGATGCAACACGACCGAGTCTTACCACCCACTTGGGAACCTTTGGGTGATACTTTGATAAACAAACCCTCCACAACGACTAGAAAGCCACACGAAGAAAAGGCTAGTTTAGGCAAGCTAACACTCAGGTGGTTTATTTGAAACTGCCTAACACTGGGCTAATCAAGACTAGGAGTGATTAATAGTCTCTTTTTGAAAATCAGTTTATTTGTTGAAAAAATGTGCAGAAGAATTTTCAAAAAAAATAAAATATATCACCAACACTTCGGAGAATGAATCACTTTCGTGTTCGTCAACTTCCTTCACTATAGTTCAAACATCAATAAAAACACTTCAAAGAAAGTGTTGTCGAATATGATGTTCAAGGCCTATGAAACTAGGCTAAAAATCCTAGAGTAAAGTATGAGAAATTTGAGCTCTACTCTAGGTCTCAAGACTTGGGATCAAATGGGTTGATTTGAAATAGCTTTGAAAACAATATCCAAGTCTTGGTTTGAGAAAAAAAGATCTGTGCAAGGTTGATTTTGAAAACACTCATACACTACACCAAAAGGCTTGATTAGCTACACGGAGATGGCCACGGCTCAAAACCGTTAGTTTATTTGCCACGGCCAATAAACCGTGGCTAGATAATCTATCGTGGCAAATGTAAAAAAAATGACTTTTGTAAAGCGTGTTTTGAACGGCCAAGGGCCTAAAACCGTGGCTATAAAGAGTGTTTTGCACGGGCCTGTGTGGAGAGAGGAGTTATGCGCTTTGGCGAAAACAGTTTCGCGCTTTGGCGAAAACATTGGGGAAAACAGTGTGGCGCCATTGCGAAAACAGTTTCGTGGTCTTGCGAAAAAAATTGGCGCAGAGGAGAGATAGAGGAGCTCCATTTTCGTTTCAAATCAGAGTGTGGAGAACACTTTCACGCTTTGGCGAAAACACATTCGCCTCCTTCCATTTTCATTTTAGGGTTTGTTAGAAAATCAGAGTGAGAAAGAGGAGCAGAGGAGAGTGTGAAGAAAAAGAAGAAGAAGTGAAAGAATTTCTTTTGGGAGGATACCCAGAGGATCTTTCACAGCCAATTCTCTCTCTAAATTCCATAATCAATCAGTGGAGGATACCTAGAGGATCTTTCGGGCCGGGGAACGGCATGGTCTGGTAATGAATTTCTTTTTTACTTCTTGGGTTCTTGAATGTTTTTTTTTTTGAATTTTTTCAAGAAATGTTTGATTGAAGTAATGTTTTAGCCCTTTGTTGATGCATGATTCTGTTGATTGTTTGAGAAACCCACAATATTGATGTATCTGATAATTTTAGTAGTTCACTTGAGAATGTGTTTATGTTTGATGGTTTAGGTAATCAGCATTTGATTTAGGTTTTCTTTGACATGCCAATGTTGATAGTAACTTTACCTCCTTTTACTTTCGGAAAGTAATCTTGTGTGGTTAGATGGTTAGACCTCTTTTGATTTTTGAGATATAGTGTTTTTTGTTTGTGTTAGTTTTGATTTGATATATAGCCTTTCCTGATTAAAGTGGTTCATGTTCTGTTGTCTTTTCAGGATAAGGTTATCTGAATCTTCAAGATTGTAAGTAATTTATCATTAGATGATTTGGTAATAAACTCCTTGATTTGTTTAGTTTATGATCGATTATGAGATTAGCATTTCCATTGATACTATATTGGATTTCGTCATTTGGCAGACTAGCTGTAATTGATGGTATTCTCTGATTGAAGGAGTTCATGCTCTATTCTCAGCTTATTCTGTTTTGGTAATTTCTAATCTCTTTGTTGTTTAATGCCTAGCTGTCCAAAAATTGATTAGGTTGATCAGAGTGAACAAATTTAGAACTCACTAACTATTATGTAAGCATGAATACTTTATGTTTATTGATGCACATTTGCATAGCCCTTTTTACCAACGAAAAAAAGGACGAGTTGAGGTCTATTGCAAATTATTGCTTGAATCATAAACTCCTTTATTGAATAATACTTTCCTTGGAAAATTTCCTCATTTATCTGTTAGAAAAATAGATTTTTCACATGTGAAAAGAATTAGTGGTAGATGAATGACTATAAGGACAGCCTTAATATCTCATGGATTGTTCGAGACTTGGTATTTTGTTTGACTAGTTTTAGACTTGATATCTTATCAATGGTCTAGACTTATGTTTTGAAGTGTGAGCTGCCTTCCTGATTAAAGAGGTTTATGTTTGTTGTTATCATCTAGTTGTTTGCATTACTCTTAGGGTGTGTTTGGTTGCATGGAATCCTATGCTATAACATTTATTTTTGTTTCTTTTGAAGATGCCACTGTTAGTTTTGGAAAATATATGTTAAGAATTTTGGCAAAAAATTGGTATCAGAGCCATGTTAAGAATCTTGGAACAACTAGTTCAGATTGAACTACTTAAGAATCTGTTGATCATAGAATCAATGTTATCTAAGGACCAGTCATTTCTTAGTATAGTACTTCCCGACCCTTTTGAAACGGGATCACCGGGAACTTTTCTAATACCTCCTCACGGAGCATCAAGAAAAGTCTGAACTGAGGAAGTCTGGACGATAATAATGTCTGATCTATATCAAATAGATTCTGATGTGGAACAATGTGAAGAAGTTGAAATTCATGAACATGCAAATTTCAAAGCTGATGTTTTCATAGAAGAATCTAAGTTAAAAATGATAGCTTCACAACATCTAAAATGTAGTGCTGAATAAATCTTCAGAACTTCTGGAGTCTTAACGAAGATAGCAAAATCTTTGATCACTAGGAAAAATCATGTTTATCTTGGTGTTTCAACAAAAGAATTTACTTTGGATATTAAAGATACCACTGGTAGAATTAATATACCACTAATAACAAAAGAAGATATTAAGCTAAAAATGGCTAAAATACCTTCTGACATAAGAAAAAGATTGATTACATTCACATAGGTGGTGTACAAATCTGTATAAAGTCTACATTTAGACAAGGAATCAACAGTCCTATTCTATGTGCCTTACTAGGTAATAGGATTAATGATTGTGAAGACTGTATTCTAGGTACTTGTCAAGGAAATCTTGCTTATGGCAAACTGATATTTACAATTTACCCTAAGTATGGTGTGCCACTCAGCACTAAGAATATAAATGAAATCCTAAGTTTTGTTCATAAGTTTGAACGAAGCGACTTGATGAATGGAGACAAACCATTCTCCATCACTTATCTTGTAGGATATGCCTTAACAAATTCTCATCATAGTATGGGATATAGAAAAACTGAGAACATAGAACTTGATGATGTATTCTCAGATGTAGGTCGTGTCCAAAATATACCTATCAAATATATAGAACCCCTAAAGTCATTATGGTCTTTAGACGTTTCTAAAAAGAAACCTATGCTTGGAGCAAATCCAACAAGCATGATTAAGAACATTAGATTCATCTGCGGTGAGTCTAGCTCTTCTAAGGAACCCAAAAAAAACCTTATGGAAGAATCCAGAGAAATGCTAAAGAGCATGTCTCAAAGAATTGAAGGTCTAAGAATTGATATTCAAGGACTTCATTAGGATGTCATTCAAAGAACATCCTCACATATATTATGAAGGCAAGCTTTGTAATATTGAAAAACAGTATAAAGTAGTAGCAGAAAAATTTGTTGACTACAGACATAATGCCACTGGATCAGGAATCCAGACGTGTGTCAATATGCTGAACAATGTCAATGAGATCTTAGGATGTAATTTAATCCTTACTGATCACATTGCCCAACAACATGGTCTTACAAATTCCATTACAGACCATGAGGACTTATATAAACCCACTTTCAAGGAGAGGGGTTTTATAAATCTCAAAAATCAGCTTGAAGAATAAGCAAAAGAGTTTGATACATTTATCAAACAAAGCACACATTACCAAGAAGAGGTAATAACAAAACTGGGGAAGATATATGCGATTACTAATTGCTAGAATCGTATATATATATATGTCACCTAATTTTCACGAGTGTTTGACTAAAGTTAATCTTTTAATTTTTGATGTGTAGAAATGTCAACAATTCCTTTAGATAAGTCATGGATGAACAAACGAGGAAGTGCAATGTATATATATAGCGTTAGACAATTCCAAAAGTTTGTTGAGGATAATGCAAATGGAGATAGTCATTTTCCTTGCCCATGTGTTCGATGTAGGAACTCAAGGGGAAACATTAGTGTTGACGACATAGGTGTTAATTTGTTAAGCCATGGCATTGATACCAATTATGTCACGTGGATACATCATGGAGAGAATATAGACAAGCAGGTGATTGATGTACCTATGACAGAAGTGATTGAACCTGATGATGCCTTTGAATATCCTAGGATGAGCGACCTAGTTGATGATGTATTCCTCAACATCCAAACTGTGGAGGCTAATGATGGGATAAATGACTTGAATGACACCGTCGAAGAATGTTTTGGCGGTAATCCAGAAGGTGGTCCGGAACTTTCTTGTGAACCTGAGACAGTTATGAACAAGAAGTGTCAAAATTATAAGTAAAAATCGACTGTGCCTTTGTACAATGGGTGGCCTAAGGATAAGACCACGTTGTCCACCATTATTGAATTGCAGAATTTCAAGACTAGTTTTAGTTGGAGTGGTAATAGTATAAGGATGTTGTTAAAATGGCTAAAAACCTTATTGCCATATGATTGTAAATTTGCCAGATAACTACCCAAACATGAAAAACACAATTAAAGATATGGGGATGGAATGTAAGACAATACATGCATGTGCCAATGGATGCATACTCTATTGGAAAGAATATGAGGGTCTGGTTACTTGTCCAAAATGTGGTTCTGGTAGGTATAAGGTTTATGTGGATGACGATGACAACGAGTCTGGCAAGGTATACAGGAAAGAAGCTAAAAAGGTTGTAAAGTATTTTCCATTGATTCCAAGGTTACTGTGGATTGGTGAAGCAATGACTTGGCACAAGGATGCTTGTTCAGATGGGAATTTGATGAGACATCCATGTGATTCAGCACAATGGACTTCAACAAATATGAGATGGCCAGAGTTTGCCTCTGATAGTAGGAATTTGAGACTTGCAATATCGACTGATGGTTTTAACCCACGTGGAAATCTAAGTAATGCTTATAGTTGTTGACCAGTAATAATAGCACCTTTGAATCTTCCACCTTCTTTATGCATGAAAAAGGAGTTTTGTTTGTTAACCTTGTTAATATCAGGGCCAAAAGCACCCGGAAAGAATATTGATGTTTACCTGGAGCCATTAGTAGAAGAGTTGAAGGAATTGTGGGCAGATGGTGTTTCAACTTGGGATGTGTGTACTAAAAGCAATTTTTGGTTGAAAGCAATGTTGTTTTGGGGTATCCATAACTTTCCTGCTTATGGGACTCTAGCTGGTTGTAATGTTCATGGTTATAATGCATGCCCTATTTGTGTTGATGATGTAGAATCTGAACATCTTTCAAACAGTCGAAAGATATGCTATAAAGGCCATCGACGTTTTTTACCTACAAAACACAAGTTTAGAGATGACAAGGGATTCAACAAAGATGTTGAACATCGTCGTGCTCCACGACGATTATCTGGCGAAGAAGTTGAACGAAGGATAGTGAAAATTTTGGAAGGTAGTTCTACACAAGGTAGGGTTAGTGGTCAAAAGCGCAAGAATATGGTTGATAATGATAACGTCAATGATGAACCAACCAATAACATTGCGCCACCGTGGTCTAGACGGTCCATTTTATTTGATTTGCCGTACTGGAAGTTTGTTGAGCTACGACATAATATTGATGTAATGCATACTGAAAAGAATGTCATTGAACACTTATTGAACATATTGTTGAATGTCTCTAAGAAAACAAAGGATAGTGAGAATGCTCGAAAAGATATGGAAGACATGGGAACTCATAAGAGATATTGGTTGAGCCATGACACTGAAACGGGAAAAACTTCAATGCCAAAAGCATCATTTTCCTTGACCAAGAAAGAAAAAAAAGTATTTATGAATACACTAAAAGAGTTGAAATTGCCGAGTGGATTTTCATCCAAGTTGAGTAATTGCGTTCTTGGCAATCCCCTGGAGCTAAGAGGACTGAAGTCACATGACTACCATGTCATTATGCAACATTTACTTCCAATTTTGCTTAGACATGTTTTATGTGACAAGATGGATAAAGATTTAAGAATTGTTATTCAAAGAATTAGCTTATTCTTTAATATCTTATGTGCTAAAGTAATCAACAAAACAGATCTTCAGTTAACACACAAAGGTGTGATTGAGGCAATTTGTGTCCTTGAAAAGGAGCTTCCGCCTTCATTCTTTGTTATAAGTGTGCATTGCATGGCTCATCTAACCGAGGAAGCGATGTTTGGTGGTCCAGTTCGATATCGATGGATGTATCCCCTTGAGCGGTAAATAACTTTTCTAATTTTAGTGCACGTCATCACGTTATCTTATTATATTATATACTAATTTATCATTTTATTTATGATTGATAGGTTAATGAAACGATACAAAGACTATGCTAAAAATTTCAGATACATAGAAGGATCAATAGCAGAAGCATACCTGGTAGATGAATCTGTTACATACTGCATGGAGTATATGACAAAGCCACGGTTCGGAACTCACAAACACAGTCAAGAGGAGTGGCTTGATGTAGATGATGAGTATGCCGATGAAAAGCCATTGGATAAAGGAAAAAACTGTATGCTAAATAATGTACAATTTAAACAAGTTCGAAGATGGGTTTTCAATGCACTTGTTGATTCGAGTGATTGGGAAGAGTAAGATATATAATATTTTAGTTTTTTTTAATAACTAGAAATCTAGAATTATGATAATATGGTAACTTGTGCAGAAAATACAATGAATATTGCATGGAGTTGGCTACACAAAGTAAAAAAAAAGGTCAAGGAAATTCGTTGAGAAAGCCACTGATTTTATTCCTTGGTTGTGTAATGAGGTATTTTATAATGTGTATTTATTCATATATATATAATTTTTTATTTCAGATTTCAGTTCTAAGATGATTTGTTTTACAATGTAGTTGGAGAAGGCTGGGGAAACAAATACCACACTTTGGAGGTTAGCCAATGGTCCACAAATTTTGGCAACCCGATATCCAAAATATTGTGTAAATGGTTTCACATTTGCGACAAGTTCTTCGGATGAATGTTAGGTGACACAAGATAGGGTGTGTCTCCATGGATGCCATTGCTCCTTTTGTTTCTAGTAAGAAAGATAAGAGGCCAAAGGACAAACTAGTCAAATGGTATGGAGTTGTTAGAGACATACTGGTGCTAGACTACATAGATTTCAAAGAAACGGTCTTCTATTGTGATTGGGTCAAAGTGGAAGATAAGAAAAATGCATATAAGGTGGACCTAATTTGGAACCATGAGATGGTAAACTTGTCGAAGCTAAAAGACAAAAGAAAGGTGGAAGAGGATCCATTCATTTTAGCTCAAGAAGCAAGTGGGCTATTTTATTCGAAAGATCAATCAAATGACGGGTGGCATGTAGTTCTACATACTCAAAAAGGCTTGAACACTAATGTCGATAAAAAGGAAACTCCCACTGTGTATCAAAGCATCTTGAAATACAACCCCAACCTGAAGAGCTTACTGAAATTTTAATTGACTATGCTACACTATTTTTTGATGCATTTCTAATGCTATTTTAGTCATCCTCTTTGGTTGAGACCAATTATTTTGTCTTTGTTTCTTATTTTGACTTTTGAGTTGGGAAAGGGAAGCTTTGTAGCTAAGTATTCAGATTGGCTTTTCCAATGCTTTATAAAAATCTATTTGTGGTGATATGTTGTGGAAGAAAACTATCTATAAATGTAGTGTATATAGTTGTTTCTTATTTTATTTTATTTTGATAATGGTTAATATCTATAATGTCATTGATAGAAATGGGTAGTACTCGCGGCAATCTCTCCACCAATGATGTCACTACATTTACAAATGATGACAGTGAAGTTAAAAAGACCATAAAGTTCAATGTCCATGGTTTAGTAGTTGAACCTGGACATTGAACTTATTGAAACACTTGTGCTCATCAAATTCAAGGGTTGGCACCATGTTACTGACAACTACAAAGAGGATGTGTGGAATGCCCTCAAGGTGAGATTTTACATCATTGATTTTCATAATGTTTTATTTTATTGTCAACTTATATCTCAATGGCTTATTTGCAGCGTGAATACGACATCCCAAATTATGTGAAAAGGAGTGTGCATTTGAAAATGCCAGAATATTTTAGAAGGTTCAAGGCAGATCTTAGGAAGGACTATTTGGATAAGTATCCGACCATTGAGGAACAAGGGAAGCATGTTCCAAATGGTGTAAGAGAGGAGGATTGGAAGGAGTTTGTTCGCTATGAGAGCACCCCTGAAGCGAAGGCAATTATAGCCCAAAATGCCAAAAACAAAAAGGCTTCAAAGTATGTATGGGGGGGAGGGGGGTGGCCAAAAGAGTGTTGCAGAAGTGGAGTATGAAATGGTAATTGAGTTTCTAGCTACTAGTACAATAATAACCATTTAACTATATAGGCTGAGACTAATCTTTCAAGTATATAGGTTTAGAAGAACCCTGATGGGGAACCAGTCACACGCACTGATATATGGATTGTTTGTCACACGGGAAAGGATGGAAAACCCACGCATGGTGCTGAACTATATATGGTATGTGCCCAATGATGTATTTTATACACAATTCTTAATTTACTTTGTAGTTGTTTGAATATTATTTGTGTCCTGTGTTATTTTATTTTTTATTCTTTTTAAGGAACAAGTTAAAGCAAAAAAGGTCGCCTTGCAATAATCTTCAACCCAAAGTACCACTGACCTCACTATTGATAATGATCTTCTAAGCCAATTGTTTGGCCAAGAAGAAAGGGGACGTTTTCGTTGTGTTGGAACCACCGTCTCTAAAAGGAAGTATGATGCTTCACTTCTCGCTCGTTCATTGCTTTTGGATAAAACATTGGAAGTAAAAAAATTGAGCCAAAAATATGATAGATTGGAAGAAAATGTTCAATGGATACGAGAGAGACTTGAAAATAGAACTTATGTGAGACCATCAACAAGTGAGGGAACACAAGGAGGGACACAAAGAACTAAAGATACACCTTCATCCCGTGCACAATCGACAAGGCAACCAGAAAATCCATTACCTCCATCTCCATTACCACCATCTTCTCAAGGTGTTGTGAGGTTTCCTTCTCCAAGCAATCATGTTCCTTCAGTGTCAAGGACTTACAAAGTTTGTGATTGGCATAAGAATGTCATTGCGATAGCAAAAGAGGTTGTTGATCCTATCCATCGATTCTCTTGTGATTGCCATGGATCATTGAACCCTGCAACAGAGATTAGACTTTCCTTGTGCTTCAAATATATGACTGAGGTGAAACTTTACAAGAGTGATCCAAAAGGAGACATGATGGGGGATTTGGACGTTGGTGATTTCTTCGTATGGTGTAAAAATCATGTGGAACTTGATGATTGATAGTTACAACTACCTTGGTAGTTACAACCTTGAACGATATCCTTGATGCTTGCTATTTTTGTGGACTTGCATGCAATACTGTAGTACTTAGTAGTGATACGTTCATTTTTGTTTTTTGACTTACACACTTCTGGATGATTTGGTTTTGGTATTCCCAAATCTTTAATTTTAATTTGGATTTGGTAGTCCCAAATATGTAATCTTAGTAGTGTTGTTTTCTTGTTGAATATATATATATATATACTTACCTTTGTTTTTTAAATTTATAACAACCCTTTTTTAACTCCGCCAATGTAAAGGTTCTTTTTTACATTGCCGGTCCCAAGCCCGGATAAAGAGGAGGGATGAGGGTATGTTTACCTTTATCAATTTTTGTGTTAAGTTTCATTATATTTTTTTCATTGTGATATGGTTATCTGGTTCTTATATATATGCAGCAAACTCAGCAGACTGAAACTCAGCAGGTGCTAGTGTGAAAAAGATTCCTCTTTACAAGGTACATATATTTCTCTAGTTCAGTTGTTTATTAAGGTTTTATTTATTTTTATTTTTTTGGAAAGCGAGCGGAATTATTTAGGATCCCCGAACCTGAAAACAAAATGATTGTTACATTCTCAAGTACATCATGCCTATTCTATCTTCATACAATATCTTCTTCAAGTCCTCGGCAAAGGAACTTGGTATAACTTCCATAAGAACATTATTAGGAAGCAAGCGAGCTAACCGATCCGCAACTCTGTTAGTTTCTCTATAAGCATGACTGACTTTATAGTTTTCCAATGAGCTAAGCATGTATTTAATTCTGCGCAATATGTGCCTAAGATCCCATGCTACGGTTTTGTCCTTCGTCAGATAATCAAAGACAGTGGTCGAGCCAGTTGTAACTTCTAGTTTCTTGATATTGTATCTCTGCGCAAGTTTAATCCCGACCTCGACTCCTTGAAGCTCATGTTTGATAACTGAGTGCCCTGTTGCAGACCCCGTGCATGCTGCGATAACATCCCCTGCATCATTCCTTATAACAACGCCATACCCACCAGTGACTCCTTGTAGCGAGCCATCAGAGTTGCTCTTGTACCAGCCTATAGGTGGCTTTGTCCATTGAAAAATTGTAGGGTGCTTGTTTTTATATAATACATCCAGGTTCCATAGCCCAAATAGCTCCTTATTATGCGCAATGCCTTCAACAATAACTAACTTTGTTAAATCAATTTCGTCAATGCAAACTTATCATATCCAATCAACTGGTTTGAGCATCTAACCCTCTGTTG
Source organism: Berberis vulgaris (assembly GCA_963556465.1). Lineage (NCBI taxonomy): Eukaryota > Viridiplantae > Streptophyta > Magnoliopsida > Ranunculales > Berberidaceae > Berberis > Berberis vulgaris. Next base: position 58,715,717 of record OY747135.1, on the reverse strand, counting down.
ATGGGTCCTTACCCTATTTTCTGCCATTTTCTGATATGTACGTTAATCTCCAAATTTCACCTCCTTTTGTACCAATCCTATAGGATGATTATGCGGTTCAGAGTTTCGAGCGTGGCATTTCTGCTCAAAATGTTGGTGCCTTATCATGGGAAATAGCTCCGGTGAGGCTTCTAGCATATTCTGTTGAAGCATACTTATAAATTGTGAGAAATTTTCATTGCCTAGCATGGTAATCTCTGCAGGTTGAGGTTTCTGGAGGGAGAGGAAGACCACCAACCTTGGTTGACAAGGATGAAGGACTAGGAAAGGTAAAAAAGATGTTTGTTATGCGATTTATTGTCTTTCAAGCACCGTCTCTTACTTATTTAGTGTAAACTAGTTTTGATGATCCATTTGCAGCCATTTTTGTGTTGAAAAGGGTTTTCATTAATATCCGTCTCATGAAAACACGATGAGGCGAAGTCGAATGCTATTTGTTTCAATAGGGGCAGTAGGATAACTGGTTCATCTCTGAAGTTTGTTTAAGTTGTTGTTTGTAAATTAATTGTTGACATTTCTATTAACAATGAAAAATAAAGTGTAAAATTAGTAAGTTTAGAAAGTCAAATAATGAAATAAGAATTAAAAAGAAACAGATACCAATCTCAAGCTGAATCTACTACAGAAGTAGAGGTCAGTTTTATAGTTACCGTTACCCCACACCCTGCAGATTCAACAGAGAGTCTCAGTCCATAGTCCACGATGCAATCAGGGAGTATGTCCTGTCAATTTGATTTATTGATTTCAATCTACTTGCTTTATGTGTCACGATTCACATGCTGATCTGTCACCACTTTTTTTTCCTTCAGTTTGATCCTGCAAAATTAAGGAAGCTCAGACCAAGTTTCAAAGAAGTTGGTGGTTCTGTTACTGTTGGAAATGCATCTAGTATAAGGTCTACTCTCTCCTATGAATGCATTGTTCTGTAATGGTTTATTTGCTGGTGTAACTCTCTTGTGAGCCTATTAGTTCAAAATGAAATGCCTAGCTCTCTTATAAAGCAATCAGATAAAAAATTTCCCACTCTAAAATATTCAAACTTGAAGCTCTTTATCATTCGCGTTTTCCTCGATAATTCCGTTGTACCTTGATTCACAAGGTTTGTGTTACTGGGTTAATTGATTTTTCCCTTGGTGGATTATGTTTTAGATGCCAAATAGGCATTTGTCGTATATTTGGTAAATGAGATTGCGCCCTGTTTACTAAACATACATTCATAAACAGTGATGGTGCTGCTGCATTGGTGTTAGTAAGTGGACAAAAGGCACTTGAGCTTGGTTTGCAAGTGATTGCCAAAATCACGGGTTTTGCTGACGCTGCTCAGGTATTTTCGAGAAATGTTGCAACTTTCTAACCCGAAATTTGGGTCCTATCCAATGATTTACTCAGAAGTTGACATTGCTTATTCAACCTTTTTTCATGTATTTCAAATTGGTGCTGAAATGAGATGGTTGTGCAGGCACCTGAATTGTTTACAACAACTCCAACCCTTGCAATTCCAAAAGCCATCTCAAGAGCTATGTTGGAGGCCTCTCAAATTGATTACTACGAAATTAATGAAGCCTTTGCTGTAAGATTCGTGCTTTATTCATGAATGATGAACTTCATGCATTCTCCGTGATGACTTATTCTAATCCCCTGTCTTTGCAGGTCGTTGCTCTTGCAAACCAGAAACTGCTTGGAATCAATCCTGTGATCGTCTACAATCCTCAGGAAAACATTAATTTTCCTTTGTCTAAATTGGATGTTGATGGGGATCAGCATTGTCATGCTTGCAGGAACATATTAATGTACACGGTGGAGCCGTATCTTTAGGACACCCTCTAGGTTGTAGTGGAGCGCGTATCTTGGTTACACTTCTAGGGGTACAGATCCAAATTGTTTTTTGTGATTTCTTCAGTATGATGTGTTGTTGAAATTTCATCCTCATGGTAGTGACATTCTTATCTAGTTAGCTAAGCCATCCTTAGGGGATGTTCGTAAAAAAACTCGTGCATTGCAGCCATATAGTTTTTTTTTTATTCCTCTCTATAGTAATCTATTTTATTAGCCATAAAAGGCAGTATTGGCTAGCTATTTTAGGTGAGCTAGCTCGTGCCTAAATGATAAATTTAAACGATTCTTGTTCATTCATATGGTCCTAAATGATAAATAGCTCCTTATTATGCGCATTGCCTTCAACAATAAGTTCATCAGAACTAAATTTGAGACGGATGTCATTGTGAAGCTTATTACAGCTATTATGGAAAGTACGTTCATACCATCACATGTAATATAGGATGATCATTAATTTGTGTTTTATAACTACAATATTTTTTTTTTGAAAATATTTGTATCTTTTAATAGGCTACACATATACTGCACCAATCTAAGTAATCAAGTTCTAAGAGGATGAAGCCATCCACAATGGTAGTTTTCAGTGACAAAAGAAGTCCAAAGCCAAGAAAATGCTACTATCCATGATTTTTTTTTCCTTTTAAGTAAGTGCTTAAGAAATTTTTTTTAGATAACTCAGTGCGACAATTGATGGAAGAAATTAGAAAACTTAATATGAGAAATCATTGACTTTGATGTAGATTATTATTATTTTTTTTTTTTGTAAGCTAGTTGTGTGGAATTGTATATTGATTGATAGGTGGGTATTCTGACACGTATATATTCCAAGTCAACCAAGAAATTTGGCGCTGATGGAAAACGCTTTGAGCATCTTTCATTTTTTAGCCTTGCACAGAATGTAGTCTGTTTGATCTGGTCATTTATAAGTAAGTCAACTTTATTGAATCTTTTGATCTTCTCTCACTTCGGTAACAAGATGGTCTTAGTTGTTCAAGCTTAAAACAATATTTCACTTTGTTGTTTTCTCGAGCAGTGTTAAAGCTTTGGTCGAGAAGTAGCAGTGGTGGTGCTCCATGGTGGAGCTATTGGAGTACTGGCATTACCAACACAATTGGTCCAGCCATGGGGATTGAAGCTTTGAAGTACATCAATTACTCTGCTCAGGCATGATGAACTTTCTGAATTTCATTATCGCACTTAACCTTTTACCATCCAGTTGTATGAGCGTGAAGGGAAGTTTTTTAGGCAGTTGCAGCTTATTAAGTGGATAAGCATTGATAAGCTTGAAGCTTGTCAAGCAAACACCCTACCTATAAACAATTTAAAACAGAACCCATATTTTAATTTGTTGCATTTATATGTTTTATGTGTAGTTCAAACAAAGTTGAGTGAATTCAAAATGATTGACAGTTCAATCTACAAAATTTGATTATTCTTTTTTTCACAAATATTGTGCTATGTCGGAATTGTTGTAGCCCTATGAATTAATTATACCTGATGTTAGTCTCGTTGCCTTACATTGCTTGCAGGTCTTGGCAAAATCTTCAAAAATGATTCCAGGTAATAAGTTATTATCATTATTGTTATCATTCTTTTAAGTGGTCACAAAGCTTCGCTTCTTATACACATCTAGGCTTAATTGCCTAAGAAGTTATTTTTTTGATAATATTTGTATCTTGTTGGTGCAGAACGTGAATTTAATAGATACTTGGCTTCATTTGAATGCAATTCCAAGGTTCCATTTTACGGTTGATTTTGTATTTATCTAGCATATAGTTTGTGGAATCCTATTCGTGCAGGAGGCATGACACGGTAGCCGTGTCGTATGTACGGGTACACACCACATGGAAAATGTCTGGTCGATCTTAGAAAGGATTGATTTTGCAGGTGTGGGGCTGTGATTTTGCTGCAGCAGCAAAAAAAAAGTAATTTTTTTCAATTATATTAATTTGCAATGGTTTCAAACCCTCGCAACAAACCATATTTCTTTTTTTTTACTGGCAACGGCTTAAAATCGTGTTACTTCATGCGTGCCACGACTTTAACCCGTGGTCCTTCATGCTTGCAATGGCTTAAAACCGTGTCCTTCATGCTTGCAATGGCTGTGAGACCAAAGGCATTCAAAATAATTGATAAATGTTGCCACGGTTAGGGAACGTGGCGCCTCTAGCCATGCCGGGTAGCCGTGGCTAAACCGTGGCTAAATGCAAAAAATAATCAAGCGTCCTCGAACATAAAACCGTTGCTAATAAGTGTTGCTACGGTTTATAGCCGTCAATGGTGATTTGGCGACGCCTCAAATGGCCAGGCCTCTAAGCCGTGACAATAGGTTACCCCCATGGTCCCAAACCATTGCTGATGGGTATTTTTGGTGTAGTGACACAACAATAAAACATGTAAGTTGGGAAATCTACATGAAAAATCAAATAATACAAGTAAAACAACTATCTAGCATGCAAGTAAAGTAAATAAATTCAAGGGGATAAGAAATGAAACCACACAAAGACACTGATATATCAAGGTTCACCAAAACCGAAGTTTGATTGCAATCGATCAGTTACTTCCTCAGTGGAAAGAGCTCGTAAGCCTCAAGCTTCTATTACTTGATCAAATGAGAACTCCACTTTCAATTAATGTTCCAGTCGAAAGGTCTAATCGTCCTCTGCTACAAGACTTACCAACATGAACTAAGTGTTTAGCTCGAGTCTAACAAACACTTTGGCGATTACCAATGGGATACACGACAACCAAGTCTTAAGAACTCATGCTTGGAATTTTGAAAATACCACCTAGTCTTGTGATCATGCTCCACGAGGTTTATCGATTTTCCAAGGATCACATCATAATTGAAAGCAACACAACCAAGTCTTACCACCTGTTTGGGATCACCGGGTTGATACTTACATGTACGAATTCAATCCACGGATTCAAGAACACACACGAGGTAAGATGAGTTTTGCAAGCTAACACTCGTTGGGCTTTTATATCAATGTCCCTCAAATAGACATTAGAGAAATGTTTGAGCTTGGATATCTCACTTATGTCTATAATAGAAGTGAGGTTTCACCTTTACAAGTATGAGAGTTTGGGTGAGAGTAAAGGGGATTCTCTTTAGGGCCTTTATATCTACAACAAAAAAGTTATTTGTTCTAGGTTTAGCTTCCAAATCATGCCCTAGATCTTTCTATTTTTCTTTTGAAGCTCACAAGGATAATATGGAAAGATGAAGATATGTTTCTTAAACTTGTGGAGACAACTTGCCTTTCCTTTTTCTCTTCTTCTTTCTCTACTCTTGTTGAAAATGCACTCTCTAAATGCTCTTCAATGGCTCTCACAAGTTTCTCTTGAACTCCAAAGTTGAAATGAGCAAATGAGATATTCTACTATTTATGGACTATATCTGGAGAGGCGAAGTCGACTTTACTGATGTCAGTGTCTACTTTCAATAAATGACCATATTCAAAACGGTCACTTGCTTTTCAAATCACCCACTTGTTGATGTTGGCGTATCGAGGAGTAAAGTTGACTTCACTATGGTCCAATCTGGATTTCAACGTGTAGAGATTTCTTTTTCACATGGACCATGTAGGGATGGGCATCTCATCCCGCGATCATGATCTTGTCCCTATCCCATCTTGTCCCAATTTTTTTGGGTTTCATTGGGATTGATCAATCCCATCTCGTCCCGATCTAGAGTGGGATGGGATCGGGATGGAGATTTTCAATCTCACCAATCCCGAATTTATTTTTTTAATAATTATTATTAATAATTTTAATATATTTTTAGGAGTGTAATTCTTTCTTATGATCAAATATTGATCATACTATGAGATACATATTGATAATTTTGATATAAGCATTTTGAGATACATATTCACTTCCAACACATTCTCTCTCATTCACACTTGTCCATCCTTTTTTTTCAAGCATCTATTCCCCAATATTTTACATGTTGTACAACTTATCTGGTTGTAATTATGAACTTCATCTTGGAGTATTTCTTGCTTTGGCACATTATTAGAAAGCTCAGTGCTTGGCTCTTATTTCCATTAGTCTCTGCAAGTTAAATATACAAAATTTTCAACAAAATGGTATCTTCAACTTGTACAAATGAACACATGCTTGACACATTTACAACAAATTTTTTGTTGCCTGTTAATCCCGTTCCGAACCCATTTGAGATGAGACGAGTTCGGGATAAGTCTATCCCATCCCGCTCCAAAATGAACGGGATGGGATAGGGATCAAGTCCATCCCGTCTCGTGCCCACCCCTTAGACCATGTACTTGTCATATGTGAAATGAACTTTATGTCACATAACTTATCCTTTGTGTCACATGGGGTTGTCTCTTTAATGAGATAATCTCATCTTCATTTGTATTCATCTCCAAATTTAAAATTTAAATTTTGAACTTCAAATTTTCAGCCAAACAACTTGTAGAGATTTATTTCTTACACCCAAAGTCTCATTGACTTAACTTTGACTTGGTTTTCAATCACACATTTGGACCATCTTCTTGGACTTTTTCATTCTTCATTCAATTCAGCCTTATTGGATGTTTGACTTCAGTCTTCATGGATGTTTGACCTCAATTGACCAATTCTAATTTACTTTGATTTTGACTTTTGGTCAACTTTTGTCTTTCATCTCCAATGTCTTGAATTTTCTTCTATTCTTTCTTGTTTACATGGATCTGATGTTTAAATGTCCTCAAACATCTTCTCTTTCAATCAGGCCTCGACCTGACTCGTCGGTATTATTGCTTTCTTTAATTTCGATCTTCAAGGCCCTAATGACTTTTCTTCTTCTTGGAATTGTGTGGAGATTGACTTAATTGATTTTTAGTTTTGGCTTTGACTTAGTCATTATCAGTTTAATATCCTTTAAATGATCATTGTAAAGCTTAAACCTAAAGCTCATTACTTGATATATGGTTTACGATTTCACCAAGTATATTTACAAAAATAAATTGAAACTTTGGTGTAACTTGCAAACAAATTTCCAGTCTCCCCTTTTGTGAACTTATTACAAAACTTATATGTACCTTTTGCAAGTCATATATATCTCAATCTCGAAATCTATTTTTGCAAAATCATTCAAAAGATACCAACGCATTGATTCCACTGATATAATTGATATTTATAATTTCATATTGGTCCGACACACATGAAACAAACAAAAAACACACGGAATAGAGTGACATTAGTAGCATCTAATCCATAAAATATTTCTTCCCCCTAAATATATGAGTTCAGATAAATATAGTTTCTCCTTCTAAATGTAACAATCAACAATCTTTATCAATAAATATCATAGACCTTAGTATAAGGTGACTTCACACATACATTTCTCTCTCCTTTTTTGTCAAAAGATAAAAGATATCAAGGATGTAGCCAATTTCTAAGTATGTAGCCAATGATGATCAATAAAAGATATTAGGAAGTACATTAGATAGAGATAACAAAAATACATAGCAAAGAGTCAAACATACAAGGATAGTTATCAACAATATATGGTCAAACAAATATAGGATATTAAATAACACGACCACATATTCTTCTTTGCATAGAATTACTTTCCCTAAATGCAATTTAGAGATAGTATATCATGAAGATCAAAAAGAGAAATGAAATTTTTCTGTGAAAGTCATTTGATAAAATCATTTTCAAATACACAGTTGTTCTCCCCCTCTATGGCCATTATTCAATATAGTTGTTCTCCCCTTCTCTGGCCATATTCAAGATTTTCTCAAAACACTTGAAGTTCTTTCTTATAAAGAATTTTGAAAACCTTTTTGAAAATCTTTCTTTCTGAAATACTTTTGAAAGAGTTTTTTCTTGAAAACTTGTTTTCCACCAATAAGAGTCAAAAGTGGGTAAACACTTTGTAAGCATACCATACTAAAGTAATCTAAAACTGAGTGAGGTAGCTCAAAGGAAATTTCAGTCTGAAGAGTAACCTTAATTTGAGTACCTTTGATCAAATCAGAAGATATATTTGTTATGTATTGTGCTTACTGGTCGACCATGCAATGTTAGAGCAGGAGATAACTTGACTATATTGAAATTGTGAGCAACATTTAACCAAATTCTTCTTATAATCCTTGCAATTTAGCTTAGAAATCATAAATGTGTGCATCTCGATAAAGCAAAAGATTTCAAGCAACCAATAGATCATTATAGGAGTATTCTCAATAAAAAAAACCAATAAATACATGAGATCGTCCTAAATGGTAACATACAGAGTCATCGAGAATTTTGGATGCATTCATGCATCTATATAATGTCAGAAACTGCAAAGGAAAAGTTGACTTTGCTTTTAGATTCACCAAACTCCAAAACTGAAGTTGACTTCACTATGTTACCTGTACAGGCTCACAACCTGGTGAAACTTTCGCTCAATTTTTTGTAAGAAATCGCTCAAACACCTGCAAAGAAACTTTTCCACATACAAATTGATGTAGTCAATTTCTATTTTCTTTCCTTGCTGCTTAACTAGATCTGCACAGGTAGCAAACGCGAGCCAAGGATCACCGTGTAGTGGTTGATGACACTCTGATGTTAAGTTAGATAAGGCTTGGGAGAGGCTTAAAACTAAAATTGGGTTACATTGTATATCTCTAATTCATCAACAATATCTCCATTTTATAGTGAAGGAGTCCTCGTTCGACTAGGCTTTTAGTGGCATAGTTTAGGGAAAGTAATCTTGCTGTAGAGATCCTTTCTTGATTGGGAGCTATCAATGTTTGATAGTTTCCCTACACGACTTGTGCTCCTAGATTTGCGGGAAAGGTTTTCCTTTATGAGTGTTGTCCATGCTAGGAATTTTTCTTGCCCAACTTACAATCTAATATATATTTCCTAGTCGGATCCAATGTGTTGCTGGTCTGCCTGTCTTGAGTAGATCTCTTAGATACTTGCCTTAGAGATTTATGAGTATTGGCCTGACCACGTGACCTATGGGCTTACTGGTTCATTGCAACTTGGACCCGACTATCTAGATTGCGCTAATAATGAGCTTGCTGTTGTTTGGGCCTCGTTGGATTTGGGTGCAATCGAGCTTGCTTCATTCTGTTGACGATATTATCATGACACGGGTACAATGCTATTCAGAAGACGATTTGATGCATCATCAGCTACTCTCCCCGAGTTAATGGGTCGTCTTATCGTTCCACTAGGTCATTTCATGAAATAGCTATGCAGTCATGATGATTGAGTCTGAGAGATTTCTAGGAGCGGGGAATTGCAATAATTAAGAGTGCACCAGCTTGAAAGTGGGAAAGGCGAGAGCTCAACTTTATATATAGATCTCCTGCTTGCGGAGTATAATGCCTTTACTCTTTTTATCTCTGAGATTCTGCTTTGATGTATTGTCTGTTGTGCCTTTGACTTTGCTCAACTTTTGTATTCGAAAGCTTGTACTTTTATGGCGGGCAGGACCAGCTTTCTTATGAACTGTTCGCCAGGGGCCATAAGTTTTTTGAGGAGAGATTGCTTTCTGAATTTGATCTAGAAGTACTCCATAAGACATTCGAGATTCCTGATGATCTGGTGCCCTGCACTGAGTATGCTACAATCCAGTGTTCACTTTCCTGTCATCAAGGAGATCTGGGAGTTCCTGGCGTGCCTCGAAATTGCACTCACTCAACTTGTGCCGAACGGGTATAGGACTTTGATCGCTATTCTGATTAGGGCTAAGGATGCTGGTGTCCGAGTGTCTTCGAGGGTGATGTAATTGCTCAGATCTCTTCAGATAAATGAGCACGCTGTGTGTGTGCTGTCATTGTCGGACTGCTTTGGCAAACTGCCTAATGATTTTAAATCATGGCAGAAGTATTGCTTCATGGCTTCTGCGAACTCTCCATTTTTTTAGCTTGATGGTCGTCTTGTCGAGTGTGAATTTAGACCACTGAGTAAATTGATTCCTTATCTGGTCTTACTTGTGTCAATTTCATATTAGATTGACCTATTTTGATAAAGAAATTTTGGATAAAGCAATTTCGTCTTGGTCGTCTCTACTTCGCCTCTTTCTGTTGAAGATTAAGCAATTTTGGATGCATTCTGCTACATTCCTCATCCAAAGGTAAAAGATGTAGTCAAGCCTTCTAATGTTGAATGCAGTGGTCTATGGGCTCATTGGAACGTGTCTCCCACTGTGTATTGGGTTAAGAAGCCAAAGCCTAAAGGTGCGTCTGTTCCGCGAAAGAGGAAGCTTCCCAAACTCAAGGTTCTAAACCCTTCAAGGAGGGCATAAATAGATGAGGCACTTCCTTCTCATGTTCATCTGAAGAGATCTCGTACTTTGTCTAGGTCCGTCCATAGGCGTCTGGCCCCGTCTGATGGACGTGATGCTATTGGGCGAGAGCCCGATGATACTACTATTTCTAAGGGGCATGATGCTCATGTCGTGGCCCCTGTCTTTCATCCTGACTTAGAGAGAGAATATCCGCAAATGGTGGGCATGGAAGATTTTACCAATCTGAGCACCAACTAGACGGAGTTCATGAGTAGGATGCTACTGCAAGCGGGCGTGGAAGCTTCGAACGATCGCCCCTTTTCAATAAAGGACTTCAAGCTCTTCCTATCTTTGGATCATGAGACTTAACAGAACCAGACTTAACAGAGGAATAAAAAGGGAAGGGCGACAAGAAGAAGAACCTTCCCTTTTTATTCCTCTGTTAAGTCTGGTTCTGTTGTATCAGACTCTCCTACTTATGAGGGGTGAATCGTATACTTGAGTTTGCAAATGAATAGTACTTTGCACTTTTTCGTCTTAATTTGCTTCCCTGCTAGTTTGTTCCTGCTTCATCTTATTTCGACATTGGTTGTTAGACGAGAAACTTTGTTGGGCTTGGTAGCTCATGTGTGATTCGCTATTGGGAGCTCTGACTTATTATGCTGCAATAGTTGGTACAGCTCTGGTCAGATTCCTTTGTAGAAATCGGGGAGTGTAATACACCCCTTGTTTGGCGGCTTGGCTGTTTGTTGGACCAGCAGTTGTTGTCGTTGTTGTAGGTGTATAAGTAAGACTGCGGTCCTAGCACTTGCGTCTTTGCAAGTCGTCTGGGTCGAGCTTTGAGAACTTTGACCGATCATCATCATCAGCAGTGATCACTATCTGTGTACAAGTAGTGACCCCTGGCAGGCCATCTTAATTAGGCATTGAGAACGCTGACTAGACTCGACTTTTTTAGTCATCAAAATCCGTTATGTGTGGAATAGACTTCGAACAGACCAAAAGTTATCGTCGATCGTCACCGACGAAGCTTTGGCCGAGTTTGGTCTCTATCGTCCATGTTTGGACAATGATCACTGGCAAGCTATCTCTATCAGGCATTAGAGCATTGACTAAGCTACCACTCTGTAAACCATTGTCACCCGTTTAATTTAAGGGACTGGGCGTTAGAGCGTACCAGAAGTTGTTATCATAGGTTGAAACTAACTAAGCTTTGGTTAGAATAAGATTTTGGGCGCGTAAGTCTAACTTGGGGGTCATGACTTACTTGGCTCACCTATATGTGTCTGGGCGTGTAAGTCTAACTTAGGGGTCCTGACTTACTTAACTCGCCTGTTAGATTCTGGGCGTGTAAGTCTGACTTGGGGGTCATGACTTACTTAATTCACCTATGAGATTCTGGGCGTGTAAGTTTGACTTGGGGGTCCTAACTTATTTAATTCGCTTGGCGGTGTGATTCTAGTTCGATTGATCGGACTAATAATAGGTTGACCATCTTTAATGAGTAGCAATGGAATAATAGTGGAGCTGATGCCTTTGGTTTAATAATAATACTTTGAAGGCGTGTGTCCTTATTCTGTGGCGCTCAGGGCCTTTGTTGTTTGTTCTTTTGAGTGTGTGGACCGAATCTGGCAGGACATAAGCTTGGGCCCATTAGTTGAGGGGCCCATTTGGAAAAAATCTTTTTGGATCAATGTGTCAGGGATATGGCGTGTTATGCGAGATAGTTCAGTATCAATTAATCCCCCTAGTTAACGGGGCTGCTTGCAGGGCCATTAATTGAAAAGATGTGGACTTGTGCAGTTGCTATTGGAATTGTCATTTTCTCGATTCATGTACGGCATTTAATGTTGAAGCAACTGCTTGTTGACACCTCTTCATGAACCATTTCGCCTATTTATGGGCTGGTTAGTTTGCATTCAAGCACTACAATGCAAGTAGCAGAGCATGATAATCAAATGCATCTTACCAAAGGGTTCGCTTTGGGTTTTCCAAAGGCTGAAGGAAGATCTCCTCCACTAGAGTCTTCAAATGTTTTGACATTTGCGCCGATGAGTCTTGATAAGACTTGTTGTTATGCGGTGTCGCCTGATTTGGGTGGGCATTGTATTGATTGCATGAGACCTTGTAATATCTTCGTATATTTCGTATATGAAATACAGACTGTTCCTCAGGGGACAGGTCTGTCTTCCTTCTTTTGTGGCTCTTGAGTTCCTACTCGCCACTACCGTTTGGTGATAATACTAGCAGCTAGGTTGTGGTGTTTGTCCGCTCTAGGTTTCACGCGCGATGCTCCAAACAGAATGTAGGTTAGTGTAGCAGGGTTTTGATGAATGCAACCTTTTTTCCATTGGACACTTCCGTCTGGAGGGTCATCCTCCTTTTACCTCCTTTTTTTCTAGTTTCTGTCCCTTTCCGCAAGGTAGTCAGTTGGGTTGAAGACATTTGCATTTCGTTTCAAGGCTCATGTTGGCACCTTTGAATTGTCTCTGCAAGGCGATTTGTCGGAGTAATGAATCAAGTACTTTCCTTCATCTCCTGTTGTGGACAATTTAGTCTTTTCACCTTCTCTTCCGGAGGCAGATTAGTAGATCATAGTTGTGACCCTTGTTTCAGTGGATAGATGCTTGCATTGGGCTTAGATACGTACTCGTAGTGTATAAATTGATGTACTAGTTGATCGGCAAGCTTTGTAATAACTCTCATTGCAATCAATAAAATTTGTTTTATTTCTAGAATGTGTCCTGTACAGACAACTTTTCAATTGAAAAACAAAAAACAAGAAACGAAATCAAAGCAACAAATAATTTAACTCCGAGCAAGAGACAATGCTAATCCGGCCCTGAATGAGGCACAAATGGTTCTGGTTCGGATTGCGTTGTCCCTCTAGCGAAGTTATTTTTAAAAAGCTAACGAAGTTACTGAATAGTGGACTTTGTGATGGCGAGTAGTTCCTTGCTGATGAACAACTCTTGGAGTTGGTGCCGGTTTGCCGAAGTATTGTTATTTAGCTCTTTGTTAGTCTGGATTGCCTCGCTAGCTTTGACTTCTTGGTTATTTGGGCTTCTCCGCTTCCATAGGGAAATCCACCTTTTTGTCCTTGCCCAATGCCTAATATGTAGAGCCCGTTAGCCCGAGCTATAACTAGAACCAGTTCAGCTGCTTCAAGGCTGCATAATGGCAATCTCTTGTTGCTGGCTGATCTCCTCGGATAATCTGTTGAGCATGGTTGGTCGTATATTTTATGCATTGATGTAGGGTGGAAACCATTACTTCCATATGATGTAGCCAAGGCCTTCCCAGAATGATGTTGTAGGTGGAAGGGGCGTCAACTACCATGAACTCTTAGACAAGGTACTTTTGTAGTTGTGGCTCTCCTGCCACCACCATTAGATTTATCTTCCCGATGGGGAAGCATTTTTCTTCGCTGAATATGACCATAGGGTGGCTCTACATAAACGTCAGTGATGGGATTGGGTTGTGAACGAAGATAAGGACGAAGATGACCAAGGCGTCATTGTGAGGATAAGGACGAAGATGACCAAGGCGTCATTGTGAGGATAATGTACCCCCTGGAGATCCCTCTCCATAAACATCAGTGATGGGATTGGGTTGTGAACTCATGTCTGCTGCACTTGTTGGCCCACATACTGAAATGGTGTCCGCATCTCGATCATTGTCCTTTTGCAATATCTGTTTGACTGCTCTCCCTCAGCACCGACCCCGCGGAGGACGTAAATGATGCCAGGAGCATCCTTTTCGATCTCTTTTACAGTGTTCGCTCTTTCCTTTGCTCGGCTTTGCCTTCTGTCTGAGCCTAGGAATTCCTTATCTAGTACTCGACTTCTCCTTTGAGGTTTCTGCAGTCCTCAATATCATGTCTGCCTTCCTTGTGGTAGGCACAGTATTTGATGTTGTCGCGCCTAGCAGGGTCTCCTCGCTGTTTAGGTGGACACTTCAACTCTTTCCAATCCTTGTTGGAATTAAGGATGTTGGACAGATTGGTGTTGAAAGGGGTGACAAATTTGGACCCGACATAGTTCAAGGCCTTATCTTGCCTGGGGCGACCCAAATCGGTCTTGTTATCTGTGCACTTCCTCTTGTTACTCTCGTCATCCTCTTTCCTATCTTTCAGGACATAGGGTTTCTTGTCAGACTACGCCTCTTTTTTGGCGGCTAGCATCGGTGTCATCACTACAACCGTCGATGAGGGTCAGCTCATCATTAAAACGAGTGATGTATTCCCTTAACATCTCATTCTGTTTTTGCTTTAGATACTCACGAAGCGTGTAAGAACGCCAATGCCAATGACCGGAATGAGTCAACGATTTCGGAGAAAGGCTGTGGAACCACGTCAGTGCCGATGTCTTCAGGCTTGTAGGGAATGATCGGCACATTATTACGTCAGACCCTTCTTTGAGCACCATAACGTAGTAGAAGTGCCTCAGGTGATCGTTCGGGTCTCGTGTCTCATCGTAAAACTCCAACTTCAGTGGGGTGTATTTCTTAGGTAGCGGTTCATCCATGGTATGGTCCATGAACGGAGAGTCTGTGAGACTGAACAACACATCTGGGTTTGTGGCTCCGTTGCGAAGGGGGGTTGTGCGAGATGTGCCTATCGGCTCTAGGTGTTGGGTCCCTATTGGCCATACCTCCACCTCTTGTCCATTGAGAAGTTGCTGGGGCAGCGAGGCTCTCCCGAACATGCTCTCTAGAACTTTTTGGGTAACGAGCCCTTCACTGCTCACGGTCTCCTTCTGCAGGTGGAGGATTCCACTGTTTGAGAGCCTCAAGTGTCTATGCGATCTGTTGTATCTGTGCTGAGATTAGGTCCTCCCTCGGGTCTGCTGTGGCAGCCACAGGCACGGGGGTGTAAGAAGGTTCCTCCTGTGGCGGTGGTGGAACTGGCAGCGCTCTGCTGGTTTTGAGCATTTGAAGGCAAAACAACATCTCCATTGTTGCGAGACCTTGTCATCACCATCTCGCTGATTTTCTGGAGAAGGAGGAACTACAGTTCTTGTTCGGGAACTCGGTCGTTTCCCACAAACAGGGCCAAACTGATGTAGTTGATTTTTGTTCTCCTTCCTCACTGCTTACTTAGACCTGCACTGGTAGCAAACGTGAGTCAAGGACCACCGTGTGGTGGCTGATGGCACTCCAATGCTCAAGTTAGATAAGGCTTAGGAGAGGCTTAAAACTGTAAACTGGGTTAAATTGCATACCTCTAGTTCATCGACCTTATCTCCCTTTTATAGTGAAGAAGTCCTCGTTTGGCTAGGCCATTGATGGCATAGTTTTGGGAAAGTAATCTTATTGTGCAGATCTTTTCCTGATTGGGAGCTATCCATGTGGGATAGTTTTCCTACACGACTTGTGCTCCTAGATCTGCGGGAGAGGTTTCCCTTTTTGAGTGTTGTCCATGCAAGGAAGTTTTTTTGCCTGACTTATACTCTAATATATGTTTCCTAGTTTGATCCCATGTGTTGCTGGCCTGCCTGTCTTAGGTAGATATCTCAGATATTTGCCTTAGAGGTATTACGAGTATTGGGCTTGACCGCGTGACATGAGGGCTTACTGGCTCATTGCAACTTGGACCAAACTGTTTGGATTTTGCCAATAACGGGTTTGTTGTTGTTTGGGTCTCGCTAGATTGTGCGTGCAATCGAGCCTACTTCATTCTGTTGACAAGATTATCATGACATGTGTAGGGTGCTGATCAGAAGACGATTTGATTTATCATCAGAAATATTCTACATTCACATGAAATACCAACTGAACAATATGGAAACCAAGTTAAGTTGCAAGTTGACTACACAAAGTACTCGATGTAAGTTGTCTCTCAAACAAGTTACAAGATGTTCTTTCATGCAAAACAAAGATTAATGGCACAATGCCAATTGCGCATTTTTGCATAGCACCAACATATTATGATCATAGTAAAGAGTGAAAACTCATTTCAAGAGTAAACACATATGATCATTCAAGCATAGCATTGAGAGAGATATGGATACTAATCATGTTTTAAACAATCATAAATCAAAAGCGACAAGATAATCTAAAATTTTCCTATGTTTTCTCCTGGTTGTAAATCTAACATGATAATCATAAGGAGATATCTTATTGACTATTTATCTTATCTCTATATTGGAATTGAGGATAAACAAGAACGTAACAAGCTGAATCAAACTAATCAGAGCAGGTTTCAGCAATAGTATAAGGAACATAAGAGCATAAAACCTATACCTGACATCTGTGTGCATGCTCAAACAGATATTGGTGGCACAGTGCAATATGCGCATTCTTGCATAGGATGAACACATTATAATCAATTCAAACAGTAAAAACTCATCTCAGGTGTAAACACATATGATCATTCAAGCATAGGATTGAGAGAGATAATGATAAAGAGGTCTTAATCATATTTTAAGCAATCATAAATCAAAAGCGACAAGATAGTCTAAACTCTTCCTATGTTTTTCCTTCTTGTAAATCTAACATGTTAATCATCAGGAGATAGCTTATTGACTCATTATCTTATCTCTATATTGATATTGAGGATCAAAAATAGCATAGCAAACTGAGTCAAAATAATCAGAACAGGTTTCAACAATAGTATAAGAAACATAAGAATATAAAACATATACCCGACATCTATCTGTGCATGCTCAAGCAAATATTAGTGGCACAATGCAATATCTGCATTCTCGCATAGCACCAAAATATTATAATCATTGCAAATAGCAAAAACTTATCTCAAGCGTAAACACATATGATCATTCAAGCATAAACCTGAGAGAGATATGGATAAAGAGATAACAATCATGTTTTAAGCAGTCATAAATCAAAACCACCAAGATGGTCTAAACTCTTCCTATGCTTTATCCGTTTTGTAAATCTAACATGATAATCATAAGAAGGTAGCTTATTTACTCATTATCTCGTCTCTATATTGATATTGGATCAACAAGAGCATAACAAGGTGAGTCAAACTAATCAGAGCGGGTTTCAGTAGTAGTATAAGAACATAAAAGCATAAAACCTATACCTAACATCTATCTGTGCATGCTCAAACAAATATTCTAACATTCAAAAGCATAACATCACACATAGTTAATATAAATTCAATCCAGTAGCTATTTAGGAATTCAAATGAGATTGAAATCATATAAGCATGCTTAGACAAATACGAGAAAACAAAAATGTCAAAGTTATACACATCCTAAGCATGGTATTAGGATATTTCACAAGATCAATGAAATAAAGCATGTGAAAATCAAATGTCAAACCTGATTTTAGCCTTAAAGCACATCAATTCCAATCATTGTAGGTGGTCTAAGCATTCCATCAATAAAACTTGTAGACCACCTAAATCATGTGTTCTCACAATCAATAGTGTTTCAATTAAAACATGAATAAAAACACATAAAAGTAACATGAGAGTAAGCAATGAAACATTATAAACATTCTACTTATGTTAAACATGTCGAACCATAAATATATTATCATTAAAACGCAAAGCTGGTTATGTATCCAATTCATGAAATCATACATACCACATTTTTAGTAAAGGCTTCTAGCCAAGCAAATGACTACAAAGAAAACACACAAGACCAAGGGAAATAATAAGGCATAACTGCTTAATTCATGCATGATTTACCTCATAAGAAGAATATGATTATTGAAGCGCATATTAGATAAAATAAAATTAGGTAAACGTTACCTTGACTCCTTTATCAATAGGGTCTTGAAGCATATCTTTCTTATTCAAACTTGCATCAACTTGGGTACTTCTTATTTGAGTAAGATGAAGATTATTTAAGCTACCTTCTTAAATTTGAGTCTTTTTGTCTCCGCAATCTCTGAACATTTGCTTTATAACTAGGAATGACCCGTCTTGGAAGCAAGGCACCAAAAGTTTTTTCTTCATATCTCATGTGTAGCTTTTTGTTTGCACTTTTAAAATGCATAACCATAGGAATATGTACGTGGATGATTATTCTTTTAATAAAAACAATTAGCAACATAAAGAACATACCGATTTCAATATTCAAAAAAAAAATGGTTTCGAGAACTTTATGTATTTTCTAATTTTGAAATCGTGAATTTTGTTAGAATCCTTGAGAATTCCTTACTCCTTGAGATCTCCACTTGTAGATCCTTTGATGATTCTCTTTTCTTGAAGGATGTACACTCTTAAACACTTTGTGACCATTCCTTGAGTTTTTATTCCAGGAATAACTTTTTTTTTAGCTATCAAAACAGTTGATAGTCACATTTTTTATAAAACTAATTCAAATCATAATGACCATAACGATTGCAATAGTTATAAAAGAGAGGTTTAGAAGATTTCCTAGAGTTCTTTGATTAAAGTTGATGTAATCGTTGAGGCGCTGCCTTTTGAGCTTGAAGGAATGTCACTTAAAGCTTTCACAAACTTGGTCAAAGAGGATAATCGAAATTTTAAACAATTCCTCTTCTATTGGTTTGAGTAAAACCAACATCTTATCAATCTTTTCAGATCCAAAGTGGAAGCTTTCAACTTGAGAGAATTTTTCTTAAATTAAACTGAGATGCTCCTTAATTTAGATATTGGAGCTTCATTATTTTCCATCTGATGGTTGAATCAACTTCAAGAAACTTGATTTTGTTCAAGTGTTCGACATTGTCTTTTTCGTATTTTTCATTTAAGTCAATCATGAATGTTTGACTTAGAATGTGCACTTTTTCAAGATTATTTGAGTTACAAAAACATACCTTAAGATCTTCGATTTTGGACTCAAGTAGTTTATTCTCCTTTATCACTACTTCGAGATTCTAAGAAAATTCCAAGTATTGATACATGTATTTACTTTTGCCAACATCTTTACAGTTGTTGCTCCAACTTGATTCAGAATCACTCTTTTGTGGTTTTCTATGTTTCTAGGTAGAGTGCCTAATTAGATCCTGGTGATGTTGTTCTGCAAGTGACGAGCTGATGTAGACCAAAGTCCACACCACATGGTGAGTGTTGTGGAAAAATAAAATGAAAAAGGAATTTTGTGCTTTAGGAAAGTCAAAAGACTTTATTCAACAAACATTTAAAAGTCTATCGAGAGGATTTGGGTGAACAAGGGTTTACAATGAAGTGAACATGTTTCGGTTCAATACCAAATCGTGGTCGAATAGTAAAGGTGTTTCGGTCCGACACCAAGTAAGAACAGATCCCTTTTGTGTTTTGGTTTCAAAAGAGATTCAAATTGTTTTAAATGGAGTTTCAAATAAGTTCATAGATCTCTCCAATGGCCTCAGCTAGTTCGGCTATCTTTTATTTATCTCCAATGTTTTCGAGTTTGAGTTGTTGATTGGGTTTCTTCCTTTCTTCTTCAAATTAGTTGGACACTTCATTGGCTTCAACAACAATTCAAAATTCAAAGTGAGGTTCTTTTATTTTTTATTTTTATTATTTTGTGTGTGATTTCCAGTCTTTCTGTTCTTGTGGGTTTTAGTCCAAATTGATTATGAACTATGATAGCGATTATTTTTTCTTACAGAGAGTTTTCAAATGTTTATTTTGTGTGTTTTATTCAAGTTCAAGGGGTTTTCTAGATAAGGATTTAGTAGACCATTGCATGAAATGTTTCGAAGCAAGTTTGATCCGCTCTCCTTTCTGTTTGATGTTTGAGCTAATATTGACTGAATATCATTTATTTAGGTTCATTTTTTTTTTGCATGTCTTTGTTGAAATTTTTTGAACACTAATAGCAACTATTATAATTGTTCTTTTCAAGAATGGATATGATAAAATATAACAAATGTATGGAGAATAAAGAAATTTTATAGGAGATAAGCGAACCTAGAGTAGGGATGAAAATCAACAACATTGATTTCTACCAAGCTTATTATCTTCAAAAAGATGAAAATGGAAATCCTAAATTTCTTATCCTTGCATGTGATTGGACTAGGCAGCCAAAATGTGAAGCATAAAGTGTCATAAAATTGCGTGCTACAGGTAGATGTCGATGTAAGGCTAAGATCAGACCTCTTTTATGCCCTGATGGAACATTGTTGGTGACAACATTAACACTTGATCATAATCATGATTTGAATCCCAAAAAATTGACATTTTACAAGAAAAACCGAGTTATGAGCCAGTATGTCAAGAAGAGGCATGAATATAATGATAAGGCGGGCATTAGGCCAAATAAAAACTTTTCTTCATATGCGGTTGAAGCTGGTGGGCATGGTAATGTGACATTTTTACAGAAAGATTATTACAACTATCGGAAAAAAAAAATTTGGAAGTTAAGACTTGGTAAGGGGGATGGGATGACACTTCATAACTACTTTGAAGAATGCAATCTAACAATGCTAATTTCTTTTATTTGATTGATTTGGATGATGAAGGGAGGTTAAGAATTATCTTTTTGGCCGACACATGGAGCAGAGAAGCTTAATGTAATTTTAACCTCAACATAAACAATATAAGACTTTATTATTATTTTTTCAGCCACCTGCTTCAAGCAACGACATGGAGTTGAGAGACCATAGCTCATTATAGAAGTGATGGTGACGGTGGGTGTTCTTTGATCATTGTTTTTTAAGTTTTAGTTCTATTTTTTGTTTAGATGTTGAAAGGAACATACATGGAGTTGCACTATTGAGATACTCCATTCATATTCTTAATAAAAGGTTTATCTCATTGTTTTGCAGACTTGAGCAAGGCATTGACAAAACCTGTTTGCAAGACCCATCACCTACACCTACGGGTAAAATCAGTTGAAGGATAACTTGCTGGCAACAATTTCTAGTTCCAATTTATTTATAGAGAATTTTTGTTTTAAGATTGATGAGGTAGTTGGTAAGTTTAATGTGAAAGTTGAATCCTTTTGATGATTGGTTGGTACAAAAATGTTTAGTTCTCTAAATTATCATGGTTCTTATCTGTGTTTTTGAATTTAGTTGGACTCAAATGGTCTATAACACTGTGATTGTTGAATTGAGTTCATTTTTTTGTCTCGAATTCTTCATTTTTTTCTGGTCAGCAGCGATCTAATTTGTCGGCCTGCTATACTCTAATTTTCAAGCCTGCAGGACTATAATTGTCGAATTCAGTTCATACTTAACACTCTTAACTGTCAAATTGAGTTGGGCTTCCAAGCTCTTGAGGTGAAACACAAACTGGCCAGACAATAGCTACAAAACCATTTTTCTCATGCAGTGGTTAAGACCATTTTCTCATGAATCGTTTTCTCATGCAGTGGTTAAGACCATTTTTCCCCAACTTATGATGGTGTTAAGAATGAATGATAAGGAATCCACTATTATAGACATGGTATGGTTCAATGTTAAGGAATCCACTTTTATGGACATGGTATGGTTCATACTTTTTTTTTTTTTTAAATAAAATAAAATTAAACCTCCAGTGGGGAGGACAGCTATGGGATGTCAGACCTTTATTATTGAGAAAAAAAAAATTTACACGTGTCGGGGGTACATGTCGACTTTACCCGAGAAATAAAAACAATTGGACATAAACCAAAAGCTTTAAAAACACAGTCCATGCAAGAGACTTTCCTAGGACTAGGCCTAAAATACCTGGACCTATATGGGTGAGTAAACCAAGACCTTTACAAAAACTCCGATTGAATCTTGCAAAATTGATAAAAGCCAAATCTGCAACTTGCACACAGAGTCTACAACTTGCATATAACCAACTTGCATTCCTAACAATCTTGCACCCTAATGCAACTAGAACCAAACCTTGCAAAATGCAAGAAAACAACTTGCATTGACCACTTGCAGCCAACCCCATCCAGGTCGTTGCAAACCCAAGGCTCTGCCATATAAGACCACGTACATGCTGACCCCCAAGATAAACTACCATCAAAACAGGACGCAACAGACCTTCTCGCTCTGTAAAGCAACCATCCGAGACCTCATTATGCCCTGAAACAAAAACACCAATTCGCAGACCGCGAGCTGCCCAGGAAGCGCACTCTGCCCACCCGACCAAACTCCACCCAGAAATCCAACTGGTAACAACATCTGCCTAGAAACAGGATCATAGCGACCTTGCCACCAACTTGCCACACCATTGCAATTGCAAACAGCAGCTTGATATGTAACAAAATGCCACTTGCAAGAAAAAAATGCAACTTGCAATAATATTAAACCAAATCAAAAGGACTGTCACTTGCAGAAATACAAATGTAAATTGGCCATACTCAACGCAGAATTCAGCCTCACACAAGAGCTTTTCAGCAGACCTATCGACCACCAACCGACATGAGCATCCCAAATACCACATACGAGTCTCAGTCCAGTTTTCCAGGATCGCAAACCTGTCCATACTCACTAAAACTGCCCTGCAAACATAACATTCTGCTGATCCGCATTCACGACACTCCAAATCAATGATAACAATCTGCATATGAACGCACATACATCCCTTATTCATGACCATGACGGACATAAGCCGTGTGGCATCTGTCGAGCAAAACCCTGCCACTCGCCTAGGTAAGTCATGCGCTCCATAAGTGACATTCCTACACTCTTTTTGTGCTCTATCGGCTAGCGCATCCGCCACCGCATTAGCCTCTCTATAGATATGTTTGCACTCTATAGTCATTTTTCCTGCCATCACCTTTATTTCTTTAAAAAAGTTTTCCAAATGCCATGGAATTTTAAAGGTCTCCTTAAACCAACCACAAACAAGTCCCGAATCCGATTGGATCATCACTTTTTTCAACCCCAATGAAAGGCAAAGACGCAAACCCTCGACCAGGGCCAAAGTTTCCTCTTTGTTATTTGATCCTTCCCCGAAAAACAATTGTTTTCCAACTACACACAAACCCCTAGGGTCTTTAATAATCACACCTCCTGAAGCCTTGCTTCTACGAGAGGATTCATCAACATTAAGAGCAACAAAATCTGCGAAAGGTGGGATCCAGTAAACAATTCTTACCATCTTGCTTCTAACTGGAATCACGTAAAGCCCCAAAGCCCGTAATGGTGACTTATTCCGACTAATTTGTTTCGGGATGATAAAAGTGTTTGCCAAGCGCAAGTTACGCCTAATGTTTAAAATTATAAAAGCAGAATTTGGCGAAACATCTTCATAAACACACTTACATCTTTGCTTCCAAATTTCCCATAAAATGAACATATGAGTAAGAAAGAATAACACACCTGTTTGCGAATTCATCTTTGCTCTTTTGAACCATATCATTAAGACCATAGAGATTTCTGCCGTTTTCTTACGTGCACGTCAAAAACCCCTTCAAAGTGACTCCACACCTTTAATGCCAATTTTCCTTCCAGAAATAAATGATTCAAAGATTCCGTCATCAGATTATCACAACACCTACACCTTGAGGCTAGGCTAAATCCGCATCTGTACACCTCCCCGACCACTGGCACTCCTCTTCTCAGTAATTTTCACACAAAAATTGATATTCTGGAGGGAATAATGTTTTGCCAGATCTTCTTACTTAAAGCATTTACTGCCCCATGATTTCGTAGCAATTCATAAGCCGACTGAAGAGAGAAACATCCATCCGAGTTCGGAAACCATACACACCTATCATCGCCATATTTGTCACCCACAATCTATCTGCAAATAAATTATGCACCATCTGCCGGAGAATAGGATTGATCAAATTAAAATTACCCAAACTCACTTCCCTTACCGTAGGCCAAACACCACGACTAACTAAGTCCTCCGCCCTTCTGAAATAAGCCACCAAATTCCAATTTTCCTCATAAAAACTAATAGAGCCCTTGCCAATGCGCCACACCGAATTGCTCAATAACAAAGATTTACAAATCATTATTTCCTTGTAAAAAGGTGAATACCCACATTTTACCTGTTGACCACTCAAAGCAATTCGAGGCAACCAGTATTTATTCATCATAAAAGAAGCCCATAAAGAATCTGAATTAATGAGATTCCAAAGAGCCTTAACTCGAAAGGCCTTCATCACAACTGTCAAATTTCTAACACCCAAACCATCCTCCTCCTGAGGGAAGCAAATCTTGTCCCATGACACCCATTTTTCCTTCAACCAGCCTTCACAATCCCCCCAAAAGAAATCCGCTAGCAAGCCATTAATTCTTGATAAAACTTTCTTAGGCACACACATGGCACTTAGAATATAAATAGGGATCGAACTCAGTACATGTCTAAGCAAAATCAATCTTCCCCCAGGGGATTACAATTTTGCTTTCCAACCCTGAATACGACTTTGAATTTTAGCAATCAACTCTTCGAAATAGGAAATCTTAACTTTACCTTGAAAAATTGGCCCTCCCAAATACGTCAAAGGAGCACCTTTATATTGGAATCATGTATACCTTTTTAGAGCCACAATCCTTTCCACAGCCGCCTTATCCTCCAGCCTAAAAGAATTTTTTCCTTCATTCACCTTCTAGCCTGAAGCATTACAATGTTTGTTCAAAATTTCCATGCATCCCAGAATAGAAGATTTTCTACCATTTAAGAAAATAAGAGTATCGTCTGCGTAGAGAAGATGTGAGACTGGTCTGCAGGCTCTGGGCGTATAATAATTCTCAATTTTTCCTCTATTAAAAGCCACTTGCAAACCCCTACTGAGGACTTCACAGGCAATAATGAATAAAAATGGTGACAGAGGATCTTCTTGCCTGAATCCGCGGCTAGAAGATGGAAATAATACCATGGATTCTAATAACATCGATTTCTTGTGTTGCACACATGCCATGTACACAAGGGTCAAAGACGCACCATTATCATGACAACAACTACGTGCCATTCAACAAGACAACCATTACAGCCTCCATCAACATAATAACAACCACTAACAATATAGTAAGTCCATTCTCAATGCCCAACGATCACTATTAGTTTCGTTTGACGTTATTGTATATGTTTCAACTTGAGTTTCATGTGTTAGATCGTTGTTTATTGCGCATTTTTCCAACCGCTTGAGCTTGAGTTTAAGGTGTTAGATCGTTGTTTATTACCTTTTTCTCCAACCGATTCAGCTTGAATTTCATGTGTTCGATCTTTGTTTATTGCATCTTCAGCCTGACCTATTCGATAACTCATTTGATTATTTTTCTCATCCCTTCAGACATACGTTATTTCTACATTAAGAAAAACAATCTATCATATGAAAAACATAAGATTTATAAATGTATCGAAAATCACTCAAACTCGAATAAAGCACACAAAATAAGAGACTTGAAATCTCCTTATAAGAAGAAAAAAATCACATTCATAATTCATAATCAATTTGGATTGAAACCTAAAAGAATGAACAGACTTGAAATCACACAAAAAAAATTTAACAATAAATTTAAAAAAAATGTCATTTGAACGTTGAATTGTTGTCAAGACCTTGGAGTGTCCAACTAATTTGAAGAAGAAAGGAAGAAACCCAACCAATAGCTCAAACTCGAAACCATTGGAGTTAAAGAAGAGAGAACTGAATTGTTTGAGACTATAAGATATTTTTGAACTTTTCCTTTAAAACAATATAAATCTCATTTAAAACCCAAACACAAAATGGATCGATTTGGTTGGTGACTTGGTGTTGGATTTGTTGTTACTTGGTGTTGAACCGGAACACCTTCACCATTTGCGTGCAATTTGGAATTAAACCGAAACACGTTCACTTTACTTAAACCCTTGTTTCACCCATATCCTTTTAAGAGACTTTTGAGTCTTTGTTGAAGAAAGTCTTTTGACTTTACTAAACACAAATTCCTTTTCTATTTTATTTTTTCCATGTCACTCACCATGCAGTGTGGACTTTGGTCTACTTCAGCTCATTACATGCGGAACAACATCCCAGGAGCTAATCAGACACTCTCCCCAGGGTGCCAAGAGCTAGTGTTTGTTCAAACACCAATAAAACACTTCAATGAAATGTTAGTCAAAATGAAGTTCAAGGCTTTTGAATCTATTCTACAAACCCCTAAAGTAGAGTATGCAAAATTTGAGCTCAACTCTAGGTTTCAAGACTTGGTTTCAAATGGGTTGATTTGAAATAGCTTTGAAAACAAGATCCAAGTCTTGGTTTAAGATAAGAGATTTATGCAAGGTTTATTTTTAATCCTCCAGATACCAATAAAGCATACAAGTTGTGGGATTTATATGAACAATCAAATAGCACAAGTAAAACAATTATCTAGCATGCAAATAAAGTAGATAAAGTCTAAAGGTGAAAAAAGCAAACGACACATAAAGACACTGATATGACGAGGTTCACCTATGTTGGATTATGATGGGCTCAATACTTCCTTGGTGGAAAGGGGTCACAAGCCTTGAGCTTCTATTACTTGATCAAATAAAAACCTCATTCTCAATCAACATTCCACAACCTCACAAGGTCTAATTATCGAGCTCCTACGAGACTTTCCCACATGAATCAAGTGATCTGCTCTGCAAGTTTTACGAAAACAACAATGAAATGCACTATAACTAAGTCTTATGGAAGTGTGTGCTTGGGATTCGAGAGATATCACCTGGTCTAATGATCGTGTTCCACAAGACTTATCGATTTGCCAAGAACACACCATCATGGAATGCAACACAACCAAGTATTTCCACATGTTTGGGATCACCAGGGTGATACTTACTCGTATGAATCCACTCCTTGGAGTCAAGAACTCGTACGGGGTAAGCCATGTTTAGCAAGCTAACACTAGTTTGGCTTCTCGGATCTCTCATTTTGATAAGCATATAAATGAGACAATTTATGCCCTTAAATATACAATTGCTTAGCCCAATTATCTAATAAAAATATCTCATTATGTGTATTTTGTTTAAATTCAAGTATTAATATTGGAAGTTCACACATGCATTCACAAATACCAAAGATTTTCAAGCCCAAGACCCATGAAGTCAAGCCCACAAAGCACCACCATCTATGGATCTCGAGGAAATCAACCATGAAGATTTGGACTTCCGCATGGCCTTCTTTATCATAACCAAAAAAATTCTAGAAACTCCAAAAGTGTTAAGTCAAACTCCACTATCCATTCTCATATTTTACCCATTCCCTTATTTGCATAATTCACATCCAAGCCACTTTTGCTTATTTCACTCCATCACTTTTACTCTTTTCCATATTTTACACCACCTTCTACATGCACATCTTGTTATTCTCATTCATAAATAGCTCCAAAATTTTCATAAAGCCCATGTGCATGCTCAAAATACAAACCACTCCATTATCCCTACACATCTTCTCATTATTCATATAATAGTCTCACCCTTCTTCACCTATAAATATCACATGCTTGGAGTTCATGAGACACACTTTGGAGAACACTTTTAAGAGAGTAGTTGTAGTATTTGTAGAGTTTAGAGATAAATAAGTGGAGTGAAAGCCTAAATTTTACCATGTTTTGCTAACATCCCACTTTAGGGTGTGGGTTAGCCAATGGGAGGTAGCTCCAAGATGGCTCTTTTATATTAGTTTCTTTAAATTTTCATATATTATTGTAGTTTGGTTATGTCATGAACTTATGAGGTAAGTTAGATGTTTTTGTATTTCATTACATGAATTCAACTCATCGTTTATTCTTCTACATCTTAAGCTCAAGATTAGATAATTTTTATACTTGCAATTTCTCTAACAAGCCTCTAAATATAATGTTGACATATTATTAGTCTAAATTTCATTATGATTTGTTAGATATTGGGAGTTTCACCTTAGTGTGGATTTCTTTTATGTTTTTAAATCCATGTTTGATTCTTAGGTTACTAACATAACTTAGGCTTGAGATCAATTTGCTTATAATGGCATATTTTTCAACCTAAGGTAAGATGAGAGTCTACCTTTGGATGCGTTAATGAATTTGAAAAAGATTAATCTAAGAATGGCCTAACGATGCCATCTACTCATGATAGTAAACTCAAACCCTAACTTTCACATTTAGATTTTACTTTGCATTTTTATATCGTCTATTTCCATTTAATTTATATTTTCATCAACAACTTTTTATTTTACTAGGTTAAGTATTTTTAGTATGATTTTAGAACAAGTTTCCAACTTTTATTAAACCCTCATTGTGGGACTTGACCTGTACTTGTCGGTTGCTAACTCAATAGTTAAGTCTAATTTTCAGTATTCTTTGGAGTCTTGCCTCGACTATTTTCACGATATAAAATTATGCATCTAATGATAAAATCCATGCCATAGGTAGTGCTAATTCCAGGTTTGGGGTGTTGTTGAGTTGTCTAGCTCATCATCTTGGTGTAATTCATTTTGTTATGATGAGCTTGTATCACCCGATATATCTGTAGACACATCTCTTTGCATCCCTTTCACATTGACTGACGCTACTTATGTGGATCCCATGCTTTTAAGGGATGATTTCAGTTTCGACCATCCTATTGTGAAACATATTCAATCTTCTGATTTAACACCTTACTTAGGATGTCACTTTTTAGAAGTAGGCAAGAGCTATTTGTTGGATATCACTATTGGTGACCCCTTTCTACTCCAGGTCCCGACGAATTTCCAAGGAATGCGAGTTCATTTGCATTTTCTCTATG
Organism: Berberis vulgaris; assembly: GCA_963556465.1. Classification (NCBI taxonomy): domain Eukaryota; kingdom Viridiplantae; phylum Streptophyta; class Magnoliopsida; order Ranunculales; family Berberidaceae; genus Berberis; species Berberis vulgaris. Next base: position 58,687,083 of record OY747135.1, on the reverse strand, counting down.
ATTTTGCATGGCACCTTTGTAGCTTTTGGGATATCTTAGTATATGTTGTGCTGCATGTGGTTGCTATTATTTGTTGGACGGATCGTCAACTTTTTATGGTGTTGTTATACAATTCTTTGATACTTTTGGGAGGATGGGGTGTTCGTTATGTTCTTCCTCGTCATTTTATGGTACATTATTCGTGAGGGAGAATACACGTCGGGCTGATGACGTTAAACCAAGCTCTCCTGGGAGGCAACCCATCTTCGGTTGTGTCATTATGGTTAGTCTGGATTGATTTTTGAGTTCTTTCTAGTTGCATTCCACCCATAATAGTTAGCTCCGTAACAATTTTGACTTACAACTAGTGCATTTAATTTTTCGTTTGTGCAAATTTTTTTTGTGTCATGTATGTGTTTTATCAATTTTTCATGATAAGTCCACAGTTCTTATGTTTTTTTAGCTTTTATTGGTGGATGATCTCTTCAAAATTGGTAAAAACTTTACCAAGGTAATATCACTCTAACCCTCATCCTTTCTTTTTTCCTTTATTTGTCATGATGTTTCTTTATATACATTAAGGACAATGTTTGGTTTAGGTTTGGGGGTGGGCTTTATGAGTTTTTGTGCATTTTTTTTATAAAATTTTGAGCTTAATTAAATGTGTTTCACAACTCTATCAATTAATTACTGTATTCTACTCAATCGCCATTGAATACGTAGTTGTTTTGGTAATTGTGAAAAAAAATTCAATTTGAAAATGCATTCAAAATCTGAAGTTCATTTCAAATGAAAAGAGTATGCTTTTAAATTTGACAAAATACAAGGTATCACTTGTCACATTGATATATTAATAAGAAGATATAAGTTTGATAATATATTTATGTAAATATATTTCATGAGGTTTTTTCAACTCGATTATTTTTGCACTATAAGCCAAGTTAGCATAATTTGAAGTTGATGAGTGAGATATTTAATAGAAAGTCTTAGAATAATAGGGGAGACTAAACCCTTGTGAGTTTTGAGCCATTTTATTTTTTTTCTTAAGGGTTATTTAATAATCTAATTTTTCTTGAATCGACATTATCTCGTTGATGATTTCATTATTCTTGTTTCTTTTACTAATTGCTTTGAGAATGACATTATAATTAGATCATTACATTTGATCTTCTTCATTTATTTAATTGAGATGTCATAATATTGACTAGAGCTTAGGAAGTGACATTTTTTTCTTTGAACCGTTCTCTAGCTTTTTAGCCTACCCGGTAATAAATATCCATTTGCAGCCCTTTGAGCCTTTGAATAGCCTTTTCTTTGCTAACCCCACTCACTTCTACCTACTCCAGTTATGGAGTAATACTCCAAATTATTTTTTTATCCTTATCCAGTTTCTCTAAGAATGTGTATAATTGGATATATGTTAGAATGGGCAAATAGAAAGTGTTGAAACTAAATATTTCATGAATCTTCATACTGAAATGTTTTATTGTCTAGAAGGGAAAAAAATTTCATTGATAATAAAAAATAAAAAATAAAAAAAAAAGTTGATGCTTCAAAAAAAATATATAAAAAATAATTTCGAAGGAAGAAAAATTAATGGTGTACAACATTGGTTTATTCTTCAATGCCCTATGTGTTTATTAAAGGGTATATACATTCTCAAAGAATTTCTGTATATCATATTTCAGTCATGTTAGCCATAATCTTAGTAATAAAGACCTAATTGATCTTAAATAAATGTTTGGTTCATAGATGTGGAGATTGAATACACAAGAACTATGATCTTCAATCCAACATTCTTAAAAGTAATTGATATTCATGTCCATGAGATCATATTCATTTCATTCTTTGAAAAGTCATTTTTTCATGATAATTACATGTGAAATGCTTGTGTTTCCATAGTTTTTTATTTTTCTCACATATAAATTGAGTGATAAATATTCAATCTCTGAGTGATTCATTTCTAAGTGACATAAAAGATATGTAGCCGAAACGTACTTTTTAAAGGTTATATGGTCGCGTCTTTACTGTGAAATGAAGAGTTATGTTGATGAGGCTATGCACACACACACTTCGAGTTAAGAATAATGATGAAATTTATTTAGCCTTTGGATACTATTAAATTGTTGTTAAAATTTGTTTGTATATTACTATGACACTGTTAGTTGATTTTCTTAAAAAATTTGGCAATTAGATAATTACTCTGAGGAAAATAAATAAGAGTGACCATGTTTTTTTGAAATTTATTGAGTCAGTAATGTTTGTGGGTAACATCTCTGGAAACCCTCATGAGACTATAACTCGCCCATTAGAGGTAATTTAGAAGTTCAAAGTCTTGTTACACGTTTAAAGTAAGTGCAATCGATGATTCCTACGAAAGTGAGTTAAGATTTTATTTTTGTTTTGCTCGAGGACTAGCAAAATATAGGTTTGGGGGTTATTTGATTTTCATATAATTATTACTTAAAATATCTTCGAATTTATATTTGTTAGTGTTTCGAATACTGTATTTTACTCTAATTATCTCGTTTTCATGTTTTTGTAGAAATTGGAGCTTAAATGATGAAATTGCGTTAGCATGGTGAGTTTGTAAAAACAGACCCAAAGTGACGATTTCGGTGAATTTGAAAGGCGCTACAACAACAGAAACCCATTCCCAGACCCATGTGAGTCAAACCTAAATCTAAGCCCAAACCCGACCAAAACATGTTTATTATCCTTCCTGCCACACAAAACCCTCTCCTCTCTATTGGGGGCAGAGAAGACCCTCCCTCTCTTCTCTTTCTCTCACTTTCCATGCTTCTCTCTTTCACGCTCCCTTGTCCGCGATTCTCGCTTGATAGAAGGACCGACAGCCACCATCTTCTCTCTTTCTTCTTCACAACCCTTCTCTTATTGATTTCGTCAAAGACACACACAATTGCCATCTCTGCACTCTCCAATTCACACTATCCACCACAAGCAAAGCCATCACCTCACAGCCACGCAAGGCACAACTTCCTCCCTCACCTCACATTCATTCTATATCTCTTTCTTTCCCTTCAACCTCATCGCAGACTCACCACCTCATCGCCAACATCTCTCCATGTTTTGTCCTTCCATGAACCAACACAAAGCACATGATAGTTGCATAGAACAGTGGCAGATTGCACCCTCACCACCTTGACAACTAAATGGAATCATATCGCCCTCTCCTTCTTCCCTTTGGCAACTCCTTCTTCCTCCATTTCACCACCATCACTAAACCCCTTCTCTCTCGTTGTTCCTCTCGCTGCCACACAGAGCAGCAACAAGGGATCACAGAGAATTAGTACACCACAGTTCCATCTCGCCCTCCAGCGACGACCACCATCAGATATCGCCACCTCTCTTCTCACGTCGTCCCTCCTTCCTCGGTCCCCCCATTTCTCTCTTTCTCTCTCTCGCAGGTCCAATTTCCATCGCACAACAGAGAAGGAGACAAAGGAAATCGCAAGGAAGAAAAAGGAAGAAAGTTTGGGGGAAAACATATTTTTTAATCTGGTTATTGACACCCCACAGTTTAGTTTGTACCACCCCAGAGTAGCGTTTCATTCGGGAAAATATGTTCGCCCACGCGACCGCTGTGACCACCACCACCACCATGGGTTTCTAAACTTTACGCTAAGGCTAAGATTATTTTTCATACTTGGTACAATTTAATTTTGTTTTTTTATTATTTTCTGATACATTACCATTGGGTTGATTTGTGAACAAATGCATATTACTTTCACCGTGTATGTCATGCATCCATGGTAGTTAGAATTATTCTATGTTTATGTTTAAGCAAGTTGTATTCGTATTAGTTAAACATGTGATTAGTTGTGCCTTAAACAGACAATTAATGCTAGGGGTTTGCATCTTTGCTAAAATCAATCGACTAAATTGCTAGGAGACAATAATTGACATTAGTATAATTTTATGAACATGATAGATGATTCGAAAGCCTTAGCATCTCTCTCTTTGGTTCTCAAACTCAAATTTCAATTATTTTTTCTACTTTCCATTAGTTTAGAAATTTATGATTGTTTTAACCCACTCTGAAATTAGTTTAAATAGATCTTAATTTTTTACTGTGTCTTCAATCCTTGTGGGATTGACCCGTATTTGTCATTATCTACTAGTTAGACAACCGTGCATTTGTAGTATAACAATCATGTTAAATTAGCCTATTAATTAAGGTTAGTAAAATCTGCTTCAAGTACTTCCACTTGGTTTTTCAAATCAATTTCCATTTTTGAAAACATACCATTCACCCCTCTAGTCATATAACCTAGTGTACCTTGTAGTGAAATGTGAGATTTCTTAGGCATTTTTGTTTGATGTCATAGTTGAGGTGCCTATGTCGGTTGTCGATGCATTTTTTATTTGATTTTTGAGTCGCTTGAGCATTCCTTGACTTTTGAAGTTTTGAAATTGCCTTTAGAGAATTTGAGATATAAGTGGTTGAAACTTTTTTAAACTTCGTCTTGGTTAGAGGCGTGCCTCATTTGTAATCAAGTCTTTTCTCTCTCATTTGGGTAACACTCAACATTTTACCAATTTTTCAGACCAAATTTTGAAAGCTGGAGGTTTTAAAACGTTTGAATCCAACTCAATTGAAATTGTTTCAAGTTTTTCTTCAAAAAAAAATTTCTTTTAGTCCAAGAATAAATTTCTTCTAACAAAAAACAAATTTTCTCAAAAACTCATTATTTCTACAAAGCCATAAATCTTTGTCTTTTGAAAGTTCTTTTTCTAAGTCAAATATTGTAGTTTGATTTAGTTTGTGATCTTATTTGTATAGATCTCAAACAAAAAGGTTGTTTAGTCTAACTAAAGCTCACAATATAATCAATTCCTATAAACTCTATTTTCTCTTTAAGCTCAAACAAAAATATGATATAGAGTTGAAAAAAGTGGAGAGTATTCTCTTGAACTTGGAGCGAAAATCTTGTTCTTCTTGCTTAAATCACTCTCTAAATGTTCGTGAATGTCACCTTCAAATTTATCAAAATTTCCAAGTTGAAAGGAGCAACTGAAAGGATTTAATACTTGATATAGTCGTATTTCGCTCCTTGCTTTGACCTTGACCTGCAAACCTGCTGACCTGCACAAGGAACACACGTAAGCCACAGACCACCGTTGTGGTGGCCAATGGCATTCTGATGCTAAAGTCAAACAGAGATCTGAGGAAGGTGTAATGTTGTAAACATGGAATTTGTAGTGTACCTTAGCTTAGCAACCTCAAGTCTCATTTATAGTGTAGGAGTCCTGGTTCGACCAGGCCATCGATGGCAAACTTAGGAAGGAGATCTTAGTGGAGATCCTTCTCTAATTAGGAGTTGTGTTGTAGAGGGGAATTTCCCTGTTAGCCCTATACTCACAGGAGATAGTTCCCAATCAGAGAGTAATCTGTAGGAGGAAGTTTAATTCCCTGTGCGATATGTACTCTGGTATTTGCTTCCTAGTTTGAAGCAGAGAACCGTTGTAACTGCCTGTCCGAAGCTTATCCTCGAGATACTTGCCTTAACATGGCTTACGACTATTGATGATAGATGTGAAACGCGTCAACCTAGCAAGCTATAAGAGTTCAGGTCTGTTTGGCGGACCGTATTGGGCGGGCTTCGAGTCGCTTGGGCCAGATCAGTGTTGGGCTAACGCTGGGGCCCATGATTCCTCGATATCATCATGACATATATATGGCTCAGGGTCGTGCTCGTTTTGGTGTATCATCAACTACTTCCCCCAAGTAAGTTAGGCGTTTAGTCGGTCCACTAACTCTCTAAAAAAGCAATTGTACCGTCGTAATGATTGAATCCAAAACATTTGTCTCGAGCGGCGCGTAACATTAATAGGTACACGACTGCTCAAATAGAGAGGGTATGATTTGTCTTCCCTATGAATATTTGTTGCTTTGAGAAGGATTTTTCTTATTTTAATCTGTGTTGTTCCTTCAAGCAATAGTGTTGCTGTAAAGTTTGGTTTTTTATTTCTACCAATGGCAGATAATGTAGAATTTTCTTCCAAGGATCTGTTCTCCTTCACTTGCCTCAAGCTCTTTGAGGATAGCCTGGTTGATGAAAACGAGTTAATCAGGCTTCAGAGTTTGTATCGTATTCCAGGGCATTTTGATATCGTTCCCGCTTTTGGAGATTTGGCTCCAACTACACCCCCTCAAGGGTATATAAGTTTCCACCGGGGCATGTTTGAGTCAGGGTTTCGATTTCTAGTGCCAGATGACGCCTGGCATTTCTTCCTTTCTCTCTGCATGCCTCCCACTCAAATGGTTCCAAGCGAGTTTAATATTCTGCTAGCGATTCTTCTGAGGGCACATGACGCTGGCCTTTGTTTGACTCTGGCGGTGATCCATCGTATGACCACTGCTCGGTTGGATCCCAGGGGCCTTTGCATACTGAATTTCCCTGCTTGTTTGCATCTGGTGGCGAGCCCTGGGAGAAGTATTGGTTCTTGACTTTGGTGAATTCTTCATACTTCAAGCTTGGGAGTCGTAGATTCTCCGATACTTCCAGTTGGATCTTCGTAAGTTATTTTGTTGTTGGCTTATATTTCTGATCCATGCTGCAATGCCAGTTTTGATGTTATTTATTTGTTTCAGGGAAGTTTGTTGTTCCACCTCTTACTGAGGAAGAGAGGCGGATAGAGAGGGAGTTCCTCAAGCTCCCTTTGATGTCTGTTGAGGAAGTAATAATGTCAGGCAATGTTGTGCGCAGCAGGTATTTGCGGTGTTCTCATGATGTCCTTGTTGTGCCCGGTTCACCAGCTGAAGGGGTTGTCAGTCGTCATTCGAGGAAGAGAAGTTTGGCCCTGCCCGACCCAACTAGACTAGTAGAATTAGAGGTGAACGTGCCTCCTGTTGTTGTTCCGAAGAGGAGGCAATCCTCTAATCGCATGGCTTCTTCCCTTTGGTTGTCACGGTCTACTCAGGTGGCAACCCCGGGGGGTCATCGCCTCCTTCTAGATGCTGCTACTTCCCCTGTTTACTTAGAGGGGGAGGACATTGGACCAAGCGTTGATGCTTCATTTCATCATTCGCTCGAGGCTGTCGTTCATGCCCTTGAACCATATAACCCTATCGCGCTGCATCCCGAAGCCCGCAGGAGAATTCTTACTTTGGAGAAGGCTTTTGCGGATTTGCTGATGTCGTATTCAGATGCTTTCTATCGGGTGGATTCCTTGACTGGTCAGCTGCAGAGTTCTAGTATTGTCGCGAACTTGGGGGCTGTGAAGGTCGCAGTTTCTACCATTAAGGATGGCAACGGCGCGGATTTGAGCAAATCCATCCCTGATCCGTCAGGAATAACGGATCCCCAAATCCGCCCCGCCAATCCATTTACAATTTTAATTAAAAACCGTAACCGCCCCGTGTGGATTGGCGGATATCCACCCCGCCCCGCCAATCCGTTTACGGTTTGCAGTTCTGTTACGGTTTGCTAACCCTTGGAGTTGCTAGTTATCCATCTAACTTCAGTTAATTGTACTTCATTCATTAGATCAGTACCACAAAATTATAACAAAAAATTACACAGAATCCATACAAAAATTACAAAAAACCATACAAAAAAAAATCAATCTACAGATCTATCTGATCTCTAAGATCTGAGATCTGAGATCTGAGATTTCAGATTTCTAAGATCTGAGATCTGAGATTTCAGATCTCTGAGATCTCTTGCAGCTTGGGAAAGGCGGGGAAGGTAGGGGAGAAGGAGGCGGCCAGGATGGGTCTCGAGTGAGAGCTTCGAGTGTCCATGAGAAGAGAAGGAGACGACCCTCCGGCCTTCGCTGTGAGAGAGAAGAAGGGACCCTTCGGCCTCCGCCTCCGCCGTGAGAGAGAAGAAGAGACCCTTCGGCCTCTGCCTTTTCTGTGAGAGAGAGGAAGGGACGACCAGGACGACCCTTCGGGCTTCAGCCTCCGCCTTCGCTGTGAAATAGAAGAAGGGGAGAATGTGAGATGAGTCCGCCTTCGGCCTTCGCTGTGAGAAGGATAGTAGGAGATTGAGAGTATTTTTGTAAGATTATGTGAGATGAGAGTTAAAAGAATAAAGATTTTATCCTTTTATATAGTCTAAGGGTATTTTTGTAATTTCACTAATTAAACGGATATCCGTGGGGGAGATATGGCTAAATCCGTATCCGCCTCGATTAATAAATGGATACATATTGGAAATCCGTATCCGCCCCAAGATCCAGGGACCCTTTACCAAATCCGCCCCAAACGGGGCGAGTGGGGCGGATATCCGTGAAAATCCGCCCCACTGCCATCCCTATCTACCATTGAGGCTGAGTTTGCGGGCATAAGATCTTAACTGTGGGTGGCAAAATCAGATTTGGTGTCAACCCGTGTCGAACTGGGACGGACTAGGTCTAAGCTGGAGTGCCTAGATGCAACTGTGGACAGATGGTCGTCCGATCTGCAAGTCCAAGATACCAAAAGGAGGCGGACGGAGACGAAATGGGTTATTGAACGGCGGCAGCTGGAGTCAGAAGTTGACGAGGGGCTTCGCCGCATTCGCGAGGCGGAGCACTTATTGTCAGAAGAGCGTTCATACTATGTTGCCTTGGTAGTTGAGGTGGATTTTGACATGTCGGGATGGAGGCCGTTGATCTTGTCAGAGGTTATTCGAGGCAGATTAGAGCTTTTGGAGCTAATAAGAGAAGAGCACCCTAGTGTCGACCTTGACTTTTCCCTTAATAAGACGGCTGCTTTCGGACCAATTTCTCGAAGGGAAGGTTCTGGCTTCGCAGGATTAGCTGCTGACGAGGTTGCCTCTCCTTGAAATAGTTGTAACGTCCTTCTTAGGACAGAAAAACAATTTTTAAACGAAAGTATTTTTTTGCCCTGTACTGTCGAGTTTTCTTTAGATGCTTTGTAGATTGTAGAATTTGTATAACTGGGCAGAACGTTTGTTTTTGTCAATCGAGTTGTATTGACAGCCCTTGGCTGCTATTGTTTATCTGTGAGCCGTTGTTGTCTGTGCGTTGCAGACTGTGTTAAGATGCTCCAAAGACCACTATCTTTCGAGGAACGCCAATTGTTTGGTGGGTTGTCGTCATCAGTGGGCAAGCACTGACTAGTCTCCCACCCCCTCGACCGCCGTAGCCCGCGCACAGCGAGCTAGGCGTTGGGCTCCAGAAGCCATCGCCATCCGTCACGAACTTACCAAGCTTACCTGGTGAGTTCGGTGATCATTGTCTATTGGAGAGCAATGATCCCTTAGTGAGTCGTAGTCATCAGCGAACAAGCACTGACTAGAGTCTTACTTCCTCGGCCATCATAGTTTGTGCACAGTGGACTAGGCGTTGGGCACCAGAAGCCATTGTCATCAGTCGCGAACTGACTAAGCTTACTTGGTAAGTTTGGCGACCATTGTCTATTGGAGATCAATGATCCCTTGACGAGTAGTTGTCATTAGCAGACAAGCGCTGAATAGACTCCCACTTCCTTGACCGTCGTAGTTCGTGCACAGCTGACTAGGTGTTGAGCACCAGAAGTCATCGTCATCAGTCGCGAACTGACTAAGCTTACCTGGTAAGCTCGGTGATCATTATCTGTTGGAGAGCAATGATCCCTTGGTGATTTGTCGTCATCAGCGGACAAACGCTGACTAGACTTCCACTTTCTCACCATCGTAGTCCGCGTGTAGCGGACTATGCGTTGGGCACCAGAAGCCATCATCATCCGTCGCGAACAACTAAGTTTTACCTAGTAAAAGCAAATATTTTATTGTTAATATTTTTTGAGATGTTCTACATTTCATGGTCATTTAAGCTCGTCATTGTCGACGTCTTCCAGCCAGTACGTCCTCGACCTGTTGACCTTGGTAATTTTGTATGGTCCTTCCCAATTTGGATTTAGCTTTCTCGTGCCAGTTTCTTTGGTGTTTTGTTGGGTTTTCCTGAGTACCCAATCTCTTACCTTGAACTTGTTGTAGTATTGCGCCATTCGTTGCTGGTAGATGCCTATCTTGGTGAAGGCTAGATCTTGTTTTTCGTCGAGGAGGTCTAGCCCAACGAGCAAGGCTTCGTGGATACCATCTGGTCTAAACTCTTCCATTCGGGAAGGTTGCCACCTCGAGTTCTACCGGAACCATAGCGAACGACCTGTATGCCAGGGCGAAAGGTGTTTATCTGGTAGGGATTCTTTTGGTTGTCTGGTATGCCCAGAGTATCCCTTGTAGCTCTGGACCCCATTTTCCTTTAGTCGCATCAAGCTTATTTTTAATAGCCTCCAGGATTGTTTGGTTGGTAACCTCTGCTTGGTCGTAGGCTTGGAGGTGCCCTGGCGAGGAGAAGTGGTTATCAATATTCAAACTTTTGCACAGTTTTTTTAACCTTGATACCCTCAAATTGAGTTTCGTTGTCATTGACCAATACTGTGGGGATGCCAAACTACAGACGATGGTGGCCCATATGAATTTTTCTATCTAGATCTGCCCTGTTTTGGATAGGGGCTCGGCTTCGACCCACTTGGTGAAGTAGTCGACGGATACAATAAGGAACTTTTTACTGGCTGATGCTGGAAGCGGTCTAATGATATCCATTCCCCATTGTGCGAATGGCCACAGACTAGTCATCGGTGTCAGTGGCTAGGCACGCATATGTGTGTATTGCTCGAACCTTTGACATTTGTCCCACTTGCGAACAGTTTCTTTGGCGTCTCGCTACATGGTTAGCCAATAGTATCCTAGAGTTAAAGCTTTGTGTGCGAGGGTTTTTCCTCTTCTATGATTTTGCATATGCCGCTATGGATCCTTCCCTGGACGTGATTTGCATCTAAAGGCCACAAACATCGTAGCAGGGGCTCTATCTCAGATCTCCTGTATAACTTTTCGTTTAGGATAGTGTACCTCGCTACTTTGTTTTTAGTCTTCTGGCTTCGACTTTCTTAGTCGGTAGGGCTCGGGTTGCGATGTATTCAAGTATCAGAGTCATCCAATTTGCTTGCACGATTGCAGCGCAGACATCTCTAGGCTCTTCTTCGTCGAGGCTTGATTGTTCTTGGTATTCAATGAGGTCGCTTGAGACTTCGTCGGAGGCTGAGGCCTCTCTGGCTAGCGCGTCAGCTTTTTTGTTGTCGTCTCGAGGGCACTATATGAGTTATCACCTTTTGAACCCGCCCATTACGCGAAGTACCTTGTCACGGAAGGCTTTCATGCGGGGGTCCTTCCTGTTGAAATCCCCTTTGACCTTGTTGACCACCAGTCTTGAGTCAATGTTTTCCGTTAGGCAATCTATCCCGATCCCCAATGCTAACTTTAGGCCGAACATGAGGGCTTTGTATTTGGCCTTGTTGTTTGAAGTGGGAAAGCCGAACCTGACTGTTGTATCGATGGTGAAGCCGCTGGGAGAGGGGAGTGTGATCCCAGCTCCACTTGCCTTCCCGGTTGACGACTCATCGCAACGCAAGATCCATGCCTGGACACTTGAATATGAGGACTGGCGGTCTATCTTCGGATCTTCTCTTCCAGTAAACTCGGCCATGAAGTCCTTTAGTGCCTAGGCTTTGATGGCGGTTCTTGGAGCATAGCTTATGTCAAACTCTCCGAGTTCCACTGACCATTTCACCATCCTGCCAGATAGCTCGGGTTTCTTCAATACCGAGCGGAGCGGATGCTTGGTCAGAAACGTTATAAAATGGGCCTGAAAAATAGGGCATTGATTTCCTTGAGGATACAACCAGTGTCAGGGCTAACTTTTCCAGGTCCGGGTAATGTGCCTCTGCTTCCACAAAGGTTTTGTTGGTGTAATACACTGGTCTTTAGGACCCTCGGTCGTTTTGTACGAGGGTTGAACTAACAGCGTGCTTGGAAACAGACAAGTACAGGTAGAGTGTTTCCCCTGTCGCAGGTTTTGATAGTAGCTCCGGACTCCCCATGTATGCTTTTAGGCTCTGAAAGGCCTATTCGCACATTTCATTCCAAGAGAATCATTTGCTTCCTCTTGGTATTTTAAATAAAGAAAAGCATTTGTCAGACGACTTAGATATAAATATGTTGAGTGCTGCTACCCTCCCAATCAAGCTCTGAATGTTTCTAATGTTGGCGGGGGCATTCATGTCGAGAAAGGCCTGAATCTGTTTTGGGTCAGCTTCAATTCCCCTCTTGTTCACTATATAGCCTAGGAATTTTCTAGACTCAACTCCAAACGTACATTTCTGCGGGTTGAGCTTCATCTGGTATTTCTTGAACTGGTTGAATGCTTCGGTGAGGTCTTGTATGTGGTCGGGGCTTCGAAGGCTTTTGACCATCATATCGTCTATGTAGACTTTCATGTTTCTGTCAATTTGCTCTTTGAACACTTGGTTGACCAGTCGTTTGTATGTAGCACCTGCGTTCTTTAAGCCTAATGGAATTACCTTATAGCAATATATCCCCCTTACAGTTACGAATGAGGTTTTCTCTTGATCTGGGGGGTGCATCAATATTTGATTATAGCCCGAATAGGCGTCACTGAAACTTAGTAGGTTGTGCCAAAACTTGGCGTTTACGATCTAATTAATGCGAGGGAGTGGGAAGTTGTCATTCGGGCAGACTGCCAGCCAATCTGGTTATCGTGCTTCCTTAATCATGTTCGCAATGAGTAAACGTTGGACCTCCTCGTTTATGATTGTGTTCTTCTCGGGTGCCACGGGCCTCTTCTTCTACCGTACGTTTTTTTCTCATGGGGTCCATCTCCAGGTGATGGGTGATTATTGACGGGTCGATTCCCACCATGTCTCGCATGGTCCAGGCAAAAATGTCTTGGTTCCGTTGTAGCAGCTCCGTGAGTTGCTCCATCAACTCTTTGCTCAAGCGGGATCCGATCTGGATAGCCCTACTATTGAGAGGGATTTCGGGGTAGACCGTGATGGTTTCTTTCTTTTGTTGGCAGCATTAGGCCTGCCTCGAGGGCTTGCTGAAGCCTCGTTGTCTGGGGAAGTTTGTTCTTCTTCTGCTTCTCAGGTGGAATAGAGAGTCATCTTAGTCGCGGGTTGATATTCACATAATTATTACAGAATATATCCCTTAATTTGTACATGTTAGTGTTTCGATTATTATATTTTATAGTAATTATTTCGTTTTAATATCTTTGCAGGAATTTGAGCTTAAACGATGAATCCATATTAAGCAGTCACAAACGACAATTAGGCAATTTCAATGGTGGTATAAAACAAATCACAAACCTAAACCCAACACCTAGCTCACAACCTAAAATCCACAAACCTACACCCAACACCTAGTTCATAACCTAAAACCCACAAACCTAAATCCGAAACCTAATTCATAACCTAAACCCCATCCATAACCTAATCCATAACCTAAAACCAAATCCAATCCTACCCTCATTGATGAATCTTTCCCTCATCTCATCTTTATTCATCTTGGCTATTTTCTATAAATAGAGGATAATGGGGTGAGAAGAGGAGGAGGAAGAGAAGGGAAAAGAAGAGAATTAGAAATCAAAACCTCTTCCTCAATGGAGATTTACTCAAAGGAGCTCCTCTCTCAAAGGTGATTCTCACAAGTTCACCCTCACCACTCATCCATCTTTCACTCACTCCACTCACTCAGCAATCACCACCTCGCCACCACCATCACCCTAGCACCACCTCCACCGCCAGACAACACAACCGCCACCGTCACCACCGTGAAACAGGGGTGTGACAACCCTGTTTCACGTCAACTTTTCACTCCGTCACCGTCTCTGCTCCTCTCCCCTGTCCACACAACCGCCACCACCTCCGCACGAGTCCCACCACCACAACCTCCGCACGAATCGCCGCGACAGAGCCACCAACCACGCCGCGAAACAGAGTCGCACCGCGACTCTGTTCCGCCTCGCCACAGCCCGTCTTCCTCCCCTCTCTCTGTCCTCTCTTCGTCCAGGCCCCAAACCATCTCTCCACCACCGGACAACCACCACAAACAGAGCCGCATCGCGGCGCACCACCGTCGCGACAGGAAGCGAAAACAGGGGAGCATCGCTCACTTATCTCTCTCTGTTTTTGCTGTTTTATTGGTGTTTCCTCACCTTTGCTCGTCTTTTGCAGGTTCTAGAATCGTTTGGAGTCGAGGACGGTCGCGAGGAGCGAAGGAAAGCCGCGCGAACAGCCGCTGTCGCGCTGGAGAAGACGACCGGAGCGAGGGCACTGTAGCGAGGGCGGGGGAATTAGTCAAATTCTGTTTTTTGGCTATTCGCACCCCCGGTTTTGCTCTGTACCACCACAGAGCGGTTTTGGACCATTTCCTCGGGATTCGTGCACAACCACTTGCTGATTTGCTGAGTGCCACCACATCGAGCTTGTGATAAACTAAATGGGTTGTATAAGTTATTTTGATTTATTTTACTGAATTGTGTGCTTAATTGTTAATTACAATTTATTTCTGAATTTTGATAAATTGCTTTCACCTTGCATGTTCGAGAAATGAAACTTGATATGTTTGGTAGTTAGAATTACCCTTTATTAATATTCAAAGCATGTGCTAAAAATCTTAAGCTTAAACTTTGATTAAGTGTGCCCTAAAAAGACACTTAATACTTGGTAAGAGCGTATTTGCTTGAAATAATTTGTTAATGTTTGAAAAAAACATAATATAATTTGAATTAGATTTTAACGATCACATATTCGGTGTAAGCAAAGGATTTTCATTCCTAACGCTTCTCGTTTTTAAATTCAGTAATTTAGATTTAAATAATTTTGCTAACTCATTGGTGAGTCCAAGCCCACAAAAATTCATCTCATCTATCTTTTATTTTTCTTATTTTAATTTATTTTTAGTTTAGATTTAAAAATGCTGTAACCCCATTTCCTACAAATTAGTTTAGATAAATTCTAAATTTCAATTGCATCCACCTTCTTCGTGGGATCGACCCGTACTTGTCGTTGTCTACCAGTTAGGCACCGTGCACTTGCGGTTATTACAAGTGGGCTGAATTAACCTATTAATTTAGGTTAGTTAAACTTGCATCAAGTTTTTGGCGCCGTTGCCGGGGAAGGTTGCATTGTAATTGAATTTAAGATTTATTTTCATTAATTATAAAAAACAAAAAAAAAACAAAACAAAAAAAAAAAAAAAAATTTATTAAGTTCTTTTTACACTCATTTTGTGTTTGATTTTGCAGATTACACGCTTCTCGAGGAAATTGGACGATCTTGCAAAAACATCAAGCACATTTTGTTTTTATTTTTGTGAGGAGAGTTTTAATTTTATTTTCACCTCGTTTTACAAGTGTGTGGTGTAATAATTTTTGAGAACTTTACTATTTTTCATTTTGTTTACTCACAAAAAAAAAAAAAATAAAAAAAAAAACCCAAAATTTTCTAAGTCAAAAGAAATTATAGGGAAACAATTTTAATTGTTACCCAATAATTTTTTATGATTTAGAAATCCGACTTCTAAGACCAAGACCAGTAAATTTATTTGCATATGCTTGTGTGTTGATTGAAACAGATAAAAAGAAGTCGGATTTTTTTTGAATTGTGCTAACTTTTTGTGCAGATTGGAATACGCACACTGTAAGTATGTCTATAACACGCAATGTATTAGCGACCAGGGTGCTTGGTGTAATTGTTTGAAATTGTGTGATTGGTTGTGGATGCTAAACTTTAGTAATTCATAATAAGCAGACCCAGCTTATAAATAGAAACTAGTGGGACTTGATATCCCCACCTCATCACTCCAGCTGTGTGCAACCAATATCCTAACATAATTAAAATCAATTAAGAGCATCTTAATTGAGCATCTTTTAGATAGAGCATCTTTTAGGTAGAGCATCTTAATTGTGCAAGTTAGATAGAGCATCTTTTAGGTACGGTGTTCATAGGACAACCAAGACCAAGGTGAATCCAATAATTTTTGTGTTGACCCAAGCTAAAAGTGACGATGGGTTTAATCATTCAATGAACTCCGAGAGGCCACTGCCACAAGGGTAATTTACCCGGTACGCCGAGTCATAAGTAAGCTGCGATCCACAAGAAGAATTGGTGTAACCAACAGTTTTTGGTTACGAACACAAGCCTCAAGTGTGCATTTAACATCACATCGTTCTCACATCTATTGGCTTACAGAGCGGTAGCACAAGGAAGTACTTAATTGGACCATTGTGACCTCCTTCTCTTGTGCGATAATCCGGTTTCTTTGAAACAAATTCTAGCCTACTGATTTTGAACTTTGCGGTGTAAAGTGTACACTCTTAGGATCAACTTGTAGCATCCATTGCTGTGTCATTAATATTACATAAGAAATAATTGTCCCTCAAAGATAAAAAGATAATTGATCTCAAAAACGTTGATTGCTTAGGGAGGCATGTTTCTTGTGCATTTATTAGTTGCTGATTGCATGTGAGTCTGTGCATATTTTGTTTAGAGTTAGTAATTTAAAAAAAAAAAAATTTAAAAATTAAATTAAAATTAAAATTAAAAAAAAAATGAACACAAGGGATTATCCAGCCTATTTTTCCGAGCAAGTCAATTCATTTTATGATATGCGACGACCTGATTATGATCCATATTTAGATTATTACAACCCAGGTCTAGCCTATCATCCTGACTTCTCATGGGCTCATGGTCAGTACCATGAAAGCCCTCTAGACACTCCTCAGACTCTTCAAGCTTTCATTCCTGATAATGAGTTAGAGGATATAATGAAAATTTTTATAGAGCGAACAGGAGAAATACTTGTGCAAAATTCTCATGATATCACAGAATTGACAACTATTTTTTAACAAAACTCTCAAGCTATCCGGAAACTTGAGATGACTGTGAGTCAGATAGTTGAGTCACTTCCTGAGATAGAGTCAGAAAAATTCCCTAGTGACTCATTTATTGATGAACCTATCGATTCTGAGACACTACAGACATCTCCTTCCCATGTTGACTCATGCCTCCCTAGTGACTCATGCATCGTATCAAACTGTGAACATTCTTTAGAGTCTCCTCTTGACTGTTTAGAGGCTTGTTTGACTCAATTTAGTTTAGACTTTGATGTTGATGATTCCATTAGGGAAGTCAATGATTTACTTGACTCAGTCCCCATTGTGGGTCCTAGTTATAAATGGAAGTCTAAAGTGAAGCCTCTTCCACTCAGTGAGTCAAAACTAGTCTCATCAGTTGAGCCACCTGAGCTTGACCTTAAACAATTACCTGACACCCTCAGGTATGCATTTTCAGGTGATGAGTTGTCTAGACCAATATCTCTATGTGATTCATGTGATGAGCCTGTACCACCTGATATATCCATTGTCTCATCTACTTGCATCACATTCCCTTTTACTAAGGCTACTTTCACTGATCCCTTGTGCTGTAGTGAGGATTTCAGTTTTCACCATCCTGATGTGAAAATGATCCAATCTTCTGATTTGGAACCAGACATAGGATGTTTCTTTTTTGGAGCACGCAAGGCTCATCTGTTGTGTATGACTACTGGTCACTTTTGGAATGTCCTAGTGTATTTGGTGCCCCATGTGATTGCTATATTTTGGTGGTCTGATCCTCAACTGTTCAGGTTGTTGATATACGACCATGGACTAAGTGTTTGTCACGTTCTTCCTCTCTATTTTTTGATGCACCATTTTTTAGGAAGAATATTTGTCGGGTTGATGACGTTAAACCAAGCGCTCCTAGGAGGCAGCCTAGCTTTAGTTGTGTGTCTTTGCTGTTAGTCTGGATTGATTTTCGAGTACCCTATTTAGTTGTGTTTCACTCATACTCGTTAGCTCCGTAACAGTTTTGACTTACAACTTGACTTTTTCTTTTTAGTTTTCTTTGTTAGTGTCGAGTCTGTATTTTATCGATTTCTAATGAAAACTCCATGATTCTTATGTTTGTGAGCCTTATTGATGGATGACTTCTTGGAAATTGGTAAAATCTTCACCGCGGTAATACTGTTCTAACCTCCTCTCATGTACTTATTTCATTCATTTTTCAGAATTATTTTGTTAAACATTGAGGACAATGTTTGGATTAGGTTTGGGGGTAGGGTTCATGAGTCGGTGAATTTTTCATTTTTTTGTTGTGTATTCTTTTCCGGTGTATTTTTCATTTTTTTTGTTGTGTATTCTTTTCCTATTTTCCTATTCTTAAAAAAAAAAAAAAATTGTTTTTCTGTCGAGAAAACTTGGTCTTTTATGAGTATGAAAATGGATTTTAAATGTTTTATGCTCAAGAAAATGCAAGCTAACTTGACATATTGGTATATTGATAAAGACTGAAAGTTTAGTATGATCCTTAAGTTAGATCTAGTTCATGAGATTTTTCAACTCAATTATCTTGCACCACATGAGCCATGTTAGCATAACTTGAAGTTGATGAGTGAAATATATGCTAGAAAACCTCAGAATAATAGTGGAGACTTAACCCTGAAAGTTTTGAACCTTTCTATTTTTCTGAGGGTTATACATAAACTCTAATTTTTCTTGAGTCTACATTATCTCGTTGATGATCTCATTATTTTCATTCTTTTGATCAATTGCTTTGGGAATGACATCAAAAATTGAATTATTACACTAGAACTTCTTGGCTTATTCAATTGAGATGTCATAATACTGACCCAAACTTAGGAAATGATCTAGGCATTTTTTTCTTTAAACCATTAACTAGCCTTTTAACTTACCCATAACATTAACTTTTTGTAGCCTTTTGAGCCATAGATTAACCTTTTATTTGTTAACCCATTAACCTTTACCCAATTTTTCTGGGAATGTGTATGGATGAATATACTTGGTGTAAAAAGGGCATGAAAGAGCAAAATATGAGATATTTCATAAATCCTCTATGAAAGAAAGAAAAAGAAAGAAAGAAAAAAAAAAGAAAGAAAGAAAAAGAAAGAAAAGAAAGCAGAAGAAGAATGTGAATGAGGATAAAGATGTGAGAATGAAGAAAAAAATTGATGGTGCGCAACATTGATTTATTCTTGACAGCCCTAATTGTACGTATAATGGGTGTATACATTCCTAAGAAATTTTGTTAGAATCCTTTGACATCCCCCATTAACCATTACACAAGCCCCATTACAACCCAACAAAGTCCTAGTTGATCTTAGGTAAAGGTTGGTTATGTAGATATGGAGATTTAATAACTAAGACCTATGGTGTTTGATTCAACATTTCCAAAAGTAATTGATATTCCTGTCCATGAGATCATGTTCGTTCCATTCTTGAAAAGTTCGTTCTTCATATTATTATATGTGAGATGATTGTTTTCCATTATTTACTCTTTTCCTCACATATAAACTAAGTGAAATACCAAATCTCTGAGTGCTTTATTGTGAGTGACATGAGAGGTTTGAAGTCAAAACAAACTTTTTACAGGAGATTTAGTCATTGTTTTACTCTGAAATGAAAAGTTATGTTGACAGTGCTATCCACACACACACATTGAGTTGAGGATGATTATGAATTTTTTCTAACCTTTGGAGAATATTAAATTATTTGGAGATTTGTTGATACACTAAAATGACACTATTTGTTTCTTGCATTTCTTGAAGTCTTAAAATGAACACTATTTGACCAAGTTTTGATTGAGTCAGTAATGTTTGTGGGTAACATTTCTGGAAACCCTCACGAGACTATAACTCGTTCACTAGAGGTAATCTAGGGGTTTAAAGCCTTGTTGCACGTTTAAGGTAAGTGCAACCGATGATTCCTGCGAAAGTGAGTTAGGATTTTTTTTTTATTGTTTTGCTCGAGGACTAGCAAAATATAGGTTTGGGAGTATTTGATATTCACATAATTATTACAGAATATATCCCTTAATTTGTACATGTTAGTGTTTCGATTATTATATTTTATAGTAATTATTTCGTTTTAATATCTTTGCAGGAATTTGAGCTTAAACGATGAATCCATATTAAGCAGTCACAAACGACAATTAGGCAATTTCAATGGTGGTATAAAACAAATCACAAACCTAAACCCAACACCTAGCTCACAACCTAAAATCCACAAACCTACACCCAACACCTAGTTCATAACCTAAAACCCACAAACCTAAACCCGAAACCTAATTCATAACCTAAACCCCATCCATAACCTAATCCATAACCTAAAACCAAATCCAATCCTACCCTCATTGATGAATCTTCCCCTCATCTCATCCTTATTCATCTTGGCTATTTTCTATAAATAGAGGATAATGGGGTGAGAAGAGGAGGAGGAAGAGAAGGGAAAAGAAGAGAATTAGAAATCAAAACCTCTTCCTCAATGGAGATTTCCTCAAAGGAGCTCCTCTCTCAAAGGTGATTCTCACAAGGTCACCCTCACCACTCATCCATCTTTCACTCACTCCACTCACTCAGCAATCACCACCTCGCCACCACCATCACCCTAGCACCACCTCCACCGCCAGACAACACAACCGCCACCGTCACCACCGTGAAACAGGGGTGTGACAACCCTGTTTCACGTCAACTTTTCACTCCGTCACCGTCTCTGCTCCTCTCCCCTGTCCACACAACCGCCACCACCTCCGCACGAGTCCCACCACCACAACCTCCGCACGAATCGCCGCGACAGAGCCACCAACCACGCCGCGAAACAGAGTCGCACCGCGAATCTGTTCCGCCTCGCCACAGCCCGTCTTCCTCCCCTCTCTCTGTCCTCTCTTCGTCCAGGCCCCAAACCATCTCTCCACCACCGGACAACCACCACAAACAGAGCCGCATCGCGGCGCACCACCGTCGCGACAGGAAGCGAAAACAGGGGAGCATCGCTCACTTATCTCTCTCTGTTTTTGCTGTTTTATTGGTGTTTCCTCACCTTTGCTCGTCTTTTGCAGGTTCTAGAATCGTTTGGAGTCGAGGACGGTCGCGAGGAGCGAAGGAAAGCCGCGCGAACAGCCGCTGTCGCGCTGGAGAAGACGACCGGAGCGAGGGCACTGTAGCGAGGGCGGGGAAATTAGTCAAATTCTGTTTTTTGGCTATTCGCACCCCCGGTTTTGCTCTGTACCACCACAGAGCGGTTTTGGACCATTTCCTCGGGATTCGTGCACAACCACCTGCTGATTTGCTGAGTGCCACCACATCGAGCTTGTGATAAACTAAATGGGTTGTATAAGTTATTTTGATTTATTTTACTGAATTGTGTGCTTAATTGTTAATTACAATTTATTTCTGAATTTTGATAAATTGCTTTCACCTTGCATGTTCGAGAAATGAAACTTGATATGTTTGGTAGTTAGAATTACCCTTTATTAATATTCAAAGCATGTGCTAAAAATCTTAAGCTTAAACTTTGATTAAGTGTGCCCTAAAAAGACACTTAATACTTGGTAAGAGCGTATTTGCTTGAAATAATTTGTTAATGTTTGAAAGAAACATGATATAATTTGAATTAGATTTTAACGATCACATATTCGGTGTAAGCAAAGGATTTTCATTCCTAACGCTTCTCGTTTTTAAATTCAGTAATTTAGATTTAAATAATTTTGCTAACTCATTGGTGAGTCCAAGCCCACAAAAATCCATCTCATCTATCTTTTATTTTTCTTATTTTAATTTATTTTTAGTTTAGATTTAAAAATGCTGTAACCCCATTTCCTACAAATTAGTTTAGATAAATTCTAAATTTCAATTGCATCCACCTTCTTCGTGGGATCGACCCGTACTTGCCGTTGTCTACCAATTAGGCACCGTGCACTTGCGGTTATTACAAGTGGGCTGAATTAACCTATTAATTTAGGTTAGTTAAACTTGCATCACGGGTCCAGCCGCCAACTAAGAATCATTGGGCGGCAGTGATGTCATGTACTGGCATTCCCTGGCAACTACCTATTTGTCCCTTAACGTACTGACCGCTTGGTTTGTTGGATACTTGATGCATTGGTGTAGAGTAAAGATTGTCGTTCCCATTTGGTGTATCCAAGGTCTCCCAAGGACCGCATTGTATGCTGAAGGTGCATCGATTACTATGAATTCTTGAAACATGAATTTTTGAGTTGGCGTCTCTCCCGCTATTATCGTCAGTTGTATCTTTCCCATCGGGAAGAGTTTTTCGCCGATGAAATCGATCACCAGACGGTTATCAGGGATCAATTTTTTTTCCTTTAGTTGCATGCTATGGATAGTGCAGAGAAACAAGACGTTCATCGAGCTCCCAATGTCTACCAAAGATCTTCTTACTTCCCAACTTGCCAGGGAGACCATTCCTACCGGGGCGTCATTGTGCGGGAGTTGTATGCCCTGGAGGTCTCCTTCAGTAAATGCTAGTGGCATAGAGTTGTCATGCTTCTGAGCACGCGATGCTAGTTGCTCATCATGTGTTGCTTGGATCCTCATACCTCGGAGAGCCTTTTTCCTAGACCTATTTGATAGTTCGAACTCGGAATGGGCTCCATGAAGCACGCATATCATGTCGATTGATTTCTCCCTGGGGTCGGCTTTGCTCCTAGCCGCTCGTTCTTATTCTAGGGCGATGTAGCTATGTGCTTCCTTTGCCAGGTCTATCATATTTGTCGGTGGGTTTAGAGTCAGGAAGTTATAGAACTTTCCTTTCCCCAGACCGGTGATGAAAGTCGAGACGGTCGTTGTGTCTTTGCACACGTTGACAGTGATTAGCTCACTGCGGAAACGGGTTAGGTACGCCTTCAGTGTCTCGTCGGGCCTTTGTTTTGTTGATCTGAGCGTCTTTATCATCGACAAAGCTTGACGTATAAAAAGTGACCTTGGATCTGATTTGGGCCTTCGGTGCTGTTGTTGTTCCAGAAGCGTCAGCTTGATGCATGCGCGTTATTTGCACTGTCGAGAGTGGTGAAGTAACGCCACGCTGAGCGCTCAATGTTTCCCCTTGTTCTCCATTGTGGCGTGATCTAGTGGTCACCTTCTCTCTATACTTCGAAGGGTGATGATCCTAGTGAAAGGTTAGGAACTTTGTCATCCTCACGGATGGCGCCAAACTGATGCAGTCATTTTCCGCTCCCTGCTTTGACCTTGACCTACAGACAAACTGACATGCACAATGAACACACATGAGCCACAAATCACCGTTGTGGTGGCCGATAGCACTCTGATGCTAAAATCAGACAGGGATCTGATGAAGGTGTAATGTTGTAAAAAAGGGAATTTGTAGTGCAAGAGTCCTGGTTCGACCAGGCTATCGATGGCATAATTTAGGAAGGAGGTCTTCATTGATATCCTTCTCTAATTAGGAGTCATTCTGTAGAAGGGAATTTCCATGTTAGCCTTGTGCTCCTAGATACACGGGAGATAGTTCCCAATCAAAGAGTAATCCATAGGAGGAAGTTTCCCTGTGCGATATGTACTCTGGTATTTGCTTCTTAGTTGGAAGCGGAGAGCGGTTGTAACTACATGTCCGAAGCTGATCCTTGAGATACTTGCCTTAGCAGGGCTTACGGGTATTGAGGATATTTGTGAGACACGTGGTCCTAGCAAGTTGTAAGAGTTCGGGTCCGTTTGGCGAACCGTATTGGGCGGGCTTCGAGCCGTTTGGGTCGGATCAGTGTTGGGCTGACGTTGGGCCGGTAATTCCTCGAGATCATCATGACACGTGTATGGCTCACGGTCGTGCCCGTTTTGGTGTATCATCAATACTTATATGCCAGATCCTGATATCCATAGTTGGCTATCACTAATCTTTTTATCTTTTGTCACATTGGTCAGAATGGATATAAAGTTAGAACAACTCTCTCATCATAACAGTCACAAGGCGTTAGCCTTACTCAAATTTGAAATTTCGAATTTGGCAGCCCAAACTCTTTTGGCTCATCAATTTGAATCATGCCAATCTATTTGTCATTTTTCACTGGTTTATTTTCACCTCTTTTATAGTCCACCTTCATGGACTTCTCTAATCATATTCGACTATAGTCTATTTGCACGTTGACTTTGGTTGACCGATCTTCGAATATTGAGTAAGGTCATTGGTTGACTTTGACTGATGTTTCTGATTTGTTAGTTTGATACGACCCTTTTAGTTGAATCTTCTTGATCCCATTTGAATGATCTAATTTTCTCGATCACTTGCAAACCCAATATGTACTATATTGGTCGCACATTTATACATTTACGCTCCAACACAGAAAAACTATGATGCTTGAATGTGAATTCAATTGTGCATCATTCATAAAAAAAAAATTATGCCTGCAAAGTGCAAATTGAAACTTGATATATGTAAAATATATAATTGGGAGGGGCTTCTAAATAAATTATCGAGTTTAAAGACTAAAATTGGTTTTATTTTGTCTTAGAACCCATGTTGTTTGCAACTCCGTTGTAGAGTTTTGAAATCTACAACCTAAGAAAAAATGTATTATTAATTTAGGGAGTTGCTACGTGTACACGACTATTTGACTCGATGTCCTTAACTCTTTTTTTTAATTTAGCTTTTAAAAATTGCTTGGTGTACCCAACCACATTCTGTTAACCTAAAACAACTCTAATTAATTACCAAGAGAATAAGAGTACTAATGTTATTGATTAAAGAATTTGTAGAAATGATTCTAATAATGAATTTTTGGATGTAGTATTTTTTTTTAGGTTTCAAATACAATTTTTTCAAATTTGTTATAATAGTTGCAATAATTTGTTTAATTGATAATCACTTAAATGTTTATTTATTTATTTTTAATACATGTTAATTAACGCATTGTACCCTTCTGCACTTTAGATTAGATGTGATGTACTCGATTTTTGTTCTCCTTCCTCGCCTTTACCAAGACCGCACATGTAACACACGTAAGCCAAAAACCACGGTGTGGCAGCCGATGGCACTCTGATGCTTAAGTTAGATAAGGCTTAGGAGAGCCTTAAAGTCATGAATTGGGTTTCTATAGCGTACCTTAGTTCATCGACCTTATCTCCGTTTTATAGTGTGGGAGTCATTGTTCGACTGGGCCTTCGGTGGCATAGTTTAGGGAAAGAGATCTTGCTAGATATCTTTTCCTAGTTGGGAGTTGTCCATATAGGGTAATTTCCCTACACGACTTGTGCTCCTAGATCTGCAGGAGAAGCTTCGCATTCTGAGTGTTGTCCATGCAAGGAAGTTTCATTGCCCGACTTATACTCTAGTATTTGTTTCCTAGTCGAAACCAATGTATTGTTGGCCTGCCTGTCTTAGATCGATCCTTCGTATACTTGCCTTATCAGGGCTTACTCTTATCTTATAGGGCTTATGAGTATTGGGTTTGACCACGTGACGTATGGGCTTATTAAGGCGCTACAATTCGGGTCCAACGTTCTGAAATCTGCCAATTGTGGGTTGAATGTTGTCTTAACCTTCATAGATTGGGCGTGCAATCAAGCTTGCTTTGCTCTGTTGACGAGATTACCATGGCATGCATATGGTGCTGATTAGAGGACGGTTTGATGTATCAGCAGCTACTCCCCCCGAGTTGGTGGGTCATTTCATCGGTCCACCAAGTCATTTCATGAAGCAACTGTGCAGTCATGATGGCTGAGTCTGAGTTGTTTCCTCGAGTGGTAAGTTTCATTAATTGGGCATGCGGATGCGGATGCATTTGCTCAAGAAAAAGAAAGGTGGGAGTTATGTTTTCTATATAGATCTTCTCTCTATGGAGTTTGGCTTATTTACTCTTTCGATCTCAGAGACTATTGTCGTACCGCATTCTGTGCTTTTGACTTTGCTCAGCTTTTGTATTAGAAAGCTTGTACTATCTTTCATGGCGGGCCAGAATCAACTTTTTGATAAAATGATCACTAAGGGCCACAAGTTCTTTTGGGAGAGGTTGCTCTCCGAATCGGATCTAGGAGTCCTTCGTACAACATACGGGATTCATGATAATCTGGTACTCTACACTCTAGGTGTTGATTTGACGCCATTGTCTCATCCTGAGGGGTTTATCTGCCTTCACCGAGACAATGTCTACTTTCCTGCTATCAAGGAGATTTGGGATTTCCTGGCGTCCGTCGGCATTGCACTCGCTCAATTGGTGTCGAACGGGTATAAGACCGTGAATGCCATTCTGATTAGGGCTAAGGACGCTGATGTCCGAGTATCTTCGAAGGCGATCCAATTGCTTACTTCCCCTCGGATAAACGAGCACGTTGTGTGTGTACTGATGTCGCCGGACTACTTTGGCAATCTACCTGACAATTTTAAATCCTGGTAGAAGATATATTTCATTGCTCCTGCGGACTCGAAGTAATTTGAGCTTATTGGTCATACGGTCGAGCGAAAATTCAAACAATTGTAAGTTCAATCCTTTTTCTAGTCTTGTTTGTGTTAACTGCATGTCAGATTGACCTTTGCGCTTTTCATAGGGAAATTCACAACTTCACCACTTTCTTCTAAAGATAAAGCAATTTTGGATGTGTTTCTCGACATGCCTCGTCTGCGGATGTAGGATGTAATTTTGTCTTCTAATGTCAAGCGCAGCTGACTGTAGACTCATTGGCATGAGGCTCCCACTCTTTTTAGGGTTTTGAAGCCAAAGCCTGAAGGTGTGTCTGTTTCGAGGAAGAGGAAACTTTCCAAGATTAAGGTTCCAAGCCCTTCAAGGAGGGCAGAAATAGATGAGTCGTTTCCTTCTCTTGTGCGTCAGAAGAGGCCACGTGCTTTGTCTATACCTATCTGCATGCGCTTGGCTTCATCTGAAGGACGTGATGTTATCGGATATTATTGTTTTCGAGGGGCGTGATGCTCAGGCCAAGGCCCATATTTCCCTTCTAACTTGGAAAGGGAGTATCTGCAAATGGTGGGCATGGAGGATGTAGCTTGAGTACAAAACAGACAGACATTCTGAACAAAATGTTGTTGCAAGCGGGCGTGGAAGCTCCTTCTGGTCGTCCCTTTTCAATTAAAAACTTTGAACTCCACCTTTCCCTAGATCATGAACCTGTTGAAGATTCATCTGATCGTCGACCTCATGGTACTGTCCTCCATCTTGTTCCCTTCCCCACATTGAATTGATGACAGGTCCAAGGAATAACTCGCTTCCCTCTTCCCCGTCAACCGATGTTGAATTTGTGCGTGAAAGAGAGCCGATTGTTGCAGGCAAAAGAAAAGTTGTGGATGAGGGCCCTGATGCAGTAAAGACAGTCAAGGGTGGTGCTGGGGAGATTCCAATCCTGAAGGATTTCCATCCAGATGCGCGGATCAGTCTGTTTGCTTTAGACGTAGTAAGGATGAATAACCATGCTTGGCATAATGAGGAAGCATATTAGCAGGTGGAATGACTGGTTGGCGAATTGTGCTCCAGAGCCAGTGAGAGAGATGCTGGGAGAGCACAAGGATAAAGGGCAGAACGATATCGTGCTAGGGATGTCATACCTAAATCAAGTGACCGCAAGTGGAATTGAAGTTGAGGCCGTTCATGAGAGAGTGTACACTGTGGAGCGAGTATTTTCAAACTTGAAGAAGTAATACTCTGATGCTCTCTACGAGATTGAGTCATTGAGGAAGCAACTTGAGCTTACTCAGATACTGGAACGGAGTCCTTATGCACAAGGTCGGGGGCTCAGAAAGTTCGCTTGAAAATGTTTGAGTCCAACCTGGCTAGGGCAGTGTCCGCGAGGGATCGGTTCGAGAATGAATTGAACCTTATCTGTCATGACTTACAGCTTTCTCGCGAGACTGTGGCTGGAGTGCAGGTTGAACTATAGGCTCTGCACGCGGGGAGGATCAAGAAGGAGTTCGAATGGATTGTCCGTCAGCAGTTGGAGATTGATGTTGATTTTAGTGCCAAGAGTGCGCGGACCACTGAAAAGAAACTCCTTCTGACACATAATGAACTAAGTATTATTAATGATAAGCTGAGTGCCGAGAAGTCCAAAACTGACATGTTGTCGGGCAAGCTGGAGTGGCTAGAACAGGAGCTTGTTGAATCAAGGGTGCACAAGGAGAAGCTTTTTAAGGCCCAGGGCACGTTTGAGTTCAGCAAAGTCGTGCATGGAAGGCTGGAGCTGTTACATCTAATGTAGGAGGAGCATCCTAACTGGGATCTCTCCTATTATAAAAAGATTGCATATGCAGAGTTTGGTGTGGCCTCCGACCCGTCCGAAGAAGAAGGCGACCGTGATGAGGGTGATCGAGAAGCAACACGTATAGATGTGTCTCCTGCTTCTTTTCCCGCTAAGTCCGGCTCTGTTGTGTCTAACTCTCATCTTGAAGAGGAGTGAACCTTGTATTTTCTTTTTGGTTTGCAAATGAATAGTACTCTATACATGTTCATTTTTCATTTGCTTTTCTGCTAGCTTTTACCTGCTTTATCTTATTTCGACATTAGTTGTCAAACGAGAGGCTCTGCTAGGCCAGGTAGCTTTATAATTGATTTGCTGGTGAGAGTTCTGACTGCTTGTGTTGCGATAGTACGTGCAATTCTTGTTAAAATCTTTTAAGAGATCGAGGAGTGTAATTCACCCTTTGTTTGGCGGCTTGGTTGTATGTTGAACTCGCAGTTGTTGTTGCTATTATCAATTAATTAGTCAAACTGTGGTCCCAGCAAGTGTACCATTGTAAATGATTGGACAATATTCATCTAAGTCGAGCTTCCAGAGCTCTAACCGAACTTTTGACTCGTCTGTACCTGTTATTCATGGAATAGGCTTAGTTGGACCAAAGGTTGTTATCGCGAGTTATAACTGACTAAACTGGGGTCAGGTTCGGCGACCATGGTGGTCCCTGACGAGTCATCTTGATCAGGCGTCGAGGGCACTGACTAGACTCCCACTTTCCAACCCATCTTGATCCACTCTTGGCGAACTAGGAATTGGAGTGGCACTACACCACAATTGGCTATTAATAGCATTTAACTATAGCGTTTTTAACACTTGTGCTTTGATAAAACCAGTTTTAATCACATTCCATTATTAAAACGCTATGAATAACATAGCGAGAGATTGAAAAAATTATAGCACTAAATTTTGCTCAAATTTTGAGAAAACTGTTCCTCTCATTTCACCAAAAGCAATAAACGAACACAACTTCCTCTCACTCCCTCCTTCCCTTCATGTTGTTGCCCTCTCTCTCCCACTCTGTCTATCCATCTCTCTGTCTTCTTCTCTACTATCTCCATTTTGTCTAGTTTTTCCTCTCTGTTTATCTGCTTCTTCCATTTCTCAATTGATTTGGAGCTAAGGTTATTGAAAGTCCCCAGTTTTCTTTGACAATACGAGCGAGAGAGATCTAGTGTGAGAGAGATTGAGAGACCTTTGTTGCAAATCGCCTCCCTCTCTAGTCTCCATCGCACACAGAGAAGAGAACCACCGTCGACACCATTCGCATCCGCCGCTCCACCGCCTTCGCCTACTTTAGGTGAATTCTTATCTGTTTGAAAATTCCAAGGAAGGAAAGGATCAGAGGAGGGAAGGGGATGGGGGAGGTGGAGAAGTAAAGTTGAGTTGAATCAGACTCCGAAGGTGTCATGACTTACAGCTTTCTCGCGAGACTGTGGCTGGAGTGCAGGTTGAACTATAGGCTCTGCACGCGGGGAGGATCAAGAAGGAGTTCGAATGGATTGTCCGTCAGCAGTTGGAGGTTGATGTTGATTTTAGTGCCAAGAGTAAGCGGACCGCTGAAAAGCAACTCCTTCTGGCACATAATGAACTAAGTACTATTAATGATAAGCTAAGTGCTGACAAGTCCAAAACTGACATGTTGTCAGGCAAGCTGGAGTGGCTAGAACAGGAGCTTGTTGAATCAAGGGTGCGCGAGGAGAAGCTTCTTAAGGCCCAGGGCACGTTTGAGTTCAGCAAAGTCGTGCATGGAAGGCTGGAGCTGTTACATCTGATGTAGGAGGAGCATCCTAACTGGGATCTCTCCTATTATAAAGAGATTGCATACGCAGAGTTTGGTGTGGCCTCCGATCCGTCCAAAGAAGAAGGCGACCGTGATGAGTGTGATCGAGAAGCAACACATAAAGATGTGTCTTCTGCTTCTTTTCCCGCTAAGTTCGGCTCTGTTGTGTCTGACTCTCCTCTTGATGAGGAGTGAACCTTGTATTTTCTTTTTGGTTTGCAAATGAATAGTACTATGTACATGTTCATTTTTCATTTGGTTTTTAGCTAGCTTTTACCTGTTTTATCTTATATCGACATTAGTTGTTAGACGAGAGGCTCTGCTAGGCCAGGTAGCTTTATAATTGATCTGCTTGTGAGAGTTTTGACTGCTTGTGTTGCGATAGTTCGTGCAATTCTAGTTAAAATCTTTTAAGAGATCGAGGAGTGTAATTCACCCTTTGTCTGGCGGCTTGGTTGTATGTTGAACTCGCAGTTGTTGTTGCTATTATTAGTAAATTAGTCAGACTGTGGTCCCAGCAAGTGTACCATTGTAAATGATTGGACAATAGTCATCTAAGTCGAGCTTCCAGAGCTCTAACCATATTTTTAACTCGTTTTTACCTGTTATTCGTGGAATAGGCTTAGTTGGACCAGAGGTTGTTATCGTCAGTTATGACTGACTAAACTGGGGTCAGGTTCGGCGACCATGGTGGTCCCTGACGAGTCATCTTGATCAGGCGTCGAGGGCACTGACTAGACTCCCACTTTCCAACCCATCTTGATCCACTCTTGGCAAACTAGGAATTGGAGTGACACTACACCACAATTGGCTATTAATAGCATTTTTAACACTTGTGCTATGATAAAACCAGTTTTAATAACATTCCATTATTAAAACGCTATGAATAACATAGCGGGAGATTGAAAAAATTACATTTTGCTCAAAATTTTGAGAAAACCGCTCCTCTCTTTTCACCAAAAGCAAAAAATGAACACAACTTCCTCTCACTCCCTCCTTCCCTTCATGTTGTTACCCTCTCTCTCCCACTCTGTCTGTGAGACCCTGAGTGGGCGGACCTGAGGTGAGGGTTGGAGCCCAACAGGCTGAGAGGGGTTGGACGAGCTACAAGGGGAATCATAGTCCTATATCGCCTGGGTAGGGGAGGAGGATGATCCTTATATGTGCGGGGTCAGCTCCTCATTATACCGAGGCCTTTTAAAGCCATGAGGGTCAGATGGTAGCCCAAAGCGTACAATATCGGTACAGTGCGGGAGGGGGTCGTCACAGTTTGGTATCAGAGCCTAACCCAGCCAGAAGTATGCCACGTGGAGGTGGGCCCTCGGGCAACGTGGACGTTGTGCCTGTGTGGACAACGAGGACATTGGGCCTTAAGGGGGGTGGATTGTGAGACCCTGAGTGGGCGGACCTGAGGTGAGGGTGAGGGTTGGAGCCCAACAGGCCCAACAGACCGAGAGGGGTTGGACGAGCTACAAGGGGAATCATAGTCCCATATCGCCTGGGTAGGGGAGGAGGATGATCCTTATATGTGCGGGGTCAGCTCCTCATTGTACCGAGGCCTTTTAAAGCCGTGAGGGCCGGATGGTAGCCCAAAGCGGACAATATCGATACAGTGGGGGAGGGGGTCGTCACAGTTTGGTATTAGAACATGACCCAGCCGAAAGTATGCCATGTGGAGGTGGGCCATCGGGCAACGTGGACGTTGTGCCTGTGTGGCTAACGAGGACGTTGGGCCTTAAGGGGGGTGGATTGTGAGACCCTGAGTGGGCGGACCTGAGATGAGGGTGAGGGTTGGAGCCCAACAGGCCGAGAGGGGTTGGACGAGCTACAAGGGGAATCATAGTCCCATATCGCCTGGGTAGGGGAGGAGGATGATCCTTATATGTGCGGGGTCAGCTCCCCATTGTACCGAGGCCTTTTAAAGCCGTGAGGGCCGGATGGTAGCCCAAAGCGAACAATATCGGTACAATGCGAGAGGGGATCGTCACACTGTCTATCCATCTCTTTGTCTTCTTCTCTACTCTCTCCATTTTGTCTAGTTTTTCCTCTCTTTTAATCTGTTTCTTCCATTTCTCAATTGATTTGGAGCTAGGGTTATTGAAAGTCCCCAATTTTCTTTGACTTAAGAATACGAGCAAGAGAGATCTAGTATGAGAGATATTGAGAGACCTTTGTTGCAAATCGCCTCCCTCTCTACTCTCCATCGCACACAGAGAAGAGAACCACCGTCGACGCCAATCGCATCCGCCGCTCCACCGCCTTCGCCTGCTTCAGGTGAGTTCTTATCTGTTTGCAAATTCCAAGGAGGGAAAGGATAAGAAAAGGTGTGGAATGGGGGAGGTGGAGAAGTAAGGTTGAGTTGAATCAGACTCCGAAGGTGGAGATTGGGACTGCCGATTTGGTGAGTTGGTGAGAGGAAGAGTCATTGGAGGGAGATGACGATGTTGGATTAGGATTCGATTGATGTTTCAGGGTGGAGAGAGTGGTGGTGTTTTAAGTAAGAGTATTTCTCAATTTCTTAGTTTGGGTATGGATCATTTTACATCATTTTATAAGAAACTATTGGATTTAAGCATGATTTATGTAATTGTTCTTCTTTATTTGTATTATGGTTCTTGACATTCTTATCATGCATTTAGATCTTACAGATGATGTTCTTCTTATTCACTACATTGAGTATTTTTTGTTTGCAAAAATGTGGATTTGAATTATTGTTTTGATTCTGGTGATGGTATGTTGAAATTTGTTGTTGAAGAATTATAATGGTTTTTTTTTATTTGATTAGTTTTTGTTAGGACCAGTTAGTGGGCAATCAGCATTATCTCCCACTATAAGGATTCATACATAACATTGGAACAATGTCGACGATATCTAGATTTGTGGGTGTTGTGGTTTCAGATCAATGGCTTCAGAGCAGGTCGAGCTTCGTATGCTTAAATCGAAGGCAAGTATCAGGATCCTCTTCTTAGTTACTTTATTTTCAAATTTTTTTCTTAATCCTTTTTGGTGAATGCTCTTATTAGTTCTAATTGAATTTTATTTTGAAATGAGAAATCTATTCAATTAGAATTTTTAGTGTTGAGGCGATTTAAGGATTATGTGCTCTCTTTTTTTTCTTTTAGTTTATTTCGCTCAGAACTCAAGGCCAAAATGGTAGAGTCATAGTAGGATATTTGCCACCTGTAATGGCAAAGATGAAAGCTTTGCATGAGATGTTCACTGAGGAGGATATAAGAAAAATTTTGGGTGAGGCAACTCCAGACATGTCCGAAGAGATCGACTTTGAAGCTTATCTTTGAGTGAGTCTCTCTACCTTAGTATGTCTTTTACTTCATTGGTTTGACGTACTAGTCAACCTGGAGTTCTTTATTTGAGTAAGTTGACTCATTTGTCCAACTTTTACCTCCTTGGTTCGACGTAGTAGTCAACCTGAAGTTCTTTATTTGAGTAAGTTGACTCGTTCGTCCAACTTTTACTTCGTTGGTTCGACGTACTAGTCAACCCGAAGTTTTTTATTTGAGTAAGTTGACTTGTTCGTCCAACTTTTACTTCATTGGTTCGACGTACAAATCCACCCAAAGTTCTTCATTTGTGTAAGTTGACTCGTTCGTCCAACTTTTACTTCATTGGTTTGACGTATTAGTCCACCTGGAGTTTTTATTTGAGTAAGTTGACTCGTTCGTTCAACTTTTACTTCGTTGGTTCGACGTACTAGTCAACCCGAAGTTCTTTATTTGAGTAAGTTGACTCGTTCGAGCAACTTTTACTTCGTTGGTTCTACGTATTAGTCGACCCGAAGATCTTTATTTGAGTAAGTTGACTCGTTCGTCCAACTTTTACTTCGTGGTTGATCAGACCAGAAGTTTATTGTGTATATCTGTCTCGTGTCCCGATCTTTTTTGGCTTGATATGCTAGTTGCTCCATATTATCGATCTTTGATGCCTTGATTCTGTTTTTTTACGCGCAAGATGGGGATTTCGATCTTGTAGTTTTATTAATATTCCCTTCTCGGGTATTCTGACAAACCCTAGTGGTTGTTTTTTTTCAAAATGTTATGCTAGGTTGTAGAGTAATTTGCTTCGTCCTTCTGACTTTTGCTTGATTGATGTCGTTCCTCGTGTTATTAGAGTTTTACGTCTTTGTTGCTTTGTTTTGCATCGTCTATGTCTTGAAGTCGCCGGATTTGTTATTGGTTTAATTTATTTGTTTTGTCTCATCGTTCGTTGAATATGCTATAGTAGCTAATGGACTCGGGGTGCTTTCTAATTTTGTAATTGAGCAGTGCTGAATTGCCCGATCATGCTCACATCATTGTCAAATTGTCCAATCATGCTCACATCAGCGCCAATTGTCCAATCATGCTTGCATCAGCTCCAAATGCCAAGGTCTAATAGAATTTGTTGTTGTCAATTTCATCGTTGGTAATACGAGTCAGACTTGCATCTGTCAGTGGGATCTTCGAATCGTGTTAGTTGGCTGGTGCAAGCTTCTTTATCTTCTTTTGCCGTGAATCGGTATATTGGTTTATCTAACGCATGGGCTTATTAAGGCGCTACAATTCGGGTCCAATGTTCTGGAGTCTGCCAATTGTGAGCTTATTGTTGTTTGGGCTTTGCTAGATTGGGCATGCAATCATACCTGTTTTGCTATGTTGACGAGATTATCACGACACGCGTTCAGTACCGATTAGAAAACGGTTTGATGTATCATCAAGATACATTTATTTATTTTTATTCTTTAGTCAAGAATAAATTAATGCTTATAAACGAGAAATCTTAACCACCAAATGGTTTTTATTGATAAAAAATGTTAAGCCGTTATTACATATTTAAGGTAAGTGCAACAAAGTCAAAATATCCCAAAATATTAGTGCAACTGAGCCAAATAGTCAGGTATACGTAGCAACTCCCTAAGTTTACAACCACTTTTTAGGAATTAATTTGCAATACATAAAACACATAGGCATGCATGTAATTATATTCTTTAAGGTGTATGAGCATCTCCAATAGCCATGAGTTTCTTATCTAGGCGGCAACATTTAGCTAGTGAATGACGAAAAACCATGCTCCAAGAGAATATTAAATACCCATATCCTTGGTGGCATACGGAGTTTCCAGGGAGTTTCAATTAACTATTATTAAATGTAGCTAGTCATTTTGGCTTCTTAAATTTTTATTTAATATTTTATTTTGTAAGCTTCACTCACATTTTATATTTTAACC
Source organism: Berberis vulgaris (assembly GCA_963556465.1). Classification (NCBI taxonomy): domain Eukaryota; kingdom Viridiplantae; phylum Streptophyta; class Magnoliopsida; order Ranunculales; family Berberidaceae; genus Berberis; species Berberis vulgaris. The sequence goes on along the minus strand of OY747135.1, from coordinate 58,652,178 downwards.
AATTTTAAATTATGAATCTTACCGACTTCGAAGATGAGAAAATAAAATACAAGATAATATAAATTTAGAGATTCTCACATTGAGGAGATGCTCTAAATGTTAAAAACCCTACTCCCTAAAGCATATAATGTCCATTCTTTATTTTATATTTCCATGTTTGTTATGTCTGCCAAACACAGATGAGCAACATATCATGGATGAGTAGATCCCTAAACCAGTTGAGAATGTGTAAACATACTTGGAGAAGCAGGCACATTGTCGAATTAGCTTTTAGGTGAAAGGAGCAAGAAGGTAGGTATGAAGTTCTAAAATTACTAATTAACATTTGGAGGAGAATCTTAGTAGTCAATTTGTCATTCTAATTAGATTGGATTTTTGTGGATTAGGTTCAACTTACTCTCACCATCTAGACTACCAACTACCTTTCAAATCGAAACTATATATTATCATATTAACCTGATCCATGTTTTCTCATCACTGGAACCCTACATGCATATTTTCTAATTAGAACTGTGACATCTAAGTAAAATAATATATGTAGATACAGATTATGGAGAGAAGAAAAGAAAAACCATTCTTTAAGGCCTCTCAATGGGAATGGAGAGAACTTATAATTGAAGTGGGAGCTGGTATGGACACCCATTAGAGCTACATCAGATGTTGACCTATATCACGAGGCATAGAACCCTCCCAAGAGATGGGTCTCTTGCAAGACGGGTATTTTCTTCCTGCCTGCTTTTTCCACACAAAATTTTGACAAAAATTTCATTGCTGGTACAATAGAGTCAGGGTGTTATCAAATTGAAAGTTGTATATGCTGTGTGAGACTCAAATCTCTAACGGTCAATCATCAAATGAATAATTAATAGTGAACTTATCATTTGAAATCAAACAAACTCTTGAGTCAAAGTTCATATTATGGGAAGGACAACATAGTTCCATATCACCTCAATAAGCAAATACAATTCTAGTCGGCCTTGTTTGCTGGTCTCTTTTGAGTATTTTTTTGTTTTTTTTTTTATAATTTTATCCATTTTATAAGTGGTGTTTTAAAGATAAGGGTAAAAGTGTAAAAAATTCAAAAAAAACTCAAAAGAGGCTAGCAAACAAGGTTGGCTAGACTTACTCCCTGAATAAGAGATGCATTTCATCTGGTCTTTGTACCGAAATCAGCCAAGAAATTATGCATGTCTCCATTAATTGCCATTACAGTGATTACAAATATTACACGATATCAACATCGGTTGCTAAATTATGTCATTGATCTGGTTACAAATAATTAATGGCCTAACTAACTTGCGGTCTCAATTAGGGGTGGACATCTCATTCCGCGATCCCGATCATGTCCCGGTTTGATCTCGTCTCGACCCAATTTTTGGGTTCTTTTGGGATTGATCAAACTCATTCCAATCCCATCCCGATCTAGAGTGGGATGGAATCGGAATGGAGATTTTAATCCCGCCTATCCCGTCCCGTCCCGAACTTATTTATTTATTATTAATTTTCAACAAACTACTCTTCTAAAGAATATTTAAGATGTGTTTAAATTAAATCAAACATCTTCTATTTGAAAACTTGCTGATGTATTACTCTTTGTTTAGATAGAAACTTAAGTTTTGATATTTTAGGTCAAATAGAACCATGAAAATTTATACTTTTTCACATTTTAAATTGGTTATAGGACAATTATTTTTGAAGATATTAAAGCCAAATGACGATTTGTTTTAGTTTTGCACTATGAGTTATATGTACAACTATTGGTTACTGTATCATACAAAAGATGCTTAACATAAAAAAAAATTTATATGTTCATTGGACTATAAATTTTACATGACACATAAATTTAGCATTATTAGTATGTGAGCAATGTGTGATGAAATTCTTTTATATTCTTCATTAGAAGACTATTTAGTACAAGCTCATCTCGAACCAGTTTAGGATGGGATAAGGTTTATCCCGAACGAACAGGATGGGATAGGGATGAGGTTCGTCTCGTCCCATCCTATTTATTGCCCACCACTAATCTCAAAACTTGATTCATTATTCAACGATACACCCCATTAAACATTGGGGAACGAGTAGGTGTAGGGAGCCTTGTTTGTGGGTTTTTTATGCCTTTTTTGGTTTTTTACACTTTTTACCCCTTATCTTTAAAACACAACCACAAACATTATTCATAAAATGGGTAAAAGTGTCAAAAACAATTCGTAGAGACAAAAAAAACGACTCCGTAACAAGACTATCTAGAATTGTTGCTGAGAAACACGCACACACATTTTTTTTTTTTTTTTTTTGCTGAGAAACATATATATTATGATACAAAATTTAGTATTTGGGCCTAGTTACATCAGGGGCACTTGACATAGCGTGGTGCTTACTTTGACTACCCTTGGCACCATTTCAATGCGGCCTATGGGTTGTGATAAAATGAATGAAAATAAAAATTTTAATTGATAAAATGAATGAAAATAAAAATTTTAATCCCATGATTTATACCGAAGATTTCACAATAAAAATCGAATTTATTGCAAATATTTCATCAAAATTGCAATTCATGCATACTAATATTTTTCACCTGATTTTCCAAAATGAATGACAATAATGTTGCGAGGGTCATAGTACAACAATTCTTGGTAGTCAAGCCAACTAGTCATTTTTTTTGTCAGGTTTGGATTTTTTTATAATTTTATCCTTACTATTTTTTAAAGAAAATATGTAAAATTATAAAAAAAAACCCAATTCCGACCAAAAAAAAAATGGTTGATTGGCTTGACTACCTAGCAAAACTGGTTACAGTAATAAATCACCAGCGACAAACAACCAGGTGACTGACTAACTTCCTCACGTCAAAATTCAACAATGGCATATTTGTCATCGCGTCAGCTTGACAAAGAAGCTCTGCTTTCTAAAGTGGTCTGCTTCCATCAACTACTCCATTCATAACGTCGTTAATTACCAAAAGCTCTCTCATCAGGCATCAACACTTGATAATATTCGAAACCAAAAGCTCTCTCTATCTTTATCTCTTTATCTCTGAAAATCCATCCATCCATGGCAATGGTGCAGAACTGAGAACGTAAATGATATGGAGCGTCACTTGAAGCTTCTGCTGGTTTTTACTCTCTTTGCTTTCGCAGATTCGTTGTCGTCACCGTCGACATGTAACACCACAGACTATCATTATATTGCAAAGGCCTTCAAGTCTGTCTTTAATTTCAACATCTCCTTGCTTAAATCTGGTAATAAGAGCTGCCCGAATCCTCCAGTTAACCAAATCAAGCTCCCATCCAGAAATTTGGCTGGAAGTGTCTCATGGGTGTTCCTCAAAAACCTCTCCAATTTGCACTCTATTGATCTCTCCGGAAATTCTCTGCAAGGCTTAATTCCTATTAGCTTCTGGTCCATACCCACCCTTGTTAAAGTAAATCTCTCCATGAATCGACTTGGTGGAACTCTTGCTTGCGAACCCAATTCGACTTCTTCCATTCAAAACCTGAATCTCTCAGACAACAGGTTCACTGCCTCTGTTAGTCTTTCTGGGTTTTCGAAACTCATAAGTCTCGACCTTGCACGTAATCATTTGAAGGTTTTCCCTTCTGGAGTTCAAAACTTGACGAAGCTCGAGCATCTGAGCCTCTCAGGTTGCAAAATTTCAGCAAGTTTGAAGCCCATCTCGACTCTTTCATCATTGAATTATCTCGACCTCTCTAATAACAACTTGAGCGGTTCGTTTCCTTCTGATTTTCCTCCTCTTACAAATCTCAAATTCTTAAACGTCTCTTTGAATAATTTTACTGGACTAGTACAGCCAGATAAACTGCAGAAATTCGGGAAATCTGCCTTCATTCAAGCTGGGATTCTTAACACATCTAAGAAAGCTCACAAAAGTAGTCCAGTTGCTCCATCTCATTCCAGCATCCCACCTTCCAAATCCCAAATCAAACACAAACCCAGTGTCAAATCTCATGAAACAAAGAAAACCAAATCGACAAACAAAGATCTGATACTGGGTTTAGCGATTTCATCAGCACTCATCATCCTTGGGATCGCTACTTGTGCTTGCTGTGTGCATAGAAGAAGACGAACTGCCCAGAGGAGGAAGAGATGGGCGATTTCAAAACCGAGCCAGTTACCAATTCGAATCGACAAATCTGGTCCCTTTTTGTTCGAAACCGAGTCACGAACATGGATAGCGGACATCAAAGAACCATCATCTGCACCAGTTGTGATATTCGAGAAACCTTTGTTTAACCTGACTTTCACGGACCTGATTTTAGCCACGTGTCACTTCGGCAAGGAATCTCAACTTGCAGAGGGAAGAAGTGGGCCCATTTATAGAGCAGTTTTGCCAGGAGAGGTCCACGTGGTGATTAAGGTGTTGGAGAAGATCAAAGATGTCGAACGCGAAGATGCTGTCGCCATGTTTGAAGATCTCTCTCGAGTTAAACACACCAATGTGTTGCCTCTCTCTGGCTACTGTATTGCAGGTTGGTTGGTCATCAACATTTATTATTTGATGCTTCAGTTGTTTTGGAATTTAATGACTTCACGGGTTAAACATGTTTGATCATTTAATTTGGGAAAAATCTAGGGTGCCTGGTGGTATACCTGATCACTATTGGGGTAAATTGTTTTTGTATTCACAGGGAAAGAGAAGTTGCTATTGTACGAGTTCATGGTGAATGGAGATTTACACAGGTTTTTACATGAGCTTCCAACAGCAGAAACCAACGTGGAAGATTGGAGCATGGACACCTGGGAGAATTTGAACGACGGACTCAATGGGTCCAACGAATCTGAAAGCTTAAACTGGCGAATGCGCCACCGTATTGCGGTGGGGATAGCTCGTGGGTTGGCTTATCTGCACCACGGAGGGTCCAAGCCCATTGTCCACGGCCAACTAGTCCCCTCCAACATTCTACTTGACGATGATTTGGAGCCTAAAATCGCTGGATTCGGCTTACGTGGTGAAAATGATGAAGTGGAGACCACCACCACGGAAGGTGACGTGTATAATTTTGGTGTGGTTTTGATAGAGTTGCTGACGGGGATGACATGCAAGGAGGAGACGGTGAGTTGGGTGCGACGGTTGGTGAAGGAGGGGAAAGGAGCGGAGGCATTGGATCGGAGGCTGAGACTCGGTGGAGAATCGGTAAGTGAAATGGTGGAGTGTGTACGAGTTGGGTATTTGTGTACGGCTGAGTCACCTTTGAAAAGACCCACCATGCAACAAGTCGTGGGCCTTCTGAAAGATTTACATACATAGTAATACTACTTTGGCTGATGTTTGAAGTTCGAGTGATCTGTTTCAACACCGTTTCTTACTATTGCTTCCAAAATTCAGCAATGTCTTCAGGTCTTCTCTATTATATAATCATTTTGTAATGCTTTCTATTTATTAACTTAGAATTTGGAGTAGGTCCACTGTTGATTACTGAAAAAGAGGAATTTTGAGACAATTACTAGTTCTAATCAAGAGAAAGAAAAAAAAACGAGATTAATAATAATTATGTTAGGATTATAATAGAAAGGTGTGACTTGTGATTTATTTGATTAATGAGGGTGTTGAGGTCAAAGGCAATGTAAATGATATCCTCATTTGTTTTAGTTTAAGTCGCTTTAAATTATGGAATAAGTGTGGGAGGAAAGTGAGAGTCATCAGAATCCCACTAATTGCTTGTCTCTTCTACGTGAGGGGATTCATCAATTCCTACTTTTTTTCTTTCCAATCTTTCTTTTGGTCATCTATGCTACCTCCTTTGAATCTTGTAAAGAAGAAAAAAGAGAAAACTGAGAAAAGTATAAGATGCTTAAAGAGTTCAGAATTGGTGGGTCTCTAGTGTCTCTCTGCTCCCAATCATTATTCCCCAACTCTTTTTTGCATGGGGCATTGCTCACGTCCAAATTCTACCACTGGACCACTAAACTTGATCTTGATATGGTTAGCCAGTTATAATAGGATACATTGGGTTGGACTTGGACCATATGGTTACTTGAAATTTCAAAACACGATCCATACATAAACAACCACACTTCATCTCATGAATTTCTTCACCGTCATTTCACAAACGCCTTGTCAACCATGACAAAACTACTTAGTTTACTACTTTTGTATGTTCTAGGGTATTTCTAACTATTGGTCTACTACTTTTGAATGTTCATAGGGTATTTCTCGTACCGTTGGTAGTGACGGAGCCAAGATTTTTGTTGAAGAGGCAGAATGAAATCATAATTAATTTAATATAATTTAATAATTAATTATTTTAACATTAAAAAATTTAATTTAAACAATATATAAATGACTATAAAAAAACATCAGTTGCTAAACAAAACTTCATCTGATCTAATAAAAGATTTTCATTCAAAAAAATGATGAAGATCACCTTTGGATATACAAAAATAGAATTCTATAATTTGAACTTTTACACATCTATATCTATGAATACCAAAAAACTTTCTCTCCCCCTCCCCCTCCCCCTCCCCAGTTAGAATAAAAAAAAATATTACAACTGGCTTCGACGCATTTTCATACCCTGAAATCGTTTCATGATTGCTTCACTGTCATTGTCATTGTCATCAAAAACTTTCTTTTCAATATACGTAACTAAACAATCATTCATCCAATCATCTCCCATTCGATTTCGTAATCGACTCTTCACTATATTCATAGCAGAAAGTGCTCTCTCAACTATAGCGGTGGCAACTGATAGGATGAGTGACAATGTTATGAGTAAATAAATCATGGGATAGACAAATTACTTCTTAGTCTCAACCATCTTCTTAGCTAAACCGTTAATTTCATTGACATTTGAAAATTCATTGTCGGAATGCATATCAATAACATAAGTTTCCAATTGATCATGAAGTACCATGAGATTATCTAAATAATCAGCTGGATAAAATTGAGCGAGCCGAATCAACCACTGATTATCAAAAGCTGAAAAAGAATTCACTTGGATTTAAGCATGCCATACAAAGAAGCAATTTCGTATTCACCTCATCAAAGCAGCTATTTAGTTCTTGAAGTTGCATATCTATGCTGGTGTAGAATAACCTGGGATTTTAACTAAGTTGCACTTCATTTTCATAAGCTTGAGTGTGCAAACTATTAGGCTTTCCTACATGAGTTTCAAGGCTTTTTTTTCCAATTACTGAACCATTCAACAACAAAACTGATGATACATCAAAATAGACCGATCATCACGGTCGTACACGTGGCATAGAGACTCATCACAAGGATATAGCATCCAGTTTGATGGGCCAGCTCGTAAAGCCCAAGAACAACATAGCCAATTATAGAGGTATGCAACTTTAACTGAGTTTTGTCCAAATTTACTTCTTTATTCCAACAGAGTTACTTACTTAAGCATTGGAGTGCCTTCGACCACCAAAAAGGTGGTCATTGGCAGTCTAACGATTATTTTGCAATTCAAACTCACAGGAGGACGATTTTTGGACGCATCAGTTTGGCGCCATCCGTGGGAAACGATGAGTTTTCTTTATAAACAATATACACAGTGACAAAACTCACCATAACTCGATAAAAGACCAACAAGCCGTCAAAGCAAATGGCGCAGTCTACATATCCTCAACCCAGTAATGATCATGACAACTCTCCTACTAACAACAATGCATTGGTAACAACTTACGAAGAAGAAGCATCCCAGATCATCGGACCAATAGCATCCAAGAATGCGGATCAACAACACGCAATAGCCTAAACAACTCAAGCATCCGGCGGCGCTGCCACAGACCCTCGGGTGGACTTGCTCATGGCCAAGATGAGTCACATGACAAAAATGGTGGAGAAGATCACCCAGGAGTGCTGTCAGTCAGTTGATCCTGTTCAGACACTGCCACAACAAAACTTTGTCAATCGAACTCGAGAAAGTGATGAAGTCCTAACAGAATCCCAATAGGGAAACTTCGAAAGCAACGAGCTCCCTCGAGGCAAAAATCCACTGTGTGACGGGACACTTACTTTAATCCTGTTCAGGATAGGGGTAAATGATCCCAACATATTATACGAGTTAGCGAAGCCACCATTCTCTAACGCCCTCATGAAAACAGAAATGCCGAAAAAGTTCACTCCGCCAAAGTTCAAAGTATACGATGGTACTACAAACCCAATGGATCACCTGAGACATTTCCACCACATGATGGTTTCCTTTAGGGAAGGTAGCAACCAATCGAAGAAGCATCGAAATGGCAAAAGGAGTGAAAGCTACAACCAACACAACCTCAACACGAGCAAGTAACGAGTGTGATGAAAACACATACAAGCCATATACAACCCTGAAAACAAATCGAGCAAATATATTGAAGCGCATAGCAAAATGGGACGTCAACTAGCCGCAAAGGATGAGAAGAGACCCAAAAGGGAGATAAAAAACAACTATTGTTCATTCCAGTAGGATCATGGGCATGATAACAAAGACAACTACAATCTAAAAGACGAAATCGAGCATTAGGTTCAAAAAAAACAACTCGACGATTCATCGGAATGCCAGACAAACAACTCGAATGGAAGAAGAAAGTAGATAATGTTGCAGATCAAAATAACAATCCAGAGAGCTAATATACACCTCACATTGCATAGCAGGAGGAAGCAAAGCACACTCAAACCGATTTATATCATAACAAGGATACTGACGAAACAAAACAAGTCATTTTATGAATGCAAAAAACATGGAGAAGTTTGCATCAACCAACTAATAGGAGTCAAAATATCCTTCCGGCGGATGCAAGCTCGACCTGAATCACTAACGACAAAACAAACAGGAACAGACTCAACTGAACCCTAATGGTTGACACCAAACATGGAGCCAACATCAGCATGATTGGACAATTTGGTGCTAATGTGAGCATGATTGTATAATTTGGTGATGATGTGAGCATGATTGGACAGTTTGGTGTTAACAAACAGCATGATTGGACTGTTTAGTGACGACATGAACCATGATCGGAAAGCCAGCATTACATCCATCGAACAGAAAAGCACTTCGAGTCTACCAATCACGACAGCATATACGACATACGAGGATGAAGCAAAGGAAGACAAAGAAACAACAACATCAAACTCTAATATGAGGATCAATAACAAGCAAAGAAATACAAGGAAACAAAAACATCATTTTCCAGCGAAAGAAGACAAGCAAATCAAACGCCGAACCAAAAACATCCAAAAAGAAATATCAATGAGATTACAAATTCATAACCCCCATTCTTTGTGTGGATGATAAAATAGACATACAAAGCAATCCACGATCAAAGTCGGATATATATAAACTTCTGGTCTGATCAACCACAAAGTAAAAGTTGGACACCTGAGTTAACTAAACATAGACTTCGAATTGACTGGAATATCGAATTAACGAAGTAAAAGTTGGACACTCGAGTCAACTAAACATAGACTTCGAATCGACTGAAATGTTGAATTAACGAAGTAAAAGTTGAACACCCGAGTTAACTAAAAACAAAAACTTCGAATCGACTGGAATGTCAAATTAACGAAGTAAAATTTGGACACCCGAGTCAACTAAACATAGACTTCGAATCGACCGGAAATTTGAATTAACAAAGTCAAAGTCGAACACCCGAATCAACTAAATACAAAAACTTTGAATCGACTCGAATGTCAAATTAACGAAGTAAAAGTTGGACACCAAAGTCAACGAAACATAGACTTCGAATCGACTTAAATGTCGACTTAATAAAGTCAAAGTCGGACACTCGAGTTTACTAAACATAGACTTCGAATCGACTGAAATGTCGAATGAATTAAGTAAAAGTTGGACACCTGAGTCAACTAAACACAAAAACTTTGAATCGACCAGAATGTCAAATTAACGAAATAGAAGTCAGACACCCGAATCAATTGAAACGTCAACAAAGCTGAACAAACAGATCAACTCGTTTCGAGTCGACTGAGACGTCTTGTTCACGAAGTAAACGATCCATGAACAAAGTGACTCAGCACATGAACTTCGAGTTGACAAATACGTCAAATCAACAAAATAATTAAAAGAGCAAATCAACATGATTCGAGCAACTACAAACAAAAGCAAATTCCTTGTAGCAAATAAGGAAGGACAATACTGGCCTACCATTAAATGAATGATGAACCAAAGCATGAAAGCAGCTACAAAAGAATTCAGAGCAAAATCCACGACAAATACAACTAAACTGGAAAGCATAAGAAACAACAAAGCTCATTTTATTGATAATACTATTATGTTACATCCGGAGAAGAGGATAAAAAAGTGGAAGTAATTACAAGATCATCATTCCTGGGAACAAGGGAAGAACTATCCTCAGTAGGAGGAGAAAGCAACGGTTCTGGCGCATTCAAGGATAGAGGAAGCAATGGCTCCTCAACTATTGGAGCAGACTCTTCAACATCGTCGTCCTCGAAAGCTTCAGCAACCAAGTGACAGTACCTAGACAAATCCCCACCAAGCCCCTCGATATAGTCGAGAAGCTCAACTTGTCCATCAACAACTCACTTCCAATCTTCGGCTTCGACAATGCGGAGCCTATCCTTGGCAACAACAAGTTCATTTTTTGCCGCGGCAAGCCTCCCCTCAGCGGTGGAAAACATAAGGGAAGTATTTTCCTTGACATCGTCAAGCGCAATAGTTATCTATTCTACCCACCTTTTAGCAGAATCACACATAACGGATTGCTCCACTTCAGCACGAGAAGCTTCAGTTGTTTTCTCAGTGGATAACTCTTTTTCCACATCACATAAACGGGTACGAACCCCATCCAACTCGGTTTTCAAATAATCAAGCTCAACGATAGATTTATCCCACTTACTTGTCGCCTCAACCAACGACTTCCGAATAGCCCCTGTAGCTTTCTTCGATTTCTCACATTACACTTTCAACACATCAAATCGGGGAAGAATATGAGAGAACACCAGCAACAATGCCACCAACCTCCTCTCCAAAGAAGCCACTTGATCACGACCAGCTCAATAAACCGAGCCCATCACCCCTACATAGGCGAGATGATTCATCCCGTCCATTATCTGCTCAAGACCGTGGTCGATATGATCAAACGGATCCAATACGGGCATCGAAAAATTTCCACCATCCGCCTATGCCACTCATTCACCAACCTACTGCACCGTCTTGCACGCCAAGCTGATCAGCAAACCAACAAAACTTGCCATCCGACTTCATACGGGTATCCTTCGGGCCAGGCTCAGTCCAACCAACTCGTGGATGTAGAACACTAGGATCCGAAAGCACTGAAGAACCACCCCCGATAGCCGGAATGGCAGAAGGAATAGCAGTAACAATGGAAAAACCATTTTTACCCTTCCGTCGAGAAGTATCCGTGGTAAGGGCAGGACTCATGGTAGCGACAGGAGCAAAAGAGACCTGACGAATAGAAGAAGAAACTAATAACCCGGAAGCTTTGCTGATATCAATAGAAGGATAAAGAGAGTGATCATTGAAAGTCTAACCACCACCAAAGTCTTTAGACTACTCCATCGCTAACTGAAGCATTTTCATTAATGACCCGGGGATCATCATTAAACAACTCAACGGCGTCTGAGACACCATAAACATAAATAAGCTCCTTCTCATTATCTTCCAGTGGACGAGTAGTCTCCTTCTCGCTCCTTTTCAATGCGAGCCTTAGTTCCTCAGCCTCCTCGAAATGATCACGATCTCCTTTTGCAACATCGTCGTGAGGAGGACTTGGGTGAGAGGCAGCCCCCGTAACATTCTGAGCGGGATTCGGTCGGGACACAACCCAAATAGAACCACGATTAGAGAGTCATTTTTCCTCGAAACCCAACCAGGGTCTACCGACAGTTGCCTTGATGAACTCGTAGACCTCGCGAGCTTTCTTTTTCCTGAAGTAGGGACCGTGATATAAATAGGAGCATCAAGATCTGTAACGCACTGATCTAAGCTCACTTTCCAATCAATGCTAGCATCACTAACACCAGCACAAGCAGCGCGAGCAGCAATAGCCTCAGCATGAGACTCGGTAAATAAAGCTTGTTTCGCTTCAATCATAGTGTACAAACCACTACGCTCCAGGATACTCTCGAAAAGAAATGCCTCCACATGAAAATGGTGAAGCTTCAAGAATCGATCACTGATCCTTTGTTCCTCGGTAGTTAAGTGACGATTCTTCCGCCTGTTGGGAACTCGGAATGATCGAAAAATCAAACAGCCTTGCAATTGGAAGTGGTTGGATTCACAAAAGCGTAAAACCAAGACCGCAACCTATCACGGATGTTATCATTGAGGTTATCAAAACAATCTAGATAATGAAGGAAGCAGATATCCCCGTTCACCAACAGGCCAACCACCGAATGCAAAACCCTCTCAATCAAAGGAATGTCGGATAAAATAATCCTCGCGTAAGAAGAAACCATCACCTTCCAACCATTAGGACCCATTTGGGCAGAAGGAATGCCGAAGAAGTTCAGATACTCCCAGAACAGCTATAGAACCGAGAACCGAAATCCCGAAGAGAACAGGCACGAACACAGTGCGATGTATCCAGCCTTTGGATTACAAGGGCTATCATCCTGTCCAGGCATAATAATCTCGAGGTCGGGCGGGAGATTATAATCAGAACAAAGACTATCTAGTGTCGCCTGAGAAGCTCTATTGGGAGAATAATGAGCTTCACACAAAGTTAGTGACTTACCACTCAGCTTGTCACCAACGAACATCATTGAAGAACAAGGAAGCAATGAAAATGAAGAAGATGAAGGAATAAGCAAACCCTAATTTCAAAGATAGCGTGAAGAGAGGAAACAAATTCGTCGCATCTCCTTTTATAGAGCCAAGCAATGAAGGGATGACTCATGGGACAGCGTGCGAGATATGATGGCCAAGCGAAATCCCAAAAATGTACACAAAAATGAACAGGCAAGCAAAGAATTGAGACACCAACTCATGGAAAACTACTGACAACATTAAATACAAGGTAATGATGAGACTAAAAGGAAAACAGTCTCGAAGTTAGTGGCCACGTCAACATGCCCACTAACTAAGGAGGGACTAGTTGATGATACATCAAAATAGACCGATCATCACGGCCCAGATAAGGCCCGTCATCAAGAAGACACAAATGGGGCCCGAATCCAGGCCTAAACAAATTAGAGCCCAAACCCAAGCCCGACACGAGTTCTCTCATAAAGAAGAGGAATGTTACACCAAAAAAGAGTCGTGGAGGGAGCTACGCCCCACAGACGCATCTCCATTATTGAAGAGATTGTTACATGAAACATCTTGTTCCATTGCGCCTCACATGCTTAACTCACGCAAAGAATTAACCACGATCATTATAAAAGGTAAAGGGAACATTCGACACATGTATGCAATTTTAACTAAGTTTTGTCCAGATTTACTTCTTTTTTCAAACAAAGTTACTTACTAAACCATCGGAGTGCCTTCGACCACCAAATAGGTGGTCTTTGGCAGTCTAACGACTGTTTGCAGGTCAAACTCACAGGAGGACGATTTTTGGACGCATAAAAAACAATCACCACCCCTTGTTCCCCGTCACTTCTAAAAAGATAATAATGGCAACAAAAGGCGACATCTATTGCTATGCTATACTCTAGCCAACTCTTATACTAGTGAACCAAGCTGCATTAAAACGTTGTAGCGCACCTTTTTTCTGTGGGAATGTGTAGTTCATCGGCTGACAAGGATCTCTTTGCAAATAAGTTCTTCTAACAACCTGTTGATCATTCAGATGATAATCGAAAATATGAAGTCTTAAACCAGGATCTGTTGGAAGATTTGATAGATCAACCTCTAAATGACTTTTCTTTGAGATTGATTCTGATAAATTATTGTCATCCATATTTTGGGTTGGAGGTGGTAAATCACTCACTGACTTTCTTTTTAAAAATTTATCCATAGCTGAAATAAAACAGAGACTATATAAGATTGCATTCAATATATTTTTGTATCCTAAAACTTTATATGAATAAAATCATTTAATATAATTATGTATCCTCAATTAACAAATTAATCCTCGAGGAAATTGCAAAAAAAAATATGTATAAGTAAGATGGTAAATGAAGACATTTGTTTGTGAACTCTTGCTTCTCTCAACATAGCAAGCAATGGTATCAGTAAGTGAGATGTCAAATTCACATTTAGATGCCATCTAAAAGGATGCTCACCAATTTTCTTCATAGTTATGTGTACCAATTTCTCATCATAGTTATGTTCAAAGGATGCTCTCCAATTTCTTGTTTCTCTCATCTAAAAGGATGATCACCAATTTGTCATCATAGTTATGTTCAAAGCTCTGTAATGAAGTGAACCAATAACCTCAAGGTTCAAGTCCACAAATATCAATCTCCAAGTACATTAGAAATTTTTGCTCAAAACCAACAGGTCCAACATAAAATGAGCCCTACTTGTTAACACACAGAACCTACATTGTGATAGTTTCCCTCTTTTCACCTATTTGTCATCATGTGATAACTTCTCATCATATGATAGTTTCCCTCTTTTCAACTATTTGTATATAGGCTAGGATTAAACTAGGGAAACATTGTTATTCTAATGTGTGACACGGTGACAACAATGAGGTCAAGATTTCCTCATTGCAGAGATACTCATGGAAACAAAAATTAGATTAAGCTAATTAAACAAGAGAAAACACTTGCAACAATTTCATTAAGCAAATTAAACAAAATACAGATAAAAGCTAGATCAACATAGCTTGATCACTAAGAATGAAATATCCACTTCACTTGTTCTTGAAAATTTTCAAGAATCACAAGTATGATGCACAAAACCAAAACCGTCCACTCATTTGCAAGAGTAGATGAAACCACCCATTTGCAACATAGATGGAACCAAACCACCAACAATATCACCCATTTGAATCAAGTAAACCAAAGAATCATCTAAACTTGTATGAAAAAATCAACCAAAAACCATCTTAACAATGAAAATTTCCACAAGTTACAATTAGAATGGAAAAACTAAGAAGATTCAGAATACCTAGCAGTCTTCAAGTTCGAGAAATCTCCGGCAGTAGCACCTCCAGGCTCCAGCAATCCTTGTCTGATTTACTCACTTTCCAACACCTAGAGGAAGAAGAAGAAGGTTATGATAATTAAGTTTGAGTTCAACAAAATTGTGCATGGAAAGCTGGAGCTGTTGCATCTGATGAAGGAGAAGCATTCCAATTGGAATCTTTCCTATTATAAAGTGATTGCATATGTAGAGTTTGGAGTGGCCTCCGATCCATTTGAAGAAGAAAGTGATCGAGATGAGGGTGATCGAGAGACATCACATACAGATGTGTCTCCTGCTTCTTCTCCTGCTAAGTCAAGTTTTGTTGTATCTTACTCTCCTCCCGACGAGGAGTAAATCTTGTATTTTTATTTTTGGCTCACAAATAAATAGTAATTTGTACAAGTTCGCTTTTCTTAGTTTTTCTGCTAGCTTTTATATGTTTTGTCTTATTTTGACATTAACTGCCAGACAAGAGGCTCTTCTAGGCCAGGAAGCTTTGTAATTGATCTGCTGGTGAGAGTTTTGACTTCTTGTGCTGCAATAATTTGTTCAATTCTGGTCAAAATCCTTTTAGAAATCAGGGAGTGTATACACCCTTTGTCTGGCGGCTTTGTTGTATTTTGAACCAACAGTTGATGTTGCTATTATAAGAAAATTAATCAAACTATGGCCCCAGCACGTGCACCGTTGTAGATGTTTGGACTGGAGTCCTCGCGAGTCGTCTGAGTCAAGCTTCCAGAGCTCTTACCAGAATTTTGACTCAGTTTTATCTGTTATTTGTATAATAGGCTTAGTTGGACCGGAGGTTGTTATCGCCAGTTTTAACTTACTAAACCGGGGTCAGGTTTCAACAACCATGGTGATCCTTGGCAAGCCATCTTGATCAGGCGTCGAGCGCACTAACTAGACTCCCACTTTCCAACTCATCTTGATCTGTTTGTGGCGGACTAGGAAATGGAGCGAGCCAGAAGTTGTCATCGTCAGTCGTTCTGATTAAACTCTGGCAGGGTTCAGCGATCATTGTCTGTAGTTGGCCAATGATCCCTGCCAAGCCATCGTGGTCAGGCGTCGTCGCGTTGACTAAGCTCCCACTTTCTAGGCCATCAAAATCCACGCGCAGTAAACTAGGCTTCGAGCAAACCGAAGCCATCGGCATAAGTGTCCACTGACTAAGCTTTGGTCGGGGTTCGGCGATCACTGTCTGCATACGAGTAGTGACCCCTGGCAAGCCATCTTAGTTAGACGTCGAGAGCGCTGACTAGACTCCCACTTTCTATGTCGTAGGAATCCGTTATTGGCATACTAGGCTTCAAGCAGACCAGAAGCCATCGTCATCGATCGTCACCGACTAAGCTTTGGTCACTATTTCGCATGTTTGGACAATGATCCCTGGCAAACCGTCTCAATCAGGCATCAAAGCGCTGACTAAGCTGCCACTCTCTAAACCGTTGACACCCATTTAGTTTAACAGATTAGGCATTAGAACGTACCAGAAGCTATCATCATAGGTCAAAACCGACTAAGCTTTGGTTAGGTTCAGCGACCATTGTCTACAGCTGGACAATGGTCCCCGGAAAGCCATCGCGGTCAGGTATTAAAAATGTTGACTAAGCTCCCACTTTCTAACCCATCGTCGTTCGCTTTTGGCGGGCTAGGTGTCAGAGTGGACTAGAAGCTATTGTAATTAGTCGAAGCTGACCAAGCTTTAGTCAGAATAAGACTTTGGGCGTGTCAGTCTGACTTGGGTGTCTTGACTTACTTAGTTCATCTGGCAGTCTAATTCCAACGTCGGATCGATTGATTGGACCAATAATAGATTGACCAGCTTTAATGAACAGTGGCGGAATAATAATAGGGTTGATGCTTGGATTTACTGATAATACTTTGTAGGCATGCTCCTTATTCCATAAGCGCTCCAAGCCTTTGTTGTTTGTTCCTTTGCATGTGCTGGGCCAGATCTGGCAAGGCATAAGTTTGGGCCCATATAGGGGCCCAATTAGAACAAAATCTTTGTAAATCAGCATGCCGGGGATACAGCACATAGTGCGAGAAGGTTCAGTATGGATTACTCTCCCCAGTTAATGGGGCTGCTTGTAGGGTCATTAATTCAAAGTATGTGGACCTATGCAATTGCAATTGGAACCATCACTTCCAGATTTTCCGTACGGCATTTAATGTTGAAGTAACTGTTGGCTGACGCTGTTTCGTAAACCATCACGCCTATATATAATCTGATCATTCATTATTCAAGCATTGCAATGAGAATAGTAGAACATGTTAATCAAATTCATCTTACCAGAGAGTTTGCTTTGAATTTTCCAAAGGTTGAAAGAATATCGCCTTCACTGGAGTCTTCAAATGTTTTAACATGCCTCCTGATCCGGGTGGGCATCTGGTTGATCCCATGAGATCTTATAATATCTTCTTACATTGCGAAGAAGAGTTATGAACTTCCTCTCGGGGGTCATCCATCTTTCGGTGCTCAAATGCTCTCTCATTCGTTATTGTTGTCACATAATGGTTCTCGCATCTAGTTTTTGGTTGATGGGAGCGTTGGAGGTCGTGAATTTCATTCATGGGGTGGTATCTCTGTGTCACCGCAGGCATTACACATTTGAGAGTCGTCCCCATTTGGCAGCACTGTGCGACCTCGACGATCCCGTTGTTCAGGGATATTTTCGTCAGCTTTCTATCGATTCCTTCAGTTCCTCTTCACGGGGCAGATTGGAATAACGGAATCTCTACGCTCGTTTAAGCAGATAGATACTTGCATCGGACTTAGATACTTATAGTGTATAAACTTTTGTACTAGTTGGTCGGCAAGCTTTGTAATAACTTTCATTGCAATCAATAAAATCTATTTTATTTTTGGAATGTGTCTGGTACAAACAATTCTTTTAAACAAAAAACAAAAAACGAAATCAAAGCAACAAAATAATTTAACTCCGAGCGAGGATCAAGCTAACCCGACCCTGAAGGAGGCACAAATAGTCCTAGCTTGGATCACATAGTCCCTCTAGCAGAGTGTCTTGTTTTGCCATAGCTAGCAAAGTTATTGAATAGTGGACTTCGCACTAGCGGGCAGTTCCTTGCTGAGTATCAGCTTTTGGAGTTGGTGTTTGTTTTGCTGAAATATCGTTACTTAGCTCTTTGTTGGTATGGATGGCGCTGTGAGCTCCGAACTCTAGCTCTCTGTATAGCTGCACTTTGGTTGTCGGGGCTCCTCCGCCCTCGCAGAGTGAATTCTCCTTGCTTGTTTAGGCCCCATGCCCGACAAGCTTGTTCCGGGGGCACGAACTGTAGTTGGCAATAATTCAACTGTTTCAGGGCTACTTAATGACAGTTTCTTGCCGCTGGTTCATCTCCTCGAATATTTCCTTGGGCATGGTTGGCTGTATATTTTATGCATTGGTGTAGAGTGGAAACTACTGCCTCCATATGATGAAGCCACGCCCTTCCCAGAATAATGTTGTAGGTGCACGGAGTGTCAACCGCCATAAATTCTTAGACAAGGTACTTCCGTAATTGTGGCTCTCCCGCCACCACCCTTAGATTGATTTTATCAATGGGAAAGCACTTCTCTTTAATAAATCCGATCATGGGGTGGGTGGCGGGGATTAAGTCCTCCTGTAACTGCTTGTCCCGGATTGCGCTGAGAAACAGGACATTGAGTGAGCTTCCTGTATCTACTAAGGCCCTTTTTACCGCCTACTTATTAATGAAGACGGAGATGACCAGGGCGTCATTTTGAGGAGAATTTACCCCCTGAAGATCCCTTTTCGTGAGCGTCAGTGGTGGGATTGGGTTGTGAACTCGTGCATGCTGCACCTGTCAGTCCTCACACCGAGATGGTGTCTGCATCTCGACCAGCATCCTTTTATGGGACCTGTTATTTTGCTCCCCTTCGGGACCGCCTCTGTGGAGGAAATAAATGACGCCAGGAGCTTCTTTTTTAATCTCCTTGATAGCTCCTGTTATTTCCCTTGCTTGGCCTTGCCTCATGTCCGAGCCTAGGAACTCTTTGAGCTTGTCTTTCATGATCCAGTACTTGACTTCTCCTCTGAGGTTTTTGCAATCTTCAGTACCATGTTCACATTCCTTGTGGTAGGCGCAATTATTTGTTATTGTCACGCCGAGCGGGGTGTATCCTCGCTGCTTAAGCGGCCATTTCATCTATTCCCAATCTTTGATGGAATCAAGGATGTTGAACAGATTGGTATTGAGAGGAGTGACACACCTGTACCCGACATAATTAGAGGCCTTGTAATGCCTTGTGCGGCCCGAGTCAGTCTTGCTGTCAGTGTGCTTCCTCTTGTTCCCATCTTCATCCTCTTTCTTTTTTTCTTGTCCATGGGGATAGAGGGCTTCTTCTTGGACTCTGCTTCCCACTTGGTGGCTAGCATTTCTTCTAGAGTGATATATCTCTAGGCATCCCTGAGAAGGTTTGCCATATTATTTGGGGGGTCCAGAGTATGCAAGTCTCTTCGACCAGAAGATAAAGTTGTGATGGCATTTTCATCTACACCCATTGATGAGGGTCAACTCATCGTTGAAACGAGTGACGTACTCCCTCAACGTCTCATTCTATTTTTTCTTTAGGATCAACAGATGATGCGGGCCCTTCCTAATTCGTTGGCTGCCCACAAAGTGTGGGAGGAATGTCGTCGCCAATGTTCAGAATGAATCTATAGATTTCGGAGGGAGGTTGTGGAACCAGGTCACCGCTGACGTCTTCCGGCTTGCAGGGAATGATCATCACATTAGCATCGGACCCTTCCTTGAGCGCCATAACGTGCTAAAAGTGGCGCAAGTGATCGGACGGGTTCCCTGTCCCATCGTAAAACTCCAACTTCAATGGTGTGAACTTCTTCGATAGCGGTTCGTCCATGATATGATCTATGAACGAAGGGACCGTGAGATTAAACAGCACGTCTGGGTTTGTGGCCCCATTCCAGATGGGGTTGTGCGAGACGTGCCTGTCAGTTCTGGACGTTAGGTCTCTATTGGCTGCTCATCCACCTCTAGTCCATTGAAAAGCTATTAGGGAAGCGCGGCTCTCCTGAACGTGTTCTTTGGAGCTTTCTTGGGACTAGGCCCTTCGCTGGTTGCGGCCTCCTTCTCTGGGTAAAGGATTTCGTTGTTTGATTGCCTCTAGCGCTTCGGCAATTTGCTGCATCTAGGATGACAATAGATCCACCCTTGGGTCCACTGCCACTAGCGTGGGGGTCTGAGAGGGTTCCTCCCGCGGTGGTGGCGGAACGGGAGGCGTTCTGGCTGTTTGAGCTTTCGAGGGTTCTGCAGCATCTCCATTGTTGCGAGACCTTGTTGTCACCATCTTTCTGGTTATCTAGGAAATGTATTGTTTCTTCTGAGGAACTTTGTCGTTCCCCACTGACGGCGTCAAACTGATGTACTCAATTCTTGCTTTCATTCCATGTCATTACCTAGACCTGCACAAGTAGCACATGTGAGCCAAAAACCACCGTGTGGCGGCCGATGACACTCCGATGCCTAAGTTAGATAAGGCTTAGGAGAGGCTTAAAACTGTAAATTGGGATTTTTAGCATACCTCAAGTTCATCGACCTTATTTCGCTTTTATAGTATAAGAGTCCTTGTTCAGCTAGACCTTTGGTGGAGTAGTTTAAGGAAAAAGATCTTGCTGAAGATCCTTTCCTATTTGGGAGTTGCCCATGTAGAAAATTTTTCCTACACGACTTGTGTTCCTAAATCTGTGGGAGAGGTTTCCCGTTTTGAGTGTTGTCCATGCAATTGTCCGACTTATACTCTAGTATTTATTTCTTAGTCGGATCTGATGTATTGCTGGCCTCCTTGTCTTAGGTCGATCCCCCATATACTTGCCTTATCATGGCTTATTCTTGCCTTATTAGGGCTTACGAGTATTGGGCTTGGCCACATGACATACGAGCTTATTAAGGCACTGCAATTCGGGTCCAACATTCTGAAATCTGTCAATAGTGGCTTGATGTTGTCTGGGCCTCGCTGGATTGAGCAGGCAATTAGGTTTGCTTTGTTTTGTTGACGAGATTATCATGGCACGCATACAGTGCTGATCAGATGGCGGTTTGGTGTATTATCACCTAGTATGATCGACCCGTCTCAATTTTTTTTTTTTTTTTTTGGAGAGCAAACTGGGTTTTTATAGGATCCCATAACCTATCAGCAAGGTGCGACCTACAGGTCAACACCATAAGAAAGTAACCATGCCGCCGGCGGGTCTCGAACCTAGGACGTGGGGGATAAACCCACATAGCCCTAACCACTTGACCATAACACCATTGGCCCGTCTCAAAAATATTGAAAAATACTAACAACATGAAATGCCTTAAACATTTTTAATAATAAAATATATATGTTTAAATTTTTAGCATTTTTATTGATCATTGGTTTCATTGAAAATATCTTCAAAAATGCATTCCCAACAAACCAAGTTTACCAAAATTCGACAACCAAGTATACAGTTATGACATTTTTAATTTTGAGGAAAATAAACACACAAAATTCTCTCCCCACCACATGTACATTCCACCAACTTTTTTCACCAATTTTTTATTTTCTTTTACCCTTCTACATGCTTCATATTTACAAACTTGCCATTATGGAGAATGAATCTCGGCCTTCAACATCTTTCCAAACTTTCAATCTTAACCCTATTTTATTTCTAATTCCTTATTAATAATGAAAAATCTAGCTGATTTGTAAGATAAACTAACATATTACCCATGCAGTTGGCACTCCATATATATTTGTTTTGCTAATTATTATGCACTGGGCACCCTCACCACCATCTTTACCATTGCCCTCAATCAGTTCCATAAAAAAATCATATTTTAGAATGTAAACTAATATTTTGAGGTGGAAGCCTACTTAACGTAAAAGTACTAGTTTTTTTAAGTCAAACTCGTCAAATCAAAATCGATTGAAAGTTCGGGCTCTTTGCTTAAATGTGCATTAAAATGTCTATTTGTTTCTTTGAAAAATATTATTTAAAATATTTACATGTTTTATTACAAAATATACATATTTTGAATTTTAAGTGTTTGTATTGATTGTTGGTTTTGTTAGAAAGATCTTCAAAATTGCATTTTAATGATACCAACTTTACCAAAATTCCACTATTACGTAGATAGTTATAACAACTTACATTTTGAGAAAAGGAAAACACAATATTTTTCTCTTCGTCACATGTACATTCCACCAACTTTTTTCACAATTTTTTCAAACTTTTTGCCCTTCTACATGTTTACATTTACAATCAAAGGAGTTGTGTTACAATTTTGTTTTCAACATAATTTTCAGGTTCTAAAAATGCCCTCCCAACAATATTTACAATGAAAATCAAAATGTGGTAAAAGTGACAAAGGATGTTTGTATCTTATTAATTTTTTTTACACTTTTGCACTCCCAAATTAAGATTATTTAGAATCAAACTCAACCCCTCTCAATATTGATTAATTATACCTAAGTCCCTAACATAATTTATTTGGAGTCATTCAACCATTATAAAAAGGCTCTTACATCTAACTTTTGGATTTTTTTCATTTTTGCCTTCCACATTTCATAATTTTTACAATCCAAACAAGCACCTCTTAATCATTGATATATTATATCTAAGCCCCTAACATAAATTATTTTTGCCATATAACTAAATTTTTCATTTTTTCATTTTTTCATTCATATTTCATACTTTTACAATAAAAACCAGTATCTCTATAACATTGATTAATTTTACTTAAGCCCCTAATATAATAATTTATTTGAAGTCCTCTAATTATTTATAAATTATAAATAGGCCCTAAAAACCAAAAAGAACTAAGTGGACACGTAGAGCGCATCCACCCCTAGTATATATAAAAAGGGGAGTACACCAAAAAAATATGTGTCACTCTTCTAACCTCTTATTGATGAGGTAGCACCCTTTAAAATTCATGAAAATAAATAAAATCAAGAAAAATTTTTAAAACTTCCCTTGCAACTATGGATCGAGTTTCTCTCTCATGAAATAAGGAAAAGATTTTGGAGAATTTTCTCTAATGCCAATACTTGATCTGAGAAAAAAAAAATCCATCAAAGATTGATCGTTTTGAATTTCTGTGTATTTGTATTTGAAATTAAGTAGGAAATTACACAAAAACATGTGTGTTAGAGGGAATCTTGATAGGTTTGTTAAAACAATGAATATATTACGAAAAAGTATATAGAAACAATGGAACATACACAGTTCACCGCAATAAGTCATCCTTCTTTAATTGTTTTCTTATGTGAAACGACTTTATGGGTAGGGAAACTCTTATATGTTGTTGTTAGGAAATTATTCATTTGCAAGTAATCTTAAGGAGTCTAATTTATAAGTCTATTTTGTTACGAAAATGCTGGGAAACCATTTTTTGCAACCAGGTTTTGTAACCAAGGTGACGTGGCGTGATCTTGAAAGAATGATGAAGTCCGCAAAGTGTTTATGTGTATCTCGAGGTTTTAAAAAACCTTCTCTAACGATGCCACATCATCTTGGTTACAAAACCTGGTTCCCTAGCCTTACTCATTTTGTCTACGTAATATTATTGAATTAAAATTCCTTCTTTAGGAAGTATTTTACTAGTAGTATGTTTATTTTTTCCTTATAAAAGTATGTCATTGTAATGGTAAAAGAATAAGAAAAGATTAATAAAAACAAAGTTTTGATGGCTAATCCTCAATCAAAGGATTTATCGGTGATTGATTTCCAATTAAAAGATCAAGGTCCATAACATTTAGTATCATAGCAGGTTTCTACGCTAATTTTTTTTTATTTCCCTTCTCTTCGTTGTGTTTTCTTCTTCATCATGCATGACAATCAAGGAATTGGAAGGCAAATTTG
This sequence comes from Berberis vulgaris, assembly GCA_963556465.1. Lineage (NCBI taxonomy): Eukaryota > Viridiplantae > Streptophyta > Magnoliopsida > Ranunculales > Berberidaceae > Berberis > Berberis vulgaris. Next base: position 58,628,282 of record OY747135.1, on the reverse strand, counting down.
TTGGTTTGGAAGATCGATTTGCTGAAATAAACAGTCGATTGAATGGCTTGGAGAATCGATTTACTGGCTAGGAAAACCGATTTAATGGTTTAGAAACCATTGTTGCCAATCTTACTAGACAAATTGCAAATTTAACAACTTGTATTCAACAATTAGTGCAACAACAACCTCCACCTCTTAAACAACTTTAACCTCTACCTCCCTAATAATCTCAAGGTTTCGTTGTTCAGAACTTAGCAACAAGTACCACCACATCTTCAACATGTTGATGGTAACAAAGGGCCAATTATTCAAGGTAAGTTCTTCGCATTGATTTCCCCAAATTCAATGGTGATCATCCCGAGGGATGGTTGTTCCAAGCCAAGCAATATCGAGCACCTAATGGGTTATCGATGCACAGATGATCCTTGGTTGTTGTACACTCTCAAGGTGATGTTATTTCATGGTATCGTTGGATTAAACAATATCTTGGATTGCTAACCTGGCCACAATTTTCAAAATTCATTTGTGTTCGTTTTGGATCTCGCAAACACATTGATCCATGTAGTTCCTTGTCCAAATGCAAAATGGGCATTGTTCGGGAGTTCATAAACAGAGTTTGAGAAATTGGTTAATTTGGTTTCAGGTATCCTTGAAGTTGATATATGGGCTGGTGTTCACTTGTTGCGTCTGATGAGTTTAATTGGAGCTTCTGAATTGAAACTTTGTCAAGAAGGTGCCATTTATACAACTACAACATACAATGCATCTCTAGTCGTACCATCTTCGTTGAAGCCTATCACTCCTAATCCTTCATTGGTACCTGGCATGAAGCGTCTCACATGGACTAAACAGAAGGAAAAACGTGGCGAAGGATTGTGTTGCATTCCATGATGGTGTGACATTGGCAAATTGATAAGTCTCGTGGAACATGATCATAAGACCAGGTGGTATCTCCTTAATTCCAACCACACGTCCGTAAGACTTGATTGCGGTTGCATCCCATTGGTGATCACCAAGTAAATGTAAGACTCGCGAAAAAAGCATTTGGTTTGTGTTGGTAAATCTCATGGGAACACGACAATTTGACCTTGCGAGGTTGTGGAACGTTGATTAAGGGTGTAATTCTCTTTTAAACAAGTAACAGAAGTTTGTGGCTTGCGAGCCGTTTCCATCAAGGAAGTAACTAATCGGGGCCAATTTAAACTCCTGTTTAAGTGAATCTCATTATATCTGCGTGTGGTATTGTCTTTTGCTCTCACTTTACATTACTTATTCATGTTTGCTTATCTTACCGCTTTTGTTATCTCATCTTCCAAGTTTTAAGTTTTACGAATCATAGTTTAGCTCGCTTAACTTGTGTATCAAGTCTTGAATTTACTTTGCAAAAGTATTTCTTAGATCATGTTTTAGATCTTAAGACTTCGAAACCACCAGACCTAGAGTTGAATCATTTCATACTCTATATAACCTCGTCTATCTTTGAACGTTGTATTGGTGGTTAGTTCTAGGAGATTATTCTGAACACGAAGTAACAACAAAGTGTTCATATAGCCTCACTATCTTTGCATTCTTCTGCGAAAAAAATTTCAAAGATACAAGATTTTCAAGATAGACTATTTACCCCTGCTAGTCTTGTTTATCATATCTTAGGGCACCTTAAAGATGTATCTATGCATACCCCCACACTCTTAAGTATTTATTTGCATCAGTTTCTCCACTTTAAATGCCTTTACACTTTTGCGCAAACCAGTTCCACTTCTATCGCAAGGGCCAATAGAGTGTACGTCTGGGGCCTGATATCTCATGGCCTTTTAAAACATTTCTTATCAGGAGCCCTTAATTATCTACTCTCGCAGAATCGAGAGAAGACTTGACATAATTTAGCTCTAATGGCATATTGGTGGTCTCGTATATATTTCAAAATTTTTGATGAAATCTTAACATAGTTGTCAACAACATACTGTTGAACTAGTTGACCACCTTTGAATAATAGTGAATCGTGATCTCCCCGAATCTATGAGAAAAGTTTACTATATAAATACAAATAAAAAGAAAAAATTGAAACTATTTAGCAATGTGATTTTGGGCTGGAAGAAATTATCACCTGAAACGTGTAAGCGTCAAAATTTTGACAATTGATTCTTTGTGAAAAATCATCAAATACATGCAAGTCCCAACCACAATTTTCATATGGATGCAAGAAAGGACATTGCAAAGGATCATAAAAATCTACAATATCTAGGACATTAAGTAGTACTCCAGTTTTTGTCTCCACAACTATATCCCTCTCATTTCCATCAGTTAGTCTTCACCGCCAACTACAATATCAACTACTTATGAAGCCATAGTCATATTGTATTATATTGGCGAGAATGTCGATCTTATATGATGATTCATTAAACCGTTCTCTGATCAGCACCGTACACGTGTCATGATAATTTCGTCAAACATAACATAGTAGGCCTAACTGCACGCTCAATCCAGCAAGGCCCAGACAACATTAAGCTTACTATTGGTAAGATCCAGAAGGTTGGACCCAAATTGCAATGTGTCACTAAGCCCACATGTCACGCGGTCTAGCCCTAATAAGGCAAGTATCTAGAGGATCGACCCAAGATAGACATGCCAACAATACTTTGGTTCTGACTAGGAAACAAATATTAAAGTATAAGTCGAGCAAGAAAACTTCCTTGCATGGACAACCACTATAAGAAAATTAGCCTTTTATAGCATTGCAAGAATGCTGTGAAAGAGGTACAATAACATTTATTGCAAGTCATAATAACCCATGTTATCTTTTTGATATAGCACTATGAAAATGCTATCCCAACATAGCATTTGTGAATGCTATAAAAGGTTATCCCAACATAGCATTTAGGAATGCTATTATGAATGTCATGGATATATTATCGATCATAGCATTTGGTAACATCATAGTTGTATTATCTATCATGGCATTAGTGAATGCCATGTTTTTATTTTTATTTTTATCATTTTTTTTTATTTTAAAATGCTATAATCAAATAGTTACGATTATATATATATATATATATATATATATATATATATATATATATATATAATAAATAGAATTAAAAAATAAAAATAAATTAGATATGGCAAAATTGAATTATTTCCGTCAAAATTATTTCTATTAACAGAGATTATGTACAAATCATCATTAGTTACAAAACATTAGTAACACTTTATATAAAAAGAAAAAAATCATGTGATAGGCCAGCATGGCAGAATCCATCCCAAACACATTGAACCTTTTCCAAGAGCTTAAAAAAATTATTCAAACTCTAAAAAACTATCCCAATCTTCAATACCCTTCTGGTGCCAAAAGAAATATTTTTATTGTATACAAACTCAGTTATTAATTTGATTGCAGATATCATAAAATTGTACTATCATATTATGAACACAAAAATCCCCTTACTGGGTGACCCAACAAAGCACGAAAGCTTCTGAAAAAATGGATTCCTCTCCAAAGAATGCACGTTTCGGCCCCTGCAAAGCTGAACTCTTCATACCCTGTAATGCAAACTGGACACTCCAGTAGTTCATGAGCATTGTTAACAACAGTTGCATTAGGTTTGAGAGAAAGCTGAGGGGATTCACTTTTAACATTCTCACTGACTTTTGGAAGATCTTCCTTATGAGGAGTATCAAATACTGCAGACTTAATTCGCAAGTCATCCAAATAGCTATTTCTAGATACCTTCATTGGTAGTCGCTAGCTGTTCAACAAAAGATGTAAACAAGGTCCATCAGTTTATGGTGAATGGTTGTATTATTAAAACTCGTGTAATCTAAACATGATAAACGTACGCATTTGTTTCATGGAAATATTTCAAACTGATTCTAACTTTCATATGATCGAAGTTGCTAATACATTACATACTACATAATGTTTCCATGTACACTGAAGTCCTAAAAACATTATAATCATCCTTTAAGTTGGTCAAATTTCACATAACAGTAATATGGCTACTTGCCTCGCCATCATATGTAGATTATCATTTCAATTGGAATAACAGATGTGACGATCAGACAACAGAATAATTAGAGGCGCGCAGAAATCAGTAACGGAAAAATTAACGAGTTAAACAAGTTGTAAACATTCGAACTGCAGGGATAAATTGAGTCTGGGGGTTGACATCAATTGCATTCTTCAACAGCAAGTCCCATATGTTCACTAATCCAGTCCTCCCCTCCCCCTTCCAAATTTCCCCATCAAGTATGCCTTACAGTGCCTAGGTTTCAGTGAATGCAACCAATTATGTCCATGAGTATACTGAAATTTGTCACATTTTACATATAGGAATGATATTGCGAAACCAAAATACTGAAATGAAATTTCTCTTAGACCAATTTCAGGTAGCCTAAAACAATGAAAATTATAAGTTTGAACCTACACATGCACAGATTCATACTGAAAACCTATTCAGACATTAAATACATTAAACTTAGTCCTTAAACTGAGTTCAGAATCTGTGAAGCAACATACGAATTCCACCTAAAACGCATAGAAAACAAGATACCCTATACCCTATAATGAATCGAACCAAAACCCTCAAAAACAAGATATTGACTTAATTGCATCTAACTCCATAAAAATGCAATCTTGAAAGAAAATCAATACAATTATGCAGTAAAATAGGTCAACTTCACACAAAACCTTTGAATACTAGAACACGTTATACATAGTTAAGAAGAAAGGAAAAGATATGGACTTTTCACATACCTTTACGATAAACTGCTTCCTGAAGATCTTTCACAGTAGCTTTCAAAACACCCCAAAGCAAACCATTTGAGATCATATATATGTATATGTGTCAAATTATTTCAACAATTTCATATCCCGTGAAGAAAATCAACCAAGAAACAGATGCAATTCAAGAGTAAAGAAAAATCAAGGAAAACAATAACACTCTAAAATTATTCTCAGTTGAAGCAGGGCAGCAAGATCATCAGGGAATATAAATCCTGGAAGTCAACTTCGCCTTATTATGAAGGCCCATTCTGCACATAAAATTTTTAGACCATAAAATTATTCTCAGTTGAAACAGGGCAGCAAGATCATCCATCACAAAATCCTAATTTTTAGACCATAAAATTTTCGAAAATATACAACCCTAATCATTCGTCACCAGATTGTCAGATTCACTCATATGAAATGCAAGTATGTAACTCATCCTTCATCCCACAAAGCATCGACAAACACGAACTAATCAAAACCAGATACTTAGATCAAATTCACTCTCACTCACCAATCAAAATCCTCTAAAATTGCGACGGATTAGAATAAATGTCAACAAATCCAACAAGCAACTCAACCAAAAACAGTGCAATATACATCAAAATACGCAAATCAAACAACTAAGAGATAAACATATCATCGAAACACGCAGATTAAACAAGATCAACAAATAAACTACCATTCACAACATCGAGAAACCTAACATGAATCACTGAAACAGACCTTGGATCTATAGACCTGGTTCTGAATCAAATTGTCACAGAACTGAAGAAAAATACATGCCCCTTAAAACAATAATGAAAATTAACCCAAATGCAGAAGTTATTACATTTATATGCAAACTGCGAAACTTTAACCTCAAAAATTCGCAAGAAAAACAAAGAGAGAGAGAAAGGGAAGCTGACCTTCATAATCGCCCATGAATAGATAATTGGTATTGGGAGCCTTTCCGCCAATGCAAAAGATCTCGATGAGATCATGGAACTGTCCATGAATATCTCCACCAACAGTAACTGGGCACTTGACCGGCTGAACATTCCACTCCTCCACTAACACCGCTTTCGCCAGCTCACACAAACCCTTCACATCCGATCGATTATCCAAGCGGCTTGCATTCCATCAGATGCTCGATCTGACGGTCCAGACCTGCGTGAGGAGAAGAAGCAGCCATCATGATTCGTTCGTGAGTGAGTTCTGAGTACAATTCAATCAGATCAATTTATTGATCGAACTGGAGAACCATCTGAAGTAGGAGATCAGATGGAGAAATTAGGTTATTCTTCAAGAGATCAACTGAGAGAGAAATAGAGCTGAGAAAGAGAAGCAAAATAGAAATCAACGAAAGAATCAACTCTAAATTTGAAGCGAAACGAACCGAACCCGATTCCCATCCCTAGAAATGGTTAAATCGGAGAATATTGAGCGGGAGGGTTTCATGTCTTTTCCTTAAACTACGCCACCAAAAGTCTAGCCGGACAAGAACTCTTATACTATAAAAGCGAGATAAGGTCAATGAACAAGGACTCTCATACTGTAAGAGCCGACAGACACGTCTCGCACAAGCTCATCCGGCAAGGGACCACAAATACAGACGTATTGTTCAATCTCATTGTCCCTCCATTCATGGATCATATCATGGACGAACTATTATCGAAGAAGTACACCCCACCAAAGCTGGAGTTTTATGATGGAACTGGAGACCCATCCGATCACCTACGGCACTTCCAGCATGTAATGGCACTCAAAGAAGGGTCTGATGCGATAATGTGTCGATCATTCCCTACCAACTTGAAGAAATTAGCGCTAACTTGGTTCCACAACCTCCCTTCGAAGTCCATCGACTCATTCGGACATTGGTAACGACTTTCCTCACGCGCTTTGTGAGCAGCCAACGAATCAAGAAGGGCTTGCACTATCTACTGACCCTAAAATAGAAGCGGAACGAGATACCTCACGTGCTTTAATGATGGATTGACTTTCATCGACGGCGGTAGTGATGACACCGTCATCACAGCCTTCACCTCGGGTCTAAGGAGAGGAAAGTTCTACGACTTCCTTACTCTGGACCCCAAACGATGTGGCAGACCTGCTGAAGGATACCCAGACATACATCACTCTAGACAAGATGTTGACCGCCAAGAAGGAGGAAAAATCTGATAAAAACCCTTGTCCCCTGGGATAATAAAGAGGGGAAGAAGGAGGAGGACGACGACAGGAACAAGAGGAAGCGCAATGACAGTAAGACCGACTATGGCCGCACAAGGCAGGACAAGGCCTCCAGTTATGTCGAGTCCAAATCCGCCACCCTTGTCAACACCAGTATGTCTGGCATCTTCGATTCTATAAAGAATTGGAAATAATTGAAGTGGCCCCCAAGCAGCAAGGAGACCCCACTCGATGAGACAATAACAAGTATTGTGCCTTCCATAAGGAGGGTGGACACGATACTGAGGACTGCAGAAATCTCATAGGAGAAGTTGAGTACTGGATCAAGAAAGGCAACCTCAAGGAGTTCCTGAGATCGGACAGAAGGTAGAACCAAGCAAAGGAAATGGAGGACGTTGTAAAGAAGATCGAAAAGGAAGCTCCTGACATCATTTATGTCCTTCATGGGGTCGGTCTCGAGGGAGAGCAATCCAACAGGTCCCACAAGAGGACGCTGATTGAGATGCAGTCGCCACTCTAGTGCAAGGATCGACAAGTGCAACATGCACGAGTTCAGAGCCCAATCCCACCATGATGTTTACTGATTGGGATCTCCTGGGTGCACATTCTCCTCACAATTACGCCCTGGTTTCCATCCTCATCGTGAAGTGGGAGGTGAAAAAGGCCTTGGTGGATACAGGAAGCTCACTTAATGTCATGTTTCTCAATGCATTTCGAAACATGCAACTCTAGGAGAAAGACTTAACCCCCGCCACTCACCCCATGGTCGGATTCAATGGAGAGAAATGCTTCCCCATCGAGAAGATCAATCTAATGGTGGTGGCAGGCGAGCCACAATTGCTGAAGTACCTTGTCCAAGTCTTTATGGTGGATGACGCTCCGTTCACCTACAACATTATTCTGGGAAGGCCTTGGTTTCATCATATGAAGGCAGTAGTTTTCACTCTGCACCAATGCATCAAATACATAGCCAACCAGGCCGAAGGAACTATCCGAGGAAATTAGCCAGCGGCAAGAGACTGCCATTATGCAGCTCTGAAATAATTGAATTGCCACCAGTTGCAGCTCGAGTCCGCAGAACAAACATGTCAGGCACCGGGCCTAGACAAAATAGGATAATCAATCTGCTCGGATAAAGATAAAGACCCGACAACCAAAGTACAACTATGCGGAGAGCCATAATTTAGAGCTGGTGGCCCAATCCAGACCAACATAGAGCTAATTAACGATACTTCAGCAAACGGACGCCTACTCCAAGAACTGATAATCAGCAAGGAACCGCCCGCCAACATGAAGTCCACTCTTTAGTAGCTTCATTAGGTTTGGCAAAGCAAAACACTTCGCTAGAGGGATTATGCAATCCGAGCCAAGACCATGTGCGCCTCTTTCAAGGTCATGTTGGCTTAGTCCTCGCTCGGAATTAAATTATTTTTTTGCTTTGATTCGTTTCTGTTTTTTGTTTTTTTCAATTTAGGAGAATTGTTCATACCAGAGATATTCCAGAAATAAAATAGATTTTATTGATTGCAATGAAAGTTATTACAAAGCTTGTTGACCAACTAATACAGAAGTTTATACACTACAAGTATCTAAGTCAGATGCAAATTTGCATATGCTAACACATACGTCGAAACATCCCTCCACCAGTGTGCCTCTAGAAGAGAAAGTGGTGAAAGTAAAGTACTTAAATAAGGTTGCAAGCACTCGTTCAACTCTTTGCTCTGTCGAATCACCTCGCAATGATGATTTGAAAATGACAGCATGAGCCTCGAAACGAAATACAAACACCTTTTCCCTTTCAATCTGCCTTGCAAAGAGAATTTGGAACTAGAGCAGAAGAAGGCATAGAAGGATGACCCTCAAGAGAGGAGCACCTGGGATGTTGTTGAGTTAACGTCCCTGGAAAGAAGGTCGCATTCATCAGAGCTCCGCTCCGCCAACCTGCCTTCTGGCTGTGGCATCACGCCCCAAAACTAATTACAGTCATAATCTCTCAAACTAGATGGCGCAATGAGCCGTAGGGGCACCGAAAAATGGAAGACAGACTTGACCCCTGAGGGGAAGTCCATAACTCTTATTCTCAATGTAAAAAAATATTACAAGATCTCATGGATTCATTTGGATGGCCACCAAGATCAGGTGGCATCACATAATAGCAAGTCTTATTAAGACTCATGGCTGCAAATGTCAAAACATTTGAAGACTCCAGTAATAGAGATCTTCCCTCAGCCTTTGGAAACCCAAGCATATTATTTGGTAAGATACATTTGATCAACATACTCTATAATGCTCATTGCAATGCTTGCGATAGAAAACGACTAGCCTATATATATAGGCGAGGCGGTTTTGCGAAGCAATGTCAGCCAACAGTTACGTCAACATTAAATGTCATATGGAAAACAGGGAAACGACGGTTCCAATTGCAACTGCACGAGTCCACATTCATCGAATTAATGACCCTGCACGCAACCCCATTAATTGGGGGGTAACCGATACTGAATTGTCTCGCAACCTGCGCTGTACATGTGGCACACTAATCTACAAAGAATTTTTTTCTCTCTCACATGCAAAGGCATAGACAATAGAGGCCTTGGGCGCCCATGGAATAAGGAGCGCACCTACAACAAATTCAAGGCGATCGATCGATCCGGCTCCTGAATTAGACTGCTAGGCGAATTAAGTAAGTCAGGGCACCCAAGTCAGACTTGCATGCCCAAAATCTTATTCTTACCAAAGCTTAGTCAACCCGACTAATGACTATCTTCTGGTCCGCTCTAACGCCTAGCCCGCCAAAAGCGGACGGTGATGGGTTAGAAAGTGGAGGCTTAGTCAGCGTTCGTAACACCTGACCATGATGGTTTTCCAGGGACCATTGTCCAACTATTGATAATGGTCACCGAACTTAATCAAAGCTTAGTCGGTTTCGACCTATGACAATAGCTTCTGGTCCGCTCTAACGCCTAGTCCATTAAATGGGTGTCAATGGTTTAAAGAGTTGAAGCTTAGTCAGCACTCTAATGCCTGATTGAGACACCTTGCCAAGGATCATTGTCCAAAAATGGGCAATAGTGACCGAACCCGACCAAAGCTTAGTCAGTGATGACCAATGATGATAGTTTCTGGTCCGCTCGAAGCCTAGTCCACCAATAACGGATTCTGTCGACTTAGAAAGTAGGAGTGTAGTCAGTGTTCTCGATGCTTGATTAAGATGGCTTGCCAGGGATCACCGCTCTTACGCAGGCAATGATCGCCAAACCCGACCAAAGCTTAGTCAGAGGGTGCTGATGACGATGGCTTCTGATATGTTCTACGCCTAATTCACTGCGTTCAGATTCCGACAGTTTAGAAAGTGGGAGCTTAGTCAGCGCTATGACGCCTGACCGAGATGGCTTGCCAGGCATCATTGGCCAACTACAAACAATGATCGCCAAACCCTGCCAAAGTTTAGTCAGAATGACAGACGACGATAACTTCTGGCTCACTCCAATTCCTAGTCTATCAAAAGTAGATGAAGATGGGTTGAAGAGTGGGAGTCTAGTTAGTGCCCTCGATGCCTGATTAAGATGGCTCGCCAGGGACCACCGTTCAACCACAAATGATGATCGTGAACCCGACCCGATTTAGTCAGTTATAACTGGTGATAACAAACTCTGGTCTAACTAAGCCGATTACGCCAATAGCAGAAAAAAAAAAAAAAAACGAGTCAAAAGTCAAGCCAGAGCTCTAAAAGCTCGACTCAGAGACTCACGAGGACTATTGTCCGACTATCTACGATGGTGCACGTGTTAGGACCACAGGTTCACTAGTTTGCTTACTATAGCAACAACAACTACTGCTTTGATATACAGCCAGGCCACCAGACAAATGGTGAAATACACTCCCTGATTTTTAAGAAAATTCTAACCAAGGTTGCATAGAACACTCACTGGCAGATCAATCACACAGCTTCCTGACCTAGCAGAGCCTTCGTCTGACAACTAATGTCGCGACAAGACAAAACATATAAAAACTATCAGGGAAAGTAAAAGAAAAAAGCATAAGTACAAAATGATATTTATTTGCAAGCCAAAAAGTACAAGGTTCACTCTTCATCAGGAGGAGAGTCAGATACAACAGGACTTAACAGGAGAAGAAGTAGGAGACACATTTGTATGTGCTGCCTCTCGATCACCCTCATCAGGGTCACCTTCCTCTTCGGACGGATCAGAGGCTACTCTAAAATCCGCATATGCTACCTCTTCATAATAGGAGAGATCCCAATCAGGATGTTCCTCCTTCATAAGCTGCAATAGCTCCAGCCCTTCCGTACATGACTCTGCTAAACTCAAACATGCCCTGGGACTTGAAAAGATTCTCCTCGTGCGTCCTTAATTCAGCAAGCTCCCGTTCTAGCTGTTCCAGCTTGCCCAATAGCATGTCAGTCTTGGACTACTCGACGTCCAGCTTATCATTAATAGTACTTAACTCATTTGGTGCTAGAAGGAGTCGTTCTTCTGCAATCCGCACGCTTTTGACATTAAAATCAACATCAGCCTCCAACTACTGACATCAGACAACCCATTCGGACTCATTCTTGGCTTTCTCAACATTCAGAGCCTGTATTTTAGCCTGCACTCTGACCACAGTTTCCTGGGAAAATTGTAATTCACAGGCAAGGTTCAGTTCATTATCTAACTGATCCCTCGCAGACATTGCCTCCACCAGGTCAGACTCAAGCGTTTTCAGGCGAACCCTTTGAGTCTCCGACCTTTGCGTCGGGACTTCGTTTCAGCATCTGAGTGAGCTTTGAGTTGCTTCCTCAACGATTCAATCTTGTAAAGAGCGTCAGAGTATGACTTCTGCAAGTTTGCAAAGACTCACTCCATGGTATACACTCTCTCACGAGCGACCTCAACTTCAGTTCCAGTTGCGGCCACTTGATTTAGGTATGACATCCCCAACACGAGATGCTTCTGTCATTTATCCATACGCTCTCCCAACGTTTCTCCTTCTAGCTCCGATCACAGTTCGCCAGTCAGTCATTCCACCTGCTAATATGCTTCCTAGAGGCATAAGAATTGTCAACCTATTGAGGTCCGCGCATCCGGATGGAGGTCTTTTGGGACCGTAATTACTCTAGCACCACCCTTCACTGTCCTCATTGCATCAGGGCCCTCATCTATAACTTTCCCTTCTCGCAACAATCGGCTCCCTTTCACGAGATGACTAAAAATCAGTGGACGTGGAAGAAGGAAGCAAGTTATTCCTCGGACTCGTCGTCACGTCAATATGAGGATAGGAGCGAGGCAGAGGACAGTACGAGCAACACAAAGGGGACCTTTCGCCATAAGAACAACGGCCAAGCGACTCTTCAGCCAACCTAGTAGAGTCGCAAACAAAATCTTTCAACGAGAAGGGATGACCTAGTCCCACACCAAACGAAGCTTCCACGCCCGCCTGCAGCAGGGCTTTGTTCAGAACCTCTGCTTGCTTTGTACTCAACTTTGTTACATCTTCAACCCCAACCATTTGCATATACTCTCTCTCCAATTCAAGAAGTGAAATGGGAGTCTTTGACCGAGCATTATGCCCCTCGGATACAGCAGCATCCACCCCAACGAACGGGTTAAAAATCTGTCCGACAGCTTCGCGCCCTTCAGACGAAGTCAAATGCCCACGGGCGGGCCTAGACACAACATGAGGCATCTTCGGACGAACAGAAGAAGGAAGTGTCTTACTTAGTTTTGCCTTCCTTGAATGGCTCGTGATCTTAATCTTCAGAAACTTCCTTTTTTTCGAAGAAGATACGCCTTCGAGCTTTGGCTTCGAAACCCTAAAAAAAGTGGGAGCCTCATGCCAATGAGCCCATATTCCACTACACTCAATATTGGAAGACTTAACAACATCCTCTATCGGCATACGAGACATGACGCGAAACGCATCCAGAGCCGCTTTATCCTTAGCAGAAAGAGATGAAGTTGGGAATTTCCCTATGAAAAGCACAGAGGTCAATCTGATATGCATATAACACAAGCAAGATTAGAAACAAAATTGAACTTACCCAGTTGCTTGAATTTCCAATCGGTCGGATGACTTGCAAGCTCGAAATACTTCGAGTCCGCGGAGGCCATGAAACATGATTTCTGCCAGAACTTAAACAATCTGTGATGTTAGCACGCACACAACGTGCTCATTTATCCAAGGGGAAGTAAGCAGTTGGATCACACTCAAAGATAATGGGACACCAGTGTCCTTCGCCCTAATCAGAATGACGATCACATTCTATACCCATTCGGCGCTAGCTGAGCGAGCGCAATGCCGAAGTGCGCCAGGTACTCCCAATTTTCTTTGATAACAGGAAAGAAGACACCTGATTGAAGTATACCTTGGTAGAGACAAATAAACCCCTCCGGAGGGGACAATGGCGTCAGATCAGTGCCTAGAGTGAGAAACACTAGATCATCAGGAATCTCGTATGTTTTATGGAATACTTCCAGACTCGACTCGAAAAGCAACCTCTCCTCAAAAAACTTGCAACCCTTAGCGAATAGTTCATCGGAAAAGCTGATTCAGGACCGCCATGAATGATCGTACAAGTTTTTTATTACGAAGGAAGAGAAAAGTCTAAAGCACAGAATGCGATACGACAAAACAGAGTCTCTGATATCGAAAGAGTAAAGAAGCCAAACTCCGCAGAGAGGATATCTATATAGAAAACAAAACTCCCGCCTTTTATCTTTCGGGCAGACGCACGCCCAATTAATAAGCTCGATGCTTGAGGAAAATGACTCAGTTTCAACCATCATGACTACACAGTTGCTTAATGAAAATGACTTGATGGACCGATGAACTAGTCCACCAACTTGGGGGGAGTAGCTGATGATACATCAAATCGTTCCCTGGTCAGCCCGTACACGTGTCATGATAATCTCGTCAAACAAAACATAGCAGACATGATTGCACACTCAATCTAGCAAGGCCCAAACAACATTTAGCCCATTATTGGCAGAATCCAGAAGGTCGAACCCAAATTGCAACGTGCCACTAAGCCCACACGTCTCACGGTCAAGCCCAATACTCATAAGCCCTGATAAAGCAAAAGTAAGCCCTGATAAGGCAAGTATCTGGAGGATCGACCCAAGACATGCAGGCCAGCAATACTTTGGTTCCGAATCGGAAACACATACTGAAGTATAAGTCGAGCAAGGAAACTTCCTTGCATGGACAAAACTTAGAAAATGAAACTTTTCCTACAGATCTAGGAGCACAAGTCGTGTAGGAAAACTTTTCTACGTGGACAGCTCCAAACAAGAAAATATCTCCCAACAAGATTTTTTTCCCTAAACTACACCACCAAAGGCCGAGCCGAACAAGGACTCTCACACTATAAAAGAGAGATAAGGTCAATGGACAAATGTACGCTACAGAAACCCAATTTACAGCTCTAAGCCTCTCCTAAGTCGTATCTAACTTAAGCATTAGAGTTCCATTGGTCGCCACACGATGATCTTTGGCTCGTGTGTGTCCCTGTGCAGGTCTAGGTAAAGGCGAGGAAGGAGAACAGAAACCGACTACCTCATTATATATGAAGCCGACTTTCATGCACATCTACACGTTCACTTGCACAATTATGAAAAGAACTGTGAGAGTTCCTCCTTTGAGATTGACTTTGGGTATGACCTTCATCTCCTAATCACAATAAAAATATGCATGTTAAGATTTTGTCTTAATTGAATTAATTCATTTTGTTTGTTTGGTGTGGCAAAGTCATTATACCTTCACTATCATTGTTATCATCATCATCATTATTGTTGTGGTGATCTTAATCATCACTACTACGTGGCTTACCATCATCACGCCTATTTGGCAAGGTACCGTTTGTAACATTATATATGTTTGTTGTACTTTAATAAAGATATGTAAGCATATTAGTGCATGTTGTGAGTTGATGCTAACAGAGTAAAAGATTTATAAAATCATTTTGGTTTCCTAACCAAGGCGAACTTCTAAATTCTCTTCGTTAATGTTTAATCTGACCCTTAATTTGTGACCACTCATTCGGTGACCTTTGACTGCATGTGGTCTTGGATGGTAACAATATATTAATAAGGCCAATTATAATATATCATATATAATGAATATATCTTTGTATATGTTTCCATATGATCTATCTCATCAACTTGGGATTGTAGAGAGAATTGCTAGTAGTGGATTTTGACTACGTATATTTTGAGAAATTTATCTTATTTATTCGATTCCTTTGTCTTCATTATCTCTCGCGTAAGCAATGATGTCCCTTTCGATGGTTATTTGTTCATAGATCATGTTGTCCCTATGTTGTCTGCATCGTGTGGGACGATGTTCCCTTCCCAACAGACGATGTTCTTAGGTCATATTTTTGTTGCCCCCTTTGGCGAAGACAGATTTGTTTTTTCCATACAGACAATTGCTCTTCATCACTACTCATTTGAATCAGGTGTGATTGAACACCATTGACATCCATTTAGTAAGCTAAAAGTTAATCTAAAGATGTTGGTGTCAAGGTCCCTAGAGTAATAAAAATGTTGAAAAGGAGAAGCATTAAATTTTTTGGCAATAAAAATGTGATAGATCTATTACACATTGTTAATATAATCACATAAGTAAGAATGACATGCTAAATGATCCATATGAAAAATATAGGAGTACATACTGTTAAGCTTAAGCCTGAGTTCTAATTGAATATATATATATATATATATATATATATATTTTAGCTATTAGCTTCGATAAATTCACTAATAGCATTGCTAAGGCATTCGTAATAATTGTTGAAGAAATTGTCGTTATTTGTTTAATTTTCTACAACTTATATACTTTTTTTCAAGCGAATTAAATAAGATAACACATAAAATGGTTAGAGACAAATATAAATGCATAATTTATATCAAAACATGGATTACCAATAAGTAAAATATTCTGCTGAAATACTTATTTTTAACCACCATGAGCTGCATGAAAGCTTTCACGATGAACGATTTGGAAGAAGTATTCAAACTTCTTCTTTTTTATTCCTTTTAAATGTCCATAATTCGAAACTAATCAAAGTGATTAATAACACGATAACATAGTTAGAATTAGATTAGGAAAAAAATGATATTGCAGGTATAAATGGATCGATATGATTAGTACAATAATCTTCAAAAAAAAAATAAAAAGAGGGATTGTGTGGAGCTACCACTAACTCTTTTTTATTTTTATTTATTTTTTCTTTTTTGAAGATGACTAAATCGATCATGTTTGACCCCTTTATATGGGTGTCGCAAGGTTGCAGCAAGGTGAAATTATGTGGAGGAGTTTTCCCTCCCAAAATGTGGTGGCGAGAGAGGAAAGGGCGAGTATATTTAGAAACTCTCCCAAATAGACCCAAAATCAAAAGAAAAAACTTTTAGTGGGGATGTTCTTAGGAAAATGGGTCAAATAACAATACCCAAGTTGAAATTTACGAAAGAGTTTTGTTTTTTTCACCACATGTTTTACGATAATCACCCAAAATAAATAAAAAATGCATTTCCATCTTGTTTAGAAGTAGGTTTTTTTATTTTTATTTTTATAAAAACACTCAAACTAACTCATTATAAACCAAAAACCCCAATAATTCAAAACCCTAAATGTGGGCAACCCCATGAGTATGCTTCAACTTGTGTTGTGTTCTTCCCACCCTTCCATGTGGCATGTGTATTTGGTTTGCGGTTGATATGCTCGTACAGTGTGTTATGTTTTTTTTTTAAAATGAGAAATCATTGTCTTGTAGAAATAACTAATTTGCAATTCGTTATTGTCGAAATGACCCACCCTGATTTTTTTAAGCATCAAAATGACTAACCCTTATCTTATTTATTTATGAAATGACTAAACTGAGTCAATTTGGAATTGTCGAAAAGACTAATCCTACTCATTTTGAGATGACTGAAAAGACCAACCTAGGTCATTAGAAACAGAGGAGGGAGACGAAGTAGAGGTTGTTGGAGATAGAAGAAAGCAAAAAGTTGTAGAACCCTAAATCATTAGAGATGGATGAGGTCATTGTGAGGAGGACATCGTGAGAAGTTTTAGGTTTTCAGTCGTAAGTTGTCGAACTCAAGGATTGTGATTTTTTCTTTCGAAGTAACTTCCGTCTTCTGATTTTAAGAAATATTTCGAAAAATATTTTCATTGTATGTAGAAAAATGTAAATTTTTTACGAATATATCAAATATATATGAATATGCGGAAATGTAAGATACAAGTAAATTGACCTAATAAACACATTAAATATATTAAATGAAGCCTAAGTATGCTTACAAATGTATTTTTTTTCATAATTTTTTGGGCCATACACAAAAATATCAAAAAATCTACAAAAATGATGAAATATGTCGCCCGACAAAATTGCTTCATTACTTTTTGGGCTTTACATGAAAATGCCGAAATTTACAAAAAAAATGAAATATTTAGAAATAATGTACATTTCAATTTCGATATCTCAAACTATGAAAATTTTGCGAAATTTTGTAAATTTTGGCGAAATCACAGTCCTTGGTCAAACTAACCATTTGGTTATTATTGATGATATGGTTAGGTCAATGAAAAAGGAAATCTTTAATTAAATTTGGGTTGTGGTTTGAGTGATTTTACAAAATACAAATCCAAACATGGTTTTTCTCCCTTAAAGTAACACCGGTGATTCTATTAAACATGGAGTAAAAAAAGAAGACCCTTAGGAAAATTCCTTTTCTCGTTCGCCACCGCTAACCCTTGTCTCCGCCTCCTTCCTTCTCACTGCCAATCTAATCTAATCCAATCCATCAATATCGCCCAGCTTCCGTAACTTTCATCTCACTCTACGAGGGTGATTGATTTTTCTTTTAATAGACTAAAAAAGTCTTACCAAGAAGTATGACACTCTAAACAAGGCATTTGTTTTAGTTGCTTCGCTGACGTGGGAAATGGACTTACCGACAAGCTAAATGGATAAAAAGATGAACTTACCCACCAAGCGAAATGGTGATTAGAAGTTGAAGTTCCAATTGGAGTAAGTACCTTGGGGGTACTGGTCACTAAGCATGGAATGTTTGATGAAAATTCATTCCAATAATATATCTTGTCTCCGGACCTGAGGGCTTTTTTGGACGAAGGATGACTAGGTGTATCACCTCTACCTACTGGCACGGATTAATGAGAAATTCAAATGTTATAACTCAAGTATGTCAAGAACCTTGCAATAGATTTGTAGTGACTACTGCTACCCATGTCTTCCACCAACCATCTTATCTTGTCCACCTCCCTTCCATCATGTGAGCAGTGCCTCCACCATCACTCTCTCTAGTCTCCCCACTTCCTCCTCTTTTTCCTCTCTCTCTTTCTCTCGCTTCCTCGTTGTTGAAGATTGTAATGAAGAGAGATATATGGTGATTTTTTGAGGTAGTGAAAGGGATCTCAATGATATTTGAAAGAAAGAAAACAGATGGAGAAAAGGATTAGTATTGGTGATTTGTCATGAACGGTGGGAACTATGGTAGTGGGCAAAAATGTCAAAAATGTTAAAATCAAACATCTTCTAATTAGCAGCCAAGAAGTAAAACATGCACCTCATTCAAAGAGAGTGAAAATTAGAGGGCGTTTTTTTTTTTAAATGCTTAGAAGCTAACTTAACGAGCTTCTGAATGAATTGTTTGTTTTGCTTCTTAATGAGCTGCTGATTAGAAGTTGTAAAATTAAAAATGTCTTTGTTTTTTAGGTGTTGAATGAGAACTGTTTGATAATTTTGCCCCACTAAGCTGAAAATTTATGATATAAGTATTGTGCTTAAAATCATACTCAATAGTTGTTCAAATCCTAAAGAATGTTACAATACCTTTAATTACAAGAATATCGAAATATGACAAAAATGAAGAAGAGTTGAAAATATATATGAAAGGGAGAGTTTGAGAGGTGAAGAAAAACTTGAAAATACAGATAAAGAACACACAAAGATAAAGGAAAGAAATGAGATAAGTTTCTTAATTAGTCATTGTGTAAGTAGGTAGAACCACAATGCTTGGTGAAAAGAATGAAAATGTGCCCTCAAAATTTAGCCATACTTATTTTTAAGAAGATGGGGCAACAATTGTCATTACAAAATTATATTAAGGTTATTACTGAAATAATTTTTGACTCAACACTCAGTGCTAAGTGATTAACACTTTCCTGTTGCTTACTCAAATAGAAATAAAACTTCTTATCAGAATTAAAAACAAACACACTAAATAAAGTGGTCAACTTCTTGTTATGATACTATTCAAAGCAAAAACAAACGCCCTCTTGGATTCTTAGCACTGAAAAAAACAAACAAACCAACATCTCTATCTATCGAGACGGGAAAATTCTAAATGCACTGGTGGTGTGCCTGGTGGCTATCAGGCACCGTTCATTTGCCTCGAGATATGGACGGTGCCTCGTGCTCTTCTCGATGCAAATGGACGGTGACTCGTGCTCTTCTCTAATCTACTCATCTCAGATTGGGGCACGCCGATTTGATCTCCCAATCCATCTATTCTAATCTATTCTGTGCTGCAAAGCTTTTCAATTCGCTAATTACTAATTTCGATGGCGTCGAAGAAGAAAGAGTCTGAAGGGATAGCTTTGCTATCAATGTACAACGATGAAGACGAAGAAATGGAAGACACCTATCAAGAAGATGAACAACAACAACAACAATGCGTACACGTTGAGGACAACAACAGCGATGAATTAGGGCAGGGGACTAGTACTATTGATAGATCTCAAGAACCAAACCCTCCTCTTCAATCTCACTATTCTCTTCCCCTTATCCAAGATCCAACTCCACCCAAGACAGATGATAATAGGGTTCCCACGCCAACTCTTCCAACTCAATTTTGGTCTTCTTCTTCTTCTTCACCAGCACAACAACAACAACACTTTCAACCGCCACCACCATCTCAACCCACCACAACCAGAAAGCAGGCCCTTGCGATTGTTGATTATGCCCATGACGAAACCGCAATGTCCCCGGAAGCTGAGGTAATTTCAGCTCCTTCTGATTTTTATAACTTTTAGTTTAGACTACTATTAGTGCATATTTTTTTTTTAATTAATTTGGATTGAGTGTTCTGAAATGTTAGCTATAATTTGGAAAATATTTTGTGCTGTATCACTGCAGGAAGGTGAAATCATGGGCACCGGGCACATTATGTTGGGAGAAGATCTTCAGACAACGGAGGGTATGTATGTCTTACTATTTTCTTCTGGATATTGAATCTGATTTTGATTATACTACACAATACAAGCAATGCACCTTTTTTTTGTTTTTTCAACATTTAAAAACACATACATCTTATAAGTATAGTTTTCGCAAATTCAAACAATATCTCACATTAAGGTAAAAAAAAAAGGGAGCTTGAGTAATCTTCATAAAGTGCTTGCAATTTTACAATAAGTTATTGGCACAGAAGTGGAGTATGGAAATTGGCATGTATTCCCAAAAGAGTGTGAAGACTATTAAAATGTAGCATATTTAACCCAAATAGTATACTCAAAAGGTGTTTCATCATCAAACCCAAAATGTGTAACGTAGTTACTATAATGTATATCCCAACCCAAAAACTGCACATAAAACGTTAATAACTATCTAGGTCTAATCCAAGTTTGCTAGAGATAGCATTATTTTATTCTATAGTATGTGGTTTGTGTTTATATGGCCTTTATGGTGATGTGGTCACCTTAAAATAGGGTTTTAAATAAGAATGCAAACTCTGTGAAAACTCGTCGTATCCATGTCTAACATGTATCCGACACCGACATAACACATGGTCAATGTGCCGAACTCGCTTCCGACACATCCAAAACTTGGTCAGAACATAGTCAAAACCCGACAACCAACTTTATTTTATTTTTTATTTTTAGGTGGGATAAAAAAAACCTAATTTAAAAGTTGTTAATCCATTTGAATTGAGAAACTTCAATTGTGATTTAAGAGTCAAGATAGAAAGGGCGATGAAAGCATAGAGGTAGTCTAGGCATCTTCTTATTCTTTGCTTATTCTTCTCTCCTTTGCTTATTCTCTCATTTACATATTTACTCCATTTTTTCTTGCATCATAGTGTCATTTTCTTTTTATACCTCTTCATTTTTTCTGCTGTACTTTCTTCACGTTCCTACTTGGAAATGAGAGATGACTGCATTGTTTTGTGTTTTATTTTATTTTCGTCTTCATATTTCATATATATTTTTTTCATTTAAATCATTCCTTACTGAATTATTGTTTATCTTCATATGAATTGATTGAAAAATATGACGTGTTGCTGAGTCCTAGTTTTTCAAAAATTGTTGAGTCTGCATGACATGTCAGTGTCCGATACGACGCCTGTATCCGTGTCAGTGCATCCTTGGTTTCAAATGTTGAAAAAATAAATAATGTCACATCATACTTGATAAACATACAATTTAATACGCTTAAAAAAGAGTAAATATATAATTGCAAAACAAGCTTTCTTTTAGTGAGGAGGTTTGGAGCAGACTGGTTGCAGAGTTTGGTGCAATTTTGCCACATCTGTTCAAGATAAGATTAGTCAATGGATGCTTCGTTCTCATGTGAGCAAATTAAAATGGATCTGGAAAAAAATTTCCTATGTGTTGATTTGGATGGTGCGGAAGGAGAGATAGGAGAGTCTCAAAATTCTAGTTTGAATACTTCACAATTAGTGAGAGGAATCAAAATCTGCATATGGTGGCCAGAAGTTGGTTTGCTCATAGTCACTTACAGTTTGGTATTCAGCGGATTCTTGTCCAGTTAGCTATGGTTTGTAAGTCTGTTCCTCTTTGTGGTGTCCGTTTGTTTCTCACTCTCATCAGAGGACCATATTTATGAGATATTTGTTTGTGTTGCTTAGATAAAGAAAAGAAGAAAAAACTAGTTCGTTAGAGTTTCCTATTAGGTGATAGATTATTATGGTTGTAAAGAACATCGCGATGCTCATGATTCTTAGATATATATAAAATTTTGAGGTCTGATATCATCAATGAATTGAAACTAAAGCCGAGGTATTGGAGCAAGGAGGGCCACTCAAAGCTGGTGGGATTTGTGCTCTACGTCGGGTTTGAGATAGTTAAGTTGGATATAGGAAATAATTGAAAAAGAAGGTCAACCTTACTTGATAATGAGAAAATTGAAATGGAAAATGTACATGGATTTGAGAAAATCAAATAAAAAAAGAGAGCAAAAAATTGGTCGAATGTAGGAAGAAGTAACATGAAGTTTTTGTGTTTCGATGGCCTAGTCGAGGATTAGCTGTATGTCAAAATTAATGGTTGAAGGGAATCTTGGACGATGAGTGAATTGGAACTTCTATAAGCTGTCATGGGTTTACAGAAACTATGGTTGATTCTTTTATGAGTTGGAGGCATGGTATTATAAAGTATATTGCATATGATATGGGGTGTTAGAAACGTATCACACCCAAAAGAAAAAAAAAAGGACTGGGGAAGCTAACAACTGTGTGATGACTTTTAAAACAAAATTTTGTTTTTTTATTGATTTATTTATGTATTTATTAACAAAAACACACACTTCCATATCCATTGCTTGCTAGATTGCTGGTTTTAAATATCGGAAAAAAGGAAATTTCAACACATTATTAACCAGTCTTTAGGTTTAAAAATGAGAAGGTAGATCCCTCAGTTTTAGCGATGGAAGATTAAAAACAAATTCAGTTTATTTGGGAAGTAGATTGCACTTTAATTATGTTAATTCCAAGTAAAGAATGTGCATATGTGATGAGACTTGAGAGAGTTCAGGGTAATGATACTAGGGACAATCTGTATTATTAGTAGCAAGTGGCTCATAAATACTAGAGTAGGCAAAGAATATCCTTAATTTTATACGTAGATTTCAGTGAGAATGACATCAACACTGCAGGCTTACAACAAGCCGAGAAATGTTAAGTGGTGTTACACTTGTACATGATTGTTGTTAAATCCAAGGAATTTGCATCTCACAGTATGCACACATGATTATCTTCAATTTATTCATGCCTTCAAATCTAGAAAATCATATTTTCAGTCCCCTTATCCCGTTTGGCCATTTCATTGCTGTCAAAATTTTGTTGCAACTTTGAGGAAGTATGGAATGTTTCTAAAAGGTGCAGTATTTTGTAATTGTGGTATTTTGAATTGGTGGCTGGGAAACCTATGGTAAGATGTGGGAACCGGAGTTTTGTGTAACTATTACAAATGTTGTTGTTTAGAAAAGCTATGCAGTTTAATAGTGACTCAACCCCTAATCGGTTCTTCAGCAAGATGAGATTAATTGAGATTAATCTGAATTAGTTGTCCATTCCAAACATGTAATTTTTTTTACCTCTATAAGCAATACTTTTGCTACGAAAAAACAATGAAGATTATTGTGTAATATCGTAATAAAGTATGAAATGTCAATGTCATCATATGGATATATAAACGTATGATCATCAGTGTTCTAAAAATCGGCCTAGGCGCTAGGCGTTAGAGAAACACCCAGATTAATGGCTGGCCGGGTTCTGGGCAGTCTAGGCGGTCTGGGCGAGTTTTTTTTTAATAAGGCTGATTGTGTTCTTATTTTATTTTTCGTTCCTCTGTTTTTGGAAATAAACAATTTAATTGTTTTGTATTCAGTATATGTCTGAATGTAGCAAATGATGATTACTTAATGTAATTCTCAAAGGGTCTGCCGGTACCAATTTTAGTAATGTAGATTTTATCAAACATGACTGAGGTTATTCATGCAATTTGAAGAAAAATAAGAGTAAGTTTGGATATTTGTCCAAGGATTTTCACGGATATCCGCCCCACTCGCCCCGTTTGGGGCGGATTTGGTAAAGGGTCTATGGAGGTTGGGGCGGATACAGATATTAAATCTGTATCCGTTTATTAATCGGGGCGGATACGGATTTGGCCATATCCGCCCCACGGATATCCATTTAATCGGTAAAATTACTGAAATGCCCTTCAGCTATATAAAGGAAATACTAACCTCACATTTTAATTTCTCAGTTCTCACAATCTCATTATCTCATTTCTCACTCGAGGGACGGAAGGAGCCGAAGCTGCCTCACTCTCCCCTCCCCTCCCCCGCCTTACTCTCCTCCCTTCTCTGCCTTACTCTCCCCCTCCCTTCCCCGACTTCCCCACTCGAAGGAGCCGAGGAGCATCTCCCTTCACTCACAGTCGTCTCAGGAGTTAGGTCTCCTTCTTCTTCTTCATCTTCTTCTCTTTTACAGTTCGCAGTGAAGAACTCAACTCAAAGTCAAGAACAGAGCATCAGAGATTTGGATCAGAGATCCGAGATCCGAGATATGAGATTCGATCCATCAGAGATCCGAGATCTGATCCATCATAGATCCGAGATCTCGGATCTGAGATCTGATCTATCATAGATCTCAGAGATTCTTTAGATCGATTTTAATTTTTTTGTAATTTGTTGTATGGTTTTTTGTAATTTTTTTTATAATTTTTGTAATCTTTGTAATTTTTGTAATTTTTTTTATAATTTTTTTAATCCCTGTAATCTCTGTAATTTTTTTTATAATTTTTGTAATCCCTGTAATCTCTGTAATTTTTTTTAAAATATTTTGTAATCTCTGTAATTTGTTGTATGATTTTTTTTTATAATTTTTTGTAATCTACGTAGAAGTATATTTTAATGTATGTATTTATGAATGAAGAAATTTTTTTCACGGATATGTGGGCGGGGCGGATATCAGCCAATCTGTTCGGGGCGGAGGTGGTTTTTAAATAATTTTGTAAACGGATTGGCGGGGCGGATTTGGGGATTCGTTATTCCTGATGGGGCAGTGATGGATTTGTTTAAATTCGCCCCTTGCCATCCCTAGGCACTAGGCGTTAGAGAAACACCCAGATTAATGGCTGGCCGGGTTCTGGGAGGGGTCTAGGCGGTCTGGGCGAGTTTTTTTTTTTTTTTTTTTAATAAGGCTGATTGTGTTCTTATTTTATTTTTCGTTCCTCTTTTTTTGGAAATAAATAATTTAATTGTTTTTTATTCAGTATATGTCTGAATGTAGCAAATGATGATTATTTAATGTAATTCTCAAAGGATCTGCCGGTACTAATTTTAGTAATGTAGATTTTATCAAACATGACTGAGGTAATTCATGCAATTTGAAGAAAAATAAAAGAGTAGGTTTGGATATTTGTCCACAAATTCAACTTTGTATAAAGTATCCATCATGACCAACTTCAGTCATTTGAGTTTTAATAAATTTTGTTCATGATTGTTAATTTTCATGTTTTTAAATTTTGCATATGTATCTTGACATTAAATTGGATGTAATTGATAATGTATTATGCTTAACTTTTGTAAATTATTAAAGTTATAATACAAACCCGCCTAGGCCCCTGGGCGCTAAGCACCTGCTCGCCGCCCGCCTAGCGCTTTTTAGAACACTGATGATCATAGCTCATTACTCATTGGTCATAGCATAAAACATGTTATACATTATCATAAAATTAACAAAAAGTTAACAGAAAGGATCTGATGTGGTTTGGGTTGATTGGGGGCATAAGTTTTTTATTTTCTTTTGGGGGGTTTATAATATTGACTGATTTATCGGGCAAGTTGACACTGATTTTTGGGTTCTGATCCGATGAAAACCTTCTCTGTAAAATTATATATGTTGGTTGCATTACTAATTTTCTCTGTTGGCAAAGCATGTGGCATTTCCTGACATTGCCTATTTAGCTTTAAGTCTGATTTATTTGCATCTTCAGGAAATTCACAGGAAAAAGCAATTCCTGGGACTGTTCAAAGTCAATCACCAAACACAGAAACAACTGTTCCTCAGTTATCAGAACAACCACAGCTTTCACCATCTGATATTGTTATGAACTATGAGAAAATGGAATCTGAGACAACTGGGATAGAGCAAGCGGGAGAGATGCAAAATGATGTAGATCCATTGGACAAGTTCCTTCCTCCACCACCGCAATCCAAGTGTTATGATGAGCTGCAAGTAAGTTTTTTTCTAGGTTTTTAGTGTTTGTTAATATGTAATCTTTTACAGTACATGAAGCTTCAAGTCAATGTATTCTCTTCCTTCCTTCCACTGGATGCTGTATGATGTTACATTCTTAGCTAGAAACATAGCCCCAGTTTGATCTACCTATGGAATATATCTGTTGGTTGATCTGCCTATGGAATATATGTGCTGGTGTCCGACAAAGGCACAAGCTGTCCTGCATGTCGACTAGAAAATACTACCAATACTACGACACATCCATACATAAAAAAAATTTGTTATTATTTTAGCAATTTATCCAGTTATAAACAGTATATAAATATTTATGCTTGCACGATTTGTTAAAACACGTATAAAGAATTCAAAAGAAATGTTAAACCTTGGCTAATTATCGAAAGCCAATAAAACAAATAGTTCAGCTACTTAATTCTCTTTGGAATATGTATGAACAGTCCCCTCTTCGATATCATAGAACTTCAAATATTCTAGTGCGATGTACGTAAAGTTACAAGTCAAGGAGCAAAGAAGGAAAAAAAAAATTTGATCTTAGAGTATGCGTGCATTCTTAATTTGTTTTACTTGAAATCGTGACGGGTCCCACCATCTCCTATATTTTTCATTCAATTAGTTTGCTGGTTACAACTTATTCACTTCAAGTTTATGCCTCATGTACATAGGCTATATCTAGCTAGCGTCAAACATCATGCCTCAAATCCTGAAAGCATTGCTTACGAAAAAAAAAGTCATCAACACTAGCACATGCACGAGTATGAGCACTCCTTCCACTTTACCCACTATAAGCACCCACCAATTACTATGATTGGCTACTACTGCCAGCTCCATATGAATCCTTATTTTCCATGCTACCATGTAACATATAGCTTACAAAGACAACTTTTTATGAAATGCTATTTTGAAACTTTATTAAGATAAGCCAAAAATCCTAGTTACTCCCTTACCATTTCAAATTTTGTTATTCTTGACATTCCATTATTCCGAAGTGGTCAAAGGAGTTCAGTGTGGTGTTGTGAATGGATGGGTGATCCCAGAGTATGTGGTTGTTACACCCTTACAATTTCTTAGCAATGGGCCAAAATTTCACAAATGATTATAGTCGCTGCCAGGTAATATATGGTTTAGTATTCCACAACCCTAGAAGCACCTTTAGTAATTTATCGTCAGAATTAGGAAGACACCTAGATTTAATGATTTGAGAGAATGGGACGCTTGTTTTTTTTTTTTTAGAAGGTGAGCTGGGTTTTCATAAATCCCATAACCTATCAACAACACGACCTAATAGGTCAACAACCATAAGAAAGAAACCATGCCGCAGGTGGGACTCGAACCTAGGACGTGGGGGACAAACCCACACAGCCCTAACCACTAGACCATAAGTGTTGTCTACTGTTTGATTATTATTATTATTATTATTATTATTATTATTATTATTATTATTATTGTCATTATTTTTTATATTATTCATTTTTCCTTTCATTTTTCTTTCCTTTCTCATGGATTTAGAACATTTTAGTAAAAGGTAATGTTCCATAGCTTAGTGTTATGGAGAGAACAATATCACATAACAATATTTGCATTGACAACGTCAGGGCGTTATGCCGATGCTCCATTTTTTACTTCAAAGCACCTCATCCTAGCTTTAGAGCATCACAGGCCACACATTAGTCAAGGTGAAGTGAAATGGATATCACACTAGAATCTCTACCCCTAAAAAAAGCCTTTGCAATGACAACATCTCGGCCCTTATAACATTGATGAAAAACATGAATTTTTTGCTCGACCAAGTTATGGAGTAGAAAAGGGGACGAAGGTAAATAAAAGGGAAGAGCCATGGTTATTGACTAATGTATAGCATTCATGTATAGAAACTTTTAAGACATGAATATGAAAACACGTCATGTAAGTAAGACACAGGCAAAGATAAATATATAAAGACATAAAGATAAATGTATAAGGTTGTCCCAAAAAACACTTACATTTGATAAGTGACTTGTGCTGTGCAACATGTACAAGAAAGCTATTGTCGAATGTCGATCATTCATCCATTCACCTGTGCAATGTATAATACATCCCTGTATTGTTCTTGTATTGATGTTCAACTAGCTTGGAATATATATATATATAGTGGATCTTAAGACACTCATAATTAAGGGACCAAGAACAGCATGAGAATCAGGAAAAGGAAACTGTGTTACTTGTTTAAAAAATTCCTGAACACGTTCATGGTAAGATGTATGTTTACCATATACAAGAATGTGCCTAATCAGATTAAATTTCGACTAATCTACCTTCAAAACCTGTGTGACAGTTTTATAATTCGTTTTCCGTGTTAAATGTTACAGGATAAAATAAACAAGTTTCTTGCACTCAAGAGAGCTGGAAAAAGCTTCAATGCAGAGGTCCGAAATAGGAAAGACTATCGAAATCCCGACTTCTTGCTGCATGCAGTGAGTTATCAAGAAATAGATCAGTTTGGGAGTTGCTTCAGTAAGGATGTGTTTGACCCTCATGGGTATGACAAGAGCGACTTCTATGATGAAATAGGTTATTGAGTTTTCCTTGATCATTTCATTTCTGTGTTTCAATTTAGAGTTTTGTAATTTGCAATGCCAAACTAACTCCAAAGTATCAATGGTTGTGCCATTTTCATTATAACATGCAGTAGCCACTTTAAGAATATAATCATATCTAATTCATTTAGTATTTACTGGATATGGTACATGATGTATGTTATTATATAGTCAAGTGGTTAAGCTCCATTACATAATGTCTCGCATATCTTTGACTGAAGTTATGATCCGTCTTTGCGATAATCTCAAAGAATATTTGAGTCAGCTTCAAACCCTTGGTATCTGATATTGCTATAGCAATCTTCAATCAATCCTTTCCACAAATGCTAGGCAGAAAAGCTCCTCCAGTACTTGGTGTTGAATTATGCATACATTACATAATCTTGTCACACATCTCTACCTGAATTTGAATTCTACAAAGGCCATCTTTTGTTGCACCCTATGCAGTTAAAACAGATAATGGACCCATAACGGTCCAAGAGCGTTATAGGTTATAACGGGATATATCGAGATATAATAGTATATAACGGAATAGTTTTTAAAGATATTATTAATCCTCCCACAAAGTATTAATGTATTATAGAGTACAAAAAGTAAATCATGTTAATAAAATTAAATTTTCAAAAACAAAAAAACATTAATAAAAAACATGTTCTTGAGATCGCAATAGAGAGTACGATCGACTCTTCATCTTCCTCCATTCTCTCGTTCTCTGTCAAACGGTGAGGTCCGGTTATCCGTCGATTGGCGATTCTGGTCATTTTCAATGAGTCTAGGGTTCTGGTTCGATCGAGAATGAAATGGGTGAGTTTTTTTTTTTTTAATATATTAGAACAAAATGTTAAAACGGCGTTATTGAAAAAAAGTTATCTCAAGAACAGCCATATAACGCCGTTATATCGGAGCTGAGATACTGTAACGTGATAATGACATAACGTAACGGCTCGCTCCCGTTAAGAGTTATATCAATGTTATAACGCTGCTTTAACTGCACAGGTTGCACCATTTCTATGGCAAAGAAAAAATTCCTTTTCCCTTACTATTTTGTTTATTTGAGCATTGTGGGAATATATGTGGTTGGCGTTCAATTCCCTAATAATAGAAAATTTTCCTTTGAAGCCAATGAAACACAACCTATGCTATTCGTTTTTTTCTTAAAATTTTCTTTGTTTTTTTTTTTTTTTTTAAATTGTGTCAACAGAGGCTGACATGAAGCGTGAAATGGAGAGGAAGGAGCAGGAAAAGAAAAAGAGTCAGAAAGTTGAGTTTGTTACTGGAGGGACACAATCTGGAATGATTGCTCTGGCACCAAAAACTGGCATGCAGATTCCAGGTCTGGTAAAACTGCCTTTCATTCTGAAGGTTTCTTCCAGGGTTTTCTTCTCTTGATAGTTTAATGAATAGAAGTGAATGCATTTATAAATCTTTCGTGTATTCTTGTTAATAAATTACCATTGGTTGCAGTAGGACCAACTGTTTCTGCTTCTGGATTTCATTCACATCCAACTGCTGCTGATTCCATGGGACGTGAGAGTAGACAGAGCAAGAAATCAAAGTGGGATAAGGTTTTAACCTAGGCTTAGACTGGATGATATTTCCTATTTATTTTACATACGCAACAGTTATTCTAAATGGTTTACCAACTTCAGGTCGATGGTGATAGAAAAAATCCACTGACTGGTGGACAAGATTCCATAGCTACAGCTGCAACGCATGCAGCCCTCTTGTCTGCTGCTAATGCTGGTGCTGGATATAGTGCTTTCGCGTAAGTTGATCCATTTTAAATAAAAAAGCTCATACCTTAATTTTATCATATTTGCATTTGGACTTGCAAGTGCCATTTAACTGTAAGCACATTATGAATGGGTGTGTTGTTGCCGCAGCAGTGACAATGTTTGGGTAGATTAATGACTCGCAAGTATAAGCCATGGTTTCCGGAAAACAGTATGCATAAGCCTATAAAGACACCTTTAGGAGTTTCCCATGTAGAAACTAGAAACAAACTAGAAGTTAGTATTAGGTTTGTGTATCAAGAAGAAACACTTAAAAGTTACGCAAAACTTTTCCAGTTGGTTTATAGTTGGAAAGTTAAAACCTCTGTCAAAGTTATGACCTGTGTTAGGTAGCATCAGATGATGTCTTAAAGGTTAGATAACCAGCTAAACTATTTATATTTAAACTGCTGAAGTAGTAATTCATTATCATCTATGACACACTTATGTCCTTAGCAAATACATATCAACTCTTTTTTTTTTTCTTCCTTATTTTAAGGACGAGCAAGGTGTAGGATCCCATAACAATTTAAATAACTTTTGGCAGGGTTTGGACTCGGGACTTGTGATATCATCCCGCACAAGTCTTACTAACTAAGATAGCACCTAGCTAGTTACCGTTGGCACTATAAAATAGTAATTTGGGATTTGAGGCGGTTGGGCTTTCAAAAGGCGAGTTGTAGCTTTGATTAAGCATTTTTTTTTCCAAAAAAAGAAAATAAGTGTTAACAAAGTGGAAATGAAATTAATCACAAAGTAAAGCGAGGACATGCAATTATTCATGAGATGCAAGTTTCTATTATCCAACCAATTATACAAAATTGATATTCAAAATTCAACCATTAAAGTAAGCATGCTTAGCATAGTTCATAATTTTTACTCATAGGCCTGAAAGGCTCATAAGAACATTAACACAGTAAAGTATCTAAATATTGTAAGTTTAGAATAAACCCAGAACAAGGATAATCCATCTAGGATTTTAAGGTCTAGGGAAAAACATTAAAAAAAGGGTAGGCTCTAGTCTTTTTGTTATTAGTCAAAGCACCATTTTTTTAATTAAGAAATGACAAAAAATTTTGTCAAAAAGAAACTTTATTGAAGCCACATCAGATAATATCGTTGAAACTCTAGAAAAAAATTATGGCGACATCAAATAGCTGCAAATAATTGCGTCCCTGTCAAACATATAATGATCCAAACTCAGATTCCCATTATTCTCTTCCAAAAGACTTGTATGATAAGACCCACAACTCAGTTAAGTGTGTGTTTTAACCCAATTAAGTAAAACAATTGGTTGTGGAGATTCACAAATGAAGATAATGCCGTGGAGAAGAGTGATAGCTGAAAAGTATGGCCGTCACTAAAGAAGTCAAAGGGCCTTATGTTTTTGCTATTTGGAGATCAGTTATGTGCCTCAGGCAACTACGTAGGTAATGGCAAGAATTGATATCAATGATAATTGGTTAGCAAACTCTCCACTCATTGAGAAATTCAAAAGATATTCAGGTCATTTTGCACTAGACAGAAGGACTGGTCGACTCCTATGTGATGAGAAATAATGATGACATTTTCGTGGAACTTGGCTCTGTGTAAAAGACTCTTAAATGAATTTTGATGTGTCCAAATCCGTCCTTGCTGATCATGAACCTGCAAAACGAACAATGGTGAGCTAGGAACCACCGTTGTGGTGGCCGAAGGCATTCTGATGCTTAAGTCAGACATCGGTGCAAGGAAGAATGAAGACCAGGTGAAATTAGCAATGTGTATGCTTACCTTTCTTCTTCCCTTCATTCACCTTTTATAGCGAGTGTTCCCTCAACTGCCCTTGCTATCGAGGGCGTGATGGATGGAGATCTCGCCCAAGATCTTACCTTTGCATGACTGAGTCTCTTCGACACTTGGCTTTGTTCAGGATCCAATGTTTGATTGGATTAAGAGTTGATTGGCGCAAATGAATTCGGGCCTGCAGCAGCTCAGAGATTTTGTTCGGGCCTTATTGCCCTAGGCCAAACTCCAAGGTTCGTGCCACATGGGCTGACGTGACTTGGGCTTGGGCGCCTGATTTACGAGTCGAACAATGGTTTAAGTATGGGTCTGCTTGGGACTATGCTGAAGCCTTTCTTGTGTTAGGGTTGACCTATGCCACGTGTACAGCTGCGATTGTATGAATGATTGATGTCTCATCAGCTACTCCCCATAGTTAGTGGGTCTGCGTATTGGGCCACTAATTGACATGTGGGGGTTCATTTTGTGTCATGATGGCATATTTCGATGTCCTTTGACTTTTGTGCCGCATTTAATGTTTATGCAGCGGTTAGGTAATCGTCTTCCATGCGCCAAACCTATATAAGACGGCTTTGAGGAAAATTTTCTTTTACCTTTTAAGAGCTTCCTTCCGTTCTCAGTATTTTACTTTTCTGACTTGATTGAGCTCGAGCTTTTATTCAACCATGTTTGTGCAATTTAATCTCTCACGTAGGCAACACCAAGGTTGTCTCGACCTTTTCTGTTCTTTGGGGGGTTACCGATGTCTAGGGAGGACTTTGACTGCCCTTTGTCAATGATATGAAATCCCCAGTGATATGGGATTGTCGCTCCTTTAGGAAAGCAAACCAATTTGTTCCGAAGGAGGGGCGCATCTGCCTGTATAAGGCCATGTCTGAGGCCGGCCTGCGCTTCCATGTTCCCATCGCCATCTAGCATTACTTATCTTACATGGGCATTGCCCTGGCTCAGATAGTGCCGATTAGGTGGAGTATACTGATTGCTACTCTGATTAGGGAAAATGATGTGGGGTCCACCTGTCGACAAAACTGCTTCATTTTTTGATTCCATCAAGATGAATAAGCGCAACATCTACTGGTTGGTGAAATCCACCCGAAGGATTGGCAGCTATATTGCTTTCATGCCTTTGTGAAGTTCAGATACCTTACCTACAATGGTCTGCGGGCCCTCCGCCGCTTTGGGGACCTCCGTAAGTTCTTTTGCGTTTTATTTTTTTATTTAGTATTTGTTGTCTGACTTATTTGTTGTTTCTTACTAGGGTTGCTCGACCTTATTGTCCTTTCTCCTAAAGAGGAGAGGACGAGAACTAACTTCCTTGCCTATCTTGGAGGTTATCCAACCGGATAATATTAGGCGGAATGGTCTGTTTTCCGGCGAGGCCAGTGGTGTGGGGCTGACCGTGATTGTGCCTACCGATTCTTCTTCGGGCAAAGTACAGACACCTGGGTCTCAAAAGAAAAAAAAGGTGTCGCAGATGCCTAGCCTGTTAAAGAAGAAAGCTCTGGAGGGATTGCTTTCTCCCCCATCGTCTAAGAGGCTCAAGTTGGAATCCGCTCAACCTACTGCTTCTATGAGTGCGGAGAGGGATGTGCAGTTAAAACGACGTTATAACTCCGATATAATGCTTAAGGAGGGTAAGCCGTTACGTTATGACATTATCACGTTATGGTATCACAGCTCCGATATAACGACGTTATATGATCGTTATTGAGATAACACTATTTACTTAGGAGCAGTATTAATGTTATTTTATTAAATTTTTTTTTAATTTAATGTAATGAACATGATTTACTTTTTTGACTATATAATACATTAATACTTTGTGGGGGTATTAAAACTATATTTAAAACACTATTTCATTATATACCGTTATATTTCGATGTATCCCGTTATAACCTATAACACTTTTGGACCGTTATGGGTCAGTTATCCGTTTTAACTGCATATTGTACCTGACCATTGGTGAGGAGTCGCTGAATGCCTCAGCTGCTGTTGAACCAGGAACAAAACAGCTGACCTTGGAGATCGCTACCCTTGGCTTGTCTGCGGGCCTAACTACTGTAAAGGAACAACCTGTTTCTGAAAGCGCTTGTGATCTTTCCACTGATCCGGGAATTGGAGCATTGTCCCAACCTTTTTCCTCTGTTGTTGATAAGGGGAAACAAGTTGTGTCTTCTTCTTCAGGAGGTGCTGGGGAGAAAGAGGTTGGCTTCTGATCCCGAAGTTTTCCATACTGACACTGGGGTCGGTTCTCGTGATTCGGCGGGTGTCCTCCTGAGTTATTGTGAGCAATACACATGGCACCAAGAGGCGGATCATAGGACTGATATCGTCAACCTGATGAATAAGAGTTTTAGTTGGCTGATCAGCTGCCATTAGAGAAGGTGGCCGTGGGGACGCACCTTGATCGTGGGCAACAACTTCTGATGCTGGTATGTTGATTTGTCACTTGATTTTTCGTTGTGCTTTATCATTCACACCTGTGCGTTTTTTTTTAATCAGGGGATGACTCACTTGATCCATGCTGGCATGGCGGGTACTGAGGTGGAATTTGTGCGGGAGGCCCAACTCTCTGATGCCCTTAGCAAGGCAAATTCGTTGACCGAGCAATTAGCCGTTCAGCCTCATCTAGAAGTTCAGCTGGCTGAGTCCCCGAAGAGTCTGAATAGTGCATTGGATGCCCAAGAGTCTAAGTTGAAGGGGGTTCAAGTGAATCTGGATAAAGCCCAAGCTACCCGATATGAGCTGTTGTCTGAGCTAAAAGACGTTCATAAACGTCAGGACAAGGCGATAGATGAGCATACCTACGTTTGCCGACCACTTGGCAAATGTCATGAAATCTGTCACTGACTGCGTTTGTTGACTGCTTGGCAAATGTCATGAAATCTGTTTCTAACTCCCAGAGTGCTTTGGACAGTGACCGCGCTGAGGTACCCCGCCAAAAGGGGCTTTAAGAGGACCTTCGGGTGCAACCTTTTGTGCTTACTCAAGAGCTTGACTCCGAGCGTGCACGCCGTGGTGAGGCGGGCCGTAAGCTAACGGACTCTAAAGAGATATCAACCAAGGCAGTCGGGGAGCTGAATAGCTCGAAGGCACAATGGGATGCTAGAGAGAGCGCTTATCAAGGCTGTCAATAACGCTCAACTTAGTAAGGTTGTTACCGGGAGGCTAGATCAGGACTGCAAGGGTTGGGATCTTTTCGCTTATAAGCATCTTGCTTATGCTCAATTCGATGAGCTGACCCTGAAGCCAGTTCGGGTATCGCGGAGACGACTACCAACCTCGATGTTCCAGAAACTGCTTCGGATCATGTTGCCCACAAAGCTGCTTTTGACAATGTTTTTCAAGAAGATGTTTCTGACTCTATTCTTGTCGTATGAGCATTTTTTTTGTACTGAAAACAGTTAATATATAAAAAAGTTTCCTTTTATTGTTCGCATTGTAGCTGTCGTACTTGCCACCAGTGTTATACGAATCGTTCCAAATCGCGAATCAAATCGCCGATTTGACTCGAATCGGTACACCATCGATTTGAATCACAGATTAAATCGTGATTTTCCCAAATCGGAGCAAATCGCCCCCGATTTAAGGAGTAAATCGCCAAATCGCGATTGTTACAAATCGTCCGAGTGTTGTTGAAGATGAATACATAAAAAAAATCAAGAAAAGATGGGGAAGAACTGAGAAAAGAGGGAAAAAAAACATAAACAAACAGGAAGAAGAAGAAGAAGAACCAGAATCTGAGAAAGAAAATAAGAGACATACCTTCGATCCGCTGCTTCTGCTCAGATCTGAGAAAGATGGCTCAGATCTGAGAAAGATGGCTCGATTCTCTGCAAGTTCTCTATGTCTCTGCATCTCTCATAATCTCGACATCTCGACTCTCTGCATCGATTGTGTGTTGAATCGATTTCTGCGGTAGTGTGGGTTGAATCAATCTCTGTTGCGGTAGAGCGGTAGTGTGTGTTGAATCGATTGTGTGTTGAGCGATTATGTGTTGTGTTGGCTGTGTTGTGTGAGTTGTGTTGTGAAAATGTGAATCGATTTTTAGATTTCTTTATATACGAAGGTCAGGGTCAGGGACCCCTAAATAATTATACTTTGATCAAGCTGAATACATTTCGAGTTCCAGATAATTTTGAAACCTATAAAGAGTACAAAGAATGTAAGTAAAAAGAAATGATATATTCCTAAATGAAAGCAAATATATATATATTATAATTAAAAAAATCTTACGATTTACGATACGATTTACGATTCACTAACACTGCTTGCCACTTTTAATTCTTGTTTAGATTAGGTTGAGTAGACTGGTGTGTCCATCCCCACTTGAAGTTGGATTTAGTCTGGACTGGAGCCCTTTCTTAGCTTGTCCGGACTCATAATCTGACAATAGTAATAACTTAATCTTTCGTGAGAGTCAAGCTGTAGGGTAATCACCTTTGTTTATCTGGGTTGCGTTCCCTTAACAACGTTGTTATTGTCTCAAAGGAGTTAAACTTGTACAAGAACTGTCTTTGCATTAATGACTAGATTTACTTATGCTCCCTGACCTTGTATAGCAGTTAGGTTGCTTAAGAATCCATTTCTTGTCGGACTGGATTCCAGTGCTATATGCTTGCTTTTAGTCCGGAGGACTGAGTTGATGGGAAGTCGCCTTAGTCTGTCGGGGCTAGACTTCCATAATTCATTCCAATCTTTAGCATGAGTTGGGTTGTTGAGAAACCCTCCTTGCCTAAACGGGTTAGATTCTTTCATCTGGCTCAATCTTGGAGGAGGATTTGAGCTGGAAAGAAATCATTTCCCCCCGTTTTGGCTAGACTTGATAATAAACCCCAATCCTGGAGAAGATTTGAGCTGGAAAAAAGTCATTTCCGTCCGTCTTGGCCAAACTTGATAATAAACCCCAATCCTGAACTGAAGTTGGGTTATTGAGGAACTATCTTTGCCCGAACGGGCTGGATTCCTATTAAGAGAATTAAGTCAGGATTCCTATTAAGAGAATTAAGTCACTTGTTGGGCGAGTTGTCGATATCTTGAATAGGATTAGACACGACCATTGGGCGCCATCTTGGTCCCTTAGATTGGATCATCCCGGTGCGGTGAACTGTCGACAAACTAGACTCAGTTTGCCCCACGATATCGTGGATCCTTAGGCAAACTAGGTCACTTATGCAGCAAACTGTTTTTATCCTTGACATGACGTGGCTTGGCCGTTGTGCGTGATTTTGGTCCTCGTGACAGGACTTGGCTCTTTCTAAGCGATGAGCTGTCCGTGGACTGGGCTCGGCCCACTATATCGTACCTCGGTTCCTTAGGCGTACTAGGTCACGCGGTGAGCTATCGTTGCCCTTAATAGGATTGGGCCTGGCCGCTGTGCGTTGTTTCTTCCTTCTCTTTTCTCGGGGTTGTTTCTCGTTGGAATTCACAAATTCGAGTCTCTCCTTGCGAACACAGTACTCGATCTCATTCTTGAGACTTTGACAGTTCACAGTTCTGTGTGATGTGATCGTGGTCCTTGTGATAGGAACAATACTTGCTTTTGTCACGCCTTGAAGGATTGTTCTTGAGCTTGGGGGCCATTTGATGTTGTCCCAGCTCTTCGTGGCGGAGGAACTCTTGGGCAAGCCAGAATTGAGAGGGGTGAACTCTAGGGGTGGGCATCCTCCCATCTCGCGATCCTGATCCCGTTTCGATCCTGTCCCATCTCATCCCGTTTTTTTTTCGGGTCCTATTGGGATTGATCAATCCCATCCCGATCCCGTCCTGATCTAGAGTGGGATGGGATCAAGATGGAAATTTTCAATCCCACCCGACCGGTCTCGAGCTGATTTTTTAAATATTTATTATTAATAATTTTAATATTTAATGTTTGTTTACGACGTCCCGATCTAGAGTGGGATAGGATCAAGATGAAGATTTTCAATTCCACCCGACTCGTCCTGAACTGATTTTTTAAATATTTATTATTAATAATTTTAATATTTAATGCTTGTTTTACGATGATTTGTTAAAATCCCGTTGCTACACAATGATGTGGGCAGGCTTGAGACAATCACAACCCCAAATAGTTCAGGAGTAAGTCCAAACAACCAACGTATATTTCAAGTTGAATACATGAGCCATTGGACAGAAAATCTGTGCACAACCCAAAGAGTCCAGGAAGAGTTGAATGGATGATGACATGAGTGACAAGGGTAGAAGTTATGTGTTTTGAAAAAGTTGGGTAAGATTTGCAGACATCATGACTTGGAACAGTAAGTCCAATGGACACATTTGCAACTCATTGATTTATCTGATAATAAAAGTGAAAATACACATTTTGAACAAAGCAACAACAAGAGAATTGCAAACATGATTCAATAATAAATGAATATCTTCACTTTATACCACATATAAGACTTTTCTTCCACCTCCTTGGCTGCAGCTCTTGTTGCTAAAACCAAAACTGCAAATCTGGTTGCTAAATAAAAATCAGCAGCTTGTCAAAATAACTCCAACGGATTAAAATATTTACAATTTTGCGCATTTTTCAGTAATTCAGCTATGTCCTCTTGGCATGTTCTCCTCTTCGCGCCTCTTTTCCTTTCCCCCGTTCCGAGCCTTAGAGGCCTCTTTGGCTTAATTCTCGCCTCATTTTTTGGCTGTCAGTATTTCTTCATTAGATATACTTCTGCGCATTTTTCAGTAAGTCAGCTATGTCTCTCGGGGGTTTCAGGGTGAGGAAGTTGTAAAATTGATCTCCTTAGAGGCTGAAAGTGGAAGCGGTGACGGACGTGTCATCGCTGCAATCGTTGATCAGAGTCAATTCGTTAAAGTGGTTGACATATTCTCTGAGGGTTTCGTTTTGCCTATGCTTGAGGCTTAATAGGTAGTGAGACCCTTTCCTTATTCGTTGGCTTTCGACGAATCTGGTGATAAATGCCTGCACCAAGGCCTGAAATGAATCGATAGATCTTGGCTGGAGGCCATGAAACCAGGTCAACACAACCTTCTTCATGCTGGTGGGAAAAGTTCTGCACATGATGACTTCCAAAGTTTCTTTCAGTGCTATCACGTGGTGGTAATGGCGCAGATGATCTGATGAGTCTGATGTTCTGTCGTAGAATTCAAGTTTTGGAGATACGAATTTCTTTGGCAGGGGGCGTTCATGATCTCCTCCGAGAATGGACAGTGAGATCATACAAGACATCCAGATTGTTGCCCCCAGTCGGAGCGGGTTTCTAACTGTGGTCCTGTCTGTCTTTGGGGCATGGTCCCTGTCATCCCTTGAGCTCTTCTGTCGGTCAGCTTTCCGCTCCTTCACTGGGAGGTTCTCGCTTTCCTGGACATGCTCTTGGGCGACCTCTTGGGTCTGGTACCTCCCCGAATTCCCACCATTCTCGGGTACCTATTGTCAATCCTGGGTGAGTCTTTCTACCACTCGCGCTAGATGATCCATGTGGAGCAAGATCTAGTCTATATGGATCAGTCGCGACTGCCTCAGTGGCTGGGCAATTCGGCTTCCTCGATCGGATCAATTTGACCATATGGTTGGCTTCCCTGGCCGGAGGGTTGCCTGGCTCGATGTTATTGTTGAATGCTCAAGATCTGTTGTTGGTGACCATGTCTTGATACTCGGCTAGTTGGAAAAAGCTTTATGTTTGCTTCAAGGAAACCTTGTTGTTTTCCCCACGGACGGTGCAAAATAAACAACGGTTAGCTAGGGATCCCGTTGTGGTGGCCAAAGGTACTCCGATGCTTAAGTTAGACAACGGTGCAAGGAAAAATGAAGACTAGATGCAATTAGCAATGTGTACGTGTACCTTTCTTCTTCCCTTCGTTCACCTTTTATAGCAAGTGTTCCCTGAACTGTCCCTGCTGAGCGTGATGGAGGGAGGAGATCTTACCCAGGATCTTACCTTTGCATGACTAAGTCTCTTCTGCACTTAGCTCTATTTAGGACCCAATGCTTGATTGGGTTAAGAGTTGATTGGTGCAAATGAATTTCGGGCCTGTAGCAGCTCAAAGATTTATGTTTGGACCTTATTGTCCTAGGCAAGCTCTAAGGATCGTGCCATGTGAGCAGGGGTGACTTGGGCGCCTGACTTACGAGTTGAACAATGGTTTATGAGTACGCTTGAGACTATGCTGAAACCTTTCTCGTGTTAGGGTTGATCTGTGTCACATGTACAGCTGCGATCGTATGACTGATTGATGTCTCATCAAATTGTTGATGGAGCTGTTTTATTTGTTACAGCTTGTGTGGTCTTTGAGGAGGAAGAGGATAAGGTTAATCACTTAATCATCTGCTTTTCCGGTTAAAAAACTTTATTGATAAGATGATGGACAGGGAGTTGGTAAATCCTCAAGAGAATCGAAACTCACTTCTGCTTCATTGAAGATTTCTTTTGGAGGAAACAAAGACATAACTTTTTCCTTTGGACTCTAGCTCGATAACTTAGCGAAAAGATCTCTGCTGATAACCAACAAATGTATTTGTATGAAGACGCTGCTGAGTCAATCCGTCATCTATTTCTTCAACACCCTTCTGTGTGGGTGCTGCTTGCGAATGAAGGTGGCTGGTTGTTCATTCCAACTAGGAACCTCGTGTTGCTTTTTAAAATTTCTTAATTTGCAATTGGATCGATTTGTTAATTTGTGGATCCATCGATTTACTTAGTAATCATACGCAAGAAAGTAAATATGCAGGAAAAGTAAACGAGGTTTCAATTTTCTCAATGGAATTCCCCTAAAGGAAAATGGAATTAGGAGAGACTTGCTGATTGTGCTTTAGGTTATTTGGAAGGAAAGGAATAGCAGAGTTTTTGGGTAGCTTGGAAGATGGCGCTGCAGGAATCATTCCCTGTCCTGTTCTGGTCTTGGGATAAGCTTATTTTAGATATTGAACTTTTTGCCTGTTGTCTGTTGTTTTTTCTCTCTCTCTCTGTTGCCTGAGTCCCTCGCTCAATTGTTGGTGCTTTCTTTCTCTTTTTCATGAAAGTGTTTTATTCGTAAAAAAAAAACGTGATTAAGCAAAACAATTTCATTAGAAACGAGGTAAAGGCAGAATGGGGAAAAGCCCATTGATTTTGTCTCACCAGTTTCTCATTTTTCTTATTTTAAGCCTTGATGCTGAAACTCACTGAGACCGCTTCGCCTTAAAAACAATTTCTCGTAAGTTTTGACCTTTCAAACTCATAATTCGATACCACACCTATCTTTCAAGGTTAAGATTCTGACATTTTTTTTTTTTTTTCATGTAACTCAAGCAAGTGTAAGTTCAAAAATCCTGTTAACGGGTATCATATGCTTGGCATCCAATTTTTATTATGCCTGTTTTTCTATAAATGGTGTAACTTGTATTCAAGTAGTTATGTTGCCTTTTGATGGTACTACAAAGTACAGATCATGCATTTATCAATATCTGATACCTTCGAGGCTTGCAAACTACCTTTTTCTTCTTCTCCTTCTTATATATATATATATATAAATTGTCATACATTAATATTGATATGCTTCTAAGATGTTGATGACCTTTATTTACGATGTTTGAAGATTTTCTGTCCCAATGCACCCTGCACTTGGTTCTGAACTTGATCTTAGTAGCCTGGTTATGCATTTGTACTAGCATCCATTAAACAAGGAAAATTATTTGACAGCACTTACCAGTCATGCATTAGCAAACTTAAATCCTCACTTTAAAAAAAAATTCATTTCTTTTCTTAAATTCTCGTCCTAAACTTGTTACTGATGCAAGTAATTTTCCAAATTAATGTTCTAACCTGTTTGCAATTAACTTGTAGGCTACAAAAGCGAAGAGAAGCTGAAGAGAAAAAATCTATTGACAAAAGATCATAATTCCATTTTTTCTTGATTCCTGGGATCTATAAGGTTAGAGGTCCTGGACTATTGTATGTATATCGGCAAATGGATAACACAGGGAGCGCCTCTTTAGGCAATCTCCTCTGTAACTTGTTCAAAGGAAAGAGTAGAAGTGTATTTATATACGTCAGCAGAATGCTTCTTTGTTTTCAATCGCTTGCTCCTTGTTCAATCATGATGGTCTCAGGTTTATTGCAAACTTTCTTCAGTTTTCTTGGAGTACAAGAGTATTTTGATATGCACCAATATAAATGCACTACCAACAATGTGGATTCAGGTGGTCCTCTTGCTAATGGATTATGTTACTCTTACATTTAAATGTCGAATTCATTCACAAAAAAAAACAAATTTTTCTTAGTAGAGCCCTAATTTTTATTGGAAGTCTCCAGGAAGCTGAGATGAGCATTCACTGATTCTCTCGATTCAGGGAAAGCTTGAAGCTTTTTTCTAGTCTCAGACTTCGATAATGGGAGGAAACTTTACCCAGTGTGCTTCCACTCCGTAAGGACACCACTGTACTAAGCACATTCCAATGGAACTATAAGTGGGGTAACTGCCAAAGTGCAATTAGTTCCCTTTCTAGTGTTACTATGCCCCGGAGCTATTAAGTCTGCTTCCGAAGGGAGGGATTGCACCAATTCAGGTTAGAGTTGGACTGCTATTGAGATTGCAAGTTTACAAATTCAGTTTGCATCCATTCAACATTAAGAACTTTTTAAGAAGTGATTTTTAAAGTTTTTTTTTTTATTCATGGTAGAAAAAGACGAATGATTTGTCTTAAGTAATTATTTGATCAAAATCACTGAACATATGGTGTTTGAAAACCACAAATAACCATAAAACTTACAAAAGAACCGTTTCAACGGTTTTACCAAAAAAACAAAAGGCACATTAGAATATCACACGAACTTGTGACGTTGCATATTTTGACCTATTATTAATAGGTCAGATTGTACCACTGATGGTCTGAATATCTAAGTTCCGGCCTTGGAACTTAATGTAAATGACAACAATTAAATGTAAGTGGTAACCTAGCATTGCCCTAGGTTGAAGGCAATGCAAGTTCCCTCGAACTCAAAATATATGACAGGGTGCCGGTGGGTGGGTGAGTGCTTCATAATGTGTTGTTTTTTTGCATTTTGTGTGTCTTAATCATTGACAAGGAATACAAGAAATTAAAAGCTCATAAAATTTGTTTGCAGGTTGCAGCTGGCAACCTCCACAAACTCGTACTATAGTGAAGCTGGACTAGATTATGCACAAGAAAAAATTAAAAAAATATTCATTACTGATTCATCTTTTATTTGTATGTTATGGTTTGGTTGGATATTATGGACCTCAAGTTTGGTCGCCTAGATGACATGTTTATTGATGAGTTTGGGCTGTTCATATCAATTAGTGAAAATAAAGCTTTATTTTTTCAGACTTGATAATGAACCCCATTGCTTGGCGCCAGCCAAACTAATACAGAATTGGAGTGAACAGCAATAGAATCCGGCAAAACATGTTGGGAATGTGAAACTGCAAAGTTAAACTGTTCACTAGGGTCCCAAAATGCTTGAATGGCGCCGGCGCCAATAAATAAGTTCCTTGAGAAACAAATGGTTCAAATTTCATCCAAACAGGGAGCAACATAAGGTGAATCTGCTGTGTTGGGAAAGTGAGGAATGAATGAAGGAATGCTTTGATAAAATGAATGTCCTTTTCCAAGTGCTTTGGCTGTGTATTGATGGACACGACAACGACAGTTGCAGAGTGAAGAAGAGAACAAAGGTTGATAATGGATAAAGGGTTGGATTTATTGGGTATACTTCATTAATTGAGGCTTTGAAAAATGGCGAGCACTCCCACATGGCCAGCTTGCTTTCATCCCCACTTTCCCTCCAAAGGCAACCACTCGAAATCTCATCTTTTTCAATTATTTTGTTTTAAGTTCAATCTTTTAAGAACTGGGTCTTGTGCCATTTCTTTATATTCCATCTGATTTTTTATGATTGATATCTTGTTTATGTTAATACTTTTGGTTGTTTTAGTATTTTATTTTGTTGCATAGATAGGAAAGGTATAAGCCCCGGGAACCTTTCTATTCTGTGGATAGAAAATCCATTGTTTCAAGTGCAACCTACCCCATTGAAGTCATGATGAAAGAGAAGACACCCATTAGTGGTTTGTTTGTCAAGGAATCACAAATGAGATCTAACTTCAAAAATCAAGTCAACTCTGATTTGGGGTTGGCCAATGGGGAAGTCATCAAATTGTCTGCTAAAAGCAGTTGTCTCACTGATAATTCACGTCCAACCCTTTCTCCCACTTCACCTCTTGATTCAAGAAACCGTGTCAAGCATCGTTCAGTCTCTTTTGCCGATGATATACCTCATTCAGTTATCAGAAAACAGGAAAAGGGTCCAATTGTCAGGAACTTGTGCAAAATACATAGCTCAAAACCCTCTTCACCCGAATATAACAAGACTTGTCTTTATGAGAAGTCAAAGTCGAAGTCAAAGGACTCCAATTTTGGTGCCTCCACACTTGGGCAGTCCAAGACTAGTAGCATTTTTTTGTTTGGGAACATATATAGGAGACGGAAAAATTTAGTTCTTGAAACAAATTCTTCACATAGAAATGCCAAGCAAGCAAATTATGCAGTGTCTAAATGTGCTGGAGTAGGTGGCTTAGATGCAAAACCAATTCTATCA
The DNA here is from genome assembly GCA_963556465.1 of Berberis vulgaris. Taxonomy (NCBI): domain Eukaryota; kingdom Viridiplantae; phylum Streptophyta; class Magnoliopsida; order Ranunculales; family Berberidaceae; genus Berberis; species Berberis vulgaris. The sequence goes on along the minus strand of OY747135.1, from coordinate 58,583,657 downwards.
AATAATCATGTTTTAGGTTTTGGCAAAGGGAACTATGGTCATGGTAGGATTATAAAAGGTGGGGTGAATGTGGAAATTCTAAAAAATAGTAACTATTCCAATGTTGGAAGCAGGGAAGCAGAAGAAAAGTGGACTTGCCCTAATACTAGTATAGCCCCATACTTGAAGGGTGTTGAGGAATTTAAGAATGCAGGCAATGAAGCATATAGGAGTGGCTTCTTTTTGAAGGCCATTTCCTTTTATGATAAGGTGATTTCCATATGTCCTAGAAATGCTGCCTGCCATAACAACAAAGCGGCTGCATTGGCTGCGCTAGGGAGGTGTAAAGAGGCTGTAACAGAATGTCGGGAGGCAATTAACTGTGATCCTTTGTATTCTCATGCATGCTACAGACTGGGAAATCTATTTATCAGGTAATGTTCATGGTTGTTTTCTTATTCCTCAGAGTGATAGATGAGATGATTCTTTTGTCTTGCTATTTACCCATGCATTTAAAATCGTATTGGTACACATGAATGCAACATAGGTCCTTGAGAGCTTACCTTGTTCATTTATTTTATCAAGCAACTTTATCTATAACAGATTTTTTAATCTCGTATATTTTTTCATTCTTAGTTCCTTTAGCAATAGGTTTTCTTCTCTTATTTAAAGCTCTTCTAGTTCACTTCTTGGACATTTTTAATAAAGTTTTTGTCATCTAGAATGATGAAGGTATGACAGATTTTAGATATTGGAATATTGTTTTGAGTCGCTTTTTTGCTGTTGTTTAATACTCTTTATAGATTGAAATGAATATGTTGGTTCAGTGGTTGTCTATAAGATGGCAATACCACAATACCATCATAACCAATCCACAATGATTAGTTTATTATAGAGAAACCAGGTCAGTAGTAACATTCAATTGATCACCTTCTTGTCTATTTTTCTATCTATCTTCTTGGTTGTTGCATACCTGCCAATAAGTATGCACTGTATTGTTTTTGGGTGATTCTAGATGTCGAGGAAATGGGCGAGGGAGGGTGGGGCGCATGTGCAGGAGGTGATGTTGTAAAAAAGAAAAAGAAAAAAAAAGGGGGGGATCGAAAATTTGGGGGAGAAGGAGGGAATGGGCGAGCTTTCTCCCCATTTTCAATCTCAGAGACAGAGAAACTCTCCTCCCCATTTTCTCCCTCTCCCTCTCCCCATTTTCCATCTCGACAGAGACAGAAGACCCTCCCTCTCCCCAAACGAAGCTCTCCCTCTCCACCCTCTCCCCATCATCGACTCAAACGAAGCCAGAGAAGAAGAAGGAGAAGAGAAGAAACTCTCCCTCGTCCCTTTCCTCTCGCAAAAGGTAAAGCCGCTACCTACTTTTTACTTGATTTTCCCTCTCATTTTAGGGTTTCTCTGAGATGTCTGCTTTGGCTGTTTTAGGTTTTTGGTTTCGGACAACATTTTCTTTGCAGCTCTCGAGATCTGGTTTTCATCGCTCGATCGCAGAGTTAAGATTTCGATGTCCCTCTGTTCTTCTCTTCGTTTCGTCTTCAGCTGTTTCATATTTGGTTTCTTCAAATTCAGATCTGATTGAATTGTGTTTGGGTTTCAGAGCTTCAAATTTTTTTTTTTTTTTTAATTTCACTTTTCATACCTGATTGAATTGTGCTTGGGTTTCAGAGCTTCAAATTTTTTTTTTTTTTTTTTAATTTTAGTTTTCATATCTGATTGAATTGTGCTTGGGTTTCAGAGCTTCAATTTTTTTTTTTTTTTTTTTTTTAATTTCAGTTTTCATATCTAATTGAATTGTGGGGTTTTTTTTGAAGATGAATTGTGTTTGGTTTTTTTTCTCAATGATGGGGTAAATAAATTCGTAAACGTCAAGCTGCAAGTTAATCATAATGTCACATTCTTCAACTTTTGTAGTAATTGAATGATATCTGTGTATGCTCAAAGTTCATCTTCAAAATCATTGAAGAAATCTGAATTGGCATGATCTTGCTCTTTGTCAGGTTCACAATGGTTGATGGACATTTCACCTGATGCATTTTTCTTCAGAAAAAAAAAATACAATTGAATAGATAACTTGCACTTTCATTGAACTTTCATATCTAATACAACACTAACTCATGTGTAGAATTACTATACCTTCAAGCTCTATGGGATTGTTGGCTTTCTCTTCTTTTTTCTCTGTGCCTATCTGTAGATTAAGCAAATAAAGACACATAACCTGTTGAGAATAAGATATAGATATTCATACGACAAAAAGCATGCAACAATCATGCATGAATTAGCACTTGTATCTATTGATTTTTCAATATGACACCATATAGATATTTATTCCTTTTGTTCTTCACAACCATAAGTGGACATGGTTAGATGTTCCTCCCTGTGCAACAAGGATGCATAGTTTTTCTGCTCTTAATTTGGTACGATCATTTTTATTTCGGATTTTGTCTGTGAATTGTAGAATACTTGCAATTTTGTCTGTGATTAATTTGTTGAAGGTTTTTTGGTTTTTTTCTCAATGATGGGGTAAATAAATTTTTGATGTTAATTAGGTTCTCCCTTCTGATGAAATGAAAATTTTTAACGTGAGATCACATCCTTTGTTTATGTGTGTGTTCTAGATCACCTTCTTTTATGACCTTGTTATGCACTTCATTGGCTGATAATTTATAAACAAACATTACAGGAATGGATAGTGTAGAAGATAATGAATGTATGTTGGTGGAAGAAAATGTAGAAGAGATGAGGGAACCTACAGATGGGATGAAATTCGTCAACCTTGACGAGTTCCAACGTTATTATCATGAATATGGTAATAGAAAGGGATTTTCAGTGAAAATAATGACTACTGAAAAAGATGGTGATGGAAAACCTATGTTCATTCAGCTTTCATGTGGTCGGGCTGGGAAGCAAAAAGGTGATAAAAAATAGGGCAATGAAGATCCCAAAACATTTTTTTTATAGAGATAAAATAATAAAATAGGCCTGACAACCACATTTAGCTAAACAATAACTCAAGCTTTATCCCAAATGTTATTATTTTATCCCAAGCTTGATCCCAAATGTTATTATTTTATCCCAAAAATGTTATTATCTTGATCATCTGCTTTGTTTAGCTTTTTCAAACATGGCTCGTGTGTATGAATGACAATGCTCCGTCTGCTATAATCACTGATCAAGATAGGGCAATGAAGATGGCCATTGAAATTGTATTTCCCAGCACATGACACAGATGGTGTTTGTGGCATATCATGAAGAAGTTGCCCGAAAAGCTGTCTGGTTGTAATGAATATGAGGCGATCAAGTTTGCAATGCAAAGAGCAGTTTATGATTCCCTGTCTCATGATGAGTTTGAAGAAAATTGGCATGGTTTTATTAATAAATATAGTCTGCATGAAAATGACTGGTTGAGTGGATTATACTATGAAATGATGCGTTGGGTGCCAATATTTCAAAGAAATAGTTTTTGGGCAGGGATGTCTTCAACTCAAAGGAGTGAAAGCATGAATGCTTTTTTTGATGGTTATGTGAATTCGAAGACCACATTGAAGCAATTCGTAGAACAATATGACAATGCACTACGAAGTAAAGTCCAAAAGGAAGCTGAACAAGACTTTAAATCTTTTAGCCGAAGGATTCCTTGCATTACTCCTTATGCAATAGAGAAAAAATTTCGAGATGCCTACACTACAAAAAAATTTAAGGAGCTCCAACAAGAGATAGCAGGGAATCTATGTTGTAGAATGCTCGGTGAAGTTATGGATAGGGGTGGCTGTGAGTTGTACACTATTAAACAAGACTTGGTGATAAATGATAGGCAACGATCGGTCCATTTTGTAGTCTCTTTAAATGTTGACGACTTTGCCATCAAGTGTAATTGTCAATTGTTTGAGTTCAGGGGGATTTTATGCAAACATATATTGAAAGTCTTGTTTGAAAGAGAGATTCATGTTATACCTGATAACTATGTTCTTCTGAGGTGGAGGAAAGATGTTAGGAGGGCTCATACGAAGGTTAAAATAGTTTATTTAGATTGGGGAATGAAGCCTGAAAATGTGCGATTTGAAAAGATGTGCAATGCCTTCTATGAAATGGCTGAATTCGCCGCTGAGGATGAAAAGAAGACATGCCAAGTTCAAGAATGGATCACTTTGAAGATGAAGCAACTTAAAATCGTTGGTGGTGATGAGCATGTTGATTCACAGAGGTATTTGGAAGTGGGCACCACTACTTCTAGTTCTGCCATCCAGATTCATAGTCCATTAGCGGTTCGTAGCAAAGGACGACGGTCTAATTCAAGGATGAAATCCACCGTCAAGAAGATATGTAAAAGGATACAAAGGGAAAAAAAAAGACACGCAAACGAATTAGGCCATTGAGACTAATCTGGTATGTTTTGCAATGTGTTTTATGAATGTATATTTTTTTAAGTTAAGAATAGTGAGTTTTATTTACAAATGTCATTTGTAGGGTTTACAGTGTATGCCTTATGTTATGCCTCGTGAAAGCAATATGATGCCTAGTGAAAGCAATACACAGGTTTGTTTGTTATATTTACAAGGTATGAATCAGTAAGTATGTTTGCCCACTTATGATTTGTATGTTTGTTATCGTTAAGGATGATAATACGGGGTCACGCGATTTACAACCTGGAAGGGTTGATCAATTCTACTCGCTCCTCTCACAGGTACATATTTTGTATTTTGTATGTTTCTCTTTGTACGGTTTGTTTGTTTGTTATGTGTTTTGTATGCCTCCTATTATTTATTTTTTAATCATTATTATTTATTTTTGCAGCCGCCAGGTTCAAGCCACGGAATGGACTATAGAAATTATAGGTTATGATCAGGTTGGTTAAGCTTGTTCATGTCTTTCATGTTTATTACTCATGTTCATGTCTTTCATGTTTGATGACAACATTTCTCTTTAAGTTGGGAATTATGATGCAAAACCAATGATGGACTGTAGAATGTCAATGTTTGCTCCCAGAGGTTTTACTTTGCAATTAGGTGGTCTATGTGTTTTCAATCTGAATCTGTTTTGCAATCTTTCTGTTTTGAATGTCAATGGTGGTACATTATGCATTATCATCTTCACCAAAATGAAAAGAAGAGACTGACATTGTAATTCACAGAAACAGTGTTGACAGACTACTTGAGATTTAAGTACTTGTTATGTTCCTTTTCTTGCTTTATTTTTGCTTTCTCTTTTGTAACAACACTGACATGATTCATATGGGATATAAAAGGAATCCTCTTTTGCCATAATTGTTTTCTAGTATCAATGTGAAAGTCTTTTCCAACTTTGTTGGTTCTAGTTTGAATGTTTGATTTGCTTTCTCTTCTTTTTCTGACCAAAGTTGAAGAAGAAATGAGACATCTTTGTAAAGCAAACAGAGTTTAGTCTTAATTGTGGGGTTCTTGATCCAAAACACTCTCTATTACATTTGGATTTGTATTTTGTCATTTTTGTTCAAGTGTGAAGTATATGTGACACCCATTACAGGTACATTACTGAGTACATGAGACATTTATTATTCATCACTATTCACTACAAACAATTCATTCATTTTTTTTTGGGTATGGGGTTTGTGATTTGCAGATGGTGTGCATACTTGTTTGTAAAGGGTATATTGTACCAATAACATTTAGTATCTAGTGGTACTCTTGTCTGGAATTTTGGAGGAGTGGCTCTGCTAGAATGTCAATGTTTGCTCCCAGAGGTTCTACTTTGCAATTAGGTGGTCTATGTGTTTTCAATCTTAATCTGTTTTGCAATCTTTCTGGCAGATTTGGTCGAGCATGTGAGCTTCTCCAGCCTAGTGCTGAAGATTTGGTCAAACAACAACCAATAACATTTTTTTGGGTTACTTCATTTGGCAGGCTATGATGAAAATGCTGAAGATTTGGTCGAGCATGTGAGCTTCTCCAGCCTAGTGCAGATTTGATAGGTTCCTTTGCAACAACAAATGGGTGGACAAATTTTGTGTGGCTTCTGAAATTTTGCTGGAGAAAGAAGACTTATTATCTGAAATGACACCTGGACCATTTCAGTGAGCGATCACCTATGGTATGTTCTGCGGAAAAGAATTGAAGCTCCTTGAGCCTTAAAAGTTGAAATGTTGGTGTTTAGAAAGCTTGACAAGCTGAAGCTGATCAAGAGATATGAAAAGCTGTTTGATTGAATGTTTAGGAAGCTTGACAAGCTGAAGCTGATCAAGAGTTATAAGCTTCTTCTCTTATGACCCTGTTTGAAATGTTGTTGTTTGAAATGTTCACTTAAGGTTTTGCAAATTAATGTTTGAAATGTTCAGCTTATTTAAGGTTGTTGTTTGAAATGTTCAGCTTAATTAAGGTTGATGTTTTGCAAATTAATGTTTGAAAAGCAAATTAAGGTTGTTGTTTGAACTGTTCTTAAGTTAACTTTGTTGCTTCATTAAGGTACATAAGGAGAATATCAAATAACAACTTACTGATTCTTAGGATCATTCAGGAACTCCATAACCCTATAGCAAACAACAAATTAGTGTAAGGGCTAGTATGCTAGTATAATGTGAATTAATGTTGTGAGAAAAACCAGTGTAAGTGGCAAAACACGATTTGAGAGCATGTTTCAGGCCCAAACCTAGTTTGAAATAGTGGGGAGCTCTCAGATTGTGTCATCATTTTAACAAAAGGTACAGGATTCACCCTTCAATTTATTTCAAAAGGGAAAAGAACAATTCATTCAGTAAGCAATTCATACCTGACAGCAGATACTAATTTTTTCTTTGGACTGTTATGGATATCTTTCATTTGTCCATGAAGCTGAACATACAGGCCATCCCTGAGGAGGGAAAAAAAAATCATAAAACAGCTTGTCGAGCAACTGCAAATCCAACAACACAAACAGAAAACTAAAAACTTCTTCTCTCAAGAACAAATGACAAATATGATCAAACATTACTGCTGAAACAAAAATTATCAAGTTAATACCGCTAAATAGGGAAATTATTAAGTCCAAATTCGGAATTGAGAAACAAAAGAAGCAATAAGCCATATGGAAGAAAACAAGAACAATATGAAACACAAATTTCATTGGATTATGAAATATATTCACATAATACATTACATATAATTGCATCATTCGCCCAAGAGCTTAAGAATAAATATTACACTTAAGATAATAATTACAATTATCAAAGTATTGATTAAGTCCCTCGTAAAAGCCCAAGGATCATTGTTCCCTTGGGTGTCATTTCTTTGATCATTCGATGGATCGGCTTGATCGTCAAAAACTACATCGTTAACTTTGACATCTTCATTGTTGTTGGATTCCTCTGAATCTCTTCTCGCCGCTTCTGAGCAAACCCACAACTCGTATGATTCATCAGCTTCGTCGACTGACATAAACCCCTTGTAAGAAGCACCCCTATACCCCGATACCGCGGATAAACATGCGGGCCAATTTAGGTATACTTCAGGTTGACGACCTCGATACACAACGTACGCTCTGAATGCCATTCCTGCATTTAAAAAAATAAATCATAAAAACAATGCAATTAGGGGTGGGCAAACGGGTCGAGGATCCGCGGGTTCAAACCGAACCGGACCGTTTTGCTCTAAACGGTCCGGATTTTAATTTTATGTTTTTAGATACGGTTTGGATCGGTCCGGATCCGTTATAAAACGGTCCAGTCCCGGTTCCTATTTTTTAAAAAGAAACGGTCCGGGTTGGAATCGTTTAAAATCACATTTACTAAAAAAAACCTAAATATTGTACTTTAGGTTTCTCCCAAAAAAACCTAAAATCACATCGACACCCTACAGATCTGGAAGACTGGATCTGACTACCTTTCTCCCAAAGGAGGATGAAGATGCACTTCTTCGACTACAGATCTGCTTGTTTTTTTCTTCTTATTCTCCTTAACAGCTACTCTCTCTGTCTCTGTCTCGAGAAGAAGCAGCAGCAGCGAGACCAAGAAGAAAGCCACCACCAGCAGCAGCAGCAGATGGCGGAGACGATGAAGATGGCTGGTTCTTGGGCGGAGGTAGAGGTGGAGTCGGAGACGATGAAGATGACTGGTTCTGATTCTTGGACAGAGGCAGAGGTAGAGTCGGAAACACCATTAGAAACCCTTGGAAACGAACGAAACTCTTGTAAACGAAGATAGCCACCACCAGCAGCAGTGTTTGAAGAACCAGAGAGACCAAAACCAGTGTCTCCAAAGAAGAGCTTATCAGATCTTGAGTTTGAAGAGCTTATCAGATCTTGAGATTATATGGTCTTGAGTTTATCAGATCTTGAGTTTGAAGAACTTATCAGATCTTGAGTTTGAAGAGCTTAAAGGGTTTATCGATCTCGGATTTGTTTTCTCGGAAGAAGATAAGAACTCTGAGTTGAGTTCCATCATTCCAGGTTTGCAGAGACTGGGAAAACAAAAAGATGATGAAGTGAAACTAGAAATTGATGAGGTTTGTGCGACATCTAGTATGTTTCAGTGATGTCTAGGTCATTTAAATAGTTGTGAAAACAGCTAACGATATGAACATTCATTTTTTCATTTGATCCTTTTGAATCTATCCAAAATACTTAGTCATATTTTGTTTTCAATATTCGACACAAAAGATTATTTCACTTTCTTGAATGGTCTTTAGGTTTCACTACTGAAGAATCCAGGCAATTCCTGGGCCAGAAGTTAGCATACATTTTCGTGCTTTTCATCTGAGGAACTAAACAGGAAATATTCCTGATATCATAATTCTTCTACTTTTTGTTATCAAGTGGTGAGTTTAATGAACTTACCCCCAAGACCATATCATAATTCTTCTACGAGCTATAATTCTTCTACTAAACAGGAAATATTCCTGATATCATAATTCTTCTACTTTCCTGATATCATAATTTTTCTACGAGCTATATCTTAGCCAAGATCATTGGGTGGTATGCATTTACCCCCAAGACCTCAAAGAAGAACCTATAAACTTTGTTTCCATTGGTGGATTTTGGATGTGAAGCTTTGGTTTCTGGATTTTTTATTTTGTCAAAATTTTCTGATTTTGTTTCTGGATTTGGTGTTCTTGTTGCAATTTTGTTGTACATTTTTCATTTTGGAACCGTTTGGAACCGGACCGTTCCAAACGGTTCGAGTTAGGTTCGGTCCCAATGTTCAAAATAAGGGAATCCGGACCGGACTGAATCCGTTAAATTTAAACAGTTCGAGTTAGGTTCCTCAAAATTTGGAACCGATTCGGACCGTGCCCACTCCTAAATGCAATGCAACAAATAAGGATTATTTTTTTGAAAATTCAGAAAAAGAAAAGCAACAAAGAATGTGGTCTTAAAAAAAAAAAAGCTTATTAGTGGGTCAAATCATTAACCTAATCTTCTCATTTGCATTATGTGAGAGCCATGTATGTAGCTAGGAACTTTACTCTGAACTTCAATCCAAATGTGGTCTAAGAAATGTACTTTGAACTTCAAAATTAATCGAGTTCCAAGTAACTTTTCAAAAAAAAAATGGTACCCTAAGGAAGCAAGATAGATCAAAGACTACAACAAGTGCTAATAGGAGACATCCAAACACCAAACTCAACCCAATTCCTAAACTACTCAAATATCTCATTCTCTTTGCCAATTCTTTATATCTATCTACTTCAAAACCCCAATCCTATTTGAAACTCAAAAACTTGCTCAATATCACAACAACAAACTTACATACAATTTCATCAAAAATTTATTTACCCCATCATTGAGAAAAAAACCAAATAAACCTTCAACAAATTAATCACAGACAAAATTGCAAGTATTCTACAAAATCTCCATCAACAATCGTGAACCTGACAAAGAGCAAGATCGTGCCAATTCAGATTTCTTCAATGATTTTGAAGATGAACTTTGAGCATACACAGATATCATTCAATTACTACAAAAGTTGAAGAATGAAACATTATGATTAACTTGCAGCTTGATGTTTACGAATTTATTTACCCCATCATTGAGAAAAAAAACCAAACACAATTCATCTTAAAAAAAACCCACAATTCAATCAGATATGAAAACTGAAATTTAAAAAAAATAAATTTTGAAGCTCTGAAACCCAAAAACAATTCAATCAGATATGAAAACTGAAATTAAAAAAAAAAAAATTGAAGCTCTGAAACCTAAGCACAATTCAATCAGATATGAAAACTGAAATTAAAAAATAAAAATAAAAAAATTTGAAGCTCTGAAACCCAAACACAATTCAATCAGATCTGAATTTGAAGAAACCAAATATGAAACAACTGAAGACGAAACGAAGAGAAGAACAGAGGGACATCGAAATCTTATCTCTGCGACCGAGCGATGAAAACCAGATCTCGAGAGTTGCAAAGAAAATGTTGTCCGAAACCAAAAACCTAAAACAGCCAAAGCAAACATCTCAGAGAAACCCTAAAATGAGAGGGAAATCAAGTAAAAAGTAGGTAGCGGCTTTACCTTTTGCGAGAGGAAAGGGACGAGGGAGAACATCTTCTCTTCTCCTTCTTCTTCTCTAGCTTCGTTTGAGTCGATGATGGGGAGAGGGTGGAGAGGGAGAGTTTCGTTTGGGGAGAGGGAGGGCCTTCTCTGTCTCTGTCGAGATGGAAAATGGGGAGGAGAGCTTCTCTGTCTCTGAGATTGAAAATGGGGAGAAAGCTCGCCCATTCCCTCATTCTCCCCCAAATTTTTTGATTCCCCCCTTCCCCTCCCCCCCCCCCATCCTTTTTTTTACAACGTCACCTCCTGCACGTGCGCCCCACCCTCCCTCGCCCATTTCCTCGACATCTAGAATCACCCATTGTTTTTTAGTTTGTTCTGGTGCAAATTTCAAAGATGATTTGTGGTTGTAACTAGGCATGTTTTTGGTAGTTAGAGTTCAAACTACACACGCATACATGTACATATACTTAGTCCACAGACTTGAGAATATGGCCTGAAAGAGAAACTAAGTGTTTCCCCTCTACATGAAACTACTCCTCCACTACTATTATTTAAGGATATCATATTCTCACAATTGAATTTCGTTTTCTGTCCTATTCTTCCCCACATTATGTATGGAAGAAGTACCTGGGACTGGTAACAATTATTAGATGATACATAAGCTCATCTCAGTGACTATTCAATTTTGCGAAATCTCTGCGGTAGCCCCTGCTTTCCGTTTTTTATATTTTGTCTTGGAAACTTTACCTCATATGTGACTATTTTAGATCATGGTCTACTCTACTATCTCCTCCAATTTTTTGTTTGAAATCAATTATACCAAACCACCTCCAGTTTGTGTCTAATCATCTCTATGACTTCCATGATAACTCAAGATTGGTATGTACACACAGTCAAATTATAAATAAATGAAATGTTAAAATGCATTCAAAGCGAGTACATAAAAAACCAGACAGATAACTATTATAAGAGCATCATCTTATAGGATACACAAGTTAGCTCTTTCACTTTCAATTTCCCATTGCAAGGCTAGCTTTGTTCTTAAACACATGTGCACAAAATGTTTGATATAGAGGTGGAAACAAAACTCATTAATGTATTTGAATATTTTGGAACAGGTTGGGCCAACTGGAAGATGCAAAAGAACATTTCAAGTCATCAGGGGAAGAACTTGGCTTGAAAGATGGACAAAACCTTCTATATCTGGAATCCTGTCTATTGAATATTAAAAAGGCTCAAAAGACTAAAGACTGGAATGGTATCGTAGCGGAAGCTACTCTAGCTTTTGAAGCAGGGGTTGATGCATCAGATGAGGTAATTCTTATTGTTTTGTCCTAGTATTTCAATGGAAAAGGAACTAGTGTGTCTTATTATGAAACAGGAAACAGAGTGAAACATGAAACAACCTGTTTTGTGAAACAGTCACAGGAAACAGAGTGAAACAGGAAACAGCCTGTTTTGTGAAACAGGAAACAACCTGTTTTGTGAAACAGTCACAGGAAACAGAGTGAAACTGTTTCACAAACAGGAACAGGAAACTGTTTTGTGAAACAGGAAACGTTTTTGAACAGGAAACAAATTCTAGGAAACAGCTGTGAAACAGGAAATTGCTGTTCCTATATATACTAGGAACTGTAGGTGTTTTTATTATTATTGCACGTAGAAAAACTGTGAAGCACAGTGAATAGAGAAAGATAATTGCTGGAATTGTTTCATCTCTTGTTGAGAGATTGTGTGAGAATTGTCATCTTCTTGTACCTTGTTCTTGAATATAGTGGAATCACCTCACCGTGGACGTAGACAATTCGCCGAACCACGTAAACCTTATGTCTCTTGTGGTATGTTCTTGGTTTTCTCTAATTACTTTCATTGCTAGTTGCTCTATTTAATTGATTGGATCCTTGTGGTACTTGTGTGCAATTGTTGATGTCTACCCGCTTCGGCAATAAGGCGCAACAATTGGTATCAGAGCACTAAGGGAAATTGATCTTGAATTGTTCTACTCAAGATTGTGAAGATTCAAAAGTGCTAGGATTTGTTTGTGCACAAGTTGTTTGAAAAAAAAACAAAAAAAACCGTAGTGAAGCTTCTTGTCTAGAAAGTCACAGGTTTTGTTTGCAATGGCATCCAAGGTGAGCAAGGCACATGTGGGGAAGTATGAATCGAGAAATTTAATGGTAAGAACGATTTCGGATATTGGAGAATACAAATGAGGAATTTGCTTATTTCTCAGAAATTACACAAGGCATTACTAGGGAAGGATAAAAAGGCTGAAACCATGTAAGATGATGAATGGGAAGAATTGAATTTGGAGGCGCGTGCTGCTATTTGCTTGTGTCTGGATAGAGACATAGTTTTTTTAGTTAATGAAGAGACTACGACAGCTGATGTTTGGTTGAAGCTTGAGTCACAGTTTATGACTAAGACATTATCAAACAGGTTATACTTGAAAACCCAATTGTACAGACTAGCAATTGATGAGGACACTCCAATTGGTGATCATATCGCCAAGTTTACACGGATTATCTCAAATTTGAGAGATGTGGATGTGAAGATTGAGGATGAAGACCAAGCAATTATATTGTTTTACTCCTTGCCGCAGTCATATGAAAATCTTGTACAAACAATTTTGTTTGGAAAAGATGAACTTACATTTGATGAAACTACCGATGCACTCTTGTCCAATGAGATTCGAAAGAAAACTTCATCAAATGGTAGTTGAAAAGATCAAGCTGAAGGGTTGGTTGTTAGAGGAAGGTCTCAAGTGAAATCATCTTCAAAGAGTGGAAAATCTAGATCAAAGTCTAGAGGTCCACAATGTCACAAATGTAGTGAGTAGGGGCATATTAGAAAAAATTTTCCAAATCAAGGTAAGAGTAATCATGATAACAGTTTGAAGGGCAAGAAAAAGCAAGATAAGGGTGATACTAGTGAAGCAAGTTATGCATCTAGTACGGAAAAGGATGAAGAATGTTATTCAGTTGCGGGTGAAAACACAAAAATCTCTGGGAGACGACTCATTGACTCTCGGTGTTCTTACCATATGTGCCCAAACAGGGAGTGGTTCACTACCTATGAGCACATTGATGGTGGTATTGTTTTGATGGGTAATGATTACGTTTGCAAGACAGTTGGAATTGGAACAATGAGGATTAAGATGTATGATGGTGTTGTGAGAACCTTAACTGATGTGAGGCATGTCCCAGCCTTGAAAAAGAACCTTATCTCGCTTGGTGTTTTAGACTCCAATGGTTGTAAGTTTACAGCAGTAGATGGAGTTTTAAAGGTTGTCCGTGGGTTTTTGGTTGTCATGAAAGGGATCAAACAAGGTAACTTGTACACCTTGATGGGTAACACGGTAACAGGAAATGTGGCAGTGGGAACTTCTTCATCGGAAAGCACTAGGTTATGACACATGCGACTTGGGCATATGACAGAAAAAAGATTGTCTCTACTGAGCAAGCAAGGGTTACTGAAGGGTATGCAGAAACCGACTATGGAGTTTTGCGAGCATTGTGTATATGGAAAACAATGCAGGGTAAAATTCAGTACAAGCAAGCACAGGAGCAGAGGTATTCTAGACTATGTGCATACAAATGTGTGGGGGTTGGCGAAGGTCGCCTCTAAGGGAGGTTCCAGGTACTTTGTCTCCTTCATTGATGATTATTCCCGTTACACATGAGTATATTTTTTGAAGTCTAAAAATGAAGTATTTGAGACATTTAAAAGGTGGCGAGCAATGGTTGAGAATAGAACTGGAAGAAAGGTGAAGACTTTGAGGTCTGATAATGGTACCGAGTATACTGAGGGTACTTTCAAACAGTTTTGTGATCAGGAAGGAATTGTTCAACATTGGACTGTTAGAGACACGCCACAACAAAATGGAGTTGCTGAGAGATTGAACCGTACTATGCTTGAAAGAGCTAGGTGTATGCGCTCCAATGCTTGTCTTGGCAGAGAATGGTGGGATGAATCAATAGCCACCGCGTGTTTCTTGATTAATAGATCGCCACATTCTACATTAAACTGTAAAACACCTTATGAGGTGTGGTCAGGTGAACATGCTGATTACAGTATACTGAAAGTTTTCGGTTGTATTGCCTACTACCATGTGAAAGAAAATAAGCTTGATGCTAGGGCTAAGAAGGCCATTTTCTTGGGGTATGCAAAGGCGTGAAGGGTTATCGTCTATGGTGTTTAGAGAATAATAAATTTGTGATAAGTCGAAATGTTACATTTGATGAGAATTCCTTGTTAGCTTGTACTAAAGCTAAGGAGTTGGTTGATAGTGGTGGTGAATCTAGTAACACTCAGAAAGTGGAAGTTGAAGCGTCTGTGGATGCAGCAAATGAACAAGTGGTTGAAGCAGGCACACATGATCTGAATTATGAGCTTGAAGACCATGAGGAACAACAACCAGTTGAAGATAATCAATCCCAGCAGCAACCTTTGGCCTTAACTAGGTCAAAACGATCGGTTAAGCAGGTACAAAAATTTGGCTTTGAAGAACCGTTGAAGCACTATGGTCAGTTGAATACAGTTGATTTGGTTGCATATGCACTCTCTGTGGAAGATGATGAGCCAACTACTTACAAGCAGGCCGCTCGTCATTCAGATAGTCAGAGTTGGTTAGTAGCTATGCAGGGTGAGATGGAGTCTCTCCAGAAGAACCATACTTGGGATCTAGTTTCGTTGTCTAATGGAAGGAAAGCAATTGGTTGCAAGTGGGTGTTTAAGAAGAAACATGCTACTCTAGAGTCTGGTACTCAGTTCAAGGCAAGATTAGTAGCTAAGGGTTTTGCTCAGAAGGAAGGCGTTGACTACAATGAAATATTTTCGCCTGTGGTAAAACACACTTCTATACGTGTGTTGTTGAGCTTGGTAGCTCATGGTGACCTTGAGCTTGAACAACTTGATGTGAAAACAACTTTCTTGCATGGAGACTTAGAGGAGGAAATTTATATGCATCAGCTGGAAGATTTTAAGGTTGTTGGAAAAGAAGACCATGTTTGTCGTTTGAGGAGATCACTTTATGGGTTAAAGCAGTCAC
Source organism: Berberis vulgaris (assembly GCA_963556465.1). NCBI lineage: Eukaryota > Viridiplantae > Streptophyta > Magnoliopsida > Ranunculales > Berberidaceae > Berberis > Berberis vulgaris. The sequence continues at coordinate 58,568,185 of OY747135.1, read as the reverse complement.
CTAGGCAGTGGTACAAACGGTTTGACACTTTTATGTTGAAACATGGGTTCACACGAAGTAAGTATAATTGTTGTGTTTACTTGAAAAAACTTTGTAGTGGCGATTTTATTTATCTTTTGCTCTATGTTGACGATATGTTCATTGCCTGTAAGAGTATGGTGGAGATAAATAAATTGAAGTCTCAACTTGCATCTGAGTTTGAGATGAAGGATATGGGTGCTGCAAGGAAAATACTTGGTATGGAGATAAATAGAGAAAGGGAGAATTGTGAAACAGGAAACAGAGTGAAACAAGAAACAACCTGTTTTGTGAAACATGGAAACTGTTTCACAAACAGGAACAGGAAACTGTTTTGTGAAACAGGAAACGTTTTTGAACAGGAAACAAATTCTAGGAAACAGAAAACTGCTGCGAAACAGGAAACTGCTGTTCCTATATATACTAGGAACTGTATGTGTTTTTTATTATTATTGCATGTAGAAAAACTGTGAAGCACAGGGAATAGAGAAAGATAATTGCTGGAATTGTTTCATCTCTTGTTGAGAGATTGTGTGAGAATTGTCATCTTCTTGTACCTTATTCTTGAATATAGTGGAATCACCTCACCGTGGACGTAGGCAATTCGCTGAACCACGTAAACCTTGTGTCTCTTGTGGTATGTTATTGGTTTTCTCTAATTACTTTCATTGCTAGTTGCTCTATTTAATTGATTGAATCCTTGTGGTACTTGTGTGCAATTGTTGGTGTCTACCCGCTTCCGCAATAAGGCGCAACACTTATTTCATAGTAATTGACAGGTTATTGCTGCTAAAGCTGAAGCATTATTCAAGCTTCACAGGCCAGCGGAAGCTCTTGAACTTCTGATCTCAACAAGAAAATGCGAGGGGGGGAAATGGACCAAAGCTCAAGGTGGAGATTCATATCTATTGATCATTGAAACTCAAGTCTGCATGTGTCTGGGGAGGTAAATGAGCGGCTATGTTCAGTTTAGGAGCTCTATTAATGGATCCCAGTCTATAATACTCGCATAATTTTTAAATCAACTTATCGTTTATATGAGTCCCAGGTTCGATGAAGCAGTTACAGCTGCGGAAAATGCAGTAAACTTGGATCCAAGACCTGAGTCCCTGATGTGGCTTAGAAAAGCTATGGGTGTTGCAGATGCTCGACGAGCTGGAAATGAATCCTTTAAGTCTGGCAACTACATAGAAGCATGCATTGCATACACCAAGGGACTGGAGCTTTCTCCCACACACACTGTCTTACTTTGCAATCGAGCTGCTTGCAAAACTAAGCTCGGACAGTGGGAAATGGCCATTGATGATTGTACAGCTGCTTTAAGAAACCGACCTGATTACACAAAAGCTCTTATTCGACGAGCTCATTGCAATGCACTGGTATATTATTCCTAACCTTATAAATTAATCAGAATTAGGAATTTATGGTTGATCGATTTAAGCTATGATTCTTTGGAGAATACATACAATGAGCGAATCTGAGTTTAAAGATAATATGCTGGTTTTCATTTCAGAAGTTTATTTGTCTGTTAAAACGATGATCAAAATAATTTTTTTCTGAATCAGCTTGAACGCTGGGAAGAATCTATCAAAGACTATACGTTATTGAGAGAGGAGATACCAGGAGATATCAGCATTGCTAATGTTTTTCTTCAAGTGCAAATAAAATTCAGCGAAGCCCAACAAAAAGGTGCTTATGGCCATCAAGCAGAAGAGTGCAATGCTCATCATGCACTGTAGTTTATCATGTTTAGGGAATGAACATGACTGAAATTATAATCACTTCAAGTGGGCTCAATACACGGGGCTGAATGAATTATTTTGGCAGGTTTTTTTAGTGAAGCTTCTTTGGTGATTGTGATCCTGGGTTTAGCATATAGGCCTAAACCATAAACTGGATACCTAAAATAAATATGTAGTCACATTAGGTTCTAGGTGAACTTAATTAACATTTATGGATATTGGTTGTTGCATTTTGTCATGCTAATTAGAGCCCTATATTTTTCATTTCTACATGGATTCGGTCGAACCATATTCCCTAAGAACAAAACTATATATAACCTGATTGTAAATAGAAATGATACTTCTGAGTAAAATGAGTATTTGAAAGTAGGAAACCCTCGACTCTGTTATCTTTGGTTGGATGGAATCTTATTCCATAGAATGTAAGAAAACAAAAAAAAAAATAAAAAATAATAAATAAATAGTAGATACGAGGTGGTAAGAAAGGAAAAGAGATGGTGAGGCTGTAAATGACATTCGAGGAATGGAATGTGATTCCATATTTTATCAAGAAAGATAAGATTGATTATCAACACACTCTTGTAAGAGCCTTCAAGTTGCATTCCATGGAATAAGATTCATGCGACCAAACATACATTGAGTTTGGTTTTTGGTGCAAACTTGTTGTCAGGTTGACACTTTGTGCCTATGTCTCGGTCGGATTACTCCAGAGTTCAGAATATTGTGACAAAATGGCTTTCTTCAGGTAATTAATTTTGATTAAAAAGAAATGTTATTCTACTTTTCAATAACACTTTGAAAAAAAATCCTTGCACGCTATAGCACATACTAGGTGTGTAAAATATCAATCGAAACTAATCACTATTCATAATCACAAGTTAGTATAAATTACTTCTCTGACAATTTGGTGTATGAGCTGAATGTAGATCAACTTTACTAGTGACCTCTTGGTAACTAGACAGGAAGAGTTCTTGGGCCTAGCTCATCCGATGATCAGTATATCTGCAGAAGGCCTTTAACAAGTCCAAACAGTCGAGCAGGCCTTTACTCCATCCTTGCTTGCACCACCAAGTTTTGCCTCCTCTGATGCCAAAACATTAATTTGGATGCATCGACTCCAAATTAAGGAACCTGGCTTAGAAGTGGCAGAGAGCCAGATGTTCAGCTCGGAAATTTTAAGGCATCCCTGTTTTTTGGCTGAGTTCTATTAGAGCCTACTAGCTAATTGGGGTGGGGAGATCCATATCAGTTTTGCTCTGATTCCAGTTTTCACTTGACGCCAATAATAAGCATACCATAAAATATAGTTTTAACTAGGTAAGAGCAGAATACAAGTGTAATGCATGCATGGGTATGGGTATGGGTATGGGCATGGCTTACATAACATTTGGTTCGCTGAGAATTTAGTTTATGGCTCCAAACCTACCTCTTCTTGGTTAATAACCCATTTATGCATTCACAATACTATACTGATCGAAAAAGAGAAAAAGAAAGAGATGGGATTGATGCATGCGTTAGAATTGTTAATAAAAAACAAGTCATAAATATGCATCTTTTCTTTTCCGGGTCAAAATCATCCTTCACATACCCAACCCAAATCCTTAGCTGAAAGGAATCCCACCTCACCTAAGAAAAGTAATCTAAAAAAAAAAAAAAAAAAAGAAGAAATGAAGACCCTACGGTACCTACATGGACCTTTGCCGCTCCCTCTCTGTCACCATTTTCTTCTTGTATTACTTTGGACTAACTAAATCATTTTGTTGGGATGGTATCTCACTTTACTTTCTTGTCCTCTTCAAAACAAAGTCACTTGATTTCCTCTCTCTCTGCCCCACTCATTTCATTCTTCCTTCTTTGTCTTTGTTTGGACAATATGTTTTCCCCCTACCCCTTCAAAGAATGAGGAGAGTCTCTGTCATTGAAATTTGCGGCCACTCAGAAAAATTATGGTCACCTAATCCTTAATTCAAGCTACTTTACCCTATAAAAAGAGACCATGGAATCTAAGCTATCATTTACACTTGACTCTTTTTCTTTATTCGATTACTAGCAAACATGTAATGTAATGTGATGCCCCTAAATTTATATATATTTATGTGTGTGTGATTAATTAATCAAATTTGAGGTACAAAATTAATTTCACCCCCTCCCCCTTTCAGTTAAACACAAATAAATGGAGTTGTAAGTGGGCATATACATGCAGTTCCATCACATACATACCAGAAATTTTAGGCAGTCTGGGTTTTGCTGCATAGGGGGCAAAAATACATTTTTGCCTCCCTCTTTAAACATTTTTTTGGAAAAGGTGTTTAAAGAGGGGGGACAAAAATGTATTTTCGCCCCCCCGGCAGCAAAACCCAGACTGCCTAGAATTGTTCTATACATACACGGAAAATAGTGGGGAAGAAAGGGCGAGGAAAGGATAGAAAGCAGAGGAGAGATGATAGTTTCACTGCATGAAAAAAAAAAAAAAAAAAAAAAATTTGTCAGGATTTGTTTGGTTACACAGAAAATGGATATGGAAATTAAAATTGTTTTTGTGAATTTGATTTCGAGGCATCTCCCTCGGACTTGGATTCCCGTGAGTATATGAAAAATCAATTTCCTGTCAGTAAATAAACAACCAAATAGCGAAAATCTGCATACAAGGAAAATGAATTTCATTTCCCAAAGAAAATGGCTAACCAAACACACCCTTAGTGAATAGTAGAAGAATATTTCATAGAAAATTCATGAAACATAGTAATCTTTTGTAGGTTTAGTTTTATGTCACTATTTGACTCCCTACTTTCTTTGTATGATTTTCCATAGTTTCTTATAACACACCCTAAGTCGAAAATAACAATAATAATTATTATAATAATGATGAGAGTTAAATATTTGAACTCACGACCTTGTGAAATCTTTAGTACGTTTTTTTTTTTTTTTCTCTTTTTACTTCCTTTACTAATTGATTAACTTGGAGACGTGGCTTGTTATTTATGGATGAATTAGATTTAATAACACAAATAAACTTTTTTAGTAAACTTCATTAGGCATGTCTATGATTAACTTTTAATTTTATCTTTTTAGCAAATAAGCTCTTTTAGTAAACTTCAGTAGTGTTGTTTATGATAAATTATGTATACAATATAATTATGTTAGTAACTCCCTAACACTTTGTTTCGAACAAGAGCAACAATCTTGCTTTCCACTAAAAGTTTGGACTCTCAAGTCCTAAATTTTCCAATTAGTTCAAATGAAGTCTAATTTAAACTAAAACCCATCTTTTGTCTTAATTTATGGGTTTCATGGTAAAAGTTTAGGTGTGTTGCACATCAAAATAGACTATAAGAAAAAAGTTACAAATTAAAAGAAGTAACTTGCAAAAGCAACCATTCACTAAAATTTTAGGTAAACTTGATTTGAACCCCAAAGAAAGAAAGAAAGAAATAAATTGAATGAATGAAGTCCACTCATCAATAAAAAACAAAATGAATTCACATATAATTTATTTCATTCTTTATTATTTCCTAAAATCCTCTCCCACATAATTTTTATAAAGATATATTCCTCCTTTTATTTTTCAAATTGAAGAAACAACGGTAACTTTTAGGTTTTGTGGATTCTCTAAAAGGACAATATGGGAAATAAAAGTTAACGGGAACATTTTGTTGAGTTGCCATACTCCTCCTCCATAGGCATAGCTGAGCTGAAGAATAAGATAAAACTGAGGTTAGTGGGCAGCAACTGTTGCTCTCACTCTCTCATTTTCTCACTTTGCACTTTTGCTTTCACTCTCACAATCGTCGCTTTTGCTGCCATAATCAATTTCCTTTCTCCCTCTCTCTTTACCTTACCTTCTCCCCTTTGCATCTTTAACAATTCCTCATTGATTCATTTGAGTTCAGATAAGATACCCCAACCCAGATCTCTATTTCTCTCTTTGGGTGCGTTTTTTAGAGATACCCATTGAAGAGAGTCTCTCATATTTGGAAGTAAATATCAAATTTGGTGGGTGGGTGTTGTAACTGTAAGCAATGGAGGCTCCAAAACCAGAGGAAATATGCCACCCACCGATGGATCAACTCCAAGGCTTTGAATACTGCATAGATTCCAATCCTTCGTGGGGTACGTGGCTCGCTACTTCAACTTACCCATTTCTTCTTCAATCCCCATTCATCTTTTTCTCTTCATTTTTGCTCATCTTCTCATTCTATTTGTTCTGCAGGGGAAGCAATAGCTTTGGGATTTCAACACTACATATTGGCTTTGGGAACAGCTGTCATGATTCCCACTATGCTTGTTGGTCTAATGGGAGGATCAGATGTGAGTAACAACTCTACTGTACTGTCTCTTTTTTTTTTTTTTTTTTTTTTTGGAAGGCGAGTGGGGTTTCTATACGATCCCGGAACCCATTAAAGACCAGAACTGGTCAATACACCATAAACTGATAAAGATGCTGCAAGCTGGGTTCGAACCCATGACCAAGTGGTACCATCCGCCAAGCTCCAACGGTTGAGCTGTCTTGCCATTGGCTACTGTATTGTCATTCTTAGTTTTCAATGTGAACTCTTTCTTGACTGGGGTTGTTTGTTTGTTGATTTTAAGATCGGGAGTTCTTAGTATTATATCTCCTAGTATTTGTAACTAAAACTGTTTGAATAAATTAGTACAAGTTGAAACAAGGGAAGATAACCTGAAAACCTATGAAGAGATTTATTTTTCAGCAAAATGCTTTAATGGGGTTATTTGCTTGTAGATTTTAATTTATTGATGGTCATCTTTTCCTTCTTCTTATGTGCAGAATGACAAAGTGAGAGTCTTTCAGACTCTGCTCTTTGTTGGGGGAATTAATACATTGTTGCAGACATTATTTGGAACTCGGTTACCTACTGTGATTGGAGGATCGTATGCCTTCATTGTTCCCATCATGTCCATCATACATGATTCTTCATTGACTCAAATCCCAGATCCCCATTTGGTTAGTTACTCTTGAACTTCCTTATAAGTGTTCACTTCTACTGACATTTTGTACTCTCTTGCTTTTGGTAAAGTTGTCCTTAGCATTACTGGTGTCCAAATGCTTAGGCTTTGGAGATACAGTGCTTCAGTTCTTTCTTTTTTTTCCTACACTATTGTTTTCTTCATTTTTTTTATAACTGGCTGTCTAATTACCAAGTGTGCCGCACATGAATGACACGGAAAAGAGTTGTTCCAACAAAATTCAAAGATGTTGATGGAAGCTCTATAACTTTAATCCCTAAATTAGGATACAAATTCCTTGGTACATGGAATATTTAGATGTTAGATCATCCAACTTAACCCATGACATAACAAAAGTAGAAGACTAAAATAGAAAATCAAGAAGTTTTCCACTATTGAAAAACAACAAATGTGAGTGCCATGTCATCATCATAGGAACCCTCCCCGTTTTCCTTTTTTGTACTTAATTACTTAGCCCGGGAAGTGGGCCAAGTAATTATTCTCTAGACCAATGTAATTTTTTATAATAAATCACTAAGTCGTGGAATATTCTCTTGAGTTTAAGGTCTCCTTCAAGGTTGTCAACATCTCGTGTTACTTCTTAACTTTTTATTGCAATAGTAAAATTATTTGCTCTTTGGGCTTGTTTTGCTCTTTAGATTTGATATATGGTGTTTGAATAGGAAAACTCAACCCACCCACTACATGCAAATTCAAACACCATATAGTAGGGGTGGGCATGGGATGGGATGGGACGGGATGGATCTCATCTCTGAGATCCATATCTCATCCTGTTCATTCAGGATCGGGACAGGATAGACCTCATCCCAACCTCGTCCCATCCCAAACGGGTTTGGGACAGGACAGGATGAGATGAGCATGTACTAAAAATACTCTTAGGAGCTACTAACGTTATTGTGTCTAATACCAATATTATCCACCTGTTACCAGTAAAAAACATATCTATAAATGTGTTCATGTTGTTTTAAATGGTGAAAGATAGTAATGGCTTGGTATACATACCAGAGAATTTATTCAACTAAGTTTTCAATCTTTTTAAAACTTGTTTAATTTGTTGTCCTTCATGATAATGCAATTTCAGTTCCTACATAAAATCGGTTAAGAATTTGTTTGTCATTAAATGAATTTTAGTTCGTATTTTGTTCATAAATATATACACATACAGAGAGAGAGTGTGTGAATTTGAATTATACTCGTGGAAAGAACTTATGCATATTTTAATTAATTTCATAAAATGAAGAAAGAGAGAGTCTATTTGTGCGTGAGTGGAGCCTTTGCTAGAATATGGCGTTACCTGTTGGTTGAGATTTTGAACTTATGCATATTTTTAATCAACTTCATAAAATGAAGAGTGAGAGTCAGAGTTTGTGTGTGTGTTTGGTTGAGATTTTGCTTTGGCAATGCATTTTTTTCTATTCCAAGTTTCAACACCCAATTCACCATGTTTACATGCTATGCCATTAAATGAGTAGAATACAAGAATATTTGAATATGTTAATTGATATAGTTATGACCACAGGCAATAAGTAGAATACATGAATGTTTTTTCTTATTGAACAATACTAATGATTCGAGAGTAACATACTAACCTAATTTTGGGACGACACTGGATGGGATGGGATTGAAAATTTAATCCCGATCACATCTCACTCTCGATTGAGACGGGACGGGATTGGGATGGTTTTGATCAATCCCACGAAAAAATTGAAAAGAGACGGGATGGGACCGGGACGGGATCGGGATTGCGGGATGGGTTGCCCACCCCTACAATATAGCAAATAAAATATCAAATTTAACCCCTACAGCAAATAAAAATCTCAAATTCCTTCCTTACAAGTGTTCAATTCTACTAACATTTTATACTTTCTTGCTCTTGGTAAAGTCATCCTTAGCATTACTGGTGTCCAAATGCTTAGCCTTTGGAGATACAGTGCTTCAGTTTTTTTTCTACTCTATTGTTTTCTTAATTTTTATTTTTTATAACTGGTTGTCTAATTACCACGTGTGTCGCACATGAATGACACGGAAAATATTGAAAGTGGGCAACCCTGGTAGTAGTTCCAAAAAAATTCAAAGATGTTGATGGAAACTCGATAACTTTTATCCCTAAATTAGGATACAAATTCCTTGGTTCATAAAATCTTTAGATGTTAGATCATCCCGACTTAACCCAAGACATAACAAAAGTAGAAGACTCTAATAGCATATCAAGAAGGTCTCCATTATTGAAAACAACAAATGTGACCGCAGGAACCATCCGTGTTTTCCTTTTTATTTTGTACTAAATTACTTAGTCGGGGAACTTTTCTTGGGCCAAGTAAATGTTCTCATGGGTTTCCTTAAAGGCTGTCAACATTCCATGTTACTTCTTAATTATTTATCAAAATAGTAAAACTATTTGCTCTTTGGGCTGCTGGCTTTGCTCTTTAGATAAGTTATATGGTGTTTGAGGAGGAAACTCAACCCACCCACTATTCAAACATCATATAGAAAATCTAACCCCAAAAACAAATATATTTGCTAACCAATAAAAAAGTAAAAAGTAAAAATGGATGTTGACACTTGACAAGCTTGATGAGGACAATGAACTCGAGAACAATTTCCCCGGACAAGATAACATTTTAGTGGGGCTGGGCAAATAAATGTTAGCTACCAAAGTGATTTTGTTAATAAAAAATTTCTACATTGCTATTTCCCAAAAGATTTGCTATTTCAATTTGTTGTTTTCCTAATTGACACCCAAAAATTTTGCTATTTCAGTTTTCTGGTTTTGCTATTTTGTAGGTTAAATTTTGTATATCCATAGGAAATCCCTAAGAAGTTTTAGTTTGTACAATCAAAGTCAATTTTACCCTCATCCAAGGTAAAGGACTTTTCTAGGCTCCTCAATGGTCTTAATATATTCCTTTTCTAGCTTGTGTGACTCAAAATAATTTCAGTTAAACCAGTTGATCATTTGAAATAGATACAACAAATAGTAGGCAATATTATTCCTCCTCGCAATACATTAAGTTAGTAAGATCTCCAAAAGTATAGATGGGCTCCTTTAAATGTATGGGCACTCGCAATTATTCTATTTTGGCAGGGTGAATATCCCTTTACAGTTAATTAAATAAAATCATGTCGTTTCTGTTATCCAACAAATTACGACAAATGTTTCTTGTAAAATTGTTCAGGGTTATTGACAAACATGGATTTTTTTATTCTAAATTTTTTTTTCTGCCCTTTACAGAGATTTCTCCAAACAATGAGAGCAGTCCAAGGTGCTCTAATTGTTGCATCAAGCGTGCAGATAATTCTTGGCTTTAGCCAACTATGGGGAATCTGTTCCAGGTAACTATCATTGCAAATTCAAGTAATTATACTCGTTCACTGTGTTAACCTAATCGAGTAACATGTTTATATGACTTAATTTTATGACCGCAGATATTGCTTAACTAAATCCATTCCTATATTGCAAATCATGTTCTCTTCTTGGATAGTGCCTTTCTTACTACAAATCATCTAATGAAAGAACATCAACGGTTATCTTCAGTTTTTGCAGCCACTAAACTAAGAAAATCAATGAGGTTTTGTATATACATTTCTTCCTTTCTCCCTACGAAGTTCCTTAGATATTTAAATTAGGAAAGCCATCAGTCCTTTTGTGCAGTGTACTAAGCATGGAGAAAATAATGTAATTTCAGCCTCCTTAGTTATCCTGAAGAATTTACGTACAAGTGAGCTTTGTTTATCCCCAATCAAAACTCTGAAATTTCTATACATAAGAGCGGAAATCATATAGAAGAAGAGTTGTTAATTTTTTGAGTTTTATAGATAGTCCTATAGCAACAATCTCTTCAGATACCTGTTATGCAGATTTAACAATTTTTTTGCCAAATTATTAGAATTCCAGTCAGATGCCCCATTAAAAAATAATAATTAAGTCCATGATGTTTCTATTGGGCATAGAATTAAATGCTTGAAGGGTGGAAAAATCCTTAGTTGGGTGAATCAGCCGAGTAATTCCCACTTGCTCCCCCCCAAGTAGCGAGTAGAGTACACAAAATGTGTACGTTCAGGTAAAATAACATAGGCTGCCTGAGCTTGTTTGTGAATAAAACAATGGAATGGGGTCTTTATTCCTTTTATGAAAGACTTTCAAAATCTGTAAGCAAATAAAGTTTAAGAAAGGCAACCAAGCATTAATGGCTCAACAGTCCCTTTTGTGGTGATTTAGGTGCCCCAGACTGACTAGCAGTGCCCCATGAATTTTGTTGTCTTTTCTTGTACTCATGAAACGCCAAATTGATAGTTTAACATATATTTGTGTTTGCAGGTTTTTTAGTCCATTAGGAATGGTTCCCGTAATTGCATTGGTGGGTTTTGGCTTGTTTGACAGAGCATTCCCTGTGGTATGTTGTAACCACTTGAATTTCTTTCAAACACTTTTGTTTCAAGAAGGAATAAATTGAAGTTACAAAGTGCCACTTTCTTTTCTTTCAACAGGTTGGAAACTGTGTAGAAATTGGGATTCCCATGCTTATTTTATTCATAGGATTCTCCCAGGTAACATTTCCATTCTTCATGCTAACCATCGATAGGATTTATTTATTTTTATTTTTTTCATTTTTGATTTTTTCAGTGCTAACAGTTTATATTGGCCATAAAAACAAATATCTCAACTGGGTATGTTGCTTCTAAGTTTCCAAAAAATATGTTCCTCAAGGCAGTATTTCATTCAGTAACCTGCATGAGATACTCCCCTAGTGTTGTGCAGAACCCATGGATGTGAAAACATTGATGTCCTGTATCATTTTGATAAGATGGTAATTTTTTACCCTCAAACATACTAAAAATATACTGTCCATATGGAACTTCAATGACTGAGACTGCATCTTTGGATATACTTTCCATATGGAATTTCAATGACGGAGACTGCATCTTCTCCGTTTTCTACTAAAGTTAGTGATGAATTTCAATGACAACAGTCACAATTACTTTTTACTTAGAGTGTGACTTAAATTGCCAAATACAAGGGGAAATGTCTTAGTTCTTCCTTCAGCTCTTTTCAAGACTATTCAGATGTCTTCATACTGAAAGCTGTTTTGAGCATCTAGAATTTAAATGCACATAAAACACAGTAGCAGAGCTATGAATTTTAAAAGGACGGAACTTCAGGGTGGGCAGCCATCTTTATTAACAACGCATTTTTCTCAAGCTTAAGTATGGGAAAAATACTCATCCAAATATAAAACATGTCGTGAGGGAAAAAGAAAAGGAAAAAAAAAAAAAAAACAGAGAAATAACTCTAAGATGTAATTCTCACAGACATGATTGACTTCAATGGAATCTTTCTTATCTTTTGTGATTATCTTCCCTCAACAATATTGCTAACAGTCAATTTTCCAATTCAAGTAGATAATAATAGCTTACTCATTTCTGTGCAGTATCTTAAACATTTTCAGGCAAAGCATTTGCCTATACTAGAGCGGTTTGCTCTCATAATAACAATCACAGTGATATGGGCATATGCTCACCTCTTGACTGCCAGCGGTGCATACAAACATCGACCAGAGAAGACTCAAGTTCACTGCCGGACTGACAAGGCCAACCTCATTTCTTCTGCACCTTGGTTTGTATCTAACAGTTGATTTTTTGCAAAGTGCTAGTAAAATCTAGTTAGACACCCAATGTTAACATGCTCTTTCTTTCTTTCTTTTTTTTTATTTCAGGATAAAGATCCCTTACCCACTTATGTGGGGTGCACCTACTTTTGATGCTGGTCATGCATTTGGAATGATGGCCGCTGTTTTCGTCTCCTTGGTAGAGGTACTTAGTAATAGAGAGCAATATGGATGTTTGTTTCAGTCTACTGGTAGAGACTGGCATAACTTGAATGGTAGTAACATTGATGTTTGTTTCAGTCAACTGGAGCATATAAGGCGGCATCGCGGCTAGCAAGTGCTACACCTCCTCCAGCTCATGTACTTAGTCGTGGCATAGGGTGGCAGGTATGTTGTACCCGATAAACTGGGGAAGTTGAGCTTTACAAATCCTTGTGTACCCCCTCCTTATATTGTCAGTGATCATGAAAAATCTAATCATGGTATTGCGGTATAAGATGGTGTGTTTGATTTTTGGGTGTTTCATGGAAAAAGAAAACTATTCCCCCAAAATTGAGTTTTCTATTGTCAGTGATCATGAAAAATTTAATCATGGTATTGCGGTATAAGATGGCGTGTTTAATTTTTGGGTGTTTCATGGAAAAAGAAAACTATTCCCCCAAAATTGAGTTTTCTAGTGTTTGATTTTTTTTTCATGGAAAAAACAAAACATTTCCGCCGGTGAAAAGTTTTCCCGCTCAACTCTCTCCTCGACTCAAAGCCTCAAAAATTCAATGTCTGAACATTTAAAGCCTTGTTGAACAATTTCTCCATCAAACATAATTGTTAATAATGAATTTTTTTTTCCATTGAAATTTTTTCCAAATATCAAACACACCAAATAACAATCAAGTCCTTTCATGCAATTGCTGGACCAGTATGAATACAAACATATAAGTTTTACAAAACTTATACATGGTTTCATCAAACAGGGAATCGGGATTCTATTGGATGGACTCTTTGGAACTCTAACCGGCTCTACAGTGTCCGTGTAAGAATTGACACCTATTTAATCAACTCTTCGATACTGTTACTTTTGTTCATTTGAAACTCAAACTTTGTGAACTTTATAGTCAATGAGAATAAAAAATGTTGCAGAGAGAATGTAGGTCTCCTTGGATCAACTCGAGTAGGAAGCAGAAGGGTTATTCAAATTTCAGCTGGTTTTATGATATTTTTCTCTATTTTAGGTGAGAGAAAGAGCACATTCACTGTCGTAGTTTTCTCATTTGTTTTAGGGAAGGATAGAACAGATCATGCAATCTCTTTTATCTTCTTTTTTTTCATGTTCCCCATTTTTATGTCTGTTCATTGATCCAACAGGTAAATTCGGAGCGTTGTTTGCATCAATACCCTTCCCCATTTTCGCTGCTGTGTACTGTGTTTTGTTTGGACTTGTTGGTATGTATCAAAACCTTCTGTTACCGTTTTCTTTCTTTGTATTATGACTGACTGCTCTGTTTTTCGCTTGCTGTCAGCATCTGTGGGGTTGTCTTTTTTGCAATTCACCAACATGAACTCAATGAGGAACTTGTTCATCGTGGGCGTCTCCTTATTCCTGGGGTTATCCGTTCCTCAGTATTTTCGTGAATATACGGCTACCGCCTTTCATGGTCCAGCTCATACTAAGGCTGGTTGGGTACATAACTTTAACCTGCTTTACCCACAAACCTCTATTGATCAATGAAAAAACTTCATGCTTGTTCATGCAAAAGTGTAGCATACAACTTCACTTATATTTTACTTTGTGGTGTGCAGTTCAATGATTTCCTCAACACAGTTTTCTTCTCATCTCCAACCGTCGCACTGATCGTGGCTGTTTTCCTCGACAATACACTAGAGTACAAGGACAGTGCCAGAGACAGAGGGATGCCATGGTGGGTTCGGTTTCGAACATTCAAAGGAGACAGCCGTAATGAGGAGTTTTACACCCTCCCTTTTAATTTGAACCGCTTCTTCCCTCCAGCATGACATTCTGATATTAGTGAAGGACTGTGACATGTCTCATCTGAAGAAGAAAGCAAGCACACCACATGGTGTCATGCTCAAATCGGTCTCATGGCTGCTGCTTCCCTTTCTCACTAAATTCTATGTATATTCAGTAGGGTATTCAAGTTTATTCCTTTTGTTTTAGATTAGCGAGTGGTAACAGTTTGCCACAGTTTTGCCTGATGAAAAAATAAACTTGTTTTATTTTGCCCTTTCTATTTTTTGTGAGATTAGCAAGAACGAAGAACAACAAAGGTGGAAAAAACTCAAATTTGAACTAAATGGATCTGACTTTAGAAATAGCTTTCCTTATTCATAATCACAATGAACGAATATGAAAGGGGTGTATTTGAGTAAACGATGTTCCTAACAAAGAGATTCTCCACTTGGAGAAAATGCCAAGAATTTTGTTAAAAAAAATGTCTACTATATACAACTCTGGGGCAAGGTTGATGCGGCATGATGCCCTTTTGAGAAAATCTCAGTTGCCAAGCAATGACTCAGTTAGTCATTGTTAGCGGTATCTCTGTATCAAGGAATAAAAAAGAATGTGTAGTTATGGTGAATTGATGCTAGTTTCCCTTGCACATGCATTCTGGACACCTTGGCTGCCGATAAATGCTCTTACCAATGCCTCTTGTGTGCACTCTTTGTCCTTCCTCAATCATCTTCCTTACTCTACTTTCAAATGTATTCCATCTTATGGTACCATTCTCTGACAAAATTGCAGCAAGCCTTTTCTTGTTTGGCCGCAATGTTGGAGCATGTCCACCGCCATAGTAAATCCGAAATCCAGACACAAGGGATGAGAGCTGACTTCCCGAATCGGTCATAGCAAATACATCTGCTGTTGCACATGCGATGAAGTCCAGTGCTGCCATCTGCATCCAAAAGTTATTGATCATATAGTGCTTCAAAGACATGGTAAGTAGTCAAAATTTAAAAATCTGCAACATAAACGCAAAGAATAGTATAAGATTGGCATTTTCATCACTAAGGATACTCTATATAACAGCAATCAGTAAACTATGTAAAGGAGATAATTGAGTGATATATAACAATTGAAAAAAGTAATGCCCGACCCAATACTAGATAGATAAGCAAGTATCATCATTAAGCGATTCCCAACTGACGAAGAAACCTGTTCAACGCTACGTAAATCATAATCCTACGCATCCAATTAATCTTACTGTGAATCCTATAATTGAGATCAAACTAGCAATTGATCATCACTAGCGGCGACTATCATACAACCCTAAGGGTGTGTTTGATTGCAAGGAAAAGGGAAAAAAATTTATCTTTTCCTTTTCTTTGAAGGAAAATGAAAATCATCATTTTCCAAACTTGGTTGTTTGATTGCCAAAAAAGAAAATAGTCAGTTTCCAAACTTGGTTGTTTGGTTGGCACTAATTTTCCATTAGCCATCATCACCTTCTTCAAAATTACAGATACAAATGCCCAGAAAATCATTTCCAAATGTATCAAAATTTCACACCCAAAATCCAAATTACCATACATATGAGAATATGAGATCTTGTTTAGTTGGAAAGATGGAGAGGCAAAGAACATCGTGATTACCATCACTTTAAATCCAAAGTTGGGTTTCTGCAACGGGGTTTTGTAAAAAAAAAAAAAAAAAGTCACAAAAAGCAAAAACCTTGTGAAAAAACCCAGCTCATAAATTTTATCTGAAAAAAAAAAAAGAACCAAACATTTAAAAAAAAGGTATGCTCGCATGGACCTAGGGTCGTAAGTCAAAATTAGCTGAAACTTTAGACAATATTCCTGAAGTTAATCCACACGTTCCCTAAAAAATCAGCTCAACCGGAGAACCGAAACACATAATTCATGTGCAAGTTGGTCCTTGGAATAACGTTTGACACGTATCTTGAGGAGCACTTGAATTGAGTTTAAAAACATTATTCCTGATGTTAATCGGCACAATTCCTCAAAATTTCAGCTCAAACAGATTAGCGAAAAGCATAGTTCGTGTATAAATTGGTCCTTAAAAATGGGGCCTGGGTTATATTTGAAAAATTCCTGAAAAATTAGCCTTTCTGTTATGCAAATCTCCTCTCCCTGAGATTTCACCAAAGTCCTTGTGGAACTTGGATGAGCTCACCAAAATGAGGTATTGTTCACTCTTACCACTATCAAATGAAGAACCCCTTAATCTCGAAGGGATCAATAGCCAAACTAGGAACAACCAACCTCATATTGAGCAATTTATTCTCAGAGATTAATTACATACTGAAGGAGTAATACAAAAATCATTTAAAAAAATAAATAAATAAATAAATAAAAGGTAATATGGACTGTCACAAACTTTGTTTTCTTCTGTAACTGATCTTTCTTTTTCTTAATTGGCTTGTATAAAATTCATCAAATGAAAATATCAGTGTTCTAAGAAGCGCTAGGCGGTGGGTGGGTGGCGAGCAGGTGCCTAGCGCCCAGGGGCCTAGGCGGGCGCCTAGGCAGTTTTAGGTTTTGTATTATAACTTTAATAATTTACAAAAGTTAAACATAATACCTTATCAATTACATCCAATTTAATGCCAAGATACATATGCAAAATTTATAAACATGAAAAATTGACAATCATGAACAAAATTTATTAAAACTCAAATGACTGAAGTTGGTCATGATGGGTACTTTATACAAAATTGAATTTGTGGACAAATATTCAAACTTACTCTTTTATTTTTCTTCAAATTGCATGAATGACCTCAGTCATGTTTGATAAAATTTACATTACTAAAATTAGTACCGGTAGATCCTTTGAGAATTCCATTAAGTAATCATCCTTTGATACATTCAAACATATACTGAATAAAAAACGATTAAATTGTTTCTTTCCAAAAAAAGGAAAAGAAAAATAAAATAAGAACACAATCAGCCTTAGTCAAATTAGTCTCAGCATCCTCTTTCGTCGGCCTGAGAATAACCAATCTCAACTCCTTGTTCACATAAATTTTTGCAACCAGGAAAAAAAAAACCCGCCCAGACCGCCTAGACCCCGCCCAAAACCCGCCTAGGCGCCTACCCAATTTTTCACCCTGCTCAGCCATAATCTGGACGCTTCTCTAACGCCTATGCCGTTTTTTAGAACACTGGAAAATATTATAATATTTTTTTCTTGAATCAAGATGTTGGTTAAAAAAAACGATGTTATTTTAAATGTCTTTCTGCCTATGCAATAATTGGGGGAACCCAGGACATAAGGCATCTATAGCATCCTATTACCTTGTGTCTTAAGCCATATAAGATATAACATTAAAAAATGATCAACAAGAATCTTCTATTCAAGCATTTTCAACCATAGCCACATGTACTGGTTCATAAGGTAAATCCCAGAGATCTCAGACCTGGGATTTCTTTGAGATTCAGTTATATGAGCAAACTGTGAACCAAAATATGTGGCATCTAAAAGGAAAGAACATCACAAAATGGAGTATCCCTCTTGAAGATATAACATACGTGGCCATGGAATGGGCAATTACTTAATCAGACAACTTTTTTGATAAACTAAATTCTTCTAAGAAGTACTAAATGTACTGACCAGCTATGGAAGAATTCCCTGAAAAAGATAACATAAACAACTCTCTGGAAAACATATATTGTGGACATACAAAAGGCGCAAAATCAATAGCTGTTACCTGAGAAGAGAAATTCCTGAATGGTGCAAGCTCTCTTGGTGTAAGAAGATCTTCTTTTGTAACCACATTGGGGTAAAGGCCAGTGAAAGGATGCATTCTGGATTTCCCCCCATATATTTGAGACCCGGCAAGATAGATATAAGTGCCACGTCTAAAACCTAGACTCGAGAGCACAAGTCCCGCCTCCTCAGGTGTCAATGGACATCTTCCCAATTTTCTCAGCTGTGCTGGAGAAATAGAACTGTAACGGTTTCAGTATAAAGGCAAGTGGCGTGGATGCAATTATGCACAGAGAAAAACCCAAAAATATCATAACTCCTCTAAAATTTTAGGATACTAATTATCCAAGCTGAGATAATGGAACAATGATGAGATAGTATGAGATATGTGTTAACTTGTCAACAGCTTTGACATCATTGGCCCAATTATATATACACTAAACCAAGGATGTGTCAACAACAACATGAAACATACCCAGTACTTTTTAAGCGCTCGACAAGGATGGGAAAGTGACTCTCCCTGTAAGCATGGAGTTCTTTTCTCTCCATTTCTCCTCCTCCAAAGTCACACATTGAGTAAGCCACCATGTCGATTTCAAATCTCAAGTGCAAAGCAAGATATCTCGACGTGTCTCCTGAAGAACCATGTCCTCTGGAGGGGATATCAGGCATGAAACTTCCAAGTAGTTGCTTGTCCAATGGGCTCCTAGCACCATCAAATTTGCGTATTCTTCTAACCAATATAGAACCAGCTTGTTGAATCTTGGGCACAAACTTCAAAGCGTGGAAGTTGCATTTGCATCTTAATTTCTGTAATAAGTTCAAGCATGTGCAAATGACGAACTATGACAGTCTGAATTGTAAACTAATGCACACTACAGAGCTCAACCATGAAGCCAAGCCAACATTAGGATCGCACAATATGTTTGATAGCTCTACTTCTCTAAAACATGATGGCTTTGATGGCTCTACTTCTCTAAAACATGATGGCCCAAAAATTGAAGACCACTAAAAATATGATGTAAGGTGAGGTTATTACACATGAAAACAGATTACTCCACTCAAAGGCAGATTAGTTTGCATATTCACATGCCATTAAGAATGAGGATTCATGGAAATTTTTTCTTTCTAAGTTCAGAGACCAAAGAAACTCTTCACTGGTGCAAAAGGATTTCTCTTCAAATATGCAGATTTTTGGTGCAATAGGATTCACATCTGGTTTCAATCGGCTTAATCTTTTATCTTTTAACTGAAGCAATCCTCTCACTCATTACTAGATATGGTTGTAGGCTTCAGAAGATTTTCCTCATATATATTAGCAATAAATGTTTTGTAACAAAGACAAGATCAATCAATGAGCAAGGCCTCTCGTAAGAATAATTATATGAAAATGGACAAGGCAACACTTATATCTTAGAAAAAAAAATGATGCAGAGATGACAAAGATAACATAATATTTATGTATTGAAATAAATAAAAAGTTTAAAAATGAATTCTTCTCCTTGCGACATGTAAATCATCTATCCTTTATACAGTCACTGGTTTTGAGTTCTCATTTACTTTTCCCTCGAATCTTTATCTACAGATGACAATATTGATAACATCTGTCGGACCAAAGCAAATGAAATACCATTGCTGCTATCCCAAGGAAGGGTATACAAGATAAGCAAGTGAGCTTACTTTTAATGTAAATTTTTTATAAAATTATAGGAGATCCAAAATGCTTAACCAACTATCAGTTATGAACTGCAATAGAGTCGATAAATGTAAACTACTCTAATCCTAGTATAAGGATTTGATTTGCTGCACAAGAAATTCATATTTGAAAATTTTTAGCAGCCCATTGCTAACAAAACAGAGGCTCAAACAAATGTTCAGTAATTAAAAAATTATGTTTCTTTTCCATTCAACTGCTTGAATTGTCCGCCTGTTACCTTGCTGAAAGTGAAATAGTTCAAAAACAAACCATGAAAATCTAGGTCTCATACTTAAGATCGGACATTTGGCAAAGTTAAGCTCCAATTAATTTGCCGTACTTTAAATCCTAAGGGTTGTTCAAACCTGAAGCTTAAAGGGCAATGGATCAAAGCCAAGTCGATTGCCAAATCCAAGGAAGTGAACTACTCCATGTCGTTGCAGGAGAGGAGATGCAACTTTAACAAAATCAATAGGTTTTGCCTCCTTCGGAATGACTGAATCTGTCAGCTGAGCAGAAAGAGAAGAAAATTAAAATGTTAGCGACAGAGATGCACAACAGCAGTGGACATAAGCCAAGATCAAGTAGGAGATCAACATACTTGACTACCAAGTGCTTCAATGTCTAGAGATTGCAAATGAGAAGGGAGGTCCTTCACAATATTTACTTCACTCTTCAAAAGGTTCATGAAATACTCCTCTTGGTATATATCCCCAAACTGACTGAAATTCAACAAAACGAAGTGCAACTTAAGTATTCTATCAAGAATGCAATTTGCTGAATGAGCAAGCATAGGTACCATGCCTTTTTTCAAAAATTGATTAAAAATATTTTTTTTTCTAACAATTTGCACTGAAAGAAAAAAGAATGGCTTGAACAATTAAAAACAAAAAGAAAAATAAACGGAAAGGCACAGCAATAGCTATTCCTATTTTTAACCGATAAATGGACCAGGAAACTAAATCCTTCAGTAATAGAATGATGAAAGTATGAGCATTATAAGTTGAACCTGTGCAATCATGACTAGTTGCAAGAAGTTCTCACACCATGTCACAGGTTTAAATTTTTTTGCAAAGATTAGCATTGCCTAGCTACAATGAGTTACCTCGACTTCCTTGAATATACTAAGGGTTCATGTAAGGATGGTGCAAAATGTTAGCAACGAATTGCTGCAAATCCTGGTTTGTATCGATGTTCAGTATAATTTCACTACAGGCAAATGTAGTAGGTTTGATCCAAATCACTAGATATGACATGTAGACAATCTTGAAGCTTTGGAATCTGGAAGCTTATTGGGACTGATCATAAAAGCAAAAATGATAGTGTGGCAAATAGTTGGCTACCTAAACACTCGAGAGCCCCATGAAGGTAGTTTTTGGCTAAGCATTTCCCGTGGACTTATAAAGGGTTTTTTCCCCTTCGGAATGGTAGTCACATCCATTTTTCGCATGACTGGCGAGTTGACTCTGAAGGAGAGATTTTCTCAATTATTTCGGGTTTGTCTAAATAGGGATGGTTAGATCTCAACGAATTTGGTTTCTTAAACATTGTATGGTATTTGCATCTAAGGTGTGGTCTAAATGAAGATGAAATGGGTGAAGTGGATGATCTTTGGGTGTGTTGGAGCTTATCTCTTAGGGAGTATGCGATGTAAGCGGGTTAATTAGGATTATTTAGGTAGTATTAATTGTTACTGGGCCTAGTATAGTAAAGCCCATGTTAGTTAGAGTTAGGTTTAGATCAGTTTGCTTGCAAAAGGAGTTAGGAAAGTTATAATTAAGGAATACACATTGTTCTTGGTGAATGAATGAATAAAATATTTGTTTTTTTATTATCTTTGAATTAATTTATTATAGATTTAGCTTAGTTTTATCAGCTTAGAATCAACTGGTATCATAGCCAAAAGGTTCTATTGATTGTTTAGAAACAGTTTCGAAGGAAGAGAAGATTTGTTCGAATTGAAGAGAAAAGAGAAGCAACAAAGCTTGATTAAAGATTGTTGAAAAAAAAAAGTTGGCACTATTCACAAAGTGTTCATAGCACTGTCATCGACACTTTCATCGATCTAATTTAGAATTTCCAAATACCTCGCTGAATTATCAAGTAATTTCAAAAAACTCTCCAAGAAATTCCAGAAATCGCAGACACCTCCCTGACCTAGAACAACAATTATGTGGACCTCGGAATAGTGAAGGCACCCCACCAGTGAAAAAAAAAATGATTGACCCGTATTATTCCTAATATCCATACACCTATTATCCCTACACAACCATATTATTCTCCATCTCATACCAATATCTATATAGTCCAAGTCGAATCCAATATACCCCACGGTATTCAATACCCATAACCAATTTTACTATCCACAATCACAAACCACCTATGTCCCACATTATACCCAACTTGAACCAGTTTTCCCTACACCACCCCCTCCTCTAGTGATGTACACCCCACTACCGATCCAACTAACTTGAAGGAGTTTTGGAGAGATTTAAAATAAATAAGAGATCGAGAAGAAACAAGGACAGAGGAGACGTACCAGCGGCTGACCAAGAAATTTTGATGACAGGATAAGAGCGCTTGAGGAATTATTTGAGGTAGATAAACTTGAAAAGATGTTAAAAGAGCAAGACGAGCCATTCAATTTGTCAGAGTCTCCAGCTTTTGAGGAAGTTAAAGGCACCGTCATGTACTCAATTTTTTAAATGTGGGCCTTTGACTTCTATAATTTCTTTCTCATTTTTGTCCAAGATGATGATGTTGCTATGTCGGCAGACATAGTGAGTCATGATGGTTATGTTGATCCATATTGGGAATATTTTGTGGCACAAGCTTATGAGCAGGGGCCTTCTCAGCAGGTTTATTGCAACTTCTGGTTCTTTGAGTTACCTTGCTCCATTTCTAAGTTGGTTCAACTGTTTTTAGCAAGTGTATATCATGGCAAGTTTCGAGGTCTACTTCGTGTGCATTCGTGTTCATTTCCCCTTGTGTTCTTGATTGATTGCTTATGTTCAGCGAACTTCTTCGATTTCAAGCTCGAGTACGAGCTCTTCAACCGGGGAGGATGATGTAATGTAGGATTTAGTACATTTATTTAATTTAGTTTAGTTGTTGGGTCGGGCCTAAGTAAGCCCATAATAGAATAAGTGGATTTAGGGCTCCAATAGCATTTAAGGTTAGATTGCGTAATTTGCAAGCTAGGTTTAGTATAAATAGGCCAATAGGCCATTGCTTGTGGTTGGTTGATTGATTAATGAAATTTGAATTATTTTAATTTATCTTCTGTTTATCAATTACTAGGGTTTATATAGTTTAGATTAGCGTAGCTTTAGTCTAGTTTAGAATCTATCAATTAGTAACAGAGCCGAAGTGCTCCTATTATGTATGCCGACACAGAAAAAGCCTGGAAGATGACGGAAGATCTCTTAGATGCTGAGAGAGAACAAGATAGAATCCACAAGAGAGAAGATAATTTGTAGAATAAACTAGCAGGGTTGCAATAATGGATTCAGTCAGAGATGGCGCATATGGTGGAAAAGACGGTGGAGAAGACGATGCAAAAGGAGATGCAGAAGATGGAACAATTGATTACAAGACTCCTAACAACCAACAAGGGAACCAACGAACACCCACAAGGGGTACTCGTCGACCCCCAAGCACTGTCGCACGCCATCACCAGCCTCCAGCAAGGAGCTACTAGCACCGACACTGTTGGCAACACTCTTCCGGCCCAGTCGGCAACCCCCAACACCCACCCCTCACTTTCGCCACCAGCAACCACCACCGTCCAACCCTCAACACTCCTTTCCCAACCCTATCACCCCACTTATTCGTCATTCCCTATGCAGTTAAAATGGATAACAGTCCAAGAGCGTTATAGGTTATAACGAGATATATGGTATATAACGGAATAGTTTTTTAAATATACTTTTAATATTCCCACAAAGTATTAATGTATTATAGAGTAAAAAAAGTAAGTCATGTTCATAACATTAAATTCAAAAACAAAAAAATTAATAAAAAAATATTCCCTTCGTATGAGAGTGAGATCGCAACAGAGAGTGTGATCGACTCTTCTTCTTTTCTCGTTCTCTGTCAAACTGGGAGGTCTGGTTCTCTGTCGATTGGCGACAGCAAGCACTGGTCATTTCCTATGAATCTAGAGTTCTGGTTATATCGATAATGAAATGGGTGATTTTTTTTTCTTTTTATGTATTCTAGCAAAACGTTAAAGCGGTGTTATTGAAAAAAAGTTATCTCAATAACGGCCATATAACGCCGCTATGTCAGAGTTGTGATACTATAACGAGATAATGTCATAACGTAACGGCTCACCCCCGTTAGGCACTATATCAGAGTTATAACGTCGTTTTAACTGCACAGGTCATTCCCTACACTAGGTTGTGTAGAAAATAGATGATTCAATTTCGTGGTGGTTATTTGCACCCCTAGATTCAGTCTGCACCACTGCCATATTCTGACTTAGTGACTTAAGTTATTTTGTTGTTATTCATAGCCACAAATTTCTCCATATCCAGATTTTGGTATTCAAACTATTCGCCACCACATGACAGGCTATGTACCTCGCGGAACAATGTAAATGATCCAATTTGGAACAATTTCATGCTAATTTTGAGAAAAAAGCTTGTGCACAATTTCAAATCATGAAGTGGATATCCTCGAACCGATGATTCAAGTTGGACATGTCTTTGGTGGCCAAATTTTAGTTGGTTGTTCATGGTACAAGCAATTACCAAGAACAATTGCTAGCAGCGACACTGTCAGCAGCACCCTTCCGGCCCGATCGACAGCCCCCAACGCCCACCCCTCTCTTTCATCGCCACCCATCATCACAGTCCAGCCCTCACCACTCCTTTCCCAACCCCATCGCCCTACTTCTCACTCGTCCCTCCCTACACTAGGTCCAAGATTCAATTAGGGGTGGGCAAACGAGTCAAGGAACCGCGAATCCAAACCAAACTGGCTCGTTTTACTCCAAACCTAGATCGGTCGTACAACAGTTCGAGTCTGGTTCCAACCGTTTGAATTCAAACGGTTCGGTTCAAAACTGTTTTGTATAACATTATACACGTGTCTTATCCTGATTGGTGGAGGATGGCTAGAGTCTCACCCAACTTTTTACTTCGTCATACTCGAATTAGGGTTTTCAGTGAGTTAGGAAAAACACCCTTTTCCTCAGATTCCCCATCACACACTTTACATACCCAAAGGTCTCGCTTTTAACCTTTAAGCCTTCTCTTTCATGGTGAGAGTGTGAAATCCAAAGCAGACAAGTTTTGTTCTTTGTAAACTATTAGGCTGAGTGGAAGAAATTTCGTTAGTTGTTAACCCTCTTTGAGGGAAACTCAAGTTTTTTATTAGTGCTTCTTCAATCCAACTCAAAATGGTGGTAATGTGAGTGGGGTCCTCTTTCAAAGTCACATCTTCTTTGTTAAGTGTTGCTTAGTTCGTTTTATGAAGCTTCCACCATTAATGAGGCTGTCAATATCTCTTCTAGTTGTCTCTGATATGGCATTTTAGCACTTTTTATTTTATTTTCTTGGATTGAAAATAGCATACTAGTGAGCTTTTTGTGAACCTCATTTGTTAGATTTAGCTAAGAAATGAAGCATTTGTGTAGGTTTTTTTGGGTTTTTTCTTTGATTAGTAATAGTGTAGCTCAGCTCCCCAATGTAGTCAAGGCGATCACCTAAGTGCGTCTCAAGGCGTTTTTACAGAGTTCCGCCTCAAAGTGAGGCAATGCGGTGCGGTGAAATGAGGCGTCCGCCTCAACCGCTTCGGATAAAAAATGGTTGCAATCAACCCATTTACAGCTCAGTTTTAGCCCATTTGCAGGCCATAGCCCAAATAACAAACAAACAAACAAGATAATGTTTTTTTGAGAAGACATATCAAGGACTTTTATGCGTTTGGAAATACCAATAGTGATCATATTTGTAAATTTTTACCAACCATTCCAACAATTTTTTCTAACAAATGCTCAATATTCTCAAGTTTCTGATCTTTCAAGATTATGAATTTTTAATGATTTAGCGGATGTTTGCAAGTTACTTGACACTTATGTAGTGCATCTTTTTGCTATGCTATGCAATATTATTATATTTTCATTTCGATTCTAAGTAGTTGTGTCACTTTTTGTACATATTTGCTTATGATACTTATCAACATGAAGATGTATATTACTATATTGATATGTTTCAATTTATCATAAATAAATAAAAAAACTTTAAAAAATGTTAAGACTGCCTCAGTGAAGTGAGGCGTCCGCCTTGCCTACTGCCTCACGCCTAAGGCATTTTCAAGCGCGTCCACCTCACCTCCGCTTCAATGCCTTAACTACAATGTAGCTCCTTTCACAAGACATTTTAGCACTGCTTAGAGTTTAAGAAAGGCGTTCAAGTCTAGATGGATTAACTAGTGGAAATGTTGGAACCGTAGAAACCGGACTGTTCAAAATGGTTCGAGTTAGGTTCGGTCCCAATGTTCAAAAGAGTTAGGTTCGGTCCCAATGTTCAAAATGAGAAAATCCGAACTGGACCGGATCCGTTAAATTGAAATGGTTCAAGTTAGGTTCTTCAAAAGTTGAAACCAATTCGGACCGTGCCTACCCCTACATTCAATTTCATGGGGTTATTTGCATCCCCAAATTCAGTCTGCACTGCTGTCATATTCTTAGTGACTTAAGTGATTTTGTTGTTATTTATAGCCATGGGACCTACCATGTAATGCCACAGACTTCTCTATATCCCATTTTGGTATTCAAACTGTTCACCACCATATGAAAGGCTATGTACCTCCGCAGGACTATGATCCAATTTGGAACAAATTCATGACTAATTTTGAGAAAAAAACTTGTGCACAATATTCAAATCATGAATTGGATATACCACGAACCGATGATTCAAGTTGGACATGTCTTTGATGACCAAATTTTAGTTTGGTTGTTCATTGTACAAGCAATTACCAAGGACAAGTTCGTGGTTGACTTTTGCTTGTGCACTTTGCCTTGTGTTCCATAACCGATTGCTTGTGCTCGTTAGATTTTTTTTCGACTTCAACAAACTTCTTCAACCCGGGGAAGATAATGTAACTGGGTTAATTAAGATTATTTGGGTAATATTAATTATAATTGGGCCTAGTATAGTAAAGTCCATGTTAGTTAGGGTTAGGGTTAGATTTTAGTTTGTTTGTAAAAGGAGTTAGAGAAGTTATAAATAAGGCAAAGCATTAAACATTGTTCTTGGTGATTGAATGAATGAAATATGTATATTCTTATTATCTTTGAGTTAGGGTGTATTATAGATTTAGCTTAGTTTTAGCTTTAGTTGTAGTTTAGAATCTATGAGGTTAGCCCTTAGTATGGTCCAGAAGGCTTGGCCTAGGGAACCCAACCTCCAAGGGCACCAAAATCCAAAAAAGAAAAGAAATGTACTGGTAAGCAACTTAATACCTTTTTGAAAGGTAATGGGTCAAACCCCCCTAACCCCACCCCCATTTTATTTATTTATTTATTTATTTATTTATTTTGATTGATTAACCCATTTCAATCCTTTTTATTTACTGGGTGGTCTTAAAAAATTCGAACAAATATATGTGTTTTATATTTTTCCATTAATTAGCCAATTTCATTCAACCTTGGGGTCATCATGGGTTGAACCCATTTGACTCTTGTTATCAGATATTAAGAGAATACTTTCTTGTGTATTTCATTGAAGTATTACATGTATTTATATACAAACTATTAAATCTAAACTAGGAAACTATATCAATTAGAATCTCTAATTGACAGCCTATTGACAACTATATACACACCGTAACACTCCCCCTCAAGCTGGAGCATAAATGTTAATCATGCCCAGCTTGTTACAAAGATAGTCAACCCGAACCCTATGTAATGCTTTCGTGAAGATGTCCCCTAGTTGTTCTCCAGTTTTCACATAACCAGTAGAAATCGAGCCTTGTTGAATTTTCTCACGAATAAAATGACAATCAATTTCAATGTGCTTAGTCCGTTCATGAAACACAGGATTAGATGCAATATGAAGAGCAGCTTGGCTATCACACCACAATTTCGCTGGTACTGTAGTTTTAATTCCTACTTCAGTCAAGAGCTGATATATCCAAATTATCTCACATACAGACTGTGCCATAGCCCTATATTCAGACTCTGCACTGGATCTTGACACAACGCTTTGCTTCTTACTCTTCCATGAGACCAAATTCCCTCCAACAAAGATACAATAACCTGAAGTGGATCTTCTATCCATTTTGGAACCTGCCCAATCGGCATCTGAAAAACATTCAATGTGAGTGTGCCCACATTAATTAAATCCATCCACTTGTGGTCTTGATAGGTCAAACTTATTTAGTTGCTTTAAACTTTTTCTATAGACTAAACTCATTTGATTCGAGCCTTACGTTTACTCTGATTATTGTAGTAAGGTGGAACGAATCTATATAGTCTTAACCATTTTAGTCTTGTCATTATGGTTGCATGGAAAAAATTAACTATTTTAGCATGGTGGTTAGCATAGCAGTTAGCTTTGTGGCAAATTGCTTATACTTTTAATATATTTACAATAATTGATTTCACCTAATACAAATGGGGCACCGTTTCAAAAGTCCGCCTAGAGCGCCCAATATCTCAAGGATGGCCAAAGGGGCTGTGGTCGATTGGTTAAGGCGTTGTGGACTTGATCCACAGATCCTTGCTTCGAAACCCACTGGAGGCATCTTTATTTCGGGGTGGTGTTCGACCCGTAGGTCGCATCTCGGGACTAGGTTACGGATCCTAGGCTAAAAAACCGGCTTGCCTTTCAAAAAAAAGGATGGCCCTTATAATATTAGGAGTGGACCAAGGAAAGGACTCATCTATCTATGATAATTTTGTCAATAGCACCACGCCCATTGATGCCTGTCAACACTTTCTGCTAGGTTTGGTTTCAAAAGGGGAGATCCCAACAAACACCATCCCCCCCCCCCCTCTTTTTCATGTGGGGTCTTGTGTGAAATAGACTCGCCATTGGGGATGTCCTTCATATGAATGTAGACCAAGAATGATAGGTACAAAAAAACTCAATTAACATATAGAAGCTTGATTGATAAAGCTTCAAGAAATTGAAATCTCAATCTCAATTAATTGAACTCTACCAAAAGAGGCTTACGATTGATCTATTTATAACCAAAACATGAATTCTTCTAAAAGTGACTTAACCATAATTGACCCAAGAAATGGAAATCTGTGATAAATGCCTCAGCTAACAAGTTGGATATAAGCCCAGTTATTGAAAAGAATTATATATTTTTAATAACTCCTAATTATTGGTCCCCCAAATACTCATCAAAGAATGTGTACTATGCAACGGTGGCACAGACGAAAGGGTACCATTTTTTCTTTGATGACCATTCTTACACAAGAAATGAAACCATTTCTTGACTATTGTTGGGCATAGTGTAGTACTTATATCAATATGGTTGAGATACTAAAGGCTTGGAAGTGCATGATTTTTCAAGGGTTTGCCAAAGCTGATATGGTTTCTTATTCCATGTCATTTGTTGGGCAATTTGGAACAAAACATTTTTCAAAAATGAATCAGGCAACCTGCGGCAAGAAAGTGATCTTGGGGGTCCTAGGTGTCGTATGGTATCTGGGTTTGAATGCTCCTTGTTTCAATGGGATTTTATTTGTAGACTAACTAATAAATATGGGTAACATTGTATAGACCCTAACAGGGTTTAGAGGTGTGCAATCACTATGGATTGTCCTGTTTGTAAATCCTCTCTATTATTAAATGATTTTCACCATTTTTCTCAAAAACTGTTCAGATCATTTTCACTTGAAGGAGAAAATCTGTGCATATGACTGCAACCTTTTACTAATCGAGGGGTTGTGGGCATGTATTAGCCTATGGGAATGGATTGAGTGGAATAGCTGCTTAGGTGGAGAGTAATGGAAGTAACATGGATGAGAGGTGGCAACAGCCGCCGATTATCCTTACGGCATGGTTTGGTTACCCTAGGGAATAGAGATGTAGTCCTTGAGAATGGATTAGTGTTCAGGTATTGCTTCGAGTGCCCTAGCTTTCAAGCATGAAATTATAGTAAATTTAAAAATAAATAAGCATAAAAATGAGGTGGGGTATGGTTTCAGCATCCCGATCAAAGATTAATTGCATTATACACCGCATGCATACTAGATAGGAATAGAGAAACTTGAAACTCTTAGTTATGCAATAAACTAATGAAATTTGTGTTGGAAACTGAATATGAAACATCACAACACTTCTAAGCCTTAAAAACAGCCAATTCAAGTTAAAATAGTGACTAAGAAGCTTGTAACATGTGAGGCCTGTGGATGCTTAAACCTGATGGAGTAAGAAACCAAAAGCAACAAGAGGATCCTTGACAGCCTCTAAATACACCTCAAACCAGATTTAAAGTCATTGATAGCCATAAAGGAAGTGGAGTATGTATAACCTGGATACTCCCCATTCCCCAGGACCACTCAAGATTTATTTAACATATAAAGTATTGTACATTTTTTTTTTTTTTGCAAGGCTACAGAGAGAGAATCCTCTTGATTGATTCTCCCATTCGGAAGTAGGAAACATGGGCATTCCTTTCTCAGAAGTTTTCCAGTCAGGATGAAATTATGCATTAAGAGTTCGTATCAATACATGTTATCTAGGTTCTCCAGTTTCAACCTTTGTTGAGTCCATAGACTGTCAACTTTCTTCATTGGCTGTAAGACAGTTCTTTTAATTTATTTATTTATTGTCATATTGCTTTCAGAAAAAGGAAACTAAAACCCTTTGAATAAAGTACCAGACCTGGGATCATTCCATACATTGCTATAGAGGAACTTTGGAAGAACTAGAGTTGCATTTAGTAAAGATGTGATGACAACAGCATTACATACCTGCAGGCATCAATAGTTCAAGTGATCAATGATGTTTGCTTGATAGCAATTGGAGGAAAAACAGATAAGGATGTGGTGGTCACTCATGTAACAACTTATTTACACATATAATATCAGTCAACCAATTAATTAATATACTTCCTTCCACTTATCCATTCTTTCTAATGAACATTAAAACATACTTCCATTCCATTTCCTAAGGAGTTTCTGAACAAAATAATTTAAGGCTTCAGATACGTGTTTGATGCATCTCCTAAACATAAGAAAGTAACTCGTCGGAAAATTTAATGTATTTATTTTAAAATACTATTTAATTTTTTCAATTCATTTGTTATTGTTTTTTTAGGTAGGGGAGGGGAGAGCTTAAAACTTCAAATAATTAGTGAGGTACTTTTCATTCTCTGTGGACATGTTATGTGCTGGTTCAAGGCTCTAAAATTAAGGGAAGAATGCTAAAAGAATACCGCTAGAGGCAGTGAGAGCATATTCAATGTTGGCTAAACTAAAAGATTGGGAAAAATGTATATTTTCTTTTTTTTGTGCCTTCATTATAAACAGGTAAGTAGTTTTCGTCGTTGTGCATCGGGATGATAAGAACAATCTGGCCTCGAGATTTGAGGAATTTTTCAAATAAATCTAGTAATTTTGGTGCCTTCGTTATGAAATTCTCGCCTTGCAAAAAAGAAATAGCAGAGACTGTATCACATGAAATATTAGACAAGCCTATAATCAACAATTAGTTTCTCACAGTTTTGAACTGGGACCTACATAAGCTTCTTGGATATGTACAACAATGTTTTTCAACTTTGATGATTTTTTTTTTTGTCCTCAAAGGTCAAAAGTAGTTGAACTAGTGAACTATGTTGTCTAAAGCTCTGTCGCAGCAGCATTGTGAGTCCTCTACTTTTTGAAATTGTCGCTACGCTTCGAAAAATCCTCGCCTTAAAATTTTCTATGCTTCACGGTGCCGCAATGCAACACTTCGTTGAGAGGCACGCCTCACTGGAGGTGGTAGAAACATGTTAATAATTTAAATTAATAATAACAACTAACAGTTTACTAATACTTTATTAATTAAGTAATGTTTAATATAAATACAACTACCAAAACCAAATTGAGGAACAAATATCTTAAATCGACCGAGGAACCCAAGTGTAAACTCCACTTTTTCTTGATCGATCCATCAATCAGGTAATAAAGCTTCATTCTTCCTCCTCCACTCGAGTCTTCTTCATTTTCCTCCCCTATCTTCCTCAGCTCGATGACAATAAAGATGAGAATGATGTCATTGACTCAGGGGATGATGAGGATATTAGTTTAGAAATTTACTAGATTTGGTCTTCCATTTAAAATGTAACGTTCTATGAAAACTAACTATTTTGGTATTATTATGAATTATCCACTTACTTGAATTGTGGTTTTTTATTAGTATTTGCTTATTTTGAATTAAATGAACATTTGAATGACTCACGAACTATATAAAAAACAATAAAAATTGGTTTTGCCTCAACTTCATCGCAACTCCCGGGGCTCATGAAGCGTTTGTTAGCGCTTCGCCCCGATTCACGCCCCAACCAACCTAGCTGATGAACTCCATGGCCCATGCTTTTACCAAGTCTTTTGCTGTAAAGACCAGAAAAAAAAAATTATAAAACCTACAAAATCTTCAAGTTTTGTGCTTCAACCTTTTCTCAATAGCCATTTGAATGAATATGCTGGATATTCAAATTTCAGTTATATATTTCACTCCAAGAACTTTGGTGGTACATGTCACACTTTTGCAAGAGACTCAAATGGATGTTGGCAAAACCGAGTTTTTGTAGCTTTGAAACTGTATAATGATGAAAGATTTCTTTAGAGGATGTGGACAACAAAATGTGCATTATGATGATATCTTCTCTATTACAGTCATTATTTCATGTATCAAATACAATTTTTTGCAAAATAACTGTGTGTGGCTAGACAATCATCTCAAATGTCCAAGTTCCTGTTAAGCTATAAGCCCCAGCGACCCATGTGATCTCTCCATGTACATAGTGCAGACAATCTGGATAATGATGTTATTTCACTCTATTACAACTTCTGCAAAGAATACTGGAAATTCAACCAAAAAAACAACCCAATGCATGATTCTATCATTTTCATAGGATGATATTTGACCAGAGCCCAAGTGTTGTGACAGGTGCTAGCATGTCAACTATGATCTCCCTAAAGTGAATCTCTTTGTTGTCAATAAATGGAAAATTTTCTTGGGAATAAATCAACTGAAATTTCAATAAAATTTTATCTAGAATTTTCTTTTTAACAATAGAAAGGAAAATCCCAACAAAGCAAAAAACTAGGTTATTCCAAGGTTTGGCTAGAAGAAGTGCTTTCAGTTTATCAATCGTCGCTGCAATTACTTAAACCCACCCCCTCCAGTAAAAAAAAATCATATGCCCAGTGAAATTCCAGTGAATCGTCTAAGTACTCTAAATTGTCTCATTGTCATAGATGAGCGTTTATCCAATGATGAACTTTGTGACAGAATGGGTCAATGAACAAAGGACGTTTCAAATAACGACAACCACTTCCCCGCTAGAAACCCTCTCCGTGACTTCCAAGAAGCGACAAACAACAACTGGAGAAACATGCGTAGAATTGGGTCAAGTCTGCACTGCCCTAGCTCCCAACTCCGAGAATTTATTGGGCCCCTGACCAGTTGCTCAAGTTGCAGTTAAATGGAAGACAAACCAACAAGGTCGACAAACCAACAAGGTCGACTGATTCAATTGTGTCTACAACTAGGAATTTTTATCCAATTGTGTCTGTGAATCATCATGATTCAAGAAACAAAAATCACAAAGTTACAAAGGCATCTACCACCTCCACTACAAGACGAAGTATCTTTCGGCCAACCAACAATATCTTCTTTACAAAGCAACCGCGTGCACCCACAGTGCCCGCACTTACAAAGTCAAAAGGTGAACAATTAAAGCATCTTTTCTCCACCAACTACAATTATGCAAGCAACATGACAAAGCTTCTCCTTTCAGTTTTTCATGATTACAAAGGACAAACGTCCAACCACTCTCGACCTCATCTTCAAGAAGACTTATCCCTTCTCTTTCAATTATTGTATCTTCATTTTCTTTTCTATTTAAGCAAGTGTGTATCTCTGCATAAGGCAGAACTTATCTCCCATGTAATTCTTAGCTCTCACATTATTGTAAGATTCCCTCCTATATTTACTATTTTCAATAAAATGCATACAATGTTTATCTTCACTGATCTAAGATCAAATCATGTTAGAACATCTCGTTATACTAGAATAAATCCTAGTATCGACACCGTTCTCTTGAATAGATTAAAGATAAAATGTTTTAATATTTTTTAAATTTGTGCTCTATTGTTATGAACTATTATCCTGGGTAGAAATTAGTATCAGAGTCATGTTCAATTTTTCCGAGGGAAGTAGGTGTTGTGAGTCCTAGGTACTGTTCGTCAGCCGTTGATGACGTTGGTCAGCCTTAGGGTTTGTTGGTCAGCCGTTCGAAACCCTTTGTAAGTCGCTGGGTTAGCGAAGTTGTCGGGTTAGGTGGTCCCATGCCGGTGGTCCGAGTACAGTGTTCCTCATCCTCCAACCTCTCTGAAATTGTGAAAATGTCTTTGCTTTCAAAATTTACCCGAGCTTCTAGCTCTAGACAGAAGAGTCTAAATTTACAAAATAGAATGGAATGTAGAATTCCAAAAGTTGAACAAGATTTACAAAAATGGTCAATCCCAGAAGTTTCTTACAAAAAGATTTATGAGATTTCAAAATCAATTTTTTCTCAAAAATCTGAAAATCTCATAGACATTGTCGAACAGACAGTGCCTCTTGATGGTTTTTTAGAATCAAAACAATTAATTTCTACAAACACTCTTGAATTCCTCAAAAATCAAGATTACAAGTATATCCATATTGGTCTGATCAAGGTAGGAATTAAAGCTCTTACTAGGACAGGTCTTGACACTTGTGTTCTCATCGCTCTTCGCGATTGTCGGCACAATCGTTTCCATGACTCTTTGCTTGGAATTGCAGAGTCTACCCTTGCTATGGGACCAGTCTACTTCGACTGTTACCCCAATTTCTCAGTGTTTCTGAAGGATCCGAATGTCCTTGAAACACTAACCCTCAATATTCAGACCTCTGGTTTCGATGTGTTACCAGGATCTGAACCCCTTGCTCTCATTTACAAAATCACTTTCAAAGCCATGAAGACTCAATTGAGCCCGAAAGCTTTGATGGAGTCTGAAAAGGGTTATACAATCCTCTTTCAGGCTAACAAAGACAAAACTAGTGTTATTGTTCCGAAAACAATACACTGGAATCAAGTTACACTCCCTGTAACCTGGCAAGTTCAATCAACCTCAAGAAGGCCTCCTCCTAGTCAGCTTAGTCAGATTATGACTCTTGAAGACGGAACTGTTGAATTGCAGTTCTCTGAATCAAGGATAACTAGATTTTACAGCCTCTAGATTTCCAATCAGGACGTAGATCTGAATCATCATTCAGAACTGCTCCTACCCAAATCCCAAGAACTCATACTCCAGAAGTTCTCCCTCATTTAGATCTTGCTAACCTGAGATCTAATCCTTATCATCCACAAATCCCACAACCAATTTACAATCCTCCTTCAGATCATCCTTCTGAAAGATCTCCAACTCGATCTGAGATGGGTGTCAGTTGAATGTTCTTTCTTCCGAATTCGTTTTAGACAAACAAAAGGTCAAAGATGAATTCTCTCAAGATTACAATTCTGACAAAAGGAAAATATTTTATGCTCAAACTAAAGGATTAGTTTAGGTAAAATGTTTTATCAATTTTGTGAAGATATCAAAGATCATATGCCATTTCTCGAATGGTATGAGTTTATTTATCTTTCCAAAATTAATGTTGTCAGAAATGCTTCTAAACCATGGCATCTAAAAAATACTGTGGTTGAATCAGTTTTGCCTCCCTTAGAAGAAATTCACATACAAACCCAAGGACAGACCATCATAGGCTCTCCTCTCAAGGATCCAATTTCCCTCTCGGATTCAAAGGGAATTGTCAAAATCATTGGGCAAAATAATTACACTAATGTTTTACTAAATGAAATTGGTCAACAACTGAATAGCTCCCCTGTTCAGTTATCTTCCCCAACTCCCAATCCAAAACCAGTTACATATTTTAGTCCTACAATGATCGAACATGATGTTCTTTCAACCCCTCCTCAAATCGTTGATGAGATCAATCGTAGACTTTCCGCTTTAAAACTTTAAGCTGCACCTGTCTTGAAAGATCCTTCATCATCCAAAAATCAAATAAATACTCTTTCTCATGCTGAATCTGATCTTTCCGAAGATGAACCAGACATTATGTTTGAAATGGACAGACTTCAATCTAAGGATAGATTTGAAACCAATCCAATTCGTTCATCTCGAACTCATCAGGCTACTAATCCTTTGCCTACAACTAGGAATTTTTATCCTAGGCCAACCCTTCCTGATATGCAATATGAAGAAAAACACCTTCACACATTCGGTTCCTTTTCTACGGGAAACATCTATGAATGGAATATAGATAGTCTAACCGAAGAAAATATTATCGAATTAACGCAAAACATGGTCATGATGGCATCTGCTCATCGCAGTGAGCAGAAATCTGACCTAAGTATTGCTGGTGTTCTTATTGCTGGATTTGCAGGGCAATTAAAATGATGGTGGGATAATTATCTCACTTCTACTGAATAGCAGGGTATCCTTCAAGCCATTAAAATTGATTATAATGGTCAGTATATCAAATCTAAGAACGAAGAAAATATCCCTGATGCAATTGCAACATTGATTTTTGCCATTCTCAAACATTTTATAGGTGATCCTTCAAATTTTCAAAATAAATCTAGAGATCTTCTTATGATTCTTAGATGCAAAACTCTTAGTCATTTCAAATGGTATAAGGATGTGTTCCTAAAGAAAGTTATGTTTCAAAATGAGGCTAACAATCCTTTCTGGAAAAGGAAATTTCTTTCAGGGTTACCTCCTGTGTTTGCAGATATTGTTCGTGATAAATTACAAAGTGAGTTCAATGGTGACATACCATTTGAAAAATTAACTTTCGGAGACTTGATTGCCAAGATCAATGAAGTTGCTTTGCAAATATGCAATGATCTTCGTCTCAAAGCCCAACTCAAAAAACAAAATATATCTGGTTCTAGAGAACTTGGATCATTCTGTCAGCAATATGGCTTTGAATCAATTCAAGCCCCTCCTAGACAAAAGTCCAATCGTTTCATCCAGACAAAAGTATCGGTTTCATCCAGCCCGAGCTTTTAAGTCCAATCGTCCTTATGGCCTAAAACAACAAAAACAATATAACAATTACTATTCTAAGCCCAAAAGACATGGTACCCATAAGCCCAAACAATTTTCTAAACATAAAGGCCCTATGGTTCAAAAGCCTATTTGTTTTAAATGTGGTAAGCCTGGTCATTATGCTAAAAATTGTAGAACAGCTCAAAAAATACATGAGCTTCAGGCTTCTGAGGACATCAAACAAATGTTTACTGCAATCCTGCTCAATTCTGAGAATGAATCTAACTCATCTAATGACCTTCAAGTCTATCAAATGCGTTATGACTCAGATTCTTCTAATCAAGGAGATTCTGATCAGGATCATTGTGCAAAAGCTTGTACCTGCAATGCTTTGCAATCCATTAATATGCTCTCCAAAACAAAAGAAACTAGTATTTTTTTAGATTTTGTTGATCGTATTAATGATCCTCAGCTCAAAACTGAGTATTTAACTCATATTAAAAATACAATCACTCAAAAACCTGTTCCAGAGATTGTAAATCCATTTTACAATTATAAAGAAATCATTAATAGATTCAGAGCTCCTTCTCAACACTCTGTCTATGTTCCTGATCTTCAAGCTGAAGTCAATATTATGAAAAAAGATATTGCTCAGCTCAAGCAAGGTCAAACTTGGCTTGAACAACAGTTGGTGAATCTCCAGATTCAACCTGCAAACTCTCTTCCTGATATTCCTTCATCTTCCAATCTTGTTGAACAAGGAAGTAATCCTGCATTTCTTAATGAAATGAATACAGTTACTTATCACAAATGGTATATTAATGTAACTTTGGTTATTAACCAAAATTACAAAATCAATACCATTGCTCTTGTTGATTTAGGAGCTGATCTTAACTGTATTGCTGAAGGATTAATTCCATCACAATTCTACCAAAAAACCACTCAACAACTGTTTACCAGTAACAGTCAATTGAGTGTTCAATACAAACTTGTTGGTGCTCACATTTGCCAAATAAAATCTGTATCAAATAGGATTTTTTGTTAGTAAAGGATGACTCAAAAGATGATTTTGGGTACTCCCTTTTTGACAACAATTTATCCATTCAATGTTACAGATACAGGTATTTCTACCAAAATTCTTGGTGGTGACATCCTCTTCAAGTTTTTATGCAAAACTAAATTAGTTGAAATAAATTACTTTTTGTATCAAAAACAACATATAAATTTTCTTAAAATTGAAATTGCTTATCGTCGTGTTGATGATCAGCTCCAAGACACCCAATTACAATCCAGAATTGTTCATTTCAAAGAACAATTATCTTCAGAACTTTGTTCTAATCTTCCCAATGCTTTCTGGCATCGAAAGAATCATATGGTTAGACTACCATATGACCCTTCCTTTCGAGAATCCCAAATTCCTACAAAATCCCGACCCATTCAGATGAATGCTGAATTAATGGAATTTTGCAAATCTGAAATTCAAGATTTACTTTCAAAAAATTTAATTACTCCTTCCAAATCTCCGTGGAGTTGTTCAGCCTTTTACGTTCGCAAACTTGATGAGCTTGAAAGAGGTACTCCTCATCTTGTTATCAATTACAAACCCTTGAATAAGGTTCTTCAATGGATTAGGTATCATATACCTAACAGACATGATCTTATTAAGAGACTCCACTCGGCAAAAGTGTTCTCTAAATTTGATCTCAAATCTGTATTTTGGCAAATACAGATCCACCCTCGTGACCGTTACAAAACGGCAATCAATATTCCTTTTGGCCATTATGAATGGACAGTCATGCCATTTGGCCTCAAAAATGCCCCTAGTGAATTCCAAAATATCATGAATGATATTTTTTCACCCTTTTCCCATTTTTCAATTGTGTATATCGATCTCATCTTCTCCAATTCTCTTGATGATCATTGGAAACACTTGTATCAATTTTACAAACTCATCAAAGAAAATAGTTTGGTTTTTTCTCCAACCAAAATTGATCTTTTCCAAACAAATGTCAGATTTTTAGGTCACAAAATTCATCATGGGATGATCACTCCTATTTCTAGGGCAATTGATTTTGCTGATAAGTTTACTGATGAAATCAAGGACAAAACCCAACTCCAACGTTTTTTAGGATCTTTAAATTACGTTGTAGAGTTTTACAAAAATCTTCGTGTTTTAATTAAGCCCTTGTTTACAAGACTTCAGTTTAACCCAAGCCCATGGACTGAAACCCATTCTCGAATAGTTAGACAAGTCAAAGCCCAGGTCAAGAGTCTTCCTTGTCTAGGAATCTCAAATCCTGTAGCTTTCAAGATTGTTGAAACGGATGCGTCTAACTAGGGATACGGTGGTATTCTTAAACAACGCCCACCAGAGTCAACAAATACAATTAGTCTGATACCATTATGGTATTTGGAATTCTGGCCAAATCAATTACTCAACAGTCAAAAAAGAAATTTTATCGATTGTTTTGTGCATCATGAAATTTCAAGATGATTTATATAATCAAAAGTTTTTACTACGTGTTGATTGTAAATCTGCAAAAGAGATTTTAACCAAAGATGTTTTAAATCTTGTTTCCAAGGACTTTTGTCAACTTTTGATTTTAATATTGAATATATTAAAGGAGTTGATAATTCTCTTGCAGATTTTCTGACAAGAGAATTCTTACAAAAATGAGTTCTCAATCCTCTTCTTCCTCCAGACCCCCTCCTCCTCCAAAACCCCAAACCAAAGCCCAATACGCTATGAAGCCTTCTGCTTCACAGCAAAAACCCCCTCTTTCTTATGCTTTGTCCCTTACAAATCCTTATCAACATTTGTCAACTGCAGAAGAATCAAGCTCTACAATGACAAATTTTCAAAAGCCCCAAATTCCTCCTCCAAATCCTTATCTTACAAAACCTTGTGTGGATCCGATCACAAAGATCGAACCATGTTTTTATTCCCTTACAAAATATCCTCACTCCATTGCAAAAAATATTTTCAATACAAATGCCCTTTTTGAGAAACCTGATATCCTCAAAACATAAGAATTCTATGAGTTCATACTAGTCGACACTGACTCAATAATGATCACTCATCACCATGATCCTTCTCATCCTGAGAAGATTTCTCATTCCAAATGTCAAATCCTTGAGGTTTTGTCTGAAGCTGATTGGAAACAACACCCTCATTTCCATAAGAAATTTTCGATCAATTACCTTCCCACTTCTTACAATTATCTGGATTACAAGCAAGCTTGGTCTAGAGCTTTCTTTATCTTTTCTCAGAACTGTGCTCATTCATGGTTCTTTCTTTTTTGCAAAAAATTCTACCAAAAGTTTGTTCCTCTTTGGTTCCAACACTCCTGGTGGAATCATTTTGGTCCAATTCAAGAAATCTTGCCCCTGGCAGTCAATGAAGGTTGGCAAGTTTTTAAATCAAAGCTCAATCCACCAATTCCAGTACCCCAACAAGTATTGTCGTTTTGGTTTTTTGTTAAGTTCAATCTCTCTTGGATCTGTTGCTGGGACTACACCGTCACAACCCTTATAGCCCCAAGTCAATCGACTCAGCCCCCTCTCTGGTTCTGTCGCCGAATCAAAGTCAAATGGTGGTCCTCATTTGATCACTCCCATGCTACAAAGGAAGCCGTCACCAGGTTTTTTTAAGGCAAAAATCAGTCTCCTGCTCAGCCTTTGGTGAATCCTATTCAAGTTCCTTCTGAAGCAAAACTTCTTCGACAGTTTATCAAGAAACAGCTTCAAGGAAAACCTACAAAAACTCAACTATTGGAAACTATGTCAAAAATCTGTGCAGAAGATTCAGATGAAGACGATAAACCAATAGTTCCTCTCAATGAAGACGACTGTTATGGCATCTTTTCGCCACATGCACAAGTCTGGCCCTACAAAGAAAATTCAGGTGAACTCCCAAACATTAAATATCTAGGGGGCATCAAAGGATAATTCGGGCCATTGAGGTTGAATCCTCCAATTGGCCAAGAGAGATGAATCTATTAGACGTTGAACCTCCAATCGACCAAAAGATGTGAAGTCGTGGCTCATAGATGTAAAAAGTGTAAATGGAGTAAAAAATGCCAAGCACCTATATTTAGAATTTCCCCACAAGAAATTGATTTCCACAATCTTTCAGTTTTGACATTGTATGCATGTAAATTTATTGGGAATCTTTTTCTTCATGATCTGGTCTAATCCTTAGCACCTTTGTCGCCATGATGGATAAAAAAAAGCGACTAGAATCATAACTTTCAACAGATTTTTAGGGATATTGAGAAGTCTAAAATTTGGGTCAAAGAGATTTACATGAATCCATAGGTGACAAGATAAAGTTGGCTGACCGTAATCAAAATATCAAAAGTTCTAAGAAGTATTCTGCTAGAAAGTTGGTACTGCTTCAGGATCATCTAGGAGAACGACTAAAGGTATTCAATCTTCTCTAGAAGAGATATTAAAACTATCCTTTTTTTCTTATTTTTCAAAAGATTATATCAAATCTTCTTAAAACGTGGTTAAACTATCCGAAAATTGGTATGTAAAAATGAGAGCAGTTGGGTGGAATGGAGAGTAAACTTTTAATCCTTTTTAAATTTGATGTAATTGGGTATTTTGGTTATTAGTTAAAAATGTTAGTAGGTGGGTTGGACTTGCTAAGGCCCATATCAGAGTTAAGGCACTAGCCATATTAGGGTCAGGTTAGATTGATGCTAGATAAGCCATTAGGCTCTATAAATAAGGGATGAAGCTATGATTATAGGGTGGTTGATGAATATTAAAAATTTAAG
This sequence comes from Berberis vulgaris, assembly GCA_963556465.1. Classification (NCBI taxonomy): domain Eukaryota; kingdom Viridiplantae; phylum Streptophyta; class Magnoliopsida; order Ranunculales; family Berberidaceae; genus Berberis; species Berberis vulgaris. The sequence continues at coordinate 58,526,413 of OY747135.1, read as the reverse complement.
TTTTATTTATCTTTTCTTTTGTAGATTTAATTTTCTAGTTTTAGGTTAGAATACATAATCTGGTATCAAAGCCAAAGCAACTCCTAATTGTATGTCGTCACAAACCAAGATCACAAAGTAAAAGAGACTTGGAAGATGACTGAAGAAGAAAGATCTAGAGCAGTGGAAGTCATGGAAGGATGGAGAACTGTGAGGGAAACCATGGAACTGAATGGTCAAGACAAAGAGAATAGTGGCAGATCAGTATAGCAGAGATGGAACAATGTTCAACCGCGAAAGAGAACAGGATAAGTGCCATATGGATAAAGAGCGGGCACAACAACAAACAAGGATGCAACAATGGCTTCAGAAGGAGGTTGCATGGTTGTACAAGCGGAGATGAAGAAGAATCAACAACCCATGATTCGGTGCTGCCACCCATGTGGTCGCCGAGCAGTAGCAACCAGCACTCGACGGCGTTGTGGGGCCAATCGCCACCGACGTTAGCATCGTCGAGACCCCCAACCGGTCGAACGCCCTTGTCGCTCCACCTCAGCTACCATCTCGCCTCCACTTTACTTGTCTTTTTGGGTGGGTTCCTTTCGCAACCACACTTGTTTCAAGCACCCCCATCCCCACGGCCTCGTCCCGAAACCGTAACTCTTAATCTCTATGACATCTCAATACCTACCCGTCATAACCAAGCTTTGAGGCAAGCCGTTTTCGATCCCACTTCGAGTAGTTGGTTGAATCTAAGTTTTCTACTGCATTACCAACTTCCCCATCAACCCACATTACCTTCAACTCGTCACATCCCTCCACAATTCCACCCTATTAATTCTCAGGAAGATGATATACATTGGGTAAAAGATAAGCAGAGAGGCCCACATCCACCATAGTGCATATGCAGGGTAAAGGACCAATCCAAGCACCTTGCGGGCGAGGTAAATGTGCTAAGAGGGGCGAAAATCAGCCTTTTCATCCTTCTCCTTTAGGCGATCAGGCTTTGGGGGTGTTTCCTTTGAGGATAATGACCAGCTTGCAAGATTATTTGTTGTTATTGACCGACGGTATGACACTAGTTTGAAGTTTGATGTCCCTGTGTATGATGGTGCTAAACTGAACAATGCTTTTGTGGATTGGTCACGATAGATAGATCGTACTCTAGAATTTAAGAACACACAGGGGACCGAAAACAGTCATGTTAGTAGCCACAAAGCTAAAAAGAACGGGAAACCATTGGTGGCAAAAGGATTATGCACGACGTAACACTATGCTTTTACCTCTTGTGATGACATGGGATGATTTATGTGACTTGATGCACTCGGCCTTTGTACCATTTGGACTATAAACATGACCTCTTTGGCCGATTGATGGCAGATGATCAGAGTGGGCGCTCAATTAATGAATATCGACATAATCAGACTTTGAACATCCGAGGAAACCTCAAGAATCGGAACTCCAAAAGCTTATTGCTTTTACCATGGTTTGGACACACGAATTAATTTATATTGACTTCGAAGGAATTTAATACTTTTTGTTTGCAGAAAACATCGCTAAGCGAGCAAAAATTAGGCTTCAGCTTCAAGATCAAATGGAGAAGAGAACTTACGTGAATCGGTGCGCACTACTACATTTGCACTATGACCAGCTTTTAAGGATTCCTTAAATGCTTCGAATGTGGCCAACCTGGCCATGTTAAACGTAATTGCACTAAAGGAAAGTTTGTCTTCTTCACTTAAGAGCTGGAAGAGTAGGAAGGCATGGAACATGGTGTACCTTCCCCTAATGGTGAAGCAATTGATCTCCTTGGTTGTTGAAGGCACGATATGCGCTCTTGAAGATTGTGACAAACTTCTTCAAGCCTGGGAGGTGATGTAATTGGATATTTTGGTTATTAATTAAATATGTTAATAGGTGGGTTTGACTTGCTAAGGCCCATACTTGAGTTGGAGCACTAGCCCTATTAGGGTTAGGTTAGATTGATTGCTTGCTAGATAAGCCAGCTACAATTGTATGGTGGTTGAATGAATATGAAAATTTGAATTGTTTTATTTATCTTTTCTTTCGTAGATTTAGTTCTAGTTTTAGGTTAGAATACATAAAAATTGGGAAAGATAGATTTCTAATACTTTGTATAAGTCATTCCTGCCAAGGATTCAAATCCTTCACCTCGATGACTTAGTCTTAATGTGAGTGTTTTTTTTTGGGTTATTCTGATTCACAAAAGTCTCAAGCTCCTTTTCATTTTATCATGGTCGAATACCCAAACTAAAGAAAATGACAAAAAATTCATTCTTTTTTGTTCATCACTACCAGAATTATGCTATGGATCATTAGAAAGGAATATAAAGATGATGAGATGAACAAAGAAACGTGTAAACGAAGAGTCAGAGAGTAAGCATTACAAATCTCCATGTGAAAAGTGAGAAGTTGGTATAGGGGATTTGGATCCTTTCTGACCTGAGAATATGTGACGTTGGGTTGGGGTTGGTGACCAATTAGTTCCTCCTCCAGTTGAAGTACTGGGATATATTTTTAATTGCTCAAGAGTAAGTGTAAAAAAAATAGTCGGAGCATTGGTTAAGCTAAAAGGCATGAATCATGATGAGAAATCAGAAGCTCCCTAGTGAGTTGAACATGTTGTCGTTTGCGACATAGTACATACCCTTAATCATTTCAAGTTGTTTCATATGGGGGGGGGGGGGAAGGCTGGTATTATCCATTACTTAAAATTTAAATTAATCCAAATTCCCCTGAATCTCAATACAATAACAATAACCAAGAATTAGAAATAGGTTGAAATTGGACACACAATCAGGATCATGCGATCCATAGTGACCTACCATGAGCTATAAAGCCAAATGGATTTGAGTGAATCGTCCTTGATTGAAAAGAAGATCAGAGGTGTTGACTGTTGAGAGGTCGTGTCATGCAGCGGTTTTATGAAATTCCAGCACCAGCAACAGAAAACACATTCTTTGATCTAAATTCCAGGTGTATGGAATTTGTGCATCCTTAGTACTATGGAAGAAGAGGAAGGGGAAGACATTCAGGTTTTTTTATTGCAGTAAAGCTAGAGTCCTGACGAGCAACTAGTAGTCTTATCTATGTACCTGTCTAGTCAGCCATCCAGAATGTAATTCCAACCCACAGTATTCAAGGTAGATAAATAAATAAAGAGTAATGTTCACATCACAAGTTATGGCTAATGAGCTATCAAGATCCTTCACAGAAAAAAAAATTTCCAAGGGAAAGGCGTTGACAAATATGGAAGATATGAGGGAAGAGACAATAACCGCTATATCGAATGATGAATGGAAATAAAATATATTATAAAAATAATAACTTCAAATGCCTACATTTGAAATTTTGAATTAGAAAATGAATATCTATTTTGTATACTTCGAAATTTCAATTACAATCATATTCTTTTAAATTGTTCTTTGATAATTGTTATACAATATTTAAGTTAATAATATTTTTAAGTATATTAAAATTCAATAACAAATTATAATAAATTCTATTCAGTCCTCCATAGAATCAAGAAAAACTACCCCAGAGAAATTTTACAAACTAAGTGCTCTCATAACCAACTTTCACTAAAGCAACATTAGAGTTAGGGCTATAAAAAAAACTCTAAATAAACTATTTTGAAACCGAACCGACCAATTTGCTTTGGATTGTTTCGGTTTGTAATATTTTGAAATCGAAGTGATTGGTTCGGTTTTCAGTTTTTGGTTGAAAGAAACCGAAGAAACTGAACCAAACCGATACGTATGTTTATTTTTCATTTTATACGTATCATTAATAGATAATACATCTTTTTTTCAATTCAGTTCGATTTTCGGTTTTTCATTAAATTGTATTTCAATTTTATTACACACTCGGTTCGGTTTGAATTTCTGTCAAACTGGTTGATATGGTTTGATTCGCTTCAGCTTTTAAGAACAAACCTATTAGAGTAGCAAGAAGGAAGGTCAATTATCTCCCTTGCTAGACGGTAAGACTTTGTGCACCTTGAGTAGAGTTTCATAGTGACCTTGATCAATGGGTAGGATATGTGACAGGTGGTGTCTACAACGACGGATTCTGAAAGACCATTTTCCTCTAAGGATGCCAAGATTAATCAAAGAAGTTGAGTTCATGTCCCCATTTGACAGATTTAGCTAGGCACCTTTTGACCATTTTCCTCAGGGATCCTCTTCCTTGTAGAAAGTATCTCGCTGCAGGTTCATAGGCTAATCCTTTATACGTATACTCCTCATCCCTAGTACTAGGATATGATATTGCACGAGATGAAGGATCTAGTCACCTCCTATCTTCAGATAAGGCTCACTTTGGTTGCGTAGACTTTCTCCTTGGCACATTTCTCAGAATAGAAAACAAGGGTTTCGCTCTTTATAGGAGTTGACCAAATAATGAGGTCCAGACATCCTCCCCTAATCTTCTTCTTCTTTTCCCCCTCTTTTTCTGCCATGGGGCTTTGCTCCTGGCTGTACTCAGCTAAACTCTTCATTGTGGCATTCCAAAACACACACCTCTTTCGACCACTAACGATCTCTACAACCACTTCCCCAAAGTGATTTCGTCCATCAATCACAAAAATTTTGTGCTTAATATCGGCCAGAAGAAGGGGGGAATATGCAATCTCTAATCCAGAAATTATTTTTACACGAGTTCCCTAAACAAGATATTTTTTACGGAGGAACGTCCAAAGGCAAACTTTTATGAGTAGTTTTCTTAACCAAAAAAGTAGTATCTTACTTTATCAATTTATTATACTAAAAAAAGTCTAATATGTGATTCGGACAGTAACTAAGTGTGCAAGAAACTTACAGCAACTCGTTGTTGATTGAGACCTCCATTTGCGCTCACCAATATAAAGCCTGTAGTTTGGGGAGGTCTTTCTGCAATTGAAAGCTAAAATTAACACAATTGGATTCCAACAAATTCCAGACACACTTAACAAAAGCATTGGCTGTCATCTAACACATCAGTGATTGTGTATTTTTGAAAAGAAAATTTATTCATCAAACATTTTGCTATAAAGTCCAAGAATTTTTCTTTGTGACAAGTAGCAAAAATCCAAGAGCAGTAACAAACTTACCTTCAGGTATTGGATCAGGCTTATCTGCACAAGGTTTCCAAGCAGATGCCTTCTTATGCGGCTCTTCCCACGGCTTATAAGAACCTTGCTTAAACTCTTTCTATTGCATAATTACAGTATTAAATATGAATGGACGGAAAACTGTAACATAAAAATTCTTAGCAAATTGATAGAGGATCAAGCTAAACTAGTCAACAAACCTGCGCAAGAGAATTAGAAGCCATATCAAGAAGCTGGCCATACAATATTACTGGTGTCTTCTGCTCATTGACATAGTCATTCCCCTCGTCCTTAAGGGATGTCATCTGCTCACTGACATAGCCACTCCCTTCATCCTTCAGGAATAAATGCAAAAAATATAAGTCCATTCTTGAAATGAATTCACAACAACACTAAATTATTCAATAATTTTGAAAGACATTCCATGTTCAATATTACAGAACTCAACAACCTTTAAGTACGAAAACTTAGAAATGCACAACATAATATGCATGAAGAGGGCTGTAATAGAAAACTCATACAATTTTGTAGTTTCTATCTAATTTGTATAGGGAAATTGGAGTACTGTTATTAAATATATCCAAGGAGTCTACTTTTACCCTATAACATGCTTAGTTTGTTGAACTAGAAAAACTGGCTTCGTATGTTTGTCTAGAACATGTCATATTCTACCTGAATAGAAAATAAATACTTTTCTTTTGTTACAATACAAGTTGATGCTCTCTTCCCCAAAAACAAACCTCCTCATCATTTAGTTTGAGCTCAATCATACCTATCACAAGAGAGATTCATAATGGCAGAAGGACAGAGACTCTAACTAACATTTTAAATTTTGCACTACATCCAACATCATTCTTTACATAAACTGTCCATTAAAACCTACCAACCAATGGTCCTATACAGTTCTTCAAAATAGCTTATTAATTTCAATCTCCTACTCCCTATCTTTTATAATCATTACTACAGTTCTTTAAAATCGTATCATAAGCCCAGTTGTCCATCACTCAAAACTTCAAATCCAACACCATGGACCTGTCGTTAATCCACAGGTTTGCCTGAAACAATTTACTTATGAAACGGAATATAGATCGTTTATTGTATCTCAATATGTAGTAGTGAGTTGTGAACATGATTCAATTGAGAACAAAGTTAGAAAGAGGAAATGCTCCGAATGTTTGAGCTAGAGAAAATTTAGCATGATAGCAACTAATGTAGCAGCATTGAAGAGATGGCCAAATCATGTCAATTATGGGACCTTCATCTCCAACATCAAATGTGTAAAAATTATAAATTTTAACAAACAGAAGAAAAAAATTTCACAATAATAATAATTCTAGAGCTTAATTTATCAATAATGCACAAAGAGAAATGACTTACGAAGAAGAGTTATTAGTAAAACTCATAAACATGAGGCATAGCAGAGAAATAAACAAATTATAGCCTGAGAAGTAATCCAATACGAGGAGGTCACTTCATATCAACAATCACTACAATATATCAAATAACTGAATACTAGGAAAGCAATTTGAAAAACCTAGTTCCCTTACATATTCAAACACAGCTAACTAACTACCAAATAGATCTTTCATATCAAATACACCATTTCAAAACTCATACCTGCAATCCACTCGATTTTCTTCCAGGCAACCCATTCTGAATATACACGGAACGGATTATGGAGAACATTAGTGAATCAAGCAGGAAAATGAAACCCATAAACCCCAAAACCAAGCCAATCAACCTCATATGTTTGTGATAAAAAATGTGATTTTTCCCGCCATATGACCCCTTAGTAACACCAAACAGTGAATTATCATTCTTTAGTCCATGAAGCAGTGTAGTTTTGTTCAAACATTGTTCACCAGCATATACTTTCCTCCCTGGAGAAAAATAGCCACTCGACGAACTATACAAGTATCTCGGAGGGGATCTTGTAGTATTCGAAGATCCTCGCTTTCCCATACTGAAAACCCTTTTCCAGTATACCCCTATATATACATTCGCCTACATATTCCTTCACAAAAATTCTTCTAATCCTCAATCCCTAACTACTTAAAACAAGTAAGAAAAACACAAGTTTCCCTCAAATTTTGCTCTGACTATTGAAAAGAAAGAAAACCCATTTTGGGGTCTTCAATCTATGAACAAAAAATGAAGTTTTGAGGCATAGATTGGTGACATGAGTTAAAAAAAACAAGAAGATTAAAGAAACATAGAGGGGGTGAATTGAAAGAGAAGCTAGTTGAATTTGGTGATAGAAAGAAGAGTGAAATGAAAGCGAAATTGGAAGCGAATGAATAAAGAATAGAGAATGCTGACCTTTCGAAAGCGTCTGAGCAACTACTTCCCACCAAACGGATGCGGATGGATTCCACGTTGTGTTGTATTTGATCTTCTTTATTGTTTGCTTGCTTGAAACGTAAGAGTGAAGGAGATGGAGAAAGACTGGAAATAGAAACCGCCATGCCATGAGAGAGACGAGAAAGAAAAGGAGATGCCACTCTCTTCTCTGCTGTAAGTAACAACACAACACTGCACTTGGAGACGAAGCAAAGGAGGAGGAGGGAAGATAATGCTGGGCGTTGGCTTTGGTGAACTAGTCTTGATTTTCAGCACCCCCTCCAACTACTTCGGTTTAGCCAATTGACACACAAAATGCCTCGAATCACGCGGCAGCAGCAACACTGCTCAAGGCTCACCAACACGAGATACGCACCCGGCAACATAACCATTATTATTTTGGCAGTGACTATCTAACACCACAGATTCTATTGACTCACACCACCATTCCACTTTTCTTTCCCACGCCACAAAAAAAAAAACACTCCAACTCAAATACTCTTCTTCTCTTCTCTTCCTCCCTCTCAGCTCCTCTCTTCTCCATCAAGCATCACCACCCCACTGCTGACGGCACCACTACCACGCCACGCCCTATCATCGTTGGCCACCCCGCCATCGCCTCTTTTTTTTCCTCTCTTTTTCTTCTTCTTATTTTTCTTCTTTTTCTTCTCTTCTCTTATTTGTTTTTTCCCCATCGCCCATGCCCCATCACCGCCGGCCACCCCTCCACTACCTTGTTCTTCTCTTCCTCATTTTTTTTATTCTCCTCTCTTCCTCATATTCTTCTTTTTTATCTTCTCTTCATTGTTTTTCCTTCCTCACCGCCCTCACAGGGGAATCTGCAAGGATGGGAACACGCAACAAATCAACAAAACCCAAGGTGATATCTCTTTCTCCTACTAGTTTACCTACTACAGTACCCTCGACACTGTGGTTCGTAGCCACGTTCTCTAATCCTCTGAACTACAGGCCCATACTCCTTTTCACTTTCCCAAAAGCAAGGATGTTAAATGGGCATGATCCGACATGAGAGATCTCTAATTTGTTTCTTGTGAGGGATGGGCATTTCTTAGAACGTCTATAAAGCATTGTTTCGGTGCGGGCTATGAGAGCGGTACCAAATCGAGGCCCTGTGTGTAAAACCTTGACAGAATAAAAGCCACCACTATCACAGAAAACCCATCCTCGCAGAGACCTCTGTGAGGGCGATGAGGAAAAAATCAAAGAACAAGAGAACAAGAACAAGAAGATGATGAAGAAGAAGATGAAGAGATGAGAAGAATAAGATAGCAAGAGAAGAATGAGGCTATGGTGGGGTGGTCAGCGGTGATGGGGCGTGGGCAATGGGAAAAAACAGAGGAGAAGAATAAGAAGAAGTGGAAGAGATGAGAAAATGAGGAGGAGGTGGGGTGGCTGGCAGTGGTGGTGGTGTTGTCTGCGGCGGGGGATGGTGATGCTTGATAGGGAAAAGATGGGCAGATAGAGGGGGGAGGAAAATAGGAGAATAATAGTGCTTGAGTTACAGTGTTTTATTTATTTGGTGGTGTGGGACAGTGGAACCTGTGGTGTTAGATAGTTATTACCTATTATTTTAGGGTCTTTTTTTTTCACCCCATGTTTTAGTAAAATATACTTTATGTTTGAGTTTGTGTTTTCTAAAATCACCCCCAACCCACACCCGAAACTAAATTAAAGATTTCTATTTTCATTGACCTAAGTCATACCCTCAACTAAAACCAAAAGCCAACTCAACAACTTACGGGTGAAAACCTAAAAGTTTCTCACAACCACCTCCTCATGGCACCATCCTCCATTTCCAACTATTTAGGATTCTACATCCTTTTTCTTTCTTCCATCTCCAACATTTTCTACTTCTTCTCCCTCTTCCATCTCCAATGACCCAGGTTGTTCATTTCGGGCATCAAAAAATGACTAGATTTAGTCTTTTCGACAATCTCAAATTGACTTAGTTGAGTCATTTCTATCAAAATATACTGGTGTTAGCCATTTCGACGGTAAAAAAAGGAACAGGGTTAGTCATTTCAACAAGACGGTGATTTTTCACAAACAAACATAATATATGGTACAAGCATATCAATCGCAAACCAAATAAAAAATAATCACAAACATCACAAGAGAGCCACAGAGAAGGTAGGGAAGAATACTAGTAAAAATGAAACACAACAAAAGAGGGTGAAGCATAGTCATAGGGTTGCCCACGTTCGTAATTTGATTTGTTGGGATTTTTGTTTGTCAGAGAGTTTTCAGTTACTAGAGTTAATTTGGGTGTTTTTTTATAATAATAATAATAATAATAATAATAATAATAATAATAATAATACCCCTAAAACAAGATAGAAATAACTTTATTTTTTTGGCGATTCTAGTAAATCATGGGGTGAAAAAAAAAAGAACACCCTTGTTTTAATACATTAATTGATGGAATGAAAAAACAAAAATATTTTGAGCTTTAATTTTTTATATATTAAATATTTTTTAGAACAGAAATGACTACTACTGTTAAAACATAAAATAAACTCTATGGATACCTCAAATTATTGAACTTCAATTTTGAATTGACTTACAAAAAATATAAAATAAACTCTATGGATACATCAAATTATTGAACTTCAATTTTGAATTGACTTACAGAAGACCGATTTAGATGGGTCCTATTTAGAGTTAATTATCAATATTTTATTTCAGTGCTTAAAAATTGTGATTTGATAATGGTGGAAATCGTTGGTTTGGCAAATGGGTGTGGTCTGGTGCATTGAATTCAACAATCACTTCCCCTATCTTCTCATTCTCCTTCTAAGTAAGGCATTGACTCTTTCTAAGAGAGGTGTAGAAAAGCTCTTAAGCATAATATGTGAAGTGGGTGGGGGAGACAATTAAAGTTATTCCACTCAAGATGGATGAACTGTAAGAATGATAGTTGGATGTCAAGACTAAACATCAAACTGAGGCAAGTAAAACCATTTTAGAAGCCTTGCATGGGTCTTAATTTGTTCAAAGAACTCAGAAAAGTAAAAAATATTTGTGTGTAGAAGTAATGTGTGTAACTAGTGTGTCAATTAAAATATTTGTGTGTTGTAATATTGTTAGGGTTTCATCCCTCCCTGGATGCCAATTATATATTTCTTAGAATTAGGGGTGGGTGTCCCATCCCGCGATTCCGAACTCATCATGATCCCGTCCTGTTCCGATTTTTTTGAGTCCTTTTGAGATTGATTAAACTCATCCTGATCCCGTCCCGATTTAGAGTGGGATGGGATCGGAATAGAGATTTTTAATCTCGCCTATCTCATCCCGTCCCGAATTTATTTATTTAATATTTATCATTATTAATTTTAATCAAAATACTCTTTTAAATTAAAGTTTAGGATGTGTTGAAATTAAATCAATGTAAGATGAAATTCTATATGAAATCTAAATGAATTGAATCATTAATTCTAAATGAAATTTAATATTTATTTGTCTTCCAAAAAAAGTTTAATATTATTTATTTTATATTTATTATTATTTATGATGTAAGTTATATGTATATAAATTTAACATTATTTGTGTGTGAGTAATGTGAGATAAAACTTTTTTCATTATTTTTTATTGGAGGATTATTTAGTACGTGCTCATCCCGTCCCGTTCCGATCCCGTTTGAGATGGGACGAGGTCGGGATGAGGTCTATCATGTCCCATCCCGAATGAACGAGATGGGATAGGGATGAGTCTATTTTGTCCCATCCCGTCCCGTGCCCACCCCTACTTAGAATATATTTGTTATCGAAACAATAGCTTAACATTTTATGTGTTGTCGTTTCCTAGCTACATGCCCTCCTTCATTATAGTCATGAATGGTACATGAATTTTCATAACCACACTTTACGAAAAAGTGTTCCTCGTAGAGACAACTTGTAACCTTATATAGACATCTTCATGCATCACCAATGGTTGAGATTTAGTTGGTCCAGTCTCATTAGCAAAAGTCAACCATGTCGATCCCTTTTTCAACCTATGAGACTTTTTTTAAGCTTTTTTATGATCTACAACCTACTATCTAAACATACCTAAAATCCAAAATTATTGAAAATAAAATAAAACATGGATAAAAAGGACGAAGTGCAACCTCTTTATTGTGTTGGAATTGTGAAAGTGGAGTTTCAACTGTAATGGACGATGGTTGTGGAGTAGGCATCGTCAGTTGCCCTTGAAAATTAAACAAAAAAGTAAACTATCAAACAACCCTAAAATCAAATTAATCACCAATAAGAACGTATCAAAATTTCATAATAAAAAATATAATGTTTGTCACATAATATATAGGCATAACCACCAAAGAATATATATATATATACACACGATAATGAAATAAAAATTTGTATAAGAATTGAGGTTATTTAGCTTTTGCCCCCTAGTATTACACTACTATAGGTTTTAGACTCCATTTTCATAAATTTGTAAAGAAAAACCATCTTGCCTTTTTATGAAATTTGATGTTCCCTCCTTAAACCTATACAAACTAGATATACCCACTCAAATTAACTCGATAGCCAAGCAAATTGCAATATGGGATACATCTAAATTTCATAGGTTTGAGGAGGGAATATCAAATATTCCAATGATAAAAAAAGGGCAAAATGAACATTTAAAATTTTGAAATTTTGGGGTCTAAGTAAAGCTTGGATAAGTTTGGGATCTAAAAGCTAAACTGGTCGTAATGTTGGGAGGCAAAAATTAAATAACCCTAAGAATTACATACCCTCATTTTCTACAATCATGAGAGTTTGTCTTCTTTCAAAGCATTTACTTAAAGACTATCTAAACTTTGGAGTGACCCCAATAAAATATTATAAAAACTTAGTAAAAAATGAATAAATTAATTATGTACAAAAATACTCTAAAAATTTTGGCTCGTGTTCAAATGAATTTTTAGATACCCGTAGAAATTGAAAACTCAAGCGATCCACATGAAGACGAGTTTTATTTATTTATTTTTAAGTTACAAGTGTAGTGCATCTGTATATATATAAAATCACACTAGTCCCATAATCAAAAAATATTGTCTCGTGCCTCGCCAGCGCGGAGGAGTAGCATATAAGCGGCTAATTGAATCTTTCCTTTTACTATACTATAAGTCAGTGCAGATAGAGGAGATTAGATTCTTGTATCCTCATAAAAGGAGGTATAAGGGGATACTCAAAGTAAGAGCTAAGCAGTAAGAGCCGCTCAGCTCTGACTAATGTCTTATAAGTAGAAGAGATGAAAGATATAAAAGGCTTTACTCCATTCCCCTTGCTCATGGTAGCCCTTGAAAAGAATGACACTTGGGATCTTGTTGCTCTTCCTCTTGGAAAGAGGCTCATTGGTAGTATGTTTACACCTATTAGGAATGAGAATCTATTTTAATTATTTAAAATAATCATATCAAATTACGTTGTAACTGTTATTTCGGAAAATGTTTTAGACGCCTATATGAAAGGTAGGAACTCATCATGAGGAAATCCTTTTTATTTTTAATTTTTAAAGACCCCACAGGAGGTTGTTCATATTGTAGATCCTTAACTGATGTTTTTCAAATTCAAAATATATCATTTAAAGTATTCACTATAGGAGTTTTTGCACTCTAAAATTATAGTGCAAATTAATTTGAGAATTTTGAGGCGTTACTATTAGGGGTGGGCAAATGAGTCGAGGAACTGCGAATCCAAACCAAACTGGCTCGATTTGCTCCAAACAGTCCGATTCTTATTTTGTATATTAATAAACGGTCCGGATCCGTTGTAGAACGGTTTGAGTCTAAAATCAAACAGTTCGATTCCAACCCATTTTATATAACATTATACACGTGTCTTATCCTGATTGGGGATTACTAAATTTTATTGTGTGCTCATCAACATCACATCACTCACAAATCACAAGTTACCGTGTTTGTCTTCAACTAGAGGAGAGTAGAAAGTGCAGACCAATATGTTACGATCCTTGTTATGGACCTTCCCCTCCTGGAAAGCTCAGGCTTTTGGGTGAGTTTTTTGGTTCATAACAATTGGTATCAGAGCCAACCCCACATCCAAGGTTCGATTCCCGGCAGGGGCGACCTATAGGCTGGATTAAAATAATTTAGAATTATGTATGGGCATAGTGCTAAGTTGTTGAATACTGGTAGCTTAGAGAAGGCTCACTGGGCCAGTGTCGATAGAGTGGGCCGACGAGGACGACAACTTTGGAAACGTGGGGCAATGTTACGATCCTTGTTATGGACCTTCTCCTCCTGGATAGCTCGAGCTTTTGGAAGAGTTGGTTGGTTCATAACACAATAACTAGGCTCTGAAATTGTCCACAATAAAACTCTAAACCAATCTTTGTGATCAAAACTCCTTCGCTTTGTTTGAATACACGATCATTACCACTTGTGATTCAAACCTCACCACTCTCCTTCTTCTTCCATATGAGCTACTGCATTTCTCGGTTCTTTCTTCAACAAATCCGAGTGTTTTCTTCTTAGATTTGCAATTTAGTTTCAATTTCGGAGGTATGATTTTGTTTCATTCTCTACTTGTTGATTTGTCTAGTTAGTGAACATTTGATCATGTAGTTGGTGGTCATCTAACAAATTCTGGTGTTTTCTTGTGTTCTTGTTGATCGTGATGTTTTGATGAATGTTTGGAAGAGATATGAGGATTTGATCACGTTGTTGTTTTTTTTTTTTTTTTTTTACTAATTTGACTTTTGACCAAATTTTGGTATTTTTGTGTGTTTTTAGCTATTACTACTCGTTCCTTCAAGACAACTTCTTCTTCTCCAGATTCACTCTCACAATCATTGTGTCTTTCTTTTTCCATGAAAAACTAAAAGTTTGTTCAACCTTTTCGTTTAGGGTTTCTTCAATTTATGATTTTAATTACAATGTTGCCTCCTATGTGCTTTTTAAATGCCTATGTGAGTTTTAACTTAAATCTGTGAAGTCAAAAAATTCAGTGGAACTGTAGGAACCAGACCGTGCCCACCCTTAGTTACGATAGATGATATTAAGTACTCTAATTACAAACTTTTGATAAAAGTCAAATGTTTAACAAAATGCTAGGAAACCAGGTTTTTGCAACCAGGATGACGTGTCATGATCTGGAAAGAATGATGAAATCCCCAAAGATTTTATGTGTATCTCAAAGTTGTAAAAAACTCCTCTAACGATGCCACATCATCCTGGTTGCAAAACATGTTTACAAAACATGGTTTCCTAGCCTCACTCAATGTTTAATTGTGCATGAAAATATTTGATTTACAGTTGGTAAATCATGAATACTTATTCTTCTTTGAAATCACTTTCCCCAACTATATGGGAAAATAAACTTTTAATGGTATCAACACAAAAGTAATTTAATAAATATATAAATGTTACAAATAATAAATAAATAAATAAATATTTTGTAACAATCTGGTTAGTTGTTGGGACCCTATGTATTTAAATAAATTTATGTTAAAAAAAAGTAATAATGATAATCCTGTGAAACAGTAAACTATTTGAAATCTCATTGAATAAGCCTAGTGTCATTACACTAGTAATGAACTCTTATAGCTCTATTAAATTGGGATCGTTAAGTCCAACTAGTTATCGTAACATTACGTATTTATCATGCATTTTAATGTATAGAAAAATTTTCATTGTACAATAATTCTTTTGTTAAAGTAAATCATTTTTTTAATCAAACTAGAAATTGAGCCTAGCCTACCATCTATTTTTCTTTTTAATGTGATCTTGTGTACAAAGTATTTTCGTATTATTCAACTAAATATTGAACATTATATTTATTTATCTAAATTGGGATCTACAAAATTATCAAGCAAAGGTATTTAGATTTAAAAAATTATAAAAAAAATTTATTTTAAAAAATTGATGGCTAGATATCTACTGTAATTGGTTCATGGTTATGGATAAATAGTGTAACCATATGGGAGAATATATAGGAAGGGGAAACTGTAGTTGGTAGAGAAAATCTGGGGAGAGGCGGAGATAAATTAGGAAAAGATATAGCAAAGGATAAAGTTTCTTCATTTTATTTATTTTAAAATTTGAAGGGTTTGTTTGGAGCGTGAAGTTTGCCCAACCTGAGTCTTTATACAAGAAGATAACCAAACTATAAGTAGTAGAAACTGTAAACTAAAAATATAATTAAGTCTTAATTGTTGGCATTGATAAGGTACACTTTTTCAATCTCTTATATTGAAAAAACAAAAGGAAGAAAAGGTTTTCATAAGCGAGACAAGGATTTTTTTCTATTGATTGGAGACAGCGGGATGAGTCAACTAGTGCTGGTGGAAGATGAAGAGAAAAACAAATTATAATACAGCAGGGAAAGGGAGAGGGAAAGACATACCGTTGAAATTCGAGGTAGGGGATTGATCCAAAACAAGTCGAGCTTCTTCTCCACATATAAACATATTAAAAAGGCACCAAGTGCAATTGAAAATAAATATGCACCTTCACTGTGGGAGAGACAGAGCAACAATTCTAGTCAGTCTTGTTTGCTAGCATTTTTTGGAATTTTGTTTTACAATTCTACCCCTTATATAAATAATGATTGTATTTTAAAAAGAATGCTTAAAAAGTGTAAAAATACAAAAAAAAAAAAAAAAAAAAAAAATGCTAAGGCTGACTAGACTTACTCTAGAGAGAGAACGAGAAATGCCATTTGTAATCAATGCCTTTTGTATTTCTGAATCCTATAACAAGGAATTTTAGAGAATCTTCAAACTTTGAGGATCTCATCCGTTGAATACAAGCTATTTTGGTGCAATGCAATTGGCAGCTGAGATTTATTTGCCAATAGTTTGATTTATTGAAGATCCATCCCGTTAAACATCAAAATAGTAAATTAAACTTTTGTAAACCTCTAATGTGTTTACTTATCTTATAAATAATTTAACAAGCAGAAGGTGTCATGCTAATGAATGAGGTGGCATAATGTGACAGCTACCTGTGGATCTCCACATTTGTGATAACACTCTAGCTACATGTTTTTCCCAGGTTAACCTTATCATTCATTAAGAAAACATCAACAAAGTCATGTATGCATATTAATATATAGGTGCGTGATAAATAACACCACTGCCCACCTTTTTTCTTTTCTTTTCGAGATCTGCTGAAGGACACCACCTATAAAAGGGTCCTTTCTTCATTTTTCCTTCCTCTTCTTTTCCTTTTTTCTCCTCTTTTCACATGAAGAACACCACGTGGCCCCACCTCCTGTCGGCCGCACCACCCTTTCTCGCCTTCATTCTCTCTTCCTCTTCATCTCCCCTTTTCTCATGAACAACCCCTCCCTGGCTTCATTCTCTCCTCCCCTCTCCTCTCTTCCTCTTCATATCCTCTTTTCTCATGAACAACCCCATCCCCGCCTTCTTTCTCTCATCCCGTCTCCTTTTTTCCTCTTCATTTCCTTTCTTCTCATGAACAACCCAATCCCCTCTTCTTCTCATTTCTTCATCTTCTTCTCTCTTCTTTTTTAGACTAAACACCTCCACATTTTTGAACTTTTGGATGTTTATGTTATGAAAAGGATTGTTTCCATTAACGCCTTGTCTCCTCTTCCAACACAACTACTTCTCTATTGCAAATGGCGATTGCTCATAATATTTGCATTGAAGAACCAAAAAAAAAATCTCTAATAGAAATTGAAGTAAAAAAGTTGCATTTTATGTTGAGACCAAATCAGTGCACCAAAACGATGGGTTTAAGGATGAAATTGACTACAAATCTTACAACCTGTGTTCAAAACAAATGAAATTGATTGGTCTTTAACATTTTTTATTTATTTTTTGGAGAAATGGAGAAACAAATTGAAGATAATACTCTAAAAGTGTCAAAGTGTTATGTTGAAACCACTTTGAATGGCAGATTTTCATTTTTCATGTAATCAACCGAGTTCTCCCATCGAAATGATCCACCACTTTGGATGAATAATTTAGAACATCCAAATGACTTACTAGTTCTTAGCATCATAGTGACCCCACCAATTCAGATTACATAAATGGAACTATAATTTTGGGCTTTCAATCTAGACCATTTGGGTGACTTATTAATTCTTTTATAGTAAAATGATTTTCTTGAAATAAAGAAAAAAGTTAGTGTCTGTCTGGAATGCAAGTGTCTCAAAATGCTAAGAGACCATGAGTGAGTGACATGACAGAAACCACCAAAAAGGACCTTGATGAGGAGGACGAGGTTAAGTTTTGGCTTATGTACATGCATGCATAGTGTATAAAAACACAACAAGTACAAGTTATACACTAATCTCTAGTTGCATACTGAATACTTTCATTTGCAGATTCATGTGAGCTCCATACCCACAATCGCAGACTAAAATGCAAGTATAATAACAAAAATCGCAGCGGCAACTGCGACCCAATCCAAAATCGCCTAGAAAGACTACTACAGAGTGACACATCTGATCTTAATGATTCCATTCACAGGAACCGTTGCGATATGACAAAAATCAGACTCTATCCGTTTTAATAAAAATTGTTTGAGCTAAATTTAAAATTTTTGTAATTTCTATGGTTTAGGTACACTCTTAAGAGATAAAATTTATTGTTGAAACAGATTTTGGACATTGTCCTCAAGCATCTATATTTCTTGTCCAAAATATGGTTTTGACAATAGATTTTATTTGTTAAGAGTATATTTAAACCATAGAATTTGCAAAAAGTTAAAATTTGGCTCCAACAAAAAAAATTTAAAAATGGACAAAGTCTGGTTTTTGTCCCATCGCAGCGAAACCTGCAATTAGGATCGCAGGTGTCGCCGCGTTTGGGGCATTTACTGCAACTATTAAAATCAAGTTTGCACCCTAAGTCGCGATTTTTGTTGTTGTGTTTGCACGGACCGATGCTTTTGGGTATCTCTTGGAAGGATTGGTCTTTATCGCATGGTCCACTATGATGTGGGGTATTTCTATCCACCTATTATTTCCACTTTTCCTTTGTCTATGAAAAACAAATGTGAATATTGAAAAACACCAGTAGCTTTTTAGGAAGTGATGATGCATACATGGAACTCCGCCATGGTTGCATATTCAAAATAAAATTACTTGGGAAGACAAATAGAATTGTTTGGGAAGACAAAAAGAATGGCTTGGGAAGACAAATAGAATTGTTTTGGAAGACAAATGTCATTTAAGTTGAGCATTATAAAAGGGGAGTAGTCTATTAGCATTCATCACCAATTCAAGAGAAATAAGAGAAGATAAAGAGAAAAATAGCAATGTTCAAAGAAGAAAACTCAGACAAAGAATGGGATGAAATGTGTGATCTAGAAGACGACTTTTTCTGGGATGATGACCCTCACTCGTCATCATCTTCAATTGATGAGGAGGACGATGATGAAGAAGAACAGTCAGAGGAGGAGGACAATGAATCATCATCGTCCTCTGATGAGGATGATGATGATTGTGGGAATTCGTTAGTGGACAACTACTCCTTCGATGAAAAGGGTCGTGAACGTCATCCTCTGAAGAAATTTGTTGAGCGCCTCCTAGACAATTAATGTATTTTTCTTGTAATATTTAAAAATATTAATGTTTAATGTTTGTTTTTGTGTTTTTGTGTTTTTGTTTTGTAATATTTTTTTTTATTTCTAAAATTCCAATTTGTGTTTGTTAATTCATGACATTTTGTTGTGAAGAAAATAAGAGAAGAATAAGAAGAAAATAAGATAGGAGAAAAAAAAAAAGAAAAAAAAAAGGCATCAACTGAGTGAGGTGGAAGGGACAGATGGTGTGGTCGACGGTGGCAGGGTGGTGGTGATTGTTAATGGAGAAGAGAGGGAGAGAGGAGAAGGATGAGAAAAAAGAAGGAAATCAAAGAAAAAACAGAGAAGAGAAGAATAAGAAGAAGATAGGAGAAAAGGAGGAATAAATGAGAAAAGTAATAAGAAGAAGATGAAAGGAAGAGATTTGACCGGCGTTGGGGGCAGAGTGTTGGGGGTGCTTGATGGAGAAGAGAGAGGGGGTTAGGTTTTTTTTTTGTTTATATTGGTGGTGTCCTTCAGAAAGTAAGGGGTTGGTGGTGTCTATCAATGGAAATGGTGGTGTTATTTAGCAGAAGCCAAATATATATGGATGAGTTAGATATACGTGGGTGGTTTTATGAAGAAATAAGACAGTGATGTTCGAATGAATGATATCATGCAAATCTTATATATAGTGATGATAAATCAAATTGTCACCCGATTGTGGCCATACACGTGGCGCAAACCATCATAACTAACGATGGTTGTTACGAATAAAATATGTCGTGGCGGGAATCACTCCCCCAAGGATGCACCTCAATTAAGAGAGGACTATTACAAAGGATATAAGTCATGATATGAATTATTCCCCCAAGGACACATCGCAATTATGAGAGGACCGTTACGACTGAGATAAGTCATGGCCGGAATCACTCCCCCAAGGACACATCTAAATGAAGGAGGAGACCGTTATAATAAACGTCCCCCTTCAATGGCCATTCGAGCTTAAGTCATGCACATAGTTGAATACGCTCATTATATAAACGTAAAAAAAATGTATGAGAAGGACATTCCAGGAATACAATGCAAAATCAACTGAACTATATTCTATCCAAATTGAGTCTTCTCCCACAGTTAACCGACTTAAGCATCAGAGTGCCTTCGGCCACCAAAAAGGTGGTCTTTGGCAATCTAACTTTGTTTTGCAGGCCAGATCTCTAGGAGGACGGATTGGATGCATCAGTTTGGCACCGTCCGTGGGGAATGACAATTTCCTTAAAAATGAAAAGCCTATGTTTGATCACAACTTAGCAACAAGATGAGAGCATGTGCTTGGATATGTTGTCGTTGTCACATTAGCTGTCGTTGTCACATTAGTTGTCGTAAACATTGTGGTTGACCATAACCAGACATGTTACGATTGTCCAGAAATGTTTCTTGGCAAAGTATTTTATAAAAAAAAACAAGCTAATTTTGAATCCATTTGTGTTGTGGATCTTATTCAAATGGAGATTATGGAAACTGTTAAAACTGAATTAGTTTACATTTTTACTTGACAAATTTTCAGATTCCAATATTCTATTCCATCGTGTTTAAATGATTAACTTGTATTATGCAAGTTAGACAGGTGATCCAAGTACATGTGGATACAATAATGCAAAACTAAATATTTTGTCATTGGTGTACTAGCTGAGTTCGTAGAGGTGTTGCTTAGTGAACCTCAGGTCACAAGTTCAAACTCGGCCAACAATATAATTATCAATTTATGGTTTTGTTGACCGTTCTGGTCTTTGGCAAGTCGTCTGCTAGTCCGAATAGAAGCTAGTTTGTGGTCCGCAAGCCAGCTGGAGGCTAGTTCGATTGGAGACTAGTCCACAGTTACGCAAGCCCGACTAGAAACTAGTCCAATTGGAGGATAGTCCGCAGGTCCGCTAGTCCGATTGGAGACCAGTCCGTAGGTCCGCAAGTCCGAATGAAGACTAGTCCGATTGGAGACTTGTTCATAGGTTCGACTAGAAACTGGTCTGCAGGACCTCAAGCCCGACTAGAGACTGGTCTGCAGAACTGACTGGAGACTAGTCCTACAGGAAATAGGTGCGACAAGAGACAGGCCAAATAGGAATCTGGTTCGACAGGAGATGGATCCGACAAGAATCAGGTCCATAGATCCAACAGAAGACTAGTCACACTAACTTCATCTGGTCCTGACTCATGCAGCTGATTACGATGATTTTTCAGATGACTTCATCTGGTACATGTTCATGCAGCTTACTACAATGATTTGTCAGACTTCACCTAGTAACAAACTCACGTAGCTGACTATGATGACTCGTCACACAGACGACATCAAGTCCGAACTCACGAAGTCCGAGTACAATGACTTGTCACAAAAATCTTCATCTGGTCTGAACTCACAAAATCCGGCCACGATGACTTGTCACACAAATCTTCATCTAGTTCGAACTCATGCAGTCCAACTCTGATGATTTCATCTGGTCCAAACTCACACAGTCCGACTCCGATGACTTGTCACACTGACTTCACAATATGACTAGGGAAAGCCATCATGTCGCTACTCGGGTTCCGACGATTGACAAGTTAGTGGCCACGAAAGCGAGCTTAGCAACTGATGATACACGTGGTGCAAACCATCACAACTAGAGATGGTCGTTACGAATAAAATAAGTCGTGGCAGGATTCATTCCCCTAAGGGCACAACTAAATTAAGAGATGATCGTTACAAAGGATATAAGTCATAGCAGGAATCACTCCCCTAAGGACATATCTCAATTATGAGAGGATCATTACGAAGGAGATATGTCATGGTGGGAATCACTCTCCCATGGACACATCTCAATGAACGAGGAAACCGTTATAATAAATGTCCCCCTTTATTACGCCATTCGAGCTTAAGTCATGCACATAGTTGAATGCACTCATTATATAAGGTAAAGGAAAATGTATGAGAATGACATTACAGGAACACAATGCAAAATCAACATAACTATACTATGTCCAAATTGAGTCTTCTCCCACAGTTAACTAACTTAAGCATTGAAATGTCTTCAGCCATAAAAAAAGGTGGTCTTTGACAATCTAACTCTGTTTTACAAGTCAGACTCTAGGAAGATGGATTTGGACGCATTATATAGTAGTGGTGATGTACTATGATCATTATCGAGGGAATGATGTTAGATACCTCCCCAATCTAGCTTGTTTTTTTATAGTGTGCCTTACATGGCTGCCGAGTAAGCAAAGCCATGCCAATAACCTAAATATTAAGGACTCGTCAAGTTAGTTTAAAAAAAAACTGTAGTGTTTTTGGAAACTACATGGTGTTTCACTAGTGACGGAGCCTGAATTTTTGTTGGAGGGGGCGGGGTAATGAATAACAGTTAATCAATGATAATATAACAATTAATTACTTTAATACAATTTTTAAAATTTTGAACAATACATAAATAATACCAATTGCTAAACAAAACTCCATCTAATCTACGGGGGAAGAAAATGTATCCAACAAACTAGTTTGTAGGAGCACAAAAGTTAAGTATATGGGGAACAAATTAAATTAATATATAAAGTCATCCGACAAAAAATAACTTCAAATGTGAAATTATATATTTGCAAAAAAAAAAAAAATGGTTATTTGCTATTTGTCCACTATAAAAAATAGCTAATTAGAGGTTACCCCAACATTCATCACTTTGCAGTCTCCCCCAGAACTAGCGTTGACTATCAAAAGGCTCACGTTGATTACCAAAATTCCCTTCAAACAATAAGCCATAGATGAACATCGAGATACAAAGATTTATCTTGACAAAAAATTAATGGGTTTAAAATTTTCATGTATCTCCATAAAAATCATATGAATAAAAAACGAAAGTAGACCTCGATATACGAATTCATGTCAAGAAAATACTTAGAGAAACCTTCTTTCTTAAAACAGAAAAGGGAGGTTGGGGTCTTGGTGGCTGGTGGCGATGATGAGAAAGGGAAATAAATCAAGCAGAAAGGGAGGGAGAGGAAGAAAATGAGACAGAATGATTGTTGTTATCGTGGTAAACAAAGAAAGGGAACATAAAAGAAGAAAAGGGCGAGAGGGGTCGTCGATGTCGCAGGGAATAGAGAGAGAGATGAAGGGGTTGGACGGGATGACGTGATCGGCGTCGCAACGTGGGCAAATCACAAATAACCCAATTTTTTTTTTAAGTCAAATGGACAAGTGCCCCCACCTAGATATGTGCCTGTGTTTCACTCTGCTCTCCAACTCCTCCCCATCCAACTGAAAGTCCTCGCTCCCTCTCCCTTTCCAAGCACACTGGTTGTTATTCTTGATGCACTCTTAAACATTGGCGAAATACTGATATATATTTGATCCCTATTTTATTGAAGTCAAAGGTACGTAGATTCGATTATTGCTTTTTTTTTTTAGTAATAGTAGTCAGCAACAATAGTAGTAGTAATAATCTGGTTCCATTATGTAGTTTTTAGGGAGTGACTGTAAAAATAAAAGGCCAGAAATTATCAACTTATATAGCCTAACACATCTAGCAATTGGTTGGTCATAATTAGAATATTAATAAAAAAGAGTCATTGTTGATCATAAAAATATATAAATAGGTTTTCTATTTATTTAGAAAGGGTAAAAATGTCCTATAACTTTTTGAGTTAACCTGAGTTAATAAAAGAGTATTTATTGGTCATACAAGTATAAAAGTAGGCACAAATTAGCAATTACATCAACTATGATATCTAAATAGTCTATTTTGTGAAAAATAGGCCTTTAAAGTCATTTTCCGTTTAGATATTACATGCATTTACTAGGTGGTCTCATGATTGTTTATCTACCACACGTAATTTTGCTTATAGCACAATTTTTAGGCCATTCCATCAAGTTTATCTGACTTAACCATACACAATCTTTAGTTATGCAGTCTAGACCACCCAGTAGCACTTGGGAACATGCCAGGTATGTTGCCAATTTGTTTCGACTTCGTCCCACTTCGTACTATAAGTTCTCACTTGTACAATTTTGTGATGAGTTATTAACCTAAGTTTCTATCTATGCAAATTTGGTTGTATGGTAACGTCTTCACTACTAGATTTGTTGATTGATCATTTGAATAGACAATTTTCAACCGTTAAGGGGAAATAAGCAAGAATAACATAGTGATATAGAAGGGTGTGAATTATCATGAAATATTTTCACTTTGCCTCATTTGGATTCAAGAACAACCCAATCTGATTACTAGATTAAGAGAATATTATATTTTCATAAAATTGTGATTTAATTACCTGATGCATTTAATAATGTAGCCAAAGTGACAAACTTAATCAAAATTTTATCCTAAGAGGAAAAACTTCGAATAAAGCAGACAGTGAATCTAAGACACGCCATAAGCTTGGTAGACTCATAGGTTCCAAAGATTCAACTATTTAGAATAAGAAAATGAATAACAAATCATGCCCTAATAAAACTGTCAAAGAAATGGTAACTGAAACTCATGTAGAAGGTGTACAAACTTTGAATGAAGTTGTAACTAAATTCCATATGTAGTTTTACATAACATTCTTACAGTGGTCATTTTTAAAACTCCACATTCTCCACAACCCCATAAGTGGTTGTCCATGTCCTTGCAGTGGCAATGAAAGTCCTTGAAGCGACTAAAAAAACCCTTGAAGATGCTCATGTGCTTGATAATAATGACATATTCACATATATGTAGATACCGACATATGAAAGGGCAATGATAATGATATTGAACCACATAACATCTATGAATGTTAACAATTGATAAATGATTGGCCAAAAATGAAATTTTGATATCCAAGCTGTATATTTGGACAAACATCAAAATGTGTAATCCCGTTGGTTTCAAAAGGGTGTTTCTAGGAAACATAAATGAGATTTCCAGATTTAAGGCAAGACTCGTGGTATAATGGTCCCTGCAGAATTATTACATTGATTATGATGGAACATACTTCCCTATTAAGGATAAAAATATATTTAAGTAACTGAAGTCATGTAGTTTTGAAAAAACTGGATATAAGACTGACTACATATTTTGGGAATTAAAATCGGACATTTGCATAAAAATCCAAGGATTTACTTTATGTGAAGCAAAGAAAGATATTTATCATTAAAACTTAGTCTGTATTGCACAAATAAGTTTTTACAAAGATCACAATACAATTACGCGTCTGTCATGCTCCAATTTGTTTTTCTTGAAGTATATAATTTCATATCATAGCATGCAACTTATTTTTATTTAGATATTGAGATTATTCATGTCAACTAAATTGCTGACCAAGTGAATGTTTGCTTCTTGGATACCTTCCTTTGGGAATGTAGCCGATTAGCTTTGTCTCAGCTTTAGAGAGTTTTATAGTAGCACTATTGGAGATTTCTTTATTCACTTATTCTAGAGAGCCAGGCCTGCCCATCACCATCCATCATCCTAGAGATAGATCCATTTTTAACATCTCTAGGATGATGGATAGTGATGGGCGGGCCTAGCGCTGTGGGCAGAAAGGTTCTTCTTTATTAGTTCGATCATCCTCAAAGAGTTTCATTGATAGAGTGAGGGGGGGTTGTTGAGTTCAACTATATAATAAATGTTATAGTTGTTAAATTTTATTGTGTCCCAAATTTGGGGGAAATGGATGATCCTCTGTGAATAAAAGGATTTTGGGATTTTGTTTTCTTTAAAATCGGAGCATGACAGACGCGTAATTGTATTGTGATCTCTGGATTTAATTTTACATTTTAAAAAACAAAAAAACGTTAACATTTGAGTGATATGTTTCACTGAATTTCAACAGAAAAGCTAATAAACATTGTCCACACAAAGGACGAGTAGGAAATCTAAGTTTCCTGGACCATCCCCAAAATAGGCTAACAATGGTTAAAAAAATGATAAATCTAACTTTCATTATATGTTCAAAACTCACAATACAACTTAAAACATTATCCAATTCAGCATTATACAATGTCAAGAGTTTTTTTTTCCGGATGGAATACTTCGTTAACAATAGAGTACTTTGGAATAAATGACAAAAATGTGGCCTTCAGGACCTGCATGTGTATCAAAGAGTAAATCCTCTTGTGGTTTGAGAAACTCAGACAGACTTTACTTTTTTTTTCTTGGTCCTCTTTGCTTCTGGATCATCTCCCTTCTGTTTCTTCTTTTGCCGTTTATACTCTTCATATAATTTTGCAGATGAAACTGTATGATTCAACTCTTTTCTCAATCTCTCATTCTCTGTGATGTCTCTTAGCACTGTAAAATGCTTTGCAAGCCTCTTCATCAAATCCTCTTCATCTCCAGAGTATTGAGTTGGCTCAATACTATTAATTTTGGAAGATCGGTTAATGTTTTTCCTCTTCTTGTTTGACGTCGCCATGTTTGTTTCTATACTAAAGGGTTCCTTTTCAATAGATAAGTCCATAAAAGCTAGCAGCGCTGAGGTTGTTGACAGATACACGGGATTATTGGAAGTAAGGCTTAGTATGCTCGAGGCTGCAGCTGAAACTGAAGGATGATAGTGCTTGCATAGTAGGCTCAGTTCCCAAAGAACAGAAGCTAGCGCACCACTTTGATTTGGATCAGAGGCTGATGGTAGATATTTCTGCAGACAATATGTCATGTAAGAAAATTACCAAGACAGACAGAGTGATAGAGATGTTGGATTTATAAACAAAAGAAATCTAATTTCCAAGTGTTTTTTTTTTGGAAATTAATTTTTAATTTCCAAGTGTTAGTCATGTTAGACATGCAAAAACACTTCAATAGATCATTTTCACATATGTCATCGCGTGAAATACGTTTCACCCTTTAACATCAAACACGTCTTTTAACTGAAAATGTACCTAGAAATACAGTTGAATAATATACATTTTCATTTAGGATAAAAGAGATTCAGTGGATGAATGTTAGCAGTCTATATGAGCTCCAACTATGCAACTAATGGAACAGTACATACCACCTAGCCACTAAAATTTCCATTGCACCTGACATTATTATAAGTCCGATTTATTTCAAGATAATAACTGGAGTACATTGTCTATCTAGTCTAAAAATTTCAATAATTTGGGCAGCTTACCGCAACTGAACCTGAAACAGAACTCATTTTCTAACAAGTTTCGGCATTTGGATAATAACCATAGGACCTTGTCTATCTAGTCTAAAATTTTCAATAATTTGGACAGCTTACCGCAACTGAACCTGAAACGGAACCACCACCAGCATCATTTTCTAACAAGTTTCGGCATTTAACATTCTTCTGAAGTAGATCCCTTGATGTAACCAAAGCTGCAAAAAATTTTGGATATGAATCAAGTAACTGATTATGTAAAGATGTACTTGATTAAAACATAGGACGTTTATTACAAATGAACAGGGTTTACCTGCCATGGCCTCAGCCGAACCAAAGCACAAGGAAGAAGTAGCCAGACGTTTTACAAATGCAGCTGCCCTTTGCATGTCATGTTGTCTTCCTTCACATAACATTATCTTCAGAGCTTCAGCTAACACTTCTCCTTGATCTCTGTACAGCCAAAAAAAAAAGGAAAACTTGAAGATTTAACAATGCACCAGTATAGTGAAAGTCCATTTTATAAGCTAGTTTGGTACGGACTCTTGCTCCATATGTCATATCACATTATAAATTTGATGTTGGTCCCTTTTGCAAATAGGTAAATGGATTTAATTCCCTTTTTCAATTTAATTTGGCCATGGTCCCTCCTTGTCAGTTGTCAGTCAAGGATTACCTCGGCATGAGCCTTGCACAATGACTATATAGTTAGCTATCCAAGATAAACCTTGACTAGATGGTCAACTGACAGCTAAGAACCACAACCAAATTAATATAAAAAGGGGATTAAAACAATTTACCCTAAAAAGGACCAACATCAAATTTACCCTTATATCCACACAATTAATGTTGTCACTCTTGTTTTAGATAAGCAAAACCATGTTCTAGTGACAGCATTAAAATAGGGTAGTGCTTGGCTAAAACAAGAGTGACATCCCCAATTAGGTGGTATCAAAATGGTATACATTATCATTTAAACAAAGCAAAAAAACCATCTTATCTGGTTGACAACAATCAAACCTGTCAGGTCTATATTCAAGTAGTAGCTGGTAAAGCTGAACAAAAAATTCTTGCAGATCGACATTTAAGGCATCTAAATTGTTCCTCATCACTCTGAATGCCACAATGCAGCATCGAAGACGTTCAGAAACGGTCAAACGAGTTTCAACAGTAGAGTCCTGGTTACTGCCACCACAGGCAAGCACTTTCAGGGAGTTCATAAGATCACCCATGAAATCCATATCTATCAGATGAGCAAACTTCCCTAATCCATTCAAACACGGCGCAAGCAGTGGATGTGCCCCAAATCGCCCAGTCAAAGGACTAGTATCCTCTGCAGTTCTGAAAGCATGAAATGACATATAAGTTCCAGATGCTCAATCTTCTCAACAGAATATGGAGAGATACTCAAGATGTCCTTACACTGGAGCTAAGTAGAATCAGAGTGGAAAGTTTTAACAAAGGAATCATCTAGATATGGTGATTATCATCAACAAACAATGCAATCAATTCTAGTTTCGCCAACTGAAGTTTGCCATTAAAAGGTCAAGATGCATAACTTCTCATTTCAAAAACTATCCTATTTACACGTATCGTATCTTGTATCAGAAACCTAAATTTACGATATCTGTCTGTAACGTATAAAGGAGATAAATTTAAGATATCCGTACTGTATCGTATCATGCATAACATATCTTGTCTAGTAATCGGTGCAAAAATAAATATGTAGATAAAAAATACATTAAACATGTAAAGGAGATAAATAAGACTTATGCATGCGAGGTCCTCCAAAAAAAAGAAATGAATTGATATACAACTTAAGTAACACATATAAGCAAGCTATTATCTATCCATTCATTCACGTCACTTCTAAGATGGCACAACCTTGCATCATCATATGTCTGTGTATTGTAAGATACGTATACCATATCAATGAGGCTCTAGATACAATGGTATCAAGTTTCATATCGTAAATATCTTAAGATACGTATGACTATACCCAGAAACATGAGGAAATGTCTTTGTTCAATAAAATCTTCATATCAACCATAACCAATTAAACATAATTATATACAAATATACAATGGTTGTGGTGAGGCCATCTGCAATTTATACATGTAAACATGCCACGTATATTCCAGACAAACACAAGCTTACTAATGAGTTCAGTACAAAATTCAAAATGTAGAAACCACTGCCAGCATAAACAAGATTTCTCAACATTTTTTTTAAATCCATAATTACGGAAAATAATAAATTTCGATTTATTCAGATTTTTCAGAATTAGATCAGATTTGGATTAAAATTTTGAATTACTTATCGCATTATATCAAAATTCAAATTATATATTTCTGGTTCCAAAATTTATAGGCTAGAGTCTAAATATACTAATATTAAATAAGAAGTTTTTTAGTCAGTTTAGCAACTAGCTAGAGACAACATCACGCTTGTTTCTTTGATTTTATTTAATTTTTTAATAAAAACATAACATTTAGATTTTAATAAAAATTGCAAATGTGTCTGACTGGATATGGACAAGATCCGGATTAGAGCACCAATTAACGGGTTCAAATTTTTATTGTTAGATCAAATTTTATTATAAGACCAGATTCATGAGATTTCTTATTCTTATTGGATTCGGCTGACGATGCCTCAAATCCGACCCGTTGAAAACCTTCTTACTATCAGGTATGTGATTAATTCGGTGCTTTTTAAATACCTTGTGCTTCTAGCTTCTGCTTGGGGGCTAATCCACTTGAAAGATGCTTGTACCCCTGTGATTGAACCACCCGGAAGAAAAACTTGCAACATGGACAAGTAAACTTCTCCAAGGATGGAGATAGTTCATGTCAAAGATTATCATGGCAAATAATTCCCCTGGCAGTTATGTTGCTCACAGAGTGGAGAAAGTTGTCAAAAAAAATAGTCCCTTTAAGGTGGTTAGCAGGGATGGCAACGGGGCGGATTTGGGCAAATCCATCCCCGCCCCGCTGCAGATCACGGATCCCCAAATCTGCCCCGGATATTCGTTTATACAAAATCATAAAAACCGTCCCCGACCCGAACGGATATCCGCCCCGCCCGAATATCCGTAAAAAATATATATATTTAAAAAAGGATCTTTTTCGTAACATCAATACCATATCAGTAACTCCATTAAGAAAACAATACAAAAATTACAGCAAAAACTTAACGTCAATACTACATTAGAAACTCAAAACAGATCTTCATATAACAGATATCAAGAAGCTAAAGATCTCCGATGTACAGATCTCAGATCTAAAGATCAAAAATCTCAGATTTACAGATCTCAGATCTACGAATCTCAGATCTAAAAATTTCAAGATCGGAGATCTAAAGATCTCAGATCTTAGAGAAATGGCCGGAGAGGGGAAAGGGCTAGGATGCACGGACTCAGATACGGGTATCGTATCGGACACGGATACGATACGGCGACTCGGCAATTTTCAAAAAACTAGGATTCGGGGACTCGGCGACACGTCAAACCTTATTTTTATTTTTATATTTTATTAGGTAGGGTAGGGTCCCAATAAGGTCCAAATAAGGTTTTTATTTTATATGGTAATGAATTAGGGTAATGAATTCTAATGAATTTAGACCCTTAGGGTAATGAATTCTAATATGGGCTGGGCCTAATTTGGACCCTACCCAACTAATCCATATAAATAATAACAATTTCCCTTCCCCCCTTCTGTTTTCCTCGCCATTTCCCTGTTTTCCTCGCCATTTCGATTGGAGGCGCAAGAGGTTGAAGATGGGAGAGGCGCAGGAGGTTGAAGAAGCAGCTCGAACTCACCTCCGCTCGATCGATCTCCCCTGGTCTCCCCTGATCTCCCCGATCTCCTCTCCCTGCTCGGTCGACCTCCCCGATCTCCCCTCCATGCTCGGTTGACCTGATCTCAGCGATCGATCGATCGATCGACCTGATCTCCTTGATCGATCTCCCCTGATCTCCCCTCCCTGCTCGGTTGACCTCCCCGATCGATCGACCTGATCTTCCCGATCGATCGATCTCCCCCGATCGATCGATTTCCCCTCCCAGCTCGGTCGATCTCCCCTTCCTGCTCGGTCGACCTCCCTGATCGATCGATCTGAGCTCTCTGATCGATGATAGATCTGATCTCTCTGATCGATGATCTCTGTGCTCGATCTTCGGGAAGATTTCAACCGTCCGATTTTATCAGGATCTGAAAAAAAAAATTTATTGGCAACCGAATCCTGACCGTATCCGGACCGGGTCAAGCCGTATCCTGACCAAGTCACGTTGACCGCGTGTCGGATACGTATCGAACGCGAATCGCACGCATATCCGTATCCGACTCGCGTATTTAGGGGATTCGAAGGGTTTTACCGCGAATCCGTGCTTCCTTGGGAAAGGGAGGCGGCTGGGAGGGGTGGTGGTTCTTCACCTTTCTCCACCACTTTCGCCTCTCTACAGTGACCATCCCCCCAAAGCAACTTCAAATCGCCAGAAGACGGCGTACGTCCACTCCAACCCCTCCACTACTTGACAGAGCTCTTGCTGCACATTTAGAGCCGTTGAAGTCTCCGTCGACCAACTCTTCTTTGAACCACCGAGCGAGATCAAGAACTCTAAAGCTTCATGACCTAGAACTGACTCCGCCATGGTTTTCTCTTCTTCATTGCTCCAAAACCTCTCGTCCATCACGTTAGGGATTTCTTTCCACTCTGCTTCACTCTAATCGAAATCGATGAAGAAGTTGAGTGAGTTCTTCACAGATCTCTCACTGATCTAGGGTTTTACGCAAATTAGAAGGAGAAGGCGAAGAATGAGAAGCAGAAGAATGAAGGAAATGGGTTTTCTAGACACATTGAGAATGAGATGAGAGATTAGGGTATAATTTTTCCTTTTTATAGTCCAGGGGTATTTATGTAATTTCTCCGATAAAATGGATATCCGTGGGACGGATATGGTCAAATCCGTATCCGCCCCGAATAATAAACGGATACTATTTGGATATCCGTATCCGCCCCAACATCCATTTAGCCATAACCAAAACCGCCCCAAACGGGGCGGATATCCGTGAAAATCTATCCCACTGCCATCCCTAGTTGTTAGATAGTTATAAGAACTTTCATGTTTACAACAAGAATTGGTGAGTTGCCTTAAAGAGGTGAGGTTTCTCAAGAAATTGAATGGACCTCATCTAGAAAAACTAGCATGAAGCTAAAAAAGGGAATGTGGGTAGCGCTTTAGGAGAGACGCTGAGGCCAAGTATGAGAAAGGTGATCATGGGCAATGTTTTAAAAAGCGTTTTTCAACTTCGAGGCGGCCAAACTTTTTCCAAGGCGAAGCGGTGCCTCGAGGCGTAGCGAGCGTTTTTTCATAAAAAGTGATGAAAAATATAAAAAAAATAAAATTATAAACAAATAATAAAACAAAATAAGCAATCATTAATACATGAGATAACATTAATTCAATCATAAAAGTGGTTGAGGCGGTAGAATTACCTAATTATAGTGTATATTTTGGAAGACTTGCGGTCTTGTTTAATCCTTATTTTATGTATTCTTGAAGATTTGTAATCTAATTGAAACAATTCATAATTTCTTTTGCAGATTGCAATGAAGCCCAAATCAATGGAGAACCCGCATCACTTTGTGAATCCACATCAGTCACTCGGGAAAGTAAATATTCAAGCAATTCTACATTTCCTACATGAGATTTTCATTTTGGTACTTCAAGTACGACCACGTCACAATAACACAAAACTTGTCGACCCCAAAGAGATCTACAACTCAGGATTACAGCACATCAACTACAAGCATTGAAAGTAAACGTAGGGGATGCGATTCAAATTAAAACAAAAACAAAGAGTTCTAATTAGATGATATGATCCATTAAATGTAACATATTCTAATTGTATATGTTGATTACATGGTAGACTCACAAGTTCCATCAATCACACGTTAACTTGAACAATGTACCTACATACAATGATAATGTACCTATAGATTGTGATTTTTAATAAAAAATAAGGTGCAAGTATTCAATTTTTTTTATCACCCACATTATAACTATGAATAAATGTCTAACTAGCAGCATCTATTGCTCATAATCCATAATGAATATTGTACAAGTTCTTGGAAGTTAACATTATGCATACATATTGTAGAGTTGTAAAATAAAAAAACAAAAAAATCATACTGCATGCATATAATAAAAAAAAATTGCTTATCACACACTCTTGCCTTGTTTTGATCTTATTTGTTTTGTTTGTGAGGGGCAGAGTCGTAAAATAGGTGAAAGAGATAATAAAAAAAAATGACAGGACAAGAAGAGAGAGGGTGAGATAAAGGTGAGGAGAATTCCAGTTTCTTCTGCCAAAACAAAACGATATTCGTCTCCTCTCACCAAATCTATAAACAAAATTGTCACTCAATAATCATCAATTCTTCTCCTCAACTTCAAGATCCAATCTGATCAACAATCAATTCCTACACAACAAGCAAGCAAACCCAAATGATGCAATCTCAAATCTTACCCATCTCTATTTCTTCTCAGCCAACAACCACTCTGGTTTGTTTTTGTTTCTGCTCCACAATCAATTTGATCATACACTGGTGGGAGTCTCTCTTTTCACCCTTCATTGATGGATAGTTGTGGTGTTTGACTTTGGTTGATTTCATATGGTATGATGAAACATTGAGACACATGTAGTTTTTGGTTCGAGGAATGTAGAGAGAAGAAAAACTTGTCGACATCAAAGAATACAAATCACAAACCTATCGACCCCAAAGAGATCGACAAATCATGAAACATGTCAATGTCTTCTTCTTCTTCTTTTGTTTCTGCTTCACTTCTGTTTCTGCTTCTTTTCTTCTTCTCCATCACAATACAGTCGTCGCTTCTCATCTTCTCTATCGAATGGGTTTCAGAGAATAAACCCATTTATGTTTATGTGGTTTCCTTTCAGCCGTCCAATCTTTTTAAGAACTGAAAAAGATCTGAAATCCATCCACTGACACTCGTACGAGTCAGAGAAGAAACTTGGTTACCTTGAAATAGTCATGTGACTCGTACGTATCAAGGCGTTTTTCAGCCGCTTCGAGTCGACTTGTACGAGCTGAACGCTTTTTAAAACAGTGATCATGGGTGGATCCTTTCACATTCATAAAGATTCATATTGGCGTTAGAAAACGTAGATGTATTTCCAATCCTTTTTCTCAGGAGTTAAGTTTGCACTTTGAAGTTGTGACAAGATAAAACTATGATGAATTGTATCAGATGGCTCTAAAGTGAAAAAACTACTTAAGGTGAGAAGAACTTCATTTTAATGAGAATATGGCGGATTGCAGTATTCACTTCAGAAGAGACCTAAATAAGGAGGCAATACAAGCAGGTTGGAGAGCTTTTAACATACCTGATTGAGAAGATGAGTAGAACTAGAAATGGACCAGAGATAGAAGGTTCTTGGTTTCGTTTTTATTTTTTTGCAAAGTTGGATGCACGGTTGTTACCATATGGGGTTATGAGAAACTTCCCATGTAAAATTCTTGGGGTGGGCAACAATCCCGGACCGTATGGTCCCAATCTAGTTTAAACCGGAACCAACCAGCTCCTCCAAATTTCGTCCCGGACCGGTTCGAACCTCCGGGGATCCACAAATTTAGTCCCGGACTGTCCCGGTATTTGTAACAAAGCCTAAGCCCAACCTATACTAAGGCCCAACCAATTAACAAAAGCTCAAACCCAAGTAACCAACTCGTTTACAAAACAAGGGTTCAGGAGTCTCATCTCTGTGGCTCGAAGGTGTCTCTTGACAAATGTGGAATATTTCTTCAGTAAGGTAAAAAAAGGTGAAGATGAGGCGAGTGCGGGTATAGGGTTTGGCTTGAAAGATAGCTTGGTGGGCCGCTTCAAGACTTGGGTCGAGCAACTGGTGAAGGGTCTTCACCTCCATTTTGGTTTCTTCCAAGTTTAGGTAGATCTCGGGTTCAAATCTTCCCCTCAATTCGTTCAAATGTTGTCCTCAATTTGTTCGAATCTTCACCTCGATAAAAAAAAAGCTTCTTTCAAGGACAACATAGAACATTGGAATAACAATTGCACAAATGTTCCAACCAGATCTATCAACAGTTCCACACAGACAGTACAAAAATATCATTAAATCTCCACTGATAAAAAATTCTAATAACATAACTGCGGAGTACAAACACTGAAGCAAAGCAACAAATTGTGACACCTCTAAGTCATTGACAACTCTTCAAGGAGCTTTATCACAAGTTGTCCCACTTGTCCCACTGCCTGAATACGATCTGAATTGATCTACCGCCCCTTCATTACAAGAATATATTATAAACTAACTGAATTGAAAAAAAAAATTTGAATCGAGATGGCTTGTTCCCGTCCCGGTTCAAAACGGGCCTTGGACCAACCGAGTCTCCCCAGGAAAATTGGCTATCATTGGCTATCCCGGACCGAAACTGAGACAAGCCCAATCCTGAACCATGCCCACCTCTGTAAAATTCTACAAAGACCTCATTGTTCATTGGGAGTTAGTGTTCTTGCCTATTTGTGATGTCATGTCTCATGGAAGAATGAATGGGTGGATGCTAAGTGTAATAGATTGGAAACAAAATTGCAAAATTATCTTTATATGGCTTATGGTTTTGCAAATTGCACTCAAAAAACCAATCTTGGGCAAGTTTGGAAGCAAACATCATAAGCCTTTGACAAGGGTAGAGTAACCTTTGTGACGACACTAGTTGGTTGGTCTGGCTGCTAGTCGACAAGGTAGCGGTAGGGTTTGATTAGCCGCTAACAACTAAGTGGTGGTGTTCGGTAAGGGTGGCACGTTGATTGGTGCTAATGGTTGCTCCAGTTGCTAGTTCCATCCTTGGGCAACATTTGAGGTGGCTTGGATGCCATCTCCTTAACCTTTTGTTTGATCTTTGTTTCCTTCTTGCGCAACCTCTCTTTCCTCTTTTCGTTTCATTTTCTCCTAATATTAAACTTGCGCTCTTCACTGTTTCGTGATAACCTCCCACATTTTTCTGATCGCTTAGAAACTTCAATTTTTCCACCTCGGTTATTTTTCAAACCTCCTCTTTTGATTTTTTTTAGTTATTGTTTCTCCATGGAATCTATTTCTTCCAGAGTTGCTTTGATACCAGATAATGGTTTCAACAAAATAATATAATAATAAATCATCATCATCATCATCAAAGCCCATTCCCGAGATTAATAAATAAACATACTAAATTTTTTATTATCAACAAAACAATAATTTGTTTTAAAAAACTATGAACTAGTTAAAAAAAAAAGCCACTAGACCATTGTAGTTAAGGCGTTGAGGCGGAGGCGAGGTGGACGGGCCAGAAAATGCCTCGGGCGTGAGGCGAGACGGACGCCTCACTTCACTGAGGCAGTCTTAACATTCTTTAAAGATTTTTTTATAATAAATTGAAACATATCAGCATGGTAGTATACATTATCATTTTGATAAGTATCATAAGCAAAAATTTACAAAAAATGACACAACTACCTAGAATCAAATAATAAAGTTGCATAGCATAGCGAAAAGATGCACTACATAAGTATCAAGTAACTTGCAAACATCTACTAAATCATTAAAAATCAATAATCTTGAAAGAATAAAAGCTTGAGAATATTGAACATTTGTTAGAAGAAATGTTGGAATGGTTGGTAAAAATCCACAAGTATGATCACTATTGGTATTCCAAAAGCATAAAAATCATTGAACTATGCTATGAAAAATCAAGATTGATGTTGATCACAAACTAATCAAAACATGGTTTGTTTTCTCCAAAAAATATTATAAAAAGTGTGACAAATTCATCAAAACTTAAAAATGTTTTATCTTGTTTTTATGAAATTGATCAAATATTACACCAAGAAACATAAAACATTATTATAGAGTGGGTTGCAACCTTTTTTAGCTGCAAATGGGCTGCAATTGAGCTGGCTACAACCATTTTTTGGGTTGAGGCAGTGAGGTGATTGAGGCGGTGAGGCGGGGCAAGACAGTCCGAGGCGGATGCCTCATTTCACCGCACTGCATTGCCTCACTTTGCTGCAATTGAGCTGGCTACAACCATTTTTTGGGTTGAGGCAGTGAGGTGATTGAGGCGGTGAGGCGGGGCAAGACAGTCCGAGGCGGATGCCTCATTTCACCGCACTGCATTGCCTCACTTTTCGGGGGAATTTTGTAAAAACGCCTTGAGGCGCGCCTAGGCGGTCGCCTTGACTACACTGCACCAGACCTAGACCAAAAATCACATCATCATTTTTAATTAGGGCTGAACAAAAAACCGATCAAACCGATTAAACCGACCGAACCGATTTAAATCGAACCAATCGGTTTGGTTTAAATTCGGTTCGGATCGGTTTCGGTTTTAAAAAATTCAAAACCGAAGTGGTCAGTTCGGTTTTCGGTTTCTATGTGATTTTAACCGAACCGACCGAATATATATAATAAATAATATATATTTTATATATAAATAATACAATATGTTTAAAATAGTCGGTCGGTTCGGTTTTATTTCGGTTTTGGTTTGATTTTAATCGGTTCGGTTCGGTTACGGTTTGCATAAATTAGAATCGGTTCGGTTTTGGATCGGTTTTGTTAATGGTCGGTTCGGTTTCGTTTTGAAAATTTTAAAATCGACCTAAGTCGGTTCGGTTCACGGTTTAGTTGAAAAACCGAACCATCGGTTCGGTTTTCAGCCCTATTTTTAATTATGCACAATAGCTCCCCAATCATACATTCAAGAAGGGAACTGATATTCTCTTAAGAGTTTTTCTACAAAGCCAGGCCGGACCATCCAGGCTTGAGCCAGGACAGGCCCAACACCATCCATCATCCTCGAGATGCGCATCTCTAGGATGATGAATGGTGTTGGGCCTGGCTTGGCGCGGGCCTGGCTCTTTAGAAAAGTTGTTCTCTTAATTATCCCAAATACAACCCCAAACCCACAAGTTGATTTTCATTTCTATCTATAGAGAATCTACATCTTTTTGCACTAAATATTTTGTTGATTCTCTCTCCATTACACTCAAATAAAGGTATGAAGAGTCATCTCCTACATCCATTTGCCCTCCAAAGAAAGATTAAGGTTGGTGGTGTTGGCTGAGTTCCACAATTCCACCCAATCAAGAAAGGAGACAGTGGAGGTGAGGTGGATCTGAAAATCAGAAAAACATTTCCTCCAAATCTTTTTTGAGAAGTCACAACTCTAAAACATGTGATCAATAGATTCTTGAGTTGTCCCACACAAGACAGTGATTAGGGATCAATAGATTCTAAAGCATGCTCTTGGGGATATTTGTTCGGTTCAGACAAGGGAATGAAGCTTGTGGGTTCTTAATTCAAGCTAGAACCGAGGAGTTGAGTGAAAGAAGACAATAAAATAACTAAAAGACTTTCTTTGGAGTTCCTAGTTCATCAAGAGTCAATTACAACTGGTGGCCTTAAAGCCTTGTTTATAATGTTGCAATGCTTGTTAATCAAGGAATTGAGCGATAATTCCAAACAAAACCCAAAACCCTACACCGTATGAGCTTATATTTATAGGCTCGACCTAATATCTTTATCAAAAAGATTCTTCTAATAGAATGAAGTTGCTCATCTCTGACAAGTTATGTTTCATAAGTTTGGTTTGGAAACAAAAATTTACCAAAAGGGATGTGTGGGTGAGTTGTGAAAAGTTATTGCATCTGGCAAAGGTGAGAGAGGACATAGAGTTTTGAATTTCACAATATTTTTGGCTAATTAAGTCAGTTAGTTTGGATGGCCAGCTCATACCTATTAGCACGCGTTGGACCTTCATGAAACTAACGACCACGAATGTTTATGAGAAAGTTTGTCAAAATGATGTGCCACCAGATGCTAGATAGAAAGAGAGAGAACATGAAACAGGGAAAAAGTACTCACAATCAATTCCAAACAAAAGCAAGTGTAAGCTTCTCTAACTTAAGACTAGTGATCATGACACATAGTAGAAAGAAGAGCAGAAAAAATAAAGGTAATATTGTGAGCACACCTGATTGGAGCTGGCCTCATGGTATGCTTCAAAATACGAAAGTATGTTTCAAATACGGCAGAAAGTGTCTCTGTTTGCATTGCCCTTTGCTCCATCACATTTGGAGTGAAAGAAGTAGCTTTCAGATCCGAATCTACCTGCACAGCAGCCAAGAAACCTTGATCCCATGAATAAAAAATGGTTGAGCGAAAAAAATAAAATAAATAAAATTTGTGATAATTTCTATGGATGAAGCACCTCCTCTCTAGTCTTTGCAACCAGTTCTTGCCTACTACGTTTTCTATCACTAGCTTGCAATTTATTTGGATCTTCAAAGTTTTTCCTTTTCTTTTTACCACCTTTCTTGCCTCTTTCATTGTCTTTTGATGGCGCAGACCTCCGAAGATCTTCATTAAAGGATAAGGACAAGAAAACCTGACGGAAAACGACAAGGGAAAAAAGAAAAAAAAAAAAGGAGGGAAATAAGTTGAATGAAAGCTCAATAAATTAAGATATAAAGGATATAAAGGAACATTTGATGGTAGTTGCAGATGAATAAACCTAATCTAACACGAAGCTTGACTTGACAAAGCTTCAAGAAATTGAAAACTTCAATTAATTAAATTATGCCCAAAACTGCTACTATCGAATAAAACATAACTTAACCTCAAAACAACGTAGCCATAATGTCCCAATAAGTGACACCTAACCATAATTTGAGATAAAAATTTACATCCAAGTTCAATGATTGAAAGAAAACAAATAACATAATTCCTTATGTTCCCAAATACTCGTCCATGATACACACAAAAAAAACGCAAATCTAAGAAGGCGGAAAATAAAAATTTAGAAATTTGAGAGCTGTATTTTATGAAATCTTGATTTGTATTTTCACATTCAAGTTAAAGATTTTCTATGCAAATTGTGTGCAAAGATGGAAATCGGGATGCGGAACAGCCCATCCATGCCTTTGGTTTACTGTCTTAGAATATCTTCATTTTAATGATTTATAGACACTAAAAATGCTAGAGTGATACTAAGCCATCAATCTTCTGAAAGT
The DNA here is from genome assembly GCA_963556465.1 of Berberis vulgaris. Taxonomy (NCBI): domain Eukaryota; kingdom Viridiplantae; phylum Streptophyta; class Magnoliopsida; order Ranunculales; family Berberidaceae; genus Berberis; species Berberis vulgaris. The sequence goes on along the minus strand of OY747135.1, from coordinate 58,486,297 downwards.
ACCGAGTAAGTATCTAGTGTCTTCTTTCTTTCGTCTTTTTGGCCTTCATGAATCAAGACACAACAATTGTTGCATGGACAAAACTCTCACACCTATCAGTTAAAAGTAATTAATCTTTGGATAAATTAATTTAATTCGGTCATGGTTCCACGTCGTAACTTGATCATCCAGTCTAAGGGTTATCCTTTTTTTTTTTTTTTTTTTTTTTTTTTGAAAGGCAAGCAGGGTTTTTATAGGATCCCAGAACCCATAAAGATGCCGCAAGCTGGATTTGAACCCATGACCTAGTGGTACCATCCGCCAAGCTCTAACCGTTGAGCTGTCATGCCATTGGCAATCTAAGGGTTATCCTGACAATATGTGCTTTTAATTTTTATCCTACAAGTGCTATTTGTGTGCCAAGAAAACCCTTGACTAGATGGTCAACTAAGGGCGTGTTTGGTTAGCCCATTGACCGTCGTAATGTAATGGTTTGACCATTACAATGTAATGGGTCAAAGGCATTCCTGCGTTTGGTATCACATAAAACCATCGTAATGGTCATTCCCATTACAGATTTGGTTGTAATGGCCATTCCTACCTCCCCCCCTATGAATGGCCATTACCATTCCCATTGTAATGGTCAAAGTTAAATAATGACCATTTTTATCCTCCTCACCCTCCCCCATTTTAACTAAGTGAGGGTATTTTTGGAAATAAATTTTACATTACCACCTTACCATTTTAAAAGTATACCAAACATACATATTCTCATTACCATTCCCATTACCATTCTCATTCCCATTACCATTACCATTCCTATTACCATTCTCATTCTCATTCCCATTCCATCGAGTAACCAAACGAGCCCTAATAGCTAGGGACCACTACCAAATTAAATTAACATATGGGACTAAAGTCATTTTCCGATTAGTAAAAGGACCAACATCTTACCTGTTTCTTTTTTATCCAAGTTGAAACCTAAGATGCAACCATACTCCCTCCCTCCTTAAGCCCAAAAGTTTCACATGTTACCTCACCCTCCAGCATAACCTCTCGTTCAAAGTTTGTCTCCCACCCAAACATCATATACCACACCCCCAAGATTTTTACCACATCCAAGACAAAAATAAATTCACCTAATTTCAAACTAACCCTAGATCTACTGGATCCCTAATCTCCAATTATTTAATTATTGGCTTACTTAGACCCAACCAACTTTAAATATGAATAAAACACTAATCCTACTTTCCATGAAAAAAGGTTTTGTTGTACTTTCACTTGAAGTTTAGTCAAAAGACTGTTATGTCAGTTTGATGGCACACTAGCATGAGTAGATGACTGGAGTAAACAGCATGTCAACTAGTAAAAAATGAAAACAAAAAAACAGACCTCAACTGAATTAGGATGTAATTGGCAATCATGAACCTTCACAAGATTTGCAATCAATTGAACAGCCTCCACAGTTACTTCTCCACCGTGCTTCCCTTCATTAGTAAAAAGTGACTTTATGGTTGCACAGCAAAGGGTCCTGCAATGAAGATTTGAAGCTTCCTAATGACACTCGCCTCAATTGAGTACACAACGCAAGAACACCCACTACTAATTAACTCAAGAGCCTTCATTTGGTCATGAATCCTTTCAAATACCATCTGAGAACAGTGTGAAAACACCTATATATATATACATATATAACAATGATATAGTGTATTCCATATTGACAGTCCATAACATCTTTATAGACCCCAATAGGTGACTCAGGAAAATCGAAACCCTGTGTAGACAAGGTGAGGGGACCTTATCTAGACTACCAGTCAGTTGCTAACCTCACTATTATTATTCTTCCATCTTCAACTACTCAATAAAATTGAAAGTACAGCTGGTGAATCTATCATGTTACAACTTTGTGACAGACTTTGACCACACCAAGAAGATGGGATCTCAGATCAATCATTTAGTTTCCCAAGTATATGTAAAGCATTATATATATGAAAGGAGAAAACCTTGTAACATCATCTATAGAGCTTATGTTATTGACCACAGCAGCTAACAAGTTTTCACGATAATTGAAGTGGGGAACTGCTTCCAACAAAGTGCAGATACAACGAATAGAGACATCTGAAAGAGAAGAGCTCCTCTCTAAAGAAATCAGCTTCTGCAGGTATACCTGACATCAATAAGAAGTTTGTACACAATTATAACGTGTGTAGAGAAACACTAATGGAAATATTTCCAAAATCCGAGACCATACATAAAACAGAATTTGGTATATCAAAAGTGTGCATTTACATATTTCTAATATCACAGATTTCTAATAAATAGTACTAGCCTTCTACATTTAAGAAGACACTCCCACCAAATAAACATAAATCAAAAGTTATTAGAAATATTTCCCCAAGAAAGTGCAAGGCAAGTGGTCGTCAACCAAAGTTAGGAAAGATGATATCACAAATGGAGAGCAAGAAGATGAAGGAGCATAAAAAGGAAATGGTAAGAGTATAAAGTAATAATTAATTGACAATTTAAAATAATCAACAACACTTCTCTGTAGATAAGCAGAAAATAGTATAAATGATGCCACATATCCACAAAGCAAGCTACCACGATGAACAAAATGACCACACAATCGAATTGCAGGATGATGAAGAACAAACTACTATAACTAAATAATGTGCTAATGCTAAGGAAATTTAAAGCCAGTCAATAAATTGCAAAAGAAGCTAGCAGGCATAAGGGTGACCTATATGAAACTGTTGAATTCGGCATAAGAATAAAGAGAAACAATTCTTTTCTTTTTTCAAACCAAGCCAAACAAGAATGCGTTAAGAGAGAAAAGAGGGAGAATACAACGGGTGAATGAGAGAAAGATGCAGAAGCTACTGCATCGCCACAAGATATTACCATTCAACCATGAGAGAAGATGACACTTCACTTAATTGCTTCCATGAGCTAATCTCCAAAGAGACTAAACAATGGATCCAAACGACTATTACTTTTTGAAAATGCGAGCATTCTTCTCCATCCAAATAACCAATACAATAGCGAGGGTGTCTATGCCATATCCAAACTCCAAGAGGTTGTTAAACTTCCACTTCCAGTCAATGAGCCAATCACATATGGAGCCTGAATTGGTTCAGAGACTCCAAATCTGCTATGAATTTGGACCAGAGAGTTTGGGAAAACTTAAAATGCAGAAATAAATGCTACACTGATTCCTCTTCTTCATTACAAAGGCAACAAATGATAAATAGTGCTCCCCAACAATTTAAATTATCAATAGTGAAGATTCTCCCTTGAACCACTGTTCACAGGAAGAAATTGATTCAAGGAAAGTGATTCAGAACACTCGCCTTCTATTAGCAACAATAAAGACATTCAAGATGGTAGCAGGCCCAGGTGTGTCAAGTAAGCCGTAGAGTTCCTCAACATAAACCCCAGCGACTTACCATTCCACACCAATCTATCTTTGCGACTTTTGCCTCACTCCGAAGACTGATTCTCTTAACATACTGATGAAGTCATCCACTGATGATTCTTCCCAATCAGTAGGTCTCCTACGAAGCCTAAAATTCCCTCATAGTCTGGGCATCCATCAACTAGAAATCAGTAAAGTCCTTTTTTCCCACAGGTTGAAAATGTCCCAAAAATAACTTAAATTTTTGTATGAAACTTATAAATGAACAATAAAATATATATGCACTAGTAATTACATGTGCCTACAGCACTCCATATTACATTTTTTTATATGATTTTTTATGTCTCCAAATTACTCTATCGATTTTATCTAAATCAATTAAATTAGATCATCAATGAAAATCGTATTTTAGCATATAAGCTAAAAGGTTTCAAGGCATGCTAAACTCGGTCAAACTTTTATAAACATTTTAGTGAAACTCGATCAAATTTAATTGCTTGAAAAGAAACATCTTCGTAAAATTTCAAACCTTTGTATTGACTATTGATTTTATTTGAAAGATCTTAAAAAATTGCATTTCAACAATACCAAGTTGAACGAAATCGGACAATTAAATAAAAAATTTATGGTAATTTTAAGTTTGAGAATCTAAAATAAACATATTTTCTCTCTCTCCCATGTGTCGATCATATCTTCTTCCACATAGATTTTACTTTTCTTTGTACTTTTTCTTTTATCCTCTTAGATTGAAAAAAAAATTACAAACCATGCCATCATGTAAGTACAAATCTTGACCCTCAACAATTTTTTTCAACTTACAATCCTAGCCCTTGGCTTTCTTCGTCTCCAAGACAAACATAAACCTACATGCTTATTATATAGATGTCCAGTTATGTTTATTTCCTATTTTGGAAATTGTCATTTACCAATCAAAACATCAATGGAATTACAAGTAACAAAAATATGAAATTTTCAAATAACAAGGAAAGTCTCCAAAGTGTTTTAACAAAGAAAAAAAAAAAAAGTGATCAACAACAACAGACCATGTATATCTACCAATATATATTGGTGTTAGAAGTTACGCGTGGGCTTTTGCCCTTTCGACAAGGTACAACCAGACCAACACCCTAGAATCAAGACAAATCTACACAGATAGTCAATAATGAATTGATGATGATTATTGCCACAAGCCAATTAAAATTTAGTGTGTTTGATTTCTTCTTATTCTTTTTTCCTTTATTCGCAATCGCAAAACAAAAGTACATCATTAAATATAAAAAGGAAGCTGGCAAATAGTGATTTATAGGTCACTATTGCTAGGCCAAAAGTACATCACGTAGCGTTGTGATGCACAATATTCCCCAGTCACGCATACAAGAGGTGCAATGAATCTTTAAAAATGCCCCACGTACAACCCCAAACCCACAAGCTAACCTCGACTTCCATCCACAAACTATCTACACTCTCATGTTTATTTCTGAAAACTCGGTTATTTCTCTCTCCAAATCACCCAAGCAAACCATGTAGAGTTCTTTCCCTGATTCATTTTCATGTTGATGATAAGTTAAGCCTAGCACTATTAGTTGCAGTCCAATCCACTCTAAGAAGGAGGTGGGACGAGTGTTGTCACTCAATTATGCAAAGCATTTACTCCAAATGGAAGAAGAAAACTTCCAGACAACAAAAGATGATCAATAGACTCTTGGTCCCTTCCACATAGCATGCAACGATTGGGAATCACCAAGCCTCTCCATCCTCCCAATATTGATGGTCCAAGAGGAAACAAGCTGTAGAGGGGACTTCTTTGATCCAGACCAGGTTATGGAGTCCATCAGTTCTAATTTCTTGATCAGAAAATTGAAGCTGGACACTTGTATCTGTGTAGCAATCCCTCTGTTTGTACCCACCATAGTCACTTATCTTGGTCTCCATCAAGTTGCACTGACTTTATGGCATCCAAGAAATTCACCATTTGGAGGAGTTCCCAATTATTTAGATTTTTCCTCAGCTGGAAATCCCATGACGGATGGTGAGTTGTTGGCTTGTTGCATCTACTAGGTTGGCAAACTCCCTAATCTTTCCATGCTTGTTTCGGTAGGCATTGTCGATGGAATGCTTGCACGGAAGGAAATATTTGGTGGCTGATCACCTAGCCATTTGTGTTCCCAGAACATGATTTTGTGATCATTGTGCGCCTCAAACAAAGTATGATTCTCCATGTGACTAGTGTGTTTGAGTTTTTGGCCGCACACGGCTTTATGATTTGAATGCTACACGAGTACGCCCAATACATATTCTTTTGTTAAGAATGGAGTGAGATTTGTGTTGCATCCACAAGCCCACAACCACCAAATTCCCAACCATATGGTACAAGGAATATCGTTAATTCACCTACATTCGACGATTTTATAATCAGACCCCGCCCTGTAGCTTTCATTAACACGATAATTATTAAACCCCTGCCACACCTCAATCCAACCAAAGAAACACCTTCCCATAGGCCCAAACCGGTCCATTTAACAATCACCGCCCCCTCCCCCGACCTATTTAGGGACATCGCTCCGCAATCTAACGAGAAGCCACCTTCCAGAAAACCCCAAAGCATTCATACCATTTAATTCACTTTCTCATCCCCCAATGTTTCCCTCTTTTTCTCTTCTTTGCAACTTTACTAAGAAGAGGAGGATTGCATTCATGCAGGTGTTGAGCAAAACTCGGTGACAAGACTATTCAAAGAAGATAATACGAGATTATGACTTCGAGGGATCTCTATGCAAAATATTGTGAGAATACTACAGTTTACAATGTTTCTTAAGTTTTTTGCTTGGAAATTCTACAAGAAAAGTTTCCTTAGATTTTTTGAACTCTTCATAAAGAAAGCAAATCGCAAACGGAATTGAAAAGATCAAAGTTTTGTTTCCCATATCTCACTACAACGATGTTCTTGTTTTAAGGGCAGGTTATTTCAAAGAGAATACAGATACACTCGAGTTGGCCAAATCAACTCATTTTTACAAGGTCAACCCTGTCAAATTCGTTGACTATCAAGGTTGAGTTCATTTCAAATAACTTTTGTACATGTTGTTTAGATGCCCCTAGAAGTTCTGAGTTCTAGTCTAACTCTAAGAATGTCCCTACTATAGTATAGATAGCTTAGAACTAGTATTGTCAAAATCATAGGACCAGTATAGATAGCTTAGGACCAATGTTGTCAAAATCGAGATTCAAAGCAAATCCTAAGGAATGCGACTTGAAATTCCAATTCAAATCACTTCAAAGAATTGTACTTTGATTAAATTGTTTGATTTGATTGAAATCAGGCTGCAAATCGCAAAAGGTTGTGAATCATAAGATTTCAAATTTGTGATGGTCGACCAATAAAAAAAGTTTTCAAGGTATTTTTGTTATGAATAATGAATTTCACTTGTGCAATAGATTGAATTTTGGAAGAACGAAGAAGAGGATCAAGAAAACATACTTTAGAAGAATTCTTCGAGCTTCAACTCTCTCTAAATTTAGCTCAAATTATGCTAGTAGTATTTAGCTTAAAACCTTAACAAGAGGACAGCCTTTATTCATGTCTGATTCGGCTTGGGCTTTTATTTAGTTTTAGAAGAACCTAACTCTATTGTATGGGCCTTATCATATGGAATTGATTGAACGAGGCTATTAGGACACCAAGTTTTTAGGCTTTATTGTTGTAAAATATTTTATCACACTTACTTTACATCTCTCATTGATTATCCATTTATTCTATTTATTTTTCACGTTTAACATGTCCATTACGTTTTTTGTGTTATGATTTGAAACCCAACTTGAATCTTATGATTGTGTCCCATTTCAATTCTAAAGGCCCTTAAGATTTTTTATCCGATTCATGCTTTCATGTGCTTAGTTTAGGAATGTTATTGTCATTGTTTTAGTAGATTTCCAGCTTATTTCATGGAATTATCTTTATAAAAGAACTTTGTAATAAATCAATGTAATTCTCTCACTGCAATAGTTCAAATTCTAATTTTAGCCTCTAGTTCTCAGGTTTGTCTGAGTTTGTGATGTACTTCACACTTCTGCTTCGTTACTTTCTACCTAGGGGAGCAAGATGATGTCATTATAAAATAAGCCAACTAAGCGGCCACCAAACAAATGTATAATTGATATTCTACAGAGAAGAGATTATACTGAACGTAAATGAAAATTGATTGGCAGACAATAGTTGAACTCTAAAGCACAAGTGGCATGAAAGCAGGTGGCTTCCACATTTCATTTTGTTTTAAATTTCTTTTCTTGTAAAGAATAATTCAAACCTTGTATGAGGACAGAAGTGTTGATTCATAGAACCGCATCTTTTTCACTGCTTTAGAAACGGTCATCTCTAGCTCCTTTTCAGTGGGAAGCCTGATACGGTAGCTGTAGGATACATTCAAAGCATCAAGAAGCAGTGTTACATGCAAGAATAAAAACACTCCTGCAATAAGAAGTCAGTCAAGGACAGTCAGGATCAACTAACAATAGGATAAAACTAGAAAATACCCAGGAATAATGTCCTTGAAAACAGCCAGCAAAGACAGCAGCCCGAGTTTAACAATATCATGATCTCCATCTTTACAAATTTGCACCATTTCTTTAAGAGATTTAATATTTGATTCTGGATCAGCAAGCAAAGCCATTCCCAACTCTGCCAGTTTACTCTTCTTCCTCGCAAATACTTCTTCAGCAGAAAGGTCTTCCTTCACCTCATCCTAAAGACATACATAACCCTTGTAGACTTAATGAAGTTGCTAAAGCTAAAAAAACTAATTTGTATAATGCTAAGAAAGAACACTAAAAGACTTTTAAGCCTAAGAAAGAAAAGTACAAGACATTTTAAGGGACCTCTTTAACAAAACTAGGTTAATAGCCTGAAGAAGATGATTAAGTGGTTCCACCCACCAAAACCAATCTCATGTAATTAATATTAGAAATTTGAGGGGTTGGTGATTAAACCAAAGCCCAATGGTAGAAGTGAAAAATTAAGAATGAACGCTTTGCCTGCCCTTTTTGTTTGTTACTTCCTCAGTAGCAAAATCTGAGTTTATTGCTGAGTGCACAATTTGAGAGGAGTGTGCAAGCATAAAAGCCCACAATGAAACCATGAGGGATTGTGTGAAGAGCTACTACTCTGGTTTCATCTCATGAAGCCAAGCCATGGAGATTAATGGTATGTTTTAGGAATTGGCGTTTTATCCCATTCATCTTTCTTTCTCTAGAAATCTTTGTCACTTGCTTGCTTATGGGAAATTATAACCAAAAGAATCCAATGAAGACTCTCGACCGACCCTATGACCCTCTGAGCCCATAGGGTCAACAAAATCACACTCATTATCGGTCTCTTCCATAATGCATACCATCTTCCCAACCCTTTCTCCCCATTATGACATTCATTTTCTAACATGAAACTCTAAAAGTCATTTTATTTGTTTTATTTAATCCATGAGAAGCAACAGACAACGTATAGAGACGGGAACAAATAACAGTTTTCCAGAATTCTATAAGAACTAATCTTCTATCCCTTACAATATATACTGACTCCAGAGAGGCCTATATTACCAAGCCCAAGAGCATGAGGTGATCCCAAACAGCCTTGGCAAGGAAACCTCATCAAGGGATTTTTTTTTAAGGTTAAAATTCACAATGAACACTTGAGTCAAGAAAAAAAAAAAAGTGTTTAACCTACATGAGATTGAATCTCAAAGAGACTTTGAGCAAGCTGTAGCAACTAAGAAGAAATGAAATCTAGTGTCTTCCACTTGATTTTTTGTCGCTCTCGCTCCATTTGTCTCCCAAACCCATGGATAAAATCCAAGTTCAAGTCTTTCCAGAGGGTCAGATATATGGTCCTCAAAAGAGAAGGATGTCCGTCCGAGTTTGATAACCCATTAGTACAACTTAACTTGTAGTTGACATCAATGGCTACTTGGCTTTGGCTCCTACAAAATTCCTCAAACATCATGATCGCCTTATGTTTCCTTCCCAAAAAGAACCCTTTTAACCCAAGGAGGTCATACAGCTCTGTCATTGAAGGGATCCCTCGGCATGGTTGAACACTTTCAATGCTATATCCATTTTTTGCCTTTATGGTATATCCACCCTAAGCCCCTTTGATTGATCATCATCATTCATGGCTTCCTGCGTCTCATAAATTATGATATTTCCCCCCCATGGTCTGTCACTCAATCGGTTGGAAAAGAGAAGGGTTAATCACCCTCATTGACAGGTTTTTGGGTCTCAGAAAGATGCTACTTCTCCCGCATGTTTTGTCTCTAAATCTCAGAAATTATGAAATTATGTTATTGCTCCCCATGTTGTACTCTCTCAATCCATACATAAACACCAATCTTTTTTTTCTTTTTCTAAACAAAAGAAAGAAATCCATGGAGAGGAAGTGCCTCCACAAAAGCTAAGGTTCCTCGGTGCATCTGCAGCTACCTCAACCGTGCAAACTTAAATCTAAAATGTGTGTCCTACAGTAGCATAGTATTGCAATGGGCTAAGTTTAATACTACTTAGGAATGTATCTAAAGGTATAAATAGTCTGTGGAAATAGGCTGAGCTCTCTAAAGATAAGTAGTATTTATTGGCCTGAGCTCTTGGTTGCAGCCAATGGTGGTAAACTGACTTTGATTTTGATGGCTTGGTCTAAGAAATGGATGAACATATCAAAGCCAATTCCCGATATTTTCGGGGTCGGCTACATGGATTTTGGTTCTCCAAGAAATGCGGTCTTCAACATATCCTCGCCTAATCCAAGCTCAATGATATCTTCATTCACCGCCTTCATCCAAGTTTTCAACGGTCGTCCCATCCATCTACACCCTCCATTAACTTGCCAATCTAAGACATTTTCTAATTGGCGCCGTGTTCGGTCTCATTCGCACATGACCAAACCAAATTAAACGTCTTTCTCTAATTTTGTCTTCTATGAGCGCTACACCTAAGTATCTCCTAATTCTTTCATTTTTAATTTTATCCTTACGAGTTTTACCACACATCCACCTTAACATACACATTTCTGCTACTGCCATCCTATGCGTATGTTGTCCAGTAGTAGCCCAACATTCTGAACCGTATAAAATGGCTGATCGAACAATTGTCTTATAGCATTTCCCTTTTAGCCTTGCAGGCATCATTCTATCGCATAATACTCCTGACGTCATTCTCCATTTCAACCAACCAGCTTTAATCTTAGGGTCTACATCTTCTCCAATAGCCCCAATTCTTTTGAATTATAGATCCTAGATATCGAAAAGCCTCACACTCTGGGACCTCTACACCTTCGATCTCAATTGCATTATTTCTCCCTCGTGGTTCACAACCAAAGTTGCACACTGAATATTCCGTCTTCGAACGGCTAATTCTAAAACCTTTACTCTCTAAAGCCGCCCGCCACCTATCTAATTTCTGACCTAAACCTGCACTAGTCTCATCAATTAAGACAATATCATCTGCAAATAACATGCATCATGGTACATCTTCTTGCAAATGTCTCGTCAACTCATTCATGACCAAAGCAAAGAGATATGGACTTAACGTCGACCCTTGATGTAATCCTACTGACACTGGACATCCCACCTACTGCGCGAACACTTGTTACAGCCCCTTCATACAAATCCTTAATGATATCGACATAATAATGAGACACTTTCTTCCTTTCAAGCACCCACCAAATTAACTCCCTGGGGACCCTATCATATGCTTTCTCCAGATCAATAAAAACCATATGCAAACTCTTAGGTACCTCTCGGTATTTTTCTATAGTTTGCCTAAGCAGGAAGATGGCCTTCGTAGTAGACCTACCCGGCATAAATCCAAATTGATTCTCCGAAACCGTGGTTAAACTCCTAAGTCTTCGTTCTATAACCCTCTCCCAAAGTTTCATCGTATGACTCATAAGTTTTATCCCTCTATAGTTCGAGCAATTTTGGATATCCCCTTTGTTCTTATAAATTGGTACCACAATGCTATGCCTCCATGAATCTGGCATTTTTCTAGTTTCCAAAATCCTATTAAAGAGCTTAGTTAGCCATTGAATCTCAACTTCTCCCAGACATTTCCATGCTTCAATTGGTATATCATCCGATCCAACGGCCTTCCCTGTCTTCATTCTTTTTAAAGTTTCTCTCACTTCTGTGGCACTAACTCTGCGATGGAACACGCGATCTCTCTCTTCCTGTGAAGCATACCCCTCCAAGTTTAACTCTCCTACATGTGTTCCATTGAGTAGGTTCCAAAAGTAATCATTCCATATATCTAAAATAGTTTTATCCTGCATTAAAACTCTTCCATCCTCATGCTTAACACACTTAACATGACTCAAGTCCCTAGTTTTAATTTCCAAAAAAAAAAAAGTCCCTAGTTTTTTGTTCTCTAGCTTTAGCTATCTTGAAAATATCATTATCTCATTCCTTTGTACTTAGCCTATTATAAAGATCATCATATGCTCTCTTCTTAGCTTCCCCTACTGTTTTACTACTCAACTTCTTAGCTTGCTTATAAAGCTCATAAGACTCTAGGCACCTATCTTTTTGCCACTCCTTAAAGCATCTTTTCTTTTTCGCAATGGCTTGTTGCACATGAGTGTTCCACCACCATGTCTCCTTACCATATAAACCTCCTTTTTTGGCCTCTCCTAACTCTTCCTTCGCACATCTTCTTATTCGATTTGCCAAATGTTCAAAGAGATCCGCGCTACTAGTCCTATCCTTTGGTTCAAGATTCTCCCAACCCTCTGAAACTGACTGGCCACCCAAAATCTTCTTTCTAAATTTTTGGCACACATCTCCCTGTAAGGTCCACCACTTAGTTCTTGGTCTAACATGTTCTATAGCAATACGACCCCTACTCTTAAGACAAAAATAGAGAACTAACAGCCTATGTTGGTTTGTCAGACACTCCCCTGGTATAATCTTACAATTTTTACACCAACCTAAATCGTGTCTCCTAACAAGAAAATAATCAATTTGACTTCTATTGCGCCCACTAGCAAAGGTCACCAAGTGATCTTCCCTCTTCTTATAAAAAGTATTTACGATCCCAAAATCCCGAGCTAAAGCAAAATCTATAATAGAAATCCCCGTAGTGTTTTGATCCCCAAATCCTTGACCTCCATTTACCCTCTCATACCCAACTCTATCCTTACCGACATGGCCATTCAAATCTCCGCCTAAGAAAACCCTATCGGAAGAGAGAATTCCAAGAACTAACTCCTCTACAGAGTCCCAAAAATCCTTCTTAGTCTCCTCGTCCAAACCCACTTGGGGTGCATACGCACTAATAACTTGCACTATCTCTAGTTCTAAAGCTAATTTAATACTTATGATTTTATCCTCAAGCCTCCTAACGTCGACTACTGCATCCTTAAAAACTTTATCTACCACTATTCTCACCCCGTTCCTAGTTCCATCTTTACCAGAATAGAAGAGTTTGAACCCTCCTCCTAAATCTTTAGCCTTGTTCCCCTTCCATTTTGTCTTTTGAAGGCAAACTATGTTTACTTTCCTCCTACGCAGGGCATCCACTAATTCTATTGTCTTACCCGTCAAAGTTCCTATGTTCCAAGAGGCTAATCTAATCATTCTATCTCTAGCTCTAACCTGGACAAGCTTCTTTACTCGCCCCCGTCCAGAATGGTGCAAGAACCCTTGCCTATTTAACACTACAGTCTTGCTCATTTGTCACTACACCCGAGCGTAGGTGCAGCGCGTCGCTTATAGCGGGGGACGCCCTATCCTTCTGCATTAATCTTTTTTAACCAAATTCCATGAAAAGGGATATGATGGTTTTTTACGGTTGACTATCACAAGCCTAACACCTAAAACTAATATATCCCTTAAAAAGTTTATTAATGTTTAAAGAGTAGCAGATTAGTCATCGGATAAGCTCTATGGAGAAACATACCAGTACTTTAGCTTGAGGGTTTTGTTGCACCTCGTCTTGTTTCACAGGCTCGTTCACTAACTTCTTTGCTTCTTTCCTACTTTTCTTCAATTTTGCCCTCTTTTCTGCTTTTGTAAGCTTCACAACACTTTCATGCAAGCCATCTTCTTTATCGTTTGTTGCACCTTCATCTTCCTTAGATGTGTTTTCAGATTTTTTACTTTCCTTTGTAGCTGCATCAATAATATCAATTTCCAAAACAAGTTAACATAAAATGCAAAACAAAATAAGAACAAGTGAGAGAACAGACTAATCTACCAGTTCTATAATAGAGTTGCCCATCTAAGGTCTTGACAGGAAGAGCATCCACAGGATCAACTTCAAGACCATCTTCCACTGTATCTTTCTCCAAGGACTTTTTTTTAATTCGCCTCTCATACAAGGCTTCTAAAGCGTCTTCCTTCTGACCGGCAACACGTGTTACGTGCCTTTAAGAAATGGAAGATACAATGGCTCAAAACTGCAGTACACTTGTACATATAACAAAACTAATGACCAGAGTTTACAGTTGAAACTATTTTTAAGCACAAAAAGTTTAAAGAGAAAAGCAAGCAGAAAGGGAAGGGATTAAAAATAGGAGGGTGAGGAAAGCATACTTAGTAATTGAGTTAGTGTCTAAGCTCTTGAGAAACTTAGTGTACTTGTGATTCTTTTTCACAAACTGCACATCTTCGTCGGAAACTTGGATTTCGTCCTCTGGGATATCGGCGGGAAGCTGAGGTGGGAGAATTATCTTCTTCTTCTTTGCCATTTAAACCTGAGCCAGAGAGACGAAATGGGTAAGAGAGGACGATGAGGTTACCTTGAAGAGAAGAGAAGAGATGAGAGAAAAATGAAGGAACTTCAACTCGACCGCGCGAGAGCAGAGGACGAAGGCTGGATTTTGACTTTGTTAGTTGGTTCAATCGACTTAGTAGGGTTCTTCAGGGTTTAGGTTTTTCAGGCAGCTCTCTAACACCACCTCTCTTTACTTTCAAACAAATGCCACCACCATCTATGTGGCACCCCGGACCTATGACAATTCAAGGACGAGCATGTGGTAGTTCCATCGTTAGTGTTCTTGAGCCCCAACACAACACACTTATAAACTTAGATACAACATTTCATTCAACCAGTCTCAAATGACAATGTCCCATAATGGTTATAGGGAGTTAATGTTAGCACTCGAGCAGTAATCTAGGTGATGGAGACATTACACTCTTCGGCTTAATCACAGTTAGTTAACGTAGCCGAAGGGGTATATTGTTTTATTATTATTGAGTTATTTACCTTTTAGCTCTCATTAATTCAGGTATAACTCTAGGCGGATGCCATTAATTCTGTTTATTCCGTCTAACCCCATTTTACCTATTGACTGTTAAGTCAACTGCTTTGACTATCAGAAACCATTAGTTATATGGAAATTCTTGAATTACCCTCACGTGAGTTTATTTCCCCTCTTTTCCCCAAATAAAACCCTAGATTTGCTTTCAGTTTGGGATCGACTTGACAGAAAGGGAACTCTGTTCGATTGAGAGAGGGAGATCGTTGGACAAAGGGGAGGGGAGGGAGATCGCTTGATAGAGGGAAAGATGGTTCTTCTTCGTCGACTGTGGGAGATAGGGGGGCGTGGAAAAGATGGAGAGTGAGAGGGACGAAGATTCCCCTCTTGAGCTGAGCTCAGCTCACCTCGTGGACGGAGATTCCCTTCTTGGACGACGATTCCCCTCTTGGACGGAGAGACAAAGATTCTCAAACTGAGCCACTAAACTCAGCTCAAAGCCATTGCTGCCACTGAACTTCAACCATTGAGCTTGAGCAGGTAAGCCTTGATTTTGTGTTTGATTAAAATTTTGTTTGATTTTGTATTTGATTTCATTTTGTCTATATAATCAAGGACTTTGTTGAAAAATTGTGTCTGATTCTGTGTTCGAATTTGTGTAAATTTTTCATGATATCTGATATATTCTTAAAAAAAATTCAAGAATGCTTCAGCCACTGAACATGGATGTATATCTGATATATCAATGTATATAGTCAGTGTATACACAAGATATCTTATAAATTTGTTATGATATCTGATATATCAATGTGTATAGTTAGTGTATACACAATATATATACATTGATTATCTTGTCCTGCAATTGTCTATATCTTGTGTATGCACTAATTTTTTCATGTATGTATATCTAATATATTTTGATATATATATTTGTGGCGGGGATGACTCTATGTAACAGGATGAGTTGTTTAGTTCATCATGGTGGCTAATGGGTGAGTGATAGTCTTACTTATATGAATGGTACAATTACAACTTTGAAAGATATTGATAGGGATGAGTGGTGTTTGAAGGATCTAAAAGATGACATTGAAAAGCATTGTGGACTTAAGGAAGCTACAATTACATGGATGTGTGCTGATCAAAGTGTCAAAGTGGTGAAAAATGACGTAGACTTATTGTATTTATGGGACAACATTAAAACAACAAGGCTCAATAGCAAAACATTTTTTCATGTCTATTTACAAAACCCAGATTTAGTAACCCCCAAGCCGAAGTGAAAGCCTAAGCCTTCAAAGCAAAAGCCTTGTAAGTCTAATCCAAGTTCATCCAAACTATTGTTGATCCTTCATCGAGGAAGTATGGTTTTAGATCAAATTCAATTTGGAAGAATTCTAAACCAATTGTAGGAGCATGAGCAGACTTTGGTAACCCTATCATTCTTTCTGATGATGATGAACTTGAGGAGGTGCATCATGATGAAGAGATTAAGGCTGACCTTGGTGATGTAGTTGGTGACTTTGATATTCTGGAAGAACCAATAATGGATGAACCATTAGTGGTTGAACCTTCAGTGAGTGGACCGAGACCTATTCTACCAAGGAACTTTGCTCCATTTGCTGATGGGTATGATGAAGATGAAGAAGTACCACCACCATTGCCATTGACTGACTTTGAAGGTATACTTGGTAATATTGACCAACTAGATGCTGAGAATCACTATGATAGTGATCATGTTGGTAGGAGCAAAACAGGGAAGAGATCAGATGTGGATGTTGAGGAGGATGCTGAAGGAGAAGTTGAAATTAATGAAGATAACAAGGATGAGGACTGTGAGGTGGGTGATGAAAATGAAGAAAGTTTTGAATATGAGGATAGCCCAGGAGAAGAAGAACAGGATGAATTCAATTCATTTGCAAGAAAAACCTCATGCACGAATGAAGATGAAGAGACTATAATGGGTATGAGTACGCCTATTTGAAAGTTACATGAGAAGATTAAATGGGACACCATGAAGCAGTGTAGGCAATGGATGAGAAAGTATGCAATAATGAACAAGTTTGAATACAAGCAGTTGAATATTTATTTGAGGTGAAATATTTGCACTTGGAGGGTTTATGTGAGAAGACTACCCAGGGAACAAACAACCATGTTGAGGTCATTTCAGGTCACACACACATGCAAGGGTGATTAAAAGGGGAAAAATTCAATGGTTAAATTTCCTTGGGTTGCTAAAGTGGTAGAACCCTTTGTGAGAACTAACAAAATTTTCAGGCCTAAAAACATCAAGTAATACCTTTGGGATGAGCATGGGGTACAAATTGGTTACAAGACTGCTTACAATTCCAAACTCATATGTAATGAAAAAATCTTGCAGGTTACAGGGACCTTGGTGAAGGTCCCAGAACTTTTTAGACTGATCTTGAAGGACACCCCATGGAATATAGCTGACTGGTTGAAGGATCATATTGATGACAACTTTCTGGGGTTATGTGTAGCTTTTAGAGGAAGCTCAAAAGGTTTTCTGAAGGGTTGTGGACCTATGGTAGGTCTAGATGGTTGTTTTCTCAAGGAAGAATATGGTGGAGTGATGTTGTCTGCCATTTCATTGGATGCAAATAATGGGTTAATCCCTATTGTCATCTACATTTGGAGGGGAAAAACTATGATAGTTTGAACACATTTCTAACCATCATAGGCCCATATCACAGAAAACACCCAAGCAAACTTACCTTCACTTTAGACAGGCAAAAGGGTCTGATTAAGGCTGTATATGAAGTCTTTCGGGGTAGTTATCATAGGTATTGTTTCAGACACATGTACCAAATTTTCAAATAATCCATAATGGTCCTCACATGGAGAGTCTCACTTGGGATGCTGCTAGTGCTTTACAAGGTTTAAGAGTTTGAATTAGAAATGAGAAAGATTGAAGTTGATAATCCCAAGGCAAAAGAGTGTTTTTCTCATTGGGAAAGGTCACAGTTTGATACTACATCAAAATGTGAACACATTACAAACAATTTTTCTAAGTCATTCAATAAGATGATGCTCGAATTGAGGGAGATGCCCATTGTGAAAATGGTTGAGAGGTTTCAAAGAATGTTGATGGGTATGCACTATACAAGGAACTTGAGGCAAAAAACACGGAGAATGGTGGTGTTGTGCCTAGGGTTGAAAGAACTTTGTTGAGATTGAAAAAAGAAGTATCATAGGTGATGATACACCAAACCGTCCTCTGATCAACATCGTACACGTGTCATGATAATCTCGTCAACAGAACGAAGCAGACCCAAACAGCGGTAAGCCCATCATTGGCAGAATCCAGACAGTCGGGTCCGAGTTGCAATGAGCCAGTAAGCCCACACGTCACGCAGTCAGGCTCAATACTCATAAGACCTTTTAGGCAAGTACCTGAGAGATCTACCCAAGATAGGCAGGCCAACAACACATTGGATCCGACTAGGAAACATATATTAGAGTATAAGTCGGGCAAGGAAACTTCCTTGCATGGACAACACTCAGAAAGGGAAAATCTCTCCCGCAGATCTAGGAGCACAAGTCCTGTAGGGAAACTTTCTCACATGGACAACTCCCAATCAGGAAAGGATCTCCACAACAAGATCATTTTTCTTAAACTATGTCACCAAAGGCCTAGCCGAACAAGGACTCATTCACTATAAAAGGGAGATACAGTCGATGAACTAGAGGTACACAATATAACCCAGTTTACAATTTTTAGCATCTCGTAAGCCTTATCTAACTTAAGTATCGGAGTGTCATCGGCCACCACACGATGGTCATTGGCTCACGTTTGCTACCTGTACAGGTCTAGGTAAGTAGCAAGGAAGGAGAACATAAATCGACTACATCGATTGGCGTTGTCCGTGGGAAACGACATAGTTCCTAAAAAAGAACATTAGTTCCACATTTTTCCAGAGAATCAGCGAGATGGTAACAACAAGGTCCCTCGACAATGGAGACGCGACGAAAACCTCATACGCTCGAGATGGCAGAGTATCGTCTGCTCCAACATCGCCGCAACCATGTGAGGAAACTTTATAGACCCCCTTATTGGCAGTAGCCGCTGTGGAACTAAGGGTGAATCTATTGTACACTCATATACAACAGATCTTGCAAACAATAAAGATACTCAAATCCATGGAACAGAAGCCAGCTGAGACATTAAAAGCATACGTCACACGCTTCAATAATGAGTTGACTCTCGTCAGCGTTTGTAACAACGCAACAACCATTGCAGCTTCACCGACGGCCTGAGGAACGACAAGTTCTATAACTTCCTAACAATGGACCCCTTGGAAAATATGGCTGATTTGGTAAAAGGAAGCAAATAAGTACATCGTCCTAGACGATGAATTAACCGCCAAGAAAAAATGTGAAATATGAGAAGAAACCCTATGTCCCTAGGGACGAATAAGAGGAAAAAAACAGGAAACATTTTGAGGAGGTATGCGTCCTGCACAGATTAAACTCATAATCGATCGCTCCAACCGGTTCCGAAAGGGGTTGCTCTGCAAATTATGGACCAAATCAACCTACAAGGACCAATGGGTGCGGCACACTCACTCACAGAAACCAATTATGCCCCTTACCTTCAAGGACCGGGACCTCAAAGGCGTTCGAACTCTACAATGAAGCCCCGGTGATATCGGTTTCCATAGCAAACTAAGAGGTGATAAGGTTTTTAGTGGATACTGGAAGCAGTACGAATGTGTTGTTCCTGAACATGTTTCGCAACATGTAGTTAAAGGAAGAAAACTTAAGCCCCTCGACATATCCTTTGGTTGGACTCAGTGAGGAAAAGTATTTTCCGGTGGGGATGATCAAATTAACAGTAGTGGCAGGAGAGCCACGGCTCCAAAAATAATCCTTCAAAAGTTCATGGTAGTTGATGCACCATCCACCTACAATATCATCCTTGAGAGGCCTTGGCTTCACCAGATGGATGCGGAGGTCTCCATTTTACACCAGTGCACTAAGTACCATGCTAATCAGATAGTGGGCACAATAAGAGGATATCAGCCAGCCGCTAGAGACTACTATTATTCATCACTGAAATGGCTCGACAGTAATCAACTGCAGATCAGGACCGCGATTGAGACGCCACAAAGCTCAGATCTAGAGTTGAGCGAGGACTCTCCAAACTCGAACGAGGAGGCCCATGTCAGCCAGAGAGGAAGACCCAAAGTCTGTCAACCCAAAGAGGAGCATGTGACCGTGTATTTGGACAACCCTAGTAACAACATAGCCATCCAATAGGTTCCCGCTTGAGCAAGGAATTTGCGGCACAACTGATAACATTGCTGCAACAAAACCAAGATGTTTTTGCCTGGATGATGAAGGACATAGTAGGAATAGACCCCTCCATAATCACCCACTGATTGACTGTAGACCCAACACAAAAATCGGTCAGATAGAAGAAAAGACATGTGGCCCACGAAAGGAACCGAGTTATAAATGAAGAAGTACAGAGGCTGCTAAACGCCGACATGATCAAAGAGGTGTGGTACCCAGATTGGTCACCATCCTGGTGAAAAAAGAAAAACGAAAAGTGGAGAGTGTGCATAGATTACAGCGACTTGAACAAAGCATGCCCGAAGGACAACTTTTCACTTCCCTGCATCGACCAAATTGAATATGCCACTTTCGGACACGATCTCCTAAGATTTATGGACGCCTATTCTTGATATAACCAAATACAGATGCACCCCCGGATCAGAAGAAAACGCCATTCATAACCGAGAGAGGGATATATTGCTACCGGGTAATGCCATTCGGCCTCTAGAACGTGTGCTCTACGTACCAACGGCTAGTGAACCGGATGTTCAAAAGCCAAATTGGAAGAAACATGGAGGTATACATAGACGACATGTTGGTCAAGAGCCTCCATAGCCCAGATCACATATCTGACCTTGTTGAAGCCTTCCGCCAACTTCGCAAGTATCAGATGAAGCTCAACCAGCAGAAATGCACGTTTGGGGTCAAATCAGGCAAGTTCCTTGATTACATAGTAAATAAAAAAGGAATAAAAGCAGATCCAGGCTCTTTTCATCACAAAGTCGCCGACCTCCATCAAGGAAGTTCAGAGCCTGATCAGGATGGTGGCAGCACACTTAATAGGGTTATATCCAAGTCATCAGACAAATGCCTCCCTTTCTTCAAGATACTCAAAGGAAGCAAATCCTTCAGCTGGGACGAAGAGTGCGAACATGACTTCCAAAACCTAAAGTCGTATATGGGAAGTACTGAGCTACTCTCAAAACTAACCCCAAGAGAAACGCTTTATTTGTATCTAGTCGTCTCGGATCAAGCCGTCAGTTCAACTCTTGTACGGAATGATAAAAGGATATAGAGACCAGTATACTACACTAGTAAAACTTTCGTGGAAGCCAAAACAAACTATTAGAATCTAGAGAAGTTAGTTTTGGCATTAGTCATATCTTCCAAAAAGCTAAGGCCCTACTTTCAGGTCCATTCTATTAGAGTTCTAACAAACATGCGCTTTACACTGTGCTGCACAACACCAGAATTATATGGCAGAATGGTTAAATGGTTGGTGGAGCTGGGACAGTTTGACATCAACTACGCACCCAGAATGACCATAAAAGCCCAAGCATTAGCAGATTTCATCGCCAAGTTCACTAGCGGTGAAGAAAATGAGCCAAACAGCTCAAAGTCGATACCAGGTGAGCCAGGCTGGATCCTACGCTGTGATGGGTCAACCACATGGAAAGGAAGCGGTGTTAGTATCACACTCCACTCTCCAAGCGGCTTTCGTCTTAAAAAAATGGTCAGATTTGATTTCCCAGCCTCGAACAACAAGGCAAAATACGAAGCCATCATGTTCGGCATGAAGCTAGCAAAAGGAATCGAGGTAACTTGGCTAACCGCTTATAGTGACTCATGTCTGGTAGTCAACCAGGTTATAGGGGACTTTAACAGTAAATACCCAAGGATGATAACCTACCAAGAAAAGGTCATCAATGCGGCACGCCAATTCAAAAGATTCAAAATTTTGCAATGTCTGCGAGATGACAACAAGAGAGCCGACGCACTGGCCAGGCAGGCCTCAGCCACTGCAGAAACCGCCAATGGATTTATCAAATTCCAAGAACAATCAAGTCTGGAAGAGGAGGATGTCAACGAGCTTTACGCAGTCAAATCAAAATCAAGTTGGATGAATACCATCATTGAGTACATCAAAGATGGGGCCCTCCCAACCGAAAAATCAGATGTCAGAAAGGTGAAAAACATGGCAGCACGGTACACCCTCCTGAACAACAAACTCTACAGAAGATCAACCACGGGCCCCTTGCTTAGTTGCTTAGCCTCTTAAGAAGCAAACCAAGTCCTTCGAGAGATCCATGATGGCATCTGCGGGAATCAGCCGAGGGGTAGGACCCTGGTTCATAAGGCCCTGACTCTGGGATACTATTGGTCGCAAATGCGGCAGGATGCAAAAGACATCGTCCGCAAGTGCGATAAATGCCAAAGGTTCGTGTCGTACACTCACACACCCGTTTATCCATTGACTCCAATGACTAGCCCATGACCATTTGCATAGTGGAAAATGGACATCGTTGGACCGCTCCCGGTCTCAACCAATAAGAAGTTTCTTCTAGTAGCAGTTAATTACTTCAATAAATGGGTCGAAGTTGAGCCTCTGTCCAAGATAGGACAGGATCAAATTGAAATTTTCATCTGGATGTCCATCGTCTGCAGATTCGGTATTCTAAGGATACTAGTCAGTGATAACAGAACCCAATTTGAAGGCAGCAAGGTCGAGAAACTATGCAAAGACCTCGACATCAGCCATAATTTCTCTTCGCCAAGGCATCCGCAAGCCAACGGCTAGATGGAAGTCACAAATGGAACCATCTTGGAGGCACTCAAAAGGAAATTGGGTCTCAGCCCTGCCAAAAACATTTTGGGCGTATCGAACCACAAAAGAACACCCACCGGAGAAACACCCTTCGCCCTAGCATACCGGTTAGAAGTGATGGTTCCGGTGGAACTCAAATACCAACTTTTCGGGAAGAGGAATTCAAAAACAGAAAACAACGACGAAGCTCTGCGTGTCAATTTAGATATCCTCGAGGAAAGGAGAATCAGGCCGCTACTAGAATAGTCGCCTACCAACAATAAATGGCTCAGTATTACAAAAAGAAAGTCAAGCCACGAGAATTCAAAGTCAGAGATTAAGTACTTAAAAATATTTAGTAAAACACTAAGGAACCGGGAACAGGAAAGTTGAACCCGAATTGGGAAGGGCCGTATAAAGTTATCGAGGTCAACAGGCCAGGGACGTATTGTTTAGAATATGTGGACGACAAAAGCCTTATGCGGCCATGGAATATTGAACACCTTAAAAAATATTATCGATAAAGGATATTTGTTTCTGCCAAAATTCTACTACCGGTCCTTTTCTACCTAACTCCCATACACAAGTCAGGACGACCACAATCAAACTTGATACACAAGTCAGGACAACCACAGTCAGACTTGCACCCTTCAGATACAAGTCAGGACGACCACAGTCAGACTTGATAAAACAAGTGAGGACGACCACAGTCAGACTTGCACCCTTTAGATACAAGTCAGGATAGCCACAGTCAGACTTGATACACAAGCCAGGACAACCACAATCATACTTGCACCCTTTAGACGCAAGTCAGGACGGCCACAGTTAGACTTGATAAATAAATCAGGACGACCACATTCATATTTGCACCCTTCGGACACAAGTCAGGACAACCACAGTTAAACTTGTACCCCTCAAACGCAAGTCAGAATGACCACAGTTAGACTTGATAAACAAGTCAGGACGGCCACAGTCGGACTTGCACCCTTCAGACACAAGTCAGGACGGCCACATTCAGACTTGATAAATAAGTCAGGACGACCACAGTCAGACTTGCACCCTTTAGACACAAGTCAGGACGGGCACAGTTAGACTTGATACACAAGTCAGGACGACCACAGTTAGACTTTCACCTCTCAGACGCAAGTCAGAACGGTCATAATCAGACTTGTTACACATGTCAGGATGACCACGGTCAGACTTGCACCCTTCAGACACAAGTCAAGCCAGCCACAATAAGACTTGCACCTTTCAAATGCAAGTCAGGATGACTACAATCAGACTTGATAAACAAGTCAGGACGACCACAGTCAAACTTGATAAACAAGTCAGGACATCCATAGTCAGACTTGCACCTTTCAGACACAAGTCAGGACAGTCATAGTCAGATTTGTTACACAAGTCAAGACGACCACTGTTAGACTTGCACTCTTTAAATACAAGTCAGGACCTCCATGTCAAACTTGTTGAGTAAGCCACGACGACCATAGTCAGACTTGTACTTATTGCTCGAAGCCTAGTCCGAATAGAAAGGTGACGACAGCCTAAGAAGTGGGAGCTTAGTCAGTGCTCACATATCCTGGTGAAGACAACTCGCAATAGATCATGGTCCTTATGCAGACCATGATCAACAGACATTATCGCTCAAACACCCCGAAGCAAATGCCAGACGGCAATAAAGATGATAGTACAATCAACACTTATATGGGTCGTTGTACTCTCAATAGCAACGTCTGACAAAATTCGGCGACTGTCGAAAGATCAAAATCGAAGCCACGACCATGCACTTAAGAAAGTCAAAATAAGGCAACAAAAAAGAAGTGAAAAGTGTCAAGGTCAAGCATGCAAGCGACAGATAGGCGCATAACACGCAACACAATCTCGCTATGGAGAATACAGGTACAAAAGATATTTGTTCAATACTCTTAAAATTGATTCAAAGGCTACAATTGTTTTGGAGAGCTTATTCTGGAGGCCGAAGAGTCACTTACATCGGAAGGAACTGCGGGAAGTAAAAAAACATTATCTAAAGCTAGTCTTGAGTTGCCAGAAGGGGAAACAGGATAAAAAACTTCTGCATCATCAATCTTCCAAAAAGCAGCCTTCCGATATCGATCAAAATCGAGCTCCAAATGAGGATTCGCATCCGCAATTAGTTCAAGCAGCTCCAGCCTACCACGGGCGATATCAGAAGATTTTGAAGTTTCATGATGGGCTTTGGGCCCCACTAAACTTGCCTTCGCCTTGATAGTCTGTGAGAAAGCGCAACCGTATGATAATCCTTCTCCGCCAGTCGCTACTTCAACAAGTTTAGTTCCGCCACAACATCTGCAGCCTGAGCCTCAGCCTCCTAAACTCGGCGTCGCTCAACGGCCATATCAAATTCAAATTCCAAGCGCAAAGCAGGCAACTCAAACTCATGAAACTGTGCCTTACCCACCAACCCCTTGAGCTGTTCATTTAAGAGGTCCAACCTATATAGCTCGTCTGAATACGACTTGTAAAACTCTACAAAAGGTCCCTCCGTAGCATGTCTGTGCTACAAGCGTCAGGATGGAGATCACTATTAGCAAACGACAACAAGGAACCTTTGGGAGACACCGATTCAACAAACTTCTCAGAAATAATATTGGCCCGACGCTTGGCATCAAGCTCTAGGGGCAGGAGAGAATATCTGTTTCTCAAGGTAGCAGGCTCAGCAGACTGCCCCGCAGTCGCCACTTCTTGCTCTAATAGGATTGGCTTAGAGGAATAACCAGCCTTATCGCCGACTCGCCTTCTTCTGAGACGATTGATAAACGACATAGTCACCTCCAACTCAGCCTGCTTCAAAGGGCTCGGTATTATGAACCTTCTCTTTCTAGAACGACCACTACCAGTCTCCTTCGGGGACAACCTAGGCACAACAGAGCCTGCATGGAAGTGCCTGAATAGTCCACTCCGCACGACGTTGTCTGCGGCCATGACCTCCTCAACATCAACCAAGGGAAGCTCATTAAACGCTTTCCTCACAGATTCTTCGTCCTCAGTAGGAGTTGGAGCCGCAAATTTATCTGCATGGAACTGTCACGACCAAATTCACATGATACAATATTGTCCGCTCTGAGCCCAACCTAACTACCCGCACGGCTTTAAAACACGTTGTATCATGTGGATCAAAACTCGCACATATATAATACATCCTTCCCTCACCCAAGCGATGTGGGACTATAACCCCATAGTAGTCTGCCAGCCTCTGAGCCCGCCCACACATGGTAGCCCGTCAGCCTTAGAGCCTGCCCACACAAGGTGTTACAGGAACAACGAGACAACATGTCAGTTTCTACAAAAGCACATGGAAAAATAACATAAACAGAAACACTACACTCACCAAGATTGAATTTGAAGTGTCTGACAAGAGGTCGCCCGTCCACCTTAAAGTACAAGGAATTAGATGAAGCCAAAAAATAGTTTTTTTGCCAAGACTCAAAGTCAACAGACAAGGAGCCTAAACACTTAGGAGTACTCAACCAACATACTCTATGGGCATTAAGACGAGGAGAAGTCAGAAAACGCAGTATCCGCGGAGTCAGCAGATGGCCAAAATGCTTGGCCTTGACAAGGACAACAATCAAAATCCTGAACCCGTTAGGCGTCATTTTAGCGGGAGGAAAATGAAGATGCGTGAAAACGCCAAATATCCTTTGAAACTAGAAAGTGAAGCCCTGCTTGGAACATGGCTTTGTGAAAGGCAATGAACCTTTGGAGAGGCGTCAACGGATTATGAGTAGCACTCAGTCGGACAAGCTATAAATCTTCAGGAACCCACCCCATAGTCTTCGCGAAGCTTATCTAGATCAGACCCCTTCTGTTCTCGGTAAAAAGTATGGCAAGCATAGAGCTTGTTTTGTCCGGGGGTTAGTTCGACGTTGTCCGCCATGAAGAGAAAGTTTTTACTTTTAGAAAAGCAAATAGAGATTTGCAACCAAAAACACAGAGAAAGGAAATGACGCAGAAGATATGTAAGGTGAAAAGACTACCTCTCACAAAAGTGGCGGCTTATATAAGCACCAAGTAGTCATGCCCCCTTTCCTTATTGAACGACCACGAACTCATTTAATGACGTGCGTTGCTCCAAGCAACGTATCAGGCTCAATCATTACAACTGTACGAAGTCTATCAAAATGATTTAGTGGACCGATGAGATGGCCCACTAACTCGGGGGAGCAACTGATGATACACCAAACCATCCTCTGATCAACACTGTTCAATGTCATAATAATCTCCTCAACATAACGAAGCAGGCCCAAACAGCGGTAAGCTCATCATTGGCAGAATCTAGACAGTCGGGTCTGAGTTGCAATGAGCCAATAAGTTCACACATCACGCGGTCATAGCTAATACTCGTAAAACCTCTAAGGCAAGTATCTGAAAGATCTACCCAAGACAGGCAGACCAAAAACACATTGGATCCAACTAGAAAACATATATTAGAGTATAAGTCGAGTATGGAAACTTCCTTGCATGGACAACATTAAAAAAGGAAATCTCTTTTGTAGATCTAGGAGCACAAGTCGTGTGGGGAAACTATCCCACATGGACAATTCCCAATTAGGAAAGGATTTCCATAACAATATCACTTTCCTAAACTACGTCACCAAAGGCCTAGCCGAACAGGGACTCATTTACTATAAAAGGAAGATAAGGTCGATGAACTAGATGTACGCAATATAATCTTGTTTACAGTTTTAAGCATCTCCTAAGCCTTATCTAACTTAAGCATTGGAATGCCATCGACCACTACACGGTGGTCCTTGGCTCACGTTTGCTACTTGTGGAGGTCTAAGTAAGCAGCGAGGAAAGAGAGCAGAAATCGACTTCATTAATAGGTATAGGACCACTGGTTGCATAAAATGATTATATTTTGTCATAAATAAATGGGGTGTTAGTTGGACTGTGGATCTTGAGAACCGCACATGCTCTTGTTGTGAATGGCAAGTCACAAGTCTGCCATGTGAACATGCATGTGTTCTGGTTATTCCAACAAGGGACGAGTTTCCAAAGTAAGTTAAATTTATTTCAAGTTGTTTGTGTTTCATGTAGGTAATGTAGTCCATATTTTTCAGTTGAAGCCTACAAAACTACCTATGACTTGTAAGTACACCCACTTGATAATCCAAGTTATTGGCCTTGGGTAAACCACAAAATTTCATTGTGTTTTCACATCACATTTGTAGCTTATTTACTGTTTTGTTGGCCTCATGTACCTTATTCACTGTTTGTTTTGTTGTCATAACCACAACATTTGTTAAGCCTCTTCCACTTCATAGGCCTTCTGGAAGACTTAGAAAGAATAGGAGAAGGGGTAAAGACGAGGGGCCCAAGTGACCAAAGAGGAACTCAAATATATTGCATTAAATGCAAACAATATGGGTACATCAAGACTACTTGCAAAGGCGTAACTGCTACTAGTGCTGAGAGAAGGCCAGGTGTTGTAGGACTGGGCAATACACTTGGTGGTACTGGTAGTCCAGAATAGAGGAAAATGATGGAAGACAATGCAATGCCATGCACCCCATTAGCTAGTAGATAACGTATGTTTATGATGAGTCAGAATTTGACTCTGTCCCAGGGAAACATGTAAAGGTTGGTGGTTTTTTCCCACCTTTTTTGTATAGTTGGTACATATGATATGACTTGATAAATATATTTGTTGTTTGTAACCATGACATGTCAGTTTTTCGGTAGATGCCATGTATATGTTAGAGAAAATAGTTACAAACAATGTTTTTGGGTATAGGTTTGAGTTTTTTGGTATAGATGGTACATACAATGGCATATCATTTTTTGGGTAGATGCCATGTATGTGCAAGACAAATGGTTTAGTTTTTTGTTACAAGCAATGTAAGAAAAACAATGGTTCAATATGTGATGTTGTTCAGTATGTGATAAATGTAAGACTAACTGGATATGCAAGACAAATGTAAGGTGAACAATGCAATGTTTCTCAGGCGGTGAACATGCCAGCAACACATTGGGCGGTGAGCAGCTTGCTGCCTGGGAAGCTCACTTCTATCCCAAGAAGGTTTCTCAGGCGACGCTGGATAACGTTCGCTCTTACTACTCCTTACTTTTTGACATTGAGATCATTTTGTCCAGGCAGAGCGATAGTTCTTATCGTCTGAGGAATGGGTATATTGAACTCTACTCACGCATGTTTCAATCCGACCTTCGATTTCCAGTTTCAGAATTATTCTGGGCGTACTTAGACTTTCTGGGCATTCCTCCTGCTCATATGGGCTCTAATGGTTGGAGGGTTATGGTTTCCACTTATGCGAGAGTCGTCCTTTCTGGTATTCCCTTGACTGTTAGGATTTTGCACTTGGTGGTTGGTCTGTTGGTGACCAAGAACATTTGTTTTCTTCGTTCTCCGACGTGTTTTGGTAATCTTAACGACAATATCAAGGGTCGGTCTCAATACTGGTTTTATGCCTCTATCCGTTTTGGTTACTTCGACTTGCAAAGTCGTCTGATAGTTAGGTCCTTATGGATTTCTAACATGCAGAGGGATTTGAAATTGACTGTAGAAGAACAAATGGTCAGCGAACATTTTTTGCATCTTCCTGATGTTCCTTTGGAAGCTTTCCTTTCTGATGTCATATGGTGGAACGTAGTGACTTGTACAACATGAACGAGGCCGAACGTGCTTTGCTAATAGAGAGGTGAGCTGAGGAGATTGTTGTCCGCGCTGTTTCTGTTGGTATTGGTAATGCTGATGTTGATGGGAAAGTGAGCTCGGATGTTAAAGATCTTGATGCTCCTGTTAGGTTGGCGTTGCTGACCCGACTTTTAGAAAGAGAAAAATCATGAGGCCTGCTAGTCCGTCAAAATGGTTGTTTATATGTTATGACCGTGTTTCGAAGAGGAAACAACTTTTTGGCTCTATTCGTCGCGTTTCCCTCGTCCAAGCTATGTTGATAGGGAACTTGCAAAAGATGATTGCTTATCTCTCAAGGAGGATGAAAAGATGAAGTTAGCATTAGGGAGGAGTGAGAAATAGACTACTCGCCCGTTGGATGGTAATGAAAATAGGCTCATTATTTTTTCCTACAGTGGGCCTGATGCTGCTGAATGTTATAATGATGATGCTCGAGCTATCGATGATAAGATGCTTCAGCTAGCAGTTGTGCAATCTAAGGAGATTGATGATCACAACCGGGATTGTGAGGTGCTTACTCCTCGATCTCCTTCTGTTCCCGTTGGCACTACTACTTGTTATGCTCCTGTTGCGACTACTACGCATCAAAAGGGTAAGGATGATTTTTCTGTCATTATTTTTTTCCATCTTCTCTTTCGGTCATTGGAGGTGGCTTCTTCGTGCTTCCGGACCCCCATGTCCTTTATCCGGGGATTAGTTGGAAGGAACCTATTCCTGAAGAGATTTGCGTTAAATCGGATGGGAAGTTTTGTTGGTTTACCCTGCTTGACGTGTATGATAGTGCATGTAGGTTGATCAACGAATGCACAGGCAGTTGGTGGAGAGGCATTCGATGCCCGTGTTGGATCTGAGCACTCATCTTGATGATGGTCTTAAATAGATAATGGACGGGATGAACCATTTTATTTATGCGGGGTGATGGGCTCGAATTACCGAGCTGATGGCTTCTTTGGAGTGGAAGTTTACAGTGTTTTGCTAATGTTTTCTCATGTTCTTTGTTAATTCAACGCGCTGAAAACACAATGCGCAAAACATGAGAAAACGACCAGGGCTGTTCGGGCCTCATTGATTGAGGCGAAGGGTGCACGGGATAAGTTTGCAGTTGTGCTCGAGTCTTTGAAGACCAATTTGGATGGGGTTTGTGCACGTTTGCATGATGTGGAGAAAAGGTTGTCTGCCGAGAAAGCGACTCATGATGAGGTTGCACGTGTCATGGTTGAGCGGTCCGTCAATCACGATGTTGCTGAGAAATGGGTGGAGCAATTGATGGCTGCGTTCGATGAGGTCAAGGTAGATAATTTCGCGATGCTTACCACCTATGAGGGACAACTCATTACGGCTAAAAAAAACTTTTCTCCATCAAAGACAGGCTTCGCATTGTAGAGGCGACAGATTGGCAGCGAATCGTTGATGGGAGGACTGAGCTTTTTTACTATATCGAGGGGCTTGGTGTTGATTTATCCCAGTACCGTCACTTGATTGATCAAGTCTTTGAAGATGAAGATGGTGACGAAGGTGTTCCAGGCTCTTCGGGTGATCCAGTGGTTGAAGAACCATTGTTTCCTTCTCATTTAGAAGATCGAGCTCCTGCTAGTGATGCGGCTGCCTTTCGTCCATTGGATGATGTCACCAATGATGTTGTGATTGCCTCCGCCTTATCTCCCACTCTTTTACCCTCTTATTCGGATATAATAGAGTAGTTTTATTAATGAAAATAACTTTTCTTTTTGGTATTCCTGTTTGCATGTTTTTCCATCGTAGTCGTGATTTGTCTTGGGCTATGTGTTGACTCATTATACGTGGTGTAGTATGTGTATTGACTCATACGTTTTTACTTTTAGGTCAGTCGTAGTTGTTGAAGCAAGTTGTACTGTGTATCTTCAGTTTGTCTTTTCGATTGGGCAGGAGGCCTTTACGGCTACATTTTTAATCATGTCCAAATTTCTTGATCTGAATTCCTTTATGGCTACTTTTATGCTTTGAGGCATCGGTTGCCCTGAAGTAGCTTGACTTTATTTTCTCGTGCTAATTGACTCAGAGCTTATTTGAGCAAGTTGATTTTTTCATCTTGACTTTTACTTCGTATTGGTCATCCCGAAGTTTTTATGAGTAAGTTGGTTTTTACTTTGTTGGTTTGACATATTAGTCGACCCAAAGTTCTTTATTTAAGTTGTCTCGTTTGTTGAACTTTTACTTCGTCAGTACGACATACTAGTTGACCCGAAGTTCTTTATTTGAGTAAGTTGACTCGTTCGTCCAACTTTTACTTCATTGATTTGATGCACTAGTCGACCCAAAGTTCTTTATTTTTGTAAGTTGACTCGTTCGTCCAAATTTTATTTGAGTAAGTTGACTCATTTGTCAAATCACGTTTGCATCAACTTCAAATGGTCCAATCATGCTTGCATCAGCTCCAAATGCCGATGTCTAATCAAGTATGTTGTCGTCAATTTCATCGTTGGTAATACGGGTTAGGCTTGCATCTGTCAGTAGGGTATTTGAATCATGTTAGTTGGCCGATGCAATCTTTTTCATGTTCTTTCACCGTGAATCAGTATATTGGTTTGTTTGGTTTCATTTGGCATTAATACTTCGACTTCGATATAGATCAGCTCGAGTGGGAGGTCTTTCTGGTTGCTTCTTCAATTGGGTTGATCATTTTGTTCCTTCCAGCTATGCAGTGTAGGACGTATATTAGTTCCCTGTGCTATTCTTTTGATCCCGTAGTGGTGTTTGCCTTTTCCTATCCTTTCCTTTGGGCTACTTGTCTGGCATTCCGATGAATTCATCGAGGCGTTCTCTCTAAACCCAATGCACAATTTCATTTTTTAGATTGTAGCAGTTTTCCGTATCATGCCCGTGATCCTTGTGGAAGGAACAATACTTATGCTTATTTCTCCTTCCGGGTCTCATCTCATTCTGAGTGGCCAGTTGACGTCCTCCCATTTCGCCATGTGTTTCAATATATTGGCCCGACTTGTTTTCAAGATTGTATACAGTTTGTATGTCTTTTTCATCACACTTGTTACTCGTTCGTGTCTGGGTCTCGTCGACTGTAGCTTTCCAGACTCTTGCTGGTTGGATTCAGATCTCCCATTGGTTTAATGCTTCTTTAACTGAATGTTATCTTTCTAGGGCCCGTCGTCTTTTATTCGTTCCTCCCTTCTTTCTCGCTTCTTTTAGTGGCCCTCCCTTTCTTGATCATTTTTCTTCCTGGTAGCTTTCATCTCCTCGAGAGAAATGTGTTTTGGGCGGTCTTCAATATAATCGTCATGTTTTTTGGGGGTTCCAGGTTGAGAGCATAAAAATGGTCATTTTTTCAGTTCGATGGTGAAAGTAGCAGTGGTTGTGTCATCACTACATCCGTCGATCATTGTTAGCTCGTAAGTGAATCAAGTGACATACTCCATTTTCGTCTCCTCAGGCTTATGTTTGATGTGAAGTAGGTAGTGTGGTCCTTTCCTCATTCGTTGACTACCGATGAACCTTGTGATAAAGGCGGTGGCTAGAGCCTGGAAGGAGTCAATCGACCTTGGTGGTAAGCTGTTGAAGCAGTTCATTTCTGTAGGGGTAAGACTAGTTGGAAACGTTCTGCACAAGATGGATTCAGTACTATGCTTTAATGCCATCATGTGGTGGAAATGTCGCAGATGATCTGTTGGGTTGGTGGTGCCATCATATCCCTCGAATTTCGGTGGGGTGAACTTTTTTGGCATGGGGGTTATCATGAAGGCGTCAGAGAATGGTGGTTTGGCCAGTTCATACAACACATTAGGATCTGTGACTCCGATCCTGAACGGGATTTCAGCACGTGTTTCGTCACTCTGTGGAGTCTTATCTTGGGGAGTTTCATTGCTTTTGAGATTGCCCTATTGGGGTTCTACAGGAACCTCGTTGCTTTCTTGGGCTCGGTTAGTAAAGTTTTGTTGGGGTGGCACTTGGATAGGGTCGGCTGACTGAGTGCGCTCTTGAGTGAGTTTCTCCAACATCTTCATCATGTGGTTCATCTGGGTCATAAGCAAATCTACTCGAGGGACAGTAGCCGTGTCGCTGAATGTCTGGGTTGTCTGAGCTATTGCATGTTGTGGATCCTAACTGTCGGACACAATTGGCTCGATGTTTACTGTTGGGTCTCGATGTAAGCCGCTGGCAATGTAGCATCGCCAGTAGGAGGGTTACTATGATTGTTGCTGGGTTGAGGGTTTGTAGAGTGTTCCATTTATTCTGATAGCCTGTTGATCATTGATCAGATTTTGGTGAGTTTCGTCACTGCGGATCTTATTTTTAGAAAGGAAAGTTATTGTTCCCCACGGACGACACCAACCTAATGCGTCCAGATCTCGTCCTCCTGTAATTTTGACATGCAAAACAGATGTTAGATTGCCAATGACCACCTTTTTGGTGGTTGAAGGCACTCCGATGCTTAAGTTAGCAACTTTGTTGGAGAATGAAGTAAATCTGGATAAAACTCAGTTAAAATTGCATACCTTGGTCGATTGTTCCTATTACCTTATATAATGGTCACGGTTAATTCTCTGCATGACTTAAGCATGTGAGGCGCAACGGAATGAGACATTTAGCGGTCTCCTCATTTATGAAGACGCATCCATGGAGGCGTAACTCCCTCCACGACTCTCTTCTTATGCAACGTTTCTCTTCTTTATGAGAGAACTTGTTCAGGCCTGGATTTGGGTCTTAGTTATGACTTCTTTTGATGGGTCATGTTTGGGCATTTATGATTTGTTTTGCTCTCTTTGGGCTTTATGAACTGGAAAGAAGGGATACCTGATCTTCGTGATGGATGATTTTCGCCACGTGTATGGCTGTGATGACGGTATATTCTGATGTATCATCAGGTTCAATGTTGTTTAGTAATACAAATGGGTTCAATGTTAGAGAGTGTATTTTGATCAGATCGGTTTGTTGCATTGCAGGTTGTTCATTGCATTGCAAGTTGCTCATTTCATTGCAAGTTGTTCATTTCATTGTAGATTGTTCATTGCATTGTTGGTTGTTCATTTCATTGTTGGTTGTTCATTGCATTGCATTGCATTGAAGGTTGTTGCATTGTAGTGTCAGTGTGTCTATGTTGCACTGCATTACAAGTTACGTTGTTTCAAGCATTGCAGGTACATAACAGGTTATTTGTTGATCAGAATATTGCATTACAGGTTCTGTTGTTTCAGACATTGCATTGCAGGTACAGAACAGGGTCCGTTGTTTGTTGATCAGGGTATTTCATGTACATGGTCTGTTGTTTTAGGCACTGCATTGCATTGCATTGCAGGTACAAACAAGGTATGTTGTTTGTTGATCAGGGTATTGCATGTACAAGGTCTGTTGTTTTAGGCATTGCATTGCAAGTACATGGTCTGTTGTTTGTTGATTAGGGTATGTTGATCAGATCATGCATTGTTGATTGCATTGCAGGGTATATTGATCAGTGCGTGTGTTCATTCTGGTGCATTCCGTTGTTTGTTGATCAATGTCAGTGTGTGTATTGCTTATCCATTGTGTTACATTACAGGTTGCATTGTTTTGTGTTGCATTACATTTGTGAAGGTTTATAGACCTGACAACTCGATCAAGAAACATTTGTAGATAAACTTCATTACATTCATGGTTTATTATTACATAGAAATCAAACTTCATTACGTAGATAAACTCCAATCCTTACTACTATTACATTATTTGCAGATAATCTCCAATCCCCACTACCCAATCATACTATTGAACTCATCACAAAAGTCGTTCAATTACATTTCCATTTCAACTTTGATATTTACACGTACAACTACAGTTGGTGTCAGAGTTGCCTTCACTGCTTTCATATAGTCTTGTAACCACTAGAAGCTACCACAATTATTGCACAACAAGAACTTCTTACCTAGACTCTATGGTCACTGAGATTTTAATAGTTGTCTTGGTGTTGTGCTTCCTTTTCGGGCACACAGTCTTTTTCCAATGACATTCCTTGTACCAGTGACCATCTAAGTCACAGTGAAAACATGTTTTTGAGCTACCACTTGAAGAAGAAGCTCCTCCAACATTGACAGACATTCCTTTAAGATCAATGTTATTTTCTTCAATCTTTTGCCTCAACCTCTTTTATAGCATCTTCCAACCACTTTAATTTGCTACAAGTTGGGAATTGACATTGAAGGTACTTCTTACCTAATGTTAGTTGTTCATCGAAAGTTGTCAACATCATCAATCCGGGGCATCAATTTGCATCACACACTGTATACCCATGGACAAGTAGAAGAAGCGTGACCTAGAAGCTCACACATCTGACAATATTTTGGCCATTCACAAACAATTCAAGTCAATTAAACAACAATGTACATATAATTGATTTTGCAACCACATAATTTCCAAATTTATCGTTTGGTACCCATCTTCCCCAAACAGACATTCGCACAGTTAAACAAACCAGTGAAGGTAAATACACCAAATACACAATTTACTTACCTTTCCAGCAACACTAACTTGTCCACTGGCCATACTTTGATGTTCCTCGTTGTCATCTCGTAGTCTCCCTCTCCAACATATCAGAGCACTCTCTACCTCTCTATCAATTCGATGTAACTGTAATTGAAACCTAGGGTTTAGTTTGGGAAAAGAGGGTAAAAAGGGGAAATAAACTCACATGCTTGGGGCATGAGGGTGAGGGTAAATCAGAAATTTCTAAATAACTAATGATTTCTGGTAGTTAAAGTAATTGACTTAACGGTCAACACTTAAAATGGGGTTTGGACGGAATAACCAGAAATAATAACACCCATCTAGGGTTACACTTGAACTAATGGGGGACTAAAAGGTAAATAATGGGTTATTAGTATTTGAAAATCTGAATCAAACCTCGACTGTTTAATTAGGGAACCTAACTCAGCCTAAATATACTTTTTTTTAATCTTTTCAAACAATGAGGGAACCCGTATTAGAGTAAGATTTCCCTTATTGTGCCGCCTGTCACCGAAGATTGAGCAAGTTGAGAGTCAATCGAATCAATTGGGCTCAACACTGTTTGAGTCAATCAATTGGGCTCAACATCTTTGCAAAATCAAATAGATAAGGAAAAGGTTTTCAAAATGGCGAAATGCATCTCAGACCTTACAATTACTATTAACGACTTTGTAGAACATAATTGATAATTCTGGGTTTGGGGTCCCTCAATTCACGTGAGATATAATGACTCCTAGCCATTTTAAATGCAACCCTTCTCTCGCGAAAAAGCCTTTGTGTAGAAAACTCTATCAACAACATTTTAACCTTCTCATGCTCAATCAATTCATCTTTCAAACTCAAATGATTTGCGCTTTGTGGTTTTCTGGAATGGGTTTCTGTGTATTTTAAAAGAATTTAACTTCCATTTGTTTAGGATCATGGGAATGTTTGTTCATCAACTATTTCACTACCAACTTTATGATCACAACATCATCATCCAGTTCATCCTAGTCATCATGGTACTTGATCTCATCCATTTTCTATTTCTTCCTTTCATCTTCTTCTCAACTAGTAGAGATAAACAATAGGGTGTTTTGGGTTGTCCCTAGCTTCCAATTCCCCAAAGTATGCATGTTTATGTTTCTGAGAGGATATGGTGGGAAAAAAAATGTCCATCTCTCTTCCGCTTGATACATGAAACTGTGGCTATCAACTCCGAGTAAGCGAAGGGATCATTCTTGATAGTTATTTCCACCAATATTCTAAAATCAATTTCCTTCACTAGATCCTTTTGCCAGTGTTATCACTTCCCTATGAATATTCCTCATCTTCCGCCAAGGCTGGACATTAATTTGCGGGTCCATTACAAGTGATGTTTTCTAGTGTTGCTTAGTTAAGCAGATGAGGTGAGAGGAGAGGGTACTAGAGTTGGTGGATAATGCGGGAGGAGAGGTGGTGATAATAGAGAGGGTGTTATGATGCTTTTGCTGGGAACTAGATAGATGGGAGGGCGGGTGGTTGTGTCAGGTAAAGGGTTTTGTTTGAAAAAATTGTATGGGTATTCGGGTTTCAGATCAAGGTCATGCATGGCTAATGGGGTTGGGCCCGATTGCATAGATAGGCCTATTGTAATGGGCCATACTAAATGCATTAAAAGAAAATTTCCATAAAGGGATCCAACCCAATAATAATTTACTCTTGTTTTTTAGGTAGGTAGGGTTTGAGGGTGCCATTTCCTAAATTGGAGGTGCAAAAGGCCTCATAGAGATCTCGTACATTATCATGCAATTTGAATCTGCATGGGCGGCTGCCACTACATCAACCCGTTTGTTGTCATAACAACTTCTTCCTAATTTCTAGTGGCATTACTCACATGCATGTTCTTCTAGGGTCCCTCTTTTGGTGTCATAAACAAAAGCAAGGCTTCACAGTCCCCTTCCATTGGCTTAAAACTCGTTTCATGAGGAAAGTTAATAACAAATTTGCAAAAAATGAGATTAAGTATGCGGTTAGAGGATATTATTACTTTATGTGATCATTAATACCCTTTATGCAAGTAAGTCCGACGGGTAGGGTATACGTGAAGTACCTCAAAATTTGAAAGCCAAGATGAACAAAATGGCTTGGGGAGTCGGTACACTTGCATTTATATATATACAATTGGGTGCAGCTTCTCGAATCCACGACTTGCAGATGGGAGGGTACCTGACTTTATTTCAGGTTTAACAAATAAGTTTATTTATGTTTTTCATTTAGTGTTTGTTTTAATATCTTATATTATGCATTATTAACATGTTTGTGTCAACAGGCTTGGATATACAAAGTTACATAACTTTTGTGGCGCTGAGGGATCAAGGTGTGTATCTATCAAAAATACACTAACAACATGCCTAGAATAATAAGGTGGAAAAATGTCAGATTTACACCGCCCAGATCATTTAAATGATTTGGTATGCTACCAAAAGAAATTAGACAACATGGAAGAAAATGCCGTAAGTAACCATGTACGATACGAATGAAAATATGACTTTTATTATAAACTCACACTTGGATTCCTTTTTTCCTTTTGTGTTTCAAAGTCATTGAGAACCCCATGGTGAAAAAGAGCTCCACCCTTTTGCGATGTTTCACGGAGTCATGTTTTTTCATGACATCATAGAGCCATATCACCTTGAGCATGTCATGAAGCAATTTCGTACATTCAGGGGATACCATCCATTGAACCAATCATTCCAAAGCGTGTTTCTAAGAACAATTTTTCGGAACACTAGAGTTGCATATGAAGTTCTCACAAATTTTTAAAATTAGTGGCTTACCCATGTTTTGACAGAAAAACAAAATGGAGCCTATGTGATGCACACTAGCCAAACAAGTGGTGATTATATGGACTGGTATTATAGCATTTCACACTTTTAAAATCATCCACCCAAAAAAGAAAACATCCCCATTACTTTGGATGATTGGGTAAGTTTGAACAATTTATTATTGAATAAGTCGAAACAAAATACTCCTTATATGGTGCCAACTATGAACCTTCGATATAGTTGAGTACTGCACCATGCGACTCATATGTCACCCTCATCTGCTCCCATATTTTCATAAACTCAGCTTCACTTGAAGATTGAACCAAATTTGAGATGCAGTTACTAAATCTAAACGTGTCGTAGGCAGTCTTGGTGTCAAATGTACCCTTATAGTTAGCCATAAATTGTTCATGGTGTCCCGACATAATCAATGTTTTTATTTAAGAAATACCTTTTCCACCGCATTAATGACTGCTAAGTCTTATCAATCATTATTACACTCACTTCACTTGCCTTACTTTTAAGAATTTCGGCTAACTTTCCAAAACCCAAACAAAGTTATTTTCATTTCCTTGTACAAATATGCATACGCTATTGAAAATGTATTCTTTTTAGATGTATATCTAACAATATCTAACAAGGGCATGTGGTTTTGTTGATTTTGTATGTGCAATCCATGACAATTACCTCAGGAAACACAATGTCATCCTCAACGAATTTGGATTTGAGAAAAATATATCCATACGTGTATCGATGTTGGGGTCTTCACGGTGGTACTATACGTAGCCATTTTATTCAAAAAGCTAAAATAAGTGTTGCATTTGTG
The DNA here is from genome assembly GCA_963556465.1 of Berberis vulgaris. NCBI lineage: Eukaryota > Viridiplantae > Streptophyta > Magnoliopsida > Ranunculales > Berberidaceae > Berberis > Berberis vulgaris. Next base: position 58,447,020 of record OY747135.1, on the reverse strand, counting down.
ATCTTCCAACCGAAGTTCAATATTTCTAGAACAAAAGTTATTAAGGGCAGAAATCGTGGATGCATTCATTTCATCTCTGTCTTACAGAAGTTTCAACATTGTTTTTGGCTTGATGTTTTTATCTGACAAATCACTAACAATTTTTTGTTCGATTGCATTCAATTGTCTTACATATGCATTGCCACAAGGTTTTTCTCTAATGAATGGTTGCAAATACCACATAGGATATTAACAACTCATGAACCATCATTGAGTTAAATAAGAACTCTCGTAAAGAAAAAAATGGGCATTGACAATTTAGGGGGAAACTTTTTTTGACCACCTACTTTGGACTCATTGAGTTATTATTTACACTTAAGGACACTATTAAACTGATTTTTAAATTTATTTGAGCTATGTTTAAGTAGAAAATGACAGAAAAGTTATAGACTGATACTAAACTATTTTAATTAACGGTCTTTACTGCCACTTCGGGCGAACTTGGACAATGGGAAGTAGCCAATCAACCTGTGTTGCGGCCAAGATGGACCCTCACTCGTTCTGTGATTATGATAAAAAAAAAATCCTCTATAGCACATTACAATGTGTATCTCGAGGCAAAATAGGCTAAAATTTGAATACATGGTTTCTGATGTGAATTTTTATTCCACGTTCAAGTTCAGCAGCTTTTCTAACATAGAATGCTGAACAACTCTAAGGAGACTTACAGGATAAGAGAGGAAAGCTTACAGAGATAGAAGTCTTAGGGTAACATGAAAGGTTGGGGTTCTAAAATCGTCTAGTCATCAATTATAAGCCCCTTAATCAGGTCTTACGATGGATTAGATATCCCATTCCTCATCAACGCGATCTTCTAAAAAGATTACACTCTGCGTATGTCTTCTCTAAGTTTGATCTCAAGTCTGGATTTTGGCAAATCCAGATTCATCCCAAGGATAGGTATAAAACTGCCTTCAATGTTCCCTTTGGACATTACGAATGGAATGTAATGCCCTTTGGTCTAAAAAATGCACCAAGTGAATTTCAGAACATCATGAATGAAATTCTCTCTCCTTTTTCTCATTTCTCAATTGTGTATATCGATGATATACTCATTTTCTCTGAGTCTATTGCAGCCCATTGGAAACACTTGTATCAATTTGAAAAATGTATTAAAAAGAATGGTTTGGTTTTATCACCTACCAAAATTAATCTTTTTCAAACAAATGTTCGTTTCTTAGGACATACTATCTCCCATGGTATGATTACTCCTTTTTCAAGAACAATTGATTTTGCAGACAAACTTCCTGATGAAATTCGGGATAAAAACCAATTACAAAGGTTTCTTGGATCTTTGAATTATGTTGCTGATTTCTATAAGGACCTACGTGTTCTACTTAAGCCTCTTTACAATAGACTTAAGAAGCATCCAGGCCCATGGACTGAAACCCATTCCAATATAGTTCGTAAAGTCAAAGCACAAGTCAAGAGTCTTCCTTGTTTAGGAATCTCAGATCCTAAGGCTTTCAAGATTGTAGAAACAGATGCGTCCAACCAGGGGTATGGTGGTATCCTTAAACAGCGTCTACCTGATTATACAACAATCCAATTGGTCCGATACCATTCTGGTATTTGGAACTCTGTTCAGATCAATTATTCAACTGTTAAAAAAGAAGTTTTATCGATTGTTTTATGCATCATGAAATTTCAAGATGATTTAACAAATCAAAAATTTCTTTTACGAGTTGATTGTAAATCTGCCAAAGAGATTTTAACTAAAGATGTTTTAAATCTCGTTTCAAAACAGATTTTCACCAGATGGCAACGTTTGATTTCTGCATTCGATTTTGACATCGAGTATATAAAGGGAGCAGACAATTCTCTTGCTGACTTCCTCACAAGAGAGTTTATCCAAAAATGAGTTCGCAGAACTCATCTTCTTCGCAGGTTCCCTCTGCAAGACCCCAGTTCAAATCTCAATATGCTATGCCGCCTTCTGCGACACAGCACAAGCCCCCTTTTTCTTATGCCACAACTCTTACCAATCCTTTTCAGCCTCTCCAGGAAGCTGAATCAAGTCCCACAATGGCCTCTTTCCAGAAGCCTCAAGTTCATGCCAATCAATTTGTGACAAAGACCTGTCTCGAGCCTCTTCTCATGCTCGAATCAAGTCTTTATCCTCTCATCAAGGATCCTCAAGCAATAGTCCGTCATGTCTTCTCTTCACAGATCCTCTATGAAGAAGCTGATGGTCTTAAGAACCAAAGATTTTATGAGTTCATCCTCGTCGACACTGACTCTATGGTGATTACTCATAACAAGGAGAAATCTAATTCAGATAGGATTTCTCATTCCAAGTGTCAGATCTTGAAGATTATGACAGAAGCTGATTGGAAGCAACACCCTAGCTCCCACAAAAAGTTTTCTATCAATTTTCTTCCTCCCTCTTTCAATTATCAAGATTACAAGCAAGCCTGGAATCGAGCTCTTCTTGTTCCATCACAGAATTGCTCTCATTCATGGTTTTTCTTCTTCTGCAAGAAATTCAAGCAAGCTTCAATTCCTTTATGGTTTCAGCACTCATGGTGGAATCATTTCGGTGCTGAAGATGGGATTCTTCCTCCTCCGGTCAACGAAGGATGGTCCCTTTTCAAGTCCAAGTTTCAACCACTAGCTCCAGTTCCTCAGCAAGTCCTGTTGCTATGGTTCTTCATCAAGTTCAATCTGACATGGATCTCCTGTTGGGATTTCTCTGTCTCTACTCTCACTTCAATCAATCAGTCAGCACAACCGCCTCTTTGGTTCTGCAGACACTTCAAGATCAAATGGTGGTCGACCTTCGACCATAGTCACGCTACAAAAGATGGTATCAGAGCCATTCTTCTTTGTCCCCCGGGGATAGTGGTGAGTCCTAGGTGTCATTGGTTAGCCGTTGATAGCGTTGGTAAGCCAGTAAAAGTATGTTGGTCAGCCATTTTGAACCCTGAGTAAGTCGCCATGGTGAGCGCAGTATGAGAGGGTGAGGTGTTCCAGCTGTAGGTAGTCCTGGCACAGTGTTCCCATTTTAACCCCAAGATTTTGAAAAATGTCTTTTTTGTCAAGACTTTCCCGTTCTTCTAGTTCTAGGGTAAACAATCCAAATTTACAAAACAAGATGGAATGTAGAATTCCAGAAGTCGAAAAAGATTTACAAAACTGGTCTATACCAGCTGTTCCTTACAAAAAGATTTATGAAGTTTCTCAATCCTTTTTCTCTCAAAAAACTGAAGATTTAATTGACATAGTCGAACAGACTGTGCCTCTTAATGGATCTTTAGATTCAAAACAACTGTTTTCAGCTCAAACACTTGACTATTTACATAGCCAAGACTACAAGTACATCCATATCGGGTTGATCCAGATCGGACTCAAACCCTTTACAAGAACAGGGTTAGATACCTGTGCCTAATTGCACTTCGCGATTGTAGACACAATAGGTTTCACGATTCTCTGCTTGGAATCGCAGAGTCAACTCTGTCATTGGGTCCAGTTTATTTCAACTGCTACCCTAATTTCTCAGTGTCTCTCAAGGATCCAAACATCCTTGAAACACTAACTCTCAATATTCAGACCTCTGGTTATGACATGATCGAAGGTTCTGAACCCTTAGCTCTTATTTACAAGATCACCTTTAAGGCCATGAAGACCCAGTTAAGTCCAAAAGCTTTACAAGAGTCTGACAAAGGATACACAATCCTTTTCCAAGCCAATAAGGAGAAAACCAATGTTATTGTTCCAAAGACAATTCATTGGAAATCAAGTAACCCTTCCAGATACATGGAAGGTCCAAGGTGCTGCTGTTCCTAGGAGACTTCCTCCTAGTCAGCTTGATCATGTTTTTACTCTCCCTGATGGGTCAGTAGAATTAAGATTCTCTGAAGCAAGAGTCACAAGACTCAATCCTTCAGACTTCCAATCAGGACGTAGATCTGAAGCCTCTTTCAGAACCGCTCCTACTCATATCTCTAGAGCAACTACTCCAGATGCTCTTCCTCATCTTGATCTTGCGAATATTAGGCCAAATCCTCAGTATCCGCAAATTCCGCAACCTTTATACAATCCTCCTACAGAACAAGAATTTGACCAAGAACACCAATCTCCAACACAATCGGAAATGAATTTTCCTCTTCAAAACAATTCTCGTAATTGTCTGTCTAAACCTTTTCAATTAGATAAAGAAAAGATTAAAACAGAATTTATGTCAGAAACCAATAAGCAAAGACGTCAAACGTTCTATGCTCAAACCACTGAATCTCAGAGAACAGATTTAGGAAAGAAATTCTATGAATGTTGTGAAGAACTAAAAGAAAATTTACCTTTTCTAGATTGGTATTTTACTGTTCATCTTCAAAATATTCATGTTTTCAATGTTTCTTCCAAAATTTGGACTTCTACTGAGAATCAAGCAATTAATTCAATATTGCCCCCTCTTAGCGAATTTACATTTGCTACTATGGGACAAGATCTTGTTGCTTCTCCTCTTAAAGATTCTACATCTGAGAATCAGACAAAAGGAATAAGCAAAATTATTCAACAGAATATTTACCAATATTCTTCTCCATGAACTTGGCGATAAATTGGTACAAGATCAACTTCTACAAAATGCTCTTAAAGAAAAAAGAGTACAAGACAAGCATATTGAAGAAACTAAGAAAGCTACATTCTTTCAACCAACTTCAGTATCTCAAAATATTTTTTACAAATTCACAACAATTAATCAAAGATATTGATGCTAAATTAGCAGCTTTAAACTTTGATTCAAAACTCAGAATCAACACCTTGTCAAACCCTGACATGACTGTTGAATCTGACATTAGTGAAGATTTTGATCCTATGGCTGAATTGGATAGATTAAATTTCATCCAATATCATATCAATCCCATAAAGTATGCTAAAACAGCAAAATCTTATGGCAATTATCAAAATCCTCTTCCTAAAACAAGAAATTATTATCCAAGACCTTCCTTACCAGATATGCAGTATGAAGAACGTTCATTACAAGCATTTGGTTCATTTTCTATTGGTAATCTCTATATCTGGAATATAGATGGTTTATCTGAAGAAAGTGTTATTGAATTAACCCAAGAAATGATTATGATGGCTTCTACCCATCGTAGTGAAGGCAAAGATGATAAAACCATTGCTCATGTTATCATCGCCGGTTTTTCTGGATTAATCAAAGGATGGTGGGATAATTATCTTACCTTAGGAGAACAACAAACAATTTTACATGCAGTTAAGGTTGGACCTGATGGTCAACCAATGAAAACTGAACATGGTCAAATTATTCCTAATTCTGTAATTACTCTTATTGTTAGCATTCTTAAACACTTTATTGGGGATCCAGATGAATTTCAAGGTAAATCTAAGGATCTACTTATGATTCACAAATGTCCTACCCTTAGCCATTTCAGATGGTACAAGGACATTTTTCTCAAAAAGGTTATGCAACAATCTGAAGCTAGTAATCCATTTTGGAAACGAAAGTTTCTTTCTGGTTTACCTTCTATTTTTGCAGAAACTGTTAGGAATAAATTACAAGACATGCATCAAGGAGATATCCCATATGATCGCCTTACATATGGAGATTTAATCTCTTTCATTAATAAATGTGCTCTGCAAATATGTAATGATCTTAGGCTTAAACACCAGCTTAAGAAACAACATATTAATGGGCCTAAAGAACTTGGTGATTTCTGTCAGCAATATGGATTTGAAGATTTTCGAATTCCCAATTCTAAATCTCATTCCAAACAGCTTTATAGATCTCATCCAGCAAGACAGTATAAATCTAAGAAGCCTTATGGGGCTAAGCAACCCAAGGATCTAGATAAATAGTAAGCCCAAAAGGCATGGAACTCATAAACCCAAACTTGATCATTTTAAGAAACATTACAAGCCCAATCCAACTTCAAAGCCTGTTTGCTTTAAGTGTGGACATCCTGGCCATTATGCAAAATCTTGCAGAACGGCTCAAAAGATTCAAGCTTTAAAAGCCCCTGAAGATATTAAGAATATGTTTCTTAATGTCCTAATGGATTCTGAAGCCGAATCTTCTGATGAAGAATTACAACTCTTCAACATCAATCATTTCTCTTCTAACTCAGATATCTCTAAAGATTCTGATGCTTTTGCAGAAGCTTGTCATTGTAACAATATAAACTGTTCTCATAAAACGGTTAATATGTTGTCAACCAAGAAACAATCTAGCATCTTGTTAGATTTTGTTGATAAAATTGAAGATCCTAGTCTTAAAACTGAATACCTTCAGCACATTAAGACTTATTTATCTTCTTCTCAAAATATTCTCGAGGTTGTTCAACCCTTTTATAATCACAAGGAAGTCATAGATAGATTCAAATCTTCTATAGCTTCATCTCCTGTTAGTATCTCTGACCTCCAACATGAAGTAAACAACATCAAGAAAGATATTGCTTTACTTAAACAATCTCAACTGTATTTAGATCTCAAAGTCCAAAATCTCTATACAGTTCCTCAAGAAGCTTCTTCTTCTGAACCCGTTCCTCAAGAAGAACCCATTCCTCAATTTCTTTGTAATATCAAACGAAACGTCCCTCATCAAGTGACAATCCAGAAATGGTATGTCTCTGTTGATATGTTCATCAAGAAGGAAATCTTGATATCAACCATTGCCCTGATAGATTCAGGAGCTGATATGAATTGTATCCAAGAAGGTATTGTCCCAGCACAATACTTTACCATCACAACTCAAAAATTGTACACCACTGACAATTCTGAATTACAGATTAAATACAAGCTTACAAATGCTCATATTTGTAAAGATAAAGTCTGTATCAAGCAACATTTTCTACTTGTTAAAAACATGGAACAGAAAATGATTTTAGGAACTCCTTTTATTTCTGCAATCTCTCCGTTTACAGTTACTAAAGAAGGTATTAAGGCTACCTATTTAGGCACATTACAATGCGTATCTCGAGGCAAAATAGGCTAAATTTTGAATACATGGTTTCTGATGTGAATTTGTATTTTTTTTTCTCAAAATTTTAGTTTTAATAGAGCTCATCTTGACATAATTATCATTGAGTCATTAGTCATATGTCATATATGTAATGACCTTAATTGTAAATGAAAATATGAGTCATAGATTAGTAGTGAAAATGCCAGATGTCCTTAATGTTTCAAGTTTTAAAAAGATAATGGGGTAAAGTGAAAATTAACATACTCTTTTGTGTTTATCTGAGATTAAGAAAATGAAAAAGGTCACTGCTAAATAACACCACCATTTCTGCTGAAGGATATTACCAACTCCTTACTTTCTGAAGGACACCACCACTTATTGAATGACACCACTATCGACTGAAGAGGAAAAAAAAAAAGAAGAAAATGGGAGGAGGTGGGATGAGACGTAGCGGTGGTGATTGATGGAGAAGAAAAATAAGAAGAAATGAAGAAGAATAAGAAGGGAGGAGGAGGAAAGGTGGCGTCGTGTGTGGTGGTAGTGATGATTGAAGAAGAATAATGGAGGAAGAGGAGAATGAGAGGAGTAAGAGAGGTGGCTGTGGTGATTGATGGAGAAAAAATTGAGAGAAGAGAAGAGGGGTTAAGATTTTTTTTTATTTTTATTTTTTTAGTGGTGTCCTATAACAGGTTCAAGTTAAAAAAATAGGTGGTAGCGTTTTTCAGTGGAATTGGTGATGTTATGTTATTTAGCAGGGATAAAAAAAAAAAAAAAAAAACAGAGGAGAGTAAAGCTGGATTCTCACCTGGGTTCCTTGCTGCTGAGGTCCTTCTCCTCATCCACCAGACCATGAAGAAGCAAGCAAAGCAGAGGGAATGATACTTTGATTAGCCCTTAGCCGGCCAGACATGGGAGACATTAAGGTAATCTTTCCTGTCTTCCCATCTCCTCTCTTTTGTTTTCGCGAATTTTGTGATCTTTTGCTTGTTTCTTCCCACCCCACCTTTTATCTCTTTCTGTGCTTTGAGTAACATTTCAGCTACATAAATTTTTTTTTCAAGCATCTGGTGCTTTCTTGAAAGCTCCCTCAATTGGTTCTGCTTCCACTTTGCTCTATAATTAACAACTTACACTTTTGGTCTCATCGATCTTGGTTTTCATTTCTTCACATAAGTTGTCCAATTTGGTCACCAGTCTTCACTATATGATGATCAGCTATAGATCTTACATACCCAATGGCATGTTTAGTTATTTGATTGTTGTTTTTTGATCTAAAACTGCAGGAAGTGGCTACCACTGTGGTTGAGGGGAATGATCAAGAAGTCACTGGTCACATCATCTCCACTACATTTGGGGGCAAGAATGGCCAGTTCAAACAGGTTTGAAGACTGGATGTTTTACTTTGTAGTTAGTACCTTTGAATTTTTATTTTTATTTTTCCAATATGATCTGTTAATGTTTTCAGGGGAATTTTGATCTACCTACAATTATAAATTTATGATGAAAACAACGAAAATAAGAACAAGTAATCTCAAAGAAATTAAATTATATGAAAAAGAGGAAAAAAGGTTACACAAATTAATACCAACCAATTTTTTATTTTCCAGTTGGTTTGCAACTATGTAACAAGGATATTCTATTTATACAAAATAAAAGTGTGTGTCATGGGACACTCCATGATTAGATTATCAACTTTTTTAAATATCTTTGAAAAGTTTCAATTCTTTATGAATGTTACAAACATGTGATGAATAGTTTGTAGTACTTGTGTAGAAATAGTGACCTACAAGTGAATATTAGAATATGACTATTAATTCAAATTTATTGAGATAAATAACACTCCAATGTACAAATGTGTCCCATATTTTGTGTTTTTGGCCAATGTGCCCAACACTTTGTATCCGTTTTGGATACCGACACTGTGTCTGTGTATTTTATAGTGTTTCAAGTTTTTGATTCGGCTACTATTTATTAACCAACTGTTTTTGAATGTTGGATAAACACACCGATTTATGAATTGTTATCATTTGTCTTGATCCTTTTGAAAGTTAAAATGGGAAATTGTCCTGCGTCTTGCAGACTATAAGCTACATGGTCTAGCGGGTCATTTGGGATTGTCTTCCAGGTAAATACTTGCTCATTTTGCAACATACCCAGCATATCCTAAATTCTCTTTTACATTTACTTACTCATCATTCTTATATTAGGCAAAATGTTTGGAAACGGGAGAAACTGTAGCCATAAAGAAGGTATTACAGGACAGGCGGTACAAGAATCGCGAGCTGCAGTTGATGCGTTCGATGGATCACCCAAATGTGGTTTTGCTAAAACATTGTTTCTTTTCTACTACAAGTAAAAATGAGCTTTTCCTCAATCTAGTTATGGAATATGTACCTGAAACTGTATACCGCGTTCTGAGGCACTATAGCAATGTGAACCAAAGGATGCCGCTCATCTACGTGAAGCTTTATACATACCAAGTACATGTTCAACTTCTAAGTTTTTCTATTCCTTTTTTTTATTTAAGCTTTTACTAATTTGGGAATTATCAACTTATTTCAGATATTTAGAGGATTAGCCTATATTCACGCTGTTCATGGAGTTTCTCACAGAGATGTGAAGCCTCAAAATCTTCTGGTACACATTTTCCCTTCTGAGTTATATTCAATAAGGTATATGCAAGTTTTCGTAATCCATAAAAAAATTTCTCCAGGTTGATCCTCTTACCCACCAGGTCAAGCTTTGTGATTTTGGAAGTGCAAAAGTTTTGGTAATGCCAGACCCCTTGTTTTCATTGTTTATTTTTCCTTCCTGGGCACTTTGGGATTTGGTGGAACCCCATTTATGTTTGTACGTTGACACAAATACCTTTGGGCATTTCTTGATCTTACGGAGTTTGGTGGGATTACATTGAATAATTAAAAGAAAACTCAAAATGGTTGGTTTCAACTAAATGAAGGTGCTTATTACATTCGGATTCTGACGTAGCTTTTCATGCTCCTAATTCAATAGACCTGGCGTCCTCTTCTTACTAATATTAGTAAAATGTTATCTTTGCTTAACAAAAGGTTGAAGATGCCAATGGTAACTTGGTTTGATGGTTAAGGCTGTGGTGGTTTGAACCCCACGTCTTGGGTTCTATACCCACTGGCGGCACGCTTGCCTTTAAAAAAAAAGGGTTGAAGATTAAGTTTGTGGGGTTCTCAACTTTTTGGGAATTTGGCTTCTTAGAAGGATCCCCCCATCCTATTGTTGAGAGTTTTCAAAGGTCAATAAAGATTAGCTACCCATGTTCTATTGCTCAAATATTGTTGATGTGTTTTAGAGCCAATCCATTTACAGACAACTTTATGTTTGTGTGGAATAACTTTGTATTTGTAGCAATCTTGATATTTTTCATTTCCTTGTTAGCGAGAATAAAATGTCTTTTCTTGTTTGATAAGAAAATAAAAATGTCTATAAACATAGATGCTAACAAGTTCATCTATTAGCTTGCAACTGTCATTTGAACATTTTTAGTCCTCTTCTAATATCTAATAGTTAGGTAACTTGAACATACAAAGCTAAGGTGCTAATGTGGTATTGAGTTAGGTCAACATCAGAAAGTCCCAAAGGTGAAAGGGAAGGCTAGGTTTATTTTTTATTTTTTATTTTTTATTTTTTTTATCTTGAATCGCTAAAGGACACACATGGATAAATCAACCACTTCAACAAAGAGTCCAAGCAAGGCCCGATACAAGCCAAAGGAATGCACAAGGGCCAAGTTTAGTCTAGGTTGAATGTCAAAGGTCATAGTCGGTCAATTAGAATGCAACAAAGTTAAAACACACAAGGAAAGTGTGGGGCATAGGCAATCACGTGCTAGGATAATCTCCAAGTATATCTCCTAGCAACTCACTTTTAGTAGGTGATAGAGTTCTTTTATATATGAGTAGTTTGGTTTAGTATGAATATTCTTCTTTGTCTAAATTTGTTTTGTAAGAATGGCTAGATCAGGAAGTTCATTTCTTTTAGGTTAAGGTTTTTTTTTTTAATTTTTTTTTCTCGAGAGTGCCAAGTAATTGTAAGTCTATGTATAAGCCAAGTAATTGTAAGTCTAAACGAAGCCTTTTCATTATTCATTTAGGAAATAAGACTTCTAGTTTGGTATCCAATAAGGCCTTGTGAGCCTAGATATCAAAACACATTGTGTATCATAAGATATTGTGTAAAAACTAACTGTAGAGATGCAAAAATATATATAATACATTTAAGCATACAAATTATAAGACATATTCAAGCAAGTAGGTTCAAGAAAACACTTACATTGATAAATTGTGTAACATGTAATCCATCATTCATCCATGCACTCGGGTTTGGGTGTCTCGGTGCATCGTAAGATAGGTATATGATGATACATCAAACCATCATCTGACCAACACTGTACGCATGTCATGATACTCTTTCAACAGAACAAAGCAGGTCTGATTGCACGTCTAATCCAACAAGGCCAGACAACATTAAGCCCACTATTGGCAAATTTCAGAATGTTGGACCTGAATTGCAACGACTTAATAAGGCCACGTGTCATGCGGTAAAGCCCAATACTCGTAAGCCCTGATAAGGCAAGTATATGGATGATCGACCCAAGATAGGCATGTCAGCAATACATCGATTCTGACTAGAAAGCAAATACTAGAGTATAAGTCGGGCAAGGAAGCTTCCTTGCATGGATAACACTCAAAAAGAGAAATTTTTTCCGCAATCTAGGAGCACAAGTGGTGTAAGGAAACTACCCTACATGGACAACTCCCAAACAGAAAAGGATCTCTAGCAAGATCTCTTTCGACTACATTAGTTTGACGCTGTCCGTAGGGAACGATAGAGTTCCTCAGAAGAAACATAGTACCACCTTTCCCAGAAAATCAGAAAGATGGTGACAACAAGGTCTCGCAACAATGGATATGATATGGAACCCTCGAACCAGCAGAGCGCCCGCTTCGACGCCACCACCACCGCAAGAGGAACTCTCAGACCCCCATACCGGTGGCAGCTCCGGCGGATCCAAGGGTGGATCTACTGTCAACCCAGATGCAACAAATCGCAGAAGCGCTGGAGGCACTCAAATAATGAAATCCTCCACCCATAGGAGACCGCACGCAGGGAAGAGTTCAGGCCCCAGAGAGCTCTAGAGAACACGTTCAGGAGAGCCGCGCTGCCATAGCAACTTCTCATTGGACCAAAGGTGGAGGAGCGACCAATAATGTCAAGAGCCGACATACACGTCTTGCACAACCCCATCCGGAACGGGGTCACAAACCCAAATGTACTGTTTAATCTCACGGTCCCTCCGTTCATAGATCATATCGTGAACGAACTGCTGCCGAAGAAGTACACACTACCGAAGCTGGAGTCTTACGATGGGACATGAGACTCGTCCAATCACTTGTGCCACTTCCAACACGTTATGGCACTCAAGGAAGGGTTCGATGCGATAATGTGCTGATCATTCCCTGCCAGCCTGAAAACGTCAGCGCTGACCTGGTTTCGCAGCCTCTCTACGAAGTCTATCGACTCATTCTGGACGTTGGCGATGGTGTTCCTCACACGCTTTGTGGGCAACCAATGAATCAGGAAGGGCCCGCATTATCTGCTGACCCTAAAGCAAAAACAGAACGAGACGTTGAGGGAGTACATCACTCGTTTCAACGATGAGTTGACCCTCATCGACGGCTGAAGTGATGACACTGCCATCACAACTTTCACTTCGGTATGAGAAGAAGCAAGTTCTATGACTTCCTTACTCCGGACCCCCAACCAATATGACATACTTGCTTAGGGATGTCGAGAGATATCATTCTAGACGAGATGTTGGTCGCCAAGAGGGAAGTGGGGTCAGAGAAGAAACCCTCTGTCCCCACTCCCTAAGGACAAAAAAGATGACGATGACGAGTGCAAGAGGAAGCGCACTGACAACAAGACTGACTCGGGCCGCACAAGGCAGGACAATGCCTCTAATTATGTCGGGTCCAAATTTGTCACTCCTCTCAACACGAGTATGTCCGACATCCTTGACTCCATCAAGAATTGGAAAGAACTGAAACTGCCGCCTAAGCAGCGAGGAGACTCCGCTTGGCGCAACAATAACAAATACTATGCCTACCACAAGGAAGACGGACACGATACAAATGATGCAAAAACTTTGGAGGAGAAGTCGAGTACTGGATCAGGAAATACAAACTCAATGAGTTCCTAGGCTCGGACAAGAGGCAAGGTCGGGCAAAGGAAAGAGCAGACGCTGTCAAGGAGATTGAAAAAGAAGCTCTTGGTATCATTTATGTCCTCCACGGGGTCGATCTCGAAGGGGAGCAATCTAACAGGTCTCGCAAGATGACGCTGGCCGAGATGTGAACACCATTTCAGTGTGAGGATCGACAGGTGCAGCATGCACGAGTTCATAGCCGGATCCCACCACTGATGTTTACTGAAAGAGATCTCCAAGGGGTACATTCTTCTCACAGTGACGCCCTGGTCATTTTCGTCCTCATCACTAAGTGGGAGATAAAGAAGGCCTTGGTGGATACAAGAAGCTCACTCAATATCTTGTTTCTCAGCGCATTCCGCAACTTGCAACTACAGGAGAAAGGCAACCCCCGCCACCCAACCCATGATCATATTCAATGGAGAGAAGTGCTTTCCCATCGGGAAGATCAATCTAATGGTGGAGGCAGGAGAGCCACAATTGATGAAGTACCTTGTCCAAGAATTTATGGTGATTGACGCTCGACCTACAACATTATTCTAGGAAGGCCATGACTTCATCATATGGAGGCAGTGGTTTCCACTCTGCACCAATGCATAAAATAAACAGCCAACCAGGCCCAAGGAACTATCCGAGAAGATCAGTCTGTAGCAAGAGACTGCCATTATGCCGCCCTGAAACAACTGAATTGTTGCCAACTGCAGCTTGGGCACGCGGAACAAACATGTCAGGTACTGGGCTAGACAAAAAAGGAGGATCACTCTGCGAGGGCGGAGGAGTCCCGACAACCAAAGTGCAACTATGTGGAGAGCCAGAATTCGGAGCTCGTAGTGCAATCCAGACCAGTAAAGAGCTAAGTAATGATACTTCAGCAAACGAAAACCTACTCCAAGAGGCTAATAATCAACAATGAACTGCCCGCCAACACGAAGTCCACTATTTAGTAACTTCGCTAGGTTTGGCAAAACAAGATACTTCACTAGAGGGACTATGCAATCCGAGCTAGGACCATATGCGTCTCTTTCAGGGTCAGGTTAGCTCAGTCCCCGCTCGGAGTTAAATTATTTTGTTATTTTAATTTCGTTTTTGTTTTTTGTTTTTAATTTCAGTTTAAAAGAGTTGTTCGTAACAAACTCATTTCAGAAATAAAACAGATTTTATTAACTGTAATGAAAGTTATTACAAAGCTTGCCGACCAAATAGTACATAAGTTTATACACTACAAGTATCTAAGTCGGTTATAAGTATCTATTCGCTGAAACAAGCGTAACGATCTCGTTCTGCCAATCACCTCCAAAAGAAAAGGTGGTGAAAGTAGTGTCTAAAAAAAAGCCAAAGGAACACACTCAATTCGTTGCTCTATCGAATCACCTCACAAGGATGATGGTAGCAACATGAACCTCGAAACGAAGTGCATATATCTTTGCTCTGCCGACCTGCCATGAGAAAAGGATTTGGAACTGGAGCAGAAGAAGGCGGGTGAGGATGTCTCTCAAGATATGAGTGCCTGGGGTGCTGCAGGGTGACTAACCCAGAACCAAAGGCCGCATCCACCATAGCTTCGCGCTGTCAACCTTTCTTTCGATTGTAGCATCATGTGTGAAACCACAAAAAATGGAAGACAAACCCATCCTCTGAGGAAGAGTCTGTACTTCTTCTTCGCAACATAAGAAGACATTACACGATCTCATAGGATCAATCAGATGTCCGATGGCAGATTTGATTCAAGTTATTGCTATTAGAGGAGTACGCTCTCAGAACTTCTAAAGAAAAAGCCTCCAGTATGATCCTCACGACACACGTCAACAGTTCAAGCTCTCAAGCAAAAAGCACAACACCTGCCCAAATTAGGTGGCATCGCATAACAACAATTCTTAGTAAGATTCATCGCCGCAAATGTCAGAACATTCTAAGATTCCAGTGAAGGAGATCTTCATTTAGCCTTTGAAAAACCTAAAGCATATTCTTTAGTAAGATGCATTTGATTAACATGATGGTTAGCGAAACAACGTCAGCCAACATTTACTTCAACATTAAATGCCGTATGGAAAATCGGGAGACAACGGTTCCAATTGCAGCTGCACGAGTCCACATATTTCGAATTAATGACCCTGCATGCAGCCCCATTAATTGGGGGGAGTAATCGATACTGAACCGTCACGCAATATGTGTCGTATCCCTGGCACACCGATTTACAATTTTTTTATAATTTGGTCCCTCTACTAATGGGCCCAAGCTTATGCCTTGCCAGATCTGGCCCAGCATATGCAAATGAACAAACAACAAAGGCCTTGAGTGCTCATGGAATGAGTGCGCCTCCAGAGTATTATCGATAAATCCAAGGCATCAACCCTATTGTTATTTCGCGATCATTCATTAAAGCCGATCAATCTATTATTAGTCCGATCAATCAATCCAACTCTAGAATTAGACCGCCAGACGAACTAAGTTAGGATACCCAAGTCAAACTTACACGCTCAAAATCTTGATCTGACCAAAGCTTAGTCAGCTCCGACTGATTACAATAGCTTCTGGTCTGTTCTAACACCTAACCCGCCAAAAGTGGATGATGATGCGTTAGAAAATGGGAGCTTACTCAGCGTTTTTAACACCTGATCGCGATGGCTTGTCAGGGACCATTGTCAACTGCAGATAATGGTCGTCGAACCTAACCAAAGCTTAGTCGGTTTCGACTTATGAAGATGGCTTCTGGTACGTTCTAACGCCCAATTCGTTAAACGGGTGTCAACGGTTTAGAGAGTGACAACTTAGTCAGCGCTCTGAAGCCTGATCTAGACGGCTTGCCAGGGATCATTGTCCAAACATGGCAATAGTGATCGAACCCGACCAAAGCTTAGTCGGTGACGACCGATGATGATGGCTTTTGGTCTACTCGAAGCATAGTCCATCAGTAACGGATTTCGACGGCTTAGAAAGTGAGTCTAGTTAGCGCCTTCGACGTCTGATTAAGATGGCTTGCTAGGGGTCACTACTCGTACGCCGAACCCTGACCATAGCTTAGTCAGTGGCCGCTGATGGCAATGACTTTTGGTCTGCTTGAAGCTTAATTCGCTGCGTGCAAATTTTGACGGCCTAGAAAGTGGGAGCTTAGTCCGCGCGACAACGCCTAACCGCGATGGTTTGCCAGAGATCTTTTACCAACTATAGACAATGATTGCAGTACCCTACCAAAGTTTAGTCAGTACGACTGACGATGCTAATTTCTGGTTAACTCCAGTTCCTAGTCCGCCAAAAGCGAATCAAGATGGGTTGGAAAGTGAGAGTCTAGTCAGTGACCTCAACGCTCGATTAAGATGACTTGCCAGGGATCACCATGGTCTCCAAACCTGACCCCGGTTTAGTTAGGTATAATTGGCGATAATAACCTACGGTCCAACTAAGCCTATTCCAAGAATAACAGGCAAAGACGAGTCAAAAGTCTAGTCAGAGCTTTGGAAGCTCATCTCAGATGACTCGCGAGGACTACTCTCTAATCATATACAATGGTGCACGTGCTGGGACCGCAGTCTGACTAATTCGCTTATAATAGCAACAACTATTGGTTCAACATATAGCCAAGCCGCCAGACAAAGGGTGAATTACACTCGATCTCTAAAAGGATTTTGACCAAAATTGCACGAACTATCGCAGCACAAGAAGTCATAACTTTCACCAGCAGATCAATCATAAAGCTTCTTGGCCTAGCAGAGCCTATTGTCCGGCAATTAATGTCGAAATAAGACCAAGCAGGTAAAAGCTAGCAGAAAAACAAAGAAAAAAACGAACATGTACAGAGTACAATTCATTTGCAAGCCAAAAAAAGAGATGCAAGGTTCACTCCTCGTCAAGAAGAGAGTCAGATACAACAGTCGGACTTAGCAGGAGAAGTAGGAGACCATCTGTACGTGCTGCCTCTTGATCACCCTCATCAGGGTCACCTTCTTCTTCGGACAGGTCGGAGGTCACTCCAAACTCTGCATATGCAATCTCTTTATAATAGGAGAGATCCCAGTCGGGATGCTCCTCCTTCATCAGATGCAACGACCCCAGCCTACCATGTACACGATTCTGCTGAAGTCAAACGTGCCCTGAGTCTTGAGAAGCTTCTCCTTGCGCACCCTTGATTCAACAAGCTCTTGCTCCAGCCACTCCAGCTTGCTCAACATGTCAGTCTTGGACTACATCATTAACAGTACTTAACTCATTATCTGCTAGAAGGAGCTGCTTTTCAGCTGTCCACACACTATTGGCATTAAAATCAACGTCAGTTTCCAACTGCTGACATCGGACAATCCATTCGAACTCCTTGACCCTCTCAGCGTGCAGAGCCTGCACTCCAGCCGCAGTATCGCGGGCAAACTGCAAATCACGACGGATAAGGTTTGATTCATTCTCGAACCGATCCCTTGCGGACACAGCCCCGGCCAAGTCAGACTCAAGCGTTTTCAAGCAAACCTTCTGAGCCTCTGACTTTTTTTTTTTTTATTTTTTGGAAATTGAGCAGGGGTTATTTGGGATCCCCAAACCTGATAAAGAAAATTTTCAGTGTTATATTCTCAAGTATGTTTTGCCTATTTTATCTTCATGGACAATATCTTTCAAGTCCTCCGCAAATGAGCTTGGGATAATCTCTAGAAATTCAGAATCTGGAAGAAGACTAGCCTGCTTATCTGCAATTCTGTTGGTTTCTCTGTAGTCATGGCTTACATTGTATTGGTTAAGTAGACACAACATACTTTTTATTCTCCTAATGATGTGTCTTAGGTTCCATGCTGTCTTCATGTCTTTAGTTAAATAATCTAGGACAGTGGTGGAATCTGTTGAGATCTCGAGCTCCATTAGGTTGTGCAATCTTGCTAGTTTAAGCCCAAAAATGATAAACCTCCAACCACTACACCAATAAAGATAAGTTTCTGAGCCTCTGACCTTGTGCACCAAGACTCCGCTCCATTATCCTAGTAAGTTTCAAGTTGCTTCCTCAACGACTCAATCTCGTAGAGAGCGTCAGAATATGACTTCTGCAAGTTTGTAAAGACTCGCTCCATAGTATACTCTCACGAGCGGCTCGGCTTCAGTTCCAGCTGCGGCCACTTGATTCAGGTATGACATCCCTAGCGCGTGAGATGTTTTTGCCCTTTATCCATACGCTATCCTAGCAACTCTCCCACTGGCTCCGAAACACAATTCCCCAGCCAGTCATTCCACCCGCTAATATGCTTCCTCGAAGCATAAGAAATGTCAACCTCCTGATGCCAAGCTTGGTTGTTCATCCTTACTATGTCTGGAGCAAACAAACTGATCCGCGCATCCGGATGAAGATCCTTCGGGACCGGAATCACCCCAATATCGCCTTTGACTGTCTTCATGGCGTCAGGGCCCTCACCCACAACCTTCTCTTTGCCCGCAACAATCAACTCTTTTTCACCCATCGATTTAGGCATTCAACATCAGTTGACGGGGGAAGAGGGAAGCAAGTTATTCCTTGGGCCCGTCGTCAATTCAATGTGGGAACGAGAACGAGATGGAGGACAATACGGGCGATGCGGAGAAGACCCTTTGCCATGAGGTCGACGATCGGATAACTCTTCAACAAGTTCATGATCCAGAGAAGGGCATAGCTCAAAGTCCTTTATTGAAAAGGGACGACCAGACGAAGCTGCCACATCCCCTTGCAACAACATTTTGTCAGAACCTCTGCCTACTTTGTACTCAGTTTGGTCACATTCTCCACGCCCACCATTTGCAAATACTCCTTTCCAAGTCAGGAAGGGAAATAGGGGCCTTGGCTTGAGCATCACGCCCCTCAGAAACAACAGTTTCCACCCTGGCAGACGAATTAGGCACTTGTTTGACAACATCACGTCCCTCGGACGAAGCCAAGCGCCTGCGAACATGCCTAGACAAAGAATGTGGCCTCTTAAGACGCACAGGAGAAGGAAGCGCCTCATCTATTTATGCCCTCCTTGAAGGGCTTTGAACCTTAATCTTGGGAAGTTTTCTTTTCCTCGAAGCAGACACACCTTCGAGCTTTGGCTTCGAAACCCTAACAAGAGTGGGAGCCTCATGCCAGTGAGTCCACAGTCCAATGTGCTTGACATTAAAAGACTAATGACATCCTCCATCCGCAGATGAGGCATGTCGCGGAACGCACCAAAGTTGCTTTATCTTCAGTAGAAAGTGGTTAAGTTGGGACTTTCCCTACGAAAAACGCAAAGGTCAACCTGACATTTAGTTAACACAAGCAAGACCAAAAAAAGAATTTAACTTACTCAGTTGTCTAAATTTTCACTCGACTGGACGACTAGCAAGCTCAAAATACTGCGAGTCCACAGGAGCCACAAAATAGAACTTCTGTCAGGATTTAAAATCGTCAGGCAGATTGCCAAAGTAGTCCGGCGACGTCAGCACACACAACGTGCTCATTTAATCGAGGAGAAGTAAGCAGTTGGATCTCCATCGAAGATACTCGGACACCAGCGTCCTTAGCCCTAATCAAAATGGCAATCACAGTCTTATACCCGTTCGACTCCAATTGAGCGGGTGCAATGCCGAGGTATGTCAGGAACTCTCAAATCTTCTTGATAACATGAAAACGGACACTCGATGGAAGCATACCTCGGTGAAGACAGATAAACCACTTAGGAAGGGACAACGACATCAAATCGACGCTCAGAGTGCAGAGCATTATATCATCTGGAATTTGGTATGTTTTATAGAGGATTTCCAGATCCGATTCAGAGAGCAACCTCTCTTCAAAGAACTTGCGGTCCTTAGCGATCGGCTCATCGAAAAGCTGATTTCGGCCTGCCATGAAAGATAGTACAAGCTTTCGAATATGGAAGCTGAGTAAAGTCAAAAGCACAGAATGCGGTACGACAAAACAGAGTCTCTAAGATCGAAAGAGTAAAGAAGCCAAACTCCGCACATAGGAGATCTATATAGAAAACAAAACTCCCTTTTTTCTTTCTTTCGAGCAGACGCATACCCAATTAATGAAACTTTCCGCCCGAGGAAACAACTCATACTCAACAATCATGATGTCACAGTTGCTTCATGAAATGAGATGACCCACTAACTCACGGGGGGTAGTTGATGATACATCAAACCGTTCTTTGATCAAGACCATACGCGTGTCGTGATAGTCTCTTCAACAGAACATAGCAGGCTTGAGTGCACGCCCAATCTAGCAAGGCCCAAACAACATTAAGCCCACTATTGGCAGATTCCAGAACGTTGGACCCTAATTGCAATGCCTTAATAAGCCCATGCGTCATGCGGTCAAGCCCAATACTCGTAAGCCTTGATAAGGCAAGAGTAAGTCTTGATAAAGCAAGTATATGGGGGATTGACTCAAGACAGACATGCTAACAATACATCGGTTCTGACTAGGAAACAAATACTAGAGTATAAGTCGGGCAAGAAAACTTCCTTGCATGGACATCCCTCGGAAAGAGAAACTTCTCTCGCAGATCTAGGAGCACAAATCATGTAGAGAAACTAGCCTACATGGACAGCTCCCAAACAGGAAATGATCTCCAGCAATATTTCTTTCCCTAAACTACGCCACCAAAGGCTTAGCCGAACAAGGACTCTCACACTATAAAAGGGAGATATGGTCGATGAACTAAGGTACACTACAGAAGCCCAAATTACAGCTTTAAGCCTCTCCTAAGTCTTATCTAACTTAAGCATCGGAGTGCCATTGGTTACCACACAGTGGTCTTTGGCTCACGTGTGCTACTTGTGCAGGTCTAGGTAACGGCAAGGAAGGAGAGCATGAATTGACTACATCAATATCGATAGAGCATAGATATGATATGTATTGAGTATCATCTGATGCATATCATGGTGAGATACAAATAATTATGCTTAGGAGTGTGGAGGCTGATTTGTTGGTACAAGTTCTTGGTCTTATTCATTGTTAGGAACTGGGAGGACTCAAACCAAACTCTTTAACTTTTTCTCTCCGGATCGTCTCTCCTACACGCACAAAGCAGTTTTTGGTGGTAGTTCTAGCTTTCTAGGCGGGCAATGATCAAGATTTCATCTTGTCTTCAATTGGTGAAGGTCGTGGTAGGTCGGTATTTGTTAAGGAAGAACACAAAATGAATTCTAAATCGCACACAATGCATCTTCTTCTGTAATAAAAAAATGTTGTGGTTCATTTCTGCCACAAGGCACAATCGTTATTGATCTGCTTAAAGTATGACAACATTCCTCATTCTTTTAATGGGTTACGTATGAGTCATGAGATTTTGGATGTCTTGAAAATCTTAGGGTATGTTTGGTTAGTCATTTTCCTTGGGAAATGAAATATGTTTTCTTTGTTATGCAAATTTTCGTTGTTTGGTTATCTATTTACTGCCAGAAAATCGATTTGTTTTTTCACTACTTATGAGAATCCAAGACCGAAGGGAAGACCTCGGAATTGAATTCACGAAAACGGTTTCAATTTCCATCTCTATTTTTCATGCAACCAAACAGACCCTTAATCTATTTGGTTGCAAAAGTTTAGAGAAGTTTTCAAGGGGAAAGTTAATTTATCAATGGAGATATTATTTTTTGTTCTGATCAATCTAACAGCAGGGAAATTAAGAAAATTCTTCTGCTGTTTGTCTTTACCCTCACCATGTCAAGGATCACCAAAGTCAATAACCCCAAATTTTCTGTTTGTTTGGAAATTTTGGGTTTTGGCAAGTTTTTCAAGGTTCAGGAGAGATGCACATTTGAATGTACTTTCAAATTCGTGATTGACAGTTGGGATGATGTTGTGATCTATGGTTTGATCAAGATTAGCAACAGTATGAAGTTTGCAATCAACACTTTTGCAAAGGGCAGTGTTTCTTGTGCTCAAGTTTGGACCAATTCTGTTTCTGGCAATTTCTAAAGATGCGGTGGGAGGGTGTTAATAGCATTATTAATTAATACAGGACAGGTTGATCTTTCAACAAGAATCCCAGGTTGCAAAGTTTGATGTCCATGTCAGGGCACCAGGCTACAAGAAGGTCAATCATACGAGGCAAAATGTGGGGTGGCATACGGGAAACCATGCCTGGTTAATCTACAAGGATACCTCCTATGAACCAGGTTTAGCATGAGATCAAGTTGCTTTATGTATGAGTCGCCTAATTTTATAGCTGTCTTTTTCTTTATTTGAAAATACATCTAGATTAGGTACAAATGATGAATACAATGGTGGGTAGGGCGATGTCACACAAGCAAAACGTAGGCGTAATGAAATCCTCCACTTTGAGAAGCGGTCAACAACTACAAGGATACTCCTGAAATCCTCCACTTTCGGTAACCCCGTAATGAAGTCCATGGAAACACTTTCCCAAGGACGAGTTGGAACAGGCAGGGGCTCTAGTAAGCCTACTGGTCGATCTCTTTCAACCTTATCTTGCTGGCAAATAAGACATGTTCGAACATAGGCCATTACATCCTCCTGTATCTGCGGCCAATAGTACCCCCTCTCTAGCAATGCAAGTGTTCGTCTCCAACCTGGATGTCCCGCCCAATGGGTGTCATGGCATTCTCTCAAAAGTTGTTTCCGCAGACCCGAAGTTCGCGGAACATAGAGGCGATTACCAGTTGTGAGTATTGCTCCATCTTTTATCCAGAACCGTCGAGTTTTGCCCTGCTTGATCAACTCTGTAATCGCCTTCGCTTGTGGATTTGTCTGTAGGCCTACTTTGATCTTCTCCAAGATGGTGTAACTCGGACCAGTATGGGTTAGCACTGCAAGGTCTGCCCTTCTACTGAGTGCATCAGCTACATTGTTAGTGCGCCCTGGCTTGTATTCCAATACTAAGTCAAATTCTGCTAATTTTTCCTGCCATCGAGATTGCTTGGAGGTTAGCATCTTCTGAGTAAGGAAATGGCTTGCTGCAGCATTATCCGTTTTAACAAGGACTTGAGATCCCAAGAGGTAGTGTCTCCACACCCGTAAACAATGTACAATGGCTAGCACTTTCTTTTCCTGAGCTGAGTAACGAGACTCTGTATCATTCAACTTTCGACTCTCATATGCTACCGGGTGACCATCTTGAAGTAAAACTCCCCCTAAGGCATAATCAGATGCATCTGTTTGTACTTCAAAGGGCTTGGTGATGTCTGGCAAGGCCAATACTTGATCTTTCATCACGGCCAATTTCAAGTCTTGGAATGAAGCTTCACACTGCCTATCCCATTCCCATGTTCGGTCTTGTTTCAACAAATTTGTCAGGGCAACAGCTCTCTTAGAGTAGTCCCTTATGAAGCGACGATAATAGTTTGCAAGTCCAAGGAAAGAACGTAGTTGAGACACGTTCTTAGGAGAGTTCCAATCATGGATTGCCTTGACTTTCTCCATGTCCATCCGAATCTTGCCATTGCCAATAACATGACCCAAGAAATTGATCTGGGTCTGGCCGAATGAGCACTTTTCCTTCTTGACAAAGAGATGATTATCCCTAAGGATTTGGAACACTTCTCGCAAATGATGTAGGTGTTCTTCTATAGTCCCACTATAAACCACAATGTCGTCAAGATAGACAACCACAGACTTGTCCAGAAGGTGACGGAACAGGCCATTCATAAGGGTGCAAAATGTAGCTGGAGCATTGGTCAAGCCGAAGGGCATTACTAGGAACTCATATGACCCATATCTAGTAGAACAAGCAGTTTTGGGTTCGTCACCAGCAGCAATGCGGACCTGATGGTAACCTGATCTCAAGTCGAGTTTTGTGAAGTATCTGGCGGATCCAAGTTGGTCGAATAAGTCTGCAATGAGCGGCAGCGGGTATTTGTTCTTTATAGTGACTTTGTTCAAGGCTCTATAATCAACACAAAGGCGAAGACTGCCATCATGTTTCAGCTGAAAAAGAACAGGTGCCCCATAAGGTGCTTTAGAAGGTCGAATGAATCCCGACTCCAACAAGCCATCTAGTGTGTTCTCAATTCGGTCAGCTCTGGAGGGCTCATGCGATATGGACTACGTGCGGGTGGCTTGGCACCAGGGACTAACTCAATTTCGTGATCAATGAGCCTTCTGGGAGGTAGATTCTTTGGCAATTCATTCGGCATCACTTCGCTGAAGTCGGCAATAACTTGGGCAACTTTCTCAGGGATTTTGCTAGTATCATCTTCCATCTCTAGCTTTGCCACAGCTAAGTATGTATCTTCTCCTTTGGCCAAGCCTCTCTTGACTTGGAGCGCCGACAATATTCTATCATGAGTTGTTGGTCGAATTGAGGTTGGTACAATGCGTAGTCTGGGTCCGAAAAACCCCAAGGAGTCCATGAAAGGTAATGGTCCTGCTGCAGCTCCTCGAAAGAATTCTTGGCCAAGAATCACCTTAAAATCATCAAGTGGAACGGCCAAGAAGTTTGATCTTCCTTCCCATGGACCGACCTGTAGTGGCACAGCTCTAGCCATACCATTAATAGAGATTGCCTCAGAGTTGACAGCTTTCAACTTACCCACATCTCCTTCTAAGTTCAAACCCACACGTCTAGCTTCATCTGGGGCAATAAAATTGTCTGTCGCTCCGGAATCCAACAATGCTTGGGAAGGGAACCCATTGATAGTGATGTCGATGTATTGCAAAGCCTTCTTGTGTGGGTGCTCATACATTTCTCCTTTGACAACATTGAGCTTGCGTAGAGCTCCCATCTGGGAGGTCTCACTGTTGGTGGGGTTCGAGCTCGATGCGGTCAAGTTAGAAGGTTCTGCTTGAAACAAGGACATTAATGAGTGTAGAGCTGGTTTGAATGGACATTTGCCTGTTGGGTGATCCCTGCT
Source organism: Berberis vulgaris (assembly GCA_963556465.1). Taxonomy (NCBI): domain Eukaryota; kingdom Viridiplantae; phylum Streptophyta; class Magnoliopsida; order Ranunculales; family Berberidaceae; genus Berberis; species Berberis vulgaris. The sequence continues at coordinate 58,422,040 of OY747135.1, read as the reverse complement.
ATTGCAAAGAATGCATGGGGCAGGGGCAGATGGTCTCCACTGCCCAGAGTAGTTTTGCCCTCCTTTGTTGTTGTAATTTGAGTTGCTAGAGCTGGCATTCCAGTTTTTGTTGGAACTCCAATTCTGGTTGGACGGCCGGGAATTGTAGTTTCCTCGGTTCTGACTTGAGTTTCCCCAGTTTTGGTGAGGTGAGCGAGCATTCGACCCTGAGCTTGAATTGGTACTGCCAGTTCTAGCTGTGGAGTGATTGAGCGAAGTGGATCCAGTCATGGGCATATAATCGCTAAACCTTTCTGCTGCCGCAATAGCACTTGTAATATCTGTCACCTTCTGCCTTTGCAATTCTGCTTGTAGAAGCGGCTGAGCTTGTTCCATTAAACAGAAAACTTTGTCCTTCTCAGACATGTCTCGAATATCTAGCAAGCAAGTTGAGAATTGTCGGACATAGTCTCGAATATTGCTTGTCTGTTTGATGGTGTGGAGCTTCCTCCTTGCTAAGAAATCAGTGTTCTCAGGCAAGAATTGGTTTCTGAGTTCCTTCTTGAGATCTGCCCAAGTTCTAATAAGGATGCGACATTCTTCCATTTCTGCATATTTGGTTCTCCACCATAGTTTCGCATCACCTGCTAAGTACATGGTCGCCATGGTAACCTTGGCTTCTTCTGATTCGGTGTTCACCGCGCGAAAATACTGCTCCAGATCAAACAAGAAGTTCTCTAACTCCTTCCCATCTCGTGCCCCAGCATATGACTTTGGCTCGGGTACTTTCATCCTATGGTGATCCGTCGTTCCTGTGGCCTTAGTTAGCAAGCCAACCCTTGCAAATAAGTCCTCCAACTGTAATTGGAAGTCACTCATCACCTGAGCTGTGGGGTGAGGCGACTCTTCCATAGAGACTGTCCGTCCCTCTAAGTTATCAACGTGCTCAGCCAGCGAATCCACTCTGTCTGCCAGTGAAAAGAGTCCATCCAACCGACTAATCTGTTCTCCCAAAGTGTTCAACTGGTCCATTCTGCTTTCTAGTCTATGCATTCGACTAGCCTGTCGTTCCTCCATAGCGCTAAGGCGCTCATTTAGTTCCTGCATCCTGGTTTGCATTCAACAAGCTCTGGCTCTGATACCAACTGTCACGGACTAGTAATCCGTGCGGCACTAGCTATCCAATTCACTAGTAAGCCTATGAGTAATTACTTTGACGGACACAAATATTAACTTGAGAATGCACAATATCAATCTGTAGACAATATAACAATGCACAATAGTCAGTAAAAGCTCTCATTCACATTCAATAGATTACAATGGGGAGGAACGTTCGGAAGGACGTTGCTCAAGACTAGTTCGATGCTATCGATCGATGGAAATACAAGTTTGAAGTTGAAAAGCAATGCAAAGAAAACAATAAAAATGCTAGCGGTACAGTCTGGCCCGACTATGCAATGGAGGCAACACGTCCTCACAGTCAAGAGCTCAAACCTTCCCCCTATAATATAGATGCTAAGCATTTTGACACTTTTCAAAAGGGAACATTGAGTTTTGAGACCATTAGGAAAGTCTTGAAAGGCCGCTGACCTTAATTTCCCTGACCAACGGTACTAGTCCTGACAGCGTGGACCAATTGATTCAAATGGAAATTTGCAAGGGATCAACCTAGTGCTATTTGATGCAAATCGCAATTTAAAAATAGAGTCCCTTAAAATTCTTATTAAATTAAACTCCCATTCAATAATCAACCACCAAAAATGTTGCAATATGGACCTGCCTATAGCATGGCTGACCCTGAGGGTAGGCCAAGTAGGCAACTGTCTACAGCCTGCAAATAATTTTTTTATGAATATCTTGCCCAAACTTTAGTGGTAGATGTAGTGTTTAGCCATAAGTTCGAGCTTCAAACCCATCGAATACTTTATTTTAGGTTAAATGTATGGTCTGCAAAGAATTGAGCATCTATAAACCCTAACATTCTCATTTATTCAAAAAAAATAGTAAATATTTCATTGTTATTAAAAGTTAAAACAATGCATTTCACAACAAACAGGTAATATTTCATTGTTATTGAAACAAAGCATTTGGCAACAATTATGTAATTTCACAATACTATTTTTTATTTTATGTATGTAGTGTGTGCTGAAAAAAAAAACAACTACTACCCACCTCATCCCCACCCCCACCCCCACCCCCTACTCTCTACAAAAATTTTGGTTCCACCATTATTCACATACCACCCTTCCCTCCATACACAAAGATTTGGCCCTACATTATGCACATACAGTTGACACTTCAACACAAAACTCTCTAAAAAATATACAGTGTCTTGATAAAAATTGTTGTAACTTTTCTTTTAGTTATTTATCTTTTATGAGTTTGCCACTTCGCCTAGGGCCCGAAAAATCTTAGGGCGGACACCGATATATAGACCTTGAAGGAAAATCAAATCAGATGTCTTTCTAATTTCTAGCCCAAGGCAACTACAACTTCTAAAGCAATGAAATTATCCAAAGAAAAAGCTTCCTGAAAATAGAACTCCTAAAAATTATAAAATAGAACCCTAAAATTTGAGAACTCCAAAAAATTATAAAATGATTCGACATTAGCCCCATCATTAGACATCTCAAGCTTGCACTTGTTTAGGTTTGTATCAAATCTTTCGTTATGCGAATTGGTGAGTTAGATATTAATTGGATTTTAATACGAATAGAGCTGGATAGATAAGTTATTTAGGTAATACATCTTACAAGTCTCTAACTAAGGAATTGGAGCTTTGTCCTACAAGTTATTCGTTCTCCATATTCCATCTTGTCACTGAGACTATGATCATCGTTAGGTCAAGGGAGAAGCTGATGCGCTATTTTAGTAGCACACAACTTAATACCCTGCTTTGTGATTGTAGTATAGAATAAGCAGAGATCATTTTAGATCGAGGATTAGATGGCTTGTCAATTAACACTTATAATAACTAAAAGACAACTAACAACCTAATTAATTAAATAATGGGGGATTGAATTTTCTAAATTAAACTACGAAAATTTCTGTAAAGATAATAAAACTGAAGGGAAGACAATATGAGAAATTAGCTAAGGGTTTATCTCCACACACCAAACATATGCTTATAAATCAATCTTCAATAATAACTTGCTAACTCGTGAGAGACAATGCTCAAGACTAACCGTGACCGCACTGCATTAATCTTATTATTTTCTCAAGTTCGTTGAATTAAACTAAGCGTCGCTTTCAAACTATTCTTATCATGTTATCTAAACAGGAATCACAAGTTAAATAACAATCTAAGATCATTAAGGTTTGTGGAAAATATGAACACTGACTAGACAATTACAAGTATGATCAACATCTTGTTCTTACTTAAGTTTTTACTTAACTTTACCAACGTTCCTTGGTATTTACTACTTGTGAGTACAAAATTATAACAATTAGGTGAAACTCTCTTATACTCTAGCCCCAAATCCTAGCATGCTTACTAAGTTGACCACCTTAACAAACATACAAAGAAAAATTCTCTATAAAACAGTTAAGCAAAACACAATCACTAATAGCAAGGAAGATTAAATTCAATTAATTTATAAAACACATGTTCAGGGCTTCGAATCCACCCCTAACTAAGAGAAGTTTAGCTAGACATATTAATTATGTTCGAATGACAATACATAATTAAATAGCAAACTAAAATAAGAGAAAGAGTTAAGAGATGAAACAAAACACTGCCGCCTGATCCGTGGTGGTAGAGAGTAGTACTGGGGTGCGAATAGAGTGAAGGAAGATATCTTCCTCCTTTCCTTCTCTTCGCGATCTGCGATCTGCTTCACCAGTCTCTCTGCTCCTTCCTCCTCGCGATATGCTCTGGTGAGAAGGGGCTGCGACGGTGGAAGGGAGAGAGGGACTGAGACGGTGGCGAGACGATGAGGGGAAGGACGATGACTGTTTCGATTGGGTTTATGTGATTGCGACGAACAGTGGGTGAGGAGGGTGTGTGCGTGATTTTGGGATGGGCTATGAGGCTGTGATTAGGGGGTTATGGATTCAGGACGACGGCGGCTGTGGGAGGATGTGTGCTGGATGGCTGGATCGACGATGGAAGCTGTGGATGGGTTGGTTGAGTATGAGGAGGCGATTGTTGGATTTGTTGGATGGGTCGATAAGGAGGTTGTGAATGCGAGGGCTGTTGGCTGGCGTAGGCGATGGAAGCTGTGGATGGTTTAAGAGGCTATTGTTGGATGAATCTCTTCAAAACAAAGTATCATCCCTTTTATAATTGTTTTGTTTCCTTCTTTGCTTGGTTTCCTTGTTTGTGTGGTTTCCTTGTGCAATTAGTTGCCAATTTGCTTGACATTAGCTTCTATTTTAGGATCTTGTAATTGGAAACCTACACAAACATGAAAATAACAATTAGTATCATAATTAACAAGTAATAGCTAAAAATATATATAGAAATATGGTACTAAAAATAACCTAATTATGTCCCTATCAAATTCCCCAACACTTATCTTTTGCTAGTCCTCGAGCAAATCCAAGAAATAAAAATAAAAGACTCAAATGACTCAATCTATACTTTCCAACATTTGTCTCAGAGATTTTCAACGGATCATGACATGTTAAGATTATTTGTAAACACAAAATTAAATCCACATCATTCAAAAATTAATACACGTTCATAGCAATGATATAAAAATTCACAATTAAATCAATCCAATTGACTGTGAAACTCAAGCGCGTGCCAAGAAGAATTAACCCAAAAATCTCATTGGATGCACTCTTTTCTTTTTCACTGATTGTTTGGTAAAATCACTCTTCTTATTCTAGTTATATGTGAGAGAATTGATGTAAAAGAGAAACAAATAGCTCACATATGATATAACAAGAAAGAATGACATTTTCTGACTTTTATTTTTATTTTTAGATATATGATCTCATGGAAGGAATGCTACTACTTGAATGCAAGAACTAGGGACACCATATGCTCATACCTCATTCGAATCTCCACATCGTGACATTGCAAGACACACTCAATCAAAAGGTCTTAATTCAGGTCTTAAAGAATGGATATGAAATTTTTAAAGGGCTTGAAGAAATGGTGTAAGCATGCAATACGATTAGAGACATTAGCAAAGAATCATATGGTTCAAGACATAAGTGGGAAAATGACGAGGTGGCCCATTGATAATAAAGAGCTTCAGCAATTATTTTGCATCTACTGAAAAGAATTGAACTATCTGTATGGTACTGTAATATCGAATGGATATAGATAAGGACTTATATCCCTTTTGTAACTTTTTGTACAAAATTTTTTTTTTCAATTTTTTTTTTTTTGCAATTCTTTCTTCTTGAACTGTCTACCACAAGGGTCTCCCCCACACTTGTTTTTCAACATACCTTGAACCACAATAAAGTCTCTGCAAATCAAATTATGTTCCACTCTTCTTATTAGGTTAGGGATAGAAAATGAGGGTAATGAAACAAAAGGCTTAATAACAGGCTCAATGGGGTTAACCTAAAGGAAATATATTATGGATCAGACTTATTTGGCAATGGTGAAAATAATGTGCATTTATCATGTCAAGCATGTCATGCAATTCAATATGATGCTTTGAACGAAATTAATACAAGTTCTAGTGTTTAATTCTTAATTTTGAAAACAATCCAAGTAGCAACCAAAGCAAACAAAATTGAGATCATGCAACGAATTATTATTGACAAAAGAAATAAAAGATTACCTAACTAAAAACTCTCAAAATCAAAGGAACAATATGCTCAAAACTCACATATGGGTTATAATGAGTTAAATTCAACTAAGCATGGTATGAGTACCAATTACTAAGTTTATTACATGTGAATTTGCATATGATAACCATAAATAAGCATTAACTGAAGAATAATATTAGATCTTAAATCATGTTTATAAATCACCTTAAAGTCATGCAATTAAAAACCAATCTCATCATTGTGTTGGAAAGTATCCTAAATTTTTAAATTTTTAAATCATGTTTATTATTATTTATTTTTTTAAATTTTTAAATTTTTTTATAACACTAATACCAATAAAGAAAATAAAAAAAACAACATTTTTTTTTACTAACATTTTTTTTTTCAAAATAAAACAACGTTTTGATCCCCCACACTTAAACCTAACATTGTCCTCAATGTGAATAGATTATAGCACATGTAATGAAAGATTTAAAAGCGAAAAAAATAAACTACAAACAAACAAAAGCAAAAATAACGAAAAGAAAATAAAGGGATAAAGAAAACAAATCTGATTGGGTTGCCTCCCAAGAAGCGCTTGTTTTAACGTCGTGCAGCCTGACGGTATCTCCAATTAATCCTCAGAATAAGTGGGAACATGGAGTGATACATCATCCACGTCATGCTCCACAAATGACTCATAATAGGGCTTAAGTCGATGATGTTTCACTTTAAACTCCTTTCCGGTTGTGACACTCTTAATCTGTATAGCACCATGGGGAAAAACAGTAGTAATAATAAAATGACCAACCCATTCAGAACGTAACTTACCAGTTCTAAGACATGATTGAAAAAGCAAGACTTTCATTCCAACGACAAAAGTATTTCCATGGATCATCTGATCATGAAAAACTATGGCGTTCTCCTTATAATTGCTTTTACTATCATAAGCCTCATCCTAAATCTTTTCAAGCTCATTCAACTGAAATCTCTTCCACTTATTTGTGTCATAGGGGACTCCATTGCTCTCATATCCAATGACAGTAGTGATGTTGGTCTCAAGTTCATCCTCGTTTATGAGGTTTGACAATTTCTTGGCCAAATTGTCATTCACATTAATAGAAAAACAAGAATGATTTTTAACAGGATATCTCGTGGCTTCAAAGATGTTGAACTCAATCACATCACCATCAAATTCCATGGTCAGTTTCCCCGCATGCACATCAATACTTGTCTTCGCAGTTTTCATGAAGGGACACCCTAAACGAAGAGGCAAAGGTGCTGAAAATTCTGAATCTTCCATCTCAAGCACATAGAAATCTGCTGGGAAAATCAAATGGTTAACCTGCACCAACACATCTTCCAACAAACCTCGAGGATATGCATTAGAACGGTCAGCTAATTGAATAATAACACCATCATTTTTTAACTTCCCGAGATTCATAGATCGATAAATAGAATACGGCATAACATTAATTGAGGTACCTAAGTCTAACATTGCATTGTCAATTTTAGCATTACTGATAACACAAGGGACAGTGAAACTACCTGGATCTTTACACTTCGGTGGCAATTTCCTTTGAAGAACTGCAGAGACATTCTTACTTACATTAACTACCTCTCCGTCTTGAAGTCGTCTCTTTGTTGTGCAAAGCTCCTTAAAATTTTTTGCATACTTAGGAACTTGCTTAATAGCATCAAGAAACGGAATATTGACTTGGACTTTTCGGAAGGTTTCCAAAATTTCCTTATCCTGTTCATCTTTCCTAGATTTGGCAAACCTACCTGAAAAAGGCACAAAAGGTGGAGCAAGATTAACAGAAACTGAATTTGGAATGCTCACCTTCTTACCTTGAAGCTTTGGTGTTTCAAGGATGGCTGGATCATCCTTCTGTAACTTAGCTTTCATATTTCGACTTTGTTTAGGGACTATTGGCTCATTCTCAATTTTCCTACCACTCCTCAATGTAATTGCTTTTGCGGTTTCAAACCCGCCCTTCGGATTTGGAATGGTAGAACTAGAAAGTTTTCCTTGCTCGCGAATTTGTCCAATAAACTCAGCTATCTGTCCCATTTGTAGTTTCAAATCTGCTATATCTTTTGATTGGTTCTGCTGAGAAATAGTCAACGATTTCAAAATCTCATCATAAATAAGGGGCATACCTGAATTGTGTTGAGGTGGTTCTGGTTGCCTTTGGACGAAACCAGGGGTGGCCGATTCGAAGTTTGTTGTTGAGGTTGTTCTGAATTTCTCCATCCAAAACTGGGGTGATTTCTCCAACATTCATTGTAGGTGTTCAAATAAGGATTATTCCTATAGTGATTTTGCCTTTGAAAACTTATTGCATTGACATTCTCCCAACCGCCATTCTCAATCAGTTGAGGACATTGATCAGATGGATGTCCTGACTTAGTACACACGCCCCAAACTTGTGCAACTCCTAGCACATTCGGCTTCCCTAGGGTCTGAGTCACAAGTGAGGTAAGATTAGCCATTTGAGCTTCCAAACTAGAATTAGTACTTACCTCATTGACTTGGCGTGATGGCTCTCCAATTCCCTCATACTGTTGGGCATTTAAAGCTCGGTTTGCAATCAAAGTCTTTGCTGCTGCTGGAGTTTTATCAACCAAAACTCCCTCTGCCGCTACATCTAACATCTGTCACTCAAGAGGAATCAATCCCTCATAAAGTATTGAATCAGGAGCTCCTCCTTCATCTGATGTTGCGGACATGATGCTATGAGAGTTTTGAAGCGCTCATAGTAAGCCAGATATGATTCTCCTGGACCTTGCTGTATACCACTAATTTTCTTCCACAACAAGATAATTTTGGAAGTTGGGAAAAATTTATCTAGAAACACCTTCTTCATGCTATCCCAAGAATATACTGTTTCGGAAGGTAGTTCATAGAGCCAATCCTTAGCCCTATCAGCCAGAGAAAAGGGGAATGCTCTCAACTTTAGGATGTTCTCATCCACATTTATTGGCATCATACTGGAGCATAAAACTTCAAATTCCTTTAAATGTTTATTTGGATCTTCCATAGAAAGACCATGATACTTCGGAATATGATGAAGTAGGCTGGATTTCAGCTCGAATGACTCAGTTTTGCCCTGCGCGGCTAATGGATACTGAATGCACAAGGGTGCGACATTGTCCAAGGTGGATGCCGAAAGTTCTTTAATAGATCTATTGTCTCCCATGTCGAACTCTTCAGATTCAGATTCAGAGCTAGATGTTTGTGGCTCTTTTGTTTCTCTTCTTCGCCTTCTAAATGTTTTCTCAGGCTCTGAATCATATTCTACTAAGTTTTCGCTGGATCTCCTATTGTGCATGAACTAGTACCTGAGATAAAGATAGAAAGAAGAAAAAAATCAATAAAAAAATAAAATAAAAACTAATTAAGTAATCAACAACTTTTCTAATCCTTGGCAACGGCGCCAAAAATTGATGCACTATTTTAGTAGCACACAACTTAATTCCCTGCTTTGTGATTGTAGTATAGAATACGTAGGGATCGTTCTAAACCGGGGATTAGAGGGCTTGTCAATTAACACTAATAATAACTAAAAGAAAACTAACAACCTAATTAATTAAATAATGGGGGATTTGATTTTCTAAATTAAACTATGAAAATAACTACGAAAATTTCTGTAAAGATAATAAAACTGAAGGGATGACAAGATGAGAAATTAGATAAGAGTTTATCTCCACACACCAAACATATGCTTATAAATCAATCTTCAATAATCACTTGCTAACTCGTGAGAGACAATGCTCAAGACTAACCGTGACCGCACTGCATTAATCTTATTATTTTCCCAAGTTCGTTGAATTAAACTAAGCATCGCTTTCAAACTATTCTTATCATGCTATCTAAACAGGAATCACAAGTTAAATAACAATCTAAGATCATTAAGGTTTGTGGAAAATATGAACACTGACTAGGCAATTACAAGTATGATCAACATCTTATTCTTACCTAAGTTTTTACTTAACCTTACCAATGTTCCTTGGTATTTACTACTTGTGAGTACAAAATTATAATAATTAGGTGAAACACTCATATACTCTAGCCCCAGATCCTAGCATGCTTACTAAGTTGGCCACTTTAACAAACATACAAAGAAAAGTTCTCTATAAAGCAGTTAAGCAAAACACAATCACTAATAGCAAGGAAGATTAAATTCAATTAATTTATAAAACACATGTTCGGGGCTTCGAATCCACCCCTAACTAAGAGGAGTTTAGCTAGACATATTAATTATGTTCGAATGACAATACATAATTAAATAGCAAACTAAAATAAGAGAAAGAGTTAAGAGATGAAACAAAACACTGCCGCCTGATCCGTGGTGGTAGAGAGTAGTACTGGGGTGCGAATAGCGTGAAGTAAGATATTTTCCTCATTTCCTTCTCTTCGCGATCTGCGATCTGCTTCACCAGTCTCTCTGCTCCTTCCTCTTCGCGATATGCTTTAGTGAGAAGGGGCTGCGACGGTGGAAGGGAGAGAGGGACTGAGACGGTGGTGAGACGATGACTGTTTCGATTGGGTTTATGTGATTGTGACGAACAGTGGGTGAGGAGGGTGTGTGCATGATTTTGGGATGGGCTATGAGGCTGTGATTAGGGGGTTATGGATTCAGGACGACGGCGGCTGTGGGAGGATGCGTGCTGGATGGCTGGATCGGCGATGGAAGTTGTGGATGGGTTGGTTGAGGATGAGGAGGCGATTACTGGATTTGTTGGATGGGTCGATAAGGAGGTCGTGAATGCGAGGGTTGTTGGCTGACGTAGGCGATGGAAGCTGTGGATGGTTTAAGAGGCTATTGCTGGATGGATCTCTTCAAAGCAAGGTATCATCCCTTTTATAATTGTTTTGTTTCCTTCTTTGCTTGGTTTCCTTGTTTGTGTGGTTTTCTTGTGCAATTAGTTGCCAATTTGCTTGACTTAGCTTCTATTTTAGGATCTTGTAATTGGAAACCTACACAAATATGAAAATAACAATTAGTATCATAATTAACAAATAATGGCTAAAAATATATATAGAAATATGGTACTAAAAGTAGCTTAATTATTCCCCTATCAAAAGTAAACATATCTTACATATCTCTGGCTACTACCAGGCTCCAGAACTCATATTTGGCGCAACATAATATACCACATCAGTTGATATGTGGTCAGCTGGCTGTGTTCTTGCTGAGCTGCTTCTTGGCCAGGTTAGTAATAGTATGTTGTGAATGATTTGATATGTCCACTTTGTCTCATCATACTTTTGAACTCATAGTTTTCATAGCCATTGTTTCCAGGGCAAAGTGCAGTGGATCAGCTTGTTGAGATAATTAAGGTATAACGTCCTTTTGCATGCTGGTGACTGCTTTGGAATTATATGAATGCTTACAAGATGCATTGTGTCAGGTTCTTGGTACTCCAACTCGGGAGGAAATTCGCTGTATGAATCCAGATTACACTGAGTTCAGGTTTCCACAGAAAAAAGCATACCCTTGGCACAAGGTATTTTTTTGTCTGCTGAACTTCTTTGTCTTCAGATTGATGAATTAGCCTTTTCTTTTCCAAGAAATAATGTGATATGATCACAGTTAGAGCTTCAGGTAAAGAGGCTTTCTGTGACATGTTTAGGTAGTGGATTCTTCTGGTGCGTAGGGGTTGAAACCGCTAAAAGTTTACCCCTAGTCCTTACATATTAACTGAAGACCACTGCTTTTTTCTTAACTTGTGCGACTTCACTTTGCACGTGGAAGAGATGGAGACCGACACTTTTAAGTTGTAGGCATAAGTCAATTATTTGGGCCTTAGGCATGCATTTTAGTTTGCGGAAGCGCTACTGTTGGAAATATGGCTTTTTAAAATAAAAGAAAATGGGTGTGTATCTGGTTTCGATCTCTAGATCTCTCTCTAATTTTAGTCTCACATCTTCTATACAACTCATTGTGGTAGAGTTTATAAGGAGATTGTTTGAACTTGGGTTTGGACCCCTTGGGGGTACCACACTTTTGTGAGGAGGGGAGAGATAGACTCTCGCGCCCGTCGCCGTTCGGTCATGTCATGTCATTTAGAGAGCAACTCATTCTTTCTTTTTGCTGAAAATTTATTTAAATGAAAATAAACTTTTTAATAGCTGCTGAGAGACTGAATCTAGACGGGATTTTGTATCCTCTCTCACACGTTTTCCACGCTGCAGTTTTCACGCCATACATTGCGCCCACGTTTTCCATGCGATTTTGTGTCCATCCATCTAGACGGGACTTTGTCCATGTATCTAGACGTCTTCCTAAACCCCACATGTTTATCACGTTTTTTATTTAATTGAATTCTCCACGCGATGTATGTAGTCGTGTTTTTGTATTTCAACGAATGTATTTTCTCCCTATAAATACAACACAACTTAGAGTTTAGAAATATAAGAAGAGAAAACAAAGCATTTTGCAAAAACAAGAGTTTTTCTTTTGCAATCAGAGAGAACAAAACATTTTCGTTTTGCAATCAGTTTTTCGTTTAGCATTTCAATCAAAGAAGAGTTTTTCTTGTTGTTGATTTATATACATTGTATTGGTGATTCCGAGCAAACAAGAGATTAAAGGTGGATAGTATTCCGTTCATCAACAGTGCAATTGTTTGAACGAGACAGAGAAGATTCTGGGTTGTTTTATCCTGGGGACGGTGGGGCTACTACACTGCTTGCACATTTTTTGGGCAGAGCCGCCAAACGTCTTAAAGAGAGCGACCTAGTCCGCGACTCAACCCAAGAACAATTGGTACATTCGTTCCTATCTTTTAATTTGAATTACTTAGCATTTACAACAATTTTAAGACGTGTTCTATTTCTGCCATGACTACAATTACTGAACTTGCTGCAAAAGACCTAAACATGCCCTTTCGCTTTGAGGGCCAACATTTTAAAAGATGGAGACAAAAGATGTTTTTCCTAACAACACAAAAGGTTGCATATGTTTGTAATACTGAAAAACCTATATTGCCTGCTGAACCTGATGAAACTCATACTAAAGAATTAGATCGTTGGATTGAAGATGATTTTTTTGTTTAATTTTTTTTTTTATCTTGAATGGTCTTTCTGGTGATCTATATGATTATTATTGTTCTGATAAAACCGCTAAGGATATTTGGGAAGCCCTTAGAAAAAAATATGACACTGAGGAGGCTGGCACAAAGAAATATACTGTCAGTCGTTATCTGAAATTCCAAATGACTGATGATAAGTCTGTGGAAACCCAATCACACGAGCTTCAAAAGATTGCTCATGAAATTATATCTGAGGTGATGACTTTAGATGAGCAATTTGAAGTAGCTGTTGTGATAGACAAATTGCCCCCTAGCTGAAAAGATTTTAAGAATGTCCTTAGGCATAAAACCAAAAAGTTTTCCCTAGAAAGCCTGATTACCCGACTTCGGATTGAGGAGAAAGCCCGAAAACAAGATCAGAAAGATGAAGTTCTGATTATTTCAAACCCAAAGAAATCTACTACTCCTGTGGCTCTGAAACCTAGTGGAAAGACTATGAAAAATCAGAATCAAAATCGGAACCATCAGAACCGGAACAACCAAAACCGCAACCAAAAGAATCTGAATCCTCCGCGAAATCAGAATGGACAAAACACTCCTCAAGGATTGAATAAACACAGTTCCTTTGCTACACCCGTGGTAGGCCAGGGCACATGGCCAGGAACTGCCGGAACGGATCTCGTCCTGCACCTCAGGCAAACCTAACCGAATACCAACTTATTGCCATGATCTCTGAGATCAACTTTGTTGGTGGATCTGAGGGATGGTGGGTTGACACTGGTGCTTCTCGACATGTCTGCTATGATCGAGAAACGTTCAAGTCCTATTCTGAAGCTGAGGACAAGAAAGTGTTGTTGGGTGATTCCCACTCCACTATCGTTGTTGGAACTGGAGTAGTAGAACTGAAGTTTTTCTCTGGAAAGACTGTTATCCTGAAGGATGTTCTGCATACTCCAGAGATAAGGAAGAACTTAGTCTTTGGTTACCTTCTGAACAAGATTGGGTTTACTCAAATTATAGGGGCTGATTTGTACACTATCACGAAGAATAATGTATTTGTGGGGAAGGGGTATGCCACTGATGGAATGTTTAAGTTAAATGTTGATGCTAATAAAATTTCTAGTTCTGCTTACACAGTGTACTTTTAATATTTGGCATGCTAGACTCTGTCATGTTAATAAGCGTATTATTAAAAACATGAGTAACTTAGGATTAATTCCAAAATTGTCCTTAAATGATTTTGAAAAGTGCAACTATTGTAGCCAAGCAAAGATAACCAAAACACCACATAAATCTGTTGTTAGAGAATCTGAACCCTTAGATTTGATACACTCAGATATATGTGAACTTGATGGTGTTTTGACTAGAAATGGAAAGCGTTATTTTATTACGTTTATTGATGACTGTTCTAATTATACCTTCGTCTACTTAATGAAAAATAAGAGTGAAGCCTTTGACATGTTTAAATTATTTTTGACTGAAGTTGAAAATCAACATAATAGAAAGATTAAGAGACTTAGGAGTGATAAAGGCACTGAATATGATAGCAGTACTTTCATAGAGTTTTATAATTCTCAAGGAATTATTCATGAAACAACTGCACCGTATTCTCCTGAGATGAATGGCAAAGCTAAAAGGAAAAATAGAACTCTTACTGAGTTAGTAGTTGCCATTCTACTTAACTCCGGTGCTGCATCGCACTGGTGGGGAGAAATTATTTTGACGGTCTGTTACGTGCTAAATAGAGTCCCCAAATCGAAAAGCAAAACCTCTCCTTATGAGATTTTGAAAAATAGACAACCAAACTTGTCATATTTGAAAACTTGGGGTGGTTTTGCTTATGTTAGAATTCCTGATCCTAAAAGGAATAAGCTTGCTAGTAGGGCATATGAATGTGTATTCATAGGATATGCCATGAACAACAAAGTTTATAGATTCTATAATCTTAAAGATCATGTTATTATAGAATCAAACGACGTTGACTTCTATGAAGATAAATTTCCTTTCATTTCGAGGAATAGTGGGGGTACATCCTCAAACAACGTGCCTTTGATCAGGATGAATGAAACCGGTAAAGCCACAGAATCTGAGCCTAGGAGAAGTAAATGAAAATGAACTTCTAAAAACTTTGACCCCGATTACTATGTCTTTTCAGTCGAGGAGGATCCCCTTAGTTTTCAAGAAGCCTTATCCTCTATAGATGCCAATTTTTGGGAAGAGGCTATTGATGATGAAATGTACTCTCTTGAGTCTAATAGGACCTGGCATTTAGTTGATTTGCCACCAGGTTGCAAGACAATAGGATGTAAATGGGTTTTTAAGAAGAAATTAAAACCCGATGGTAATATTGATAAGTTCAAGGCTCGTCTCGTAGCCAAAGGGTTTAGACAGAGAGAAAATGTTGACTTCTTTGACACATATTCTCCTGTTACCAGGATTACATCTATTCGAGTGTTAATTTCTCTTGCTGCAATACATAATCTAGTATTGCACCAAATGGACGTTAAGACTGTGTTTCTTAATGGCGATTTGGAAGAAGAAATTTACATGGACCAACCTGAAGGTTTTGTTATTCCAGGGCAAGAACATAAAGTTTGCAAACTAGATAAATTACTTTACGGTTTGAAACAAGCTCCAAAATAATGGCATGAAAAATTTGATAATCTTGTTATCGCACATGACTTTAAAGTGAACGAAAGTGACAAATGCATTTACTATAAAGCTGAAAATGGCATTTGCACTATTATATGTCTATATGTGGATGACTTGCTTATCTTTGGTTCTAATATCCATGCCGTGAATAAAGTGAAATCTTTATTGTGTGCGAACTTTGATATGAAAGACCTTGGAGAAACAAGTGTAATCCTTGGTATCAAGATTACTAGGTCTGAAAAGGGAATTTCTTTGGTTCAATCACACTATATAGAGAAGATCCTAAATAAATATAATTACTTTGACTGTAAACCTGCATGTACTCCTTATGATTCTAGTGTAAAGTTTTTCAAGAACACCGGTAACGGTGTTAGACAATCTGAGTATACGAGCATCATTGGTAGTTTTAGATATGCTACCGATTGCACTAGACCCGACATAGCTTATGCTGTGGGATTACTATGCAGATTTACCAGTAGACCTAGTATACAACATTGGCATGCAATTGAAAGGGTCATGAGGTACCTGAAGAGGACTAAGAACCTCGGATTACATTATCAAAAGCTTCCCGCTGTCCTTGAAGGATATAGCGATGTTGATTGGAACACCCTCTCAGATGACTCCAAAGCCACCAGTGGCTATATTTTCAGTATAGCTGGTGGAGCTATTTCTTGGAAATCGAAGAAACAAACCATTCTGGCACAGTCCACGATGGAGTCAGAGATGATAGCACTAGCCACGGCTAGTGAAGAAGCAGGTTGGTTAAGAAACCTGCTAGCAGAGATCCCTTTATGGGAAAGACCGATTCCAACTGTCTTGATCCATTGCGATAGTACCACGGCTATTGCAAAAATACAGAACCGTTATTATAACGGCAAGAAATGACAAATTCGTCGTAAGCACAGTACAGTTTGAGAGTTTCTATCTACTGGTGCTGTGAGAGTGGATCATGTACGAACTGATGCGAACTTGGCTGATCCTTTGACGAAAGGATTAGCTAGAGAAAAGGTTTTCAAAACCTCAAAAGGAATGGGACTAATGCCCTTAGATTGATGAATTATTCATGACGGTAACCCAACCTATAGACTGGAGATCCAAAGAAATAGGTTCAATGGGTAATAACAAGTCGTGAATGATATGCAGTGAATCATGCTGACAGAATAGCAATCTCATTCCTAGATTAAAGCATGAGTTCCTGAAGCGATAGTAGGATGAGTTAAAAACTCTTAATGAGATCTATACTCTATGTGGAGTAGAGTACCTAGCTACATGAGTACTCTTGATAGACTCACCTAAGTGATTGTGGAAGTTTGGCCGCTTCCTATGGAATTTGTGGGCAAAATTCCTAGAGCCTTTACTATACTGGGATATACGTGCATGGCCGTAAGGCACGGGCTTTTTAGACTTCACCCTGGTAAGGTTGTGCGTGTAATGTCTGTTAGAGATAGAGTTCAAAACTACGAGTTACTCTAGTATAATCTAAAGCATGAACACTACGCAAGAGTTCAAGTCGAAAGACACTTTTGTTTATGCACAATCTTATATTTTTTAGATTGCTCGATGAAAATTGTTTTTAAAAATCCAAGTGGGGATTGTTGGAAATATGGCTTTTTAAAATAAAAGAAAATGGGTGTGTATCTTGTTTCGATCTCTGGATCTCTCTCTAATTTTAGTCCCACGTCTTCTATACAACTCATTGTGGTAGAGTTTATAAGGAGATTGTTTGGACTTGGGTTTGGACCCCTTGGGGGTACCACACTTTTGTGAGGACGGGAGAGATAGACTCTCGCGCCCGCCGCCGCCGCCGTCCGGTCAGGTCATTTAGAGAGCAACCCATTCTTTCTTTTTGCTGAAAATTTATTTAAATGAAAATAAACTTTTTAATAGCTGCAGAGAGACTGAATCTAGACGGGATTTTGTATCCTCTCTCACACGTTTTCCACGCCGTAGTTTTCACGCCATACATTGCGCCCACGTTTTCCATGCGATTTTGTGTCCATGCATCTAGATGAGACTTTGTCCATGTATCTAGACGTCTTCCTAAACCCCACATGTTTATCACGTTTTTTATTTAATTGAATTCTCCACGCGATGTATCTAGTCGTGTTTTTGTATTTCAACGAATGTATTTTCTCCCTATAAATACAACACAACTTAGAGTTTAGAAATATAAGAAGAGAAAAACAAAGCATTTTGCAAAAACAAGAGTTTTTCTTTTGCAATCGGAGAGAACAAAACATTTTCATTTTCGTTTTGCAATCAGTTTAGCAATTCTACATGTCGAGGAAGTGGGCGAGGGAGGGTGGCGAGCACGTGCAGAGCTGACGTGGTTAAAAAAAATGCGGGGGAAATCCAAAATTTGGGGGAGAAGAAGGAGGGAATCAAAACCTTCTTTCTCCCCATTTCCTCATTCCCCCTCTCTCTCCCCATTTTGGCACAGATTCTCACTAAGGAATATTAATTTGTAGCTAAAAGTTAAGAGTTAAGAGTTCTTGAATCACATATTGCTGAAATCTTATATTGCTGACACCGATAGAGAAGATAGAGAAGACTGAAACGAAGGAGAAGAGAAGAAACTCAAACGAAGCCAGAGAAGAAGAAGGAGAAGCTCTCCCTCGTCCCTTTCCTCTCGCAAAAGGTAAACCCGGCCCTTGATTTTCCCTCTCATTTTAGGTTTTTGGTTTTAGGTTTTTGATTTATGATTTTCCCTTTACTTGTCTGTTTTAGGTTTTTGGTTTCGGAGAAGAAGTTGGTGGGCAATCTGGTTTTCATCGCTTGGAGGTAAGATTTCGGGCTCCCTTTCTTCTTCTCTTCGTTTCGTCTTCAGCCGAAGAACTTAAAAAAAAAAAAATTCTCCTCTTATTTTAGATCTAGGGTTTACGAAATTTCTTCAGAATTAGTCTGTAGATCTTTTTTTTTAATTTCAGTGTTCATATCTGATTGAATTGTGGGTTTTTTTTTTATGAATTGTGTTTGATTTTTTTCTCAATGGGCAAGGAAATGAAAAAATGGGACTGAAAAAATTCTACCTGTTGAATTTCAGTGTTCATATCCAAAATTCAGAAAAAAAATTTTAATTCAGAATTAGTCAATTCAGAAATGGTTTTTTTTTTTAAATTTCAGTGTTCATATCCAAATTTTTTGTTACCACTGTTATAATCAATCCACAGTCATAATTGTCTTCGCATTCTATTCAATTTATAACGAATGGAAGGGGACTGAAAAAATGGAGTAATATGTGAAACGTTAACATTGTTTGGAATACATGAGGTGTTGGTTTTCTAACTGATTGTTATATGCTAAGGTTATACTCATAATTTGATGGTTTGTGATGTTGACAATTGCTACTATAATGTTGGTAACTGTATAAATTTTGTCAAATAGGTGAAATTGTTCACTGTATTTCATAGAGCCAGTCTCTTCCCCTTAGTTTATCATCTGTAAATTTTCCTATGTACCCCTTTAAATCTTTCCTCTCTCCTTGTAAGTTTCTATCTCTATCTCCTAAGTCTTTCCTCTGTAATTTCTTATTTTCAATATATAAAGCATGCATTATTGTTTATCTTCTTCTTCTTTTCTTTCAAAACTTTCTAAGAACTGTTCCTGCACGAACATCTCGTTATACTAGCTCACACCTAGTATTGGCACCGTTCGCTTGAATAGTTTAAAGAAATGTCTGCAAGAATTGTAAGTCTTTCCTTCTGTTCTTAAGCTTTCATCTTTCTGTATTTCTTGTACATATTAAATAAATAAAATCTTTTCTCTATCTCTGACTATCCAAGATCTGTTATTAATTGAACATCTCGTTATACTAGCTGAACCCTAGTATCGACACCGTTCGTTCTAACAGATCAAAGATAGAATCTATGTATTGATTCTATGTTTTGTATTTCATTTCTGTTTTGATTTCTGCATATCATACTGCTTATCATCTCTCTGTGATTAACCATTGTTGTTGTTATAATGAAAATAAAATTAAGGCTTTGATTGGTATTGCTTTGTTGGAGCACATGGGCTAATGCATGCATTATTGTTTATCTTCTTCTTATTTTCTTTCAAAACTTTCTAAGAACTGTTCCTGCACGAACATCTCGTTATACTAGCTCACACCTAGTATCGGCACCGTTCGCTTGAATAGTTTAAAGAAATTTCTTTTGAAAATCTTGTTTATTTGTTATAGTTTTTAACAAATAATTTTTGATGTTAATTAGGTTCTCCCTTCTGATGAAATGAAAATTTTTATCGTGAGATCACATCCTTTTTTTATGTGTGTGTTCTAGATCACCTTCTTTTATGACCTTGTTATGCACTTCATTGGCTGATAATTTATAAACAAACATTACAGGAATGGATAGTGTAGAAGATAATGATTGTATTTTGGTGGAAGAAAATGTAGAAGAGGTGAGGGAACCTAAAGATGGGATGGAATTCGTCAACCTTGACGAGTTCCAACGATATTATCATGAATATGGTAATAGAAAGGGATTTCCAGTGAAAATAATGACTACTGAAAAAGATGGTAATGGAAAACCTACATTCATTCAGCTTTCATGTGGTCAGGCTGGGAAGCAAAGAGGTGATGGAAAAAATGTTTTGGGATTGCGTCCGTCGACCAAATGTGGTTGTAAGGCTAAGATTAGAGGTCATATACGGGTTGATGGAACAGTTTCAGTGAAAAGAGCTACACTTGATCACAATCACGCGTTAAGCCCTAGTAAATCGAAATTTTATCGAAAGAACAGATCTATGAGCTCGTATGTCAAAAAGAAGCTTGAATATAATGATAGGGCATGTATTAGACCAAATAAGAGTTATTCGTCATGTGTGGTTGAAGTTGGTGGGCATGAAATTTTGCCTTTTTCCCTAAAAGATTGTTACAATTATTTGGACAAAGTGAGGAAGTTGTGACTTGGTGAGGGGGATGCGATGGCTCTTCATAACTACTTCCAAAGAATGCAAACTAATAATGTTGATTTCTTTTATATGATGGATTTGGATGATGAAGGTAGGTTGAGAAATGTATTTTGGGCTGACGCATGGAGCAGGGCAGCTTACAAGGAGTTTGGGGATGTTGTTACATTTGACACTACATACTTGACAAATAAGTATGAGATGCCATTTGCTCCTTTTGTTGGGGTGAATCATCACGGTCAGTCAATTCTTTTGGGATGTGGATTGATATGTGGTGAGACGATTGAAGAATTTGTATGGCTTTTTCAAACATGGCTCGTGTGTATGAATGACAATGCTCCGTCTGCTATAATCACTGATCAAGATAGGGCAATGAAGAGGGCCATTGAAATTGTATTTCCCAGCACACGACACAGATGGTGCTTGTGGCATATCATGAAGAAGTTGCCTGAAAAACTGTCTGGTTGCAATCAATATGAGACGATCAAGTTTGCAATGCAAAGAGCAGTTTATGATTCCCTGTCTCATGATGAGTTTGAAGAAAATTGGCATGGTTTTATTGATAAATATAGTCTGCATGAAAATGACTGGTTGGGTGGATTATACTATGAAAGGATGCGATGGGTGCCAATATTTCAAAGAAATGGTTTTTGGGCGGGGATGTCTTCAACTCAAAGGAGTGAAAGCATGAATGTTTTTTTTGATGGTTATGTTAATTCGAAGACCACATTGAAGCAATTCGTAGAACAGTATGAGAATGCACAACGAAGTAAAGTCCAAAAGGAAGTTGAACATGACTTTAAATCTTTTAGCCGAAGGATTCCATGCATTACTCCTTATGCAATAGAGAAAAAATTTCAAAATGCTTACACTACAAAAAAATTTAAAGAGATCCAACAAGAGATAGCAGGGAATCTATGTTGTAGAATTGTGGGTGAAGATATGGATGAGGGTGGCTGTGAGTTGTACACCATTAAACAAGACTTGCTGAATAATGATAGGCAACGATCAGTCCATTATGTAGTCTCTTTAAATGTTGAGGACTTTGGCATCAAGTGTAATTGTCAATTGTTTGAGTTCAGGGGGATTTTATGCAAACATATATTGAAAGTCTTGTTTGAAAGAGAGATTCATGATATACCTGATAACTATGTTCTTCGGAGGTGGAGGAAAGATGTTAGGAGGGCTCATACGAAGGTGAAAATTGTTTATTCAGATTGGGGAATGAAGCCTGAAAATGTGCGATTTGAAAAGATGTGCAATGCCTTCTATGAAATGGCTGAATTCGCCGCTGAGGATGAAAAGAAGACATGTGAAGTTCAAGAATGGATCACTTTGAAGATGGAGCAATATAAAATTGTCGGTGGTGATGAGCATGTTGATTCACAGAGGTATTTGGAAGTGGGCACCACTACTTCTAGTTCTGCCATCCATATTCATAGTCCATTAGCGGTTCGTAGCAAAGGACGACCGTCTAAATCAAGGATGAAATCCACCGTCGAGAAGGTGTGTAAAAGGATGCAAAGGAAAAAAAAGAAAGACACGCAAACGAATCAGGCCATTGAGACTAATCTGGTATGTTTTGCAATGTGTTTTATGAATGTATATTTTTTTAAGTTACATATATTGAAAATTTTATTTAAAAAATTTCATTTGTAGGGTTTACAGTGTATGCCTTATGTTATGCCTCGTAAAAGCAATATGATGCCTAGTCAAAGCAATACACAAGTTTGTTTGTTATATTTACAAGGTATGAATCAGTAAGCATGTTTGCCCACTTATGATTTGTATGTTTGTTATCGTTAAGGATGATAATACGGGGTCACGCGATTTACAACCTGGAAGCGTTGATCAATTCTACTCGCTCCTCTCACAGGTACATATTTTGTATTTTGTATGTTTCTCTTTGTACGGTTTGTTAGTTTGTTATGTGTTTTGTATGCCTCCTATTATTTCTTTTTTTATCAGTATTATTTATTTTTGCAGCCGCCAGGTTCAAGCCACGGAATGGACTATACAAATTATAGGTTATGATAAGGTTGGTGAAACTTGTTCATGACTTTCATGTTTATTACTCCTGTTCATGCATTATCATTTTAAAAACGACTGACATTATGCATTATCAATTTTCAGAATGTAAAGAAGACTGATTTTGGTTTCTGAAATGTAAATAAGACTGACATGCTTTCAGAATGTAAAAAAAACTGACATTATGCATTACTTCATTTGGCAGGCTACTTCATTTGACATTATGCTGAAGATTTGGCAGACTGACATTATATGGTCCTAGATGTAGTCTTGCGGAAAAGAAAAGAATTGGACCATTTCTGTGAGCGTCCATTTCAGGCAGAGTGTGTGGTTTGTCCATTTCAGTCAATCTTTTCGCTAAATTTCGCTAGAATCACAAGAACAGAGAGACTTGTTACTGTCAATCTTTTCTAGATTATGTAATGAGCTTGTGTAGCAAATCAAACATTCTGTAATGAGCTTGTGTAGCTTCTGTAATGGCGTTCTAGATTATTGTAAGTGTGTGGTGCATATTGATTTGAGCTTGTGTAGCAAAGCAAACATTATGTAATGAGCTTGTGTAGCAAATCAAACATTCTGTAATGAGCTTGTGTAGCTTCTGTAATGGCGTTCTAGATTACTATCAGTGTGTGGCGTTCGAGTTTCCTGATATTTCCTGATAATGTAAACCCTGTCAGCAGCCACTTATTGATTTGAGCTACAACCACACACAGAAGAATATTGATTTTAGATTTTATAATTGACATTAGAGTGAGGCAATTTGTAGATGCTGTTAGAAAACAATAAGCTAGAAAATTGGAAGTATGCGTTAGAAATGCTAACACCTTAGCTTGAGATGCAACCCTTCGAACACCACTGACTAGTGCGCCCCACTAGTCTTCATGACCATCATTGGAAAATTCCATTCATGTTTTGTTTATCTGTGAAAACAATTCTTTTGATCACAGCCAGATGATGCGTTTTGACAAGACAAACTAATGAAAAAAAAAACAATCAACAACAATGAATGAAAGAGACAACGTGAGCACAGATGTTCAGAAACTAGACAAGGCAATGTTCATCTGGGTGCTAGAAAAAAATCCTAAAGAAAAAGAAAAGGAAATGGATTTTACTGCAATAAATGCAAGAAACAAGCCTCCAATGTACTACAGCATTACATTCATTAGAATGAGGGGAAGATTTCACCCATAAAACAAAGCTTGATTTCCTCTGACTTAATATCAAGCTTACAAACTACAATTTCTGACATATGTTCATCTACACTTGAGAAACAAATAAATTACACTATTATGAAATAACACTAAAAAGAGACAGGTATCCTTTCCTTGGAAAACGAATTTTAACACCCTCTGACAAACAAACCAGCAACACATGAAACCCAGCATTAGCTTATACCAAAGGTCGTGTGATTTTTGTTTAGCTCGATGCAACTGGTTTTGCAATGGCCTGCTTAATGGCATCTGCATATGTCCTGTGCTGATAGGTAAGGGTCGATTCAAGCAAGTCCCATAGAGAAGTCATCGGGTTCCAACCTGTACCAATCATAATTTCCAGTTCTTAGTCTGCACAGCAGAGTTATACCTAGATTGATTAACAAACATGCTTAAGACTGCCACACTCAGATTGATTAACAAACAAACAATAAGCATAAGAAGTTCAGAGTTTTCACAGAAGTCTCTACTATAAGCAGTTCCACAATAGACTTGGCAGGAAAACTCACATTTAACATTTGTGGGAGTAATAAGCAGTATGAGACATTCTGCAACTCAAATGTGCTAGGCGTACTTTGACCAAAGCAACTACTCAAAAGTGTTGGTTGTGCTTCAAAATCTTGAAACTACTACTAAACGTTCTTGAATCATAAGAAGTTCAGAGTTTTCACAGAAGTCTTTACTACAGGAATTAATTGTTCAACAAAAGATGTTATAAAAAAATAATAATAATAAGCATGGGTGCTTCATTCAACTGTAAGCTTCACAACATATATTGCTGAAATCTTGTAGCTAAAATCATTCTGACACCGCAAATCAACTTATCCTAACAACTCCGTGCATAAAGAGCAATAAAAGTGTTATGATGTCCCTTAATATGGTCCACTTGAGTGAGCCTTGTTAGGGATTTCAGTTGCACATTGGTTAAGACTCAACTATTTATGGTCTATACAAAAATCAAGCCCTTATATGGTATATCAAATAGAAAAAAAACCAAGTAAATCTAATATACCTTTTCACATTTCTTACTGCAGAACAAGTTTCTTTCAGGACAACCATCCAGCTTCATGTATCTTATTTTCCTTAAGCACTTAACATGATCTACAAGAACATAATACAGGAATACATTTAGAGCATTCAGAAAATTAATCCCAAAATTTTCTTACTTCATGAACTTATCACACTCTTTTCCTTAGGAATACATGAACTCTGTCTGTTGATCTGAATTAGGTGATTCCATCCTACAGAGCATTACAAAAACAAGTAAGATCTTATCACACTATTGAATAAGCAAATCAGTGCACTTACAGAGAGTAGGAAGTCTGATGAAGAATCCTGGAAGAATTTGGAATGCAAACAGCAAGCTACACTCCGCAACCACAGCTTGCGTTCAAAAAAAGAATAACAAGAACAATATGAAACAAAAGCATACCATACGGAAGAAAAAAAAGAACAATATGAAATATATTCACATAATACATATGTATGTACATATTACATTACATATAATTCCATCATTCGTCCAAGAGCTTAAGAATATATATTAAACCTAAGATAATAAGTACAATTATCAAAGTATTGATTAAGTCCCTCGTAAAAGCCCAAGGATCATTGTTCCCTTGGGTGACATTTCTTTGATCATTCGATGGAGCGGCTTGATCGTCAAAAACTACATCGTTAACTTCGACATCTTCATTGTTGTTGGATTCCTCCGAATCTCTCATCGTCGCTTCAGAGCGAACCCACAACTCGTATGATTCCTCAGCTTCTTTGACTGACATAAACCCCTTGTAAGAAGCACCCCTATACCCTGATACCGCGGATAAACACGCGGGCCAGTTTAGGTATACTCCAGGCTGACGACCTCGATAGACAATGTACGCTTTGAATGCCATTCCTGCATTTAAAAAAATAAATGTCGCGATAGATACGCATGTGGATAGTGTTTCTTCTTAAACTACCTAATAGTCATATCTCATTATCTTCAAACTATAAACAACAATTCTATACTTCAGAGTTTCTAGCGTTGAACAACACAATGCAAAACTCGATTACTTTTCTAAATTGTGTATGTATCAAGTGATAGATATTTTAAATTGGGAAGAACTCCACCCATCGATCTTCTCCATTTCAAACCATAAATCAGCTATTGAATCAAGCTTAGTTTGAAGTTACCAGTCGCAACA
This sequence comes from Berberis vulgaris, assembly GCA_963556465.1. Lineage (NCBI taxonomy): Eukaryota > Viridiplantae > Streptophyta > Magnoliopsida > Ranunculales > Berberidaceae > Berberis > Berberis vulgaris. The sequence continues at coordinate 58,396,320 of OY747135.1, read as the reverse complement.
GGAGGGGATATAAGGAAGAGGGAAGTATAGTGTGAGAGGCTGTTGGAATTCAGGCGTACGAACAAAGTCGAAAATCACACAAAGGTCTAAAAGTTCATTAACATCTTGAAACTCTATTACATAAAGCTAAGATATACAGACTATTTCTGAACAAAAATCGTAAACCCTAGATCTAAAATAAGATATCTAATTCTAGATCTAAACTCTAGTACATAATGCTAATTCTACCTCTAGTACATAATAAACATAATTTGATGTTATACTCATAATTTGATTTTCAAATAAAACAAGATTTTCTGCAGACATTTCTTTAAACTATTCAAGCGAACGGTGCTGATACTAGGTGTGAGCTAGTATAACGAGATGTTCGTGCAGGAACAGTTCTTAGAAAGTTTTGAAAGAAAAGAAGAAGAAGATAAACAATAATGCATGCTTTATATATTGAAAATAAGAAATTACAGAGGAAAGACTTAGGAGATAGAGATAGAAACTTACAAGTAAAGAGGAAAGATTTAAAGGGTTATATAGGAAAATTTACAGATGATAAACTAAGGGGAAGAGACTGGCTCTATGAAATAAAGTGAACAATTTCACCTATTTGACAAAATTTATACAGTTACCAACATTATAGCAGCAATTGCCAACATCACAAACCATCAAATTATGAGTATAACCTTAGCATATAACAATCAGTTAGAAAACCAACACCTCATGTATTCCAAACAATGTTAACGTTTTACATATTACTCCATTTTTCAGTCCCCTTCCATTCGTTATAAATTGAATAGAATGTGAAGACAATTATGACTGTGGATTGATTATAACAGTGGTAACAAAAAATTTGGATATGAACACTGAAATTTAAAAAAAAAAAACCATTTCTGAATGGACTATTTTTGAAGAATTTTTTCACATTTTTGGATATGAACACTGAAATTAAAAAAAAAACCATTTCTGAATTGACTAATTCTGAATTTTGGATATGAACACTGAAATTCAACAGGTAGAATTTTTTCAGTCCCATTTTTTCATTTCCTCGCCCATTGAGAAAAAACCAAACACAATTCATCAAAAAAAAAAACCCACAATTCAATCAGATATGAACACTGAACTTAAAAAAAAAAAAAAAAAAGATCTACAGACTAATTCTGAAGAAATTTCGTAAACCCTAGATCTAAAATAAGAGGAGAAAAAAAAATTTGAAGCTCTTCGGCTGAAGACGAAACGAAGAGAAGAAGAAAGGGAGCCCAAAATCTTACCTCCGAGCGATGAAAACCAGATTGCCCACCAACTTCTTGTCCGAAACCAAAAACCTAAAACCTAAAATAGACAAGTAAAGGGAAAATCATAAATCAAAAACCTAAAACCAAAAACCTAAAATGAGAGGAAAAATCAAGGGTCGGGTTTACCTTTTGCGAGAGGAAAGGGACGAGGGGGAGCTTCTCCTTCTTCTTCTCTGGCTTCGTTTGAGTTTCTTCTCTTCTTCTTCGTTTCAGTCTTCTCTATCTTCTCTATCGGTGTCAGCAATATAAGATTTCAGCAATATGTGATTCAAGAACTCTGAACTTTTAGCTACAAATTAATATTCCTTAGTGAGAATCTGTGCCAAAATGGGGAGAGGGAGAGGGAATGAGGAAATGGGGAGAAAGAAGGTTTCGATTCCCTCCTTCTCCCCCAAATTTTGGATTTCCCCCGCGTTTTTTTTTTAACCACGTCAGCTCTGCACGTGCTCGCCACCCTCCCTCGCCCACTTCCTCGACATGTAGAATTGCTCTTTTGGTTTAACATTTCTATCAAAGAAGAGTTTTTCTTGTTGTTGATTTATATATATTGTATTGGTGATTCCGAGCAAACAAGAGATTAAGGGTGGATAGTATTCCGTTTATCAACAGTGCAATTGTTTGAACGAGACAGAGAAGATTCTGGGTTGTTTTATCCTGGGGACGGCGGGGCTATTACACTGCTTGCACATTTTTTGGACAGAGCCGCGAAACGTCTTAAAGAGAGCGACTTCGTCCGCGACTCAACCTAAGAGCAATTGGTACATTCGTTCCTATCTTTTAATTTGAATTACTTAGCATTTACAACAACTACTTATAGCTTGTAACAGTTAGAAATGGGCACAAGTTTGGGTATTTTAGGATGAATTTTCATTTAGAAAAACTTTTGAAGAGTTTAGGGTAATTTATTTGAACAGATGCTAACTATGCTGGTGATCTTGAGTTCTGTTCTGACATTGAAGCCCTGAAGCAATCGATCTTGCCTCACATCTTCTCCAGTATTCACCAAATCTTCGCTGCACAGCAGTAATACTGCTTTCTTTCCATTGTTGAAATTATGTAGCTAATTATTCACCATTTTAGCTTCTGTTTCTTGACATATTTGTCAGTTTGAGCTTAGTCGTACACACGGCTTTCAGTTGTTTGACCTCCATTTTGCAACCGCAGCTGGAAGCATGTGCCCATCCTTTCTTTGATGAGCTGCGAGAGCCCAATTCCCGTCTCTTGAATGGTCGTCCTTTGCCACCTCTCTTTAACTTTAAACAGGAAGTAAGTTCCAAAAATGTGTTTTTGAGTTTATGCATCTATTTATTGTCATATAATCAGTCTTAAGCACTATATTATGTAAAAGTATGTACATCCAGTTTCAAATTTGAAAACTGCTTAGGAAAAACGTGTCATTGCTGACTTACACTGCACCATGAATAAGTTGATTGCTTCTCATTGACCAATAATCGTCACGAATTGAATTATAATCAAATTGCTTTGGGTCGGTTACCTATGTCAATAATATAATTGGAGATTACACAATTCAAACAATTATGAATTCAACTCCAATAAAAAACCACATATAAAACTCATTTTACTTGGTCAATAACTCAGAATGCTAACCAAAGATTGGTTAAACTCATGACGTGCTTTGTATTGAAAAGAAAATATATTTATATATGTTCTGTGATGATTTCAAAACCGGAATATCTATCATATATTTGTATTTTTTATTTGTACAAAAAAATATAGAATATATAAAATTGAGGAATTGACTGAATTCTGAATGTATATAAATGATGGTAGATGAATATGCACATGCTATTTTCTGATCGATTAAGAATTTTCATCTAGAAACTTTATTTATGCTTTCTTCGGAACATATTGGCTGGAGTTTTGGGGGTGGATCATGGATGTTATAGCATAATGTTGCCTGACAGCTTCTAGTCTGACTGCAATGGCTCTCAGAGTACATTTTGTTTCTTCTGATTACAGTTATCTGGGGCTTCACCAGAGCTTATTAACAAGCTGATACCTGAGCACGTGAGACGGCAATTGGGACTAAATTTTGTGCATCTGGCTGGCACGTAACTGAAGATGGAAAATCATTATCAACTCATGATACCTTTTGAAGGTGAATCGAATGGTTCCCTCCCTATTTGCCGATAAATCACAATGCATTCATGTGCAACCAGAAGCCTTTATAGCTCGCAAGAGCTATATATGGAATAGTTCGGATTAATGTATATACTAAGGACCTGGGTGGTAGTTCTCTTCCGAGTTTTTGTGCTTTGCTTATTATTTGGCAAAAATGTGTTGCGCGCAAGTTCTTTTGTAATCCTAAGGCTATGGTCTCAGACTGATGAAGGAGGTGCACTAGAAGGAAGATGTTTGGGGAATATTTAAAATGGAGAGAATGGAAGGAGTAGGATCTTTGGTTTGTTTGCTTACTGATCATGGCCTCTGATTCGCAGACTAATTGCAATGGTCAACATGTTTTCTTCCTCTTATATGAAATTGTTTGCGGTTGTTGCAGAACTTTCCTAGCACATTTTATCTTCCTTTCCTTGTGCAGTGCAGTGCAGAATGAGAAGTCCAAATGGTAATTAACATTTTATGCACTCGCTATGAAACAGCCAGGTCAAAATATTCAAGTTCTTGGCTTGAGAAGTTTGCAGCAACACCAATTTCATGGCTTGCCATCATAGTAAAGTGGTAATGAGAACAAAATGGAAGAATGGAAGAAATGCATGCGTCTTGACATTATAATTCTATGATCTTTTGTTATGTTCTCACCTAACCGTGACAACATGAATGCAAGTAGGGGTGGGCACGGGATGGACTTCATTCCTATCCCATCTCATTTGTTCGGGAGCGAGATGGGCTAGACCTCATCATCCCATTCCAAATGGATTCGGGGCGGGGCGGGACTGGATGAACATTTACTAAATAGTTTTCCAATGATCTATTAGATTGTGTCCTTAGGCACCGCGATGCAATCATATCACATGTATATTTGTAGGTTTTCATAGCTTTGGTTTGTATATTCATAATGATACCATGAGCGCTCTAGGGCGTCCCCAAGATATTTTTTCAGATGTTGCTATACAATTACACAATCTTTCTTTGCTCAATGGATACAAAACACCCATGCTGATGCGTCATCTTCTATCTCAGATACTCGCTCTATCATAAGGTTCATCTCCCACCAATAAATGACGAGCACCCATATTATTTCTGCCATATCCTTAATAGCGGGTTGGTTACATCTACAATCGAAATGAAAATCGAGCGTTTCGTAGTTCAAAAATTCCCCTCGAGGCTCTCTAATCGAGTAAGCGGGCACATACATCCACTAACTCGTCCGTTTTATCACCTGCGAATAACTCCAATTTATTATTTTTTTGTTGCGTCTTCAGAGATTAGTTTTTGTGCTTGTAAATGATATATATATATATATATATATATTTTTTTTTTTTTTCTAGATTGTGAGTTGTCACTCATGGAATTGGAAGAGAGCTAGCAAGAGTGGTCGCTGGAAGTGTATTTTCTGTATTTTTTTTTTACTGTTTCATATGAAGGACCAGTGACAATCCGCTCATCCCCACTGTAGATTCCATTAAAAAAAATTAGTCCGACAAGGCCATGAGCCAAATTGGGAAGGCTACCTCTCAGCTTGCCTCCATGCTAATCATTTGGGCATTTTCCTAAAGGGAACACGAAAGCTTTAGACCAATAGGAATCACTAGAAATGAAATATTATTCTCGTAATCCACATTGTCAGAAGCCAATAGCTTAATTTCTATACAGCCCCCAAGGCATGATGCAGTAGAGATAGAGATACTGGTATAAGATGATGCATAGATGTACCGTCCTTATACAAGTGACGTGAATGATGGATGAAAGATAACTGATAGCTTGCTAATGTGTTACTCAAGTCATATATCAACGGAGGTGTTTTTGAGACCTAGCTTGAAATAGGTCTTATTTATGTATTTTATATGTTTAAAAACATAATATATCTTTTTAGATCTATATATTTCCATTTGCACCGTATCTAACAATACACGATATGTTACGTTCCGTGCATCTTAAATTTAGGCTTCTGATATCTGATACCATAAACGTTTTGTTAACTACAAATATATTCAGTACTACTCATAAATCTAAATTGCATTGATGAGGATTCAAAACGACAAACCATCAGCTGGTATCTCTATACACGAGATGGTTTCAATAATAATATCTTTAGGAATATGACAATTAAAGACAAATGATTTAAGTAATAATTGCACAAACTAAATTTAGTTGTAATAAATGATGTGATTGAATCCCTGCCTACTATAAATGTAAATTGAAAGCAAGAATGAAATAACAATATGAATGGTGCATGACTGATAGCCAAGTAGCTTATACCACATAAAAGCTTTGCCATAACCATAATAAAAACCTTAACGAAACAACAACAGGACTTTTATGATTAAGGCTGATCCATTTTGTGCTGTAACTTTCAAGATGCATAAATACAGTGAGGCCACTGCTAGAAATAAATGAATTATGAACTAAATACCTCTTATTTCTACCACCTCCGTAGGACTAGATCCCACACGAGGAATGCCCCCAAATTATCCCATGGCACTACAAAATCCAAGATTCCCAAACCTTCTTTGGCAACCAATAGTTGGTAAGACTTGAGAGCAATTCATACATACAGTAAAGCTCACCTTTCCAACTTCCTATAGCAACATGCATGCTCCATGCATCGCTACGCTTTATTCCACATTGCTTAACATGAGCAGCATCCCAATTCAGGTTGTGCAAGTTGCATGTGTTCTCCATGAAAACATATGCAATATCCTACTTAGATCTACAATTTGCATCTGAGTAGCCGACTGCGGACTCGACCTATGAACTCATGGTAGTTTCCAGAATGAGTCTCATGCCCTAAAAATCAATCAAAGTGAAGATGAGTCTTTATTCCATATCGAGCAGTTATAGTACAAAATTGTTTCACATACAAAGAAGGAAGTTTACAAGTACTTTGACTTGGAAACCATTTCCAAATAACTTGTTTATGTCGGTGAAAATATAGCATGTAGTAAGCAAAAAAGTTAATCATGGTGAAAGTGATAAAAGAAGGATACGTTCAAAATACAGCTTTCAACATTTCATTACTTTGTAAAGATGGACACTTACTACAGTTACCGGCGTGTGTGCTGGTCGCATAAGGTCATTTTCGTAAGTTCTAGCATTTTTTGAGGGTATTACAGTGATTTCACATAAGAACATAAACATCTCAGATCTGAAATCCCAAATTTGTAATGAGTGATTCTACATGTCGAGGAAATGGGCAAGGGAGGCTCCCTCGCACGTGCCCGAGCTTCATTTCAAAAAAAAAAAAAAAAAGAGCGGGAAAACTAAAATTTTTGAAACTTAAAAAGGAGATGGCAGTTCATTCTCTTTCATTCTTTCTTCCCTAAACCTCACTTTTTCATTCTCTTTCTTCCCAAAACCTCACTTAGGGTGTGTTTGGTTGCACCCATTTCATGGGAATAGGAATCCTATTTCCACTTGGAATAGTATTTTGGGCGTTTGTTTGAGATTTTACTGATGGGTGAGGGATGCCAGCACGTGCCACATATTCCCACCTTTGAAATACTTCTACTTCAACAATACTATTGATTTTGTTGAAGTAGCTTCATGTATCCAACTTTCATGATTTGCAACTATGGCAGTGCTTGGCTTAGCTTAGCTTGTATCAATAGTTGTTTGTTAAGTGTTTAATGTGTGACTTGTTAGAATTGCATTTTTCTTCATATCTGAACCACATGAATGAGATTTTAGCGTGCAGTATATTTTTCTTTATCAAAGGAAAAACAGGTTATAGCATTTTATCAAACGCACAATCTCTCAACTTGAGCACACATCAAAACCTTTCAATGATGAGGGGCCTGGCTTTATCCTTTTGGGAGAATACAAATTATTTACGTATTCATGCGCTGATCACAAAAATGTTTTTGTTACGGAATGGATTTTTAGCTTGAAGACCGGTATTGAACTTTTTTTCTCAATGAAATATTTAAACAGACATTGGGTTCGGGATCTCAATAAAAAAAAATAAAAAATTCTCATGATTAGTTTTAGGCAACCAAACACTCACATTAGAAATTGGAATCCAATTCCCATGGGCAACCAAACATCAAAGTTGGTCAAGTCCATGGCATGGGATGCCATGGAATGTGATTCCAATTCCCACCTTAGGATTCCATGCAACCAAACACACCCTTAGTTCTTTTAAAATCTCTCTCCGCCGATCTCTCTGTTCTATGAAAAGGAGATGGCAGTTCCTTCATACTTTGCCTTGCTTTGCTTGGTTGAAAGTGATATGTTCATGCTATGCTCTGCTTTTCATATGTGGTTTGTTCATGCTTTGCTTGGTTTTCATATAGAACCAGTTTCAACATATTACGAACTCACGAACCAAATTACAAGAACACTGATACAGTCCTCTCATATGGTTTACATATGTGGTTTGTTCATGCTTTGCTTAGGATAGCAGTCCTCTCATATGGTTTTGCTATGGTTGAAAGTGAAAAGGAGATAGCAGTTCCTTCAACTCTATCTCTCACATGCTATGCTCTCTCCTCTCTCCTCTCATTTTTAACCTAACGAGAATAAGAAAATAAGGTCTATAATGCAATCAATCTATCGAGAAGACCAAATGAACTCCTCTACTTCGACAAGAGTAAGACATACATGTTGTGCTTCTTATAATCCATCAACTTCATGGAAGACATAGATGATAGTTTCGAAAGACTTTGCTTGCTCTAAACTGTGAACTGTCTCACAAACCAAACATAATCTAAACTATAACTTTTTGATATAAAGTATAAAACATCAAAAGGAATTATGAAATACAATAGTCATGCTTAATTACCATCAATTAACCAGACTAAATTTGAGTAAATCCAGTCTAAGGCTACCATTGGACTAGAAAACTAAATAGGAAGATTTAACTCAACAGGCTTGAGCAACTAGTTACATGGCAGATCTAATTTTCTCTTATGGCAGATTTCGCAACTAATGTAGAGGCCCTTGAATGAAGCAGGTTCCATTGATTTGGTGAAAGAGCCAGGACGGTCGGCATAAAGGCTAGGCCCACCACTTTCTTCATATGGGTCATGAGGTTTGTACCATATATGAGTTCAGGTCCCAAGTTTGTCCAACTTAAAGAGTCGAGATCCTAGTGTCCTGACAATTAAAAAAATCTTTCAAATAGAATGACCAATTTGACCCAAAGGTTATTAACAAGAACAAAAAAAAAAAGAATCTAAGTTGCATTCCTATGTTGACTTTTATTTTTACAAATCTCTTATTTAAATAACAGTCATTGTGGTTGGACAAACTTCGAACGTAAACTTATATTTGGTACAAACTATAGGATTAAAAGTCAAAATAACACTATATTTTAAGATAAGCCAAAAGAGGCCTAAGCATTTGGAGTATCTTCGTTATGCCCTTTAGCATGGAAATAATGCATTGTAGCCCTTAATATAATGAAAATGTCATATTCACACACATTTAAGAAGCAAGTATAAAATACAATGATTTTTCTTATCTACTGGAATTGGGTAATAGAACTAAGCTATTATATATGAAAATTGGATACAGTTTAAAGTTGTTGAGGTGAGTGGCAGATAATTTGGAGCCACTTGTCCTCACAGTGGGAAATGGCATCGAGAAATACACAAGGAAAAATCATTCAATCAGCTTATTTGATATTGATTCCACTGCAGCAGTACTCATAACCCTAGTTTGCCTTGATAAGCAATCTTCTAACCAAACCACTTCCTCGCATTTAACAGTTCGTGATGGTCTAAATAAATAGCATGTTGACCCCTCAAGACTAACAATTATGTGAAAATTCCATAAGTAATTTGAACGGTGCATGTGGAATGATACCCAAGGAGTCATACCACATAAAAGCTTTGAAAGAAATAAATAATTGATTAAAAACGGAAGCAACATTTAATGAAACTAAAGAAGGGAACATATGAATTAAGGATGATTGTGCTGTAAACTCAAAGATGTATAAAGCAAAGTGAAGACATTGCTAAAATTAACTAAATACCTCTTATTTCCAACTTGGGATTCAACATATGACCTCATAGTAGTTTCAAGAATGCTGATTCATGCCCTCAAAAGCAAACAAAGTGATGTGCCTTTATGTCATAAAAACATTTATAAGAACTTCTCATCCTCGGTCTAAATGGCGAGGAAATCAGCGAGGAAAACAGCGAGGGAGGGGGGAGGACCCTCCATCATCCTCGCGATGCGTGCAGAGATACCAAACCTAAAAAGAGCAGAAAGTGATAAAAACTTCTCATCCTCGGTGAACTCTTCTTGGTATGATGTAGTTAATACTCTTCTCTCTCAGTATACGACACCATCCAGGTACCAACGAACTAAAGGAAGGTATTTTTAGGCATCAACATAGCTTCATCTGCATACAATGAAAGCGCAAACCATCATCTTCAATTATGCGATTTGTTTAGCCAAAAGCCATGTTACCTACAAGTTGAGAAATTGATATAAACATCATTTAATTTATTCAATTATTTTAATTTGATAGAACTAAAAGTACAACTAAGCAAGAATTAAAATAAATCTATGATAAACTCTAATTGGAAAACAAATTAGAAATACATATTCTTTCATGAAATCAATCAACTAACAATGAACAATGTTTTGCCTTATTTATAATCTTCCTAACTTCTTTGGAAATCTAACTAACCTAACCCTACTTGACTAACAATGTTGTAACTATTATGCGCTTTACTTAATAGGCCCAATTCATCATCATCATCATCATCAAAGCCCATTCCCGAGATTTTCGAGGTTAATAGGCCCAATTACAATTAATTAATATCACTAAATTAACCCATAATACTACTCACTTAAATCATAATTTAATTAATTAATTTTAAACTTTTTTGGGGAGGGGGGATGTAGGCATACACTCCCAAAATGTTTGCTATATATGAAATGGGCCCCCGAGTCCTTTTATCATTCACACTAGCTAAAAATCATGGGGAACTCAAAAGAACAATACAAATAAGCCACTAGATTTCTCAGGACCAAAGACTCAGTCAAGAAGATCAAGCAAGAAATGGAACATAGGCGATATACAGATAAATAGAATCCACATAATAGAACACCACATGCATAAAACAACAATAAAAAGAGACATAGATTTTAAAGATCTATACTTTGTATTGTCCAAGAGAACGCCTTACCCACTTCTTACGGTGGTTTCAGTGGTTCAACCAAGTTCAATACGATCTTTTAAGTATAGAGTTTTGTATAGAGAAGTATATAAGAAAAGATGCTTATATATTAAGAAAATAAACTGAATATAATCTAATACAGAGGAGACTTACTAGGATAGAGAAGCTCTACAAGAATGTACAAGAGCTGGAAGGTAGAAGACGAACTTACAAAATAACTATTAAGGGTTACAATAAGGATTGGGGGTCTAAGAGAGTCCCCTTGCTCTGGGACTTCTGTTCTTTATTTATAGACTGGAAGAGATAAGAGGGATGAAGAGATAAGGCTCTTCATTCAGTGGAGGATGAGCTGGATGCTTGTCCTTTGTGTGAGTGGAGGAGAACTGTTGAAGATGCTTCAACTGTTCACCTTTTGACTGTCGGCAGGTACTGTTGAAGATGCTTCGACTGTAGCTGCATTGATTGAGTTGACTGTAGCTTCACGCGGATGCTTTTGGAAAAGAGAAATGATGCTTGTCGGGCTGTCTGGAGACTGTGGCCGAAAGCAAACTTGTTTTATTTGCTGCTGGCAGATGCTGCCTTTGAACATAATAATGGACACCATCTACAAATCTCGAGGATCAAAGATGTTGTAGCAATCATCTTCATTGAGATCCACTGTTGGATCTTCTTCTTCTTCAGTTTCATCAGAACAAATTTGAGACAGGGTCTCCATAAGCTGGGCTCTGGTAGGTTTTGCCATGATCTGCTTCATGATCTGCTGTTTCAGAAGCTTGGCACTTGATTCTGGCGGAGGGCCAATTTGAACTGGGCTGGGTGGTGTAGAAAACACCTTTTTTTTGGAGAAGAAGGCAGTTACGCCTTCCTTGGTAACCTTAGAATGGTCAAACCTTTGCCACCATTTTACTTTAAAACGACCACAGATATAATAAGGCTTAACCTTTGAAAGGGTAATTGCTAAATCAAGTGGGGAACAAACATAATCCCAACACAAGATCCAAGCAAGATTGAAACGGATAAAGAACCAGGTTGATAAAACCTGTTGATCAATAGGAGCAGGAGGTTGGTACTTATCTTTGAAGACATTCCAGCCTTCTTTTACTGGGACAGGAAGGATGTCAGGAACTGGACCGAAAGAACTCCACCATACATGCTGAAACCAGAATGGTAGAAGCTTTTGATTGAATTTCTTACAAAATAAAAAGAACCAAGAATGGCCACTTTGATGAGGACTAACTAAAAACGCTCGATGCCAAACATTTATGTAATCCAAATAATTATAAGAAGAAGGAGAATAGTTCTGGGAGAACTTCTTATGGTAGCGGGGAAGTTGTCCCCAATCTGCTTCAGTCAGAATCTTGAAGATCTGACATTTGGAGAAAATGATTTTTGAATTGGAATCACGATGGTGAGTGACTGCAATTGAATCAGAATCAACCAGAATGAATTCATAAAATTCTCTGGTTTTTGAAGGGTCTGCTTCTACAAATTGTTGGTCTGTAGAGAACAGATGATTGGAAATTGCCTGAGGGTCAGGGATCAGAGCATGAAGGCATGGTTCAATCATGCTGATAAAGTCTACATTAGACTTATTGATATAAACTAAGGGTGCCTGAGAGGGCTTTGGAAAGCTCGTCATAGAAGAGCTTGATTCTGTTGGTTTTCCTAAAGGGGTGAACCTTTGGGATAATTGGAGCGCATAAGAAAGAGGGGCTGGAGGCTGAGAAGCAGAGGGCTTCTTAGCATAGCTTGCTTTGGTTTGAGGTTTTGCAGGACTTCCCTGCTTTGGAGATGAGTTTTGAGAAGAACTCATCTTTGAAGAAATTCTCGAGAGAGGAAGTCTGCAAAAGAGTTATCTGCTCCCTTTATATACTTGATTTCGAAATCGAAAGCTGAAATCAAACCTTGCCATCTGGCGAAAATCTGTTTAAAAACCAAATTGAGTACATCTTTAGTTAAAATATCTTTTGCTGATTGGCAATCAACTTGCAATAAAAATCTTTGATTTGTTAAATCATCTTGAAATTTCATGATGCACAATACGATCGCTAAAACTTCTTTTTTGACCGTAGAATAATTCATCTGTGTAGAATTCCAAATACCATAATGGTATCAGACTAATTGGACAGTAGAAGAGTCAGGGAGACGTTGTTTGAGAATACCACCATACCCAAGGTTAGACGCATCAGTCTCTACAATCTTGAAAGTATTGGGATCTGAAATTCCTAAACAGGGAAGACTCTTGACTTGGGCTTTGACTTGTTGGACTATTTGCGAATGGGTTTCAGTCCATGGGCTTGGGTTTTTCTTAAGACGATTGTATAAGGGCTTAAGTAAAACTCGGAGGCCTTTGTAAAAATCTGCAACATAATTCAAAGATCCAAGAAATCTTTGCAATTGGGTTTTATCCCGAATTTCATCAGGAAATTTGTCTGCAAATTCAATTGTTCTGGAAATAGGGGTTACCATTCCATTGAAAATCTTGTAACCTAAAAATCTAACACTTGTTTGAAATAAATTGATTTTGGTAGGAGATAAAACCAATCCATTCTTCTTGATACAATTTTCAAATTGATATAAGTGTTTCCAATGTGCTGGAATTGATTCAGAGAACACCAGTATATCATCGATATACACAATGGTGAACTGTGAAAATTGGGATAGAATATCATTCATGATATTCTGGAACTCACTAGGAGCATTCTTAAGGCCAAAGGGCATTACGTTTCATTCGTAATGTCCAAAGGGAACATTAAAAGCGGTTTTATAGCTATCTTTGGGATGGATCTGGATTTGCCAAAATCCAGACTTCAGATCGAACTTAGAAAATACACAGGCATTGTGCAATCTCTTAAGAAGATCTCTTTGATGTGGGATTGGATATCTTATCCATTGAAGAACCTGATTTAAAGGTTTATAATTGATGACTAAGCGAGGACTACCTCTTTCAAGTTCTGCTGCTTTTCTGACATAGAAAGCTGCACAACTCCAGGGTGACTTGGATGGTCTAATAAGACGTTTGTCAATTAAACCTCTGATTTCTTCTTTGCAATATTCCATAAGCTCAAGATTCATTTGAATCGGACGAGCTTTAGTAGGAATCTTGCGTTCATCGAATCTTGGTTCATAAGGAAGATGAACAACATGCTGGGATCTGTACCAGAATGCATTTGGGAGGTTGGAACAAAGTTCCTCTTGCAAATGTTTTTGATATTTAATAACTTGAGATTGGAGTTTAGGATCAAGTAGTTGCTCTGCAACTCTTTTGTATCCAATTTCATTTTTTAAAAAGTTTAATTGCTGTTGTTTGCAAATTAAACGATTTAAGAATGATTTCTTTGTGACTTGATTTAGTTCATAAATTTATGGTTTAAACAAAAATGGAAATTCAAGTTTCGTTCCTAAATAGGAAGTTTGAATTCCTTGTTTAGACACAGAAAATGGGGAAATTGCATTGATAAAGGGAGTTCCCAATATCATTGTTTGTTCCATGTTTCTGACAAGGAGAAAATGTTGCTTAATACAAATTTTATCTTTGCAGATATGGGCATTTGAAAGCTTATGAAATATTTTCAAGCGAGAATTGTCAGTGGTGTACAATTTCTGCGTTATTTTTTGGAAATATTGTGAAGGAACAATTCCTTCTTTGATGCAATTCATGTCAGCTCCTGAATCTATCAAAGCTATGACAGAAATAAGTGTTTGACCTTTGATGAACAAATCAATTGCTACAAACCATTTCTGAATGGTAACAGTATTTGGAATGATTTCTTTTTTATTAAGATTGTTTAAGAATTCAGCTTCTTTCTGTTTGGAAGATGAAGGGGCTTCTTCATTTTCATGTTCTGAAAAAGGCTGATATAATTGATTATCTTGTAGTGTTTGAATTTGGAGATTAACCAAATTTTGATTTTGTTTTAAGAGATTAATCTCTTTCTTGATAGTATTGACTTCATATTGTAAGTCAGATACACTAACAGGAGATTAAGCCAGTCGAGATTGATGGAATCGATTAATGATTTCCTTGTGATCATAAAATGGTTTGACATTATCAATCATTGGACTGGGTTGAGTGATTGAAGATTTAATGTGTTGAAGATAAATTGGGATCATCAATTTTATCCACAAAATCTAGCAATATCTGAGATTGCTTAGAGTTGGATAACATATTGATTTTCTGTTTGGATTGGCAATGGCAAGCACCAGCTGCACAATTGTCATCATGATCAGAAGAAGTGGATGAATAATTGAGATTTCCTATTTGAAACTCATCATCAGAAGATTCACTCTCTGAATTGATTAAAGTTTGAAGAAACATCTGTTTCATTGGGCTTGGGATGTCCAAGGCCTGGACTTTTTGGGCTGTTCTGCAGTTCTTTGCATAATGGCCTGGGGCTCCACATTTAAAGCATATGGGCTTTGAAGTGGACTGTTTGTTATAAGGTTTGGACTTATGAGTCCCATGTCGTTTGGGCTTGCTATAATATTTTTCAATATGTTTAGCAGGCTTTGGGCCATAAGGCTTTTTGGATTTAAATTGTCTAGCAGGATGAGACCTGTATTTTTGTTTTGAGGTTAAAGGGCCAGGGGCTTTGAATTCATCAAACCCATATTGTTGGCAAAAATCACCTAATTCTTTAGGTCCATAAACATGTTGTTTCTTTAACCTGAGATCATTGCAAATTTGTAATGCACAGGCATTAATGAATGAGATTAACTCACCAAAAGTTAATTGATCATAAGGAATATCTCCATTGAATTTATCTTGGAGTTTTCCTCTGACAGTCTCAGCAAAGATTTCAGGAAGCCCTGAAATAAACTTGCGTTTCCAGAAGGGATTGGCTGCATCAATTTGCAACATTACTCTTTTCATAAAGAGATCCTTATACCATCTGAAATGGCTAAGGGTCGGACATTTATGAGTCATTAACAAATCTTTTGCTTTACCCTGATATTCATTAGGATTTCCTAAGAAATGCCTAAGAATTGTTTGAATAAGGGTAGGCACACAGTCAGGGATAAACTGTCCTTGATCTGTTTTCATTGGAAGTCCATCGGGACCAATTTTCTTTGCATACATTATTTCTGTTTTTTCAGCAGTGGATAAATAATTATCTCACCATCCTTTGATGAGGCCTGAAAATCCAGTAATAATGGAATTGGCAATATCATGATCATTTTTACCTTCTGAGCGATGGGTGCTAGCCATCATAACCATTTCTTGAGTAATTTCGAGAATGAAATCCTCAGAGATACCATCAATGTTCCAAATATATAGTTCTTTGGGTGAGAAAGAACCAAAAGTCTGAAGAGATCTCTCTTCATATTGCATATCTGGAAATGAGGGTCTTGGGTAAAAATTCCTTGAGACAGGCATTGGATTTTTCCATTTAGGAATCTTTGATGCTGTTTTAGCATATCTAACAGGGTTGATCTGATACGGGATATAATTAAGTCTATTCAGTTCAGACATTGGATCAAAATCAGCACTTATATCAGAGTCCATATCTGTTGGAAATGGATTTGATAAAGTATTAATTGATAATCTTGAATCCAATTTCAATGCTGCTAATTTAGCATCAATTTCTTTTAATAAAGATTTATTGCTTGAGGAAGAAAACGCATTTTGAGTAAGGGGTTCAGGAATTTGAAAGAAGACATTAGCTTTCTGTTGTTCCTGAATTTTACTCTGTTTTTCTTCAACTTGTTTCTTTTTTAGTTCATTAGTCACAAGCTGATCTTGGACTAATTTGTCTCCTAATTCAGATAATAATAAATTAGTAAAATTATTCTATTGAATAAGTTTACCAACATTAGGAGTTTCATTCATAGGTTGGAATGGAACAGCTAAATACTGATTATCTGATACTGAAAATTCTAAGGATGTTAAGGGAGGTAAAACCGCCCTACAGGTTTTGTTTTCTGGAGTTTTCCAGACTTTGGGTACAACATTTAAAACATGAACCTTAGGAACATGTACATTGAAATATCAGTCTAAGAAAGGTAAATTGGTTTTTAATGTTTCACAACATTCATAAAATTTCTTGCTAAGTTCTAATCTTTCCTGTTCAGTTGTTTGAGATTGAAACTTAGTTTTTCTTTCTTTATTTTCTGGAGACAAGAAGTCTCGTTTGATTTGTTCTTTGTCTAATTTAAAGGGAGTAGACAAACATTGGACTCGAGGCAGAAATTCCATTTCTGACTGAGTTGGAGATTGATTCTCTTCTGGAGGTTCAGATGTAACCTCAATAGGAGGATTATAAATTGGTTGTGGAATTTGGGGAAAATTAGGATTTGTCCTAATATTTCTGAGATTGAGATGAGGGTAAGTTTCTGGAGTCGAAACTCTTGATTGTAATTGAATAGGAGCGGTTCTGAATGATGGTGATTCAGACCTGCGTCCTGATTGGAATTTTGAAGGATCAAGGTCAGTAATTCTAAGGTCACTGAATCTTAATTCTACAGTTCCATCTGGTTTGGACAAGATCCTATCAATTTGACTTGGAGGAAGACTTCTGGGGATAGAAGCTCCTTCAATGATCCAGGTTTCTGGAAGAGTGACCCGATCCCATTGTATTGTTCTGGGTACAATAACATTGGTTTTCTGGTCATTGATTTCAAAAAGGATTGTGTGTCCTTTTTCATCTGAATGGAGAGCACGAGGGCTCAATTGAGTTTTCATTGCTCTGTAAGTGATTTTGTAAATCAGAGCAAGAGGTTCAGAACCTTCAGCCATATCGAAGCCACTGGTCTGAATATTGAGAGTCAGAGTCTCTAAGATGTTTGGATCACAAAGAGACACTGAAAAGTTGGGGTAACAGTTGAAATAAACTGGACCCATTGAAAGTGAAGACTCTGCAATTCCAAGCAGAGAATCACTGAACTTGTTGTGCCTGCAGTCGCGAAGAGCAACTAAAGCACAAGTGTCTAGTCCTAACCTGGTTAAAGGTTTTAGGGCTACTTGAATTAAACCTAAGTGAATATATTTATATTTTTCCTTAATTAAGGAATTGATTGTTTGAAATGACAAAAGTTGTTTTGAATCTAAAGATTTATTGATCGGTACAGTTTGTTCAACTATACTGATTAAATCTTCAGTTTTTTGAGAAAAGATTGATTGGGTGATTTTATAAATCTCTTTTTGAGGGATTACTGGTATAGACCAGTTTTGCAAATCATGTTCTACATCAGGGATTCTACCCTCCATTTTGGTTGAAGAACTTGACCTAGAACTATTAGTTCTGAAAAGCCTTGACAAAAAAGACATCTTTTAAAATTGCTTTGAGGTTTGGGAGGGAACACTGTGCCTGGAACACCTACAGCTGGAACATCTCAGTGGGACCACCTAACCTAGATCACCCTCTGCGCTCACCATGACGACTTACTCTGGATCTAAGGCTCCTAACGGCTGACCAACATTGTCCACGATTTACCAACGCTATGAATGGTTTACCAACGACACCTAGGACTCACAACCCATTCCCGGGGGCAAAAGAAAAAGGATGGCTCTGATACCATCTTTTTTTGCGCACATCCCGAGGGAGGTGAACGGTCCCCACCCCGCCACCTCCCTCCCCTCGCTCGTTTCCTCGCCATGTAGAATAACTCAATATAGAAACTTTAATATAGCTATCCAGATTTTACTTGCTCAAAAAACCAAATCCAATCTGAATAAAGTAATTCAGATCAATTCGGTTATCTGTTTTGTATTTTTGATCCAGATAATACCCATATGATCCTACCTGTTTTATACCCAAGTGAGAGTCCAATAGAAGTTTTGAGAGGGAGAAGCTTGGTTGCGCCAAAATAGTTGGCTGAAAAGTCCAAAGCTGAAACATGGATGCAATCCAACTCGAGTATAATGGTACATTCAGGCTTTAGCCATCGAAAGTGGGTTTGTGTTGCTCTTGCTCAGAGAACATTAGTTCGAACTTTGAAGAAAGAAACAATAAACTCCATTATGTTCCTCTTTAATAATGTAATTGATGCAATTGGAAATTTTCTTGTGATTGGCAATGTTACTAAAACTACTTGGTGAAAAAGTTTCTGGCAATGTTACTAAAACTACTTGGTGAAAAAGTTTCCATTTCTTCCCCGTTTTAGACCAGTTTTATGTTTCCAAATGGTATGTTCTCTCTTACGGAGCTTGTCGAGGTCTAATGCATAACCTCTAGCCCATTCACCAGTTAAGAGATCTCAAGGTTCTTTGAGGCTATAAAAAAAATCAAAGTTTTCCGCATCAGGAACACTTTTAAGTTCCATTCTTGAGATGGGTTGTTAACTCTTTTTTTTTTTTTTTCTTTTCAAACAGAGAAATCAGCTGGCGTGGTCTGGACTTGAAGATTGTTCCACATGTCATGAACAAACTTGCAAAAAACCTCTGTACTTGAACCTCATGAGTTCAATCAAAATGTCTTCAGAAAGTTAGAGAGATCGAGAGATTTAACAACTGTAAGACGATGGCATTATGATCAGACCTGCCATCTTCGAGGGTTTCATAATAGACCCAAAGTGATAAAACCCATCTATTGTTAGCAAAAAAAAATCTATCCCGCAGATGCACACATGGAATAGACTGCATGATTGACCAAGTGAATCTGTCACCTTTGAGTTTGAATCCTCTCGACTAAAATGATTCTATGAAGTTATTGAATTGCCTAATTTGTTTTGGTTTCATGGACGATGGTAATATCATGCATATGTATTATTAACCTCTTGAAGTTAAGAAATCTCTCCTGTCCCTAAACTCCTTGCCTTCCATGTAAGAATGCTAATCAACTTCATGCTCCCTTTTCCACTTTCACTTACCTGTTTGAGCCAACTATTTGTTTCTGGAAATTGCTCATTTGTATATGCGCAAAGCTTGCACCGAGTGCCAACCAGCCGGAGTTGCTTCCCACAAACGAAAATAGACTTGGAATTATTAGTTGGTAGAACATGATCAGCAACCATGAGACCAAAAACACATAAACAAACTATTGTTTTGTCCAACCAGTTGACTTGTCGCTCTCTCGAACCACTCAAAAGCAAACCAAAATTTAATCCAATGGTAACCTTCTAAAACGATAAAAAAATGATCGTCAAGAAACATTGACTCATCAAGAAATTATCAATTTCTTCCTAAAAGAATTATTCCAGCTGAATGTTTATTAAACCTCCATCACAATTTCGGTGATTGGCAGACAAAAAAAATCTAGATGACCTGACACTTTGGATACACCACAACATACTTGTCACGATGACCAAAAGAAAAAAGAAATAAGAATTGGAAAGTTATGTTACTGTGAATCTGTGTGGTGCAGGAGTAGAGAGGGTAATGGGAATCTTACCAATGAACAAAGCCTCCTGGCAACCCCATTCTTGGATCATTGAAGAGTTTTTCTTTGCCTTTCCTAGAAGAGAAAACACAAACATAAAAGTGATTAGTGAAGAATGTAAAACAAAGAAAGATTAGTTTGAACTGAATTTATTTAAAGGGTTACGGGTACTAACTCTTTTGCAAGGCACCAGCATGGAATTGATCTCCACCTTGAAGGTGTTTTCAGTGGAAAATTTCTGCTTCTTGTTCGGTCTCCTAGGTCTTCAGCTTGAAAATAATGAGCTGGAATCCTCCCATCCCATATTTCTCCTACAAAAGTGAAAAAATAATTGTAACAAAATCATTGCATTTGGAACACATTGAGATTGAACGTGGGTTCTATCCAAGCTTAATAGGCCAAACACTGACAACCTCTGTATTGGGGACTGGGAATGCGGGCAGTTCGTCAGTGGGAGATAGTAGCAAACGTTCACATGCCTCACAATAAAATAGCTAACAAAGGGTTATTTTTCTTGACAACAAATTTCTAATTCAGGAGTTCATTTTTTCCATGGATAGACAGACCAATAAATAAAAAGCAAAAACTTTATTGAAGTATATTTGTATATATATATTTTTTTTCGGGAATTACCTGATGGAATTTGGTTTTTGTTGCGGCGAATGCACTAGGATACATACCGATTTGCAAAAGTTGGTGATTCATGGTACGGAGAAGCTCCCGGAAACTATTTCACAGAAAAATCATCTTTTCAGTCCTCCTTCGTTGGATGTACCAAAGATGTACAAAGAGCTAACAATGAATGGATTCAGATATTAGGGTGTTGCCAAATTTATGCCGACACACCTAAACCTCAATGACTTGTTCCAACTACTGGTAATTTTCTATTGTATATAATCTCGGAAACTTCACTGTTAAATGGATCCAGAGCTTGGGTTATCAACTAAACAAAATCAACCCTTGCATGAGACACAACCCTTTAGAGATGCATTTTTATAATCAATCAATTAGAGTAACTGAAAATCATACCTTTCTTCATCTTCTCCCCCATGGTGGTCCGAAACATCTGTTCAAACAATGGACCAATGAACCCTCTTAAATTAAAATTAAAAATAGATCTCTAGATGGTATTCATCAACAGGGGGTTCTAACCAATACCTGTAAGATGTTAGTTCCTCCATGTCCTTCATTTTCAACATAAACTTGGGAGCAGCCACTGTAACAAAAACAAATTATTTACAAAACCACCAACAAATCAAGCCTGCATTTTGTAGGACTTCTTTATGTCTTAATCAAGTAATAAGGATGAACAAGATCATGCAAAGAAAACATTATACTCAAAAGAATTTGCTGGGCAATGGTCAAGGTAAGATCCCAACAGTAGATCATCTAGCCAGCATTGGTTTGATCATAGCTAACCTAACATGTGTGCCTTATGTCAGCAACACTCAGAATCTATTGAACGTATCTTTTTTTCCTGCCCCTTCACTAGAGGCCTGTGGATCTCTGTGCAATGAATTGAAGCCAATTGCCAACCACGTATTTCAACCTGTTCCAATGGGTAGTTGCCTGGAAAAGAAATGAACTCACAGTGAAGGAGGCATTGGCTCCGGAACAGAGTCTTGCTTGCTAAATCCTTTATTTGTAATCTTGTAAATCCTTTTATTTATTTATTTTCAATCAGTTGGGTCTTGCTAGCTGACCATCTCAGTCAGTAGCTGCTTGTATCTTTTCCCTTTTGCTTTGCTCTTTAATGAAATCCTTGCTTTTATTGAAAAAAAATAAAAAATAAATCGCTAGTTTGTGAAATGGAGGTGTAAATGGAAAAAAATGGAATAGATCTAGAGGCAAGTGACAAAAAAATACTCAAGAAAGATATTAAAATGAATGGAAGTCTAGTACATTATAGCAATATAATGCACACATAGGATAGGCCATGTGTGTGGTTTATACAAAAGATTAGTCAATTTACCAAGTAGTTGAAGGACAATTTAGTGGCATCCAACTTTTCCAAATAGACATTAGAGGTGGGCACCAATCGGTATGGGTGTCATACCGGTCCCGTTCCCATAGAACTTAGTTAGTACGGATCAGTTTAGCATTAATGATTTTTTGAAATTGGTACCATCCTCATCGGTATAAGTACGAGACAATACCAAAATGGTACTGTACCGAATGTAAAAAAACAAATCTTGCAATATAATGTTACAATCTCATTTATCAAATTGTCCTTCTAATTCATCAATCACCATCAGAATTCCATAGAAACTTCGGCCCATCTAAGATGCCAACGGTACGATATAATACATATAAATCCAAAACCAAACCATTAACTATCGAATCCAAATTTAACGAACCGGATTCGGAAGACAAAATCTTATTTTGATACCGCTTTGACGGAATTACTAAAAATTTTAAAATCATAATAATTTAAAATATTTTTGTAAACGATAAAGATATTATATGTTGATACTTTAAGAAATTAGATATAAAATATAAATGTAAACACTGAGACCATGTTAATGATAAATACTTTTATACGTTCTTTGTAATGCAGTAGAAAAAGCACTACTAATCTAGCATATTGGGTTTGTATCGGTTCAGATCTTTCTAAATCCAAAATTGTAACAATAAGTAATAGATCCAAACTTGACGAACCCAATCTGAACTGGGATTCAAAATCTAATCCCGAACAACTTTTATCGGTTCGAAACGGTTCGGGTATCGAGTCTAATCGAATTTATTGGTAGCCCTAAGCCCATCAATGTCATCATCCTTTCCTTCTACACTGAAATATGGGAAATGAGTTAAAACTTAAAAATTAGACTTACTAGTCATGACCAAACGGTATGATTCAATTCGATACTGATTTAGCCAAAAAAATAAAAATAAAAATTGGTACGAGATTAAATTGGGACGGGATGGGATCGGTTTCAGATTTCTAGTATGAAGCACCCACCTCTACTAGACATCAAAGTTTCCTTTTAAATGCAATGAAAAATATTTGATTGATTCAAAAAGGTCAATTTGATTGCAGAACTCGTTGTGGGTACTTGAAAGACATTTTAACAAAGACTTCTTGTCAATTTAAGTAGCTGAACGACAAATTGAAAAGCCTGTCAATTTTCACAATTATTGAATATCCCTTTCACTATTAGTTCAACAAGTTTAATGTCTACTTTAGTTATAACTTATAAGAACAAATCCATCCAGCGTTTAAGTGAAAAAAGTGCAACACTTTTGTCAAATGAGTCCTACTTTGAGTCTTGAATCTCAAATCCGACTCTCAGATGCGGCATGTCGTTACTTCATTGCCTGTCAATTATTGTTTTTTCACAATTTGAATACACATTTTTAAAACACTAATTGAGATTCAATAATATGACGCCACATCAGAGAGTCAAAATTAGAGTTAGATTTGAGTCATAATAGACTTTTCCTTGTCAAATATGAGAAGAGCATCTTAGAGCTTTCATAACATTTTGTTAATACAGTAAATGTGAAAAAATCATATCTTACCATGTTAGTTAATAAGGGTGCTGGGATCAGACCTGTGACCTCATGGTAGAGTGCAAGACACCTGGGACGACAACTAGTACCCTGTAACCAAAATAAAGATTAGCAAAAAATGATTATAAAAAATGCATGATTATTTTTTATGCAAAAAAGGAAAGTTTATTTTACACATTTCATAATCTACCATGTGATGGTTGAAGATGTGAATCATATCGAAGGTAATCACGAAGCCTCAAAAACCGGATAATTCAAATGAAAACTTTAATAGAAAGTTATGTTGATTAAAAATTAAAAATAAGTAAATAAGAGAAATATTACAAGCAAACATTCATATCCAAGGAATTCGTCAAATATTCGTACTTTCAACTTACCAAAATATTTCAAAATGTTGTGTACTATTTTGGATTGTCAAAAAGGAACTCTCAAACTTATGGGATAAGTCCAAAGTGTGCTTTCATAGATTGAAGTGCGCTCAGGCCTGGAGATCAATTTTGCTAAGCCTCACATGTTTGCCATGGGGAAGGTCCCAGAGATTAATAGTTGGGCTAGTTTATTGGATTATAGGAAGGGAAAATCCTCTTTCATGTATCTTGGCCTACCTCAGGGATCCAAATTACAGTTTGGAAGAGATAGTTGAGAAAATTCTAGTCAGACTAAGCACTTGGAAGAAGAAATATAAAGCCAAAACTGGTTAAGTCAACTCAAGCACCCCAATCCACATGATCTCTGTGCACAATCCCAAGTGGCAACTAGAATTGAGAAGTATATCAGAAATTTTCTTTGGGGAACTACATCATCTTCAAAAAATATAATTTGCTGAACTGAAAGGAAGTTTATCAACCAAAAAGTAATGGTGGGCTTGAGATCAGGAAAAAAGAAATTCCATAAAGCATTATTGTTGTAATGGATTTGTTGAAACAGAGTTGGAGGCTTGGCAATGAACTAGTGATGTCTGGAGACAAGCAATTCAGCCAAGTATGGAGCAGCCTCTCAAGACTGGTTTACAAAGGACTTTGTCCCTACTTCTGGGTTTGTCCCTTTGAAACGGAATAATAAACTAAAGTATTGTGTGGTTGAAAACATCACTTTTGAGGTGCACAACGGAGATAGGATCCAGTTCTAGGTGCACAAGCGAATTGGTGAAACTACTGTTACGGGACCCTTTCCTGCCATTTACAATATTTCCAAAAACAAATATGGCACTATTAGAGAATTCTGGGCAGTAATGACCACGATCAAGGGTGGAGTCTCATATGAGAAGGAACTTGAATTGTATGACACTATGTCTATCTTTTGAGACTATTTATGGAGTATATAAGAGTTAGTGCATAATGTATGGACATTTTCAACTTGTTTTCATATACAACCGAAATTGAAGCATTTGTTTAAAACCATGGTACCGACATATTCACTAGATCACAATCCTTGCTCATATCCAACATTCTTATACAAATATATCATCGACCTTTATATATTGAGCTAAACCATCTCGTAGTTTCGTACTTGCTATTATTGTTTCCTCATATTTATATACCATATGTTTATGCCAATAGTCTAAAAGCCATAGTTTTAGCTTAATTGGCAAAAACCTGCAACATTACGAACCATTTTAACGGAATCCCTAAATGATTGTTTCATATCTTGTACGCCATTGCTGCCGAATAAGGTGGTGGACAAATTTTTTTTTACCAACGTAGGCATCCTGCCGTTATTGTAGATTAAATGTCAAATTTGAATTATCCAATTTATTTTAGGCTTCTAGGTGTAGACGAAAACTAGAAACGCGCTAAGGTTATGCAGCGCATTAAGAAAAATGCAAGGCACGCGATTTTTCTTGATTTGGTCATTGAAGGGTTGGTAGCTCAAAGTGTAACTTTTTAAAGCTACTAAAACATGATTATTATTATTTTTTTTTTCTTGAGACAAGTCAAAATAAACAATTTCAAGCCATGGAGTCAAAGATCAAAATTTTTTGTGAGCTGACCCATTAAAGGGTTAATGTGTAGCATGTGACCCTTGAAATGCCAGTTTTATCTAGACCCGACAAATATTACGACCAATTAAAACGAGACAAATCTCAAAGACTAAATGAAGGTTTAGTTTAAAAACAATCAACAAATTTGCAAATGAATAATAATAATAATAATATTATTATTATTATTATTATTATTATTAAAGTTTTGTCCTCCCTACACTGTCTGCAACCGCTGCTCGTTTTCCACCCCTTCACGTCTCCCAAATCCCAAGAACCCATCAATGGGCTTCACATCTTCACTTACTAAGAGCGAACTTCCATCTTTCAAGCCAAAATCCTCCTTCAACTTCCATAAAGGACCATCAACATTCCTATCATTTCCCCCAACTAAACCACCCTAATTCTTGTTTTTCTTTCGATCCTTCTTCCTTAGATGAAGGAAGGAAAAAGGATGACCTACCTATGCAGTTAAATCAGAAAGCGGTCGCAGCATGGTCTAGGACCGAATTATGATTAAGCAGCGAGATTAATCGGGATTAAACGGATTTAATTGGTCAATTTTTTCAAAGCATATATTTTTACAATTTAATTATAGTCATAGATTATAAAAATAAATAATTAATCAAAATGGTGTAAATTTGTAATATATAACTTTACTAATTAATCAGTCATAATATATTACTTTACTAATTAATCAAATGAATTTAATTTTGCATGTTGCAACACTTATATCACTACAAACAACCTAACTTTCCAACATAGCGATAAATCGGCGAGTCTACTGGGCTGATTAATCAGTGACTGGCCGATTTTTCACCGATTAATCAATGACCGCTAAACCCCAAATCGATTTCACCCAGTTCGGTTCAGTCTGCGATTAATCGGCGATTTTACGCCTCATTAATAACTTAGTGACCTGCCCATATAAAACAGCAGTCAACCAAATTAAAACATAAACTTCTCAGCTGCTAAGCAACAAGAAGCTGAAGGGATATAGTTTCCACCGTTGCTGGTTAATTCCTCTTCTAAGCTCTTCCTGCCAACACTCTGTTTCCATCTGCTAATCTCCTTCACTGATTATAGACTAAACAATCAAAATCATTCAATGATCCCAATAAAAACGCCAATCCTAGTATTGAAGTTGTAAAATTCCCTTTGCCAGACCAAGCAAAAGTTGTAAAATTCACCAGAAACATATACTTCAGACCAATGAATAAAAGTTAATTGGAGATCTTCCACATTAACTAGCTATTTAAAGGGTTTCAGTGATCTCCCTTTATATTAAAGGAAGGAAGCAAAAAGAAAAGAATTTGTATGCATTAAATTGTTGAATTTAAAATGCCATTTTCGAATGGTTAGTTACCATCAAAAGAACTACCCGAATCCAGGCCTAGATAGAAAAAATGCATGTATATGCACTTTCACCACATTAATAATTGAATATCTACATAAAGTAAAGATCCGATCTTTTTTCTTCTACAATCTACAATTATGATGAAAAAAAAAGTTGAAATTGAAGATACCCATGGGGAAAACTCGCTGCCTTGAGCGATCCCAATATACAATTCACAGTAAGCCATCTTCTTCTTCATGGAACTTGCAGCGTCTATACAGGATCCCAATCACTCTCCTTCAGTCCGAATGAATCAATCACTTAGACACAAAGAGAGAGATAAAGAGACGATTGGGTTTGATTTTCAGGGAATTTGAGAGATTGGGTTTGATTGAATTTTTGGTTTTTAGGGGTTTGATAGAAACGGCAAGGGATTGATTGTGCGAAAGTGAGTGTGAGTGTGAGTGTGAGTGTGAGTGTGAGTGAGAGTGAATAGGGGATCTTAAATACTACTAGTACCTGGAAAACAACGAGGCACGCTCTCTGCGCGTGCTCAGCTTCTTATAAATGCTGCTACCATCTTAGAAGAAGATGCAGTTTGATCTATCTAATAATTTTAAGAGCATCCACAGCCATCATTGCTCTTGCTTAGGAAATCATAATCATCGATATTGAAGAGAAATGGTGGGCATCTCAAGTAGTGTGGGGGGTTTTTATTTTGCTAACATTGTCTCATACTTCAACATCTCGATCTCCGACATTTAGGTTGTTAACCTTAGCTTAGCTTAGCTTGCTAGATGCTCTCTCATTATGGGCGATAAGTTAACGAGGTGTAAAACCTGAAAACAACCTAGTTACTTATCTCTGTATAGAAGGTTGCACCAAATTGAAGGAATAACAATTCACGTGGTGTAAGCAGTGTTCTAAAAATCGGCCTAGGCGGCCGCCTAGCGCCTAGGCGCTAGAAGGTGGAAAATCGCCTAGATTAATGGCTGGGCGGTTCTGGGCGGGGTCTAGGCGGACTCTAGGCGGTCTGGGCGATTTTTTTATTTTTTAATAAGGCTGATTGTGTTCCTATTTTTTAGAAATAAACTATTTAATTGTTTTTTATTCAGTATATGTCTAAATATAGCAAATGATGATTACTTAATGGAATTCTCAAAGGATCTGCCGGTACCAATTTTACTAATGTAGATTTTATCAAACATAATTGAGGTTATTCATGTCTTCGACTTTCTCCCTCAAGTCGGACATGGTGGCACACAACTTTGCCAACCTTTCATCCATTGCAGCGATCAAGTCCTTTGACTTGTCCTTACGGACTTTTCCACCTTTGTCAGTGTTGCCAATTGCTGGGTTGTTGACCTCTGACGACATTCTCTTGTGTAGAATGATTTCACCAACCTTGCCAAACCTTGGCTCTGATACCAACTGTCACGGGCTTTCTTTTCACAAGGTACTTCCCGTGCGGCACTAGCAAACTTTGCCCCAAGTTATCAAAGAAAGCTAGTCAGCCTTGCCCACAAAAGACTTACTTAGACTTTGGAAAACTAAGCAAGCTAAGAACACACAAGAGAGCTAAAGAGAACTAGAACTTGTATTGCTTGAATTCTCTGAGGTGATTACAACAAATGAGGCCTTAGCCCATTTATACAACTCCACCTCCTCAATGGACGGTGGTGATCATTTTAATCTAACGGTCTATATTGAGTTTCTACACACTTCCTAAGAAATATCTAAGGACTAGATTCTTATGGAACTTTATGGGAGGTTCTAGAGAACTCTCTCTAGAACAATGTGGAAAACTCTACATTATGTACACTTGCCAACCTCACTTGGCTAGGCAAGAAAATAGTTGTGACATTCTCCCCCACCTAATCAGGCGACGTCCTCGTTGCCTTCAAATCCTCGTACGCTTTGATTTGTTCCTTGAATTGCCACAAATGTTGGATTGGCTCCCAACTAGCTTCACTTTCTGGCAATCCCTTCCACTTGACGAGTAACTCATGTGTGGGAGGTTGGTTGGAATGACGCACCACACGATCCGACAAGATAATCTCTGGTTCCTTGTCATGTTGGATCCTCATGCCCATTGGTGCTCTTTGTGAAATTCCTCTGTTTGGATCATCCTGATCTTCCTTATACGGTTTCAGTAGGCTTACATGGAAGACTGGATGAAACTTGATCCTCGGCGGCAACTCGACCTTGTAGGCTTGCTTTCCCACTTTCTTGACTATGGGGAAAGGACCCTCATATCTCCTGATAAGGCCACGATGCAGTCCAGAAAGTCTGGCATGAGCATGCATCTTGACAAGCACAAGGTCTCCAACCTGGAACTCTCGAGGCCGTCTCTTCTTGTCGGCCCACTTCTTCATCCTCTTGGAGGCCTTTTCCAGGTAAGCTCGAGCCTCATCAGCTTGATCATTCCATCCTTTGGCAAACTTATAGGCTGATGGACTCACTCCTGTGTAGCCAGTGGCAATAGAACTCGGGGTCATAGGTTGTTGTCCCATGACAATCTCAAATGGACTACGACCCATTGCTTCACTCTTCTGCAAGTTGAAAGAGAATTGGGCAACATCTAGCAACTTAGCCCAATCTCGCTGGTTGGCACTCACATAGTGCCTAAGGTATAACTCTAGCAAGGCATTCATCCTTTCCGTTTGACCATCCGTTTGAGGATGAAAGCTAGTAGAGAAATTAAGGTCGGTACCCAATAACTTGAACAACTCAGTCCAAAATTTCCCCGTGAACCGAGTATCCCGATCACTGATGATAGATTTGGGAACACCCCAATACTTCACCACATGTTTGAGGAATAAATGTGCGGCTTGCTCGGCTGTGCACTCCTTTGGTGTGGGAATGAAGGTGGCATACTTCGAAAATCTGTCCACGACCACAAGGATCCAATTGCAACCCTCTGATGCAGGCAACCCAACTATGAAATCTAAGGAAACACTCTCCCAAGGTCTCTCTGGGATGGGGAGGGGTTCAAGTAAGCCGGCAGGTGATTGTTGCTCCACTTTGTCTTGTTGGCATACAAGACAAGTCTTCACATATGCTTCGATATCATCCCTCATATGTGGCCAGTAATAGGAATCTTCAACAAGAGCAAGAGTCCGATGTATACCTGGATGTCCCGCCCACTTGCTATCATGGCATTCTTTCAAGACTTCCTTCCTTAGGTTGTCATGAGGTGGAACATAGATTCGCCTTCCCTTAGAGTATATCAAGCCATTCTCCACCCAAAACCGCCTTGTCTTCCCATCTTTGACAAGAGCTATGATGGTTTGAGCCATGGAATCATGTGCCAATCCTTCCTTTATGCGTTCCTTCAAGTTGCTTTGGGGTTGACTTATGTCAGCAAGTTCTCCTTTTCTACTCAAAGCATCTGCAACCAGATTAGCTTTGCCAGGCTTGTACTCCAAAGTGTAATCGAACTCTGCCAAGAAATCTTGCCACCTAGCTTGTTTTGGTGTGAGCTTCTTCTGTGTCTGGAAGTAGCTAGTGGCAACATTGTCGGTCTTGACAACAAATTTGCTCCCAAGCAAGTAGTGTCGCCATGTTCGTAGGCAATGTACAACCGCAGTCATTTCCTTCTCTTGTACTGTGTACCGCCTCTCAGTGTCATTGAGCTTCCTACTTTCAAAGGCAATAGGATGCCCTTCTTGCATCAATACCCCGCCAATAGCAAAGTCAGAAGCATCCGTGTGTACCTCAAAAGTCAGAGAATGGTTGGGAAGTGCCAACACCGGTTCTTCCACAATTGCCTTCTTCAATCCTTCGAAAGCTTGTTGGCATTTTGAACTCCAATCCCAACTTCGTCCCTTCTTGAGCAAGTCCGTCAATGGAGCGGCTATGGAAGAGTAGCCTTTGATGAACCTTCTGTAATAGTTCACCAAGCCAAGGAAAGATCTTAGCTCGGTGACTTTGGTTGGTGGTTCCCAATCTTGGATGGCTTGTACCTTGGACTTGTCCATACGAAGCTTGCCCTTGCCAATGATATGACCCAAGAATGTCACCTCCTCTTGGGCAAATGAGCACTTCTCCTTTTTGACATAGAGCTCGTTCTCCTTCAAGGTTTGGAACACTTGTCTCAAGTGATCCACATGTTCCTCCAATGTCTTACTATAGATGACAATGTCATCAAGGTACACAACTACGAACCGATCAAGGTAAGGAGCTAGTACCTTATTCATTAGAGTGCAAAATGTGGCCGGCGCATTAGTTAAACCAAATGGCATGACTAAGAACTCGTAAGACCCGTACCTTGTAACACATGCCGTCTTTGGTTCATCTCCTTCGGCTATGCGGACTTGATAATATCCCGAGCGCAAGTCAAGCTTGGTAAAATACCTTGCATCACCAAGTTGATCAAAGAGATCCGCAATAAGTGGAATCGGGTACTTATTCTTGATAGTGACCTTGTTGAGTGCCCGATAGTCAATGCAAAGCCGTAGGGATCCATCATGTTTCTTTTGAAATAAGACCGGCGCACCATATGGAGCTTTGGAGGGTCGGATATAACCAGCATCTAGTAAATCCTTTAGTTGTCTTCTTAACTCCTCGAGCTCAGGAGGTGCCATACGATAAGGAGCGAATGCGGGTGGCTTTGCTCCAACTTCTAACTCAATAGCATGATCCACCTCTCTCCTTGGTGGAAGCTTCTTAGGCAACTCGGCAGGCATAACATCCTTATACTCCTTGAGAACATCCTGGACGACCTTAGGTGCATTCACCTCTCCATCCATGGGACCTTCATCTTCCTTGAGGGTAGCCAAGTAAGTAGGTTCATTCCTCTTTACTCCTTTAGAAAGTTGGAGAGCGGACACCATTCTCTCCTTACTTATCTCCCTTACTACGGGCACAACACAAGGTTGTCCCTTCTCCATGATGCACATGGTGTTGGCATATGGTACCAGAAAAGCCTTCACCATGTCCAAGAAATCTATACCCAGATAGAATTTGTGATCATCAATTGGGGCAATAGTTATGTCGACTTTACCTTGCCATTGTCCAAGCCGGATATCGGTGCCACGAGCTACTCCTTCAATTGGGAGACTTTTAGCATTGACTCCCTTGATATAACCTTTCTCCTTCGTATATGATAGGCCAATTTCTTCAGCAAGGTCTTTGGCCATGTAGACTGTGTCGGCTCCGGTATCCACCATGGCTTTCAAAGTCTTGTCCCCGATCTCGGTCTCCACGTACATCCTTCCACGTGGTTGTTCTTCGACCTTAGCTTGAATGGCACTTAGGAGATTCATTGAGGCGATCCTCCTTTCCTCCTTTGCTTCTTCCTCCATGACAAGCGCGGCAAGTTTCCCTCGGTTGGGACACTCAAATGCCCGATGGGGTCCACTACATAAGAAGCAAGACATCTTCTTGGGTGATCCATCTCTTTTCTCCTTCCCCTTGTCTTTGGAGTACTTGTGTTCCTTGGAGGACTTTTCTTTGTCTCCCCCACCTTTGCCATCATTACTCGACCTTTTCCCTTGTCCCTTGGATGAGTCCTTTCTTTTGAACTCAATCAAGGATTCGGCCGCAGCCATAGCCGTTGCAAGGTCTTGCACACCTCGCCTCTTCAATTCTAATTTGGCCCAACCCGTTAGGCCATCAAGGAAGCTAAACAAAGCATCCTTTTCTCCCATGTCAGGAATCTCCAAGAGCAACTCCGAGAACTCCTTCACATACTCCCTTATGTGGCCTTCCTTATGTTGAAGGCGACGAAGCTTGGCCCTAGCTTCGTTTTCGGCATCCTCCGGGTAGAATTGTCTCTTGAGTTCCTTCGTGAACTCTTCCCAAGTGTCGATGGTGCACAATCCTTTCTTGACATCTTCGGACCTTCTGCGCCACCAAACTGTAGCAACATCATTTAAATATAAGGAGACACTACGTACCTTTGATGCTTCATCTATTATGCCAACCGCATCAAAGTAGCGCTCCATGTTCCACAAGAAGTTGTCTATCTCCCTTGCACTCCTTGCCCCACCATAGGCCTTAGGTTTGGGAGCTTCGACTCTGTGGGTGACTGTCCCTGGCGTAGTCCCACCATTGGCTACCGCAGCCATGCACACCCTGAGTTGAGTTTCAAGTTTCTCAACTCTTTCTTTATAAGCTTCCATCTCTTCATCTTTAGCAACAACTTTGGCTTCTAGGGACTCGATCTTTTTGGACACCATGTCCATTACTGTGTTTAAGGCTCCTTGCATCTCTTCCCGGAGCTCATGGTCCTCCCCGTTGGACGCTTGCCCCTCGATGCGTTGGTCCATGTCTTCGACTTTCTCCCTCAAGTCGGACATGGTGGCACACAACTTTGCCAACCTTTCATCCATTGCAGCGATCAAGTCCTTTGACTTGTCCTTACGGACTTTCCCACCTTTGTCAGTGTTGCCAATTGCTGGGTTGTTGACCTCTGACGACATTCTCTTGTGTAGAATGATTTCACCAACCTTGCCAAACCTTGGCTCTGATACCAACTGTCACGGGCTTTCTTTTCACAAGGTACTTCCCGTGCGGCACTAGCAAACTTTGCCCCAAGTTATCAAAGAAAGCTAGTCAGCCTTGCCCACAAAAGACTTACTTAGACTTTGGAAAACTAAGCAAGCTAAGAACACACAAGAGAGCTAAAGAGAACTAGAACTTGTATTGCTTGAATTCTCTGAGGTGATTACAACAAATGAGGCCTTAGCCCATTTATACAACTCCACCTCCTCAATGGACGGTGGTGATCATTTTAATCTAACGGTCTATATTGAGTTTCTACACACTTCCTAAGAAATATCTAAGGACTAGATTCTTATGGAACTTTATGGGAGGTTCTAGAGAACTCTCTCTAGAACAATGTGGAAAACTCTACATTATGTACACTTGCCAACCTCACTTGGCTAGGCAAGAAAATAGTTGTGACACTAGGCGCTAGAAGGTGGAAAATCGCCTAGATTAATGGCTGGGCGGTTCTGGGCGGGGTCTAGGCGGACTCTAGGCGGTCTGGGCGATTTTTTTATTTTTTAATAAGGCTGATTGTGTTCCTATTTTTTAGAAATAAACTATTTAATTGTTTTTTATTCAGTATATGTCTAAATATAGCAAATGATGATTACTTAATGGAATTCTCAAAGGATCTGCCGGTACCAATTTTACTAATGTAGATTTTATCAAACATAATTGAGGTTATTCATGCAATTTGAAGAAAAATAAAAGAGTACACAAATTCAAATTTATATAAAGTACCCATCATGACCAACTTCAGTCATTTGAGTTTTAATAAATTTTGTTCACGATTGTTAATTTTTCATGTTTTTAAATTTTGCATATGTATATTGGCATTAAATTGGATGTAATTGATAATGTATTATGCTTAACTTTTGTAAATTATTAAAGTAATAATACAAAACCTAAGACCGCCTAGGCCCCTGGGCGCTAGGCACCTGCTCGCCGCCCGCCCAGCACCTAGCGATTTTTAGAACACTGGGTGTAAGAGTGTGTCCTCAATTAAAGTCAAGCACGAACTACTAGTAGTGTTTAAAATCTCAAATATATATCAAATGATTAGAAAATTAAATTGGCAAAAACTTTAGGTTTACCAAACTGACTTAGATGTTGCAGATCATTCCCCACCGTAAACAATTTTAGAATATTCAATACTTTTATGAAAATTAATGGTCTTTATTTTATTATTTCTTAATATTTATTTATCATCCTAAACATTATGAAAGTTTGAATGTGTTGATACCTAGAACTTTTCAGTCTTTATCGTCATAACAACCTTCACGATGAAGTCATTGTCCATCCACTGTTGGGTCAGCCATTGCAAAAAGTTTTAGTCACCCAATTTGGCATAGAATGTGATAATTTTACTCTTCAACTACATCTCCAAATATAAACTTCCACTGCTAGTAATGTTTCACAAAACGCATATTTTGGCACAACTATAAAAGATTTTTTTCTTTGATTGGTAGGGTTATAAATTTTATGACTAAAATGCCCCATCACGTGAGGATGATACTTATGCCGCAAAAATTTACCAATACACACCTAGAGATATAAGCACATCTTGAGGCAAGATAAACAATTACATTAAGATAAAATACATATTAATTTCTATAGACAGAAATTCTAAATGGCGAGGAAACCAGCGAGGGGGAGGGTGTGATCGCTCATCCCCCTCGAGATGCGCAGCAACACAAATCTCGAGGGGGATGAGTGGTGACACCCTCCCCCTCGCTGATCTACGCATCTCGAGGGGGATGAGCGGTCACACCCTCCCCCTCGCTGGTTTCCTCGCCCCTTTCCTCGACAGTTAGAAAGGTTCTTCTACAAATCTCGAGGAGGGATTTATTTGCTTGATTTGAAATATTAACCATCTTTTTCCTCGTTCCTCACCTCCACCAACCCCTTTTCCTTTTTTAATAGAAGGAGGAGGAGTTGGTACATCCATTCGAAGAATCCCCTCAAATCTTAAATTTTCTTTTGTTTCCTTCCCCAACTCCGTCCATCCTTGTTGCATTCCTCCCAGTTAACTGCCAATCGAAAAGACTCCACCTTTCATTTCACTTTCAAATGCTTTTATCTTTCAGTGACTAAGAGGCTGTTTGTTTTTGCTTCTGAATAGAGTCAAAAGTCTTAATAAGAAGTTGACCACCTTGTTTAGAGTGTTTGTTTTTAGTTTTAATTAGAAGTTCAACTTCTTATTGGAGTAAGCAACAGGGAGGTGTTGATCACTTAGCACTTAGTGCTAACTAAAAACACATTCCAATAGTAACCTTAAAATAATTTTGTAATGACAATTGTTGCCCCCCGGTCTTCACAAGGACTCTCAACAGTAAGAAACTTAACTCGTTTATCTCATTTATATTTGTGTTTCTTCATGTATATTTTCAAGTTTTCATTATGTAGCATGTAATTTTGAAAGCTTTGACAAATTGATCACCTTCGTATATGTTTGGTTTCCAACCCACCATCTCTCTTACTACATATGTCTTCTCAGTGGGGCGAAATTGTCAAACAATTCTCATTCAACACCTAAAAACAAACAAATTTTATTTTTACAGCTTTTAATCAGCAGCCTATTCAGCAACAACACAAACAGTTAATTTAGAAGCACATTCAGAACTTCTAACCAGCTTCTAAGCACTTAAAAAAACAAACGCCACCTAAGTCTTTCTGTACATTGTCTATCATTTATTCGGAGGAAATAAAATCCATTCTCTTTGATCAAGAAGAAATCCTGATTCACATTTCCCTCAAATCGATCAACCAATCGATGGCAAGTTCTGCATTCAAATCAACCACCAAGATGTCTTCTATCTGAGTGGCAGTAGACACCGATTATTCCAATCGAGCTGACAAAGGAAAAAAATGAGCACATCGACAGTTAAGAAGTCTGAATCGAGCTCCTAGCAGCAAGAATTGATTCCAAGCATCTCCATAAAAATACGATGACCTTCCAACAACACCCTTATCTTGTAGAGGTAAATTAGTAAACACAATAAGAGGATCATCAACTACCTTTCCTAAAATCAGTATTGATGATCTCGCCACACTACGCCGCTATCCACTTCCCTCAAAATCCTTTGCACGCACTTCAAGTTCCACACACCAAACTCTTTAACCCTTCTAACAAAATGGGTTACCCTGATTACTATGCTGTTGCAATCCTTGTAGCAACTGCATCATCATAGCCTGACTCAACTGGATCGTATTATCACCATGACCATTTCCATTTTCATTTCCCTCTCCATTTGGAACAACATTTCCACTGCTTCCGTTGCCGTTCCCATTTGGATTCTGACGAGTATGTCTTCCAGCCATATCCTTCAAATAAAAATGGAAATGATTAGACACTCCATAAGATCCACAAAACACTCTACAACTTACCCATAACCACATTCCAAGAATCCCATAGACTCTTCCTAGCCTAGGGTAAACTGTGCTCTGGTACCAAACTGTCACGCCCCGATTTTCAAAGAAAACGAAAATCCTAAAATCCACGTAGGATTATCCGTTTTCCCCAAAACTCGAGATGTGAATTGTCATTCACTAACAGTAACAGTTGGCATCTATGAGGAATAATCAATTGCACAATTTACTAAATTAGAGGAAAATAAAACAACTGATCTAAAAGCCCATCAAAATGAAGAAAAACTTAAAGCTCGTAGAGCCAACGCTAACAAGTTCAACAAATCACGAATGTATCTCTCACAGGAAAGAATAAATAACTTTAAGTTCTATTACAAGGAATGAAACTGTCACCTACAAATAAAAATGACTTAATCTTTCGATCGACGCGCAACTCCCAGCAAGGCTTGTCACGTACGAAACGAACTGCTCTAAGCTCGCCCGAGACTACTAAACCCTGAAAATCAACTAGTCGGCTACATTCCCGAAAGAATGTACCCAAGAAGCAAAAACCCACTTGGGTTAGCAATAATGGTGGTGTGAAATTATTTGTTCCCCAAAAATTAATAAAAGAAATATCATAACATGACAGAACAATAAAATGCGACAACATAACCAAAACAAATAGATAGTTCCTCCACGAGGCCATTATGTAAAACTAGTAAGTAAAAGTGCATTTACTTTCACTTACTCTGTAGGGGTTGATGATATTCACATAATTATTACAGAATATATCCCTTAATTTGTACATGTTAGTGTTTCGATTATTATATTTTATAGTAATTATTTCGTTTTAATATCTTTGCAGGAATTTGAGCTTAAACGATGAATCCATATTAAGCAGTCACAAACAACAATTAGGCAATTTCAATGGTGGTATAAAACAAATCACAAACCTAAACCCAACACCTAGCTCACAACCTAAAATCCACAAACCTACACCCAACACCTATCTCTTAACCTAAAATCCACAAACCTACACTCAACACCTAATTCATAACCTAAACCTCATCCATAACCTAATCCATAACCTAAAACCATACCCAATCCTACCCTCATTGATGAATCTTCCCCTCATCTCATCCTTATTCATCTTAGCTACTTTCTATAAATAGAGGATAATGGGGGTGAGAAAAGGGGGAGAAAAGAGAAGGGAAAAGAAGCAAATTAGGAAAAATTCAATCCTCTTTCTCTCAAATTCATCTCACCCTCACCACCATCACCAATCACTCTTCCACTCACTCAGCAGTCACCTCACCCTCGCCACCACAGTCTCCTCGCCATCACCATCGCCACCACCGAGCACCACCACCACTTCCGCCACCGTCATCACGCCACCACCACAAAACAGGGGCGTGACAACCCTGTTTCGTGTCCAAATTTCATTCCGCCACCACTATCTGATTCTCTCTCCTGTCCACACAACCTCCACCAACCGCCGCGACCGAGCCACCTCAACAGACTGCGAAACAGAGCCGCACGCGACTCTGTTCCGCCTCGCCACAGTCCGTCTTCCTCCCCTCTCTCGGCCTCTCTTCGTCTCGACCTCCTTCCTGTCCTCATCTATTGCGACCACTGTCACCACCACGACCGAACACCACCGCCATCTCCTCGCGAAACAGAGTTCGCACGCGGAAACAGGGAGTATTTCTCCGAGTTCTCTCTCTCTGTTTGGGAGTTTATTATTGACTCTCTCTCTCTTTTGCAGGTTCTGGAAGCGATTTGAGGTCGAGAACGGTCGCGAGGAGCGAAGAAAGGCCGCGAGCAGGGCAGCTGTCGCGCTGGAGAAGACGACCAGAGCGAGCGCTACTGTAGCAGAGGCGGGAATC
Organism: Berberis vulgaris; assembly: GCA_963556465.1. Lineage (NCBI taxonomy): Eukaryota > Viridiplantae > Streptophyta > Magnoliopsida > Ranunculales > Berberidaceae > Berberis > Berberis vulgaris. Next base: position 58,357,895 of record OY747135.1, on the reverse strand, counting down.
GGTTAATTCGGTTATTTGGCTATTCGCACCCCCGCTGTCTGTAAGAGCCACCACAGAGTGCTTTTGACCAGTTTTCTCGGGATTCGTGTCGGACCACCTGCTGATCTGCTGAGTGCCACCACATCGAGTTTGTGACGAACTAAATGGGTTGTATAAATTAATTTGATTCATTTTACTGAATTGTGTACTTAATTGTTAATTGCAATTTATTTCTGAATTTTTGATAAATTGCTTTCACCTTGCATGTTCGAGTAATTAAACTTGATATGCTTGGTAGTTAGAACTACCCTTTATCAATATTCAAAGCATGTGCTAAAAAATATTAAGCTTAAACTTTGATTAAGTGTGCCCTAAAAAGACACTTAATACTTTGTAAAAGCGTATTTGCTTGAAATACTTTGTTAAGGTTTAAAAGAACATGATATAATTTAAATTGGATTTTAACGATCACATATTCGGTGTAAGCAAGGGATTTTCATCCCTAAAGCTTCTCGTAAATTCAGTAATTTAGATTAAATAAGTTTGCTAATTCATTGGTGAGTCCAAGCCCACAAAATCATCATCTATCTTTTCTTTTATTTTTCTTATTTTTAATTTATTTTTAGTTTAGATTTAAAAATGCTGTAACCCCATTTCCTATAAATTAGTTTAATTAAATTCTAAAATTCAATTGCATCCACCTTCCTCGTGGGATCGACCCGTACTTGCCGTTGTCTACCAGTTAGGCACCGTGCACTTGCGGTTATTACAAGTGGGCTGAATTAACCTATTAATTTAGGTTAGTTAAATCTGCATTAAGTTTTTGGCGCCGTTGCCGGGGAAGGTAGCATTGTAATTGAATTTAAGATTTATTTTCACTAATTATAAAAAAAAAAAAAAAAATCATAAAAATTCAAAAAATTAAAAATTAAAAATAAAAAAAAAAATTTTAAAAAAAAAATAAAAAAAAAATTTATTTTTATTTTTATTTTGTTCTTTTTACACTCATTTTGCGTTTGATTTTGCAGATTACACGCTTTTTGAGGATATTGGACGATCCTGCAAAACATCAAGAACATTTTATTTTTATTTTTGTGAGAAGAGTTTTAATTTTATTTTCACCTCGTTTTACGAGTGTGTGGTGTAATAATTTTTGAGAACTTTACTATTTTTCATTTTGTTTAATCACAAAAAAAAAAAAAAAAAAAAAAAAAAAAAAAAATTCAGTTTATTTTTATTTTATTAAGTTCTTTTTACACTTATTTTGTGTTTGATTTTGCAGAATACACGCTTCTCGAGGATATTGGACGATCCTGCAAAACATCAAGCAAATTTTAAGTTTTTTTTAATATTTTTTATTTTGTGAGGAGAGTTTTAATTTTATTTTCACCTCGTTTTACGAGTGTGTGGTGTAATAATTTTTATACTCTACTGTTTTCATTTTGTTTAATCACAAAAAAAAAAAAAAAAAAAAAACCCAAAATTTTCTAAGTCAAAAGAAATTATAGGGAAACAATTTTAATTGTTACCCAATAATTTTTTATGATTTAGAAATCCGACTTCTAAGACCAAGACCAGTAAATTTATTTGCATATGCTTGTGTATTGATTGAAACGGATAAAAAGAAGTCGGATTTTTTTTGAATTGTGCTAACTTTTTGTGCAGATTGGAATACGCACACTGTAAGTATTTCTATCACACGCAATGTATTAGCGACCAGGGTGCTTGGTGTAATTGTTTGAAATTGTGTGATTGGTTGTTTAATTTCTGTAATTGTGGATGCTAAACTTTAGTAATTCATAATAAGCAGACCCAGCTTATAAATAGAAACTGGTGGGACTTGATATCCCCACCTCATCACTCCAGCTGTGTGCAACCAATATCCTAACATAATTAAAATCAATTAGCAAGTTAGATAGAGCATTTTTTTAGGTACGGTGTTCATAGGACAACCAAGACCAAAGTGAATCCAATAATTTTTGTGTTGACCAAAGCTAAAAGTGACGATGGGTTTAATCATTCAATGAACTCCGAGAGGCCACTGCCACAACGGTAATTTACCCGGTACGCCGAGTCATAAGTAAGCTGCGATCCACAAGAAGAATTGGTGTAACCAACAGTTTTTGGTTAGGAACACAAGCCTCAAGTGTGCATTTAACATCACATCGTTCTCACATCTATTGGCTTACAGAGCGGTAGCACAAGGAAGTATTTAATTGGACCATTGTGACCTCCTTCTCTTGTGCGATAATCCGGTTTCTTTGAAACAAAACTCTAGCCTACTGATTTTGAACTTTGCGGTGTAAAGTGTACACTCTTAGGATCAACTTGTAGCACCCATTGCTGTGTCATAAAGATTACATAAGAAATAATTGTCCCCCAAAGATAAAAAGATAATTGATCTCAAAAACGTTGATTGCTTAGGGAGGCATGTTTCTTGTGCATTTATTGGTTGCTGATTGCATGTGAGTCTGTGCATATTTTGTTTAGAGTTAGTAATTTAAAAAAAAAAAAAAAAAAAAAATTAAAAAAAAATTATTAAAATTAAAAAAAAAATGAACACAAGGGATTACCCAGCCTATTTTTTCGAGCAAGTCAATTCATTTTATGATATGCGACGACCTGATTATGATCCATATTTAGATTATTACAACCCAGGTCTAGCCTATCATCCTGACTTCTCATGGGCTCATGGTCAGTACCATGAAAGCCCTCTAGACACTCCTCAGACTCCTCAAGCTTTCATTCCTGATAATGAGTTAGAGGATATAATGAAAATTTTTATAGAGCGAACAGGAGAAATACTTGTGCAAAATTCTCATGATATCACAGAATTGACAACTATTTTTCAACAAAACTCTCAAGCTATCCGGAAACTTGAGATGACTGTGAGTCAGATAGTTGAGTCACTTCCTGAGATAGAGTCAGAAAAATTCCCTAGTGACTCATTTATTGATGAACCTGTCCATTCTGAGACACTACAGACATCTCCTTCCCATGTTGACTCATGCCTCCCTAGTGACTCATGCATCGTATCAAACTGTGAACATTCTTTAGAGTCTCCCCTTGACTGTTTAGAGGCTTGTTTGACTCAATTTAGTTTAGACTTTGATGTTGATGATTCCATTAGGGAAGTCAATGATTTGCTTGACTCAGTCCCCATTGTGGATCCTAGTTATAAATGGAAGTCTAAAGTGAAGCTTTTTCCACTCAGTGAGTCAAAACTAGTCCCATCAGTTGAGCCACCTGAGCTTGACCTTAAACAATTACCTGATACCCTCAGGTATGCATTTTCAGGTGATGAGTTGTCTAGACCAATATCTCTATATGATTCATGTGATGAGTCTGTACCACCTGATATATCCATCGTCTCATCTACTTGCATCACATTCCCATTTACTAAGGCTACTTTCACCGATCCCTTGTGCTGTATTGAGGATTTCAGTTTTCACCATCCTGTTGTGAAAATTATTCAATCTTCTTATTTGGAACCAGACATAGGATGTTTCCTTTTTGGAGCACGCAAGGATCATCTGTTGTGTATGACTACTGGTCACTTTTGGAATGTCCTAGTGTATTTGGTGCCCCATGTGATTGCTATATTTTGGTGGACTGATCCTCAACTGTTCAGGTTGTTGATATACGACCATGGACTAAGTGTTTGTCATGTTCTTCCTCTCCACTATTCGATACACCATTTTTTAGGAAGAATATTTGTCGGGCTGATGACGGTAAACCAAGCGCTCCTAGGAGGCAGCCTAGCTTTAGTTGTGTGTCTTTGCTGTTAGTCTGGATTGATTTTCGAGTACCCTATTTAGTTGTGTTTCACTCATACTCGTTAGCTCCGTAACAGTTTTGACTTACAACTTGACTTTTCTTTTTAGTTTTCTTTGTTAGTGTCGAGTCTGTATTTTATCGATTTCTAATGAAAACTCCATGATTCTTATGTTGGTGAGCCTCATTGATGGATGACTTCTTGGAAATTGGTAAAATTTTCACCGCGGTAATACTGTTCTAACCCCCTCTCATGTACTTACTTCATTCATTTGTCAGAATTATTTTATTAAACATTGAGGACAATGTTTGGATTAGGTTTGGGGGTAGGATTCATGAGTCGGTGAATTTTTCATTTTTTCGTAGTGTTTTCTTTTCTTATTCTTAAATTTCTTTTCTTATTCTTAAAAATAAAAAAATAAAAAAATAAAAAAAAAATTGCTTTTCTGTCAAGAAAACTTGGTCTTTTACGAGTATGAAAATGAATTTTAAATGTTTATGCTCAAGAAAATGCAAACCAACTTGACATATTGGTATATTGATAAAGACTGAAAGTTTATTAAGATCCTTAAGTTAGATCTAGTTCATAAGATTTTTCAACTCGATTATCTTTGCACCATGAGCCATGTGAGCATAACTTGAAGTTGATGAGTGAAATATATACTAGAAAACCTTAGAATAATAGTGGAGACTTAACCCTGAAAGTTTTGAGCCTTTCTATTTTTCTGAGGGTTATACATAAACTCTGATTTTTCTTGAGTCCGTATTATCTCGTTGATGATCTCATTATTCTTATTTTTCTGATCAATTGCTTTGGGAATGACATAAAAATTGAATTATTACACTAGAACTTCTTGGCTTATTCAATTGAGATGTCATAATACTGACCCGAACTTAGGAAATGATCTAGGCATTTTTTTCTTTAGACCATTAACTAGCCTTTTAACTTACCCATAACATTAACCTTTTTTTTAGCCTTTTGAGCCTTAGATTAACTTTTATTTGTTAAACCATTAACCTTTACCCAACTTTTCGGGGAATGTGTATGGATGGATATACTTGGTGTCAAAAGGGCATGAAGAGCAAAATATGAGATATTTCATAAATCCTCTATGAAAAAAAAAAAAAAGGTTGAAGAAAAGAAAAAAAAAAAAAAAAATGAAAAAAAAAGGTTGAAGAAAAGAAAAAAAAAATGATTCTTCAATGAGGATAAAGATGTGAAAATGAAGAAACAAATTGATGGTGCGCAACATTGATTTATTTTTGACAGCCCTAATTGTTCGTTGAATGGGTGTATACATTCCTAGAAATTTTTGTTAGAATCCTTTGACATTCCTTATTAACCATTACCCAAGCCCCATTACAACCCAACAAAGTCCTAGTTGATCTTAGGTAAAGGTTGGTTTCGTAGATGTGGAGATTTAATAACCAAGACCTATGGTGTTGATTCAACATTTTCAAAAGTAATTGATATTCCTGTCCATGAGATCATTTTCATTCCATTCTTGAAAAGTCCGTTCTTCATATGACTATATGTGAGATGATTGTTTTCCGTTATTTACTCTTTCCTCACATATAAACTGAGTGAAATACCAAATCTCTGAGTGCTTTATTGTGAGTGACATGAGAGGTTTGAAGTCAAAACAAACTTTCTACAGGAGATTTAGTCATTGTTTTACTCTTAAATGAAAAGTTATGTTGACAGTGCTATCCACACACACACATTGAGTTGAGGATGATTGTGAATTTGTCTCTAACTTGTGGAGAATATTAAATTATTTGGAAATTTGTTGATACACTAAAATGACACTGTTGGTTTCTTGCATTTCTTGAAGTTTTAAAATGAACACTGTTTGACCAAGTTTTGATTGAGTCAGTAATGTTTGTGGGTAGCATTTCTGGAAACCCTCACGAGACTATAACTCGTCCACTAGAGGTAATCTAGGGGTTTAAAGCCTTGTTGCACGTTTAAGGTAAGTGCAACCGATGATTCCTGCGAAAGTGAGTTAGGATTTTCTTTTTATTGTTTTGCTCGAGGACTAGCAAAATATAGGTTTGGGGGTATTTGATATTCACATAATTATTACAGAATATATCCCTTAATTTGTACATGTTAGTGTTTCGATTATTATATTTTATAGTAATTATTTCGTTTTAATATCTTTGCAGGAATTTGAGCTTAAACGATGAATCCATATTAAGCAGTCACAAACAACAATTAGGCAATTTCAATGGTGGTATAAAACAAATCACAAACCTAAACCCAACACCTAGCTCACAACCTAAAATCCACAAACCTACACCCAACACCTATCTCTTAACCTAAAATCCACAAACCTACACTCAACACCTAATTCATAACCTAAACCTCATCCATAACCTAATCCATAACCTAAAACCATACCCAATCCTACCCTCATTGATGAATCTTCCCCTCATCTCATCCTTATTCATCTTAGCTATTTTCTATAAATAGAGGATAATGGGGGTGAGAAAAGGGGGAGAAAAGAGAAGGGAAAAGAAGCAAATTAGGAAAAATTCAATCCTCTTTCTCTCAAATTCATCTCACCCTCACCACCATCACCAATCACTCTTCCACTCACTCAGCAGTCACCTCACCCTCGCCACCACAGTCTCCTCGCCATCACCATCGCCACCACCGAGCACCACCACCACTTCCGCCACCGTCATCACGCCACCACCACAAAACAGGGGCGTGACAACCCTGTTTCGTGTCCAAATTTCATTCCGCCACCACTATCTGATTCTCTCTCCTGTCCACACAACCTCCACCAACCGCCGCGACCGAGCCACCTCAACAGACTGCGAAACAGAGCCGCACGCGACTCTGTTCCGCCTCGCCACAGTCCGTCTTCCTCCCCTCTCTCGGCCTCTCTTCGTCTCGACCTCCTTCCTGTCCTCATCTATTGCGACCACTGTCACCACCACGACCGAACACCACCGCCATCTCCTCGCGAAACAGAGTTCGCACGCGGAAACAGGGAGTATTTCTCCGAGTTCTCTCTCTCTGTTTGGGAGTTTATTATTGACTCTCTCTCTCTTTTGCAGGTTCTGGAAGCGATTTGAGGTCGAGAACGGTCGCGAGGAGCGAAGAAAGGCCGCGAGCAGGGCAGCTGTCGCGCTGGAGAAGACGACCAGAGCGAGCGCTACTGTAGCAGAGGCGGGAATCGGTTAATTCGGTTATTTGGCTATTCGCACCCCCGCTGTCTGTAAGAGCCACCACAGAGTGCTTTTGACCAGTTTTCTCGGGATTCGTGTCGGACCACCTGCTGATCTGCTGAGTGCCACCACATCGAGTTTGTGACGAACTAAATGGGTTGTATAAATTAATTTGATTCATTTTACTGAATTGTGTACTTAATTGTTAATTGCAATTTATTTCTGAATTTTTGATAAATTGCTTTCACCTTGCATGTTCGAGTAATTAAACTTGATATGCTTGGTAGTTAGAACTACCCTTTATCAATATTCAAAGCATGTGCTAAAAAATATTAAGCTTAAACTTTGATTAAGTGTGCCCTAAAAAGACACTTAATACTTTGTAAAAGCGTATTTGCTTGAAATACTTTGTTAAGGTTTAAAAGAACATGATATAATTTAAATTGGATTTTAACGATCACATATTCGGTGTAAGCAAGGGATTTTCATCCCTAAAGCTTCTCGTAAATTCAGTAATTTAGATTAAATAAGTTTGCTAATTCATTGGTGAGTCCAAGCCCACAAAATCATCATCTATCTTTTCTTTTATTTTTCTTATTTTTAATTTATTTTTAGTTTAGATTTAAAAATGCTGTAACCCCATTTCCTATAAATTAGTTTAATTAAATTCTAAAATTCAATTGCATCCACCTTCCTCGTGGGATCGACCCGTACTTGCCGTTGTCTACCAGTTAGGCACCGTGCACTTGCGGTTATTACAAGTGGGCTGAATTAACCTATTAATTTAGGTTAGTTAAATCTGCATTAGTTGACTATGGCAAGTCTGTCCTGCAGAAATATTAGTGGACTTGCCATCCTGCATGAAAATGGTTAAAAACAATATACACATAATTTACTCATTTTCATTTAAATTTTGATTCATCTTTTAACGGATTGATCACTTAGACGATACCACATTCGCACCACCTCCATGCCGAACATACATGTCCGTATGCCTCTCTTATATAAATGAGGACTTCTCCGTCATCCATGCCCAAGTGGGGACATCACATACAGGCATGCATCGCGGATACTCCTAACTATATGAGTACTAAAAGCCACTTTTGGGCTATCAATGCGCATAAACTCACGTCACATTTTTTACGGATAAATATCAAAACCTATCTTAGGCATACAAATTCGCCTCATTTCCGCAATACTAACCCGAGGGTTATTTTAGTTTCTCTAGTAAGAAATGGGCGCCCCACCTCCGCAAGACAACCCGCAGGTTATTTAGTTTCTCTAGTAAGAGGGGAAATAATAAACCAAATAGGTGTAATAGTTCTAAGTGATACAATTTCAGGTGATTTAAATTTTCGGGAACCAAGGTTTATCCATATCATTTATTGTGATATTTCACTTTTCTTTCACAATGACATTTTGTCATTTATTCATCTCATTCTTTCGAGGAAACATAGCATATTCATAAATCATACTTTATATCAACATGGGGATCAAACCCATAGAAATTTATAGTACTATGTGCATGGGGAAATCATACTTCCACTAGTAGCTCCTTATTAAGCCTAATACAATCCATCACGAAATGTATTTTTACTTTAAGTATCGTTAGCATATAAAAAGTCAACATATGTATGAACCCATACTCAAATTCTCATTAGTGTATAACAATCATAACTCCGAACCACATCATTGTACATCACCATATAAATACCATTAGATAAAAAAAACAAAGAATGGATATAAAAATATTTGGCATAATGTTTCAACTAAAGGTCCTGACAGAACTAAAGTGAACAAAACAAACATAAGGTGAATAGAATAGTTGCCAGTAGGCTCGATAGAGTATCCTCAAGTGAATGTCATGCATTCACTGACGCATATTATAGCATCCCCAAGTGTAGGTCATTATCAAGTATTCTCAAGTATATGTCATCATCAAGATAAAAAGTAGATGGCAAATCCATAGGTATTCTCAAGTAAAAATAATTATTAAATTACTTGATAAAAGTAGATAAAATTAATTATAAAAGTATTCTCAAGTAAGTAAAAGTAGATGGCAAAGTAATTATTAAATTGAAATTCTGACATATGGCAAATGAATGTCATTATCAAGTTGATTTATATGTCATTCTCAAGTTAATTTATATGTCATTATCAAGTTGATTTATATGGCATCAAGTTGATTTTCCAACAAGAACAAAAATCGTAAGAGATGATTTCTGACACAAAAGAACAATCCCCTTACACCCATATTTCAAAAGACATCCAAAACAGAGATGGGAATAAAACAGACGGTTAATTTAGGGAAAATAAGAACTCACCTTTTTCTTTTCTTCTTCTTTCTCCTGTTTCTTTCACCCTTTTTTTGCTCCCTCTCTTCTTCTCCTTCCTCTTTTTTTTTTTTTTTTTTTTTTTTAAAGTCGACTGAGAAGAAGCCCAAGCCTCTATTTAACTAACTAAAAGTAAAACCCTACAAAGTGAGGGTTTTTTTATTAATTACACCCTCTCATTTATTTAGTTATACCATGAATAAATCTCAAATTTAATAAAGTCCAAACAAATAAAAATAAAATAAAAATAAAAATCGTAATGGCTAAATTGGGGTCGTTACAACCACTACCAAGCTCTCCACAAATTATAGCGAGAGAGATCCACAAACGAGGACGACATCTTGACCCAAGATTGTAGGTGCGAGTACCTTGTGATCGCCTGCGAGTGAACCCATTTAAGGTTCCACAAAGCGAGCAAGACCACACCCACTGGTCCAACTCGCAGTAAGTATTGAAGTACGTCCACTGTGACTTCCCATGGGCGGTCGGAGGCCTCTTGTGTGTTTGTGTCGATGGAGAATTTATAGACTGATGCATGTAGTGTCTTCTTGATTGAGGTGGTGTTGATTTCCTCAGGTTGTATTGAAAGAGAGAAAATAGGTTGCCAAAAGTGAAGAACGGGGAAAAAGATGGTGATTTTGTTTAAATCAAGCCACTAACCCCCCTCTTTAAGATTTGTAATAATTTCTAGGTGTATTCTATAGAAATTATATATATATATATATATATATATATATATATATATATATATATATATATATATATATATATATTTATTTTTATTTAATTTGATAACCATTTATCTTGCCAGTAGAAGTGTTTCTATCACTAGGTGTGTATTGGTAAATTTTTAGGCATAAGTGTGCATTTTCATCATAAAATTTGTGACCCTACGAGTCAAAGGACAAAAACCTTTGTCAAGGGGGGTCGCTAATTGGAAATTATAAACATGGAGTATGTCTAAAAACCCCATAATATTCTTATCGCATAGAGCATATCTAACAATACCATGTATACATTTTTTTTTCCTATAAATAGTTGGGTTGATTTTGCGGTCAAAATGTACAACTGATTTCAACTTCTCCATTCCCTCAAGTCACGATTTCTATAATTTTCCTCGTCATCATTTACTTGCACTAAGGACCATATCTTTGTTAAAGCCTTCTCCAACAGTCTAACGTATAATTCAGTTTTGTTCATGTTATTTCGCTGAGAAACTACATCTGTTCTTCTGGCATGCAATGGATAATAACATAAACTATATATACACGTTTGCAAAAGAACTTCCCTAGCCAGCTTAAAAAACCATGTGATGTAGTCGATTTCCAAGGACCACCTTGTGGTGGTCAATGACACTCTGATGCTTTGGTCAGATAAGGCTTAGGAGAGACTTAAAACTGTAAACTGGGTTGTATTGCGTACCTCTAGTTCATCGACCTTATCTCCCTTTTATAGTGAATGAGTCCTTGTTCTACTAGGCCTTTGGTGGTGTAGTTTAGGGAAAGTGATTTTGCTATGGAAATCATTTTTTAATTGGGAGCTATCCATGCTGATAGTTTCCCTACACGACTCGTGTTCCTAGATCTGTGGGAGAGGTTTCCCTTTCTTATGAATGTTGTCCATACAAGGAAGTTTTCTTGGTCCACTGTCGGAAAATACAGAACCTGCGGTATAATAATGAAGGTTAAACATTAGATAAATTCAGAATCCTAAAGTTTGATTAGAAAACCTAAATGCTACAAGGAACTAGCATTTATTAAATGACTCACGGTTATGTATACAATGATGTGATGTATATTCAAGGCTCGCAATTACTTCTCTACCTTGTACAAAAGATTCAGTCTCTCTCAACAAAGTCTCGCCAACCCTTTCATTCAATGCCCTCTTCCCTTTGTATAGCTAAGGATACTTCACCCATAAGTTAATTTACAAAATATTTACATAAATATCTAAGAGGGAACAATACCTTACACATAAATATCCTAATTTTGACTTTTCTTACATGCTATTAATGATCCAAGATATTTTCTTGCACCTATCCATTTGAGCCTAAGGGCCGAGTTCCATTTTCAGACCCATGGGTTGGATTCACTGTACACTTTGCATATTTGGCCTTCTGTCTTGCTGAGCCTAAAGCCCATCTTTGTTTCGTGTGGTAGTACTAGGTCTACCAGATATGGTACCCATAATTGCCCATTTGAGTGTGAGGCAATACTTTTTACTCCAAGGAGCACTTGATAATTTCTCACCCAATCCTTTCCATTCCAAGTAGCAGTTGCTTAGTGTTGTTAGAAAGTAGAGATCAACCATCTTAAATCTAGGGCACGATCCATCTTCCTCTTTAAAATTTTAGCATCTCTACTTCAACAACCCTTCTTCCTAACAACCTTGGTGCTCTCTTCCCTTCTGCTATTTTGATCCCATTCCGCTAACGCTTCTCCCTTTCTCCTTCCTCTTTTGGTTTCTCAATGGGATGCCATAAAATGTAAAAACCTTAGAAAACTCTGCCAAACGTTCTGCTCACCCAGATTTGGGGCCGAAACGCTCATTTCTAGGTGTAGAACCAATCATTCACATGGACTAGATCGACGATGAGGCACAGTATGCCAGTTATTCAATAGAGGATAATGCTATTTGCGTTACCCCGATCAACTTGAGCCCAGAATGCCCATGCCTCTTTCTTCTCTCACCTTTAAGCTCTATCTTATTACAACATCCTTGGATAAACCATCAACAGCTTTGGAGACTTCTGAGAGCTTGTGAGCGTGTGAATTCGGTCATTGGTACCGATACTATCACCTTCCGTGATATTAGAGTGCAATACTGTCTTTTTTAGGGGTGGGCAATGTTGGTTCGGTTCGGTTTTGAGCCCCAAACTGATTTCGAACCGATTTCATTCGGTTTGCCCAAAACCCAAACCGAAACCGAATTTTGTATTTGTAAACCGATGAATTCGGTTGAACCGAATTTCGGATCGGTTCGGTTCGGTTGGGCCAAAATTTCAGGCTCAAGCATTTGAAAGACTTTCATTAAAACATGTCCAATTTTTTTACATGCCCAATTTTTTTATAGACTCAATTTTTAGCCCAAAATTGAAAACTTTGAGAGAATGGAGTGATTCAGTGCAACAGGGTGTACTGCAAAGCATTTGTTGCACTAATCAGGTATTGACACCTACCTGTTATTTAGTTATTTATATATATCTAATTAATCGGTCGGTTCGGTTATAAATCGTAAACCGATTTCGAACCGTTTATAATCGGTTCAGTTTAAATTATTATCTTTCTACTCATATTTCGGTTCGGTTACCGAACCGAATTTGAAAATCGGTTCAGTCGGTTAACCGAATTTAAATCGATTTTTGCCCACCCCTAGTCTTTTTGGTTCCAAAGCTCTAGATGGTGCTATGTACTACCACCTTCGTAGGCATAGTAAAGATCATAAACCTCTTGTTCCCAAACTTACCATTAACGATAAATTTTGGTACTGTAACCCTTTGTTAATTCCTTATCATTAGTACGACCCGACTTATGCCAATCAAAACCATCCCGACCAACCTCATGTTCAACCTCTTTCGTTCCTCCTCAGAACATAAATAAAGATAGAGTCAATCCCGGTTTACACTAACCCGAACTTATTCCCATTATTGATAGTCTCCCATGCAAAGTGCTAAAGACTTTTCTCGCTAACTCATCATGGGAAGACCGAGCGATATCAGCTTCTAACTGCCAACGTAATTTTGAGGGATGCTGATTACGACTTAAGTGAGATAAATTTCATACTTAAGATTTTTCATTCGAAATCCTTAATTATCTATATTCTTTATTTTGTCTTCTTTTTTCAGGGGACGCCATACCTTCTAGAACCCCTCAATCTACGCCAAGTTCAAATATGTTGAAGAGCTTTCTGATGAAGATGAAGAGGTCTGAGTGGTGTCTCCGCCATCCAAAAAATAAAAGAAAGAACTCGCACCCTTGGAGAAAAAACTAGCATTGAACCCATCTCGACTAAGAGGGGTTGAGCTGAAACTGTTGTTACCAGAGTTTCTATTCCAACTCCTAAGACCACCCAACCGGCTCCTTCATCAATCAAAGCTAAAGGTAATTGATCTATTTTGTTATCTTTTATTTCCTTCCTTTCATTAAATCAATGCATTATTTACATGTAGGTGTTGTTGTTGATGATCTCATAGTTTTTCGTTCAATTCCAACCTACCGAGATGGCTCTATTTTGAATGCTCAAGAGGACAATGCTATCCAAGACCCTAACATGACCTTTGCTATCTTTGAATTGTTGTAATTTCAACCAAAACTTAAGACTCTAGTTGATTCAATGGAAACAAGAAGAATATAAACATACCTTGATCCATAACGCTTTCCCCTTTGATTGTGATTGGATCTTCAGATTGGATCTTCCGATTGATTCAAGCGTTTCCTTAGATTCTCTGTTGAGAGGATACATAACACAATGCCAAAGGGTTTCTCTATTTAACGCATACGCTCAATCGGGGACCAATCCTATTTATAATGCCCATAAGTCACAACCCTTCAACTTACGGGCTGTGAATTTCCAATTATGCCCCTCATTGAATTAGAAATTACATCCTTATTTACACCATGTTATTTATTAATACCTTATAGTCCAATATCCCTATTAGATCACATATTAGATGGACTACACTTTAAGATAGCAATACACGTTATATTACATATGTGTGCCCACATTATTGGATTAGTCCAACAATCTCCCACTTGGGCCACATATGTTACCTTTAATGTGTATAACCTTATGAGCTCAAAACTTGCTATCACAAGTAAAGGTATTCCGAAACAATCTCGTCCATTGACTATACTGATATAGGATTAAAGCGATTTTCGTCACATGTAGCGTAACTAAATCCATCAATAGTCACATATACCAATATAATCAAATGACATAGATCAAACATGGATGTAGAGCATGGAAATTACATGTGATGTGATCCAAACATGTCTATTTCCAACCGGTCCAACTTTAATCTTTAATGAGATCAAATATATAATAAACAGACAATTGACTGAAGACTTTATTTCTGCAGAAAATACTAAATTACACCAATGTGTCCAAAAATCCAAAACTCCCACTAAACCATGATATCCTTATGTGACATAACACCCATATGAGCGATGTGCTCATGAAAGACCTTGGGTGGTAATCCCTTAGTAAGCGGATCCGCAATCATGGAGTTTGTCCCAATATGCTCTATGAAAATCTGTTTATTCTCTACTCTCTCCTTCACAACCAGGAACTTTATGTCAATATGATTTGACCTAGACGAGCTCCTGTTGTTGTTGGCATATAAAACTGCGGACTTATTGTCACAATATAACTGTAGTGGTCTTTCTATGTCATTCAAAATGCGCAGCCCAGTGACAAAATAACGCAGCCATAATTCGTGGTTGGATGCCTCAAAACACGCCACATATTCTGCTTCCATGGTGGAAGAAGCTATGATGGTTTGCTTAGCACTTCTCCAAGAAATAGCTCCTCCAGCTAACAGATAAATGTAGCCTGATGTAAATTTTCTACTATCTTGGCATCCAGCAAAATTAGAATACCCTATGATTTCCAACTGATCTGATCTCTTGTATGTGAGCATGTAATCCTTAGTTCTCTGTAAATATCTCATAACCCGTTTAGCTGCTTTCCAGTGACTCATCCCAGGGTTATCCAAATATCTGCCAAGCATTCCAACAATGAATGCTATGTCTGGACGTGTACATACCTGAGCATACATAAGACTCCCAACAGCGGATGCATAGGGGATCTTTTGCATCTCTACAACTTCAAGTTTATTCCTAGGACACTGTTTAAGACTGAATTTGTCTCCTTTAGATATAGGGGTATCTCCTGGTTTACAATCTTGCATGCCAAACCTTTTAAACACTTTTTCTATATAGCCCTTTTGTGATAATCCAAGAATACCCCGAAAACGATCCCGGTATATCTGAATCCCTAAGACAAAAGAAGCTTCACCAAGATCTTTCATTTCAAATTTCTTTGATAGAAATCTCTTGGTTTCGTGCAACATGTCTATATTATTAGTGGCAAACAATATGTCATCAACATACAAAACCAAGAAGATATGCTTACTCCCACTGAACTTATGATACACACAATTATCGACAACATTTGTCTCAAAACCAAACGAGACAATTACTTGATGATATTTGTAGTACCATTGACGGGAAGCTTGCTTGAGCCCATAGATGGATTTCTTTAGTCTGCAAGCCATATTCTTTGGGTTTCCAGACACAAAGTTTTTTGGTTGTACCATATAAATTGTTTCATCAATGTCGCCATTGAGAAACGTTGTTTTAACATCCATCTTATGCAACTCAAAGTCAAAATGTGCAACAAGAGCAATGATTGTCCTAAATGAGTCTTTCTTTGACACCGGAGAGAAAGTCTCTATATAGTCGATGCCTTCCTTTTGAGTGAAGCCTTTAGCTACAAGACAAGCTTTATATCTTTCCACATTACCTTTTGAGTCCTTCTTGGTTTTGAATATCCATTTACAACCAATAGGCTTTGTATTTTCAGGTAACGGGACAAGATCCCAAACTTGATTGTCTTGCATAGACTTGTACTCTTCATTCATAGCATCTATCCACTTTTGAGAGTTAGAATCCTACATGGCTTGATTTAAGTTGATTGGATCATTTTCCACCAAACCATCATTTTCCTCATGTTCTTCGAGAAAGACCATATAATCATCCGGAATAGCTCTTCTCTTTTCTCTCATGGATCTCCTTAATGGAATTTGATCTTGAGGTTGTTGAGTTTGTGCTTCTGGAATATGTACTTCAATTTGAGCAGGGAGTAGTTCAACATTGTCCTGTTGAGGTTCCAGATCTGTTTCTTGATCAATGACAGGTATTGGAACATGTACATTGTCAACAATAGTAGTAGGAGTCGAAATTGATTCCTCCTCAAAGACAATGTCTCTTACCTTATTTCTCCCCCCAAACTCGACATCCTCAAAAAACGTTGTTGTCCCCGTTTCAAAAATGGACTTAATAGTGGGATTATAGAACTTGTAGCCTCTTGATCGCTCAGAGTAGCCAATGAAGTAGCTGCTCACTGTTTTGGAGTCCAATTTCTTTTCATTCGGCCGATAAGGCATTGTTTCAGCTGGACATCCCCAAATGTGAAAATGTTTTAGACTAGGTCTTCTACCTGTCCAAAGTTCATAAGGTGTTTTGGCAGCTGTTTTAGTTGGTACTCTATTAAGGATGTAAGCTGCAGTCTTTAGTGCTTCTCCCCAAAGTGATTCAGGTAAGGTAGAATGACTGATCATACTCCTTACCATGTCCTTAAGAGTTCGATTTCGTCTTTCAGCTACACCATTCATGCTAGGTGATCCCGGCATGGTGTACTGTGGGATGATTCCACATTCCTCTAGGAATTTAGCAAATGGTCCTGGACGTTGTTCACCGGAACCGTCATATCTGCCGTAATACTCACCACCACGGTCAGACCTGACACTTTTAATTCGTTTGTTGAGTTGGTTCTCAACCTCAGCTTTGAAAGCTTTGAACATGTCCAGTGACTCAGATTTCTCATGAATGATATAAAGGTACCCATAGCGTGAGTAATCGTCTATGAATGATATAAAATATTGTTGACCATTCCAAGAAGCCGAAGGGAATGGTCCACAAATATCTGTGTGGATCAATTCTAAGACGTCTGAAGTTCTGTTTGCACCCAATCTCTTTTGTTTGGTCTGTTTTCCCTTGATGCATTCAATACAAACATCAAAGTCTGAAAAATCAAGAGAATCTATTATACCATCTAACACAAGTCTCTCCATTCTCGTTTTCGAGATATGTCCTAAACGTTTGTGCCACAATTTTGATGAATTTCCTTCATTTAGCTTACGCTTAGTACCACGTGATTCCACATGCAAGGTTTCATTATATGAGGCAATAGTGTCAAGAAGATATAGGTTATCAAATGTGCTTAATGAACCAGTACCAATAATATTGGCATTTACTGAAAGACTAAATTGATTATTTTCAAATGAACAATAATATCCAAATTTGTCCAACAAAGAAATAGAAACCAAATTCCGTCTAAATGACGGTACTACAAAAGTGTCTTTCAGTTCCAAATAACAACCAGTTCCTAAGAGTAACCTAAAGTTTCCTATTGCTTCCACTTCTACCGATTTTCCATCGCCCACGAAGATGCGTCTTTCAACATTATTTGGCTTTCGGTAGCTCAGACAACCCTGCATAGAAACACTTATGTGAGTAGTAGCACCGAAATCTAACCACCAAGTGTTTCTAGGTACTGAAGCTAAGTTAACCTCAGAACAGACCAAAGCAAGAAACATACCTTTTTTAGCATGCCATGCGTGATACTTGGTACATTCCTTCTTTACATGTACAGGTTTCTTACAAAAGAAACAACCCTCATTGCCTTTCTGTTTCTTTTGTGCTGGACCCTTAGCAGCTTCATAATCCTTCTTTCGTTTTGTGCCCTTATCTTTAGAGGTGCTTGCAAAATGAGCACTTTCCATTCTGTCTTGCTTCAATCTGTCTTCCTCTTGCACACAGTATGAAATGAGCTCATTAAGAGTCAATTTCTCCTTCTGACAGTTGTAACTGACCTTAAACTGACTGTACTGTGGAGGAAGTGATATCAAAACTAGATGCACGAGTAAGTCCTCAGACAACTCAAGCTTCAGTGCTTTAAGTTTTGAAGCAAGATGAGACATCTCCATGATGTACTCTCTAATGTTCCCGTTGCCTTCATACTTTAATGAAATCAAGCTAGCTAAAAGTGTGCTTGTTTCAGCCTTATCGTTTTTAGCAAAACGCTTTTCAAGTTCAGTAAGGAACTCACTGGCATTGGTCACCCCTGCGGATATTGCACCCCTAAAGGCTTTTGGAATACCTCGCTTGATGATCATGAGACTCATGTGATTGGAGCATTCCCACTTCTCAAAGTATTTCCTGGCATCAGGAGTACTTGCATCTGTAAGAGGAGCGGGTTGCTCAATCCTTAAGGCAAGGTCCAGATCCATACATCCAAGAACGATTAACACGTTCTCTTTCCAGTCCTTGAAGTTTGTCCCATTAAGCATGTGAATATTATTTACACCAGCAGATATACTAGTAGCAGACATAGTAACTGTACAGAGAATAAATTACATAAATAACATATTCACATCATTATTCAATTGCATAAACTTGTAAATTCATACAATAGGTAAATAAAAAACCCATATTAAGATACCTAGCACAACATTGTTATTTAGTCTTTGGACAGAAATATCAATCTGTAAGTGGTACTCTTCGTACACAACGAAATCGGCCTAATATTATGCCTTTCTTTGGACTGACATAATAAAAGCATGGTAAAGTAAACTTTATCACATATTTAAGACTAGGGATTATCCGGTCAAAACAATCTTCCTTTGGGTCGATTGTTTCATATGGATGTAGCATGCTCACTTATTTAAACTCAACCAATTTTCCTAACAGTGGTTGCTTTGGCAACCTATTAGATAAATTGTGTAAATTTTAAATAAGGAACACAATAGTGATACATGAAAACAAAATTATAATCTATGTATAAATTTGGAATATGAACTGAATACAAATAAAAAATGAAATAAAATGTAGCCAAAAAATGAAATAGGTCCCAATAATGTAAACAAAACAATATTACCAACAGCAACAGGCCCAATAGTCAAAGTAAAATTTACTAACAGGCCCAACAGCAACATCCCAAGAGTGAACAATTGTCAGGCCCAACAGGTGAACAGTCACCAGGCCCGCCCAACAGTGAACAGTCACCAGGCCCGTGAACAGTGAACAGTCACCAGGCCTGTGAACAGTCACTATACAAGCCCATACAGTGAACAGTCATCCATTGAGACCCAATAGTGACCATGACCCAACTTCACTTTACACCAAATTGAAATAATCACTTGATCAAAGTAATGAATAGTCAATATAATGAATTGCATAATCAATATAAGGAATCAGATATAATGATTTCCATAAGCAGATATAATGAATTACAGTAAGAACGTGATTATAATCACTTGCAAACCATATTCACTGTAATGAATTGCACCGTAATTTCACTGTTTATGTTGCATTACCATAATATTATTGTTGGTTGAACATGAATCAATATAGAGTCCTTATATAAATTGTACATATTGTATACTTTATTTTATGGAGTCCTTATATAAATTGGAGAATCACTGTACACGCAAAATCACTGTTATAGCGAAATTACTGTAGCAGTGAATAGTGGTAACAATATAATCGAAATAATCGTTTTCACTGTTCACTGTAACAGTGAAATCGTTGTCACTGTTCATGAATCAATATCACTGTAACAGTGAAATCTCTGTTCACTGTTCATGAATCAATAATGAAATTGTTTTCTTCTTTATAGTTTCACATGGAATCAACAGGAGATGCTCTGATACCAATTGTTGTAATTTCAACCAAAACTTAAGACTCTAGTTGATTCAATGGAAACAAGAAGAATAGAAACATACATTGATCCATAGCGCTTTCCCCTTTGATTGTGATTGGATCTTCAGATTGGATCTTCCGATTGATTCAAGCGTTTCCTTAGATTCTCTGTTGAGAGGATACATAACACAATGCCAAAGGGTTTCTCTATTTAACGCATACGCTCAATCGGGGACCAATCCTATTTATAATGCCCATAAGTCACAACCCTTCAACTTACGGGCTGTGAATTTCCAATTATGCCCCTCATTGAATTAGAAATTACATCCTTATTTACACCATGTTATTTATTAATACCTTATAGTCCAACATCCCTATTAGATCACATATTAGATGGACTACACTTTAAGATAGCAATACACGTTATATTACATATGTGTGCCCACATTATTGGATTAGTCCAACATGAATCTGTTCAACATGGCTAAGATAAGAAGTACATTAACTCCCAAACCATTTCAGAATCAGATGAGACAGCTGAACCAAAAGATTCAAAATAAAAATTCCAAATTGGTTAAGAAACTGTATAAAATAAGAGATAAATCGGAGCTCACATCCTGAGGGGAGGGCTGTGCCCACTATCCCCGAATAGAAACAAAGTGGAGCTCTTGTCCTGAGGGGAGAGTTGAGCTCAATGTCTCCGAATGGAGATGGAGCTGAA
Organism: Berberis vulgaris; assembly: GCA_963556465.1. Taxonomy (NCBI): domain Eukaryota; kingdom Viridiplantae; phylum Streptophyta; class Magnoliopsida; order Ranunculales; family Berberidaceae; genus Berberis; species Berberis vulgaris. Next base: position 58,337,427 of record OY747135.1, on the reverse strand, counting down.
CCCATGTCGTTAGGGGGCTGAGCCCATTGATCCAAAGTTAAGGCCGAAATTGGCCAAGTAGAAACCTGATCATGAAATTGCCATGTTCAACTAAGATAAAAGAAGTAGTGATGTATTATTTGAAAAAAAATAGACTGAAAAGTAACAAATAGGCTCAAGTTAAATACGACTATGAAAGAAGAACCATTTTTACAACATAATAATTTATAAAAGCTTTCTTCTGAAAGTCTGAGATTCAACCATATAATTTTTTTAGGTTGTGAGTATTCCATGGGCGTTTAAGCTGAAGTCCATCTGTTGTAGACAACCATTATGCTCTAACTCGCAAAACCTCTACCACCAGATATGGTCCTTCCCAATTGATAGAGAGCTTGCCAGCGTCTGGCTCCTTGGTATTCTGTTTCCACAAGGCTAAATCTCCCACTGTCAAAGTTGTTCTCTAACATGTTTCTAATATTGACGTTGCAAGGATTTGTGATACTCCTCTAGCCGAGTTGTGGCGATATCTCGAAGTTCCTCCAGCATATTGACAATGAAAGCTCTTGAAATATTCTCTCCAACGGATTTGAGTAGATGCTGCCAAGCTGTGGATACAACATGTTCGGTCCAAATGACTGTTTCCATGCCAATAGATCTCATTGTTGTAGTTCTATAAGCCCATAGAACCGAGCCATTTGGACTTAGCAATCCAGCTTCCACTTGATGTTGTCCAATATAACTCTGTTGGATGCCTCGACTCGCTCGTTTCCCGGGTTGAATGCAAAAACAAGATATTGTGCTTGGTGCAGTAGTCTACAACTTGTGACCTGAGAATTGTGGACCATTGTAGGATATGAAGGCATACGACAAAGCCAAATCGTGTAATGATTTGGCCCCATACAAAATAGATGAACTGTGATGGTTTCCACCCATTTGGAAAAGTAATTTGTGGGTATAAAAAGAAACTCTCGGCGGCCCGATGCCATAGGCCCCCACAATGTCTAAGCCACATAGAGAGAAAGGCCAAGGTCTGGCTATGGAATTGAGTTCCTCTTTGTGACTCCGGGCATGTTTTTGACAAGCTGCGCAATGTTGAGATATTTTCTTGGAGTCTTCTTGCATGTAGGAGTAGGAACAATAGTAACCCTGCGACCTAGCCTTATTTGCAAGAGACCACCCTTCACAATGGTTCCCACAAATTCCACTGTGTACCTCACTTAAAATCTCGGTTGTTCGCTCTTTACTGACACAATTGAGCAACATTCCATAAGCTAAAAACCTGTAAACCTGTATAGTTCGCTCCCTAGTATGGTATATCTTTTAGATTGTTGTTTAACCTTTCTCGCTTATTTGCCCTCACTGACTATGCCCTCTTCTGGATATGCCAACAACGGATTCATCCAACAATTCAGATCTCTTCCCTTGACAACACTAACCAATAATACTCCGTATACTGAATCATCAATGCTTGGTTCCTGCAAAGTCTCTATCCGAATCGCCATGCGACCAACATTCCCCATGGCAGTTGATATATAAGCAAGGGCATCAACATGCCTGTTTTCTGCTCTCGGTATATGATAAATCTGAGCATTCGAACTTTCCAAACCCTGCTCGACCTTGGTCAAGTAGCGTGTCATACGCTCCAAATGTAAATTTATACTCTCCCGATAAATGTTTGACAATGAGGAGAAAATCACAAAAAAATAGTTACGTGTGAAAATCCGCAATGGGGAAGCATGCATAAACTAGCTACAAAACGCCTCATACTCGGCCTCATCGTTTGGGGCGGGGAATGCCAAGGACATGGCTAACTCAAAACAAGTATTATCTGGGGTCACCAATACAACCCCAATTCTAGATCCAATTAAGCCAGCCAAACCATCTGCGAAAATAAGCCACCCATGGATCTGAAGCATTCGACATTGAATGGATTTTGAAAGAATCCATCTCAGTCACTCATGAGGGGTCATCAACAGGGAAGTCTGTGACATTTCTATGCCATTTTAAGAATGTAAGAGATGTTAACTGGACCGAGAACTACTGCCCTATTTCCGTCCTTGAGAATTTGTCGGCTCACTTCAACACATCTCAAAGCGAGAGATGAGTTAGCACCGAGATAGGATGACTTTGGAAATAAGGCAGAAACCTACGAGCCTAAAAACTAACTCCAAAGCCAAATTCTCCTATCTCGTATATCGAGTCTCAGCAACCATCATGCTTTTGCTCAGAAAGAAAACTAGGTGTTCTATCTTATTCACTACTCAGATTAAAACTAAACTGACAGCGAAATCGGATCCCTAGAGGTACAATAATAATCGTTTATCCAGATCTGGTTTCAAGAGGATTGTAGGACTTCTCAGGTAACCCTTGAGGTCAATAAAAACATGCTCACATTCAGAAGTCCGCTCAAAGTGTTGTGCTTTCTCAATAACTAGAACATAGGTTTACACCTGTCAAAAAATCTGGATATGAATCTGTTTAATGTCGCGACTATGCTAGATAATTTTTGCAACTGCTTTTTAGTATAAGGGAAATTCATCTCTAAAAGTGCATTAATCTGTAATCTTAATTGGGTTCGCCCCAATTCCTCTTTTGGTAACGAAGTAACATAAATTTTTTCTAGAAGACACAACAAAGATGCATTTGTCATGGTTTAGTTTTATTCGGAATCTGTTGGAAAAAATCCAACATGTGTGGGCACACATATGTATTTAATGTGTATTGCTATCTTAAAGTATAACCCAATGAATTGTGATCCAATATGGTTAATTGGGCTAGGGTATTAAAATGGCATGGGCTTAATGTGTAGATACACTTAAAAATTTTCTAATTTGATGAGGGACCAAATTAGAAATTGGTAAGAATAACTGATAACCCAATCAGTTATAAATACAAGGTTATGGTCCCCAAGTTGAGCGAATGTTTTGTTTCTTCTAAAATTCCCTTCTACAGAGAGATATACAGAAAACATACGTTATCAACTGGAAGATCAAGACTCATCCCTTCTTTGAAGTGCTATTATGGATCAAGGTACGCTTCCGCTTTATTCTTGATTATTTTTCTTCTCATTGAATCAATATGGAGCATAACTGTATTTGTAGAATAAAAATCTAATAACTGGTATCAGAGCCTACTCCATGATTGATTCTTTGAGAGATTATGGAATTTATGATGAACTTTTGGCACAAAATCAAGGTTTTCTTTTTAAAAATTTCTTTGGTAGGATTTATTTAAAAAGGGGTTTTTTTTTGTTAGATTTGCATTGTGATCTGCTTGGTTCAGATCTGCATGATCTGGTTCGTTCAGATCTGCATCGTGATCTGCTTCGCCAGATCTGCATGATCTGGTTCATTTAGATCTGCATCGTGATCTTGATCGTTCAGATCTTTCAGATCGTTCTGGTTCGTTCAGATCTGCATCGTGATCTGGTTCGTTCAGATTTAGTTTAGCTTGTTGGACCTGCTAGTGCATTGGACCCTTCAGTTTTATTAAGGCCTGAATTAGATCTTAATCTGTTAGGTTGTTGGACCAGAATTAGGCCCATGTGTATAACAAGTTTTAAGTTAAGGCCTGCATTTGACCCTTTAGTTTTATTTGAAATTTTCATTGAGCCACAACTTAATTGAAAAATATTTGGGCTATTGGGTTTGGGTCTGATGGGTTGCTGGGACAGGATCAGACCCTGATGGGTCACCCTGGTCCAGTTCAGAAATCCGGTCCATCCTATTTTGGCTATTTGCACCCAACATAATATGTATGAGCCACCTTGATAATTAAAAATTTTTTGGGAAATTAAATAATTGACCTTACCTCAAGTAAATCCGGTACATTACTTAGGTCCGTTATTTATTTATTATTTTTTATCAAGGCAATTTATTTGAAAATTTAAATATTTTTTGGGATGCATCTAATGACTGATTTAGTTTGTCTAACATTTGATTGAACGAATTGAAATAGGATGTCCCCAAAGTGACTTCTCTTATGTAGATTAATTTATTGAGAATGTTAAGATGTTTGTGTTTGTGAGTTCATGCGGATATTACCCGGCCCAAAGGAAGGATAATATTTGGTCGAATTGCATACACACATGTAGTGATAAATATGTGACAATTATAAGGTTTCCATGTGAATAATAAGCCGATCCAAAGATAAGACTTATTGTTTGACAGGATTTATTGTCAATATTTGATCACCACACCAAGAGTACCACTTACAAGTTGATATTAATGTTGTGCTAGGTATCTTGAGATGTATTCCATAGTTGTTTGAATTTAAAGATTGTTTATTAAGATTTTGATGTGAACATGCATGCTCATTAGGTTTATTCTCTGTACAACTATTATGTCTGCTACTACAATATCTGCTCATGCAAACAGTATTCCCTTGCTTAATGGGACAAACTTCAAGGATTGGAAAGAGAACGTCTTAATCGTTCTTGGCTGCATGGATCTAGACCTTGCACTCAGGATAGAGCAACCCGCTACTCTTACGGCTGAAAGTTCTTCTAAAGAAAAGAGGAACTTTGAGAAGTGGGAACGCTCTAATCGCATGAGTCTAATGATCATTAAGCGCGGCATTCCGAAAGCCTTTAGAGGCGCAATATCTGAAGGGGTAACTAAGGCCAGTGATTTCCTTGCTGAAATTGAAAAACGCTTTGCAAAAAATGATAAGGCTGAGACAAGCACACTTTTAGCTAGCTTAATTTCAATGAAGTACAAAGGCAAGGAAAACATAAGGGAGTACATCATGGAGATGTCTCACATTGCTTCCAAACTTAAGGCACTAAAGCTCGAGTTGTCTGATGACTTGCTCATGCATTTAGTATTGATATCTCTTTCTGCACATTTCAGTCAGTTTAAGGTCAGTTATAACTGTCAAAAGGAGAAATGGACTCTTAACGAGCTCATTTCATATTGTGTGCAAGAAGAGGAAAGGTTGAAACAAGAGAGATTTGAAAGTACTCATCTGGCAAGTACCTCTAAGGATAAATGCAAGAAAAGAAAGAAAAATGAAGCTGCTAAGGGTCGAGAGCAAAAGAAACCTAAGGAAAATCAATGATGTTTCTTTTGTGGAAAACTAGGACATGGAAAGAAAGAATGTAATAAGTATCATGCTTGGTGTGCCAAGAAAGGTACATTCTTTACTTTGGTCTGTTTTGTGGTTAATTTAGCTTCAGTATCTAGAAGCACTTGGTGGTTAGATTCTGGTGCTACCACTCACATAAGTGTTTCTATGCAAGGTTGCCCAAGCTACCGAAAGCCAAATGATATTGAAAGATATATCTTTGTGGGCGATGGAAAGTCGGTGGATGTTGAGGCAATAGTTCATTTTAGGTTATTGTTGAGAACTGGTTTTTATTTGGATTTGAAAGACACTTTTGTTGTACCGTCATTTAGACGAAATTTGGTTTCTGTTTCTTTATTGGACAAATCTGGTTATAATTGTTCATTTGGAAACAATTAGTTTAGTCTTTCATTGAATTCAAATATTGTTGGTACTGGTTCATTAAGTATGTTTGATAATCTATATTTGCTTGATACTATTGCATCATATAATGAAACCTTGCATGTGGATTCACGGGGTACTAAACGTAAGCTAAACATAGAAAATTCAGCAAAATTATGGCACAAGCGTTTGGGTCATATATCCAAATCTAGAATTGAACGATTTGTGTCAGAAGGCATTTTGGATTCACTTGACTTTTCAGACTTAGATGTCTGTGTTGAGTGCATCAAGGGAAAACAAACCAAACGAAAGAGATTAGGTGCTAATAGGTCTTCAGACGTCTTAGAATTGATACATAAGATTAGGTGCTAATAGGTCTTCAGACGTCTTAGAATTGATACATAAGAGATTAGGTGCTAATAGGATATATGTGGACCATTCCGTACGACTTCTTGGAATGGTCAACGATACTTTATATCATTCATAGATGACTACTCACGCTATGGGTACCTTTATCTCATTCATGAGAAATCAGAGTCACTGGATGTATTCAAGTCTTTCAAAACTGAAGTTGAAAACCAACTCAGTAAGAAAATTAAGTGCGTTAGATCTGATCATGGTGGAGAGTACTACGACAGATATGACGGTTCAGGAGAACAACATCCAAGGCCATTTGCTAAATTCCTAGAAGAATGTGGAATCGTCCCACAGTACACCATGCCAGGTTCACCTAGCATGAATGGTGTCGCTGAAAGACGAAATAGAACTCTTAAGGATATGGTGAGGAGTATGATTAGTCATTCTACCTTACCAGAATCACTTTGGGGAGAAGCAATAAAAACAACAGCTTATATCCTGAATAGAGTACCAACTAAAGCAGCTGCCAAGACTCCTTATGAACTTTGGACAGGCCGAAAGCCTAGTTTAAAGCATTTTCACATTTGGGGATGTCCATCTGAGGCTAGGCCTTATATGCCAAATGAAAACAAATTGGACTCCAAGATAGTAAACAACTACTTTATTGGTTATTCAGAGCGACCTAGGGGCTACAAATTTTATGATCCCGCAATTAGGTCTATTTTTGAAACAGGAACTGCGACATTTTTTTAGGATGTTGAGTTTGGGGGGAGAAATAAAGTAAGAGACATTGTATTTGAGGAGGAATCGGTTTCGACTCTTACTACAGTTTTTGACAATGTACATGTTTCTGTACCTGTCATTGATCAAGAAGCAGATCTGGAACCTCAACAAGACAATGTTGAACAACTCCCTGTTCAAATTGAAGTAAATGTTCCAGAGGAACAAACTCAACAACCTCAGGGACAAATGCCATTAAGGAGATCCACGAAAGAAAGGAGAAATGCTATTTCAGATGATTACATGGTTTTTCTCCAAGAACATGAGGAAAATGATGGATTGATGGAAATTGATCCAATCAACTTCGATCAAGCCATGCAGGATTGTAACTCTTAACACCGGATAGATGCTATGAATGAGGAGTAAAAGTCTATGCAAGACAATCAAGTTTGGGATCTTGTCCCATTACCTAAAAATACAAAGCCCATTGGTTGTAAATGGATATTCAAAACCAAGAGGGATTCAAAAGGTAATGTGGAGAGATATAAGGCTCGTCTTGTAGCTAAAGGCTTCACTCAAAAGGAAGGCATCGACTATAAATAGACTTTCTCTCCGATTTTAAAGAAAGTCTCATTTAGGATAATGATGGCACTTGTTGCACACTTTGACTTTGAACTATATCAGATGGATGTTAAGACAACATTTCTCAATGGCGACATTGATGAAACAATTTATATGGTGCAACCAGAAAACTTTGTGTCTGGAAACCCAAAGAATATGGTTTGCAAACTAAAGAAATCCATCTATGGTATCAAACAAGCTTCTCGTCAATGGTACCACAAATTTCATCAAGTAATTGTTTCATTTGGTTTCGAGACAAATGCAGTTGATAATTGTGTGTATCATAAGTTCAGTGGGAGTAAGCATATCTTTTTGGTTTTGTATCTTGATGACATACTGCTTGCCACTAATAACAAAGACATGTTGCACGAAACTAAGAGATTTCTATCAAAGAAATTTGATATGAAAGATCTTGGTGAAGTTTTTTTTGTTTTAGGGATTCAAATACACCGAGATCGCTCTCGGAGTATTCTTGGGTTATCGCAAAAGTGCTATATAGAAAAGGTGATTAAAAGATTTGGCATGCAAAATTGTAAATCAGGAGACACCCCTGTAGCTAAAGGAGACAAATTTAGTCTTAAACAATGCCCTAAGAATAAGCTTGAAGTTAAAGAAATGCAAGATTTTCCCTATGCTCTGGTTTGTACACATCCAGATATAGCATTCATTGTTGGAATGCTAGGCAGATACTTAGACAACCCAGGGATGGATAACTGGAAAGCAACCAAACAAGTTATGAGATATTTACAGAGAACTAAGGATTACATGCTCACATATAAGAAATCATATCAGTTGGAGATCATAGGGTATTCAGATTCTGATTTTGCTGGATGCCAAGATAGTAGGAAATCCACATCAGGCTACATTTATCTGTTAGCTGGAGGAGCTATTTCTTGGAGGAGTGCCAAACAGACTCTCATAGCTTCTTCCACTATGGAAGCAGAATATGTAGCATGTTTTGAGGCATCCAATCATGGATTATGGCTGCGAAATTTTGTCACCGGGCTACGCATTCTGAGGAGTATTGAAAGACCATTAAAGTTATATTGTGACAATAACTCTACAGTTCTATATGCCAACAACAACAGGAGCTCATCTAGGTCAGATCATATTGACATAAAGTTCCTGGTTGTGAAAGAGAGAGTACAAAATAAACAAATTTCCATAGAGCACATTGGGACAAACTCCATGATTGCGGATCCGCTTACTGAGGGATTACCACCCAAGGTCTTTCATGAGCACACTGCTCATATGGGTGTTATATCATTTGAGGATATTTTGGTTTAGTGGGAGTTTGAATATTTGATTGCTCTATATTGGTTTTTTGGACACATTTTGTGTATTTGGGTATTTTCTACAAAAATAAAGTATTCAGCTTATTCACACTCTTGTTTATTGTGTTAAAGTTCGATCTCAATAAAGTTTAAAGTAGGACTAGGTTGAAATCGGCATGTTTAGATCACGTTACATGTAATTTTCATGCTACGCATCCATGATTGATCTATGTCATTTGATTGTATGAGTGTACGTGACTATTGATGGATTTAGTTGCGCTAAATGTGACGAAAGTTCCTTTAGTCCTATATATGTATAGTCAATGGATGAGATTGTTTGGAAATACCTTCATATGTGGTAGCAAATTTTGAGCTCATTAGGTTATACACATTTTAAGGTAACATATGTAGCCCAAGTAGGAGATTGTTGGAAAAAATCCAACATGTGTGGGCACACATATGTATTTAATGTGTATTGCTATCTTAAAGTATAACCCAATGAATTGTGATCTAATATGGTTAATTGGGCTAGGGTATTAAAATGTCATGGGCTTAATGTGTGGATACACTTAAGAAATTTCTAATTTGATGAGGAACTAAATTAGAAATTGGTAAGAATAACTGATAACCCAATCAGTTATAAATACAGGGTTATGGTCCCCAGTTGAGCGTATGTTTTGTTTCTTCTGGAATTCCCTTCTACAGAGAGATATACAGAAAACATATGTTATCAACTGGAAGATCAAGACTCATCCTTTATTTAAAGTGCTATCATGGATCAAGGTATGCTTCCGCTTTATTCTTGATTATTTTACTTCTCATTGAATCAATATGGAGCATAACTGTATTTGAACTAGATCATGCAGATCTGACGAAGCAGATCAAGATGCAGATCTGAACGAACCAGATCATGCAGATGCAGATCTGAACCAAGCAGATCACGATGCAGATCTGAACGAAGTAGATCACTATGCAATTCTAACGAAAACAACCCCCTTTTAAATAAATCCTACCAAAGAAATTTTTAAAAGGTTGCCCCCAAGTAGTTCAAGTGATCATCTTGGCTCAAGCATTTATCCAACATGTCATCAATATAAGCTTCCATTGATTTGTTCAGTAAATCCTTGAACATCCCCTCTACTAATCTCTGGTACATGGCTCTTTCGTTTTTGAGAATGAAAGGCATGCTAGTATAACAATAGGCACCCGACTCAGTAATAAAGGCTATTCTCTCTTGGTCCTCTTCTGTCACATAATCTGATTATATCCCGCATGTCCATCCATAAAAAGATAGAATTTCAAACCCTGCTGTTCGGTCTACCAATTCCTCAATTCTCAGCATCGAGTAGCTATAATTCGGGCATGCTTTGTTTAGATTGGTGAAGTCAGGTAACCACGCCGGTTACTGAATTTTTCGAATTATGCCTGCTTGTAACAATTTACTGATCTTGGCAGCTACTGCATCTGCTATTTTGCTTCGGACGTTGTTTTACTGGAGTCCCTTCAGTGTAACATTCAATTTATGATGGGCGTGTTGGATCGGGATCTCTAGCATGTTAGTCATACTCCAAGCAATCAACAAGGAAACTGATTAGGTGAGTTCTCAATTGTTCCTGCAGATCTTTTCCTATCTGTAAACAACTAGGAGTACTAGGGCAACTCAAAATCTATATTAACCGAACCGTCAGGCCTGTTGATCCTGCTGATCCCCACGCAATTCATACCAACCAGCTAGAGTAGGAATGTTTATAACTTCATAGTAAGTCGAGGCGATGGCTTTCATAACCCTGATTCGTCCTCTCCCAGTACTGCATTGAAGGATGAAGGTACCTCAACTACTAGAAAGCTTAAGACCACACTAGTAGCATTGACTACCACATGCAATTCTACTTCTTCGAACATGGATAGATGGTGCCCCATTGAATCCATAAATGGTGGAATTACTCGGCTTCAACGCAAATCATCTCATGACTGAAAAAACTTATGTGAAGAGAATATCCACTACACCGCCTTCATCAAACATAACTCTTTTCACCATATGGTCACAAAACTGAAGAGTGACTACTAATGGGTCATCATGTGGGTGAATGACCGACTGTGCATCTATCTCCAAAAGTATCACAGATTGACTTGACAAACCCAAAACTACCTCAGAGAACTTCACTAGCTTGGAGCCAAAGAGGTTTTGAGTTCTTCTTGCATACATAAATTTTTGAATCATTCTCCATCCCTCCGTTCAAGATTTCTTCGGTTTAGCATAGATTGTATTGATATCTCCTGACAGTGGAGGGGGTAATGTATTTGCTAACTGTTTCTCTTGCTGAGGTATGTTTCAAACATTTTCTTTTATTAAACCTCGTTCAATTAAATCCCAAAACAAGTATTGGAGTTCAAAATAATTAATTGTTGAACGATCACTTATGGAATGATAATTGCAATAAGGTCGATCCACCCTACCCAGCGTAAACTCTTTCTCGGGCTCTCTGAAAAAGGGTTCATTCTTGATTTTCCTGAGCAAGTTGGGTAGAGGGATGGAGAGTTGATCAAACCTATTTCCAGTCAGCTCTCTCGAATTATTTCTCTGATCCGGTCGCCCATCTCTACGGGTATCATAACGAGCCGACCTCTTCTCCTCATCTTTCCTCGAGTTAGGATTACTAGTTTTTTCCTTGCATTCTACGTAATAACATATGTGTCCTCACTTTACCTTGACTGGTCGCTTTTCCGTGCTAGTCGACCTTCCTCAATTTAATAACATCTTCTTAAATGGCCACTTCCAAACACTAGGGTCTCTCTCTCTATCAACCGCTCCTCGGTTCTTGAATCTGGCAAGACTCCATATTTCAGTGCATAGACTGCTACTTTCTCATCCAGATCGTGTACTCGAACTACCTCTGTTTTGAATCTCGTGAGATAATCCTTGAACGTCTCATTCCTTCCTTGCTTTAAAGCCAAAAGGTCAGTACCATTACACTCATTTTCTTTTGATGAATATAATTAGTGACAAATGCTTCCTCCAAATCCTCGAAGCTTTGGATGGAATTCGGCAGCAAATATAGAAACCAAGTGCCCACTTTCTTTTTCAAACTCGAAGGAAAAAGTAAGCATCTGAGGTTCTGAATTCCAGTATGCTCCATTGTATCATCATCCATCGGAAATGGATGAATTGGTCCACTGGGTCAAAAGTTCCATCATACAGTTCGATTGGGGGTGCCTGAAACCAAGTAGCATATGAGTTTTCTTGATCTCGATTGACAATGAAGAAGTCCTGAGCTTTTTGAGGGCTTCTCTTGCCGAAGATCTTCTCGCCAATTTCTTACTGAGATGAGAGTATTTGGAACTTTGTTTCTCTAATCTCATGAATTCTCTTACCATTTCTAGCCTCAAAGGTGTTTGTCTTTCGAGGACGGAAAGGTGTGATTTTCCTTTGTCAAGGGATTTCGACATGTTTTCGTCATCCTGTTTCCTGTTAGAGCCACGATCTTCCTCTGGCTCCTTTCTGCCAATAGTTACTTTTTTAATTCTTCATTCTTTTTCGTGTCGATTTCAGATGTCTCTCAAACCGAGTTAGCTCAGCAATGCTGACATCTGCAACTTGAGTCCTGTTAGACGTAGCCTGCTTACTTTTAGATTTTGTACTGGTTGTTTGTTCAAAAAGACTAGACTAGTCACAGAGGAAATTCTTTGTGCATCATCACCTAATTTCACTCTACTTATTTCGATTGCCTGAGATTGAAGACACGCATATATTCTTGCGAAAATTCTAAAATGCACTGGAGATTCGCCTGGAGATTAGCTTGGATGGTGCTAAACACGTGCACCCGCGAGGTGCCAGTCACGTGGGCATCAAAAGGGCAAAAATAAAAAATAAAAAAATTGAAACAGATCCCTCATTCAAAACCCTAGAACCCTTACTCTCGAAACAGATCCCACCTGAGTACCATCCAGGCGAATCCCTCATTCAAAACCCTAGAATCCCTCACTCTCGAAACAGATCCCTCATTTGCTAGAATCCCTTGCTCGCGGGTACGGTTCAAAATCAGTGTTTCAACAAATCTGCTAAACAAAAGGTAAGTCACTCTTTTTTTAAGCATTGATGGGAGTCATGAACTCGGTTTTAGGAGACTCACTAAGCATGAATCAATGGGAGTCATGAACCCTAGACGATGTTTGTAGGAGACTCACTAAGCAAGAATCAATGGGAGATATGAACTCGGTTTTAAACTCAAAGTAACTCTGTTTTTTAAACTCGGTTTTCTTCTTAGTCATGTTTTGTTGATGCCTCTTTGTAATTCTGCCCATTTACTTCTCTGGGTATGTTTGATTTTGATGAATTTTTTTATTTGGATCTTTCCACTCTGGGTATCCTTGATTTGGATTTTTCCACTTTGGGTATCCTTGATTTGGTGTTCGGTGATCAATTGATGAGTGCAGTCCACGACTCACCAACAACTTTGAGTATTCAAGCATTTGTGTTTTCTGTTTTGGGATTTTATCATCTTATCATTTGTAGCTGCTCTTAATGATATGAATTGATTGTGAACTGATAATTGCTCGTTCAAGTTTTGTGGATTTGTGACTATTTGGATTGATGGTAGTATGTTACAAGTGGAATTCGCCATCTTATTGTATTCTCTCTGGACTACTTGCTCTTAGTCTGTTGCAAACTAGTTATAAACTTTACGTGCAACTTAACCAAACATTGATTCCTCAATCCATGAATTGATCATGTGAAACATAAGTCAGTTATGGGCAGATTAAAAGACCGAAAGAAATCCATGAATTGATCAAGTCAGTTATGCACAAATTAAAAGTGGGGTTCGGTGTTTTTGTATTTGTATAGGTAGACTGAAAGAACTGCTTTTGAATTAATGGATTAGTATTTGTATAGGTAGGTTTTTTCAATTTGTAGAAAGGAATGGATACTGTCCCTATAACTGTATCTGACTCCATGTATGTCAGAGGTTTATGTGCATTAGATTGGTTTAGAACCTACACTTGTGTTGCATCCATAAGCTTTTAACAATTATCATACGACTAACATCTGTTGCTTTGCCAACGCAGGAATGACATACGAAGCTTATGTTGTTTATCGTGGGCATGTTCCTGGAATTTATGTTACTTGGTCAAGTTGCACACTACAAGTAAACGGGTACAAGGATGATGTCTACAAGGGTTTCAATTCAATTGAAGAAACCTTTGAAGATTATGAAATGTGGAAGGAGCATGAGGCGAGAAGAGAAAGAGAACAAGAGTCGAGAAGAGAGCACCAGTCAAGAACAAGAACAAATGAGTCGAGAACAAACGACACTGAAGAGGTGGTGGACCAACCAAATAATGCACTTGAGGGTCGTGGCGATCAAGCTCATGAAAACCAAGTCAATGATCCTTGGGATTTTACTAAGGACCTAATCAACAGTATATTAGTAGTAGTTTTATTGATTCTTGTACTTTTGTTTTTTAAGATCTTGGATGGTATGTGAGATGTAAATGAATTTGTTCACAATTGTAAATGATTTTGGATTGTATGTAATCTGTTTTGCTTATAGTTATCTGTTATGAATTGAGTTTTGTATCACAATTGAGTTTTGGATTGTATGAATTGAGTTTTGTAATCTGTTTTTTAATGATTTTGGCGATCTGTTTTGTATCACAATTTGTGGCAGAGATAAAAATTCAACAAATTGTGGCAGGAATATTCAACAGAGATATTCAAAGACATTCATATTTAGTAAGCATATTCCTGGACTGTTTTGTTCACAAATTGTAAGCATATTTAGTAAGTATATTCAACCAATTTCTTGTACTTCTGTTCACAATTTGTGGCAGGAATATTCAACAAATTCTCACTTCCAGTAAGCATATTCAACCAATTTGTAAGCATATTTATGACAGAATTTGTAAGCATATTCAACCAATTTGTTCAAACTTTATCCCAGACTACATATTTTATCCAGCAGTAGAATTTGTTCCTGAAAATTTCTTCCAGTAAATTTCTGATAGAAAAATTCTGACAGAAAATTTCTGAAAATGCTTTCTAAGAGTTTACACTGAAAAAACTGAAAATTTCTTCCAGCAGTAGAATTTCTTCCTGAAAAATTTTGACAGAAAATTCCTGAAAATTTTATCCAGCAGTAGAATTTCTTCCTGAAAATTTCTGACAGTCAATTTCTAAAAATTGCTGAAAATGCTTTCTAAGAGTTTACACTGGAAAAACTGAAAAACACTGGAAATTACATACCAAATTCTAAGGGTTTACACCCTGAAAAACTGAAGAACTGAAATTATAAGAGTTTACACCCTTAAAACCCAAAATTACACCCTGAAACACTGAAAATTACATGAAACTCATGAGTTGCAACCATGAAACTGCATGAACTGGATCCTCAACGCTTCCATTTCTCTGACACTATGTTTGAATGATCTCTTTCAGGGTTGGAGAATTCAGATACAATCTCTGAACAACTCCATGTCGTTGCTAGAAGTTGGTCGCTGCAAAAATAAATGATTAAGACTTACAATCTTTATGTGGTCGTTAACCAATGGACAACCCATGGTAGATTGCATCCTCGAAGTAGAACGTCGTCCTTTGCAACGAACAACCAATGGACTATGAATTTCAGCACTACTTTTAGAGCCAACTTCCAACAACCCCTCTGGCTCAACATTAACATCACCATCACCTTTTGATATCTTTAGTTCACCAAGCTTCATTTGTATCCAATGTTTAACATTATTTGTCTCCTTTTGATCCTCAGAAGCTATGTCAGCCATTTCATAAAAGAGACTGCACATCTCATCAAACCGTTCATTTTCAGGCTTCATTGCCCAATCTGAATATACAATTTTAACCTTCTTATGACACCTCATAACATCTTTCCTCCACCTTCGAAGAATAAATTTTTCTAGTAAAACATTAATCCTCTTTTGAGACAATACCGATAAAATATGTTTGCATAAGATCCCCCTAAACTCAAACAATTGACAATTTCACTTCATATTGAAGTCATCATCATTAAAATAAACTTTAAAATTGATTAATCTGTATGCGCTTCCTATCAACCTGTCTTCCGAAACATAATAAACATGAAAGCCATCCAACTCGTTGACATGATTAACTGCACAACATAATCTTCCTGCAATCTCTGTTTGAAACTCCTTAAATTTATTTGTGGTGTAGGCAGCTTGAAATTTTTTCTCAAATTCGTAAGGAGTAATGCAGGGAAGCCAACGGTTAAAGGATCTAAAGTCTTCATCAACTTTTTTTTGAACCGTACTTCGTAGTGCATTCTCATATTGTTCTACAAATTGCTTTAGAGTGGTCTTTGAATTTACATAACCATCGAAGAAAGCATTCATACTGTCACTCCTTTGTGTTGAAGACATCCCTGGCCAAAAAGTATTCCTCTGAAATGTTGGTACCCAACGAATTCTTTCATTGTATAATCCATTCAACCAATCATTATTTTGAAGGTTAAATTTCTCAATGAACCCATACCAATATTCTTCAAACTCTTCATGAGACAGAGAATCATAAACTGCTCTTTGCATTGCAAACTTTATAGCCTCGTATTGATTGCAACCCGACAGTTTTTCAGGCAACCTTTTCATAATATGCCATAGGCACCATTTATGGCGTGTGTTGGGAAACACAATTTCGATGGCTTTCTTCATTGCTCTGTCCTGATCAGTGATTATAGCATCTGGAGCACGATCATTCATACACACAAGCCAAGATTTGAAAAGCCAAACAAACTCTTCTACTGTCTCACAACAGATCAATCCACATCTAAAAAGTATTGACTGACCATGATGATTCACCCCAACAAAAGGAGCAAATGGCATTTCGTACTTATTAGTTAAGTACGTAGTGTCAAAAGTAATGGCATCACCAAACTCCTTGTAAGCTGCTCTACTCCATGCGTCAGCCCAAAAAATATTTCTTAACCTCCCAGTGTCATCCAAATCCATCAAATAGAAAAATTCAGCATTGTTAGCTTGCATATTTTGAAAGTAGTTATGAAGTGCCGACACATCCCCCTCACCAAGTCTCAACTGCCTTATTTTATGCAGATAGTTGTAACAATCTTTTTGGGAAAATGTCATATTATCATTCCCATCAGCTTCAACCACACACGAAGTAAAACTCTTATTTGGCTTAATGCCCGCCCTATCATTATATTCAAGCCTTTTCTTCACATATTGGCTCATAACTCGATTTTTGTGATAATATCTCGATTTTTCAGGGCTCAAATCATGATTGTGATCATCAGCTACTGTTGTCACTTTCACTGTTTCATCAGGGCGTATACGAGCTCTAATCTTAGCCTTACAACCACATCTACCAATGGGATGCAATTTTATAACACTTTCTGCTTTACTTTTTGAATTCCCAGTCCGACCACATGCAAGAATAACATATCTAGAATTTTCATCCTCATCTTTTTCAGTCGCCCTTACTCTCACTGGAAATCCCTTTTTATTACCATAATCATGATAATACGACTGAAACTCTTCAATATTGTTAAATCTCATCCCTATGCAAGGCTCTTTTATCTCATCTAAAAATTCTTCATTTTCCATACATTCATGATTTTCTAATGTATCCATCCTTGAAAATATGAAAAATTTAACACAAGTAAAACCCCATTAAATCTCTGTCACGTATGCTGGACAATTATTTTTGAGAAACTATATGACCTAACACAACTCTAGAATTCAATCACAGATCATTCAGTAAGGAAAGTATTTTTATCAATGCAACTCAAAGTGTGTCAAAATAATTACAAACTAGCAATATACAAATGACATACACCACTAAGGTTACTTCATACAACATCAAGAGGCAACAACTTCAGGAAACCACATGCTTGCTAATTGCATGAAAAAAGTGCACATATTATTTAGAATTTTCGCTGATCTAACATAGCAAAAACAAAGCACAGTAAGAACACTACAGTCATTTGAGAAATAACAATTGGATAGCAAGAGTTTACAGCCTGAAATTACAGAGTTTACAGATAAAAAAACCAACAAAAAATTTGGGAAGAATTGGGAAGACACCCAGGAAAGCCTAAAATAAAGCTAGGCTAACAATCATTCAATCAAAACAATGATCCCCAACACAATCAGATTATTTGATCATGGTTTGAAGTGATTATGGTCCAAAATAAAAATACATATACAAACAATAATCCACATGGATACACACTCACAAAGAATTGGGTATTCTTAAAAAATCAAAAGTATTAACCTCGAAGGGAAGACATTCTAAGTGCTTGAAAGATATCCCCATGGTGATTATTTCATTAGGGTACAACCCATTGTAGAAAAATTTGCTTAGTAGTCGAGCATAAACTCTAATCTAAGAACACAAGTATGATCCACATTTGCTTTCGATGGAGAGAAAGAAAGGGAGAAAAATACCTTTGTGTTGTGTTCTTCTTGGATTGGATTGGATTGAGTACAGAAACAGATCTAGGGTTTTGTCGAAGAAGAGAGGAAAAATAAGTGACTCGTCTCTTTTTTCTTTCTCTGTCGATTTGTTTTTTATTTATTATTATTTTTTTTGCCCTTTTGATGCCCACGTGACTGACACCTCGCGGGGTGCACGTGCTTGGCACCATCCAGGCTAATCTCCAGTGCTCCCTAGCATCGCTCATGTTCTTGAAGCAATCGGTCTAGGTGGCATTCTTCTGTAGAAGATTATAAAAGTGATTTCGAGCCTTTGGTGGTATTAGTGTCTCCCACAACCAACCACAATTGTGATATATTTTCAAGGCTCGCAAATACTTTTCTACCTTCTACAAAAGATTCACTCTCTCTCAACAAAGTAATTCACCAATCCTTGAGTTCATTTACAAAATATTTACATAAATATCTAAGAGGGAACAATGCGTTGCATATAAATATCCTAGTTATGACTTTTCTTACATACTATTAATGATCAAAGATATTTCTTTGAACTTATCAACAAAGTAATACAATCTTTTTAGTATTGAAAGTAACACACTAAAACATGTCGTATGAACGAAGGTTTACGTTAGAAGAGATACCGAGCTTTTGAAGTGAATATGAATAACCACATTTATCCCATGTATAGACATTGATATAATGAATATATCACACCTTGGGTTGCACTGATTTACCATGACATCTACTGAATCGTGTGTTCACACGTGTTTACACAAATTTGGACATGGATACATGACTCATATGTAGACAAAACTCAATATGGATACCTATTTTTTGTTTTTTAAAATTTTTAATTGTGATTTAAACATGTTTTTTTAGTAAAATATACTTCACGGAGAAAGAAGTAGAAAAAAAATGAACCAAGAAAAAAAACATTTTTCAATTTTTATAAATGGATTCCACATAGGTTTTGTATAGAAAATTGGAGAAGAAAAAGACCGGATGAAAAACATTTCCTTCCTTGTGCAAAGGGCTATACTCATAGCTAGGTAAAAAGCCAGTCTAAAGTACACAGAATTTTCTTTTCAACTCCACCTATTGGAACCCGCAATGCACTTGATAAAAATAGTATCATTTTGCAAGCAATGTTAATTTGTTTTTTTTGGAAGGCAAGCAATGTTAATTGACACTTGGCTTAACCTATTAGGATAGAAATTGCAAATATCTAAATAATGGGTTGTGAAAAACATCATTTTGGAGTTATAAAAAGGATTGCTATGCTCGCCCTAGTGATTTCCTTTTTAACACCCTAGTTGACTTTTTTTTTTCTTTTTCAAAAATTCTTCGGCACCCTAGTTTACAACCAACACCAACACCAACACCAAGCTCCCTCCCTCTCTTTCTTTTCTCACCAACAACTTTTATACTTTCTTATCTGATATGATCTATCACCATTTGTTCTCGTTCTTCTTTTGTTGAGAAAGTGGATGAGGAGAGGGTGGTGGTAGCTGTGGTCGATTGACCAAGTGGGGAGGAGGGGAGGGCGATTGTTGGTTGTGGTCGATTGACAAAGTGGACAAGAGAAGGTTGGTGGTTGTTGTGGTTGATGATAGAGGGGGAGAGTGGTGGTGACGGTGGCTAATTGGCAGAAATGAGTATAAAAGGGAGGGTCATGGTGGTGGCTGTGATCAATTGTCATATAAGAGGGGAGGGTGATGGTTGTTGTGTCGATTGAGTCGATTTGATGTGTTCAGACTTAGGTTAATAAATAACAACATAAATCGATAAGGTGCTATCGATTTTGAAATTTGAAATCGACTAAAAATTGGTTGATTCTATTATTATTATTATTATTATATATATTTTTTGTTTTTAGAGTTAGCTTCATAGAAAAACAACATAAATTGATAAGGTGCTATCAATTTTAAATATTGAAATTGATAATACTTAGTGGATGTTATATGTTTCTAGGTTCCCCACCCTTGATGGACACAAACCCTATTCAAAACAACCTGTATAGACACAGTCACCACAACCTCCCTTCCCCTCCTCTCCTCCTTACTATCAATCGACCACAACCACCACTGCCACTTTCGATCTACTTATCTCTATCGATCAACCACCGCTACCGCCACCACCACCACCACCCTCCCCTCCTTTCTATCAGTTGACTACAACAACCACCATCTCCTCCTCCTCTCACTCAATCAAATAAGAAGAAATAGAGATGTTTGTGTTGGTGTTGGTGATTGGAGAGGGGGGGGGGGGGGGGTGTATGTTGGTGTGGTTAAATTGGTAGGGTGGGAGAAGGAAAATCACTCTGGTGACATTAGAATAGGGTATAGGAAGGAACCCACTAGGGAGAAAAGTACAATTCCCTTATAAAAGCAAAGGACATTGACCAAAGTGGACAATAAATGCATCTCAATATTCTTCTACCTAAAGGTTTCATTTAGATCTTGCTCCCGTGATGCCACGATAAAAAATGGTGATAATAACAGTGGAAATTCCGATGAAACTCTATTGAAGGTAAGAAGACTCGTACCTTGAGCAAGATCTCCAACTCTTGCTCTGTTGAAGCTCTTTGATTCAGCCGTGAAGCTCTAAAGAGAGAAAGAAAAAAAAAATATGAGAAGAAGAAAGGAAAAAAAACACTTTTGTTTAATGGAGCTATGGCTTTGTTGGCTTTACGCTTCAACAAAAAAATGCTAAAAGCGGTGGCTTTTGTAGCTTCATGGTAGTGGCCAGGCTTTGGCCAAGGCGGAGCGAGATGTCATAGCTTGGCTTGGGTTTTGGCTTTAAGCAGTGCTTTTGGAAGGCTTTGATACACTGGTTTCAAGAATGACGATTCATGCCCTAAAAAGCAAACAAAGTGACGATGAGCCTTTGTGTCATAAAAACATTATAAGATACAAGTGTGTTATCTACAAGGATGAAAGTTTACAAATACTTGAAAATGAGGATACCATACCTAAAAATAGCGAACAGTGATAAAAACTTCTCATCCTCAGTGAAATTCGTCTTGGTAAAACTTGCAATCTCCTTCATCAATTTTTGCTTCTAAGTCAATGATCACCATCAGAACCCTTTATTCTTTCTCAAACTTCAACCGATAAATGTCGGAATTATTTTCTTCCATACCAACAACTTGAGATTTCTCCAAATCCATCTTCAACCTTCCACAGTATATCTCACTGAATCAAGCCTTAGATCCTGCTAATCACATTACCTTCATTTTTTTAATCTTTCAACATATTTAATCTTCTCTAAAGCACTCTCCACCTTTTGCATGTCTACTAAACCACTCTCCAATTGCTCCTTCACATTAAAACTCTTAAATTTCTTCGCTTTCCCATGTTCTTAAAACTCTCTCAACATGAGAGTTACTGGGAGACTTTCTCCTCCAATTCCGAACATAAAAATCCTACCATCACCGACTGCAACTTCATCACTAGCAAAAACTCTCGTTTATGACCAAATCGGAGCCAGAAATCACTGTGAACTCATCAGAATCCGTTCCATTGGCCATCAGCAAAGAACAAAACTAAATTTCTCCAAACACAAAACCAAAACCCTAATTTCTTCAATTGAACAAGAGACCCGCTAGTGATGGTGGTCGACTAAAAAACAAGGATTGTGATTTCGTTTTTTGAGGTAATTTCGATAAGTTGATTTTAAGAAATATTTCTTTTTGCATAGAAAAAAACGTAAAAATTTCCGGTTGTAATTTTGAAGTTATCAATATCATTTAAGCATTTTAAACTATTACATATTACATAAAGAGTACCACAAAACTCATATAATCA
Organism: Berberis vulgaris; assembly: GCA_963556465.1. Classification (NCBI taxonomy): domain Eukaryota; kingdom Viridiplantae; phylum Streptophyta; class Magnoliopsida; order Ranunculales; family Berberidaceae; genus Berberis; species Berberis vulgaris. The sequence continues at coordinate 58,315,811 of OY747135.1, read as the reverse complement.
CACAAACTAGATATCATACGAATCAGTTATATAACAAAATTTTAATACTAAACGAAGGCTATAGGGTTAAAATGTATGGAAATTGAGATTGGCCTAACCAAAAAAATAAGTATTTCAGATTTTGAAAGAAACTTTGGCAACTCAAAAAAATGAAATATTTAGTGAAATTTTGACATTTTTTGAGAAATCAAATTCCTTACTCAACAGATGATTTGTGGCTCAGTGAAGGAAACTGAAACTAAGAAAACATGAAAAAAGAAATAAGTTAAAACTTGAAAATTACACTTATTGGTTATTATAAATAATTTAATAACAAAATAATTATAAAATAGGTTCAGAACGGTATTTTGGATTTTGAAAAACTGGAACCGGTATGACTCAAGTTCAATATTGATTTAGCCAAAACAATTTTAGTATGAGATCAGAGCGGGATGGAATGGCACAATATAGGATCGGTTTCGATTTTTCAGTATGAAATTCTGAACCTATTAGACATCTAAGTCTCCTCTTTAATGTAATGAAAATGTTTAAAAAAAAATACCAGTCAATTTACTTGAATGACAACTTTAACAGAAGACTTCTTTGTCAATTTAAGTAGTTGAAGACAAATTTAGATGGTAAACCCTGCCAATTTCACAGTTATTGAATGTCCCTTTTTTTTTTTTTTTATCAATTTATCAAGTAGTAAAATGCCCTCTCGCTATTAGTTCAACAAGTTGAATGTCTACTTTAGTTACTAGATTTTTTGCATGTTACTTTCAGCTAAAGAACTTATTAAACATAAACTTGGAAGCATTTAGTTTAAAGTTGGTAAGAGCATGAAAGAAGGGATACCTCCAACAATTGAGTGAAAACTTATTAAACACTTTTTTGTCAAAAGAGTTCTACTCCGGCTCTCAACATTTACTCTCATTCTGATGTGGCAGTTGACATGGTTTCACACTTTAAAAACACATTTTTAAAACACTAACTAAGACACAATAAAATGAAGTGTCACATCATACATGACATGAGATTCAAATTAGACTTTTCCTTGTCAAATATGAGAAGAATATTTTAGAGCTTTCAAACTCTTTTGTTCCTAATAAGGTAAATATGGAAAATTATATCTAATTTTCCTCTGAAGTTCATTTGGGGAACAAGTGGCCCTAAAGGATATAAAATGCATGATTATCTTGTATGCGAAAATTGAAAGTTTATTGCACACATTTCATAATCCACCATTTGATGGTTAAAGATGTGAATTATATCAAATGTAATCATGAAACCCTAAAACCGGACAAGTTCAAAATGAAAATTTGAATAAAAGGTTATGTTGATGAAAATTACAAATAAATAAAGGTCAGAAAGATTACAAGCAAACCTTTTGAGGATTATATGTTTAAATTATAGTAATAGCCAAGGAGAGTGATTTCTTGAAATATTTCCATATACAATCAAATGTTTTCAGAAATCCACTTTCTATGGGAAATAGAATCCATTCCTCTATTAAGCAGATTTACACAAGGTGTAAAAGGATATATAGTATATGAGGATAGTGGACAACATATCTCTTTTACTAAAATAGTCATCTTGCCCTTAGTGTGGACTAACATTACAAATGTCAAATTTCAAATGTCCAATTTATTTTAGGTTCCAAGGTGTAGACAAAAACTAGCAATATCACTAAGGTTATGTAGCCCATTAAGAAAAATGCAAGACGGTTAATTGTCCTCGACAAGGTTATGGGTTAATTTACGATACTTCCCCCAATATAAATAGCTAATTCAAGGTCTCTCCCAAAGGATTTCGTATTGCAGTCTACCCCCAATCTAGCGGTCCATGTCCATTGGCCATCAAGGTATGAACTATTTTCAAATTGGTCATATTTTGATGAGCCAAATACCCCTGACACTACACCATAAAAGGGTTTTTGTTATAGCTCTTACATGTTGCTAAAATGAATTGTAATACTTTTGTGCCGATACTAAATGAGGTGATACTAATATTTGTATCATCAACCGACCCATAGTAATGGGATAATTGTATCATCAATCAACCTATACTAATGCAATAATTGCAACATGATAAAACTAATACTGAATTTTATATAGTTACATACACTAGCTAATACTAATTTCAAATGAAGTTGATACTTAAATTTGCTTTGTATCATGTAGAAACTATAACTAATTTAAAACATTTTCCAAATAAAAAAAAAGCTAAAAATTGTTAGTACACATCCAAAATCTTCCATAGACTACTTCTACATTCATTGAAACCACTATACTTTAAATGAATTTCAAGATAAAAAAATAATTCACAACACAATACGTATAATAGCAGCCTAAAAAAGAGAGAAAAAAAATAGATAAATGTTTTTTTAACTTAATTTCAACATCTATGTTTGTCGCTAAAAGAGCCAATACAAGCACTACAAAAAATCATTATATGATGCAAGTATCAAGCTCCTTGTTAATGGGGTTCTCTTTGGTTATCTGACTTCATTACACAATACTTATATTAATTCCGGAAAACCAAGAATTGGAACTTCATCAGTCACAACCAAAAAAGAACAAAATTACAAGATGAACGAAGCACCAAAAGATGTGATTCGATTCCATTTCAGACTATATTCTTAATGAAAATTCATAGCATTTTTTGTCGTTCGAAGTTGTTTACATTAGGCCTCCTTCCTCTAATGGTTGGTTACTGTCAAATGCTCCTACTCAAAAGAGGAGACCTTGGTCTCCAACTGATAAGCCTTGGTGAAGAATGCTGGCCAACAGTGATATACTGATGTAATGCTACTCACAACACCTATCAACTTTGATTTCATGTTTTGAACTCAAAAAAAATCTAAATCTTTAGAATCTGGGTCTGCAAAAAAAAAAAAAAAAAAAAAACCAAAAGTAAGCTAAACTATGTCATCTAAGCTAAAATATCTTTCTTATGCTCCCCCATATCTCATACTCCTTTCCTTTAAAGTCATTGATAAAAGTAGGCCTATTTACCAACTTTAGTTTATTTTTGAAAAATATTCTACAAGAAAATTATATGGACGGAGTGATTTAAATGGCAAAATGAGTTTTACTAATAAAACTTGAAGCATTAAGCCGACAACCCACATGCCAATAATGATGAAAATGTCTTGAAGACTCATACCAACCAAGGATTGTACTGCTCTCTACTAAACTATATGAAGCCATTAAGCAAACCATCGCAATGAGTTGGAAATATTTTTATTCATCACGATGAGTTGGAAATATTTTTATACTATATTGGCAAGCCATCTCCTCAGTCAACCAAACACCAAATCTCTTTATTTATCTCCTTGACTAAAAAAAACTGGACTTAACACCTAACCCCACATGTAGCTATTTTACAAGACTAAAAATAAATATTTTCATAAAATTATTAAATAATTTGCTCTGCACATACACACCATTACAAATAAAATATTAAGGTTAGGATACGCTAAAGTCACATGCGAGTTAAGAAAGAAATGCTGAAACCACAACCTGATAGTTTAAACTTTTGTACCCTATTTAAAACTATGTCACTCTATAACTAAGAAATGCTGAAAAAATAACCTAAAACTTGTGTACCCCGTGTTTTCTTTAACAAAGGATCAAAACCATGCACACTATTTATGAATGATGGAAGTTTCAAATACTCGTCGGCTTCATTCATTCTCTCAACTCCCCAAATCTTCCACAACCCTTGTCTCCTCTTGGTGGAAAACCACATTGAAATACATAACAGGCTCTTCAAACCTTGTTGTAGGTCAAGGACAAAAAAAATCTTAAAAATGGAAAAACTAAACATGAGTTACTAACCTGTAGATATTTGATCAATGCCTTTAACCACACTACAAAGTCACCCTCGCCAATGTCTCAAAAACTTGTTTTCGCATATTGTGAATTCTTTATGGAGTTTCAATGCCATCGAAGAAGAATACCCGGGCTTTCATTCAGGAATTGCATCATAATACCTATACTGAATCTGCAATCATCCATCAAGTGCTTGCATTGATTTCCAAATTATGTGTGTGATCTTATTAGAATATCTATACTTCAATCAAATGTAACACATGATATCAAATAATTATTTGATTCTTAGAATATATACATAAAAAAGATGACGGGCAATTTATCAAACAGATGATATGCAATAACTTACATGCAAGTCTTGTGTGGAATAAAGTTTAGTAAAACGGAAACCCCATGAAAGAAAATAGCCAGAATTTTCAAGACATCGTATGCTATAAGAAGCATGGCCTTTACTGGGTAATCTTTGGCCCTATCTTTTATTCTCTTGTGAATCATTGGGCGGAGCTTTTCCCAATCAATCTTTGAGATGTAACTTCGAGAACACAACAACGGATGCCAAAGTTTTCTCCTCAAAGCCATCAAAACTGCATGAACAATAAGAATTGAAGAATCATGCAGGGAATGAGTTCATCAGAATTGAATCAGATTTCGATGAAGAGAAACTTCAAAAACCCTACAAGATTTTTTTTTCTGCCAAAACGAAGCGAAGAGAAGAAAAGCTTTGTTTTTCTTTCTCTATTTCTCTGTTTCTCTCTTTCTATTTCTCTATTTGTCTCTCTCGAGAGATTTTGTGTTTCTATTCAACGAGACAGAGCAGGCAACACAAAGAGAGAAATGATACAAATTTGGAAATTTTTATTTATCCATCTGATCGAGCTCAACGTATCATCACGAGATAATAAAATGATGTAGACATCAATATTGCTACATAAGAAAAATGATGCAAATAAACTTTTGGGAGTGTTGCAAAATTGTCATTATAGCGTGGTGTGAACGATTTTAGGGATGAAGTTAAAATTTTGGCTTTGAACAACTGATAATAAGTATCTCGAGGTAAATTATTGGTTCAAATTGTAAATATAAATAAAATGTGTATCTCTATATACATCTAATGGTAAAAAAAAAAAACCTACCTTCATCAAACATCATTTTTTTTCAACCTCATCTTCTCCAACTCCAATCCACTCTCCTGCAACACCAACCTCACCTCACCAACTCCAATCTTCCCTCCCACCTCTCCCACTTTGCTTCACCGACCATCACCCCCAGGGGCGGACCCAGGATTTTAGTCGAGGGGGGACGAAATGAAAAATACTTATTAGTTGATAATAGTAGTTATCAATGGTAAAGCCAATTTTTTTTTACCGAAGTTAGTAACTAATAAAAAAAATTCAACTATAAAAAAATACAATGCATATATTAAATTGGATCCAAGTGTAGTCAATTTTAAGCCAAAATAAGGTCACTATTGATAACCTTAGCAAATAGCAAACAAGCATAATAACTAAAATATATAACTAATATCACAAAAGAGTTTGTCTAGGCAGCCAGACTTTAAAGCCATTTTTTTGCCAGGCTAGAGCATTTTTACACATTTAACCATTCTCTTTAAAATACAATCACAAACATTATCTATAAAATGGATAGAAATGTAAAAAAACTTCAAACCTGACCAAAAAGTGGCTATAAAGCCTTGTTGTCTAGAATTGAGAATCACAAAATAATTAGGATAAGTTCTAGGTGAAGCTAATTTTTTTTTGAAATTTGCGAATCTAATATGATCATAATACAATTTCAAAGAAAAAATAGTTTATATGAGGCTCAAATTTTATACAAGTTGGCTAATGGTATATATTTTCATTGAATTCTATCGTTATTATTTTAGATAATAATTTTAAATATTTTTTTGTTAGGGGTTTAATATCACTTGTGAAAAACAATTCATTTATTTAATGTTAATAAATTTTATTAAACTAAACATTTTTTAATGTTTGCAATTACTAATAAAATTGCATTGAAAATAAAATAAAAAAATGCACTCAAAGAGTATCGAACTCAGGTCTTTTACTAAAAATGATAAACCTCAAATCACTACACCAACAAAGACATGTTTGAATATTTTCATAAACAATTAACATATTGTATTCTACATTATATAATCGATTTTTTAAGACTAAAATATATATACTAAAAATATTTTAAAAGTTGAGGGGGGACAGCTGCCCCCCCCTCGCCCCTTAGTAGGTCCGCCCATGATCACCCCACCCTGTCGCCATCCCCCTACTTTGTCTTCTTGTTTCCCACCCCACCCCCATCCCCTTCCTCCTCTCCCTCTATGTTTGTTTGTTTCCTACCCCATCCCCCTCATTCATTTCCCTCTCCCTCCATCTCTCTATTTCCCGCCTCTCCCCTCCCTCTGTCCAAATTCACCGCCGCCCGTCCTCCCTCTCTATCCAAGTTTCCTAACCACCACCACCACTACCCCCAATTCACCACACCACCACCTCTAAACAAACACGCCATGACCTACCAATCGATTGGTCACAAGTATAGACGCTCAAGTAGCTCGACAGAATCCTTCGTGGCGAAGAAAGATTGAAGGAGAGACAATGAGAAAGCGAGGAAACAAAAAGGAAGGTTTTGTTAAGATTTTTTCTTTTGTATTATCGAAATACAACAAATTTAAATCCCCACCATCAATTTTATTAATTTTATATGGAGATGCGTGTTTGTATCTCGATGTTTTCTATGGTTCAATTGCCCATGCATTTTAGTCAACAAAATTAGGCACGTGAGGCACTTTACTGTCAATTGGACATGAACCGCTAGTCTGGAGGGTAGATTGGCTATTTATATTGGGAGGTATTGTAAATTAACCTCTATTTTTTGTCAACCCCCGAAAGAAACCATTTTAACTCATGGGCCCAACATTCAACATGTTTTTGTGAGTGGGCCCATTACAACGTTAATATACTGCATGTGATCCTTGAAATGCCAATTTTCTCCCACTTGACCTGGCAAATATATCAACCATTTTAAAACGAGACAAATCTCAAGGACTAGATTAAGGGATCAGTTAAAAAAAAATCAAAATGTATTGTTGCTAATGTCTTCCCCTATGTTGTCTGTATTGTAGATTATATTGGAATATGGTAGATGTCCACAGATGCCATGATGTGGTGATGTTGATTCCACCTCATGATATCTTATATGCCTATAGATATCGGCTTTGTTTTATAGAGATGATGTATGTGGAGACATTGTAAATAAGAATGAGAAAGAGAGAAAATGAAACATTGAATTAGTACAATGAATATTGTATTCTTTTTATGTTTGTTTTCAACGCATTATCAGCACAAAGATTCAACCAATTTAGCGCACGAAGCTTCGACCAATTGAGCGATATATGATTATTATATTTCAATTCAATATAAGGGTATTTGAGCACGAAACTTGGCTTTATTTTCCAAACATTTTATTCAAAAGAGTTTAGAGGTAAATAATTTAAACAAGAGCTTATATTTTCTGAATTTTAATGTGAATGTTTTCATAATATATTTCATCTAGTGGATGTTGCCTCACAAGAAAACACAATTTATTTAAATCTCAAACCCCTCATCACACATGTTGGGACACATGTTAAAATAACAAAAAGTCTCCGCTTCGACTCGTGGTGTTTGGTAGTATCATTGATGGTGATGCGGATACTTGAGGCAAATTATAGGCTAATTTTCGTCATGTATACACCACTCACATAAGAAGAAAAATCCAAGTCACCAGAATAACCAAAAAGAGATAGAGGCTCAGTACTAAGATAACTTTTAATACCTCCTTTCAACTTCTTCTCATTATCTTGACATTGATCGTCCCCAAAATTGTCTTCTAGGGTTGAATTTCAACTCCCGTAGGCATAATCACCAGGTTTCTCAAGGTCGGAAACCACGTCAAGCATGTTAGCGCTAGCGCCCCTATACCTTTCACCATGCTCAAGTACCTTGCAACTGAGGACCTTGCTTATGTTTTCAAATTGATTTGTTTGTCATCAAATTATTAGGGTATCTTCATTAAATAACACCCAAACTCATGGGTTTCTTCACTAGACTCAACCTCAAATATCTCCAGCGTGTTTTCTCTATTGGAGCTCCCGATCTATTTGTGATGTTTATATTTGATGATACACAAAATTGGTCACATCTCTGAGCCATAGACGTGTCATGATGATCTCGAGGAATTACAGGCCCTAGTGTCAGTCCAGTATTGATCCGGCCCAAACGGTACCAAGCCCGCCAAATTCATTCCGCCAGACAGACCCAAACTCTTATAGCATGCTAGGCGCATACGTCTCACAACTATGCTCAATACCCGTAAGTCCTACTAAGGCAAGTATCTCGAGAATCAGCTTCGGACAAGCAATTACAGCAGCTCTATGTTTCCAACTAGGAAGCAAATACCAGAGTACATTCCCAGCAGGGAAACTTTCTACTACGAATTACTCTTGGTTTGGGAACTATTTCCCACGTATCTGGGAGCACAGGGCTAACATGAAACTTCCCTCCTATATCACGACTCCTAATTAGAGAAGGATCTCCACAAAGATCTCCTTCCTAAACTACGCTTTCGATGGCCTGGTAGAACCAGGACTCCTGCATTATAAAATGAGGTTGGTAAGCTAAGGTACGTTACAAATTCCTTGTTTACAGTATTACACATTCCTTAGATCCCTGTTTGACTTTAGCATCAGAGTGTCATTGGCCACCACAACGGTGGTATGTAGCTCGCGTGTGTTACTTATGCACATCAACAGATCAACGGGACTAGGTCAAAGCAAGGAGCGAAAAACGATTGCATCAGTTTGGCACCGTCAGTGGGGACGACAAAGTTCATAACTTTTTACTAGAAACGTTCTCCATTCAAAACACAGAGAGATGGTGACTAGATCACGCAAAGAGAAAAAATGAGGGGAAGCATCAAGCATTCAGCCTGGCGCTGCTTCACCACCCTCGATAACGCAGGCTTTGTCAGTGATGAGGACGCTCACATCAATGAAGCAAAGGCCCAATGAAACATTAAAGGCGTACTTGACCCGCTTTAACAGAGAGTTAACCACTGTCAACATGTGCAACGACACAACAACCCTCTCAGCCTTCATCAACAGACTGCGAAAAGGAAAGTTCTACAACTTTCTAACACTGGACCCTCTAGAAAGTATGATAGACCTAACAAAGGAAGTGCTGAGCTTCATCGCTTTAGGAAAATAACGGGCCACTTGAAGAGAAACTGAACCCAGGGAACAATCGGTCGACAAAATATGCGTGCTTCATGGAACCTATTCTGAGTCACAACTGTCCAACAGGTCCAGGAAAAATGTTCTCCGAGGTATGAGGATCCAAGCGATACATGGTGAGCAGCTGATACTGCATGATCGAAAGCAAGGCCCATCCGGGCCGCTAGTATTTTACGGAAAAGACTTCCAGAGCATACAACTTCCGCATAATGACGCCCTGGTGGTAACAATTTCCCTAGCAGGCTGGGAGGTAAGAAGGTCCTTAATAGACATAGAGAGCTTAATGAACGTCTTGTTTCTCTATACGTTCCGTAGCATGCAACTAGAAAAGACAACGTTGACCCCTGATAATCTGATGATTGACTTCAGTGGCGAGAGACATTCCCCTGTGGGAAAGATACAACTAATTGCAACAGTGGGAGAGGAATCAGCTCATAAAACCCTGATTCAAGTGTTCGTAGTGATCGTCGCACCCTCGACGTATAATGCGGTCCTAGGGAGACCCTGGATACACCGGATGGAAGCGGTGGTCTCCACTCTGCACCAGTGCATCAAGTATCCAACAAACCGAGCGGTTCGTACATTGAGAGGCGACTAGATAGTTGCCAAAGGATGCCAATACATGATGCCCTTGCCAGCGGCTAAGCCATTGATTAAGATGACCCTCCGTTCTACCCGAAGCACAGAAAGAGAACAACTAACTCTAGATAATGAGGCACTAGTAAGTCCTCGAGGTAGGCCCAATGTTGGGCAACCAGAAGAAGAGACTGTTATGATCTACCTGGACAACCCCCACAATAGCAAGGTTATCCAAATCGGTTCCCGCTTGAACGAAGAATTGGTGAAGAAACTCACGGAGCTGCTACAACGTAACTAGGACATCTTAGCATGGATCATACGGGACATGGTGGGGATCGACCCATCGATAATCACCCATCGCCTAGAGGTAGACCCCTCAAGGAAAACCGTCAGGCAGAAGAAGAGGCCCGTAGCGCCCAAAAGGAACGCGATCATAAATGAAGAGGTACAACGTCTACTCAATGCGGGCATGATAAAGGAAACACGATACCCCGACTAGTTGGCGAACATTGTTCTTGTAAAGAAGAAAATTGAGAAATGGAGAGTATATGTTGACTAAACTGACCTGAACAAAACCTGCCAAATGACAGCTTCTCACTCCCCCACATCGATCAGATTGTAGACGCCACTTCTTGGCACAACTCACTCAGCTTCATGGACGCCTATTCAAGCTACAATCAAATAATAATGCACCCCCAGATAAAGAGAAACCCTCTTTCATGACAGAAAGGGGAATATACTACTATAGGGTGATGCCATTCGGCTTAAAGAACGCGGGCGCTACATACCAACGACTAGTCAACCGAATGTTTAAAGAACAGATCGACAGAAACATGGAGGTTCACATAGACGACATGTTGGTCAAAAGCCTCCGCAACCCCGACCACATGCGTGATCTCGCTGAAGGGTTCAACTAACTCAGGAAATACTAAATGAAGCTCAACCCACAAAAGTGCACGTTCAAAGTCGAGTCTGGAAAATTCCTAGGCTATATTGTGAACAAAAGAGGATCAAAGCCGACCCAAAATAGATTCAGGTCCTTCTCGATATGAAAGCTCCGGCCGACATCAGAGACGTTCAGAGTCTGACTGGGAGGGTAGCAACACTCAACAGATTCATATCGAAGTCATCTGACAAATGCTTTCATTTCTTTAAGATACTAAGAGAAAGCAAAGGATTCTATTGGAACGAAGAGTGAGAACAAGCCTTTCAAAGTCTGAAAGCATACATGGGGATTCCAGAGCTATTCTCGAAACCTGTGATAGGAGAAACACTCTACTTGTACCTATATGTTTTCAGGCATGTTGTCAATTCAATCCTCGTATGAGACGATTGGGGGACCCAAATAGCGGTGTATTACATCGGCAAAACCTTCATAGAAGCGGAAGCATACTATCCGGACTTGGAAAAGTTGGCTCTAGCACTAGTCGTGTCTTCCAGGAAACTCAGGCCCTATTTTCAGGCTTACTCTATAATGGTCCTGATCAAGCATCCACTTCGTTCAGTATTACATAAACCCAAGCTATCGGGTAGGATGGTGAAATGGTCAGTTTGACATAAACTACTCTCCAAGAACCTCCATTAAACCCAGGTCCTGACAGATTTCATTGCGGAGTTCACCGACAAATAAGAGCCGAAGACAGACCATCAGCCCTCGGAGTTGAGTCTCCAAGCGTGGATCTTGCGTTGCGACGGGCCCTCCACTGGGAAGGCAAGCGGAGCCGAGATCACACTCCGCTCCCCCCAGCGGTTTCACCTAAAAAAACGGTCAGGTTTGGCTTCCCCGCTTCAAACAATGAGACCGAATACAAAGCTCTCCCGTCCGGCCTAAAGCTAGCATTAAGGATCGGTATAGATCGCCTAACAGCATGTAGCAACTCAAGAGTGGTGGTCGACCAGGTCAAGGGGACTTCAACAGCAAAGACCCCCCCCCCCATGATAGCCTACCACGACAAGGTACTTGGCATAATGGGCAGGTTCAAGAATTGTGAACTCATACAATGCCCCTGAGACGACAACAAAAGGCCAGATGCGCTAGCCCGAGAAGCCTTGCCTCCGATGAAATCTCCAGCGGCCTCATTGAATACCAAGAGCAATCAAGCCTCGATGAAAAAGAACATAGAGACGTCCACGCTGCGAAGACACAACCAAATTGAATGACTCCTATACTGGAATACATAGCAACCAGAGCCTTACCGATAGATAAGGTCAAAGCAAAAAGACTAAAACACAAAGCAACAATGTACGCTCTCATAAACTACAAGTTATACAAGAGATTAGTGACGGGACCCCTGCTTCGATGTCTGTCACCTTTAGAGGCAAGCCAAGTCTTAGGAAGCATCCATAGCGGTGTATGCGGGAATCATCCGGACGGGAGAACCCTCACACACAAAGCCTTAACTCCAGGGTACTATTTGCCGACCATGCAGTGAGACGCTAAAGATATTGTCTGCAAATGCGACAAATGTCAGAGGTTCGTGCCATACACGCATATGTCGGCCCAACCACTGACTTCGATGACTAGTCCGTGGCCATTTGTGCAATGGGGAATGGACATCATTGGACTGCTCCCAGCATCAACCGGTAAAAAGTTCCTTCTTGTGGCCGTCAACTACTTCACTAAGGGGATGATATTCAATTACGAATTTTAATGGATTGTGTTGGTTTTTAAAATCTATTAAAATCCAGAGGTATTTAATTAAGGATTTAGAATGATACATGTAAATCTAGGGGTATTCAAGTACCGATTTTAAAGGATTGTTTTAAAATCCATCAAAATCAGGGTATTCAATTCATGCTTTTAAAAAATCCACCAAAATCAGGGGGTATTAAAAAAGTAGTGGATTTTAATGAATTTGTTAAAGTTGTGGATTTTGAAGGATTTGTGAATGAAAAGTATATATAACAAGAGTTATTCCAAATCCAACCTTCCCCCCCTCATATTTCAACGGATTTGTATTGGCTATTATTAAATAACACCACCATTTCCGCTAAAGGACGCCACTATTTCATTTTTTTTGTGATCTGCTCAAAGACACCACCACCTTCCTTTCTCTTCTCTCTTCACAAGAGCAGCACCACCTCGCCCCACAACTTTCGTCCATACCACCATGCCCTACCACCGCTGGCTGTACCACCACCCGCACTTCCTTTTTTATTTTGTTATTGTTGTTTTATTATTATTATTATTATTATTATTATTATTATTATTATTATTATTATTATCCTCATTCTCTTCTTCTTATTTTTTCTTTTTCTTGTCCTCTCTTTACCTTTTTTTTTGTTTTTCTCTTTTTTTTTTCCTTCAGATTTCTTCTTCTTCTATTTTTCTCTTTGTTTTTCTTATTTTTCTATTTTTTTCTTCTCTCTTCTTCTTTTCCCATTTTTTTCTTCTTCGCTCTTGCGGAGGTTCCATACTTGCCAAAACCTTCGCGAGGGCAAAGAGAAGAAGAAAAAAAAAGATAGGAGAAAAAGAAAAAAAAAACAAAGAGAGAAAAAAGTGGAGGAGGAAGAGAAGAAGAAGAAAAAAAAAACGGAGGAAAAGAAAAGGTGAGGGGGGGGAGGTTGAGAATGAGAAGATGAAAATGGGTGGAGGTGGGATGAGAGGTGGAAGTGGTGATTGATGGAGAAGAAGAAGAAAAAAAAAGAGAAGGGGATGAGGAGGATGCTAGGTGGCGGTGGTGATTGAAAAAGAAGAAGAGGAAGGGACGAGAGGTGGCGGTGGCGGGAATAACAATTTGAAGTAAAATAGTTATTTGTATTTCTTTTGGACCATCTTCAATGTATTTGATTTTTTTTTTAATTTAAAATAAAATTCTCGTAACATACAAACAATTGTTTAATTGATGTTTTGAGATGTGTTTTATGATTTGTATTGGCATGAATAACAATGTAGGTGATGTTTTTTTATTGTTTTCTATGACTAATAACACATTTATAAAAATCCATTGAATTTATAAGAATCCATAACAAACTTTTATAAAATCTACAAAATCCAATCATTTAAAACTCACAAAAATCCAGTGGATTTTGTAAAATCATTTGAAACCTTTTAAAATCCATGAGATTTAAAATTCTTCAGAGTCCATTCAAATCCCGAATTGAATACTATCCAAAATTGAGCAAGTCCAGATCAAAAAATTCATCTGAGCCACCATTGTTTGTAGATTTGGCATCCCCAGAATATTGGTCAGCGACAACGAAACCGAATTCGAAGGTAGCAAGGTCAAGAAACTGTGCAAAAGTTTGAGTATTGATCACCACTTCTCCTCGCCAAGGCACCCCAAGCCAACGACCAAGCAGTGGTTACCATCCAGATAATCCTAGAGGCTATCAAAGAAAGCTTGATGTAGCCAAAGGGAAATGAGTTTCAGAGCTACCGAAAATACTCTGGGCGTATCAGACAACCAAAAGAGTCCCTACCAGAGAGACACCTTTCGCCCTAGCATACGGGTCGGAAGCCATGGTTCCCGTAGAACTCAAAGTGCCAACCTTTCGAACGGAGGAGTTCAGATCCGACGGTAACGATGAAGCCTTGCGCATAGGGCTAGACCTCATTGACGAAAATGGGATCTAGCATCCGCCAAATAGCCGCCTACCAACAACGAATAACGCAATATTACAACAAGAAGGTCAAACCACGTGAATTCAAGGTGGGAGACAATTGGTGTTATAAATCAACTTACTAACATAGATCAAATTCACGGCCAGATTAGGCACAAATAACACATGGTGAAGAGTAAGGCCGGTTTGCAAGACACATGTTCCCTTTTTAACAGTAGACGTATGTTCCCCATCAGGCAAACCGACAGGCAACAGAGCAATGTCACGAACATTAGATAAAATAGAAATATTACCGGTCATATGGTGCGAGGCTCCACTATCAATAAACCAACAAACATCGAAATTTCGCTTATTGGATAATTGTTCAGTTTCTGGACTGGGCTCGATCAATGCCAGTAAACGTTGAACTTTATCATGAGAAAGGCCCGAAATCGATGCGGATGATGAGAATCCGACAGAGGCAGTCTCGGCAGGAGCAGGGGATGACACGCCCCACTGTGTTGCAGCGGCAAAGGCGGCGGAGGAGGACTGCCCATGGCCTGATTTGGAAAAACGGCCTCTACCTTCGGGCATGATGTTTAACTAACTTCAAGAACTGAATGAATATGGACGATGAGATGTGCGGCGGAATGCTCACCGAAAGAAAAAAATTATCTAACCTGGCTCTGATACCATAATAAGTTTAGAACATGAAGAAGAACTTTATTGAATTGAATGCCTTACAAGAGACCTAAGATGAGTTTATATAACCTACACTAGAAATACATTTAGAAACAACTACAAATCATATCAAGTAAGATAAACCCAGAACGAAAGAATATCCTTGCAAATATTATGCTAGGATATGATTAGAAACTTCATATCTTGTATGTGGACTGATTCTTGGCTGCTAATATAATCATGTATGTGGACTGATTCTTGGCTGCTGATACAATCATGTATTTGGACTGATTCTGGGTGAATCAGTAATTATGTACACTAATAATCCTAATAGGTTCAAGATAAGTTACGACGATTATTTGCAAACCTCAAGGGACATAAGAATATTATTGGCTTCTTTTGTACTTGTTTTTCTTTTCTTTCTTTTCTTTAATGACTAAAAGGCTCTTTTTTGGTTTTGTGTGTGTTTTTTCCACTTTTAAGTTTTCTCTACTGTTCTGCTGGGTGTTGTGGTCAGAACGTAACAACAGAATCTTCAACCATTCCCATGATGTAACCAATATTTTGCATCTTAATTAAAGTTCTCTCTTGGGTTTGGGATCTACTTTCCCTACCATTCATGTTAATTTGTACAGTGGGCTGAATAGGTATAGTTAATTAACCTATTAGGAATGTAATTCTGCTCTTAGGTCTTTGATCATCTTATCCCGAGACCTCTCTTGTAATCCTTCTTCTTTTTTCTATTATAGTTATGCCTGTTTTGCTGATTAACTTTATTTATTTTTCATTGTATTGTAATTATTATTACTTTTCTTTATTCTTTGGACAAGTGTAAGCTTTGTAAGTCAGTTAGACTAACATGAGAAGCACTTGTTCGAGATTGATTAAACCTACTTATGATTTCTTTGTGATCATAAAAGGATGTAATCACATCAGGAGGAGGTTTTTGTTGAGTTATTGAACTCTTTATGTGCTGAAGATATTCAGTCTTAGTTTTAGGGTCATCAATTTTGTCAACAAAATCTAACAGTATTTGTGACTGTTTTGATTGAGATAACATATTGATTTTGGGTTTAGAAAGGTGGCATAAACATGCACCTGGAACGCAATCACAAGACTGCTCAGAAGAAGAGGAAGAGTCGGATGAGTAGTTCAAATTACCCATTTGTAACTCGGGTTCAGAGGATTCTGAGTCTGAGTCTAAAAGACAATTGAGAAACATGTGTTTCATCTGTTTAGGAATATCAAGGGCTTGAACCTTTTGGGCCGTTCTGCATTGTTTTGCATAATGGCCAGGTTGTCCACACTTAAAGCAAACAGGCTTTGAAGTGGATCCTTTCTTGAAAGGCTTGGGCTTGTGAGTCCCATGTCTTTTGGGCTTGCTATAGTACTGTTCTAAGTTCTTAGCAGGCTTTGGGCCATAGGGCTTTTTCTTCTTAAATTGTCGGGCTGGATGAGACCGATATTTTTATTTTGAAGAAAGATGGGTTGGATATCTGAAATCATCAAACCCATACTGTTGACAAAAATCACCTAATTCTTTAGGTCCATGAATATGTTGTTTCTTTAATTGTTTCTTTAATTTTAAATCATTACAAATTTGTAAGGCGCATTTATTGATAAATGCAATTAAATCACCGAAAGTTAGGAGTTCATACTGGATATCACCTCCATGATGTTCTTGGAGTTTAGTACGAATTGTCTCAGCAAAAATGTCAGGAAGACCTGAAATAAATTTTCGTTTCCAGAAAGGATTTGCTGCATCAGTCTGAAGCATTACTCTTTTCATGAAGATATCTTTATAATATCTAAAATGACTTAGAGTAGGGCATTTATGAGACATAAGCAAATCTTTTGCTTTACCTTGATATTCATTTGGATTTCCAATGAAATGCCTAAGAATACTTTGGATCAAGGTAGGCACACAATCAGGAACAAAATCATTCTTAATTTTAATGGGGTTACCATCAGGACCAATTTTTCTTGCATATAAAATTTCTGTTTTTTCAGCAGCATTGAGATAATTATCCCACCAGCCTTTTAATAAACCGGAAAATCCTTGAATAATGACTGTGGCAATGGTATGGTCATCTTTGCCCTCTGCTCTATGAGTAGAAGCCATCATTACCATCTCTTGAGTAAGCTCAAGAACAACATCTTCAGAAATGCCATCAATATTCCAGATATAAAGTTCTTTAGGGGAAAAAGAACCAAAAGTTTGAAGATTTCTTTCTTCAAATTGCATATCTGGGAAAGAAGGTCTAGGATAGAAATTCCTAGAAGTTGGCATAGGATTTTTCCATTTTGGAGATTTTGATGCTTGCTTAGCATGTCGAATTGGATTTGCCTGATATGGGATATAATTGAGTCTATCCAGCTCAGACATTGGATCAAAGTCTGCACTAATATCTGAATCATGTTCTGACATGTATGGATTAGACAGAGTATTAATTTTGAGTCTTGAATTCAATTGTAATGCATCTAATTTAGCATCAATTTCTTTTAATAAATTTGTTTTTGAAGAGAATGTATTTGGAGCAAGAGGATCAGGAATTTGAAAGAAAACATTTTGTTTTTTCTTTTCCTGTTCTTTGTATACTTTTTCTTCAACTTGTTTCTTTTTTAATTCATTAGTTACAAGTTGATCTTGTACTAATTTTTCTCCAAGTTCAGATAATAATAAGTTAACATAGCTTTCATCTGGGTGAGCAAATGGTGAAGCTATATAATTATTTTCTGAGACTTTGAATTGGAGATCTACCATGGGTGGTAGAACAGATTTGACTGTTTTCTTTTCTGGAGTTGTCCAGAACTTAGGTGTTACATTTAACACATGAATTTGTGGGATGTGAACATTAAAATACCAATCTAAGAAAGGTAAATTAGATTTCAATTCTTCACAACATTCATAAAAGGTTTTACTAAGCTCTTTTCGTTCAGACTCTATTGTCTGAGATTGGAACTTAGCTCTTCTTTCATCATTTTCTGAAGACATGAAGTCTTGTTTAATTTTGTCTTTATCAAGTTTAAATGATGTACTTAAACATTGAACTCTGGGAATCTGGAATTCCATTTCAGATTGAGTGGGTGATTGATTTGCTTCGGAAGTTTCAGAAACTTCATTTTGATTATAAATTGGTTGAGGGATTTGCGGATAATTAGGATTAGTCCTAATATTCCTAAATTGAAGATGAGGAATCTCTTCAAGAGTTGCAGCTCTTGAAGGGAGTCTGGTAGGAGCAGTTCTGAAGGAAGATTCAGATTTGCGTCCAGATTCAAATTTGGATGGATCAAGAGTCGTAACTCTTAAGTCATTGAATCTGAGTTCAACAGATCCATCAGGAAAGGAAAGAATCCTATCAATTTGACTTGGAGGAAGTTTCTTAGGGTTTGAAACTCCTTCAATAATCCATGAGTCTGGGAGAGTGACCTGATCCCATTGAATCGTTCTGGGTACGATTACATTGGTTTTCTGGTCATTGATTTCAAAGAGGATTGTGTGTCCTCTGTCATCTGTATGAAGAGCACGAGGCTTTAATTGAGTTTTCATTGCTCTATAAGTGATCTTGTAGATCAGAGCAAAGGGTTCAGAGCCTTCAGCCATGTCAAAGCCAGAGGTCTGAATATTGAGAGTGAGTGTCTCAAGGATGTGTGGATCACAAAGAGACACAGAGAAGTTGGGGTAGCAGTTAAAATAAACTGGACCCATTGAAAGTGAAGATTCTGCGATTCTAAGCAGAGAATCACTGAATTTGTTGTGTCTGCAGTCACGAAGAGCGACTAGAGCACAAGTATCAAGTCCTAACCTAGTTAAAGGTTTTAGGGCTATTTGGATTAATCCTAGATGGATATATTTATATCTATCTTTTAATAAAGATTGGATTGTTTGAAAATCAAGAAGTTGTTTTGAATCTAAAGATTTATTCATTGGTACTGTCTGTTCGACAATACTGATTAAATCTTCAGTTTTTTGAGAAAATATAGATTTGGACAATTCATAAATATCTTTCTGGGGTATTACTGGTATAGACCAGTTTTGTAAATCTTGTTCAACTTCAGAAATTCTACCTTCCATTTTGGTCGGTAAATTGTTTGACCTAGAACTAGAAGTTCTGGAAAATCTTGAAAACATAGACATCTTTGCAAATTGCTTGAAGGATGGGGGGGAACACTATCTATGGACCACCTACACCTGGAACACCTAGATGGGACCACCTAACCTAGATCACTGGGTTGCGCTATCCATCGCGACTTACAGAAGGATCCTAGGTTCCAACGGCTGACCAACATCTATCTGGCTTACCAACGGTATCAACGACTGACCAACTAGATCTCGGACTCACAACCCTTCCCGGGGCAAAATGAAAAGGATGGCTCTGATACCAATATTTTCTCAGGACCTACAGTTTTCAGCTAACAGTTTACAAATTACAATGGAAGAAGAATTAAGATGACAACCATTGAAACATAGGAGAGAGGAAGAAGATAACAAGCATAAGATAACACCAAAAAGCTAAAACAATGATAAAAATCATTTTGAAGGCTTAACAATGACCTAATCAATCGATCGATCTAGTTCTAAGACAGTTTCCTGTTTTACACTTAGAAATTGGCTAGAAGATCTTGTCAGAGATTGGTCTGAGTTAAGTTTTATAAAAGAAAAGATTAAGAAAGGATGCTTATATATTAAGAAAATAATTACAGAGGAGTCTTAGAGACTTACAGGTGACGGATGTACAAGGAGAAGAGGAAAGATTACAAACTTGATACTTAGGGTTTACAATAGTAGGTTTGGGGTTCTAGAATCGTCTGCTTAGCTCTGAGAGCTTACATCTATTTATAATAAGAAGGGAAGAAGAGATAAGGCTCTTCATTGAGTGGAGGATGAGCTGTTGCTTATCCAATTGCTTGTCTTTTGTGTGAGTGGAGGTGGACTGTTGAAGATGCTTCGACTGTTCACCTTTTGACTGTTGGCAGGTACTGTGGCTGCACTTATTTGGAGGGACTGTAGCTTCACATGGGATGCTTTTGAAAGGGACTGTAGCTTCACATGGGATGCTTTTGAAAAAGAAGGATAATGCTGTCTGGATTTGTCGGAAGACCATAGCCGAAAGCATTTTTGTTGTCTTGTGACTCTGGCAGATACTGCCTTTGGTAATAATGGACGTGGGTCCATATTACATATCTCTAGGATCAATGACTCCATAACAGTCATCTTCATTGAGATCCACTGTTGGATCTTCATCATCTTCATCAGCTTCATCAGAACATATTTGAGACAATGTTTCGATAAGCTGAGCTCTGGATGGTTTGGTCATGATTTTCTGCAGAATCTGTTGCTTCAATTGTTTGACATTGGAGGATGATTCTGAAGGGAGACCAATTTGTAACTGTGATTGTGGTGGTGTAGTAGACACCCCTTTTTTGGAGAAGAAAGCTGTTACACCTTCTTTTGTGACTTTAGAATGATCAAACCGCTGCCACCATTTAACTTTGTAGCGACGGCAAAACCATTGAGGTTTAACTTTGGAGAGATTGACAGATCGATCAAGCGGGGAACAAACATAATCCCAGCACATGATCCATGCTAGATTGAATCTGATAAAAAACCAGATGGAGAGAACCTGTTGGTCAACAGGAACAGGAGGCTGGTATTTATCTTTGAACACATCCCATCCTTCTCTGACAGGTGAAGGGAGGATCTCAATAACAGGGCCGAAAGAGCTCCACCATTGATGTTGGAACCAGAATGGTAGAACCTTTTGATTGAACTTTTTACAAAAAAGAAAGAACCAAGAGTGGCCGTGTTGATGAGGACTAACTAGAAATGCTCTAGACCAAGCATTTTTGTAGTCAAAATAACTGTAGGATGAAGGAACATAGCTCTGTGAGAGCTTTTTGTGGAAACGGGGAAGTTGTCCCCATTCAGCTTCAGTCAAGACCTTAAAGATCTGACATTTGGAGAAGGTGATTTGAGACTTAGTGTCATCATAATGATGAGTAACACTAATAGAGTCTGAATCAACCAGAATGAATTCATAGAATTCTCTAGTTTTGGAGGCATCAGATTCTTCAAATTGTTGATCTGGAGAATACAGATGCTTTGAGATACTTTGAGGATCAGGGATCAGAGCCTGAAATTGAGGTTCGATCAAACTGATGAAGTCTATATTAGTCTTATTGATATACTGGAGGGGTGCCTGACTAGGCTTTGGAAAGCTGATCATAGATGAGCTTAATTCTTCATTATGCGCCAGATGAGAGAACTTCTGGGACAATTGTAGAGCATAAGAAAGAGGGGCTGGCTGCGGGGAAGCAGAAGGCTTCTTCGCATAACTGGCCTTCGATTTTGGTTTAGGAGATGAGTTTGAAGAAGAACTCATCTTTGGAGAAACTCACAGGAGAGGAAGTCTGCCAATGAGTTGTCTGCTCCTTTTATATATTTGATTTCAAAGTCAAATGCAGAAATCAAACCTTGCCATCTGGCGAAAATCTGTTTGGAAACCAAATTGAGGACATCTTTAGTTAAAATATCTTTTGCAGATTGACAATCAACATTTAATAAAAAATTTTGATTTATCAAATCATCTTGAAATTTCATGATGCACAATACGATCGACTAAAACTTCTTTTTTGACCGTAGAATAATTTGTTTGAGTAGAATTCCAAATACCAGAATGGTATCAGACCAATTGAATAGTAGAAGTTTCAGGAAGACGCTGTTTTAGGATACCACCATACCCTAGGTTGGATGCATCTGTCTCTACTATTTTGAAGGCATTGGGATCAGCAATTCCTAAACAAGGAAGATATTTGACTTGACTTTTGACTTGACGGACTATGGAAGTATGAGCTTCAGTCCATGGGCTTGGATTTTTCTTAAGGCGAGAGTATAAGGGTTTAATCAAAACTCTAAGGCCTTTATAAAAATCAGCAACATAGTTTAAAGATCCAAGAAATCTTTGTAATTGGGTTTTATCCCGGATTTCATCTGGAAATTTATCAGCGAATTCAATTGTTCTTGAAATTGGGGTAATCATTCCATTGAAGATCTTATGACCTAAAAATCTAACACTTGTTTGGAATAAACTGATTTTGGTCGGAGATAAAACCAATCCATTCTTTTTTATACAATTTTCAAATTGGTATAAATGTTTCCAATGGGCTGGAACAGAGTCAGAAAACACCAATATATCATCGATATATACAATGGTGAATTGAGAAAATTGAGATAGAATATCATTCATGATATTCTGAAACTCACTAGGAGCATTTTTGAGACCAAAGGGCATTACATTCCATTCGTAATGGCCAAATGGGACATTGAAAGCGGTTTTATACCGATCTTTGGGATGAATCTGAATTTGCCAAAATCCAGATTTAAGATCAAACTTAGAAAAGACACAAGCATTGTGTAATCTCTTAATAAGATCTCTTTGAGAAGGAATTGGATATCTTATCCATTGGAGGACCTGGTTTAGAGGTTTATAATTGATAACAAGACGAGGGCTGCCTCGTTCAAGTTCAGCGGCTTTATTAACATAAAAGGCAGCACAACTCCAAGGAGATTTAGAATCTCTAATGAGTCGTTTTTGCTTTAATTGATGAATTTCTTGTTTACAAAATTCCATGAGTTCGCTATTCATTTGAATAGGGCGAGCCTTTGTAGGAATTTTTCTTTCATCAAAGCCTGGTTCATAAGGAAGACGAACCACATGCTGAGATCTATACCAAAAAGCATTAGGAAGATTAGAACAAAGTTCGTCTTGCAAATGTTTTTGATATTGAACAATTTGAGATTGGAGTTTAGGTTCACTGATTTGATCAGCAACCCTTTTGTATTCAATTTCTTGTTTAAGAAAGTTTAATTGTTGTTGTTTGCTAATTAAACGATTTAGAAACTTTGTTTTTGTAACTTGATTGAGTTCATAAACTTCTGGTTTAAACAAGAATGGAAATTCAAGTTTTGTACCTAAATAGGTAGTTGAAATCCCTTGTTTAGAAACAGAAAAAGGAGAAATTGAATTGATAAAAGGAGTGCCTAATATCATTTTTTGTTCCATGTTTTTGACAAGAAGAAAATGTTGTTTAATACAAATTTTATCCTTGCAAATATGGGCATTTGTTAATTTATAAGCTATCTGTAGCTTAGAATTGTCAGTTGTGTAAAGACTTTGAGTTGTCTTTTTGAAGTATTGAGAAGGAACAATTCCTTCTTGGATACAATTCATATCAGCACCAGAGTCAATCAAAGCTATGACTGATATGAGGGTTTGTCCGTAAATAAACAAATCTATTGCCACGAACCATTTTTGAATGGTCACAGTGTGTGGAATGACTTGTTTTTTATTCAAGTTATTAAGAAAATCAGTTTCTTTCTGTTTAGAAGAAGAGGGTTGTTGTGAAGAGGGAACTTCTTCGTCTTCTTTTTCAGAATAAACTTGGTATTGACTTTCTTGTAGAGTTTGGATTTGGATGTTAACCAAAGTTTGATGTTGTTTTAAGAGATTAATCTCTTTCTTAAGGATGACACTGAGATATTTAGGTTTAGTAGGCATGTGTATCATGACACTGGGATGTCTATGTCTAGGCGTCATAGTGATATATCCTTGACGCCTTATTGCTAGTGGAGTGTTTTCAAAATAATAGAGACAGTCTTTTATTTCCGTTTTTGAGGTTTTCTAGATCTATCTAGTGCAGAAAGCAAGTCTTGTTTTTGTTAGCAGCACATAGAACAGTAGATTTAAAAAAAAAATGGTAAAAAATAGTTTTAAAGTTTTAGCAGAATATAGAAGAGTATTACAGGGGATGTGAAATTATTCGGATATCAGGATGTATGTTGCGAACATAGCCTTCTGCATCTTTGGGCAAGAGGATAGTTAAGGTGATAATAGGATGCATTGAGCAGTTTCAAGAGAACCTCTTGGCATGACATTGCAATTTGTAAAGATTGACTCAACAACCCGTTAAAATTATATGACTAATGGGCTGCTTCTTTGTATCCTTGAGGAAATTTTGTCTACATATATTTTTTATGCAGCACAATCATGATGAGAATGAGAAAAAATCATCTACAAGAAAATTGAACTTGAAGTCTTATATATGAGGATCAGATCATATTCTGAAACTTACATATTTATTGCTAAGTTTTCCAACCTCCATCACTTATTTCCAACAGTTGAATTGGGAACATCTATCTCAACTGGCATGGACTTTTATTATGATCTTGATGGTGTTTCAATGAACACAGGATAAGATTACGATATACAGATAAACAGTTGTATTCCTGTCTGATCAATCTCTTTTATGGAAAGAACACCCTGTAGTAGGTGAAGGGTTTTTGGTGTCAGATATGAGAGGTCCCTTGAGTAGACCACCAAAAAGCTCCGCCGGATCATAGTAGATCTCTACGTCTTCTGCTCGCAGAGATTCATCTACCTATAAAACATTTCATTAAAAAATAAAAAATAAAAAATTAACACCTAATGTAATGTTTTGTGTCTTGATGAATCTATGAGCAAGAGAAACTAAAACAGAGCAGAAAAGAAAATTTCATACCTTCATAACACCCAATCCGTAGAACTCAACCATCTCTCCAGTAGGAGCATGTCCTTTGTAAGGGCCTTCAAAGTAACCCCAGTGTCTGAACTTGTATGTTAACACTGGCGGCCCTGAATAAACCTTTATCACTTCCCATGCGAAGCCCCTAGGAAAAGCTGATCGAAAAGCATCGTGAGACGATTCAAAATTTTCTTCATCTGCTTTATAATACTTAAACGCTTCAGGCAAGGATGTCTTTAACAAAGCATTATAACTCCCCAGTTGAAGTGTTTCTTCTGCTGATAGCCCCTGTCTTCCTGTCATATAATAAAAGGAGTAAGAGAACATATATATATATATATATATATATAAATTTTTTTTTTCAGCCCCTTGTAATTTCTCTCCATCAAGCAACCTTTAACCATTTATGAACATCCATAAAGCTGAAAATAATAAAAGTGGTTCCGCGCGCTACCATTAACAAATAACTTGAACTTTTCAGGATTGATGGTTTTGAAGTCATGAATGGATGTCTTGTGTGACAGCTCCATCTCCCATGTCTTGACTGCGTTTTGAACCACTTCCTCTAATGATCCTTCAGGCCATATCTGTGTCATAGAGAACAAACATAGATAAATATAACATAATCAGTACAGAAACCGATGTGTATATTGATGGAAGACATGGATTACTATTGATCTACTACCGTGGTTCTTCCCTGTTCAAAGAGTTCGTTTACAGCGTCAAAGATGGGAGGACCACCATGTCTCCACTCTACCTTCTTCACTTCATCTTCGGTTAGATAAGATCGGTACTTATCTCTTGCAGTGCTAGCTGAAACTCCATCTAAACAAGTCATTCTTTTGTTCTTAGTATGCTCAAAAGAGATGAAGATATTAAGAGAGGTTCTTATAAGGGAAGGGAAGAAAGCATAAACAATTCGGCATTATTTACCAAGAGTGGAACAACACCAATAATTACATACACAGCGAACCACCTCCTTAAAGAAAACATCTACAGCTGTGTTAATTAACTCACTTCATCGACCTTGTCCTTGAATTAAATTCTACTAATAAAGCTGAGGAACCCATGATGTCAGGAGATGGCACATCTGGACCGTTCAATGATACTGACTGACATTTGTTAGGGATGATCTATAGGATGCCACGTTTATTGGATGCCCTTCGCTCATTTCGAGGGGGATGGGTGGTTACAACCCCATCGCGTGTTTCCTTGCCGCCTAGAAGGTCTGGTCAACAAATGCATGCCAACCATGAGATACATTGATAGATTTAAAACAACGATAATCAAAAGGGTTTTTTTAAATTTGTCACTTATTAATTTATAGCTAATAGAGTTTGGCATTCATTTTAAAATTTATTTGACTCTAACACTCATTTTTCTAACAGACTTGTTAGATCAATAATGTTGACTGCTAAATATTATTTTAGGATAAAAATATCCCATATTAAATACATCAGAGTCTACATCAATTGTTTGGATTTTGTTTGCCAATTTCGAGATAATTTATAGTTTATAATTGAAAAAAACCGGAGATTAATAACCAAAACCCACACTGACCTCTTCACAAAACCCATATTGACCTCTCCACATCTCTTCTTCTTCTTCTTCCTCACCAAAAAAAAAAATGAAGAAGCAAAACAATGAGTAATCTCCCGCTTCTTCAAACCCAAACCCTCTTCTTCACCTCCTCCATCGTCTTCATCTTCTCCACCAAAAAAAAAAAAATGGAACCCAATTCAATTTGTGCCAAATTTGACTCCAAATATGTATCTTCATTAACAACCCCCTTCTTTGTTCTAATTGTTCGACCCTTTTTTTTATCGAGCACCATCGAGTACGCTTTGACTTGGTGGTCGTGAAACCACCTTTACCAGTTCATCACACAATGCAGACGGTGAAACATGTGGAAAAGTTTCATCTTCAGAAGCAGTAATATCAGCTTCCTTTCCAAGTCTATTCCTCAAATCTGGCAGGTCGCACTACAAAAAACGTACTCTAAAACGACACTTTCAATGTGGCATTTCTATAGAAGCGCCGACGATTCATAACATTACCGACGCTTAATTTCAAAACGCCGCTTAGTTAAACATAATAACGGCACCATGAAGAACGTCGTTAAAACCTTACCCAATAACGTTGTTTTTGTTAGAAAGCGCCTGTAAAGATCGAAAAAAAAAACCCGTGACCACTTCCCGCTAATGAAAATAAAATTGTTTTTATAAAACACCGTATTAGAGGTTTTAGGCTTATAAGAAACACCAGATTAGAGGTTACCCATTTATAACCCACTCCTTCCCTCCTTCCCTTATTCGCTCTCATCTATGTTCTACATAGTTTTGACCACTCTTCTCCATTCACCTTCCTTTCCTCCTTCGTTCCCATCTCACATCTCCCTCCCTTACAGGAAACGTTGTCAAAGAAACTCAATTGGAAACGTTCGAAATTCAAAGTTAAAACCCAATTGGACCAATTGGAAACGTTGTCGAAGAAACTCAAAGCACCCTAGGATCTGAAGTTCCTCTTCAGTCTATTGCTGCTACAAGGTTAGTTTACTTGATAACGTTGTCTTTCAAATAGGTTAGCAATTGATTATGTTACAACCACTACAACACAAATGCTCATTAATAGCATTTTCCAATAGCGTTTTTCACAATTATGCTATGAAAAATCAGTTTGTAATGGACTTTAAAATTGAAAAACGCTATCTAAATGAACGGCGGGCTTTTTGGCGCCTCGCGAATTTTTTTTCACTCGACCTTTTTCTCTCCTCTTGCTCGCCTCTCTTCCTCTCCTCTCTCCTATCGCCTCTTTTCTTGCTCGCCTCTGCTACATCACCCAATAGTGTGTTTGTATCTTCTCTCATGTGCAATAATGGAGTTTAGTCGTCTCCACTTCTAAACACCACCACTTCCTTCCCCAGAGCGAAACGAAGATGAAGAAGAGATCATCAGCAGCGAAAACGACTGTGAACCTTCTGGCTTCTCCACTCCCTCTCGAAATCTCTCATCTCTCCCGCGACTTTCCTTCGAAGCCGTCGTTCGATTTCAGTGTGAAAGGCTTCAAAACCTCTGCCTTGAAGAAGAAGACCGTGACCACAGCGGCTGCATCTGTTCTGATCCAACCGAGAACCGCCAGATCTCTTTTCGAGAAGGCACCGACGACGATCTCAAATTTGAAGGATCTCGTCTCCTCTCGATCTGATTTGGTCAAGAGGAATCTCGATCTGTCTCACTCTGAAATTCTCAAGGATTTCGAAGCCTCTTAGTTTCGTTTCTCCAAGCGATTCAAGGTTATTTTCATGTTTTGATTCTTGATTATGTGTTTCTTTGATGATCAAACCGTGTTTTGTTGAGCTCTGTTACAGTTTCTTCATGGAAAGTTGAATAATGAGCAGTAAGTTTTAATTTCTTTGTGATTTGAGTTTTGTTAGAGTTTGAAATGTTCTTGAGCGGTTCGGTTTTGAGAATTTTGTTCTCTTTGTTTTGTTTAATCGTGCTTTATTGAGATTTTTTGTGCTTTGATGTTTGAAAAATTGTTCGATCTCAGATTGATTGATTTCAATGAGAGATTCTTGAGGGTTTTTTTGAAATTCGTGTGAACAATTGTTTGAAATTTGGATGGAGAAAAGCGCACGCAAGTTCGAGTTCAAATCCCCAACTACTACAACACCACTAGTCACAGTGTCTTCAGGTTCCACGTCGAAGAGGTTTGTGAGGAAGTTGGATCTTAGTAACGCTTCCAATGGCGTTGTGACACCGGAGTTTCTTGTGACATTACATCTTAAGTTCAGCTAGCAGTGTTTCTTGTGTTGTGGCTGGTTGCCTTGTCCCTGACATCCAACTATCTTGTTAATGCTAATACTTTATTTATGTTTAATTCAGTGAGATGACAAAGGATTTGCCCATCCCGAAAGAATACAAAAGCTTTTGAAGAACTATTCACAGTTTGTTTATTTCCCTATATATACCTGGCAAGAGAAGGGATACACAAAGGAGGTATATACTCTTGGTGTTCTTTTTTCCCTCTTAAATTAGTTACAGGAAAGCAATTTGATATTTTCATTTGCCTTTATTGTGCACAAGTTTTGGCTTTGTTCTAATAGAATGTATTACAGGTTGAGGTTTATGAAGATCCAGCAAAAGTGAAAAATGATGGAGAAGAGGGAAAGACATAGGTAGCTTTCGTGTTTCCAATTATTTTCCACTATCCTTTGATTAGTGTTAGCATGCAACAGTTTGGATTAACTCTTGGCGGGTTTTTTTTTGCTTGAAGCAGAAGAAAAAGAAAACTAAGACAATAGTTGAGAAGTACTGGGACTGGGAGCTTGCTAATGAGACCAAACCCATTTGGGTGAGCATTTATATTGATTTCCATTTGTATATTGTTAATATACCAGTGTAAAAGATTTTTCTCATTTGTGCTCCAGGGGACTCATTATGTGTGTTTTGTGTTCAACTTCGCAGCCCTAGGGAATTCCCTACAGAGGATTAAAATGAGTTCTACAAAAAGACCTTCAATGAATACTTGGATCCATTAGCATCTTCACACTTCAATACAGACGTAACTAGTACTCTTGTGGTGGTGTTGTTGGATAAAATACGTCGGTGAGCTGATAAACTTGTGGTAATGGGCTCAACAGCCGCACCTAATTTTTCTTGGAGGCTAGAGGATCCACACTGGCAGTTGTGAATTTTTATGGATTGAGTAATTGAAAGATACGTTTGGCAAATAAACTCTATGGTAGTGCTTTGTGATATGTTTTGATCTTGTAATTGAGGTCCATGGTTATGTTACAAACCAGGATGATTCCATTCTTAATGGATTCTACCATGGACATATTCCTTGGTGGCAGAGAGTTTATCTTTCAAACCTTATATCTTTGTATTCTCACTTTGAAGCTAGGTCAGTTTCCTTTCTAGTGCATTATAGGGTCAATGATTATGACCTGTACGCTGTACTTCATAGTAGTAGCTGTTTTATAGCTTTTGTTCTGCAACTTGGCTGCATATTCCATGGGGAATTTCTAGGTTAATTTTGTAGTCATTTTTTGTCATAGGGTATGGTTCAGCAATGTGCCCCATACACGTCTAGCTGAAGATAAAGAAGGTCAGAATTGGATATACAGGGACAGAGATAAATTTAAGTTTCCTGGAGGTGGAACTCAATTTATACATGGGGCGGATCAATATGTTAAACAAATTTCGGAGGTATGTTATTTTTTATTACACCGCTATTACATAGAAATAAGTTTTAACATAAATCCTTCCATGAATCTGATGATTGGCCTAATCGATTATGTAGATGGTTCCTGATATCACATTTGGTCAACATATCCGAGTTGTATTAGATGTTGTATGTGGAGTTGCGAGCTTTGGTGCATTTTTATTTTCAAAGAATATAACTACACTTTCCATTGCTCCAAAAGATGTCCATGAGAAACAAATTCAATTTGCTCTTGAGCGTGGCGTGCCTGCTATGGTGGTTGCTTTTGCAACACACCGTTTGTTGTATCCAAGCCAAGCTTTTGACTTGATACATTGTTCAAGATGCAGAATTAATTGGACACGAGATGGTATGTATCTTGTTCTGCACCATACTTCAAGTTGGAGCTAATTGTTTTGAGTCAACGGTGCGGCACAATGACCCAATATGGCATTTTTCCCCTAAACACAATTTTCATGAAAAAAGAAAATAATGCAGGTGTTAAAACCTTATAAACTTACGTTTCTTCTTTTATTACCCCTTTAGTTTTCCCATTTTTGAATTGGTTCAACTAAGTAGCTCTTTGATTGTCAGCTGAGCACAGAGCACATAATCATTTAATCTATGTGCTTGATTGCTGAAATTAAATTTCTTAGTTTTTTGGGTATTGATCAGGTTTCTTCTTCTCTTTGCTTGCGGCGAAGATGGTGTATTGCTACTCGAGGTTAATAGGATGCTCAGAGCTGGAGGATACTTTGCTTGGGCAACACAACCTGTCTATAAGCATGAAGAGAATCTGCAGGAACAATGGAAAGGTAAGCTATAGTTTAGATTTAATTGTTATTATTTTATTCAATTTAGTGTTTGTATTGACCAGATCTCACTGCATTTATGTTTTATGATGGACTCAAATTCATTAATGTCATATATTTACCATTCTTTGTCGCATGATTTTTTTATTATTATATATACTTCTCCATATATTTAAAGTTAAGAAAGTTATCTCGTTTCTTCATGTATAAATTAATATGAGGATCTGACTTGCTATTTGGCAGCCTTCACCTTTCATAGTGAACCTGGTGCATTTCGTCATCTACTAAATCACTCTGATGTTCGTTTATCTATGTGCAAAGATGGAGAACCTTACTGACAGTCTTTGTTGGAGCCTTGTGAAGAAGGAGGGATATATTGCTATATGGCAGAAGCCTTTGAACATTAGCTGCTATCTGAGTCGCAGTGCTGATGCTAAACCTCCACTATGTGACGTGGATGATAATCCTGACGACGTCTGGTATCCCCTTCTTCTACCCCTCTAGGCTCTAAATAGATCTTAAACAAACACTTCTTAATCTCAATTAGTGCCTCTTGTTAAGGGGACGTCCCCTTTTAATAATATGTTTTCTTAATCAAACAAGCATCCCCCAATGCGGTAATGTTAACAATGAATTCCGTGATGTTAAAATATTAGATGATTGGATTTTCAACCCATATCTTTTCTCTGGAGCAATAATATATTGACCTTCCATGATTTATTTTAGTAACAAATTCATTGATGTTCTATCCATTGGCTTTAGAATGTTGGGTGAATATTTTGTGCATGTCTCTTTTAAACACTATGTAACAACGACACAACTATGGGTGTGGTGTCCTACACGGATATGAGCTGTCTGACACGTCGGCTAAAAAAATACAATTCGGAGACACACTAGTACATTTTAGCTTTATTTACTTTTTAATAAAATATGGGAATTTTTTTAAAATAAAGTGTCGTTGTTACATAATTAAAACATGCTTTTCAAATCATTGGTTTCTCTATAAATTGGAACTGAAACTGAAAAGCATGTTTTAATTATGTAACAACGACACTTTATTTTAAAAAAATTCCCATCATCATTGATGATGATGATGGGAATTTTTTTAAAATAAAGTGTCGTTGTTACATAATTAAAACATGCTTTTCAAATCATTGGTTTCTCTATAAATTGCTATGTGTGGTGGCTTTTTAACCCCATCATGATTCAATTGGAACTGGAATGGCTATGCCCTCATGCAACTAACGAGTTCATTGTTCAGGAGTTGACAGTACCAGCCTTAACTCTCAGAGTAAATAACATGTTTAAAAAGTTGCTAATAATTGTCATTTGCCTCTCTGTTTTGCAGGTACGTGGGTATGAAACCATGCATCACCCGATTACCTGAGAATGGATATGGAGCAAATGTTTCTTCATGGCCTTTACGGTTACATGATCCTCCGGATAGGCTCCAGAGCATAGAAATGGATGCCTACTTATCTAGAATGGAATTGTTCAAGGCAGAATCAAAATACTGGTATGACATAATAGAAAGTTATGTCCGCGCATACCACTGGAAAAAGTTGCAGCTGCGGAATGTGCTGGACATGAAGGCTGGGTTTGGAGGGTATAGTCTCCTATTTACCCTCATATTTGTTAGAGATAGTTGAAGTCTTTAGATGCACCTTTCACATGATCATTCGCTTTTTCCACTTAAAACGTATCTATGAATATAAAATCTTTTGCTTGTAGTGACTTGCTGAACATTTTTGTGATTGCAGGTTTGCATCAACTTTGATTGATCTTGGGTTAGATTGCTGGGTGTTGAATGTTGTTCCTGTTAGTGGAACAAATACTTTGCCTGTCATATATGATCGTGGACTTATAGGAGTCATGCATGAATGGTAGGGGCTCTACAACTCTTTTTAATTTCCATGCTTACAACATAATGTACTGCCAGTATCCATTTCTGGATGAACATATTAGTGCATATAGAACAAATCCTAGGAGTTGGTTTCTTTGCAGTGTACTGTTTGACCCCTCAAGTAACAAAATCAATATCCAATATCCTCAGAAGCTCAATATGCCTACTTAAAAACCCAATATCCTCTTTACACTATTCTCTTCACCTCCTTCATGTCTGAGTTTGATGAAACCCTATTGGGTGAGCATTTATATTGATTTCCATTTGATTAGTCCCTGCTGTTCAAGTACTTACAATTGGGTATGCTTGCATGGGTACCATGTCTGTGCCATTGGAGAGAAATACCTCCAGCATCAATCAGGAGCAAGAATCCAAATAACTAAGGATACGGATGCTGATCTCTTATCTCAAACAAGAGATGTGACATTATCGGGTACTCCGGAGCAAGTTTGATGCACTTATTTATTCTTCTCCCTATATATTGATCTTTGCTTCTTATTTCCGAAATTCTACAAAAAAAGAAAAGAAAAATAATAATAAATTTTTTTTGAAAATAAATGAAGAATATGGTCTCTTCCTCTTGTTTGAAGATGAAGAAAAAGTTGCGCCATATTTATCTATCCACCAGATCATGTTTCTTTTCATCATATTCTTGACTGAATTTTTGGCTTCAAATATTAAAAAAAAAAATCAGAGCATCTCCGAGGTTAGATCAGTTGATAAAAATTTATATCAGCCACTATTGAAATCAAATAAAAAAAGTCTCCCACTACTTCAATCATTTATATCAGCCAGAGCGATAGATAAGAAATGACCCATTCTCTTAATGGGGATGGTACCCTTTATTCTACTCTTCATATAACAATACATGGACCAAGTCCAACTATTGAAGAAATCTGATACAGCCCCTTCACAGAATGAACTTAGATCCAGATATGTACACACTACACACATTGAATATCAACTTATTGATAAGATATACTAGTATAACAAATTTATATAATATTATATCCATTCAACAAGTTATTGATGTTTGAATTCAAACTTAATTGTCATTCATGACATCTTCTTCATTAGTTTCATGCACATCTAACTCCTATGTGTAAAGACTTTTTTTTTTTTTTTTGGAAATTGAGCCGGGGTTTTAAGGACCCCCAAACCTTTATATTAATAAACCTTTATATGTGTAAAGACTTTTCTTGATCTGGTATTATAAATACTCTCCATTGGAGGTTCTCTCTGTTCATCAATTTTTATGTTCAAGTTAGCAAACCATGTTTTCGTTAATCCATTAGGAAAAACCAGAGCTCCTACATTAACAAGAAAAAATGGCAACTGGGTAGGATTTCTGAAATCTTGTATTAGTTTCTCGATCTTTCTTTGACATGCTTGATGGGGTTTCTGAATCAATGCAATTTTGTGCTTTGAATCGTTTGGTGTCCGCAAAATGCTACTACACTTCTTCTCTTTGTAAATGCACGATTTAATCATTTAGACCGTTGCTTCTACAAGCCATTCTGGCAAATTTATGCAAAGATAAAGCTATATGGTCATTGGTTTCTTATGACATCTTAATTCAAAAACACAAACTTTCCTTGGTTTTAGTAGTTCAATTGAAAACTATATTTTATTTCAGGTATCTTCCATTGAACTAAACAGGGTCTTAGTTGATTAAGATTCCTAGTTTGAATATTTTTTTTTTTTACTATGATATGGATATGTTGGGATAGTAATTTTTAATCCCTTTTCCAGAACTCATGTTCTATCAAATTAATGGTCATACATAATACTGTATAAAGGAGTTACCTTTTTTTAAATATCCTTTGGTAGAAAGCAACAAACTAGTATATGATGGCGTTTCCTCCTCAAGGAATCACATTTTGATTGATTTTTTGGCTTTCCTATGATTTATGTCATCTGCTCACCTCTTATTTTATTTTTTTGTGTGTTGGGATAAGCCATTGTCAATTGCGATTTCCGGGTTTTCTGATGTGATAGAACAAACTGTTCAATAAAACTTGAGGTTTTCAATTTTTGTAAGTCTGTTCATTGCTTTACTTTAATTTGTTTTTCTCCAACAAAGAAACTACTTTTGAGTTTCAGAAGCTAAAAAACTGTAAAAAAATATTAGGCGATCCAACTTTGTGAACTTTACTAAGAGTTGATTTGCTTACAACTTAATTGTTTGATAAGTTAGTAATATTGGTGAGGATTGCCCAGGAGGATAAATAGTTTTTGTTTGCTGTTGTTTGATTCTTCGATTAGCAGTGATTAGATATTTAGTGTATGTGAGTGAAAATAATAGGCGGTCTTGATGTATGGGTTGTGTCATTGCCTCATAGAGAAGATGAGAAAGATGAAGATATGATCATTATGGTTATTAAATTCCAGTTTTGGTTAGAATTGTGAAAGAAGAAAAGGAAGGTAAAAGTGCACAATCAATGGAAAGTCATCATGACATAGGATCTTATCTCTAGTGTAATGCCATCAATACATTTACCAGAGTGATGTAAGCTGGCTTTTCAATGGTGAATGCTGCTGACTTAATCTAACGGGTCTGCTTTCTTTCATTTAAATTGCATAGTTAAATAAGTGGAGAGAGAGAGAGAGAGGCAGAACAACTAGGGAAAAGTCCTGAAGACTATTGAGAATTTGTTTTTCAATTTTTCTTTCTATATCATATATGCGAATCGTTATTGCAACAGTTCGGCCAGTAATACCTTGAACTCCTTCATCTAGGACGTAATAATTTAGCTAAGGCGAATGGTAATGTAGAGCAGAGGTACTTTCATGCAGATTTAATCTACACATGTTGCAGGTGCTCAAGAATGCTCAAGCTTTCTCATCACTAATTGATTAGGGCTAACTAGTTAACTTATTTGAGAACCAATCCTTATGAAGGGAACATCATTGTGGGAAGTAGGTTTTTCTAACAGGTCAGAAAGGAAGTTAGGTATGTCAAACATGACAACGAAAGATGAGGTAGGCTCGTCCATTTTACTGGTGTTAATGGACGGTGAAAACATTAAACCCTTTCCAACCCCTTTATAATTTTTTCCCTGCAATGTTTTATTCCTCGTATGAGCTTGAGCTTGATGTTGTGATGTATTGTGTATTGCTTTTACCATAGGTTGGAGCGAGTCTCTTCCTGGTGCTCATTTTAGTTCGAATTGGTTTCGGACTGCTCTGAAGGAATCAAGCAATCATGTCTACGATTGATTACCATTCGCAGATGGAAAGTCAAGGATTTTTCAGTGCTGCATATAGTTATTAGTTGAGCCTTTTGTAGCTCTGTCTGTTTTGATGAATCCTTATGTTGTTCGAGTTGTGCTGCATGGAGCTGTTCAAGATTTGTTGGATCATGTTTTTACCGATTTCATTTCGTCTGCAGCAGTACACAAGAAAACAACCATATGATGCAATTCTTTGCCTTGATTGGAGACTGAGTATGCCTTTTTATACTTTTAAGGTAACTAACATATGTGAGCATCTATTTAATTTGTTGTATTCTTTGTAAGCTTGGTTCCAAACTTGTAGTGAAATCAATATATTTCAAGCTCTTTCTCTGAGTGTTAGTTTTTCCAGACCATTCATTGTCTTTCTTTCTCAATAAATCAGTTTATATATTCCTTAGTTTTAAGTTTCCTTTAAATGCGGAGTTGAAGTCATTGGCGAAAGATTTGTTGAAGAAAATCCAGCTAAGCTGCTAGGCAAACTGATGTATTCGTGCAATCTACAGAGTCCAGTATCCATACAATTGGACCACATCTTGTGCTTGAAACTGAAATGGTTCAAAGAGTTGGATGGAATTAGGTATGTAACTTATCAGTTTGTTGTTAATTTCTTGTCTTCACTTAACATTTTACCTAATAAATCAGGCCTACATTTTGTCTCCTCCAACAATGGTAGCATGTTGAAATGAAACAAGAGCATTACCTATGGTGGATTACCACATCTTCGTAAAGTTTTATTTTTGTCTATTGTTTTTTTGTGAAGAATAATTGTTTTTTGTTTTTGTCTGTTTGTTTATTGTTGTTTTCGTTTTTGTTTTTTTAAGTTATTTCTTTTTTGTAGGGTATTTTGACAATGGTTTGATTTCAGCAGGAAGGTTTAAAAGTGAAGAAATCTAAATAGCAATGGACAAATTGGAGTTGTTCATAGGAGTATTTGGGTGATGCAAGTGGTGTAGGCGTAAAGTTGCAAAACACTTAAGGAATAAGGCAAGTTTTTTCAAAAGTCGAGGATTATTGGAATTTGGTGATGTATTTCTCTTTCCGTTGTTTCATCTGATTTTGGTAATGCATGTGGATTTTCTAAACCTTGGACCTACTTGGTTAAGCTGCTATGCTACTGATCTCTGACCAACAACTACTCCATCAACGACAGTCTCCTAAATCACCTTCCATCACCACCTCCCATAATAGTAGCTTCTATGCAGTCAGATTATCAATCAATTTCTTTGTTAATCCTTTCAGCTGACTTTATGTGAAATATCATATTCGCTTAGCTTTCCGGCTGGCTCTACAGATCTCCACTTCAGCACACTATACTCTCAACCCTTTGTCACCCAGTGCATAGCATGTCTGTGGAAGATAAACTTGTCATACTGGCGGGATCCACCGTACACTGTTGTTAGGATTTTCTTCACTACCATCATTGCCTTGATGTTTGGGACAATATTCTGGAAGCAAGGCGGCTCTACTTATGTTCAACTTTATTTCACTAAACTTTGTGACTCAAAAGTTCCAAGTAACTAGTTTCAGATACTGAGATGTGAGTGTTTGTGTATGTGTGACAAAAATAAATGTAGTCTGATCTTTATTATTTGATAGATTTTGTGACTCGATGTAATACATTATCTTATTAATTACATTATTTTGCCTCCTTTCATTGAAATGTTTAAGTTTGGCACATTTACATTTTTATTTTCTAGAAAAAAAACTTATAAGTTGTTATAAGAAGTCATTTGATAGCAAAAATAAAATAAAAAAAATAAAAAAATAAAAATAAAAAATAAAAAACATTGCTATAAATAGTATACTTACAATAGCATTTTTAAAACGCTATAATAGACTTACTATAGCGTTTCAGAAACGCTATAAATACTATAAATAGTCAACTTACAATAGCGTTTCAGAAACGCTATAAATAATGTTACTATAGCGTTTCTGAAACGCTATAATAGGCAACTTACAATAGCGTTTTTAAAACGCTATAATAGACTTACTATAGCGTTTCTGAAACGCTATAGTAGTCAACTTACAATAGCGTTTTTAAAACGCTATAATAGACCCGGTATCTATTATAGCTCCAGCAGACATAGCGTTTGCTAAAACGCTATGGTAGCCTATCATAGCGTTTTTGAAACGCTATTAATGACCCTGTTTCTTGTAGTGAACGTTGTCATTCTTGAATGAATAGGTTAGCAACTGATTATGTTTCTGGGATTTGCTCCTTTTGGCATATAAAAGAGTGAGAGAGGAGGATGAAATGGGTCTGAGAGAGGTGAATTGGGAAAGGATTACAAGCCAGTTTGCTTTGCACAGAGAGAAGGTGAAGGAGTGCTTTGGCGGACAAATATAATAACATGTTTTTTTTTTCTCTGTCACTTTTTTTGTCTGCTGTGGTAAAGATAGCTCGGTGTCTGTTAAATAATTTTTCCTTAAAGTATGACATTGGCTATGCAAATTCATCAAAGATAATAGGAAAGAATTAGATAAATTATGGATTGTCACCTTATGGCCCTGTGGAGGAAGTTCAGTTCTCTTCTAGTATGTTTATATATAGCGCTATCTTGATAGGAATCAGAGTATAATTTTTGTGTTGGTTAGTGCTCTGCACTAATCCTTTTGGCTGCTAGACCATAATACAATACTTGCTTTTTTGAATTAAAAAAAATAAAACAAAAAAAACTGACTGCCATTGCTAGGCAGCAAGGGCTAGTGCTAGAATGACGCAAAAGTAGAACTCTTGATATTATTAGTCATTGCTAGGCGACAAGGACTACAATGATGTAATACTAAATGACCCTTTAACATGAATGTCGAGTTAATTCATATTTACAAAACATATAGAATGACATGATGTAGATTCAATTCCTATTTTAGGTTTCTAAAACATATAGAATGAAAAGAATCTGATTTCGACCAACTCTGAATGTTGGGATTGGTTGGACTGATGTGGCATCCATGCCAATGCCGAAAGAAAACTTTTGTGTTATGGAGCATTGGCAATGACATTTCTGTTGTTTGTAATAGACTTTGAGCACAATTTATTTGCTTTTTTCTTTCAAGAAAAAAAAAAGAAGGCATTCAAAGTTTTACTGCAGTTGGGCTTCACCCGGGTTCAAATCAGAGACCTTCAGTTAAATTATGTATATGGGGTTGTTACTCTATTTGTGATCCTACCTGTGCATGACTGTATTTCTTGGAAATGGGTTTGCATCCCTTTTTACTCTTCTAAAATTAGGAATATGAACCGCAAGTAGGAATTGATTTTTTCCCCTTAGTCAAGCTTGAAATTCTGTGCACATGGGTTTCTTTGCAATATCATTTTGGTGTCTGATCATAAAAATATACATAAATGAAGGGTTGAGATTCATAAATAAAGGGTTTTGTTTTTTAGTAGTGAGTGAGTGCTTTGTTTTTTCACTTGACAATGGGGCGGTCTATTGCCTGGGTTTTATCCAAATTTGATCCCAAAAATTGGATTTGGATTTGGATTTGGTTTTTACAACTATTATTCCAAATTTTGTAGGTGTGAAGTCGATGTTCAAAGAAGATATGAAGAAATAGTTTTTCAGCTTTAGCATTTTTAGAGGTAGGCATGAGTTTTGGTTCATTTGAGGGCTCGTCAAGGTAAACCATGATTTAGTTGTTTCTGCACTACTTTTCTTCTTATTTTCGGTGAAGTTATGGGGAGAATCTTCACAGTTGATAAGTAGAGAATAATCAAAGAGATTGATGAAAGTTCTTGGTTTTGCTTGTGATGTTGAAGAAGCTGAGAATAGTTATTATTACCAATATCAACGTTTACTTGTTTACTATTGAGAATAATTTGTAAGTTATCCATATGATTGATGTTCTGATCGATTAATGCAGCTTTAGCAGTTTTTACCAATATCAATGTTTTCTTTTCTTCTACCTGCAGGAACATAGCAGTCATCAGGAGCATTTCAAACTCAAAGCTCGAGTGGAAGCCTGACAACGATCCCAGAGGTAATCTCACCTTAAAGATATCTACATTTTTTATACAGCACGAGTTTATAAGAAGTGGAAAAAAAATCAGCTATACCTTGAACATTACTAGTTTTGTTGCAGTCACACGAGTTCTCCTCATATTTTTTTCCAGCCTAGATATGTCCTTCTCTTGTTTCACTTTTACTTTTCATTTCTTCTATCGTTGTTGCATCCTTGATTTATAGGCTTAAATAATCCTATGTCTACTAGACTATATTTTCCCGGGCCT
The DNA here is from genome assembly GCA_963556465.1 of Berberis vulgaris. Lineage (NCBI taxonomy): Eukaryota > Viridiplantae > Streptophyta > Magnoliopsida > Ranunculales > Berberidaceae > Berberis > Berberis vulgaris. The sequence continues at coordinate 58,275,965 of OY747135.1, read as the reverse complement.
GCTTATGAAATTCGGTGTACCAATAAATGGATATTTAAATGGGGACATTATTCATCGATGATCACATGGCTTGCTCTTCAACCCATTATGACAGATGTTTTTAGTGATTACTTGTAGAGGATCATCTGTTACAAGTTGCAACACAACACATCCTTACCTAACCTAACAAGTAGCATTTGGATGGAAGGCATGTTTATTATAACCACAAGATTACTTGGTCAAAGAACAGGGAGAGGAGATTATTTTATGTGCTCATAATGAGTTAGGCCTCTTCAACACTTTCACTGGGAGGGTGATGGATTGATTTGAACACAAATAGAATCCATGCCTCTTTCACTAGTTAGACAATAAAAAATCATCAAATGTGATCAATGAAGAAAATAACATAATTAAGAGTACTACACTCTGTTTTGACCCAATTACGCATTTAAAGATTGAAGGATATATGAATGTGGATCAACTAAAAGTTTAAAACACAATTTGAAGATACTAGACAGTGATATGGTATAGTTGTAACGCGCATTCTTATAGTATGTTCTAACCATACTCATGAAATAAATTTGAAATCAATAGAGTTTATGAAGAAATATGCATGGAGCAATCTCCTTTTTCTTAGTCTTATTTTGGCAATGTTGCTCAATTTAATCGTCCATAAGAATGCTATATTTAGTTTATGTTCACTTCAACCCTTGTTATTGGATAATGCAGGAAACAAAGGCGGCCTGGAAAAGATAAGCCAATTAGTTTATTTGTTAAAGCAAAAGTAGTTCTCCGTTATCCAATAGAACAATTATTTGGATTCTATTGAGATTAGGTATATTCATCCTTGATTGTTTCAAATATGAGTTATCCTTTCTATACATTTATCTCCTTTTTATTTTACTTCATTTTTTCGCTTTCACTTTGATATGTAAAAACAAGATAGGGATTTAATGGCCACGTTGGACAAAAGCTGGATGGATATTGGGAATCGTTTAGACCCCAACTATATTAGAGGAGTGGAAACATTTCTTGATTTTGCGTTTCAGCACACAAAATCTGGGAACCTCGTATATTGCCCTGTAGAAAGTGCTTCAACGGTCGTCTGAAGACAAGGGATGAAGTTAGAAAAGATTTGATCATAAGTGGCATACTTTGTGGTTACACATATTGGGACTATCATGGTGAAAATAGACATGCTACCACAGGCAGTGAGGATGACGAGTTAGAGCTTGATAATGAGGTTGAATGTGATGAAATAGATGAGTTGATAGCGGATACTTTACCAGGGTCTAATAATGAGAATGTCAGAGATCAAAGATATGAAACGAAGACTACTAGCAGTACTGTACCACAAAATGAGGCTGAAAGAATTTTGAGGGTCATTCAAAATGCCAAGACTAGCATATATCCTGGGTGTGAGATTTCTTTATTGTCTTTTATCTTAAAATTTTTACATATTAAATGTGTTGGGGGAATGAATAACAGAGGCTTTACCATGTTGCTTAAGGAGTTAAAAAAGGTTTTTCCTAAAGGTGAGATGTTGCCAAAGTCCTACTATGAGGCAAAAAAAGATTTTTCAAGATCTTGGGCATTCATATGAAAAGATAGATGCGTGCATCAATGATTGGGTTTTATTTCGCAAAGAACATGTTTACACAGAGTATTGCCCAACTTGTGGAGAATCGAGATGGAAAAAAATTGATTGTGGAGATAATGATGATGATGAGTCTAGTGGATATTCTAATAGGAGGAAACGAGTCTCACGAAAGTTTTTGCGCCACTTTCCTTTAAACCCAAGGCTTCAAAAAATGTTCATGTCTTCCAAAATTGCTTTTGAAATGAAGTGGCACCATGATAACTGTATTAGAGATGACAATCTAGCACATCCTGCAGATTCAGAGGCTTGGAAACGTTTTGATCAATTGTATCCTGACTTTATTGTTGAACCGAGAAATGTGAGACTTGGATTGGCAAGTGATTGCCTCAATCCGTTCAGCAACATGAGTATATCATATAGCATGTGGCCCGTTGTTCTAATACCATATAATTTGCCCCCATGGATATGCATGAAACAAACAAATATGATTTTGTCTCTGCTTATTCCGGGAGAGAAAGCTCATGGAAATGACATCGATATTTACTTACAACCATTAATTGATGAGTTAAAAGAATTATGGGAAGAAGGCGTGGATACATTTGATGCATCCAGTACGACAACCTTCCAAATGAGGGCAACCTTGTTATGGACTATTAGTGACTTTCCATGTTATGCAGTTCTCTCAGGATGGAGCACTAAAGGACGTTTAGCATGCCCAGTTTGTAACATGGAGACATGTTCGAAGAGATTAGTGTATGGAAAGAAACAATGTTATATATGTCATCGAAGATTCTTACCACTGGATCATAAATGGCGTGATAACAAACGCAACTTTGATGGCCATAAAAAACCAAGACCTCCAGCATTGTTTATGTCAGGTGATGATATTCTCGAGCAAATGCAAGACGTAGACCAAATAACATTTGGTAAGGAGAAGAAACAAGCCGAGGTAAGCGGGCATCATAATTAAAAAAAGAAGTATATTCTTTGATCTTCTATACTGGAAACATTTGCTCATTCGTCACAATCTAGATGTTATGCATATTGAGAAAAATGTGTGCGATAATGTGATTGCGACATTGCTAGGAGTTTCGACATAAACAAAGGATAATCTCAATTCCCGTTTGGATTTGCAACATTTAAAGCTTAGAGAAGAGTTACATCCAATTAAGAAAGATGAGAACACTTATTTACTCCCTCCCGCCCATTATACTTTGTCATCCGATGAGAAGAGTCGTGTGCTACAAATCTTGAAAGATATCAAGATTCCAGATGGTTTTTCTTTAAACATATCCAGATGTGTTAACTTAAAAGAAAAAAGGTTAATTGGCTAAAAAAAGTCATGATTGTCATGTTCTTTTCCAACGACTACTTCCACTTGCTATTCGAGGCATATTGCCAGATGATGTGTGTGATGCCTTGATCGGTTTGAGTAGTTTATTTGTTGATTTATGCTAAAAAAACTCTTCGAGTTGAGGAACTAAAGATAATAGAAAGGAATGCTGCAATTACGTTGTGTCGTTTAGAGATGTTATTTCCACCATCATTTTTTGATGTGATGGTACACTTACCGATCCACTTGGCAAATGAAGTCAAGATTGTTGGTCCTGTTCAATACCGTTGGATGTATCCCATTGAGAGGTACATATATTTTCATTGTTGCAAGTACCCACAATTAGGCCATGTTTGAGAACTATACTTATAATTCCAAATGTAGGTACTTGCACACCTTGAAGTCATATGTCCGGAACAAAAGTCGACCGAAGGGACCAATTGCTGAAGGTTACATTCTAGAAGAGTGTATGAATTTTTGTTCATGGTACTTGCATGATATAGAAACAAAGTTTAATCAAGTTCCTAGGACCTTTGATGGCTCTGATGACCAACATCAAGGTGGACTTTCTATATTTTCAACAAAGGGACGTGCTTTGGGAAAATCAGTTGTAAAAGAGTTAACTATGGAAGAATGGACCCAAGCACACTGGTACATCTTGCAAAATTGTGAAGATGTGACACCTTTTATTTTGTAAGAAATAACCGTCTATACTACTCGTGTGTTTTTAAGTCACCAAATTATCTAACATATGTTACTTATTTGCAATCGCATTGCTTGGAGAACCAAAATTCATGTAGCCGACCCCGAAAATCTCGGGAATGGGCTTTGATGATGATGATGATGATGTTACTTATTTGCAGAGAACATAGAGAAATCTTAAAACATACACATTCAAGGAACTTAGACCTTATTCATCGTCGACAATTCCGAAAGTGGTTTGAGGCTCGTGTAAGGAATTTAGACCTTATTCATCGTCAACAATCATACTAAGAATATTTTTCATAACATAATTGGTATTTTTCATTGCATAGGTGATTGAATTATGTCGAACAACTAGTGATGAATCAGTCAAACAGTTGCGCCCATTAGCTCATGGTCCTGACAAAATAGTATTGTCATGGAATGGTTATGTTGTCAATGGATTTAAGTTCCACACGAAAAGCCGGAAAGCTCGGTTAAAAACACAAAATAGTGGTGCGGTTGTTAATGGAGTCGATAGATTGAATTATTATGGACTTCTTATTGATGTTGTTGAATTGCAATATTTAGGAGGAAATCATGTTGTTTTGTTAAAGTGTGATTGGAGAGATATCCACAGCCCTGGATGAGGTATTGAAAAGGATAGGCATGGTTTTGTAAGTGTTAATTCCCAACAAATACGTCAAACAAATGAACCATTCATCTTAGCAAGCCAGTGCGAACAAGTTTTCTATGTTAGAGACAATGCAAGATCGGGATGACTAGTTGTGACAAAATTTGTACCACGTGAATTTTATGTGGTGCCAGAACATGAAGACGAGGCAAATGTCGATGAAACAGATGCATTGCAACCCCTAGTACTAGGGGATACATCAATCACTTGTGCACCAAGTGATGATGTGGATCATGCTGTATGGAATATAGCTAATTTGCCAATGGAAACAATTCCATTGTCAGAAAATAACACCAAAAAAAAAAAAGAGGAAAAGAAAATAAGAGAGTTGATGTTTGAACTATGGTAATTGAATAGTCATCAAATGTTATAATGTATTATTATTATTATTATGTTATGGCACTAGCTCACTTTTTGTGCATTTTTCAGGTATGGCGCCACGACCACCGAGAACTGATAGGTCACCCCCATTCCATTCGGAGGAGTCTTCCCATAATATTGAGTCAAGTTCTTATAGTATTTTTACTCACTTTAAACAATATAAGCTCCATTTTTTTTTATATAGAAATTGTACTTAAAATTTAAAATTTTTAACATTAATAATTTCCTTTACATAGGTAGCACGAGGAATAGGAAAGCACGTGGACGAGCATTGGGACAGAAGGTAGCAAGTCTACCAAAAGGAACAAAACTGAGTCTGGAATTTGATGACAGACATCATGTAATAGGAGAGCACATGCCATTATTTGCGTATCAACAAGGAATTGTCTTCCGGAACATGCAAGGTACATCTATTACTGCACTGTCATGGAGAAAACTTGACAAAGATGTAAAGGCCAAAATGCTTGAGTCGTTATTGGTACGTATCTTATCATTATAATATGTGTATATATATATTGGTCACATATGCTAGATTTGATCAAATTTGCTCTTTTATTCAAGAGAAGTTCGACATAGGGGATGATCCAGAAAGAAAGAAGTTGTTAATGAAGGAAATGGGAAAAAATGGAGGGACTACCGATCTGAATTGAAGAAGGACTATTATGATATACATGAGACAGATGAGGCGCGACTTCAAAATCGACCACCATTTGTAAAAGAAGAAGATTGGAAATGGTTGATAAAAGAACATTGAGGAACTTCAAAGGTTAAGGTATGTACCTAAACCTTAATATCCAACTTGATTATAATATACTAGCCAAACCTTAATTCTTGATGACATAGTTTTTCAAATCCGTTTTTAATAAATTCAGGAATTGTGTGATAAGAATAAAGACAGACGTGACATACAACAAATGCTTCATCATGCAGGCAGAAAATCCTTCGCCATAATTGAGGATGAAGAGGTTAAGTACAAAATGTTTGAGATTTTGGGTTTGAATATCAAATTAGTAGAAATATAGTTACTCATTTGTGTACGTTTTCTATTGTTGCGAGATGAAAAGGACAGGAGTTCTCCCATCTCGTATTAGGATGTTTGAGCTTGCTTATACAGGCAAAGATGGATCATATTAAAATGTATTCACTCAAAGAAAGGCAGTCAGTTTTATTTTCAATTTAAATTATTGGTATCCATTACCATTTATATTTCATATTCACTAACTAAATGTGTCTCTAAATGTAGGAAGAGATACGAAATCTTACCGTGCAACGAGAGGAGGGATTAAACTCCTTAGATGACGACCACATTTTTACTCAAGTATTCGAGACATACAGACCTGGACGTGTACGTTGTAGGGGACATGGGATCACGCCAACATCTGAAAATGGCACAAGTAGTCGCTTTGGATCTCAAGCTATAGAAGAAGCAAGGCGAGAGATTGAGATTGCAAGAAAAAAGGTTGCGAAAGCAAAACAAGAGTTGACAGATTACAAGAAAGTGGCCAGTGATGAAATGAATAAATGAAGGATGATATGGCCTTGATGATGCAAGCATTGAGGAGACTAACTGATCAATACAATGGTGGATTTGAGGCACATTAGCGGTGAGTTTTTTAAAGTGATAATAACTAGGATGTGTTTTGTATGCCATCAGTGATAGTAGCTATTTCCTTATTTGATCATTGGTTTGAAGTGGTTGCCGATGTGCTATACTTGGATGTATATATATCTGAATGTGGTATAGGAGAATGTGGTATATGTTCTTTGGATTAGTCTTGTTGTTCTTTGGATTAGTTGTTTCCTTTTTTGGATTAGTCTTGTTGTTATAGGAGAATGTAGTATATGTTCTTTGTAACTGTTTTACCTATAAATATATTAAAGGGTTATGTTCCTTGCGTTGCTATTTTATTTGTTATATTTTCTGTGAAGCTTATGCTTCAATTGTTATATTTTTCTTGCATGCTGGTTAAGAAGTCATATGCTTCAATTGTAAGTTTGATCAGTAGACATTTAATATTTCCTCCTAGATTGTAATCTTTATTTTTTTGTTGAATTGAATGTTTGGCCTGCTTTCTGATCTTCACACCTTATACTGTTGGAATTTGGAATTCATGTTAAAGTGATGAAGGGGAATAAGACCCCAGTTTCTGTCTATGTGCCTATTAATGGTGGAAAAGTAGCACCTGCTAATGCTGCAAAGGTGGCAGCAGCTGTGACTGAACAAAAGCCTGTTGGCCCTGCCACTACTCCTGCACCTGCTCCTAGTAATAACTATGCTTCTGAGATATCCCATCCAGAAGAAGGTAGTTTTCTTTTCATATTACCTTTATATGTGTATGCTAATTGGTACTTCAACTATTTGTTGTAAATGTCATTTTGACCGAAGTTGTAATCTTTGTATACAGATGAAGAAGTGAATGATTGCCCAATTGAGCAGGTTCGTCTGACTGCCTGATTCTCATGAGTTATATGGAGTCAGTGCTCTCAACCTGAGCATCTGGATCGCATGATCCGAATGCTCATCACAAGAAGTTGTGGCTCCCTTAGGAAGCTCTGCGTCGCTGGAATCAAGAATGACCCTATTGCTAATCAGTAAGTTCACTAATAACCCAATCTCCCAATTGATAATTTCATTATTGAACATCAAAGGCAACTACTGAATGATTATTTACTTGTTATGTTACATTAGTACTACTGACAACTCAATCTCTTGAGTGGTTTGTTCCCTAAAATTGTACATTTTTGCAGTCTGACTGAAACTAAACAGTAAGTGTACGATTTTAGTGATTTAGTAGTAACAACACAACACCCAGTTCTTAGTTTAACTGTTGAGCATAATAAAGTGGGAAGAGTATTAGTACTAATGAAGCTATAGCACCAGTACTGGAGCAGCTATGGAAGCAAAAAGATGAGATAATAAAAGAGTTTTCAGATGTGCAGTCACAGATTCTAAAAAATATGTGGAGAAATTGTTGGCAACTTGAAGTAAAGTGAACAGGTATATGCTCCTACTGTTGACGAGGCTGACCTGTCCCTGAAGAATCTCGATGAATTTCATTCTCAACCCCAAGAACTTCAAAAAGAAAAGGTATTATGACATTTATCTCTTGGTATTCTGAGATGTTTTTCGCAGTACATTTCTTGTCAAATTTTTAAGTCCATCAAGTTTATGGTGCCTTTATCTATCGTTTTGACAGAGTGAGAGATTGCACAAGGTTCTTGACTTTGTAAGCACTGTACATGACCTATGTGGTGTCTTGGGGATAGACTTCGTTGATACCATTTCGGAGGTTCATCCTAGCTTAGAGGACTCAATCAATGTGCAATGCAAGAGCATTAGCAATGATACTCTATCCAAGCTGGCTAAGACAGTGCAGGCATTAAACGAAGATAAAAACTTTTGTTAGTTTGCTATGTGTTGTAGACACTTCCATTTATATTGTCATACTACATGGTTGGCTGAGATGCTATTATTACAAGGATATGACTCATATTGTTGTACTTGCAGATGCAAATCATACATTCATACTTCACCTTTTACGTTACAACATCCAAAATAACTGTGTTGCATATTATCTTATCCGATTGAACACTTCCAAATTGTCTAATTTATGAAGTAAGACTTGCATATGGATAGCTATAAATCATGTTATAGTTCTGCATGTAGACTTACTTGGAAATGAGCTGCAGATGGATCCTATAGGAGGATATTCGTTATAGCAAGTGAGTTTACTATGAGATAGCTAACCATTTTCAAATTACATAAAAAACAGCCCTTGGCTTGTCTACATGTGCACCTCACAATTCACTCTAGAAAAGTGGTAGACTAGTATTGATATTTTTATCTTATATTTAGTAACATTTTTCTTCCTTGCATGATTTTCTTATGAAAGTACACACTACATAAGAGAAAATCAGAGATGATTCTTGTGTTTTCTATGTATAACTAACAAGATAATTGTCAAGTCTCATTGCTGAGCAAATCATAATTTTGATAAATGTTTCATTTTCGTGAAAGAGTAAATTTGAATTACCACCTTGCAAAATAACTTTTGACTGTCAATTTTTCCTTTCAGCTTCAAGATCTTGCAGCTCAGTTGTCTGATTTATGGAACCTGATGGATACGCCAATGGAGGAAAGGAGCTTGTTTGATCATGTTACCTGTAATATCTCAGCTTCAGTGGACAAAGTCAACATCCCTGGGTCCCTTGCTCTTGATTTGATTGAGCAGGTTGGCCAAATCTACTGTCATATAAATCTTAGAGTTGTACCTGTTTAATTTTGTAGGCTTCACCTGTAACAATTGGAGACCGCCAAGCTCATGTGGAGGAGAAGAGAACTACAACTGGAGGCATGTGGAAATGATCCAGTGTTTTATTATATACTGGGGCATGCACACCTTTTGTTCTAATTGTTTCACGTGCTAGTGAATTTCAGCAATGTGGAAAAATGCTGAGAGTTATCCTACATCACAAAACTGACTCTTGCTTCTGGAATTTATTGCAGTTACTGGTGGGAGACCATCACGCTTTCCTGAAGGCAGGAGGGGTGCTGGGTTCAGAAATGAGAATTTAGGGGACGTGGAATTTTAGTCAAAAAACCTTTCTAGTTATGGAGCAGCAGTATCTTTTTTATCCCAGCCATTACTTGCAGGGAATCGGATGCAAACTTTTAGCTTTGAAGCTCTTTGCGGTGTACTTGGGTCTGGTTATGAATCTATTTGTTTTATGAGTTGTTTATCCCGGAGAAATCAGTTTTTTTTTTTTATGCAGGTTTGATAACGACATTACTATCAGACATGATTGCAGACTCATCAAAATAGCTTCATTGAGTCCGAAAATTTTGAAGGATGAATGGTGCAGAGAAACTGGATACAGTGACTCCGAGAGCTGAAATTTCAAGTCAGTTCACTTCACTTGCCAAACTTGCTTCAACTATTTGTTGTAAATGTCATTTTAACCGAAGTTGTAATCTTTGTATACAGATGAAGAAGTGAATGATTGCCCAATTGAGCAGGTTCGTCTGACAGCCTGATTCTCATGAACTTGATAAATTGATCCATTACCATCTCATCGAAATTCTTACATCTTTAGACATGTCCCTGCATGTAAATGTTGAGATTCGAACTATGAATTTCAGTGCAACTCTGAAGCTTCATTTTCACCGTGCTAAGACGTCTTGAGACTGAGAATGCTGAGATCAGTGCAGAGATGGAAGCCCCAAAGCGAAGTGCATCAGAGTCTGTTACTACCTGTTTGGAGGTTGCAAAGAGAGAGAGAGAAGAAGTGCCTCAAGAAGCTTCTGGCTTGGGAGAAACAACGAACTAAGTTGCAAGAAGAGGTTGCAGAGGAGAAACATAAGATCGCCCAGTTACAACAGCAGTTGCTTCAAATCAAGGAGGACCAAAAAGAAACCGAGGTGTGTGGAACATTATACCAAATGAAATTATATTTTCTTCTTCTTCTGAACTATATTGCTGATTCCAAGTTAAAACAAAGAGAATCCGATACTTTTGATGAAAATAAAATGAGTAGCAGTTTTGTAAAGTAGAGATGAACTTGAGGTTTTCCTTCCTTTATTATCCATTATCTATGATCTAATTTATGATTATAAATGTCTTTGTCCACATTGTTCAATCTATGGACCACCTCTTTGGTCGAGTATAGTACCCCGAACTAAACTCAGCAAGCACTTCAACCTTTCTAGGTACAAATGAGTAGTCTTCTACCTGTTATGTTATCATTACCTGTTTGAATCTTCAAGTTTCTGCCTTGGAAAGAGTTAGTTGCTTCGTTTAGTCTAGTATTTGGCAATGTTAATCGAAGAGGTGGTCTTCTGATAGAATGGTTTATGAATATGAGTTGGCTGTTCATTATTACCGTAAATGTACTGCATCTTGTGTCTTTGTTTTAGCTTTATTGTTTTGGTCATGGAAGATGGTTTGAAATTGTTAGTTTTGATGAAGAGGGTACATGTAGGGTTTAACCTATTGATTAAGTTTAGTTTGCAGGTAAAGTGGAGAGAGGAAATAAAGGACAAAGAGCTGGCCATCACACAGGTCCGTCAAGGTTTGAGACCACCAGAACTTTTACTCAGTAGCTTTTAAAAACACCAGAGCTTAATTCTTTAGGTTGTATCTGAGTTGCAATAAAACAGGAATGCTTATTAGTTGGTGAATAAGACTTTATAGATTCAGAAGGACAATTTATTCAAATGGCTCAGCTCATAGTTTGTTTTTGTGTTATAGATACTTCGCTTGCATTACATGTTTGGAGAAATTGTTTATGCCAATAATTGTGAGAATGATGTTATTGGTGTATTGAATTTTCCATTGCTGGTGTTCATTTGCATAAATGTGAGTATTGTTTTCCCCAACCCACCTATCAACTATTTTATCAACAATGTGAAATTTGCATCAAATAGATCTTAAAGTAGAAAAGTGAAAAACATTACAGAAATAATGCATAGCAAGGTCTTGCAATTGGTGATCTGAACTCTCCATTGTAGAGCTCAATGGCGAGAGACCCTGTTGGGTGGGTTGCCTTGTGAAAAATTAATGCATTACGTCCATCTCTGTAACATATATTTTTCCAAGTCCATCATGAGAATCACCACACCAATAAATCACGAGAATATTCTCCCTTCTTTTCTGTATTGTAAAATTATGATTTCCCTTGGCCTTAAATAATTTGGCATATTATATATTTTTCTCCACAGTTTGCTTCATTGTGGTTTTTAATGCGTGACATCATGTCTAGGCATGGATTCACGTGCCCACACTGACTTTTGAGACATTTTTTTTATTTGTTCTCCAATTAATTTTTTTATTTGCCCCTCTATTCTCACTTTTCACTTCAATCAGGACTTCATCCTTCAAATCATGTACATATCAAATCCAAACTCTACTTTTAGAGTTAGAAATATAGGTTAAATCCCTCAAATTTCTCCAAGAAACTAAAATCCATAGTTTCTTCTTCACACTCCATCAATTGGATAATATGAGGGAAACTCCCATATTTCATCATCTTCAAAGATCTATAACTATTGAGTTACTTGAGCTCATCTTCACACGATCCAGCAGGGTCCAAACCACTTTATTCTTCTTCTTCTAGGTACCAGGTGCCTTCATTAATCACTGTGTTGGTCATCTCAACAAAACAATCATAAGCAACCCAATCTCCTCATCCTTTTCTTCATTTAGCAGTAATCAACGATTCAAACTCTTCTCTTGTGTTGTGTTTCTAGAAGTAGTAATAACTTTCAATGAATATAGTATTAATCATCTTCAATGATTGTCTTTGTTGTACTCTCCTTTTTGTTGTATTTAAAAAAAAAAAATTCATGTTGAAAAAAAATTCATGTTGAAGTAACTAATTTTTATATTATATTTAATTAATTATGACATCACTCCGCCCCCCTCAACAAAAATCCTGGCTCCGTCACTGATCATGTCTTGGATGAAACATTTCTAATTTATTTGTACACTTTTTGTGCATGTAACATTTTCATTTCTTGTTGGCATGGGTACATGCAGGAACATTTCTTGTTGCATTTCTGAGCTAGGATATGACATACAGGCTATTGACGTTGCTCAGGTTCTTTTATTTTTCATTTTTGTAAACAGAAGTAACTTACAGATTTTATACTATGGAAATTACAATAAGATATAGTACTTTAGGCATTTGGGTTCAAATGGATTGTTCGAGTCATCTTTTGTGCCAGATACACCTCTTGGCTCTTGCTCCCTAAAGGAAATATATATGTTTTTAAATGTAGATGTTAAAAGCTAATCCTAATGATCTGCCCCTGATTCTTCAACTTATTATCCTTGTATTCATCGTTTTATTGGAAATCCAAACACATGCTTGGAGTATCTTAGACTAGGAAATACAAAGTTGGCTAGATCTACAAATTTGTAAGCTGTAAAACATTCATAGATCGGATCAAGATTTTCCAATTGAAAGGGTTCAAGAAGATTACTTGGTAGATCAAAATGCCACTATGCGATAAGTAAATGTCATATATATACACAATATATGCAGGTGTTCCTATGAATCTAGATAAGTAAATGTCATATATATACACACATACACGATATATACAGGTAGGCCTATTAATCCATTAACGTCCATAGATCTGCGGTAATAAATACATTCCTGCAATCTAAAATTTCCAAACTGATTAATATAACAATATTGTCCAGATATATGACATTTATAATTAAAATATTATAATCAGTCACCGTATATGCTCATGTTATATAAACTACTTAAATTTCAGGTCATGCAAGACTTGGGTTCTGGCAGCAGCAACAAAGGGAATACGAGGAACCAAAAGCCAAAGCTTTGCTACTCAATTTGCACCCAATTGATGAGGGATGAGACATCCACTCAATTTGGGAAGCGCCGCTTAAAACAAATTTGTTGTAGTGACAATTAGCACATATTTAGGTAAGTGAAATTCATTTACATTATATCATTTGAATCTCTTGATGTTACGGGATATTAGAGCAACTTAGCCATCTCAAACATCTTGTTTAGTGGCCGAAGCAAAAAAGTAGATATTACGTTGATAAGTGGTTAATTTACCCGTAAGCAAAGCAGGTTCTGTGAATTTTAATGATTGATTTTACTACATTCACTGTTTCTTACAGTCACTGTTTGTTTTTCCGTCCCAATGACATGTTTTTATTTTTATTGATGCAGGTTGAGGTGCCTGGAAATTGATTTTTTTTTCCAAGTATGTTAACATAACCGACGCTTTCAAAGCGCCATTAAAAGGTGGGTTTTTACAGGTTTGAACACAACCGACACTTTAAAAGCGTCGCAAAACATCTTTATCGGTGCTTGAAAGCGCCATTAAAAGGTTGTAAAATACTGGTTTTTACAGGTTTGTTAACATAACCGGCGCTTTAAAAGCATCGCAAAATATCTTTATCGGTGCTTTATAGCACTATTAAAAGGTTATAAATACGGCGTTTGTATCCAATTGGGAATTGACATCCATTTCTTTAGCGGCGCTTATATTAGCTATTACGGCGCTTCACATAAAGCGTTGTTAATCTTTTGGCAGCACATACTTTTTGCGGCGCTTTATAAAATGTTGTCAATAATCTAAACCGGCACATTTTTCCCTATACTGGATCTTTGCGAAGCGCCGCTTAAAACAAATATGTTGTAGTGTTGCCACTTCCCTCATCGCCATCAATAAGAGAACGGTGAGAGGCTTCTATTGTCCCCTTTGAAATCATCTGAGTACCTAAGATAATTTCAAATTTTGGGTTTGGAAGAGCCTTCTATGATCATTGGTTTCAAAAGCTTTTGCTCACAAAGAGTCTTGAACAGGGTTATGTACGAGTCTGGATCTTTTATTTGGTAAGGCATTTTTATGTTTTAAAAAAATTATGCATTTGACGAATTTCCTTCACGACCGGAAGTCGCACCAATGGGAACTGGCACACGACAGATAAACAAATCCTTGGTTGCACCAGTTCTCAGGCGATGATAACACTCCATCATATATCCGTGTGTTATGCTACATTCATGATGTCAAGTTCTTCCTAATCGAAATATTTAAAACTCTCGTCGGTCGAACCCAAACCCACACTTGGGTCCGTTTCTTCAAATAACACATCAGGTTTCTGTTTGAATTTATACTTGGCGTCACCGCTATCTGATTTACCATCTTTCGCTTCTCCGAATGATCACTCAGCTTATGCAGCTGTCAAGAAGCAACACCTTTCTTTAGAATTTAAGTAAGCTAAATGATCTAATGATAACAATCGATAAGCTTAACCCAGACACAAATAAAACTATAAGTAAATGAAAAAGAGTTGAGGTGGTAATCTTGAACCCTGTAAGTGGAGGTGGGTTTGAGAAGAAGTGAAAATGTGTTCTAATTGAGGATACTGATTTGCTTCTTTTTGTTGCTGGTTTGGTGAATAATTTTGTGCTTTGAAGATTTTTTTTTTAATTATGAACCGTAGATTATCCCGAGATTGACAAAAAAAATCTGAACATTATACACATTTAGTGGACTCTATATAGCTTGTATTTAATATGGGGTATTTTGTCCATAAAATAATATTTATCAGTCTACGTTATTGACTTAACAAGTCTGTTAGAAAATGAGTGTTAAACTCAAATAAGTTTTAAAACAAATGCTAAACTCTATTAGCTATAAACTAACGAGCGCCAAACTACAAAAAAAAACCCTAATCAAAATAAAATGAACATGAATTGAAATAACGAAATAATTCGATAACAATGATAAAATAAATAGAAATAACTAATAAACAAAATAACTTTTATTCCATCAAAAACCAAATTACAGTGATCAATCTACGCTTGTATTTAAAACTAATATAACTTCTAAAGCAAACCCCGAAACTAATAAGAAACAATGTCTTACTAATATTAGGATTGTTAATCTGTATAAATCACTACTATTGTTAATAGTACTACTGTCATAATTACATCAATCTCCCCGGGTTGAAAAAGCTCATCATCGAGCTTGAAGCCAAGGTAGTCATACAAGCACAAACAACAATAGAATGTGAAGTGTCCAAGCAAATGTCGATCTCTAACCTTTTATTTGTAGTTGCTCTGAACCCAAACACGTAAAGCCAAAATGAGCCGCCAAATACAAAGTCGTAGAGAAATCCCTGGCTTGAATGAGATCCATGTCAAAAATGCAGTTGTATGCGCAAATTTCTAGAATTGAGTTTCAAAACTACCCTAAAACGGATCCAAATATTTGTTCGCCGGTGTCACGGGTGCTATCTTGAAAAATGGAGTTTATTCTTCCACATACACGGCAGAAACATGCAATGGGGGTGTTGTGAGTTGCGTTGTACCTAGGCTGCAATGGAAACAGTGGACGAGGAGGTTGTTCGATCAAGGGGGGAAGGAGTTGATGATGGTATCAAGCGATAGTGATTGGGATGGTGATTTGTAGCTGAAGGGTGTGATGAGAAAGGGATACGAAGGGTTGATCGACGACTGTGGCTGAGCTGGCGAAGGAAAAAGAGGGGGTTTCTATGGAATCAATGGGCAGAGAGAGACCGATCGACCAAGGGAGTTGTCAGTTGGGTCAATCGACCAATTACCTGTTGCTGTCGAGTCAGATGTGGGTTCGACGAAAAATGTTTGAGTATAACAATGATCGTCCTTGTGACTTGATGGGAGCTGATGATCAATTTTTTGTTGTTCGGCGAGTTGATGTGCATGTCGAGGTGGATCGACTTGAGCTCGTTGGTGGCGCTCGGTCAGGGAGACAGGTTTGATTGAACCGATTGGGAGATTGTGTAGAAGAGGTCGGTTGACTTCGACAGCAAGCTGACAAGTAGTTGCGCGGCCAACGACAGTGCTAGGGAAGGGTCCCTGTGATGTCGCTGGTGAAGGTGGTGATGGCACTGTTTGGGTCCGTCGCATCCTCTTCGCATCCGTCTCTAACTGAATTCGATTATGCAAAGACTGCTTTCAATTCCTTCTTCAATTCTGCGAACATCAGGTGCATAGCTTCACAAACTCTTCAAGCATACTTTTCACAAATTCTTCGTTTGTCATCTTCTTTTATACCTTTTTTTTATCAAATCAAACCAAACAGAATCGTTTATCTCTGATACCAGCTGATAGATTTCAAAAAACGATAATAGAAATAAACTGAACAAGAATTGAAATAACAAAATAATTTGAAATAACAACAATAAAATAAACAGAATTAACTAGTAAACAAAATAACTTTTATTCCGTCAAAAACCAAATTAAAATGATCAAGTTACGCTCATATTTATAGCTAACCTAAATTCTAAAACAAACCCTAAACCTAATAGGAAACAATGTCCTGATAATAATCGATTATAAATATGCCTAAATTACTATTGATACGTCCAAAAATCATCATCCTGTGAGTTTGACTTGCAAAACCACTGTTAGACTACCAAGGACCACCTTTTTGGTGGCCGAAGGCACTCCGATGCTTAAGTCAGTAACTCTGTTGGAAGAACAAAGTAAATTTGGACAAAACTCAGTTAAAGTTGCAAACCTTTGTTGAATGTGCCATTTACCTTTTATAATGGTCGTAGTTAACTCTTTACGTGACTTAAGCATGTTAGGCACAACGGAAGGAGATGTTTCTGTAACAATCACCTCCTTAATGGAGATGTGTTCGTGGAGGCGTAGGTCCCTCCACGGCAATTTCTTGGTGCAACGTTATTCCTATTTATGAGAGAATGTGTGATGGGCTTTGATTTGGGCTTTGATTCGCCTGGGCCGAGATTCAGATCTTGTTTACACCTTCTTGATGGTGGGCCTAGTCTGGGCCTCCATAGCTGGCCTCAATCCTTCAGGGCTTTATGACCTAGCCCAATGGATTGGGCGTTGTATTCTCATGGTGGGACTTTATGCCACATGTACGGCCGTGATGATCGTCTTTTTTTATGTATCATTAGCTACCCCCCTTAGTTAGTGGGTATGTTAAAGTTTCCACTAACAGTGTGGCGGTTTTGCTTTTTGATTACAACATTACGGCTTGGTTAGTGCCCTTGCTATCTATCACTGTTGTTTTCTCTCCGTTGTTCCATTCACCTGTTCATTTTGACGCGATTTTTGAGATTTCGTGCGATTGTCACACCCTGTTTCCCACTCCTATAAAAAGAAGAAGCTTTGCGTATGTTCTTCTTCCTTCTGCATTTTCTCACTTTATGGTTGTTTAACCTTTTGCTCTTTAACCTTCGTCCTGTAGTCATGTCTAACTCTAGAGTTTTGGGTGGCGACGCTCCTGCCGCTTGTGAAGCCTTCTTCATGCCCAAGAGGGCGATGCGCGTGACTCTGGATAACATCCATCATGACTACTCGTTGCCCAATGATTTGGAAATTTTTTTCCCTGGAGACGACGACAGTCCTTGTCGTCCTTGGTCTGGATACATTGCTTTGTATCTGAGTATGTTTCATTCTGGTTTCAGGTTGCCGGCTCCTTCTATCGTTTGGGAGTACTTGGATTTGGTTGGAATTGCTCCGGCTCAACTTGTTCCTAACGATTGGAAGATACTGACGTCGACCTTGGCGAGGGCTGTTGTTGTTCGCATCCTTATGAATGTTAGGTTTTTGCATTCCCTAGTAGGGTTTAGCGTTGACCCTAGTTACACCCGTCGCTTGCGTTCTCCTCCATGCTTCGAAGACCTGCGAGAGGAGTATGCAGGTTGGTTAAGGTCATGGTTTTACGCCTCTCTTTCTTCTGACTATTTAAGGTTTCACGGGAATCAGATTCTACAATCATTCCGGGAGCCTAAAAAGGTTGAGTTGTCACTGCCTTTGGAAGAGTAGGATTTTTCTTTGTCGATTTTGCAATCTTCCCCGAGTATCGGTAGAAGATTTCCTTACTTCGGACGCTGTTGTCCGTGGTGGTCTCCTTTCACCGGATAGGGCAGGCATTGCTTCTGAGGTTACTGTTGCGCGCGCTGGCGATATAGGAGTCCATGTTTTTGTTTCTGCTCAGAGTCCTAAGAACACTGATCTGATTCTTAAGAAAAGGCCTCCTAGCCCCTCCAAGATATTGGCCGACAGTTACAGTCGGGTCTCGAAGAGAAAGAAGCTTGCTTCTTATGTCCTTAAATCTGCTAGGACCCTTTTTCATCTTGCCTCTTTTCAGAAGGGGGTCATGGTTTGGGTGATGATTCCTCTGCTCATGAGGATGAAGAGGTAAACCGGGTCCTCGAGGTAAGTAAGAAACAGGTTTCCCGCCCTCTGGATGACCATAAAATAAAACTTGTTGCTTCTTATGGCTTGCCAGATTCTTCCTTCTTCTCAATTGTTGATTCGTGCATCATCGAGAATAAAATGCTTTAGCTGGGTGTTTGGTTGTTGAATAATCCCACGGGTACTAAGACTTTAGATGATTTTGATTATGATCCATCAGCAGAGGATCGAGTTGTCGCTTGTTTTCGAGATCACAAGCTTACTTTTTCTTCTGTTGTGGTTGAAACTTCGGAATCTCGTGCTGCTGCTGCTTCTCGCTCTTCTCTTTCTGTCCTTGGCGAGACCTTCTAGCCTTCCGAGGCCGATGTGCTGGACAGTGCTTGCAACCTTATTTGCAACTGTCATAGGTGGTTGGCAAAAAAAACTCCTATGCGAACGTCATGGAGAGGATGACGCACCTAGTTATGCGAACGTCATGGGTGCAAATTGTAAGGTGTCTCGCGATTAGGCTGCTCATGTCGAGCGGAAGCTTTTGGGGCACATTCATGTTTTTACCATGTTCTTCATCGAATTGATTTGTTAAAGGCGCAGTGCACAGAAGATGAGAAGGTTGCAGACTCTGTGCGAGAATTATTAAAGGAACTGGAGGCTACGCGTGATGCGTTCTCTTCCGACCTCGATACATTCAAGGTGGAATTGGGCAGGTTTCGTTCCCGTCTGGATGTTGCTGAGAAAGAGCTGTCTGACCAAAAATTCGAATGTGACGAGGTTGCGTGAGCTTTGTTACTGAATCTTATTTTTAGGAAGAAAAAAAAGGAAGCTCGTCGTTCCCCACGGACGGCGCCAAATTGATGCGTCCAAAAATCGTCCTCCTGTGAGTTTGACTTGCAAAACCACTATTAGACTGCCAAATACCACCTTTTTGGTGCCCGAAGGCACTCCGATGCTTAAGTCAGTAACTCTGTTGGAAGAAGGAAGTAAATTTTGACAAAACTCAGTTAAAGTTGCATACCTTTGTCGAATGTTCCCTTTACCTTTTATAATGGTTGTAGTTAACTCTCTGCGTGACTTTAAGTATGTAAGGAGCAACAAAAGATGATTCTGTAACAGTCTCCTCCTTAATGGAGATGCGTTCGTGGAGGCATAGGTCCATCCACGACTCTTTTTTGGTGCAACGTTCTTCCTATTTATGAGAGAACGTGTGATGGGCTTGGATTTGAGCTTTGATTCATCTGGGCCTGAATTCGAATCATGTGTACACCTCCTTGGTGGTGGGCCTAGTATGGGTCTCTATAGTTGGCCTCAATCCTTCAGGGCTTTATGAGTTGGCCCAATGGATCACGCGTTGTATTCTCGTGATGAGAGTTTATACCACGTGTACAGCCATGATGATTGGTCTTTTTGGATGTATCATCAACTACTATTACTAACACTACTATTATCCTAATTACATCATATATAGTATAGTAGATGGTGGATAAAACAATTTTTTTGTGTATATGTCAAAAACAACTATGTTTCTTGAGGTTTTCACGGTGAAATCGTAGTGGGTCATCCATTCACCTGGTTAATATCCAGACCCCTCTTTCTTTATCAGACTCTCAGCTTGTCTTCCACTCACTATTCTTTGCTTTTAATAGTCGAATGGTGCATTTTCATACCCCCTCAATCACGATGCTTAATCCACAAAAATCTTTTATTTGCTGAGATTTTCTGAGCTGAGATTTTATGTCCAGTACAATGGATCTGCACCATGTTTTCAATGTGCTCAAATATGAATGTCATGTACTCGCACGTAATGGTCAAAATTTCGCCTTCCTTTCCCGTTTGATGGGGCGGGGGGCAGCTGCCCCCCTCAACTTTCAAAATATTTTTAGTACATACTTAGTGATGCAGTCATTTTTCGCTCCCTACTTTGACCTAGTCCCGCTGATCTGCTGACCTGCACAAGTAACACACGTGAGCCACAGACCACCGTTGTGGTGGTCGATGACACTCCAATGCTAAAGCCAGACAAGAATATGAGGAAGGTGTAATTGTAAACAATGAATTTTTAGCGTACCTTAGCTTAACAACCTAATGTCTTATTTATAGTGCAAGAGTCCTGGTTCACTAGGCCATCGAATGCGTAGTTTAGGAAGGAGATCTTCGTGGAGATCATTATCTAATTAGGAGTCATGTTGTAGGAGGGAAGTTTCATGTTGGCCCCGTGCTCCTAGATACGTGGGAGGTAGTTCCCAATCCAATAGCAATCCGTATGAAGAAGTATCTCGGGTATTTATTTCCTAGTTGGAAGCATAGAGCTGCTATAATTACCTGTCTAAAGCTGATCCTCGAGATACTTGCCTTAAGATGACTTATGGGTATTGAGGATAGATGTGAGACGCGTGGGCCTAGCATGCTGTAAGAGTTCGGGTCCATTCGGCTGACTGAATTAGGCGGGCTTGGTACCGCTTGGGCCGAATCAGTGTTGGACTAACGCTGGGACCCGTAATTCCTCGAGATCATCATGACGCTGTATGGCTCAGGGACGTGACTATTTTTGTGTATCATCAGCTACTCCCCTCGAGTTAGTGGGTCGTTGGCTAAGTCATCTCTTGAAAAGATACGACGCTTATGATGATTGAGTCTGAATCATTGTTTGAGTCGCACGTTGCATTAATTGAACGTGCATCGGTTCAGCGGAAAAGAGATGGGAACCTAATCCCTATTCAAGTCATCCGTAGTGCGGAGTCTGACTTTTTTATTCTCTTTGCTTTTGAAGATACTGCTATGTTCATCTTTTGATTTGAAAAAGATTGTTCATCTTCTTCATGGCTCAAGTGAGACATACCCACCTTCTAGACTATCTATACCCGCTCAGTGGGGCTACAAGTCCAGAGTTGGCAATTCGATGGCCACGCTGAAAAAATGGCGGTTCTGTGGTGAGCCGTCGGAATCAGTTCGGGACTGACTAGGCTCCCACCTTCTAAACTATCAACACCCGCGCAGTGGGGGCTACAAGTCTGGGCGAGATCTCCTCCCTCCATCACATCCTCATCAGCCTTGGCTGACTAAGCTTGCCCGGTTGAAGAAAGGTTCCGCCCGTTTGAGGGCGAGCGAACCCAAGTCCGCTAGTGTCGCGCACGGTGTGGACAACATTACCTTAAATTAAACAGCGATCCGTAGGTACGATCCGTGCATCAAAGTTGTTTTGGATTTGTGCTCATGTCAAACATGTAGCAGAATATTGTTTGAATAGTGGGTCGAGCCTTTGGGCCTGCAAAGAAAGAGTTAGGGTTTCCTGAATGGTTGCGCTACATGTACGACATAGATCGCGCGGTAACACGTGTACGACATAAACTGGGGGACGGTTGAGTATCGGTTACTCCCCCTTAATTGATGGGGTTGCGTGCAAAGCCATTAATTGAACGAACGTGGTCTGCACACTTTCCTTGGGAACCGCCGTCTCTTCATTTCCATACGGTATTCAATGTTTGACAGTTAATGTTGCGGTGCCCGTTTGGTGAACCATCATGTCTATATAATGGTGTTTTTCCATCGTTATATGCATTATCTTTCACAGAGCGTATCTCTTATAATGTTCTTGTTTGAAGAAAATGCTTTGGATTTTTCAAAGGCTAAAGGGAGATCTCTTGCAATGGAATCTTTGAATGTTCTGACATTTACACCGATCAGGCATGATCATAATCACCGTTATGCGTGGTCACCTGTTCTAGGTGGGCACGTAATTGAGTTGCTGAGATCTCGTAATTTCTTTTCATATTGAGGAGATGAAGTACACACTCTTTTCCAAGGGAAAGGTTTGTCGTTCATGTGTCGGTGCCTATCGTTGTTCCTGAATGTTTAATTTCAGAGATAGCACCAACAGCTATTGTCCGAACGTCTTCCTTCACCGCTTCTCGATTAGCTCCATCGCCTCGCCTTGCATTCGAAGTCAACATCCGGATTGGGGCGTAATTGGACATGGCATGTCAAAGTGGGCCATTGATTCTCAGACGTCCATGTTTTTCCTGCTATGGGAAAGTGCATGTGTTCCACATCGGCCCGATACTTATCCCAAGTTCACCTGGTTGATCGGATCGAGCTTATAAGTTGGCCGTAAAATTCTTGCGGTGCTCCAGGTTTCCAAGTTTGCACCACCTCATACTATATTTGAGAGGTATGGCTGCAGAAGCGTTGAACATGATATTTTCATCATGTTCTTGCTCATTCCAATTTTCGCTGAGAGGTTGAAGAGTAGAGTCTTGTTCGGATTCCTTTACGTGGTTAGATCGTCTAAGTGAGTATTTACTTCATGTCGCACCGAATTCAGATGTTGTAGTAAGCAGTCTTTTGTATCCGCCTCAAGGCGCTTGTCGTTACGTTTTCAGTAATCAATAGAGTTTGTTTTCGCAATTCTTCCTTTATTTCTTAAATGATTGCAAATCACATAAGTCTTTAAGAATAAAACTCTACATTGATTATGGAAAGGAAAATAAACAATCGAAAAAAACTAACTGTTGACTGAGAGAAATTGATCCTTACCCTGATGTGAACTCGAATGGCCCTTGCAGATCGTTAGTGTTCTCAGCGGACTGTCGAGATTTGCTGGCGTTATAGAGGTTACTGAAGAGTAAACCTTGCAGAGGGATTAATCTTCGTACCTACGGAAGGTCAAGGGGTTGTGTTCCCGTTTGCCTTGAACTCTCCATTTCACTTGGCTGAAGAGCATAACACTCCTATTCGGCTTGGTTGTGGTGCTTCCCCTGTCACTCGACCTGGCACTGGTTAAGGTTGCTCCGTAAGACTCAGTTGGATCTGGGAGTACTCTATTTGTTTCAGTGCAGCGTAATGGCAGCCTCGTGTCGTAGGTTGATATCCACATATTGTCCCTTCGGAGTGGTTAGCGGTATACTTAACGCACTGGTAAAGGATGGAAACCACTGCTTCCATCTAGTGGAGCCACAGACTTCCCAAGATAAGGTTATAGGTTGATGGCACGTCTACTACCATAAAGCCCATAAATAAGACCTTTCTTAACTGCAGCTCTCCAGCCACTGTTTGACGGGGAAGCATTTCTCCCCGCTGAATCCAATCAGCGGGTGATCCGAGGAATTCAGGTTTTCCTTTTTAAGGTTCATACTGTAGAACAAGACGTTGAGCGAGCTTCCTGTGTCCACCAGAGTTATCTTTACCTCCCACCTTGCAATGGAGACCGAGATGACTAGGGCGTCGTTGTGCGGCGCTCGGACTCCTTTGAGGTATTTGTCCGTAAAGATCAAGGTGGGAATGGGGCTTTGAATCCTCGAGTGGCAAATGTGTATGTCATCGTTCGCGGGTTGTGTCCGCATCTCCAGTAGAGTCCGCTTGCGGGACCTGTACGACTGGTCTTCACTCGGTCCGACTTCATGAAGGACATAGATTATCCCTGGAGTCTCCTTCTTTATTTCTTTCATTGACTCCCCTCGGTCCCTGGTTCGTTTTGGTCGCTTCTCAGAGTTCAGGAATTCTTTTAGTTTGCCCCTGCGGATCCAGTACTCATCCTCATACCTCATACTCTTGCGATCGTTGGTATCGTGATCACCCTCCTTCTGATACGCGCAGTACTTATCGTTGTCACGCTTGGAGGGGTTTTCGTGCTGCTGTGGGTGTCACTTTAGATCTTCCCAGTTTTTCATGGAGTTTAGTACGTCCGACAGGCTTGAGTTGAGGGGTGTCACGGCTCTGGATCCAACGTAGTTGGAGGCTTTTCTGGCCTGGACCGACCAGGGTCTTACCTGTTGTCACTGCGCTTTCTCTTACTCATCTCTTCATCCTCGTGTCTCTTTCCCTCCTTTTCTTGTCCTTTTCTTTCTCTTATCGCCTTCGGTTTCCCTCTTCACGGTCTTCAACTCTTCCAAGGTAATGTGCTTCTAGGCGCTCTTGACGAGATCTGTCATGTCCAGAAGGGGCTCTAAGGTGAGGTCTTCGTAGAGTTTCCCTCCTTGAGGCCCGAAGTAAAGGCTGTCATGGCTGTGTCGTCGTTGCATCTGACGCTGAGAATCAGCTCGTTGTTGAAGCGTGTGACATACTCTCTGAGTGTCTCGTTGGACTTCTGCTTTAGAGAGAGTATGTAGTGTGGACCTTTTTGAAAGCATTGGCTCCCAACAAAACGTGTCAGGAACTCCTTTGCTAGTATCTTGAAGAAGTTAATCGATCTCGGCAGAAGGCTATGGAACCACGTTATTGCTGACTTCTTCAGGCTAGTGGGAAAAATCTTGCACATCACCGACTCGGATCCTTCTATGAGAGCCATTACGTGCTGGTAATGACGCAGGTTGTCGAATGAGTCGGTGGTTCCACCCTAGAAGTCGAGATTCGGGGGAGTGAGCTTCCTCAGAATGGCCTCATACATGATTCAGTCCACAAATGGTGGGACAAAGAGACAGTACAGTACGTCCGGATCGTGTGCCCCTCTGCGGAGGGGGTTCTGAGATCCAAGCCTCTCTACCCTGGCGGCGGGCTTAGCATTAGCTGCACAACCTACTCTAGTCCAATGAGAACTAGCGGGGGCCTGACTCTCCTGTGCTTGCTCTCTGCCATCCTCCGGAGATGAAAGTTTGTGTTGTTCCTGGTCTCCATTAGCAGGTGGTTGATTTTGTCACGTGAGAGCCTCCACCACATTTACGATCTGTTGTACTTGAGATGACAACATCTATATTCTGGGGTCCATCGTCGTTGTCGTCGGCTCCGCCCCATTTAACACGAAAAAAAAAAACAAAAAACAAAAAAAAATAGATCTGAGATCTGATCTCCATTTAACAAAAAAAAAAAAAAAAACAGATCTGAGATCTGATCCCCATTTAACACGAAGAAAAAAAAATATCTGAGGATCAGATGAAGAATGGAACCATAATATAATTTATACAAATTGTTAATTTGTTGTAGTATTTGATCGATCTTCCATCATCTTCATGACCCCTTAATGGCGATGACGAACATTAGTCTCACTCGGCTTTGGAACCTGTTGAGGATGAGCAGCCCGCTGGTCGAAGAAGTCGAAGGCAGGTGGCTGAAACTCAGACCGGGTGCGGCAGTGAAAAGAGTCTTCAACCGATTATGAAGAACCCGTTGAGGATGAGCCCACGGGCCTCGGAACCTGTTGAGGATGAGATGTGAGAAGAGCCGGCGGTGATAAGAACCTGTTGAGGATGAGCCTTCATCAACTGATGGTAACTGTGAGTTGAGGGTGGCCTACATCCGCCTTCATCAGATGGTGAAGAACCTGCTACACCACTCTGTTGAGATATCGAATGCGAGATGTGAGATATCGAATGGCGGAATGAGGGTGTTTTTTTTTTTCCTTTTAAAGGGCCAGAGGTATTTATGTAAATTTCAATACCTAAACGGATATCCGTGGGGCGGATATAGCCAAATCCGTATCCGCCCCGAATATTTGACGAATATTGTTTGGATATCCGTATCAACCCCGAACCCCGTTTAGCCATATCCAAATCCGCCACATACGGATTGGGTGGGGCGGATATCCATGAAAATCCACCCCACTGCCATCCCTATATGGGTATTGAGGATAACTGTGAGACGCGTGGGTCTAGCATGCTGTAAGAGTTCGGGTCCGTCTGGCGGACTGAATTAGGCGGGCTTGGTACCGCTTGGGCCGGATCAATGTTGGATTGACGCTTGGGCCCATAATTCCTCGAGATCATCATGACACGTGTATGGTTCAGGGACGTGACCATTTTTGTGTATCATCACTTAGTCTTACAAAAAAATCAATTATGTATGTATTATACAATATGATAATTGTTCATTCAACTATTTATATATGTCTTTGTTGGAAGTTTATCATTTTTAGTAAACGACCTGAGTTCAATACTCTTCGAGCGCAAGATTTCTTTATGGCTATTACTATGCATTTTTATGTTTATTGAGAATTATTATTCTTCATCATTATTACTCACGTAATTTTTTTTTCAATGCAATTTTATTAGTAATGCAAACACTAAAAAAATTTAGTTTGATAAAAACTTATTTTCGGTCTTTTGGATGCGTATGATTTCTTTATGGCTATTCACAATTACTATTTATGTCATTGTGACCTACCCCTACTTTTTTGTTTCCAACGCAATTTTATGTAACTGCAAACGTAAAAGAAATGATTTTTTGTTCATAAGTGGTATAAAACCTCGAACAACTTAAAATATTTGAAATTAATATCTAAAGTAATAACTATATAATCCAATAAAAATATATACCATTAGCTAACTCATTGAAAATTTGAGCCTCATATAAACCAATTTCTATGAAATTGTATTAGGATCATATTATGTTTGCAAATTTCAAAATTTTTTAGCTTCAACTAGATATTTATCCTAATTATTTTTTGATTTTTTAGCTTCAACTATTATCAATTAATAATTATTTGTCATTTCGCCCACATACCCCCCCCCCCCCTCCTCTTCTGCCACTGCTCGTGTAAACGAAATTTACCCCTTTCAGAAATATTTTTTTCCCTACACTAGAATTTTTAGTTTTTCATCGTTTTGAGAGAAAAGATGACGTATAATCTATAACTCGACTACCTGTCTCCCTTTTTCTCTTCTACCTACTGCTTTTTTTCACTATTTTTTTTCAACCAAAGATACCTTAAGCCCTTGGCACAAAAATCTTTCTAATAAAACAACAGAAATTCTAAATGGCGAGGAAACCAACGAGGGGGAGGGTGTGATCGCTCATCCCCCTCGAGATGTGCATCTGCACTCTCAAGATGCACAACAACGCGATTCTCGAGGGGGATGAGTGGTAAAACCCCTCCCCCTCGCTGGTTTCCTCGCCCCTTTCCTCGACAGTAAGAAAGGTTCATAAAACAAACAAACCCTACAACTTGGACCATTAAAATGAAAAGATGATCTTATAAATGCACAGCCATTTTCGTTTCTTCAGTTACTGAAACGATCCAAATGACTACAAGTATGTGTCCATTGTAGATTTTTCCTAAACTTTTGGTACACAAATCATTTACTCAATCTGCACTAGAATTGAGAAGTTTTCAAGGTGAAAAAGAAGCTCATTGTTTTATTATCTGGTTAGAGCAGATTTGTTTATATATATGTTTTCTGGTTTGAGAAAATAGTTGCAGGGAAAATAGTGAAAAAGATAGCGGGTTGAGTAGGCATGGCAATGTGACCCGAACCGATGTACTTGCTCGGAACCGGCCCTAATGGTTAGGGTTTAGAATCGAACCGACTCCGTTCTAATTAAGGTTTGGTTCTTGACGTTTAGAAACGGACCCGAACGAGAACCAAATATCATACACATGGTGCATAATATTGCAATAATATGTCACACATCAACGAAGGAAGCATGAACTTGAGTGATAATCACAAAAAAAACTTATGCTTTATAGATGACAAAAAAAATCTCCTAAAAGTTATACACCGCTGGACAGACCCGGGGGGGGGGGGGGGGGGGGGGGGGGGGCTCATGCGAACCCTGCACATGACCTCGTCATGTGCACCATTCCTGACCGTCGGATCCAATTAGATTATCTATCGTATTTGTTTTGCCTAATCATGATAAATATTCCCTTGTTTCATTTTGTTATCTTTTCCTTGGAATTATCTATCCAGGTGGTATGTGGTATAGGATAAAATAGGAAATACAAAATAGATAAGTGAGAAACTTTCGGAAGAGATTCCGAATTATGTGTTAAAAAATTGTTAGAAGCTTAAGTAGAAAATTAAAATATGCTACGCCATCGAGGATCATTGGTTTATCAGGAATTCTAAACTGCGAGGAAACGCGCAAGGGGGAGTGTAACCACTTATCCCCTCGAAATGCGCGCCTTCACTCATCTCGAGGGGATGGGTGGTTACAACCCGCACTTGCGCATTTCCTGGCCGCCTAGAAGGGCTCTTGGTTTATAGATGAAAACAAGTTAAAGCAAACATCATAAACAAAAACAAGTGATTAAGGTCCATTTTCTCAAGTTTTGAACAAGTCATCTCTCATTCTCACCTGATGATTATGTTGTCGTTTCTAGGAAATTTTGTAAATGATTACATGGCTTCAGAGATACTTGTTTGCATCATCAATCGAATAAACTGGGATGAAGTGTTCATCTCATGATAATATCTATCACCTTTATAATATTGGAAAGAAGAGGAAACCTCAGCCCACGTAATACAACCTCCATTTGGATTCATCTTGGAGAACTCGTGTGAACTTTCCCTCACCTCACTTGGGCACGGTTTTTATATGCCTAGAAACAAGGGTTTCTGTGTTAGGTACATCAAGTGGGCACGGAACGGGATGTGATGAGATATACTCATCCCTATCCCATCCCATTCATACGGGATCGGAACGGGACGGGCAGTGACGGAGTCAGGATTTTTGTTGAGGGGGGGCGGACTGATGTCATAATTAATTAAATATAATATAAAAATTAGTTACTTTAACATGAATTTTTTTTTAAATATAGCAAAAAGGGGAGTACAACAAAGACAGTCATTGAAGATGATTGCTACTATATTCATTGAAGATGATTACTACTTCTAGAAACACAACAGAAGAGAAGGGTTTGAATCGTTGATTACTACTACATGAAGAAAAGGAGGACGAGATTGGGTTGGTTACGATTTTTTTGTGGAGATGACCAACACAGTGATTAATGAAGGCACCTGGTACCTAGAAGAAGAAGAATAAGGTGGTTTGGATCCTACTGGATCTTGTGAAGATGAGCTCAAATAACTCAATAGTTATAGATCTTTGAAGATGATGAAATATGGGGGTTTTCCTCATCTTATCCAATCGATGGAGTGTGAAGAAGAAACTGTGGATTTTGGTTTCTTTGAGGAGCAACTCTAGCTGGCCTGGGAAACCAGCCTGATTTCCCTGCCTGAGGGGCGAAAATACATTTTTGCCCCCATCTTTAAAACACATTTTTTGAGTATGTGTTGTATTTTTGCCCCCCCTAGGCAGGGAAACCACGCTGGTTTCCCAGGCCCGCTAGAATTTTTGTTCTTTAAGAGATTTGGGGGATTTAACCTCTATCTCAAACTGTAAAAGTAGAGTTTGAATTTGATATGTACATTATTTGAAGGATGAAGTCCTGGTTGAAGTGAAAAGTGATAATAGAGGGGCAAATAAAAAAACTAATTGGGGGACAAATAAATTTTAACAAAAAAAAAAAAAAAAAAAAATTCTCAAAAGTCACCACTTGCCCCCACGTAAATTCGTGCCTGGGGACGGGACGGGATCAGCGTGCTGCCTGTGACTGCTGCGAAGATTATCATCATATAAGAGCGTGAAAAATAACTTTCTTATGATTAGATATAGATGTGGCATGCAAATATAAGGGTAGCCACTAAATCCCCTAATAATGTACTCGAGTGGGCTGACTTTTAGAAAATGACATAATAAATGGGACTCACTAAGAGTATTGTGTCGCTGTGATGACCTCCCAACGGATTTTACAATTTCATTACTGTGGGAAACAAAATTCATGGTTCCTTGACAAAATGACATTTCATCTTTTGTTAGGGAAGAAATATAGACCTATTGGTGATGCTCTAACATATTCATAATGGTTTACCATCAATACATATATCGTAATTAAAAACAATTATTTTTACAGTCCGGGGCATCTCAAATTCTTGGCTCCCCCCTGAATGTTCCCTTTTGAATATGTATTACTCAGTTAATTGTTATTTTTCATCTTCACCTGAGTATTATCAATATTTGGAAGTTAAATAATTTTAGCCACTTTTATTGGGAATCCAAGCAACAGTCTGCTATCTTTCTCTT
The DNA here is from genome assembly GCA_963556465.1 of Berberis vulgaris. Classification (NCBI taxonomy): domain Eukaryota; kingdom Viridiplantae; phylum Streptophyta; class Magnoliopsida; order Ranunculales; family Berberidaceae; genus Berberis; species Berberis vulgaris. The sequence continues at coordinate 58,245,812 of OY747135.1, read as the reverse complement.
GCTTAATGAATATTTATTTTTTGAAGTAACATTTCTGTTACCACTGCAAACACCATGATTTTATGTCAGTCATCTGTAAGTTTATATGAATAAAAATAAATAAATAAATAAAATATTAATAATAAATATTAAAAAATTAGCTCGGGACGGGACGGGATTGGCGGGATTGATAATCTTCATCACAGCCCATCCCATTTTAGATCGGGACGGAATCGTAATAAAATTATTCAATCCCATTAAGACCCGAAAAAATCAGGACGAAACGGGATCGGAATGGAATGCCCACCCCTAACTTGATGAGTAACTAGAGAAGTTATGCTTGACAGATCTCTCGAGCAAAACACTAAATCCATGTCAAACAGTAATTCTTTCCAAAGTTTCTCTTATCAATCACAACTTTCTATTTGCAAAGATGGTGTGGTTTTACAATGAAGTACAGATGGCCCAAGTGGCCTCTACTATTTTAGACTTAAGTCAGACTAAGCACAGGAGGCAAATCAGATACAAAATATGAAGATAGATAACGATGATTGTCATTGAAACGTAGACCATACTATGTAGATTAATGCTGAACACCTTGACTGAAAATGTTGAAACAACATATTTCCATTTTTTTTTTCATTGCAACCCAATGTAGGCAAGATGAACTCAACAATGTAGCTTTTTTATCATGGGAATTTGAATCCCTGATCAAGACATTGCACAGAATAGTTAGCAAACAATGACCTTCAGTCTTCCTGTTCGTGCCCACCAAAATAAGTTGTGTATATCTCAACGCATTCAAAATTTTAGAGTGCACTTCAATGGTTGGTATCTAAATAGTACTTGAAATAAAATTAAACTCTAACCACCCAAACAAACTATCTTTCACATCCACAAAAAGAATAGATGAATCAAAAAGAAAACATACTTGCAATAAGCTGTTCAAACACAGCTTCAACAAACTCTACTATACTGAAAACATTGGAAAGTAACCTGGACTTTCCAATCCAAAACTTGTGCAATAGACTGATGGGATTTTACTAGCTTCTAGCCTGTAATGTTCTGGGACTTGTTGAGGATGACGCCCTCATACTTGACCTGGAACCATTTCATTGCATCGTCCTTGGTGACTCTATGCTGAATGCCGACACGAGACTTGCACCTACGGCGACGTCCAACACGATATCCAGGTCGTTCCAGGACCACATAGAAGTCCATACCATATATACCAGTTGAAGGATCATACCTGCAAGCCATAACAATGGGTCAAGGAACTAAATATTCAAAAACAAAATATACTTTATTAAACAGAACTTGTTCAAAGCTGCGGAGGAAAACATAAAGTTACAACATAATTGAAATCCAATATGAAACAGGCTTGTCATAATCATTAAGTTTCTTACTGAAAAATTACACTTTTAACATGCCAAGTAAGTGACTTCACATTTGTAAATATGCATGGACAGGCTCATGTAATATGAGAAATATGACTTTCGCATTTGTAAGATAATTGTAAATTTCAGACTAGTGATGAATTGATTGAATTTGAATGAACCTTAAATATCATCAAAACCAGCTATGAAGCAGAGGTTATATGAATTAATTTCGGTTGTGAAAATGAAAACACTGTCAATTTAAAAATATCAGCAATGCTTTATAAGAAAAAGGTTTGTTATTTGGTAGGTGGCACTCCACTAAAGGAAGTGCCTATTTTATCCTGCTACATTGAATATCTAATCCAGATTCTAAATCACAATACAGATATTGATTTCTAACAAGGTAAAGTAGGGAGGTTTGGCCGTACATGACTATTGAGTGTGGATTTGATTTCAGAGTAGAATTTAAATAAAATATGGACCACTCTCAATTATAATACTGGCATCTAAGGATTTTTAAATAATCGTATTATATCATTTGATAAGCTGTGAACTTAAACTAAAAGGCGACAGGTTGTAGAAGTTGAAAAGCTTAAACCTTAAACAATGCCATTGCCTCACATCCGGTATTTTGAGAATGGGGTTACAAAATAAATGTAATGCTAAAGCCATAAAACCAATTGCACAAGTGGAGAAGCCAAATGATTCTAAACATGGGAACCCCATAAAAATCACATTATTCAATAACAATCGAATGAATAGAGAGAGGTGTGTAAGAAGTTACTTGATTCCAAGATCAATGTGCTCTTGGATACCGAAACCAAAGCATCCAGTCTCACTGAAGTTCCTCCTGAGCAACTCGTACTCCTTGACCTTCAATCCACTCTCGAGAAGCTGCATCGCCTTGTCACCTCGGACAGTCACGTAGCAAGCAATCTTCTCATTACGCCTGATTCCGAAAGATCTCACAGTGTACCTAGCTGTGTTATGTTAACACACACAAAAATCATCATCGAAAACCCCATCAAGCAAAATCAATACCAAAATGAAAATGAACAACACAAAAGAGAGAAACATACCTTTGGAGAAGACTGGGGTTTGTCCACTCAACTGTTCCAACACCTACAAATCAAATAAATGAAAAACAGGGGGGATGGGGTTTAGGAGGAAAGATATCTGCAATGGGGTTTGTTTGATTGATTGGAGGGAGGGATGATGTAAGAGAAAGAGTACCTTGGCGGCCCTGGTGAGACGATCTCCGCTTTCTCCGACGGAGATGTTGAGAACGAGCTTCTGGACCTTCATTTCCCTCATTGGGTTCGACAGCTTCTTCTCTGCGGCCTGTTGTTGTTGTTGTTGTCATCAGATCAGATCAGATTAACAACAGCCAGAATTAATAAAACGAATGTAAGAATTAAAATCGTTCAAAGAGAGAGAGGAACTCACCATCGCCTCTGCAACTTGGAGAGAGGAAAACACAGAAGAGAGGAAGAGAAGAGACGAAAACCCTTAAGAAGGAATGCGACGAGGGGGGGTTGCTTTAGGGTTTTATTTGCTTGCTAAGCTTTCATGGCTCAATTGACACAAATGTTCCTTCCGGGTAGGGCTGGGCTTCTTCACCAGTATGATTTAGGACTAACTCGGGCCTGGGTCGCAGCTATAACGTGAGTGTGTGTCGAATGTGTTTTTCTGGGGGTGGGCATCCCATCCCGATTATTTTTCTTGTGTTATTGTCATTGACAATCCTAGGGGTGGGCATCCCATTCCGCGATCTCGATCTCGTCCCGTCCCGATCTAGAATGGGATGGGATGAAGATTTTCAATCCCGCCAATCTCATCCCGTCCCGAGCTAATTTTTTAATATTTATTATTAATATTTTTATTAATTTATTTATTTTTATTCATATAAACTTACAGATGACTGAAAGAAACTCATGGTGTTTGCAGTGGTAACAGAAATGTTACTTCAAGAAATAAATATTCATTAAGCAAGAGAAAGATAACAGACTGTTGTTTGGATTCCCAATAAAAGTGGCTCAAATTATTTAACTTTCAAATATTGATAATACCCAGGTGAAGATGAAAAATAACAATTAACTGAGTAATACATATTCAGAAGGGAACATTCAGGGGCGGAGCCAAGAATTTGAGATGCCCCAGGTTGTAAAAATAATTTTTTTTTAATTACGATATATGTATTGATAGTAAACCATTATGAATATGTTAGAGCATCACCAATAGGTCTATATTTCTTCCCTAACAAAAGATGAAATGTCCTTTTGTCAAAGAACCATGAATTTTGTTTTTCACAGTAATGAAATTGTAAAATCAGTTGGGAGGCCATCACAGCGACACAATACTCTTAGTGGGTCCATTTATCATGTAATTTTCTAAAAGTCAGCCCACTCGACTTCATTGTTAGGGGATTTAGTGGCTACCCTTATATTTGCATGCCACATCTATATCTAATTATAAGAAAGATATTTTTCACGCTCTTATATGATGATAATCTTCGCAACAGTCACAGGCAGCACGTTGATCCCGACCCGTCCCGTCCCATCCCGATACCGTATGAACGGGATGGGATAGGGATGGGTATATCTCGTTCCATCCCATCCCGTGCCCACCCCTAGACAATCTCATCCCAATGTCGTCCCGTCCTGATCTAGAGTGGACGGGTCAGGATGGAGATTTTCAATCCCACCCATCCCGTCTCGTCCCGAATTGATTTTTTCAAATATTTATTATTAATAATTTTAATATTATTCATGAAAATAATAACATAGATTTTATTTTAGTATGAATTGTTTTCTATTATTGTCTTATTCCTGAAAATAATAACACATGTATTTTATTCTAGATAAAACACAAGTTATGTACCATATAATGTTCATTAATAGAAAGCTCAATTTATTAAATTTTTCTTATAAAAGTTCACATGCTAAAAATGCATAGCAAAACATTAAAGCTAATACGGTTATTTACATTTGAAAATAATGAATAATGTCAATGTGAAATAAACAAAATGTTTTATTTTCTGTTGACCTCGTCCCGAACCCGTTTGGGATGGGACGAAGTCGGCATGCGGTCTATCTTGTCTTTATCCTGAACGAACGAGATGGGATAGGGATGAGGTATATCCCATCCCATCCCATCTCGTCACGTCCCCACCCCAATGTTTTTCTCGTTCAAATTAGACTCCATCTAGCGATCATGGTCATCCTCAGCCCGAGTTCGTCTAGACATGGCCTGCTTGCTTTTAGATTTTGTATAACCGTCCATCTACAAGTACTCAGGCTCTTAGGAGACCCTATGCTACTAATCTCACTCTATTGGCCTCAATTGCTTTGAGAACGCAAGATGCGCAGACGTTTTGGAAGCATTTGATCTAGGCGGGACACCTGAATGGAAGAACAACGAAGCAACTGCGAGTCTTAATGGGTATTTGATTTCCTACAGATAGCGCTAGTTGTGCAGTATATTTAAGGCTCCCAGTTACTTTTATATGTATTCCACGATGTATCCTTTCTCAATAGTAAATCATCCAACATGGCATTCAATGCACTCACTCCCTTATATAGCCTAGATATTTTATACATAAAAAATATAGAAAAAAAAACACTAAGGGTGTGTTTGGTTGCACCTATTCCATGGGAATAGGAATCTTATTCCCACTTGGAATAGTATTTTGGGTGTTTGTTTGAGATTTTACTGGTGGGTGAGGGATGCTAGCACGTGCCACATATTCCCACCTTTGATGGGAATCCGACGCCTCGTTCATACTGGGAATACGATTCACGGGTCTCTTTTCTCTCTCGCTCACGGGTCGCTTATCTCTCTCGCTCTGCTCTTCATTTCCAAACCAAACCACACCACACCACACCTCTCATCTCATCATCTCTCTCCAACATCAGATCTCCATGGAAGACCTCCTCTCATCTCCGCGAAGACTCACGAAGATCTCTTTCTCCTCGTCTCTGTCTAGCATCAGATCTCCTCGTCTCTCTCCAGCATCCAATCTCCATTGAAGACCTCCTCATCTCCAGCATCAGAGACTCACGAAGATTTCTTTCTCCTCGTCTTTGTGAAGGGTTGATCAAAGACCTCCTCTCATCTTCGCGAAGACTCCATCGCATCAGAGACTCACGGAGATTTCTTTTTCCTCGTCTCTTTGAAGAGCTTATCGAAGATCTCTTGATCTCCATCGCATCAGAGACTCGATCTCACCTCTTTCGAAGATCTCTCATCTCCGCGACCTCCTCTCCTCCTATGTGATCTCATCAACCTGCTCTAGGTTTGCCTAACCCCTCTTTCTCTCTCTCTTCTTCTCTTCTATTGTTTTCATCTCTCACTGATTCAATTTGTTTCATTGTGTCTATTGTATAGGATCTATATACTGCGATTTGAGCGGTTGGTGACGGATTGGCAAGGTATTTTGTACCAAAATTCAGATTTGTGCAATTTTTTTCTATTTGAATTTGTATCATCTTTAGATCCCCTATTGTTATTGTTTGGGAAGACAAAGTTGAAATTGCAGTGAAAACTAAACATGGATGAACAATGAATAAAAAACAAAATGGGGTTTTCGAATCAGTAGGAAACAACACTTATTGAGAACTGTTGAACAAAATGGGGTTTTCGAATCAGTAGGAAACAACACTTCTTCAGTTTTGATCTTCTGTAGTTCTTGAGTCACAAAGATTGTTCGTTTATTGCTAAATTAACTGTTCCTGGAGAAACAGCTAAATGGGTATCTCAGAACTAGTTTTATTGATCAATTACAGTAATTACTTGTTTGTTGGATCAGTAAAGTGAAGAACTTTTGTGGGTTTTGTGTAGGTGTTTTCAAGTGTGAAATGCAGTGTTTTCGGGTTGATTTTAAGGGTTTAAGTGATGTTTGTGAGTGGGTGTTTGGTAGTTCAGTAAAGTGTTGGAGAGAATTATTAATGGAGGATAGGAGAGATTTACAGATCAATACAGTGAGGCAATCGTCTTTACGATCGAATGGAGTTATGAAATCCGCATTATTATTAGGGAAGACTACTCCTAGAGGTTCTCCTTTTCGGAGATTGAATTCAAGTTGGACGCCTATAAGAAATGGAAGAGGAGGGGAGGGCATTTTCAGTGGATTACGAGCAATAAATTGTTGCTTTGGTTGATTTTGATTACTCTCTGGGCATATTTAGGATTTTTTGTTCAGTCCAAGTGGGCTCATGGTGATAACAATAATAAGGAAGCATTTGTTGGGTATAGAAGTAAAACAAGTGATGAAGTTTCCTATACGAAGGAGAAGCAACCATCAGATATGGTTGGGAATGGAAAGGTTTTGATTGAGAACAATGCTTTTAGTGGAAGCAGAACTTTGCCAGAGAAGAAGGGATTGGATTTAAGCAACACAAATGTGAGCTTGGGAAAAATTGTAAAAGAAATGGTTGTATTTATTTTATAGGCAATTGTTTGAGAGCTAACTGAGCAATGAACCAATGCACAGTACCTGCAGCATCTTTGCAAACAATCATCAAATATATTGCCTAGGTGATGCTTACTTATCTTTGAACAGAATGATTTTTCTTACTTATCTTTGAACAACTTCATTAGTATTAGTCCTGTGTTAGCAACTTAGCACTTCTGACGATGCTTACTATGTGCAGTGTTATGCAGCATGGTATAGTACTTGTCCTGGATTGAAAGTCTTGACCCTGATCCTGTTGTAAGTTTACTAAACCCAGGACTGAGTGCCCAATTGTTGTAAGTTTGCTAAAATGAATCTTGTTTTCAATACCTGGATGTGGTTTTTCCTTGTTATAAGTGATGGGAATAGTGTGACCAAAGCTCCATGAATTAAAGAGCTGGCAATTCACATCTCAATAACTGCCAGTTATAGTCTTATCTTTGTTTATATGCATTTAAATAAGTGAATGATGAAATGTTGATTATGTGAGATGGGTTGTCTTAATTTTGAGTTTAATGTGATGGGTTGTTTGATTTTGAGATGATTGTTGAGTGGAAATGAGTATCTGGTTCTGCCCCCCATTGATTCAATTACTGGTTAATGGGTCTGATATGCTTGTTTTGCTGGGTAATGCTGATTGTTGGTGATTTTATCATCTGGGTTTGTTTGATTGTGTGATTGGTTGATGGGTTCATGGAAGTTTTTCCATTTCTTAGTGAGAATTGATAAGTGGATCCAATTGGTGGATGGTAACTTCAATCTTGTTTGCAGGAACTATTTTCATAATTTTGTATGGAACTACTTGTGTTTTGTTTTGTTCCACAAAGGCTAGATCTGTGCTCATGTTTTCTATAGTTAGTTAGAGCTTAGAAATGTTTGGCCATTGGTCACTAGCCTAGTCAATGCAGTTCCATTTTGGTATCTTGTTATATCATTTGTGCCATTTAAATTCGATGTTTTTGAACCTTGTAGATTTTAAACACTTACTACAAGTCGTGATGATGACAATGTACCCATGGCTGAAGCAAGTGAAAGTGTCCATACAGACACTGGAGACAAGGAAGATGTTGCCTCGGGTTCGACTACATCGTCTCGCAAACGCAAAGGAACGTGTGACAACGATGATCTCGAGTTTGTTAAGGCCATATCGAGTATATGCAAGGCATTTGAGCAAGCGATTGCAATGCCTATACGATTGAAAACCTTCCCTTGGCAAGAAGTTGAGAAGGTTGTAAGAGCGGTTCCTGGACTTACCCAACGTCAAATTTTGAAAATCATGAGGAAGTTCAATGGGAACGTAGAGCTTGGTACTTTCTTTTTAGGATTGACCGAAGAAACAAGGGAGGGTTGGGTTCTTGCGGAGCTAGAGAAGAATTAGTTTGGAGCAAAAGTAATTGGCTTATTTGTCTTTAACCCTTTTTATGTGTTTTGATTAGTAATCAAGGAGTTAGAAAGTTTGGGTTTTGTTTAATTGGTGTTTGGGAGTATTTGGTTTAGTAATTGGTCTTTGTCTTTAACCCTTTTTATTGTTTAATTAACAACAAAAGTCTGACTTAATATGTTTATGCAGTAAACATGTTTTCATTTTGAAAATTTTAGTCAAAATATATATTGCTAAATTTTTTTTACTAGAATTCTAAATACCAGTATTGAACGTTGCTTTCTCATTGAAAGATTTAAGCAGACGTCGGATTTAAAATTATACTGTAAGGATGTTTTGCAGAAAGCAAAATCAACCATATTCTAGTTTATATATAAAAGTAGAATTGTCGGATATTCATAATTAAAAAAAAATGAAAAAAAAGATTCCCATAATTAGTTTTGGGCAACCAAACACTCATAATAGGAATTGGAATCCAATTCCCATGGACAACCAAACATCAAAGTTGGTCAAGTCCATGGCATGGGATGTCATGACATGGGATGCCATGGAATGAAATTCCAATTCTCACCTGAGGATTCCATCCAACCAAACACACCCTAAGTTACATATTTAGCTGATGGGCTAGTTTCAATACTCCTTATCATTTCGGCCCAAGCAATTGGACTTTCCGCCTTTGGGATTGAATTAAATTGTTGAAGCTCGCTCTTGTTTCCTTTGTGACACTTCCTTATTCTTTGATCAACCCTTATGCAGTGGTACAAAGTGATACCAAATTTAGTACCCGCACTCGTGATATATAGAATTGGGAGGGGAAAAAAGGGTGTAAGTCACGTAAAACCCAACTTTCCTTTGCTGATTAGGGTTTTTCGTTGTCCTACATGTAAGGATGGCAACAAGTTGTGTTCGGTTCGGGTCTGTCATACCCATTAAGACCTGAGCCCAAACCATTTTAGGGTCGGGTGATTAGGGCCAAACTGCCCAGCCTACTTACAACAACACATGAATTGATTGTTTGTTCAAAGAGGAACAACAAATTCAACCAATAGAAATAAGGGAAGGGCAGGGATTTATTTATTTGTTTATTTATAAACGTGGTTTTTCTCTAGTTCCGTCCCATTTTCGTCTATCCGTCCGTCCCTTGATAATGCCATATCATCATCATAAGCAACCCTACAAGTGTGCCTCTTACTTGTTTATCCACTTCTCATACCACATTTATCAAGGTGTGTTTTCAATTTCTTCTCTTTGATTTTTCAACCAAGGTGTTCCTGACCAGTTGTAGGTTGTTGTGGGATTTTGCCCCTTATTGTTGCGTTTTCTCCATCATAAGTTGTGTGATTTTGCCCCCTTTTGTTGTGTTTTCCCCATTGTAGGCCATTTTGTGATATTCTTATTGTAGGTACGTAGTTGTGTGATTTTGCCATTTTTATTGGGTTTTTGTTGCGTTATTGTTCTTCTTCTCAATTCAATAGATGAGTGTATTGTGTTTTCGAGCGGGATTGGTTTCGTTTCAGTTGATTTTTCTTATATATGTTTCTTACCTGCATATAAAATGAAGTATATCTTTTATAGATGTGTGCAGGACAGTTGAGTCCACTTTCATTATGTTTCTGGGCTCAAGTTGCACATTAAATGTATTCATTAGACGTGCTCCAAGCGCATTTATCTTCAAAACAACTTATTTGTCGTGTCAGCATGAAGGTATTTGCAATTGCTCAGGCATTTTCCTCACTAGTATAATTTCACCTTACTTTTTGAACAACTTTTATTCATTTTCGCTTCTTTTATTCAAATCACTTTTGTTGTTTGTGGTGCAGCCCATGAATTCAAAAGGACGCATCAGATGATGAAGAAAATGACAATGCCGATTTGATTGGACGCATCTGATCGCTTTTAAAAACTACAATTAGTCGAATCTGTGTGGAATTACCTAATTAAACTTTTTCTTTATACATATCCTTTTGGTTGCCATCATAGAATGGAAAATGCATTAGGGAAACGAGATGGGTGCCTTTGTCTAACATAATATCATCTTGGCTGCCTATCCTTTTGGTTGACATCCTGGAAAATGCATTAGGGGAAAGGGATGGATGTTTTTTCTTGGCTAACTAGCTTTAGTGGAATCATACATAGATTTCCTATTGACTGTACGATAGAAAAAAAAAAAAAAAGGGAGAGATTTACTTATTTATAAATGTGTTTTTTTTCCCATTTTTCTACCCATTTTCATTCATCTTTCAACAAGGTCATATAATCATCATAAACAACCCTACTCACAAACATGTGTGTATCTCACTCGCTTCGCCACTCTATGGGTCATTCGCTGGAGAAACCCTACTACCCCAAGAGGTTCCTCTCACTACTCATTCATCGTCAAACACTCTCATACCACGTTTGTCAAGGTGAGTTTTCAATTTATTCTCCTCAATTCTTCAATTGAGGTGTTCCCGTTGCAAGTAGTTGTGCTTTTTTGCCTCCTTTTGTTGCATTTTTTTTTTTCCATTTTAGGTCGTTGTGCGATTATGCCCCTTTTTGTTGCATTTTCCCACGTAGATCGTTTTGTGATATTCCCAATGTTGAACGTTATGCTTTTTTGCCCCTTTTTGTTGCGTTTTCAACATTGTATGTCTTTTAGTGATATTCTCATTGTAGGTAGTTGTGTGATTTTTCCTTTTTATTGGGTTTATATTGCATTACTATTGATCCATTCAGGTCTATCCTTGCTAATCCTGATGATATCAAACCTGCAAAAATGGGCAGCAGTTAAGCTAGGGACCACTGTTGTGGTGGCTGAAGGCACTCTGATGCTTATGTCAGATATCGATTCAAGGAAGAGCGAAGATTGTATGTAAATTGCAGTGTGTATGCATGCGTACATTTCCTTCTTTTTTTGCCGACTCTTATAGCGAGTGTTCCCTCCCTAACTATCCATAAGTTTGAGGGCGTGATGAAAAGATGAGATCTCTCATAAGATCTTACTTGTGCATGACTGAGTTCTTCGGTACTTGGCTTTGTTTAGGACCTAATGCTTGATTGGGCTATAGTTGATTTCATGCGAGTGGATCTCGGGCTTGTGACAACTCTAAGATTTGTTGTTCAGGCGTTATTGTCCTAGGCTAAGCCTTAATACCCCTGCCTCTGGGACTAGTGTGTCTTGGGCCCGGACGCTGACTTATGGGCTGATCAGTAGTCTTGCGCTAGGTCGGCTCGGGACTGCGCTGAAGCCTTTTACATGATAGGGTTAGCTCATGCCACATGTACGGCTGTGATTGAGTGATTGTTTTATATTTCATCAACTACTCCCCTTAGTTAATGGGGCTGCATGTAATTCCATTAATTCGATGAATTTGGACTTGTGCAATTGTACTTGGAGTCGTCAGCCCCTTATTCCTCGTGTAGCATTTAATGCCGACGCGACTGCTGGGTGACCTCCTTTTGTGAATCGTCGTGCCTCAGGCGTTGCATGCATCGTCAACCTGATGTGTAGTACCTTGGCTTCTTGGTGAAGTAGGTCACTTGTATAGTGGGTTGTCATGGCCTTTAGTGAGGCTAGGCTCTGCCGTTTGTGCATCATTTCGGTCCCCATAGTCAGATCAGGTTATCTTAAGAGTGGTGAGTCATCCGGGGGACTAGACTCGTCTATTTGAGGGGAATTGTCCATGGACTGGGTTCGCTCGCCTGCGGTGGACTGGGTCTAGTTCGCATGTGCGCCTTCGTGGTCTTGAGGTTGAACTAGAATTTCTTAGGAGCAGTGAGTTGCCCGTGCACTGGACTCGCCCGTTTGTGGTGAATTGTCCATGGACTAGGTTAGCTTGCTTGTCTATGGACTGGATCCACACTGCATTAGCGTTGCCATGGCTCTTGAGCCGAACTAGGTCACTAATGTGGCAAGTTGTCATTGTCCTTAAAAGGACTAGGCTCGATCGTCTATGCACCATTTTGGTCCTCGAGTTAGGACTAGGCTTTGGCGGGAAGTGAGTTGTCAGGGGATTGGGCTCGACCTGCCGTATCATACCTTAGATCCTTAGGCATACTAGGTCACTTATGCGGCAAGCCATCGCTGCCTTCAGTGAGGCTTGTGCACCATTTTGGCCCCCGTATAAGGATCAGGTCTTTCCTTGTAGAAGGAGTTGAGCATGGAGTAGAGTCGTTTTTAAAGACTTTACCTTTATTGATCTGTTTCAAAAGTGATATATGCCACCCTCGCTACTCCTTACCAGTAAGCCCTCGGCTTGTTGGCCCGTCTTTTTTTTGGGGGATTTGAGCCGATAGTTTCATCGCCACGTAATTGCATTCTCTGGTGGAAGACTGATCTCCCTTGATAGTCCATGTCTATCCGTTGACAGGATACTTGAGGCGTCGGTGTCGTGTGGAGAACACTGCCCCCATCTGGGAGAGCCCAGTCCTTCTTAGGATTATTTTATATGCAGATGGGGCGTCAATAATGATGATCATGAGGAATTTTGCGGGTTCCGTTGCTCCCACGGGTAGGACTATGCTCCTGACTGAGTAACTTCGGCCCCGCTGAAACCAACCATCACCTTGTTGTTTGGCTACAGTTCCTCTTCTTTCAGCCGCATCCTGCGGAAGCCAGGAACATGATGTTAACTGAGCTCTTGTTGGCCATCAACGACCTTTTGACGACCCATTTAGATACGGCGACCGTGATGACCAAGGCGTTGTTGTGCAGGGAGTAAACTCATTGCATGTCCTACTCGGTGATATTCAGGTCCGGGGTTGGGTGTTCCACCCGGAGGTGTTGGATTGGGTAGTCTCCGCTGTGGGGACCTGTCCGTGGCTCTCAGATTGCTCGTTTCCTTGGCCGTTTAGATTTTTCCTTGTCCGTTGTGTGCATTGTGGAGGACGTAGATGACGTCTGCAACTTTTTTTCAGCCTCTGGTGCAATTTTGTTTTTCTCTCTTGGGGCTGTTTTTCATCAGAATTTATGTCGATTCTTCCCCTTCGAACACAATACTCGATCTCATTTTTTAGACTTTGGCAGTCATGGGTGATGTGGTCGTGATCTTTGTGATAGGCACAATATTTTCCCTTGTCACGCTTTGAATGATCACCTTTGATCTTTGGGGGCCATTTAATGTCGTTCCAATTTTTCATGGCGGAGAGGATTTTGGCCAAGCTGGAGTTAAGCATACTAAAAAACCTTGTGCTGATGTAGTTTGTGGCCCTATCAGGTTTGACCTTGTCAGACCCGGTCATGTTGTCTCTTTTTTTACTTTTGGACATGTCCTTCTCTTCGCGCCTATTTTCTTCCCCCTGTCTCAGGCCCTAAGTACCTGTTTGGCCTTTTTTCGCCTCCTTTCTTAGCGGCCAACATCTCCCGCAGAGTGATGTATTTCTATACACTTTTCAGCAAGTTCGCCATATCCCTCGGGGGTCCAAGGGTGAGGAAGTTGTAGAATTGACCTCCTCGAATGCAAAAAGTGAAGGCGGTTATCGACGTGTCGTCGCTGCAACCATCAATCAAGGTCAACGCATCGTTGAAACAAGTTTCGTATTCTCTGAGTGTCTCACCCTACTTCTGCTTGAGACTCAGCATGTAGTGCGACCCCTTGTGATAAACACCTTCGCCAAGACCAGGAACGAATCGATGGATCTTTACTGCAGACTGTGGAACCAGGTCAGCGCAACCTTCTTCAGGCTGGTGTGAAAAGTTCAGCATGGGATGGCATGTGAACTTTCTTTAAGCGCCATCACGTGATGGTAATGGCACAAATGGTTCAACAGATTTTATGTTCCATCGAAGAATTCGATCTTAGACGAGACGAACTTCCTTGAAAATGGGATGCTCATGATCTCCTCCGAGAATAGAGGGATGGTGAGATCGTACAAGATGTTCGAATTGGTTTGCCCCCAGTCAGAAGAGGTTCCTGATCATGGTGCAGTCTATTTTAGGGGTGTGGTCCCCATGTTCTCCGTCGTCCCTTAGGCTCTCCTGCAAACCGGTTCTTTGATCCTCCCTGGGGAAGTTTCACTTTCTTGGGCACGCTCTTCGGCATCCACTTTGGTGTGAGATCTCCCCGAATCTCCGCCGCCATCATGCTACTGTTGTCGATCCTGTGCGAGTCTCTCCACTATTGTGCTAGATGATTTATATGAACCAGGCTCTGGTCTATGCGGGGATCGGTCGTGGATGTCACAACTGATGGGCAAGGCGGTTGTTCTGCCCCCTCTGTTGGATCGATTCAACCCTGGGGGGTTGGCCGGATGGTTGTCCGGTTCAACATTGTTGAATTCTCAAGATCTGGTGCTGGTGACTATTTCTCTACACTGTTCTTAGTTTAGAAAGAACTTTGTATGTTCGTTTCAGGGAAAATTTATTATCATCTTCCCCACGATCGACGCGTTCAGATCTGTCCTTGCCAATCCCGATTATATCTAACCTGCAAAAATGAGTAGCGGTTAAGCCTATGACCACCGTTGTGGTAGCCGAAGGCACTCTAATGCTTAAATTCGATACCGATTCGAGACAGAGTGATGACTGAATTTAACATTGCAGTGTGTATACTTGCGTACATTTCTTCCTCATTTCACTGACTCTTATAGTGAGCATTCCCTCCCCAATTGTCCCTGCGATCGAGAGAGTGATGGAGGGACGAGATCTAGCACAAGATCTTACTTGTGCATGACTAAATACCTCGGCATTTGGCTTTGTTTAGGACCCAATGCTTGATTGGGCTAGAGCTGATTTCATGTGAATGGATCTCGGGCCTGTAACATCTATGAGATTTTATGTTCGGGCCTTATTGTCTTGGGCCTAGCCCTAAGACCCTTGTCGTTGGGGCCGACATGTCTTGGGCCAAGGCACTTGACTTACAGGCTGAACAATAGCCTTGTGCGCGGGTCCGCTTGGGACTGAGCTGAGGCCTTTTACGTGCTAGGGTTAGTCTATGCCACGTGTGATTGAATGACTGTTTGATGTCTCATCAGTACGATAACAAGTTCATTGACAATACGACTACGATAAATTTATATAAGAGGGTTAATAGTATACACATATAAGATAGTCCATAAATTCATAATTGCATAAATACTAAATACTAAATAACGAACTCCTAGTCTTCGTTGTCTCCGCTGTCGTCATCAATCTCATCTTCATTATCCACCGGATCATCTCCCTTGTCTGTCTCATAGTCACGCTCCATCCAATTTTCTTCTTCCTCCCCATCCCTCAAGTGCATCAGAGCTTTCCCTACGCCATTTGGAGTAGAGAACATTAGTTTTTAGCATATTACAATTACAATGACATGAATGATTAATTTTTTATGTTCAACCACCATTTACAATTCCACTAGTTGAACCTTCATATGTCTTCAATCGTTTTCTTCCAATGCCAATAGATAAGCCTTAGTTTTGAGCATTGGTAGGGGTAGACTTCTCCTTTGATTTCTTTACTTTTCTATTTTCATCATTGCCACCTCCTTCTTGATTTCTGTCAATCACAATAGCATTAATATCAATTCCATCAAGATTTTTATGAAACCACTGGCACTAGCACTTGAGGTGGGTTTCGTACATCATTTTCATCATCTATGGTTTGAGTAGGGGGTTCAGCTTCAGGATCAGGCTCCACTAGCCATTCATTGTCATTGTCCACTGCATTTGAATCCATTGGAACTGGTGCATTTTGAGCTTCGCTTTGTCTCCTCATCATCAACTTTTTAGCTCTCAACCTTTTGTTGTACATGACATATACCAAGGCATTGAGGTTTGTTGCCGCCAATTTGTTTCTTTTCTTCGTATGCACCTACCAAACATGTAACAAACTATAAATTGAAATGCAAATTATAAACACAATAACTGATAAGACATCAATTAGTCATGCAATCACAGCCGTACACGTGGCATGGGTCAACTCTAACACGAGAAATGCTTCAACGTGGTCTCGAGCGGATCCATTCTTAAACTATTATTCAGCCTGTAAGTCAGGTGCCCAAGCCCAAACACGCCAGCCCAAGAAGCACGGGTCTTGGGGTTTGGCCAGGACAATAAGGCTTGAACAGGAGTCTCCGAGCTGTCATAGGCCAAAGACCCACTCACACAAATCAACTTTTAGCCTAATCAAACATTGGGTCTTAAATAGAGACAAGTGTCGAAGAGACTCAGTCATGCATAGGGAAGATTCAAGAAGAGAGCTCATCCCTCCATCACGCCATCGATAACAGGGACAATTGAAAAGGGAACACTCGCTATAAAAGGTGAACAAAGGGAAGAAGAAATGTAGGCATACACATTGCTAATTACATCTAGTCTTCATTCTTCCTTGCAACTTACCTGACTTAAGAAATGGAGTGCCTTCGGCCACCACAATGGTGGTCCCTGGCTCACTGTTGTTCATTTTTGCAAGCTCGAGATTAGCAAGGACGGATTTGAAAGAATCAGATTGGCACTGTCCGAGGGGATAACAATAAGTTTTCCTTTAAGCAAACATATAGCCTCTTACTAACTAGCAGAGCTTCGAGACTTGGTTACCAACACTAGATCTCAATCATTCAACAACAATGCCGAACCAGACAACCTTCCAGCCAGGGAAACCAAGCCACGGGACCAAATTGATCCAATCGTGGGAGCAGAACAATCGCACACCCAGTCACTAAGGTAGCCATGGCTAACCTTCTCATAGACCAGATCCTGCTCCACATGGACCAGCTAGCACGGGTTGTGGAAAGACTAACCTAGGATTGACAAAAGCCACCCTAGAGTAGCAGAGTTCCAGGGAGGTCCCACACCCGAGATGGCGTTGGAGAGCTTGTCCAGGAAAGCAAGAACCTCCCTGGGGAGAAGTAACATGCTAGCCGGCAGGAGAGCTTAAGGGATGATGGGGATGATGGGGACCATGTCCCATTGACAAACATGACTACGGTTAGGAACCTGCTTCAACTAGGGGCGACCAATCCGGACGTCCTGTATGATCTCACGATTCTTTTATTCTCTGAGAGATCATGAACGCCCCCTGCCAAATAAATTTCTTCCTCTAAAGTTCGAATTCTATGACGGAACATCAGAACCTTCAAATCATCCGCATCACTACCGCCACGTAATGGCGTTGAAAAGAAAGTTCAGAAGCAATCATATGCACAACTTTTTCCACCAACCTGAGAAGGGTGTAGTGACCTAGTTCCACAACCTCCAGCCGGGATTTGTCGGTTCATCCCAGGTATTGGAGAAAACATTTATCACCAAATTTGTTAGAAGCCAACAGATCGGGAAGGGGCCTCACTACCTGCTAAGCCTCAAACAAAAGCTGGGTGAGACCCTCAAAAAGTATGTCACTCGCTTTAATGATGACCTGACTTTGATCGACGGTTGCAACGACGATATGCCGGTCACCGCTTTTACTTCTGGCATTCGAGGAGGCTAGTTGTAACGATCGGATCCATAGAGTACTATATTGTTCGCTTTCGGCCCAATGCCTGCATGACTTTAAAATGCATAGTACTTATTAGATCCAAACTCGCACATATATATCACATCCCCTCCCTCACCCAGGCGATGTAGGACTATAATCTCTCCTTTGTAGTTTTCCAACATTCTTGGGATCCATGGGATTTTGGGCTTTTCTCACATCATCCCTCTCAGGTAAGCCTATACAAGGTTATCACAGTCCCCCTTCGGGAACCCAATGTCCTCGTTGGCATACTTTCGGCTTGGTCAGGCTCTGATACCATAATGTAACGACTCGATCCACATAGTACTATATTGTCTACTTTGGACCCAAGATCAACATGACTTTAAAACACGTAGTACTTTGTAGATCCAAACTCGCACATATATATCACATCCCCCTTACTCACCCAAAAGATGTGGGAGTATAATCTTCTCTTTGTAGCTTGCCTACCCTTTTGGGATCCATGGGCTCTTAGGCTTATCCCGTTCCCCCCAGGTCTGCCCATACAAAAGGTATCACATCAGTTCTACAACTTCCTCACCCTGAAACCTCCGAGAGATATGGCGAACTTATTGAAAAGTGCCCAAAAGTGTATCACTCTCAAAGAATTGTTGGCAACCAAGAAATGAAGTGGAAATGAAGCCAAACAGGTCTCTAAGGCTCAGGATAGGGGAGAGGAAAAGATGCGCAAAAAGGAGGACAGTCGAAGAGGAGGAAAAGCCACAACAAAATCAAGTTCGACAAGGCAAACCCGATTGGGTTACCAGCTGCATTGAGTCAAGGCACACTGAATTCGCCCCACTAAATTTTGGCTTGCCCAAAATTTTCTCCTCCATGAAAAGCTGGGACTACATCAAGTGGCCATTAAGCTCAAAAGCAATCATTCAAGGCGTGAAAAGAACGAGTATTGTTCCTATCACAAGGACCACAGTCACATCACTCAGGACTGTCAAAATTTGAAGAATGAGAGTATTGAATTCGAACGGGGAGACTTGGAGAATTTGTGAATTCTGATGACCAACGCCCCAAGAAAAAGAGATGGAATAAACAACACCAGAGGCCGAACAAAAGACTGCGGACGTCATCTACATCCTGCATAGTGCACATGATGGACCAAAGAAATCCAACCGGTTAGGAAAAAGGTCAATCCGAGAACTATTAGCAGGCTCCCATTGCGGAGACCGCCCAGTCCAGCGCACCCGAGTACAACATCCAACCCCGGACTTGACGTTCATTGAGGAGGATATGCAGGGGGTCTATTCCTTGCATAACGACGCCTTGGTTATCACAATTGTGATATCGAAAATGGGGCGTGAAAATATCGTTGGTGTATGAAGTCTAGCCTAGACGAGCGGATGTGTTTCCTCTCAGCTCAAGTCCTCTCGAGGATTGAGCTAGACAAATACAGGAATCTAGCCCGGTTCCTTAACAACCCAATTCTTGTTCAAGATTGGGGTTTATTATGAAGTCTAGCCCAGACGATCAGAGAAGATTTCTTCCCAGCTCAAATCCTTTCAATGATTAAGCCAGATGAAACTGGAATCTAGCACGTTTAGGCAAAGATGGTTCCTCAGCAACCTAGCTCATGTTTAGAAGTGTGGTCTATTATGAAGTATATCTAATATGGGTGGAGATGGCTTCTTCCCAACTCAAGTCCTCTCAAATTTGAGCCAAATGAAATTTAGCCCATTCGGGTAAGATGGTTCCTCAACAACCAAACTCATTTTCAGGATTGGGTTTGTTATAGAAGTCTAGCCCAGAAAGGCAAAAACGACTCCACTTCAACTCAAAGTTCTCCTAAGGACTGAAAGCAATCTAACTACAATACAAGGTCAGAGACCTTCAAGGGAGTGCAGTCTTCAATATAAAGAAAACTTCTGTATAAGATCAACTCCTTAGGGAGACAATAATTACGTCACTAAGGGAACACGACCCAGAAAAACAAAGGTGACTACCCTACAACTTAACTCTTACAAAGGATTAAGTTATTACTATCGTCAGATTATGAGCCCGGGCAAGCTAAGAAAGGGCTCTAGTCTGGACTAAAGCCCTACTTAAGGCGGAGATAGACACAGTCATCTACTCAGCCTAATCTAAGCAAAAATTGGAAATAGCAAGTACAACAGCTACAACACGAACAAAAAAGAAAAATAATATTTTCATTAATGAATTTATTTTGTACAAGAAAATGCACATGCAACGTGAGTAGAGTCAGGAACATCTCCCTAAGAAACAGGGTCAGGAGAAGTAGGATCTGAAGTAGCCTCTGGAACATCAAGTTTGGTAGTCGTCTCCACGACATTCGAACTGGCTTCAGGACCACCCTATAGACCAAATGAAGAGTCATCCACCTCCTCGAAATGAGCATAAGCAAGAGGCTTATTAGCGGAAAGATCCAAACCCCGCGGTTCTGGTCGATATAATCCAACAGCTCCAATATCCCAGCAACAACCTTGCTAAGGTCGCATTATTGGCAGCCTCGAGAAGCTTTTTCTCTCTAGCATCCACTGTGCCTTTGAGCTACTCAGCTTACCGACTTCCTTGGCCAGGCTCCTTGCAGAGTTCATAAGCTTACGGTCCGCCTTACCATGACGTGCACACTCAGAGTCAAGCTTTTGGGCAAGTACAGAAAGTTGCACCTGAAGGGCCTCATGAAGCCCCTTTGGGCGGGCTGCCCTAGGCGCTCACTGTCCAAAGTACTCTGGGAGTCAGCAACAGATTTCATGACATTTGCCAAGCGTTTGGCAAACGAAGTCCGCTCATCTATCGCCCAATCTTGACGTTTCTAGGCGTCCCTTAGCTAATACAACAGCTCAGCTTGGGTAGCCTTAGCTTCGTTCAGATTCACTTGGGCCCCTTCTAGCTGAGACTCTAAAGACAATTGGACAGCCAGAGCGCTGTTTAGACTCCTCTGGATTTTGTCCAGCCGAACTTCTAGATCAGGTCAAACGACCAACTGCTCGGTCAGCAAATATGCCTTGCTAAGGGCATTAGAAAGGTGTGCCTCATATTCGATGATCTTCGTCTCCAAGTAAAATAACATGTCTCGTATAGACTCCGCCTTGGTGCCCGTCATGTCAGCATGGGACAAGTGAGCCATCCTCTTATTGGAAAACATTGCACGGATATGAACGATAAAACACGATGTGGCAAATCAACTAAGTTGTCAACTTACCATCATCATAAGTTGTTGCCCACTAAAGAAGTGTGTTCTCGCAGCCACCTTCTCTAATGGCAACTGGTTAGCCAACCAAGAAAACTCTTCTTCATTAGGTCGATGGTATCGGTTTTGTGATCCACCTCCTGATGCCACGTGTATTGCTTACAGAACTCAGGAGAATACCCGCCGAAACATGAGAATCGACCCCAATGTCAATACGGAGAATTTTGAGACTAAAAGCCAATCCCTTCTCCCCCTCCCACGAACCTATAACGCTCAAGTTCCCGGACCAGTAGAAGAATTACTGGTTGCGCTCTCAATAGCAGACCAAGGGTGGTGACCTCCAAAGCCAGCCGCTTCGTTCATGGTTCAACATTAGCTGGGGTATTCAGCAACTCTTTTTCATCAATGATCAAGTCCACAACATTCCGCTCTACACTTTGGGGAGCAGTAAGAGGAGGGTGGATCCCAACTTGAGTCTCTTAGAGCGACGGCGGGGGGGGGGGGGGGGGAGAAAACAATCCCTCAAGAGCTTTATTTTTTTATAGGCTAGGCATCTTCATCACCTTCTTATTCTGAGACCTAGGTGCCTATATTTTGACTCCCAATGAAGAACTGGTAGGTGTAGTTAGGGCCTGCCCAACGCCACTGATCTCGCCAAAGAACAAACCACTCTACATGATGTTATTTGGTTGGATAACCTCCAGGATAAGCATCGACGTCAGAGCGAGGAAGGCAGCTCTCATCTTCTCCTCTTTAGGAGAAAAGACGACAAGGTCATGCAGCTCTAGTCAGAAACAACGAATAAGTCAGACAATGACATATACTAAATAAAAAAGCAAAAGAACTTACAAATGTTCCCAAAGGGTGGAGGGCTTGCATACCATCAAAGGTGGAGAACCTAGACTTCACAGAGGCATAAAAGCAATACAGGTGCCAATCCTCCGCGTCTTCGGACTGAGCAATCAGACAACGTGGATTCGCCAACTAACATATGCCACGCTTTTTCATCTTGATGGAAGTCAGGGAATGAAGCAACTTCGTTGACAGGTGGAGCCCAACATCATTTACCCTTAGATGGGGTCAAAATACCCTAGTATGGGGTCAACCCTATACAACCCTATTTGAGTCGACATGGTTGAATAAAAACTCGAGCTCAATCAACCTGGAAAAAGTAAATTACAAATAATGGAATGGAGCTTTGAAAATGTAAAAGGAAAAAACTCCCCCAAACCAGGCTTATAGGTTTGGCACGTGGGGGGGGGGGGGGGGGGGCGCGAAAGCCGAAAAGGCGTCAAAATATACCATCATGGCACAACAGGAACCCCCACACGTTATCAGTTAGTGGCTCAGTATGGAGACCCACTAATTAGGGGGAGTAGCTAATGAGACATCAATAAGTGATATGATCACAACTATACACGTAGCATGGGGTCAACCCTAACACGATAAAGGCTTCAACGAGGTCCCAAACAGACCCATTCTTAAATTGTTGTTCAGCCTATAAGTTAGGTGCCCAAGTCATGCCAGCCCAAGAGGCACGGGTCTTGGGGTCTGGCCAAGGACAATAAGGCCCGAACACGAGTCTCTAAGCTATCATAATCCCGAGACCCATTTGCACAAATCAATTCTTAGCCCAATCAAGTATTGCGTCCTAAATAGAGCCGAGTGCCGAAGACACTCAATCTTGCATAAATAAGATTCTGGGGGAGATCTCCTCCATCTATACGCCCTCGATAGCAGGGATAGTTGAGAAGGAAACACTCGCTATAAAAGGTGAATGAAGGGAAGAAGAAAGGTACGCACACATTGCTAATTACATCTAGTCTTCATTCTTCCTTGCACTGTTACCTAACTTAAGCATTGAAGTGCCTTCGACCACACAACGGTTGTCCATGGCTCACCGCTGTTCAATTTTTGTCGGCTCAACATCAGCAAGGACGAATTTGGACGCATCATAACTATTGCAAGTAATTATTACTTACATGATTAAATATTGACTAATTCCGCTCACATGATGATGATGAACAAGTGAAGCTTAACACTATAATGGCAAAGTGTGACAACTCAGGTGTGCCATCTCCATAAGTCATCCACCAATTAGCTGTAAGTATATCGTTTAAAAGAAACATAGTTAGCGAGTAAGAAAAATAATCTTCAAAATTAAAATATAACATAAACACAAGGTTACCAGGAGTAGCTTGTGCCTTGCAGATGCTTCGTTTCTACCAAATAATCCATATTTCTCTATAAATTTACGTATTTGAATATGCATATTGTCCTTATCTGTATTAGTTGGAAGCAACTTATCCATGCAATTATAAAGTCATTGCTTAATATCAAAATAGGATGAACGACGATTAAACTCCATTTGCGGGTTGAGAAAATAAGCTATAGCATGGAGGTCCTTATGCAATTGAGTATCCCGCCTCTTATCAATGACATCTCATATTTCTTTGTACTTGGCCAACTCATTGTCAAAACTCAATGCAATTTCCTCTTTTTCTTTATCCATTGCATTATACAAGAAACCTATAGCAGGAGTTTTCTCTGAATCCACTATCCTCAACACATGGAGTAAAAACTCTGTAGCCTTCAAGGAGTAGGTTACACCAGTCCAAAAATTGTTGTCCCCCAATATTATTTTTCTTATGGCCTTTCCTTCAGCTTAAGTAACACATTGACTCCTTGTCCACTTATTGGATGCAAAAATTTCCTTCAATTTTTGTGTATTCGTTTTAATAGTTTGAAGAGTCAAGCATCCCATGCCAAGCCTACATTTAAAGGTCATAAATGAACATATAAGTATTGTTAAAAACTTAAAATAACGTAAAGTACTAAAGTATATATTACTATTTACCTAGTAGGTGCCGAGCAAACCAAATCTCTCCCAGTGTAACTCCTCATCAAAGCAAGTACCCAACCATGGTTGTTTACGTAATTTTTTAATTCTCTTAACTTTTATATAGGCATTGGCAAGTGTAGACAAGCTAAATAAGAACCTAAGCATTAGATATGTGCAATGTGCTCCACATGGTGTCCAATACAAATGTTTGCTCTTCTCTATTAACTTTTTTCCAGTGGCTTTATATTTAGTTGCAATATCAGTGATGACTTGTACCACATTTTCCTTTCCCACCTCCTCAACAACATCATCAAGAAGCTCAAACAACATATTTGCATCCCTTACAATATCTAAGGCATCTATACTATTATGGAGCACAACTCCTTTGGGATTATCTACGAGAAATTAATGAGTTGGCGACCCCTCATGTCTTTCCAACCATCAAACATGATTGTCACTCCAATGTGAGGCCATGTTTTTTTTGACATCGTTGACTATCACATAGGTTGACTTCACTTCCTCATTAAGGATCCAAGTACTTAGCTCATGGGCCGATGGTGATTTCACACATGTCCATTGTTGTGAACTGCATATTTTGAAACTGATAAAAGCATACTTTCAAAAGAAGTGCTACTTGCAATCCATTTTCAATAAAAAAAAAGTCTAATGTTTAGACAAACTTAGTTTCTATGCTCTTTTGCATTTACTTATTGTGGTTTCACTTCTTGTATAGGTCTACTTAGATACATGCCATCATTAGTATCCACTACAAACATATCCATTGGCCCCCTCACTATGCCATCAGAGCATGGGTTGGATCCACGACCATTAGGACCGGTGGCACTAGGAACAGAAGCTACTTCTTCATTCATGTTTCCTTGTTAGTATGAACCCCTGTTAATTAGAAACTCAATGTCTTGTCTTTTAATTACCTTTTCTATTTCACCAACCTCAAGTGAAGCCTTCACTTCTTGGTAGATTTCATCTGGTACACTAGGACAAGGTCGTGCATCCTTATGCGTATTTGCTAGATGATTCTTCAATCTATACACCCCCCTCGAGCACTTTGACCACAATACTTGCATGCATGTAGGTAATCCCTTTCCTAGGACCCATAACCTTAACGCCATGCTTCTAATACTGGTCTTTGCCACCATCACTCGTATTCTTACGTGGTGCCATCTTCAACTACAAACATGAAAATAAACAAAAGATGTTACTAACTCACCATGAAGACCTGTAAATGTAAATGTATCTTTGGCTTTAGCACTTAAGTTCATATTATAGTAAAAACTCACTAATAAAACTTAATAGTAAAAACACTAATAAATATTAAATAACAACATCATGATTCTTGACTTTTTTTATTGCATCTCTCAATTACAGAGACAAAGTAAAATGGCTTTTTGATTGCATTTTTCATGGTTTTAGCATCTCTCAGTTATATCTAAAGACTCAACATGCAGATGCAGGTAACATGAACATAACAAAAACTGACTTGCAAAGACATAGTTGCAGTGAAGATTGAATAAGAAGAAAAAGAAGAAACAAGAAAAAAAAAGTTGAAGTTACCTGATGTTGATCACTTGATCTTGTGACAGAGCATAAGCGAGAGCAACATGAAACAAAAGAGACAATGCAACTCACACAACATAGTCGAAGAGTAGAGTAAGTTCAGTTCTTTTTCTTTTTCTTCAGAATCAAAATAAAAAAATGAAACAGTGAAGCTAAAGCGACGATGGAACTCACACAAGTCTTGTTGTTCTTCTTTTCTACTTTTATTCTTCCCCATTTCACTTCTTCTTCTTTGAATCAAAAGAACTCTACAGTGTGCAACATAAACATAACACATAATTAGGTTTCGATTTGGGGGGTTGATTACAACAGTTAGATCTTTTCCAAGATCTGAAACAAATCAGAAATCCTGATCAGATGACTCATACGCACAAGATGAGTCATCGATTCATACACCCTGAGTCGTACGAGTCAGACATTAAACTCGTTTGCATTGTTTTACCCGGGCGACTCGTAGCTTTAAGTATTTTCTTGGCACTTCGAGTCGAGTACACCTTAATCACTTCTCAAAACACTAATTATAAGTAGCTCTACCCACACACAGGTGTGCCTCTTACTCGTTCTTCACTTTGTATCGTTAGGCTGGAAAAACCCTACTACCTCAAGAGATGCCTCTCACTACTCGCACATCTCAAACACTTTCATACCACGTTTATCAAGATGATCGAGTTTTCAATATGTTTTCTTCGATTCTTCAACTAAGGTGTTCCTATTGAATGTGGTTGTGTTATTTCCCCCTTGTTACTTTTTTTCATTGTAGGTCATTTTCTTATATTCCCATTATAGGTTGTTGTGCGATTTTACACCTTCTGTCGCATTTTCCCATTGTATGCCGTTTTGTGATATTCCTATTGTAGGTAGTTGTCTGATTTTTCCTTTTTTATTGGGTTTTTGTTGCATTACTGTGTGTTGTGCTTTCGAGCATGATTGTTTTTTTAGTTGATTTTCTTAGGTTTGTTTCTTACCTGCACATAAAAATGAATTATATCTGCTATAGATGTGTGGAGAACTCAGTCGACACTACAACACAAGTGATTAACAATAGCACAAGTCCATAGCGTTTTTTGGACTTGTGCTATCAAAACCAATGTAAATTCAGAAGATAGCGTTTTGATTACACAGTGAATAAGAGCGGGAGATCGAAAATTTTGTACGCCCGTTTTTTATCGATTTCATCTCCTCCCTCGCGACTCTCCCTCCCTCACAGACGCACCTCTCCCTCGCGACCAAGGCTTTCATCTCCTCCCTCGCAACACACCTCTCCCTCACAAACGCAGCTCTCCCACCTCGACTTTCCTCTCGCCGTCGCCTCGCCTCGCCCGATCTCTCTCGCCATCACCTCTCATCTTACCGTCACTTGATCTCTCTCATTCTCTGCTGCATCGCCTGAGCTCTCTCGTTCTCTGTCACTTCGTTGCTTCGCCTCCACTTCACTCTGCCTCTGCTACTCACTACTCCTTCAATATTTTGTCCTCGTCATTTTGCACAAATTAGGGTTTCTTATTGAAGGTAAGTTGGATTCTATGATTGCATTTCATTTTGTAGTTTGTTCAATAATTTATTGAGATGTTGATTTTTGGGTCTCTTTAATTACTGACAATGTGTTTGTATATTCAGAGAGAGAGATGAAATAGATTTCAGAGTCTCTCCATCGGGGAAGAAATACCAAGATTCTCTCCAGCGTTTTTTGAGTCATCTAGAGGCAATTTTGAGGTACGAATCTTGGATTGATTTCTGTTCTAATGGTTTTTAGTATGAGATTGCTTTGTGAGATTGGTGGTTGTTTGGTTCCCATTTAGTTTGCTTTGTTCTAATGGTTTTTATTATGTCATTTGTGTTCCCATTTAGTTTCCTAGTATTTTAATTTATTCTTTCTCAAAAAATACATGAAAATTGAAACAATACAAGCACCTGAAATAAAGAAATGCATGCCTGAGACACCCATCTCAGTTTGTTTGCATCATAGAAATGTGAACTGTAAAGAAAACATGACTTGATTCCAAAGTAACATCCCAAGATTGCATATTTTTCAGCATGAATACTTGTGGAATTCTATTTGTACTTAAGTTGTTAATGGGAAAGTGATTCAAGGAGGAGTTTGATCCCACGGCTAAGAAAACGTTTCCCGTCTCAATGAGATGGTAGCTTCAAATTGTAATGGAAGTAAGGGAATTGTGAAGCTTTGTAACAGTCACTTGTGGAAGTATGCAATATGTCTTCTTGCATACATATTATTCCTCTTTGAATATGAACTTCATTTTTGCATGCTATTTGTTCTTGCATACTGAAAGAGTGGATAGTGAATGAAACTGACTTTACTCCCATGAATCTAGCTACTTATCAATTTAATTTTCCGTTAATAGTTTAGTGTACTCGCAGTCTTTGAGAATATGGTAAACTAGGCAGTACATCAATTTCAATCTTAAAATGGATCAACGGTTGCATTCTCAAATTTTTAGAGAACATAGAGTTTAGATGAATTTTCCTAGTGAACTAGGTTATCTAGTTAAATGCCCTCAGAGATTTTGGTTTGAATGTGATAGTTTGGGGAGGAAAATCACAGTTTTGAGTTGTGACATTGTTGGTTTAAATGGTTGAGTTAAGTATCACGCAGTTTGCACAATGCATGGACAGTTCGAATCAGTCATCACGCTCTACCAAAAGCTAATATGGAATTCATTATGCACATACAGGGTACAATTCAAGGTTGTTAGAAGTAGTAAGTTCATTGTTAAAGTTTAGAGTGTTCTGTTTTAGTTCCATGTTGGTTAGTTAGTTTTCGTAACTCTAGTCCTCCATGTGTATAAGAAGCTCGGGATTATATTCCAGTGTATTTCACAGTAACGAGGAAGATTATTGGGCAGACGTTTCTGATGTATCAGCTCAATGATTTTTGACATGTGTTTTGATTCAATGGCGGGTGGACCAGGTTATATTGTCGTGCTTTATACGGGAAATAGAGTTGGGTAGATTCTTTTGCTGCATTGTCCTTGAAATTTATGATTTCTATCAAGATTTGACGTGTGGAGAGAACTAGGCTAGAAGGTGGTGTGTGAGTGCATATTGTTCTAAAGTGGAGCCTATTGGGTAAAACAACTGTCAACATTGGGATTATCCATTGCATTTCCAGTTAGGAAAATAGAGTTTGTATGCTCCAACTTGAGGAGTAATTAGCAGTAAGTGGTCCACATCATCCATATTGTTTAATTATTTCTGTTAGAGTGTTTAATTTTAGTACGGTATTGGTTAGATGTAATTCAAGTCTGCCTGTATAGATGTAGATAAAACGTTATGACAGTTTTAAATTTGCAATGGTAAAAGTACAATACTTTTTCTCTTTGCCACATTTACACCTCATCGTGTATTGTCAGATTGAGAACATTGCACTAAAAAAATAATATGGGAAACACCTAAACAGTGAGCAAAGCTTATGAAATGTACTGGATAAAGGGAGCTGCATATAACCCAATGGCAGGTCTTGTAACGATTTTTAGGCTGAGAGGGACATTATGTGCTAATCGCATAAAAGGATGAATATCCACAACTATCTATTGAGTCTGAAGGGCACTTAGTAAGGTGTGCTTTGCAAGCTAAGTCCTTTAGACAGTTGCTTATTTTTCTTGGAAAGTCACTTGTCTTGGGGATACAGTTGTATATCAAGAATACAAGTTTATGTGCTTCGAATTTAAGAAGTGTGTGGTTAGCTGGGACATAACACTCTACGAGTGATCTTGTTAACTTTCAAATAAAAAGGACTTAGGAGGAGGAAGTGATGATGATTTAAGTAATAGTTAATACTTGATAATATTGATTATAGTGGCATTGGCAGGTCATGATGGGGGGGATCGGGAACAAGAGTGAAACATGAATCGTAGTATAGGGGAGTTGACTAGTTTAATTTCAGCGAGTTGGTGAGTGATTCATTGCATTGACTGGTTTATGTGAGAGGAATGACCTAGGATTTCCAAATTCAATGCAAGATTCAAGGCATGTTTGATAATCAATGTTAGGCACTAAAGGAAAGTAGGTGTGGAATGCAACAAAGTAGTTAACTGTGATTGTGAAGCATACATCGATGAATTTTTTTTTTTTGATGAAAACAAAGGTTAATTCTGGTTGGTTAGGGTGGCATTATGTGATCAATGTCAAGATGGCTTTTTTACATGGGATTTGGAGGATCACGTCTATTTCATTGCCAAAGGACTATGTGTAACTGTTGTCGTCCTTGTACTTTTTGAAGTAACTTCCAAGGAAATGGTACAAATGGTATGGGAAATTCAAGTTGGCGCCACGGCCACACAAGGCAAGTATGATTATTGTGGATTTAGATAAGTTTCAGATGGCTTTTATTTTATTAAAGGTTTAATATTATCAGAGAAATGAAGGATGTAGAAAGAGTGGCAATAT
Source organism: Berberis vulgaris (assembly GCA_963556465.1). Taxonomy (NCBI): domain Eukaryota; kingdom Viridiplantae; phylum Streptophyta; class Magnoliopsida; order Ranunculales; family Berberidaceae; genus Berberis; species Berberis vulgaris. The sequence continues at coordinate 58,216,225 of OY747135.1, read as the reverse complement.
TAAAAGCATTAAGACCCCATTACAACCAAATTCCAACAGGAATTCAAAGAACATCTCTTTAAGACAGAGAGTAACATCTCTTTAAGACGAGGATAAGGGGATGCCCATTTTCCAAAACACGACTTGCATAAGAAGCGCTTATATTTGAAGATTCTAGCTTTCCATTCTTTTCAAATGGCCCAATGGATAGAAAAAGGAGCCGATTTCCCCGGGGGGGGGAGGGGGTGTGTATTTTTTGGATGGAAGCCTGAAGGGGTGCCTCAAACACCCGAAAAGATCCACCACTGAGTATATGCTGCTTGTATAGGCAGTCAAATGAGATTTTGATCTGTCTGGTAGCATATGCTGCTTGTGAGCAAGTTTGATTTTGTTGTGATTTAGCCATCAAGCTAACGACTATCTCTAAAAAAATAAATAGGATATGCATGTGTACCTGTGAAAGCTTATACTGCTACCATTGTGTTTGTTCCCTGCATTACTTGTACATTTTGTCTAAGATGATGATTGACCACTTGTTAGTTTAAGTGGCCAGATTGGATAATAAAGAGTTTCTATGACATACAAATGTGGGCCTAATACTAACAAGCATTTACTCTTCTGTAGGAACTCAGTACTTCAGTAATTTCCAGAGATTTCTTTTTACAAATGGTTGTACCTACCTTTCCTTTGGCTTGTATAAAATTTGAATGTATTGTTCATGTTACCTTGCAGCAACTGATTCTTGCAGCAATAGACATGGTGTGATGGTGATGATAATGAAGCATAAGAGTTTTCCAGGTAAATAAGTTTTATCCTTCAATAACTTCCATTGTTTACTGACTACTAATCTTCAGGGTGTTTTGTCTTGGTATATCTGATCCAAAGCCAACAATTTTAAATTCGATCCAATTTTATTGAATCAAATTGTTTTTGGATAAAATCCGATTTTATCCTTTGACAGCCCTAACTAGAGTTTACTACTAAAAGCCTCCAGCATGACTTCCCATATGATATATTTTTGCATTTCATAGTTTCTAGCCCAACATGCATGTTCTCCATTTCATTTTAAGTATTTATTTTTCTACTTTTAAATTCTGAACAAATAGTCTTTGATCAGATTGGCGTTGGATTGATGGTCTGTCAACAATTTGGAGGAATCAATGGAATTTGTTTCTATGTCAGTGAGATTTTTGTTTCTGCATGTAAAGATATCTTATCTCTCAACACAAGAGATATATGTATTTCAAGCGAATCCATTGCATTACCATGAAACATAAAGATCGAATTTTCCACCTGTTGAGTCATTGACATACAAATGTGGGCCTAATACTAACAAGCATTTACTCTTCTGTAGGAACTCAGTACTTCAGTAATTTCCAGAGATTTCTTTTTACAAATGGTTGTACCTACCTTTCCTTTGGCTTGTATAAAATTTGAATGTATTGTTCATGTTACCTTGCAGCAACTGATTCTTGCAACAATAGACATGGTGTGATGGTGATGATAATGAAGCATAAGAGTTTTCCAGGTAAATAAGTTTTATCCTTCAATAACTTCCATTGTTTACTGACTACTAATCTTCAGGGTGTTTTGCCTTGGTATATCTGATCCAAAGCCAACAATTTTAAATCCGATCCAATTTTATTGAATCAAATTGTTTTTGGATAAAATTCGATTTTATCCTTTGACAGCCCTAACTAGAGTTTACTACTAAAAGCCTCCAGCATGACTTCCCATATGATATATTTTTGCATTTCATAGTTTCTAGCCCAACATGCATGTTCTCCATTTCATTTTAAGTATTTATTTTTCTACTTTTAAATTCTGAACAAATAGTCTTTGATCAGATTGGCGTTGGATTGATGGTCTGTCAACAATTTGGAGAAATCAATGGAATTTGTTTCTATGTCAGTGAGATTTTTGTTTATGCATGTAAAGATATCTTATCTCTCAACACAAGGGATATATGTATTTCAAGCGAATCCATTGCATTACCATGAAACATAAAGATCGAATTTTCCACCTGTTGAGTCATTGTATACTAAAATGTTTATGCACTTATGACCAATATTGCTTATCCTTCAGAAACAAAATAATATGCACTTAATCTAAAATGGCCCTATAAATTAGTTTCTCTCGTCTGTAACTTCTCAGGATTTAATGCAAACCTTGGAATTACAATCTACGCTATTCTTCAGATCATTGTCACTGCATTGGGTGCAAGCCTAATAGATAGAGCTGGACGAAGAGCACTTCTACTGGTGGGTACTAGCTATTTCTTGAGATTCTAACTAGTCGTACAAAATTCCCCTAAGGTGAATATAAAGCCTGACATTTCGTTGTAGACTTCTTGAAGGTAGTTGTTGTCACAACTTCAGGTCTCAATCATTTTTTACTCACCACTGGTTCCTCAACATAATGCCTGATATCTCATGAACAGGTCAATGAATTCTCAGTTAACGCAGTCCCCGCACTTGTTCTAACTACCATACTGGTAATAAGATAGTACAATATCTATAGAAAGTTTATCATCATTGTTACCATGATATTGGCTTATATATGCATGCATTGAACTCAGGTGTACGTCGGATCCTTCTCTATAGGAATGGATGCAGTTCCTTGGGCTGTAATGTCTGAGGTAATTTTGATTTATGAACACCTTATTACTATTTATAGTTTCATTTAATTAGCAGAAATAATGAGCTGCAACCCTAAACGTATGAAACGGGAAGTTCCAGTTGGAAGGAAAAAGAGTCCCGGAGGTCCATGGCAGTTCATTGGTCTTATGCCTCTTATGGAGAAAGTTTATGTTTTTTACCATTTCACCTTTGGGTTTTTTCAGATTTTGACCATTTGTTTGCAGGATGGAAGAGGAGAAGGAGATAATGGGAATGAAGTAAAGTATGATTTGAGGAGCAGAGGACTGTTTGATATCATCTAGGTATGAGTTTATTCACTCATTTTCATTCTTTGTTTCTTCAATTTCATGCCTGCAGATAGGATGTTTCTTCAATTTCATGCCTGATAGGATGTTTTACATCATATTTGCATATTTGCCTCTAGTCCTATGGCTGAATGGCGGTAAGTATAATATAACTGAATTATAGCGTAGAGAGTAGAAGAGATCGAAGTTGGATGGGCACACCGACCGATAGATAGAAAAGCAAGCAGGGAAGAAAATAATTGAAAGTTGTCTTGTCCTTTTGATTCGCTCCTCGTCCTCGTCTTCACCCAAATATTTTCTTTCATTTCAGAAAAACCAAAAAACAACTCCCGCTTCTTACTTGGACAGATTATTGTTTTCTTGAGTGAATTTCTCGTCTGTTTCTGTCTCCCTTGTTGCTGTGTTGCTCCCAGATCTGATCTGAGCTTCTTGAGTGATTTTGTTGGCGATCTTATTACATGCACATGGATACGCGGCTAAAGAATTCGCCCAACAGGGTCTTCTGCATGGTGAGCTCGCAATCATTTCCAAGGAAACGGTACATTGGTTTAGGATAACTTGTTCGAATATACATATATAACAAATGTGTGAGTTATTGATATATTATCTCCATTCAGGTTTCTCCTTATGAACGTCCAATTCCAAGCAAGGAATACCTATTCGGTGAAGGTACATCAGTCAGACATGCTAATATTGATTCATTATTGTTTTACAAACCTCAACATTTCCCCCTTATACCTCTATGCAGATCTGTAGTAATTCAAGTTCATTTCATATCCATTAGCTAGGACATTCTAACTATAATGTTTTTGGTGATCCCTTCTTTAATTGGGATTGAGTAACATGCTTGATGCAACCTGTTTATTAGGAATGCCTGCATTGCAGTTACCTTTGACGTTTCTTCCAAATTTTAAAAGCATCTAAAATAGGATTGTTTTTGCAGCCTCCCTAAATATTCATGTATGTCCTCCAGAGTGGTACGTCGAAAAAGGTGATGTTTTCTTCTTTGTCTAATACTCTATTTATTTATTTATTTATTTATTTATTTTAATCTCTATACTAAAACTAGTAGGCGCTTGGCTAATGTTGTGTTTTAAGATCTCCATTAGCTGTTTACTTAAAGCAAATATGTATTACTGATGTTAAGATTATCAATCTATGGTCACAGGCATAGAGCTGATTCTTAACACTACAATAGTAAAAGTGAATCTTGCTGCCAAGACTCTTAGAAGTTCATTTGGAGCAATCTTCAAGTATGATGTCTTGATCATTGCAACTGGTTGTACAGTAAGTATATGTAATACTTTAAAGTTAACACTTCTAGTTCCTTTTATTTAGTTTTCCTCCTCTGTTATGTATGTTAAGAATGATCATTTGCTGAAGATTGATCTTGTTATCATGCATCTTTTACATTTAATTCTATTTCCTGTGCTTATTGGTTATGTCACAGAGTACAAGGTTGAGTGACTGGGGTATCAACGCCGCTGAACCCAAGAATGTACTTTATATGAGAGACATTCGCGATATTGATAAAATCAGAGATGTCGTTAAAGCCAAGAAGGGTGGAAAAGCTATGATTGTTGGATCGTCATATGTTGGTCTTGAACTGGCGGCAACGTTGAAAATGAACAATTTTGATGAGGTTTCCCTTCATTTCCCAGAACCATGGTTGAGTAAGTCCCACACCTCATTTCTAGGCTCTCTCTTGATTTAATGAAGTTATCTTTGGTAGTCTTTATTCCTTACAAAAATTCAAAACAACTTACATGCATTGGAATTTGTTGAAGTTCACAAATTTGTTGATATATTCTAAACGGAACGACAATTTTTTTTTGTCTTTTTCACAATCTCCGTTCTACATCTGAAAACGACCATATCAAATGTTTCTTACCTAGAAATGTCATTTGCAGTGCCTCAGTTTTTCGAACTCAGTATAGCTGCCTTCTATGATGGTTATTTTGGTGATAAAGAAGTGGAATTTATGAGGGGGACGGTTATTACGGACATTTCTTCTCATGAAAATGGATTGGTAACTTTCTATATGCAACCAAAAGTTCATAAGATTTCATGTTTATCTTATTACTTCTGTTTCCAGGTTAAGACGGTAACATTGACAAATGGAAGAGTGATGGATGTTGACATCGTTATTGTTATATTTTCTAACTTACCATCTGCAACACTCTTTTATGGTCAGGTTGTAATTGAGAAAGGTGGGATCAAGGTTAGACTAAAATTAAATTCCCTTGAATTTTTAAACACAACAATTAAGGCCCTTCATACATGTAGTTTATTTTAAAGAAAACTGACAAATAAATATATTATGAAAGGATTCTTTTTTTTTTGTTCCTTCTCTCTAATATGCTTAGGTGGTGATCATGCACCTCAGTTTATGAGATGTTTTTGGTTGATTTCAGACCGATGGAAACTTGAGAACAAGTGTTCCTGATGTCTATGCTATTGGTGACGCCGCGACATTTCAATCGAAGTTGGACAATGACTTCAGGAGAGTGGAGCAAGCTGATCATGCCAGGAAATCAGTAGAGCACGCTCTGAAGGTGTGTTTTTTGTGTGGGACTATTCACTTTGTTAATTAAATCATAGTTGCAGACGCTATATGTTATTCAGGACAGAACTTGATGTCACACACATGACATCTAATAGGTAATTTAGCTATAAGAAGCCAACAAGTTCATTGCAGAAGTATACAGTAAAATGTTTTTTAGGTATAGCTATTTCAGTACATTTTTCTTTACATTTCTTGAATTTGTTGAATGGGATTTGGGGTTTTGTGATGGTTTAAATAAAGTTTAGACATTGACTGGAGACAGTAGGATCGATCTCCTCCGAAAGTTGAAATATTTTGAGTCATTGCTTAAGCTAACAGTACATTACAGTGCCAATTGATGACCTTTTCCTGCACTAGTCATATACAATTTCAATCATAATTGTAAGCTAACAATACATTACAATGCCTAGAATGTTTATGACATGACGAGTGTAAAATCATCATATGATAATCAGTAGATTTCTTGCAGGAATTGGAATTGGTGTCTCATTTGCAATTTTTCCACTTTACATATCCAAGGTAGTAAAAATAGCATGTTAATGTTGTCCTTCCTAATTTCCTTGTCAATAACTAAAATTCCTATTTGTGCAGATAGCTGTTGTGAAGGACATCTGTGAAAGATACCCTCAGTTGGAGCTTCATCTGAAGAAAAAACGAATGAAAAATATTGTTGGACTTTTGAAGCAAGCTGAAGGAGATGAATACAAGGAATCCGCTGAACTGGATATTGAGAAGTTCAAGGTGGCACTGTCCCAAGTGGACTCACAAATGAAGAATCTTCCTGCCACTGCTCAGGTAAGTTCTGAATGAACCTCCTGTTTCAGTAACAAAATTCTGAAGATTGATTCCAATACTGTTTTGCACGTTATGCTTTGTTATCACTTTAGGTTCCTGCTCAACAAGGAAAATATCTTGCGAAGTGTTTTAACCGTATGAAGGAGTGTGAAGAGAATCCAGAGGGGCCTCTTAGGTTCAGAGAATCCGGACGTCATCGGTTTCAGCCATTCAGGTACATATATTTCTCTTGAAGTTCTTTATTTGCTAAGCATTGATTTCATCATGGCTCTTTCCTAAACTTCAGAAACTAGTTCTGATTGGTTCCTTCGTCCCTTCCTGTGGCTATCTTAGATCCTCTGCCAATGCACTTAAAGTTCACAGAATAAGCATAGATGTAATAACTTTTTGATGTTGTAACTAAGGAGATTGATTTGCATTCTTTTTGTTATTATTCAAAGGTAACGGCATTTGGGACAGTTTGCTCCACTAGGAGGAGAGCAAACAACAGCACAGTTGCCTGTTGATTTGGTTTCAATTGGTCACAGCTCACAGTGGCTATGGTATTCCGTTTATGCAAGGTAACCTTACGATTTAACTATTGTTTATTCACTATCACAATTATGAATTTTATTGAAATGTTTCATCTTTACCTTGAATGAACATAATATTTATTCTCTTTGATTGTCTTGCATCTTTTGCAGTAAGCAAGTTAGCTGGCGCACAAGGATGCTGGTGGTTATAGACTGGACTAGGAAATTTATTTTTGGGAGAGACTCAAGTAGGATTTAAAACAACCATTGAGTTGTAGACGACATCAGAACAGGAGATCATTTGACTATCACACTAGTTATATTTCTTGTATGCTTACCAATATTTTTTCATACTTGGAAGACCACTTCTTGATCATTTACTGTGGTCATAGCGATTTTGTTTTCATATATCCCTTTCATAGTGGGTATCGATTCTTCAATAATGAGTGGTTGTAATGGGGTTTTTCCCATATGATATTGTTGCCTATAATGCGGCGATTAAATGATTCTTCATTAGTTTGCTAGCATCTGCATGTTCCCCCATTGAAATTCGGTTGATTGGCTGCATAAACATCCGAATATAATTGTCTAGAAATAAAACTTATAAGATGTAATAAAAAATCATTTGATAGCAAATGAAATAAAAAAAATAAATTTTTTTTTGCTATGTATACCTATCATAGCATTTTTGAAACGCTCTAGTCTACAATATCATTTCAGAAACGCTATGGTATACTCTACCATAGCGTTTTTGAAACGCTATGATAGAGTCTACAATAGCTTTTCAAAAACGCTATAAAATGCCAACTTACTATAGCCTTTTTTCTTGTAGTGCGAGTCCATATTTGATTATGTTTCTGAGCTCCAGTTGCACATTAAATGCATTCATTACAAGTGCTCCAAGAGTGTTGCTGTTTGGAACTAGCCTCCTTGCCTTGTTAATAGAATTTTTGAATTGTTTCGCTTGATCTTTTATTTAAGTCACTTATGTTGTTTGTTGTGCAGTGCAGGAATGACCAACAGGACGCATTAGATGATAAAGAAGATGACATTGTCTGGGTAGCTGGAGGGAACCTTCCTAAGATTGCTTGTTAAGAAGATCACTTTCTAGCTTGAGTATTAACCCCTTCCAAAAATATTTGTGGTGTCTATTGCCGTATTAAAGACATGTCTTTGCACGTTTGGCACTCCTCTTAATTGGAACTTTCATCAATATTGACCATCTGACGATTTGGTGAGCCAAATCTTACTTCTCTACAAAGTATCAAGTGACAAACCGTACAACGAAATCTCACACTTCCAGGGAAGTGACTTTTAAGGAAATTGTCTTAAAAACGTACTTCACCAAAATGTTTCTACCAAATTTAACTTCAACTACAAGGTGGTTTCATTTCTTTTTTAAGCGCATATGATGCTTTTATTTTAATGAAAGAAAATATTGATTAGATAATTAGAGTTCTTACATCATAGGCAACCCCATTTAAGTCAGTAACCTTGTTCTCCATAGAAGGTACAACACACATACTAGACGTGCTAGTTAACATAACTTCTACTCTAAAATGGACCATGACTATACTAACACAACACCTCATACTACCTTATTCATGACAGACCATTCTACTATGGTCAAACTGAACAAGAGGGACACACTTATGGGTTTCTTCTAATAATAGTATTATTAGTTATATTATTATTGTTAGTCATATTATAATATTGACTTCTTTAATAACAGATCAATTAAGACATTGATTTTCTATTAAGTTTAGAATTTGTTTCTAGTTAGATAAGTTATAAATTGGAGTGTATGTTTATCATTGTAATTTGGTGATTTGAATAAAGAGTCGTTTATTAGTTTTATTTCGTTATATCGTCATTTTATTTTCATTCAATTGTAATTTGGTGGTTTGAATAAAGAGTTTTATTCCGTTTATTAGTTTTATTTCGTTATATCGTCATTTTATTTTCATTCAATTATCACATTGTGTTTAATTCTCTTTTTTTACGAGTTCAATTCGATCATAGACAAAAACTACTCCAGAAACAAACTCATACTCAAACTAGCATAACGGAATATGATTTTACTAACCAGCACATAACACCTACAAAGTTTTTTGTTCTCTTGTAGCTCAATGTGTCACCCCAAATCTTAAAATAGGATTCACTAGAAGGAGGTTCAATGAATCAACCATATTCAGTTTTTGAGCTGCGGTGGAGGCAAGGAAGCCCACAACTGAGTTTCCCTCCCAATATATCTTTATCACCTTCACTTCTAAGAAAGTTTGCAACAACTTCCTCATGCTCCTAATCAATGAAAAGGTTCCATCGGTGCTTTGAGCTTTTGATCAACACTCCTTGAACAACCACCTGCAATTCACATTGAATTGTTGAGATGTTAGCAACACCAACTCTCTGGAAGCTTCATGTGTCTTCTCTGAATATCTTGCCTAGCCACTAGGTATCTCTAAAAGAAACTATTACTAGATATTTCCCTTGGATAGATCAGTAGAGAAGTCTAGAGAACAAAATGTGTGGCTCACATTTGTTTTCTAGAAATCTCATGGTAAAATATCTAGATTCTCTAACGCTTTCCAACAACCTAACTACATCTATAAATAGGATGTAGCCTAGAGTTGAGAAGTAGCCTAATCCTGGCGAGTGAGGTGCCTACTTATGAGTGGTGGAATGTATAATGCCAGAGTTATCTAAAGGAGAATTGTGTGCAAAGTCTTTGTTCTATGTCTGTTCAAGTGAACACTTGTTGTAACAATATTGAGGGATTAATAAAATAGTGTTTATGAAATAAGACTTGCCACTCAATTTTCAACAATTTGATATCACAACCGTGGTTAGCGACTGAAGATGACTTAGGCAATGACAAGGGATTGTGTGTTTGCGTGTGCCGGAGGAGAACACATGAGTTTGGTTTTCAATTACTGTGATACTAGCCAAAGGCCTATTGGAACAAATAGTTGTTATTGAAGTTTGTGATGCTGCCAAAATTATGGCGGATATGTAAGGCATACAAAATGGAATAGAGATGTTGAACAACAATAATTACACTATTGGATATTGTGTTTGGAGTCGTATCTCCAAGAGCAAGACCAGTGAAAGATTGTTGGTGGTAATGATGTTATTCCACCAGAAGATATTCTATGAATGTGGGGAAGTTATGTAAGTGGAAGATGCGTTGTAATACTTGTGTTTTTAAAAAAAAAAAAATGTTTGGTCAGGGGTGTACTAAGTTAATGCGGTGGGGGCACATAGTCACTCACCCTTTAAAGACAAAACTCCCCCTTTCTTTCTTCTCTTTCTCTTTTCTTTTTTTTTTTCTTTCCAGGGAGTGACGAACTCTTCGTCTCCTTCTTCTCCAGCGGATCTTCGACGAATTTGTCAATTTTTCTTCCCCCAAATCTCACCTCCTCCTCCTCATTTTTCTTCATCTTTCTCCCCTCTCTTTCTTGTTTCGATTTTTCCTTTGAGAAAAATGAAATTTCTGCTGTTGTGTGGGTTTTGTGGTGTTGGTTTGTTTGATTGGTTTCCATAGCTCCGATCAGCCGTTGAGGGGCCTTGATGGCGTCATTTGGAGCCTTTAGACCCCACATGCAAGGGTGGTTTCGGGGTTGGCCGAATTTTTCAAAAAAATTAGGGTGCATGTTCGTTTTGAGGGTTCTTCGGCGTGAATCCGGACTTTGGGTGCGTGGGTGAGCCGCACATTCGTGACTCCGAGTGTTCTTAGACCCATTTCCGGCCTGTTGTGCTGTTTGGAGGCGATCAGACCGGAGTAGGGAGGGTTTCGGCGGGGTGTTTGCCGAATTTTTATTGCCTGTAAGTTTTCTTTCCGTCACGCGCCGCTTGTAATTTATTTATTTTTTCAGTTTTCGGCTAGTTTGCTCACCTTCGAGTCCGCCTTGCAGTTTTAAAAAATTTTGGGGTCCCGCATTCGTGGTTTTGCGTGTTAGGAGCTTCGACCGGTAAGAATTGGGTTATGAAAACCCATTATGCCCAGGTGAGTGGAATTATAATATTTATTTTGATAAATAATTATTTGAAATCCTGAATTTAATTTTTACATTATACCATCGATTGTGTATAATTGAATCCAAATTCGAAATTCGGGGTATTAAGATATTTCGATAATTGTGTTGGTTATTTGTGAATGAATTATGTATTGGGTTTCTTGAAAGCATGATATACTTGAATAAAATTGAATAGTGAATGAATTTTGGGTGTGATTAGGCTTTGTTGTAATGATATTGGACTTGTATGCTTCGATTTCGAGTTTGCATAGTATGTCATGTTTTACCGTGGATTTTCGAGTCTTGAACATGTATGATAATCGACTTGAATAAATTTATCGTGGTGAATTGGGTCATGTTGAGACCCTGGCATAGTCGTGGTTTTATAAAAATTGCCGAATTGATTATGATTGCACGTCTGTTACCTTTGTTTATGTACAGACTCGTCATTTGTGCATGTGGATAGTAGTATAAGTGTCTTTACCAAAAAATACCTGTTGTGCCGATGCTTAGGAGCTTGCTCGCATCGTGAGTTGGATGGTGCTTGAGATGACTCGCACCTGACATTGAGGACGCCATTGCATGTGGCAAGCTTGTTGAGGTGCGGTGAGCTCCCGTAGGGTATGCGGATACCTACGATATGAGACACTTATACGGAATTTTACAGAATTTTTGGTTTCAACTTGATTGCTATACCTAGGAGACTAGGAAGAATTATGAGATTGTCTTTTTTTCCATCGCTTGATATTTACCATGTTTGAATCACGTGTAATGATCGGCATATATCCTAAACTTGTAGTTACTGTTGAATCTGAAATGCTTGTGTTGTTGCCTGAACTTAGAAATATTATCTTTAGAGACACGGTGTGATTTAGACTTTAGAACTTGTTACTTATCCTTTATTGTCTGGCATGAATTTTCCTTGTATCGTATTCTATCTGTTATTTGTATTTAGTTCGCTCGCACCAGCTAGCTTTGTGCTTTGCTGACCCCGCAAGGGGTGTGCTTCTATTGGAGTGCAGGCAGTGTTGGCGTTCCTGCTGAGCGTGGCGGGTAGGCCCCGTTTTTCGTTGTAGGCGCGTTTTGTGGTGTTTGGTCGTGTTCACCCTGTACGGGTATGTTTTGCTTCCTCTGTGTTATCAAGTGTACTATATTGCTATACTAGATGCGTGTATATTAGTTTGTCTTTATGACTCTGGCGGGGCGAATCAAATATACTTATTTTGTTCAAATTTTTATCGTAGTTTTTATTTCCGTTTCATTCTCGTATCAAGAATGTGTTATATTATGATGTTGTGGCCGATTATGGTCCGCCTGTGTTACAGGTTAGTTCACGCATCGGCACGCTGCAATTCCCATGGCGGGTCGGGGCGTGACATGCGGGCTGGGACAACTATGTTCTCAATTAGGCTTCAATCGAGAAAGATCTGATCGAGCAAATTCGTGATGCAAAGGCGCCAAAAAAGCATGGAATGCATTTGCTGCATTATTCTCAAAACTAATGACGCCCGAATGCAATTGTTGGATAATGAGATTAGTGCTATTTTACAAGGTAACATGTCTATCTTTGACAGTTTTATGAAATAGAAATATGTGTCATAAAATTTCACAATTAGATGCCGAGTTAATGATTACTGAAGCCCATATGAGGAGAATTCTTATTCGGGGGTTACAACCATAATACAGTAGGCTTATTGCGACAGTTCGAGGGTGGTCCATGCAATGGAAAATATTTTCATAAATCAAAAGGCATTGGCAAAATGATGGTGGAAATTTTAGTCAAGGATGATACTGAGGAGGCGCTCTACTCTAGTAAATCAAAGGTTAGAATACCAAGTGAATTCAGACAGGATAAGTTCAAGAGGGGACAATCAAATAATGATTATATTGTCAAACAAGAAAATAGAGAAATAAGGTCTTGTTATAGATGTGAAAAGCCAGGTCATACAACACGTAACTGTAGAGCGAAAATCATTGAAAATTAAAATGACAAATGCATTAATTATGGTAAATGAAATAATCAAGATACGGTATGATCCTCTCAATGACGACATTTGTGTTGATTTAGTATGTGATGTTATACAAACTAATAGGATGGTAGAGTTCAACATGAGTGGGGATGCTCACTTTAGGGATTAGGCAAATATTTGACTCGGTAATGTGGTTGTTCATGGTTCAAAATCAAAGAATTCCTTAACGATGTTCAAAACATGAAGAGCTAATGTAGGCCAACCACTTTGGAAGAACTTCATAATGAGTCCATCAGGTCCTAGAGTTTTGAAAGCTCCAATATTCCAAAAAACCTCTTGAAGGTGGGGCGAGCTTTGATTGCTTGAAGTTGGGGTGGTGTAAAGGAGGTGGTGTTGTGATGGGTGAGATTGGTTTCCTCTTGTTGTTTTGCTAAAACAAGGAGATGAGAGAATTTTTTGGGATTTCATCTTGATTTCCTCCCGATCATATGTATGAAAGTGCAGTGGTAACTCTAAAGTACCATTCACGGGTGCCCTAAGATATGATGAACTAGACTAGAGGGGGTGAATAATCTCTTTTTGAGAATTATTTTTCTTTGAAAATCATTTGCAAAAGAATGCAAAGGTTAGTAGGCTATATGAACACTTTGTATAAACTTCGTGTTCAAAATATTCTTTTAGACCTTAGCACCAATAAAAAAATCAAAGATAGGTAAAGAAAATGAAATGATTCACCTCTTGGTCTGGGTGGTCTCATAAGTCTTGGAATCTTAAACCCGGTTATGAGGACTTACTGTGATAAAGTAGATCCAAGACTTGATTCAAAAATCAAACGAGTTAAACTATGATTTGTAAAAATGTACAACTTAAAACATGTAATATCAAAGATAGTAAAAAGCAAGCATGTAAAGAGAGGGGAAAAGATAATACCACATCAAGTCGGGGTTTGATTGGCCCCGATGAGTTACTTCCTCGGTGGAAAAAGGGCTCGCAAGCCTCAAGCTTTTATTAGCTAGATCAAAAGAGAACTACACTCTCAAATAACGATCTACAACCTCGCAAGGTCAAGAATTCATGCCTTTCTTAGACTTACCGACATGAACCAAGTATTCCACTTTGCGTCACATGGGATGCAACACAACCAAGTCTTACAGAAGCCTGCTTAGGATTTCGGAGACACCACCAGGTCTTATGTTTGTGCTTCGCTAGACTTAACGAATAGCAAAATATCCCACCATCATGAAATACAACACAACCAAGTCTTATCACCTGTTTGGGATCTCCATTCCACAGATTCAATAACCCTCACGAGGTTGGTTGACTTTACACATGCTAACACTCTAAGAGTTTTCTCCAGTGATATCTCTCAAATTGATGGATGAGAGAAATTTTAAGCTCAGATCTTTCACTTTTTTATTGAATAAAAGTGAGGTTCACCCTTATAAGTGTGAAGGTTTGGGTTGACAAATGAAGGTTTCTCTATAGGGCTTTTAGATCTCAAACAAAGTTTGGTCTAGATTAAGCTCTCAATTTGAGCCCTAGACATCTCTCTTTTCTTTTTAAGCTCACAAAAAGATATTATGGAGAGAAACTTGTTTTTCTTGCTGGATCATGTTGCTCTTGAATAGCTTTAGCAAGTTTATCTTGAACTCCCAAAATTGATGAAGGTAAATGAGGATGCAACCATTTATAGACTGATCTTAGAGGGTGAAGTTGACTTCACTTTCTTTGAATCTACTTTTCAGAACGACTAGATTTAGTATGTTTCCTTGCTTTTTTAGAGCGATCATCTACACATAGGTCACTTCAGGGGTGAAGTCGACTTTGCTTTGCCTAGACAATTTTTTAAATCAAGTTTCTTTGGTCACATGCCACTGTACTTGGCATGGACTTCTCATTTAAGCACATGGGCATGTCTAAAGTGAGAATATTCTCCCTTAAGATAATATTTATTCTCATGTGAGTGGATAACCCAAATTCAAAATGAAATCTATGTCCTTAAGATAATCTATGTCCTTCATGGAGTCAAATCTATGTCCCTTAAGATAATCTATGTCCTTCATGGAGTCAAATAAGATGAAGACCAGTCGAACATAGCCCACAAGCGGACTCTACTGGAGATGCGGACAAAACTCGCAGACGAGGACAACGCGTTTACTAGTCAAGGGTGCAAAGCCCCAACCCCACCTTAACCTTTATTGACAAGGACCTTGAAGGTGTCCGCGCACCACACAATGACACTCTCATCATTTCGGTCTCTATTGCAAGGTGGGAAGTGAAGAGGGCCTTGTTGGATACGGGAAGCTTCCTCAATGTCTTGTTCTACAACACGTTCCATAGTATGGACCTCAAGAAGGAGAACTTGACATCCTCAGATTACCCAATGATCGGATTCAGTGGAGAGAAATGCTTCCCGATCGGGAAGATAAGATTAACAGTAGTGGCAGGAGAGCCACAACTAAGAAAAGTCATGTTCTTAGACTTCATGATGGTGGACGCATCGTCTACCTAAAACCTTATTTTGGGAAGACCATGGCTCCACTAGATGGAAGCAGTAGTCTCCGCCATTCACCAGTGCGTGAAGTACACCGCTAACCACGTGGAAGGAACAATACGTGGGGACCAACCAACAACACGAGGATGCCATTACGCTGCATTAAAGCAAATAGAATGTTCTCAGATCCAATTGGAGCCCACATGGCAATTTGAACTGAAGCCAGACCCAGACTGTGGACGATTCACTCCACTCACATGGAGACGAGATCCCAACAACGGTGGCTCAACTCAGAAACTGGGGACATTCAAACGTCACGAGAGCAATTCGCCTTTCAACCCAGCAAAGCCGAGAGGTCAATGAAAACGGGAGTACAACCCCCTGACAATCAGTCAACGCAAACATAAACTCCCACTCAAGGTTTACTCTTTAGTAACCTCAGCAACATCAGCGAAGCGTGGCAGTTCGCTGAAGGTACCAACGATCCAGGAAGGGCCATGTGAATTCACTTCAGGGTCGAGTTGACCTCTCTCGGCCAACAGTTGGTCTATTCAGTTGTTTATTTCCCTTTCTGTTGTCAATGTAGAGTTTAGTTCTTATAAGCTTATGTGATTTGCAATCATTTAAGAAATAAAAAAAGAATTTCGCAAACACACTCTATTTATTACTGGAAAGATGTAACAACGATCGCCCTGAGACAGATACAAAAGACTACAAACTACATGCATCTGAATTTGATGCAACATACAATAAAGACTCGCTTAAACTGTCCAACTCCGATAAAAAGACAAAAAAGTACCGAAAGTGGACTCCGCAGCCTTTCTGAAAAACATTCTCCATGAGCAAGAGTGGGATGAAGGAATGGCATGAGCAAGAGCAGGATGAAATAGTGCATCCAATTCAATGCCTCTACGAACACACCCCTCAAATATGATCTGAGGTGGTACAAAATCAGCAATCAAGGGCCCCGCGAAACGCTAGTCGAAGCTACGACCAACTCTCATGCTCGATCCACTCAACCAGGCAAACTTGGGACAAGTATCAGGATGAAATTGATCGAGTGCACCCTCCCGCTGCAGGGATGAGAGGGGCGTCCAGGAGTCAATGGCCTACTCCGATAGGCCATGTCCAACTCCACCCCAACCTGAGATCCCGAATTCCAGCGCAGCGCGGCGCGACGGGGATAATCGAGAAGTAATGGAGGCAACCGCTCCAAAGTTGGCTGCTGGTATTATCTCTGAAACTAAGCGTTTCGAAGCGTCGACAGAACACCGACACATAAACGACATGAGAAGAGATTACAAGGTCTCAGCGAACCAATTGGGTACTCACATAGAACAGATGACCACACATAACAGCAAGTCTTATCACGACTCATCGACGCAAATGTCAAAACATTCGAAGACTCCAGCGTTGGAGATCTCTATTCAGCCTTTGGAAAACCCAGAGCATGTTCTTCAAGTAAAAGCATTAGAGGAAGTGTGCTCTGCGGAAGATAAGGCCTACAACGATGAAGAAACACCATTATATAAACACAATGGATCACCAAACAAGCGCTTGAGCATTAAGTGTCAACAATAAATACCGTATAGGAAACGAGGAGACAACGGTTCCCAAGGAAACTGCACAGGATCACATTCGTCCAATTAACGAGGTTGCACGCAACCTATTAATTGGGGGAGTACCCGATACTCAACCGTCTTGTGACCTACGCCGTACACGTGTTACCATGCAATCTACGATGTACACGTAGAGTCTCGATTCTAAGACAAACCCTAGCTCTTCCTTCGCAGGCACATGGGCTCAGCCCACAATTCAAGCAATATTCTACCACGTTCCTGACACGAGCATTAGAAACCCAAGCCACTTTTGACACACGGATCACATTTGCATATCACCAATTGATTTGAGGTACTCTCGTCTCTTCAAAAATGGGTTGCGCGATGCACTCCGCTTGCAGATGTAGGCTCTCACGCTCGTAACAGGCGGAGCCCCAACCTAACCGGGCAAGCTTAGTCAACTTTGGTTGATGACGATGGCTTTCGATTCATCTCGACACTTAGTCCGCCCAACGCGAATGTCGATAGTTTAGGAAGTGGGAGTCTGATCAGTGCTACTACGCCTGGTGACGACGACTCGCCAGGGACTATTGCCCCCTTTGCGGACAACGATCGTTGAACCCAATCAGGTAAGCCTAGCCAGTGATGATTGACAATGACAACTTATGATCAAAGCCCAGATCTTTAGCCCCCACTGTGCGGGTGTAGTTGGTTTGGAAGGTGAGAGCCTAGTCAATTCTGACTGATGTCGACAGTTCGCCATGGGACTACTGCTCTTCTACAGACCATGGTTGCCAAATTACCAACACTAGACTTGTAGCCCCCGCTGCGCGGGTGTAGATGGTTTGGAAGGTAGGAGCCTAGTCAGTCCCGAACTGATTCTGACGGCTTGCCATGGGACCACTGCTCTTCTAAAGACCATGGTTACCAAAAACCCCAGACTTGTAGCCCCCACTGTGCGGGTGTGTAAATGGTTTGGAAGGTGGGAACCTAGTCAGTCCCGAACTGATTCCGATGGCATGCCACGAGATCACTGCTCTTCTACAAACCATGGTCGCTGAAAACCCACAAATTTGTAGCTCGATGTGCACGGATGTAGATAATTTGGAAGGTGGGAGCCTAGTCAGTCCCGAACTGATTTCGATGGTTTGCCATGGGACCACTGCTCTTCTAGAGACCATGGTCGCCGAATCCCCTCGCCTCTAACTTGTAGCCTACTCTTCACGGGTGTAGATGGTTTGAAAGGTGGGAGCCTAGTCAATCCTAAACTGATGTCGACGGCTTGCCATGGGATCATTACTCTTCAACAGACCATGATCGCTGAGTTCTCACATCCCAAACATGTAATTCACTCCGAACGAGTATAAATGGTTTGGAAGGTAGAAGTCTAATCAGCCCCAACTGAAGTCAAGGGCTCGCCACGCTACCACCGCTTCCTCTAAAAACAATGGTCGGCGAAAGAAATCACAACTCAGGCAATGTCTACACGCTCGCACAAGCTGACATTCCATTATCAACAATGGCCACTCGTGCCGACCTAAAAATTATCCCGCTGACATGTGAACGAACGCTACATGGAATGCCAACCCGAGCTTACAAAACCTAACTTGGGACAAGCGCTTTAGCTCAAATACAACGTATGTGCTCGGCTACCACAATTCACTCATGCCAGCGGCAGCAACCGACAGTTAGATAAACAACTTAAGTCTCCAAGGGCTTACCTAAAGGATGAGTTACGCCTGGGTGACCTAGCCTAATGCCGAACAATCTGCAGAACACCCACTATTGGGTGTAATTAGGCAATAGTGACTATGAGACCTCACATGAGAACGGGTCAGAATCACCCACTACGTAAATGATCAAACTCTCAACAGTAGACATACTACTCAGCTTCCTGCTGACCAACAAGACTTTTGTCAAAGTAAAACAACAAGGCAGAATGGAAAGCACA
Organism: Berberis vulgaris; assembly: GCA_963556465.1. Taxonomy (NCBI): domain Eukaryota; kingdom Viridiplantae; phylum Streptophyta; class Magnoliopsida; order Ranunculales; family Berberidaceae; genus Berberis; species Berberis vulgaris. The sequence goes on along the minus strand of OY747135.1, from coordinate 58,197,439 downwards.
AGACAGGAAGACCAAACACAATATAGGCATAAAATGTACTCTAAGTAGACCTGTTTTCATTAACAATTGAAACAAAAATGTTTGTATACAAAAACAGGAATTATGTTCGTGCATGAATCAATCAGAGCATCATGATCCAAATCGCCTCTTTTTTTGGTGATGCGGAGACCACTGCTAGGTCTGCGTATGATATCTCCATACAATACTCGAGGTCCCATTCTGAATGTTCTTCCTTCGTTAGCGCCAGTAGCTCTAATCTCAATGCACGACTAAGTGGAATTCACATTTGCTCCACGCCTTGACAATTATTTCCTCGCGCATTCCTTCGGCAAGTTCACGCTCCAATAGTTCCAGCTTTCCAGTCAGCGCATCAACCTGAGACTGCTCTGAAGTCAGACTACTCTCAACAACACTAAGCTCACGTTGCTTCAGTTGAAGCTGTTGTTTAGCCTTCCTTGCTACTCAAGCATTGAACTCCATGTTGGCCTCTAACTGCTGCCTCTGGGCAGCCCAGTCAATGTCCTTCATGACTCCCTCCTTAGCAGAAGACTGCAACTCAGAATGCGTCTTAGCCGCAGATTCCTGCGCAACTTCTAGATCAAGGCAGGTCAGATCCAACTCTCGCTTGAATTTGTCCCTTGTAGATACCGCCTCTGCCAAATTAGACTCAAGGGCTTCCAGACGAACCCTTTGAGTCTTAGCAACAACGACTGACTTTTCCAATTTTTTCTCCTTGATCTGCTTCCTCAGCAACTCAATTTCGAAAAGTGCATCAGAGTACAACTTCTGAATATTCGAGAAAACACGCTCCATGGTGTACACCCTCTCACGAGCCGCCTCAACCTATGTCCAAGCAACGAACACCTGGCTCAAATGAGACATCCCCAACATAAGGTGCTACAAACCCTTATCTATAAGTCCTTCTAGCGTATCCTCCTCGAGCTTCGAAGCGTGGTCCATTAGCCAGCTGTGGTGCCTACCTATATGCTTCCTTGATACATAGTCTACGTCAACTTCCTGATGCCAAGCCTGGTTGTCTTCTTCACTACGTCCAGAGTGAACAAACTTATCAGCGCATCTAGTAGAGCTCTCCCAGATGTGGAATTACGCTGGCACCGCCCTTCGTAGTCGCCATTACACCCAGGTCTTCCTCCGCAGTTTTCCCTTTGTCACCAGTGACTGACCCTTTATTGCGAGATGACTCAGCAGAATCCGAATGAAGAGAGAGAAGCGAGTTGTCCAATGAACCCTCCATCACCCTGATATGCGGCTTGGAACAAGATGGGGAACAATGCGGACTACAAGAAGGACGACCCACTTCACCGCGGCCACTATCGGATGATCTTTCAGTGGAACAACTGGACTCTAGGACCTCAGGCGAATCTTCATCAGAAACCACCAACGGAACGGTCCTGGAGTGGTCAGCACCAGTAAAAGCCGCCACAGCAGCCAACATCAGCTTCTCGCTCAAGGCTTCAGCTTGCTCAGTACTCAGATTCGACGCATTTTCAACCCCTGCTAATCGCAAATGGTCCCTCTCCCAGCCAAAAACTTCAGCCTCCGCCCTGGTAGGCTGACTAGGTTCACGCTGCTCCCTCACTAAAGCAAACCATTTGGGAGCAAACTCAGTCCTGGCACGAGACTTCTTTGAACTTACAAAGGAGGCGAGTGTCTCAGAAATTCCCTCCGTGTACAATGCAGTAGGAGCCTTAACTTCGGCGACTTTTCTCTTTCTAGAATGGGCTCCACCTTCAGACTTAACCTTCAGCGTTTGGTAAAGAGTGGTGGTCACGTGCCAGTTGGCCCACAAACCACTGTGGCAGAAGTTAGCAGGACATATGACTTTCTCCACATTCGTCTTCGGTAGGTCACGAAATATCTTCATAGTGTTTTGCTCCTCTGGGGAAAGAGTAGTAGGGAACATCCCTGCGAAGAAACATTTGCAATGATCAACGTACAATCAGCGCAACACATTCAAAAGATGAAGCTATACTTATGAAGTGGCTTGAACTCCCACTCAAGCGGATGACCCTTGAACTTGAAATACTTCGAATCCTAAGGGGCTAAAAAATAGAATTTCTACCAGAACTTCAAGTCATCTAGCAACCTCCCGAAGCAGGTTGACGGTGTCATCTTGCAAACGGCGTGATCATTCGGCCAAGGAAAAGTCAACAGCTGAATCACTCGCGAACACCAGCATCCTTTACTCTGACCAAAATAAGAAGGATGATTCTGTATGATGCAGATTTAACTAACCTAAATTAATAGGTTAATTCAGCCCACTTGTAATAACCGCAAGTGCACGGTGCCTAACTGGTAGACAACGGCAAGTACGGGTCGATCCCACGAAGAAGGTGGATGCAATTGAAATTTAGAATTTAATTAAACTAATTTATAGGAAATGGGGTTACAGCATTTTTAAATCTAAACTAAAAATAAATTAAAATAAGAAAAATAAAAGATAGATGAAATGAGATGGGTTTGGTGGGCTTGGACTCACCAATGAGTTAGCAAAATTATTTAATCTAAATTACTGAATTTACGAGAAGCTTTATGGATGAAAATCCATTGCTTACACCGAATATGTGATCGTTAAAATCCAATTTAAATTATATCATGTTCTTTTAAACCTTAACAAAGTATTTCAAGCAAATACGCTTTTACCAAGTATTAAGTGTCTTTTTAGGGCACACTTAATCAAAGTTTAAGCTTAATATTTTTAGCACATGCTTTGAATATTGATAAAGGGTAATTCTAACTACCAAGCATATCAAGTTTAATTACTCGAACATGCAAGGTGAAAGTAATTTATCAAAAATTCAGAAATAAATTGCAATTAACAATTAAGTACACAATTCAGTAAAATGAATCAAATTAATTTATACAACCCATTTAGTTCGTCACAAACTCGATGTGGTGGCACTCAGCAAATCAGCAGGTGATTTGCACGAATCCCGAGGAAATGGTCCCAAAACGCTCTGTGGTGGTACATAGCAAAACCGGGGGTGTGAATAGCCGAATAACCGAATTTGACTCTTTCTCCCGCCCTCGCTACAGTACTGCCTCGCCCGGTCGTCTTCTCCAGCGCGACAGCGCCTGTTCTCGCGGCTTTCCTTCGCTCCTCGCGGCCTTCCTCGTCCTCAAATCATCTCCAGAACCTGAAAAAGAGAAATAGAGGGTGAGGAAACACCAATAAAACCGCAAAAACAGAGAATGAAAACGAGGACAGGAGCTCCCTGTTTCTGAGTTGCGAACGCTGTCTCGCGAAGTGGTGGCGGAATTGCTCGGTCTGGTCGTGACGGTGGTCGCGAGAGAGGGAGTCAGGAAGAAGCTCGAGACGAAGAGAGGCCGAGAAATGATGGGAAACAGGGTCTGCGAGGCGGAACAGAGTCGCGGTGCGGCTCTGTTTCGCGGCGTGGTTGCGGTGGTTCTGTCGCGGCGAGTCGTGGTCTGTTGTGGTGGTGGGACTCGTGCGGAGGTGGTGGCGGTTGTGTGGACAGGGGAGAGGAGCAGAGAGTGGTGGTGGAGGGAAAATTGGACGTGAAACAGGGTTGTCACACCCCTGTTTCACGGTGGTGACGGTGGCGGTTGCGGAGCTCGGTGGTGGCGATGGTGAGGTGACTGTGTGCTGAGTGAGTGGAGTGAGTGAGAGATGGATGAGTGGAAGAGGGATAGGTGGTGGTGGTGAGGGTGAGGTGAATTTGAGAGAAAGAGGATTGAATTTTTCTTCCTAATTTGCTTCTTTTCCCTTCTCTTTTCTCTCCCTTTTCTCACCCCATTATCCTCTATTTATAGAAAATAGCCAAGATGAATAAGGATGAGATGAGGGGAAGATTCATCAATGAGGGTAGGATTGGGTTTGGTTTTAGGTTATGGATGGGGTTTAGGTTATGAATTAGGTTTCGGGTTTAAGTTTGTGGATTTTAGGTTAAGAGCTAGGTGTTGGGTGTAGGTTTGTGGATTTTAGGTTGTGAGCTAGGTGTTGGGTTTAGGTTTGTGATTTGTTTTATACCACCATTGAAATTGCTTAATTGTCGTTTGTGACTGTTTAATATGGATTCATCGTTTAAGCTCAAATTCCTGCAAAGATATTAAAACGAAATAATTACTATAAAATATAATAATCGAAACACTAACATGTACAAATTAAGGGATATATTCTGTAATAATTATGTGAATATCAAATAACCCCAAACCTATATTTTGCTAGTCCTCGAGCAAAACAATAAAAAGAAAATCCTAACTCACTTTCGCAGGAATCATCGGTTGCACTTACCTTAAACGTGCAACAAGGCTTTAAACCACTAGATTACCTCTAGTGGACGAGTTATAGTCTCGTGAGGGTTTCCAGAAATGTTACCCACAAACATTACTGGCTCAACAAAACTTGGTCAAACAGTGTTCATTTTAAAACTTCAAGAAATGAAGGAAACCAACAGTGTCATTTTAGTGTATCAACAAATCTCCAAATAATTTAATATTCTCCAAAGGTTAGAAAAAATTCATAATCATCCTCAACTCAATGTGTGTGTGTGGATAGCACTATCAACATAACTTTTCATTTCAGAGTAAAACAATGACTAAATCTCCTGTAGAAAGTTTGTTTTGACTTCAAACCTCTCATGTCACTCACAATAAAACACTCAGAGATTTGGTATTTCACTCAGTTTATATGTGAGGAAAAGAGTAAATAATGGAAAACAATCATCTCACATATAGTAATATGAAGAACGGACTTTTCAAGAATGGAATGAACATGATCTCATGGACAGGAATATCAATTACTTTTGGGAATGTTGAATCAAACACCATAGGTCTTGGTTATTAAATCTCCACATCTACGAAACCAACCTTTACCTAAGATCAACTAGGACTTTGTTGGGTTGTAATGGGGCTTGGTTAATAGTTAATAAGGAATGTCAAAGGATTTTAACAAAAATTTCTAGGAATGTATACACCCATTATACGAACAATTAGGGCTGTTAAGAATAAATCAATGTTGCGCACCATCAATTTTGTTCTTCATTCTCACATCTTTATCCTCATTCACATTATTCTTCTGCTTTCTTTTCTTTCTTTCTTTTTTTTTTTTTTTTTTTTTTTTTTTTCTTTCATAGAGGATTTATGAAATATCTCATATTTTGCTCTTTCATGCCCTTTTTACACCAAGTATATTCATCCGTACATATTCCCAAAAAAAAATTGGGTAAAGGTTAATGGGTTAACAAATAAAAGTTAATTTAAGGCTCAAAAGGCTACAAAAAAAGTTAATGTTATGGGTAAGTTAAAAGGCTAGTTAATGGTCAAAAAAAAAAAAAAAAATGCCTAGATCATTTCCTAAGTTCGGGTCAGTATTATGACATCTCAATTGAATAAGCCAAGAAGTTCTAGTGTAATAATTCAATTTTGATGTCATTCCCAAAGCAATTGATCAGAAAAATGAGAATAATGAGATCATCAACGAGATAATGTAGACTCAAGAAAAATCAGAATTTATGTATAACCCTCAGAAAAATAGAAAGGCTCAAAGCTTTCAGGGTTAAGTCTCCACTATTATTCTAAGGTTTTCTAGTATATATTTCACTCATCAACTTCAAGTTATGCTAACATGGCTAATGGTGCAAAGATAATTGAGTTGAGAAATCTCATGAACTAAATCTAACTTAAGGATTATACTAAACTTTCAGTCTTTATCGATATACCAATATGTCAAGTTAGTTTGTATTTTCTTGAGTATAAAACATTTAAAATCCATTTTCATAATCGCAAAAGACCAAGTTTTCTTGACAGAAAAAGCAATTTTTTTTTTTTTTTAAGATAAGAAAAGAAAATACTACAAAAAATTCACCGACTCATGAACCCTACCCCCAAACCTAATCCAAACATTGTCCTCAATGTTTAACACAATAATTCTTACAAATGAATGAAATAAGTACATGAGAGGAGGTTAGAACGGTATTACCGTGGTGAAGATTTTACCAATTTCCAAGAAGTCATCCATCAATGAGGCTCACAAACATAAGAATCATGGAGTTTTCATTAGAAATCGATAAAATGCAGACTCGACACTAACAAAGAAAACTAAAAAGAATGCTAGTTGTAAGTCAAAACTGTTACGGAGCTAACGAGTAAGAGTGAAACACAACTAAATAGGGTACTCGAAAATCAATCCAGACTAACAGCAGAGACACACAACTAAAGCTAGGCTGCCTCCTAGGAGCGCTTGGTTTAACGTCATCAGCCCGACAAATATTCTTCCTAAAAAATGGTGCATCGAAAAATAGAGAGGAAGAACGTGACAAACACTTAGTCCATGGTCGTATATCAACAACCTGAACAGTTGAGGATCAATCCACCAAAATATAGCAATCACATGGGGCACCAAATACACTAGGACATCCCAAAAGTGACCTATAGTCATACTCAACAGAGGATTTTTGCGTGTTCCAAAAAGGGAACATCCTATGTCTGGTTCCAAATCAGAAGATTGAATAAATTTCACAACAGGATGGTGAAAACTGAAATCCTCACTACAACACAAGGGATCGGTGAAAGTAGTCTTAGTAAAAGGGAATGTGATGCAAGTAGATGAGACAATGGATATATTAGGTGGTACAGGCTCATCACATGAATCATATAGAGATATTGGTCTAGACAACTCATCACCTGAAAATGCATACCTGAGGGTGTCAGGTAATTGTTTAAGGTCAAGCTCAGGTGGCTCAACTGATGGGACTAGTTTTGACTCACTGAGTGGAAGAGGCTTCACTTTAGACTTCCATTTATAACTAGGATCCACAATGGGGACTGAGTCAAGCAAATCATTGACTTCCCTAATGGAATCATCAACATCAAAGTCTAAACTAAATTGAGTCAAACAAGCCTCTAAACAGTCAAGGGGAGACTCTAAAGAATGTTCACAGTTTGATACGATGCATGAGTCACTAGGGAGGCATGAGTCAACATGGGAAGGAGGTGTCTGTAGTGTCTCAGAATGGACAGGTTCATCAATAAATGAGTCACTAGGGAATTTTTCTGACTCTATCTCAGGAAGTGACTCAACTATCTGACTCACAGTCATCTCAAGTTTCCGGATAGCTTGAGAGTTTTGTTGAAAAATAGTTGTCAATTCTGTGATATCATGAGAATTTTGCACAAGTATTTCTCCTGTTCGCTCTATAAAAATTTTCATTATATCCTCTAACTCATTATCAGGAATGAAAGCTTGAGGAGTCTGAGGAGTGTCTAGAGGGCTTTCATGGTACTGACCATGAGCCCATGAGAAGTCAGGATGATAGGCTAGACCTGGGTTGTAATAATCTAAATATGGATCATAATCAGGTCGTCGCATATCATAAAATGAATTGACTTGCTCGGAAAAATAGGCTGGGTAATCCCTTGTGTTCATTTTTTTTTTAATTTTAATTGTAATTAAATTTTTTTTTTTTTTAATTTTAATTTTAATTTTTTTTAATTACTAACTCTAAACAAAATATGCACAGACTCACATGCAATCAGCAACCAATAAATGCACAAGAAACATGCCTCCCTAAGCAATCAACGTTTTTGAGATCAATTATCTTTTTATCTTTGGGGGACAATTATTTCTTATGTAATATTTATGACACAGCAATGGGTGCTACAAGTTGATCCTAAGAGTGTACACTTTACACCGCAAAGTTCAAAATCAGTAGGCTAGAGTTTGTTTCAAAGAAACCGGATTATCGCACAAGAGAAGGAGGTCACAATGGTCCAATTAAGTACTTCCTTGTGCTACCGCTCTGTAAGCCAATAGATATGAGAACGATGTGATGTTAAATGCACACTTGAGGCTTGTGTTCCTAACCAAAAACTGTTGGTTACACCAATTCTTCTTGTGGATCGTAGCTTACTTATGACTCGGCGTACCGGGTGAATTACCGTTGTGGCAGTGGCCTCTCGGAGTTCATTGAATGATTAAACCCATCGTCACTTTTAGCTTTGGTCAACACAAAAATTATTGGATTCACTTTGGTCTTGGTTGTCCTATGAACACCGTACCTAAAAAAATGCTCTATCTAACTTGCTAATTGATTTTAATTATGTTAGGATATTGGTTGCACACAGCTGGAGTAATGAGGTGGGGATATCAAGTCCCACCAGTTTCTATTTATAAGCTGGGTCTGCTTATTATGAATTACTAAAGTTTAGCATCCACAATTACAGAAATTAAACAACCAATCACACAATTTCAAACAATTACACCAAGCACCCTGGTCGCTAATACATTGCGTGTGATAGAAATACTTACAGTGTGCGTATTCCAATCTGCACAAAAAGTTAGCACAATTCAAAAAAAATCCGACTTCTTTTTATCCGTTTCAATCAATACACAAGCATATACAAATAAATTTACTGGTCTTGGTCTTAGAAGTCGGATTTCTAAATCATAAAAAATTATTGGGTAACAATTAAAATTGTTTCCCTATAATTTCTTTTGACTTAGAAAATTTTTGGTTTTTGGTTTTTGGTTTTTTTTTTTTTTTTTTTGTGATTAAACAAAATGAAAACAGTAGAGTATAAAAATTATTACACCACACACTCGTAAAACGAGGTGAAAATAAAATTAAAACTCTCCTCACAAAATAAAAAATATTAAAAAAAACTTAAAATTTGCTTGATGTTTTGCAGGATCGTCCAATATCCTCGAGAAGCGTGTATTCTGCAAAATCAAACACAAAATGAGTGTAAAAAGAACTTAATAAAATAAAAATAAACTGAATTTTTTTTTTTTTTTTTTTTTTTTTGTTTTGTTTTGTTGTTTTTTTTTTGTTTTTTATAATTAGTGAAAATAAATCTTAAATTCAATTACAATGCAACCTTCCCCGGCAACGGCGCCAAAAACTTGATGCGAGTTTAACTAACCTAAATTAATAGGTTAATTCAGCCCACTTGTAATAACCGCAAGTGCACGGTGCCTAACTGGTAGACAACGGCAAGTACGGGTCGATCCCACGAAGAAGGTGGATGCAATTGAAATTTAGAATTTAATTAAACTAATTTATAGGAAATGGGGTTACAGCATTTTTAAATCTAAACTAAAAATAAATTAAAATAAGAAAAATAAAAGATAGATGAAATGAGATGGGTTTGGTGGGCTTGGACTCACCAATGAGTTAGCAAAATTATTTAATCTAAATTACTGAATTTACGAGAAGCTTTATGGATGAAAATCCATTGCTTACACCGAATATGTGATCGTTAAAATCCAATTTAAATTATATCATGTTCTTTTAAACCTTAACAAAGTATTTCAAGCAAATACGCTTTTACCAAGTATTAAGTGTCTTTTTAGGGCACACTTAATCAAAGTTTAAGCTTAATATTTTTAGCACATGCTTTGAATATTGATAAAGGGTAATTCTAACTACCAAGCATATCAAGTTTAATTACTCGAACATGCAAGGTGAAAGTAATTTATCAAAAATTCAGAAATAAATTGCAATTAACAATTAAGTACACAATTCAGTAAAATGAATCAAATTAATTTATACAACCCATTTAGTTCGTCACAAACTCGATGTGGTGGCACTCAGCAAATCAGCAGGTGATTGTGCACGAATCCCGAGGAAATGGTCCCAAAACGCTCTGTGGTGGTACAGAGCAAAACCGGGGGTGTGAATAGCCGAATAACCGAATTTGACTCTTTCTCCCGCCCTCGCTACAGTACTGCCTCGCCCGGTCGTCTTCTCCAGCGCGACAGCGCCTGTTCTCGCGGCTTTCCTTCGCTCCTCGCGGCCTTCCTCGTCCTCAAATCATCTCCAGAACCTGAAAAAGAGAAATAGAGGGTGAGGAAACACCAATAAAACCGCAAAAACAGAGAATGAAAACGAGGACAGGAGCTCCCTGTTTCTGAGTTGCGAACGCTGTCTCGCGAAGTGGTGGCGGAATTGCTCGGTCTGGTCGTGACGGTGGTCGCGAGAGAGGGAGTCAGGAAGAAGCTCGAGACGAAGAGAGGCCGAGAAATGATGGGAAACAGGGTCTGCGAGGCGGAACAGAGTCGCGGTGCGGCTCTGTTTCGCGGCGTGGTTGCGGTGGTTCTGTCGCGGCGAGTCGTGGTCTGTTGTGGTGGTGGGACTCGTGCGGAGGTGGTGGCGGTTGTGTGGACAGGGGAGAGGAGCAGAGAGTGGTGGTGGAGGGAAAATTGGACGTGAAACAGGGTTGTCACACCCCTGTTTCACGGTGGTGACGGTGGCGGTTGCGGAGCTCGGTGGTGGCGATGGTGAGGTGACTGTGTGCTGAGTGAGTGGAGTGAGTGAGAGATGGATGAGTGGAAGAGGGATAGGTGGTGGTGGTGAGGGTGAGGTGAATTTGAGAGAAAGAGGATTGAATTTTTCTTCCTAATTTGCTTCTTTTCCCTTCTCTTTTCTCTCCCTTTTCTCACCCCATTATCCTCTATTTATAGAAAATAGCCAAGATGAATAAGGATGAGATGAGGGGAAGATTCATCAATGAGGGTAGGATTGGGTTTGGTTTTAGGTTATGGATGGGGTTTAGGTTATGAATTAGGTTTCGGGTTTAAGTTTGTGGATTTTAGGTTAAGAGCTAGGTGTTGGGTGTAGGTTTGTGGATTTTAGGTTGTGAGCTAGGTGTTGGGTTTAGGTTTGTGATTTGTTTTATACCACCATTGAAATTGCTTAATTGTCGTTTGTGACTGCTTAATATGGATTCATCGTTTAAGCTCAAATTCCTGCAAAGATATTAAAACGAAATAATTACTATAAAATATAATAATCGAAACACTAACATGTACAAATTAAGGGATATATTCTGTAATAATTATGTGAATATCACTGTACCCATTGGGTACCAATTGGGCAGGAGAGATTTCGAGGAAATCCAAAACGCCTCAAATCTTGTTAAGAATAGGAAAACAAATGTCTAAAGTATTCCACAGTGCAAATACAAAAACCCTTACGGGGGAAACATCATCGTCTAATCATCCTTCAGAGCATACAATGGCAGGTATACTCAGGGACCCCGAACGTCTTTCAGATTTTGCCAAGGCCCACTTCCGAAATCGACTTATCTTCAAAAAACTCGAGGCCCTTGGCCAAAGTTTCATCATCAAGATGGTTTTGGTGAACCATGACAAATGTGAACAAGATTTCAATCAAAAAACGAACATAACAGAATCTCTAAAAGCAAAAGAAATGGAAGAGTCAATCTCCGCAAAAAGGAGAATCTAAATAGGGATTGGTTTCTCGCCTCTTCTCCACTAAACCGATGCACACTTAATTAATGAAGCACGCAGCTCAAGCAACGACTCAGATTCGATAATCATGAGCAGCGTATCTTTTCAAGAAGTGTCTTAGTGGACTGATACGATGTCCCACTAACTCAGGGAGAATAGCTAATGATACACCAAAGCGGTTTCTCTTATACACCGTACACGTGTCATGATGATCTCGAGAAATATTAGGCCCAAACGGGTTTAGCCCCGCACAATGTAGTCCGTCAGACGGACCCGAAATCATTACAGCCTGCTAAGCCCACGCGTCTCACAACTATTTTCAATACCCGTAACCCCAACTAAGGCAAATATTTCGAGGATCAACTTCGAACAGGCAAGACACCAACACTTTGCTTCCAACTAGAAAGCAAATATTAGAGTATATGTCACACATGGAGACTTCTATCTATGGATTATTCCCTTATTGTGAACTATCTCCCGCGTATCTAGAAGCACAAGGCTAATAGGGAAACTTCTTTTCATAGCACAACTTCTAATTAGATAAGGAGCTCCATGAAGATCTCCTTCCCTAAAGTACGCCATTGGTGGCCAGGTCAACCAGAACTCCAACTCTATAAATAAGACATGAGGTTGGTAAGCTAAGGTACGCTACAAATTCCTTGTTTATAACATTACGCCTTCCTTAGATCCATGTCTGACTTTAGCATCGGAGTGCCATCGGCCACCACAATGGTAGTTCGTGGCTCACATGCGTTCCTTGTGCAGGTCAGTAGGTTTGCAGGTCAAGATCAAAACAGGAGCGAAAATCGACTGCATAAAAAAATATTTCAATGTTTGTATAAATTACCTATAAAAACTATTATTCTAGTTTCAAAAGTTTGTTATGCGAATGATTCTTATGTAATATGTAGTTTCAATGACACGATAAGTCGAGTGATTATTTCCTTGGTACACTTGTTCACTTTGGTTTAAGCCTTCAGAATAGCTTCACTCGCTTCCTTTGTTGTTTTCAATGCCTCCTAAGCCATTTGTTCTACCAGATTAGCTCTAAGAATTTTAGCATTTAGCTTGTCCATAGCCTTTGACTCCCCTATCACGAAGATGAGGGCTGAAGAAGAAGTTTTCTCGGAATTGGGCATTTCACGTTCCTTTTGCAATTCTTCATCCTCGTTTTCATACTCAAGATTCGTTTCTTTGTATGCGACTTCCATGTGCTTTTTCAAGAATGTTCTCAAAGCTTCTTTTCTGACTTGCTTGCATCCAAACTTGCTGAAAAATAATCTCCCATAAAATAGGATCAGAGAGATATCATGTTCTTGAAAAGAACATTTTGAAAGCCACACACCATTGTCTTCATCACTCATATTGATCACATTTCCATAAGTTGATGACATAGTTGTTGAGGGTGAAAATATGTCCCAGAACTTCTCTTGCCAAGATCCTTCTGTCCGGCAAGAAGATGGGTCGTTGGTACCAACACAAACTCCAATTCACACGTGTGAAAACTACGACGGTCAAGCTCGTAATGGGCTAAGGAGGTATGAGAAAAAAATAGCAAGAAGTTTAAAGACTCTACGTGTTCAAGGGTTTGTTGTGCATCTGGCTCTTGGAAAATGAACCTTAATTTATATCTGGTTGATCGTACCTCTGCGTATGTAATCTCCTAGGTTGTGATAGAGTTGAATCTAGCCAAATCTGCCAACTGGAAGGTAGCCCCGAGCAGACTCCATCATGTCTTGGGCAATAGGGAAAATTTCAAGTCAGTGATGTGTAAAATATGCATTATCATTTGTTCCCTTGGTGTTTTGATTGTTGGGTCGGGGTATGAAGGAAGTTTGAAGCCACAAGGCACTGACCTGGTATCTGTTCTCCTATCCAAGGGACACATAGTGTGTTCTAGTTGGGTGGAAGCGAAATATTACATCTATTATATATGAAGATACGTTTCGGTTTCAGGATGCACCTATAAATTTGAGGAACAGCGATGGGGTTCTAGCAGAGCAGTTTGTTCAAGTGAGTTGTTCCAAGACTTCAAATAAGTTTCAAAACTACCACTTTTCAAGCAGAATTCTTGTCCCAAGATTAAGAAGTTTGCACGGATAGATTTGGTCTTCCGCAATCCACATAAGTGGAGATGGAGGAACCCATATTCTACAAATGGCCCTCCGAGAAGAAGGTTAACGAGTTTTTCAAACTCCCAGCTAAAATTAGGTTTGGCTTTTTTATGAACTCTATGTACATGTGTAAAGAGGTGCCTCTTCCAGCTTCCAAATTTGTGTGACCTTGGGGCAATTGCATTCAAGGTTAAAATTTTCCCTGTCTTGATTGAGCATGGAGATTTTGAATTACTATGGGATCGCCATGTGCCGGGGGAATGGGAACTTATGGAGACTCCTTTGGAAATTCAATAGGAGCTTTGATGCACTCAGTGTTGAGGTGACGTTGGACTATGTTTGGTCCCAATAATGTCTGCAATCTAGAAACTAGGACTAACTATCCTGGATTTGTTTGGGTTTTCTCCGACTGTGACAAGGACTGGTGTAGTGCTATCATATCTGCCAAAGGTCTGTTGGATGTTGAGGATAGTTCGCCTCTTAATAACCTTATGTCGAACATGATTTGACTCAAGGGTGAGTGTTTTGGATTGGTTATTAAGTTTTTTACACGTTAGAGCCTGACTTTTTTATTCTTTTGCAGGCAAGTCAGAGATCTCAGAAGAATATAAAAACAACTCCTAGTTTTTATTAGCACTTTAGCTGGTCTCTCAGATGACTTCTATAGGTGAAGGCGTAAAAACAACTCATGCAAAAGAAGTTTGTGAAGACTGAGGTGAAGGCGTCTATCGGAAGTACAGAGCGAGTTTTAAGGCGGTCGTAGCCGACCCACTTCCTTTGCATTAGGAACCAACAAAAGCTGAAAGGAGTTTATCCAATATGAATGTTGCCCAACATGCCGACCAAGTGAGAAAAATCCAACATCTACCGTGTCAAAAAAGGGGAGAAAGTAAGAGGTTGTCCTTTGGCTGAGATCGAGAGATCAGGCAGGTTTTAGCGGTGGGGCGAACTTTGAGTTTGTGGCTGAGTAAGCTGACCTGTTGGCTTCTCTGAGGAGGAGGAGGAAGACGAGGATTATACATCTTCATGTTCTAGTTCATCATCTAGTTCCATTCCGTCAAAGTCAACCAGGGTTGAGGATTCAAACTCCGAAAATGAGGGCATAAACCAAGATGTAGAGATGGGCACTGCCCCGAAAGACTTTTCTGCACGGTCTGTTCCCAATTCCACTCCCTTCGTGCACAAAGTAGAGATGAATACTCCAACTAGCAGAGTTCCTCCCTTGTTTAATCAATTGATTCCCGTGCAGGAGCTAGAACAAGCAACCACTCCAACACTCCTCGCCCAGGGATGGTGCGTAGGTCGGGATTGACCACATTCCTGGTCAAGCCATCTGTTACGTCTGCCCTGTTCCGTGTTGACAAGCTCAAGGAGGCGAGGGACAGGAAGGCAGTTGAGAGGGAGAGAATATAGGTCAGCAAAATCTCCTAGGCATTCAGTTAGGACAACTATAACCAAACACTCTTGGAGGTATCATGTCATCGAAGGCGAGCCTCCGCTGAAGCAAAAGTAGGACATTTGGTGCTAATGTGCAAATAGGGTCGAGATCTTCCTTGTGTTCTACCAGCAAGGCCCGCACCTCAAGGGAAAAGAGGTCAAAGATCAGGATGAACGATTCGGGGCTGAATGATCCCAAGGTTGCAGTGGGACTGTTGCAGTAGGACTATTGCAACATATCAACTTCGTAAATGATTGGGGGTCACTTCATGGAATGTTTGATGATCGGCTTTACAAAGAGGGTAGCCACTTCATGGAATTGTACTTGTATATGTGGATGACTTAATTATCACGGGATGATGATACGTATGAGGAAGGTTGGCAATGAGGGGGAGTGTTGAATATTACATTGCCAACCAAAATAGAAAAATATAGAATAGTCTAGAAAGTCCCGGAGTGTACTAGAAGATTCCGGAAGGGTCCGGAAGAATATGGAAAATTGTGGAACACACCGGAGTATTCCGGGAGAGTCCGGAACATTATGGAGAACTCATAAACGTCCTAGAAGAGTCTAGGACCTTATAGTATGTACTAGGTCATCCTAGAGCCTAGTGGAGACATGTACTTAGTACTAGAGCATAGTAGAATACTCTAGAAGTCTTTGTATCTAGAGAAGTTCTTGTGTAGGCTTGAGTTTGTAAGAATTCTCTAGATCACTCATGTACTTATCTAATAACTAGTAGGATCTAGAATCTTCCCATAAGGAGGTGGAAGGTTAAGCTAAGTAGTATAAATAGGAGAGGGGATCATTTGTTTCATGTATCACACAAGAAAGCATCCTACTAAGGAGAGATCCCAAGATAGAATTAAAGAGAGTATTCCTTTTGTAAAGCTATCTAGTTCAATAAAATAGTTTGTTCTTAAGTCCCTTGTGAGTTCTTATCAAAGTCCCTCTTCAAAGTTTCTTGTGTCGAGTGCTTCTTTGATTTATATAGTTAAGGCTATTATATTGTTGTGTATTCATTATAATACCAACCATATTGTAGCCCAATTCATCCCCAACAGCCACAACATAGTTAAGATAGCTTTCGTTTTACACTTTTCCTTTGAGTAATTTCATTTCATTCTTCTTAGCCATTCCTCCTGTGTGCAAGTGGCAGCTATCCTTTATCATCTGATCTCTCGAGACCAGGGATAGGCACAACAACTTCACATGATCAAGGAATTGAACCAGACATGGAAGGAGCTGAAGAAAATGGAGGAGTTGTACACGGGGTTTTGAAAGAGCACCAGAAAGATCAACAAGAGCTAAAGCGTTTCCGGTCAAGCATGGTTGTCCTCATGGATGGCCTTGACAAGTTCAATCGGTACAATGAGGAAGCTTACAACACCTCTCAGAAGTGGGTTGACGCCCATCGATGGGAGAAAGAAGAGTTGGCGTGTTCCTGGCTGAGCTGGCGCAATATAGAGCTGGACTCGATGAGGTACAAAAGGCTGATCCCGATCCAAAAATGGAAGTTATCCCCAACGAGAACCCCGCTGACCCCCAAGCTCCAAGGACCCTAGCTTGACTTTGGAACTTCTATTATTTTCGATAGTGTTTAGGCCAACATGAAACAATTGCTCGAGTTGTGTCTCGGGCCTTTATTATTTTCGTTTACCTTTACTTTTATACCTTTGTATGATTTGGATAACATACCCGCAGGGGGTCTATTTTTTGGATATTTGCATCCCTAAGGAAGGGTGCTCGGACTTGCTTATTAATGATTTTCGTTTGGAGCATGCTTTAGACTATAAATATTTGTCATTTTGCATCTGTAATCCTCGATTATTTTGCAGGTAGGTTGCCATGGGATGGAAGTCCATGCTGCAAGGATAGTTTGAAGGCATATTCAGACTGAAAGACATGGCTAAAGGATTCCAGCGTTACCTCTACTTTAGGGCGAATGAAGATGGTCATGACATCCTGGTTGAAGGAACTAGGAGGTTAGTGGGGTGGATGCCCCCGACTCTATAAGAGTACTTCGGGGATTGATGGGACGTGTTCCATTTCTACGTGGATCACTGCCTGGATGAGGAAGTGTATTAGCTCCAGTAGACTTAGGATTGTAAGCCTTCGGGCAATTAGTAGTTCACACTATAAATGGAATGTTTATTCAATGAATTCGGGGTTTTTTAAATACCTAGAATACATTTTGGACTACTTTGTATCAATTTTTCCGATTGAATAAAATTATGTTCGAACGAATTTTCATGTTCGAATACTAGTGTACTTTAGTATTCTTTGAGTTGTTTTGAGTTTTGCATTTTAGGAACAAATGGTTAAACAATCTCTCCATATTAGCTTCCTCGGGCCTTTGTGCCTCAAAAATTTTGGTTAAATGTGGGACGAACAAGGAGAAATTCCCTTGTTTAGGCGTTTGACGTAGGAACAATGGAGGCTTACCTGTCGATCCACGAGGAATTTCATGGACCTAGCATTGTGCATGAGAACCACGGAGGAGGTTGTTCGATTTCGAATGAACCTCCTGAACCTGGTCTTCGGCGTAGAACCCATAGAGACCAATTGGATGGTCGATGAGGGATTTTTCCGACCAATATTGGGCATAGGAGCCACAACGGTCGGCTGTTTGGTTCAATAGAAACTTCCTCAACATGGGCTTCCTTGGAGAGATCTTTGATGAAATCGATGGAGAGATCAATCTAAACTGAAAAAGAGGTCTTCTAATTAGAGCTTTTGCTTTAAATTAGAGTTTGAGATTGATCGAAAGAGTGAAGAGCTGAGATCGATGGATAGAGAATCGATTGATATGTTACAAATAGCGAATCGATCGATTGAATCGAGAGTTTGGAATCAATGGAGTTTGGAGGGAATCGATGGATTTTGGAGTCTAATGGAATTTGAAATGGAGTCTAGTCGATGGAGGCTGTTTTTTCTTTTTCTTTTTTTTATGGAAAGCAATGTAAAATCAAAAGCAGATTTGGTTCTAGCTTTGAGGGCCAAATGATGTATAATTGAGGATATTGTCTGAAAACGAATAAATGAGTTTTCATAATGTTGTGTGGTGTTGTTAGTGCAACCCATAAATGAATTGTATTCATCAAATTTTGGTTCAACTCATTTAACAATTTGAAATTTGGGTTTAATATTTATTATTATTATTATTATTATTATTATTATTATTATTATTATTATTTTACTAATTAGTAATTTAATTAAATATTTTTTAATTTCTTAGTTATTTTTATAAAATTACTAATAGTAACTTAAGTAAATAATTAGTAACATTTTTTTGTGTTACAAGACTTATAACACAATGAAGAGTTACAAAGTAAAAAATATTGATGTTACTAATTACCCATTTTGGTGTAGTGCTTGGACATGTCTGCCACAAAAACCTTATTAGATGGTCGAGTAGGAACTTCCCCGACCAAACCTTGGTGGTAGGAATTGTAGAGGCTTATTGATCATTACAAGAGGAACTTCTGAAAATTGCCTTGGGCATACGAGCCACAGAGGCTTACGGAACGGGGAGGAAAAAACTTCCCCAACCCATCCTTGGGCATAGAGTTGAGGAGGCTGGTTGTTCAATTCGAAAGGAACTTCTTGAACTTGGCCCTGGATGCAAGAGCCACGGAGGCCCAGTGGGATGATCAAGGAGGAACTTCATGATTGAGCCTTGGGTGTAAAAGCCATGAAGGTTGGTTGTTCGGTTCAAAAGGAACTTCTTGAACCAGGCCTTAGGCGTATGAGCCACGGAGGCCAGTTGGATGGTGGAGGAGGAATTTTCCTGATCAGACCTTGGGTGTAAAAGCCACAGAGGTTGGTTGTTCCCTTCAAGGGGAACTTCTTGAACTTGGCCTTGGTCATAAAAGCTACAAATACCAATTTGATGGTCGAGGAGGAACTTCCCCGACAGATCTTGGGGCACCTCGAGATACACATTGGTCAACCTCAAGCCATTCGATGATTTCACCCCTGTCGTTGCCCAACCAAGTGACAGTTCATCTTTCGCATTTAATGCTGCAACCATCTAAGTAATGGTAATGATTGATACGATTATCAGATTTTTCTATGAATAGAAACCTCTGAACTCATTTGGGCTCACAACTTACATCATATTTGCCTGATGGGAGTTCTAAATGCTTATTTCACTGGAAGTTGTGGGTTGGCTGAAGTGATGGACGACTTATTTTGATTCATATAGCCGAAACCTTGTTCTTATGAACGCTTTGGAAGCTCTCAAAAATCTTTCTTGGCGAAGCAATGGGAGCACGTAAGTGTGCAGTTTGTATTGGATAATGGTCGGACGACATCATCCAATAGTTATTTTACCCGTTCTGGAAGAATTTCCTCTGTTTTGTTGCGGGAGCTTTGGAGAACAGAACGGTCGGGCTTCGTCTTACGAACCACTATGAAATGCACATGGGCCATAAGTTGGAACCTTATGGTTTAGCACATGTTTTGTCTGAGGAAGGGGCATCTAATATTTCCTTTTTCTCATGGCAATTTTCGGTGTCAACATTCTCTACTTGGAACTCTTTATTCGATCATCTTGGCCAGGATCTTTAAGGAAGAGGAAAGGATTGAACATCCCTTTCCTCATAGTCCCTTTTTTGATGATCTTGGCGAGGACTTCAAAAGGGCCGAATTGCTACGAATACTAATTGGGTAAAAGAAGTAAGACTTGGTAGCACTATCCCTTGTACAAAATTACCATGATGCTCCTACTTGCCCCTTTATGAAATTACTATGATTATATAATGCCCTTTTTATAATAAAATTTTATTACCTAAATTAAATTCAAATTATTACGATTTCGAACATGCGTGCCGACTTAACATTAGGAATTTTGCAAAATTTATAAATTTTGTAAAAAACAAATTGATTAAAAAGTGTGTATCGCTTGCAATTCACAACACGCTACAAATATTGAACATCGTGCACAACACAGCATATGAATAATCTTGCATGTAGGAAAAAATAGTTTGCACGTGTAGCGCACGATAAGATACTGGTTGATATTAATGTGGGAGTGGAGTTGTTTGGAAAGGTAAAGTTCGACGCATATGCATGCAAATCTTCCATGTTCCTTTCTTTGTGTATGTGGGTCGATCTTCACTGGTCAACAAAGAGATCTAGCAATGAGAAGTAACACCTCTAGATGGTACCAATGTCGTGCGGAGATGATCAATAAAGGTGTGTCGGAATTTTGGTTGCCATTTTTTGGAGGGAAATGTAGTGACCAAACATCCACCAAGGACCACCAATCATGGGTTTCAAGAGGTCCTCTTTGGTGAGGAATTGGAGGATGAAATATCAAATACCAAGGTGGATAATGCGAGGTGGGCTTCGATTTTAACCATTTTGAGTAACCGCTCTTTGAAGCTTAGAAATGGAACCTACCTCCCAATTACTTCAATAATAAAAGCTCTTTGCATGGTTTCTTGATTTCTGACACAAGGATTGTGCCTATGCGAATGTTGGCATGCCTTCTTTGTAGCCATGGATTGTAATTTTGCGAAAAAAACCCGTTTTTTCATTTTACGAAAAGAAATTATAAGAAATTAAAATCTCCATTTTTTCGACAGTAAATTTTTTATAAATTCAAGATTTTGTGAAAAAAAAAAAATTCCTCCTCGAGCATCTCCTCCTCCTCCATGTTACATCAGTCTTCTTCCTCCTCTTCGACACATCTCCTTTATCACAGCCTTCCTCCTCTATCGATCTAGATATATATCGAAGAAGGCTACAGGATACGATTGACTCCATCGATCTGGATCTAGATTTCTTCCTTTCTAGTTCCACCAACGACTCTACGAGAGATCTCGATATTGCAAAGAGAGTCCTCGAAAGCTATAGGCAACTTTCTCCCGAGGCAAGATCTCGATCTTGAAAAGGCTAATAGAGTTTGTCGTAACTTGTAAGGTCAAAATATCTGTCAGATTCTTTAGAGATCTGATCTCAAATACACAGAGAAACTGGAGGAAAACTAAATTGGTATTCAATGAGAGAAAGGTTACAAGGCAGCTAATGGGTTTCTGACCACTAGAGCTATTTTTCTACTTCTACAAGTCATGCATTTTCTCTTCTCCTTTTAAAGCTACACTAAAAACTGAATTACAAACAATACCCAACAAATGTGTGACAAGTGTTATGATCCTAACAACTTAACTAACAACTTTCTCCTGTTTACTAATCTGCCCATGTTTTAATTTTGAAATTTTTAGAACAGGCGCCAACTTCTCCCGCCAGTTCCTCCAGCCAGCATTTCATATTTTCTTTACCATTATTTTGGGTGTGATCGTGACAATACCCTTTCCTTCTCACTATCCTTGTCCTCAAGGATGAAAAGAAGGGAACATGGCCCTAATGTGATCAAGGTCTTCCCAGGTGGCATCTTTCGCAGCTGAATTGGTCCATTGGACAAGAATCTGTGTGACCGCACGATTATGGCGAGGAACAAGTCGATGAGCCAAAATTTTCACTAGTTCTGTGCGGAAGTTGCCTTGGTTGTCCACTAGAGGGAGTAGAGGAGCGGGAATCACGGTCTTACCTAGTTTCTTTTTCAGCTGGGACACGTGAAATACAGGGTGGACTCGTGACCTAGGTGGGAGTTCTAGTTTGTACACAACAGGTCCTGTCTTTTCAAGGATCTGGAAAGGACCATAAAATCTGGCTGCTAATTTCATATTCCTGCGTAAATTTACTGTTGTCTGCCTGTAAGGTTGAAGTTGAAGGTACACCCATTCACCGATTTCAAAACTTTTGTCACTGCGCTTCTTATTCGCAAAATGCTTCATGCATTCCTGTGCTTTCGCCAATTTCTCTTTTATTATATTGAGCATGTGGTCTATTTCCTGCAAATATAGTTGTACATCCCGCATTGAGAGTTGTGGTGTTGCTGGTAGAGCCAGAAAAGATGGGTTATACCCGTACAATGCTTTGAAGGGGGTCACTTTTAGGCTGGAATGGTAGGTTGAATGAAACCAAAATTTGGCTAAGTAAAGCCATTTAGCCCATTGGGATGGAGCATCCCCTGTCATGCATCTCAAATAGGTTTCTAGGCATGCGTTTGTCCTCTCAGTTTGGCCGACAGTTTGGGGGTGATAGGCTGAACTGAGGTTGAGTTTAGTTCCCAGCCCTGTGAACAAATCTTTCCAGAATGCACTTATAAATATCTTGTTTCGGTCTGAAATAATTGATGATGGCAACCCTTGGAGTTTGTATACATTTTTTAGGAAGGCACCAGCTACTTAAGAGGTTGTATAAGGGTGAGAAAGAGGAATGAAATGAGAGTACTTTGTGAGTCGGTCAACCACCACTAGTATGACTGTGAAGCCAGTAGGAGGGAGTCCTTCAATGAAGTCCATGGCAATGTGTTGCCATGCGTGTTCTGGTATAGGAAGAGGCTGCAGTAGACCCCCATACAAGCTCTGATCTCCTTTGTTTCTTTGACATGTATCACAGTCAGAAATGAGGGTGAGGACGTGGCTTTTAATTTTAGGTCAATAAAAGTATTGTTTCAGTTTTTCAAATGTAGCCGAGATTCTTGAATGTCCACCAATGGCTAAGTGGTGAAATTCTTTCAGGATGAGTAGTCTTAGTGGCCCATGTTTGCCTACATAAATTAGGTGCTTCCACTTGAGTAGACCCTGGTGTAGAGAGTAAGGAGGGCACACATCCTTATCTATAGTGATTTTCTGTATTAGAGCCTTAATCTCTTCATCCCCATTATAGCTATTGAGTACCTCTAGTAACCATTGACGAGTAATTGTAGTTGTAGCCATAAGTTCTTCATGATGTGTAGCCACTATTGAGGATATAGCTAGCAGTTCATTAGTGTTCTCCATACACCTAGACAACGAGTTTGTAGCTTTGTTTTCCACTCCTTTTTGTAGAAGATTTCATAGTCAAATCCCAATAATTTTGATAGCCATCTTTGTTGTAACATGGTGGTAACTTTCTGCGATAGGACGTACTTTATACTCTGATGGTTAGTGTAGATGTAAAATTTTCAACCAAGGAGGTAAGATCTCCACTTGTGAATAGCCATGACTATGGCTAATAACTCCTCATAGGTGGATAATGTTTGATTTTTCTGTCCTAGGGCCTTGCTAAAGTAAGCAATAGGTCTCCCCTGTTGGGACAACACTGCTCCCACTCCTTTTGAACTAGCATCTGTCTCTAGGGTGAATGGAATGTTGAAATTAGGCAATCCAAGAACAGAGGCCTTACACATGGCTTCTTGAGTTGTTGGAAGGAATTTGTAGTTTGCAAGGTCCAATGGAAAGAGTTTTTTTTTAGTAGGTTAGTCAGAGGTTGGGCAATGATGCCATAATTTTGGATAAATTTCCTATAGTAGCCAGTAAGCCCTAGAAAACCCCTGAGTTGTTTGATGTTGGTTGGGGTAGACCAAGAGTTCATAGCTTATATTTTTGAAGGATCAGCCTCTACTCCAATAAGGCCTATGATGTGTCCTAGGTACTCCAGTTTTTGTTGAATGAAAGAGCACTTGGATAGTTTAACAAACAAGGAGTGTTGTCTTAGAATGGTCAAAATAGTTTGTAGGCGTTCAAAGTGTAACTCCACTGTGGGGCTATAAACTAAAATGTCATCCATGAAAACTAAGACAAATTTTCTGAGATAAGGAGAAAAAAATGGTTCATCAATGCCTGAAATGTAGCTGGAGCATTAGTGAGTCCAAAAGGCATTACCTTGAATTCAAAGTGCCCATGATGAGTCTTGAAAGCAATCTTGTGGATGTCACTGGGATGTACCAAAATTTGATGATATCCTGATCTCAGATCTAGCTTAGAAAAAATGGTTGCCCCGTGAAGTTCATCTAGTAGCTCATCTATAAGTGGCATTGGAAATTTGTCTTTTATTATAATATCATTCAACCTTTTATAGTCCACAAAGAACCTCCAAGATCCGTCCTTCTTCTTAACCAGTAGTATGGGAGCAGCAAATGGGCTATGAGAGTGCTGTATAATTCCTGTTTGTAACATTTCTTTGACTAGTTGTTCAATAACACCTTTTTGTATGTAGGCCACTTTGTATGGATTTTGGGCAGGGAAATAAGAGTCAGTTTTTAAGGGGATTTTGTTGTCTAAATGTCTTGGTGGTGGTAATGTTTTAGGTTGCTAAAAAACATCAGTAAAGTCATGTTGTAGTGGTAGTTGGAGAGGGTTTGTTTCTGTAGGTAAGGTATGGGCATCCAAAGAAAATAGTTCCCTAGGAAACTGGGAGTATGTTTCTTAAGGAATTTACCAATCCCTTTGGAATCCATCATACATAGTGTCCCTGCATTAGTGCTACCTTGAAGGGTGACTTTCTTCCCTTGTACACTCACTGTCATTTGTAGCTTCTGTAAATTTAGAGTGATGTCGCCAAACTCCCTCAACCAATCTTTTCTAAGCACCATATCATAACCACCAAGTGGCAACAAACGTACACTTCTTTCAAAGGGGATTCCTTGAATTGTCCACTGTAATTTAAGACATATGGCATTACTGATGAGTTGCTCCCCATTGGCCACCCTTACTACCATTTGGGGTGTCAATGTAGTAGGCCATTTGGTATCTTGGATTACTCTGAGGTCTATGAAGGAGTGTGTACTACCTGTGTCTACAAGAATAGAAATGGTCTATCCCTTCAGCAGCAGGGTATTGGTAGCAATACTACCATGGTGGTGTAGTTATAATATCTGGTATTTGTGGTTAGGGTGTGTATTTCCTTTAGAATGAATTTGTTTTGAAAGGGAAGTCTCATGTTATCTTGCCAGTGAAAAGGCTTGGGCAACTGTGGTGGGTTTCAACATTTGAACCATAGCTTTCAACTCAGGCTTCAAGCCACTTAGGAAACTAAGCACAAAATAGTTTTCATTCAGGTGGTGGTTATGGAAGAGAATCAAGGACTTTAGTTCTTCATACTTGTCATAACAGTCATTGACTATGGAATCCTGATTTAGTTTGTTAAATGCATCAACATAGTTCTCCATAACTGATTCTTCAAATCTCTCGCACACATCATGAGTGAAAATTTCCCATTGAATCATTTGTTTGCCTATTTGGTAGTCTAGAAACCACTGATCAGCTTTCCTAGTCAAGTGATAGAGGCTATTGTTACTTTGTTTTCATCCAGAATTTGGTAAAAATTGAAATATCTCTCACTCTTTTTGATCCATGATCTTGGATTAACCCCATCAAACTGTGGAAAATCTAACTCAGAGAGTCTGGAATAGTTACCTTGACTCTCCCAATGATTTTGGAAGTGTGGCCTAATTGTTGTATTTGAATTTGCAGGTGGATCAATACTCCCAGAAGGTTGAGAGATGGTGGATCTGCTAGTGCTAGCCAAGTTCCCAGCTCTTTGTTGCTCTCCTAGCTGAGTTTCTTGTGGATTCTGTAATAAGAGCAAGAGTTGCTCAAATCGAGCCTCATTTCTCTTCTCCATCAGCTTCTGTGTTTGTGAAATCTTCTTCAACTCTCCCTTAACTAGATCTATCTATCCAGTGTGTTTTGCGATGTGTTTTTTTGTTTCCTTTATGAAGGTCTCTAGTTCTTTAGATCTCGTCTCCATTGTAGCTGCAAGTTTGATTCAGGACAGACCTAGGGTTCGTCCAAGCTTTGATACCAAGTATCAGATTCTTTAGAGATCTGATCTCAAATACACAGAGAAACTAGAGTAAAACTAAATTGGTATTCAATGAGAGAAAGGTTACAAGGCAGCTAATGGGTTTCTGACCACTAGAGCTATTTTTCTTCTTCTACAAGTCATGCATTTTCTCTGTTTTCTCTTATCCTTTTAAAGCTACAGTAAAAACTGAATTACAAACAATGCCCAACAGATATGTGACAAGTGTTATGATCCTAACAACTTTATCCTATTTACTAATCTGCCCCTATTTTGATTTTGAAATTTTCAGAACAAGTGCCAACTTCTCCCGCCAGTTCCTCCCACCAGCATTTCATATTCTCTTTACCATTATTTTGAGTATGATCATGACAATATCTTCCCCTGTTCAAACTTCAAAGGACCACCAACGACTCCCCGAAAATGAACAAAGTCTATTGTAAGCTCAAAGGTGACTCATTTTCTTGTTTTCTATCTGGGTTTTCTTTCAATTTTTTTGTGCAAGAGAACCTTCTGAATTTTTTTTGAAGGACCCCTCTGGGTTTTCTTTCAATTTTGTTTTCTTGAAATTGATGAATTATGTTTGTGTAAAAGTGCAAATAGAACCTTCCCTCCGAACCTTCTGAATCGTCATCATTGTGTTGTCATTTTCTTCCACATTTGTATACTATATTGTGAGACTTTTGATGTAGTATATGTATGAATTTCAATGATTATTAACTTGAAATTTATTGATGATTCTGAAATAAAGATTTCTACTTTTTCAATTATGGTTGCGCATATATAGTTTGATTTAGTAGAATAAGGCGATTTGATTTTTAATCATAAGGTAGGACCAGTTGAAAATGGACATGATCAGGGATCACATTACATGTCATTTTCTTGCTACACATCCATACTTTGATCTATGACATTGATTTTATTAGTATTTGTGACCATGGATGGGTCCAACCACGATAAATGTGGTGAATGCCACTATGATCCTATATTGATATTTTCAATGGACTAGATTGTTTTAAGACGACACTCATAAGTTTTGACAGCCAAGTTTTGAGCTCATGAAGTTTTACAATGTATAATATATGGATGATCTATGTAGTTCAGGTGAGAGATTGTTAAAAAATTCTCTTAAGGTGGATCTACATAGTTCATATTGTACGTTGTTGACTGTCAAACTATAAGTGAGTGGTGTTTGATTAGACCTGATTAGTTGTGATCATTAAGAAATGAGATTATTTATAATTACATGTTTTATGTCTTGACATGTATTACTAAATTGAGTATGGAGGTTATTTGTGTATAGATACCAATTTAAGTCCCAATATAATTCTATTATTGATGATGGACTAATAACAGAATTGTGTTTCTATATATACAGATGAGGTCCCCACTCCAAATATAATTCTTTATTCCTACTTTTCCCATCTGGTTTGAGAAACACAAGAGAAAAAGTTCTGGAGGTGGAAGATTTTTCCGCTGCGTGTTGCTAGTTCATGAGGATTGCTACAAAGATACTCTTCATCAATGGCGAATTCAGGTATGCATTGATTAAAATTTTCTTCCTTGATTATTGACATGAAGTCTTAGTTTAAGATCTGTTAGATTCCTACAGGTGGTATCAAAGCCTCATTGAAAAAAATGCAAGGTTTTATGTTTTCTTTTTTACTTGATTAATTAATCAATTCTCTTGTGGGTTTTTTTACCCAAACCCTATAAATATACTTCGTCAGATCTGGTTCTCCCAGGGATTGGATTATGGGT
Source organism: Berberis vulgaris (assembly GCA_963556465.1). Lineage (NCBI taxonomy): Eukaryota > Viridiplantae > Streptophyta > Magnoliopsida > Ranunculales > Berberidaceae > Berberis > Berberis vulgaris. The sequence continues at coordinate 58,170,255 of OY747135.1, read as the reverse complement.
TAGTCGTTCAATAATCAACTTCATAAGGATATTTTGGGTGGTCAGCGGTAGTTATAACAATATTGGAATTTTTTATATTATTTTTATTCAAGATTTTATTGTTCACAAAAAAATGTCTGAATTACTTTTTCTTCTCCTCACGGATAATTTTAATTTTTCAAACCCATTCAGTAGGTAGTGCAGTCAGGTTTGAAGATCGATTGATCGCTGAGTTTGAAGAATCCGTGTTAGTGCTTTGTTCGCCAGTCGATCTATTTTGGCGTTTGATCGTTGGTCGATCTATGTCGCTGGAAGAAGAAACAATGATTCGATTGAAACCCTTTGAATGGGCTTGTTTTTAAATTTTTTTGCTCGGATCGGTTTTTCTGGGTCTAAGTCGGTTTTCTGGGCCTGGGTCGGTTTTTCTGGACCTGGGTTGTTTTCAGTTGGGTCCCGTTGGTCAGTTGGTTTGTTCGGTCTAGTTGCCTTGGGTCGGTTCAAATCTGAATCGGCTTGGTTCAGACCGATTGGGAAGATTGTTTTCAGATCGGTTCGGTTCAGTCTAGTGAACCGGTTAAACCCTGGTTGGACCGATTTTAGTTATTTGAGCCCGTAAGGTTTGTTTGGGCTACTTGGCCTATTGGACTGGACCTCGTTGCATTTTTTGGCCTTCTTCACTCTTGCATTTAAGGAAAACTTTTGGAGCACCTCAAGAATATTTTAATTAGCAATCCAAAATTTTTAATTTAGGTGAAATTTTGTGTTACGTCGCTTAAGTGGCCTCTTTCATTAAATTTTATTTAGATTTGAATTTCAGTTAATTTTTTAATGGATTGCACATGATTGTGTCATAACCCATGCGAATAACAGTCGGTCCAAAGGAAGGTTGTTAATTTGGTCAAATCATTGGCGGCATAAGTTAATTAATTTAAGTAAAATATTTTTGGATTCACTTACGCATTGTTTGGCCAAGCTCGATTTTATTTTATTTTTATTAATTAGCCTTATTTGTTTTGAGAGAATCATTTATTATTTTTTGCCTTTCATCTATTTGTTTGCTCCTTAATTAGACTAAATTTGCATGATGTTGATGACTACATACATAAAGCACACGTCACAAACCAAGTAATTATATAATAATTTTGACAATATTATGACATTATTTTTAGGGCACGTCTTCTTAACAAGCCATGAAAAAAAAGTTCTTATATACCGCCTATTTTTTTGGCCAAGATTTCACGAACTTAAAACCCAAACAGCCCGTGAAACCCAACAAAACAAATCCCGATCCTCTCGCAAAACATGGAGCCTTCCATACCTCCACATCCCCATCCCCATCCTTTGCCCTCCCATGTTCACGAGCAAAGAGAAGAGAGGAGGAAAATGCAGTAAGAGAGAAGATGAGAACACAAGAAGACGTGCGATTAGGTCTGTTGCGAGGTGTTGTTTTGCAATGAGGTATAGATTCAAATCAATTCGGAAAACCCTAGCTTTTTTTTTCGAAATGAAATTTTGGAATCGTAGATTAGTCGAAATCGATCTGAAACAGAGAAGTGGGATAGTTTTTTTTTTTTTTTTTTTGAAAAGCGAGCTGGGTTTTTATAGGATTTCATAACCTATCAACAAGGTGAGACCTACAGGTCAACACCATAAGAAAGTAACCATGCCATCGGCGGGTCTCGAACCTAGGACGTGGAGAATAAACCCACACAGCCCTAACCACTCGACCATAACACCATTGGCAAGTGGGATAGTTACCGGAGGCGTTTAGAGACACGGCGGAGGAAAAGATAGCAGAGAGTGAAACCCGGTGATGGTTCTCCGGCGAGAGTTGGAGAAGTCGAAACAAGAAGAAGAAAAATCTACTTCCATGGAAATCTTCAAAGCTAGTAACTCCCATGAAAATGGAAGCCTTGTTTACTAGTCTAGACCGCTTCACTTCAACCAAAATCTTCAAAAACCCATCACAGACCACCTCTTTTCTCTCGATCCCATCGACCCAAGCTCAAGATAGTCACCCATAAATGGAACAAATTCAGGTTGAGGAGTTGCAAGATGGAAACTCAAATCTCTGTTCGGTTGGATATAGAGGAACTCAAACGAAGTTCTTCTGAATTGATTGCAAGGGGATTTGTGGGGTTTGCAACTACTGCAGCTGCTGTGGTTTCACTTACATGTAGCTTCCTGCCTTCGGAGAGGCTCTCATTGTGGCTTTCTCAGTGTCTTGACCTCGCAAGGTAGAGTTCAGTAAAAACTTGTCCGTTGTGTTTGATAGGCAAAAGATTGTAAATTTTCATTAGTAAGTGTTATGATTAGGTGAATACATTTCAGAGGACACTTGTAGAGGCATGGGGTTTGGTTCGGGAGACCTTCATAGACCCAACTTTTAATCATCAAGGTGATTAAGATAATGGTTTTGAGTTTTCAATGAGTAAATTGAAGAACCCATTGTGTTAATTTAGGAAATTATTCTTGTTTTGCAGATTGGGATTTGAAGCTTCAGCAAATAATGATGGAAATGTTTCCGCTGAGATCGGCAGATGCGGCTTATAACAAGATTAGTGGAATGCTTGCCACTCTTGGTGATCCGTTCACTAGGATTATAAGCCCAAAGGTTCTTGTTTATTCTTTTATTGCTGCTGATGCTTCAAAATTTAGATGATTCTGTGTACCATAATCCAAACAAATCCTGAAATTCTTTGTTTAACAGAGCTTCCTTTTCTTTGAAGCAATTCTTGAAGAGTTACTACTGGCTTCAGATTGTTATCTAAACAGGCTATTGATCCAACAAAACTCTGCTCTTAAGCAAACGATATGTGTCTAACTTTCTCATATCAATTTATTTATGCGGCACAAGGGCCTCCCGTGTTTGCCCATCTATGACTGAACAAATGTCAAGCCATCCATGGCGCCCGTGTGTTTATGTAGGATGACAATAAAAGACTCACTTCTAATCTATAAATGTTTCTCTGGCGATAACTGTATGTGAATTAGCTGCAAGTCTGCAAAAACCATAAGACAAATGGCATAATTTGTCAACTGGGTCTAGGAACTAAATTTTGAGAATTTGTAGTTTAAGAAGTTCCCAGTGTGGTTGGATTGGTGTTAGTGTGAATATTATGTTTTAAGAGATTCCATTTCAGATCATGGTGCACTTTTTTTATTGGATTCAAATGAAATCTTAATCACTAGTATTATGCTTAGTTTTTTATTCATCACTTGATTTTGTATTATTAGGCATTAGGGTAAAGGAGGGAAGGAGATATATGCCTTACATAAGTTGAATTTGAGAAAGGGATATATGCAATAATTTAAATATGTTGGTTTCGAGAAAGCTGAACCAAATATGTAAATTAGTATGCACTGGATGCTCGAAGGGTCAACCCAACGGTTAAGAAGATGCCAACAGGTGCTAGCCCAGCTCGCAGACTTATGGCAAATGATAACACAAGTCCAGGGTTTGACCCTGCCGAAGCTGGATCGAATAAAACTCAGCTTTCCCGTCAAAAAATTAAAAATAAATAACAGTTAAGAAGCTAGTTGAAAAATGTATGGTTTGTATTCGTTCAATTCTGCATATCTGATTAAGTATCAACATGCAATCCTGATTTGGTTTGACACAGTAAAGAATATTAACACGACAATTTTCCTTAATGTGTTTTATTTTGACCAAATATTAAACGGCCACTCCTTCAAGTGCAGGCATGTGTAAGTTCTATGTACATACACTCTTACTGTTATAGTTGAACATAGACTTTGACATGATTTTCTTGACACATCTAATGAGGCAGGGTGTTTTTTTATTTATAGGGACAAAAAAGCCCTCGGAGTATGTTCACTTCATTTCCATCTAGTGTCCTCAATACTACTGGAAAAGAAAATACAGGATACAACTCTATGATTTCCAATTACTCTTTGGCAACAACTAGTTGTGTTATGAGTTCTGAACAAGGTAGAACTCTTGCCGTCGATATTAATGGTAGCACTAACCATGATCAGGATGATTATATGGTAACTGAGAGGGGCTGACAGCATACACTGAGGTATTTACTTTAAATGAGGCATATGAGAGAAATAATGAACAGCATGAAAACCCTGATGAAAAGTCAAGTGTTGCACATCACGAGTTTGATACACACGGTACAGATGAAATTGAAGTAGGTCTTACTAGAAAAATCTGGCCTTAAATGTACGGTGACAGAGATAGTCACAACTGTTATTGAACCTGCATATGTTGCTAACAGCATTCTGGGAGCTGATTATTATGAATGAACACCAACTTGTTCTAATTGTAGTAAGAAATTTTGCGTCACCCGGTTGATGGAAAAGAATGGTTATGTTTATCTAGATTGCAGTGAGGGAGAAAAATGTATGACCATGGGTTCTCTAGAGACAACCGTAGTTTGCACTTAGAACTCCACAAGTCACTCTGAATTGACAACTGAAGAACATAGATCTTATGTTAAGCTGGAACCCCGGATAGACTTGCAAGGAAATGCTAAAAGGAGTGCTTCAATGCTTTGCAGGAGCGAGACTACAGACGAGCAAGGCAAAAGTGGCATGGTTAATAGTCCTGTTAAAATGGTGGAGATCATCCTTCCCTGAAATATCAAACCATTCATATGAAGTTCATGTTCTTACTATAAGCTCAGATGAAAAAACTCGTGGTCCTGTTGGAAATGAGGTCAGCAAGTCCTATGAAGAGTGTGGTTGCTGAAGGACATGGTATAACACTGAATCACAGAGTCAGATGATAGAAGTTCCTCTCATATTGAAGCAGATTTTCATAAGGACCACAAGCATCAATTCTACTTTACAAGGTATACATACAAGCAACAGTTTTTTAAAAAACTACAAGCATCAATTTTACTCAGCACCACCAATACCCTTTTACAAGGTATACATACATACATACATACCCTTTTCTTTTCTCCATTCATTTTACAGTATTCCAATCAAAACTCATTTACTTACAGTATTTCTTATGCCAATCATTGACTATAATGCTGCAGCAGAAACATTAGACTATTATGTGCTTCAGATTGGGGAATTTGGTATTGTTTTTCCTCCATATCCATAGAATAACAAAGATAGCTAAAGCCATATGATTAGAAGTCAACAATACCAAGGTTAGATTGAGCAATTTGAATTTTATTTTACTACTAAGCATTCCACAGTTAGGTGTTTCCCAAGTTGATTTTAGTTGTTGTTCTTATGTTCAGTTGATTGCTTCAGGTTTTGTTGTATGTTGTTTTAATTGTTGTTCCTATGATTAACTCATTGTTGTAGTTGTTATTATGTGTTGAATTTTTAATTTCTTCGTATTTGTCTTATAATCAATTGATTGTTTTAATTACTTGCTGATTTTTTGATAGCTTTAGTTGCATGTTCAGCCACCAAGTTGGTCCAGGTATAATGTCATTCATGTTGTGTATATATAATAGCTTGTATTTACCTCTGATGCACCGACTCTTCGGAAAACCCCCGTATCACGTGTCAAATACGTGTCGAACACGGATTCGCACCCGACACGTATTTGACACATGGTCAATGGTCAACATTCGTTGACTGACCCCGACACGGCCCGGACACGGTACAGACTTGATCTTTCCAAATAAACTAGGGAGATCGATCGATCCAGAGACAGAGAGGGAGAGATCCTGGACAGAGACAGAGGGAGAGGGAGAGGGAGAGGGAGAGAGAGGGACCGATTGATCGATCGATCGATCTTAGACAGAGACAGAGAGAGAGAGGGAGAGATCGATCGATCTAGACAGAGACAAAGAGAGAGGGAGAGATCGATCGATCTCTAGATCGATCGATCTGGACAGAGACAGAGACAGAGAGAGGGAGGGAGAGATCGATCTGGACAGAAACAGAGACAGTGAGAGAGGGAGAGATCGATCGATCTGGACAGAGACAGAGATCGAGCCTCTTCCTGTTTGGCTTCCTTTTGGTTTGGCTTAACAATCCAAACATAATAAAAAAGCACCTGGTGTTCTTCTAGAGTGGCTTCAGAAGTTTTCACAGTATCCGTGGAGGATGAAGAACCATCGCTCTTAGCACCTAGAACGAGGAGTTTCTCTGAAGGAGGAACAGTTAAAGGCCACTTTCTTGTAGCCATACCATGTGCTGAATGAATGTTTCCACTTTCTTGTTTGTTGTAAAGGTTGCTTGCACCCATGCATGATATCTAATCCTGGCCTTTCAAGTATAAGGCCACCTAAATGAATTAGGTTCCCAATTACTTAGAAACTAATAGTGTGATTTTATCATATGCTCTGTCCCTCATGATAACAAACCTTCTTTTGTGTGTGTTCCCAACAAATTCACTGTAGTATTTTACATTATCAAATTAATGAAATTATGTTGCTTATGCTTTATGAGTATGACTTGAGCTTGACCTTATGATGCATTTGTAATTTTGAATAAATGAATTTGAATGTTTTATTGAGATGTTTGGATTGTTCAGTAGTATTATTTATGATTTTATGTTCATATGAGTTGCAAAAAATATATATTAAAAAATTAAGTTTGACCGTGTCGCCGAGTCCTATTTTTTTGAAAATTGCTGAGTCGCCGTGCCGTATCCGAGTCTGACACGACATGCGTATCCGAGTCTGTGCATCCTAGGTATTTACTCAATGTAGAACTAATATTGCTACTGAGGGAGTAGAAAATAGTTTATCACCATCTATTCCCCAAAGGAGTCTATTTCCCAAAAGAGTGATGTCTATTGTATGGTCTGAGCTTGGTTGCACGGAGGTTTCTAAATGAGTGGCGTACCAGTGTCTCACATGACATGACAAAGATTCTTGTCTGACACTTCGTGAAATATAACATATTATTATCATAAGTTTTATATTGATTATGTGCATAAAAGTATAATTAGTCACTACACCAAAAATTCCCATCAGCAACGGTTTGGGACCATGGGGGTAATCTATTGTCACGGCTTAGAGGCCTGGCCATTTGAGGCGTCGCCAAATCACCATTGACGGCTATAAACCGTGGCAACACTTATTAGCAACGGTTTTATGTTCGAGGACACTTGATTATTTTCTGCATTTAGCCACAGTTTAGCCACGGCTACCCGGCATGGCTAAATTCTTCACGTTCCCTAACCGTGGCAACATATATCACTTATTTTGAATTTCTTTGGTCTCACAGCCGTTGCAAGCATAAAGGACACGGTTTTAAGCCGTTGCAAGCATGAAGGCCCACGGTTTTAAACCGTTGCACACATGAAGGACCACGGCTTTAAGCCGTTGCCAGTCAAAACAAAATTCAAAAAAAGAAAGAAATCTGGTTTGTTGCGAGGGTTTGAAACCATTGCAAATTAATATAATCGAAAAAAAATTTACATTTTTTTTGCTGCTGCAGCAAAATCACAGCCCCACACCTGCAAAATCAGTCCTTACTAAGATCGACCAGACACTTGCCATGTGGCGTGTACCCGTGCCTACGACACGACTACCGTGTCATGCCTCCGACACGAATAAGATTTCACAAACTATATGCTAGATAAATACAAAATCAACCGTAAAATGGAACCTTGGAATTGCATTCAAATGAAGCCCAGTATCTATTAAATTCACCTTGGAATTGTTTCTCATTCCATATTTTAAAGGGGGCACGAAAAAAAAAAAATCAATGCCACAACAAAACAAAATATCCATCTTCAAGCTTCTATCTACCATCGAAAGAACTGATACCTTGTTGGTCCAAGAGGTAGGTACTTAGCCCTTGGAACAAAACAAAACAACGAGACCAGATCAAGCAGCTTCTCATGGGTCTCATATAGCTTCTTTAGTTCATCATCTGTCCACTCATTTTTTGCATTATCATGTGTTCGCATATCTCTGTACATCCATGTAGATAAGATAAAGAAATCAGAGTTAATGGAAGCTCAATATTCAACCAAATCAAATATCCATCTTAGACCTTACCTAATCAGATCGTCTTGTGCTTTATACATCTCATCAAGGACATTTAACATGGGATTTATCAAAGATCCAAGACCAGTGCCACTGGATCCTTGATCTTCTCCATTACTAAGATACATTTATGAAAATTGAGATTGTACTCCACCTTGAGCTAAGGCATATAAAAATTCATAAATCTGTAACCTAAAAGGCTCGCCAGATCTGATAGCGATGGTGATAAGAGCCTGAGCAGCCACAATGCGCACCTGCGATGGCATCATCAAGAAATGAGAAGTCTTAAATATTTAACACTATGTTCTGTAAAACATAATTAAACGTGTGTATATTGTTCTAATCCCATAAAAAATTTGCATACAGAATATGATCAACAACCACACTTCATAAATCAGAATACTGCCCAGTGAATGATTTGAAAAGTGATATCACATATCCCATACGAGTTATTAGAGAATGCACAACTATGAATATCAAAGGGATCCCAGTGAATGATTTGAAAAGTGATATCACACATCCCAGACGAGTTATTAGAGAATGCACAACTATGAATATCAAAGGGAGACAACGTCATTCCTAATATAAGTGAACACCACATGAGCGGAGGGTGGGATAAAAATCTTAATAATTTTCAAAATAAAATACCCTTGAAAATGAAATTTCGTTCCTAATAGGCAAAACAAGAAAGATGATGCGGTGATGTTATATTCAAGAATACAAAAAATGTTTTCAAACAACATGAGAAACAAACTTAGCTCTCAAGAAAGAGTGACAAGAGAAAAGTTTACCTCCCAACTCCCACTGAAAGCACACCTTTGGAGTCGAGTCAATGCACCAGCTAGAGTAGGATTTCGTGAATTGGCAGCGGCAACCATTTTATCTGCATCTAACATCATCAATGCAGTACCAGGAGGGGTCGCAGATTCCCAAGCATACTCAGATGCAACATAGTTTGCATTTTCTCCAAGAAACCATACCTGCAAAAAAATCTTAGATTGTCAAAATGCAATTTTGTAAAGTTCTTAGTAGAAACTAGGTTCATCTGATATGGGTTAAGTGTAACTGTGCAAGCCTAAGGCCAGCCTAAAGCAGCTCAGGTAAGTAAAGAACAACGTCCGTTGCATGCAGTGCTCCACCAATCGATGCAAATTGCATGACGCTACATTGACAAGTCATGGAAGCATGTAACAAAAGAAACTTGTAGAAGAAGAATTCAATTAAAAAAATATGCTTACTGCTGCCTGCACTAATCGTTGTAATGCAAGAGCCGACTTTGGGTCAGATGTCGAAACTCTATCTACATATGTAAATCTTAATGTAGACCCAGGCTGCGGAGGTGGTAAATCAAGGACTATTGTAACCGCTTTCAAAGCTGTGTGTTTCCAATCGGGTCCAGCTCCAACAAGGCATGTCTGGAAAAGAAAAGATACAAATATTTTAAAAAATATATATTGTAGTTATAAAACTGTTATGAATTGATTTGTTGTTGCTATGTTCTGCAGGATGGAAACAGTCCTATTCAGATCTACTGACAGATTCCAAGCAATAGATGGTGTAGTCTTTGCAGATTTAACAATACTGGCATGGAAATGAGATAAAGAATGCTGAAATTGCAATTGTAAACACTAGATCGATAGAAGCAATTGAAATGAGTTGTATTGAATGACAAGAGGGCTATTCGAGATGCCCAATCTCCTGCAGAGCAATTGCTCAGTGTACAATTTGTTTACAAATGAATGAATGAATCCTTGTTTCTCTCCATGTTCTCCTATTTATACAATATGCAACATAACAACTAACAACACTGACAGCAATGCTAACAGAGCAATTAACAACCATTCTAACAAAGCTAACAACCTGACAGAGCAACTCTAACAGCAATTCTAACCCAACCTTTTACCACAGACAGCTTTGCATTTACTTATACTTCTTCCTTGTATACGTAAACCTGATAGGGGGTCTATCAAAAATAAAAATTAATGATCATCCTATAGTACATGTGATGGTATGAACGTACTTTCCATAATAGTTGTAATACGTCTGCATCAATCTTTCCTGGAACTTTCGTTGCAAAAATTCTTGCAACTTCAAGAAGAGTGACATCATTATCTGGAGTTGCCTAACAAACCATAAACCAAGAAAAAAAAAATCGACATCAGAAACAAACAAATTGGAACAATGGTATTCAAATTGATATGAACTTAAAAATAACTAATGAAAGTTATGGTATTCAAATTGATATGAACTTAAAAATAACTAATGAAAGTTAAAAATAACTTAAAAATATCTGGTATTCAAATTGGAGTGCCCAAGGAAGCCTCGTGCTGCTGGAGACGCATTCTGCATTACAGAGAGAAGGCATCACACCTAGCTCTTCACTCCATTGGCAATGGTGAAGGCACCTTATTTTGGAAGGAACCTTGGCATCCGAAAGGTATTTTGATCGAAAAATTCCCACAGGAGCTCTTATATGACTCTACATTGCACAAGAATGCCAAGGTGGCAGCTATTATTGGCACATCCCAGGAGAGTGCACAGAACTGTGTTACTGAGATCACTAGCATCCTAGGAGAAGTGGAGTTTGATGCTAGTAGGAATGACGAGGTTGCATGGACTGCTGGGAATGATGGAACATTTCACTTGAAAGCAACCTATGAAGCAATCAGGAATCGACGAGCAAGAGTGGAATGGGCATCAGTGGTCTGGTTCACAGGCAATATTCCTAGACACAGCTTCATTACTTGGTTACTAATTCACGGTGCCTTGAAAACTTTGAGCAAATTGAAGAAATGGGGACTCACTCAAGTGGATACATGTTCACTGTGTCAGAGAGACACTGAGATGATGAAACACCTATTTTTCGAATGTAGGTATTCACAGTATGTTTGGAAGAGAATGCTGAATCAGTTAGGCTACACAAGACAGATTGAATGCTGGGATGAGGAACTTATCTGGTGCTGTCAGCAATTTCAAGGGAAGAGCAAAACTGCCCAACTCAAAAAATTGGTCCTAAATGCAGTGGTTTACTACCTATGGATGGAAAGGAACAATCGAGTTTACTAGCAAAGATATTGCACAGGTCTTCAACTTGTCAATCAGCTTCACAATGACATCCATCTCAAATTTAGTTCTGATGAACTTATTGTTGAAGGCAATGCGCATAATAAGGTGCTATTTGGGTGATGGAACCTGGATGTATTATATAAAAACAAGCACCCTACAATTTGTCAATGGACAAAGCCACCTATAGGCTGGTACAAGAGCAGCTCTGAAGGCTCGCTACAAGGAGTCACTGGTAGGTATGGCGCTGTTATAAGGAATGATGCAGGGGATGTTATCGTAGCATGCACGGGGTCTGCAACAGGGCACTCAGTTATCAAACATGAGCTTCAAGGAGTCGAGGCCAGGATTAAACTTGCGCAGAGATACAATATCAAGAAACTAGAAGTTACAACTGACTCGACCACTGTCATTGATTATCTGACGAAGGACAAAAGCGTAGAATGGGATCTTAGACACATATTGCACAGAATTAAATACATGCTTAGCTCACTGGAAAACTATAAAGTCAGTCATGCTTATAGAGAAACTAACAGAGTTGCGGATCGGCTAGCTCGCTTGCTTCCTAATAATGTTTTTATGGAAGTTATACCAAGTTCCTTTGCTGAGGACTTGAAGAAGATTGTGGATAAAGATAGAATAGGCATGATGTACTTGAGAATGTAACAATCATTTTGTTTTCAAGTTCGGGGATCCTAAATAACCCCGCTCGCTTTCCAAAAAAAATAATAATAAATAAAACCTTAATAAACAACTGAACTAGAGAAATATATGTACCTTGTAAAGAGGAATCTTTTTCACACTAGCACCTGCTGAGTTTCAGTCTGCTGAGTTTGTTGCATATATATAAGAACCAGATAACCATATCACAATGAAAAAAATATAATGAAACTTAACACAAAAATTGATAAAGGTAAACATACCCTCATCCCTCCTCCTTTATCCGAGCTTGGGACCGGCAATGTAAAAAAGAACCTTTACATTGGCGGAGTTAAAAAAGGGTTGTTATAAATTTAAAAAAACATAGGTAAGTATATATATTCAACAAGAAAACAACACTACTAAGATTACATATTTGGGACTACCAAATCCAAATTAAAATTACAGATTTGGGACTACCAAAACCAAATCAGCCAGGAGTGTGTAAGTCAAAAAACAAAAATGAACGTATCACTACTAAGTACTACAATATTGCATGCAAGTCCACAAAAATAGCAAGCATCAAAGATATCGTTCAAGGTTGTAACCACCAAGGTAGTTGTAACTATCAATCATCAAGTTCCACATGATTTTTACACCATACGAAGAAATCACCAACGTCCAAATCCCCCATCATGTCTCCTTTTGGATCACTCTTGTAAAGTTTCACCTCAGTCATATATTTGAAACATAAGGAAAGTCTGATCTATGTTGCAGGGTTCAATGATCCATGGCAATCGCAAGAGAATCGATGGATAGGATCAACAACCTCTTTTGCTATCGCAATGACATTCTTATGCCAATCACAAACTTTGTAAGTCCTTGACACTGAAGGAACATGATTGCTTGGAGAAGGAAACCTCGCAACACCTTGAGAAGATGGTGGTAATGGAGATGGAGGTAATGGATTTTCTGGTTGCCTTGTCGATTGTGCACGGGATGAAGGTGTATCTTCAGTTTTTTGTGTCCCTCCTTGTGTTCCCTCACTTGTTGATGGTCTCATATAAGTTCCATTTTCAAGTCTCTCTCGTATCCATTGAACATTTTCTTCCAATCTATCATATTTTTGGCTCAATTTTTTTACTTCCAATGTTTTATCCAAAAGCAATGAACGAGCGGGAAGTGAAGCATCATACTTCCTTTTAGAGACGGTGGTTCCAACACAACGAACACGTCCCCTTTCTTCTTGGCCAAACACTTGGCTTAGAGGATCATTATCGATAGTGAGGTCAGTGGTACCCTGGGTTGAAGATTCTTGCAAGGCGACCTTTTTTGCTTTAACTTGTTCCTTAAAAAGAATGATAAAATAAAATAACACAGGACACAAATAATATTCAAACAACTACAAAGTAAACTAAGAATTGTGTATAAAAGACATCATTGGGCACATACCATATATAATTTAGCACCAAGCGTGGGTTTTCCATCATTTCCCGTGTGACAAACAATCCATATATCAGTGTGTGTGACTGGTTCCCCATCAGGGTTCTTCTCAACCTATATACTTGAAAGATTAGTCTCAGCCTATATAGTTAAATGGTTATTATTGTACTAGTAGCTAGAAACTCAATTACCATTTCATACTCCACTTCTGCAGCACTCTTTTGGCCACCCCCCCCCCCCCCCCCATACATACTTTGAAGCCTTTTTGTTTTTGGCATTTTGGGCTCTAATTGCCTTCGCTTCAGGGGTGCTCTCATAGTGAACAAACTCCTTCCAATCCTCCTCTCTTACACCATTTTGAACATGCTTCTCTTGTTCCTCAATGGTAGGATACTTATCCAAATAGTCCTTCCTAAGATCTGTCTGGAACCTTCTAAAATATTCTGGCATTTTCAAATGCACACTCTTTTTCACATAATTTGGGATGTCGTATTCATGCTACAAATAAGCCATTGATAAAAGTTGACAATAAAATAAAACATTATGAAAATCAATGATGTAAAATCTCACCTTGAGGGCATTCCACACATCCTCATTGTAGTTGTCAGTAACATGGTGCCAACCCTTGAATTTGATGGGCTCAAATGTTTCAACAAGCCTTCCAATGCGTTTATTGAAATTTCTAGCACCAGGTCCAACTGCTAAACCATGGACATTGAACTTTATGGTCTTTTTAACTTCAATGTCATCATTTGTAGACGTAGTGACATCATTGGTGGAGAGATTGCCGCAAGTACTACCCATTTCTATCAATGACATTATAGATATTAACCATTATCAAACAAAAAGAAATAAGAAACAACTATATACACTACATTTATAGATAGTTTCCTTCCACAAATATCACCACAAATAGATTTTTATAAAGCATTGGAAAAGCCAATCTGAATACTTAGCTACAAAGCTTCCCTTTCCCAACTCAAAAGTCAAAATAAGAAACAAAGACAAAATAATTGGTCTCAACCAAAGAGGATGACTAAAATAGCATTAGAAATGCATCAAAAAATATTGTAGCATAGTCAATTAAAATTCCAGTAAGCTCTTCAGGTTGGGGTTGTCTTTCAAGATGCTTTGATACACAGTGGGAGTTTCCTTTTTATCGACATTAGTGTTCAAGCTTCTTTGAGTATGTAGAACTACATGCCACCCGTCATTTGATTGATCTTTCGAATAAAATACCCCACTTGCTTCTTGAGCTAAAATGAATGGATCCTCTTCCACCTTTCTTTTGTCTTTTAGCTTCGACAAGTTTACCATCTCATGGTTCCAAATTGGGTCCACCTTATATGCATTTTTCTTATCTTCCACTTTGACCCAATCACAATAGAAGACTGTTTCTTTGAAATCTATGTAGTCTAGCACCAGTATGTCTCTAACAACTCCATACCATTTGACTAGTTTTTCCTTTGGCCTCTTATCTTTCTTACTAGCAACAAAAGGAGCAATGGCATCCATGGAGATACCACTATCTTGTGTCACCAAACATTCATCCGAAGAACTTGTCGCAAATGTGAAACCATTTACACAATATTTTGGATATCGGGTTGCCAAAAATTGTGGACCATTGGCTAACCTCCAAAGTGTGGTATTTGTTTCCCCGGCCTTCTCCAACTACATTGTAAAACAAATCATCTTAGAACTAAAATCTGAAAAAAAAAATTATATATATATGAATAAATACACATTATAAAATACCTCATTACACAACCAAGGAATAAAATCAGTGGCTTTCTCAACGAATTTCCTTGACCCTTTTTTTTTACTTTGTGTAGCCAACTCCATGCAATATTCATTGTATTTTCTGCACAAGTTACCATATTATCATAATTCTAGATTTGTAGTTATTAAAAAATACTAAAATATTATATATTTTACTCTTCCCAATCACTCGAATCAGCAAGTGCATTGAAAACCCATCTTCTAGCTTGTTTAAATTGTACATTATTTAGCATATACTTTTTTCCTTTATCCAATGGCTTTTCATCGGCATACTCATCATCTACATCAAGCCACTCCTCTTGACTGTGTTTGTGAGTTCCGAACCGTGGCTTTGTCATATACTCCATGCAGTATGTAACAGATTCATCTACAAGGTATGCTTCTGCTATTGATCCTTCTATGTATCTGAAATTTTTAGCATAGTCTTTGTATCGTTTCATTAACCTATCAATCATAAATAAAATGATAAATTAGTATATAATATAATAAGATAATGTGATGACGTGCACTAAAATTAGAAAAGTTATTTACCGCTCAAAGGGATACATCCATCGATATCGAACTGGACCACCAAGCATCGCTTCCTCGGTTAGATGAGCCATGCAATGCACACTTATAACAAAGAATGAAAGCGGAAGCTCCTTTTCAAGGACACAAATTGCCTCAATCACACCTTTGTGTGCCAACTGAAGATTTGTTTTGTTGATTACTTTAGCACATAAGATATTAAAGAATATGCTAATTCTTTGAATAACAATTCTTAAATCTTTATCCTTCTTGTCACGAAAAACATGTCTAAGCAAAACTGGAAGTAAATGTTGCATAATGACATGGTAGTCGTGTGACTTCAGTCCTATTAGCTCCAGAGGATTGCCAAGAACGCAATTACTCAACTTGGATGAAAATCCACTCGGCAATTTCAACTCTTTTAGTGTATTCATAAATACTTTCTTTTATTTCTTGGTCAAGGCAAATGATGCTTTTGGCATTGAAGTTTTTCCCGTTTCAGTGTCATGGCTCAACCAATATCTCTTATGAGTTCCCATGTCTTCCATATCTTTTCGAGCATTCTCACCATCCTTTGTTTTCTTAGAGACATTCAACAATATGTTCAATAAGTGTTCAATGACATTCTTTTCAGTATGCATCACATCAATATTATGTCGTAGCTCAACAAACTTCCAGTACGGAAAATCAAATAAAATGTACCTTCTAAACCACGATGGCGCAATGTTATTGGTTGGTTCATCATTGACGTTATCATTATCAACCATATTCTTGTGCTTTTGACCACTAACCCTACCTTGTGTAGAACTACCTTCCAAAATTTCCACTATCCTTCGTTCAACTTCTTCGCCAGATAATCGTCGTGGAGCACGACGATGTTCAACATCTTTGTTGAATCCCTTGTCATCTCTAAACTTGTGTTTTGTAGGTAAAAAACGTCGATGGCCTCTATAGCATATCTTTCGACTGTTTGAAAGACGTTCAGATTATACATCATCAACACAAATAGGGCATGCATTATAACCATGAACATTACAACCAGCTAGAGTCCCATAAGCAGGAAAGTCATGGATACCCCAAAACAACATTGCTTTCAACCGAAAATTGCTTTTAGTATACACATCCCAAGTTGAAACACCATCTGCCCACAATTCCTTCAACTCTTCTACTAATGGCTCCAGGTAAACATCAATATTCTTTCCGGGTGCTTTTGGCCCTGATATTAACAAGGTTAACAAACAAAACTCTTTTTTCATGCATAAAGAAGTTGGAAGATTCAAAGGTGCTATTATTACTAGCAACAACTATAAGCATTACTTAGATTTCCACGTGGGTTAAAACCATCAGCCGATATTGCAAGTCTCAAATTCCTACTATCAGAGGCAAACTCTGGCCATCTCATATTTGTTGAAGTCCATTGTGCTAAATCACATGGATGTCTCATCAAATTCCCATCTGAACAAGCATCCTTGTGCCAAGTCATTGCTTCACCAATCCACGGTATGCTAAAAAATCTTTTCAACCTTGGAATCAATGGAAAATACTTTACAACATTTTTAGCTTTTTTCCTGTATACCTTGCCAGACTCGTTGTCATCGTCATCCACATAAACCTTATACCTACCAGAACCACATTTTGGACAAGTAACCAGACCCTCATATTCTTTCCAATAGAGTATGCATCCATTGGCACATGCATGTATTGTCTTACATTCCATCCCCATATCTTTAATTGTGTTTTTCATGTTTGGGTAGTTATCTGGCAAATTACAATCATCCGGCAATAAGGTTTTTAGCCATTTTAACAACATCGTCACACTATTACCACTCCAACTAAAACGAGTCTTGAAATTCTGCAATTCAATAATGGTGGACAACGTGGTCTTATCCTTAGGACACCCATTGTACAAAGGCACAGTCGCGTTTTCCTTATACTTTTGATACTTCTTGTTCATAACTGTCTCAGGTTCACAAGAAAGTTCCGGACCACCTTCTGGATTACCGCCAAAACATTCTTCGACGGTGTCATTCAAGTCATTTATCCCATCATCAGCCTCCACAGTTTGCATGTTGAGGAATACATCATCAACTAGGTCGCTCATCCTAGGATATTCAAAGGCATCATCAGGTTCAACCGCTTATGTCATAGGTACATCAATCACCTGCTTGTTTATATTCTCTCCATGATGTATCCACGTGACATAATTGGTATCGATGCCATGGCTTAACAAATGAACACCTATGTCGTCAACACTAATGTTTCCCCTCGAGTTCCTACAACGAACACATGGGCAAGAAAAAAGACTCTCTCCATTTGCATTATCCTCAACAAACTTTTGGAATTGTCTAACGCCGTATATATACATTGCACTTCCCCGTTTGTTCATCCATGACTTATCTAAAGGAATTGTTGACATTTCTATACACCAAAAATTAAAAGATTAACTTTAGTCAAACACTCATGAAAATTAGGTGACATATACATATATATATATATATATATATATATATATATATATATATATATATATATATATATATATATATATATATATATATATATATATATATATATATATATATATATATATATATATATATATATATATACGATTCTAGCAATTAGTAATGGCATATATCTTCAGCAGTTTTGTTATTACCTCTTCTTGGTAATGTGTGCTTTGTTTGATAAATTTATCAAACTCTTTTGCTTGTTCTTCAAGCTGATTTTTGAGATTTATAAAACCCCCCTCCTTGAAAGTGGGTTTATATAAGTCCTCATGATCTGTAATGGAATTTGTAAGACCATGTTGTTGGGCAATGTGATCAGTAAGGATTAAATTACATCCTAAGATCTCATTGACATTGTTCAGTATATTGACACACGTCTGGATTCCTGATCCAGTGGCATTATCTCTGTAGTCAACAAATTTTTCTGCTACTACTTTATACTGTTTTTCAATATTACAAAGCTTGCCTTCATAATATATGTGAGGATGTTCTTTGAATGACATCCTAATGAAGTCCTTGAATATCAATTCTTAGACCTTCAATTCTTTGAGAGATGCTCTTTAGCATTTCTCTGGATTCTTCCATAAGGTTCTTTTTGGGTTCCTTAGAAGAGCTAGACTCACCGCAGATGAATCTATTGTTCTTAATCATGCTTGTTGGATTTGCTCCAAGCATAGGTTTCTTTTTAGAAACGTCTAAAGACCATACTGACTTTAGGGATTCTATATCTTTGATAGGTATGTCTTGGACACGACCTACATCTGAGAATACATCATCAAGTTCTATGTTATCAGTTTTTCTATATCCCATACTATGATGAGAATTTGTTAAGGCATATCCTACAAGATAAGTGATGGAGAATGGTTTGTCTCCATTCATCAAGTCGCTTCGTTCAAACTTATGAACAAAACTTAGGATTTTATTTATATTCTTGGTGCTGAGTGGCACACCATACTTAGGGTAAATTGTAAATATCAGTTTGCCATAAGCAAGATTTCCTTGACAGGTACCTAGAATACAGTCTTCACGATCATTAACCCTATTATCTAGTAAGGCACATAGAATAGGACTATTGATTCCTTGTCTAAATGTAGACTTTATACAGATTTGTACACCACCTATGTGAATGTAATCAATCTTTTTTCTTATGTCAGAAGGTATTTTAGCCATTTTTAGCTTAATATCTTCTTTTGTTATTAGTGGTATATTAATTCTACCAGTGGTATCTTTAATATCCAAATTAAATTCTTTTGTTGAAACACCAAGATAAACATGATTTTTCCTAATGATCAAAGATTTTGCTATCTTCGTTAAGACTCCTAAAGTCCTGAAGATTTGTTCAGCATTAAGTTTTAGATGTTGTGAAGCTATCATTTTTAACTTAGATTCTTCTATGAAAACATCAACTTTGAAATTTCCACGTACTTCATGAATTTCAACTTCTTCACAGTGTTCCACATCAGAATCTATTTGATATAGATCAGACATTATTATCGTCCAGACTTCCTCAGTTCAGACTTTTCTTGATGCTCCGTGAGGAGGTATTAGAAAAGTTTCCGGTGATCCCGTTTCAAAAGGGTCGGGAAGTACTATACTAAGAACTGACTTGTCCTTAGATAACGTTGATTCTATGATCAACAGATTCTTAAGTAGTTCAATCTGAACTAGTTGTTCCAAGATTCTTAACATGGCTCTGATACCAATTTTTTGCCAAAATTCTTAATATATATTTTCCAAAACTAACAGTCATCTTCAAAAGAAACCAAAATAAATGTTATAGCATAGGATTTCATGCAACCAAACACACCCTAAGAGTAATGCAAACAACTAGATGATAACAACAAACATAAACCTCTTTAATCAGGAAGGCAGCTCACACTTCAAAACATAAGTCTAGACCATTGATAAGATACCAAGTCTAAAACTAGTCAAACAAAATATCAAGTCTCGAACAATCCATGAGATATTAAGGTCGTCCTTTTAGTCATTCATCTACCACTAATTCTTTTCACATGTGAAAGATCTATTTTTCTAACAGATAAATGAGGAAAATTTTCAAGGAAAGTACTATTCAATAAAGGAGTTTATGATTCAAGCAATAATTTGCAATAGACCTCAACTCGTCCTTTTTTTCGTTGGTAAAAAGGGCTATGCAAATGTGCATCAATAAACATAAAGTATTCATGCTTACATAATAGTTAGTGAGTTCTAAATTTTTTCACTCTGATCAACCTAATCAATTTTTGGACAGCTAGGCATTAAACAACAAAGAGATTAAAAATTACCAAAACAGAATATGCTGAGAATAGAGCATGAACTCCTTCAATCAGACAATACCATCAATTACATCTAGTCTGCCAAATGACGAAATCCAATATAGTATCAATGGAAATGCTAATCTCATAATCGATCATAAACTAAACAAATCAAGGAGTTTATTACCAAATCATCTAATGATAAATTACTTACAATCTTGAAGATTCAGATAACCTTATCCTGAAAAGACAACAGAACATGAACCACTTTAATCAGGAAAGGCTATATATCAAATCAAAACTAACACAAACAAAAAACACTATATCTCAAAAATCAAAAGAGGTTTAACCATCTAACCACACAAGATTACTTTCCGAAAGTAAAAGGAGGTAAAGTTACTATCAACATTGGCATGTCAAAGAAAACCTAAATCAAATGTTGATTACCTAAACCATCAAACATAAACACATTCTCAAGTGAACTACTAAAATTATCAGATACATCAATATTGTGGGTTTCTCAAACAATCAACAGAATCATGCATCAACAAAGGGCTAAAACATTACTTCAATCTAATATGTCTTGAAAAAATTCAAAAAAAAAAAAAAAAAATATATTCAAGAACCCAAGAAGTAAAAAAGAAATTCATTACCAGACCATGCCGTTCCCCTGCCCGAAAGATCCTCTGGGTATCCTCCACTGATTGATTATGGAATTTAGAGAGAGAATTGGTTGTGAAAGATCCTCTGGGTATCCTCCCGAAAGAAATTCTTTCACTTCTTCTTCTTTCTCTTCACACTCTCCTCTGCACCTCTCTCTCACTCTGATTTGAAACGAAAATGGAGTGATTCTTTGGCTGAAGATAACTATTTGATTTTCTAACAAACCCTAAAATGAAAATGGAAGGAGGCGAAAGTGTTTTCGCCAAACCGTGAAAGTGTTCTCCACACTCTGATTTGAAACGAAAATGGAGCTCCTCTCTCCTCTGCGCCAATTTTTTTCGCAAGACCGCGAAATTGTTTTCGCAATGGCGCCACACTGTTTTCGCCAATGTTTTTTCGCAAGGCCACGAAACTCCTCTCTCCACACAGGCACGTGCAAAACACTCTTTATAGCCACGGTTTTAGGCTCTTGGCCGTTCAAAACACGTTTTACAAAAGTCATTTTTTTTACATTTGCCACGGTAGATTATCTAGCCACGGTTTATTGGCCGTGGCAAATAAACTAACTGTTTTGAGCCGTGGCCATCTCCGTGTAGCTAATCAAGCCTTTTGGTGTAGTGAGTAAATACAATCCTGTGTCACTGAATCTTATTGGCAGGGATTCAGAGCTGGAACTAAGATGCAGAAGTATGACCAAATCGGTGAAAAGAACTGTTGACTCCCATAGAGGTATTGTAATTTGGTTTGGATCTAGAATCTGATTCCCTGATCTCAACTCCATTCTTCATTTCTTTATAATATTAATCATTATTGTAGCACGCAACATAAGTTGATGAATTTAGGTATTTAACATTTTTACATGATCTTTGCAAGTCATATTCATCATTATCTCATACTTCCATTATTAGGTATCTTAATGACTAGCCAAATAGGTATTCTTTATTTTTCTCAAATATTGACAAATGTCTAGCCAAACAGGTATTCTTTATCTTGATGACTAGCCAAACAAGTATTCTTTATTTTTCTCCTGTTCTCCACACTCATAAATATTGTCATCTACTTACTGCAGAATGATAAAGCATAATTGGCCTCATCATTTTTTCGTTTATTAGAACAAGGAATGCATTGAAGACAGTGTCAACTAGAAATTTACTCCTTGTTTACTTCGAATTCGAGTTTAGTTAATAACTTAGCATTTTAGTTTTCATAGTTAAAGCATGGAATGATCCTTGTAGAATACTTTGTCTAATTATAATGGTGAAACTCCTTTACAATATTGACTATTTGTTTATTTATTTTTTAGAAGTTTCTAAGCCTTAATTATTTGTTGGTTTTTTCAAAGTCTCAAAGTACATGTATATAGTATGTATAGGGAAGAAATTGTGGTTGGTGCAAGTGAGTGTGTACAGGTTCGAATAGTGTGTATGGGTGTTGTAGAGAAATATTGAGGTAGAGATGGGTGTATGGTGTATCGTTGCTGGGGAAAAAGATTGAGGGTGTACTAATGGGGTACAGAGATAAGGTTGAAATGGTTATTATATATATATATATATATATATATATATATATATATATATATATATATTAATTTTAGCAAACCATTTGACGACATGCATTCTGCATCGTCATTGGCAATACGACGTTGTGCATTGCATGCCATTAGCAATTAGTTAAGTCTTGATCAACACACCGTTATTCATCAACTACATCTTGCATAACGACACTCAATGCATGTCGTTGATTCACCTTTTCAACGACTTGCCAACATTGTCATTAAAGATACTTATGGCATGCAACTTAAGTCGTTGTACACCTATAAGGACATGATTCAATGACGCAAAATGCACGTCATAGAATGCACCACACCTATAATGATCCTTGATTCCTTGACGTGTCGATGGACGTCATCATAAGCATTAGACAATGTACAAAACACGTCGTCATATCCTACATATGTTGTAGTGCATTTTGATTTCTCTTCCTACACAGTTTGATCCATTTTAGATCAATTATAATACTCAAAGGGAGAGTTGGACTCTTAATGAGCTCATTGCTTACTGTGTGCAAGAAGAAGAACGTTTGAAACGAGAAAAGACAAAAAGTGTTTATATGATGACATTTTCCAATAGAAATTCAGGCACCAAGAAAAGGAAAGGAAATGTTTTTGTTAAAGCTAAGGGAACTACATTTGATGGGACTTCACAGGCAAATGTGCAACAAAAACATGATAAGGTTGTCACATATTTCTTTTGCAAGTAAGCGAGTCATGTGAAGAAGGATTGTGTCAAATATCAGAAGTGGCTCGCAAAGAAATGTGATAATTTTAGTTTTGTTTGTTCTGAATTTAATCTAGCTGAGGTACTATGTCATTCCTAGTGGATAGATACATGTGCAACTATTCACATCAGTGTTTCCATGCAGGATTGCATAAGGAGTCGGAAACCAAATGATGTCAAAAAGTTCATTTACATTGGAAATGACAATAAAGCTTGTGTGGAGGCAATTGGCAGAGTCTTTAGATTAAAATTAGAGTTTGGGTAATTTGGACTTGGATGAGATTGTTTATGTACCGTCATTAGGCGGAATTTAATTTCTGTTTCCAGTTTGGATAAATGCGGTTATACGTTTTCTTTTGGAAAATGAAGTTTTAGTCAATTACAAAATATCAATGTTATTGGTACTAGATCCCTGATTGATAATCTATACAAGTTAGACTTAGATGTTTTTACTTACAATCAAATGAAACTTTGCATGTTATAAATTAAGGTACTAAGCAAATATTAATTAATGAGAACTCTTCTATAATATGGCATAAGCGTCTAGGTCATATCTCTCGACCGAGAATCGAAAGGCTTGTGTCACCCCTGATTTTACAGATTTTATGATTTGTATTGAATGCATAAAGAGGAAACAAAGAAACACTAGGAAATTAGGTACTCATAGGAGCTCAGGTGTCTTAGATTTGATACATACTGATAATTATGGTCAATTCCCTACTGCTTATTGGAACGGTCAACAATATTTTATCACTTTTACAAACGATTATTCTTGATATGAGTATCTATACTTAATACATGAAAAATCACGATCATTGGATGTGTTTTAAAGACTATAAAACTGAGGTTGAAAATCAACACAATAAGAAAATTAAGGCTTTTCGATCTGACCATGGTGGTGAATACTATGACAGAAATGACGGTTCAGGCCAATGTTCATGTCCATTTGTGAGGTATTTATAGGAATGTGGCGCCGTCCCTCAGTACATCATGCCAGAGACACCACGTCAAAATGGTGTATTTGATAGACGAAATAGGACCAATAAAACAATCCACAAAACCCCATATGAGCTATGGACTGGTAAACATCCTAGCATAAGACACTTTACATATTTGGGGATGTCCAGCTGAGGCTAGGCCTTACAGATCTCATAAAGGAAATTTGGACTCTAGAACTGTTAGTTGCTACTTTATTGGATATTCAACAAGATCAATGGAATTCAAATTTTATTGTCCCTCTACTAATACCTTAATTAAGGGATAATGCCAAGTTTATTAAGGATGTTGAGAATAGTGGGAGTACACAATCCAAAAATATCAGTTTTGAATAATAATGTGTTGACATTCCTGTGATTCCCTCTACTAATTGAACGCAAATGGGTTTTTTTAAAACCAAATGTGATTCCAAAGGTAACATCGAAAGATATAAGGCACGTCTTGTCACTAAAGGCTTTACTCAAAAGGAAGACATTGATTATAAAGAGGCATTTTCTCCAGTTTTTATGAAATACTCTTTTAGAATCATTATGACCCTTGTAGCTCATTATGATTTAGAGCTACATTAAATGGATGTTAAAACTCCATTTCTGAATGCAAATGTTGAAGGGTTTTAAGATTAAAGACTCATAACATAAAGTTTGCAAAATAAAGAAATTAATCTACGGCCTAAAGCAAACATCTCGTCAAT
Source organism: Berberis vulgaris (assembly GCA_963556465.1). Lineage (NCBI taxonomy): Eukaryota > Viridiplantae > Streptophyta > Magnoliopsida > Ranunculales > Berberidaceae > Berberis > Berberis vulgaris. The sequence goes on along the minus strand of OY747135.1, from coordinate 58,145,517 downwards.
GGTTTTGAGGAAAATCTAGTTAATCAATGTATTTATCATAATATTAGTGGGAGCAAATTTATTTATTTTGTAGTGCTATATGTTAATGAAATCCCATTTGAAAATTGTGTCATAAGTTTATATCTTTCAACAAAATTTCTTATTAAAGTTTTTGTTATAACATATTTTGTAATAGACATGCAGACTAATTGCATTGATCAAATAGTATTATTAGTCTATCACACCAGATGTTTGTTGAATTGACACTTAGTAGGTTCTTTGCATTAGGTAAAGTACTCATTATTTCGACTGATAAATTGAGTTTGCTCCAATGTCCAAAGAATGATTCATATATAAAAGGAATACATGAAAATTCTCTCTCATATATAGGTAGTAGAGAATATAGAATATGATAAAGTTCATCCATATTAGGATATTATGTATATTATTGGAATGTTTGGCAGATATTTCAGACTAAAGAATATTCACTAAGCAACGGTTGTTGCAGTATTTTAAAAGAATACAAGTTATGCTCACATGCTAAAGATCTAATCAATTGGATTAGATATTCTGGGTAAAATTTTAATGTACTGCTCAGAAGATTTTTTTTGTTTGATGTAAAGCATGTGATCAAACATTATAGTTAAAGAATTTTTTATTTCAGGGCTTCATGCTATAGGTTTTATTAAGAAACATTATGAAATAAAGCCGCTAATTGTATTCAGAGAATGACAATAGTTCATTTTAAATTATATTGACTTAAACTTTTTTTTTTATCATTAAAAAAAAGGTCCAGGATCATCTTATGACAATTAAGGATGTACTACATAAGGTGTTCAACGAGTATGCTGCTTGTTTACGATGTGGTTAGTTCTTATGATTTTTTTATCAGTGGGAGTCTGTATTGCTATGTTTAATTGTCATTGGTGATCACCTTTAGTTTATTGATGATTCTGTAAAAAAAGATTTCTACTTTTTCAATGATGGTTGCGCATATATAGTTTGATTTAGTAAAATAAGACGATTCGATTTTATATCATAAGGTAGGACCAGTTGAAAATGGACAAGATTAGAGATCACATTACATGTCATTTTCATGCTACACATCCATATTTTTATCTATGTCGTTGATTTTATTGGTATTTGTGACTATGAATGGGTCCAACTATGATAAATGTGGTAAAGACCGCTATGATCCTATATTGAAATTTTCAATGGACCAGATTGTTTTGAGACGACACTCACGACTCTTGAAGTCTTTGAGCTCATGAAGTTTTGCAATGTATAATATATGGATGATCTTTGTAGTTCAAGTAGGAGATTGTTGAAAATTTCTTTAAGGTGGATCTATATGGTTCATATTATGATATGTTGTAGACTGTCGAACTATAGGTGAGTAGTGTTTGATTAGACCCAATTAGTTGTGATCATTAAGAAACAAGACTAGGGTCATAAACAATTACATGTTTTATGTTTTGACATGTATTACTAAATTGAGTATGAAGATTATTTGTGTGTAGATGCCAATTTAAGTCCCAATATAATTCTATTATTGATGATGAACTAATAATAGAATTAGGGTTCTATATATACGGTTGAGGTCTCACTCCAAACCTAATTCTTCATCTCCTACTTTTCCCATTTGGTTTGAGAAACACAAGATAAATATTTTGGAGGTGGAATATCTCTCCCTTGCGTGCTCCTAGTTCATAGGATTGCTACGAGGATACTCTTCATCAATGACGAATTCAGGTACGCATTGATTAAAGTTTTCTTCCTTGATTATTAACATGAGGTCTTATTTAGGATCAGAATTCATTCAAAAAACGATATTACAATCCTTGTTCATCTGAGTCTTCCATCTCTTCTTGGTCATCGTTGGAATTGATATCATTGTACAAGTATGTTTACCCAGTTGTTTAGAATTGAGTCAGACGCCAATGGTAGCCTGGTTGAATGGTTAAGACCGTGGTGGTTTAACCCCCACGTCTTGGGTTCTATACCCACCAGCGGCACACTCGCCTTTCAAAAAAAAAAAAAGATATGGCATTTAGGAGGGGTTCTTGTGACCAAGATCCGGCAGAGCCGGAGCAGTTGGATCAGGATGAAGTGGAGGTGGTGAAGAGGGAGATGCCATCTTGGGCACGATAAGTCCATTGATATTTAATCTCTTCATGAAATGATTTTCCTAGGTTTGGATAGAGCAAAATTCAGTCACCACACATGGTTTGTATCTTCAACAATAAACATTCCAAACCATCCCCATAATCAATAGCCAGTGTTGGTGCAACCATTAATTTCACAAACTAGATACAGAGAATTTCCTCATCACCTCAGCTTCTGAAAGTGCACTTAACTTCCCTCTTAAATGCAAACAAATGTGGAAGCTATTTTGATTCAGATAGCATGAACCAACAAATAATAACATGACAAAACCCAATTAGGTTTTTTTTTTTTTTTTTTTTTAAGATCTTACTAAAATAAACTAATCAATAAAACCATGTTCCATAAACAATAAGCTTGATTAACAACAGTGAGATAGAAAAAAGTCACGGCTTATTCTTGAGAAAGAATCCCAAGTTAGAATATATAGTGAAGACATGAACCACACACATTCTTTATTCTCTGTAGCAACTTTATTGAACATCAAGAACACCACTTTATACAAGAATAAACCCAAAAATTATAAATAATAAGCTTGCATTAACAAAAGTTGGAGAGAAAAGCCGGGACTTGTTCTTCAAGAAAAATCAACATTCTTTTCACTCTTTAGCAACATATAATACACGCTATCAAGTACCAACCACGTCACCTTTCAAAAGGAAAATGAAAATGAAAATGAAAATGAAAATGAAAATGAAAATGAAAATGAAAATAAAAATAAAATTTGAAATCCATCACAACTCTCATGGTCCAGCTGTGGGATAAAAAAGAACAATAAGTGTAACACCCCTTTAATGATTTCTCAGCATTTCTTCTCTCCCTTGCAGTTGATCTTCATAATGGAACTCAACTATACATGAATTCCAAAAACCCCATTTGTTACCACTTATGGTTCTTTACTCATTTTCTGATCTGGAACTAATGATGCTTTCTTCATCCACACCACTTTGGACAATGATAAAGAGCATAATGACAAACATGGAAATGATTTATAATGTAAAATGAATGAAGGAAAGAAAATGTAAAACTATTTTAATGATGAATTTCTCACTATCTCCTCTCCCTTGCAACTCATCTTCAAAATGAAATTTATTCATGTCTCCTTTGTTTCTCTGGACAACTTATTTTATCTTCATGAACACCACTTTGAGAGAAGAACCAAGAACACAATCAAAAAGACTATAGATGAAAGCCCAATTGCCACTCCAAGAACAATCTTACTTGGCCCATGTCGATGATCGGACTTTTTTGGACCATCGTCGTCGTCACTATCAGCTGTGCCATCAGAGCTACTACTGTCATCATATCCAGAATCTGCCTTCTCTGGTGGAGGCAACACAGGGAACCCATCTTTGTCACAACGAGCAATCCCAAGCTTCAATTTTTTCAAAACCGTGGAGTGGTTAAAACACAAATTGCTATTGCCACCAACCTTAAACACCACCATTCTCTTAATAAAAGATCCATTAAATGGCATTACACCATGGAAATTGTTGTTCTCAAGATTGAGATACTTCAAATTCTTCATATTCGAAATGAACTTTGGAATTGTCCCATTGAACTGATTTGAGCTCAAATCAAGGTGAGCCAAACCTGGGATCTCAGCAATAGAATCCGGTATAGGGCCCGACAGGGAATTAGAGGACAACGACACGTTTCGAAGCGAAATCAAGTCACCAAAAGTAGTGGGTATCTCTCCTAACAGTGCATTTGATGAAAGATTCAAGGATTCTAAGTTTTCCAACAATGTAAGTGAAGTGGGTATTCTTCCTAGAAGCTTATTGGCAGATAAATCAATATGGGTAATGTTCAAATTCCATTTTTTGGGAAGATGACCAGTAAGATTGGCATGCGAAATGGTTACTGACCTGAGCTTCTTGAGATTGGCAAGTATGATGAGAGGTCCACTGGCCTTGATGGGCACATCTGAGACAGTTAGATCTGTGAGATTCCTAAGCCTTCCAAGCCAAACACCAGTGAGCGTCTTGAGACTGTTGATGCAAGTGAAGGAGTGTAGATTGGAGATGAGCTCAGGAGGGAGGTGACCAGGTGAAATGGGGCAATTGTGGAACTGGAGATCTTGCAATGTGTAGAGAGATTTGAGAGCTGTTGAGGACATTTGGGTGTCTTCAGAGCAGTTTGAGAGGTGAAGTGAGATGAGATGGCGAAAGGGTTTGGAAGAGTCACAGAAAGTGGAGTTGTGGAATGAGGGTTGAGTGCAGGGGTCTTTGAGAGTGGGTATGTTGAGTGATTGAAGTGCAGTGAGCTGTTTGGGGTCAAGAGTTGATGTTGAAGCTGAAGGTTTTGAAGGTTTTGATGGTTTTGAAGGTTGAGAGGATGGTGAAGGTGAGGTAGTGGGAGATATGTGTGGTGGTGGGAGGGAGGAGGAGAGGGTAGTGTAGGATAAGAGGGTTAGGAGGAGCAGGATGAGCAGTGGGGTGGTGGTGTTGGGTTCCATTGGAGAGTTGAGTTGGGGAGTGTGAAGGAAGGAAGGAAGGGTTTTGGTGACCGTTTGAGATTAGGGAGAGTGAGTGAGTGTTGGGAGTGGAAAAGTAAAGTTGTGTTGTTGGAAAAATGAGCTCAGGTGTTTTTATTCTGAAAACTGGAGACAGTTGGATCAAGTTAACTCACATGGATGAATGCTCAACTCGCACTATCTAATGGTCACTGGAGATGGCTCTGTTTTGAAGCATACTTCTTCCCATAATGGGTGTTTGGGACTTTCATGCTTTGGACCACACGACATGCTAAATAAATTCCATAATAATAATAATTAGCCTATTTTATGCAGAAAGAGAGAGTTATGTTGTTTACTTTCTTCTTCAAAGTACAAAAGTTCTCATGCTATGAACCCTAGAATGACAAGGGGCTACCAAATTTACCGAAAGTTAAAATTTTATATTCTTAATCAGATCGGTAAATTCATCTGCAACCACTCGACATTAGAAAATAATTGAAGGTGAATAGAATGTAATTCTAGCTTTAGCTAAGAACACAAGGAAAAAAAAAAACAAGAGAATCAAGAAGGCAAGAAAAATATAGAAATTCATGTACTGAGTGATGGTGCCAGGTAGGAGATTCACAGAGTTCATCCTATTTATATAGTGAAAACAAGGGGGAAATCGAAGGGCTGTGAAAAAGACATTTAGCTTTGGACCAAATTTGTTCCAATTCTACATGAGCTATGAAAGCCTAATCGATCAAGGATGAGCGCACAGGTCACTGGCCTCTCCATCCTCCCTCGTGGAGAGACATTAGAAAGCAATAGGGGATCTGAATCTCACCTAACTATTGAGAGTCATAAAACCCCAAATCTTGAGACCAATATTATTGTTAATGGGGGAAAGGGGGAGCGGACTGTGCGCAGTTGACAGGAGATACTCCCTTGATGCTGGAAAAGATTCCATCAGAAGAAACTAATGCAAAACCCCAATGGCATTAATGATGCAAGGAGAAACAACGCAAAAAACATGCAATGGGCATCGTTACTGAAGCAAACAAATCAAGTAGGTATCACTCGGTTAATTTTTTATCCTCCTCCAATTATAGAGGGTAAGAAAGTGGTTCAGATCGACATAAAAGATTTTGCTCAGAATGTTAAGGAGTGTGAACAGTATGTAATTGGGAACTTTGTAGGGAAAAAATTAGCATATGGCTATGTGAAGGAGTCCCTTATCAGAGCTTGGGGTATGAAAGAGTTTGAACTAAACATTCATGGAGAAAATGCATTTGTTTTCAAGTTCCACACTGAAACTGACAGATGCAAGGTTCTAGAGACGGGTCCTCTATATATTGCTAGCAGATTATTCATTGTAAGACCTTGGTCCCCAATGATAGAGGAAGAGAATGAGGTACTCGCCTCTGTACCTATATGGGTTACCTTGAAGAAGGTCTCACTGTTTCTTTGGAACCCAACAGGGCTATAGAAAATTACCAATGCTATTGGTGTCCCCCTTATGCTGGATAAAGTTACAGAGGAGAGAACTAGACTCTTTTTCTCTAGGGTATGTGTGGAAATTGATGTTCATAGTCATTTCCCAAATCAAATCCCTAGCCATAGATGGACAACCACATAGAGTGGTAGATGTGGAGTATGCATGGAAACCTGCAAAGTGCACCACTTGTGATGTTATTGATCATGCGTCGAAAGATTGCTCAAGGAAAAAGAGCACCCATCCAACAAAAATTTGGAGAGAGGTCAAGAATAAACCTCAAACTCAATCCACACCAAACTCTGATGAGGAGGGATGGGTGATAGCTAAGGGTAGACACGCGTTTAGAAGCACAGAAAGAACAAATGTTGATGTGCAGCAAGCAAATGCAGACATTCATATAAGTACACCCATGCAGGGTCACGTAGGGCAATGAGAAGCAAATAGGCAGTGTCTCAAACAATGGAAAGAAAACAAGGATAAATAATGGGAACAACATTAGCAACAGTCAGGGAATTCTGAGTCAGAGTGCTCATGTAGCAACCAATATCACTGAGCAAACGAAAGTGGAGGTAAGCCAACTAAACAACAGATTTACTCCATTAGTATCTTTTGAGGAGCTAGGACAGGGTACCAAGCGATCAGATGATGCACACAGATAAAGGAGTCAAGCAAAGTGGAATTCGTGTCAGTAGGAACCTTCCTACTCTATTTGAGGTTGAACATATTTTGATGATGATAATTGAATATGACAAGGGGAATGAAATCAGTCACGGAGCGAAAAAAACTCATTGAGAAACATGGTAGGGATCAATTGCAGGAAGATTTCACATTAATAAAAAGTTATTGGGAAAGGGCAAACAATCAAATTCAAGAAGACTACCAATATTTGGAAAAGGAACAAGAGTCGAGCCCCGCTAGTGGAGATGATGCAACAGAATTGATTATAGAAAAGTTCTTTAAAGATAACAATCAAGATTTCAGCCTCTGCCCCAGGAGATCCAATAGATCCAAGAAGGCGAACAAAAAATACAGATGAAAATTTATGTCCAAAAATGAGAAGAAGCATGAGTGACACTATTTTTGTAATAGTCGTGTTCTCCTAGTGAGAGATTGTACTTGAAGTTTCTTAATTTTCTTTTATATAAAGGTTTGGGGGTCCTTAAAACCCTGCTCGCTTTCCAAAAAAAAAAAAAATTGTTCCAACTCTGTGGTTGGAATGCATGATTAAAGAACAGATTACAGACATTTATTCTATCTTTGGCCAAGGGTTGTATTTGCTCCAAAGGCATCATTTCGGTCTTGGAGAAATTAATAGGTTCTGATGGTCCTAATATCAAATCATCTTATATGCTTCAGTACACAAAAATAATGATCAAAATGCAGAAATCATCTTATAAAAGGAAGATGATGAAATCAAAATCAAACCGTTGTCTTCTGCCAAAATTCAGCACTATACACTGTTTATGCTTACAAACTCGAACTTTCGCAGATCAATTGTGATGGAAGAAGTATTGATTTCTTCATTCAACACTTTTCAGAGTTTTGGAGATTGTAAGATGATAAGCACTGGGTTCAAATATATCTGTGGCTCAAACTTCATACCAACTTCATTGTGTAGCAGAAAGATTGCTCAACAATCAATAGAGCTGCAGACCCCAACGTTTGACGTGTCTGTTTTGCTGATGAAGGGATCCACCTTAACCCATAGAAGTGAGAAAACAGAAGCCAGTAGCACAGACCATAGAATAACAATGGTCGGGGTACGGTTCTGCCTGCCCATGAGACCCTTGAGGAAAGGGTACAGATGAAGAATCACCCAGAAAGCAAAGAATACCTTGCCAAATAGGGGACCCCATGCTTCATATCCACCGTTTAGTGCATCAGAGAATCCAGCAACAACACCTACCATATTGACAACGAGAAGGGTTGTTGGAGGGATTAGAAGTGTCGTCCACTTGATCATGTAGAGCTCACCAAACTCTGCATCATCAGCAGATTTTGATGTCACTGTGAAATTGGTATCTAGTCCAGCCAACATCTTTAGAAATCCTTGGAAGACAGCAAATAAATGGGCCGAAACACCTCCAATTACCCAAAACTGCTCATTACGCCACAAGTCTTCAATCCCAACTCCACTCCACCGCAGTTCAAGCACACTAGTCATGATGATGGACATGAAGAGACCAAGGAACCAGACACTTGCAAGGTTTGAAAGCTGAAAGAAAATCGAACAAGCACGATAGTTAAGATTCTAGACGAAAAAATAAAACAAATGTTGAACTGACAGAGATAAGATTCCATCTATACTGGTAGAACCCTTAAAATAGATTGTTTCTTCTCTAGAAACTATTGCAGGTTAGTGGTTCAAAACAGAAAGTTACCGTAGGTATTATAAATTTTCCCGTGAGAAGGCATATAGCAGGCAGTGAGCAGTAAGCAACAAGAGGGAGGGAAGTGAATGGATAAACGATGGTATTTATATATGCCAGTCTCTGCAGCAACTTAAGACGACCACCTCCAAATCCATACCAAAGGGGACAATGTCTGCTGAGAAAAATTTCAACAGAGCCAAGGGCCCAGCGAAGAACCTGATGCAGCCGGTCAGACAGATTAATGGGTGCCGAACCTTTGAATGCAGGCCTCAAGGGCATGCAGTAGATAGATCTCCATCCTCGGCAATGCATTTTGAAACCAGTTAGAATATCCTCTGTGATGGAGCCATATACCCACCCAATCTGAGAGGAAAAGCCACAAAGACACCCACTTTTTATATATCGATAAATATAAACTTCGTGAAAAGTAGCATTTAGATATGTACTAATTGCCAGAATAAGCTGTTCACAATAAAGAGACACTTCTGCTCACGTTCTCACATCCATTTTCAATAAAAGATAACTACCACATTTTCAAGAGAAACAAACATAAATCAACTGTCAAATCACCTCTTTTCCCCATTCTGTTTTCTCTTCATATCCACAACTAATCACATGGATTGATTCATTGATCAGTGTAGAAGGATTTACAGACTCGGGGACTCCTCCATTCTCCATCAGTGTAGACTCGATGAATACCGAAGAAATTCCAAAAGACTTTTCAAAGCTCCCCTGGGAGATAAGTAGGGACCTATCATACTCATCATAGTCTGCACATGAAATTTCAATGTATCACTATAATTAATGAAATTACTAAAACTTAAATAATCTAAGTACACTTACTGTCAAGTTCCTTCAAGTTAAATATGGCAGCGTCAAGGTCTTCTCTCTTTGAATCCTTGTAAAGCTCAGCAGGATCCTTAGAAGGCTTCTTGGAGCGACAACAGCAAGAGAAGCAACAACACCAGGAGCAAGATGAGGAAGACTTAGGAAGGCTGGGTAATGATGCAGGCCCATAACCATAAAGTGCTTGCCTATAGAAACAACAGCCAGTTCCCACATAGACCGGTCCTTGAATGCCATCCAATCCTTTCATATTAACCTGAAATCAGAATCAAAAAATATTCAGAAAGCTTAACATTGTGCCTCTTTCAGTTGTGATGGATGAATGACTTTTTGTTCCAAGTCTTACATCAAAGAAAACAGTGTTCCTATTGGCATATCGATCACTACGATCAATACCATCAAATCTTTGAGGAAACTGAACATAGCAAACATCTCTACCAACTTGCGGATCCATCATGAAGCACATGGCCTCTCGAACAGCCTGGCTATTGTTAACATAGTGATCACAGTCAAGATTGAGTATGTAAGGAGCATTGGTGAGAATGGCAGACACTCTAACCTGTAAAAGACCAATAATTGCAGGGCTCGTTACATCAGACAACAATAAGAAACAACTGAATTTCACTTCATTCTGTGAAACTAAGAATATACATACCAAAGCATTCATTGCACCAGCCTTTTTGTGGTGTTGATATCCTGGTCTCTTTTCCCTTGAGACATAAACCAAACGAGGAAGCTCATTTCCTTCTATGTCATGAGCTCCACTGTGCCCGAGAAAAACCTGAAAACGTTTAAAACCAAAATTGTAATATGAGTAATTTCAAATAAGAAACTCTCCAGTATTTTTGGGAGGAAGGAAACCATATAGAAACTTACAGTAATTGACTGTATATTGACATCTTGATTGACAATAAGTAAAGAATAACCAGCTAAAAATGATAACATCATTTTTCCTTTTTGTTGAAGAAAACAATATGATCTATACAGTAGTATCGTCATATATATTAATAACCATTGGAATTATATTGTTGAATGAAATTGTCTCCCAAGATCTCAACATGGCTGAACATAATAAATGAGGGACTTTTAATTAGGATTCTAAATTGACTTCCTGAAATAACAAATTCTAAACACAATTCTAAAACTAGTGGAATTTTGAATTGGGGAAAACAATGGAACTTCAGGACCATATTAAACATCCATATTGTTTGTGGCGAGCACTGTAAAATCACAAGAGACGCTGTAAAGAACTTGCGAAACAAACTCAAGACATCAAATGAGAAGAAGAATATATAAGATAAAACTAAGCCTTTGGTTTACAGCATCTATCTGTAGAGATGAAACATGCAATCCGAAACTACACTTGTCATTGAACACATTCAATTAAACATTAGAAAATCCAATTGACTTGTAGAACAATTAGGAAAATCATTCTCTGTGATGAGATAGTATAACTATGGAATGTATGACGAATTACTAATTGATTGAACCTGAATCATGCCAGGATGGTCACGGGAGTTGTTTCCTGGCCAAGGTGTCCCATCTTGCATCTTCCATCCTTCATCTGGTGTTTTCTGAGCTTTTGCTACTAGGGAATTTATTCTTACTTTGTACTCTTCATAATCTCTCTGTAATCACAGAAAAATCAATCATAAAACGTTTGGTTTTGTGAAAAATAGCTAATGATAATAAGAGTTCAGTAGACACTTGTGAAATTAAAAACTCAAGGCTAGGTTAACTTCAGATGCTAACTTTCATTGCTCGGCGTTCTTTAACGAAAGATGGTTGCACTTTATCCTTCAAATAGTCAATCTTCTGCGAGAAATAGAACTCAGGTGCACGAGGCTCAATGGCGTACTTCTTGCAGAATGGCACCCACTTTCTTGCGAATTCAGATGTTTCAGCAAGAGATTCAAATGTAAGCATGGCAGAACCATCATCAGATACATAGCAGGAGACTTTGTCAACAGGGTAGTCCACAGCAAGAATTGATAGCACCGTATTAGCAGTGACCAATGGTGGTTCTTTTAACGGATCCACTGTACTAACAAAAAAGTCCACAGCAGCAAGCTCAGAAGGCCCACTCTCCCTTTCATACCTAAAGGACAGTGATGGATAGATTATCAATAAATGGATTATGTATCCTATTTACATTATTTTATTGAGTTTATAATCATTAACCACTTCAAATGTGCACAGTTTTCTGATGTTTCTGATTACCTTGCGGCTAGTCTATCAAGATATGTCTCTCTATTAATAGGATACCATTTAGGAAACTGATCCAACACCCACGAAACAGCAAACCAAATCTCGCAAATGATAGATGTGAGCCAGAGACCATAAGCACTATCAACAGGATTGGTAACTCTGTAGTGGAAGAAGAGCCCTAGAATTATCAGTCTCATTATAATCACGATTCTGTATGGAGTAATTTTATCTTTGGGAATTGGAACTGTTCTTGAAAGTGGCTGTGCAACTTCTGAAGATCTGCATACAGATATGCCATATCTCAGTTGAAATACAAATTTATGCTCAAGATAAGGGTGTGATGCATAAATTAAAAAGTTTCCAAAAATTATACTAAATATACATAAGTGATATGACGGTAGCATTTTCTGCATAAAATAGAATCCAACTATGGAAGCTAATTACTATATGAAATTGTGGGTATTGATCATCATCGATAAATGAAGGAGCCTGTTACACCTTGAGATTTCTAGAGGAGCGAAGAAGACCAGAAAGACATGGATAATGGCAAAGACAATAAATGCGAAGACAGTTGAATTACTTAACATGCGGCTTTGGCTAAAATTAAACCGACATGATCTGTTCAGTGTCTGTTATTAAAATAGCTTGCCTTCTCTGATATCTACTCTAAATCCATTGTAACATTTTCTATTCGGATTATCATACTTACTGCTTCTCCCCCATTTGCTGTTCGGATGGAACTTCAGCTTCTTCGTCTGGAATTTGAGCATCTGTTTTAGCCTTATTTGATGTCTTTTTCTTCTTATTCTTTTTCTCCTTCCAACTTTCCACCCTGTTCTTCCATATTGGGTTCCCAGATTCCGAGTCTAAAATAAATAAATAAAATTAGGGAGCTGATTGTTACCAAATTGTATAATATTAAATAACTCAATGAAGAAATTAAAAGAACCAAGGATTCGATACCTGTTACAGAAAAATTACTTAAACTCCTAGCATGGACTCTAACATCCTGCACAAGTAGAACAGGAGATAATGCAACACATCAGTCTCTTAAGTCTGGTTAGCTCATTATAATTGAATACTCAAATCGTGTGGTTTTGTTTGAACATGGATTTGATACCTGTGACAGAAAGTTGCACAAGAAAACCTTACCTGATTAGTATCAAGGTGATCTGCCATTGTCGAATGTTTGGCTGATGTATCCATTTCAACATCATCCAGTTTGGGGTTCTCTGAAAATTTCATGATCATAATTTTCAGACAAAGTATTGATCCACTCTAACTAAAACACAAACTAAGAAGGAAAGGAACATTTGCTTGGATAGATGAAGATAGAGCTGGATTCTAGTACTTAAGGACATGACTTATTTCTCATGAGAGCACGTACCAAATAGTGATAATATTCTCAAATTGCTTCCAAATATGGAGCTTTGCATTGCTTAGCTTCTAAAAAGGAAGATTAGGTCTGCAAAATTGAGTGTATATTTGTTTTCTCCCACTTAGGGAGTGCTTATTTGTACCACTTATATAGTGGCAAACCATATTAGCATATCTTAATAATTTTTTAAAACACCCCATTCACATTTGTTTCAATCCAAGCTTGAGATATAAGACTGATAGTTCAACTAGGAAGTATCAGTACTCCCAAGTCTCAACCAAAATTTTAAATAGGATGGATGTAATATGAAATAAGTTCTCAAACTTGTAACACAAGTTGGGTATCCTTGATAAATCCTCGACCCAATCTTGGGGTGTCACAGCTAAACCTGATCTTAAATTGTCCATAATTAAATTAAGGGTTATTGATGTTATACAATGCTAGGATGACCTCAAATGGATGGTGCGTCCATCCCCTATTAAACTGTCAGTTTAACTAAATGAGGGAGATCATTGTCAACAATGATCTTGCATTGTTACCTCTAATTCAAATGAGTGATGATAAAGATTGATCAAATTAGTGCAGTTATGCAACCCCCTAATTCTAACTCGATCAATGATATAACATGTTGATCCAATCAAACTGCACACACCACTAAATCAAAACCAATAACACAAATGAAACCTATATAATTTTTAAATAGATCAAAGTTAGTACTATACTAACCCAAGCTGGCAGCATAAGGAGCAGCGCATCTCAAGCAAGCTTTTCTCCCCTCCTTGATTTCATCATCAACACAAGAATGACAAATGGGGTAATTGCATTCAAGGCAAGCAACAAAAGCCTCTCCATTCGGCGCAAACCCGACAGTCTCACCACAGTTATTGCAGAAAGGGACTCCAGAATCCATCATCTTCCCTTGCTAGGATGCGTCCTGTTCCCAATCCTCTTTCTCTCCTTGTTCTTATTGGGATTGGGAAACCTGAGAACCCTAACGAGGGATTGTTGGTGTGGAGGTGAAGGTGTTGCATCATCTTTGTAGTGTAAAGAGATGGTGGTGGGGTATGGAAGTTGGGGTGTTAGTTTCATTGGTTTGCAGAATAAAGACGGAGAGTGAGTAAGGTGGATGGTAACGTATATTTCCTTATTTTGCTTTCGAAATTTTGAAAAAACACAATGTGAGAGAGAAGAAGAGGGATGCGATGCGGAACTTGGAAGGAAGGAAGGAAGGATTTAGGTGGGGAGGGGGCGGGACATTCTAACTGACAACTCTCTCTCACCCAAACTCACCAACCAACAAGCCTTCGCGGGGTAAGTTTTCCTTGTCATGTACCTTATTAATTTTTTGAAATTTTAATATATTGAGAGCATGCACCCCTTATAAAATGAGGATAAATTTGATCCTTGGGTTTATTGTTCCTTGCGTCATTGTCTAATATGATGTGGATACGGAGGGCTGTGATCCTTTCTTCTATAAATACAGCAACAACTCTACCGAGCCATGTTTGGGGGACACTTTTGTATCACTTTAAAGCTTTTTGACACTTCTATTTCTTTTATGGATGGTGTTTTAAAGAGAATGGATAAAAAATGTAAAAAATTCAAAAGTGATCATGGCTCCTTAGACTTACTCTAAATATAGATAAGGTCAACAGTAAAGGGATTACGTTACAGGTCACATCACTACAACATGCCGACGAGACAATTTCTTTTAGTGGTTTGTTAAGAAGATGAAATAAGGGAAAACCATAGTAAGGAAGAGTTGGAGTTGGGGGGAGGGAGTGATCACAAATGACAATATGGAGTTAAAAGAAATATGGTACTGGAGATAAGTTCGAGTTAGGTCAAAGAACAAATGACAATATGGAGTTAAAAGAAATATCTCTTGTTTTATTATATAACTTTACGGAGTACATGTTTTATTATATAACTTTACGGAGTACAGTCAATAGTGTTATGGTCAAGTGATTAGGGTTGTGTGGGTTTATCCCCCACCTCCTAAGTTCGAGACTCACCGACGACATGATTACTTTCTTATGGTAGTGACATGTAAGTTGCACCTTGTTAATAGGTAATGAAATCCTATAAAAACTCAACTCGCTTTCCAAAAAAAAAGTTTTACAGAGTACAAAATTAATAATTTGTTAATGGTCACCACAACTCATAAATGGAGCCAGAAGTGACTCTTGTTGAAATTTAATAGCTTCCTGTATAGGGTAATAGTTTTTTTTATTTAAAATCTTTGGGATTTGATTTTTTTCTTTTTGATTTACCATAATGTGAGTTGTCATCAGAGTATGAATTTGGTGGATGTCATGTAGAGGGAACACATCATATGTTTGAGATTTGATGATCACTAGTTACTTGACAACTCCAATGACAACGTGTGAAAGAATGTTGCTAATGCTTGCAAGAAGGAGCTTGATCGGTATGTCCATGGCCGGTTTCACAAACAAAAATGAACTTAGTTCGTGTTTGGAATTTTGTAACCTTCTGTTGAATGTGCTTTTGGTTGTTGGTAACCTATTATTGTTTTGGCTTCTGCTTGTTCTAGCCCTCTCTTAAGACAGTGAATTAAAAGAGACAAAAGAGTCATTCTAGCATATTTTGTAACCTCGTTTGCATGCCTGGTCGGCAGATTTACACTTTTTGTCATTCTTTTTTTAAACACAACCACAAACACTTTAAAGAAGATAGACAAAAGAGTCATTCTAACTGACCAGGCGTGAATACCAGGCCGGCTAGAATTTTCGATTATGAAGGCATTGATGTTTTCAGTAAGACTACGGTACCTGATTTGGCATGCCTGATGCGTGTCTGAATGGTACCAGGCACGTGCACCGCATGGTACCAGTCACGTGAATGGCTTGGAAAAAAAAAATCTTATTTGAACCTAAAAATGGGGAAGAGGCACGTATACCATCCAGGCATGCCAGACCAGGCATCGTAAAAGATTTTTTTTTTTTTTCTGAGCCATTCAGGTGACTGGTACCATGCGGTGCACGTGCCTGAATGGTACCAGGCACCGCACCGGGCATGCCAGACCAGGTACCGTAGTCTTACTCGTTTTAGTAGCTAAAATGGAAAATTCTAAATGGCGAGGAAATGAGCGAGGGAGGTGAGGTGGCGGGGTGGGTACCGTCCACCCTACTCGGGATGCGTGCCATCGTTTTTTGTGCGCAACTCCCGAGCGGGGTGGACGGTCCCCACCCCGCCACCTCCCTCCCCTCGCTCGTTTCCTCGCTGTGTAGAACAGCCCAGCTAAAATATAACATTCATATTCCATAGAGACAGAGTAGCAATATGAGAAGAGTGAGATGAGCATGAAGAAGAAGAAGAAGAAGAAGAAGAATTACATATAAAGTTTAAGAAATCTAATTTGATGTGATCTGAATTTGGATCTGATCATCATGGAATAATAAGTTTCTTGCCCGCATAGATGGTGTCCCCTTCATTTCCATTTGCCTCTCTGACTGCATCAATTGTTACCTAATTTTCCAATTCCAATCCCCAAAACACATACACACAAAATGTAAGAAGAAGAAACCAAACCTTCAACTTAAATTACTTACTTAGTGACGATTAATTGAAAATGAAGCAAAGAGTAGTTACCCCATACTTCCTAGAGAAACCCCAAAGAGTATCTCCTCTCACAATCTCAACAGTATGACGAGCATCTGACGAGGAAGAAGTTTCTCCTTCATTCTTCTTCTGCAAAATCAACAACACCCAAACCAACAAATTAGAAAACTATTTTTAAAGCCATATTGGGTTTTACTCAACTTAACTTACTTGGATGATGGTTTCTTCAGGAGGAGGTGGAGATGGTGGAAATAATGGAGATCTGGATGGAGGTGGTGATTGGTGACATGTTTCGGTGTTGGTGTTGTTGTTGTTGTTGTTGAAAGGGTTTTTTAGGGCTTTGAGAATGCTCACAGCGATTCCAGAAAATACCACGAATCCGGCTGTCTTTGCGACAGTTGCGTCGTTGTTGTTGTTGCTTCCGTTGGGTTCACCATCTCCTTCGCTTGACATTGCGATGCTCACTGCAAACGAATTCAACTCACCAGTGTAGTTTTTTTTTTCTTGGTCTTCTCTACAGTACTACCTTCTGCCCTCTTTCAACTACAAAGGACTGTCAGCTTAAGGATCCCCTCTATTTTGTAGGGCACCACATATCAACAACAACAAAAAAAAAAAAAAAAAAATTCCACTATGTACACCCACATGAAATGAACAAGCATAAAGACAATAGAGAGAAAACATTTGTGTTTGATGGAGAAATTAGGGGTGGGCACGGGATGGAATGGGATGAACCTCATCCCTATCCCATCCCGTTTATTCTGGATTGGAACGGAATAGACCTCATCCCGAACCCGTTCGAGATAAAACGGGATGGGACGGGATGAACATATAATAAATAGACCCCATCATCCAATAAAGAATAACAAAATAGTTTCACCTCACATTGTTCAAACACCAATAATACCAAATTTATATACATATAACTTTCATTGTAACAATATTAAATGTCATATAAAATTTATGGTCTAATGAACTTACAATTTTTTTTTATGTTAAACGTCATTTATGTGATTCAATAGTTCATATAACTCATAGTGCAAAACTAAAACAACCCATCATTTGACTTTATTTTTTTAACAAAAATAATTGTCCTATAACCAATTTAAAATGTGAAAAACATAAATTTTCATAGGTTTTATTTGACCTAAAATTTTCAAATTGGAGTTTTTATCTAAACAAAGAGCACTAAATCAAACAAGTAAATTTTCGACAGTAACTACTCCACACCACCATAAGTGTTTTCTCACACCATTCTACTCTCCCACACCACCCACTTTTTTCCCACACCACCATACTTTCTCACACCACCTATATAAATAAAAAACCAACATTTTCCCCCTCCCCATTCAAATCGAAAAACGATTCTTCCCTCCCCATTCGAATATCTTCCCTCTCTCACATTCAAATCTCTTGCAAATCTCTTCCCACATTCAAATCTCTTCCCTCACCCTCAAAATCGAAACCCTTAAAAATCAAACCCCAAATCACAACCTCCCTAAAAATTTTCAGAAAAAACAAAATATTCTCATGGAAATTTTTAAAAATATTTTCAATCACAAAACAAAGTAAACTTCAGAAAAAAAAATTCAGAAATCCCAAAAAAATATTGTTCGCCTGAGACAATGCAAGGTTCTTGTAAAACTTGGCATTGATCTTACCGAAAAGTAAAAATTTTTGCTGAAATTTCCTGTTCGCCCAGAACAATGCGAGGTTTTCGCAAAAACTCGCATTGTTCTGGGCGAACAACAAACTTTTTCGGACAGATTTGTGTGACTTTAGTAAATTTTTGGACAATACGAGTTTTTGCAAAAACTCGCATTGTTCTAGGCGAACAAAAAATTTTAGCAAATTTTTTCGGACAGATTTGTGTGACTTTAGTAAAATGACCATAACTTGCTCATTTCAAAACATTTTCAAGTGATTCAAGTTGTGTTTATTAGATAACTAGGAATACTACAAATTTTGTGTTTTGATCAACTTGAGAATCAGTATCGATTGAGCACATAAGTTTGCCGAAATTCAGGGACACTATCCCATTTTCATTGCGCGACTTTAGTAAAATGATCATAATTTGCTCATTTCAAAACATTTTCAAGTGATTTATGTTGTGTTTATTAGATGACTCAAAGTGCTACAAATTTTTTATTGTGAGACAAATTTTTTATTAGATTTGTTTTAATCATCTTGAGAATCGATCTCGATTGAGAACATAAGTTGGCCGAAAGTCAGGGAAGCTATCCCATTTTTATTGTGAGACAAATTTGCGCGACTTTAGTAAAATGACCATAACTTGCTTATTTCAAAACATTTTACAGTGATTCAAGTTGTGTTTATTAGATAACTCAGAGTACTACAATTTTGTATTTTTATGAGCTTGAGAATCGGTCTCAATTGAAGGTTTAAATTGGTCAAAAGTTACCATATTTTGTGTTTTTTTTGTTTTGAGTAATGGTTTCTCTGCATATTTATTGGTGGTGTGGGTAAGTATGAAAAAAACTCAATAGTGGTGTGAGAAAGCGTTTTTGGTAATGTGGAGTAGTTGTTGCCAATCACTTATTGTAAACAAAATAACAAGACTGCCCACGAGAGTCCCATCTTGTAAATAAAACTCTGAACTAAGGTTGTCAATGTGGGAACCTAAAAGGATTCTATACTGACAATAACAACTCTCTGTTGTATTGTTTCATGAACTTTCTTAGATGCACATCTCTAAAATGATGGATGGTGATGGATTAGGCATGGCTCTTTAAAAAAATTCTTGTTTCAGAGGAGACACTTCTGGTATTGTAACTCGGGAATTCTAAATGTCGAGGGAATGGGCGAGGGAGGGGTGTGACCCTTCATCCCCCTCGAGATGTACGTCTTCGTGAATCTCAAGGGAGATGAGTGGTAAAACCCCTCCCCCTTGCTGTTTTCCTCGCCCATTCCCTCGATGCGTAGAAGGGTTGATTGTAACTTGTAAGTGTGGTAGGTAATATTCACGTGGGTGAGGAAGGGGATCCTGTGAGTGAAAATATCAACTCCCTTTTGCAAGGTAGTTTACAATTTACAAGAGTGTGGTTTTCTGTTGCAAAATTGCAAGTGGTCAACCACCTATTTCAATCAGTCATGAAACCTTGTTCTAATACCTCATCTGCTCACGCATCTCTCTCTTTGCTGCTAAGCAATGTATGCATATGCACCCAAAAAGAAAAACCCAGTGAACGTGAACAAGCCTTCACATTTCCACCATGATCGCATAACTTCTTCACCCCCTCACTGTTACAGTGCCTTCAAATTTCTTCCACTCTTTTCATCAATTTTTAGTACCCTTGAGTATATAAATTGAACATCTAAATTTTGATGTGAAGGGATTTCATCCAATTTCAAAACCCCATTGTAAATTCTATGGATCCTTCTTAGTTTTGTTTAAAATCCATTTGTAATTCTGATTTCTGAAGTGAGCCTTCATCTACCATACAAGTCTATTTCAATTAATGGGCAGACCCCATTGTCTCTTTTTTTTTTCTTTTTTTTTTTAACTGTGAACTGTTTTGGAATAGTCGAGAGACAATATGCTCTGAGGCGATTTTGAAGGGCAGGCTTGGTATTAACTAGCTTTTAATCTAAGCCGTAAAAATCTTATAGGAATAGATTTTGGACGTTTAATCAACTGAAGGAGGGAGGCGGCTAGGTCTCCCATGGCGGTTGCACTGCCGGCCAAGAGGGATTCCTTTGTGGTTGGCAAAGAGGATGACGGCCAGAATAGGCGCACCTTTGCGCAAGTTCTAGGCAAGGTGATGAGAGATGATTTGGAGGAGAAACCGACGGAATCAACGAGTTTTCGAAAGGATGGCAGCCCTGTTCTTTTGCTATCTGGTTCCGATGTTGCAAGGGGTGAATCCCATGTCTCTAATCACGTGGTGGTTTTAAAGTTCTCAATTTTTCGGCCATCTTTAGATTCGATTCGGGATTCCATTCACAGATCTTGGGGTATTTCGGGTGAGTTCATTATGGGTCTAATAGATCAAAGGCATGTGGCGGATTATTTACAATCGGAGGATGAAGTCAAGAAAGTTTTATCCAAGGATTCTTTCACTATTCGAGGCATCAGATACAAAATCTTTCGTTGGCATCCGGGTTTTAGCCTACGCGAAGATCCGGAGTTGGCCCCGATCTGGGTTGAACTACCGAATCTCCCCTTAGCATTATTTCTTCCGGCAATCATGAAAGCAATAGGAAACTCATTTGGTAATTTCCTAAGGATTGATGATGGTACAAGGTTTTTCGCTAGACCAAAGGTTGCACGCATGTGCGTGGAGATGGAGGTTACTAAATCTTTACCATCCAGGATTTGGCTGGAAAGCCCTAAGTATGGTGGTTATTGGCAGAAACTAGAATACCCAGGATTTAAATATTGCGAATATTGCGCATTAATTGGCCATGAAAAGGATTATTGTAGAAAACTTACGGGTGGGAAGAAAGAAAATCCTAGGATGGATGGTGACAAAGCTAAGGAAGAAAATAAAGCTGAAAATGCAAAGCAAATGAGGAACGAGGAGAAGCAAGGGCAACACATTGTGAAGCAAAATTATGTCCCTATTTTTAAAAATTGAAGGATGATAATGAGAAGATTGGGACGAGTGGGGCGAAGGATGTTCAAGGAGTAGAAATCATGAGCTCGCAAGAAGGTGAAAGGAATATAAAACCCTCGGATAGGAAACATGAACAACTAAATTTGAAAAACAAGTTTGCGGCTTTAATTGATACGTCAACGGAAGATGAGAACATGGGGGGTGAGGAGGATTTAGTAAATGTGGAACATGTCAATCCATCCTCACAAGAAAAGCCACTGGAAAGGAATTTAGTAGGGGATAAGGAACAACTACATGTGGAAACCACCCAGGAAACACTAAGGGAAGCCGGATATACCGAAAGTGAAACAAAAAGAGCGTTAGAGAAGACAACGTTTTCAAATGGGAACAAGTCAGTTAGGTCGATGGAGGGTATTAAGATTGAGAATTTAAGGGAAACTATGCCTTCTAACTCGGCTTTGGCGAGCAATAAAATGGTTGCAAGTCGGATTAATAATGTAGAGGTCATTGATAATGTTTCAACAAGACTGGCGGAGAAATATATTGGGCAAACGGGGACTAGAACAGAGGAGGCGTCCCCTGTTCGTGTTGGAACTCCAGTGGTGGAGGGTAACGCAGACAGTGGGGCAGTGATTAAGGAGGAAACGCCAACTTCTCGAGCTGGAGCTGATGCTTGCACTGGTCCAGAACGTCATCACATTGGCAAAGACACTAGCGATGACTGTGGTTCTAACAGTGGTGATGATAGCGATGTTGCCAGTGATGCTCATAGGGGTGTCCACGGAGGGAATCACAGTGGTGCTCAAGGCAATGTTCACAGAGATGATCAAGGTGGTCACAGTGGAGATCATGGTACTCACATTGTTGATCAAGGTGATGCACACATTGGTTATCAAGATACTGCTCACAGAGATGCTCAAGATGTTCACAATGGTGTTCTATGTGGTGATCAAGGGGTTGCTCACAAGGTTGGTCATGGTGCTCATAGTTCTGCTCAAAATACTGCTCACGGTGGTCCTCATAGTATTGCTCGAAATGCTCATAGTGCTGCTCACAGTGTTGCTCAAAAGGATACTCACGGTGGTCCTCTTAGTGCTGCTCAAAATGTTGCTCACGGTGGTCCTCATAGTGTTGCTCAAAAGGCTGCTCACGGTGGTCCTCACATTGGTGCTCAAGGTGAGGCTCGCTGTCGAGCTAACAAGGGTGGTCGAAGTCGGGCTATTAAGGATGATCACAATGTTGTACAAGATGATGAAATTTTAGTGGACGCTGTAGTAATTGAAACACCGAATATGAAACATATTAACTATTTGGTACGTAACGCTAACAACAAAACCGAACTGGAGACCGATACCGACATTGCGGATGAAATCAGTTCGGATGAAGAATATTTGGATGAATACACCATTAGGTCAATAATAGTGTCAAGTTTAAAGACAGACCACATTCGATTAACGAAAAGATTCGATAAGAGGAATATGTCAGCAGAAAACACGATGGATCATGACTACTTCAAAGATTTCAAGGTATTTCCTCGAAGATCATCTAGAATGAAGAAAAGTAACAGCAAGTACATGCATTGATCTAGGGGTTTGGTCAGTGTAGATGATATATTTGTCTAGTTTCTGTTTTTTCCTTACCAATTTGGTATTATATCCCGTTTTGGGACAAGTAATTAAGGTATGGCGTACCATAGCTGCCTCTCCATAGCGGAGATTTTTAATTAAAAAAGAAATCTTTTTTTTTTTACCATGTGAGCAAGTTTAAGTCAACATTATGAGTTGAGTTTTCACATTGTCTAGTTACTTAAATTTCTTCATTCTTTTAGACAGATTCGATATGTATTACTGTGTAATTTGATAGTTAAGGTATGTGTCAATCAACCCACAACCCAAGTACTCCTTATTTCTGTATTTGATTTACACTAGAATCATCAATGTGTGCTCAAATCTACCTTGAAAGTTCTGCCAGTTTCTTTTGAAAATTTCTCAGCTCTGATGCACCGACTCTCCGAAAAACCCCCGTATCACGTGTCAAATACGTGTCGGACATGGATTTGCGACTGACACCCGCTCGACACGTATTTGACCCGTGGTCAACGGTCAAAATTCGTTGACTGACACCGACACGGCCCGGACACGGTCCAGACTCGGTCTTTTCAAATGAACTCTTCTCTTCGATCGATCCTTCCCACATTTTTCAAACCC
Source organism: Berberis vulgaris (assembly GCA_963556465.1). NCBI lineage: Eukaryota > Viridiplantae > Streptophyta > Magnoliopsida > Ranunculales > Berberidaceae > Berberis > Berberis vulgaris. The sequence continues at coordinate 58,122,270 of OY747135.1, read as the reverse complement.
TAATTACAGAGAAAAGAGGGCAGAACCAGAGATCGAGACAGAGAGTCGACAGAGAGAGAGGGAGAGATCGATCGATCTATCGATATGGACAGAAATAGAGAGAGGGAAAGATTGATCGATCGATCGATCGGCTGTTTGCTGGACAGAGACAGGTTCTCCCTCTCGATCCATATTAGTTTCTTCGATCGATTCTTCCCATTTTTTCAAACCCTAAACAGAGAGAACAGAAAAAAGAGGAACCTCTCCTCTTCGATTGATCCTTCCCACTTGGGGTTGGGTCGTCATCGAGGATGAAAGAGTTGATGAGGGAAATAAATCTTGGTTTTCTTTGCTAGTTTCTTCTTCTTCTTCTTGGGGTGAAGAGGTGGGGAGAGAAATGGGTCGTCTTCTACTGCTTGTTCTTGTTGGTAAGACATTTGGGAGGAGTGGAAGAAAGTGGGAGGGTTTTGTTTTGCGTCAAGTGGAGAGTTTTAGGGACTTCAAAACTTGGTCTGGGCTTGGGCTTCAAAACTTGGACTAGCTAAATGGTCCAGCTACATACACCCCACACAATCCTCTTCTCATACCACTCCACTCTAAAAGCAATTCTCCATTTGTATGATTTGAGTATTTACATTTTATTTACATTATCAAATTAATGAAATTATGTTGCGTATGCTTTATGAGTATGACTTGAGCTTGACTTTGTGATGCATTTGTAATTTTGAATGAATGAATTTGAATGTTGTATTGATATATTTGGATTGTTCAATAGTATTATTTATGATTTTATGTTCATGTGAGTTAAAAAAATATATATTAAAAAAATAAGTTTGACCGTGTCGCCGAGTCCTATTTTTTTGAAAATTGCCGAATTACCGTATCGTATCCATGTCCGACACGACACGCGTATCCAAGTCCGTGCATCATTGGTTCTCAGGTATGGAAAGCTTCTTGTGAGCCTAAGTTTGGTCTTCAATTCAGTTTTAGACATTCATGATTCATCTTCTGTTATCTTCCAAGTCTTGGTTGAGTTTTTTAGTGTGATATATAATTTGGGTATTTGAAGTTTGATCGGATTTTGGCCAATTTCAAACACCCTTCTTACTCTTCTAGATGAAGGAGCTCTAATTTGGTGACCCATTTCCAATGGATTTGCTAGTACCTACTTTCTTTCTATCTGTATGAATTCTATATCAAGTTTTTGTAATCGAATTTGAAACATATTTCTTGTGTATTTCTGAAACCATTAATCACGTTGAATTTGATTTTCATTTTTCATTCATGGACTATGGAGGGCTTAATTGTTGAAAACAGTAGAGCACTACTTAGAAATGCTAGGTAGAGAGGACTCTTTGAAGACACTGTGCTATTTTATTAATCCAAATTGCGTACAATTGTTGTTGTTCCACAGGTAAAAGACTAAAGGGTACTGGAGAACACCAAATGTAAGGAAGCAAGCAACTGGATAAGGCACAACCCCAAAACATCTATAAATCCATGAACAACTCTGTGAATCTCATCTTCTTCTCATTCTTGTTATCTGTTCTCTTCACCTTATCCCATTCAGCTACATTTGAGATTTAAAACCAGTGTTCACAAACAGTATGGGCTGCAGCCGTTCCAGGTGGTGGCCAGGAACTTCAGGTGAGACATGGGTCATTTTTGTCAATCCAGGCACGACCCAGGAACACATTTGGAGCTGCACTGTTAAGTGAGATAATTCAGTTTGTAATATCAGATAGATATTTCAGTTTGTAATATCAGATAGACAGTCTGTTAGAATGTTAGTTCCTACATTAGTTTGTTAGTATGTTTGTTAGGTTGTTAATGACTTGCCACCTAGGCATTGACTGGCACAGAGCATTACTATGTTGCCTATATAAAGACTGTAATATGTACATGTAGTAGATATCAAAAACAGAACACTTTGTTCATCAGTTTAATTTCTTTGTTCATCAGTTTAGTTTCTCAACATGGTATCAGAGCTCTCTCTGGTTTCATTTGTCTTCTTTTGTTTGTTCACTCTTCTACTTATTTTCAAGTTTGCATAGGTTTATCAATGGCGGATTCATCATCTTCTAATGCTGCCATACTCACAACTTCAGCAACAACAGAGTCTAAACCAGTAGCCTTCACACATGTTCTGTCAGTTAAGCTTGATGAACAGAACTTCTTGTTATGGAAACAACAGGTGTTGGCAACCATTAGAGGTCATAAGCTTCAGAAATTTCTTGACAAAGATGCTTCTCCATCAATGTTTCTATCCGATGAAGATCAATCAAATGGAACAGTTAATCCAGAGTTCATCTTCTGGGAACAACAAGATCAGCTTCTTTTTTCTTGGCTTCTTTCATCAATGACTCAGCCGTTGCTTGTAAGATTGGTAGGATGTGAATCTTCTGGTCATGTTTGGCATATACTTGAGACTTACTTCAACTCTCAAACTGTGGCTAAAATATCTCAATTCAGAACTCAGTTGCAGACATTCAAGAAAGGTGATATGTCTATTAATGACTACTTGTTGAAGTTGAAGTCTATTGTTGATAAATTGGCTTCAGTAGGGCATCCTCTGTCCTCCAGAGATCACATTAGTGCCATCTTTGATGGCTTACCTCAAGCTTATGATACATTTATAGTCTCTGTCAGTTCCAGATCAGATAGCTATAGTGTTGCTGAGGTTGAATCTCCGTTACTTGCTCAGGAAACTAGAATTGAACGGCACTATAAAGATCTTGACATTTCTAGCTCTATCAATATTGCTCAGACTTCCTACAGGCCGTCTCCTAGATCCTTTGTGTCTCATTCACCTCGAGGTGCCAGGCCTTTCTTTAATTCACAACAATCTCATACAGTTAGAGGTGGAGGTAGATTTGGGTCAGGTCGTGGTTTTAAGCATTCAGGTTCTTCATCTGGACAAGGCAAACCACAGTGTCAGATATGTGGCAAGTTTGGTCATATGGCTTTCAAATGTTTCCATAGGTTTGATCACAATATGACAAGTGCATGGCCTTCGAGTCAGTCTTCCAGCACTCCACCTCATTCAGCTCATGTGGCACCTCGGCATGTCTATTCTGCTACCTCTTCTCATCCAGAATGGGGTGCTCATTCCCAGCCTAGTGGTGCTTCCTCAGCAGTTGACTATAGATGGTATCCTGATTCTGGTGCAACTGACCATTGTACTCCATTTACTCAGAATTTGGCTTCTTCAGTACCATATCTTGGTAATGACCATCTGCATGTTGGTGATGGCTCTGCACTGCCTATTCAGAACATTGGTCAGTCCTTTTTCCATCCTTCAACTTCTTCTAGACCTCTTCTTCTTAATAACATTCTGCAAGTGCCTAAATTAACCAAGAATTTACTTAGTGTTTCTCAATTTGCTCGAGACAATGGGGTCTATTTTGAGTTTCATCCTACTGTTTGTTTTGTCAAGGACCAGGTCACCAGTCAAGTCCTCCTGGAAGGGCAGCTTAGCAAGGGGCTTTATGTGTTTTCTTCTCTATCTCCTGCTACCAGTAATAGGAATGTTGCTCCCAGCTCACTTGTTTCTTCTACTTGCTCTGCCTCAGTGCATACTGCTACAACCAACCCTCCTTCAGTTTTGCAACTTTGGCATGCTCGTCTAGGACACCCTTCTTTCCCTGTTGTAACCAAGATTCTTAACAAATGTTGTATATCAGTGTCAACTAAAAACAATGTTGATTTGTGTGCTTCTTGTTGTTTAGGTAAAATTCACAAATTTCCTTTTCCTAGTTCTTCTTCTTTGTACTATAAGCCTTTGGAGTTAATACATACAGATCTTTGGGGCCCTTCTTCTTGTGTTTCATCTTCCGGTTATAGATACTATATACATTTTATTGATGCCTACAGCAACTTCACTTGGGTTTACCTGTTAAAGAACAAGTCTGATGCGTTTAATACTTTCACTAGGTTTAAAGCTCAGGTTGAGTTAGAGTTTGGGCTCCCCATCAAGTGCATTCAATCTGATTGGGGTGGGGAGTATAGGTCCTTTTCTCAGTTTCTAGCTACGCATGGTATACAACACAGATTGGCTTGTCCTACTACGCATCAGCAAAATGGGGTAGCTGAGAGAAAGCACAGACACATTGTTGAGTCTGCACTGACTCTGCTTGCTCATGCCTCTCTTCCCCTGAGGTTCTGGGATGAGGCAGTCAGAACTTCTGTCTACTTACTTAATCGAGTACCCTCTTCTAATTTAAATGGTTCTTCACCTTTTGAGATGCTCTATCACAAGCTTCCTGATTATCACTGGCTCAAAACTTTTGGTTGTTCTTGTTTTCCAAATACTAGGCCATATAACTCCAACAAGTTACAATTCCGGTCTGTTGAGTGTACGTTTCTTGGCTATAGTTTGCAACATAAAGGATATAAATGTTTAGCTTCAACTGGTCGGCTTTACATCTCACGAGATGTTCTTTTCAATGAGAACTCTTTTCCTTATTCCAGATTAGGTTCCAATCCCTCACTGACTTCTACTTTCAGCACCAACAATTGCCAAAACATTACTCCCAGCATCATTGCTCATCCTTGTTCACTCTTTCCTTCTATGTCTGTCCCATTTGACAATTCCAGTAAGCATTCTGATGCATGTCCTCCTACTGGTGATACTACTTCTCCTGCTCTTTCTACTGATAATGTGTGTCATACTGTTCCTATCATTGCTACTACTACTGACATTGCTCATCAGACTGCTGCTCAGACTCAGCATGCTATTCAGACTCATGTTGTTCCCAATGAGGTTTTGAATGAGGCTATACATGATACTATAACTATCAATGATGGTGCTATAAATACTACTGTTGTTCCTACTGAAGTTGCTCATCAGACTGGTGTACAGACTGCTGATCAGACTCCACATGATACTCAGCCTCTTCCTACGTCTGGTCACCCTATGGTTACTCGTTCCAAAGTTGGTGTGTACAAGCCTAAAGTGTACTTGACTCACACTGAACCAGCTTGTTTGAAGGAGGCCTTAGACACTCCTCACTGGTTTTCTGCTATGCAAGATGAATACTTGGCCCTGCTACGGAACAATACATGGTCCTTGGTGGATCTTCCACAGGATAAAACCATAGTAGGGTGCAAATGGCTCTTTAAGACCAAGAAGAATGCTGATGGTTCTGTGCACAAATATAAAGCCAGGCTGGTAGCTCGAGGGTTTCAACAAATAGCTGGGTTTGATTATGCAGAGACCTTCAGTCCAGTTGTCAAACCTACCACTATCAGGCTAATACTTTTATTGGCGGTTTCATATGGCTGGTCAGTGTCTCAATTAGATGTAAACAATGCTTTCCTGAATGGGGATCTTCAAGAAGAGGTATACTTAATGCAACCTCCTTGTTTCATTGATCCTTCTCATCCCAATGCAGTGTGCAAACTCAATAAGGCATTGTATGGTTTGAAGCAAGCTCCTCGCGCCTGGTTTGACAAACTAAAACATACCCTACGCATGCTTGGTTTTGCCCCTACCAAATCTGATTCTTCTCTCTTCATTAGACATTCTCCTTCTCCCATATTTCTTTTGGTCTATGTGGATGATATTCTTATCACTGGAGCCAATACACATGATATATCCCAGTTGATTCATCAACTCAATGACCAGTTCTCTTTGAAGGATTTGGGACCTGCTCAATACTTCCTGGGTATTCAGGTTCAGAAGACTGAAAATGGTTTGTTCTTGTCTCAGTCTAAGTACATCAGTGATCTACTATGCCATGCCAAAATGCAGTTTGCCAACGGTTTACCTACTCCTATGTGTGGTGGGGAGAAGCTATATGATACTGGTAGTGATCCAGTTTCAAATGTTCAGCAGTATAGAAGTATAGTTGGGGCTTTACAATACGTTACAATCACAAGACCAGAAATTGCATACTCTGTCAATAGAGTATGCAAGTTCATGCAGCGACCTCTTGAGTCTCATTGGAAGGTGGTCAAACGTATCCTACGTTATCTCAAAGCCACTAGTGGGTTTAGCCTCCACATACTGCCTATCAAGTCATTTAAAATGACTGGTTACTGTGATGCTGATTGGGCATCTGATCCCACTGATAGGAGGTCCACGTCTGGTTATTGTGTCTTCTTGGGTGCTAATATTATCTCTTGGTCATCAAAGAAACAGAGTACTGTCTCTAGAAGTAGCACTGAAGCCGAGTATAGAAGCCTTGCAGCACTTACGGCTGAACTCACTTGGTTGCAATCTCTTCTTTCTGAGCTTAAAATCAGTTATCCCACTCCCATTATCTGGTGTGATAACAAAAGCACAGTCATGCTTAGTGCAAATCCAGTTTTGCATTCTAGGACCAAACACATTGAGATAGATGCTTATTTTGTGCGTGAGAAAGTTGCTCGAAAGATAATTCATGTACATCATATTTCAGCAACAGATCAGATAGCAGATATACTTACTAAAGCTCTTGGTAGATCCAGGTTCTTATTGCTCAGAGACAAACTAAGCGTAGTTGATGCCTCCAAGCTTAGTTTGCGGGGGAATGTTAAGTGAGATAATTCAGTTTGTAATATCAGATAGATATTTCAGTTTGTAATATCAGATAGACAGTCTGTTAGAATGTTAGTTCCTACATTAGTTTGTTAGTATGTTTGTTAGGTTGTTAATGACTTGCCACCTAGGCATTGACTGGCACAGAGCATTAATACTATGTTGCCTATATAAAGACTGTAATATGTACATGTAGTAGATATAAAAAACAGAACACTTTGTTCATCAGTTTAGTTTCTTTGTTCATCAGTTTAGTTTCTCAACATGCACCAACTGCACTTTTGATGCAACAACCCATGGACATTGTGTGATTGGTGACTGCAGTGGGCTCCTCGAATGCCAAGCCTATTGTCAGCCACCCAACACTCTGGCTGAATTCTCAATAAACCTAGATGGCAAGATGGACTTGTTGGACATCTCACTGGTTGATGCCTGATGGGTTCAACTTACCCATGAACTTCACCCCAGTAACTGGTGGATGTCATGGCACCACATGTGGCACTGAGATCTATCGCCAATGTCCCAGCCAGTTACAGGTAGCTGGAGGTTGTAACCACCCGTGTGCTGTATTCAAGACGGACCAATACTATTGCGAATCAGGAAGCTTTGGGCCCACAAAACGTTTCTAGGTTCTTCAAGGATGGCTGTCCAAATGCCTATAGTCATCTCGTGGACGACTTCTCAAGCACAATTACTTGCCCTTCTGGTACCAATTACAGAGTTTTGTTTTTCCCGTAAGTGAATTTTCTTCTCTTAAATATTTTGGTGCACCTTCAATGCTTTAGTTAAAATTGAATAGTTAAACTCATTGTTAATACTTGAACAAAGGGAGAATCTTTTAAACCAATGTTTCCAATCTCCTTATGACTGTACTTAATGGTGACATAGGTTCCTCTTACAAGTGATTTTCTGAATAATATTGGAAAGTTTAAATGTTTGTACGAGCATATGCATAAACACTAAAAAAAAATGAAAGATATAGGAACAGGATCTCACCAATTCCCATTTTTCTTGCAACTACTCATTTCTCTCTATAAAAGCAGAATAAAAACTGTTACCACATTAAACTCTTTTTTTCGGAGGATGTCAATAGAGAAATCTTTAGAACCGTCAAGTTAAATCTGTGAAACTGTGATAAAGACGACCTGTTTCAACAATCATTTTGGATTTCAAAACATCAAAATCCTACAAGAACTCCCTAGCATGGTTGGCTTAGCTTAACCACTTCAGTATTTTTTTTTTTTTGGAAAGCGAGCTGGGTTTTAAGGACCTCAAAACCTTTATACAAATGAAACAAAAGCAAAACAAAAATAAAAAAAGAAACAAACTCTCACAAGAAAGAGAATTCTAGTGAGAGTGAACATGGTTACTAGGCCTATAGAAATCTTCAACTAGCATCGGCCAAAGAAGAAACCTCTTGTTTTTTATCCCTGTCTCCTTTGGTAAGGAGGAAATGATTCAACCTTTGTACTTTTTGTTTGCTTTCTTAGCCCTAGAGGATCTTCGAGGGCAGAGACTAAAATCTTTAGTGCAAGATTTTGAAAACAAATCGCGTGCAACCTCTTCACTAGAAGGATCTTGCTCATGTTCCTTGTTACTACTCTGCTCATCTGTTGTGGTGTTCTCTTTGTCCTGAGTCGGTGTGTGTTCACTTGCCTCCACATTAGCACTACGCTCAAGCATTGGGTTGATAAGAATCAATGGTTGTGGACTCGGCGTTATGGCATCACTCTGGTCATCATTTATGTTATGCTCTGCCACATTGGCTGCCTCTATACTGGTCACATTCCCTGTTTTTCTTGTGATAGGCCCTGGACACCCCTTTAAACTGAGTGGAGTCTTCGACTTGAATGTATGTCTACTTTTGGCGATCGTCCAACCATCGGAGTTTTGTCTTTCTAGTGGTTGAGTCATACTCGTAGCTTGCCATACCATATGGCCTGGAGTATTAATTTCTTTGCTCTTTGAACACTGCTGTTTTGTATGGCCAAAAACTGCACAAGAACTGCATTTAACAGGAATCCATGCATACTCAACTTCAACTATTTTTTTCTTCTCTCCATTGATAACCACGGGGATGTCTTTGGGTAATTGGTTGTTTACATCCACCTCCACAGACACCCTCGCATACGCTAATCTTGTCATTTCTTCAGTAGCTTTGTCAAGCATGATAGGCACTCCAATAAAACTAGCAATTCTTTGAATACCCTTTGGATTTCATAGGAATAATGGATTTTTCTTCAGTGTAACCCAAATAGGTATCGAAGTAAGCACCTCGGCATCCTCGTCCATAGAAGGTGACCAGGCCCTGAGGATGAACAACCTGCTTGCAATATGCAGAGGTCCCATTTCCAATACCTTACTTCTATCTTCTTCCTTCTTGAATTTGAATACAAAATTCTTATCTCCGTGTATGCTCATATCAAAATCTCGAATTCCCCACATTCTTATCAGCCACTCTTTGACATAACCATATGCCAAGCGCTTGCCCACAAAGGTTCCAATAACCAACCTTTCACATTCTTCTATCCTATTCGCAAAGTCAGCAGTTTGCACTTGTACTATTTTCCTTCCTTCAACAGTAGCTGGAGGTTCATACCTAAGTTTTGTAGAGCCCGTATGCTTGCTTTGCTTAAGCTTTGATGCCCAACTCATCCTCGCTGGTGCAACGGCAGGGTTTGTTGCCATTACTTCTTGAATTTTGCTAGGGTCAGAGGATGTAACACTGGTTGGCATTGTACATTCATCTGCTTTATGCAGAACCTCTTCATTCCCTTGCGCTGCAGCCTGCTCTTGACTGGCTGACACCCTTGCAGTTAGCATTGCCCAGTTTTTGGGGTTTATCATCATTTCCAGTCCTTCTGCACCTAGTTTATCTCCATTTTTTACAGCCACTTGATATTCATGTGTGAGTAACTGTAGCAATCCATCGCCATGAATGTTGTACTTCTCCTCAAAAGCCATGAACACCTCCTGTGCAAACACGTTCGCACTGACTGCGTCTCCACCATTTGTTCCTGTCATTCCATAGACCGGAGATGGGGTATCAGATCTAGAAGACAGAGCTGACCTCCCTCTTCCTTCCTCCCTTGAATCGGATCTAATGACCTTTGCAGGGATCAAAAGGGGAAAAATATCTGGATATGGTTACGAGATCCACAACAGATGTTCAGCTGCTCTCAAAAGAACTCGATGCAAAGAGCAAGAGGAGAAATCAGATCTAGAAAGATCATATCTGTCTTCCCTCTCCCTCGACGAGTCTAGCTGCGACGAGCCCCTCCCTACTCCCTACAACGAGCACCTCCTCAGACCTGCGACGAGCCCCTCCCTGCTCCCTGCAACGAGCACCTCCTCAGATCTGCGACGAGCCTCCTCCACCATTGGCACCTTGTCTTCTAGAAACTTTAAGAAAGCAGCCGACCTTTTCCTAGACTCGATCTCAAGACATTCACTTCAGTATTTCTTGATATATCTTGTATGCAAAAACTGATTAGCACAATCAAATCAACTATCAAATAATGTGAAACCTGATATTCTCTAATCAGATTTTGTTTACTGCCCTACCATTACCCTTAAAGTAAAAACACTCAAGTTGGAATGAAACTCAAAGGTATACAAGTGTATGGTTCATTGTTTGGTAGTTGGGCTTTTCTTTTGACTGTTGTCACCAAGTGAGGAGAGAGAGAAAGAGTAGGGCCACAAACTTTTCTTCTTAGAACATTGATGTTCAAAACGTCATTCCATTTCCCCCCCTTCTCGATATCGTATTTGAGAGAGAGAGGAAACTGGGATTTAGTAAAAATCATTTATTCTATTTTCCTTGTTATTTCCTTAATGGTGAAACTGCAAAGTGGCTTAGGCTCCACTTGACTCTTCTCAAGCACATTTACCTGCCCTTATGGTACCAATTACAAAGTTGTGTTTTACACGAAGTTAAATTTTCTTCTCTTCAATATTATGGTAGACCTTCATTGGCTTGGAAGAATCTAATTCCTCCTAGGGTATGCTTGTCCGTTTGGCTTTGCTTTGGAACCAATTGCCAACTATGTAATCATTGGGAGGGGCATGAACATTGAGGGCACTCGTGTGGATTGTGGAGGGATTGATGAGTCCTCCGCATACCTTCCCTTGCATTGTTCTTTAGCATCTTGAGTTTAGAGCTTCTTTCTAGCCAAGTTTGGCATTTCAGTGGGCCATGCCGAGTTCCATTGTCGAAGTGTGGTGGTCTTGGAAGGGGTGCCTCTATCTCAATAGGGCCAGTCGGCTAGTTTGGACTCTTATCCTTGTGCCGTTTTTGGATAATATGGAAGAGCGGAATAGAAAGATCTTTGAAAGGTGGCATTGGAAGGTGCTAAACTTTGTATGGTGTGTCTCATCCTTGTATAACATCGGGCCTCGTCTAGGAATGGGCTTTTAGGGTTGACTTTTTAAAGGTTTTGGTGAATTGGTAATTCGGAAGAGTTACTTATTTTCCTCCTAATCTGTCTTTACTGGGATGTTGGCATTTTGTACTTTGGGTTGATTATTTCTTGTAAATTTCCTTGTTCCCGAGTTTTTGACCTTTTAAAAAAAATAGTAAAATTTGTATAGTTGTCTTGACTATGTGTTTTATTTAAAATTGAATAATTAAACTTTAAGTTTATACATGAACAAAGGGGGGAACTGCTAAACCAATGTTTCCAATTCCTTATCACTTCACTGAAAATAATAGGAAAAGGATCTAAAAAATCCCACTTTTTTTGCAAGTACCAATTTCTTTGTTTCTCTTTATTAAAGCAGAATAGAAACTGTTATCACATTAGATTCTTTCCTTCACTTTATTAGTCAGTAACTACAAAAACATCCCAAACAAACCTGGGAAGAAATCTAAAACTGACTGGTTGAATAGGTAATCCATGGATCAGTTCCATAAAGTGCCCGAGTAACATTAAGGATATTTCTGATTTGCAGCATTTTATTTTTCAGAAGTCAAAAGAAAAATCTTTAGAACCATCTAGTTTAATCAATCTGTGGTAGAGACCATGATTGAACAACCATTTTGGGTTTAAAAACAACAAAATCCTACAACTCCCTACAAAAATTTGTTTTTAGGCCTGAGTAGCACAATCATGTCAGCCATCAAGTAATACCAAATTTCATCTACTCTAATCAGATTTTGTTTCAATGTCTGTGATAATTTGTGGGAGTTGCTACGTGTATTTGACTGTTTGGCTCGATGTCCCCAAATTTGATTTTAGGTTTAGCTTTTAAAAATTGTTTGGTTTACTCTAACATGTTTTGCTAACCCTAAGACAAAACTAATCTATTACAAGGAGAGGAAAATTGATTAGTGACTTTGTATGAAAGTTCCTATTGTAAATTTTTGGATGCAAATTTTTCTTTTTTGATTTAAATGCAAATTTTTTATATGATATATTAGTTTTGTCAACTACTCTATGGTTGATGAATATTGTATTCATACGAGTATATTTGGCAAACAAATATTCTTTTGATGTGTATTTCTTGTTTAAACAAACTACCATAGTATTAAGGTTTGAGACTCTTTAAAACCCCGTTTGATCTTCTTCTTAAAAAAAAACTACCATAGTGTTTATTATCTATTATAGAACTTGTGACAAAGATTAGAAGATTTGAAATTTAACGAATGTGTGACTAAATTTTTGTTTTACAGATACTAGTTAATATTAATATTTCAATTAACGCTCCTAAATGAGAAAATTTCACCATCAAATAATTTTTATTGATAAATAATGGTAAGTCAGTATTACATATTTTAGTTTGATGCAACAATATTGAAACATCCCAAAATGTTGGTGCAAAAAATAATTGGTGCAACTGAGCCAAATAGTCGGCAACCGAGTATTTGTAGCAGTGCCCTAATTTATATTTTTTTCAAGTAACAACAATTGAGTTGGAGTGAAGCTCAAAGCTTATTCAAGTTTACTGATCATTGTTCGATAATTTGAGTTTTACTTGGGCTATTTCCCCCCCTAGTATTAGGAATAGCTAGCTTAGCGATTAGACCAAACTTTGTCCAACATTTACTTTAGATCCCAATTCCAATTGACGATGAATAGAAACTTTGACCTCACATGCAAAAAGACATCACCATCGCTTCCCTTATTGGCAATGCTAATGACATAGCCCCCTCAAATTACTAATTAGATAGAACCCTTTAATTGTGCCAAGATCATAATATACATCTCGAGAAAAAAATAACCTTGATTTCAAAGAGCTTTGAAAAGACTAACACATATCATCGAATTTGAACTCACATCTCAAGACATTTTTAAGGGTGTTGAACTAACCATATTAAAAACAAACATCTCGAGGAATAAAGAATGGCCCCGAGTAATTTTAAAAGTAAAATGATACAAAAAACAAAAAACAAAATTCCCAAATCCCTTTTGTCATGTCATATGTTGAGATGGTCTTTTGAGAATGCCTCAGTCAGTTCCTCTGTCCATGGCAAGTAGTCATTTAGGAAAGTTTCGTGGGCATTGTCGCATTATTGAGCAAATTTTGTTCATTGCTGGTGGTCCCGCAGATATGGATGCTTTAGCCATCGTCAGTTCGTATCATGGAATGCACCATGGACATCTACTTCAGGTTCACTTTGCATTATTTCCGTGATGACGACTTCTTTGATTTCAAGATCGAGGACATGTTTTCCTTAGAGGCAAAGTGATTAGAATTCAATTTATTTTGATAATTGGGAAGTGGATTGGTCCTCTGTCTAGCTTATGAGCCTAGGCTATAGTAGCCGGTAGGGTTTTGTTTAGAGATTTATTTAGCTTCTTTAAGAAACCACTTAATTGTTTAGGGTTTCTATTTTCTTTGAAACTAACAAGCTTAGGTTAGTTATGAATAAAGGACTTAGAGTCATCAATGGAAGGTGGGCTTGATATGATGAGTTAAACATCAAAGAGAGTACTTCTTGATTTTCAGTTTTATTTATTTCTTAAATTTGTCTCAATTTATTGCTATTTGTTATCCTTTTCATTTCAAGTAATCCATTACGTTGTTAGATCGATATAGTACAAGTAAAACTGTTACCACTGCATGACAGTGCATTAGTTTGTCTTGTACAAATAATGGCCGTCGCTTCTCAATACTCCCTCGAAAATACTTCAACAATTGTGCTAGCAGGAATGATGCTCAAGCTAGTAGAGAAAGCAAACTTGACAAATTAAGTGAGTTGACTTTTAGATTTTCAATACATAAAGCTATTTCTATTTTACATTTCACCCATTTAATGCATCCCGATTCCATGACACAGTTTAAGTGAAAGCAACAGCTTCAACACCAACTCTTTCCAGTGGAGGGAGGGGACCTGAGCTCACTCATAAGCAAGTCTCTATTTGATGAGACGTAGAAGCATAGAAATTATTCCAGTAGTTGTCTGGTTGGATTCTACACGAACTCTTTTTTAACTACTGCTAGGCAAGGATGCACGAACATGGATACGCATGTCATGTCAGACATAGACACGATACGCTGACTCGATAATTTTTGAAAAACTAGGATACGATGATACATCGACATGTCATACCTTTTTTTTTTCAATTAAATCATTTCATTTAAATGACAATTCAATAAAGAAAGAATTTAACTAGAATAGAATAAGAAGTGTGAAGATGAAAATGAAATACAAACAATATATTCATCTCAAAATTGCAAGTATGAAATAAATAGAAAAGAACATGAAGAAAGAACAATAGAGAAAAAGAATAAGAGACATAAAAGTGGAAAGAAGTTGACACTTTGTCGCAAGAAAAAACAAAGTAAAGAGGTAAAGGTGAGAAGAATAAACAAAGATTAAGAAGAAACATAGACTACCTCTATGCTTCAGTGACTTTTCATCGCCCTTTCTATCTTGACTTGTAAATAGTAATTGAAAGTTTCCCACTTCTGATGGACTAGCAACCTTCAAATTAGGTGGTTATTTGAGCTCCTAAAAATAAAAAATAAAATAAAGTTGGTTGACGAGGCTTAAATGTGTTCTGACCAAGTTTTTGGTGTGTCAGAAGCGTGTTCGACGTGTTGACCACATTGACCGTGTGTCTGATCCTGCCGACACGTTGACCAAATGTCTGACGTGTTTCAAAGGCATGTCGAACGAGTGTCAATGTCGGATATGTGTCAGACACGGATACAACAAATTTTTCGAAGATTCCATGCATTCTTGCTGCTAGGTCTTTTCTAGGTTTTGATACCATTGGTGATGCTGATACTCACAAGAGAGAGGTTACTGCTTTCTTCAGTCAAACCTCCCATGAAACTGCAGGTTGTTGTTGTGTGTGTGTGTTTGTTTTACTGAATGTGTCTGAGATTAAAATGTTCAAATTTTAAGTGTTAAAATGTGGATTTGATTGATAATTATTAATACAGGAGGATGGGCCACTGCTCCAGATGGACTATATGCTTTGGGTTATTGCTATATTAAAGAACAAGGAGACAAGGGGATATTGTCAAGCTAGTGCACAATGGCCTTGTGCCCCTGGTAAAAGATATTATGGTAGAGGCCCACGACAGATCTCATGGTATATATGTACTATTCTTATATTCCTATCTTTCATTTGATTTCCTATATATCTTGATCACATTAACAACTGAGTTTCATTACACACCCATACAAAGAGAAAAAACAGACAAACAAACAAACTTGGAGAAAGATAGAGAGAGCACTAGCACCATGGTGTCGGATGCAAACTCCCTTCTCCACAATAGGTTAACCATGTATTTTGGACATTCCATGATTTTTAAATACCAAAAGCTGACCCCATAAAAAGCTGATATTACACCGTGTGCACACAATCTCTACATAAACAGGAAAATGCAATTCACAACTTTTTTTTTTTTTTTGGGGTGGGGGGGGGGGGGGGGGGAGGGACCTATATACTATGAAACCTGAATATGCAAATACAAAAAATAAGGTCAACATAATTGAGGCCCGAAACAAAATTTAAAAGGCTAAGGGGCAATAGAAGAAATCTGATTATGAGAGAAGGATAAAAGATCCAAAATCTTACTATGGGCCTCCGTACCAAATTGCGTTGTAATATCCCGATCAAGAACGGAACTGACCAGCTAGAGCATCCTACTAAGACTTTTTTTTCACCTTTTATAAAGATCATGATGGCTTCTACAGCTGAAAAACTCCGCCTAGTGCTGTGGAGAACATACAATCAAATCCGATATGCACACTTAGAAAAAACTGCCAATGACATTTGATGCATCCAAATCCATCCTTGTTGATCTCGAACATGATAAAAAACAACGGTGAGCCAGGGACCAGTGGTGGCCGAAGGTACTCCGATGCTTAAGTCAGACGACCGTGCAAGGAAGAATGAAGACTATATTAAATTAGCAATGTGTATGCCTACATTTCTTTTTCCCTTTTCTCATCTTAAATAGCGAGTGTTTCCTCCACAACTGTCCTTGCTATCGAGGGCGTGATGGAGGGAGGAGATCTCTCTTATAATCTTATCTGTGCATGACTGAGTTTATTTGGCACTTAGCTCTATTTAGAACCCAATGCTTGATTGGGTTAAGAGTTGATCTGTGCGATTGGATATTGGGTCTGTGACAATTCATATATTTGCGTTCGGGCCTTATTATATGGGCCAAGCTCCAAGATCCATGCCGCTTGGGCTGACATGACTTGGGCTTGGATGCTTGACTTACAAGCTGAACAATGTTTCAAGAATGGGCCTGCTTGAGGTTTCGTTGAAGTCTTTCTCGTGTTAGGGTTGACCCATGCCACGTATACAACTGTGATCGGGTGACTGTTCGATGTCTCATTAGTTACTCCCCCTAGTTAATGGAGCTGTGTGCGATTCCATTAATTCAACGAATGGGGACTGGCACAGTTGTAATCCAAATTGTCTCCCCTTCATTCCCCGGGTAGCATTTAATACTGATGCTACTGTTAGGTGGCCACCTTCCGTGAACATTATGCCTATATAAGCTAGTTCTGATAGGATTAGGTGTTACATAACGCTTTTCATATTTTCTTTTTCAAATGCATAACTTTAGAGAGTGTGTTTCTGTTTTGGCCTCTACCGAGTATGAAAAGAGCAATCCATTGGTGGAACCTCTGAATGTTCTGACATTAGCAGCGATGAGTCTTAATAAGACATGCCATTGGAGGAAGCCACCCGGGTTTGAATGCGTTTCCAACTGCTCTTCTTAGCTTCTTACTCTACTATTGTATTGTGGAAAAGAAGTCGGGGGTACCTCTTTAGTCTCGAGTTTGTCATCCAATTTTTAGTGTTCCCACGACATCTTTTGCCATCTTTCTTTTTTTGGAGCTATGCAGTTAAAATGGATAACAGACCCTTAACGGTTTAAGAACATTATAGGTTATAACGAGATATAATGGTATATAACGAAATAGTTTTTTAAATATATTTTTAATACCCCCACAAAGTATTAATGTATTATAGAGTAAAAAAAGCAAATCATGTTCATAACATTAAATTCAAAAACAAAAAAAAAACATTAATAAAAAACTCCTTCCCTTCGTATGAGGCTGAGATCACAACAGAGAGTGTGATCGGCTCTTCGTCTTCTTCCCTCCTTCATTCTCTGTCAATGGGTGACATGAAGCTCTGGTTCTCCTTTCCTATGAGCCAAAGGTTCTGGTTCGATCGAGAATGAAAGGGGTATTTGTAATTTTTTTATGTATTAGAACAAAACGTTAAAACAGAGTTATTGGAAAAAAAACGTTATCTGATTAACGACCATATAAAGCTGGTATATCGGAGCTGTGATACCATATCGTAATAATGTCATAACGTAACGGCTAACCCCCGTTAAGCGTTATATCGGTGTTATAATGTCGTTTTAACTACACAGCTATGGAGATCAGATTAGCGGAGCAAAGTTCCAGTTTGTGTTATGGTAGATCTTCGATCACACTTTGCATTCCACCAAGCTCGGATTCTGGTAGTATATAAACCTTTGAATTGACCAATCGATCTAGCTTTGTAACAACTTTTTGATAAACAATAAAGTTTGCTTTTTTTTGTCTAAATTCGTTTTTTTTGTAATATGTATGCTTTGAGTGAATGCGAGTCATATCGGTCCTGTGCGGACAAGATTTAAACTGTCAAAAAAGTCATGTCTATCTGAGTAGACATGGCCCCGTAGTGTAAGACAGTTTAACTCTCAGTAGGAACTGGGTTGACCCGATCCGGAAGGGGATGTTTGTAGCTCTGATCCTACTTGTGTTGTCCCCTTAATGAAATAACTTGATTTGCCAATGGGAGTTAAATCACTGAAGAGTGATCTTCGTATGAGCAAGCTGTGCCTCGTGGGTTGGCTGCTTCGTGAGTAGTTATTGGACTGTTGAAGTAGTATCACTTTATTCTCTATAGAACTAGAGTGCCAAAGACTAGATTTTGTACCACAGTTTGTCTCACTTTTTTGTGGTCGGGGTGTTGCCTTGGTCCGCATGGACTAGACTTGCTCACTTGCGGTGAACTGTAAATGGACTGGAACGATTAGATGTGGTGAGTCGTCCGTGGATTGGACTCGCTCATTTGCAGTGTACTGTCCGTGGATTGGGTTCCGTCAACATGTGGGTTGCCTTGGTTCTTGAGGGGTACTGGGTCACTTATGCGGCAAGCTGTTGACATCCTAAATAGGACTTGTCACGACCGTTATACGCCATTATGGTCCCCGATAATCAGGCCAGGTTATCTTAGGGTGGTGAGTTGTCCATGGACTGGAATCGCCCGCTTGCGGTGAACTGTCCGTGGATTGGGTTCGGTTCACATGTATGTTGCCTTGATTCCTGAAGCGGACTAGGTTTCTTATGCTACAAGCTGTCAATATCCTGAGTAGGACTAGGCTCGATCACTGTGCTTCATTATGGTCCCTGTAATCAGACCATGTTATCTTGGAGTCGTCCGTGGATTAGACTTGTTCGCTTGCGGTGAACTGTCCGTGGAATGGGTTCGTTCCGCATGTGTTACCTTGGTTCTTGAGGCAGACTAGGTCACTTATGCCGCAAGTTGTCGACATCCTGAGTAGGACTAGGCTCAACCGCTGTGCGCCATTATGGTCAACGTAATCGGACCAGGTTATCTTGGAGCGGTGAATCATTCGTGGACTGGACTCACTTGCTTGTGGTTAACTGTTCATCGATTGGGTTTGGTTCGCATGTGTGTTGCCTTGGTTCCCGAGGTGAACTAGGTCACCTGTGCGGCAACTTGTCGACATCCTGAGTTGGACTAAACTCGATCGTTGTAAGCCATTATGGTCCTCGTAATCGGACCAGGTTATCTTGGAGTGAACTCTTCGTGGACTGGGTTTGGTCCGCATGTGTGTTACCTTGGTTCTTGGGGTGAACTAGGTCACTTATGTGGCAAGTTGTCCATATCCTGAATAGGACTAGGCTTGGCCACTATGCGCCATTATGTTCCCCGTAATTGGACCAAGTTATCTTGGAGCGGTGATTCATCCGTGGAATGGGTTCGATCAACGTGTATGTCATCGTGGTCCTTTGGTCGGACTAGGCCCGTTCCTGTTCATGGAATCATACGAAATGAGATTCTTTAAAGAGAGTGCCTTTATTGATAATACTTTTAGTGCTCTACATTTCATGGTTTTTTGAAACACTCTCATCTCAGGTTATCTAGCTAGTAGGTTCCAGGCCTTTTGATTGTTGTCAACTTGTAGGGACCTTCCCAGTTTGGGCTTAGCTTGCCTTCTCCTGGGTCTTTGGTGTTAGACTGGATTTTTCTGAGTACCCAATCACTGACTTTGAATTCTCGAGGCTTAATCTTCTTATTTTAATACAGGGCCATCTTTTGTTGATAGACTGCTATTTTTCTGAACGTAGGCATTCCTAGTTCAACTGGAACCATCTCCTCATATACATAGGCTAGGGCTTTTGATGTTTCTCCAGTCGGAGTTCTTTAGTGGTATAGTTGTGCTAAAGATGCCTAGAAGCTTAGAGATCCAAAGCCTTTTGGCTGCTTCGAGTTTTCTCTTGATTGCTTCCATGATAGTTTGGTTGGTGACTTTCGTTTGTCTATTGGCCAGGGGGTGGCCTGGTGCTGAGAAGTGGTGATTGATGTCCAGGTTGGCGCAAATTTGCTTAACTTTCTTGCCTGTTATTGCTAATCAGAATTTTCAGTATTCTAAATCTGCAGATGATAGATTTTCAGAGGAAATTATCGATTTGATTCTCTCCTATCTTGGATAGAGGCTCTAATTCCACCCATTTGGTAAAGTAATCAACAACAACGAGGAGGAACTTCTTCTCGAAAATGGGGAATGTGCTTACAATATCCATCCCTCATTGTGCGAAGGGCCACGGGCTGGTCATTGGCACCGGGTTTTGTGCATGCATGTGTGTACAGGGCATACCTCTGACACTTATTGCACTTACGGATTAGGTCTTTGATCTCTTGCTGCATTTTTTATCGATGGTACCCCAGTGTAAGGGCTTTGTGAGCTAATGTCCTTCCTCCGGGGTGGTTTTTGTAGATTTTTTCGTGAATTTCTAGGAGGACATAGTCTGCCTTGTCAGGGCCAGACACCTAAGCAGAGGGTCGGTTGCTGATCTTCGGGTACAACCTGTTGTTGAGGAGCGTGTACCGTATCGCTTAGTTCTTTAGCTTGCAAGCCTTTTGCTTCTCTACTAGATGGACTTCATCTTTTATGTAGCTAATTAGGGGGCTCATCCAGCTGGTCTTCTCGCTTGCCGAGAAAGTTTCCTGGAGTCCACGACCGACTTCTCCTGGAACTCTATGAGTGCATCGGAGTTGTCCGTTGCGGACGAGGTCGTTTCAGCCAGAGTGTCAGCTTCATTTTTGTCTATTATGGAACAATGACGGAGAAGAATTCTCTTGAACCCTCTTTTGGCTTCAATTGCTTTCTCGCAATAAGCCCTCATTTGGGGGTATTTTACATCAAATTCACCGTTCACTTGATTGACCACCAGTTGAGACTCGCTGAACATCGTGATTTCTTCTACTCTAATTCCTTTGCCTAGTTTTAGCCCAACAAAGAGGTCTCATATTTCTCTTCATTGTTCGAAGCACAAAAGCCAAATTTGATAGCCTTCTTGAGGGTGACCCTTTCTGGGGTATGAATAACGATCTTAGTTTTGTAACCCTTCACGTTGGATGGCCCGTCACATTGCAGGATCCATTCTTGTGAGGGTGGCTCAGGATTCTCGTCTCTTTACTGGTCTTTCAACTCCGGTTCCTTTGTTCCAGTGAACTCGGAGATGAAGTTTGCCAGCGCATGCGCCTTAATGGTCGTTCTCAGAGCGTAATGGATGTCAAGTTGTCCTAGTTCTATTGACCATTTGACCATTCTTCTTGACAGCTTTGGCTTGTGTAATACTGATCGAAGTGAGTACTCGGTCGGAACTATTATTGAGTGGGCTTGGAAGTAGGGCATCCATTTTTTGGAGGAAGTTATCAGTGCTAAAGCAGTTTTTCCATGTTAGGGTAGTTGGCCTCTTCCCCATCAAACATTTTGTTGATGTAGTAGACGGGCTTATGTTTCTCTTTCTCCTATCGGATTAGAATTGAGCTGACAACGTGCTCCGACTGAGAGGTATAGGTAGAACGTCTCACTTGAAATAAGTTTTGAGAGCAGCTCAGTGCTTCCCATGTATGCCTTCAAATCTTGGAAGGCATGTTCACATTGCTCTCCCCATTGGAATTTTTTGTTCCCTTGCAAGATCTTGAATAAAGGGAGGCACCTGTCTGAGGATTTGGAGGTGAACCTGTTCAGGGCTGCCATCCTCCCAAACAGGCTCTGGACATCTTTTATATTCATGGGAGGTCTCATGTCGAGAAGAGCCTAAATCTGCTGTAGCCCAGGAAATTTTTGACTATATTCCAAAGGTGCATTTTTGCGGGTTGAGCTTCATTCGGTATTTGCGAAGTTGGGAGAAGGCTCTCTGAAGGTGCGCAAGGTGATCAGGGCTATGGAAGCTTTTAACCAGCATGTCATCGATGTAGACTTCCATAGTATTTCCATTTGGCCCCTTGAACATCTGGTTCACCAGCAAAAGGTATGTTGCCCCGACATCTTTAATCTAAATGGTATTACCCAGTAGTAATATGTGCCCTTGTCCGTTATGAAGGAGATTTTCTAGTGATTCAGTGGGTGCATACTGATCTGATTGTAGCCAGAGTACGCGTCCATGAGCTGAGTTGGCTATGTTTGGATGTCGTGTCTACGATCTGGTCTATTCGGGGCAATGAAAAATTGTATTTTGGGTAAGCTTTGTTAAGGTCCATGTAGTCTACGCAGACCCTCCACTTCCCATTTTTCTTTTTTATCAGGACCTTGTTTGCCAGCCAATATGGGTAGTGAGACTTCCTTATCATCCCGGCGTTCAGTCGCCTTTGCACTTCATTAATGGTCTGGTTGCGCTCGGGCATCACCGAATTTTTTCCTGGATGGGCTGCAAGTCAGGGTTGACTGACAGTCAGTGTGTGAGGGGTCAATTCCCACCACGTCTTTCATTGTCCAGGCAAACACATCCTGATTCTTCTTTAAGAGTCAGGCTGGTTGATTTGCATCACTCTGTTAAGGTGAGAGCCTGTCTGGATTGCTTTCGTGTTAGCTATGCGTCCAAGTATATGGTGATGGCCTCCTCTTCTGGCTGCCCGACATTTGGCTCCTTTCGCGCTAGATGGAGGTTCGACGTCCGAAGGTGGAAGTGGGTCTTTTCTATCTGGATTCGGGGTTTCCTCATCCAGATCCTTTTGTTTGGGTCATTGTGCTCCTGTTTTCGGTTGCCTGGTTGCAGCGTAGTGACATTCTAGAGCGATGGGCTGGTCCCGTCTAATCGTCCCTACTTCGTCGTCAAAAGGGTATTTGAGGTACTGGTGCTGGGTAGTTACTACCGCATCCATATAGTGTAACCAAGGTCGGCCCCAAGATTACATTGTATTCGGAGCATGTGTATATGACTGAGAACTCTGTCATCAGAATCCTATGTAGGTCTGGCTGCCCTAAGACTACTGGCAGGTTAATTGTTCCAACCGGGTAACAACTTTCTCCGTTGAAGCAGAACATGACTTAGTTTGCAGGCGTCAACTCTTCTCTTGTCAGTTGCATTTTGGGGAATGCGTCTAGAAGGACATTGACGGAACTGCCGGTGTCCACCAGTGATCTCTTTACTTCCTAGTTTGCTATCCCTATCGAGATGACTAGGGCGTCGTTGTGGGGAAAGTGGACTCCCCTCATGTCCTGTTCATTGAATGTCAGGTTTGCGACTTTTCTTTTCTCCCATAGGTTGGACGAGATGATCTTAATAGTGTGATCTGACTTGCAATTCTTGTACCGACCACTTTAATGAGCGGTTCTTCGCCTCGTTTGCCCCATGGAGGACATACGATATTAGGAATCACATCCCCGGTTTCGTGTATCGCTTATTCGCATTGGGGCTACATGTCCTCGAAGTCGAAGAACTCCTTCAATTGCCCTCTCTGGATCCAGTATTGGATCTCATATTTGAATCCCCTACATTCTTTGGTATCGTGTCCTATCTCCTTGTGATAAGAACAATGTTTGTCTTTATCACGTTTTGAAGGATCCCCTTTGAGTTTTGACGACCACTTGATTTTTTCCCATTTTTCCCTGGCGGATAGGATATCGGACAAGTTGAACGAATTTTAATAGAGGTACCTGGAGCCGTTGGCCTTGTATGGCTTTGCTTGGACAAACCCATTCTGGTTCTCGCTCCGTTTTCGCTTAGAACTATCTCCCCTTTCGTCCTTGTCCTTGGCTCTAGAGAAGTGTTTTGCCTCGCTTTCCCTCCTTCTTGGCTGCTAACATTTTCTCCAGGGTGATGTATTTTTTGGCGATTTCAACAGATTCGTCATATTCGCTAGGGATTCCAATGTGAGGAATTTATAAAATTGACCTCCTCGGAGGCCAGAGATGAAAGTGGTGATCGACTTGTCGTCGCTGCAGCCATCAATCAAAGTCAGCTTGTCGCTAAAGTGAGTGACATACTCCTTGAGGGTTCATTGCTTTTGTTTGAGGCTTAATAGATAGTGGCACCCTTTCCTAATTCATTGGCTCCCTACAAACATGGTGATAAACGCCTTTGCCAGGACCTGGAATGAATCGATAGATCTCGGTTGAAGGCTATGGAACCAGGTCAGTGCAGCCTTGTTCAGGCTAGTGGGAAAAGTTTTGCACGGGATGGTTTCTAAGCTTTCTTTCAGCGCCATCACATGGTGGTAATGATGTAGATGATCTAACGGATCTGATGTTTCGTCGTAGAACTCGAGCTTTGAAGGGACGAATTTTCTTGGCAGGGGCATTCATGATCTCCTCCGAGAATGGAGGGACAATGAGATCATACGGGACATCTAGGTCGGTCAACCCCAGTCGAAACGGGTTCTTGACCGTGGTCTTGTCTGTCTTTGAGGCATGGTCCCCATGATCACCATCATCTCCTAAGCTCCTCTCTTGTCCAACTCTTTGCTCCTCTAAGGGAGGTTTTCGCTTTCCTGAGCGTCCTCTTGGTCATATTTTCGGGACTGGGACCTCGTATTTTGACCGGTTTCACATTGTTGTTGTCGATCCTGGATGAGCCTTTTAACCACCCGTGCTAGATGATCCATGTGCAACAATATCTGATCTATGTGGGGTCAGTCGTGGTTGCTTCAGTGGCTGGGCCATACAACTGTTTGGCTTTCTCAATCAGATCAATTTGGCCCTATGGTTGGGCTTCCCCGGCTGAAGCGTCGTCTGGCTTGATATTGTCATTGAATGCTCGTGATCTTGTGCTGGTGACCATGTCTCGATGCTCTACTAGTTAGACAGAGCTTATATGTTTGTTTCAAGGAAAACTTTGTCATTTTTTCCCACGGATGACGCTAATCTGATGGGTCCAAAAATCAGTTTTTGCCGATCTTGAACCTAAAAAATGAACAACGGTGAGTTGGGGACCACCGTTGTGGTAGCGAAGGCACACTGATGCTCAAGTCAGGTGGCAGTGCAAGGAAGAATGAAGACTAGATAAAAATTAGCAATGTATATGCGTACTTTTCTTCTTCTCGTTTCTCACCTTAAGTAGCAAGTGTTCATTCCATAACTGTCCCTACTATCAAGGGCGTGATGGAGGGAGAAGATCTCGCCCAAAATCTTACTTGTGCTTGACTGAGTTTCTTCTACACTTGGTTCTGTTTAGGACCCAATGCGGCGAGTAGATCTCAGACATGTGACAACTCAGAGATTTGCGTTCGGACCTTATTGTCCTGGGTCAAGCTCCAAGATCCGTGCCGCTTGGCCTGGAGTGACCTGGCATGGACGCCTGACTTACGAGCTAAACAATGTTTCAAGAATAGACCCGTTTGGGGTCACGTTGAAGCCTTTCTCATGTTAGGGTTGACCCATGCCACGTGTATTGCTGCGATCGGGTGACTGTTGGATTTGTCATCAACACTAAGACTATTGTCAAACTCAAGAAGCTTATAAACTAGTTGTTCGGTAAAATAATAAAGAGAAGATGGAGAAAAGAAAGGAAGAGATAATGAATGGAGAAATTGTGAGAAGAATGTGATCTCCGTTGTTCCACCTTTATGTGTATTTATATTAAGAGGTGTATTATATAATTACATATATGTCAGCAGAATGCAATCTCACAACAGCTATAATACCTACCACTCCCTATTTTGAATAAAAGCCAAAGCTATTTCTCTGAAACTGTGACTTTATGTATGGGTAGTGCTGCGGTTTGAACTTCCTGCAAGTAAGGATTGCTTTGAGAGAATTAGATGAAATGAACTTGAATGATCTGAGAGAACTTGATCCTTGAAAAATTGATGTTTCCATTATATCTTCAATGTTGCAGTTAAACTAGGATTGTGTGACTAGTCCAAACGAGGAAGGATATCTTCTTTGTTGTGGAGTAGGATTTAGATTCCTTATTGGCATAGGTTTCCTATCACGTTTCAAATTGGGATACTATGTAATTGCTACCTCTATATATAGAGGCTCATATCAATGAATAATAGAGCTCTCTGTTTTCCTCCCTACTCATGTTTTTTGCTTTCTTTACGTTACTTTCAACACGTTATCAATACGAGCCCTTACCCTAGCAGCTATTAAGAAAAAATTCCCACGCGAACACCATTCCCCGTTAGCAGCTTCAGAAAATCTTTTACTCGGAGCAGTGGTATCTCAAACTCAATTGGAATCATTATTTTGCTGGCCTATCCTATCTAGGCTCTGGTATTGCATTCTCTTAACTTGAACAACTTCATTATTTGTTTTTGTGTTTTTCTATTTTGCATCATATATTTGTGTCAATGCATACATGTAGTATTGTTAGACATCCATTTTCTGTTAGGTTCAGCAATGTTTGGGACTAAAAATAGGAAAATATATAATATGGTGGTGAAGTGGCAACAGAGGTCAACTAAGAATAGTTGGTTGATAGAAATCAATTGGTAACCTTTATGTTATTGAGACTTCATTTGAATTAGCTTAAAGTATAAGTTCGTGTTTCACATCGATTATATGGCATGTCTGATCACTATTAAAGTGTTAGTATACTTTTGCTAAATTGTATAAAATTCATCTCTTGATTTGGTGATTTAAAGGGTCCGCCATTCGCCATCCTTTTTTTTTCTTCTTACAAATTTTTTTCTAGAGAACGTGGTTTTGACATGTCTTAGCTCTATAAGAAAGATCATACAATGCCACATGTGAGACTAAGCAGGGGAGGAATACCACCATAAACTTGTGTAGACGTGGGCATGTCTCCTACTCTCGCCTTGGATAATTTTTCATTGTGTTGTTGCTGTACTGCGCTCTAGGCCAGCTTTGTATTTAACTTTGCGTGGCAGGGAAGAAGAAAAGAAGAAAATCAACTAGTGGATATCAATTCAGGTTAGTATAATATGCATCTCTTCACTTGATCTAATTAATCTTCAATCGGTATGTTATCTAGAATCTAATTAATCAATAGACGCAGAACATTGAAATAGGATAGGTTTTCATGCACATTTTTATCAAGAATAGAAGGTTTTGTCTGTTTATTAAAAATATTCATGCATTTACTTGTATAACTCCTATGTTGCACCTGTTAATATGATCTTAATTAGAAGAAAAACCAACTAAATGTCTAAACAACTGTATTCAATTAGTCCTAGAGAAACTATGAAAACAGAATATGAAGAACCCGCCATAATTCTAGTAAATTCGTTTAGAAAATAATATTCAATACGCTGATCACTGATTCAAGTACAAAAAATTGGTATGAAAAACACCCTCTTGTTGTGTCTCTTACACTGATTGAATCACTGTACTATATATGTTATGATGTTGTGTATTAATTTATAGTTTTTGTGAATTAATTTAAATTCCAGTGGGGGTTCACATTCGCTTCGAACTATGGCAGTTCGTGAAGCTTGAACTATGGTATTTGCTCCGAACTATGGTAGTTCGTGTAGCATTGAATGATGACCGTTCACGACCATTGTTTGAAACTTCGAGTTTCATTCAAATCTAGTTCCATGAATATATGTTTCTTGGAAGCATTGGCTCAGAAACACTAATTTTGTTCACTTTGCATTGTGCAAGACATTCATTCTTTCGAGCTACCCGAAGCACTAAAAGGAATCTGTTTCGATTGACCAACGTTGGTCTATGGGTTGCCGCCGCCGCCGCCGTTGCTGTCACACCAAGGGGTGCCGCCATGCACACAACTCGCTCGTTCTACAAAGCCTGTTCCTTGGGAAATTTAGGACTGAGACCGTCCTATGCAAAGATTTCTAAAGATTCCATCCCATTTTTACAGCGAATTCAAGGGGATATTTGTTGACCTATCCAACCAACTTGCGGACCATTTAGATATTTTATGGTGTTGGTTGATGCGTCGACACGCTAGTCACATGTCACACTACTGTCCACCCGAAATGCTGCATATGCTAAACTCTTGGCCCAGATTATTCGGCTGAGGGCTTACCAATTACCACCCAGATTACCATATTAAGTCAATTCGACTCGATAATGTCGGAGAGTTTACATCGAAAACATTCGATGATTATTGCATGTCCATTGGGATTGATGTTGAACATCTGGTTCCCCATATTCACACCCAAAACGGTCTCGCGGAAGCCACCATCAAGAGGTTGCAGATGGTCAATCGGACGTTGGTTATGCGCACCAACCTGCTTATATCTGCATGGGGCTATGCAATTTTGCACACAGCAATGTTACTCCGTTTGAGGCCGGTTGCCACCCAACCATTTTTTGCGTCACAGGTTGTGACTGGGTACGAACCGGATTTCCGTACTTACACATTTTTGGGTGCGCGGTTTATGTGCCAATTGCGTTGCCATAACGTACCAAGATGGGGCCTCAACGAAGGATGGGTATATATGTGGGATATGATACACCATCAATTATCTGCTACTTGGAACCCTTGACAGGCGATCTCTTTACCGCACGATTTTCGGTTTGTCACTTTGATGAGACAGTCTTCCTGTCGTTAGGGGGAGATAAGAACGTTAACGTTCAACAGGAATGATAGGAATTGTCGTGGTCTGTCCCCACTTTGTCTCATCTTGATCCCCGAACCGCACAGTCCAAGAGTGAGGTGCAGCAAATTCTTGATCTTCAGAGCATAGCAAATAAGTTGCTAGTCATCTGATCCCGCGAAGGAGCGTGGTAGACCACTGGGTTCGATGGATTCTCATCCTAGGAAGAGGACGTAGATAGCACAAACCAATCCATTTGACATCGCTATCTCGATCGAACCATCCCATGAGAATATACCGGACTATGGATATGTCTGAGAGGAGTCATCGTTGGGGGACGCCTCAACGTCGGTACCTACTCCCGAGAATAGAGAAATCTTGGTCAATTATGCATACATAGATGGGACATGGAATCAAAACGAGATCATCATCGATGATGTATTTGCATACTCGGTTGCACGCAAAATCATAGCTTGCGATGATATCAAACCCCGTTCCATTGAAGAGTGTCAACGTAGAGCTGACTGGCCAAAATGGAAAGATGCGATCCAGGCTGAATTGGATTCCCTAACGAAACGGAAGGTGTTTGTGCCGGTATTGCCAACCCATCCAGGTGTAAAACCCGTCGGATTTAAAAGGGTATTCGTTAGGAAACGTAATGAGAAAAATGAGATTGTTAGATATAGGGCTCGTCTCGTGGCACAAATTTTTTCTCAACGCCCTAGGATCGATTACGAGGAGACGTATTCTCCCGTAATGGACGTAATAATGTTCCACTACCTTGTCAGTTTGGTAGTTTCTGAAAAACTGAATATGCAGCTTATGGATGTCGTTACGGTATATCTCTACGGGGATCTAAATACAAAGATATACATGAAAGTCTCGGATGGACTTCGTTTGCCCGAATCAAGTAGCTCTAAACCATGGAGCACATTTTCTATCAGATTGAAACATTCACTTTACGAATTGAAACAATCCGGACGGATGTGGTATAACAAAATAAGTGAATACTTGATCGGAAGGGGATGCATAAACAATAAGTTATGCCCATGCGTGTTCATTAAGAGAACAAGTTCCGGGTTTGCTATTGTTGCGATTTATGTCGATGACATGAATTTGATTGGAACTCTAGAGGAGTTAAAGGAAACTGCTGAGCACCTGAAGTCTGAATTTGAGATAAAGGATCTTGGGAAAATCTGGTTTTGCCTCGGATTGGAGACCGAGCACCGTGCCGATGGGATTATGATTCACCAATCGAGCTATATTCAGAAAATTTTAAGGTGCTTTAATGAGGATAAAGCTAAGCCTTGTAGCACTCCCATGATTGTCCTGAGTCTGGATCCGAAGAAAGATTCATTCCGTCCCAAGAAGGAGGACGAGGCATTACTAGAGGCAGAGGTTCCCTACCTAAGTGAAATAGGCGCATTATTGTATTTAGTGCAATGTACAAGACCAGACATCTCATTCGCTGTGAACTTGTTGGCTCGATTTAGTTCTGCGCCGACACGCCGCCATTGGACTGGCACTAAAGACATTTCGATACCTAAGAGGTACGACTGATATGGGCTTGTTTTATCCCTACAGAGAGAGATCAAAATCGGACGTTGATCCTCACGAAGTGGGAAAATTCCAAAAAATCGACGGCATGGCCACATCTCCCACCGCCGGCCGCCGCCTGTCAAGCCACTGTCAATGCCGGCAAATTTGCTGCTGCTCGCTTTGGTCAGACTCCAAGTGATGTCTTGACATGTTTTGTTGATGTCGGGTATCTCTCTGAACTGCACAAAGGATCTTCCCAAACGAGTTATGTCTTTACAATTGGAGGTCGACAAAGCATACTCTTGTTGCTACTTCTTCGAATCATGCAGAGATTATTGCTCTTCACGAAACAGTTCGTGAATGTGTGTGGTTGAGATCCATAATTAGGCATATTCGAAGTACTTGTGGTTTGAAGTCAACCACAGATGAACCTACGTGCATTTATGAGGATAATGCCTCTTGCATTGAACAAATGAAGCTAGGTTACATCAAAGGCGACAATACTAAGCATATATCGCCGAAGTTCTTCTATAATCAGCAGCAACAAATGCTCCTGAAGATTGAAGTAAAAGAGGTTAGATCTGATGATAATGTGGCAAATCTTTTCACGAAAGCTTTACCGAAAGCAACTTTCGAGAAACATGTACGTAGTATCGGACTACGTAAATTGTCTGATCTCCCTTGGCATCAGGGGGAGATTTGATGCGCAACGAAGCTTTTCTTGAACGTTTACTTCATCTTCAAGGAAATGATGTGTTGTACTCTTTTTCCTTCGACCAAGGTTATTTTTTCCCACTAGGTTTTTGTTACTTGGCAAGGTTTAACGAGGCAACATGGTATGCGTCATCGACGTAACGTAACGTCGCGTTTGGACGTCACAAGGGGGAGTGTTGCAGCTAAACTAGGATTGTGTGACTAGTCTAAACGAGGAAGGATATTTTTTTTGTTATGGAGTAGGATTTAGATTCCTTATTGGCATAGGTTTCCTGTCACGTTTCAAATTGGGATTCTATGTAATTGCTACCCCTATATATAGAGGCTCATATCAATGAATAATAGAGCTATCTGTTTTCCTCCATACTCTTGTTTATTTTTGTTTTCTTTATGTTACTTTCAACATTCAATGAAATGTTACTTGGGAAATTCATTACTAATTATACTTTGGTTGATTTTGACATCTGTATTGTTCTCCAGGAACTTCAATTACTGACAAGCAGGACGTGCCTTTGGTATTGATCTCCTCAACAACCCAGATCTGGTGGCAAGTGACCCAGTTATATCTTTTAAGAAATAGAAGGATCACAAGAAGTGGCATTCTATGAGAATTTCATCTTGACTCTGTTATTGGATTAACGATCATACCATGACAAGTGGCTGTCAAGCTTCAATTCTGATTCTTCTGATGGGCTCAGTCAAATTTCATGTTCTGTTCCTCTGTACTCGAAACATTCCTTCTTTTTCTTGATCACACTACAAGAAAAATGTTAATTAATAGCGTTTCAAAAACGTTATGTCTGACGGAGCTATAATAGAAACAGGGGCTATTATAGCGTTTCAAAAACGCTATGGTAGGTAGATTATTTATAGCGTTTCAGAAACGCTATGGTATAGTTTACAATAGCGTTTCTAAAACGCTATTGTAAACTATACCATATCGTTTATGAAATGCTATTGTAAAGTAAACCATAGCATTTCAGAAACACTATTGTATACTATACCATAGCGTTTCTGAAACGCTATGGTATGGTTTATATCGTTTCAAAAATGATATTGTAGACTATACCATAGCGTTTCTGAAACGCTATTGTATACTATACCATAGCGTTTCTAATACGCTATAAATAATCTACCTACCATAGCATTTTTGAAATGCTATTAATCAACATTTTTCTTGTAGTAGAGCTAGTTCACCGTAATCTTGAAACTGACAAAGGTAATCTGAAAACTTAAAAAGGATAGTAGATCAAGACACAAGATTATGGAATACATTTTATTGATAGCAAATTTGAATAATAGCTCGAAAATGTACCAATACAAAACCATTCATGGTGCACAATAACTCTCGAAAACAGAAAGGGGAGTAACTAACTACTAAGAATGCAGAATAGATATTAATAAAAGTATTCATCAGCACAACCCAAATTCCTTTGATAATACAAAGATCTGCCAGGCTTCTAGCATTCTGACTTCCTGACATGCAACAACAGATTAATACCTACAGAGACCCCGATCAAACATCCGCCCTGAAGGGCACTCATAAGCTTGGTCCCCTCGCCCACCACAGTTGTGGCAGATGATAATGGCCACACAGTCACGACTGATGTGCCCTGGATGACCACAACTGCGACAAATAATATCACGGAAAGGGCCACCGACAATCTCAGATGCAAGCATGTCCAGAAACATTGAATATGTTGCAGACAGGATCATTTGGGCATTCACGAGCTAGGTGACCCGTCTTACGGCAGTTATTACAAGCCTTCTCATTAGTGCAATCAACAATAATGTAAGGGGGATCATTTATAGTAGTTACAACATAGTCTTGCATCGTAGAGAGGCAGGCCCGAGCCTGAGAAGTCACGAGCCAAGTGGCCTACTTTGCCACACACGTGGCATATTGGATCATTGCTGCACTCACTTGCCATGTGCCAAGATTCCTTGCAGTTCCAACACATAGTCTTAGCATTGCACTCAAAAGCGATGTGCCTAGAATATGATCATTTATATTAGTAGAGGAAGTAGCAGTCTTTTCTGGATAATACGCTAATTACATTGCTAGTAGTCAATACAAAACATTGCTGTAAGTGAGATTTTTACATTTCGCTATACATGACTTGAGATATGAAATTGCATAATCATCAATTTAAAGTACAATTGTATTATGTTTCCAAAACTTTTAGATGGAAGAATATGGAATAATAATTCATAGATGCAAGCTTCTAACCAGGCATAGAACAACACCAAAAAAGTTGAAGCGAACGGAAGAAAAAACCATGAACAAGACAGCAAACATAACATTAGCCCACAGGGATGGTTAGTGGCGACTAGGGGACAAATGATCAACACACGTGGCAGGGGATACCTCTCAGACAAAATGTCCAGGTCTTTTACAATTATTGCACAAATAGTCTTACCTGGAGGAAATAAGAACAACATTTAAATGTTAGGGTCATTGATCATGAAATAAACTTGTGAAAATTTAATACAAGAGATAATGCAAAACGGAGAGATCCTT
Source organism: Berberis vulgaris (assembly GCA_963556465.1). Lineage (NCBI taxonomy): Eukaryota > Viridiplantae > Streptophyta > Magnoliopsida > Ranunculales > Berberidaceae > Berberis > Berberis vulgaris. The sequence continues at coordinate 58,089,518 of OY747135.1, read as the reverse complement.
CTCAAGAATAGATTCCGACTGGATCTTGAGATCCTTCTCAAGAACAAATCCTTCTAAAAAGGGGAGAGAATTCAATCTGAGACTTAGATAATGATAGACAGACAAGGGTGGGTTTGTGGAGCAATCATTCACTTCTTCATCTGTATACAAAGATCACAACTTCGGTTAAAATGACATTTACAACAAATAGTTGAAGCAAGTTTGGCAAGTGAAGTGAACTGACCTGAAATTTCAGCTTTCGGAGTCACTGTATCCAGCTTCTCTGCACCATTAATCCGTCAAAAATTTTGGACTCAATGAAGCTATTTTGATGAGTCTGCAATCATGTCTGATAGTAATGTTATCAAACCTGCATAAAAACACAAGTTCACTTAAGTTTACTTCACTAGAGCATACATAAGTTGTGTTGTGACATAAAAACACAACTTCTGTTGCGACATTTACATAAAAACACAACTTCACTATCACTTAAGTTCACCTGCATAAAAACACAGAAGTTCACTTCCATAAAAACACCTGCATAAAAACACAGAAGTTCACTTCACTTCCATAAAAACACCTGCATAAAAACACACTAGAGCATACAGAAGTTCACCTGCATAAAAACACAACTTTTGTTGTGACATTTATTTCACTAGAGGATATAGAAGTTCCAAACAAAGTAAAATTGATAGCAAGTAGATAACTAGCAATGCAGATGTAGTAAACAGAGTTAACAGTCATAGTAGGTCGCTGACCTTGGCTGAGCACAACATATGAAACAATCTCTTTATATCAGAACATGTGAAAGATGAATCACACAAATCCACTTCCATTGTAACAAATATATCCCATACAGAAGCTCCAATCTGCACTCAGGCTCCAATCTGCACTCAGGCACTCAGGCTCCAATATGCACTCAGGCTCCATCAGAGCTTTCTTCCATTGTAACAAATACATCCCAGGCTCCATCAGAGCTTTCTTCAGTGCAATCAGTTGCTTGACTTGCTATGAAGTCCAAGCCAAGTAACCTGAAGAATCTGAATCATCATAGAAATCATCCTCCCAGTTATTCCTTCCATAACAGTCCACAATAAGGGGCCCCATCACCTTCAACCCAGAGTTCCTGCAGGAACTTATCGTCGAGTTTCACATCCCAACATCCCCTCATGTCCAAGTATTCAAGCTAGCTCTCAGCGGTACGTTTTAAATCATCTTGAACCTCATCTTTGAGTTCAAGCTGGCTCATACCCTGAAAAAACAGATGGACTTTATAATTGACTAAATAGCTGATCCATCTTTCCATCCACGAATCAAAGCCATCTCTTTCACTGAATACTGAACTTGGTATTCATCCTGATACTCGTTGACCAAATCAATCACAATGTTACTCTTGGGAAAGTGGGAGTTGCAAATACGTTCCGGTATTCCCTACAACACAAGGTAAAACAAAATATTGTTAATGAAGAAACAATGAGAAATTAATGTTCCTAGTGCTGCAATGTTTGTTTATAATGTGTATAGAAATTGAGGTTACCAACTTAAATCGACAACCAACATGTGTTTTGGACATAGTGTTCACCCAACTAGGGAACCTGGGTTCTAGATTTGCTTGAACTTCCTTTGCCAGTTTTCGAGCGCATGAGTAAGCTGTACTGTCAAATAATTGTCGTTTTTTGCTGTAGTAGTAAATAATTGACAAAAAATATTCTATTGTAAGGCATTGCAATTACCAAGAAGATGCTCCAAATAGCAGTTCCAAGAAACAGTATAAAAGCTGCTCCAAGTATCAAGATTACCATGCCAAATAGCTGCATGAACCAAACATCAGTCCATGTTACAGAAGGCACAAAAACAGAGCATAAACAATACTATGTTCCTTTACTATAATTTGCAAAGAACCTCACTGCAGCAACATGCAGCACGTAACAGCAGAGTCAGAATTTTAGTTTACCTGTGCAGGAAAACTATCCCATGAGGTTTCCGAAGATTTGGGATCATCCTCTTTGTGTTCTTTATCTTGATCACCTTTTTTTAACATTGCCATGGTAGCGCAAACAACCATTACCTCCATAGCTTCCTACAGAAACGAAAGCTTTCTATTCAAAATTGAATGGTGAAGAAAAAAAGAAACTCAGAAGTGAAATAAAATGGAGTTCAATATGCCTACCATTCAACTGTACCCCAAGTAAAAACAGGCTAATCATGACATTTTGACATAAACCATACCTCAATACCTGACTCCGGAGCTGCATTTATACTAAATTTTGAAGCATACCTCAATACCTGCCTCCGATCATTAGTTGATTTACTAAATGTTAGGATTTCCCAAGTTGTTTGTAACCATTTTCACAAAATTCCATGCTCCTTTCCTCATACTCAGGATCAGCTCTATGACAAGAAAAATCTTTTGCTCTAAGACCTCTGACATTTCTAATTCTATAATAAATATCTAACTACGCACAACTAAATTTGTACCTGTGCAAACCCACCCAACCTTTATCCAGCATCATATTTTCTTGTAGTACTCAGCCCAACAAATTCTAAAATTCAAACAAATAACTACTTAAATCTTCATGGGGTAATTGAAAGTTTCATATATATATATATATATATATATATATATATATATATAAGCAGTACTTCAAGGGAAGTCCAATTTCATACTAATTACATATTCATATCCGTTCTGAAAGCAGTACAAACTGGCAACATAAATGTTAAATGTAAAGACAGAAATTAAAATCAGACAATGCTACAGCATAAATGTGATGAAGGGGTTCAAATTGGACAAATTTTGGCCTTTTCATAGCACTAAGTGAAAAAATGTTATTTTCATATGCTAGTAATGAGCAATTGTTGTGTAGTAGTGAATGTCATCTTTTCAAAGAAATCGTAATTATAATGCGTTCATAATATATGTTAGAAACTTTTGAATGATACCCGCTACGGCATCATTTCCTTGCATACATGACAGTGACCTAAATACTATAACTAGATCAACCAAGAAAATGAATCAAAACAACATCTTTGAAAGAATAAAAAAATTGTATTACTCAAATAACACAATTTACATATGTTTTGAATAGTATTCCCTTTGCAATATCACTTCCATGCATATATAATTGACCTAAAAAAATTTACACCTATCTCCTACTGATCACTTGTTGACTGTGTGTGTACGTGTGTGCATTTTTTTTTCTTAAAGGATCACTTGCAGAGTGTTAATATGGCCATCTTCATGTTCTGTTGTTTGTTTTGGATTCAGAGTGTTAATATGGTATGCATGTTTGCATAAATAAATTAATGAGGTACAAAAATTGGCTCCAGAGCCTAAATAAATAAATATCGCTCTCCCGCTCACTGTTTTCCTTGGCGTTTTAAAAGGGTAACGAAATTAAACTTGGTTTTTGATAGCACAAGTCTAAAAAACACTATGTGCATGTGCTATTAATAAACACTTGTGTTGTAGTGTTGATTGAGTAAAATATGTTGGTTTCTCAATATCTACATTAAGAACCAACCAATACTCCATCAAAAGCTCGCAATGCCATGCAGCTGAAAGTTAATCATAGTAACTAGGACAAAATTCCGTGACACTTCTCAACCATATTCAACAACTTACTACTATTCCCCTACCATACTACCTAACTATTTTATTCCAACCTCTAGGCCACCCCTCCGACTGTAGAACCTTCGATGGAGTGCTTGACCGTATTTGATACCAAATGTTAAAAAGTAGCCACTACTCCTCAGTAGCTTGATCACAAACTAGAAAATTACTTTATTGCAGCACACACCAGAGAATTAAGGCATTTCATGGGTGTGTGATAGTAAGGCGTACTCACTAAAGTATATCATCTCATCACAAAAAATTCGGTGATATGCTAGGGGTGATATTGTCGTACTAGTGGTAATAGCATTGTTGTAGTTGTCGGAATGATGAGATTTTGAGTTGTGAGATTAAATACTAAAATGTCGCAACAATGAGCTTTAAGTTGTAAGATTAAATTAAAAAAATATGGAAAATCATGAAATATGTTGATTATCCATCCATTTATGTTTTCAGAATGCAAATTTCCAATAAATTTATAATTTTTCTTTGAAACAAGCACTACATTTTTCACATGGTATGAAGAAAGGGACTCTAAAATTTTATTAATGAGCTTAAGCAGTTGTCATGGTGATTATATCGAATGGATACAAAGCACCGACGAAATACCATACAGACAATATGTCCAAGTCAGGAACAGGTATTCCTAAAATTATTTTGGTGATGTTGCCTTCAAATAAAGGGGACGAAACAAGTAGGACTCAACAGTGAATACTGGTACACTTCAGCGATTTAGCAAATTTTCAGGTCATACACCATAAGTTCAAATTCAAAATTTTAGTTTCAAACATTACATTCAAAAGGGAAATGAGGTTGAAGTTTATCCAAACCTTAAGAAGTATTTGCAGAACTAACTTTCTGCCTCTCTATGGCAAAACTAAGTCCAAAGATTTATCCTTCAAAACCCACAACTTCTGTATTTTCAATGACAATATGTTACAAAAACATACAAAGAAATTATCTCTTCATAATTGCGCTAAAGGGCAAATATGCAAAAGATAATGAGAGCTTAAAGAGAGCAAAAACTCCAAAGGTCAAAACAAACCTGAAACTTGTAAAAATGGAGAATTTCACACCAAACAAGACTCTTCCTTTAACACCTGCAAAACAACAAGAACACCCAGATATCAGAATGTGAAGGAAACATAGAACCCTAAGAAATTTCAAGAAAAATGCAGGAATTTTACTCTACAATACTTGTCTCCACAGTGCCTCATTTTCAGTTCCAAAGCTTCAAATCCACTTCAACAGGGGAGCAGTGTTAAGGCCCAACCCCCTCTAGATTTTGGTTGGTATACCTTAGTGGTTCTTAAAATTAGGAAAAAAAAAACCCCAACGGAACCTTCTCATGCATTTCTCAACTTGGTTGGCAACTGAAACAAGAATGACACACAAAGACATCGTATGAACAAGAATAGAGGCAATTGTTTTGAAGGAGAGTAGCTCTACCCACCTTGATGATGTATTTATTCTTCCAGTTTCTCAAACCTGTTTTCAATATTTTGTACAACCTCATCCCATACCTTAATACACCTGAACTAGGCACCAAGGGGAAGGCCCAAATAAGAGCAAGGGAGATACCAGTTCTACAACCCAGAATAGATGCCTAGGCATTGATGTCTCGAACAATGTTAATTGATCAACAGATTTAGAAAAAAATCACCTTCAGCCCCAAAATTACTATAAACCATAGCAACGAGTCACTCATAACCAAAACCTTTTCAATGCAGGTACCAATAAATATCACAATATCATCAACATATTGCAACAAGGCAATGGATAGGGAGGTGCTATAGACCTGGAAACCATGAATGAGACCCACATTTTTTTGAGCCCGGGAGATTAAATCAAATAGCCCTTCAGCAACCAAAGATAAAAGGGGAGAAAAAGGATCTCCTTGTCTAATCCTTCTACTAGATTTGAAATTGTCGGCTGGAGAGCCGAGGATAGCAATGGAGAAATAAGTTGTAGAACAAGAGTGTGGAACCAAGCATTCCATTTATCTCCAAAACCAAAGGCAGACAAAGATTTTTTGATAACTCAAAGAGACAAAGTCAACTTTGAACATAAGATCAGACCTGGCTTTTTGGTCTCTTATTCTAAAATCAATAATCTCAATGACAATCAAAACCCCATCAATGAGTTGCCTATCACCAATTCTAGCAAAATGAAAAGGAGAGATAATTTGTCAAAGAACATAATTGAGCCTACAAGACGAAACCTTGGAGATGGTTTTATAAATGGAATTCAAAAGACTGATAGGTCTAAAATCCACAATTAACGAAGGCTCTTTCACTTTTGGAATCAGAGATATGAGAGTAGTATTCAGTGTCCATTCAAGGAAAGAGCTGTTGTTGAAATCTTCTACCACCCCCATAATATCCTCTTTCATAAAATCCCAACCTGTATGGAATAAATCACTAGGAAAATATCAAATGCCACATCAGCTTCTAGGTTTGCAAGGCAAGAATCACATGATTACAAAGAAGAAGAGGACACAACATCCAGAGTGTTGAACAAAGCCAGATCAATAATAGGTCTCCAAACAAAATCTCAGTATGAAGATCTTTATAAAAATTAAAGAATATGATAAGAGATAAGTTTCTGATTCACAATAGTCTCTCCCTCAATTTGAAGGTGTGAGATAGAATTAGAGATTCTTCTATAATTTGCCATCTTGTGATAATTAAAACAATAATTACCAAATCTACCCCACTTTGCCCCTACCCCCTCCAGAACAAATTTCTCATAAGAAGCTTGTTAATTTCAATTTTGAGTTCAATTCTTTGAAAGAACTCAGTATTAGTCAAGTCTCTATCCTCCTCCATCAAATCAAGGGTGTGAAGACTAGCTTGAGCATTTTCAGTGAGAGAGTGAAGCTTCCCAAACACTTCCTTGTTCTACTCTTTCAAGAAAGATTTAAACATTTTGAGTTTCTTCCAGAGAACAAAACCTTTCCTGCCTTGGATGTCAAAAGAGACCCAATAATCATGAATGTCTAGGACCAAAGAGGGAGATATTGGGTTTGAGACAAATGGCATGGTGATCAGACCCTCCCTTTTCAAGTGGAAGTTCACTAAGATCAGGAAAGTGATCCACTCAATCATTGCTAGGTAGAAATCTATCAATCCTAGACATATAGGGTTGTCTTTGATTATTGCACCGAGTAAAAGACCCCCCTTTAAAAACAAAGTCACAAAGATTATAGTCACTAATGAATTCCACAAACTGCCTTCTTCTATATCATCTAACCCTCACCCATTTTCTTTCTTCAATAGATCTAATGACAATGAAATCACCCCAAACAGCCAAAGATCCCCATAATACCCAACTATACTTTACTTTGTCATATATCCCCAAAATACCCAGAGAAATTACTGCAAAATAAGTAGGAACAACATGATTTGAGGTCAATAAGGTCTGTAAAATTATGACCCAATTAAAATTGAATAACAAGGTTATGAATCTGATGAATACAAAAGTCCTAAATTTAAGAACAACACAACTCAAAATGAAGAACAACACAACTCAACCAAATTAATACTCTAATAAGGAAATCAAAGAGGAAAAAGAAAAAAAAATACAATTCCAGTATTACCTATCTGAAAAATTGATCCTTCAATCAACCAAAACTGATACAAAGACTGATCCTTCAAAGACTTCCACAATTACTTCAAAAACTGATAAAAATTACTTCATAAACTGATACAAATTAAAAATCGTTAGGGTTTGCGGTGAAAGCAAAGCAGGAGAGAGTGAGTGTGTTGAGAATCAGATACCGACCTGTAACGGAGAGCGAGAGCACGTACGACGAGAAGTAGAGCACGTTGGAGAGGGAGAGCATGGCGAAACAGGTAGTCGGAGAGGTGGTTGACAACTACAGGGAGAGTGATCGGAGAGGGAGAGGGAGAGGGAGATGAGAGCAGTCAGAGAGGGAGACAGAGAAGGAGAGGAACTTCCTTCCTTCCTTCCTTCTTCTTTGTTTTGCTTTTTTTTTTTCGATTCGAGCAGGCTTCTTGGCGCCCTGCAAATTGCAACTCCTGCCTACATACCCTTTCATAGCATTTTACAAATGCACAAATCATTTTGGCCATTGATAGCATTTTATAACTTTTTATAGCATTTTACAAAGTTTTATAGCATTTTACAAATCATTGAACAAATTAAGTTTTGACTTTTCATAGCACTTTATGAAAAAATGCTATGGTCATATGCTATTAATGACCATTTGTGTTGTAGTGTCATCATCCTTTGTGACCTTTTCTCCTCACTTCTTTTGCGATAAAAAAATCTATTTTCACTTCCTTTCTTTCATCGACTCTGACACCAGTTTCTTCAAAGACCCTACACTTTCCTACATTTTATAGTTATCTGAATATTAGTCAGAGCAGTCCTATCAACATAGAAGAATGAATCAAATAAGAACGCGTAGCAACATAAACAAGGATTCCAATACAAAGGAAAAACATATAGTTCCCATCTGTCAATGGTGAAATTGAAAGGCAGAGCACAGAGTTGGAATGGAGGCAAGGAAAGAAACTACTGTGTAGGAATCCTAGGGTATTATTTAAGAACCAAGGTTTGCTAATACAGTGTTTGATTGAAGCTTTCGAAGCATTCTATGCTTCCATCAGTCATTTCTATTTAGGTTAGCTAGGAAGTTGTTGATGATTCAGTGTGTAAGTTGTAATTCTATAAAATTAGTATCATTTAAACTTTAGTGTAAAATGCAACTTTGATTCGTTTCAAAGAAACAAGCTGAAATGATGTTAACAAATGCTATGAAATAGTAACAAACAATGATCGTTACTACTGTTGAACTAACTCTTCTTTAATAGATGAGCTCTTCAATGACGATTCTGGCCAAGAAAGGATCAAAATATTCGTGCATCAAATAGCTTGATTACTCATGTAAGAACTGGCATGGGTCAGTGAACCCCCCCTTAGTGTATATGTTTAGAAAGCTGAAGCAGAGCATATTACATTAGTTCCTTGGATGCACCTTCTTCTTTACATGGAAGTTACAATCCTGCACGCTAGATATACACCCGAACTTACTCTTTAAACTCTTTCACATGCTCCCCTTTCGTCCCGTAACTCCACCTTTGACTAGCAATTGTTTCTTCATTTCACCACATTCTTTTTCCAACCCAATAACTCTAGTATTCATTTTATCCATCTTTGTCCTCACCTCCTCAACATTGCCCGCCATTGTCATCTCTTCCTTGTGTAGCTGATTATAAAAATCCAGAGAGTTGTGGCTGCTGATAATGGCATCTCTTAAATGCAACTGCCCCATGAACAATGCCTGCATCGTAACTCACGTAGGCAACCGTTCATTCTGTGTGGCATGTGTGCCTGCTTCAGGTGATAACTTGTGGCAATCCAATACTTGACACACTTCCTCTCTCTCCAATTCTGTCAGGTAAATATGCTTTTCAAAATAGATATCAGTAGCTCGGTATATTTTATCCATGTTTCTTTTGATTCCGACTGATGTTGTAATTGATGTCTCTGCTATTGCTATGAACATATCCTTTTTTTGATACATGTATCATTTATGATATCAGAGATCGATTCTGCATTATCAAACCTGTTCGTCGGTCATTTTACTGTTATTTCTCTTTGTGTTATGTTGCATATTATATATCATTGGAAAGGTATCCGAGTCTAGTTTTCAGATCAAAAGATGGTTCCGCAATCTGAGTTTTCTACAAAAAGATACTGTCAATCAAGTGAAGAGTGCGTGTGCTGCCTACGAAAATCCGATAGTATACACTTTCTTCCCAATGGCAAAGGTGCACGAATCTCTTGTGCTCGTGGATAATCATGTGGATTGGAAATTTCCACCAATATATGATGATTATTCGGAAGACGATTATTTATTGATGTTTACCAAAGAGCTAGCAGTGAAAAGAAATACGAAAGAAAGGATGTTCTGATGTAATTTTGCAAATGCGAAATGATAAGAAATACGAAACTCAAGGAATCCTCCAAAGAGAAAAAAGATAGAAACTCACCACTCTATGAAATCTACTAAAGAGATAAACGTAGTGAATTAAGAAGAACACTTTTCACTAACAATATATTCTGAATACACAATCTTGGTTACCATTTCATTCTTAGGGACTAGCGTATATAGAAATCATGGAACATCCCTCCATGTATGGTTCATCCCTAATTAATATTAATACATGTATCTTAATTAATGACATTCATAAATAACTTTAAAATACATGAATGCATCAAGTTTCAAGGTGAATGCATCAAGTTCCAAGGTGAATGCATCAAACTCTTCACTTAACCAAATGAAGTTCAAACCGAGGGAAAGGTTCGGTGTTATACGCTTCCACTTCGCGCAAACTCGTCTCGAGTTTTGATGAATTGTGAATGCGAACGATTAACGATAAACTTTTCAGCCTTTGTAATAATTTTCATCCAGTCACACCAACAAGAAGAAACATATGAATCAATCATCACTTTATGCAGTCAAATAAAAGTTGCAAAAATTATCTTGGAAAAATGAACATAATTGTCATAAAATAATTCGATAAAATTTGACTCCTTCACACAAGACTCTTCAAACTCTTGCTCAATCGAAGAACAAAGAACTCGCTAAACTTCGTCAACAAGGTATTCATTAAAAATAGTTGTTGAAGTAAATGGAATGTTTTGCACTCCCAATCAATATTGGTGGTAAATCCCAATCAATAATTACATTGTAGTCGTTGACCCCATAAGTGAAAATCGAACTTTCACATTCCATTTTTTTTAACTTTCTCCAACTCAAACAACAAAACTAATCTCGACTCGCCCGTAGGCTCTGATACCAAAACTGACACCAGACAAATGAAAGGATTGTACGACTGTAATCTCACTGATGCGAAATGATAAGGAATACTTATCACTCGAGGAATCCACCAAGAGATAAGAATAAGAAGATGATAGATATCTTGTAACTCTAAGGAATCCACCAAAGAGATAAGAGATAGAAACTCGTCACTCCATGGAATCCACCAAAGAGATAAGAGTATGGGATTAAGAAGAACGCTCTTCACTAACAATATATTCCGAATACACAATCCGAGTTCCCATTTCATTATTAGGGACTAGCTTATATAGGAATCATGAAACATCCCTCCATGAATAAGTTCATCCCTAATTAATACTAATACATGTATCTTAATTAATGACAATCATAAATAACTTTAAAATACATGAATGCATCAAGTTCCAAGGTGAATGCATCAAGCCCTTTTCTTAACCAAATGAAGTTCAAACTGAAGAAGAGGTTCAATGTCATACGCTTCTGCTTAATTTTAAATGCGAATGATGAACGATAAACTTTCCAGCCTTTGTAATAATTTTCATCCAGTCACACCAACAAGAAGAAACATATGAATCAATCATCAATTTATGCAGCCAAATAAAAGTTGTAGAAATTATCTTAGTATAATGAACATGATTGCCATAAAAGCAATCGATAAAATTTGATTCCTTCACACAATAGTCTTCAAACTCTTGCTCAATCGAAGAACAAAGAACTCGGGAAACTTCGCCAACAAGGTATTCATAAAAATTAGTTGAAGTAAATTCAATATTTTGCACTCCTTGAAAGAAAACTTCATCATCGAGATATTTTTCATATATTGGTGGTAAATTCCAATCAACAATTACATTGTATTCGTTGACCCCATAAGTGAAAATCGAACTTTCACATTCCATTTTTTTTCTTTCTTCAACTCAAACAACAAAACTAATCTCGAATCGCCCGTAGGCTCTGATACCAAAACCGACACCGGACAAATGAAATGATTGTACGATATAATTTCTCTAATTGCAAAATGATAAGGAATACTTGCCACTCGAGGAATTCACCAAGAGATAAGAGTAAGAAGATGATAGATATCTCGTCAATTTAAGGAATCCACCAAAGAGATAATTTATATAACTTTTATTTGACTGCATAGAGTGATGATTGATTCATATGTTTCTTCTTGTTGGTGTGACTAGATGAAAAATATTACAAAGGCTGGGAAGTTTATCGTTCATCATTCGCATTCAAAATTCATCAAAACTCGAGGACGAGTTTGCGCAAAGCGGAAGCATATGACACCGAACCTCTCCCTCGGTTTGAACTTCATTTGGTTAAGTGAATGGCTTGATGCATTCACCTTGGAATTTGATGCATTCTTGTATTTTAAAGTTTTTTATGATTGTCATTATTTAAGATACATGTATTAATATTAATTAGGGATGAACCTATTCATGGAGAGATGTTCTATGATTCCTATATAAGCTAGTCCCTAAGAATGAAATGGAAACTCAGATTGTGTATTCAGAATATAATGTTAGTGAAGAGTGTTCTTCCTAATCACATACTCTTATCTCTTTGGTGGATTTCATAGTGGCGAGTTTCTATCTCTGATCTCTTTGGTGGATTCCTAAATGTGGCGAGATATCTATCATCTTCTTACTCTTATCTCTTGGTGGATTCCTCGAGAAGCGAGTATTCCTTATCATTTCGCGAAACTTTCCAGCCTTTGTAATAATTTTCACTACTCTTATTTCTTTGGTGGATTCTATAGAGTGGCGAGTTTCTATCTTTTACCTTTTTAGTGGATTCCTTAGAGTGGTGAGATATATATCATTTTCTTACTCTTATCTCTTGGTGGATTCCTTGAGTGACAAGTATTCCTTATCAATTTGCATCGGCAAAATTACATCATACAATCCTTTCATTTGTCCGGTCTCAGTTTTGGTATCAGAGCCTACGAGCGATTCGAGATTAGTTTTGTTGTTTGAGGTTGAGAAAGTTAAAAAAATGGAATGTGAATATTCGATTTTCATTTATGGGGTCAACGAATACAATGTAATTGATGATTGGGTTTTACCACCAATATATGTCAAATATCTCGATGATGAAGTTTTCTTTCAAGGAGTGCAAAACATTGAATTTACTTCAACAACTATTTTTTATGAATACCTTGTTGACGAAGTTTCCCGAGTTCTTTGTTCTTTGATTGAACAAGAGTTTGAAGAGTATTGTGTGAAGGAGTCAAATTTTATATTGCTTTTATGATAATCATCTTCATTATACCAATATAATTTCTACAAAGTTTATCGTTCATCGTTCGCATTCAAAATTCATCAAAACTTGAGGATGAGTTTGCGCAAAGCGGAAGCGTATGACACCGAACCTCTCATTCGGTTTAAACTTCATTTGGTTAAGTGAAGGGCTTCATGCATTCACCTTGGAACTTGATGCATTCATGTATTTTAAAGTGATTTACGATTATCATTAATTAAGATACATGTATTAGTATTAATTAGGGATGAAACTATCATGGAAGGATGTTCCATGATTCCTATATAAGCTAGCCCCTAAGAATGAAATGGGAACTCAGATTGTGTATTCAGAATATATTGTTAGTGAAGAGTGTTTTTCCTAATCCCATACTCTTATCTCTTTGGTGGATTCCATAGAGTGGTGAGTTCACACCGGACAAATGAAAGGATTGTACGATGTAATTTTGCTGATGCGAAATGATAAGGAATACTCGCCACTCAAGGAATCCACTGAGAGTTAAGAGTAAGAAAATGATAGTATGAAACTGAACCACTCCCTCAGTTTGAACTTCATTTGGTTAAGTGAAGAGCTTGATGCATTCACCTTGGAACTTTATGCATTCATATATTTTAAAGTTATTTATGATTGTCATTAACTAAGATACATGTATTAGTATTAATTAGGGATGAACCTATACATGGAGTGATGTTCCATGATTCCTATATAAGCTAGTCCCTAAGAATGAAATGGTAACTCAGATTGTGTATTCAGAATATACTATCAGTGAATAGTGTTCTTCCTAATCTCTTACTCTTATCTCTTTGGTGGATTCAATATAGTGGTTAGTTCTATCTCTTATCTATTTGGTGGACTCCTTAGAGTGGCAAGATATCTATCATCTTCTTACTCTTATCTCTTGGTGAATTCCTTGAGTGGTGAGTATTCCTTATCATTTCGCATCAGCAAAATTACATCGTAAAATTCTTTCATTTGTCCGATGTCAGTATTGGTATTAGAGGCTACGAGCGATTCGAGATTAGTTTTGTTGTTTGAGTTGGAGAAAGTAAAAAAAATAAAAATGGAATGTGAAAGTTCGATTACACTTATGGGCTTAACGAATACGATGTAATTGTTGATTGGGATTTACAACAAATATATGACAAATATCTCGATGATGAAATTTTCTTTCAAGGAGTGCAAAACATTGAATTTACTTCAATAACTATTTTTTATGAATACCTTGTTGACGAAGTTTCCCAAATTCTTTGTTCTTCGATTGAGCAAGAGTCTGAAGAGTATTGTGTAAATGAGTCAAATGTTATCGATTGCTTTTGTAACAATCATGTTCATTATAACAAGATAATTTCTACAAATTTTATTTGGCTGCATAAAGTGATGATTGATTCATATGTTTCTTCTTGTTGGTGTGACTAGATGAAAACTATTACAAACGATGGGAAGTTTATCGTTCATTGTTCACATTCAAAATTCATTAAAACTCGAGGACGAGTTTGCGCGAAGCGGAAGCGTATGACACCAAATCTCTCCCTCAATTTGAACTTCATTTGGTTAAGTGAAGAGCTTGACGCATTCACCTTGGAACTTGATGCATTCATGTATTTTAAAGTTATTTATGATTGTCATTAATTAAGATACATGTATTAGTATTAATTAGGGATGAACCTATACATGGAGGGATGTTCCATGATTCCTATATAAGCTAGTCGCTAAGAATGAAATGGTAACTCAGATTGTGAACATATTGTTACTGAAGAGTGTTCTTCCTAATCTCTTACTCTTATCTCTTTGGTGGATTCCATAGAGTGTCGAGTTTCTATCTCTTATCTCATTGGTGGATTCTTTAGAGTGGCGAGATATCTATCATCTTCGTACTCTTATCTCTTGGTGGATTCCTCGAGTGGCGAGTATTCCTTATCATTTTGCATCAGCAAAATTATCGTAAAATCTTTTCATTTGTCCGGTGTCAAACATATCCTTTTTCAGATTTGCATCAGTGGCAACCTTGGCTTGGAACTCTTCCACCTCCATTAATATAATCAATCCAGAAGGGTGGTCTGAAGGACTGTAGTTTGCATGGAAAGTCTTGAAAATTCTTGTCACACTTTCGCCATCATATTGCAATTCTATAGCATAACCTTGATAAGGAATCAATAATAGATCTTCAATGCTAGCTCCGGTAAGCTGCTCCACTATCCTGATGCCCAAGCCATATCTACAAGTCGCACTTTCTTGTAAAGCTATTGCAGTCTGGAGCATCTCCAAATAGTAGGTTGCAAGGAAGGATTCCTTTCTTATGAACCAAAAGCTTCTCCAGCAGTTTCAATCACTTCCCTCTTGTGTAGACCATTAGGTCTTCATCTTGATTTTCATCATGGTCATTTATATCAGCCCATTTTGTTTTTGCGTATTGGTATAGAGATGCCACCACATACTCTTCTGCTACTCCAGCTTGAATCATTAATGACAAAACTAGTTCATAAAGCTGTCGGTTTTGCATGGTTAAGTCTTCTAATTTAATGCAGCAATTATTTGCAGAGGGTCTCCTTGCATTTGGCATGAACCTAACTTCATCATCAGTATCACGACATTGGTTTGAACCTATAGAAATGGTTGTGCAAGAAGGCGGGGATCAACTCGGGTTCTTTTAACAAGTGAATCTAGACATGCATCCATAAGATGGAGATTTGACTGTTTGTTTAGAAACTCGTGTACTCTGAAAAGCCTGGACGGATTTCCATAGTGAAGGACTTTGTGTTGAAGGAAGTTGAAAGACTTGTCCAATAGATTGTTGGGGCTATGAATTGTGGTCATGTCAAGGTAGTAAGCAAGAAAAATAAGGGGAATCACATTATCAGCTGACAAATTTGGTTTGATCCCATAGCAACACTTCATCACAATCTCAGTCTTAAAGACTTTCTTGGCATTTCTATAAGGGAATAACTGAACTGCTGCTCATTTTGGTGATTTTACTTCAGTAACTTGGCCAACTTTCGTGATGTTGCAATTAAAAACTTCTGTGGAAGTATAAAAAAAGTCTACTAAATATATATTTACTAGATTGTGAAAAAGGGATCTTACTACATTCTGTTTGGTTTTGTTCTTACTTTTCTGAAATGGTAGGATTTTCCATGGACATGGAGATGGTATGATCTCTGCTTCTTCTTCTCGATGAGTTGCAGATCTGGGAAATAAACCTTGTATATTAACATGTAAGATTGATAAGAGTAAAGAAAAAAGCACAAAATAAACATAGAAATGAGTGAGAAAAGAAAAAGAGGGCAGGCCATTTGTGTACGCAACAAGATGGTTTGCTTTCTCTGATGGTTTGGTTTTTCACTACTATTTGCCCTTGATTTTTTTAATTGATTGATTAGTAGAATACAAAAGAAACCTAATGGCAAGAGAAGAGAGTTAAGTGAATTTTTCTTCTTGTTTGTAAAAATTCGAAAGTTGCTTTGAAAATTAGGCATGTTTTTTCATGTCAGCTATGTTGAAGATACAGACTACTTGGAATGCCAAGTAACTAGGAGAAAATCTCTCTGCAAGTGGTTTGCTAAGAGTTTGTTTTCACAGGTTTTGGAAGATAGGAGATAGAAAATTAATCTTAGGGATTACCTTTGTCAATTTAACCACTTAGATAGTTAGAGTTTCCAAATTTAATTTGCTCTGCTCACTTTTAAATTTTCTGTCATTTGGACCCTCTTCTATCAATACAAAAAATCAAATGAGAGAGAGAAGGATAATTCATTAGTGCAGAAAAGCAATTTCCTTTAAAGTGTTCTTATTTTAGTAAAAGTGGGTCAATTCTGAAGCTATAGGTTTGCTACAGCCAAACTTAATTCTGCCAAAAAATGGAGCTTCTGCAAGGTTTTCTGGGATGAAGAAGGTGAATGGTATTGGATTTCTCGTTATGAAGATACAATAAAGAATCTAATGGCACACGCACACCTGTTTGTGTGAGGTTACCCTCATTGAGTCATATTACAATAAAAGCCGTCAAAAAATTCAATGTCATATTTCTTTCTCGTAATTCAGTGTGGAGTTTGTTGATCAGGTAAGAAAAAAAAAAAATTCAGTCAGTTGGCCTTTTTTCCAAAGTTCAAGTTCAAGTGGGCTGCTGCTAACCACTCTTGGATACTAAAAAAAAATAAGAGACTTGAAATGATGTAATCAAAGTTTGAAGTGTAGGACGACATATTTCCACACTTAGTTTATAAGTGTTCGCGTAGGTTCCAACACCTTCAGAGGATTATTATTATTTTAACAGGAAAACGACTATTAATAACCAAAAACCGATATCAAACAAGTTTTGAGATAGATTGTGCGCTAGCTCATTTTGGTTTACTACATACTACTGGTTTAACTCCAGAATGAAAATCCAAAATAAACAAAGATTATTTCCAGCTTAAATGCTCAGAGTGGCCTTTAAGGCTTGAACAAGGTCCAAACAATCCATCAGGATGGGTACATCAGTCCATGCCTTTTGCTCCCTCCAAACATTGTACTCCTTCTCCACTCCTACAATACCAAAAGAGCCTGCCAGATTCTCCCATCTAAAACCTGTCAGGGTTGTATGCATTCTATTGAGACTAGAAATCCACTCCACCCATTCCACAGACCTCGACCTTTTATATGCTAGATATGCTCTCTCTACCAGCTTAAGTTTGTAGAGAAATTGATAATTTAACGTGGTATCAGCATTTTAGTTTGAAAAGGTCGGAGGTTCGCTCAACACAATTACTGAGGTATTTTCCAGTTATTGCGCTAAAGGGGAGTATTGAGATTAGAAATCCATTCCAGCCATTCCATAGACCTCAACCTTGATATATGCTAGACATGCTCTCTCTACCAGCTCAAGCTTTTAGAGAAGTTGGCAATTTAACACACTCCTTCCCTCCAACAATGCTAGTCCACCCGATTGTCATCATAGTATGGTCCTCATTTACCCGGTCCTTTCCTCAATTGTACTCGGCCTCCTCCCCACTCGAGCTTTTAACCTTATATACATATATATGTTCTAAAGATTGTTTTTGCTAACAAATAACTGTTGCCATGCACATTTTTGGTTTCTAGAGAAAAGAAGTGATTTCTAATAAGCTTCCATACCTCTCTTTAACTCTCTGTGAGTCTCTTGTTTATCAACATCTCTGTAAACTCGAGCAAGCAATGGTTGGATCGAGCTCAAAGGCACAGAGGAAATTGAAAGAAGATTTTTTCATTATCTATCAACGCCTTCTTCATAGCCCCACTAATTTGTTGATGTTTGTTGTTTAATTTAGGTATTCATCTGCGTTGCAAGATGTTTCTATCAACAAGAAGTGCCAAATTTGGTATTAACGTGCCATTCTTGAAGTGCCAGACCATGTTGATCATGTTCAAGTAGAAGAGTTGTCTGAATTAGAGACTTGGAGAGTTAATTATTTAAGCAAAAAACGGTACAAGTGGAAGTGTGAAACTCTCTGGAGAAGCTAGACTTCTGGACGAATGAATGGTTATTACCTACATCTGTGGAAGATTGTCAAGTGTTAAGAAGATTAATTAAATGGTTGAATGTACATAATTAAGTGAATGTTTTGGATACAGATACATGAATGGATGAAAACTGAATGTTTTTAGTCTAAGAAGGGCTGTGGAAGATTGAATGTCATGCATATATATAAAACATTTTGTTACCAGTTACCTACATCTGTGCACACTTGTTTTTGTTATTTCTAACATCACCATATTTGAACAACCCACAAAACCTCACCATGTCAACAACCGAACAACCTGCAACACACCACTCAACACCATACATTCAAATACTCGAAAACACGACATGATCAAATTCTTTATCATTTCTAATGAAACTAAGTTTTGAAGTGCCAAAGGTATTTGACACCTGGTTCAAAATATCGTTATAATTGGGCATGTTGAACTCATCAAATCACAACATGTCTCACCATATTTTTCAGAATATTTCGTAGATATGTTGAATGTAACGGTGGATATATCCCACGACATTTCATTTTTTACTTAACATAATTAACGATACATATCTGAATATATAGTGCTATATATATTCATATTTAATCCATGATTTGAAGTGGTCAGGTGGAGTAACATGCCTTATTAATGTAGAAAGGAGCAGGCTATCAAAGACATAAATACTCAGCTTGAAATGAAGTAGAGCCAAAACATGGAATTATTTATCTTATGATACGACTTTCAAAGGAACGCCATAAGTATAGACTGCAGAGTAGTATATGAAGACCTATGATATGCAGGCGAATGACAGGGCAATTCTCCTTTGGCAGACTGAAGAGTGTACTGTTTGCACGTATATCATCCCTCTGCCTAAGGAGAAATGCACTGCAATTCCATACTTTGCATGTTCTTGCCCGTGCATGTTTACGTTGAAACTCTTTTCCATCCTTTTAAACCCTGCGAATGCGCATTTTAAGTTTGGATATTCTAAGGGGAAAAGGATATGCTAGCTCCATTCTTGTGAAGCTTCATTTTCACTTTCCTTTTTTTTTTTGGTAATGGAATCACATGCCTTTCAGTCTCTGCATATTGACCTTTTTTCCTCAAGACTCCAGCACTACCCTAAACTGTCTTTTGTTTATACTGTTTTAAAGTGATTCAGATTTGTGTTCTTGTTCTCTTCTTAAACAAGTCTGCTGTTTCCATGTTGAGTCAACTCTTTCAGTTCCATGAATCACTAGTTCGACTGAGTAGGCTAAATCATGGATACATTAATTTCTGTTTGGGGTCTTGAAATGTGCAAAAGAAATCTCCAAGTTTTTGTAATTTTGGTGAAATACTTCTAAAACAAGAAGTTTATATTTATTTCACTCTCTAGCTAGGAGTGAATCTGTTAATCAGTCATCACTCAGTCATGTTTTGGACTCAATTATTTCGAGTTTGTAGGCTAAACCAATCTGAAACTCTATTAACTTTGGTCAATTTTATTGAGCCAAAAAAATTGAGTTGTTAGTCTTTAATCTAGATAGATGCAAGTACTTATTCCCTTGCACATTTGCTTGGAGATCATGAAATATATTCTGTGTTTACATCATAAAAGACTTGATAGGGTATCTAAGTTATTGACCCAAATCTTTCCGAAGGGGCAAAAACCAAATATTACCAGCACATTTGTGTACATAGAGAATGAATACTAGTTGCAGGCAGGTAATTAAACAGGCATACATATATGTATATATATATTCATGATATTTTTCCTAGTTAACAACACAATGATCCATAATGTTGACACATAATTTATGTGATTTCGAGCTTCTGCATAAAGGAATCAAACCATGGATGGGAGGCACAAAAAATAAAGTTAAAGATAGGTGCTCCTTCATTTTGCCTTATTTTGATGGTTACTTGTTATGATTGAATCGTCAAAGGGAATAAAGTTGTTGAAATGCATTCAGACACCAAATATCGTCAAACTATCAGCCACAAATCCTTGACATCTGTAGCATATCCAATCTTTATATGTAGCATATCCTATATTTCTCCCTTTTTGGAATGAAAATATGATAATCTAAAATGTTTTCTTGGTATATATCTTGATTTGAGCACACTTGTTCTGTTGTTCATATATGAAATATTGGATGACAGGCAAAATTTAAATAATTGTTTCAGGCTAAATTGTGTTGTGTGCATGCAACAAGGAACGATATATTGTTTTGTTCTATTCTAAACTGCAATTATATATATATATATATATTTGTTTTCCTTTTAAATTCGTAAAAGCTGGAAACTCAAAGTGCATTAACTATTAGTAGACCACCACCAAAATACTCTTGTTCATTTCGGTCTTAATACAGAGCTCAATTGGATTTTTCAGTTACACAAATTAAACTTCAAACTGAAGCTGCAGAGCGAAACTAAACGCTTTAATCAACTGATTCAAATTTGTTTCACCCATATAGAAATTTAAAAGGAAATCAGTCTTGTTCTTTGCAGAAATGTCGTTTCACTCTGATAAACCATGTCGTGTTCTATATTTATAACCTTTTTAATTAAGACAGCTGTTCAAGATAACTCTTGAAATAAACTGGCATTTACAATGTAAAATAATGAGTTTGAGTCCAACCACTTGATCTACCCGTTATATTTATCAATGTCATTGCCGCGTTATTCGCATGGACGAGTTGTTGTGGCTTCTAGGTTATGTACAGGCCGATATGTCACTGTGATGACATAAAGAAAATATGATCAAAATTGAAAAAGTGAAGAAAAAAAATCACACAAGAATAGTTCGGCGCATATGCTATTTGATCAATCAGTATATAATAATAATAGCCATGCATGAAGAAATGCAAAACACAAGCATATGAGAAAGTAGAAGAGGAAGAGGCGATGGGATTGGTACAGTGTTTTGCGTGAAGAGAAGAATAACAGCACAATTCTCTTTTGGCAGAGAGAAACAAAGACTTGCTAATTCAGTTGGCTTAGTTGAGTTTGTTTCCTGCCAAAGGAGAATTGTCCTGCTATTCCTTCACACAACTATCTCCTCTTATTCCTTCACACAATATTCAGATGGGTTCTAGACCTCGACTGGGCTGGGCTGGGCTGGGCTTAATGTAGAGGTCCAGCTCTACGAGCCCCTTGCTGGAGCGTACTTCCTAAGCCTAACCAATATATCGGTCTTGATGAGCATTTATTTTTCTTCTCATGCAAAACTAGCTAGTCAATATGTAGTAAAGCACCTTGAAATCAAGTTTAATCTGGGCTGATCCATACATTTATCAGGTACTACTGCTAGATTTATGTCAAGTCTATTTTGGGAATGTGGGATGAAACTCAATTGACATCCTTGCTGTTAGCTATTCCCTGAGATGTATAACGTAAATAGTTTTGTTGTAACTAATAGAGTATATATGACTTTACACATCTCAAAATGCATTACCAACGAGTGTAATTCAGGTGGCGGTCTTTAGCTAGGGAAACATGCAGTTTGATTGAGTCGCTTTGCTTTGCATCTGTTAAGCATACTTAGCTATTAGTCATTAGCTATTAGTCATGCTTATAAGTCATACATGTTATAGGTTGTTAGGTAGGTTGTTATAAGTCTGTTTTGACAGCAAGTCTATCAGTGCTCTGTATATATAAACAGGTGTGTAGTATACATTTGGGAATATGAAATGATATAGAATTTTCTCTTTAATCCATTATGAAAGATAACATGGTATCAGAGCGTTTTCAGTTCCTTCTTCTTCTTCTTCGTTTCAATTCCTCTCAGTAGCTTTAATGGCAGATGCAACATCTTCCAATGCTACACCTCTTACTAACTCTGTTTCAACAAAGTCAAGACCAGTGATGTTCACACATGCACCGTCTGTCAAGTTGAATGAAAACAACTATTTGCTGTGGAAGCAACAAGTCTTGGCAGCCATTCGAGGGCATAAACTTCAGAAGTTTATTGATAAAACTTCACCTCCATCACGATTTTTGTCTACTGAAGATCAAATCAACAACAATGTTAGTTCAGATTTTCTCATCTGGGAACAACAAGATCAGTTGTTGTTTTCTTGGCTTCTATCCTCCATGACAGAATTTCTACTCACAAGGTTGGTAGGATGTGAAACATCAGAGCACATTTGGTATGTTCTTGAAACATTCTTCAATTCACAAACCGTAGCTAAGATATCACAGTTTAGAACTCAGCTTCAAAATCTCAAGAAAGGAGATCTCTCTATCAATGCATATTTGTTGAAACTCAAGTCGATTATTGATCAACTGGCTTCTGTAGGACATCAGCTCTCTCAAAAAGATCATGTTAATGCCATCTTTGATGGCTTACCACAGATTTATGATACGTTTGTTGTATCTGTGAGTTCTAGATCTGATGATTACAGTGCTGTAGAAGTTGAATCCCTTTTGCTTGCTCAAGAAGCAAGAATTGAAAGACACATGAGAGATCTTGATATTTCTGGTTCTGTGAATGTGAATGTGAATGTGGCGCATACATCTTACAAACCTTCACGGCTTCACCTAGATCATTTGTGTCAAGCTCACAAGGTTGGAGACCTAATTCTAGAGCTTCTTATAATCCCAGGGGTGCAAGATCTGGATCTGGGAGAGGCTTTAGACCATCTGGAACTGGATCTGGTTATAACTCTAATTGTCCTCAGTGTCAGATATGTGGTAAAATTGGACATCTAGCTTTCAAATGTTATAATAGGTTTGATAGTAATGTATCAAATCTGTGGAATTTCAATTCACAAATCTCTTCTTCTTCTGGTCCCGGTTCGGGGAACTCATCTCAGCAGTTCACTGGTTCTAGTGCTCCAAGACATGCGTACTCTGCTTCAACTAGTCAGCATTTGCAACCAACTTGGAGGCCTGATTCCAATGCCAGTGTTCCATCTACTTCCATTGACAGTAGGTGGTATCCAGACTCAGGAGCAACTGATCATTGTACTCCCTACCATTAGAATTTGATGAATCCTATCCCGTATCAAGGCAATGATCAACTTTTTGTTGGCGATGGATCTGCTTTGCCAATCGAAAATATTGGTCAGTCCACTCTTTTCTCTTCTAACTCTTCAAGAGTATTGCACCTTACAAATGTTCTTCAAGTTCCCAAATTAACTAAGAATCTCTTAAGCGTGTCTAGATTTGCTAGGGATAATAAGGTCTTCTTTGAATTTCATCCTGATCTCTGTTTTGTCAAAGATCAGGTCACACACCAAACAATCTTGGAAGGGAAACTTAAGAATGGTCTTTATGTATTTCCGTCTATGCCTCTTCCAGATTTCAAGTTTGTGCATTCTTGTTCCAAGTCAACATCTCCATACATTCCAACAAATAGTTTTTTCAGCAATTTCAGCAAGCAAGTCTGTCCAGTAAGTAGTCCTGATTGCACTTTCAGCAATTTCAGCAATAACAATTTCAGCAAGCAAGTCAGTCCAGTAAGTAGACCTGATTGCACTTTCAGCAATTTCAGCAATGTTAGTAAGAGCAATGTTAGCAATTTCAGCAGACCTGATAGCAATTTCAGTAGCACAATCAGTAGCCCAGATAGTCATTTCAGCACCTATCACAGCATTCCAGTTGGTTCTAATACTTGTATCAATTTGACTGTGTCTAAGCCATCTGCTTCTTTGTCCATTTGGCATGCTAGATTTGGTCACCCTGCCTTTCCTATTGTACAAAAGGTTCTTACAAAGTGTAATATTGTTGTTCCAAATAATGTCAATATGGATGTTTGTCCTTCTTGTTGCTTGGGTAAGATTCATAAACTTCCTTTTTCCAAATCTTCTACTGTGTATACCAAGCCATTAGAACTTATACATACTGATCTATGGGGTCATGCTTCAACTATATCCTCTTGTGGTTACAAATATTATATACACTTCATTGATGCATTTAGTCGTTTCACTTGGGTTTTCCTGTTACAAAATAAATCTGATGCCTATCCCACTTTCCTTAAGTTCAAGGCTCAGGTTGAATTAGAGTTTGGACTTCCAATAAAATGTATTCAGTCAGATTGGGGAGGGAAATATAGGTCTTTTTCGAAGTTTCTCAATCAACATGGTATATCCCATTGTCTTGCTTGCCCAACTACTCATCAACAAAATGGCGTTGCTGAAAGAAAACATCGCCACATTGTTGAGTCAGCCCTCACACTCCTTGCTCATGCCTCTCTTCCCCTAAAATTCTGGGATGAAGCAGTCCGCACTTCAGTTTTTCTTCTCAATCGTGTTCCATCCATTGTTCTTAAGGGACAGTACGTTTCCGTATGAAGCTCTTTATCAAAAAGTTCCAGATTATATCAATCTAAAAGTATTCGACTGTTCTTGCTTTCCAAACACTAGACCCTACAACTCTAATAAACTCCAGTTTAGGTCAGCTGAATGTGTGTTTCTTGGGTACAGTTCTCAACATAAAGGGTATAAGTGTGTGTCATCCACAGGTCGAGTTTACATCTCTCGTGATGTAGTGTTTAATGAGAGTCAGTTCCCTTATTCAAAATGGAGTTCTAATTCACTCTCCTCTGGTATCTGTCCTACTACTGATATTCCTGCTTCAATTACTTTTTCTGCTCCACCTGCTGATAGCACATCATCTAGTTCAAACCGTGCATCTTCACATAGTCCATTGGGTTCTCTTTTCCCTCTTTCTGACCATTCTAGTCCTAGTCCTAGTCCTAATGTTGTCCTTCATCATTCTGACCAGCCTAGTCCTAGTCCTAGTCTTCATGTTAGTCCTCATGTTACTTGCAATGCTGATTCTAATAATGCTTCTAATGTTGCTTCTTCGAGTGATCATCTTACTACTCATGTTACTCCTAGTCATCCTATGACTACTAGATCTAAGGCTGGTATATACAAGCCAAAAGTATACCTGACTTCAGCTGAACCTGCAAGTCTGGTTGAAGCCTTAGACACTCCTCACTGGTTCTCTGCAATGCAAGATGAGTACCTAGCCTTGTTGAGAAATGCTACTTGGTCTTTGGTTGATATGCCACAACATAGGTCAGTTGTTGGCTGTAAGTGGTTGTTTAAGGTAAAAGAAAATGTTGATGGGTCAGTACATGGATACAAAGCTCGATTGGTGGCTCGCGGATTTCAACAAGTGGCTGGGTTTGATTATGCTGAAACCTTCAGTCCGGTTGTTAAACCAACTACAATCAGGGTGATGCTCTCGGTGGCAGTCACATATGGGTGGTCTGTTTTTCAACTAGATGTTAACAATACGTTTTTGAATGGAGATCTACAGGAAGAAGTCTACATGATGCAACCTCCTGGCTTCATTGATCCTTCTCGTCCTACTGCTGTTTGCAAACTTCATAAGGCTTTATATGGCCTCAAGCAAGCTCCTCGGGCTTGGTTTGATAAGCTCAGACATACCCTTATACAGCTTGGTTTTGTTTCTACTAAGTCTGATTCCTCTTTGTTCATCAGACATTCTCCATCCCCAATCTTTCTTCCGGTGTATGTTGATGATATCCTTGTTATTGGAGCTGACTCAAATGTTGTTTCTCAGCTTATTCATCAATTGAATGCACGTTTCTCTTTGAAGAATTTGGGACTTGTTCATTACTTTCTTGGTATTGAGGTTCAACATACTAAGCATGGATTGTTCCTATCCCAGTCCAAATACATCACTGATTTGTTGTGTCGGGCTAAGATGCAATATGCTAATGGGTTGCCTACTCCCATGAGCAGTGGTGAAAAGTTATTTGCTACTGGCAGTGATCCAGTCAGAGATGTACAATTATATAGGAGTATTGTTGGTGCTCTCCAATATGCTATCATCACCAGACATGAACTTGCTTATTCAGTAAATCGTGTTTGTCAATTCATGCAGCATCCTCTTGAGTCGCATTGGAGGGTAGTGAAGAGAATTATGCGATATCTCAAGGCTACTCCTAATCTTGGTCTTCATATCAGTCCTACTCCTTCTTTTCAACTTTCTGGTTTTTGTGATGCTGACTGGGTATCAGACCCTACTAATCGAAGATCTACATCTGGGTATTGTGTATATCTGGGAGCTAATCTCATTTCTTGGTCATCCAAGAAACAGAGTGTTGTCTCCAGGAGCAGTACAGAAGCGGAGTATAGAAGTCTTGCATCAGTTACTGCTGAACTTACTTGGTTGAGATCTCTGTTTCATGAACTGAAAATTGCTTGTTCTACTCCTGTCATCTAGTGTGACAACAAAAGCACTGTGATGCTTAGTGCCAATCCGGTTCTTCACTCTAGGACTAAGCACATTGAGATTGATGTTTACTTTGTACGTGAGAAGGTTGCTCGCAAGCTTATTCAGGTTCATCACATTCCTGCTACTGATCAGGTTGCTGATATATTTACTAAGGCACTTGGCAATACCAGATTCTTGTTGCTTCGTCGCAAACTAAGTGTCATTGATGCCTCTACGCTTAGTTTGAGGGGGGATGTTAAGCATACTTAGCTATTAGTCATTAGCTATTAGTCATGCTTATAAGTCATACATGTTATAGGTTGTTAGGTAGGTTGTTATAAGTCTGTTTTGACAGCAAGTCTATCAGTGCTCTGTCTATATAAACAGGTGTGTAGTATACATTTGGGAATATGAAATGATATAGAATTTTCTCTTTAATCCATTATGAAAGATAACAGCATCTAATACCCTTTTCACATATTAATTGAGGGATTGGAAATCCATTTTGGGTTTGTACCTTACCTATACATGTACATGTTCCATAAAGTCTAAAAACTATCCTCAATCTGACACTTCTCATGTCACAAGAATGATTATGTTACCCGAGTTTATTTTGCAAGATCAAAGCTATATATACACAAGCATCAATAATGCAGGCAAGCAGTGCATGCATGCACTAACAAACCTACCTCTTTTGTTAAGGGATAAGGTCTGAAGCCCTCCTTTTACATGGAATTGATCGTGGAAAAGGTTGAGATCACGATGAGTTTGTCATGCTTCAAAACTTAGAAACATCACCCTTATTATGTTTAAAAGGCTTAATTTTATATTTTAGTTTACTAAAAGCCCTTTGAAGGGTTGATTTGTTTTTGGTTGGATTGGAGTTTTTGTATGATAGCTAAACGAGGGAGTGTGGTGTACAAAAACTTTGAGCCACTTTTTGTTCAGTAAAGATTAGCCCATGCGCAAAGGGGTTTGCCTCATTTTATTGTCCAATCTTATATATATATATATATATATATATATAAGTGGAAAATTTGACGTATTACAAAAAGTTAAAAAAAAAATTATGATTATTCAAATTTAGAGGGCTAAAATCATCTTACTTTTCATATGTCGGAACTCTACTAAAACACAGAACAAATTAATGAGTACTGAAATAACTAGAGGGATATAAATATAGCTTTCATTTCAATGGGCATGGCATGTACATGCTAAACCATCAAATGAATAAATTAATAGACAAAGTTTATAAATGAAAGGTTGATTTAATTGTCAAACAAAATATGGTTGAAATTAGTGAGATCCGTATTGTTGATTGGGAGGGAAAGAAACAAATAAAAAGACGAGCAATGCAGAGCATTAAGAGAGACATGTCAAGCACAAATAAACAAAGCAGTGGCAACAGTACTATCACTGCTTACTGCTTACACATACCAATCAAGTAAGCTGATTGAATCATTGATGCAAGGGAAGGGGTTGAATGAATGGATTGGTTTTTAAGTAGGGACAAGGAAAAGGACACCGCATACGGCTTTGTACACAACTTTTCTCTTTTAAATCAATCACCTTCTCATTACTGTCATGAGGAGTGCGGAGAGTAGAGGAAATATCCACATATAGGTTACACGAGAAAGTAAGAAAGAGCAGAAGAGCCTCCTTATTAGCTAGCTCTCTGTATACACGCATGGAAGAAGATCGAGTTGAACAAATATCTGGGAAAGATTAGTTCAAGGCTACAATCTAATATTGCATACATGTACACATCTTTAGCTTTGCTTGGACATATAGTGTCTCTGCGTGAAGAGTATCACAACACCGACAGATATCGTCATCAAGTACTACTGAACTGATGATCTCAATTGTTAATTAGATTAGGAAGATGAAGATGATCATCGTTTAGGAGCTAGATGCTTAGAAAAAGCTAAAACATGAATTTAGGCATCCGTAAGCAGTTAGAATATTGGCATGGGTCCTCCAAACCTTGGGGACAAAAGTAAACAAGAAATGGATTGAGTTTTTTTATGATTCCAAGAGAAAAAAAAAACAGAAAATACATAGTTTTACAATGTGCACCACTCACCGACATCTAATCTATGGGTGTCGCATAGATGATTTATGCAGTGTAAGCAATAACCACCATTCAAAACCATGGGTCTGTCTCATCTTACAAACAAAACGAACTCTTCAACAACTTGTCACTATGCGCGCGCGCAATTTGTGAAATCGAACGGACTGACCTTATTCATGGTGTTAATCGGCACAATTACCTTTAGTTTTCAGCTCAAACGAGCAGCAGCAAATATCATAGTTCACATACAACCACGTCTGCATTTTTTTTAGATTTATGATCTCGAGGATTGTTTATCAAAATGCATGGGATCGATGAATGTGTGGCACAACCAGGCATTGGGTAGAGGTTGTTTGTTTTGAAGTTGTGTGTCAGTGGGAACATTAACAAATGGGTGAGGTAGCTTTGGGTTGGAAGAGGTAGAAGAGCAGTGGATAGCTAGCTAGGCGAGCAAATTCCAAAATGTAGCTATAATAAGAACAAAGAATAAAAGCAAAAATGGTACAGGAGGAAACCAGGTGATGTTGCAACATGTGACACCATGCATTTCGATCCTAGACATATAGACATGCATACACACCGTCACCAAGCACCAGAGACCCTCGTGAATTGACTCTCTCTGACTCAATTCACTTTTCATGCTTTGGCTTTTTGCCCATCTCCTTCCTTCCCTCTATTCTTTCCCCAAGCGCCAAATACGCCTAGAATCCCTATGTATTTCTGACGAAACCCTCTCAGCCATCTTTATGTTGTTATTTGCAACAAAAATTTCTTTCTTTGCTTCATCAAACTTTATGACACATCCAACATTCGTCCAATCCCAACCGAATACGTGGCATCAATGGCATAACCAATAGTATAGTTAAGAGGGGGCGAAATGGCAAAAGGTTATAGATTGTTATCCAAAGCAGAGTCAAGAATTTTTTCAGCCCTATGTAGTATAGAAAATAATTGTAAAATTGTATTTTGATTCTTTGATTGAATATAAGCTAATTTCTACTTAATCTTGTAGAAACATGAAACTTAAAACTTCATATACAAAATAAAATCATATTCTGAATTTCCTATTCTAACTTTTCTATTTTGACTTTCCTTTTTTAACTATTCTGACTTTCTTATTTTTGTACTTTCATTCTTATAGAGGTAGATCAATCTTAGACTTGGGTTTGGCTATGTTGAGTGCAAGCGCTACATATTATAACACTCCCCTATAAGCTTGATATGTAGACGTAGATGAAATGTGCAGCTTGGAGGAAACTATGAAGTTCGATTTGGTAAAGACTAATTTGGAGGAAACTTTGAAGTCGAATTCATGATAAAATTTTTGGATGAAATTCTGAATAAAATTTTGGATGATTCTTGTATGAAGAAATCATAACTGTCGAGTGAACGGCTAATGATT
The DNA here is from genome assembly GCA_963556465.1 of Berberis vulgaris. NCBI lineage: Eukaryota > Viridiplantae > Streptophyta > Magnoliopsida > Ranunculales > Berberidaceae > Berberis > Berberis vulgaris. Next base: position 58,059,718 of record OY747135.1, on the reverse strand, counting down.
CGATTCGAGTAGTCAACTTGACTATCCAATTCAGATAATTTTGGTATGAAGAAAATTGCTCGATTCAAGTCAACATACATTTTGGTATTGCTCAATTCGAGTCAACACAAATTTTTGGTATTGCTCAGTTTGAGTCAACACAGATTTTGGTATTGCTCAATTCGAGTCAACACAAGTTTTTTTTTTTTTTTTTTGCTTGTGGTGATCTCTCTTTGCGCTTGTTGGTTGGCGTTAAGGTCGAGGATCTGACTGCGTGAAGTTGCTGTTGTTTGAACTTGAACTAACTAATTGGGTTTTGTTTGAGGGATTTCACAATTGAAACAGGGAAGACGTGGTTGATAATTGTTTGTTGTTCTTGAGGATGTTCCTGTTGTTGTTGATGATCAAAAACACCACTAAGTTGATGTTGTTGATTGATTGAGGCAGGTTATTGCTGATGTCCTCCCTTCTGTGCCTCTTGCATCTAGGGTAGTCATCGGAGGTGAGGAAGAGCTTAAGTCTCCAAAGTCTTAGGTCACTAAAGAAAATTGCTCTAATACCATGTAAGGAAAATAATTGTACTTTTCTATTATTGTACTTTCCTTTTTATAGAGGTGGATCAATCTTGGATTTAGGCATGACTATGTTGAGTGCAAGCCCTACATATTCTAATATATGTTGATAATTTAATAACAAACTCCAAATAACATCTACAATTAGACATAAAAAATTAGAAAATATTAATTGTAATTTGGTATTGTACATTTATCTAATAAATAAAACTATAAAAAAAAAAATGTACAAGTCCATTGTATATATCTAGTTGAACCCTATAGTCTTATTTTAAGCCATAAAGTCACTTCGTCGAGAATCATAGCAAAGACAAATGAGTGTAATAACTGGAATACATAATTAAAATATAATATAATTAAATAAGAATGTAATTTTAAACTAAAAAATTATGAAATGTGTGAACATAATAAGATCTAATATAATTTCATACGAAAAAATGGGTTTAAGAGCCAATCTAACCCTCCAATATCGTATGAGATGATTAATTGTATACATTTTCATTGAGTTCTATAGTTATTATTTTAGATATTTATTTCAAATATATTTTTTGTTGTGAGTTTTATACTACCGGCGAGCAAACACATTTTTTAACGTTTTCAATTAATTAAATATGAAAATATCAAAAAAAAATCAAGGACAAGTAACAATAAGAGAGAATAGTAATATCAAATACGCTATTGAGAGACAATGAAATATACTAAAAAATATGTCGCTCTAAGAAGACCGAACTTAGATCAATTTGTAAAAAGGCTAAACAACTAAACCACCAGGCAAAAGAGACATATATTATTATAAAACTTTTATAAATGTTTTTAATGACCTAATCTGGTGTTATATATTAAAGTTTTTTTTTTTTTGAAATGCTAGATATATGCGGATATCAATATTTGTAAAAGCATGATTCATAAATTATGACCAGAAACCAGATATTTATGAACATTGTAAGTTTAGAATAATTGTTAGCGGCCGTGAATGACAGATACGTGATACTAAATTGAATTATATTAACATTTTTGCATTCACCATCGCTTCCAAATCCAAGAAATCGGGAGAGAAGAAATGATATGAAAAATAGCATTGTAGTTCACAAGGATTACGTGACTCATAAATTAATCGAATAATTATCTTAAACAGTAATTTGATTAATTTGGATTCAACAAACAAACAGCCTAAACAGTCCCTAAATGAAACACAAGTAATAGAAGCCAAGGGCATTTTGGTTATTGTAAGAGAAGAGAGGGGTGGTTCAGTAGCTTTGCATTATAAAACTCAAACGCAGAGGCTGCCTTTTCTCGAACCATATAACATTCTGGGTCATAATACAGAGTTGAAGATTCATTAATTATACTAGTATCAAACAATCGATTGAGATGGTTTCGAGCAGTAGCGTGGAAATGGAGACGAGCATGCATCAAAAGCTTCAAGTGCTTAGGTTCCTCACCAAATCTACATCAGTAAGTAAATCCTAGTCGTACCACCTCTATCTATTGTGAAACATGTATATATATATCTGCCTTTTCTTTTCATTATTTGATTTGCTGCGTCTCTCTACTGGCATGCAGTTTACAAGAAGCTCAATCATAGTAGATGCTGTCAATTACATCAATGATTTGAAGCTCAAAATTGATCTTTTAAACAAACAATGCACTATACCAACCACGGTTTGTATTTCTCTCTCTTCACTCTCACAAATAAAATTAACTATTAGTATGAAATATATGTGTAATTAACCAGATTACTGCATGGTAGCTAGATATATGTAGATGATGATTAAGTGCATGCTCTATCCTCGTTATTTTTGCTTTTATCAGGTTCGAGAATTAATTAGAAAAAACAGTAGATGCATTGTTAGTTGAATTATTCATCAAAATAGCAGACTGGGGTACTAACAATCCTCTACAAGTTTAAGCTGGTTGGAGCACAAATGCACTAGTTAATGGGGATGGGAGTCTTGGAACTTCTCTCCATGCTCAAAATGGTTAACAACATAAAATGTACTTAGGTAATAATCGTGGGATAGATACATGTATTTTATCCACAAATCTATAATACTTGAACAAAGCAAATAAAGAACGCGTCCTCATCACCACTTCCCATTCGTATAGCACAATAGTCCATAAGGATTTTCCATGACTATACTTTTTTTTTTTTTTTTTTAATCTTAAGAAAAGACATCTTAATGGACTACGGTTCACTCCATTTTGAAAATTGATATATAACAATTATAAACTTTTCAAATGAAGTATATGATGCCTCACGTGGGTCTCAACTTATCTGGGCTTGTCTTATAATAATTACAAAATTTTCTATCATCATCATCAATGGACCTACAACCTAAAACCGGCCTGATAAAGTTTCTATCAGTAGATAGATGACCAATATTTTGTATGTTTCTCCTGCTAAATAAATAAATTTAAATCCCAGATACTTGTACAAATGAAATACAACATTGCGCTTGCTTATCCGATCGAGGCATACAAATCAGTAAATAATTATTTATAGTTTTGTTTAAATGATATATTTATTGATTTTTTTTTTCTGTAAAACAGGATGTGAAGGTAGAGAAAGTTGAGAAAGGTTATCAAGTGAGAGTGATTTGTGAGAAAGCAAGAGATAATGTTCTGGTTTCAGTGATAGAGGTTCTTGAAGACAAGGGTCTGAATGTGCTCCATGTTAACATCTCTTGCATTCCATCTTTTTCCATGGAAGCCATCATAGAAACTCCACCTGAAAGCCAGCTTGATGTTGGAGATTTAGTTCAAGCTATCTATAGTGCATTGGAAACCGATGATGTAGAGAGCTGATGATCAAGTGTTAATGCCTAAGATGTTAATTATTGAAAAGAAAACCAAGTTGTTATTTGAATTTCAAGTTCAACAAAATTTCCCGTCGTTAAAGTTTTATGTGTAGATAGATGCCTTAAAGAATTAATTAAGCAAGTTAACGAGATAGGATGTTAGAAATGGACCAAGTGGGCTCATCTCTATTTAGAAAGTTGGCTCGGTCAGGATGACCATGGGCCTCCAATTTATTTCAAACCCAGCCATATACAAAGGCTTAACAAACCCATGCAATCATGAAACTTAGGGTGTGTTTGGTTGCACGGAATCCTAAAGTGGGAATTGGAATCTCATTCCATAGCATCTCATGTTATAGCATTCCATGCCATGGATTTGACCAACTTTGATGTTTGGTTGCCCATGGGAATTGAATTTCCTATTGTGAGTGTTTGGTTGTCTAAAATTAATCATGCGAATCTTTTTTTTTTTTTTTTTTTTTATGGAGGTCCCACAATTCTACTTTATATATAAACTAGAAGATGGTTTTAATTTTGCATGTCTGTTTAAATATTTCAATGAGAAAGCAAAGTCCAATACTAGTCTTCAAGCTAAATCCATTCCGTAACAGAAACATTTTTGTGATCAGCGCATGAAAATAATTTGAACTCTCCTGAAAGGGTAAAGCCATGCCCCTCATCATTGAAAAGTTTTGTTGTGTGCTCAAGTTGTGAGACTGTGCATTGGGTAAAATGCTATAACCTATTTTTCCTTTGATATCATATATTATATACCGCACCTTAAAAGAAAAATATACTGCACGCTAAAATCTCATTCATCTGGTTTAGATATGAAGAAAAATGCAATTCTAACAAGTCACACATTAAGCACTTGACAATCAACTATTTATTCAAGCTAATCAAGAAAGCTGGAAACTTGAAGCTACTTCAACAATACTAAGCAGAGATTTGTAGTAAACGTACCTGAGACAATTGAAATATGAATTTTATAAAATAAATTGACTGAAACAAGAAAATTTATTACTGTGAACATTTCTTCCTAATCTATGTAAACTTTACATCATACCATGAAAACAAGAAAATATCTCCATTGAGGATTAATTTTTGAGGTGCACTCTACATTCAAAGGCATTAGAGCGTCTGTAAGAGTTCAGCTAACAATCCAATCAAGAACTTCTTGCAGATCAGTTTCTATACAGATCCCTGCAAAAGGGACAATGGTTTGAAAAAAAAAAAAAACTAACAACTCCACCATGAATACTATGATGTTTAACCAATGATTGTTCATTGTAAGATAAAAAACCTGATGACAAAGTGAAAACTATAATTGCAGAACTAGGCTATTTACAGGGTTTAATAAACTTCTAGCTGGAATGGATAGGATGTTGCAAACCTAAGTGAGAGTTGCAATGTCAACCTCATCTGCAAGTATCTTCTACACCAAACTTACCTTGCTCTTCCTTTGCAATGTCCACCTCATCTACAATGTCTTTATTATCTTCATCTGAACTATCATACTCTTCCTCCTGATGAATATTAGTAGGAGAGGCGGGATCATGAACACTCTTGGATCAGCATTCTACAGTGGCAAGCATGTTGACCTGCCAAAGGTGAGAGATGTCAATAACAACAATATCATCATCATCTAGGAGGGGTCGGGGACAATGAAAATGATCAAATAAAGAGAAAATGTAAAAGACTTGTATGGGGTTGTGTGTGTGTGCATAGAAATATATGAACCAAGAAGATCCCTTGGACTGCATATATAGGGGCATATATAGCAGCATGTTTTTCATTTTTAATGATGAATATGGGACTAGTGCACTGACAGAGTTGTTTTCTTGAGAAAATCATGCAGGAGAAATGGCCAGACATATTCAGAACTACTAGGAGCACTAGTTACAAATAATTTCATCCTAGAAACAATAGCGATCCACTGAGATACTACAGAGCAGACTGACAAGTGATGATGTAGTAATCAACGTGAAATCCATTAGAGAGAAGTTCTTAGCTAGCATCTCCCTTGGCATGAAGGAACTAACAAGTGACAAAATATACTAGGAAATGGAGACTATTATTGTATTACTCATAACTTGTAAGACAGTTAACTGTGGTGTGAAAGTGATAGGAAATGAGTTTAATGCAGCAAATGAAATCCATTGGCATCTAATGCATATTGTATGTGAAGAAGAGGATCTCTTGAACCAGAGCAGCAGGACCTACTACTACTACTACTACTCATTTCTTGCAAAGCATTTGGAAACACATCACACCCATGAACTCCAACCACCACATACACTAGATATATACTAGTTTCTTTAATAATCTTCATTTATAATTATTATAAAAGTGCATATTTATAATGTTACTATGAGTAATGAAGATTATAAATAGACCCCAAAGCAGGGAAGTTTGCAGGTTATTTGAATGGTACTTGTAGTTTCAATATTTCAGGATACCAACTGAAATACAAATCCACAATCAAACAGGTACAATCACATGTTATGTCTCACAAGATCCACACCGCCAATTAGATCAACAAGCAAAAACCAACTACCCATCTAATTAGATCAATCCTCAATTGTTATTTTTTTTCTTCTCCCATAACTCGTAAAAGAACAGAAGGTCAAACCAAATCCTTCAAAACTACACAAATCAGCTAAAAAACAACACATAAACAAACAACTACTACATCTACAACATATCCTTTATTTCAAATGAAACGATTCATTAACCCATTCGACCCACACACCATTGACCACAAGTATTCCTCAAAAGCCCCAAATTTACCCCAGAAATTGCATTTTCCCCTGAAAAAGTAGCTCAAAACCAACAAATAACCAAACAACTACTACTACCTTTTACTTCAAATGATCCGATTCACTGACTCATTCTATCCAAACACCATTAATCCTAACTCCTCTTCGAAATCCCCAAATTGAACCTAAAATTGGAACTTCTTCCACAAAAAATCAATCCAAATCGATAGATCAGCAAATGAAGAAGATGAAAAGGACGGAATCTGTACCTGAATGGGTACTCTGTGAGAACAAAAATTACGAAGAAAGTTGAAAGGGGCGTAAACACAGTTTCACTTCTCTTGAAACGTTCACACGCGCACACACAAACGTCCTACAAAAAATATGAGACACATCAACATACAGAAGATGCAAAGAGATCTAAGATGGGAATACAAGGAAATATAATTTACCTTTGATGAGCACAACCGAATCGGACAGATCAGAAGCAAGGTAGAAATCCAATGACAGCCAACGAAGAAGAGAGAACAACCGAGTGGGTAGTCAGATCAAGTGAGATAGGTCTAAGGTTTGGTTTGGTTAGGTTTGGGAGCGAAAAGTAGATCGAGCGAGGGCAACGAAGAGTAGATCTAGCGAGGGAAACGCTTTCGCTGCATATCGAGCGAGAGAGAATATCAAAACTAGAAGAGTAGAGAAGGAGACCTCTGAATTGTTTTCCCAGAATGAGTGTGAGGCGTGGGATTTCCATCAAAGGTGGGAATCTTTGGCACGTGAAAATTCTATTTCAAGTGGGAATAGGATTCCAATTCCCATGAAATGAGTGCAACCAAACACACCCTAAGGGTGTGTTTGGTTGCATGGAATCCTAAGGAGGGAATTGGAATCTCATTCCATGGTATGGGATGCCATGGACTTGACCAACTTTGATGTTTGGTTGCCCATGGAAATTGGATTCCAATTCCTATTGTGAGTGTTTGGTTGCCCAAAACTAATCATGGGAATCCTTTTTTTTTTTTAATTATGAAGATCCCACAATTCTAGTTTTATATATAAACTAGAATATGTTTTTGATTTTGCTTAAACCCATACTTTGTGACCTGTTGCTGAGTATGAGGGCAGACAATTAGAAGATAACATTTCTTTTATCAATAAAAAGAGCTTCTAAACCTAGTAATAAAAAAATGAAATAAAAAAGCAGGCTGAGATGTGAATGTGACCCACACAAAAAACATCTACTACACCACCCAAACAGTCTCAACAAACCAACCCATTCCATGAGGTTCTAACACTATACTTGAATTTGACAACAACGATGACACATCTACTTTTTACTCTGCAACCATCCACCTTCAGTGTGTCTCTCAAAGTGTCCCTTATCAATAGAATCAAAAGAAGCCCACCTCACCTTTAAGTCTTTGTCTAATAGTTCAAAAACAATTCCATCTCTACTCTACAATCCTCCACCTTCGGCGTTGATTCTCAAAGTGTCTCTTATGATGCTCGTGCCATAACCTCCAAGAGTGACAAATAAAGATCTCCAGGAGTGTTTTAGTTGTTTTGTTCTCTTACAGAGATGGCTTTTCTGATGAGAAGCTTGGAGTAAGTTGGGTCACATCTTCTGAAGGCCAAAAAAACAGCTGCAATGGAGCCAAACTTGCAAGACCCAGAGCTCCAAGACCTGGAAATTTTCCAGAAACACATCTCTGATCGGTTTATTGATCTCTGCGCATCGACCCCAGACTTGGGTTTGCTCTCAATCGAATGGCTTAGAACCCTTTTTGATATCTTCCTCTGTTGTGAAGCAGAGTTCAAGGCTGTATTGGTGCTTCATTGAGATCCTACCCATGTTACAAAACAAGTTTCGAATGGAGATCCGAGGATGGAGAGAGCTTCCAATGGAGCTTCGAGTTGAGATTTGAGGATATGGAGAGCTTCGCATGCAGATCTGGGCATGGAGGGAGCTTCGAATGGATCTTCGAAAGGGAGATTAGAGGATGGAGAGAGCAAAAACAGAGATAGCTTCGAATGGAGAGAGGCGAGAGAGATCTGGGTTTGGTTTGGCAACAAATAGCGAGAGATAAAAGAGACCGTGAATTGTTTTCCTCGCTGAACCAAGGCGTCCGATTCCCACCAATGGTGGGAATCTATGGCACGTGCTGGCATCCCTCACCCACCAATAAAATCTCAAACAAACACCCAAAATGCTATTCCAAGTGGGAATAGGAATCCTATTCCCATGGAATGGGTGCAACCAAACACACCCTAAGGCTGCGTGGACCTTGAGCCAACTACTCCCAGATGAAATGTCCGGCAATAAATGAATAATCCATAACATTGTTTTGCACTAGAAACAGATAATTTTATCTTCTTCTTCTTTTTTCATGGAAAAATATGTAAGGGTGTGCTCGGTCCAAAAGAAGTGCTGCCAAAAGTGAGAAGGGCGGAGAGAGAAATACGAAAAGGAAATAAAGAAAACGAATTTCATGATGATCTTGTTCTTCTTGACCTTGACTTGCACAAGAAACACACGTGAGCCGATGACACTCCGATGCTTAAGTCAGATAAGGCTTGAGAAATGTGTAATGATGTAAATTGGGTTCCCTAGCGTACATTTGTCCCTGAATCCTGTGCTCTATTTATCATGTGAGAATCCGTGTTCGGCTATGCCCTTGGTGGCGTAGTTTAGGGAAAGAGATCTTTTCCTTGTTGTGAGTCATTCATGTAGGAAAGTTTTCCTACTCGACTTGTTCTCCGATATCTGTTGGGGATTCTTCCATTGTGAAGTGTTGTCCATGCAGGAGAGTTTTCGTGCACGACTTATACTCCGATATTTGTTTTCCTAATAGGTGTCAATGTATTGTTGGCATGCCGGTCTTAGGTCAAACTTCTAGATACTTGCCTTATTAGGTATAGGTATTGGGCTTGACCGTGAGACATATGGGCTTAGTAGGGTACCACAAATTGGGTCCAACTTCTTGGGCCCTGCCTCGGTGGGCTTGGAGTAATATGGGCTTTGCTAGATTGGACGCGCAATTAGGCCCGCTTTGCTCTATTGACGAGATCATCATGACACGTGTATAGTGCGGATCATTGGACGGTTTGGTGTATCATCAGACAGATTTTCGCAATAATTTTTATATGACTCCCACCTTCATAGAGATGTAACTATTAAGGCCTTAATCAAGAATGGTGCATGGTCAGTTCTGCAGCACATAGAGCCCTCAATATTTGAAATCATTAGCTACTTGCAAGACATTGATATCGATTGTAATCGTGATTGATGTAGGTGATTTTTGCTCCATGCTTTGACATTGACCCGCTGACCTGCATAAGGAACGCACGTGAGCCACAGACCACCGATGCGGTGTCCGATGACATTCTGATGCAAAAGTCAGATAGGGATAAAAGGAAGGCATAATATTGTAAACATGAAATTTGTAGCTTACCTTAGCTTACCAACCTCATGTCTTATTTATAGTGTTGGAGTCCTAGTTCGACCAGGCCATCGGTGGCATAGTTTAGGGAAGAAGATCGTTGTGGAGATCATTCTCTAATTAGGAGTTGTGTTGTGAAGGGAAGTTTCCTATTAGACTCGTGCTCCTAGATACGCGAAAGATAGTTCTCAATAAGATAGTAGTCCATAGATAGAAGTTTTTATGTGCGACGTATACTCTGGTATTTGCTTTCTAGTTGGAAGCAAAGTGTTGATGTCTTGCCTGTCCGTAGCCGATCCTCGAGATCTTTGCCTTAGCAGGGCTTACGGGTATTGAGGATAGCTGTGAGACGCGTGGGCTTAACAGGCTGTAATGATTTGAGTTCGTCTAGTAGACTGCATTGTGCGGGCTTCGAACCACTTGGGGCGGATCAGTGTTGGGCTAACGTTTGTGCATGTTATTCCTCGAGATCATCATGACTCGTGTACGTGTAGAAGTGAGATCATTTTGGTGTATCATCAGCTACTCCCCTCCGAGTTAATGGGCCATCGCATTGGTTCACTGTCACTTCTTGAAAAGATATGTCGCTCATGATGATCGAGTTTGATTTGTTGCTTGAGCCGCACGCTTCATTAATTAAGTGTGCGTTCGTTCAGTGAAAAATAGGCGGGAAACCAATCCTTATTTAGATCTTTCTTTCTGCGGAGATCGACTCTTCAATTTCTTTGCTTTTAGAGATTCTGCCTTGTCCGTCTTTTGATTGAAAATTTGTTTACCTTTTCCATGGCTTGCCAAAACCATCTTGATGATGAGCTTCTAGCCAAGGGCTTCCAATTATTTGAAGATAGGTTGGTTTTCGAGTTGGACCTTGCTGAAATTCGAAGGACGTTTGGGGTCTTAAAGGACCTGCCATTATATGCTCTGGATGATGATCAGATGCCGATGTTTCTTCCGGAAGGGTTCGCCTGTTTGCATCGCGAAATACTTCAAACTGAAGTCTGTTTTCCTGTACTTGACGAAATTTGAGGTTTTTTGGATTTCCTTGGAATCCCTTCTGCCCTGTTGGTACCCAATGGGTACAAGATCATCCTTCTTATCTTGATCAGAGCGAAGGATGTTGGCGTCCACGTGACTCTGCGGGTGATTAATTGTTGACTTCTCCTCGACTGAATGATCACGTCGTTCGTAAGATGATGTCACCAGCTTGCTTCGATAAGTTGTCGGATGACTTCAATTCTAGCAAAAATACTGCTTTTGGCTCTTTCGGATTCGAAGTACTTCAAGTTCAAGGGTCGTTCGCTTGAGCAGGAGTTCAAGCCACTTCGTAAGTATAGCTTCGCCCTTGGATTTCGTTGTGTTAGTTGTATGCTGATCATTCATATGTTTCTTTGTAGGGAGGTTCCCCACCACTCCTATTTCTCTAGAGGAGCCAGACACTATGAAGGCATTCCGCGACATGCCAAAAATGTGTATGGAGGACATACATGTCCTACTAACTTCAGCCGCAGTGGTTTGTGGGCCAACTGGCACGTGGCCCCCATTTTTCACCGAATGCCGAAGGTTAAGTCTTAGGCTGGAGCCCCTTCCAAAAGGAGGAAGGCTTCCAAAGTTAAGGCTCCTACGTTGTCTGACATGGAGGGACTTTCTGAGACGCCCACCTCCTTTGTAAGTTTGAAGAGGTCTCGCACTAGGAATGAGCCGGCTCCCAAACGGTCTGCTCCAGTGAGGGAGGAGCGTGAGCCTGATCAGCTTACCAGGGCGAAGGTCGAAGTATCCGTTTGGGAGAATGACTACCTGTGATTAGCAGGGGTTGAAGATGCGCTGAACATGATAACCGAGCAAGCTGAAGCTTTGAGCGAGAAGTCGATGCTGGCTACTGTGGCAGCTTCTAATGGTGCTGACCAATCCAGAACCATTCTACTGGAAAGTTCTGATGAGGATTCGCTTGAGGTCCCAGAGTTCAATCGTTCCGCTGGTGGGTCGTCTGACAGTGGCTGCGATAATGCGGATCATACTTCTTGTAGTCCGCATTGTCCCCCATCTCATTCCAGGCCATATATCAGGGTGATAGAGGGTCTGTTGGACAATTCAATTTCTTTTATTCCTTTGGATTTCGCTGAGCCGTCTTGCAATAAAGGGTCGGCTGCTCGTGATAAAGGGAAGGTCGTGGATGAGGGTTTAGGTGCAGTGGTGACTACAAAGGGTGGTGCTGGCGTAATTCTGCATCCGGGAGAGCTCCATCCTGATGTGCGGATAAGTTTGTTTGCTCCAAATGTAGTGAAGATGAGTAACCGACCTTGGCACCGACTATGCTTCAAGGAAGCACATAAGCAGGCGCTACAACTGGCTGATGGACCACGCTCCTAAGCCCGAGGAGGGTATGCTGGAATGGTATATGGATAAGGGTTTGAAGCACCTTATGCTCGGAATGTCTCATTTAAGCTAGGTGGTCGTCGCTGGGATGAAAGTTGAGGCGGCTCGTTAGAGGGTGTATTTTGATGCACCTTTTGAAGTTAAGCTGTTGAGGAGGCAGATTGAGGAGAGGAGGCTGGAACAATCAGCCATTATCGCTGAGACTCAGAGGGTTCGTCTTGAAGCCCTTGAGTGTTATTTGGCAGAGGCAGTGTTCGCGAGGGACAGATTCAAGCAAGAGTTGGATCTGATCCGCAGTGATATGGAGGTTGTGCAGGAAGCTACAACTAAGTTGCGTTCTGAGTTAAGGTCTCTTGCTAAGGAGAACACCATGAAGAAGGCTGAATGGGTTGCCTAGAGAAAACAATTAGAAGCCAATGTGGAATTTAATGCTCGGGAAGCGAGGAAAGCTGAAGACCAGCTTCTTTTAGAGCAACATGAGCTCAACGCAATTAAAAGTAGCCTGGTTACGAAGCAGTTTCAGGTTGATGCACTGACTGCCAAGCTAGCTGTTAGAACGTGAACTTGTTGAAGCGAAGGCACGTGAGAAAGAGTTTATCAAGGCACATGGCAAGTGGGAATTCCGCTGGGTCGTGCATGGGAGATTAGAGTTGCTGGTGCTGATGAAGACAGATCATCTGGAATGGGACCTTGCATATTATAAGAAGATGTCTTATGCAGACTTCGGAGTGGTCTATGCAACATTGAAAGAATAGAGCGATCCGGATCATGATGCTCAGATTGAGGCGCATACAGACGCAACTCCTGCGTTTTCCCCTGTTAAGCTTAGTTCTCCCATACATGTACCCACTCTTGATGAGGACTAGACTTTGTACACTTGTACCTTCTTTTGTTTCAACTGCTAATGAAAACATGTTTATTTTGAGTACGCCTTGTACCTGCATTATGTTTGGTCTCCATGTTGTGCGTTTTCCATTTTGTCTTGTCGTTTTATTTTGACACAAGTCTGGTTGGGTTAGCAGGAAGCCGGGTGGTCTGTCTACTGTTGAGAGTTTGACCGTTTATGTTGCGAATGATTCTGACCTGTTATTTTGTGAGATCTTAGCGTCAATATTGCTTGGTTACATCCGATAGTGGGTGTTCTGTGGATTGTTCGGCAGTGGGCTACGCTACCCAGGCCATAGCTCATCCTCTAGGTAAGCCATTGGATACTTAAGTTGCATATTTGACTATCGGTTGCGGCTGCTGGCATGAGTGAGCTGTGTTAGCCGAGCACATGCGTTGTCTTTGAGCTAGAGCGCTTGTCCCGAGTCAAGTTTCTTAAGCTCGGGCTGACATACCATATAGCGTTCGTCTGCGTGTCAGCGGGTTGATTTTTAGGTCGGCTTGAGTGGCCATTGCTGATAATAGAATGTCAGCCCATGTGAGCGTGAAGACGTTGCTTGAAGTGCAATTTATTTTGGCAATCGCTATTTTGAAAGGGAGCAGTGGTCACGTGGCGAGCCGTTGACATCAGTTGGGGCTAACTGGGCTCCCACCTTCAGAACCATCTATACCTGCGCGGAGCGGATTACAGGTTTGGGATGTAAGAATTTGGCGATCATGGTCTGTTGAAGAGTGATGATCCCGTGGCGAGTCGTCGACATTAGTTCGGGGCTGACTAGGCTACCACCTTCTAAACCATCTACACCCGCGCGGAGCGAGCTACAAGTTTGGAACTAGGAGATTCAGCGACCATGGTCTATAGAAGAGTAGTGGTCCCGAGTGAACCCATCAGAATCAGTTCGAGACTGACTAGGCTCCCACCTTCCAAATCATCTACACCCATGCGCATCGAGCTACAAACTTGGGAGTTTTCGACGACCATGGTCTGTAGAAGAGCAGTGGTCTCGCAGCAAGCCGTCGACATCAGTTCGGGACTGACTACGCTCCCACCTTCCATACCAACTACACCCGCGCGGAGCGAGCTACAAGCCTGAGAGTTGGTAATTCGGCGACCATGGTCTGTAAAAGAGTAAAAGACCCGTGGCAACCGTCGACATCAGTCGGAACTGGCTAGGCTCCCACCTTCCAAACCATTTACATCGGCGCGCAATGAGCTACAGGTCTGGGCTTTGACCAGAAGCTGTCATAGTCAATCGTCACTGGCTAGGCTTACCTGATCGGGTTTGGAGATTGTTGTCCGCGAAAGGGGTAACAACCCCTGGCAAGTCGTCATCACCAGGTGTAAGAGTGCTGATTAGACACCTACTTCCTAAACCATCGACATCCGCGCAGGGCGAACTAGTCGCCGGGATGAACCAGAAGCTGTCGTCATCAGCCGAAACTTACTAAGCTTGCCTGGTTAGGTAGGGGATCCGCCTGTTACGGGCGTGCGAGCCTATCTGCAGGCGGAGTGCATAGTGTGGATGAGTTTCCTTTCGAAGAGACAGGAGTGCCTTAAATCAGCTGGTGATATGTAGGTGTGATTCGTGTGTCAAAAGTGACTATGGTTTTTTATGCTCGTGTCAGGCATGTGGTAGAACACCGCTTGAATAGTGGGCTGAGCCCATGGGCCCATAGATGAAGAGCTAGGGTTTGTCTTAAGATCAAGATGCTACGTGTACAACATAGATTGCATGGTGACACGCGTATGACGTAGTTCGCGAGACGGTTGAGTATCGGTTACTCCTCCCCAATTAATGGGGTTGTGTGCAACGTCATTAATTGGATGAACGTGGTCTTGTTCGGGTTCCTGGGGAACCGTCGTTTCCTCGTTTTCCGTACGATATTTAATGCTGACAGTTAATGTTGAAGCGTCTGTTTGGTGAACCACTATATCTATATAATGGTGTTTCTTCATCATTGTAGGCATTATCTTCCACAAAGCGCACCTCCTCAGATGTTCTTACTCAAATAATATGGTTTGAGTTTTCCAAGGGCAAAAGAGAGATCTCCAACGCTGGAGTCTTCGAATGTTCTAACATTTGCGCTGATGAGTCATGATAAGACTTGTTGTTATGTTGACCACCTGCTCTTCTGATTGGTTCGCTGAGACCTTGCAATTTCTTCTCATATTGTGTAGAAGAAGTACAAACTTACTATCAAGGGATGAGTCTGTCGTTTATGTGCTAGTGCCTTGTCGGTGCTTCGAATCGTCTAGTTTCAAAGATAATACAAGCAGCCAACCTTGGTGCGGTTGCCTTCCTTTTATCTCGGTTAGCCTCGTGATGCCACGCCGCGCTGGAGTTGGGATTGTGGGACGGAGTGGAGTTGGACATGGCCTGTCGGAGTGGGCCATTGACTCCTAGATGCCTCTCTCATCACTTCAGCGGGAGGGTGCACTCGATCTGTTTCAACTTGATATTTGTCCCAAGTTCGTCTGGTTGAGCAGGTCGAGCATGTGAGTTGGCCGTAGCTTTGGCTGGCGTTTCGCAGGGCCCTCGGTTGCTAATTTTGTACCACCTCAGGCCATATTTGAGGGGTGTGTCCGTAGAGGCATTGAATTGAACGCGTTCTTTCATCTTGCTCTTGCTCACGGAAATTTTTCATCCTGCTCTTGCTCATGGAAAATCTTCTTCAAAGAAGTTGCGGAGTCTACTCTAGGTACCCTTGCTGTCACTTCTGAGTCTTCTTCTGTGGTTGGACTGTTTAAGCAAGTCTTTATTGTGTGTTGCATCAGATTCAAATGCTTGTAGTTTGTAGTCTTTTGTACCTGCCTCTGGACGATTGTTGTTATATCTTTCTAGTAATCAATAGAGCGTGTTTGCTAATTCTCTTTTATTTCTTAAATGATTGCAAATCACATAAGCTCCTAGGAATTAAAACTCTACATTGACTA
The DNA here is from genome assembly GCA_963556465.1 of Berberis vulgaris. Lineage (NCBI taxonomy): Eukaryota > Viridiplantae > Streptophyta > Magnoliopsida > Ranunculales > Berberidaceae > Berberis > Berberis vulgaris. The sequence goes on along the minus strand of OY747135.1, from coordinate 58,043,983 downwards.
TGGAAGAGAAACTAAACAACTGAATAGACTGACTGTTGGCGGAGAGAGGTCAACCCGACTCTGAAGTGAATTCGCCTGGCTCTTTCTGGACCGTTAGTACCTTTAGTGAGCTGCCAAGGTTCGCTAACGCCATTGTGGTTACTGAAAAGTAAACCTTGTGTGGGAGTTTCCTTCTGCGCCGACTGATTTTCGTGGGGTTGTGCTACAAACTGCAATGACCTCTCCGCTTTGTCGAGTTGAAGAGCGGATTGCTCCTGTGATACTTGAATGTTTTCTACTTCTAAGTTGAGCCACCATTGTTAGGATTTTGTCTCTTTGTGAGTGGAGTGACTTTTCCACAGTTACTAGGTTTGGATTCTGTTCAACTTGCCATGTGGGCTCCAGTTGGATCTGGGAACATTCTATCTACTTCAGTGTAGCATAATGGCAACCTTGTGCCGTTGGTTGGTCCTCATGAATTGTTCATTCCGAGTGGTTATCGGTATACTTGACGCACTGGTGAAGGGTGGAGACTACTGCTTCCATCTGGTGAAGCTACGATCTTCCTAGGATGAGGTTATAGGTAGACGGTGCGTCCACCACTATGAACCCCAAAAACAAGACCTTTCTTAGTTGTGGCCATCCTGCCACCACTGCTAACCTTATCTTCCTGATCGGGAATCATTTCTCACCGCTGAATCCAATCAACTGGTATTCGCAAGATGTCAGGTTCTCCTCCTTGAGGTCCATGTTGCGAAATGCATTGTAGAACAGGATGTTGAGGGAGCTTCCAGTATCCACTAAGGCCCTTTTCACTTCCCACCTTGTGATAGAGATCGAAATGACAAGAGCTTCATTGTGTGGTGCGCGGACGCCTTCGAGGTTCTTGTCTGTGAAGGTCAAGGTGGGGATGGTGTTTTGCACCCTCGAGTAGTATACTCGACTATCCTCGGTTGTGGGTTGCGTCTGCATCTCCAGTAGAGTCCGCTTGCAGGATCTGTTTGACTGGTCTTCATCCGATCCGACTTTATGAAGGACATAGATTATGCCCGGAGTCTCATTCTCAATCTCATTGATTGCCTATCCCATGTCCCTGGGTTGGTCTTGTCGCTTCTCTGAACCCATGAATTCTTTTATCTTGCCCTTGTAAATCTAGTATTCGATCTAATACCTTAGACTCTTGTAGTTGTTGGTGTCGTGGTCACCCTCCTTGTGGTATGTGCAATACTTATTGTTGTCACATTTTGAGGGGTCTCCGCGCTGCTTTGGAGGCCACTTCAGATCTTCCCAGTTTTTCATGGAATTCGGGAAGTCCGATAAGCTAGAATAAGGGGGGTCATGGATTTGGATCCAACATAGTTGGAAGCTTTCTCTGCCTGGTCTGGCCAGGGTCAGACTTGTTGTCGTTGTGCTTTCGTTCTATTGCCTTTTTCCCTCCTTCTCGTCCTTAGAAACGAAGAGCTTCTTCTCAACTTCAGTTTCCTTTAACACTACTTTCATCTCTTCCAGGGTGATGTACCTCTGGGTGCCTTTCAAGAGTTATACCATATCCAGGGGGTTCCAAGGTGAGGAAATTGTAAAACTTTCCCTATCTTAGGCTCGCGGTAAAAGTCGTCACGGCTGTATCGTCGCTGTAGTCATCAATGAGCGTTAGCTCGTCACTGAAGCGCGTAACATACTCTCTTATGTTTCATTAGATTTCTTGCCTCTTAGAGAGTATGTAGTGAGGGCATTTCTTGATACGCTGACTTCCGACAAAGCGCATCAGAAATTCCTTGGCCAGCATCTTGAATGAGTCGATCGACTTTGGAGGGAGGCTGTGGAACCGCGTCAGTGCTGACTTCTTTAGGCTAGTAGGGAATGTTCTACACATCACCGACTCGAAACCTTATTTGAACGCCATTACATGCTGGTAATGGCACAAGTGATCTCCCATCATAGAAATCGAGCTTTGGAAGCATGAACTTCTTCGGAAAATCCCCGTTCATGATACAGTCCACGAATGGTGGAACAGAGAGGCAGTATGGCACGTATGGGTCGTGAGCCCCTCGGTGGAGGGGGTTCTGTGGAGTGAGCCTGTCTACCCTGAAGGTCGGGTCCGCGTTAACGGTGTTGCCTCCTCTAGTTCAATGAGAACTAGCAGGGGCTTGACTCTCTTGTGCGTACTCTCTGTTGTCTTCTTGAGATGGGGGTCTGTGCTGCTTCTGATCTCCATTAGCATGTGAAGGGTCTTGTCGTATGAGAGCCTCAATTGCTTTGGCGATCTGTTTTATTTGTGACGACAACAAATCTATTCTGGAGTCTGCCGTTGCTGTTGTCGGTGCAGGGGTGTGAGCCTGCTGCTCGTGTGTCATCAACACCGCTGAGAGGTGTGGTATAGCGCCAGTCTAAGCGTTTGACATGTCTCCTTGTTCTCCATTGTTGTGTGATCTGGTGGTCACCATATTATTGTATTATGAAGATAGATGATGCTAGTAAAAGGTTATAGGAACCTTGTCGTCCCCACGGACGGCGCCAAACTGATGCAGTCGATTTTTGCTCCTTGCTTTGACCTGTTAACTTGCTGGCCTGCACAAGGAATGCACGTGAGCCACGGACCACCGGTGCGGTGGCCGATGACACTCTGATGCTAAAGTCAGACAGAGAATTGAGGAAGGTGTAATGTTGTCAACAGAAAATTTGTATCGTACCTTAGCTTACCAACATCTTGTCTTATTTATAGTGTTGGAGTCTTGGTTCGACCAGGCCATCGATGGTGTAGTTTAGGGAAGAAGATTTTCATGGAGATCTTTCTCTAATTAGAAGTTGTGCTGTAAAAGGAAGTTTTCCTATTAGAATCGTGCTCTTAGATACACGAGAGATAGCTCCCAATAAAAGAGTAGTCTATAGAAGTTTCCATGTGCGACGTATACTCTGATATTTGCTTCCTAGTTGAAAGCAAAGTGTTGCTGTCTTGCATGTCCGAAGCTGATCCTTGAGATACTAGCCTTAGTAGGGTTACGGGTATTGAGGATAGTTGTAAGACGCGTGGGCTTAGCTGTAATGATTTGGGTCTGTCTGGCGGACTGCAGTGTGCGGGCTTGGAACCGCTTGGGCCGGATCAGTATTGGGCTGACGCTTGGGTCTGTTATTCCCCGAGATCATCATGACACGTGTACGGTGTAGAAGAGTTTTGGTGTATCATCAGTGATGATGTGGTCGTATGGTGTACGAGCAACGATGGTCTATATAGTATGAAAGCTACCTATGAAGCACTCAGACCCCGAACAACACCAGTTGTGCAGCAGGGATGATTTGGTTCAAAGGAATATTCCCATACACAACTTTATAACATGGTTAGTTGCACATTCAGCTCTTAAAACACTATCTAAATTGTACAGATGGGGAAAGCATCGGATGACTTAGAAACAAAGGCTCACTTATTCTTCGACTGCACTTATTCGAATTTTGTGTAGCATTATATTTTGCATTACTTGTGTTACATCAGACAAATACATGGATCAGATCAGGAAATTGCATGGTGTAATCAGACTTTTAGTGGCAACAGTCCAACTGCAATGTTGAAGAAGATAACGCTTAATGCTACAATGTACCATCTCTGGTCGGAGAGAAATAGAAGAGCCTATGTGCATGAGCGCTTACTAGGCATACAACTGGTGTAGAAAACATAATAGGAGGTCAGAATCAAGGTAGTTGGTCTTGAGCTTAAGGTATAAGACTCTGCTGCTAATAAAGCTGTTTGGCAGATGAAATTAGAACATCCAATACTTTCATAAGGAGCCAATCAATTGTAGATGGATCAGGCCAGATGGAGGGTGGTATTGATTGAACTCGGATGGCTCCTTACAAGGAGTACAAGGGGGATACGGAGCCACCATTAGTGATGATAATAGTGAACCAATTTGCAGTGTGCTCAGGTGCTATAACTGGCAATTCAGCCATTAAGCATGAGCTGTGAGTAGAAATATGATTGAAGCTAGCCAATATGTGCGCCACTACCGCTGATAATCACTACAAACTCTCACAATGTTATCTATACGAGGGAGGGAGCGAGGGAAAGGGGCGAGGGATGGGTGGTAACCACCCATCTGCCTCGAGATAAGCGCATCGGATTGGAGATGCGCGATGGTGCTTATCTCGGGGCGGATGGGTGGCTACCACCCATCCCTCGCTACCTCCCTCGTTCCCTCCCTCGACCCCTAGAATTTTCCTATCTATACTTGACAGAAAACATAGACCCTCCATGGGACCTGAGGCACTTAATTACACGCATCAAAAGCCAATTCCTCTCACTAGAAGCACACCGAGTTGAACATCAGTTCAGGGAGACGAACAAAGCTGCGGATGATCTAGGTACTTTATATCCTAGTTTTGAGTTTTTATTAATCACTCTCAACTCATTTATTGAGGACATTAAGAAAATTGTATTTAAAGATAAAATAGGGAAAAAGTACCTAAGACTGCAATCGTCTTCATTTTATTCAAAGGTTTTGGGATCCTAAACAAGCCCGCTCATTTTCCCAAAAAAAAACAAATGTTTATGTAGAAAACGTGACTTTATATACACTATTTTGCATTACACGAGCATCTGCAACATATAAGCAAAAGGATATGGTGTTGACCAAAAAATGCACTTTAGCACTTGAGCACTTTTTTGTATATTTCAATTTTTAGATGGACAACCTTTCAAAGACCTTTATCCAAGGATGACACAGTCGACGCAGTGGACTTACAATGACCAACTCATGAACAAAATATGCCCTTATAAAATAGGGAAGACTTTAAATAGAGAAATTCTAAATGGCGAGGAAACGAGCGAGGGGAGGGAGGTGGCGGGGTGGGGACCGTTCACCTCCCTCGGGATGCACGCACAAAAATTGGCGGCACACATCCCGAGGGAGGTGAACGGTCCCCACCCCGCCACCTCCCTCCCCTCGCTCGTTTCCTCGCCATGTAGAATGACTCCTTTAAATAACTAACTTCATCTTTAGTTAACATAAGAGAAAATTTTGATTTAATTGAAGTGTTACCGGTCAAGGCAAGTGAATTAACTAGGTATGGGCTAGGTTGGGCCAGTTCGCAGATATTCTAAATGGCGAGGAAACCAGTGAGGAAAACAGCGAGGGCGGGGGGTTTGATCGCTCATCCCCTTGAGATGCGTGCATGCATACTCGAGATGCGTGTATGCATGCTCGAGATGCGCAGAAGCACGAATACTCGAGATGAGTGGTCACACTCCCCCTCCCTCGCTGTTTTCCTCGACAGTTAGACAGGCTCGCCAGTTCGAGTAACCGACCGAAAACCCAAGACCGAGGACCAAACCGGTCATTTGAAGATCATAGTTTTTTTTTTGGGACCGAGCCTAGACCAAGTGACGCCAGTTAATCAGGATCCCGATTAACTGAAAATCCACCCAAAACCATCTCTTCTTCTGCCAAACCCTAAAAATCCCACTTCCCACTCCAAATCTCTTGTTTTGTCCATCGCCCATGGCTCGTATGAAACAAACGACTCGAAAATTCACCGAAGGCAAGGTCCCAAGGTTAATAGCATTTTCCCTCCAATTCCTTCATCTTTAAAATAAAAAATTTGCAGATCTGCAAAGGTTGAGAAAAATAGAGAACCAAAAGAAAAAGTAAAGATAAGGTTGGTTTGGTTTGTAATCTGTAATCCTTTCTTATCTATTTCCCAGATCTCCTTTTCATTTGCCTTGCATGAAGTAATGGTGATGGAAGGAGAGAGTAAGAATAGATATGTTGGTGGAGGAACCAGATCTGGTCTTGGATCTCTATTGCTGGACATGCTTTCAAAGATGAACACACAAATTCACCCAGAAATCCATTTAAGCAAATCCAAATCCGCCCCATTCAGGGTGGAGCGGATATTCGTGAAAATCCACCCCACTGCCAACCCTAGCCCTGTGGGGGATCTTGAAGACAAAAAAGGGGCACAAGGAGCTTATTGCAGAAAAAATTGACATTTGTTGTTTTACTTTTTTTTTTATCTGTCTTTTTATTGGGTCTTTGAGAAAGTACATTAGTTTTTTTTTTAAATACCCGGGCGGGTTCTGGGAATTGGAACTTATGACCATACCGAAAATTTTGGTTCATTCGTTTTTAGGACTGAATATTAAAATAACATTAAAAAGATCGGACTGGATTGACCCGATCAATCTGAATTTTTGATCTAAAATGCCCAGTTCTAATATGGACCAGTGTTCTAAAAATCAGCATAAGTGGAATCTAGGCGCTAGGCAACTGGGAGCCGCCCAGGTGGGTTTTTGAAATTTCTCTTAATTTTTTTTATTTCCAGTTAAAAAAATTTAGACTATATATATATACATTGGGCGCTAGTCCCTTGCTCGCCGCCCGCCTAACGCCTAGCGATTTTTAGAACATTGGTATAGACCATGCCATATTTTACCCTAGGCTAAAATAATTATATACATAGACCCTAAACTAACTCTATGATAAACCAAATCGACCCCAAAGTCAAAATAACTTTTATTTTATTTATCTAATAATGAATCAACAAATCTATGAATTCATTTAGTTATTTAAGATTAGTAGATTTACAATATATAATTTGATTTATAAAACCATTACATTCTAGGAAAGCATTTTTTTTCAATATGTGAATAACTTTATTTTAAGATGGAAATAAAACATGTCATATATCTATACGTGGAACGCTAAAAAATCCATATAATATATTTTACCCATTATAGTCATTTTAGAAAACTTAAATATTTACGAGAAAAATGTCATTCGAAGATGCAAACTCTAGAAGTGAGATTTGTGAAAAAAAAAGGAAAAAGATTTCATGATGATTAAATTTTGAATTGTTGGAATGGAGCTAAAAATTTGGGGTGCAAAAATCTTTAAATGATTCACTCAAAATCGTCAGAGTGAGGTTCAGAGCAGGAGTGTCACCCCTAACAGTAGGTTCATGTAACTAAATGTATAATACAAATATCAAATGAATTCTAGTACTTTCTAAAATGTTAAGGAAATGAAAAAGGGGAGGGGGTTTGAGGCAAGAAACAATGATAAAAAAAAAATTGGAGAGATTAAGAATAAAAATATGTGAAAAAAATAAAAATAATAAAACAAAGAGAAACAAAATGGAAGCATGCGGGATGATAATGCAATTTTTTCAATTATAATGAGCTTGGTCCAAAAACACTTATTTGTGCCTAGGAGGGTGGTCCGCACGTGATTGAACCAACTCTACCCCTCTCCAACTTCTCCAAACCCATGGAGAGAAGGGTAGAGTGGTTTGATCACGTGCATACCACCCTCCCAGTCACAAATCAGTGCTTTCTAACGAGGCTCCGTGGAAGCTCTGATAATTAAATTTGTGATCCATTTTTCTCATGTTTATTGTCTTTGGTGTTATGCACAGGGAAAAAGACCAATGGCGGCTACTAGATAACACCACCATTTCTCCTGATGGACACCACCATCAGACTACTTTTTGAAGGACACCACCACCTTTTTGAAGGACACTACCACCTGCTGAAGGACACCACCTATAAAAAGAAAAACCCTAACTCTTCATCTCTCCCTCTCTCCATCTATTATCATTTCTCCCTTTCTTCTTCATCAACCACTGCCGACACCTCCTCCTCCCTTCACCACCACCACTTCGTTGCCGCTACCTCTCCTCCTCATCTTCCTGTCTTCTCTTCTTCTTCTTCTTCTTCTTCTTCTTCTTCTTCTTCTTCTTCTTCTTATCCACCACCACCGCCACCGCCACCGCCACCTCTCATCTTCTTCTCTTTTTTCTCCCTGGCGGTGGTGGTGATGGCGAGGTGGTGGTGGTGAAGAGGATGAAGAGGAGGATAGGTGGCGGTGTCCCACCTCCTCCCATTTTTTTTATTCTCTTTTTTTTTTCTTCTCCTTGGCGATGGCGAGGTGGTGGTGGATGATAGGTGGCAGTGTCTCACCTCCTCCCATTTTTTTTCTTCTCCTCCTCTTTTTTTCTCCTTGGCAGTGGCGAGGTGGTGGTGGTGGTGATGGTGAGGTAGTGGTGGTGAAGGAGAGAAGTAGAGGTGGCGGTGTTCCACCTTCTCCCATTTTTTTTTTCTTCTCCTCCTTTTTTTTCTCTTTGGTGGTGGCGAGGTGGTGGTGGTGGTGATGGTGAGGTGGCGGTGGTGAAGGGGAGGAGGAGAGGTGGCCTCCTCATATTTTTTTTATCCCTGTTGCATGGTGGTGGTGGTGTGGTAGTGGCGAGGTTATAGTGAATGGGAGGAGGAGGAGGAAGAGGAAGAGGGTGGGGTCCTCCTCATTTTTTTAATCTTCGCCCTCGCGGCGGTTCCTTGCACCAAATTGTCATAAATTAACAAACATAAATGGGAACTTAAGAAATACTCATTTGAAATCAATCAACAACAAACACATTAAAAATAAAGTCATTAGAAAAAATGAGAAATGGAGGATTACCAACAATCTGAAAGCGTACAACCGCGGCAAAAATATGAGGAAGGAAACATTGTTAATGACAGATAATGAGCTAACCGCAGCGGCCCATGCGAGTAGAAGAACCCCCGTCGCAGCGGAATATGCACATGTCATTACCATATTCATATGAGCCGCCGTGGCAACGGTTCTGACACATGCATGAGCCGCTACGAATGACCAATTTCAGTTTCAAACTCTGTCAATAACGTTTGACCAACTTTGATGCTCGATTGAGACTGATTCTCAAGCTTATCAAAACATGAAAAACATAGTACTCTAAGTTATATAATGAACACAATTTGAATTACCTAAAAATGTTTTGAAATGAACAAGTTATGGTCATTTTACTAAAGTCACTCAAATTTGTCTGGTAAAGAAAACAGGGTACTGTCCCTGACTTTTGAACAAATTTGATACTCGATTGAAACCTATTTTAAAGATCATCAGAACAGAAAAAATGTAGTACTCTGAGTTATCTAATGAACATAATTTGAATCACCTAAAAATGTTTTGAAATGAGAAAATTATGGCCATTTTATTACAGCCACGCAAAACTGTCCAGCAATGACCAAGTCGCAGCTGATCATGCGAATTTAAGTCTTTCACTTGCATGATCCACTGCGAGTTTGAGTCTTATACTCGCAGTTTCAGTGGTTTATGCAAGTGCGAGACTTAAACTCGCAGAGGATCATGCAAGTGAGAGACGTACATTCACATGATTCACCGCGGCTTTGTCGTTACTGGACAGTTTTGTGTGACTGTAGTAAAATGACCATAACTTGCTCATTTGAAAACATTTTCAAGTGATTCAAATTGTGTTCATTAAATAACTTAGAGTAGTACATTTTTTTTTATGTTTTATATGCTTGAGAATTGGTCTCAATCTAGTGTCAAAGTTGGTCAAAAGTCATGACCAATACCATGTTTTCTTTACTGGACAGATTTGAGTGACTTTAGTAAAATGACCATAACTTGCTCATTTCAAAATATTTTCAAGTGATTCAAATTTGTTCATTAGATAACTCAGAATACTACATTTTTCTTGTTTTGATGAGTTTGAGAATCAATCTCAATCGAGCGACCAACTGTTGGTCGAAAATCAATGACAAAGTCTAAAATTGAAATGGGACAGTACCCTATTTTTATGTTTTGAATGAGTGAGTGTTAGGCTGCTTTGGGCGAGTTTAGGTTCCCCATTGTGAGGAACTGCCACGAGGGACAATTTTTTTTTGCCCCCACAACGGTTCCTGCGAGTGGGGGTTTCCCACTCGTAGGAATTGCTACGAGGGCGAAGGAGAAATAAAACGAGGAGGAGGCTACCGCCACCCTCCTCCTCTTCTTCGCCACCACCACCATCACACAGCAGGGAGAAAAAAAAAAAAAAAAAAAAAAAAAAAAAAAAAAAAAAAAAAAAAAAAGGAGGAATAGGCCATCACCACCGCCACCCCTCTTCCTTCCCTTCACCACCACCACGCCATAGGGAGAGAAAAAAAGAGGAGGATGAGGAGACCACCGCCACCCCTCCTCATCCTCCTCCCCCCCTTCACCACCACTTAGCCACCACCAAGCCACAGGGAGAAGAATTAAGAAGAAAAAAAAAGGAGAAGGAGGTCACTGCCACCCCCTCATCGTCCTCCTCTTCCTCTTCACCACCACTTAGCCACCGCCATACCACTATCACCACCACGCCACAGGGAGAATAAAGAAAAAAAGAAGAAGATGGGAAGAGGTGGGATGAGAGGAGGAGGGGAGGATGAGGAGGTGGGAGGAGGAGAGATGGCGGCGGTGGGGTTGATGGAGAAGAGAGGGAGAGATGAGAATAGGGGTTAGGGTTTCTTTGTTTATGTAGTGGCTTGACTTGATATATAATAAGTGGGTTTAATTAGGGTCCTGGATCTACCCAATACTGAATTCTGACCCGATCGACCCCTATTACCTACAACCTTTCAGCAAAGACGTAAACATGATAGAAGATATCAAGGATAATATTTTCTAAGATGCAGACTTTAAGGTACGACCCTTCAGCTGAAGTAGAGATATGCATGGTTTGAATTTTAAACAAAGAAAATCCTCCAATTAATTAGTTTTGAATACATAATTTAAAATGAAAAAAATACCAACAAGGTCTACGAAGGTGTCGCTTTCATCTTCACCGTCCCCAAAATATAGTTTATAGAGAGGAGAGTTGCAGTTGCTCATAAATTGGCATTGCATGACGAAATGTGTGTGATTTATTCAACACGAGCATCGAGTCCATTCTTTTCGTGATTTCTCTTCCTAACAATTTGTTTTAACTATATATTTAATTTTCCTCTGGTAAATAGGAAGAATAAGTTAAATGAAATAGTTGCTCTGAAAGAAAAATGCACAATAGAGACTTTTATATTTATTATTATTATTATTATTTTCGACTTTTCAAAAAGTCTACTGAAAGAGAAATGCTTAGATTTTTTGGTGCAAGGGAGACTTTTTATTTTTTTTAAACAGTTTTTTAGGCAGTAATTTATATATCTATCCTACCAAACTATTAATTTGTTGAAAAAGAAATCAAATCTATCTAAATACATGAACTAATGAATCAATCATAAGTAACTACTACCAGTACAGTGGTAGTTGCCCTAATTCAGAATTATTTGGCCCACATGCTGTATTAAAAACAAATAAATCACTGTGGAGTTCAATTTTTAAATCATTGTTTACATTAAATATTTCAATTATTATCATCATTTTGTCGCTATTATTGAGTTCATCTTCATCCTCATCTGTTCATGCCTTGTAAACGTTTCCGATGCATTATTAACTATTAATATATGATAAATAATTTTTAATTATTAATTACACCATATTTTAAATTGGTTAAATAGCTCATGACTTTCTCACGATTTAATATATAACTTGTGTAGCCATGTGAAGTTTCCAATCCTTTAGGTTGAGGTTGCAGTTAAACTAAGCTTGACAGTTTAAATTAAATCCTAATAAACAAAGCTTTGATGGTGGTCATAAAGTCAAGAGTTATGGATCATTAATATAACAAAAAACAGGCAGATGGGGTTTTAGAGTTGCCATACCAATGGATAAGCCAAATGGAGTTATCAACACCCGCACTCTTTATATCTGAATATTCAGGATTTTTTATTACAATCTTTTAATAATAAGTAAAAATTATATTTGAAATTCTTAACAAAATAATTATTTATAATTTTTAGGGCCTATATATTGTTTACAAATAATTAAGAGTTTCGAATAAATGATATTAGGGGTTTAGGTATAATTAATAATATTTGAAAGTGACGAGTTCTTTATTGTAAATAATCTGACTTTGGAAGGGTAAAATGATACATCTGAATAATTTAAAATGACAAAAATACCCCTGATCGACCACTATTCACCTAATTATTGATTTTTATTTTTATTTTTTTTTTTTTTTTTTGTAAATAAGATAGAGTCGAGAGGACATTTTGGAGATTCCAAAAATAGTACGAAATCTACATGAGCCCTGTTGTGAACAAGTCAATTTACAAGGGATCTTATAAGTCTTCTCAATTGTGAGATCTAGGTTGATCTAACGGCTTTGATGTGTTTGCACAAGTAAAAATTGTTATACAAAAGGTGGTTGAACAAATTCATTTTCCATGGCAAATAAAATAGGGATGGTGAGGTATCTTCCTTAACCTCATCATCTGGCTTTATAGCTGTATCTATATTTGTAAAGAATGAAGCCATGAAGCTAATTATTAGCTTTTCTACTTTTGAATTTTCTCCAGCTCTTGTATCAATTCAGAAATTTTCATTAGCTTCAATATACCCAGATTGTGTTGGATAATCTTCAGATATTTGAAATCTTGTTAGCTAGGTGATAGAATTGCCTACATAGTAAGATCAATAGAAGCTTTTTTAGATATTTGAAAATAGTTTTGACCGAAAATTCACCTGTTAAGAACAACAAATTCCTTCATATCATTAGAACTCAATATGACAGGATCACTAACCAGCTAGGGAAGAGGGAAGGGGCAATCCTCCTCAGTAGGTTTAAGATCGATGAGAGTTTTGCCTATTTCAATCCAAGTATATATCAGTCCAGAAATTAAATTTAGAACCATCACCTATCTACCAACTTAGATGAGGAAACATTGTTTTAATGGTATTGAAAGTTCCCCGCCAACTAAATGAGCCGACAATAGGGTTTTTTGGAATGGAGAATAGAAATTATAGAACTTTGATGAAATAAATTGATTTCCATAATTGAGATTTAGTATCATCTGATTTATCAAGAATACGCCAAATGTTCTTAGACATGAGCACAAAATTTATTTTGATCAAAGGCCGGACAAAAAACATTCATAGATCAATAGGGACTTGGTCGGAGGCGTAAAATCTAGTTAGAGCATCTTCAATGTAGTGCCTAACCTCAAGCTCGAAAGGTGGACCAATTCGAGGCTGAGGGTGAACGTACTTCAATGGACTATTTAACAAAATATCAAAAACATGGGTTAAAAAGTAAATTTTTTTTAGGGTGCAAATAACCTTTTTTTTTTATACTATTTGCCTTTGGATATAGGGTCAAAGTAGTCAATTGAGCTACAAAACTCAAACCCATTTCTGGCAATGGTTTGGGCTGAAGACTCAAACCCATTGAGCTTTGGGTTTTCCATTAGAGCGCAAAAATTCACCCCCAAAGCTCAAACAAGGGAGTTGCTACGTGAACCTGACTATTTGGCTTGATGCCTCAAACTTTATCTTTTCGATTTTGCTTTTGAAAATTGCTTGGTGTAGCCAACCAAATTTTGTTAATGCTAAAACGTACATAATACGTTACTCATATTGTTGATTGGGAACTTTGTATAAAGGATTCCTAAAGTAATTGTTTCGATGTCAATTTTTTCTAAGGTTTTGAATGCAATTTTTTAGAATTCGATATAATAGTTACAATAAAATTTTGAAATTTATGTATTGATTTATATTTTTATATTTTATATATTTAATATGTATTGGTTTTGTCAACCCTTGTATGGTTAATGAACATAATGAATTTTTAATGAATGCTTGACTAAATTCAATTAAAATGCTTGACTAAAAATACAAATGTTTTTTATTATTAGAAAAAAATGATAAGTCGGTGTTACATATATTAAATAAGTGCAACAAAGTCGAAACATCCCCAATTACTGGTGTATCAAAGAGTTGATCAATCAAACCAAATAATCAGGTACATGTAGCAACTCCCTCAAACAATTGTCATATTTGAGCTTTTGAGCTTCCCTATTGAAGATGCTTTTAGTGATCAATTTCCTGATAAGTTTTCCTTTCGAAATCGAACAAGCCTCCAGTGTGGACTTCCCCATGTTGAGCTAGGGTGATGCTTATCAATAAGTACACACAACTTGTGAATCGTATGTGTGAGTAGACTCAGCCTGGCGGCTAAATTTGCCATGCATCTTTCATGTCTAGTTTCGAAAGGCATTAAACAATGAATTGAGACAACCCCAAAAACACTCAAAACCACCACCTTTTCTTTCCTTCTCTTCTCCTCCAGCTCCTTGATCCTCCCTTGATACATGGAGAACACCATGCGATGTGACTCCGACCTCAATTTTCTCTCCATAATATTCCATCCACTCATCAATAAGCCAGTAGTCATGAAGAGCTAGGTCCCATTCACTCCCCTCTTATTTAATTAAGGGAAGGGATTCATTATTTTAAGTACAAAAACCCATCTCTTTAAACTAATACAATTCCCCATCTGGCAACTAACTATACCTTGCCTTCCCTTTCATCTTCTTCTCCGGCCAGTATAATCAAAACCCTCCAATCTTTTGTCCCTTGTTAATTATCTCATCTCTTTTTTCTCTAATTACCGGCTCCCCACAACTTCTTCTTCATCCCTCATATATAATAACTTCACTATTTGAATAAGAGAGAAACAACAAAGATCAAGATTGCTGGAATTCATCATCAAACTATGGACGGCAGAGGCAGCAACAGGTTTCCTACCAAACAGGAAGATCAAGAGCCGGCCGGAGTTACATCAGATAACAGTGGGGAGTTTCCATTCTCGGGTGCAATTCATGAGGGAAAAATGACTTGCTCAGCTTCCTCACCAAAGAGAAGGTCACTATATCATATTCTCCTAATATTGTATCAAATTCATTTCATTTTATAGCTTTGGGTGATTGATGACTCATTATATATACATGCGTGCTACTGTTTCTCAGTGGGCGATCTGTACAGAAAAGAGTAGTGTCAATACCAATCAGTGACGTGCATGGATCTCGACTTAAAGGTGGTGATGGTGCTCCACCATCCGATTCATGGGCTTGGAGAAAATATGGCCAGAAACCCATCAAGGGTTCTCCTTACCCGAGGTAATTAATTAATATTTTTAGACCCTCCCCTATAGAACTACCGGAAGAAGATTGAAAGTTTGTTTGTTGTACACTTTACTTGTTAAATTTTTCTTAAACACTAATTAAATATGTGGAGGAGGAGGAGTTGAGATTGGCCACAACTCAGAATTAGGCAAACTTCAGTAGTGCTGCAGGCCGATCTCAATTCATCAGCACAGCACGCGCATTTTAGCATTGCCGCATACCTAAGTGCTAGCATACGCATCCAACATTTGTCTTTGAAATATCCGCAGAGGTTACTATCGGTGCAGCAGTTCAAAGGGGTGCCCAGCAAGAAAACAAGTGGAAAGAAGCCGAGCTGACCCCACCATGCTGGTGGTAACATATGCCTGTGAGCACAACCACCCCGGCCCTGCTTCTAGAAACCTCCCCACCAAAACCAAAACCAAAACCAAAACCACCACCACCACTTCCACACCAACTCTTACAACTACATCCCCCAAAGAGGAGGAACCAACAACAACAGTGTTCACAACAGAAGACAAATTCCGCGATCTAGGTGGCGGCAATAATGATGTGCTCATCTGTTCAGACGATTTTACATGGTTTTCTGACGTTGCATCATCCACATCCGATGTTACACTACTAGAGAGCCCCATCTACGGACGAGGAGGAACGAGCAGCAGTGGGTTAGATGCCGACGTAGCAATGATATTTGGAGAAGAAGATGAGTCTTTGTTTGCAGACCTCGGTGAGCTGCCAGAGTGTTCGGTGGTGTTCCGCGGTGGGTGTATAGAACAACAGCAACAGGAGGAGAGGCGACGGTGCACGTTAAGGGCCGGATAAGATGGAGTTCTGGAGGGTTACATTTTTTGCTTATTTTTTTTAAGCCAACTACCTCTTTGTCTTTGTCTTTCAGGGCGGGATTAATATAATCAACGGGGTGCATATCGTGCGCCATAAGATTAGAAACAAAATGATATTCAACAAAAAAGAATACATAAAAATATTTATTTATTTGTTTGTTCATTTTGTTGGTTTCTACCTCCTTGAATCAGTCTTCAATAATTTACATTGCTCTCATTTGAATTTTATTCTTTTTCAGAGAGATTTTTCAAGCTAGATCCTTAGTACCAATGTGATGATAATCGATCTCTACTCTGACAAAACATTGCGCCACAATAAAATATTGGGTTTAATTTTAAAAATGAGGGTTACCTTCTCCATATAAAATGTTCTTATTGTTCATCAGTCTCCCGATATTGAGTTCACTAATAATTATTAATATGTCAAAGAACCTAGCTAGTTTCAGTGGTTGCTAAATATGTATGGCTCTCTATGGAACATTGGAGTTATGAGGCACCCTGCTTTGTTCATTCCGCATGGAGTTGAATATGAGCTGAAAATTGACATCAACAAAGGGTTTGATTAGGTGTTAGTAGGTACAAATTCAAAATGGGTTCAGATTAAAAAAAAAAGCTACAGCCAAGCAGATCCACCTTGTGGTACAATCCTTAAAGAGAATTCCAAGTCTCTTTTGATATTGTTTATATCTACCAAAACACCGTGAGACAAACATGGCAATCAACAACCTAGCAAGTCTCAGACTTGCAGTTGAATACACTTAGTTATTCCAAGTTCATTTGGTGAAAACTTAGAAGAAAATATTTATGATGATGCAAGATCAGGTAAGTTCTAGACGAGATTATTATAACGTTTCCATGCATGTTTGATTTAGTAATATATATAAGGTTTCGGGGATCTTTAAGAATCTTAGTTTGGATTAACTTGGAATATTTGAGAATCTACCATTAGATCTTGGCAATACAAATAGTCCTTAATCCAGACCAAGAAAACACCAATATTCATTGCACATTTCAAGTTCTTCTGAAATTTGATTGAACACATTATCAATATTATTGATATTAATTTTCAGATTGGATGATCATATTAGCAATTTGAGTCATATAATCAATTGGAAATTTTTGGATTTTGATGATCATATTCTTTCGTTTGAACTTTCAAGAAACTTTTTGTAACCATCCCATTAGTCCATTCTTTAGCATGTATGAGACAGAAAATGTCAGGCCAAAGAGACAGAAGAGTTCTGAATATATAGCTTACAGCCCATTTTTTTTACCCATATATCACTGCTTTGGTTAAGGGCATGTCAAAATTTCCTAAAACGTCAAAACCAAACTTGAAAAGAAGTGTAGTGACAAGCAGAATCTATCCAACCTAAAAGAGTACTTAGCGAAAAATAGCCAATGTAGAAAAGAAAATAATTCTACTAAACTAAAGATAAGTTTTAAAATAAAGAATGGAGATTGCAATGAATTAGATGTTAAAACTATTAACTAAAACTTTGCTTTTAATTGAAAATGAGAACATCAAGGATTATGATCCCCTACCTAGAGAAGATAGCAACTCAGTTAGATCAATTTACTTCATTTTGTGAAATTTAAAACTTATGTGTTTGATTATAGGAAAATTTGTCATGGAAAAATTTCAAAAAATAGGAGAGGAAGTGGAAAATTGTTCACGATCTTGAGGTTGAAGATGACTTCATTTATAGCAAAAATTTCTTAGAGCTCCCCCTAAAAAAAATATATATTTTACAATTTTGAAACAAACCTAAAAAAATATATATTTTACATGTTTTTCATTCTCTCTTCCTTTTTCATTCCTGTCCCTTATCACTTTTGGCAAAATTTCTAGGAAAAGTTTTCCTTGGAATTAAATACACCCATAGAGTAATTAATAATTATCTTTTTTTCAACACCGCTTATATTTTGGAGATTTAGAGTATCCATATGGAACAATAAGTGATCTCGTTCTCACTTTTAATTGGAAATGGATATCAAAAAAGATATTAAAAAATCAAGAACTAAAAGTAGAAGCAAATTGAAATAAAAAGTGGATTAATAATTTCCTCAGGGAGGCAGATCTCCCTCTTTGATGGGAGGAAACTCAACCTTACACACTAAACTAAATAACTGTAGAAAATGTACAAAACGCAAATATGGATAGAACTTGACAAAAAGAATTAAATTAAAGGCTTGGAAAGTAATTTTTGCATTAATCGGAATGAAATTAGAACTTGAAATAAGATGGGGAGACTCTTCTTATCTAAAAACAATCTAAGCTCAAGGAAATTTATTTGTAAATGAATGAGTGCAATTGTCTCTATTATAAACTTCTGGCATACTATTTAACGACCTGCCTTTATTTATAGAGTTTTTGGCACGACGAACCTGATTTACTTAGCTATCAAAATAGATGGTTGGGATAGGGTTACGGTTTGTTGATTAGATAAATGAATAAATACATAAAACTTCATAATCAAATAAATAGAATATTTTGTGTGTGTATTTAGATGGATATGACGACAATAATCATGAGAAATGATAATAGGGGTATCTAGGTATTAGAACGGAATGGAAATGGAAGGGGATAAGACCAAAATAAATAAATAAACATGGTTTTAGACTCCAAATGAGTGAGGAAACAAGTAAAGGTTGTGGAAAATAAAATTTGGGGATAGGTCGAATGACTTATATGGATCTGGGCTAATTTACAACTTTGAATGATGGGTTATAGAATTTTAGCCATTTGTTGCTGCACATTTTTTCTTTTGATATTCAAAATCATCGGGCTCCAGCGAGATTTGTGGACTAATCACCCTTTGAATCACACGTCCAAACATTTAACTTTACGCATTATTTTCATCTTTGAGAACAAATTTAACTGAATAATAGTGAATTAAGTTCAAAATATATAAGAAATTAAATGACAAATAAATAAAAATCAAGGGTAACATATCTGAATACATATATGTCCAAAAAATACCCCAAACTTATATTTTACTAGTCCTCGAGCAAAAGACATAAAATTCCTAACTCACTTTCGTAGGAGTCGTCGATTGCACTTACCAAACGTGATAGACATCATTCCTCAGTTCTTCCAGCTCCTTAATTGAAGTTCCCGACATACTTTGTCTATATCAAAGTTAAGCTGCTTAATTGCCTAATAAGCTTTATGTTCTATCTCAACACGCAAATGACATACTTGATTACAAACAAGCTTATACACTCCAATGGAGGAGGAGGGGGGGGGGGGGGGGGGGGGTTGGTTATAGGTTTCGTGATATGCCAACAATGAAAATATTATTTGTGAATTAGAGAAAAACAATTATTAGTTAATATTGTAAAAGCAATATAGGTTGAGTGGAACGGTATTGTAAATATGTATGAATGAATTATAAAGTTGTGCATATTGGGTTGTGAGTTATCAATGAAGTTACATCATTCAATCCAACCAAAAATAATTAACTAAACGTGTCAATGCAAGAAGATCAGATCAAAATTATGCCAATCAAAGTCAATGAACGACTAAGTCAAATGAAAAGATCGAAGTCAAGGATATCAAGGTAGGTCAAGCATTGTCAAAACTTCAAGAAGACAAGTCCAAGATGGTTGAAGTCCAAGAAAGCGGACCAGGTCATGAGGCAAATGAAGACAAACCAAAATAGTTTATGGATGATCAAAATTCAAATAAAGAGCCATAAAAACTATTTAGAAGCAAACCATTTGGAAAATCAAATTCAAATTTGAACTTGAGATATCCTCTCACATGAGAATAAATATTATCTCATAAAACATACCTATGTTCTTACAGAGGTAAAAATCATATGCCAAATTACCTTACACGTGACTAAAGAGAATCATTTTATTGGAAAATGAGTTATGGCATGGCAAAGTTGACTTCACCTTTGATATGTCACTTCAACAAACAACCATTCTGAAGAACCAAAGATGTTCTTAAAGTAGAGTATGACCTAAGCAAAGTCGACTTCACTCCTATAGGATCAATCTATAAAAAGTTGTATCCTCATTTGTTTTAAACAATTTCTGAGTTCAAGATAAACTTGTCAGACCTATTCAAGAGCAAGATTCAACAACAAGAAGAAGTTTCTCCCCATTGTTCAAGAGAAAATCTCTTTATTTCTCCATATCATCTGTGAGTGAGGTTAAAAAAAAGAAGTTATAGGGCTTGAAAATGGAGCTTAACTTAGACCAAACAACTTCTTTGTTTGAGAAAATCGTAGAGAAACATTTTCATACTCACTCTAAACATTCATATTGTAAGGATGAAAGATCTCATTTCTAAGATTTATAAAAAAAAATGGAGATTTTGAACTCAAACACTTTTCCAATCCGTCTATTTAAAAGACAGCGCTAGAGAAACTCTTTGACTGTTAGCTTGCTAAACTCAAGTTACCCCATGTGGGTTTTTGAATCCTTGGAGTGGATTCCTACGAGTAAGTGTCACTCAGTGATCTCAAACAAGTGGTAAGACTTGGTTGTGTTGCATTCCACAATGGTGTGATCCTTGGCAAATCGACAAGTCTCATGGAGCGTGATCATAAAACCAAGTGGTATATCCAGAATCTCTAGCACACATTCTTGAGATTTGGTTGTGGTATCATCCCATTAGCGATTGCCAAGGTGTTCACAAGACTCGCTGAGCATAACAATTGTTTTGTGTAGGTAAGTCTCGTGGGAGCACAACGACTTGACTTTGCGAGGTTGTAGATTGTGGAGCAACATAGAATGAGATCACGTAAGCCAAACTCTTGATTGCGAGGTTGTAAGTTGTAGAACAACATAAAATGAGATCACATAAGTAAAACTCTTATTCAAATTGTCCCAAATTTTAAGAACAAATTATAGGTCCATGAAACCCCCAAATTATCAACAAACCACCCATGAAAAACCCCCATAATTCCACCAATAATGTAAATCAAAACTCTCCTATGAACCACATGAGCAAAATCTTGCTTAGATCTCCCTAAAGTTTTATAACAAATTAAAGGTCTGTGAAGTCAACAAACCACCCATGAAAATCCCCATCACATGAGCAAAACCCTTCAAAGTTTTCCAAAATTTTAGAACAAATTAAAGGTCTATGATACCCTAAAATCTTCAACAAACCACCCATGAAAACCCCAAATTTTCCCCAAACAAAAGAACCCTAAGAGGAGGGAAAAAATAAAGAAAAAAAGAGGAAGGTAAAAACTTGCCCAAATATCGTGTGGCTATTGGTCATTTGTCGCTGCCCCACTCCAAGTATATTTTTTTCTATTGTCTTGCTCCAAATATGGTGGTTTGTGATTATCTTGCTCCCTGAATTTTCTTCTCTTTCCAAAGTCAAGAAGGGGGGCTGAGAGTAAAGAGGTTCGAAGAAATTTTCTTTGGAATCGAGGTTTAGAGCATAAAGTAAGTAGGTTGAGAGTGGAAGATTTTCTTTTTTTACAAAGCAAACAATTCTTGAGAAGAAAGATTTAGAGTAAAAAGTAGCTTGAGAGTGGAGGTTTTTATCTCTTTACATAGCAAACCATTCTTTGAAAAGAGAGGTTCAGAGCAGACAATAGGTTGACAATGAAGGCTTTTCTCTCTTTACAAAGCAAACAATAGATATGATGTTTTTCTCTCTTAATGATGTTAAAAGATAAGTATCTCTTTGGCAATGAAACTTGTGGCAGGACAATTGTGGTGGGAGACAAGTTTTTTTTATAGCACCAAATATTCTAAGCGGATTTTTCAACAATGCAAAATTTTGAAGCACCAAATGGCTTTGAAAATTTCACCTTAGCCATTGGATGAAATGAATCCTAACCCTTGGCTATGTTTTCTCAAAGACAAAAAAACCTACATGTTTTATTAGGTAGATTTCTTCATGATTAAGGATTCAGAGACATGATTACAAAAATGTGTTCCTCTTTCGCTAATGAGGACGTGAGGTATGCCAAAATGAGCGAACACATTAATCTTAATGAACTCAACCACCATCTTATGGTCATTGGTTTTACTAGCAATAGCCTCAACCCGCTTGGAGACATAATCGACGACAACAAAGATGAATTTTTACTCATAAGACATAGGACCATTACCCATAAAATCAATGTGAATGTGCAAAGTAACTCTAAATTACCACTCACAGGTGCCCTAAATTATGATGAGCAAGGCAATAGGGGTGAATAGTCTCTTTTTGAAAATCATTTTTGTTTGAAACACTTTTGCAGAAAAATGCAAAGGTTAGTAAGCTATATGAACACTTTGTATAAAATAATCTCCGAAGACCTTAGCACCAATAAAATAATCAAAGATATGAAAAGAAAATTAAATGATCCACCTCTTGGTCTGGATAGTCTCCCAAGTCTTGAATCTAAACACGATTCTAAGGAAATACCTTTGCGAATTAGATCCAAGACCTAATGCACAAATCAAGCAAGCTAAACTATGATTTTTTTTTAAATAATACAACTTAAAAACGTGCAATTGATGAGATGCCAAAAACAATAAGATAAGTAAACATGCATAAGTATGTCAAAAAAAAAAAGACAATACCACATATAGATATAACGAGGTTCATCTAAATTGGTGTGTGATTGGTCCAAACCAGTTACTTTCTCGGTGGAAAGACTTTTATCATCTTGATTAAAAGATAACTACACCTTCAAATATCATTCCACAACCTTACGAGGTCAAGTCACTATGCTCCTCTAAGACTTATCAACACGAACCAAGTATTATGTTTCGCTAGTCTAACAAATACCTTGGTAGTCACATGGGATGCAACACACAAGTCTGACGGACGTGTGCTTGGGATTCAAAAATACCACTTGATAGGGGCATAATTAGGCTATTTTTAGTACCATATTTCTATATATATTTTTGGCTATTACTTGTTAATTATGGTACTAATTGCTATTTTCGTGTTTGTGTAGGTTTCCAATTACAAGATTCTAAAATAGAAGCTAAGTGAAGCAAATTAGCTACTAGTTGCACAAGGAAACCACACAAACAAGGAAACCAAGCAAAGAAGGAAACAAAACAATTATAAAAGGGATGATACCTTGCTTTGAAGAAATCCATCCAACAATAACCCTCGCATTCAACGCCTCCACAACAAGCCCTAACCCATCATCGCAGAGTCCCTCATCCGTCTTCCTCTTTTCCTTCAAAAAAACCCAGAGCGCAAACCCTCATCTCTATCTCAGTTCATCATCCAGCACAACCTCCTCGCCAACACCCATCATCAACCATCGATCGACCCTTCATTGTCCTATCATCACCATCGCAGACTTCTCTTCATCATCACATAACGCTTGCAACCACAGCAAGCCGTCGTCCTGAACCTACCACCATTATCAAATCCAGCCATCACCCTCCTCCTCGAAACAACCTCGCCAAACCCTAGCCATGTCTCCCTGTTTCACTCCCATCACAGCCACACAAATATCGTCACCGTCTTCATCTCTCAGCGGATCACCTTCACTAGTCAGATAAAACTCCCATCTCAGTCCCTCTTCCTTCCCTCTTCGTCCCTTCTCGTTCTCAACCAAAACCTTCATCACCATCCCTCTCGCATCCTCTTCTCACTGAAGCAGAGACTGAAAAGCAAATTAGGAGCTGAAGGAGCAGATCGGGAGAATATCGCGCGAGAAAGGTGAAGGAAGAGTTCGCGCTATTTGTACCCCAACACTCCTCTCTACCACCACGGATCGGGCTACAGTGTTTTGTCTCATCTCTTAACTCTTTCTCTTAGTTTTAGTTTGATATTTAATTATGTATTGCTATTCGAACATAATTAATATGTCTAGCTAAACTCCTCTTAGTTAGGGGTGGATTCGAAGCCCCGGACATGTGCTTTATAAATTAATTGAATTTAATCTTCCTTGCTATTAGTGATTGTGTTTTGCTTAACTGCTTTATAGAGAACTTTTCTTTGTATGTTTGTTAAGGTGGCCAACTTAGGAAGCATGCTAGGATCTGGGGCTAGAGTATAGGAGAGTTTTCACCTAATTGTTATAATCTTGTACTCACAAGTAGTAAATACCAAGGAACGTTGGTAAGGTTAAGTAAAAACCTAGGCAAGAACAAGATGCTGATCATACTTGTAATTGCCTAGTCAGTGTTCATATTTTCCACAAAACTTAATGATCTTAGATTGTTGTCTAACTTGCGATTCCTGTTTAGATAGCATGATAAGAATAGTTTGAAAGCGACACTTAGTTTAATTCAACGAACTTGGGAAAATAATAAGATTAATGCAGTGCGGTCACGGTTAATCTTGAGCATTGTCTCTCACGAGTTAGCAAGTGATTATTGAAGATTGATTTATAAGCATATGTTTGGTGTGTGGAGATAAACCCTTAGCTAATTTCTCATCTTTGCCATCCCTTTAGTTTTATTATCTTTACAGTAATTTTCGTAGTTATTTTCATAGTTTAATTTAGAAAATCCAATCCCCCATTATTTAATTAATTAGGTTGTTAGTTGTCTTTTAGTTATTATTAGTGTTAATTGACAAGTCCTCTAATCCCCGGTCTAGAACGATCCCTACTTATTCTATACTACAATCACAAAGCAATGTATTAAGTTGTGTGCTACTAAAATAGCGCATCACCACTTTGGTTTTATATCCAAGCTTCGCCAGACATATCAATCACACCATCATGAATTGCATCACAACCAAGACTTATCACCTGCTTTGGATCTTCTGTGACACTTACTCGTATAAATCCACACCACGGATTCAAGAAACCACATGGGATTGGTGGAGTTTAGGTAAACTAATACTCAAAGAGTTTTCTCTAAAGATGTCACTCAAATAGGCGGATGGGATAAAGTTTAATTAAGCTCGGATTTCTCATTTTTTATAGTGTAGAAGTAAGGTTACCCTTACAAATATGAAGGTTTTGGGTGACAAAATGAATGTTTCTCTCCAGGGATTTTAGATCTCAAACAAAGAAGTTGTTTGTTCTAAGTTAAACTCTAAACTTGAGCTCTAGTTGTATATCTTTTCTTTTTAAGCTCACTCAAAGATAGTATGGAAAGTTAGAAAGATTCCTCTTGAACAATGAGGTGAATTTTTTTTTTTTTTTTTTTCTGTTGGATGAGTTGTTCTTGAACAACTTTTAATAAGTTTCTTTTGAACTCCCAAAATTGGATGAAAGCGAATGAGGATGCAACTATTTATAGATTGATCCTGAAAATTAGGTGAAGTCAACTTCACAATTTTCTTATTTGCTTTTTAGAACGGCTTGTTTCATAATGATTCTTTGCTTTATCAGAATGGTCATCTGCTAATAGTGACACTCAAGGGTGAAGTCGACTTTGTCATGTCCATACAGCTTTTTAAAATATAAAAAGTTTTCTTTTGGTCACACGTATTTTGTACTTGACATGGACATCTCCTTTACACACATGTGCATGTCCAAAGTGATGGAATATTCAAGAAAGTATCTATTCTCAAACTTTGAATTTTGGTTCCCACACATTTTTGCCTCCAAATAGCTTTTTATACTTCATTTGAATTTTGAACATCCATAAGCTATTCTTTTTTGTCTTCAAATGCCACTTGCATTGTCTACTTTCTTGGGCTTCTACCATCTTGGACTTGTCATTTTGAAACTTTAACATTGTTTGACCGATCTTCGTATCTTTGAATTTGGTCTCTTTAATTGACTTCGTGCTTGGTTGACTTTAGATTTAACTTTGATTGGTGCATGACTTGATTTAATCTTCTTGCATTGTCGCATTTGGTTGAGTCTTCATGATCACATTTGAATGATCTAATTTCAATCGATCACTCACAACCGAATGTGCATGATTTTATAATTCTTTCATTACATTTTCACAATAACTTTCTGCTCAACCTATCTTGGTTTTATGAGCTTAATCAATATTTCTTTTGAACTAATTCACAAATAACATTTTTACAATCCCCAAACATCAATAATTTCAACAATCAAGATAGGATTTTGAGGCATTTCAAATGCCTTTGAGATCATTCCTAGCCTTTGACATCATTCCTAGCCTTTGACAAGGATCACACAACTTCCAATAATCTTGTGCATCACAAAACAAAGTAGGCTAATAGAAACCACACTACAAACTTTGCAGTTGTTTTCTTCCACTTAAATGACCACCACAAGCATGGTTATGAAAAATGAGAGAACTTGACGTTGATCGTTACATGGGACACGTTGTCTAATATTTAATCCAAGTAATATTTTAATAGATATGGCTTGTCCCAAAAATACAATTTTACCTTATAAAGAGAATGTGATTTATTTTGTTTATTCCAAGAAGATGCAATTGCTTCTATGATAAGGTAATATACAATATCATCAAACCACATACTTGATGAATGGAAAATCATCATTAATTGCTCATCAGGAAAACTTTCCAAGATAGGCAATTCCCGATTAATCTGGATAGGTGATTAACAACGACACTTTCAAAACCTTTCTAATCTCAGATCTCAAGATAATTCTTGTAACAAAAGGATCCATCGAATTAGACGAGGCTTTGCACATTTTTTGTGAGAAGCTATTTCAAGGATGCATGGTCAATGTAATCAATGACTTGTGATCCAATTAAGTAGGGATGAAATTTGTTGAAAGCATAAACAACAACCAACAATTTCTTTTCTATGGTAGAGTAGTTGACTTGGGCATTATCCAAAGTCTTGCTGGCATAATGTTTGACATGAGAAGTTTGTCCATGCGTTGGTGCAAGACAACACCAGTGGCATAATCTAAGGCATCACAAATCACCTCAAATGAGACACTCCATTAAGGAGTTGAATAATGGGTGACGAGGTCAACTCAGATTTAATCCTATCAAAAGCTGCCAAACACGAAGTAAAGTCGAATGAATCATCCTTAGCCTATAGATCACATAATTACTTTGATATCATGCTAATATCCTTAATAAAGCGACGATAGAAATGAGCGTGGTCTAAAAAGGATTGCACTTTCCTAACAGTTCGCGAAGGTGGTAATTTGGCAATCAAATCCAATTTTGCTTATCCCTTTTCAAACACAATATGGTGAAGAACTATATTTGAATTGACCATTAAAATTTCATTTCTCTAATTAAGAACTAGATGTTTATCTATAAAGCCAAGTTAGTCACTAAGGAATGTACACCAACAACCTGGGATACTCTCCAATAGTGAAGTTCACATTTATCATGGTGGCAATAATGCATTTTAAACTGCATCAACTTGAATTTAAACATAAATTTGTCAATAGAGATTTAAAGGAATAAATATAAATTATCAAATCTAATGGTTTTTCAAGTAAAAGGGCTTGAGAACAAAGTCCATAAATTGAAAAAAAAAATGGATGCATCCAAATCTCGTCCTTCTGTGAGTTTGACCTACAAAACAGATGTTAGACTGTCAAATACCACCTTTTTGATGGTTGAAGGCACTCCGATGCTTAAGTTAGCAACTATGTTTGAAGAAAGAAGTAAATCTGGACAAAAATTAGTTGAAGTTGCATACCTTTGTCGAATGTTCCCTTTATCTTTTATAGTGGTCGGGGTTAATTCTTTGCGTGAGTTAAGCATGTGAGGCGCAACGGAAGAAGTTGTTTCTCGTAACAATCTCATTCTTTATGAAGATGTGTCCGTGGAGGCGTAACTCCCTTCACAACTCTTTTTTTGTGCAACGTTCCTCTTCTTTATGAGATAGCTCGTATCGGGTATGGATTTGGGCTTTGATTACATCTTCCTTTAATGGTCCATGTTTGGGCCTTTATGATCGGTTTTTAGCCTTCTTGGGTTATACGAGCTTTCCTAGTAGATGGTATGCTAAATCCTCGTGATGTATGTTTTCTGCCACGTGTATGGATGCGATGTCGGTCTATTTTGATGTATCATCAGCTACTCCCCCTAGTTAGTGGGTATGCTAACGTGGCCACTAACTTCGTGACGGTTGGTCTTTCAATTTTATCATTGCCTTGAATCTAATGTTGTTAGCAACTTTTGGTGGGTTGGCGTCTCGACATCTTGTTTATCCGTTCATTTTCGCGCACATTTTATGGAGTTTCACGGGCCATTATATCTCGCACGTAGTCCCATGAGCAGTCTCTCCGTTGTTCGGACGTGACGGGTTTGTTTATCTTTTTACACCTTATTTGAAATTAGGGTTGTTTCTTCTTTTTGTCGTCATCTTTCTTCTTTTCTTGTTTATTTGCGATGCTTGCCGGTGATTTACTTGACGGTGAGCAGCTTGTTATCTACAAAACTCATTTTTCTCCCAAGAAGGTTTCTTAGGCGACCTTGGATAGCGTTCATTTTGCCTCGGTAGAATGATAGTCCTTGTCGTCCGAGGAAAGGGTATATTGTGCTCTACGCACATATGTTTCAATCTGACCTTTGATTTCCTGTTCCAGAGTTATTATGGGCTTATTTTGACTTTTTGGATATTCCTCCTGCTCAGATGGGTCCTAACGGTTGGAGGGTCATGGTTTTCAAATATACAAGAGTCATCCTTTCTGGTATTCCATTGACTCTTAAAACTTTGCATCCGGTGCTCGGTCTGTTGGTGACTAAGAGCATTTGCTTTCTTCATTCTCCTGCGTGTTTTGGTAATCAGAACGATGATATCAGTGGTTGGTCACGGGACTGGTTTTATGCTTCTGTCCATTCTTGCTACTTCGACTTGCAAGGTAAGCAAATAGTTAGGTCCTTTAGGGTTCACAGCAAGGGAAGGCTCCGCAATTGACTGTGGAAGAACAGATTATCAGCGAGCATTTTTTGCAGCTTCCCGAGGTTCCTTTGGACACCTTCCTTTTCGATGTCATGGTAGAGCGCATCAGTTTGTATAGTATGAAAGAGGTTGAACAGGCTTTGCTAATCGAGAGGCAGGTTGAGCAAATTGTTGTCCACGTTGCTCTCGTTGGCGTTGATAGTGTTGTTGTTGATGGAAAAGTGAGCTCGGATGTTACGAATCTCAATGTTCCTGTTAACATTGGTGCTACTGGTCCAACTTCTAAGAAGAGAAGTTTCTATGGTCTGTTAGTCTATCGAAACGGTTGTTTATAAGTTTTGACCGTGTTTCGAAGAGAAAGCGGCTCCTCGATTCTACTTGTCGCATTTTTCCTTGTTCGAGTTTTGTCGATGGGGAGCCTGCGAGGGAGGATCACTTATCTCTGGAAGAGGCTGAAGAGATGAACTTGGCGTTGGAGAGGAGTGAAAAAGAAACCATTTACCTGTTGGATGATGATAAAAATAGGCTTCTTTCTGCTTATGGTAGTCCTGACGCTACCTAGTGCTCTAATGACGATCCTAGAGCCATTGACAATAAGATGTTCCAACTAGCGGCTGTTTAGTCTAAGGAGATTGGTGGTTGCAATCGAGTTCTCGAGGTGCAATCTCCCCGTTCTTTTCCTTTTCCAATTGATAATGCGGCAGAGGTCCTGCCTTCTTTTGCCTACTTAGGTTCCTTGTCCTTGTTGGTACTACCACCGGTTCTGCTTCTGCTGCGATTACTATGTAGCGAGAAGGTGAGGATGGTTTTTCTGCCATTCCATCTTTATTCTTGGCCATCGATGGTGGTTCCTCTGTGCTTCCGGATCCCTGCGTCCTTCATTAGCGGATTAGTTGGAAGGAACCTACCCTTGAAGAGATTCGGGTTAAGTCAAACAAGAATTTTTGCGGGTTTTCCCAGCTTGACATGCAGGATGGCGCATTTAGGCTGATCAACGAATGGCGCAGGAGGTCGCTGGATAGGCCCTTGATGCCTGTGTTGGATCCGGGCCTTCATCTTTATGATGGCCTTAGACATATAATGGATGGGATGAATCATCTTACCTACGCAAGGGTGATGGGTTCAGATTACCAAGCTAGTCGTAACCAGGCGGCTTCTCTAGAGAGGAGGTTCGTGGTGCTATTGTTGGTGTTTTCCCATGTCCTTTGTCAATCAGATGTGTTAAAAGCACGATGTTTGGAATAGAAAAAATGGTTGGGGTTGCTCAAGCCTTATTGATTGAGGCGTAGGGTGCACAAGATCGATCTGCAGTTGAGCTCAAATATTTGAAAACCGATTTAGACGGTGTTTGTGCATGCTTACACGATGTGGAGAAGGAGTTTTCTATCGAGAAGGTGATTCATAATGAGGCTGGACATGCCATGGTAGAGCAATCTACTAACCGCGACGTCACCAAAAAAGGGTGGACCAATTAATGGATGCACTTGACGAGATCAAGGCAGATACCTTCGTGATGCTTACCACTGCAGAAGAACGACTTATTGCGGTTAGGAATGAATTGCTTCCATCAAAGATAGGCTTCACACTATGGAGCAGTGTTCTAAAAATCGGTCTAGGCGACCGCCTAGGCGGCGCCTAGGCGCTAGAAGGTGGAAAACCGCCCAGATTAATGCCTGGGCGGGCAGTCTGGGCAGTCTGGGCGGTCTGGGCGGGTCTAGGCGGGTCTGGGCGGGCTAGGCGGTCTGGGCGGGCTAGGCGGTCTAGGCGGGCTAGGCGGTCTAGGCGGGGTCTAGGCGGTCTGGGAGATTTTTTTATTTTTATTTTTATTTTTTATTTTTATTTTTTTTATTTTTTTATTTTTATTTTATTTTTTTATTTTTTTTAATAAGGTTGATTGTGTTCTTATTTTATTTTTCTTTCCTATTTTTTAGAAATAAACTATTTAATTGTTTTTTTAGAAAATCTCGGGAATGGGCTTTGATGATGATGATGATGATATGTCTAAATGTAGCGAAAGATGATTACTTAATGGAATTCTCAAAGGATCTGCCGGTACCAATTTTACTAATGTAGATTTTATCAAATATAACTGAGGTTATTCATGCAATTTGAAGAAAAATAAAAGATTACACAAATTCAAATTTATATAAAGTACCCATCATGACCAACTTCAGTCATTTGAGTTTTAATAAATTTTGTTCACGATTGTTAATTTTTCATGTTTTTAAATTTTGCATATGTATATTGACATTAAATTGGATGTAATTGATAAGGTATTATGCTTAACTTTTGTAAATTATTAAAGTTATAATACAAAACATAAGACCGCCTAGGCGCCCGCCTAGGCCCCTGGGCGCTAGGCACCTGCTCGCCGCCCGCCCAGCGCCTAACGATTTTTAGAACACTGCTATGGAGGTGGTATATTGGCAGCGAATTGTTGATGGACGGAATGAGCTTCTTGACTATATCGAGGGGCTTGATGTTGATTTGTCTTAGTACAGTCACTAGGTTCATTAGAACTTCGGACGACCCAACGGTTGAAAAGCCATTACTTTCACCTCTTTTTGAAGAGAGAGCTCCTGCAAGTGATTGGGTTCTCATTCGTCAGATGGCGCCGCCAATGTTGTTATGGATGCCTTCACTTTATCTCCTACTTCTTTACCTTCTTCTTTGAATGTAATAGAATAGTTTTATTAAGGAAAAAAAAATTTCTCCTTGGTGTTCTTATTTTTCTTCGTAATTGGTCTTGTTGACTCGTTCATGTTGCTTATACCTTCTTTAGTTCAGCCATAATTGTCGAAATGAGTTATACTGTGTATCTCCAGTTTGATTTTTCGAATGGTCAGGATGTTTTTTTAGCTACATTTTTTATCATGTCTAAATTTTGTTGATCTAAATTCTTCTACGCTCTGATGCATTTGGCTTGACCGTGTGTTGGTTGTGTCGAAGCTTTTATGAGAAAGTTGGTTTGTTCGTTCATCTCTAACCTCGTCAGTCTAATGTACTAGTTGACCCGAGGCTTTCTGAATTATGTTAACTCGTTAGTCAATTTTCACTTCGTTGGTTCGACGTACTAGTCAACCCAAAGTTGTTTTCATTTAGTTGACTCGTTCGTCAAAACATCACTTGGGGTCGATTCAAAGTTTATTTTATTGAGTTGACTCGTTCGTCCAACTTTTACTTCGTTGGTTCGACATTCTTAGTCGACCCAAAGCTTTTGAATTGAATTGACTTATTCGTCCAACTTTTACTTCGTTGGTTCAACATACTAGTCAACCCGAAGTTGCTTTTATTAAGTTGACTCGTTCGTCCAACTTTCACTTCGTTGGTTTAACGTACTAGTCAACCTGAAGTCGTTTTCATTTAGTTGACTTTCATCCAAACTTCTCTTCGGTGGTTTGACGAGCTAGTCAACCCGAAGTTGTTTTTATTAAGTTGACTCGTTCGTCCAACTTTCACTTTGATGGTTTGGCATAGTAGTCAACCTGAAGTTGTTTTCATTTAGTTGACTCGTTCGTCCAAACTTCACTTTTGTGGTTCCAGCCTGTCGACCCAAAGTTTCTTTTATTGAGTTGACTCGTTCGTCCAATTTTTACTTCGTCGTTTCGACATTCCAATCGACCCAGAGTTGTTTTATTGAGTTGACTCATTTGTCCAATTTTTACTTTGTTGGTTCGACATTCTTAGTCGACTCGAAGCTTTTAAATTGACTTGTTCTTCCAAATCTTACTTCGTGGTTGATCAGACCATAATTTTATTATATATATCCGACTTGTGTCCTGATTTCTTTTGGCTTTACATGTCGATTGCTCTGTATGGCTAAGTTTTGACGTATTTATCCTGTTGTCGACACGTAAGATGGGTATTTCGAATTTGTAATTTTATTGATATTCCTTTATGGATACTCTTACCAGCCCTAACGGTTGTTTTACTTGAGCAGTTATGCTAGATTGACGAGTGATTTGATTTGTCCTCCCGATCTTTGCTTGGTTGATGTCGATCCTTACATTAGAGATTAATGTCTTTGTTGTTTTATCTTGAATAGTCTGTCTTCAGTCGCCAAATTTGTTATTGGTCATGTTTCGCTATTCGTTATTGTAGCTAATGGACTCGGGGTGCTCTCTGATCCAGTAACTGAGCAGTATTGATTTGACCGATCATGCTCACATCAGCGCCAAATTATTTGATCATGCTCATGTCAGCACCGAGTTCGACACCAATATTGAGGTTTAATCGAGTTCGTTGTTGTCAATTTTGTCGACGGTAATTAGGGTTGGGCTTGCATCCGTTGGTAGGGTCCTTGAATTGTGTTAGTTGATTGATGCAAGCTTCTTCATGTTCTAAGCATTGGTAAAATGGTTCGTCTTGTTTCGTCCGATGTTAGTACTTCTACTTCGATATAGATCTGCTCGAGTGGGAGGTATTTCCTACTGCTTTTTCGGTTGGGTTGATCATTTTGTTCCCCCTGGCCATGCAGTGTAAGGCGTATATTAGTTCCCTAGGTTATTATTTTGATCATGTGGTGGAATCTGCCTTTTTTTGTTCTTCATTTGAGCTGCTTGTCTGGCATTCCCCTCGTGTCTGGGCCATGCCGATTGCAGCTTCCTGGATTCTCGCTGGTTTGTGTGCCTTTAAATGCTATCCTTCTGGGGTCCGTCATCTCGTTTTTTTCCTCCCTCATTTCCCATTTTCTTGAGTGATTTTCCCTTTCTTGGTCATTTTTCTTCCTGGTAACTTTCATCTCCTTGAGAAAAATGTGTTTTTGGGCTATTTTCAATAGGATTGATATGCTTTCTGGAGGTTCCAGGTTGAGCGCATAAAAAAGGGGCCTCTTTTCAGCTCGAAGGTGAAAGTAGTGGCGGTTGTGTCACCATTGCATCCATCGATCATCGTTAGCTCGTTAGTGAATCGAGTGACGTATTTCCTTATCGTCTATTTGGGCTTTTGTTTGATATGGAGGAAGTAGTGTAGTCATTTCGTCATCCGCTTACTTCCGATGAATCTCGTGATAAAGGCTACTAACGCCTGCAAGGAGTCTATTGACCTTGGTGATAGGCTGTTGAACTAATTCATTGCTGTGGAGGTAAGACTAGTCAGAAATGTTCGGCACAAGATTGACTCCGTAGTCTCCTTCAACGCCATCATGTGGTGAAAGTGCCTCAAGTGATCTGTTTGGTCGGTGGTGCCATCATATACTTTAAACTTTGGTGGAGTGATTTCGTACAATACGTAGGGATCAATGACTCCAATTTTGAATGGGATTTCAGCAGGCTTTCTGTCGCTCTGTGGAGTATTACCTTGGGGAAGTTCATTGCTCTCAAAATTTCCATGTTGAGGTTCCACTAGAACTTCGTCATTTTCTCGAGTTTGGTTGGTGGAGTTTTGCTAAGGCGGCGCTTGGATAGGATCAGCTCACTGAATGCACTCCTAGGTGTTTTTTTCCAGCATCTTTGTCATGTGGTTCATCTGGAACATAAGCAGGTCTACCCAAGGATCTGTGGCAGTGTCGCCGGATGTCTGGCTTGTCTAAGCTATTACATGTTGTCGATCTCGATTGTCAAAAGCTATTGCAAGTATGAGACTGAAAATGTTAAGAAACTTTTTGATGATCATATTCTTTCATTTGAACTTTCAAGAAACTTTATGTAACCATCCCATTAGTCCATTTTTTAGCAAGTATGAGATTGAAAATGTGAGGCGAAAGAGACAGAAGAGTTCTAAATATATAGCTAAAAGCCCTTTTTTTTACCGATGTATCGCTGCTTGGGTTAATGGCTTGTCAAAATTTCCTAAAACGTCAAAACTAAACTTGAAAAGAAGTGTAATGACAAACAAAATCTATCGAACCTAAAAGAGTACTTAGCGAAAAAATAACCAATGTAGCAAAGAAAATAATTCTACTAAACTAAAGAAAAGTTTTAAAATAAAGAATGGAGATTGCAATGAATTAGACGTTAAAACTATTAACTAAAATTTTGCTTTTAAATGACAATGAGAACATCAAGGATTATGATCCCCTACCCAGAGAAGATAGCAACTCACTTAGTTAGATCAATTTACTTCATTTCGTGAAATTTAAAACTTATGTGTTTGATTATAGGAAAATTTGTCATGGAAAATTTTCAAAAAATAGGAGAGGAAGTGGAAAATTGTTCACGATCTTGAGGTTGAAGATGACTTCATTTCACTACTACAAATATAGGCTTGCATAGCGCTTAAAAATAGGCTTAGATAGCGCTTTTTAGCGCTATCTAAGCTACCGCTATGGTAGTTTAGATAGCGCTCAAAAAAGCGCTATGCAAGGCGCGTACTTGAATAGCGCTTCGTTAGATAGCGCTTTATTAAGCGCTATCTAAGCGTTGATTTTTTTTTTTAATTAACTTCAATAGCGCTTTAGAAAGCGCTATGTAAGCGCTAATTTTTTTTTTTAAATTAGCTTGAATAGCGCTTTGATGAGCGCTATTTAATTTTGTTGATTTTTTTTTAATTAGCTTCAATAGCGCTATTTAATTTCGGTGAATTTTTTTTATTAACTACCATAGCGCTTTTCCGGATGAATGTCCCAAGAAGTTCTACACTGTAAACTAAGAAGTTCTACAATGTAAATTAAAAAAATATTACGCAATTTAATTTTGGAAAGATTACACAGAATTGAATGAATGTCCCAAGAAGTTCTACAATGTAAACTAAGCGAAGCTTTCCAACTTCATATACACTGTCTTCTAAACATGTAGCCGTGCTACAACTTTCAAAGGAAGAACAACATTCATCATCACTGAAAATATCTCCTAATTGCTTTTCGCAAGAGCTTCCTACATTGTCTAGCTGGACACAAAGTTTCTTAACATCTTCCTCATCAACATCCATTTCATCCTCAGAATCATCGTCTATGTGAGGTAAAATGATAGAGCGGTTGATACTTAATCTCAGTTGGTTCAGACTTTCACGTGCACTCCGTCCTTTGAAGTACCCACTGCTACTGTTGACTGAATTGTACTCACTTGATTTTGCTTTTATGAGCTCTTCCTGCAGTAAACAAAAATGTGAATCAACTAGATATTTGCTTGAACAGATAAAAATAGATGCAAGTTGATTCTGAACAAAGCCTACCTTTAATTGACGAATCTGGTCACTAAAACCATTAACATCATCTTCTGTAATTTCATTTATAACTGGTTTATTTTGTAAGGATTTTGCTTGCAACCCAAACCTCAGGGTGCTGAGAGTTTCACCTTTGCATCTGTATTCAACAAGGCAATTGATGCATTTAGGCAAGTATAATAAGCAGAAGTATAATTCATATTACAGTTTTCAACGCATATGCTAGACACATTTACTAGGTTAAAACCATAAGTTTCAGTAGTCCACACAAGAGTGCTGCTGTATTGAATTATTTGCAAAAGTAAACATTAAATAGAACTTAATAAAAAAAAACAGAGTTTAAGTATTGGATTACTTGTCATGAGGAGAAATAGCACAAATGACTGTGAGTTTCGCATTGCCACCAAGTGATTCCTGGAGCTGGTGAGTCAAGCAGGAACTTTTGTATGGCACATTTGGAGATATTTCAGTTTAAGCACCCGTTTCAGCAAGAATATGCACCAAGTTCCTGCAATAATCCATCCAAAGAGAATATTGCAATGAGAAATGAAGAGCTGAGTTCAGTCATGATATTGGTTTTCTATTACATAATTAATGTCCCTACATCACTTTGTTTTGTGAGCATATGAAAAAAGTCAGCAGAAGAAAATCCATCTTTGGTTTTCTATTATATTTAGATAAATCAGCAGAAGAAAAAAGTCAAACAAAAAAGGTGGAAAATTGCATGACTAGTTAAAGATTTGCAAAAACACGAATAGGCGTGATAAGAGAGATCTGAAGAAACATATCTTGAGGAAATATTTGGCTTAGAATGAATTAATAGAGCAACACATTGATGCTGCCAAAACCATATAATGGGATGTTAAGGTTCTTCGTATTGTTGAACCCAACATGATCTTTTTTATATGTAGTTTTATTATATTGACGTAAAGATATTTCATCCAAATTCAATGAAGTTAAAAATACTTACGTGAGAATTCCCAGTATTGATAGGTTGTGACTAAGTTGTTCGTCTAATGGAGAACTTATAGCATAGACTACAAGGAACATTGATGCAGCCTGCACAAAGAGACGCAATCAATCTCATAACAATGTCAAACACTTCTTCAAAGTAGTATTGTCCAAATATAAACTGGTTTACTAATTTAATCAAGACATTTAAGAAAATTTTGCATAATATAACATCTTTCCATATCTATGTACTTATATGTATGCAGTTTACAATCCGAAATAACAAGAAAGCCTTTTTTCAAGTGTTGTGTAGGTGGCTGGGTGGTGGAACTAGCATAGCACAATATGTACTTGGCAACTTGAATGGGAACTAACCATCCCTAAGTAGCTGCCCATCAGAAGCTTCTGCCTCCCATGCTTATCAATCAAATTCATAGCGAATAAAGCACCTGGAGAGACTAAAGTTAACAACAAAATATAACATCAGTGAACACTAGAACCTTATGAAGCAAACCTGCAAAATTGGTCAGTCCAACAAATAGGCTCGCCAAAGCACTACTTGTGATACCAACATCCCGGAAAGTCAAAGATGAAAAATAAAGAACTCCATTTATTCCAGCAAACTGTTGAAGTACGAAAAGGGCCCCACCAATGAAAGCAACTGCAATTAGAAAACAATAGTTTCTTCTCAAGTTATGAACTCAAAATATAAACTTCAAGCTAAAATATAAGTTCCAAGGAACATGTTCTGAATTCACAATTTGACAATTGATGTATATCTTGAGGTGGGAACACACTTTTCTCAACATACACTTATCTCTTGCATTAAGGAAATTTATGCCTTGAAGAAACACTCACTGTCGTTTAAAAGTATTATATTTAAAATCCATAATAAACAATGTCAAATAACCTGAAAATCAGTTCCCGTCATTGATTGCTATTTATTACCTCTACTGTGGGGCTGCACAAGGAATTCCAACCAGGTACTCTCCATATCACCACCATCACTTCTAATAACCGAATGAAATTCTTCAATTGATTTCTTGACTTTATCCTTTCCCCAAAGTTTGCTGATTACGTTTTCAGCATCGTCCAATCTACCAACCTATTTCAAGAGAAAGAATTACAGATTGCATAACAGTATAACACTTACCGAAGCATAGTTTATGCAGACATTAAACAAGATCATACTTTACAAAGCCATCGAGGACTGTCTACAGCAAATTGCATACCAAGTACAAGGATAAAACCCGGGCCACTTGCCATGTATAGCATCATTCTCCACCTACAAGACAAGATCCATTAAATGGCTGAGCAAGTATTTAGTATCACACTCTACACATTGCGTAAGAGGAGAACGCAGTCCATAACATCAACGAGAAAATCTCCGATTAGTTTCAACTATTAGAAAAATACAAGAAGAGCAGGGCCTTACCAATGAGGATCATTCTCAGAAGGAATACCCAGGAGCAGGGACGCAATAATCCCTAAACATGTCCCAATCTGGCACAAGGTTCCCAACGAGCCTCTGTATTTTGTTGGAGCGACCTATATCAAAATTGTCAAACAGAATAATAAAACATTAACGCCGACCGAGACAGCATTTGCAGCTCTTGTAAATTTGATAGGATTTAGTACCTCTGAGATATAAATTGGAACAAGAACCGTGTTGACGCCAATGCCAAGGCCAACAAGAAATCTTCCCAACAGTATTTCATTCAAGGAGTGAGCTTGTGCACTGTAACAATTCTAAGTAAATGTAAACTACAGAGGGTAACCAACTATTAATACTGAATAAGAAAACTTACAAGTTACAAGTGAATATAGGGGTTACCTTATAATTGCACCAAGAATTAGTGGAATTGTATCAATTTGAAGTGTGCGCCGACACCCAAATTTGTCAACCATTGAACCAGAGCATATGCTTCCAATAAACGCACCAGCTATGAATATACACCAATACCAATGTCATATGCTTCCACAGAAAGACCTTGTAGGAAAGACATATTTTGCACAACATATTTAAAATGATCTTTTAGACATGAGGATCAAACAATATACACCAATACCAATGTCATATTTACACTATAATCAGAAAAATATAGACCAATTCTTACTTACCTTGATTAGAATTTGTGTTACATCGTCGTAGCTACTAACACATTCTTCACTCAGATTTTCAACATAAAAACCATTCTTGGAATCATCTCTTATCTGGAGAAAGTGAAAAATGCCCTTTAGTTACACTAAACATAGAAAGCCCAGACCAAATGAGTCTGATTTAATGAAGAGTAGACATAGAAAGATCTCTACCTCAAGGTTTCGTTGAGTGGGATCGAGCAAATCACCAATTTTCTCATTATATATCTCTAGGAAAGAACATCTACACTGATAATTCATCTGTTTCTCTTCCGAGTTCTCTTTCTCCTAACAACCAATCATAACAACAAATCAGTACATATTTCAAAATTCAATGTTTTCTCTAGCAAATAAAATGTATAAAACAAACCCCACCTTTCAAAATTCAATGTTTTCTCTAGCAAATAAAATGTATAAAACAAACCCCACCTTCTGACACCTGCCTGTCATAAACGACCCAGAAAGATAGAAAAAGTTTAAGTTGGGCAACAAAACATAAAATAAATGCAGTTTATGAGAAATGAAAGGTAAATATATATTGACCCAACAAGAGTTCATTATCAATGGAATGCGAATGCACTACTGAGTACTGACTACAGACTAACAATAAAAGAGCTAACTTCAACCCATCATTCAACCTAAGTCATGCAAAACTTCAACAACTGATACCATACAAAACAAGGAGGCAAATCATCAATTGAAGGTTGGAACTTGAGGAGGCCAACTAGGTTCACTAGACTCAACCAAACCTGAAGGAGGGTTGAGTCTGCTTTTCCTAAAAAAAAGTTTGTGCTAAGCTACTATTTCTAAATCCTGTGCAATACAGAAAGGATTTAGGCTGAGATCAGTGGCTATAGAAAACACTCAAATAATAACTATGAAGATCTTTAAGGCATTTCAAATTATGTGTTTTATTTTTTGGATCATGACTTAGCTCAAGGGCACTAGAGGAGGGATGGAGCCACTCTCTTAATGATTTTTTGCTGCAAAAAAGAAACCAAACCTGCATTTGTGGCAGTACAGACGAACTGGGCTCTTCTTAATCAAATCTCCATTAATCAAATCTCCACAACCAGCCGGAGTTAGATCAATATTTTCATGAACACCAGACAATATACAATTGTCCAAAACCACCAAATTCCCATCATCAGACACATCAATCCCAACCCCCACTGTCATCTTCTTCACCAAAATCAAAACCCCACACTCACAAATGGATCAAAAGGGGGTTAAACCCCACAATCTACTAATCAAAACTAAATCTTGAAAAAACCCAAATGTTCAATCAGACCCCCAAAACACAAAACACAAAACACCAAACACCAACAGTGACTGAGTGAGAGTCGAGCGAGAGAGACGAACCTGGTCCTGAGCTTCCGACTCCTCGGTTCCTCGCCTCCTCTGGTTCATCGCCTCCTCGCCTCGCCTCCTCTGGTTCCTCGCCTCCTCCCTCTCTGTGTGTTTGAGAAATAAGGCAACAGCAAAACCCAAAAAAACGAGATTTTAGGTTTTATATTAGGGCTTGTGATCTTAACCGTCCGATCGTATCAAGATCTGAAAAAATGAAATTTAATTGCTAGACTAAGATAGCGCTTTAGTAGTGATATATAGGAAAGCGCTATCCTAAATGTAAGTAGCATAGCGCTTCCGAAGCGCTATGCAAGCACTTTAAAAGCGCTATGGTAGCTTTGGTAACGTTTTTTTCCATAGCGTTTTTTAAAGCGCTATCTAAGACATAACTAAGATAGCGCTTAACTGAAAAAAAAATTAAAAGCGCTATTGTAGCCTTTTTTTTATATTTTTTTTTTTTAAGACAAATAAGCGCTATCCTAGTGCCCACTTGGATAGCTCTTTAAAAAAGCGCTATCTAAGTGGCGTTACCTAAGCTAATATTTGTAGTAGTGTTTATAGCAAAAAATCCTTAGAGCTCCCCCTAAAAAATATATATATTTTACAATTTTGAAACAAACCTAAGAGGATTGTGATTTCAAGGAATTTTTAAACAAACCTAATTGTAATATATATTATACAATTTTGAAACAAACCTAAAAAAATATATACTTTACATGTTTTTCATTCTCTCTTCCTTTTTCATTCTTCTCCCTTATCAGTTTTGGCAAAATTTCTAGGAAAAGGTTTCCTTGGAATTAAATACACCCATAGAGTAATTAATAATTATCTTATTTCAACACCGCTTACATTTTGGAGATTTAGAGTATCCATATGGAACAATAAGTGATCTCGTTCTCACCTTTAATTGGAAATGGATATCGAAAAAGTTATAGAAAAATCAAGAACTAAAAGTAGAAGCAAATTGAAATAAAAAGTGGATTAATTATTTCCTCAGGGAGGCAGATCTCCCTCTTTGATGGGAGGAAACTCAACCTTACCTGACTAAACTAAATAACTGTAGAAAATGTACAAAACGCAAAAATGGATAGAACTTGACAAAAATAATTAAATTAAAGGCTTGGAAAGTAACTTTTGCATTACTCGTAATGAAATTAGAACTTGCAATAAGATGGGGAGACTCTTCTTATCTAAAAACAATCTAAGCTCAAGGAAATTTATTTGTAAATGAATGAGTACAATTGTCCCTATTATAAACTTCTGGCATACAATTTAATGACCTGCCTCTATTTATAGAGTTTTTGGCATGCAATTTGACGACCCTGATTCACTTAGATATCAAAATAGAAGGTTGGGACAGGGTTACAGCTTGTTGATTAGATAAATGAATAAATACATAAAAGTTCATAATCAAATAAATAGAATATTTTGTGAGTGTATTTATATGGATACGATGACAATAATCATGAGAAATGATAATAGAGGAATGTAGGTATTAGAAGGGAATGAAAATGGAAGGGGATAAGACAAAAATAAATAAATAAACATGGTTTCAGACTCCAAATGAGTGAGGAAACAAATAAAGGTTGTGGAAAAAAAATTTGGGGCTAGGTCGGATGGCTTAAATGGATCTGGGCTAATTGACAACTTTGAATGATGGGTTATAGAATTTTAGTCAATTGTTGTTGCACATTTTTTTTATTGATCTTCAAAATCACTGGGCTTCAGCGAGATTTGTGGACTAATCACCCTTTGAATCACACCAAACATTTAACTTTACGCATCATTTTCATCTTTGAGAACAAATTTACCGGAATGACAAAATAATAGTGAATTAAGTTCAAAATATATAAGAAATTAAATGACAATCAAATATAAATTAAGGGTAACATATCTAAACACATATATGTCCAAAAAATACCCCAAACTTATATTTTACTAGTCCTCGAGCAAAAGACATAAAATTCAAAACTCACTCTCGTAGGAGTCATCGATTGCACTTACCAAACGTGATAGACATCATTCCTCAGTTCTTCCAGCTCATTAATTGAAGCTCTCGGCATACTTTGTCTATATCAAAGTTAAGCTGCTTAATTGGCCAATAAGTTTATGTTCTATCTCAACACGCAAATGACATACTCGATTACAAACAAACTTATAAGGGGACACTCCAATGGGGGGGTTGTAAGTTTCGTGATATGCCAACAATAAAAATATTATTTGTGAATTAGAGAAAAACAATTATTAGTTAATATTGTAAAATCAATATAGGTTGAGTGGAGCGATATTGTAAAAATGTATGAATTAATTATAAAGTCGTGCATATTGGGTTGTGACTTATCAATGAAATTAGATCAATCAAATGCAACCTAGAGTAATTAACTAAATGTGTCAATGCAAGAAGATCAGATCAAAATTATGCCAATCAAAGTCCACGAAAGACTAAGTCAATTGAAAAGACCGAAGTCAAGGATATCAAGGTCGGTCAAGCATTGTCAAAGCTTCAAGAAGACAAGTCCAAGAAAGTGGACCAGGTCATGAGGCAAATGAAGACAAACCAAAATAGTTTATGGATGATCAAATTTCAAATAAAGAGCCAAAAAAACTATTTAGAAGCAAACCATATGGAGAAGCAAATTCGAATTTGAGATATCCTCTCACGTGAGAATAGATATTATCTCATAAAACATACCTATGTTCTTATAAGGCATGTACATTTCGAGGTAAAAAGCATATGCCAAATTACCGTACACGTGACTAAAGAGAATCATTTTATTGGAAAATGAGTTATGGGCATGGCAAAGTTGACTTCACCTTTGATATGTCACTTCAACAGACAACCATTTTGAAGAACCAA
The DNA here is from genome assembly GCA_963556465.1 of Berberis vulgaris. Classification (NCBI taxonomy): domain Eukaryota; kingdom Viridiplantae; phylum Streptophyta; class Magnoliopsida; order Ranunculales; family Berberidaceae; genus Berberis; species Berberis vulgaris. The sequence continues at coordinate 58,001,231 of OY747135.1, read as the reverse complement.
AGATGTTCTGAAAGCAGAATATGACCTAAGCAAAGTCGACTTCACTTCTCTAGGACCAGTCTATAAAATGTTGTATCCTCATTTGTTTTAAACAATTTCTGATTTCAAGATAAACTCGTCAAGCTATTCAAGTGCAAGATTCAACAAGAAGAAGAACAAGTTCCTCCCCATTGTTCAAGAGAAAATCTTTTTATTTCTCCATATCATCTGAGTGAGGTTCAAAAAAAAAAAAAAAAAAAGATATACAGCTTGAAAAGGGAGCTTAACTTAGACCAAACAACTTCTTTGTTTGAGATCTAAAGGTTGTAGAGCAACATTTTCATACTCACCCTAAATCTTCATATTGTAAGGATGAAAGATCTCATTTCTAATATTTATAAAAAAAAAAATAGAGATTTTGAACTCAAACACTTTTCCAATCTGTCTATTTAAAAGACATCACTAGATAAACTCTTTGACTATTAGCTTGTTAAACTCAAGTTACCTCATGTGGGTTCTTGAATCCTTGGAGTGGATTCCTACGAGTGTCACTCGGTGATCTCAAACAGGTGGTAAGACTTGGTTGTGTTGCATTCCATAATGGTGTAATCCTTGGCAAATTAGCAAGTCTCATGGAACGTGATCATAAAACCAAGTGGTATATCCAAAATCTCTAGCACACGTTCTTGAGATTTGGTTGTGGTTGCATCCCATTAGCGATTGCCAAGGTGTTCACAAGACTCGCAGACCATAACACTTGTTTGTGTAGGTAAGTCTCGTGGGAGCACAACGACTTGACTTTGCGAGGTTGTGGAACGTTGATTGCGTGGTTGTAGATTGTTGAACAACATATAATGAGATCACTTAAGCCAAACTCTTGATTGCGAGGTTGTAGGTTGCGGAACAATATGAAATAAGATCACATAAGCAAAACTCTTCTTCAAATTGTCCCAAATTTTAAGAACAAATTATAGGTCGATGAAACCCCAAATTTTTCAACAAACCACCTATGAAAAACCCCATAATTCCCCCAATAATGTAAATCAAAACTCTCTTATGAATCACATGAGCAAAATCTTACTCAGATTTCCCGAAATTTTCAGAACAAATTAAAGGTTTGTGAACTCAACAAACCACCCATGAAAATCCCCATCACATGAGCAAAACCCTTCAAATTTCTCCAAAATTTTAGAACAAATTAAAGTCCACGATACCTTAAAATCATCAACAAACCACCCATGAAAACCCCCAATTTTCCCCAAACAAAAGAACCCTTTGAAGAGGGGGAAAACATAAAGAAAAAGAGAGGAAGATAAATACTTGCCCAAATATCATGTGGCTATTGGTTTGTGATTGTCTTTCTCAATGAATTTTTTTTTCTCTTTCCAAAGTTGAGAAGGGGGGCTGAGAGTAAAGAGATTCAGATAAATTTTCTTTGGAATAGAGGTTCAGAGCATAAAGTACGTAGGTTGAGAGTGGTAGCATTTCTCTCTTTACAAAGCAAACAATTCTTGAGAATAAAGGTTTAGAGTAGAAAGTAGCTTGAGAGTGGAGGTTTTTCTCTCTTTACATAGCAAACCATCTTTGAAAATAGAGGTTCAGAGCAGACAATAGGTTGAGAATGAAGTCTTTTCTCTCTTTACAAAGCAAACAATAGAGATTATGTTTTTCTCTCTTAATGGTGTTAAAAGATAAGTATCTCTCTGGCAATGAAACTTGTGGCAGGACAATTGTGGTGGGATACGAAATTTTTTATGGCACCAAATATTCTAAGCGGATTTTTCAACAATGCAAAAATTTGAAAGCACCGAAAGGCTTTGAAAATACTTTTTGCCTTAGCAATTGGATGAAATGAATCCTAACACTTGGCTATGTTTGTCTCGAAGACAAAAAAAACCTACATGTTTTATTAGGTAGATTTCTTCATGATTAAGGATTCAAAGACATGATTGCAAAAATGTATTCCTCTTTCGCTAATGAGGACGTGAGGTATGCCAAAATGAGCAAACACATTAATCTTAATGAACTCAACCACCATCTTGTGGTCATTGGTTTTACTAGCAATAGCCTCAACCCACTTGGATACATAATCGAAGACAACAAGGATGAATTTGTACTCATAAGACATAGGACCATTACCCATAAAATCAATGCGAAAGTGCAATAGTAACTCTAAATTACCACTCACGTGTGCCCTAATGTATGATGAGCAAGGCTATAGGGGTGAATAGTCTCTTTTTGAAAATCATTTTTGTTTGAAAAACTTTTGCAGAAGAATGCAAATGTTAGTAGGCTATATGAATACTTTGTATAAAATAATCTCCCAAAGACCTTAGCACCAATAAAACAATCAAAGATATGAAAAAAAAAATTAAATGATTCACCTCTTGGTCTGGATAGTCTCCCAAGTCTTGAATCTAAACACAATTATAAGGAAATACTTTTGCGAATTAGATCCAAGACCTGGTGCACAAATTGAGCAAGCCAAACTATGGTTTTTTTTTAAATAATACAACTTAAAAACATGCAAGATTAGATGCCAAAGACAGTAAGATAAGTAAACATGCATAAGTATGTAAAGAGAAAGACAATACCACATGCAAATATAATGAGGTTCATCTAAACTGGGGTGTGATTGGTCCTAACCAGTTACTTCCTCGGTGGAAAGACTTTTATCATCATGATTACAAGATAACTACACTTTCAAATATCATTCCACAACCTCGGAAGGTCAAGTCACCATGCTCCTCTAAGACTTATCAACATGAACCAAGTATTATGTTTCGCTAGTACTCTTACGAATACCTTGGTAGTCACTAGTCATGTGGGATGCAACACACAAGTTCGATGGAAGTGTGCTTGGGATTAAAAAATACCACCTGGTTTTATATCCGAGCTTCGCGATACTTATCGAATGACTAAGGATCACACCATCATGAATTGCATCACAACCAAGACTTATCACCTGCTTGGGATCTCCTGTGACACTTACTCATATAAATCCACACCACGGATTCAACAAACCACATGGAGTTGGTTGAGTTTAGGTAAACTAATACTCAAAGAAATTTTTCCAAAGATGTCTCTCAAATAGGCGGATGAGATAAAGTTTAAGCTCGGATCTCACATTTTTTTTAGTGTAGAAGTAAGGTTCACCCTTACAAATATGAAAGTTTGGGGGTGAGAAAATGAATGTTTCTCTTTAAGGCTTTTAGATCTCAAACAAAGAAGCTGTTTGTTCTAAGTTAAACTCTAAACTTGAGCTCTAGTTCTATATTTTTTCTTTTTAAGCTCACTCAAAGATAGAATGGAGAGATAGAAAGATTCCCCTTGAACAATGAGGTGAAATTATTTTATTTATTTATTTATTTGTTTATTTATTTTTTGTTGGATGTGCTACTCTTGAACAACTTTTAATAAGTTTCCTTTGAACTCCCAAAATTGGAGGAAAGCAAATGAGGATGCAACTATTTATAGATTGATCCTGAAAATTAGGTGAAGTCAACTTCACAATTTTCTTATTTGCTTTTTAGAACGGCTAGTTTCATAATGATTCTTTGCTTTATCAGAATGGTCGTCTGCTAGTAGTGACACTAGAGGGTGAAGTCGACTTTGTTATGTCCATACAACTTTTTTTAAAACAAAAGTTTTCTTTTGGTTACATGTATTTTGTACTTGATAGGGACATCTGCTTTAAATACATGTGCATGTCCAAAGTGATGGAATATTCAAGAGAGTATCTATTCTCAAACTTCAAATTTTGGTTCCCACGCATTTTTGCCTCCAATTAGCTTTTGATACTTCATTTAAATTTTGAACATCCATAAGCTATTCTTTCTTTGTCTTCAAATGCCACTTGCATTGTCTACTTTCTTGGGCTTCTACCATCTTGGACTTTGTCATCTTGAAACTTTAACATTGTTTGACCGATCTTCGTATCTTTGAATTTGGTCTCTTGAATTGACTTCGTGCTTGGTTGACTTTAGCTTTAACTTTGATTGGCACATGACTTGATTTAATCTTCTTGCATTGTCGCATTTGGTTGAGTCTTCATGAGCGCATTTGAATGATCTATTTTTAATCGATCACTCACAATCGATTGCATTTGGTTGAGTCTTCATTACATTTTTACAATAACTCTCCACTCAATCTATCATGGTTTTATGAGCTTAATCAATATTTCTTTCGTACTAATTCACAAATAACATTTTCACAATCCCCCAAATATCAATAATTTCAACAATCAAGATAGGATTTTGTGGCATTTCAAATACCTTTGAGACCATTTCTTGTATTTGACAAGGATCACACAACTTCCAATAATCATGTGCATCACAAAACAAAGTAGGCTAATAGAAACCACACTACAAACTTTTGCAGTAGTTTTCTTCCACTTAAATGACCACCACAAGCATGGTCGTGAAAAAATGAGAAAACTTGACGTTGATCATTACATGGGACATGTTGTCTAATATTTAATCCAAGTAATATTTTAATAGATATGGCTCGTCCCAAAAATACAATTTTCCCTTATAAAGATAATGTGATTTTATTCCAAGAAGATGTTATTTCTTCTACGATAAGGTAATTAACAATATCATCAAACCACATACTTGATGAATGAAAAATCATCATTAATTGCTCATCTAGAAAACTTTCCAAGATAGGCGATTCATGATTAATCTGGATAGGTGATTAACAACGACACTTTCAAAACCTTTCTAATCTCAGATCTCGAGATAATTCTTGTAACAAAACGATCCATCGGATCAGACGAGGCTTTGCACATTTTTTGTGAGAAGCTATTTCAAGGATGCATGGTCAGTGTAACCAATGACTTGTGATCCGATTAAGTAGGGATGAAATTTGTTGAAGGCATAAACAACAACCAACAATTTCTTTTCTATGGTAGAGTAGTTGACTTGGGCATTATCCAAAGTCTTGCTGGCATAATGTATGACATGAGAAGTTTATCCACAAATCACCTCAAATGAGACACTCCATTAAGGAGTTGAATAATGGGTGACGAGGTCAACTCAAATTTAATCCTATCAAAAGTTGCCAAACACGAAGTAAAGTCGAATGAATCATCCTTAGCCAATAAATCACATAATTACTTTGATATCTTGCTAATATCCTTAATAAAGCAATGATAGAAATGAACGTGGCCTAAAAAGGATTTCACTTCCCTAACAGTTCGCGGAGGTGGTAATTTGGCAATCAAATCCAACTTTGCTTATCAACTTCTATCCCTTTTTCAGACACAATATGGCGAAGAACTATATTTGAACTGACCATTAAAATTTCATTTCTCTGTTTAAGAACTAGATGTTTCTCTATAAAGCCAAGTTAGTCACTAAGGAATGTACACCAACAACATGGGATACTCTCCAATAGTAAAGTTCACATCTGTCATGGTGGCAAAAATGCATTTTAAGCTGCATCAACTTGATGTTTAATATAAATTTGTCAATAGAGATTTAAAGTAATATATATAAATTATCAAAACTAATGGTTTTTCAAGTAAAAGGGCTCAAGAACAAAGTCCATAAATTGAAAAAAAAAAAAAAACAACTGATGCATCCAAATTTTGTACTCCTATGAGTTTGACCTGCAAAATAGATGTTAGAATGCCAAATACCATCTTTTTTGTGGTCAAAGGCACTCCAATGCTTAAGTCAGCAATTTTGTTTGAAGAATGAAGTAAATCTGGACAAAAAATCGGTTAAAGTTGCATACCTTTGTCAAATGTTCCCTTTACATTTTATATGGGTTGGGGTTATTCTCTGCGTGACTTGAGCATGTGAGGCGCAACAGAAGGAGATGTTTCTCGTAACAGTTTCCTTCTTTATGAATATGTGTCTGTGGAGGGGTAACTCCCTTCACAACTTTATTTTTGTGCAATGTTCCTATTCTTTATGAGAGAACTCGTATCGGGTCTAGATTTGGGCTTTGATTCGTACAGGTTTGGATTTGGGCTTCGATTACATCTTCTTTTAATGGGCATGTTTGGGCCTTTATGATTGATTTTTAACCTTCTTAGGTTGTATGAGCTGGCCTAGTAGATGGTATGCAAGATCCTCGTGATGGATATTTTCTGCCACGTGTATGGCTGCGATGTTGGTCTATTTTGATGTATCATCAGCTACTCCCCCTAGTTGTCGCTGTTCTCGTTGGCGCTGGTAATGTTGTCGTTGATGGAAAAGTGAGCTCGGATGTTAAGAATCTAAATGTTCCTGTTAGCGTTGGCGCTACTGTTCCAACTTCTAACAAAAGAAAGTTTTTGAGGCATGTTAGTCTACGAAATGGTTGTTTATAATTTCTTACCGTGTTCCGAAGAGAAAACAGCTCCTCGATTCTACTTGTCGTGTTTTTCCTTATTCGAGTTTTTTCGATAGGGAGCCTGCGAGGGAGGATCGCTTATCTCTAGAAGAGGCTGAAGAGATGAATTTGGCGTTGGCGAGGAGTGAAAAAGAGACCATTTGCCTATTGGATGATGACGAAAATAGGATCCTTTCTACTTATGGTGGTCTTGACGCTACCTAGTGCTATAATGACGATCCTAGAGCCATTGACGATAAGATGTTCCAATTGGCGGTTGCTCAGTCTAAGAAGATTGGTGGTCGTGATCAAGTTATCGAGGTGCAATCTCCCTGTTCTTTTCCTTCTCCTGTTGATAATGTGGCGGGGGTCCTGCCTTATTTTGTCTGCTTAGGTTCTTTGTCCTCATTGGTACTACCACCCGTTCTGCTTCTGCGACGATTACTACACAACAAGAAGGTGAGGATGGTATTTCTGCCGTTCCATCTTTCTTCTCGACCGTCGGTGGTGGTTCCTCCGTGCTTTCGGATCCCAGCATCCTTCATTCGTGGATTAGTTGGAAGGAACCTACCCCTAAAGAGATTCAGGTTAAGTCAGACAAGAAGTTTTGCTGGTTTTCCGAGCTTGATGTGCATGATGGCGCATGAAGGCTGGTCAACAAATGACACAGGCGGTTAGTGGAGAGGCCTTTGATGCCTATGTAGGATTCGGGCCTTCATCTTGATGATGGCCTTAGACATATAATGGATGGGATGAATCATCTTACCAACGCAGGGGTGATGGATTCAGATTATCAAGCTAGTCGTAACCAGGTGGCTTCTCTAGAAAATAAGTTCGCAGTGCTGATTTTGGTGTTTTCCCATGTCCTTTGTCAATCCAATGCGTTAAATGCGCGATGTTTGGAATAGAAAAAATGGTCGGGGTTGTTCAAGCCTCATTGATTGAGGCGGAGGGTGCACAGGATTGGTTTGCACTTGAGCTCAAATATTTGAAAACCGATTTAGATGGTGTTTGTGCACGCTTACACGATGTGGAGAAGGAGTTGTCTACCCAGAAGGTGATTCCTGATGAGGCTGCACATGCCATGGTAGAGCAATCTACCAACCGCGACGTCAGCAAAAAAAGGATGGAGCAATTAATGGTTGCACTTGACGAGGTTAAGGCAGATACCTTCGCGATTCTTACCACTGCTGAAAAATGATTTGTTGCGGTTAGGAATGAACTTGCTTTCGTCAAAAACAGACTTCACATTAAGGAGGTGGCAGATTGGCAGCGAATTGTTGATGGACAGACTGAGCTTTATGACTATATCGAGGAGCTTGGTGTTAATTTGTCTTAGTACCGACACTAGGTCCATCAGAACTTCGGACGACCCAACGGTTGAAGAGCCATTGTTTTCACCTCCTTTTGAAAAGAGAGCTCCTGCCAGTGATCTGGTTGCCTCTCATCCGTCAGATGGCACCGCCAATGATGTTATGGATGCCTTCGCTTTATCTCCTACTCCTTTACCTTCTTTTTTGAATGTAATAGAATAGTTTTATTAAGGAAATAGAATTTCCTCATTGGTCTTCTTATTTTTTTACGTAATTGATCTTGTTGACTCGTTCATGTTGCTTATACCTTTTTTAGTTTAGCCATAATTGTCAAAATGAGTTGCATTGTGTATCTCCTGTTTGATTTTTTCGACTAGTCAGGATGTTTTTACAGCTGCATTTTTTATCGCGTCTGAATTTTGTTGATCAGAATTCTTCTACGCTCTGATGCGTTTGGCTCGACCTTGTGTTGGTTGTCTTGAAGCTTTTATGAGAAATTTGGTTTGTTCGTTCATCTCTTACCACGTCGGTCTAGTGTACTAGTTGACCCGAGGCTCTCTGAATTATGTTAACTCATTCGTTCAACTTTCACTTCGTTGGTTTGACGTTCTAATCAAACCGAAGTTGTTTTTATTAAATTAACTTGTTAGTCAATTTTCACTTCGTTGGTTTGACGTACTAGTCAACCCAAATTTTTTTCATTTAGTTGACTCGTTCATCCAAATGACACTTCGGTGGTTCGATGTTCCAGTCGATTCGAAGTTGCTTTTATTGAGTTGACTCATTCGTCCAACTTTTACTTTATTGGTTCGACGCTCTAGTCGATCCAAAGTTGCTTTTATTGAGTTGACTCGTTCTTCCAACTTTTACTTCGTTGGTTCGACATTCTTAGTCGACCCAATGCTTTTGAATTGAATTGACTCGTTTGTCCAACTTTTACTTCGTTGGTTCGACGTACTAGTAAACTCGAAGTTGCTTTTATTAAGTTGACTCGTTTGTCCAACTTTCACTTCGTTTGTTTAACGTACTAGTCAACCTGAAGTCATTTTCATTTAGTTGACTCATTCATCCAAACTTCACTTCGGTGGTTTGACGTACTAATTAACCCGAAGTTGTTTTTATTAAGTTGACTCGTTCATCCAATTTTCATTTCGTTGGTTTGGCGTAGTAGTCAAACTGAAGTTGTTTTCATTTAGTTGATTCGTTAGTCCAAACTTCACTTTTGTGGTTTGACATTACAGTTGACCCAAAGTTTTTTTTATTAAGTTGACTCGTTCGTCCAACTCCTTAGTTCAACGTTCTTGTCGACCTGAAGTTTTGTTTATTGAGTTGACTCGTTCGTCCAATTTTACTTCGTCGGTTCGACATTCCAGTCGACCTGAAGTTGTTTTTATTGAGTTGACTCGTTTGTCAAACTTTTGCTTCGTTGGTTCAACATTCTTAGTCGACCCGAAACTTTTGAATTGAATTGACTTGTTCGTCCAAATCTTAGTTCGTGGTTGATTAGACCAGAAGTTTATTATATATATCCGACTTCTGTCCTGATTTATTTTGGCTTTACATGTCGATTGTTCTGTATGGTTGAGTTTTAACGTATTTATCCTGTTGTCCACACGTAAGATGGGGATTTTGAATTTATAATTTTATTGATATTCCTTGCTGGATATTCTGATCAGCCCTAACGATTATTTTTTTTTAGCAGTTATGCTAGATTGAAGAGTGATTTGATTTGTCCTCCCGATCTTTGCTTGGTTGATGTAGGTCCTCGCATTAGAGATTCATGTCTTTGTTGTTTTATCTCATAGTTTATGTCTTCAGTCGTCGAATTTGCTATTGGTCATGTTTCGTTGTTCGTTATTGTAGCTAATGGACTTGGGGTGCTATCTGATCCGGTAGCTGAGCATTATTGATTTGATCGATCATGCTCACATCATCGCCAAATTGTTTTATCATGCTCATGTCAGTAACGAGTTCAACACCAACTGTTGAGGTTTAATCGAGTCCGTTGCCGTCAATTTTGTCGTCGGTAATTCGGGTTGGGCTTGCATCCGTTGGTAGGGTCCTTGAATTGTGTTAGTTGATTGATGCAAGCTTCTTCATGTTTTGAGCATTGGTAAAATGGTTCGTCCTGTTTCGTCCAATGTTAGTACTTCTACTTCGATATAGATCTGCTCGAGTGGGCGGTATTTCCTACTACTTTTTCGGTTGGGTTGATCATTTTGTTCCCCCTGGCCATGCAGTGTAAGGCGTATATTAGTTCTCTAGGTTGTAATTTTGATACTGTTCCTGTGTGGAATCTGCTTTTTTCTTTTCCTTTGAGCTACTTTTCTGGCATTCCAATGAATTCGTCGAGTCGTCCTTTTTGAACCCAATGCTCAATTTCATATTTCAGTTTGTAGCAGTCTTCAGTATCGTGCTCATGATCCTTGTGGAAGGAACAATGCTTGCTTTTGTCTCTTCCTTCTGGGTTTCTTCTCATTTTTAGTAGCCAGTTGATGTTTTCCCAATTCACCATATTTTTTAGTATATTGACCCGACTTGTCTTCAGGGTTGTGTATGGGTTGTACGTCTTTTTCATCACATTTGTTATCTGCTTGTGTCTGGGCCACACCGATTACAGCTTCCTGGATTCTCACTGGTTGTATTCGGTCCTTCCGCCATTCCGATGGCTTAAATGCTATCCTCCCGAGGTCCGTCATCTCGTCTTATTTTTTCCATCCTCTCCCATTTTCTTGAGTGATTCACCCTTTCTTGGTCATTTTTCATCTCCTCAAGAGAAATGTGCTTTTGGGCTGTTTTCAATAGGATAGCTATTCATTCTGGAGGTTTCAAGTTGAGCGCATAAAAAAGGGGCTCTTTTCAACCCGGCGGTAAAAGTAGTGGCAATTGTGTCATCGCTGCATCTATCGATCATCGTTAGCTCGTTAGTGAAACGAGTGACGTATTTCCTTATCGTCTCTTCAGGCTTATGTTTGATATGGAGGAAGTAGTGTGGTCTTTTCCTCATCCGCTTACTTCTGATGAATCTCGTGATAAATGCGGTAGCTAACGCCTGGAAGGAGTCTATTGACCTTGGTGATAGGTTGTTGAACTAATTCATTGTTGTGGAGGTAAGACTAGTCAAAAATGTTCTGCACAAGATTGACTCCGTAGTCTCCTTCAACGCCATCATGTGGTGGAAGTGCCTCAAGTGATCTGTTGGGTCGGTGGTGTCATCATATACTTCGAACTTTGGTGGAGTGAATTCGTACAATACATTGGGATCATTGAGTTCGATTTTGAATGGAATTTCAGCCGGCATTTCGTCGCTTTGTGGAGTATTACCTTGGGGAAGTTCATTGCTCTTGAAGTTTCTATGTTTAGGTTCCACTGGAACTTCGTCGTTTTCTCGAGTTCGGTTGGTGGAGTTTTGCTGGGGTAGCATTTGGATAAGATCAGCAGACTGAATGCACTCCTAGGAGAGTTTTTCCAGCATCTTTGTCATGTGGTTCATCTGGACCATAAGCAGGTCTACCCGAGGATCCGTGGCAGTGTCCCTGGATGTCTAGGTTGTCTGAGCTATTGCATGTTGTGGATCTCGATTGTCGGAAGCAATTGACCTTATAGTCTGAGCTGCGTCTTGTACGCGAGTTGCTTGCGATACATTGTTGCCAGTAGGAGGGTTATTGTGATCGTAGTTGGGTTGAGGATCTTGGAGTGTGTCATTTGTTTTAATAGCTCGTTGATCGTTTATCAGATTTTGGTGAACTTTGTCACTGTGTATCTTCTTTTTAGAAAGGAAACTCGTCGTTCCCCACGGACGGCGCCAAACTGATGCGTCCAAATCTCATCCTTTTGTGAGTTTGACCTACAAAATAGATGTTAGACTGCCAAAGACCTCCTTTTTGGTGGCCGAAGGCACTCCGATGCTTAATTCAGTAACTCTGTTTGAAGAAGGAAGTAAATCTGGATAAAACTCAATTAAAGTTGCATACCTTTGTCGAATGTTCCCTTTACCTTTTATAGTGGTCGCGATTAATTCTCTGCGTGTCTTGAACATGTGAGGCTCAACGAAAGGAGATGTTTCTCGTACAATCTCCTCCTTTATGGAAATGAATCTGTGGAGGCGTAACTCCCTCCTCAAATCTTTTGTGCAGCGTTCCTCTTCTTTATGAGAGAACTCATATCAAGCCTTGATTTGTGCTTTGATTCATGCGGGCCTGGATTTAGGCTTCGTTTACGTCTTCCTTTAATGGGTCATGTTTGGGACATTATGATTGGTTTTTAGCCTTCTTGGGTTGTACGAGCTGGCTCAGTAGATGGTAAACCAAATCCTCGTGATGGAAGTTTTTTGCTATGTATATGGCTGCGATGTCGGTCTATTTTGATGTATCATCAAAAACTATATAGAAATTCAAAAATCTTCTAGGCCATTAGATCATTGTCTTTTTTACCAAAGTTATTAAAATGAGATACAAAATGTCTTCATTTGATCATTGTCTATTTTACAAGAAAGTGATTAGCCATAGGGCATTGCTTTCTAACACCACTTGTCAGGGCATGAAAATGCACTTTATACAAAGTTAATTATTTTCACTTGTTAAGATTATTTTGATAATTGATAGAATTATTTGACAAGTGTAGTCTTTTAAAGACCCTCAATAATATGATGAAGGTGATCCACACCTTCTGGACCAGCCTAAAATAGCCTGAAGCGATCTTATGTGTGCTTTCAACCCAAAAAGAAGAAGAGGAGTCAACCTATAAGGCGTGTTGGCCCATATGAAATAGGAAATACTACGGTTTCCTTATTCTTTTGTACATTTCCTTGCTGGTTGCCTCCCTCCCACTTTTTTTGTTTACAAAAGAACACAAATCATCACACTTTTTAGAAGAGAAAACAAATAATTTTCGTTAGAGTTTTGGATATGTATTACCGGCTAAGCTACGTTTCCATGCATGGCGGAGATATGAACTCCTAGATGTAACTGATTTGATTCAGTTTTTATGCCTTCACGATGAATAATGCTATTTGATAATTTTCCCGTTTATTTAATATAGAAGTTACGTTTTCGTGTAATAGCCGATTATGTTTTCTTCTTCCATAGATTCCCTTAATCAGGTTATTGTTTTCTTTTTCTCCATATAAGTATAGTCATGTTCTTCTTTTTTAGAAATATTAGGGTTCAATTGATTCCGGTAGATTAGTTATATGTGATTTTTTTTACTAAGTTATTGTCTTCGGATATATCGTCGATTTAAGATATCATATATGAGAAGTCCTTGTGCTTTCTTAAAAAACGAAATTCTCATATCTATTTAGATTAGAATATAGTGGCGCGTTATAGATTATTTTCTAGTTATGTTGTTTGGGGTTTGTGAAACACATAATTGAGTTATCATAACTGAATCAATACAAGTTGAAGCGGTGAAATTTAGAAGGGATTCTTGGACCCTTATGATTTTTCATTCTTGATTTTCGTTAACTTAAATTCAATTGTTTTTTTTCTCAAGATTTTGTTAGTTTTAGATCCTTGTTTTCTAGTTAGTACTTTGAACCTTTTTTATAGATCGCTTTCCTCGTGGGATCGACACCCAACTCTCTACTTCATTGACGGTGTGTATTGATTGGGCGTAATCAAATTTTGGCGTTGTTGTCGGTGATAACATCATTCTACAATGAGGTTTTCAGTATTATCTTCCTAGCATATTTTGTTTAGTTTTCTTGGATTTTTGGTTTAATTTATTTTTATTTCTGTTTATTGTATAGTTTTCTGCTAGAAAAAAAATTTAGTGCTTAGTTTTCTTTTTATTTCTTATTTTAAGAATACCCACCGAATTTCATAAAAAAAAAAAAATTAGGTCTAGTTTATTTTTGCTTAGTTTTTTTTATATAAAAAAAATAAAAATAAAATTATATATATATATATAATTTTTGTTGTTTAGTTTATTTCTCTTTTTGTTTCATGTTTAGTTGTCTAAAAAAAAGAGAAACAAGGAAGACTAGTTACGGTCCCAAAGTTAGAATACCCATAGGGTCACGTTGAGAGGATGACAAGTCCTAGCTCCAATTCTAACACCAAGAGTAATCACAGAGACGACCCTGTTCAGTCCCTTAAGAACTATTTTCACCCCACTGCTATACCATCATGTATTATGTTCCCACAGAACACACCACATCCAGATTTTAAGCCGGACATGATACAGTTATTACCCACCTTCCATGATCTAGAGAGTGAAAACCCGTATGTTCACATTAGGGAATTTGAGGAAGTGGTGGCCATGTTTCACAACAAACCTGACACTGAAGACTTGATTAGACTGAGGTTTTTCCCATTTTCCCTTAAGGAAAAAGCGAAGAGTTGGCTATACTCTTTGCGACCATGGTCTATAGGTTTATAGGAGTAGATGACCCAAGCATTCTTTCATAAGTACTTCCCTCACCACAAAACAACGGTCGGAAGAGATAGATCTCTATCTTCACCCGAAAAGATAGCGAGACATTATATCAGGCATGAGAGAGGTTTAAGGATATGTTGAATACAGGTCCACACCAAAGGTATGAGTGTTGGCGCTTAGTCAGTTATTTCTAAGAGGGGCTTACAAGTAGAGAGCGCCAAACAGAGCACTTCCAGCTAGGGTCTACCAACTTAGGGAAGAAGAAAACTTTAGAGCCTAATTAGAGAGAACGACTAGGGAATTAGAGACACATAAGACAAAGGATTGTAGACCCACACATATTGTTGCCAGAGTCGAGTCACGTGATACTTGTCTTATGTGTAGGGGGTAGAACACCTAGCACAGTATTGCCCGACTTTTACTAAGATGAAAGGGATTTATGATTAACAATGTAACGCCTTAGGGATGTACAAGAAGCCTTACTCACCCTTGTCTGACACTTATAATTCTTGTTGGAGGGATCACCCAAATTTTAGTTGGATGTCCAACCTGAACTAACTCGCACACCCACATGCACAACCACTTAGGCCAGACCATACACCTTCATACAATGCACAACCTAACAATAGTTCCTTAGCAGATACATTACATGCGTTTATAGAGGCACAAGGTAAAATTATTAAATAAATAAAAAATTTGAGGTTGTATTGACACGGGTGGTAGAAGGGAACAATGAGATCAAAACCCAGATTACCAAGCTGAAAATTCTCTGACAGTGCAAGAACGAGGCCAATTTCCATCCCAGTGTCAAGCAAATCCTAAAGGGCAACACATGGCACAAACCTCCACTTCAGACTTTCAGAACATCAAAGAGGTCAATGCTATAACTACTCAGAGTGGTAAGATACTAGATGGACCAAGCTTGTCAACCACTACAAGCACCTCTCTAAATAGCAAGGAGAACACCCCTGAATATGAGCCATACAAGAACATTCTGGTCCAAGTCCTAGTGCTCCAACCTATTAGGAAAAGTTCAGAAATACAAGGTAAGATCGTAGAACATTTAAAACAAGTTAAGATTAACATACCTTTGTTGCATGTGATTAAACAAGTACCAACTTGTGCGAAGGTCATCAAGGATCTATGCACCATCAAGAGAAAACATCATGTCAAAAAGATCACTTTCTTGACTGAACAAGTAAGTGCAGTGATCAAGCAGAAGACACCTCTCAAGTACAAAGATCCAGGATGTCCCATGACCATCTGCCAGATCGAGACTCATGAGTTTGGCCAAGCCTTGCTGAATCTAGGACCAAGTGTGAATTTAATGCCTTATTCTATCTACTTGCAGCTGGGGTTAGGAGAGATCAAACCCACATATGTGGTACTGTAATTGGCCGATCGATCAACTAAGAAGCTAAGAGGAATAGTCAAGGTGGAAGGAAAGAAATAGCTAAATACTGGAACAATGTGACCAAAATCCCAAAAGCGATGATGCATTAATACAGATCGATAAGTTCTATTACCCCCATTGACTTTTTTATTTTGGATACCCATTCCATGGCTAATATAGAATCTAAAGTTCCAATCATTCTAGGTCGACCTTTCCTTGCTATAGCTAACACTCTTATTAATTGCAAGAATGGTCTGACAAAACTGTCTTTTGGGAACATGACTCTAGAGGTCAACATATTCAACATTGGAAAGCAACCACATAAAGATGATGAATGCTATCACACCGATATGATAGACACACTGATACCATAGGAGACTCTTACACGAAAATTTTGAATCTTTAGAATATCTCCTTTGTGTTTTCGATTTTGAGAGTTTACCTTATCCTGGTAATGTTTTTTATTTTTTTTTCAAGGTCAAAGGATGAAGGAAGACAACAATGGCGACCATGCTTTGAGGAGTTGCTAAGAGGAAGAACGAGACCACGACCATCTATCGTGGAGATCCCAAAAAATGACCTAGTTCCATCATGGAGTTGCATAGAGGAACTGTGGATGGTTGCTTTGTCTACTTTGGATTGATGTTTTCCACTTCTATCTGTATTGTAGGTTTTTTTTTGTTTAGGTTATTGCTTTTTAATTTAGGTTTATTGCTTCGCTTTTTGCTTTTATGTTTCTCTTTGAGTGTTTCAGGTTATTTTAGGTTTAGCTACTGGAGTCGCTCATAGTCAATCACCTTCCAGTGTTCTTCTCTCTCGTCGGTATGATTTTCTTATTTTTTGGTGACTGTGAAGACACTGTTAGATTTAGGTTAGGGGTGGTAGCATATTCATGCTTGTTGCAATTCAAATTTTTCTGTGAAAATGTCATAGCATGTTGTTTGTTTTTGTCTTTGTGAACTGTTGATGCATGATTACAACTTTGTGTTTGCCAAGGTCCAACAACACTATCTTGATCAACATTGATTAATTTCTAGAAACTCACTGTTGTGCACTTGCTAAGCTTTGTGGACCGATTTGGAGAGTTGATGCATATGATATTTTATTTTGACCATGTTTGAAGCATTTTTTTTCTTAATTGAGTAGAAAGCTTGAGATAACTGGCATTGTGAACCTTTGTTGTTCATTGGAATTAGTTTCGTCACCATTTGAGATGTTCTATTTGGTTTACCTTGCATGTGGAGAAATGATTTGGTTAATCTTTGAGGCCTTCTAATCCATCATTGATATTTGTGCCAATTTTTTTTATCATCGACAACATTTCAAGGATCCTCCTTCTATCAGTTTATTTTCATTGTAATTAGTCTGTTTGTGAGACAAAAAAAAAAGTCTCAAAGTTTTAGTTTTTGTCTTCACTTTGATTCAAAAGAAAGGAGATTCAGCTGTGTAAGGAAGATACGTCATCTTATAAATAGGGAAGAGCTTCAACATCAAGGCTTTATTGATAAACCAATGAAATTTCGAGGCATAATTATGGTAAGCTTGTTTACTTGCTTGCCCTAAATCATTTGACATTTTCTATGAGAGCTTTATATTGATTTCCAACTCCATGAATGGATACCTTGCTTGTTCCAATTGATAAACACTTTACCTGTGAGGACAATCGAGTTGAGGCTTTTACATGGTTGAATGAGTGGTTATATGCATTATTGGTTTGTGGTAAGAAAGGTTGTGGCCTAGTGCACATTCTCACTGTTTTTCAGAAGTAATGATTTGGAGATCTTGTTAGCGTCTATGAGCTTTGGCTAACTTTTGTTTAAGTGCTAGATAGTTTTGCAACTTCTTGGATTCTAAACTACATGCTATGCACATTTTCATGCTATTTATTTCTCTTGTATTGCTAGGCACTAACAATGAGCAGGTTGGGGGTTATGATTAGGGCATGAAAATGCACTTTATATAGAGTTAATTATTTTCACTTGTTAAGATTATTTTTATAATTGATTGAATTATTTGACAAGTGTGGTCTTTTGAAGAGTTTTGTGTTTTAGTGTGTTTTTCAAGAAACAAGACCCTCAATAATATGACCAAGGTGATCCACAACTTTTGGGCTCAACCGAGGATAGTATGAAGCAAGCTCATGTGTGTAATCAGCCCAAAACGAAGAAGAAGAGGCAAGTTGTGGAGCGTGCTGGCCCATATGAAATAGGAGGTTTTCCTTATTTTATTTTATTTCAATTTCCTTAGTGGTTCTCTCCCTCTCTCTTTTCATGTTTATAAAAGAACGCAAATCACATTTTTAGAAGCGAAACAAATAATTTTTGTTAGAGTTTTGGAGATGAACTCCTAGATGTAGCTGATTTGATTCAGTTTTTATGCCTTCGCGATGAATAACGATATTTGAGAACTTTCCCTTTATTTAATACAAAAGTTATGTTTTCGTATGATAGCTGATTATGTTTCTTCTTCCATAGATTCTTTTAATCTGGTGATTGGTTATATGTGATTGTCTTTTACTGCATTATTGTCTCCGGATATATCGTCGATTTAAGATAATATATATGACAAGTCTTTGTGGTTTATAAAAAAAGAGAATTCTCATATATATTTACATTAGAATATAGTGGCACGTTAAAGATTATTTTCTGGTTATGTTGTTTCGGACCTAAAACACATAATTGAGCTATCATAACTGAATTAATACAAGTTGAAGTCTAGGGGGGATTCGTGGAACCTTGTGATTTTTTGTTCTTGATTTTCATTCACTTAAATTCATTTGTTTTTTTTTTCTCAAGATTTTCTTAGTTTTAGTTCCTTGTTTTGTTGGTATTACTTTGAACCTATTTTCTAGATCGCTTTCCTCGTGGGATCCACACCCCATTCTCTACTGCATTGACCGCATGTATTGTTTGGGTGTAATCACTACTATTTCCACTTTGTTACACCACCACCCCTAATCTGCTAAGTAACACTACCGCCCTTCTTAGTTTTGTGAAATTTTGCAGCATTTGTTGTTAGTTTCAACCTAAATCTCACACCCTATGATGTGATATTTGCATAAATTTCACAAAAAAATTTTAAAAAAATTGAAATTTATGCCAAATATTGCCTTATAGGCTAGGAGAATATGATTGAAATTCGCAAGGTTTCCTGCGAGATTTTTGCATAAAACTCGCAAGATTTGGAATTTTGACAATTCATTTTTTATTGTTTTTTAATTCATCATTTAAAAAAAATTCAATCATTGCAAGTTTGGGAAAGGTGGTAGATGGGGACGAAGTAGCGTTGAAGAAAGGTGGTGAATGAGGGAAATTAGAAGTGGAAGATGTGGTTGTTGAAAGAGGAGGAAGATGAGGGTGGTTCTTGGATGAAAAGGAAAGGGGGTTGTTAGAGGTGGATGGGGAGGAGGTGGTCACACGAGGAAGAGATGGTCGCAGAAAGATGAGGAGGTCACAGGAGGAAAAGAGGAAAGAATGCAGAGAGCGAGAAGATATGAGAAGAGAGGAGAAAATGAGGTTTTTGCCTATTTATTGGCGCCTTGGCAGTGTTACAATTAGATGGTGGTGTTTTATAGTAACACCCTTATTCATATTGTTACTTTATAAAGTAAACGGCATTTTGTAGGTTCTAATATTCAATGGGAGTTGTGCCCTTAGAGCATCCCCAAATGTCTCCTTAATTCATTAATATATTTTAAGGAGCTCCTTATGCAAAAAAAAAAAGGCTTCTTAAGTTGGTTGTTTACTATTTTCCCACATCCTGTGTTTTCCTCATTAAAAATTGAACAACTTAAATACTGCTACTACTACTAATAATAATAAATTTTAAATGGTATAATAAAAAATTGTGATATAGGACGAATACAAATTACTATAAAAATTTTGACTTCACAAATTAAGAATAGATTTTTTATGAAATAAAATGGTAAATAGAACAATGGGAATGTTTGAGAAGAGGTGCATCATTAAAATGGGAGGTTTCAATCTTTCAAAGTTATTGTTTGAGTCAAAAAGAGACGTGAGAAGAGTAGAATTTGAGTAAAAATTCATTTTACAACTACTGGGCCCATCAATTTAAATAATAAAATATCCATTAATGAGTGAGTTGTTTCTCGTTCGTTTGATTAGCAAGAGTACGAGTTTGGGAACTCGTTAACATCAGCTAAGCATTAACAACCCTATAGCAGGTTCTATACCCACCGGCGGCACGCTTGCCTATAAAAAAAGAACCCTGTAACGAGTCGATTGGAGGTTCAAATTTTGATTTTCACTCGTTAACTTGTCCACGTGTGTTTAGCAAGCCATTTACTGCGTCTGTTGTAGATGCTCTTAGCCCCTTACGCTGTATAAACAATGCCAAAATTGTACCTATTTTAGTCTTCTCTTTATTTTTTTGTATGTAGTGAAACAATTATTATTGCCCATTCTTCGAGTTGACCTCAATGGGCGATTTCTTTAAAATTAGCTTCTCTTCTTCTCATTGGGCCACTCTCAAAAAAGATCAAAACAGAGGAACTTATCAATCCAACTAAGACACTACACTCAAAATCAACACATTTGTTTGCAATGAATACTCCATACCACCTAAAGTATTGTTCCACACCACCAAATTAACTTTTTTTTCTCCCATACCACCTATTTTATTTCCCACACCACCAATAAAAACTCAACAAAATTTCTAGAGAGCCAGGACAGCGCCAAGGAGGCTCTCTGGCTGTGTGTTTGTGTTCGATTGGTGGATTATGAGGATCTCTAGGATGATGGAGGGTATTGAGGCTCCTGACGCTGACCTGGAAATGAAAATTTTGGTAACTCAAGAAATGAAAATTTTTTATCGTGTCTGGAAATAAATGGAGAAAAATAAAAATAAAAAAATCTGAAATTTTTAAATAAAATACACGTGACTGAAACTTGAATAACTAGGCTTAAATATACGTTTAACACAAGGATTGTGATTTCATCTTTCGAACTAATTTCGGTCTTCTGATTTTAAGAAATATTTCGTTGTATGTAAAAGAACCGTAAAAATTTCGAGAATATGTCAAACATATATGAATATGTGGAAAAGCAAGACTCTAATGATTAACCTAATGAACACATTAAATATATTAAATGAAGCATAAGTACACAAGTATCCCTATAAATGTAATTTCCTTCTCAATTTTTTTAGATTTTACACGAAATTATTGAAATCTACAAAAATGACGAAATACTTCAACCGAAAAAATGTAATTTGTTTCATCACATTTTAGATTTACAAGAAATGCCAAAATTTACGAATAAACAAGAAATATTTCGAAATAACTTGTCGAATTAAGGTAAATTTCAATTTCGGTACTTTAAATTCGAGATCTCAAAAAACAAAATATTTTGCGAAATCACTATTCTTGATTTAACATATTAATGTGTTAAAATGATTACTCATAGTGAAGTATTAATAAACATTAGAAATCTAATTCAAGTAGCCCTGAAAGTTCACCAATATAATATCCAATGTTTTCTAATAAAATAATATTATTAACTCTCTAAATCCAATTATATGCACACCTAATACCAAAAGATGTGCGAGCCGATATAAATGAAGGTGCACCATCCCAACAAAATGATCACAATACTTCTCCCATAGCTGCTATAACAACTCATGAAGGTAGAAACGTGATTGAAGTAGTCATTCCATCAATACCCTTACTAGAACAGGCTATTGTAGGTGATGATACATAAAAATTGTCACACCCCTAAGCCATACACGCGTCATGATGATCTCGATGAATTACGAGCCTCAGCATCAGCCCAACACTTATCCGGCCCAAGACGTTCTAAGCTCACTAAATTTTGTCTGCCAGACGGACCCGAACTCTTACAGCATGCTAGGCCCACACGTCTCATAGCTATCCTCAATACCCGTAATTTCTACTAAGGCAAGTATCTCGATGATCAGCTTCGGACTGGCAACTGCAACAGCTCTCTGCTTCCAACTAGGAAGCAAATACCATAGTACATTCCACACAAGGAATCTTCCTTCTACGGATTGCTCTCGTATTGCAAACTATCTCCCACGTATATAGGAGCACAAGGCTAACAGGGAACTTCCCTCTTACAACACGACTCTTAATTAGAAAAGGATCTCCACGAAGATCTCCTTCCTAAACTACGCCTTCGATAGCCTGATAGAACCAAGACTCTTTGCACTATAAATAAGACATGAGGTTGGTAAGCTAACGTACGCTACAAACTCCCAGTTACAGTAGTACACCTTCCTCAGATCCATGTTTGACTTTAGCATCAGAGTGCCATCGGCCACCATTCCAGTGGTTTGTGTCTCACTTGCGTTGCTAGTGTAGGTCAGTGGGTCAGTAGTAGCTAAGTCAAAGTAGGGAGCGGAAAATGACTGCATCAGTTTAACGTTGTCTATGGGGACGACAAAGTTTTTAACTTTTCACTAGCGTCATCTCCCTTCAAAACCCAAAGAGGTGGTGACACGCAACAATGAGAACCAGGGGACACATCAAACGCAGGCTATCCCTCTACTTCCTCTTTTAGCAATTCTGGTAGTGCACGAGAAGCCTGCTCACGCCCCCGCACCGACGACAGCAACGATGGACCCCGTACTCGATATGTTGTCATCTCAAATACAACAAATCGCTAAGGTGGTGGAGACTCTCACACGACAAAATCCACCACATGCTAATGGAGACCATGAGCAGCACGAACCTCTGCCTCTAGAGGATGATAGAGAGCAAGCGCAGGAAAGCCAAGCCCCCTGCTAGTTTTCATTGGACTAGGGAAGGCTGCGCAGCTAAAGTTGAGCCCGTCGCCAGGACAGGGAGGCTCAGCTTTTAAAACCCCCTTCGCAGAGAGTCGGACGATCTGGACGTACTATATCGCCTCTCTGTCCCACTGTTTGCGGACTGGATCATGAATGAGGCCTTTCCGAGGAAGTTCACTCCCTCGAAGCTTGACTTCTACGATGGAACCACCGATCCTTTCGACCACCTACACCATTACCAACACGTAATGGCCCTTAAAGAAGGATCTGAGTTTTTCATGTGCAGAACCTTTCCCACTAGTCTAAAACGCTCAACACTGACGTGGTTCCACAGCCTTCCGTCGAAGTCGATCGACTCCTTCAAGACACTGGCAAAGGAGTTCTTGACGCGTTTCGTCAGGAGCCAGCATTTTCGAAAAGGCCCACACTACACCTTTTTTCTAAAGCGAAGGTCGGGCGAGACACTTCGAGAGTATGTCACTCGCTTCAACAATGAGATGACCCTCATCGACGAATGCAGTGACGATACGGTCGTGACGACCTTCTCTGCGGGCCTCAAAAAGAGAAAGCTCTACGAGTACCTTACCCTGGAGCCCCCTTGGACATGACGAAGCTCTTCAAGAGCGCCCAGAGACACATCACGTTGAAGGAGTTGAGGACTGTTAAAAGGGAAACAGAAGGCGAGAAGAAGGCCTCCGCTTCTAAGGACAAAAAGGGGGGAAAAAGACGCAAGGATGAGAAACGGAGCAAAAGGAAGCGCAGTGGCAATAGGCTAGACCCTGGTCGGTCTAGACCAAAGAAATCATCCAACTACATTGGATCTAGTGTTGTGACACATCTAAATTCTAACCTGTCAGACGTACTAAACTCCATAAAAAGCTGAGAGGATCTGAAGTGGCCCCCGAAACAGCGCGAAGACCCCTCCAAGCGTGACAACGGCAAATACTGCGTGTAACATAAGGAGGATGGCCACGATACCAATGACTGCAAGAGTTTGAGCTACGAGGTTGAGTATTGGATAAGCAGAGGCAAACTGAAAGAATTAATGAACTCTGAGAAGTGACCAGAACAAACCAGGGACAAGGGGGAGTCAATTAAAGAAATAGAAAAGGAGACTCCGGGGAAAATATATGTCCTTTATGGAGTCGGACCGAATAAAGACCAGTCGTACAGGTCCCGCAAGCAGACTCAACTGGAGATGCAAACACAACCTGCGAATGAGGACAGACACATCTGCTATTCACGGGTACAGAGCCCCATTCCCAGCTTGACCTTTACGGACAAAGAACTCGAAGGAGTTTGAGCGCCATACAACGACGCCCTAGTCATTTCGGTCTCCATCGCAAAGTGGTATGTAACGAGAGCTCTGGTGGACACAGGAAGCTCACTCAATGTCTTGTTCTACAACACGTTCCACAGTATGGACCTCAAGGAGGAAAACTTGACGTCCTCAGACTACCCGCTGATTGGATTCAGCGGAGAGAAGTGTTTCCCGATCAGGAAGATAAGGTTGGATACAGTGGCAGGATAGCCGGAGTTAAGAAAGGTCATGTTTCTGGACTTCATGGTCGTAGACGCACCGTCGACCTACAACCTTATCTTGGGAAGACCATGGCTCCACCAGATGGAGGCAATAGTCTCCACCCTTCACCAGTGTGTTAAGTACACTGCTAACCACTCAGAAGGAACAATACGCGGAGACCAACCTACGACACGAGGCTGCCATTACGCCGCACAATGAAACAAATAGAATGATCTCAAATCCAGCTACATACTGCGGGCCAGCCTGAACCAGTGTCGGGCTAAAAGACAACAAAGGCATCGCCTTCAAACAATGCGGGAGTTGTCTGCTCTTTCGCCAAGCGGAACCGATAGGGCATGGCAATCTGGAACACACCCCTCGACCTCCAGTCGACACTAAAATCAGCCTTGGTACAAGGTTTACTCTTCAGTAACCTCTGTAACGCCAACAAATTTCAACGATCCACAAGGGTAATCCGAATTCACTTCAAGGCCAGGATCAATTCCTCTCGCTCAACAGTTAGTCTGCTTTCAGTTATTTATTTCCCTTTCCATAGTCAATGTGGAGTTTTAGTGCTTAAAAACTTATGTGATTTGCAATCATTTAAGAAATAAAAGAAGAATTACGAAAACAAACTCTATTGATTATTGAAAAGATATAACAACAAATGCCATGAGACAGAGACAAAATACTACATACCACGAGCGCCCTGAGGCGGATACAAAAGACTACATACTTCAGACATCTGATCAACATGGAGTAAGGACTTGCTTGCACTGTCCAACCACATAAGCAAACGTAACCCTCAAATATGGTCTGTGGAGGTACAAAATCGGCAGCCGGGAATTCCGCAACAAGCCACTACCAGATATGGCCAACTCACACACTCAATCTGGCAAAACAGATGAACTTGGGACAAGTACCAGTTGGACTCGAAAAGCATATACCTCCCCTCGCAAGGAAGACAAAAATATTTGGGAATCAATGGCCCACTTCGACAGGCCATGTCCAACTCAACCCCAACCCAGATGCAGACTTCTAGCATAACACGAGGCAACAGGGTTAATTAAAAAGTGGCAGAGGCAGCCACGACGGAGTTGGGTATTGGTGTTATCTTTGAAACTAAACGCTTTAGAGCAGTGACAAGGCACCAGCGCAAAAGCAACGGACTCTTACCTTGGAAGAGAATCCTTACAACTTATCCGTAATATGAAAAGAAATTACGAGATCTCAGCAGATCAACTACGTGCCCACCCACAACAGGTGACCACGCATAACAATGATTATGATCGTGTATGATTGGTGCAGAAGTCAGAACATTCAGAGACTTCGATAATGGAGATTCACATTCAGCCTTTGGAAAACCCAATGCATTGCTTTCAAGCAAGATCTCAAACATTTCCCTCCAGCATTTACAAGAGAAAATTTATGCGAAAGATAGTGCCTACAATGATTGGAAAACACCATTATATAGACATGATGGTTCACCAAGCGGACGCTCCAGCATTAACTGGCAAGCATTGAATACCGCATGGGAAATGAGGAGACAATGGTTCCCGAGGAAATTGCACAGACCACGTTCGTCCAATTAATGGCGCTGCATGCAACCCCATTAATTGAGGGGGAGTGACTAATACTCAACCGTCACGCAACTTACGCCGTACACGTGTTACCATGCAATCTACGCCATACACATAGCGCAACCGTGCAGCAAACCCTAGCTCTTCCTCTGCGGGCCCATGGGCTTGGCCTATTATTCAAACGGTATTTTGTTACATGCCTGGCACGAGCACAAGAAATCCTAGTCAACTCTGACATACCGATCACACCTGCGGATCACTATCAAATTTAAGGTAATTTCATCCGTACAACGCACCATGCTTGCGGATGTAGGTACACATGCCCCCTAGCAGGCGGAGCCTCTCTCCAATCGATCAAGCTTAGTCAGCAAAGGCTTGTGACGATGGCTTCTGGTTCATCTCGACACCTAGTCTGTCTAACGCGAACCTCGATTGTTTAGGAAGTAGGAGTCTAATTAGCGCTATCATGCCTGGTGACGACGACTCATCAGGGATCATTGCCCCTACGTGGTCAATGTCGTCGAATTCGATCAGGTAAGCCTAGTTGGTGATAGTTGGCAATAAAAGCTTCTGATCAAGCCTAGACCTATAGCCCCCACAGTGTGGGCGTAGATGATTTGGAAGGTGGGAGCCTAATCAGTCCTGAACTTGTTTCGACGGCTCGCCACTGGATCACTGTTTTTCAGCATGGTCGTTGAATTGCCAACCCTGGACTTGTAGCCTCGTTGTGTGGGTGTAGATAGTCTAGAAGGTGGGAGCCTAGTCAGTCGTGACTTGATTTCAACTGCTCGCAACAAGACAACTGCTTCTCAGTGTGGCCGCCGAAAACTCCCAAACTTGTAGCTTGTTGCACACAAGTGTAGATGATTTGGAAGGTAGGAGCCTAGTTAGTCTTGAACTAATTCCGACAGCTTGCCACGTGCCCACTACTTTTTAGCATGGTCGCCAAACTCTTTTTCTCGGACTTGTAGCCCCTACCGTGCGGGGCGGGTGTAGATGGTTTGAAAGGTGGGAAGCTAGTCAGTCCTTAACTAATGTCGACGACTCGCCACGGGGCTACTGTTCTTCAGCATAGTCGCCAAACCTTTACTCCCCGAATCTGTAGCTCACATTGCTCAGGCATAGATGGTTCAGAATGTGGGAACCCCAAGCAGCTCGCCACGTGACCATCGCTCTCTTTCGAAACAGCGGCCACAAACATAAATCTAGTTGAGTCAGCGTCTTCACACTCAAACAAACTGACATTCTAATATTAGAAAAGTCCACTCATGCCAATACAAAGATCGTACAGCCAGTGCCCAGATAAAAGCTACTTAGGATGCCAATTCGAGCTTGCGTCACTAGACTCGGCACAAACGCTCTAACACATACACTCAGCCATCGCAACTCACCCATAGCAGCAACTGCAGCCGACCGATCAAACAAGTGAAGTAAGCCTCAAGCAGCTTACCTTGGGGACAAGACACGGCTCGGGCAACTCAACCCTCAGCTAAACTGTCTGCAACATGCCCACTATCAGACATGACTACATAGTGATGACCCCAAGTCATTCGCAACGCAAAACGGTCAAGCTCCCTATCGCAAACAGACCAGTTGATGTCCTATAGATTCAACTAGCCTATGCCAAAACAAGACGACAAGGCGAAACGAAAAACATGCAATAGAGAAAACAAGCATGAAACGGACAAAACTATTTTCATTAATGGTCAAAACGAAAAGGGGTACAAACACACAAAGTTTACTCCTTATCAGGAGAAGGTACGGAAACAGAAGAGCTAAGCCTAGTGGAAGAAGGAGCGAGAGTTGCATCCACACGCGCCACGGCCTGGACATCAAGGGCCAAACTGTCTTCCTCGTCCAATGACGCAGAGGTAACAGACAAGTCTACATACGACATCTTCTTATAACAGTCGAGATCCCACTCCGGATGCTCCTCCTTCATCACCGCCAGCAGCTCAGCCTGCCATGTACAACCCAGCTAAACTCACATTATCAACAAGTTCATGCTCCAATAGCACCAACTTTCCAGTTAACGCGTCGACTTGAGACTGCTTTGTGGCCAGACTACTCTTCACAACACTAAGCTCATGCCACTCCAATTCAAGCTGGTATTCTGCCTTCCTCGCCTCTCGAGCATAGAATTCCATATCAGATTCTAACTGTTGCTTCTGAGTATCCCAGTCTGCCTCCTTTGAAGCATTCTCTTCAGCAAGAGACCGCAGTTCAGAACGCGCCTTATCCGCGGCTTTATGTGCAACCTCTATGTCTCGGCAGGTCCGATCCAACTCATGTTTGAGTCTTAGCAGCCACAATTGACTGATCCAGCCTCTTCTCCTCAGCCTGCTTCTGTAGTCGATCAATTTCATAAAGTGCATTAGAATACAACGCCTGCATGTGCGAGAAGACACACTCCAAGGTGAATACCCTCTCACGAGTCACCTCGACTTCCGTCCCAGCAATGGCCACGTGCCTCAAGTGAGACATACCCAACATAAGGTACATCAAGCCCTTGTCCATACACCCTTCTAACGTATCATTCTCGGGTTTTGGAGTGCAATCCATCAGCCAGCTATGACGCCTGCTTATATGTTTCCTCGAAGCACACTCTATGTCCACCTCTTGGGGCCAGACCTGTGAACTCATATTTACCAAGTCCGCTTGACACCGGACAAAGGAAAGGATTGTACGATGTAATTTTGTTGATGCCAAATGATACAGAATACTCGCCACTCAAGGAATCCACCAAGAGATAAGAGTAAGAAAATGATAGATATATTGCCACTCTAAGGAATCCACTAAAGAGATAAGAGATAGAAACTCGCCACTCTATGAAATCCAGCAAAGAGATAAGAGTATGGGATCAGGAAGAACACTCTTCACTAACAGTATATTCTAAATACACAATCTTGGTTGCCATTACATTCTTAGGGACTAGCTAATACATGGAACATCCTTCCATGAATAGGTTCATCCCTAATTAATACTAATACATGTATCTTAATTAATGACATTCATAAATAACTTTAAAATAAATGAATGCACCAAATTTCAAGGTGCATTCATCAAGCCATTCACATAACCAAATGAAGTTCAAACCCGTTCATATGGTCGGACTAGATTCGGTGTCATATGCTTTCGCTTCGCGTGAACTCGTCTCTGAATTCTCATCGCACTTATCATTGACAAATGGATAAAGATCTGCGACATTGAATGTTGCTGACACACCATAATCTCCTGGAAGCTCGATCTTATAAGCATTTTCTTCCATCCGGTTAAGTACCTTGAAAGGACTGTCTGCTTGAGGTTTTAACTTTGCATGCTTTCCTTGAGGAAATTGGTCCCGGAAAAAATGAATACACACTAAATCTCCTTCTTTGAACGTAGCCGGTTTTCTATGCTTATTAGCTTGCCTTTGGTACTTCTCATTTTGCTTCATGATGTGACCTCGCACCTGCTCATGTAGTTTCTTGATGTGGCTGGCTTGTTCAGCTGCATTCCCACTGAATTGATAGTTTGCAGCAAGTAAAGCTAAGTCGAGGGGACTCAATGAATTCCAACCATAGACTGTTAGGAAAGGACTCATCCTAGTCGTTTGGCTTGCAGATCGATTATAGGCAAATTATGCTTGAGGCAGAGTGAGATCCCACTGACGGATGTTCTTGCCCAATCAAAAGATTTCCTAGGCT
Source organism: Berberis vulgaris (assembly GCA_963556465.1). NCBI lineage: Eukaryota > Viridiplantae > Streptophyta > Magnoliopsida > Ranunculales > Berberidaceae > Berberis > Berberis vulgaris. Next base: position 57,972,294 of record OY747135.1, on the reverse strand, counting down.
ACGGTTCACAACTTCGGTCTGTCCATCAGTCTGAGGATGATGTGAGGAACTGAATTGTAGCTTAGTTCCCATCTTTCGCCATAAGGTCCTCCAAAAGTGTCTTACAAATTTAGGGTCACGATCTGATGTGATAGTTCTAGGAATGCCATGCAGCTTGACAATTTCCTTAAAGTATAGATCAATGGTGCATGTAGCATCTAGAGTCTTTTTGCACGGCACAAAATGAGCCATCTTTGAAAATCTATCTACAACAACCATAATAGATTCTTTATGTCTCTGTGTCCGCGGTAGTCCAACCACAAAGTCAATGCTCACATCATCCCAGGGAGCCACGGGAACTAGAAGTGGAGTGTACAATCCGGTGTTTTGACCATGAGTTTTGGCAATATGACAAACTCTACACCTTTCCACATGTTTTGCAGCATCGCGAGGCATTCGCGGCCAATAAAAATGTTCTTCAATCAGTGATAGAGTTTCGTCTCTGCCAAAGTGTCCTGCTAAACCACCATCATGAGCCTCTGCAATGATAACTTCCCTCAATGAACATTCTGGAACGCAGAGTCATATTCCTTTCGAAGATAAATCCTTCTTACAAAACATAAGAGTCACAAGATCCATCTGAGCAGTCAATCCAGATCTTTTTAAAGAAAGGATCATCTTGATACAATTCTTTCAACAATTCAAACCCCAATACTTTCACTTGCATAGTGTTTCGAAAAGCATGTCACCTGCTCAAAGCATCTGCACTTGATTCAGATTGCTTGACTTGTGCTTAATGTGAAAAGTAGGGGTGGGCACGGGACGGGATGGGACGAGATATACCCATCCCTATCCCATCCCGTTCATACGGGATCGGGACGGGACGGGATGGGAAAAACCCCATCCCGACCTCGTCCCATCCCAAACGGGTTCGGGATGGAACGGGATCAGCGTGTTAATCTGGACATATCAAATAGGAGCCTGGAACTGCTGGACTGCATTTGACAATATATTTTGAAGGAAGCCTGGACTGCTGGAAGCTGGACTGCTGGAAGCTGGACTGCTTGGACTGCTGGAAGCTGAAAGCTGGAAGCTGGACTGCTTGAACTGCTGGAAGCTGGACTGCTGGAAGTTCACATGATCATCATATGCTAATACAGTTTGATGTAGTAGCAATATTTTGTTAATGAACAATCCAGTGATCAATTGCAAACCAACTTAATTTATTTCATAAAAGACAGCCATTGTTTATTTGTCCCTGACATGGCAGCAACTTTCTCAATTGCCATTATATAACAAATACAATCCCAAGGACAAGGCTTTTCTGGTTATGATAATGAGTGCCTAACTTTAGATCATAAAGACTTAGAATGAATCTATGTAAAATCTATTCATAGTTGTCCAACGTAAATGTGGTAAATGAAATTCCAAAAGTGCAATTAGGATCATGCAATCAGAACTAAATCTTAGACTATATTGTACTAGATTGACCCATTTGTTAATCTATATATGCAATATGCTTGCAGAATACAAGGTATGAGACCTTGTTTATGTGAATGAATAAATACCATGGACAAGTTAAATAGATCAATGTGTTTTAAATATTTAGTTATCATATGGGTTATGTGTGCAGAGAAGATGAAAGTTCAGTAGAGTATTGAGAAGCATGTCTAAGTTGGGTAGCACTTAACTCCATATCCTGAGATGCGGACCAACCAGGTTCATATGCTTCGAGGAAACCAAGCTTTGCCTTGTTAGGTAAATCATGGGGATGAACAAATGGCACCCCTGGCGGCCAGCCAATCTCCATTCTTATGCTGCCACATGGACTATCCAATGCTTGCATGTGCCCTTCCCTTTGCACTGCTGGAAGCCTGGATTGCTGGACTGTTGGAAGCTGGACTGCTTGGACTGCTGGAAGCCTCCTGGACTGCTGGAAGCCTGAACATTTTATGCAAATGTTCATAAAATAAATAAATAAGTAAATAAAAATATTAATAATTAATATTAAAAAATTAGTTCGGGACGGGATTGAAAATCTTCATCCCATCCCATCCCATTCTAGATCGGGACGGGACGGGATCGGGATGAAATTATTCAATCCCATTAAGACCCGAAAAAATTGGGACGGGACGGGACGGAATCGGGACGGGAACGGGATCGCGGGATGGGATGCCCACCCCTAGTGAAAAGTATAGGCTTGCAAGAATTCACCCCACTTTGAAAGCCTGTTGTTCAACTTGTGTTGTCCATTAATAAATCGCAATGCCTCATGATCAGAAAAGTGAATGAACTCTTTATAAATGAGATAATGCCTTCAGTGATTCAAGGCTCGAACAATAGCATAGAATTCTTTGTCATAGGTAGAATACCTTGAGCGAGCATAATTTAATTTTTCACTGAAAAAGGCAATAGGTTTACCTTCTTGGCTGAGCACAACACCTATCCCGACATTTGATGCATCACAATCCACTTCGAACACTTTGTTGAAATCGGGAAGCATAAGAATAAAAGCTTTGGTCATCTTCTTCTTTATCAATTTAAAACTCTTCTGTGCTACTGGATTCCACTGAAAACTTCCTCCCTTTAAGCACTCTATAATTGGAGTGATAATAGTATTGAATCCTCTGATGAAATGTCGGTAAAAAAAAAAACTAAGCCATGGAAACTTCGAATGTCATGAAGTGTTGTGCAAATTGACCAACTTGTAATAGCTTCAACCTTATTAGGGTCCACCATAATTCTATTTCCAGAAACAACATAACCCAAAAAGGTTAACTTGTTGGTTAGAAATTCACACTTCTTCAGGTTCGCAAATAATGTTTGATCACGTAACACCTGAAACACTTGGTGTAAATGCTCCAAATGGGACTTCTGATCCTTGTTGAAGATGAGGATGTCATCGAAGTACACGACCACAAATTTCCCAATAAAAGATTTGAAAATATGATTCATGAGCCGCATAAAAATACTAGGAGCATTAGATAACTCAAAGGGCATTACCATCCATTCATATAAACAATCTTTGGTTTTGAAAGCAGTCTTCCATTCATCTCCAGGTCTCATGCAAATTTGATGATATCCATTTCGCAGGTCAATTTTTGAGAAAATTGTTGCTCCATGGAGTTGATCAAGGAGATCGTCAAGTCGAGGAATGGGAAACTGGTACTTGATGGTGATTTTGTTCACTGCCCTATTATCTACACACATTCTCCACGAACCATCTTTCTTGGGCACAAGCAATGCGGGTACAACACAAAGACTCATACTTTCTCTAATCAATCCCTTGGACAACAATTTATCCACCCGCCCCTGCAACTCCTCAAACTCCTTGGGATTCATTCGATAAGTTGCCTTATTGGAAATAATCACATCAGGAATAAAATCAATATGATGTTGAATACCTCTCATTGGGGGCAACCCTTCTGGAATGTCTTCTGTAACAACATATTGGAATTCTTCAAATAGCCTTCGCAGCATGGGTGGGACTTCAGCAGCGTTTTGATTTGACTCCAACATCACCAGAATGGAAACCATGGTCTGTTCTTGCATCTCTCCAAGGAATTCAAACTTAGTTAATAAGTTATTTTCCTTTTCCTTGAGTTGCTTTTCACTTTTCTTTGCTTCTACAGGCTCTAGAATGATCTTCGCACCATCCTTCTCAAAAGAATAGGTGTTTTTGAAGCCATCATGGATGACTCTTCGATCATACTGCCACGGTCTCCCAAATAGTAGATGACAAGCATCCATAGGGACAACGTCGCACCACATTTCTTCTTTATAAGTCTTTCCAATGGAAAACTGAACTAAATTTTTTTTATCAACTCGTACCTCATTTCCTCTTCGTAACCAAGAAAGCTTGTACGGTTGCGGGTGTTTTTCAGTCTTCAGATTCAGTTTCTCCACCATGGTGGTAGCAACTACATTTTCGCAGTTTCCCCATCGATGATGACATCACAAACTTTTCCATGGGAGGTCACCTTGTATGGAAAATAAGGTTTCGTTGCAGATCACCTTCCTCAACTGGAGTTGACTTCAAACTACGACAAATGACCAGGCCTGCTCCTTCATCGCCATACGTAATCTCGTCATCATACTTTGGATCTCCATCTTCTTGGAAAAACTCATATTCACCATATTTTTCTTCTACCTCCTCAATAAGTGAAACTATTTTTCGATTCGGGCACTCTGAAGCAGATCATTTAAAGCTTCGGACAGTGGTTGAACGACTAGAAATTGTCATTGCATCTGGTCTCCGAAATGACTTTGGCACCATATCCGACTTCGAACTGACTCGCGAAGTAGGAGTTCCCTTGGCAGCACTGGTAATGTTAGAAGAAACACCATTTGCATTGCATTCTTTGGTCCACGACCTACTTCCACTGTTGCGACCTTCCTTCAATTGTCTTTCCACCTTCAAAGAAAGCTTCACCACATCATTGAAGGTCCAATACTGTTGTAACTGGACTATGTTGCGTATATCAGTTCGCGGGCCTCCCAAGTAACGTGCAATAGTTTGCTTTTTTGGTTCATCATGATCACAGAACATTTTGAGATTTTCAAATTATGTAGTAAACTCCTCTATAGATAAATCTCTTTGCTTGAAATTATGAACCTTCGAGAAACAGTCTTGAAGATAATGATGTGCAAGAAACTTTTTCTTCAGTTCTTTCTCCATCTTGTCCCACGTCTTGATTCGTTTCGTTCCTTCGCAAATTCTATGTTTCTTCAAATGTTCCCACCATTGTGAAGCGAGTTTTATAACTTAATAGCCACTAACTTCACCTTTTGTTCCTCCATGATGTATTTGTAGTCAAAAACTCGCTCCACTGTATGAAGCCAATCAACAAACTCTTCGACTTGCATCTTTCCTTCAAATTCTGGAATGTCCACTTTCATGTTGGGAACTCGATGTTGACAATGATGATTTCTTCCTTGATGCCTCAGACGCTCATCTTCACTGAATCCATGGTCACGTGCATAATAAAAAGGATTAACATCTTCCTCTTCCGAAGACTTTTTTTAGAATCATGATGAGATTCTTCCTTATCCCGGATTTCAACCCAAGCAAGTCGTTCTTGAAGCTGATGCACTTGCCTTCTTAATTCCCCTACCTCAATATCGCGAAGCTCTCTTTCACGTACTAGAGGTTCTTCATTGTAATGTTCACCACGACCACCACGTCTTCCACAACCACCACAAACACCACGACCAGCCATTTGTAGATAATGACCCGAGTCTGCTCTAATACCAAAACTGACATTGGACAAATGAAATGATTGTACGATGTAATTTTGATGATGCAAAATGATAAAGAATATTCGCCACTCAAGGAATCCACTAAGAGATAAGAGTAAGAAATTGATAAATATCTCGCCACTCTAAGGAATCTACCAAAGAGATAAGAGATAGAAACTCACCATTTTATGGAATCCCCCAAAAAGATAAGAATATGAGATTAGGAAGAACACTCTTCACTAACAATATATTTTGAATACACAATCTTGGTTGCCATTACATTCTTAGGGACTAGTTTATATAGGAATCATGGAACATTCCTCCATCAATAGGTTCATCCCTAATCAATACTAATACATGTATCTTAATTAATGACATTCATAAATAACTTTTAAAATAAATAAATGCACAAAGTTTCAAGGTGAATGCATCAAGCATTCACATAACCAAATGAAGTTCAAACCCGTTCATATGGTCAGACTGGATTCGGTGTCACCAGTGCAAACAGGCTTATCCGTGCATCCGGATGAAGTTTTCCCGGATCAAGAATTACACCAGCACCACCCTTCACGATTGCCACTATCCTCGGGCTCTCCTTTAAGGTCATTTCTTTGTCACGAACAGCCAACCCTTTGGTGCGAGACGGCTCGACGGGATCCGGAGGGAGTGAATTATCCAAAGGACCCTCCAACACCTCTAGTTGTCGCCTGGAACGAAACTGTGAACAACACAAACTATGGGAAACCTGGCCTACGACACCACGACCACTATCAGAAAGTGCACCAGTGGGACAATCAGATTCCACAACCTCAAGCAGGTCTTCACAGGAGCCTTCTATCGGAACAGCTCCGCGTGAATCAGCAACAACAAAAGCTGCCATTGCGACCCGCACCAGACGATCATTCAAAGCTTTGGCCTGCACGTCACTAAGATTTGACCTATCTTCAACCCATGCAAACCGCATGTAATCTTTCTCCAAGCCGGACACATCAGTCTCCCCCCCCCCCCCCGACAGGTCTAGCAGACTTGCGCTCCTCTCTCACTAGAGCAGGTCATGCTGAAGGCGACCCAGTTCTAACATGAGACCTCTTCTTCACAAAAAAAGCAAGCATTTCACACGACTCTTCCATGTCAGACAGAATGGGAGCTTCGGCCCCAACAACCTTCCTTTTCCTTGAAAGGGCCCCATCTTTCAACTTAATTCGCGATACTCGGTACAGAGTGGGGGCAATGTGCCAGTTGTCCCACAGCCCACTACGGATGAAGTTGGAAACTCTTATGACATCAACCACGTTCCTCTTTGGAAAGTCGCGGAACGTCTCCATGGTGTTTTGTTCCTATAAGGTAAGAGGAGTAGTGGGAAACCTTCCTGCGAAGAAATATAAGCAATGATTAGCTAGCCCATGATCAAGCATATCAAGTCACAAGAAAGGGTTGAACTTACAAAGTGGCATTAACTCTCGCTCGAGCGGACGACCCTTGCATCGAAAATACTTCGAATTCGTAGGAGCAAAGAAGCAATAGTTCTGCCAGAACTTGAACTCATCGGGCAGATTCACAAAGCAAGCTAGCAAAGTCATCTTACAAACATCATTACCATTTGGTCGGGGAGAAGTCATCAACTAAATTACTTGCGGAGTCACATTGACGCTGGCCTCCTTAGCACTGATCAGAATCAGGAGGATGATCCAATATCCATTAGGCCCCAACTAGGCCGGAAGAATCCTCAAGAGATCTAAGAATTCCCAAATCACATCCAGAACTGAAAAATGCACTCCAGTTTTAAGCATCCCACGATGCAAGCAGATGAAATCGGCCGGAGGTGACATTGGCGTTTGGTCACCCATCAGGACATAAAACGGCAGATCCTCAGAGACCCCAAACTTCATATGGATTTCGGCAAGGCCAGGCTCGGACAACAACCTGTCTTCGAAAAACTCCATGCCCTTGCCCAAGGTTTCATCATCAAGAAGGTTTTGTTGAGCCAATCAGAGCGGTATCTTCAACAACAAAGAAAGTAGAAGAGTCGAACTCTACACTGTGGATGACCTAAATAAAAATTGGGTTCCCTCCTCTTTTCCGCTGGATCAACGCACGTTCAATTAATGCAGTTCACGGCTCAAGCAACGATTCAGACTCAATTGTCATGAGCGACGCATCCCTTCAAGATATGACTTAGCGAACCGATGTGACGTCCCACTAACTCGAGGGGAGTAGCTGATGATACATAAAAATGGTCACACCCTGAGCCATACACATGTCATGATGATCTCAAGGAATTACGGGCCCCAACATCAGCTCAACACTTATCCGCCCCAATCGGTTCTAAGTCCACAAAATTTAGATCCGAACTGTTGCAGCATGCTAGGCCCACACGTCTCACAGATATCCTCAATACCCGTAAGTCCTACTAAGGCAAGTATCTCGAGGATCAACTTCAGACGGGCAACTACAGTAGCTTTTTGCTTCCAAGTTGGAAGCAAATACCATAGTACATTCCACATAGGGAATCTTCTTTCTACGGATTTCTCTCGTTTTGGGAATTATCTCCCGCGTATCTAGGAGCACAAGGCTAAGAGGGAACTTCCCTCCTACACCACGACTCCTAATTAGAAAAGGATATCCACAAAGATCTTCTTCCTAAACTACGCCTTCGATGGCCTGGTAGAATCAGGACTCCTTGCACTATAAATAAGATATGAGGTTGGTAAGCTAAGGTACGCTACAAATTCTATGTTACAGCATTACACCTTCCTCAGATCTCTGTCTGACTTAAGAGTGTCATCAACCACCGCAACGGTGGTCCATGCCTCACGTGCATTGCTTGTGCAGATCAGCAGGAGCTAGGTCAAAGCAGGGAGCGAAAAATGACTGCATTAATAGGTATTGAGTAAATTGTGATTGTGCATATGTATAAGTGTCCATCCCCGACAGTCTTAATGTGATGGTAACAATGAGATTTTTATTAAGTTGTGGTTCAAAACTATATACTTTAGAGCAATTTTGTGAAATATTTATATTTTTCAAAAAAAAATTGAAAAGTGTGAAGCTGTGAAAGAAATTTTCATGATTTAGGTCAAAAAATACAATTTTCTGAAAAATAACGAATTTTTTCTATCGAAGAAAACATGAGTCAGAGGTTGTTTTTCTTTTTCGTGACCTCCGAAAATGAAATTTGTCTTAAAAAATTCGAAAAATAATCGAAATCACATACCTTGGGTGTGAGGGGTGTTTTCACTCTTTCTTTTCTCAGAGGGCTCATACTCTCTAGTTGTCCTCTAAAGCGAAGCAAGCAAAAACAGATAAGACGAGGAATCCAGAACCAGCTAGCTTTAGCTATTCCTTCCGGGGCGAGGAGGAACTCTCCTTATTATCTTATCTATCTCTCCAATTAATGTCTCTCTACCCATACCCATTCATTTTTTTTTCCTCTCATTTTTCTTATTTTTTTACGTTGTAATTCTCTTATTTGCTTAACTAATTTTCTATTGCACTAAAACATCTAGGGTTTGTTCCCCTGTTTTCCTTTGTTTTTTATTTGTTTTTCATCTTCTTCTTTTCTTTTCATGTTTAATTAGTTTATTAAAAAAAAGTTTTCATCAGATCATCAAATGTTGGTTAGGGTAGCTACAGAGATTGTGCATGTCTTTTTTGCTGAAAATTGACAGTGGGAACTGTGAATGTGGACATTGGTAGATGTTCTTAAGACTATTTTTTGTTCTGACACAGAGGGAATTTCTCTATTTGTCGTGCAAATTAGTAGGGAATAAGGATGTTTTTGTGCTTTGAGTTGGGGATATTTAATATTTCTGAGATGCATTTTGAGTATGAGTGATTCAATTTATGTGTGCAATTATATGATCTTCCACAACATTTTGTAGGTTTGTTTCAATATGTATTTCAAATGTCATCTTTGTGCGTTTTGTGCATTTATGTTTGATGTGATTTAGTTTTAGTAAACATTATGCAGGTTTACCAAACGTTTTGTTTAGGTGATTATAATAGTATCAGGAAAAGTGGGCATATGCAAATCTGTCATTGCTGATCTCGAACTAGTAAAATGAAAAGCGGTGAGCTAGGACAACTGTTGTGATGGTCGAATGCACTCCAATGCTTAAGTCAGGCGATGACGATGCAAAGAAAAATATAAACTAGATGAAATTAGCAATGTGTATGCATACCTTTCTCCTTCCTTTTTGCGAGTGTTCTCTTTCCAATTGTCTCTGCTATTGAAAGCGTGAAAGAGGAGGAGATCTCGCCCAGAATCATAAATGTGCATGACTGCGTCTCTTCCACACTTCTCTTTGTTTAGGACCCAATTCTTGATTTTGTTAAGAGTTACTTTGTACGAATTGATCTCAGGCCTGTGACAGCTCAGAGATCTGTGTTCAAGCCTTATTGTTCTGAGCCAAGCTCTAAGATCTGGGTCGCATGGGCTAGCGTGATTCAGGCCTGGGCACTTGAGTTACAGGATAAACAATGTTTAAAAAAATGGGCATGTTTGGGACCGTGTTAAGGCCTTTTTCGTATTAGGGTTGACATTCGCTACGTGTGCGGCTGTGATTAAATGGATAATTAATGTCTCATCAATTACTTTTGGGCTTAAAGAACCACAATGGGTATTATCAAACGTTTCTTCTTTAATTTTCATGAGTATGCATTAGTAGACCATTTTGAATGAAGGTTTAATCTACCCATTTGAGAACATAGATGGGTGTCTTAAGAAATGTGTGCTTCTATGATTGTTGTAAACATTCATTTTTTTTTTTTTTTTTTGTTATTTTGAATACATTTGAGATTTCACTAGTAAATTTGGTGGGGGGGGGGGAGGGGGGGTTGAAGATTGTGGAATTAAGCCTTCATAGGAATCAATAAAAAGTTTCACTAATTAATGTAAATGCCATTGATTATCGAACTGCATTAATGTGAATGCCATTATGTGTTTGCCTATCCAAAATGCATTATGTGGTGATAACATTTACACTTCAGTGGATATTGGATTTCCTTATTTCCACAGAAGAAGGCTAATTATAGGTGTTAGCTACACACTCATTAGTTTATACCTATTAAAGTTTGACCCTTATTTTGGAAACTAATTGAGTCTAACACTTTTTTTTTATGGAACCGTTAAATCCACTCAATTAAAAAAAATAAGGTAAGGTCAAAAAGATCCAAAAATTAGTCTTGACTAGTCAATTACGTGGACTTAATGGTTTCGCCAAAAAACGAGTATTAGACTCAATTAGTTTTCAAAATGATAGCCAAACTCTAGTAGGTATAAACTAACGAGTGTCAAACTAAAAAAAAAACCTATTTTTTCTTTAAAACATGATGATTCATATCTTGATCCACCTCGTTCAGGAAATGGAAATCGAGTTCCAAAATAACGTACCAATTGAAATCCTATCTCATATGCTTGCCAAATTTGTGATCAGATCTAAGTTTGTGTCCAAAACATGGTTGGATTTTATTTATGATGCTTCTTTTAGGAGACTTCACTCCCAAAAGTCAAAACCTCTAGTCTTTGGATTCTTCTTTCAATAGAGGTTTGAGCTTACGAAGATGATATTGAATCACTTAACTACATTCCTTTTTTGGAGACGTCATATATCACACAATCTTGGATTTCCTCCCTGAGAAAGTTGTAATTACTGCTTCAAGCAATGGGCTGTTTTCTTGCCACAGTTGCACTAATTCTCTTGACCATGTTATCTGTGTTTGCAATGTTAGAAAATTTCCTTAAGGTGGATCTACATAGTTCATATTATTATACGTTGTAGACTGTTAAACTATAGGTGAGTGGTGTTTGATTAGACCCAATTAGTTGCGATCATTAAGAAACAAGACTAGGGTCATAAACACATTTCTAATTACATGTTATATTTATTGACATGTGTTACTAAATTGAGTATGGGGGTTATTTAGGTATAGATACCAATTTAAGTCTCACTATAATTTTATTATGGATGATTAGCTAATAATGGGCTCTATATATACGGTTGAGGTCCCCCACTCCAAACCTAATTTTCTATACCTCTTACTTTTCCATCCAATTTGAGAGACATAGGAGAAAGGTTCTGGAGGTGGAAAACTTATCCGTTGTGTATTGTTTGCTTCCTGAGGGTTGTTGCGTGCATACTCTTCATTAATGGCTTCAATTACACACTAATTAATTTGTTCTTCATTGATTACTGATATGATTTCATATCTCTCAACCAAGGATTGAAAGGCTTGTGTCAACTGGAGTTCTTGGTATCCTTGATTTTACAGGTTTTACGATTTATATTGAACACATAAAAGGGAAACAAACAAAGACTAGGAAGTTAGATGCTCATAGGAGCTCAGGTGTCTTAGATTTGATACATACCAATATTTGTTGTCCATTCCCTATGACTTTTTGGAATGGTCAACGGTATTTCATCACTTTTAGAAACAATTATTCTGACTATGAGAATCTATACTTAATACATGAAAAAACACAATCATTGGATGTGTTCAAGGCCTATAAAGCTGAGGTTGAAATGAACATATAGGAAAATAAGGTTGTTAGATCTGGCCATGGTGGTGAATACTATGATTGATATGATGATTCAGGTCCATTTACGAGGTAGTTACAGGAATATGGCATCGTCCCTCAGTAAACTATGTCATGGACCCCATGTCAAAATGGTGTATCTGAGAGATGAAATTCGACCCTAAAAGACATGGTTAGGAATATGATTTGTCATTCTACCTTGCCAGTGTTTCTTTGGGGAGAGGCCTTAAAGACTATAGTTTATATCTTTAATAGAATACCTAGTAAAATAGTCAACAAAACCCCATATGAGTTATGGACTAGTAGACGTCCTAGCATTCGGCACCTACATATTTGAAGGTTTCCAGTTGAGGCTAGGCCTTACAGGCCTCATGAAGGAAAAATGGACTCCAGAATTGTTAATTGCTACTTTATAGGATATTCAGAAAGATCATGGGAATTCAAGTTTATTGCCTCTTTACTAATACCTTAATTGAGATGGATAATGCCAAGTTTATTGAGCATGTTGAGAATGGTTGGAGTACACAATCCAGAAATATTAGTTTTGAAGAACATGTTGACATTCTTATGATGTATATTGAACCTGTTAACATGATCATGTCGATTCTTTAATAGGATGTGGATGCAAATCACGAAAATCACTACAACAATTAAGGCATTTTTCAAGAAAATATTTCTTTAAAAAAAATACATTTAACAAAGAAAAAATTTGTTATCAGGTTCGTGGAGGCATCCCCGTAGCTAAAGGTTTTTACCAAGGAATTTATTTTTTGTTAGTAAAACATATGATAAGTCAAGGAAATATGGTGCTGGTAATACTGACAACTACCAAGGAAATTCGTTGGTAAAAATCAAATATATTTACCAACAAACTGTTTTGTTGCAATAAAACTTTTAATTACCTAGAATCGTTAAGGAAAATTGTTGTGTGAAAATGTAACTATATTTATCATAAAAAGTTTTCGTTGGTAAAATACATGTATATCAACGAAAGTTGTCATAGGTACCGTAACAATTCCAAAGGAAATTATTTTCAATGAAAAACCATTTATATATTAAAACAAGTCATCATTCGCGGCTCTTATAATTTAGGATATTTAACCAAAAGCTAAATTTAGGAGTCCCCTTATTTCTTCAGCACTCCAACCACGTCCCCTATTTTAACTTTTTCATCGTTATTTTAATATATCTTCAACTTTTTATATCAATTTAATTTCAATTATAATATTATTATTTTCAACTTAAATATATAATATCATTATTTTCAATTATACTATTATTTAGATATTTTTTAATTATTTTATTATTAATTTCAACTTAATTTAAATTTGACAAATTAAAAAATTAGGGAGTTTTAAAAAAATTAGTATTAATAATTAAATTTTTATCATTATTTAAATATATCTTCCACTTTTTATTTCATTATTTAGATAATTACTTTTCTTATTAAATCAAATTACTCTTCTTTTGCAATAAAAAAAATCATGGCTACTTATATAATAGGAACCAATAAATAATATTTCCTCACTATAAATTAGGACTAAATATTTTAACGACTATAAATTTTATATGAAATATTTACCACTTTTAGCAATGAAGAAAATCCACAATAACACCATTATAATTAGCAACGAAATACTAATAGCATTTCATTGCTAGATATATTATTAAAATTGGTTATATCCCCAATGAAATAAAATAAAATTATTGTAAATAAGAAAATGAGCCTTAGAAAGAAATACAATACATGGAAAAAGATTTCAATCTTTAGCTATGAAAAATTATTTTCTATATTATGTTATTATTAATGAAATGTTATTCGATTTTTCAGATGACATAATACCATTGCTACTAATAAAAATTTCAACAAAATAATATTTTACCACTATAAAGAAGTTTGGAAGTTTAAATATAAATAAATTTTCATGGAAAAATTTTCATTATAAGCAACCAAACAAATCACTCTCTCATTCTTCACTTTTCCCAAAAGATCATTCTTCTACTAAACTTGAATAAAAAAAGGTTTTTGTATAAAGTATCATAATCTTTTCCTATCTGAAAGCATGGGTGTTGGTCGATAGTTGACTATCATCACTCGAGCTTGTTTCCAAAATTCAATTGAGTGTTTTCACAATAGACTTTTTGCCTCGCATATAATGCATATAACTCTGAAGCATAGCTAATTAATAGTCTATCGTTTTTATCTTTATAAAAGAATTTAATTTAGTACAATTAGTAGTTGTACTTAAAGCCCTCAATCAAACAACATTACTACAGTCAAGACTTTTGTCAACGAAATTTTCTTCCTTTGAAAAGAAGTACACTTTTAGTTGGGAAAAACATGTACCCAAAAAATATTTATCCTTGAATTATCATTGTATAATATTATTGTAACAAATTAAATAAATTTATTGTCACATAGCTCAACAATTTCCAAAGAAACAATGAATTAATGAAGTTTATTGAGAAATAAATTTTCATAGAAATGATTATTGGTTTTTAACAAGGAAAAAAGTTGTTACCAATAAGGTCGTAATTACCAACAAAATTTTATTTCATTGTTGTAGAGATGTTATTAAAATAGATATTGTTTCTAACAAAAAATTGTTGCCAATAGTATACTAATTTCCAACAAAATAATGATTGGTAAGTATAAAATAGTTAGTGAGGTTTAATGAGAAATACATTTTCATAAAAGTAATTATCACTTTTTATCAGCGAAAACTATTTGTTACCAACAATACTTGCTACATAGATTTTATTAAAAAAGATATTGTTTCCAACAAAATTAAAAAAAAAAAGTTGCCAATAGGGTAACAATTTTCAATGAAATATTACTTTATTCCTATAAATTAGTAAACGAGCTTTAACAAGAAAAAAGCTAATGGAAAAAATTATCAATCATTATTAACAAATCAAATCATTACTAATAATGTGATTATTATCTAGGAAAAGATGAACAAGTGTTAATATTCCATTAACAAGGAGGAAAACGTGTTTTGGAAACAGACGCAAGTGATGAATACTGGGGAGCAGTCCTTTTTTAAGAAGTTGATGGCCAAAGATCTCTTTGTGGATATAAGAGTGGTGCTTTCAAGCCTTCTGAACAACACTATCACTCCACCTTCAAAGAGATACTAGCTATAAAGGATATCAAAATTCCAATTCCATTTAATCGGCCACAAGTTTTTCATTGAGATGGACATGTCAGCGTTTCCAAAAATGTTGCAGTTCAAACAAAAGATGCTTCCACAGCCACAGTTGTTAATAAAAAAAATAGATAACGCCATAATTACCAAGGAACTAGTACTTTGTGGCCATAAAAAAATATTTCATTATTAAATCAATTTGGTGGGAAATTAGTTTTGGAGTGAATGCTTCCCGCCACCTATTTAACAAGGAAAGTTTTCAACAAAATATATTTTGTTGGAAAAAAGTAACAAGTTTATGGTTTTTTTAAAGAAATTTTCTTTTCGTTGACAATGATACCATATTAACAAGGAAATTAGTTATCGTAGATATAATTTTATTGGTAAATAAAAGATTTCTTGTAGTGAATATTTTTTTTTAATCCCTTAACCCGTCCCACCCCAGATGCCGCCGGCTAGGTTCAACCATGTGACCTAGTGATACCATCCGCTACTGCTCAACCACTGAACCATCACACCTTTTGTTGTAGTGAATATTGCTAGATAGCCTTCTCCTAATCAAGAAGCATCTCAACCTCCCCAATTACAATTGCCAATAAGGAGAACTAACAGGGGATAATATCTGAGTTTATGTAGTTTATCTCGGTAAGCATGAGTTTGACATAGGAATGGAAAATGATCATATCACTTTTCTTCAAGCCAAAGAAAGATATCACTCTTTAGATTGGATGAATGGTATGTTAATTTAATTAAAGTCTATGAAGAACAACTACGTCTGGAATCTTGTCGAGTTGCCTAAGGGTGTGAAACCAATTGGATGCATTGGGTTTCTAAAAACAAACACGATTCCAAAGGCAACATCGAAAAATATAAGGCATGTCTTATCGCTAAAGGCTTTACTCAAAATGGAGACATTTATTATAAAGAGATTTTCTCTCCAGCTTCTACAAAAGACTTTTTTAGAATTATATTATGGCCCTTGTAGCTCATTATGATTTAGAGCTTCATCAGATGGATGAGGTCTTGATGTGGATCTAATATTATTCCAACATGCAATCCATGTAACAAGGAATACATTCCAATCAAGGGGGTTGTGCCAAACAAAGTTGAAAGCCTGGCGTTAGTTTTTTATCATCCCTTGAACATTTCCACAGATTTCAAGTTGGCAGTGTCCTCAAAATTGAAACTGACAGTGGTTTTCAATTTTCATTTCAAATATTTTCGTCTAAAATTTGGCAATGGTGGTTGGCAAAGGATGTATGCATTTCCAACTTTAGTTTGTCAAAAAATAAAGAAGTTTTTTTCTGGTGGAGTATTATAATAGTTGACTAATGTTGACCAAATCCTGGCATTTGACCTAAAAATGAGCAACCATCCGTGATTGGTGTCCCCCCAAGTATGCAATGCAAAGCCATTCCGGCAATGTGCATAGGAGAATTTGAAGGGCATCTTCACTATATCTAGATTTTTGAGGTAGGCACTGGGTTCTAAAAGATTATTCTGAAGGAAAAGGTACTTGGTCACTCGAGCTGGTAGAAGAATACCCAGAATTCCTTTATAATATAGTAAAGAGAGTGGCAAGTCGGGTGCATGCAGATACAGTGCATTATATGGATCCTCATTCTTTGAAGGATGGTCTGATGTTAATGACTGTATTCTAATATCTATTCCTATGAACTTGAGACTAGGAAGATGAAAGAACGCTCCAATCTGGTCTGTTTGGGACCCAACTCACTTCAATGCCCTATAACAACTCCTTACTATTGGAGCTTAGATTAGTGCCACTGACTCGTCCATAAGAGACAACAAACTGTTCTAACCTTTTGATACTTTTTGAATCAAGTATATCAATGTTTATAGCTTACACATCACAGAAACTATCCCTGATGAGCTTTCTGGCTGTTAAACTCTTTGACTGATACCTAGTTTGACGTTTCTTCTAATACATTTTGAACAACTTTAGGTGCTTTTTTTTTGGGTTATGTTACTGATTTACTAGTGCAATACGAAATATGATTGAAGAAGTGGTGTTGCATTTAGAATATATTTGAGGCAGTGTGGAAATTTTGATGCAGTGTAAGGCACATTTAGCTTTCAACCTTATCATTTAGAGAGTGATTGTTTTTTGTTCTGGATAGACTCAAAAGTCTTAACAAGAAATGTGACACTTTAAAAAGAGTTTTTTTTTTTTTCTGATTGCAGTAAATACCATGGGAGTGTTGATCACTTAGCACTGAGTGCTTAATAAAAATTCATTATTATAATAACCTCACAATAAATTCAAAATGATTGTTACTACCCATGCTATAAGACAATTGTTCAACCAGCCATGCTATACGGTTCAGAATGTTGGGCTACTACGGGACAACATACACATAAAATGGCAGTAGCAGAAATGCGTATGTTAAGGTGGATGTGTGGTAAAACTCGTAAGGATAAAATTAGAAATGAAAGAATTAGGAGATACTTAGGTGTAGCGCCCATAAAGGAAAAAATTAGAGAAAGACGTTTAACTTGGTTTGGTCATGTGCGGAGGAGACCAAGCACGGCGCCAATTAGAAAATGTTTAGATTGGCAAGTTAATGGAGGGTATAGACGGAGGGGACGACCGTTGAAAACTTGGATGAAGACGGTGAATGAAGATATCATTGAGCTTGGATTAGGTGAGGAAATGTGGGAAGATCGCATTGCTTGGAGAACCAAAATTCATGTAGCCGACCCCGAAAATCTCGGGAATGGGCTTTGATGATGATGATGATGATGTTACTACCCTTCATCTCTACCAACCATCACCATTTTTCTCCATCTCATCTTTATAATGAGAGCAATATCGCCACCGTCGCCACCACTCTCCCTAATCTCCGTTCCTCGTCTTCTTCCTCCCATTCCTATTTTTCTTTCTCTTCCTCTCTGTTGAAGATTGTATAAGGAATGGAGATGAATATAGGGTGGTTTCTGGTAGTAGTGGAAAGTGATCTCAACGGTATTTGGAGGAGAAAAAACAAGTGGAGAATGAGATTAATGTTGGTGGTTTGTAGTGGGCGGTGGGAGTTGTGGTGGTGAGAAAAAATGTAAAAAACAAAAAAAAAAACTTCAAGTTAGCACATAAAAAAATACAATTTTATTATACAGCTTCTAATCAACAACTCATTTAAAAAGCAAAACAAACAGTTCATTCAAAAGCTCGTTCAACACTTCTAACTCCGGTAAGAAAAAACAAACATCTCCTTAGTATACCAAATGGTCCAGATTAATTGGTTACAAAAATGGTCGAGATTAAAACATCTCTATCATGTTTGTTTGGACGGTTGAAATTATAACATCTCTATATAAAAATCAACGGTTCACAATGAAGAAATCTTTCTCATGGTCCAGATTAAATGATTGAAAAACGGTTCAGATTATGACATATCTATGACAAAAAGCAGCAATGGTTGATATTAGGTTCCAACCATTATGTTGGTTGATACAATTTATGTCAACCATTTGATTAAAACGGAAGGAGGGTGGAAATTAGAAGTTCAACTGTAACACATTTTGGTGGTAGAAGATTTCAATTCAGTTAGGACACCACCAATATACAAGAAAACCTACCACCTATCTTCCTCTCTTCTCCATCAAGCACCACTACCACTCCACCACACCACATCTCCCCTTAACATCCGACCTCACCAGGCCGCCACCTCTTATTATTATTATTATTATTATTATTATTATTATTATTATTATTATTATTATTATTATTATTATTATTATTATTATTATTATTATTATTATTTTCCTCCTCCTCTCTCTTCCTCTTCTCTTTCTCTTCTCCATCAAGAACCACCACCACTCTGCCATAACCACCTTCCCCTCACCTTTTCTTCTTATTATTCTTCTCCTCCTCCTCTCATCTTCTTCTTCTTTTCCTCACTCTTCCTCTTTAACTCTCTCTTCTCTATCAAGCACCACCACCACCTCGCCACTGTCGATCGGTAGTGGTAGGGTGTGGTGGTGCGGCCGGAGTTGGCAGGGCGGGGTGGTGGTGGTGTTGCTCCTGTGAAAAAAGGAAAAGGAAGATAAGGGAAGTTGAGGGGTGATGGTGTCCTTCAGTAGATTAAAAAAAAAAAAGTGGTGTGGTGATGTCTTTCAGCAGAAGTGATGGTGTCAATTAGTCGCTGCCTTTTTATATATCACATTTAGTTTGTTTGGGTATAAGTTTGCAACTTAGAATTGGATTTGTGTAGGTGATACAAACTTAATAATTATTACAATATGAAACTCAGGAACTCTGGGTGATGAATGTTTCCTCAAAGTTTTACATCATTATAGATATGGACAATAGTCCCGATAAAGGGTTTTCAAGTTTCAAGTGAATAATAGGTATAGACTAACTTTTATTAAGGGGGCACCCTCATGGACCCAACTTGAAATATTGATTTGCCTATTTATCCTTAGACAACATAAGGTTGGGCATCCCACCTCGTGATCTTGATCTCGTCCTGTCTTATTTTTTCGAATCCTCTTGGGATTGATCAATCTTGTTTTGATCTTGTCCTAGCCAAATCTAGAGTGAGTTAGGAACGGGATGGAGATTTTCAATCCCTCCCATTTCGTTCCCTCCCGAACTAATTTTTTAATATTTATTATTATCAAGAACTTAAGTATTAGGGTTCCTGAAGAATTGTTGGCACTTAATTTACTTCACTTCACAAAGAGGTATGTTATGCTACTTCTTTCTCTATCTTTTTTCATTTGACTTGCTTCCATTTCCTCCTCTCATTATTTCCTTCCACATATTATTGTCATTTGCTTGTCTCAATTAGTATGATTATTACTAAAAATCATTTGATTCAAGTCTATCAACTTTTACTCTTTCAACTAGATTGATTTTGGTTATGTTGTTAGTCCCTTAATTTCAAATGTGTTTGGTTGCTTCATCTTAGGGTGTGTTTGGTTGCATGCAATCATATGATTCCATTCCACTATTGATCCCTCGTGAATTCCCATGGCATATGATTCCATGCAACCAAACACACCCTTAGATTATGGTTTTCTGGATGGTGGATGAAACAGAAAATGGGAGTGCAAACATATTTCATGAATCCCATATTTTGGACACTGATTAATAAAAGGGAGGTGAAAAAAAAAGTCATAAATAAATAGGGCGTATACAAAGCTTTCTTTGATACTAAAATTGTTTCACAGTCCTTTTGGGGAGCTCTAGAAAATAGCATCAGCAGAAAGGGTTCTAAGGGACTTTTGCCCTATTTTATCCTCAAACAGCAGTCTATACATACTTCTACCTAAATGGCAGATTAATTGTCTTATAGTTAAAGCATTCGATCAAAACATGGCCACTTTGCGTTGTATAAGCACCTCTCATGAGGACAACCACAATTGTTGATAGATATTTTAGCCCATTGCATCCTTGTATTGAGTCTTTTTTGTACAAAATGTGTGGAAGCACTGCAACACAACAAACTAGTTGGCTATATCTACTTAGTGGGTCTATTTTGTTTTATATCCAGGGTTTATTTCCATATTAATTAGTCAATCGTTCACGGTAGCGAACAACAAAATGAACTCAAGGGTAGCAAGGTTTGTGTTTTATAATTTTGCGCTACAACAATTTTTTAGTACCTGCTCATCCCATCCCATCCGAAATCCATTTGGGATGAGACGAGGTCGGGATGAGGTCAATCTCGTCCCAATCCCAAAAAAATAGGATCAGATCCATTTGTCCCATCCCATCCCATGCCCACCCTAACACAACCTTTCTTCTCTAGCTCTCTTATTTTCTCCCCTGTTTCATTTTCTCCATTAAACCTCAATCATTTTCTCTATTTTTCTTCTTCTTCCTCAACTCTCATCTTTTTCCACTATCTTAATTTCCCCCATTCAACCTTCGCCACTCTCTCTAACTCTCTTTCTCCCCTTTTTTTTTCTCCCCACTATTTTCATTTCTTCCATTAAACCCTCCGTATTCTTTCAAAATCTCAAATCTTTATCTCATCTTCTTCTCATTTCATTCATTTTCTCCATTAAAATTTCCACCCTCTCTCCCCTCTCATCTTTTCTCCACACTCTCACCAAATCAATTTACAAGTGGAACTTTGTTTGAGTTTATTTTTCTTACAAAACTTACCCAAACTAATAACAAATTTTTTGAAATGTTGTTGTCAGTTCACATGGTTGGCTCTAATCGTGAGTAATAAAGTTTCACAATTAGGCCAACCGGATTACCTTGAAAATCACGGTTTGAGCTAACCATATGGCTGCAATAAATTTTTTAAAGAGTAAATTTAGAAAAATTGTTGTCAGTTCTAATGGTTGGCTCAAACTATGAGAGTTTAAGTTTCACGATTAGGTTAAGTGTACAATTTTCATATTCATAATCAGGCCAACCGCACGACGTTGAAAACCAGAATTTGAGTCAACCATGTTGTTGTAAGAACTTTTTTCAGCGAGCAAAATTTTAAAAAAGTTGTTACAATTCACACAATTAGCTCAAACCGCATGATTCCCAGTTTCACATTTGTACCAACCATGTAACATTGAAAATTACAATTTGATCCAAATGTAGGAACTTGCAACAACCTTTGATTTGGATTTCGTTCATGGTTGTCATTAAACGCTCTTGAGGAGCTCGAGAAAACATTGTACCCACCTCAATCAGTCCAACCAACAGGCTCCATCACCACCAAAACCTTTGAGGGATAGTTGGGGCAAAAGAGAGAGCAATGGTTTAATGGAGGGAATGGAGTGTGGAGGATATGAGAATTGAGAAAGAAAATGGAAAGAGCTTTAAGAAAGCAAGGAGAAGGTTTAATGGTGAAAATAAGTAGGAAGAAGATGAGAGTTGGGGAAGAAGAGTTATATAAGAAGAGATAGCTTAAGGAAGGTTTAATAGAGGAAAAAATGGAATATAGAAGAAGATCGAGGTTAAAAGTGGAATCTTTTATTTATTTTAGTCAACCAAATTTAACTAACTTAAGTGGAGGTCTGTCATTTGTATTAAGTACCACTTTGGGGGTTTACCCTATTAACAATCCCCTTTTATTAAACTGCATCTTCTCCAAGAATATGTGGGGACTGTTTCTTGATGCAATTAGGAAGTAGCATAGTCAAATAGGAGAGTGGTATTGTCTGATTGCCATTGGTTTTTTCATATCGTGAAAATTTAATTTGAATTAAAAATTAGCTTAGTCAACTAGGTTTGTAATATATACAATCCATAAGAACATACCACTATTTCAACTTTTTATATTTGGACTTTCTAATTTAGTGGAGAGACTGAAAACTTAAATAGAACATTCATTATGAACAATGAACAAATGATCTAATCAAGTTATGCCAGATAAATTGAAGGATTTTTTATTTATATATTTTGTTGTTAGGATTTTGTAAAGAAAACTAAGCTTTTATTATAAGAAAAGCATATTCTGGATGATTATTTGGGAAAATATTGAAGCACTAGCAGTATATTTTGTTGGATGTATGATATTTTTAGGAAGGTTGATATGTTATAAGAGGGGAACTATAGATGAGACAAAAAGAGAGAAAGAGGTGTTAACATTTAGGGTATTGTTGGGCTGGTCACTAATGCAGCAAAAGCTTGATTGTTTCTGATGCATTCAAAAATTGTCCTCCTGCGAGTTTGACCTGCAAAAAATTTATTAGACTGCCAAGGACCACCTTTTTAGTGGCCGGAGGCACTCCGATGCTTAAGTAAGTAACTAGGTTGGAAGAAGGATGTAAACCTGGACAAAACTTAGTTAAAGTTGCATACCTGTGTCGAATGTTTTCTTTACCTTTTATAATGGTCGCAGTTAACTCTTTTCGTGACTTAAGCATGTGAGGCGCAATGAAAGGAGATGTTTCTTGTAATAGTCTCCTTCTTTATAGAGATGCGTTCGTGGAGGCGTAACTCCCTCCACGACTCTCTTTTGGTGCAACGTTCCTCTTATTTATGAGAGAACTCGTGTCAGGCCTGGACTCGGACTCTGATTCGTTTGGGCCTGGATTCAGGCCATCTTTACGTCTACTCAATGGTGGGCCTTGTCTGGGCCTCTATAGTTGGCCTCATTCTTCCTGGGCTTTATGAGCTAGTCCAATAGACTGGGCATTGTATTCTTGTGATTGGTCTTTATGCCATGTGTACGGCCGTAGTGATCGGTCTATTTTGATGTATCATCAGCTACTCCCCCCTTAGTTAGTGGGTATGTTCATGTATCCACTAACTGTGTGGCGGTTTTTCTTTTTGATTGCAATATTACACCTTGGTTAGTGCTCTTGCTATCTGTCGCTATTGTTGTCTCTCCGGTGTTCTATCTGCCTATTCGTTTTGGTGCGATTTCTTGAATTTTGTGCGGTTGTCATACCTTGCATGTTCTCTAAGAGCGGTCATTTCGTTGTCCATTCCTATAAAATTAAAAAAAATTAAAAAAAATCTTTGTGTATGTTCTGTTTCCTTCTGCATCTTCTCATTTTCTAATTGTTAACCTTTTGATTCCTTGCATTCATTTTGTAGTCATGTCTAACTTCAGGGTTTTAAGTGGTGATGCCCTAGATGCTTGCGTAGCTCTCTTTAAGCCCAAAAGAGCAACGCACGCGATTCTGGACAACATTCATCATGACTACTCGTTGCCAAACGATCTGGAAATTATTCTCCCCGGAGAGGGTGACAGTCCTTGTCGTCCTAAGCATGGATACATTGCTTTGTATCCTGGTATGTTCCACTCTGGTTTCAGGCTTTCGGCTTCTACTATCGTCTTGGAGTACTTGGATTTGGTTTGTATTGCTCTGGCTCAACTGGTTTTTAATGGTTGGAAAATAATGATTTCAACCTTAGCGAGGGCTGCCTCGGCACGTATCCCTATGAATGTAAGGGTTTTGCATTCTCTGGTAGGGTTCAGCATGGACCCTAATCACACTTGTTGCATGCATTCTCCTCCCTGCGAGAGGAGTATGTGGGCTGGTCGAGGTCTTGGTTCTATGCCTCTCTTTTTTTTCAACCACTTTAGGTTCCACGTGAATCAGATTCTGCGATTGCTCTGGAAGCCTAAGAAGGTTGAGTTGTCACTATCTTTGGAAGAGCAAGAGTTATGCCGTTGGTTTTGTGATCTTCCCCGAGTATCAATGGAAAATTTCCTTACTACAGACGCCATTGTCCGTGGTGGTCTATTTTTACCAGGTAGGGCAGGCCTCGCTTCGGAAGTAACTGTTGCACGCGCCGGTGATGTAGGAGTCCCCGCTTCTATCTATGTTCGAAGTCCTAGGAACACTGGTTCATTTGCTAAGAAAATGAAAGTTCCTAGGCCTCCTAGCCCCTCCAAGATGTCGAACGTCAGTTCTGGCCGTGTTTCGAAGAGGAAAAAGTTTGTTTCCTCCGTCAGAACCTTTTCTCATCTTGCATCTCTCCAAAAAGAAGGTCGTGGTTCAAAAATGATTTTTCTGCCCATGAGGACGAGGAAGTAAACCAAGTTCTTGAGATAAGTAAGAAGGAAGTTTCTCGTCCTCTGGATGACAATGAGAAAAAACTTGTTGCTTCTTATGGCTTGTCGGACTCTGTCAGCCACTCGATTGATGATTCGCGTGCTATTGAGAACAAAATGATTCAGCTAGGTGTTTTGGTTGTCGAAGAATCCGAAGGGCACTAAGACCTTGGTTGACTTTGAGTATGATCCATCGGTAGAGGATCAAGTTGTTGTCGAGGCTCGAGATCACAAGTTTACTATTTTTTCTGTTGTGGATGGGACTTCGAGATATCCTACTGCTCCTTCTGCGTCTCGTCTCGCTTCTACCATCCTTATTAAGACTTTTTGGCCTTCCGAGGCTGATGTGCAAGACAGTGCTCGCAATCTCATTGGTGGTTGTCACGGGCGGTTGGCTAACAGAACTCTTATGCCTGTGCGACAACCACGTCGTCATATTGACGATGGCCTTCAGCATCTTATGGAGGGGATGGCGCAACTTACTTATGCGGTCGTCATGGGGTTGGATTGTAAGGCGTCTCGTGACTAGGCTGCGCACGTCGAGCGAAAACTATCAGGACACATTCTAGTCCTTTCCCATGTTCTCCGTCCACTGGATTTGTTGAAGGCGGAGTGCACGGAACATGAGTGGGTCGCGGATTCTACGTAGGTGTTATTAAGGGAACTCAAGGCTACGCGGATTTTTGCTTCAGACCTCGAGACATTCGAGGTGGAGTTGGGAAGGTTGCACTCTCGTTTGGATGTTGTCGAGAAAAAATTATCCGACCGAAAGGCCAAACGTGACGAGGTTGTTCACTCCGTCGAAGAATATTCTGCAAAGCTTAAGGTTGCTACTGTTTGCATCGCTCAACTGAATTCTGAGTTTGTAGAGACCAAATCAACGGTCTCTGTTAAACTTGCGGATGTTGACAAGGAGTTAGCATCAACCCAAGCTGAGCTGTCGACTGTTACCGAGAAACTGAAAGCAGAGGAGGCCGCAGATTTTAAGATAGTGGTCGAGGGTCGCCACGATTTCTTGGATTTTCTGGAAACGCAAGGTTTGGATATGTCCCCATACCGTTGCTTTGCTAAGCATGAATTTGATGATGTCGAGGAAGTTGCCCCGAATTCAATGGGTGATTTGGATGTCAAGAATCCTATTGATCCTATGTTGCCTGAATACGCTATTCACGACACTGATTCTCCTTCTTAGTTGTTATTTTCTTCTCCTTTTTTGTAATCTCCCTCTTAATTTAGAAGATAAATGGAAAATTTATTATTTCGCATTTTTGTGTCCCGTCTAGTTTGTCAGCTCTTATTTATGACATTTATGAGAGATTTCTGACTTTGTTTGTCTGGGTTTTTATGGGTGGCTTCGACACTTGATGTTCTAGTTGTATAGAAGCTATAGTTTATGGAATCCCATTTTTCATTCGGATTACGATGTCGCACATTAACGTCGACGTAAAAGTTATGCTCCTATGTCTTGGTACTTCATCACTTCGTGGTTGATCAGGCCAAAAGTTTTTTTGTTTTATGTCTGACTCGTTCATCCAACATAAGTATTTGTGTTTACTAGATACTCTAGCCATGCTGAGTGTTTTCTCGAGTCAATTTTAATCTGACTTTTTGTCCTGATTAAATTCTTGTTGTTTCTAAATTGAGAGCAAATGACTTTATTGATAATATCTTTTCAAGTGCTCTACATTCCATGGTCGATGTATCATTTTGCCCTCTTTGTCTGCCAACCAGTATGTTCCTGGTCTATTGATTTTTGTTACCATGAATGGTCCTTCCTAGTTTGGGTTCAGCTTGCCCACGTCGGGCTATTTTGTGTTTAGTTGTACTTTTTCTAACACCCAGTCTTCGACATTAAAGTTTGGATTCGCACCTTTTTGTTGTAACACCCTACCATGCGTTGTTGATAGGCTACCATTTTAATCGAGGTTGTTTCTCATTTTTCTTCGAGGAGATCCAACCCGACTCTTAATGTTTCGACTTATCTTCAGCACGGAATTCTTCTGATCAAAATGTTGGCATTTCGATCTCTACAGGTATCAATGCTTCTGACCCGTAAGCGTCGGTGAAAAGTGTTTCTCCTATCAGAGTTCATTTTGTTGTTCTGTACGCCCAAAGGACACCAGGTAACTCGGATGTCCATAGTCCTTTCGCTGCCTCGAGTCTTCTTTTGATTGCCTCCAAGATTATCCTATCAGAGTTCATGTGTCATGGTGTATTTCATGCAGGACGTATTTGGCATCTCGTGGTGCAAGGCACCTTAGTAATGGACTTGTGGCAGATATCCTGTATAATTTGTGAATGATCATTGTGTATCATGTTGCCTAATTTCATAGTTTCTTGGTTTCCATCTTATCTGTTGGGAGTTCCCCGTTTAAAATATACGCCAGGATTGGAGTTGTCCAGTTGGTTCCTTGGTTTACGACGCATGTTTCTTCTGATTGATTTTTTAGTATGGAGCTTCCTTGTGTTATAACGAGTGGGTTGTCATTATCCTTCTTTGTTGAGGCTTCTTTTGCTAGTTCATATGCTCTTTTGTTTTCCGTTCGTGCGCATTGTCGAATGGTAGCACTTCAGAAGCCTTCTATCAGCTTTGTAGTTTTCTGGTGGTAGGCTTTCATTCGGGTGTCTTTTACTTGGAACTCGCCATTTAGTCAATTGACCACCAGCCTGGAATCAGTAAAGACACTAATTTCCTTTATTTCCAGGTGTTTTGCTAACTGCAGCCCTGCTATCACAGCTTCATACTCGGCTTCATTATTGGAGTCTTTAAAACTGAATTTTATCGCCTTTTCAAATGCGTTGCCTTTCGAGTTGTATAAGACTAATCTGGCTCCGTTTCCTGCCACGTTGGATGCCCCATCACAGCAGAGGATTCAACCTTTAGAGATCGGTTCGGGCTGTTCTGTTCTGCTTTCCTTATCCTCGTGTTGGTTGTTGCTTCTTGTGAACTCGGCGATGAAATCCGCTAATGCCTGAGCTTTGATAGAAGTTCTAGGGGCATAGTTGATGTCAAATTGTCCGAGCTCTATCACCCACTTCACCATTCTTCCCGACAAGTCCAGTTTGTGTAATACTGATCGAATTGGTTGTTCGGTCATAACCGTGATCGGGTGTGCATTGAAGTATGCTCACAATTTTATTAATGACATGATTAGAGCGAGCACCAATTTCTCTAGGGTCGGATAGTTGATCTCTGCATCTACTAGTGTTTTGCTAATGTAGTACACTGGTTTTTGCATCCCCATTTCTTTTCGTATTAGTGTTGAACTCATCGCGTGGTCGGACACAGATAGGTATAGATATAGTGTTTCACACGTGTTTGGTTTTGTTAGCAGCTTCGTACTTCCCATGTATGTCTTAAGGTTTTGAAAGGCTTTTTCGCATTCGTCATTCCATTCAAATGTCTTGTTCTCCTTCAAGATTTTGAAGAAAGGCAGACACTTATCTGATGACCTGGAGATAAATCTGTTCAGAGCTATTATCCTCCTATTAAGACTTTGAACATCTTTTATGTTTGTCGACGATTGCATGTTGAGGAGATCTTGTATCTGCTTTGGGTCAGCTTCAATTCCTCATTGGTTGTCCATGTACCCGAGGAACTTCCCTGACTCCACTCCAAAGGTGCATTTCTCTGGGTTTTGCTTCATCTTGTACTTTCGAAGCTGGAAAAAAAGCTTGTTCGATATTCGTGACATGGTCTGTTCTGCGTGAGCTTTTGACAAGCATATCGTCGATGTAAACTTCCATCATTTTTTCGATCTGATCTCTAAACATCTTTTTTACTAGCCATTGATACGTTGCTCCCGCATTCTTCAATCCGAACGGCATTACTCGATAACAATATGTACCCTTTTCCATTATGAAATATGTTTTTTCTTGATCGGAGGGTACATTTGTATTTGATTATAACCGGAGTACGCATCCATGAGTACATTTGTATTTGATTATAACCGGGGTAAGCGTCCATGAAGCTCGGCATTTCATGTCCGGCAGTTGCATCCACTATTTGATCTATTCGTGGAAGTGGAAAGTTGTCTTTGGGGCAGGCTTTATTTAGGTCGATGTAATCCACACACACCCTCCATTTCCCGTTCTTTTACTTTACTAGTACAGTGTTCGACAACCAATCCTGGATATGAGCTTCTTTTATCATTCCTGCACTGAGCAGTCAGTGCACTTCTTCGTTTATCGCCTGATGCGTTCCGGGGCCACCGGTCTTATTTTTTGTCAAACTGGTTTACTATCTGGATTCACCTGCAATTGTGGGAGATGATGGATGGATCTATTCTCACTATGTCCTTCATTGTCCATGTGAAAACATCTTGGTTATCTTTTAGCAGTTGGATCAGCTCCTTAGCGAGTTCAGGTTGGATCTTTGTGCCTGATGAGTCCAAAAATCGTCCTCATGTGAGTTTGGCTTGCAAAACCACTGTTAGACTACCAAGGACTACCTTTTTGGTGGCCGAAGGCACTCCGATGGTTAAGTAACTTTGTTGGAATAAGAAAGTAAGTCTGGACAAAACTTAGTTAAAGTTGCATACCTTTGTCAAATTTTCCATTTACCTTTTATAATGGTCGTGGTTAACTCTCTACGTGACTTAAGCATGTGTGGCGCAACGGAAGGAGATGTTTCTGTAACAGTCTCCTCCTTAATGGAGATGCATTCGTGGAGGCGTAGGTCCCTCCACGACTCTTTCTTGGTGCAATGTTCTTCTTTTTTATGAGAGAACGTGTATCAGGCCTAGATTTGGGCTTCAATTTGTCTAGGCCTGAATTTGGATCCTGTTTACGCCTCCTTAGTGGTGGGCTTAGTCTAGGCCTATATAACTAGCCTCATTCTTTCTGGGCTTTATGAGCTGGCCCAATGGATCAGGGGTTGTATTCTCATATGGAACTTTATGCCATGTGTATGGCCATGATGATCGGTCTATTTTGATGTATCATCAGCTACTCCCCCTTAGTTAGTGGGTAAGGTTACGTATCCACTAAATGTGTGACGGTTGGTATTTCGATTGTGCTTTTGCACTGAACTTGATATTTAATAACTTTTAGCTGCTCGATCGTTTCGGTTACCTCGTTATCTATTCGTTTTCACGCAAATTTTTAGTGCGCCATTATGTCCAGTATGTCACTCCGTGAGCGGTCTCTTCATTTTATCTGTTGTTTAAAAGATGTTGTGGCTAACTTTCTTCTTTCTTTACGCCATCTTTGTTGTTAGTGTTACTTCTTCACCTCCATTGCCTCTTTTTTATCGCTCCTTCTTCCCTGTTTATGATGCCTATCGATGACATGTTATCGGTGATCAGCTTTCTACTTCTGAGGATAATTTTTCCCCAAACAAAGCTTCTCGAGCTACCTTGGATAGTTTATGTTCCAACTATGCTTTGTCTGACGACTTTAAAATCATTCTTACTCGTGAAAATGACAGTCCTTGTTACCCAAGGAAATGATATATTGCACTTTATCCTTGCATGTTCTATGTCGGTCTTTGATTCCCAGTTTCGGAGTTGTTTTGGTCATATATGGACTTCTTGGCTATTCCTTTTGCTCGAATGGGACCGAATGGCTGGAGGGTTATGGTTGCCACGTATGTTAGGGCCATTCTCTCTGGTATCTCTTTAACCCCTCAAATCTTGCACTCTTTGGTGGGGTTCAACGTGAGGCCCAACCACACTTGTTTTTTGTATTCTCCTGTGCGTTTTGGTAACCTTAATGTCGACATCAGGAGTTGGTCGCGGGATTGGTTTTATGCGTCTGTCGACTCTAGCCACTTCAACTTGCACAGTCTTCCGACAATAAGGTCTTTTCGAGTTCCTCTTAAGCATCGAAATATGAGATTAACTGTTGAGGAGCAGATTATCAGTAAGCGCTTCTGGGGGCTTTCGGTAGTTCCATTGAAGTCCTATCTTACTGATGATAAGGTGAGGCATAGTGGTCTATACACCATGAATGAGACCGAAAGAGATTCGTTGACCGAGAGGCGGGCCGCGGAGATTGCTGCTCGCGCTACGGATGATGAAGTTGGCATTGATCAGAAAGTGAGATCTGATGTACCAAATCTCAGTGCTTATGTTCGTAGTGTTACTGGTCCTCCTTCTGGAAAGAGAAAAGTAGCGAGGTTTGTTAGTTTGTCGAAGAGGTTGTTTCTGTCCTCCGATCGTGTACCGAAGAAGAAAAGGCTTGTTGACTTTGTGCGTCGCACCTCCCTTATTTCACCTTTTGCTGAGAGAAACCTTTGAGGGAAGACCGATGTTATCTGCACGAGGCAGAAGATATGAGGCTAGTTCTGGAGACGAGTGAGAAATATAGTGTTCGTCCCTTGGACGTTGGTGAAAAGAAGTTTTTCTCTACCTATGGTGGTCTTGATGTTTTCAAGTGTTCCGATGAGGATCCCCGATCCTTGGATGACAAAATGCTCCAGTTGGCTGTTGTTCAATCTAAAGAACTTGACAGTCGAGATTTGGCTCCTGAGTTACAACCTCGTCCTCCTCATTCTCCTCTTGCTGGCGAATGGATGGAGGTTCCTCCTTCCATAGCTTACTTGAGTTCTTTTGTTGCTACTCGTTTCGTTTCTGTTGGACAGCGAAAGGGTGATGAAGGTTCTCCTATCGCTCCTTCGTCTTTCCCTGCCATGGGTGGTGGTGGTTCCTCTGTACTACCTGATCCTCACGTTCTTCATCCGTGTGTCAGTTGGAAGGAACCTACTTCCGAGGAGATCCGAGTTAAATCAAATGGGAAATTTTGTTGGTTTTCTCACCTTAGCGTGCAGGATGGTGCACGTAAGCTGATAAATGAATGACACAGATGGTCGATGCAGAGGCCTTCGATGCCTGTACTGAACCCAAACCTTCATCTTGAAAATGGTGTTAGGCTTATAATGGAGGGGATGACTCATCTTACCTATGCAGGAATGATGGGCTTGAGTCACCAAGTTAATCACAATTTTATTGTTTCTTTGGGGAGGAAGCTTTCCGTGATGCTGGTGGTATTCTCCCATGTTTTTTATTAGTATGATGCGTTAACAGCGCAATGTTTTGAACGAACCAAGGCAGCTGAGGTTGTTCGGTCGTCGTTGGTTGAAGTGGAGGGTGCGCGGGATCAATCTGTGGTTGCACTCTAATCCTTGAGAGTTGATCTAGAAGGCGTCAGCACACGTTGGCACGATGTGGAAAAAGAACTTTCCTCTGAGAAGGCGCTTTGTGACAAGGCCACGCGGGCTATGATAGATCATTCCAACAATCGCGATGTTGCTGATAAAAGGGTGGAACAATTGTTGTTTTCGCTTGACAGGGCCAAGGATAACTCCTCTGTGATGCTCACTATTGCTGAGGGCCAATTTATTGCGGTAAAAAGTAAGCTTGCTTTCATTAAGGATAGACTCCATGTTATGGAAGTGGCAGATTAGCAACACGTTGTTGATGGTCGGACTGAGCTTCTGGACTATATCGAGGGTCTTGATGTCGATTTGTCCCAGTATCATCATCTAGTTTATCAGACTTTTGAGGACGTGGAAGGTGTCGTTGAAGATCCTCCGAGTGTCGTAATGGCTAAAGGAGTCCCCATTGTTGATCTGGTTCCTGTAGGTGGTATTGTTGAGGATGTTATAAATCTTTCCCGTTAGCCTTCCATTGCTATTTTTTGAATGTAGTTGAATGGATTTTGAATTATCAGAATTAGCTCATTTATCCACTTTGTTCATCTGTCGTTGTCTTGATAACCTGTATTCGATGTTCCATAGATATGTCTGTAACAATCTTTTGGTGATTTGAATTTTCCTATGCTTTAGTACGCATGTCTTGATCTTTTGCTTATTGTCTCTGAATTCCTGTTAAAGCTTCTTTGTTTGCTTGTCTTCTATTTTGTTGAATTATCCACCCGATCTTTTACTTTGTTAACTCGTCGTGACATAATGTTGTTTTGCTCAATTGGCTCGTTCGTTCAATTTGTTTCATTGGTGCAACATTCTAGTTGTCTTGAAGTCACTTTACCTAGTTGACTTGTTCATTCAACCTTTACTCCGTCTCGGTTGATTCAAAGTTTTTGTGTTAGTTTGACTCGTTCGTCCAATTTTTAATTCGTTAACTTGACGCCTCGGTCGATTTGAAGTTTATGTTTTAAGTTTGACTCGGGTGTCCAGCTCTTACTTCGTTGGTGCGACATTCTAATCGACTCGAAGTTATTTCATTTAGTTGACTCATTCATCCAACTTTTACTTCGTTAACTCGACATCTCGATCGATTCGAAGCTCTTGTTCTTAGTTTGACTCGGGTGTCCAACTCTTACTTCATTGGTGTGACATTCTAGTCGACTCGAAGTTATTTCAATTAGTTGTTTCGTCCAACTTTTACTTAGTTAACTCGACACCTCGGTCGATTTGAAGCTTTTGTTTTTAGTTTGACTCGGGTGTCCAACTCTTACTTCATTGGTGCGACACTCTAGTCGTCTTGAAGTTATTTCACATAGTCGACTCGTTCATCCAATTTTTACTTCTTTGCTTGATCAGACCAGAAGTTTATTGTGAATATATGACTTGTGTCCGGGTTCCTTTTGGGCTTTTGCGCATATTGTTTTGCATAGCTTTGCTATAAAGTTGTTCCCTTTTTTGAGATGTCGATTCCGAAAATGAAACTTTATTGATTTTTTGATTATTTTAGTGATCGTTCTTTCTGGAGTGTTTCCATTACACTATGAAGCGTTTCTTCTTTTTTTTCCTGGAGTGTTTATCATCGTGTTGTCGTTCGTGCCTATGTTATTCCTCTTAAGTTATGACATATTTGCTTGGGTTGTTTTTGCTCCTCATTTGGCAATGCTTGTTAGGGTCTGATAGAGTTTGTTCCTTTATAAGTGACTTTGTCCGAATTTGTCTCTTCTGCTAAAGTTGTAGGAGTGTTGGTCTTTCGACTTCAATATAGGTTTGTTCGGGTGGGAGGTGCTTCTTTCCCAGGGCGGATGTCGTGTAGAGCATATATTAGTTCCCTTGACCGTTCCTTTGATCTCGTGGCCGTAGCATCCTGATTTTCTTTACCTTTGAACTGTTTGTCTAATATACTGACAAACTCGTTCAGTCGTCCCTTCTAGGTCCAATGTTCGATTTCTTCCTTCAATTTGTAGCAGTCTTCAGTATCATGTTCGTGATCTTTGTGGAAAGAGCAGTACCTGCTTTTGTCTCGTCCTTCCGGGTCTCCTTTAATCCTGGCTGGCTAGTTGACATTCTCCCAATTTGATGTGTTTCAAGATGTCGGTTTGGTTTGCTTTTAGGGCTGTGTATGGTTTATACTCTTTCCTCATTACGTTTGTTATTCATTCATGATTGGGTCGTGCCGATTGCGGCTTCCTGGATTCCTGCTAGTTGGGCTCCGTACGTCCGTCGCTTCGATGTTTCTTTAAATGGTCGTTGTCCTTCTGTGATCTTCCATCTCGCCTTCTTTCATAATTTCTCTCTAGTTTTCTCGAATGGTTCTCCCTTTCCTGCTCATTCTTTTTCCTTGCAGCTTTCATTTTTTCAAGGAAAATATGTTTTTGTGCTGTTTTCAGCAAGACCACCATGCCTTTTGGATGTTCCAAGTTGAGGGCATCGAAAAATGTGCATCTCTTCAACCCGGCGATGAAAGTCGCAGCGGCTGTGTCGTTGCTACATCCATCAATCATCGTTAACTCGTTGGTGAAGCGAGTAACATACTCCTGAATTGTTTCTTTTGGTTTCTGTCGTATGTGCGAAAGGTAGTGGGGTCCTTTCCTCATTCGTTGGCTCCCAATGAATCTGGTAATGAAAGCAGTGGCTAAGGCCTGGAAAGAGTCTATTGACCTCAGTGGCAGGCTATTGAACCAGTTCATTGTTGTGGAAGTGAGGATGGTTGGGAACATTCTACAGAGGATCAACTCCTTGGTTTCTTTTAGAGCCATCATGTGGTGAAAATGTTGTAAGTGATCAGTTGGGTCGGTGGTACCATCGTACACTTCGAACTTTGGTGGGGTGAATTTCTTTGGCATTGCTTTCTTCATGAGTTCATTAGAGAATGGTGTTTTGGCCAAATCGTATAGTACATTGGGATCCGTGACTCCGATCCTGAACGGGATTTTCGCAACCGTTCTGCCACACTGTGGAGTCTTGTCTCAGTGGAGCTCGATGTTCCCGATGTTTCCCTACTGGGTTCCACTAAGGCTTATTTACTTACTTGAATTCAGACAGTGGAGTTTTGTTGAGGCGGGGCTGGAGTAGGGTCGACTAGCTGAACGCGTTCCTAGGTGATTTTCTCCAGCATTTCTATCATGTATTTCATCTTAGTCATGAGAAAGTTTACCTGAGGGTTTGTAGCAGCGCCGATTGTCGTATGAGTTTTCTGGACTATTGCGTGTAGCGGATCTGCATTCTTGATGCTATTGGTTTTATATTTCGGGTTACATCTTCTCCTTGAGCAGTTAGTGATGCGTCAATCGGAGCTTTGATTCGTCTGGGTCTGGATTTGGATCTTGTTTACGCCTCCTTAGTGGTGGGCCTAGTCTGAGCCCCTATAATTGGCCTCGTTCTTTTTGGGCTTTATGAGTTGGCCCAATGGATCGAGCGTTGTATTCTCGTGATGGGACTTTATGCCATGTGTATGATCGTGATGATCGGTCTATTTTGATGTATCATCAATGCCGATTCAGACTGCATTTTTTGCTTCGTTGTCTAAGTAGACCTCAACGGTTTCCTCTTCCGGTTGCCTGGTGTTGGGTCGATCTCATGGACTGGTTGGAGCCATATTATCGTTCAGAGAATTCGAACTCGTTTCATCAAGTTGCTGTGAAGATTGTTCCAGTCGTTGTAGTAATTGTTATTTATGGGAAGTCTTTATAACAGAAAAATAACACTCCCAGGCTACTGGTTAGTCTCCTTTTATTCTTCCAATGTCATTGTCAGTATGGTACTTCACACATTGGTGCATAGTGGAGGATACTGCACCCATCTTGTGTATCAACCGCCTTTCGAGTAGCATGTTGTACGCTGCAGGAGCATCGACGACGAGAAAGTCTATCATTAATACTTTTTGTTTCCCTGGCTCTCCTACTTCAACTGGTAGTTAAATCATTCCTAGTAGGTTACATTGTTCCCCACTGAAACCTACCATAGACTGCTCGCTTGGTGAGAGCATCTTAGTAGTGAACGGCATCCTTCGAAAAGCTATTAAGTATAAAGGTCGGCCGAGCTACCGGTGTCAATCAACACTCTTTTGATTTCCCATTTAGCTATCATGACGGAAAATTAACCCCGTCAACATCTTCGTTTGAGAAGGTTAGGGTCTTTTGCATTGTTTTTGCATGTTGTGCGGATGGTTCCTGGAATCGGATTTTTGTTCGTAAGTCTCTGACTATACGCTTCCTGGATCGATTGGATTACTCCTTTTCCCCGCTCGTGTCATGCAAGACGTAGATTGTTTCTTTTGCTTGCTTTTTTGAAATGATTGTTTCGCCCTCGAGTTTGACGAACCCTCTAAGTCGTCCTTCTTTGATATGGTATTCAATTTCATCTCGTTGGCTGAGACAATCTTCAGTATCGTGGCCATAGTCGTTGTGGAAGAGGCAGTATCTGCTCTTGTTCCGATTTTCCGGATCTCCTCTCATCTTTGGTGGCCATTTGACATCTTCTCCTCTTGCCATAGCTTCAAAAATCTTGCTCCAACTCGCTATCAGAGTCGAGAATGTTCTTCCGTACTTGGGCTTCTTCAGTTGTAGACTTTCGGACGTCCCCTGATTGCACTTGGAGCTATTGTTAGCCCGATGTCTCTTAAGCTGGGTGGTTTCTTCTTGAAAGTTGATGCACTGCAGGTCACGGATGATCTTGTCTATCATCTTGATCACGCTATTCATTTGAGCCATAGGCATCTCCACTCGGGGATCCGAGAGGATTTACCACGATGTCATGGTTGTTTCGATGGTCATCTTTGGATCTGCATTGGGCAACATGTCGTATCTTTTATCGTCAGATTGAAGATTCCTGGAGTATTCCATTGATCTTCTATCGGGTTGCATGAGCTTGGTTATTGTGAATATTATTTTTGAAGGGAAAACTCGTCGTTCCCCACGGACAGCGCCAAACTGATGCATCCAAAAATTGTCCTCCAGCGAGTTTGGCCTACAAAGCAATTGTTGGACTGCCAATGACCACCTTTTTGGTGGCCGAAGGCACTCCAATGCTTAAGTCAATAACTCTGTTGGAAGAAAGATGTAAATCTGGACAAAACTCAGTTAAAGTTGCATACCTGTGTTGAATGTTTTCTCAACCTTTTATAATGGTCGCGGTTAACTCTCTGCGTGACTTAACTATGTGAGGCACAACGGAATGAAATGTTTCTTGTAATAGTCTCCTCCTTGATAGAGATGCGTTCGTGGACGCGTAACTCCATCCACAGCTCTTTTTTGGCGCAATGTCCTCTTCTTTATGAGAGAACTCGTGTTGGGCCTGGACTCGGGCTCTGATTTGTTTGGGCTTGGATTCGGACCTTGTTTGCATCTCCTCAGTGGTGGACCTCTATAGTTGGGCTTATTCTTCATGGCTTTATGAGTTGACCCAATAGATTGGGCGTTGTATTCTTGTGATGGATATTTATGTCACGTGTACAACCATGGTGATCGGTCTATTTTGATGTATCATCAGTTTTGACATTTTTTTTTACCTATAGTTTTCTATTGTAGTGACATTATTAATGTTAGAATTTGAGCTAAGAATAGGCAAAGGCAATTCGTAGAACTACACATAAATGATATCCTTGGATTGAGTATGCAACATCATAACAAACTACCATAAATGATAGCTGAAATTCACCCTGTAATTAAGATTTCTGCAGAGTTTTGAATGGCTAAGATGTGGATAGTATAATGGCAATGGTGGACCTGCTCTACTGTTTCGAATAGTGAACAAAAGGATGAGTAGATTTGGGGTGCTAAGAATAATGTTTCATTATTGCTTTAAAAAAAACAGTCATTAAATTCATTGTCTTGACACGAAATAAAATCTCCAATGTAGTTAGTAATCCCATTTTGAGTTTTAAAGAGTTTGCAATTAAATAATTCATTTAGAAATCTAGAAATAAACCAATATCAAGTAGTTGCAGATATAGACTAATATCAATTACACTGATTTCAACTAAATTCATTTTTCTTCAATTACACTAATATTGCAATCCTAAAATAAATAAATAAATAAAAATATTAATAATAAATATTAAAAATTTTGCTCGGGACAGGACGGGATTGGCGGGATTGAAAATCTTCATCCTATCCCATCCCATTCTAGATCGGGACGGGATCGGGATGGAATTATTCAATCCCATTAAGACCCGAAAAAATCGGGACGGGAACGGGATCGCGAGATGGGATGCCCACCCCTAACTTGATGAGCTTATTATATTTTTCTAACTTGTTTACTATTAATATTGTTCTATTTTTGTGAAGCTATGAAGGCGTTTGAGATTTTACATGTGTTACACAATTTATCTCCAATTTTGTTTTAATAACATTAGTGTTTATTATTAGCAAATGTAACTGATACTCATGTTTTGAACGCATGTATGCTTTCTTGGACAAATATATCATGTTCCAAACCTTGCTGAGCAATGCTCATCTTCCGTTTGACCTGAACTTTGGTTCTTGACGAAATCACTGATGTTTCAGTCAAATGGGCTTTTTTTATATAAGATTACCATTTAGGACTGGAAGTTAATGTTAAAATATTCCTATACAGGACTGTGATTGATAATATTATTATCGGCTAAACATGTACTTTTCTGAATGAGCAAACTAGATACAAAAACCCCTTAACAAAGCTCTTCATCACAAGTGCCGCATACTTCGTTGATTGTGCTCACTTCAAGCTTGAAAGGTTTACCGGATGGCAATGCAACAACTGTGATTTAATAATTGGAATGGAGATGATCTAGCTATAACAAATAATTGGTGAATATCTTATCTAAATTAATAGTTACCTGATTCTTTTGGTCATGTACAAATAAAGTTGGCTTGTAAATATCCAGTCAAACCAAAGATGAAAGCCATCATGACCAAGCAAATTATTGACAATGAATGAATTCCTCCTTGATTAGCAACCACGTTATGATGATGAAACTCTTACTTAAAGCCAAACCAATTCACAATAAGTCATAGAAACCATCACTCTGTATTCCCAATTTAAAAAGCAAGCAAGACATTGTGTCATGTGTTAAAATTGTCAATTTCTCTATAACCTTAAAAGCTTAAACTTATAGAGAGAGCATATCTAGCATATATCAATGTCAAGGTCTACGAACGAGTGGAGTAGACTTTTAATTTCAATACTCCCTCTCAGCACAATGGTTGGAAATTACCTCAGCAATTGTGCTGGGCGAGCGAACATCCGACCTTTTTAAACCAAAGCTCTAATTCTATGTTAAGTTGGCAATTTAACAGTTTGTAGGTTGTTTGAACCTTGGATGATTCAGCTCAGGCACAACCCAAACGACTAAGGGTCTACCCCAGGCACGGTTTATATCGCCTCATGAGACCCATGGGCCGAGATATTGGAGTGAGCCGGGGTTGACCCATAAAATTGCACAACTGCAATGAATGGATGTTTGAAGTTTTCTGTACTATTCTGTACGATGCAACAGGAAGTTCTTAAACACCGTAATTTGTAATGGTTGTACCCTATCAACGCATGCTGACATCTTGATACACCATACACGATCCTTTCAGGTTTAGATAAAGCATCCAGATGCTAATGTGTGTGTGTGTTTTAGCATGCAGGTTGTAGAGCCGAGTGATGGAGCTTGCATATTGAACAATCAGTACCCAGAGGCCATCACTTTGCCAATGCAAATTTGTAGTACAACAATAGAAATACACCCAGTTGTGTTCTAAGTTCTTCATCACCAAAGTTTCAGCTAGCCATCTTAAAAGAGTAAATAACCTCTTTCTTCTACCTTTTCTCCCCCCATTCCTCAAGGTGTTTTAGTGACCAATCTTTGAATCAAATATTCTTCTACAAAGTTTTTCAAAGAAAAATAAATTTTCCAAGTTTATCACCTCTCCTTTTTGTGATTGCAGCGGAGGTGCTTAGTAGCAATTTCCCAATACCGTAATCTTTCATCAGTCTAAAACCTCATAGTTTCATCCATCCCAGTTTAGGTCTTCAAGTGATGAAAAGATCCCTCTGCCTCCATCAAACCTGAGATACCATGAACTATTAGTCAATTGCTTGTTTGGATCGTATTAAGACTTTGGTTCATATTAGTCTTTTCTCAGGCCTAAACACTAGGAATGTAAGACACTTGTTACATATTCATCAGGAAGAGAAAAAAAGATCAAAGAAAGATGGATAATCATAGTAAACGTACATAAAATTCAGTAGGCGTGATGCCCTTCTTTTATGCCAAAAGAGCTTTAGATGTGAAATTGGCACACATCATAACTAATCCAACAGATTTTTCAGTAGGGCCTCAGACCAAATTGTTTTATTGCATTGCGCTTGCAAATGATAATCATAGTAAACAATTTAGTCTTTTTGTTCTCAAAATCCTAGCGCCTTTCATCATGCAACAGTTGATTTTATTGCATTGCGCTTTTTTTTTTTTTTTTTTTTTTTTTTTTAAACAAAAAACGAGCGGGGTTATTTAGGATCCCCGAACCTTAGAAATGAATTACAATCACTCATACATTCACTCATTACATCATCCACAGGACAAAAAACTTGCTTAAAATCTTCAACTAAGAACCTAATTAGTTCTAGAATCACCGTCTCCAAGTTGGGGAGTAACCCTGCAAAGTGTTCTGCTACTAAAGTAGTTGCATGATAGACCTACCATAACTTGTCTTCCTCATAATTATTGCATTGCGCTTGCACGCTTGCAACTGATACTTGCTGTCGAAAGCAATATTTGCAGTTATGCAAGACGCCTCTGAAATTTTGAACAGATAGAAAATGAAAAGATCACAGGTCAATATATACACAATACTGCAACCACAACTTCATCTTTCTGAAATAGAGAAAACTTTGCTAATTATTGCAGGCACTCAAAATTAATTTTTGGAAAACTACATGCATCTACAACAGATTTTTCAGTAGGGCCTCAGACCAAATTGTTTTCAGACTTGTAAGAAACTCGCAGAGAAATTCATTAACAAATCATAGTTCCTAAGTTCTTTATCAGGGACATTCATTAACAGAAAAATTTGTTTAATTTTTTAAAAAAAACTTCAATAAATAACAGGAGTAACATTAATAATAATAAATCAATAAATAAACAAACCAAGAATCAAACCACTATCCAAACTCTGTTCGTAATTGAAAGTAAACCTTAACAAGGCTGTCTACTATTCTTTCTACTGATTGGCATCCCTGGAAAACAGAGACAAAAACCATGGTGTACACAACCGAAATTCCTAAGCCTACGTGGTGGATGAGCAACATCCAACTCTCTTTAATGCAGACACATCATCCTTGACATTTATCCTCTCTCCTTTGGAAGGAGCGGTCGAAGCAGCTCCTTCATCACTGGCCTCCACTGCCTTCTTGCTCACAATGCGATAGATTTGAGTAAGGACCTCTGAGAAAGCACTGTCTACATTGGTAGCTTCCAAGGCAGAGGTCTCCATGAAGTATAGTGACTCCCTCTCTGCAAAAGATTTTCCATCCTCAGTTGAAACAGCCACAAGGTGACGCAGATCGGACTTGTTCCCAATGAGCATAACGACTATGTTGGGGTCGGTGTGGTCTCTCAGCTCCTTCAACCACCTCTCAGCATTCTCAAACGTAGCATGCCGAGTGACATCATATACTAGTAGAGCACCAACGGCTCCACGGTAGTAAGCACTAGTAATAGCACGGTACCTGTAATTTCAAATAGGCGAATCACAAAAGCTTCACATGTAAAGAACGGCTTATTCAGAATTGAATATAATCAGCTCCGAAAGAGCACAGCTCTTTTACAATAACTCAGCTGCCCCAAAAGTACTTGAATCTGCAGGTACCATCACTGAATCTTCTAACAATTCAGCAAGATTTATAGCAACTGA
The DNA here is from genome assembly GCA_963556465.1 of Berberis vulgaris. NCBI lineage: Eukaryota > Viridiplantae > Streptophyta > Magnoliopsida > Ranunculales > Berberidaceae > Berberis > Berberis vulgaris. Next base: position 57,930,889 of record OY747135.1, on the reverse strand, counting down.
ACTTTTAGGATGAAGTACATTAGTTGTCATAGAATGTATTGAAGTTGGGGTTTAATAGTATCCAAGTATGGAAGCTAGGTTGAAGTCTTGAAGACAAACATGTAATGAATTTCAACAAGGATATAGAAAGAATGATAAAGTACACATGATAAAAGATCTGTTTATCATAAACTTGTCATTACTGGAACAAATCCAGTTCCATGGCTTTGCAATTAGGGCTGAAAACCGAACCGACTTATGTCGGTTTTAAAATTTTCAAACCGAAACCGAACCGACCATTAACAAAACCGATCCGAAACCGAACCGATTCTAATTTATGCAAACCGTAACCGAACCGAACCGATTAAAATCGAATCAAAACCGAAATAAAACCGAACCGACCGACTATTTTAAACATATTGTATTATTTATATATAAAATATATATTATTATTTATATATAAAATATATATTATTTATTATATATATTCGGTCGGTTCGGTTTGGTTGGTTAAAATCACATAGAAACCGAAAACCGAACCGACTACTTCGGTTTTGAATTTTTAAAACCGAAACCGATCCGAACCAAATTTAAACCGAACCGATTGGTTCGGTTTAGATCGGTTCGGTCTGCGGTTTGATCGGTTTTTTGTTCAGCCCTATTTACAATGTTGAGCATCTATTACTCATATCCAAAATTGGCAGGGTGTAGTGTTCTTGTATAAGTGAGATGACTGAATGGATGAACTATTGGCAATAGCTCACTCGTATATGTTTATACAATTCAATATCAAAGGAAGCATTTTCTGAGACATGCTTGCTTAACAAGTCGTATTATTATATGTTTTCATATCTATATATTTATTGTTGCACCATATCTTGCAACAATACACAATATGCTTCGATACGTATCTTAAAAGTTAGGTTTATGATACGTAATACAATACGATTTGACAACTGTGATCACTTCATCTTCGTAAGCTTTCGCCTTCCTAGAGCAAAAATTGTGGCTAATCTTCCACATTCCACTTGTGAGTTGTAACCAAACCACCTGAAATCGAGAGTTGCAAGTTTCAATCTGACCCAACCCATTGAAATCCCAATCTCCTCCACATTTTATTTTATGATCATCCAACCATGTGGCACGAATGTTGATTTCTTCTATTCCCTCTTAACTTCCATCTCCATTAGGCTGTTGTTTGTCACAACTCCTCTAAACCAAACCTCTGAAATCCACCAAGGTCCCTCATCTTCAAAGCTAACTCCATATGGCTCTTCTGCTGGCCTTTGTGACTAAAACCTTTTTATAGTACTTTGCTTGATAAAAAAAAAATGCCTTGCTTTCTATGCAAACTCTCCCAATCGTTCCCTACGTTTGCCAGTCTATCTTTTTCTACTTTAACAGAGTTTCAGAGAATGGATCGTCTTTATTGTTCCAATAACCATGGCAATCATATAGCATAGAGCTCTGTCTGAGTTTCAAATCAATGATTCCCTTCCAACTTCCAAGCTCTTTCATTTCTTGGGTGGAAAGCTGTTTTTCTTCCAGCAAAGTTTTCCCCGGCTTCTCAACCTTTGGTAGATGGACTTGGGAAAGACTTTTTCATGCCATGGTCTGGGTAGTGCGGAGAGAGAAACAAAGGGATTTTTAGAGATTTTCATAAGTCTTTAGATAGTCTTTGGATAGATTTGTAGTTTTCGAGTGTGAATGATTGCATGTTTAGTTGGGATAGCCTAGTTTAGGGTACAAACACCTGATGTATATTTTTGTTGGGAGTGTTCAGTGTTCTTTTTCCACTGATCACTCTATTTTCTTCATACAACAATACTTCTGTGATGATGATGATCATCATCATCATCATAATAATAATAATAATAATAATAATAATAATAATAATAATAATGAATTGGTTCAAAAAGTAATAGTACACATCCAAAAGACATCATCAGGAATTTAGGCAGGGTATGCTTGGCATCAAGAATTTGATTAGGGGCGGAAGAAACTTTGCAGCCTTCTTAACATTTCTTTTGAACAGAGGTATGTCTCTAGTTGTATGTTTAGTTGGTCCATCTTGCTCCAGGTATGGAATTCTCACTCGCTCATCCTCTGTTTTGTTTTGATTTAGGTGGAGGAATCGGCCATCATGAGCATAACTATCATGTACCTCAAACCTATAAAAGGATTTAACTTTTAGGGCATGGAATATATTAAAAGAAGACAAAATACAAAAGGAGGCAAGCTGAAGATTCCAGCAGAGTACATGACCAAGTTAAGAACCAAAACATACATCTAACCAACCTTCAGGAGCTATAGCTGATACAAAACATAATGTCAACCTGATAGATGTTAAGGGATCCAAAGGAAAAGGTGCTAAACTCTTCCACTCATATTAGAGAATAGAAGGCCCTTGACATCAATAAAGTTATCCTCAAATTTTCTTCCAAGACCTTCAAAGTGTCTCATAATTGTCTCTTGAAGCTCCTGATTAACGTTGTCGAGAATTGATTCAATTAGATAAGTACCATACTAGCCAAAACGGCATGACCTAACTCAACCCAGTCATACTTAAAGCCCAAAAAGCATTCACAAATCCAATGGAAGAATAACCAGTGATATACAGATACTTATTCCCAACTTTGAAACAAAGGGGCAAGTCCTCCGTTGCTTTTGCTTTTCACCATTTTTCACAGGTAAGCTACTTTGTATTTTATTCTCTTTTGTTCTTCTTTACCTTGTGCTCTTTCTTCTGTTGTAAATTTTTTTACCACAGTTGTAAACTCTCTCCTTTGTTCCTTTCTTTACTATAATTCATTTTGAACTTGATTACTATATTGTAGAAAATAAAAAGAATCTCATAGATGCAAACACTTGCTATATAGATGGCAAATCTATTTTTCCATTAATGACTATTAATAAATAAAAATAATAACAGCACCGTAAGCACATATAAAATAGTCAACAACTGGTGAAGTTGGGAAAGAAATTTTTTATCAAAATCATTTCTAAAAGAAAATAGCCAATAATTTTTACTCTGATTCAGACAATGCGACAATTTGTCAATTACTCGCATATAGTTGGCTATCTCATTTTCATACTCTTTTGTAGCCACACAGTAAACTGTTTCCATTCCTTCAATGCTAAAGATGATTACAACTTACAAAAATTAGAAAGACGAGGAAAATGAAAATAATATTCCACGATTTCAATCAAATAACTCCTTACAGAATTATATAAAGTTTATAATAGTGTTCTTTGTTCTTCCAGGCTCATTCCAATTCCATACATATATTTGACATTCTAACCACATTCACCCATAAACAAACAAAAAAAATCAGACTTGGGAAGCCACTACCCATGGAAAATGAAGGAGACAACAAAGCATGGAATGATGGAGAACCCCAAATTAGATGGTGCACAGTGTCAACTCCCGTATTTATGTTTAAATTTGTTCATTTATTCATTTATATACTTTTTCTTCACAAACAACACTCCCATTACAAAATTAAACTTAGAGTTGTGTGTGCAGCATCTACAAATTGTGGGGCATGTCTAGCATGCTATGTGCCACAATGCAAAATTTTCAGTTGCCTGTGATACCCAAATTTAACGGAAACGTGCCTGTGAGATACCCCAAATTTATCGGAATTTTATTTTGCTCCTTAGTCTTTTTGCTCCTTGCTTCATTCTCCAATATGATCATGACATGTGCCATAACTACCACTTAGGTGTAAGCATTTGAAGCCACGTGTCATTCTCCCATTAAATAAAGACACAAGGAAAAAAACCCCATGGAGCAAAAATTCCACAATTTGAAACCATGCTTGTTATGTTAAAATCTAAGCCATGTTAGCTGGCTGTGCAATTGGCATATGTTAACATGTGAGCAAACCAAAATTTAGCATGTCATTCAAAATGTTGGTTGTGTTCTCTTTCATACACATAATGTCATTTACCATTTTTTCCATGAAGCCCATAAAAGTGAGTTGACAACATGGATTCAATACACAAATTACTTTTGCAATTTCTTAATTTTTCATGGATAATTTCACTTGAAGGGTCGCAAAAATTGGATCCTAAAAACACTAATTCTATAACATTCACCATGTAAATAAAATTATGGCATTTGAAACTTAAAATGTTAAAATCAACCTATGTTGTCAAGGGCTCCGTCAAAGCTCTAAAGGCTCATTTTTTACTCAAATCACCTTGTGACACCCTTAAAGCGTCGCTGGGCTATATTGTCAATGTTGTTGGTGATAATACTAAACCATTGTTCTTGATGATTTGAAAGAATTTGCCTAAATGTTTCCAATGATCTGCAATTGTTTTTTAAAATATTAGTATGTCATCTAGGTAAATAATTGAGAATTTTATGTATGGATTGAAAATACCATTCATTATATTTTGAAATTTTGATGAAGCATTTTTTAGACCAAATGGCATTACGTTTCATTCGTAATGTCCAAAAGGAACATTGAAAGCAGTTTTGTATCGGTCTTTTGGAGTTATTTGATTGCCAAAATCCTGATTTGAGATCAAATTTTGAAAATATTGTTGCTTGGGCTAATCGATTGATTAAGTCTCTTTTATTTGGGATTGGGTATCTAATCCATTGAAAGGTTTGTAATTGATTACTACTCTTGAAGCTCCACGTTCTATCTCAGCTGCCTTTTGAACATATTATCTCAGCTGCCTTTTGAACATATAGAATTGAGCAGCTTCATGGATTTATTTTTTCTAATTAATTTTTGCTAATTAAAAGAAGATCTTCGCGATATTCTATTAATTTTGCATTCATTTGAATTGGTCTTGCTTTTGTTAGAATTTTATTTTCTGTAAAGTCATCTTCATAAGGAAGACTGGCCACATGTTGATTTCTGTTCCAAAATGCATTTGGCAAATCTGAGCGGCCTTTTGTTTCTAATTTGGTTTGAAATTGACTAATTTGAGTTTGTAATTTAGGGTCTTTTAATTGTTCTTCAATTCGTTTGTAATTAAGTTCTTTCAAATAATTAATTTGTTTTAATTTTTTGTTTTCCAAATTGTCAATTTGAGATTTTATTTTTAAAAGGGGTCAATTTGAGATTTTCTTTCAAATAATTAATTTAGGGTCTTTTAATTTGTTTTAATTGTCAATTGAGGTATGCAGTTTTTGGTTTTGACATAAAAAGGAATAAAAAAATTTCTCCTAATATTTTTGTTACTATTCCGTCTTGATTTACTTTGAAATGGTAGATTGCTATTAGGAAGGTGTTCCTAAAATGATTTATTGACTCATGTTTTTTACTAATATAAATTCTTGGCTAATACAATATTTTTTATGGCAAATATTTGATAATTTGTAATTAATTTGTAATTGTTCTTCATTTGCCGCATATAATTTTTCTTTTGTTTTTTCAAAGTAATTGTTAATAAAAATGAGGGAGATCGAACACCCTTAAGGACGATCGTAAAGGTGATTTTAACATAAATAAGTAAATAATCTCTATAAAACAACTTAAATCAGAACCTAATTTGATTTTACACATCAAACTGAAAAATATCTAAAATAAATAACAAAATAAAATTTCTACACTTAAAAAGGTTCCACTGTGCCGGCACCTCACCTCGCCCCAACAAAGATGTACAACTATTTCAATGTCCAAATTACTTTTAGCTCTCTTTTTTCATTGTTAATACACTCAATGTATTACAAATTTTAACATGGACATCATCCATGGATTATGGGATCAAATTGAATTTCAACCAATAGGTATATTTTGTCTCCGGGACAAAAGGAAACTCATGTGATACACACGTCTATGTATGCATAGTAAACTAATTCCCCCCATGCCCACCCCCTAACCTTATGACCCACATTCCAGAACATATTACCCATACGACTTCACCAAAAGTGGTCGACTAGAACATATTTGAGCATATAGGACTTATAATGCTCAATACTAAATTATAACATATTTTATTACAACAAAAAATCAATAAATTGGTCTTGATCCATTTAAATATTTATCTCTAATCACGTTTAAGTGAAGTTATAAGGATGACCTTTTTAAGAAATGGGATGTAAATGTGGAACATACTTATATAGACTATTCCACTATGAGATTGGAAAATTTGTGACGAGATCCTTAAGGGTTTCAAAAAGAAATAAGAAATAAGAGAGGAAGTGGGGGAAAATTCCCCACCTTGAGGTTGATGATGACTACATTTTGGCAAAAAAAATCTTAGCTCCTCCTCTACACAACTTTGTAACAAATCGGGAGGATATTGGTCATCACGAAATTCAGGTTTTTCATTCTCTCTTCTTCTTTCCTTCCTCTCCCTTCTTACTTGTGGCAAATTTTCTTAGGGAAATTTTTCCTTGGAATCGCACACAAGTGACACAGCCTAAATTTTTCCTTCCATTATACACTCAATAAATAGTTATTTATTTATTGTAAAATATACGGATATTTTATACATAATTACATATATTACTAACCACAACCTAAATAAAACTTCTAAATCGACTTGCGATCCAAACTTCGACGGGGGACTACCCCTCGTACCGTGTATACTAAAGTAGTGTACCATGTACTTGTCCCATACCCAAGCAACCTGCGTTCTAGATAACTATGTGTGTGTGCGTCTATATATAAGGATTTGTCCCCTTATTTTCTGCTCCTTGAATATTTCAAATTAAGTTATTTCGATGTGATGCTTATTCTGTGGCTTATAATGTGGAAATCCATTAAATCATTCAATTGATTTTTCAGCCATACCTCGTCCACTTCTTCTTACAACCCCACTCTAATACCACCAATATTTTCCTATCTTGAGGTAACCATCTCTCACCTACATGAACTTCCGAGGTTTGTCTAACAATAAACAAGGAGCAATAAAGAAGTAACGCAATTTTATTTATTTATTATGTTATGTTATTTAATCGGCGATTAATTCTCGATTAATCTCTTCTCGCTAGTAAAACGTTACGATTTTTTAATTAATCGTTTGAGTAATCGGCGATTTTGGCTGATGTACCGATTAATCGCTTGGAAAACTCATTGATTAATCGATTCGTGACATGTGTTATAAATAAATGAGCCTCATCAATACCAATAGTGTGCGAAGAGGCTAGAGAGAAAGAAAGATGCATATATAGGTGTGTGAAGAGATGAGAGAAAAACAGCCAAAGAAATAACAAGCAAAACTAAAGAATATGGAGCCGCACTTTATCTAACATTGGATTCTTATTTTGTAATAATTTTCCTTAAATTGTGACAAGTGATGTTTACTACTTCAACACATTAAATTTTTTTCTTAAAGTAAACATATTACTTAAAAGGATACAAAACATATGTTTATAAAATATAGGCCGATTAATTTCAATTAACTATGATTAATCCCGATTAATCTTATATCGCTCCAGAACCGATTTGGGTCCAAATAAATTGCATATTTTACTTATATAGACATATGGGGAAAATGTGCTTAGGATGAAGATTGTAACGATTACTATTGTACGCAACAAAGACCTGAGTATGGTTTCATCCACTTATGAATCATTTTCCTTCATCCTAAGGATGTACCAAGGTTGTGTATATATACCTAGTCGGACCCATTCATTTATTTGACTCTCAAAAATTACATATTGCCAATCTCGAAGTTAATGAAAAAAAAATGCTCGAAGCTACATCATAGGGTAATCAAACCATGCTAGAAAGCTAATCGTGTTACCGCTTCAAATCCACTTTGTCTCCACCTCCCATGAAGACTTGTTTTCGTCTATGCAACTATATTACTTGATCCATACTAATAGGCTACTCCATGGGTGAAAACCCACAATGCTGCTAGGGTGTTTCTAACCAACGACAACCACTCACTAGACCAACTAAACTACAGTTGGTTGACAAGGCATTCCCGCATATGTTAGAGCAACAATTCAAACCCTCAAAGCAGTTTAAAAAACATCATGCCAGCCACAAGCAAAACGTAATTAGACTAGTATGTTACCTTCGGGTATGTTCCAATCCCAATTAAGGATTCACAAGTGGGTAGGGTGCACAACAGCTACGCCATAAGCTTATGAGAAAAAATAATCGACTTGTTAGGGAAATTGATTTGGCCATCGTTTTAGATTCAGTGAGTTGTAAGACCATGAAGATGATCACTAATGAGAGTGAAGAGAGAAGAAAAAGTAGCATAGGATTAGGACTGGGAGTTTGCATGCTTCCTAGGTGAGTTTGTAAGACTTTATTTATTATCTCCTACTCAAACTGTCAGTTTAGACAAGTAGCTATACTTACTAATTTTGTCTCTTTTTGCTTCCTCTTCCTCGTGAGTCCCACTCTTAAGGACATGTTGTTCAAACCCTTTTGGTTTGTCAATGAAATTCTACTTTGCTTTGACGATGAAGAAAAAACTAAAAGGTTTTCCATCTCGATATTTGATCTTCTTTCACCTATTGAGACCTTTGTGTTGAGACTATAAGTCCACTCCACCCACTCTATAGACCTCGACCCCTTCATATGCTAGGTTTGCTCTCTATCAACGTACGCTCTTAGAGTAGATTGTAATTTAACATGGTATCAAAGTTTTGCTTTGAAGAGGTCTTTATATGCTAGGAATGCTTGGAAGATCGACTCTCAAGTCTCATCCAACACATTTGCTCAGGTATTTTTCAGCCCTTGTGCTGAGGTGGAGCATTGAGACTAGATTCTGCTCCACCCATTCTATAGACCCCGACAACTTGATATATGTTACTTACATGTTATCAACTTAAGCTTTTAGATATATGACAATTAAACACTTTGAGATATCCAACTGTTTCATGGAGTTTCTCACCTAGAATTTCCTTGACAAGGAGTAGTGTGTCTCTAATGTGCCGCCCCCATCCTTGCTCATATGCCCATTTCATGAGCTTTTGACCCTAGTTTGACCTGACCTTGGACCCTGCTCAGCTTTGATCTTAACTTAAACCACATGTGATTTGCACTCTAACCCTTGCATAAATAATTCCTACTTAAACTGACCTTTATTTATCAACAATTTGATAAGGTTTTCAACTATTTTAGTGTATTTTCCAAGTATGGTTACTGATTCTAGATTTAAGGACTCAGATAATAGATCCAGGGTTTTGTTTTGAGGTAAAACCTGAAATTATTTACCAATCATTTTTAAGTGATACCACTTTGAGCTTAAAATTTAGATCTTAAGTTTTCAAGCCCTATAGCTACATCTTTCAAGCCTTAGATCTAAACCTTTTAAGTCGTATGTTCATATTTTTCCCAAGTGTAAAAACCTAAAATCAGTGCTTTAAAAACTTGATTCTTGTGAAGATTATGCTTCACTTTGTGATTCAGATACTTTGCATGTTTGATTTATATTTAAAAACTTGCACTGAGAGTGTTTGATTTCTAGATCTGGATTCTTTCATTTCTAGCTGACTAATATAAGTGATTGATTTTGGTTTCCAAGGAGTTTCTAAGCTACAGAGAGCCCATGGTACCTATAAATATGAGACTTTGGGTTCTTTCATGTGGTTTTGTCACAATATGGTTACGAGCATCTCCAGTGGCGAGGTCCATTTGCAACACCACATCAGCTGATCAGCAAATGAACAAGCATTTAGACTTGCAAAATGCACTTTGCTCTTGCACATACAATGCTTCAAATCATATCACGTGCAATCCACAACATTAAGTCTTATCTGATCTTCAAAATAGTTGCATGGAAAAATAAAAAACAAAAGACTGTTGTGCATCGCTGAAATACCTTCCAATCAAAATGAACAAATACACCTAACACGCTGACAGTTGAAATTCACACGTGGATCATCAAAAATCCAACAATGAGATATAAATCCCTTCCTCATACTCTTTTTATTAATCATCTAGGAAATATTAAGAAAGTGTCACTTGAATCAATTAGGATAACTATATCAATGACCTTAAAACATCTCCAATGAGCAAGCTCAAATTCAATTTCAGGTTTGAGACTGTATTTTCATGCTTTCAATGGATGGCCCAAAACTCGTCTCATTAGAGCTTTCAGCCCAAAGCCTGAACCATTGCCAGAAGAGTATGGGTCTTTGTTATTTGGGCAGAGTTATGCATGCTAAAGCTCAAAAAAGAATTCAAAAATCAGTAAAGTGAAATGGTCAACGGCACTATCTTGCTAGCGTGAACTCGATAGCACTGTAAATTCCAACAGCTATAATGAAAGTGCCTGCTGACTGTTTGACTTTATCTAATCTTTAATTCTTTTAATGTTTTGAGACAATTTTACCATTGGAGACTGTCATCCAAAACCTCAAAACATTGCCCTCCACTCAAGCTATTGGAGTTTAAGGATGAGACTATTATTGATGTTCTTAGAAGTTTACTTTTGTAAATAGGCTTATGATTCAATGGTTGTGCATCAATCCTACATGGCTTGGCATTGGAATGGGATACTAAATATGTATGTTTTGCCCACATGAGTTTTAGTGGCCCACGTTACAATTTTTTAAATAGTTTCAAATTTTTGTTATGAAGTTTTTTTTTTATGGTTATCCAATTATGATTCCCAGCTGATCTAGAACAAACTAAATCAAACCACATCTTTATCATCAAGAACTGGTAATGATTTACTAAAGTCATCCAATCACCACTTTAAAATCCTGCACAAATCCCATTATGTCTGAATAAAAACAGTTTGGAGGATAAAAAACGTGAACGCAAACAAACCACTAATTCACACTGAAATCACAAACCATATGCAATCAGGCATGGTTCAACTGTGTGGGACTCTTTATTTCATGAATTGTAGTGAGAAATCATGGTGATATTTGATTTGATTATAGTTAACATGTGACGCCAAAACCCACCATCTACAAAGAAACTTCACAAAAGATCTAATCTTAAGATACTATACAAAATAAAATTTTAATAATAATATTGACAATAATCATAATAATGAGGAACTAAAAGCAGAAGAGAAAAGAAGTAATAATGAAACGAACAAATACCCTAAAACAAGAAAAGCATCCAAACAAAGAAATTAGAAACTCTAAATCTGCAAAGCACATGAAATACCCAGATCAGGAAAAGCAAAGTTAAAGAGAAAAAAATAAAATAAAAAATACCTCTCTTGCCCTGCCGTGTCCCAAATCTGAGCTTTGATGACCTTCCCATCAACAGTTAAGCTCCTTGTAGCGAATTCCACACCTATAGTCGACTTGGATTCGAGACTAAACTCGTTCCGTGTGAACCTGGACAGCAAATTGGACTTCCCCACACCTGAATCTCCGATCAAAACCACTTTGAAGAGGTAATCATAGTCATCTTCAGCTCTGTAAGCAGCCATGATAACTCTAAAAACCAACAAAATGACTAAGAAATTGAAGAAAATAAAGATTGGGTTTTGTTTGGGGAGTTTCGTTTGCTTGTGTGTATCAAAGTTTTAAGAACAAAGTGTTTGTCTTGCTGTCTCTTGCCTGGCTGGATCTAAATGGCCGAGATCAGAAGAACATGAAAAGTAGATGTTTTGCCTTTTCAAAATTGTTTCTGGATGTAGGAAATTACTCTAGTGTCCTACCCTGTTCATGATTATGCTAGGAACTAGGGGTATTCTAGTCACTATGAGAAATGGGATTAGATTCGTCAATTGGAGTGTTAGAATAGAGAAGGTAAAGTTCAGACAGGTTTCATGAGATTAGGAGGGAGGAATTTTAGTTGCGTTGGATTTTTCCAATTTGGTACACTTAAACTTAAACCACTTTAAATTTATCTTACAATTTAAAGAGTTTTTTTGTCCTATTTGGCAAAGTTATGTTTGTGACAGAACTTAAGTGAAAATTTCAAACCCCCATGTTTTCCTCACTCTCTCCACACCTCCTCCTCACAAGCATGTCTTTTCCCCTCTCTTCCTCTGCGATTCCAATTCTCTAGCCCGCCACAGCCCAACTTCCCCACCACCAAAAGGGAGAAGAAGGGTCACCAAAACCTCTACAACTACCCTATCCCACCACCGATTCTCGAAGCAAAGAAGAAGAAGGACGAAAGAAGGAGAGGGCGAAGGAAGAAAAAGAAGAAGAAGAGGAGATCTAAACCTGTTCTTCTTCTCATCTCTCATTCTTTTCTAGGGTTTCGTTTGGATTGATCTTTGAATCTTGGGTTTCGATCTAGAGATGAGAGGACTGTTCACCAAGCTCGCTTCCAAGTCCCTCTTCGTGGCGGGTCGCTTCCAGGTACCTCACATTCCTCTCTTATCTTCAGATTGATTTTGTTTTCAGTCTTATAACTCTGAAAAGATTGTTTCTTTCATGATGATGATGATGAGCAGGGGGCGGATTTGATGGGGAAGTACGGAATCAATGCTCCAAAGGGTGTCGCGGTTGGATCTGTGGAGGAGGTTTGAAAGGCGATTCAGGATGTTTTCCCCGAAGAAAATGAGGTGAGATCACTGTTTCTATCTCTTCATTCAAGTAGTAAAGTTGAATTTTTTTTTTTTTTTTTTTTTTAATAATGTGTGAGTGATTTGCAATGCAATTGGTGGTTAAGAGTCAAATTCTTGCTGGTGGAAGAGGTTTGGGGACCTTCAAGAGTGGGCTCAAAGGTGGAGTGCACATTGTTAAGACTAATGAAGTTGAAGATATAGCTGGTAATCAATTACTTATTGTGTTTATGAATGAATTTCAAAGTAATTGTTTTATGATGATTTTATGATTTTATTTGAAAACTGTATTTTTTTAAAAGCATGTTGATATTGTCTTAGTTAGTGTTCATATGACCAAGAAGTTGTTTATAATTTCCAAATATGTTGCCTTGCTATTGCATTTTCATTTCAAATGTGTCATTGTGCAGTTTAATCATAATAGTTTACTTTTTTTTTTTTTGCTTTGATAAGATGTCATTCCAGGGTTGTGTTCATGAACAACTCATGTTAATAAGTTTTGGCTTAGATATCATGTTATGATTTGATTAGTTTTGCGAGTATTTTACAAAGTCGTGAAGATAGAATGTACTATGAGGTAGTGCCAACGGCATGGATATTACACTAGTTAATAACATTTGGACTGCGAAAATGTGTTAATTAATTGACATATTATTTAATTTACACATTAGTTAATAGTTTATTAATTTATACATTAATTAATAAAAAATTTAATTTATTAAGGTATACTTTCTTTTTTTCCAAAACATTGAACTTAATACATGTATTGTGTATTATAATTATACGGATATTACCTAATTACAAATTATTATTATTATTCTATGTATTTGTTTAACCAAAACAATTTCATGAACGTAATTATCTTATTAAATAGAACTCATGAATCTATCCATTTTTGCCACAAACTAAAATTACATTCGATGTATACTTAATTAATTTGTTTAACCAAAACAAGTTCATAAATGTATTAATTAGTCTTATTAAATAGAAGTAATGGATCTATCAATTTTTTCAACATACTAAAATTACGCACTCAAAACACAATCGCATTGCATAATTTTATCTTGCAATACGAGAACATTGCACCATACCTTCTTAATGCACTAAGAAAACTTGGAGATGAGGTCCAAGAAGATATCAATTTCAAGAGTAAACAAGTAACATTGTAGTCATATTTTACAAAGGCCTCCTAATTAAGTCATGTATATTATATATATATATATATATATAAGTGGAACATTTTTTTAATTATATATCAAGTGGAACATTTTTTTATCTTATAAATTTAGCAAATTATTAATTTACCACATTGATCCCAAGTCGGGACCAATCAAAAGTATTATTTAATCGAGGTTATTAATTTATCGAAGTTATATTGTAGTTTGAAATCATGACTCCTAGAATTTTTTAAGTCAGATCCAAGATTGAAACAAACCTATAGTTTGGTCAAAAAAAAAAAAAAAAAAAAACAACAACAACAACAACAATAATAATAATACATAAATAAATAAATAAAATTAGGGTAATCTTATACCCCAAAAGCCTACTTAATGAAATCCTCTAGAAACTTAAATGACCTCTACCTATTTACGAAAGTGATGAATAGGATAATGGAATACATGTTGCATGGGTATTTGTTGTTTGGTTACCCAGTATGTCTAATAAGAGAAAATCGTTTAATGGGGAAATGTGTAGGAAATAGAGGGACTGAGAACAGGATGCATGCAACAAAGCTTGCTTTTATGTTTTTTATAAAATTACAATCAATGTATTACTGTGACGTTCATAGGAGTGATGTTAAATATACAGAGTCTAATTTTCATCATGCAAATGAAGCATATGAACAATTGTGTATCGAACATGAGGAATTGGATAACAGATTTCAACTGTACATTACATCACCAATTGTAGGAGCGGCTTCTATTGAAATCAATGTTCAAAAAGTCTAAAAAAACGTGGATATATTCTTGAAATAATTTTCAAATGTATATCGGTAGGGATGTTTCCATTTTGGAGATGATTTTATATGACTAAATATCATGGATATATCAAGATAAGTTGAAATTTTTAATAAAATCAAATTTAACCCGATTCGGCTTTTTTTCAAAATAAATTCACAATTTATTAAACATTAACCTTGTACAAGTAATAGTGAAAATTAATGAAATTGTTTCTACAATACTAGCTAATTAAAATCTCTTAAAAAATCAACCACAAAGAGATTAATTTTTTTGGAAATATTAGTAATTAGCATAAAAAGTAAATAAAAATATTAGAAATTCATAATATTATTCATAGACTAGAATTTAGTAACCTTACAACTGAAAAAAAGTGACGATCACTGTCTCACACATTATAGGTTATGTTACCTACATACTAGCAATATTGTTTCCACGATATATGATAATCACATAATTATAACATTTTTTACCTCTTATTATATTTTTTTTAATCCTTGTTTTATTTTATTTTAAATCAATTATTAAATTTTTGTGTTTTTGTAGAATTCGGAGCAATAACGAAGAAATCAAAGAAAAATGAATAAATCACAGACGGTGACTTCAGAAGAAGTGGAGGTGAGAATAGCCTAAGCCCATAACCTAAACTCAAAACCAAACCCAAAACCAAATCCGTAAACCCAAACCCAATGCCAAACCCAATCAAACTTAAAGCGTATTCTCTTAATTATCCAAGATTCTAGTTTGATTTAAGCCTTAAATCACTCATTGAACCCTCCCCTTAACTTGTCCAAGTTCATTTTCTCAAACCCAATCAAACCCAAATCATATTCTCTTAATTATCCAAGATTCTATTTTGATTTAAGCCTTAAATCACTTATTGAACCTTCCCCTTAACTTGTCCAAGTTCATTTTCTTAATTCTCTATAAATACAATAGAAATGAATAAGAAAGGGGAAGAAGATAAGGGAAAGAAAAAAATACAGAATACCAAAACCTCTTCTTCACAATTTGTGATTCTCATCACCATCCCAACCAAGAAAAATCACCACCCACAGCCTATCCATCTCTGTTTTCTCTCCTTCACTCCACCGAAACAGGGGCGTGACAACCCTGTTTCACTTCATCTTCAACCACCGTCACCGACTGCACCACGCACCACCACAAAGACTTGAATCAAGTTGACGCTACTAGCACCTAATGGACATTGCTGAGAGCACCTCGGCTGAGAAAGATAAGAACTATTTGCACCCAGGGATCTGCTGAGCCACATTGGACTTGTTCATGTTTGCACCCTGCTGAATGCTCTGTAACACCACAGTGAATTAAGTCTCAAACTCTAGAATTAATTTCATTTTACTTTATTATTCCATGATTAATATTAATTGATTCGCAATTTATAATATTTTACTTTCACCTAATATGTCATGCATCTTAGGTTGTTAGAAAAATATTATGTTATAAATCAAGCATGTTTTAATTGAATAATTAAACTTGTGATTAATTGTGCCATAAAAAGACAATTAATGCTAGGAGTTTATACATTGCTAGAGTCATTTATTTGAAATTGGAATAATAAGAAAATTTCAATATAATTTTAGGAGCTTGAAAAATATTTTGTAAATTGTGGTTTCCCTCCAACTCTTTTCTTTTATTTATTGTTATTTTTATTACTTTTGTTTAACTCGGATTTTTAAACACTGTAACCCCCATTTTCTCCAAATTAGTTTATTAAATTATTAAATTCAATTTAATCCACCTTCCTCATGGGATCGACCCGTACTTGTCGTTGTCTACCAGTTAGACACCGTGCACTTGCGGTTATTACAAGTGGGTCAAATTAGCCTGTTTATTTAGGCCGGTTAAACCCGCAACAATATACTATGGGTAAACGGACCATGTAAATACTCTCAAATATATGATTCATACATGACATGAGCAAATGTCACATTATACCGAATGGAGGATATGACTCCATTATTGGCATTTTTTAGTAGTTGAATTTCAACCTTGATAATTCGTATCACCATATTGTTGCCCAAGTTGTTGATCACAATTGTAATTATTTCAAGATTGGTACTCTTGTGGTTGGGTGAGATACTGCTCATGCGCTTGTCCATGTGGATAATAAGATGGTTATGGTGGTGCTTGATAAGTGTATCCACGACCCGAGTCCATGTTCATACCCTCAAATGATTATAACAAACCTTTACCAACAACTGAATGTCTTCCCAAAATATCATTTTCCGGAGATGAATCCACAAAGTTTTATGCAATTGTGCTCCCATTAAATGAGTCGGCTTCAGTTGGTTGGTTAATCGGTGGTTTTCCTATGTTATCTCGTCTTGTGCATTCTTGTGGAGCCACATACATTCCTACCACCACTATGAGGTTTATATTCGATCACATAAGTTGTGTTAGTGGTGTTGATCTAAGTATTAGGATAACCTTCAATTTCAACAACACCACCTCATCCACCACCACTATCACTACTAGATGGTGATTGGTGTTAGTTGTGTGTCATCAGGGGTTGTGTTTTATCATCATAATACTTTTATGATATATTGGTTCAGTGGGCCACTCAGTGTCAAGGACATATGTAAGGATAAGGAAGTGAGCTAACATGTCATCTCTTTTAGAAACTTCAATCGGGTTTCTCACATAAGTAGCAAAGATTATAGTGAGATCTATTGTTCCTAGTATATTTCTTCATATTGCAAACTTGGTTGTTTTAAGTGAAGGTTCTAGTGGATGCGAATTTGGATAAAGTTTCTTTAATTAAATAGGATAATGAAAGTTTTATTTTTTGACAGAAGTTTTCTTGTTGAAAAGTTTCTAATTTGAATTAGGTTTCCTTGTTAAATTAAGCACCACCACCACCTCTGCCACCTCTCTCTCCCTCTTTGTCCCTGCAAATAGGGTATTATCCCTGACTTTGGTTCAATTTAAACGCTCAATTGAAACTGATTCTCAAGCTCATCAAAACATGAAAATTGTACTACTCTTAGTCATCTAATCAACACAATTTGAATGAATTAAAAATGTTGTAAATTGAGCAACTTATATTCATTTTATTAAACTCACTCAAAACTATAAAAAAAAAGTATTGTCCCTGATTTTGGCCAATTGATACGCTCAATTAAGACTGATTCTCAAACGCATCATCATAAAAATTGTAGTACTCTAACTTACCTAATTAACACAATTTGAATCGGTTGAAAATGTTATGAAATGAGCAAGTTATGGTCATTTTACTAAAGTCAAACAAATCTGTCTCGCAATGAAAACGGGGTAGTGTCCCTAACTTTCGGCCAATTTATACTCTCTATTGAGACCGATTCTAAAGCTCATCAAAACACTAAAAATGTATTACTCTTATTTATCTAATAAGCACAATTTGAATCACTTGAAAATGTTTTAAAATGAGCAACTCATGGTCATTTTACAAAAATCATGCAAATTTGTCTCTTAATGAAAATGGGGTAGTGACCCTAACTTTCGGACAACTTATTCTCTCTATTGAGGTCGATTATTAAGATAATCAAAACATAAAAAATTTTAGTACTCTGAGTTATCTAATGAACACAATTTGAATTACTTGAAAATGTTTTGAAATGAGAAAGTTATCACCATTTTACGACAAACACTCAAACTGTCCAGAAAAAAAAATATGTTTTCACCCACGAGTCTCAAATTTGCCCAGACCTATGTGAATTATAGTCTCCAATTCGGTCTCAATAAAGCATATAAGTTGGCCGAAAGTCAGGAACACTATCCCATTTGAGCATATAAATTGTGTTTATTAGGTAACTCAGAGTAATAAATTTTTTATTTTTTTATGAGCTTTAGAATCAATCTCAATTGAGCATATCAATTGGCCAAAAGTTACCCTGGTTTTATATTTTGAATGAGTGATAGCTAGGTTGTTTTGCGAGAAAGGATAAGAGGGGAGCGGGGTGGTGTTGCTCCGTTGTATGTTGATCTATAGAGAAGTGAAGAAAAAGACAGAAAACAGTAGAGGATGATGGTTCTCTTCTCGCGTTCATCATTATTGTTTTTCCCAAAAACAGTTTTTTGGGTGGTGTAGGTAGGTATGAAAAATAAAAAATAAAATCTCAATGGTGGTGTGGGACGGTACTTTTGGTGGTGTTAAACAGGGCTTGCCAATGTTTTTCTATATGCATTGTACCAAAAAGTTGATTTAGCCACGGAGCATTAGCCACAGCCTACACCCATTTCTCACTTTGCGACGATTATACCAGCAATGGAAAGAATATGGGCGGTTGGTATAAGAATTTGGATTTTATGCCGCTTAGGCTGGGAACGTCAATGCTCATATGCAAAGAAACATGTGACGTGCACGTGTTTTTGTTTCTTTGCTCTCAGTGCAAAATACAAAAACCTTGCCGCCTCGCCTCCTTAGCCACCTAGTTTCATATTTTCTTATATGGTTCACACTTGATAAATATGTTGTTTACTATATGTTTCTTGATTTGTATATACCTTTTGTTGAAATTACCAATGTGCTTGAAATTTTATCTCACATTCATGCATATGGGGTGACTGTCCACAACGAATGGGATCCACCTTGAACTTTAGTCTTATACGCGTTTGTGTAAATGACCTATTTAATTGCAGTTCAGATTATTATATTTGACAAAACTAGGTGGAAGTTTTGATATTTTGGCCTTGTTTTTATAGATGATTCACACATTTGAATTGTTGGTGCGTTTTTCTAAACTTATTTGATTATGTTGGGTTAAAATGTGAACTTGAGGTTGAATTACATTATTCACTTTTCTGTTTCATGCTTGTACTAATAGGTTATATCTTATATTCGATTGTGCTAAATGGTTCTAATGTATACTTGATTTTGTAGGTCGAATAAGTATGACTTTATAGATATGTTACATAAACATAAAAGTCTTGATCAGAAAAACAATGAACAAAAGGAGAAAAACATAAGTGTATGGTGTTAACAGCTCCATGGCGAGTCAAAGATAAGGCCACAAAAGCAACACCTTTTTGTCACTACAAATAAATGTCTTTATGGTTATCTGATTTGATAAATTATGCTTTCACATTGTGTTGTTGTATGTGTTCCTATCAAATGGTTGAATTTAACTTTTTTATGGTTAATTTTTCTTGTTTGTGTTATGGATTTTTTTATTAAATTATCTGTTGTATTAGAGTCATCTGCTGGTTTCATGTGTGCGATTGTGTATTATAATTCTACAATGTGTTTATGCAGCAGAAACAAATATATTTTTTTATTTCTTTAGTCAATGCTCGAATATTTTCAAAATTACAATTTTTTTAAACCTACCCACGGTAGTCAACTATAGTCACAACAATATAAACAGAATACATGGGAACACAGTAGCTGCCACAACTATAAAGTGTGAGAGAGCCGTAATGAAATGTTGAATTTGAACACGGCTGGCAGATCATAAAAACCGTGGTGAAAGGAGTTGGGCACGGTTTAAAAGCATAACAACTCTGCTTTTTTGTGATGCCCATTCTACCAATGATTAAGAATCGTGACAACGTATATTAGCCAAGCCCAAGAGTCGATGCTAAAGGGTTTTTTTTGGTGTAGTGAGGAGTATGCTTTCTTTGTTTGATTTGGACTTGTTTAGCCTATATATAGAGTCTTTGTATGTTGGTTGGAGGCATCCAAGACATCCATGAAATACAAGTGGTCCAAGAATCAAATAGCAAAGTTAGAGATGTAGACTCAGAGCTTGTGAAGTAGAGATCTCGAGGGAGAACTTGTTAAGCAGCCTTTCGAAGAGTTCTAAATCGTTTAGTGTATCATTAATCGAGCATAGCCTAACCAAATTCTCAAAGATTGGTGTATCAATTGAAATTCCTCTCTCAACTTGAAGAAACAGTCTATAAAGGAATTTTTTTATAGCTCTCTTTACCACAATGAAATCACCATTCAACTACAATCTGCATACATCCACTAATGCAACTAATTCAAATTAAATATAAAATTAATTTAAATTTTGTTTTCATATACCTGGTGGAATCATTTTATTTTTTATTCTATGAATAACATTGGGTAATCCAAGTGCCATTTTGCTACTTGAAAGAATCTCAGCATTCAATTAAGAAAATCAATGTGTAAATGAGACATTCTGTAGTTCAAATTGTATTGCAATTTTAATGTGAAAATGAGAACATACTTGGCTTATGCAATCAAAGTTATTGGTTCACCATGTTGGCAGCTTCTGCACAGTAAACGCTTAAACCCAAGTTCATTGAATATTGGTATTCAGGATATGAGAACATTCCTAGGGTCAACAAATATTATTATTTTTCTTCTCGATTACTAGTCCAATAAACAAATAACATTCATAACTTACCAATTGTATGCAATAGATTATGCATTTGTTGAAATCTCACGTCGATGATCAGCCAAAGTAAAAAATATGAAGATCAGCCAAGTATTCTCAAGCATGAAGAAGACACATCCAAAATGATTGTAGAAGTTGAAGAAGATGGACCAAAATATGAGGCAAATAAAGATAGCTAAAATAGTTTATGCATGACCAAAATTCAAATGAAGAGCCAAAAGCTATTTGGTGGCAAAATATTTGGAAAACCAAATTCAAATTTGAATTTGAGATATGTTATCATGAGAATGAGATATTCTCTCATGGGACATTCTTATGTGTTTAAAGGCCATGTCCATGTCAAGGTACAAGGCCATGTGCAAAAATACCTTGCCCATATGACAAAAGAGAATCTTTTGTTTTAAAAAAAAAGTTTTGGACATAACAAAATCGGCTTCACCCTTAAGGTGTCACATCAGCAGAGAGTCAATATGAGTATAGGCATTTGCATAAAGTTGAACCTTACATAGGCAAAGTTGACTTCACCTCTCGAAGGCCGGTCTTTAAATAGTTGAACCCACATTTGCACCTTACAACTTTGGGAGTTCATGAGAAACTTGTGAGAGCAAATTCGAGTAGCAAATCCAACAGCGAAAAGAACATGTTTTCTCCCATTAGTTCAAGAGAAAATCTCCCAATATCTTCATATCGTCCTTGAGTGGGTTTCAAAGAAATATAGAGATCTGGAGCTTGATTGTGAGCTTCATCTAGACCAAACAACTTCTTTACTTGAGATCTAAATGCCCTAGAGAAAAACTTTTTCATTCTCACCCTAAACCTTCATATTGTAAAGGTAAATGGCCTCACTTTTTGGATCTTTAAAGAAGTGGGGATTCCAAGCTCAAACCTTTCTCCAATCCATATGTCTAAAGACATTTCTAGAGAAGCCATCGAGTGTAAGCTTGCTAAACTCACTTTACCCCGTAAGACTTGGTTTGTTGCATCCCATTGGTGGTCGCTAAAGTGTTTGTAAGACTCGAAACAAAGCACTTGGTTCGTGTCTCATGGGAGCACATGCAATGATTCTTGTAGAATGTTGATCGAGAGTGTAGTTTTTTTTTAACAAGTAATAAAGACTTGTGGCTTACCAACCCTTTTCCACCGAAGAAGTAACTGGTCGGGGTTAATCAAACTTCGGCTTAGGTGAACTTCGTTATATCCGTGTGGTATTGTCTCTTGCAGTTTCTTTACTTTAATTATGCATGCTTGTTTATCTTACTCTTATGATATATCACCTTACATGATTATAAGTTTATCAAATTATTGTTAGCTAGTTTGATTTGTGCATCAAGTCTTGGATCTACTTAAATCTCAAGACTTGTGAGACCATTTGACTTAGAGTTGAATCATTTCATACTTCACCTTAGCCTCACCTATCTTTGAGTGTTTTTAGTAGTGCTTAGAGTTAGGAGATTGTATCGAACACGGGTAATAAGAAAGTGTTCATATCGCCTCTTTGTCTTAGCATTGCAAAAGTTTTTTAAAATAAAAGATTTTCAGAGAGAGAGGATTCACCCCCTCTAGTCTTATTCATTATTTCTTAGGGCACCTTTGTCGTGGTATCTACTAGATATTCATGTACTTTCAAGACTATCTTTTTTTTCTATACAACTCTTCAATACACAAGATAAAAGGATGGGGAAATTTTGTTGGAACTACATAACCAGATTCCCTCCACACGTATCCACCATCAGAGGCAACTCCTTGAAATGTTTTATACATACCTTGTGAGTTTTGTATATGCATCAATTACCTCAATTGTCCATGACTTTTCCGTACCAGTGGCCTTCATCATGAGGTTTACACAGTGATATGCACATTGTATCCAATATAGCTTTGAGTTCATCAAATCTTTTCCGACATTCTTGGATGAAGCGTTGTTAGTCATTAATTGTACCACATTGTCCTTTCCAACATACTCAATGACTTCTTTGATGACTTGTAAAGGTATATGCATCTCTCATCTGATCAGATCAACTGATATGTGAAGATCATATCTCCATCACAGTATAACATGAAAATTATCAGTTGTAAATTTGTTGGCCAAGTCCAATCATCATACATCAATGATACCCCATATGTCGGATATTCTTTTCTTTGAACATTTGCGCATCATTTTACATTGAGTCAGTTTCACCAAGCATTATGTCATATGCAATTGAAACTTTGGAAGTAAAAATTGTTAGTAGCAATGACGTGAGAACCGACTCTTGCAAAATGCAACATGTTGGAGAAAATCGTTCCAATCTTATCTTTGAATCCATTTCGTTAATCTTTTGTATATGGTGCACCTGGATCTTTCAAGGGTAGCATATGTGCATAGTCTTTCATACTTATTTGCCAGTACATTTTTTTTTCCAAAAATATTAGGCATGGTGTCTGTGGTTACACTTCTGCCCATTTTGTGGATGGTGTTTGTGGTTGTGTTTTAGAGATAAAGGTAAAAAGTGTAAAAAAAAAAATCTCAAACAATGCACAAAAGAGGCACCCAAACAAGGCAGCCTAAAATTTTTCCAATGAGTAATTCTAGGCTGCAAAATAGGCATGTGAACAGAAGTTGATTTTGGAAGATATGGAGGTCTAACAACTCCTTTTGCACTAATCGTATCTTGTCGGCTACCTGATGGGCCAATATGATGTTCTTGATTGCTTTCAAATGATGGTCCATTGTAATCCATCGCTTTTTGGACGCCTTTCATCTTCATCAATACTAGTTCTGACTCATACCTTCTCTAACTACCACATTTATTGTTTGTCGTTTATTCTTCAAATCTCGTGATGCATTAGCAATGTCATTGGCCTCTCATTTATTTACACGCGTGCTTATAAGGTCATATATTTGCACTAGGTGTCTGATTAAATGATGTTTTAGTCTCGATACACCTTGGCTATACCACACTACGTTACAGTAATAAGTAATTACACTTGAAACCACCCCTTTTTCCCAAACATGTCATGTGTTCCCACCCCGAAGTATTTGATTTCATCATGTTGATGAAAAGTATCCAAATAATATTACAAGTCATTTTTAGTAAATAAGCACATGACTAACAATAAAAATTATAAGTATATATTGAACCTTGGAACCATGTTTAGAAATTGAACCTTTGAACTATGTTTGAGAACATACCAATTATAAATTATGGATATTAAGAAAGCATATAAATAATCCAGTATTATGACCAAATTAGCTTTTAGACCCCAAACTTGTTCAAGAAAATCCCAACTTTCATAAATTTATTTTAAATAACTACTCTGCCCTTCTTGTGAAATTTAATGTTTTCTCCTTAAACCTATCCAAATTTGAAATACCCATTCAAACTGCCTCGAGATATCTAATTCAATCACGATGAAATGGTACACCTAAGTTGTATAAGTTTGAGGATGCAATGCCAAATCATTAACTAATAAGAATGAGGGTAGAATGGGCATTTCCAAAAAAATTATGAAAATTGGGATCTAAAATAAAGCTTGGCTATGTTTGGGGTCCAAAAGCTAAACTGATCGTAATAGTGAGGCTAAAAGTTAAATAACCCTATTTTAATAATATTAGGCAAAAATTAAAGTAAAAAATAGGCTTCGAATACCGACAAAGAGTACTCTAACTACCGACTAGTCTAGATATTATATCAGATATAATCGGTGAAAGCAATCTATCAATATTTAAAAATTAATTGTATCTAGCACTGAAACATAGAGAAAACAGTAGTTTAAATGCGACAAACTCTAGAAACCCATGGTTTCAGCTTCTCCTCGGCACGGGGTTTAGAAACCCATGGTGGTGGTGGTCGCGGAGATTGCACGGGCGAATATCTCCTCTTCAATGGATGCTAAGTTGTGTGGTGGTACAAAGCAAACATATCGGGTGCAAAAAATCATGTTTTCAAAATTATGTTATTTGTCTCCAAAATAGGTCGTCTTCTTCCTCCTCACGTTCT
Source organism: Berberis vulgaris (assembly GCA_963556465.1). Classification (NCBI taxonomy): domain Eukaryota; kingdom Viridiplantae; phylum Streptophyta; class Magnoliopsida; order Ranunculales; family Berberidaceae; genus Berberis; species Berberis vulgaris. The sequence goes on along the minus strand of OY747135.1, from coordinate 57,906,199 downwards.
CTGCTAGTTTTTCCCTACTGCGAGATGCTTCAACCCTGTTACAAAAGTGAGATCATGGAGAGAATGAGAGAGATAGAGAGGCGAGATGTAAAAGAAGACGGAGTGGGGAGGAAGATCGAGATGCTGCCCTGTTTGTGTTGTTGCAATCTCCTCTATTTCGATGTGTTTTATGAAAAAGAGATGATGAATGGGGAGATGAAGAGTGTGATGAAGTTGGCGAGATGGAAGAGGAGGAAGACTCGATGGTGGTGTGGTGGTGAGTTCTCTGTCTGAAGGTGGCTGCAAGATGAGGAAACATAGGAGAGAGAAGGCAACGAGCATGGTCTGTGGGTGGCGTGAAGAAGAAGAGATGAACTAGGAGGGATGGCTGATTCGTGAAGGTAGAAATAGAGGAGGTCGTGGAAAGATAAGGGTTGAACTTGAAGAAAAAGAATAAAGGAAAAAGATGTGAAGACAGGATGTGGTGTGTCTTTGACAAAGAAAAATAGGGAATAGGGTACAGGGGAGGAGTTTGGTGATGTGGATAGGTGCTATTGACGGTTGCGAACTGGTCTGTGTCAGAAAGGAAATAGAGGGTGAGATGGTGATGATGAATGGCTATGAAAGAATCTGAGAGGTGATGAGGGTGGTGAGATTATGATTGGCGGTTCTTCTTTCGAGTAAGAATCGCCGGTAGGGTGAATGATGAGATGGTATTGGTGGCTGGAAAAAAGATAGGGGAAGCAGAGAAACGTGAAAAGAGATAGCGGAAAAAGGAGGGGGAGTGTGTGTGGCAGGAAGGAGGATAAATAGAATTTGGGAATTTAGGTTAAAGCTTGGGCTTGGGTTTAGGTTAAGATGTGTTTGGGTTTAATTGTTCCTTCTAATTTCATCTGTCACTGTCAGTTTGTACCACTTCGGGCTAGTTCTTCCAAACTCATCGCGCTAAGGCGATTTCATCGTTTAAGCTCCAATTCCTGCCAAAAACATAAAAATGAAATAATTAGAATAAAATATGATATTTGAAATACAAACAAATATAAATTAGGAGATATTTTATATAATAATTATGTGAATATCAAGACCGAATCCAATTAGCAAGAATCTGGGAAGTTACAAACGGCACGACCCAATCACGAGTGGATGACCAGCGTGATGAAAAAGACATACAAACCATACACGACCCTGAAGACAAGCCGAACCAACATCCTAAAATATATGGCGAATTGGAAAAATGTCAACTGACCACCCAGGATGAGAGCAGACCCAAAAGGAAGAAATAAAAGCAAGTATTGTTCTTTCCACATGGATCACGGGCACATTACCGAAGACTGCTACAAGCTGAAAGATGAAATTGAGCATTGGTTTCAAAGAAGATGACTCTACGAATTCATTGAAATGCTAGACAAACAGCTCAAAGGTAAAGAAAAGGTAGATACCTCAGCCACAAGATCAAAATAACAATCCAGGAAACTAATATATGCCTTACACTACATGGCCAGGGGTAGCAAAACGATCAACCCAAGCCAAAAAAAACACCTCCTACTCGAACAGATCTATATCGAAGTAGGAGTACTAGCACTTTGAAGATGCTTGCACCAATCAACTCATACAATTCGAGGACCCTATCGACGAATGCAAGCCCAATCTGAATTACTGACGAAAGAATTAATGACAATGGACTCAGTCAAACCTCAGTGGGTGATGCCGAACATGAAGCTGACGTGAGCATGATCGATCAAATCAATGTTGTTTGGCCACCAGATCAGAAAGCACCTCGAGTCAATTAACTACAATGATGAATGGCAAAACAGGAGCAATAGCGAATCCGGCGAGTGAGGATATAGATTAAACGAGAAAAAACAACAAAGGCGTGGACCTCTAACACAAGGGTAGACATCAACCAAGCAAAGATAAAGAGGATAAAAGCAAATCACTCCCCAATGTAGCGTAATTGCTCAAGAAAAACGACTGTTAGGAACGGTCAAACATCCAAAAGGGAATATCAATAAAATTGGAAATTCGTAGTCATCATCCTACGCAGGATAACATCGTCAAAACTCAACCGTGCAAAACAATCGGTGTATAAAGCCAAAAGAAATCAGGACACAAGTCAGATACATATAACTTCTGGTCTGATCAACCAACAAAGTAAAAGTTGGATGAACGAGTTGACTAAATTAAAGCAACTTTGGGTTGACTAGAACGTTGAACCAACGAAACGTAAGTTAGACGAACGAGTCAACTAAATAAAAACATCTTCAGATCGACTGGATCGTCGAACCAACGAAATGAAAGTTGGACGAACGGGTCAACTAAATAAAAGCAACTTTGGGTCGACTGGAACATCGAACCAATGAAGTGAAAATTGGACGAACAAGTCAACTTAATAAAAAAAACTTCGAGTCGATTGGAACGTCGAACCAACGAAGTGGAAGTTGGACGAATAAGTCAACTAAATAAAAACAACTTTGGGTTGACTGGAACATCGAACCAACATAGTGAAAATTGGACGAACGAGTCAACTAAATAAAAACAACTTCAGGTCGATTGGAACGTCGAACCAACGAAGTGAAAGTTGGACGAACGAGAACGTCGAACCACTGAAGTATAAATTGGACGAATGAGTCAACTAAATAAAAGTAACTTCGGGTCGACTGGAACGTCAAACCAATGAAGTGAAAGTTGGACGAACGAGTCAACTAAATAAAAGCAACTTCGGGTCAACTGGAACATCAAACCAATAAAGTGAAAGTTGGGCGAATGAGTCAACTAAATAAAAGCAACTTCGAGTCGACTGGAACGTCGAACCAACGAAGTAAAAGTCGGATGAAACAACTTCGGGTTGACTGGATCGTCAAACTAACGAAGTAAAAGTTTAATGAATAAGCCAACTCGAAATAAAAATTCATCTTGATTAGAAAACCAAACCAGTGAAGCGAAGGATGAAAGAATGAGTTACCATAACTCAAGAGAGCCTCGGATCAGCTAACGCGCTAGATCAACGAAGTAAAAGACGAATGAACAAACCAGCTTTCTTATAAAACCTTCAAGACAACCAACACAAGGTCGAGAGACGTGTCAAATTGTAAGAGAATTCAGATCAACGAAATTCAGACAAAATAAAAAATGTAGTTGTAAAAACCAAAGTTGGAGATACACAGTGCAACTCATTTCAAAAATCATGACTGACTTAAAAAAGGTACAAGCAACACGAATGAGCCAACAAGACAAACACGACTATGAAGAAAAGTAAGAACACCAAGGAGAAAATTGTTGTTCTTTAATAAAACTATTCTATTACATTCAAAGAAGAAAATAAAGGAGCGGGAGATCAAGCAGAGGGATCCATAACATTATCAACGACACCATCTAATGGATGAGGGGCAACCAGATCACTGGTAGGAGCTCTCTCTTCAAAAGGAGGAGGTAATGGCTCTTCAACCGTTGGATCATCCGGAAGGTCTTCAGCACCATCTTCATCCTTAAAGGTCCGATAGACCAAGTGATGGTACTGAGACAAGTTAACACCAAGACACTCGATATATTCAAGAAGCTCAGTCCGTCCATCAACAATTCGCTGCCAATCTGTCACCTCAATAATGTGAAGTCTATCTTTAACATAAGCAAGTTCATTCCTAGCCGCAATAAGACGACCCTCAGCAGTGGTAAGCATCGCGGAGGTATTTGCCTTGACCTCATCAAGCACAGCCTTTAATTGCTCCACCTTTTTCTCGGCAACGCCGCGGTTAGTAAAATGTTCTATCACGACACGTGCAACCTCATCACGAATTGCCTTCTCGGTGGACAACTCCTTCTCTACATCGTGTAAGCGTGCATAAACACCGTCTAATTCGGTTCTTAAATATTCGAGCTCGGTTGTAGACCGATCCCGTGCACCCTCCACTTCGACCAACGAGGCTTGGGCAACCCCAGCCCCTTTGACTTGTTTCGAGCATCGCGCTTTTAATGCGTCGGATTGACAAAAGACATGGGTAAACACCAACAGCAGCACAACGAACTTCCTCTATAGAGAAGCCACCAGGTTACGACTAGTTTGGTAACCTGAACCCATCACCCCGGCGTAGGCAAGATGATTAATCCCATCCATTATATGCCTACGACCATCATCGAGATGAAGGCCCGGATCCAGCATATACATCGAAGGCCTTTCCACCGACCATCTGTGCCACTTGTTGATCAACTTATGCGCACCATCTTGTACGTCAAGCTGGGAAAACCAACAAAACTTTCCGTCCAACTTGACCCAAATCTCTTCAGGGTTAGGTTCCATCCAACTAATCTGCGAATGAAGAATGCGGAATTCGGAAGCACGGAAGAACCACCACCAACAGTCTGGAAGGAAGTCGGAACAACAGGAGATCCATCCTTACCCTCTCACTGCGTAGTAACCGCAGCAGAAGCGAAACAAGTGGGAGTTCCAACGAGGGTAGAAGAGCCTAAACGGGCGGAAGAAGGCTGGACCTTCGCCACATCATCAACAAGAGAAGAAGGATAACGATGAGACTTCGCCTCGAGAACTCAATCATGACCACCAAGCTCCTTAGATTGAACAACTACTAGTTGGAACATCTTATCATCGATGGACCTAGGATCCTCATTGGAGCACTTGTTAGCGTCACGACCACTATAAGTAGAAAGGAGCCTATTTTCGCCATCATTCAGCGGATGAATGGTCTCTTTTTTGCTCATCTCTAATGCCAACTTCATTTCTTCAGTCTTTTGCAGAGATAAGCGATCCTCCCTCACAGACTCCCTATCAACAAAACTCGAATAAAGAAAAGCACAACGAGTAGAATCGAAGAGTTGTTTTCTCTTCGGAACATGATCAGAACTTATAAACAACCATTTCGACGGACTAACAGACCTCATAACTTTTCTCTTCTTGGAAGTGGACCAGTAACACAAATGCTCACAGGAGCATCGAGATCTAAAACATCTGAGCTCACTTTCTCATCAACAACAACATTACCACTATCGACAAGGGTAAAACGAGCATCAATCTCCACAACTTGCCTCTCAATTAGCAAAGCTCGTTCAGCTTCATTTATACTATAAAAATCGTTGCGCTCCACCATGACATCAAAAAGAAAAGTGTCCAAAGGAACCACAAGAAGCTGCAAAAAATGCTCGCTAATAATTTGTTCATCCGCAGTCAATTGCAGATCCTTCCGCTTGATGGAAACCCGAAAAGATCTCACTATTTGCTGACCTCGCAAATCAAATAGCCAGAACGAATAGAAACATAGAAACAATCTCGTGACAAACCCCTGATGTCATTGTTAAGATTGCCAAAACACGTAGGAGAGCGAAGGAAACAAGTATTCTTGGTCACCAACAAAACGATCTCCGAGTGCAAGGTTCTAGTAGTCAAAGGAATACCAGAAAGGATGGCTCTTGCATATGTGGAAACCATAACCCTCCAACCGTTAGGGCCCATCTGAGCAGGAGGAATACCCTGAAAGTCTAAATAAGCCTAGAATAACTCTGGAATTGGAAATCAAAAGCCAGATTGAAACATATGTGGGTAAAGTGCAATATACCCCTTCTCTGGATGACAAGGACTGTCGTTCTCCCGAGGTAAAATGATCTCAAGGTCAATAGGCAAAGAGTAATCAGAACAGACGTTATCCAAGGTGACTTGAGAAGCCTTCTTGGGAGAGAAATGAGCTTTGCATATAGTAAGTTGTTTACCATCCAACAAGTCACCGACAGACATCGCGAATAGGCAAGAAAAGATGGAAGAAAACGATGAAAAGAATAAACAACCCTAATATCAAAGATGGCGTAAAGAAGGAACAAACCCATCATGATATCCTTTATAGAATCGAACAACGAAGAGACTGCTTGTGGGACGACGTGTAGGACATGAAAATCCAAAAAATGTGTGTGAAAACAAACGGATAAACAAGTTATCGAGACGATCGACCAACCGAAAGTTGCTAACAACATTAAGTTCAAGGCAATGATAGATTTGAAATACTAACTGTCATGTAGTTAGTGGCCACATCAGCATACCTACTAACTAAAGAGGGGAGTATTTGATAATACATCAAAATAGACTGTCATCGAAGCCATACACGTGGCAGAAAACATTAATTACGAGGATCTGGCGTCCCATCTATTGGGCCAGCTCGTAAAATCCAAGAAGGTTAAAGCCAAGCAAAGAGGCCCACTATAAAAAGACATAATCGAAGCCCAAATCCAGGCTCGACATGAGTTATCTCATAAAGAAGAGGAATGTTGCACAAAAAAAATTCGTGGAGGGAGTTGCACCTCCACAGACGTGTCTCCATAAAGGAGGAGACTGTTACAAGTAAAAATCCCCTTCCGTTGTGCCTCACATGCTTAAGTCACATAGAGAATTAATTGCAACCATTATAAAAGGTAAAAGGAACATTCGATAAAGGTATGCAACTTTAACTAAGTTTTATCCAGATTTACTTGCCTCTTCAAACAGAGTTACTGACTTAAGCATTGGATGCCTCCGACCACCAAAAAGGTGGTCTTTGGCAGTCTAACATCTATTTTGCATGTCAAATTCTTAGAAGGACGAGATTCGGACGCATCAAATACGGTGAGAATTATGAATGTAAATGGGAACAAAACTAAAACTAAGCCCATTTACTATATTCCTTAAGGAACATGGTCTTGCTAAAAAATGAAATCTTACATTAATGGACATGGTACAAAGTATGCTTATTAACTCCACTCTCCCATTACAGTAGTCAAGTGAAGTCTTAAAAACCGTTGTATACATTCTAATGGGGTCCAATTAAGGGAGTTCCTAAAACAACTTTTGAGTTATGGACAGGTTGGAAACCAAGTTTAAGACATGTACACATATGGGGTTGTCCAGTTGAGGTTAGGGTGTACAATCCAAAAGAAACGAAGTTGGATCCTAGAACAATTAGTGGATATTTCATAGGCTATGTAGAATCGTCCAAGGGATTTTGTACATATTAATGTGTTGGTGTACATATTAATGTCTTGTAGGGATTTATGTTTTATTGTCATACTCATACCTTATAGTTTATTGTCCTATCCACACCTTCAAGTTTTATTGTCCTACCCATACCTTAAACATAGTTGAAATAAGAAATAAAAGATTTCTTGAGGATGAGAAAATTAGTGGGAGTGAGCAACCTCGAGTTTGAACTTTGAGGAATTGTAGGGAATAGATATCATACATGGAATAACATCCGAGTTAGCTATTAATTTCTATGAGACATTTTTCAAAATGTCATTATCAAAGGAAGAACCAGCTCAGGATTTGTCATTCAATTTGTCCAAAAATTTCAAAATGAAAATGTTTAGATTCGATTAAGAAGGTCCTCAAGAAATAAGAAATCTGCAATTTGGCCATATTTCAACCCACAAGATAATAAGAAATAAGTATCCTATTTAGGAAACTCTTCCTTTGGTTGGAAGGTCCAACTTAATAGGAAAATATCCTATATTTTGTACATATTAATGTGTTGGTGTAGATAGCTAGGATAAAAAAGACCTAGCTTGAAAGATTGGGGTGTTTTTTGATGCACTTTTTTTAGAACTTTGCCGACTTCTTGAAGATTCTTCCATTGTGGTACCACTTTTTTTAATCAATAATAAAAGGATCATTGTCGTATGGATGTAGGCATCATTGGTCGAACCACGTTAAATCTTGTGTCATCATTTCTTTCATTATTATTTGTTTCATTAGTTCTGATAGTTTTATTCATTGTAACACACAAGATCACTTTGGGCTTATTATTGGATTGATCATATTAGATTCTGTATTAATAAAAGTTTTTCGTGTGTAGTAGGACTGATTTATATTGCATAATAAAATGGTATCAGAGCTCTACCAGGTTGTTGTTAGTATTGAATAGAATATGGTGACTTAAAGTTTTCAAAGGTACATGGGTTTGACACTGTTAGTTTTAATGACAACAATAATTTTACGAAAAAAATTGAAAGATATTCTTGTGAGTTTGAAGCAATTAAAGTGTTGAAAGGTATACCAAATCCACTACCAAAAGTTTGGATGCACGGCGATTGGGATGAGTTTGATATGGAAGCATGTAGAGCAATTAGATTTTGCAAATACATTCCCATCTTGTTTAGAGTCATTAATTCAAGAGATATCTTATATACACATACTCTCGACTCTTGCTCTAGCTTGACATCTTGAGAATTTTAAAGTAAAAATTTCCCCCAAAGCATCTTCAATGGTCTCCTTAAGAGGCTCATTGGAGACAAATGTATTGTAGGCAACGACTTTTTAACACCACATCTTCTACTATCCCACACCACTAAACCAATTTATTTTTTATTTTTTTTGACCTGCCACACCACCAATTTAAACTACTATTTCTCTATTCTCAAGAACAACAACAATAGCATGACCCTACTGCGATCGACTGCTCTTGTGTGTTGTGGTGTAGCGAGGAAGGGGCGATCGATTGCGAGGGACGGTGAGAGACGACTGGCGACGACAAGATATGGAGGAGATGGGGTTGCGATGGTGGTTGTATGTGTTAGATTTTGATGTACAAGGAGATTATTAATTTATATATCAAGTGGGACTTATGTATTTTTTAAATGTATTATCTTATATATTTAACGAATTATTAATTTACCACATTGGTTCCTAGTCGGGACCGGCCAAAAAATTATTTTTATCGAGGTTATTAATTTATTTAGTATTAATTTATGGATGTTATACTATAGCATGGTTTAAGTGGTTAAGGTTGCTGAGGTGTCACAATTTTGTTGTGAGGAGCAGGAAACTCAATCCCAACATTGAGCAAGTGATTTGGACTTGAAAAAAAAAGAGGAAAAGTTTGAAAAGTCTTTCAATCAAGAACAAAAAAAAGGATTGATCAAGAAAATGTGAGAATTACTCTAGAAAATGAAAGACTTTGCTCCGGAAAGAAATAGACAATATAATGAGAAAATGAAATAGGGTGAGATAATATTGCTTCTTGATATAAGGTCCATGGGTAATTATAATCATCGTAAGTTGCAAATTATATATATATAATAGATGACTTATTCTAGAAAAATGTTATGTTCAAATTCTAGCTACTACTTAAGATATTAGTTTATTAATTCATGTAACTCGTGTTTAAGAATTATCTTTGATGTAGTTTGTAGTACATTATCAAGTTTTGTAAGCAATTTTTTTATTTATTTAAAATTCGATAAATACCAACAAAATACATTAATGGTGTGTTTGATTTTTGTTTTGCATAGAAGCATAAAAATACTGGAGATATCATGGAAGAGATGAGAAAATGGAGGGGAGTGAGCATGAAATTGTAACCTCCCACTCCCTATCCTCTTTCAAAATCATGGAAAATTTTTCTAAGGTGGTTAAGAATATTTTTCCATGGAAAAATAAAAAACATAGCTATAAGTTCAATATCCTTAGATGAAACTTTTCTCACTTGCTCTCTCATTTCCACTATTTTTATGATTTTCCATGAGACAAAAAAATTAAACATACCATAAATAAGGTCTAACCAAATATCATGACTCAACTATTAATGTGATGTCAATCGATCGCAGAAGCCATAAATTGATTGAAACAACAATGGATCACAATCTCTACACTGGAAAACATATAGCTATTCAAACTTTTTTTTTTCAATAATCAACAACTAAATTCAATTTTACAAAGGGACCTACATTAATAGGCTTTTAAGACTCCGAAGCAAAAATAAGTACTTGTGGTGTGGAATTGTTTTGACAAAAGTTGACCATTAAGGATATATACCATCAGCAAGGTAATACCCAGTTATGTGGTCATGGCCACTGATGGAGTAGTTTGTAATTTGTTAGAGGAACACGCCCTTCAACAAGATCCAAAAACAAAGGAGATATGTCTAGCACATTGATTTCATTGTGAGAGTCCGATGATCGAAAAATGTGTCATATTCACAATTCATATGAAGCGACAACTTCAAGAATCATTGTCAATTCACGAACGTGGCCAATGTGCATCCCTTTCCAAGATGTAGGATACTTTTCTACTTCCAATGCATACAATCAATCCTTCTAAGCATCTTAAGAAAACCACGATTTTTACCTTGTGTTAGTAATCGTGTAACATGGTTGGTGTTTGGTCGCCTCATGTACTCGTCAGAAAAAATTTCAACCAATGCTTTGACAAATCTTTTTAATCTCTTAATTGTTGTGTTTTTCATCAATCCTTATGTGATCATGCATCTAAGAATTCTACAACAACCCTTTAAGCAGGGTCGGAGCCACTAGGGGGCAAGTGGGGCACTTGCCCCCATTGACTTTTATTTTTTTATTTTTTATTCTATTATGCTCACCCTTGCAATGACGACAAGTCTGTCTTGCCCCACCCCTTCCTCTATTTGTTCTCCCACCTTGCTCTGCCCCTTTCCTCTCTTCTGCACCCTCTCTCTGATTACTGCGACACCAGCAACCACCCCGCCTCCTACTATCTTCCTCTCCATCCCTTTTTGCTTGATTTAGTTCTTCTTCCCACCATCACCATCAACAACCTCAATTTTTCTTTTCTGCTTTGAAACAGAAGAATGTTTTTAAAAAATATATTTTCTCGAGATAAATTCATATCTCGAGGTCTAGTTTTGTTTTTAATTCATAAGATTTTTCTGAAGATACATGAAAATTTTGATCAATTAATTTTTCCCTCAAGATACATATTTGTATCTCGAGGTTCTTCTGTGGGTTATTGTTTGAAAGGCATGAGCCTTTTCAAAATCAATGCACGTTGACTGCTAGTCCTGGGGGAGACCGCAATAGTGATTAATGATGGGGTAACCTCTGATATTTATTTATGAAAGGTGGAAAATCACAAATAACCCAATTTTTTTGCCCACATCTAATTTTACATTTGAAATTAATTTTTGCTACTTAACTTTGAGTAAGTCTAGGGAGCCATGTTTGGTGACCATTTTTGGGTCAGTTTTGTTTTTTTTTTTTTACACTTTTTACCCTTCTCTTTGTAACACAACTACGAACATCATTCATAGAATGGGTAAAAGTGTCAAAAACCCCAAAAGTGGCCACCAAACATGGTTCCCTATAATTGTTGTTTAACTTTATGAGTAAGTCTAGCCATCCAGGTTTGGTAGCTACTTTTGGGCTTTTTTTTTACGCTTTTTACCCATTCTCTTTAAAACAATATTACAAACACCATTTACAGAAGAGGCAAAAGTGTAAAAAAAACCAAAACCTAGCCCAAAAGTGGCCACCAAACATGGCTCCCTAGAATTGTTGTTTAACTTTATATACCCATTTAATTTGTCCTACATATATTTATCTTTTGTGCTCCTATAAAGTAGCTTGTTGAACTCATTGTCTTCCCCATAGGTTAGATTGAGTTTTGTTTAGCAATTTGTGTTTTGAATAGTTATTTAAGTATTGTTAGAATTAAATTTTTCTGTTAAAGTAATTAATTATTATATTATCATTAATTAACTATACTCATTACTTCGCCCCCCCTTCAACAAAAATTCTGGCTCTGTCATTGCCTTTAAGCAAACATCCTCATTGCTGCAGTGATTTTTTGAAGGGAAGACAAACTAGACATTTCAACATCATTTTTTTTTTAATGAAGTAATTGTCTAAGAATCCACCACATATTGAATACGAAGAGAAATATAACGTCTCATCCTGCACCTCTTCCAAAATACATATGGAGGACACAAATGTCGTTTAGCAAGATAGTTGAGAAAAAATCACTCATCACCTTAAAGCCTATCTCTCCAAGGGACTTCATGGCCTTGAATGGGTGCACTTTAAGTTATGTTAGTTCAAATGCACTACAACACCTAACTCCTAACTCTTAAACCATACAATTCATTTTTATGAGAATTGATATGCTCTCCCTATCTAATTCCTTCTCCCGCCTTAGTTAATTTTTTATTTCAAAATTCCTTTTGGCACCCCGACCCAATCGATTGGTATTTGTCGATTTCAATCCACCATACCCGTTACTGTATATCCATCCTCCCTCTTCCCTAACAATCCACCACCCACTTATTTCCTCCTCTTCTATGTAAACCAACCACCACTGTTCCTCTTTTTCTTTGCCCCCTCTCTACTGCCACCGCCTTCTCTTCACCCCGTCCTATTTTGTAAATAAAAAAGAAAAGACTATAAATGAAGAATAAGAAAAATAAAAATGAGATGGAAACTTAACCACCTCCCCTTAATAAATTGATTTGTTGCCGCTGCCACCCCTCCTCACCGTGTGAAGAAATAAATGAGAGAGACTCAACCACCTCTTATTCTCATTAAATTGAATTTGGCTTAATAAAAATTGATAAGTTTCCATTGATTTTCAATTTTGGAATCGATGGAAAAAAAATTTGTCGAGTTCAAGTTTTTCCCAAAGTTGGTACTAAGGATCATTTCACATCAATGAAAATCGATAAGTGCCCATCGGATTGTAATTTCAAAATCGATATGTGTTTTGTTAATTTTATGTGAAGTTAGAAATCAATTGAAATCGACAAAAACCAGTCAATTTTAAGGTTAAAAGCTGATATGTATTTGTCGATTTTAGTTTTTAACAATTTATGCACTTGTTTTTATCCTATCTCGGCCGAACACCCTCACCCTCCTTCGTCTCTGTGAATCGACCACAACATCCACCACCCTCGCACCCCCTTCCTCTTACTCGGTCAACCACAACCACCATTCCTCCTCTTTTGGTAATCAAAAAAGAAGAAGAAATATCGAGATTGTTGAAAAGAGAAAAAATGCAAGTGAGAGAGAGAGCTTGGTGGCGCGAGAGAAAGATAAATAGAGAAAGAAGAGGTGATCAATGGTGGTGGTGGTTGAGATTGATTAGAGAGAGAGTAGGAGAGAAAATGAGGTGGCGATGGTGGGTAGTTTACAAAGAGGATAAAAGAAGTGGGTGGTGGCTATGGTGGATCAGAAATTCTAATTGTCGAGGAAACCAGCGAGGAAAACAACAAGGGAGGGAGAGAGGACCCTCCATCCCCCTCGCGATGCGTGCAGGGGATATGAGGCACGCATCGCGAACCCTCCCTCGCTGTTTTCCTCGCCAGTTAGCCAAGCTCATGGTGAATTGACAAGGAAGAGGAAGGAGATAGAGGAGGGAATATGAAGGTTGGGTTGCGTGAGATAAGGTGTGAGTATAGAAGTTTTGTTTTGAGCATATTATTGTTGTTGTACTAGGGTGGGAGAAGGAAAATTTGATTTTTACTAAGGTGGCTATAGACTAGGGCGAGATAAGGACTTTAGTAGGGTGAGCTTTGTAATTTCATTTTTTTTCTATGAATTCTACCCAGGACACTTACTAGGTGCTAGGCTGGACACTTACTAGGTGCTAGGCTACATACACCTAAACAGACAAGTATAGTATAGGAAAGTTGCAACAACAGGAGAAGAAGAAGATATACAGAGATATATAAAAAAATGCATAAATTTGAAGAACTATTCTTTATATTGTCCAAGAGAACAGTCAACCACTTCGCCGGACGAACCGATAGCTAATTGGTTTGATTAGTTCAACCAAGTCCAATACCTTCTTTTAAGAATAGATTTTATAAAACACAGATATAGAAATATGCTTATGTATTGAAAATAATAAGAAAAGATTACAGAGGAGACTTACTTAAAGGATGTACAAGAGAGGAGGAAGAAGGTAGATGGTTACAATACCATGCTTAGGGGATACAAACAGGAGTTGGGGTTCTAATTGCGTCTGAGTCTTTCTCAAAGACTTGGTTCTTATTTATATAGAGTAGAGGATAAGAGTGGAGAAGAAATAAGGCTTCTCCGAGCTTGAGTGGAGGATGAGCTAGATGCTTATCCCTTTGATTGAGTGGAGGAGAACTGTTGAATCATGCTTTAACTGTTCACCTTTTGACTGTCGGCAAGTACTGTTGGAGGACTGTCGGCAGATACTGTTGGAGATACTTTGACTGTAGCATCATGTGGATGCTTTTGCCAAAAGAAAATATGTTGTCGGGATGTCGGGAGACTGTGGCCGAAAGCACTTTGTTTGATATGGGGCTGGCAGATGCTGCCTTTGATAATGGACGTGGGTCCATTAAAGATCTCGAGGATCGAAGATGTTGAAACAATCATCTTCATTCAAATCAACTGCTGGATCGTCTGCTTCGTCTGAACAGATCTGGGACAGAGTTTCCATTAATTGAGCTTTGGTGGGTTTGGCAAGAATATGCTTCCTAATTTGCTGTTTAAGAAGCTTTGCACTTGATGTTTCTGGAAGAGGAATAATTTGTGGCAGTGGTGTATGAGACACCTCTTTGTTGGAGAAGAAGGCAAGAACACCTTCTTTGGTAACTTTGGAGTGGTCAAACCGTTGCCACCATTTGACTTTGGTGCGGCGGCAAAACCATTGAGGTTTATTCTTTGAAAGACTTAGTGAAGAATCAAGGTGAGAGCAAATGTAATCCCAACACATGATCCATGCTAAGTTAAATCTTATAAAGAACCAGACGGATAAAACCTGTTCATTTACAGGAATAGGAGGCTGGTACTTTTCTTTGAAGACACTCCATCCTTCTTTAACTGTGGGGGGAAGAATGTCTGGGACTGGACCAAAGAAACTCCACCAAATGTGTTGAAACCAAAATGGGAGAGATTTCTGATTGAATTTTTTGCAGAACAGAAAGAACCAAGAGTGGCCACTGCTCTGGGAATTGACTAAGAAAGCTCTTAACCACGCATTTTTGTAGTCAAGATAATTGTAAGTTTGAGGGGTAAAGTTCTGGGAGAACTTCTTGTGATATTGGGGTAATTGGCCTCAATCTGCTTCTGTCAGAATTTTGAGGATCTGACACTTGGAGAAGGTAATTCGGGACTGCTGATCATTATCACAATGATGGGTTATGAGTACTGAATCAGAGTCAACCAGGATGAATTCATAGAATTCTCTGGTCTTTGAAGTATCTGCTTCCTCGAATTGTTGGTCAGGGGAAAACATATTTCTAGCAATGCTTTGAGGTTCTGAGATCAAAGCATACAGACATGGTTCAACTAGACAGATATAGTCGAAATATGTCTTATTGATATATGGCAGGGGTGCCTGATTAGGCTTTGGAAAGCTGGTCATGGATGAACCAGATTCGGCTACTTGTCCTAAAGGAGAAAATTTTTGAGATAATTGGAGGGCATATGAAAGAGGGGTTGGAGACGGAGAAGTAGAAGGCTTCTTCGCATAGTTGGCTTTGGTTTGAGGCTTTGCAGGAAGAGTCTGCTTTGGGGATGAGTTTTGAGAAGAACTCATTTTTGAAGAAACTCTCGGGAGAGGAAGTCTGCAAGAGAGTTATCTGCTCCTTTTATATATTTAATTTCGAAATCGAATGCCGAAATTAGTCCTTTCCATCTGGCGAAGATCTATTTAGAAACAAGATTTAAAACATCTTTGGTCAAGATTTCTTTTGCTGATTGGCAATCAACTTGTAAAATGAATTTTTGATTTGTTAAATCATCTTGAAATTTCATGATGCATAAAACAATTGCTAAAACTTCTTTTTTCACAGTTGAATAATTACTCTGTGCGGAGTTCCAGATACCTGAATGGTATCGGACCAATTGGATTGTCAAAGAGTCGGGAAGACGCTGTTTCAGAATACCACCATACCCTAGGTTGGAAGCATCAGTTTTGACAATCTTAAAAGCCTTGGGATCTGAGATTCCTAAACAAGGAAGATTTGTGACTTGGGCTTTGACCTGACGGACTATTTGAGAATGGGCTTCAGTCCATGGGCTTGGGTTTTTCTTAAGACGACTATAAAGGGGCTTAAGTAAAACTCGGAGGCCTTTGTAAAAATCTGCAACATAATTTAAGGATCCAAGGAATCTTTGTAATTGGGTTTTATCCCGGATTTCATCAGGAAATTTTGCTGCAAATTCAATTGATCTAGAAATTGGGGTGACCATGCCATTGAAAATCTTATGACCTAAAAATCGGACATTTGTTTGGAATAGATTGATTTTAGTGGGGGATAGAACCAATCCATTTTTCTTAATGCAATGTTCAAATTGATAAAGGTGTTTCCAGTGGGCTGGAATTGATTCTGAGAAAACAAGTATATTATCGATATACACAATTGTAAATTGAGAAAAAGGAGAGAGAATACCATTCATGATATTCTGAAACTCACTGGGAGCATTTTTGAGGCCAAAGGGCATTACATTCCATTCGTAATGTCCAAAGGGTACATTGAAGGCAGTTTTATATCTGTCTTTGGGATGGATTTGGATTTGCCAGAATCCAAATTTTAGATCGAATTTAGAAAAGACACAAGCATTGTGGAGTCTTTTAAGAAGATCTCTTTGATGAGGAATTGGGTATCGTATCCACTGTAAAACCTGGTTAAGGGGTTTATAGTTGATAACTAACCTGGGGCTCCCTCATTCAAGTTCAGCAGCTTTTCTAACATAGAAGGCCGCACAACTCTATGGTGACTTAGAATGTCGAATAAGGTTTTTAGCCAACAGTTGTTGGATTTCTTGTTTACAGTATTCCATAAGCTCACTATTCATTTGAATAGGGCAAGCCTTTGTGGGAATTTTGCGTTCATCGAACCCTGGTTCATAGGGAAGGCAAACAACATGATTAGACCTGTGCCAGAAGGCATTAGGAAGATTGGAACAAAGTTCCTTTTGGATATGTTGTTGATATTGAATAATTTGATATTGTAATTTGGAATCATGAAGTTGACTGGCAACTCTTTTGTATTCGATTTCTTGTTTTAAGAAATGTAATTGTTGCTGTTTGTGTGAAATAAAGTTTAGGTATACCTTTTTGGTAACTTGATTAAGTTCATAAATTTCTGGTTTGAATAGAAATGGGAATTCGAGGTTTGTTCCTAAATATGAAGTTTTAATTCCATCTTTAGAGACTGTGAAGGGTGAGATTGAATTGATAAAAGGTGTTCCTAATATCATTTTTTGTTCCATATTTTTTACAAGAAGAAAATGTTGCTTAATGCAAATTTTATCTTTGCATATATGGGCATTTGGAAGTTTGTGGAATATTTCAAGACGTGAGTTGTCTGTGGTAGACAACTTCTGGGTTGTCCTTTTGAAATATTTAGAAGGAACGATTCCTTCTTTGATACAATTCATATCAGCTCCCGAGTCTATTAAGGCAATGACTGATATGAGTGTTTCATTTTGAATAAACAGATCTATAGCAACGTACCATTTTTGGATAGTTACTTGATGGGGTAAGATTTATTTCTGATTGATATTATTTAAAAATTGAGAGTCATCCAATTCTCGAGAAGAAGGTTCTCCAATGAATTCTTCTTTGTCAGAGGATGGTGTTGTTTGGTTATTTTGGAGAGTTTGTATTTGAAGATTGATTACAGATTGATTTTGTTTAAGGAGTGTAAGTTCCTTTTTTATTGTATTGACTTCAAATTGCAGGTCAGAAAGGCTGACAGGGGAAGAGGAAGAAGTAGATCGTTTAAAACGATCTATAATCTCTTTGTGATTGTAGAAGGGAGCAATGACTTCAGGTAATGCTCGAGGCTGTGTTAATGAAGTCTTAATATGCTGAAGGTATTCAGTTTTAAGACTCGGATCATCAATTTTATCCACAAAGTCTAACAATATTTGTGATTGTTTAGAGTTGGATAACATATTGATGGTTTTGGATTGATGACAATGGCAAGCTCTTGGTGCACATGTCTCTGAGTGATCTGATATGTCTGAATCAGATGATTGATTTAGATTCCATAGCTGAAGATCTTCATCAGAAGATTCAACTTCAGAATCTAAGAGGGCATTGAGAAACATTTGTTTAATGTTCTCAGGAGCTTCGAGGGCCTGGACCTTTTGGGTTGTTCTGCAATTTTTTGCATAATGGCCTGGTCTTCCACATTTAAAGCAGATAGGCTTTGATGTGGGCTTAAAAGGCTTCTTGTATTCGGGTTTGGGCTTATGAGTCCCATGCTTTTTGGGTTTACTTTAGTATTTATCCAAATCTTTGGGGGGCTTAGGACCATAAGGCCTTTTGGATTTGAAATGTCTAGCAGGATGAGACCTGTATTGTTGTTTGGAAGATTTATGGGCTAAGGCAGGAGCCCGATAATCTTCAAAGCCATATTGTTGGCAGAAATCACCTAATTCCTTAGGTCCAGTTACATGTTGTTTCTTAAGCTGTCTTTTTAACCTAAGATCATTACAAATGTGAAGGGCACATTTGTTGATAAAGGAGATTAAATCTCCAAAGGTTAACTGATCATAAGGGATATCTCCATGGGATTGTTCCTGGAGTTTTCCTCTAACAGTTTCTGCGAAAATCTCAGGGAGTCATGATAAGAACTTCCTTTTCCAAAATGGGTTAGATGCATCTGGTTGATGCATGACCTTTTTCATAAAAATGTTCTTATACCATCTAAAATGACTAAGGGTTGGACATTTATGGACCATGAGGAGATCTTTTGCTTTACCTTGGAATTCACTGGGATTCCCAATGAAATGTTTGAGAATTGAACATATTAAGGTTGGAACACAATCAGGAATAACCTGACCATTGTCTTTTTTCATTGCTAAACCATCTGGTCCTATTTTTACGGCTTGCATAATTACTCTTTTTTCTGTCAGGGATAGATAGTTATCCCACCAACCTTTGATAAGGCCTGAAAACCCTGCTATGATGACAGTAGCAATGGTAAAATCATCCTTATTTTCAGCGCGATAGGTGGAAGCCATCATAACCATTTCTTGGGTTAGTTCTAAAATTCCGGATAGATTGTATTAAGGAGCTTCTCTATGGAGACCCTTGGAGATGCTCTTAGTTATGGGGTAAAGCCCATATGAAAAATCAATCAGGCTAAAGATGAATGAGGCATAAATGGTAAGGCTGTCAATAATCGGATTTGAGTAAAAAAAAAAAAATTTCTTAAATTAGGCTTGATGAGATTGGATTTCGGATTAAAATCCAAAATTTCCCAAGTAACCAGCTGCGATCCAGAGTCTTCCACACAACGCCCGCCCTCCTCCCTAAGCACCTCTTACTTATGTGGCCAAAATTTGATCCTCCACTATAATATCACCTTCGTGAACACAATTTAACTCCCAACAATTATCTCTTTCCAAACATTATGGAGTCTGCTTGTTTAACCCAACTGCCAGCCTCTTCCTCTTCTACTCTTCTCAACGCTTCACATCACAGACTACTTCAGTCCTCCTCACATTCCCAACACTCTCTTCACAAACTAAAACAAGCCGCCTTTACTTCACTGAAAACACCCAATTCTCTCTCTGTTAGAAAACATAGAGGGTACATAGTTGCAGAAAGTGGAAAGCAAGGTTGGGATTTTGGTAGATTTTTGAAGACTTTGTATTTCTTCAATGGGCCTCCTTCTCCTGCCAAGGTCTGTCCACCTTTTATTATATCCCATTTCTCATTTTTCTACTTGATTGATTTGTATCACATAATTAGGTTGATTCAGTTATTTTAATTTATGATTCCGGTCTTTGCCTTTTTTTTTTAATAATTTAATTCAATTACGGTTTCATGATTTTGTTGATCATAATGGGTTGATTTTTCTTTTTGTTTATGTGAAGTTCTTTGAATCTTTGATTAACAAGTTGTCCAACTCAACATCGAGTGAAACAGTCAAGCAAATGGGAACTTCAGATGTGGTTTTAGTAACTGGGGCTACTGGGGGTGTTGGGCGGAGGGTTGTCGACATTTTGCGCAGGAAAGGGTTGCCTGTTCGAGTACTGGTACTATCTTTTCTTCATCTCTCTCAATTAAGGTTTTTATTTTTTTTCCTCTTCTTGGATGTTTGTCTGAATTGGTTGTTTTGGTGACATTTAGAGATGTTTTCTAAACAATTTTTAGTAGGAAGAAGAAAGGAATATAACAACTCTTGTCTAACTTATAGAATTCTACAATTTTGAATTGTATATAATTAGAGTATTTTCCGTATCGTTGGCACGCTAAATATCTTGTACTTAACATTCTCGCCACCATTTCCAATTTCGCCCTCAATCAGTTTTGAAGTGCAACCCTCTTCTTATGTAAAAATATATAATATAAACTTTAGGGTTAGACTCGGTCAAAATTCGATTCAGTTGGGAAAAAAAATCAAATGCCGAGAGTAAGTTCTCCCCTAAACTTTGAATTCGCTAAAATATGAAGTTGCATTAAGATGACTGTCTCAACTCTTTTTTTTTTCATGGGATGATCGACCTGTCTCATTTATTTGAAAAATACTAATGACATGAAATGCATTATACGTTATTTAGCGATAAAATATATATTTGTAAAATATTAGCGTTTGTATGATCATTGGTTTCATTCGAAAGATCTTCAAAATTGCATTCCAACGATACCAAAGTTTACAAAAATTCGACAACCAAGTAAATAATTGTGAAAATTTTAATTTAGAGAAAAAAACACAATTTTATCTTCCCTCCACATGTACATTCCAAACTTTTTTTTTACAATTTTTCATTTTATTTCCCCTTATAGTTGTATTATATTCACAAACATGCTATTATAATAAATATGGTGTTCAGGGCCTCCACATACAATTTTTTTCCAAAATATAGAATCCAAGGCCTTTGTTGGAGTGCGCCTTTAGATGATCGTCTCATACTTTGATTAATATTTAAAACTACGACGTGAAATGCATAGACATTAAATGCATTTTTGAAAACTTAATTTTTATATTGATCATTGATTTCATTGGAAAGATCTTCAAAAATGTATTCCAACAATATCAAGTTTATTAAAATCCGACAATTAAGTAGATAGTTATGGCAATTTTAATTTTGAAAAAAAAAACAAAATTTTCTCTATCCGCCACATGTACCAACTTTTTACACCATTTTTCATTTTATTTGCCCTTTTACATATTTTATAATTATGACACATGTCATTATAGAGAACAAATCTCAGCCCTCCCAACTCTCAATCCTAGCCATCTTTTATCTCATGAATAGTAAAACACCATTATGATTTGTAATATAAAATTATGGTATTCCCTGTGCTGTTAGCATGATGAATAGAGTTTATTCTATTTTAAATATCAAGATAAATAAATATAAATGTTGGGTATGGGATCAAACCCATGCACTTTTGGTGCTTTAAGTTCTATGTGATCCGTTAGATTCTTATAATTGGATAAATCTGAGTCGTCTTTTATCTCCCACCCCAAACACAATCCTGTTTTGTAATATAAATTACCACACATGCCATTATAGAGAACAAATCTCAGACCTCCCAACTCTCAATCCTAACCCTCTTTTATCAAATGAATGGTGAAACACCATTTTGATTTGTAATGTAGATAAGTGGAAAGCGTGGCGGGAGCGAATGTTTTAGGGGTAATTGATTTGTACTGGGTTTTAATTTCCTTTTGTTATAATGTATATGACTGCAAACGCATTGAACTTAATGATTATATCATAAGCAATTACGTTTTGATGCAATCAACATTACTATGAGAGCTTGTCAATTTGTTAGTATTTGTATTATGACAATTTCTGTTTGTTTGCTTTCTCTACATGTGCTCAATCAAATAAATGCCAATTGTAAGTTTTTTTAGTCTCGTCCAGGCAACAATAGAAAATGATATGTTTATTGGATGCTCATAATGACAACTTATATTTCAAGTGAGTTATGCCAAACAAACAATGCCTTGAAGTGAGTATGCGAAACAAACAAAGCCTTGGTTATCTTCAGTGTCTCAAATAATTAATAAAATCAGGCACGTCAACCTCCATTGAATTTGAACTTAATGTCTGATACTGTGACATATGAAGATATGTAAGGAAATTATGTGAAAAATTCATGAGAAATGATGTACAAATTTCCAAGCCAATTCAACATAAATAATTACTTGGTAGCTTTTATCACAAACACCATTCAAAACATATTCAAGCATTGGTTAGGTTTTCTTCTCTCTATTTTTCTTTGTCCTTCAACCCCCGCTGCAAGTTCGACGGAGGATCTACAAACACGAAATGAAACAAATCAGGTCCCAATTACAATTAACCACAATATCTGGTTTATCCATATTCCCCAACCCACCCTA
Organism: Berberis vulgaris; assembly: GCA_963556465.1. Taxonomy (NCBI): domain Eukaryota; kingdom Viridiplantae; phylum Streptophyta; class Magnoliopsida; order Ranunculales; family Berberidaceae; genus Berberis; species Berberis vulgaris. The sequence continues at coordinate 57,884,156 of OY747135.1, read as the reverse complement.
GCACCACTTGGTATATACTTCATTGCACATTATTAATGCCTCCCTTTCCCCGTCAAATTATAGACTCAGATTTAATTCAGTCATTTAATATTTTTGGATTGGTAGTGAGGTGTGAACTTACTGTGAAGTAGCAAAGGTTCAGGTTTGGATCATAGAGGCAAGTTGTTTCACCACGTTCACATAATTTTATTTGCAAATTAATAGCTATGTTCATAATGTTAATCTAGTAAACAACAACTCATAAAAGTATATAACCCAGTAAACCCAACCTATTTCAGTCCGTTACTTGCATAAATTCATAGTTTTGCTTGTTTGTGGAGATTGACCAAATTCATCTCTAAAATTGCTGGAATAATGAGAAAAAAAGAATAATGGAGGGAGAAGAGGAAGCAGATATGATGATGGTAGTAGTACTAGGGCGGGTTGAGAACGTGGATTAACGCGATATTGTGTTTAATCATAATCGGTCGAGACCTAGTTTATTTCGTTTGATCTTTGTAGATGTTTCATTGAACTTGCATTGAGGAAGAAAGAAAACCTAACCAATGCTTGTGTGGTGTTTGTGATAAAGATTAATAAGTAACTATTAATGTGGGTGACATGATAAAAAGGTTGGTGGTAATATACGGTTCCAAAGTAGATTGATGAAATAAAACTAGTTTCATTGCACAAAAAACACTTAAAGATACTGCATAACCATGTAGGAATTATAGATATTTCATTTATGAGTATAATAACCTAACATATCCTTTTTTTTTTTTTTTGAAAAAATTTCATCATGTTTTTTCAAAATTTAACCTTTCCTCTAGCGTTACTTTTTATATGCCTGGTAATTTCTTATTATAACTCACCTTCACAAGTTGGTTTACTACAATGGAAAGTTTTGGTGGACATAGACGCGCGTCGTGTCGGACACGGATACGATTCGACAATTTTTAAAAAATTAGGACTCGGGGACACATCATTTTTTTTTTATTAAGTCATATAAACTTAAACAATAATATAATAAAGTCCCTTCCTAGAGTGTCTTCATCTTTGTTGCAAGTAGAAAAAAAAGAAAGAAGCACGAAAAATAATAAAACATGAAGAAGAGGTGCAAAGGCGAAGAAGAAGATGATTATTTGCACATATCTAAAATAAAAAAATAAAACAAAGTCGGATGCCTAGCTTAACTGTGTACTAACCAAGTTTTGGGTGTACACGTTTACCACATGGACTATGTATATGACACCTGCCGACATGTTGACCAAGTATCCGACGCGTGTCGGAGGTGTGTCGAGCGAGTGTCATGTCGAGCATGGGCACGACAAATTTTCCAGATTCCATGTAAAACTATCTCAGGTTACGTGTATCGGATACATGTTGAGATGTTCAAGTGTATTTTTGTAATACTGATACATGTCCTATTATCCTTGATGATTCCATGTAAAACTATCTCAGGTTAGAAATGAGGAGAAGGGAAGAAGGATGCTTGGTCCAGATGTTGACTTGGTAAGCTCATTACAATTTATTTATTTATTTTTAACATGATTGAAGAGATTATTTGTGTTAAAAACCTGACAGATTCTTACCTATTACTTTAGGTTGTTGGAGACATTACGAAGGAGAACACTCTAATTCCAGAGTACTTCAAAGGAGTGACAAAAGTTATTAATGCAGCTTCTGTCATCGTTGGGCCAAAGGAAGGGGACACTCCTGATAGGGAAAAATATAGCCAAGTATGACTTGGAGTCCTAGTCAGACAACTTAACTAATTACTTCTTAATGGACATTGAGCTAGTTTATGGCTTGAAATTAACTCTTCTGATGTGTCATTATTTTAACTTTCATTCTTTAAGTTGGACCTGGAAGTACACACGTCTATTACTATTAACCTGAATGGTTGTTTTACTATTATTTCCCATGCTGACGGTTGGATTTCTTGGTGTTTTGCAGGGAATCAAGTTCTTTGAACCAGAGGTAATGAAGGATATGCATTTGCATTCTGGAGTCGATTCATTCTGTGATATTAATCTTAGTTTCATCTTTATGGTTATCAGGTGTGATTCATAATAATCTTGTATGCTTCATTTGATTTTGTGAGTAGATCAAGGGTGACTCTCCTGAAATGGTGGAATATATCGGGATGAAAATTTTAATCAATGCTTCAAAAAAGGGCATTGGCCTTCGTAATGGAAAATTGCTATTTGGATTCCAAGGTATGGTTTATGTGGGAGACTCCTGAAGAATTATCATAATATCTTTTAGTAGTGCTGAGGATTGTGAAAATTTTCGTTAAATTGAGAGAAATACTGAGCTTATGAAATTACATAAACTACTTTAAGTTATATACCATTTTGTGTATTATCTCCGCTGATGGTGTTATGTTACTTAAGTCGATCTCCTGGAGTAGAGATAGTTTGTGATGAAATACTCTACCATATAGTTTTGTTGCGACATTTCAAACATGCAGACGTATATCAGGGGTTGTTCATGGTTCGGTTTTAACCTGAAGCCCGCAGACCGAACCATATCAGTCGTTTTGGCTCAAATCCAAACCGAACCGATTGTGTAATGAAACTGATTGATGTAGGAACATGGTTATAGAGTTTTCTTATTTTTAGGATTTCAATTAAGCAAGTGTAGTTGTTTTAGGTAATTCAATTACAATAGAAGTTGTAGGTTTTCTATTTTAGCTAGGACTAGTTTTTATTATTTAAAGGAGTGAAAACTCAAGCAATGAAAACAACAACCAATTCAGATTATTAATCAAATTATTTTCTCCCAATCTATGATCTTCTACAATTTTCTTCCTAAGTTGTTCTCATTCGTCTCCTGATTTCTCCCCATTCTTTATTCTCCCTTCGAGATCTCCGAATCTCCTTTTCCATTTCAATATCTGTTGTGCCACGGAACTAAATCAAACCAAATGAAATTTATTTATGCCGAAAATTGAACCAAACCGATAAAAATTGTGCTAAACCAAATGACTCTGACATAATTCAATTATGTATTGATCTATTAATTTTTATATTATATACATATAATTAAAAAAAAAAAATTATCGGTGTTATTCGGTTTTCCCTTTTTTTTTTACCTAAAATTGAAAATCCAAAGCGATCACTTCGGTTCCAAAATATTACAACCCGACCAAAATCGAAACTAAATCGAACCAAATTGGTCGGTTCCATTTGATTTGGGTGGTTTAGTTGATTCGTTCGTTTTTTTTTTCCAGCCCTACTTGAAACCTAGCCAATCTATTAAATGCGTAGATGTTCATGAGACATTTGTAGTTGCGGGCAACTTGGATGAGTTTTGAGATATGCTAAAGTCCAATATAAAATAGGCTCGGCAATCCTAGACTCCTAGTTGTGTTATATCTACCAAGTACAAAAAAATTATGTAAAAAGACTGTGTTTGCGGCAATGAATTAAGTAAAACAATTTTCACCTTGCAGAGAACTTATCTGCTGAATTACCGTGGGGTGCTTTGGATGATGTTGTCATGGGAGGAGTTAGTGAAAGTACCTTTCAAATTGATCAAGTTGGCAATGAAAATGGTGGACCTACTGGGTTGTTTAAAGGTTAGCAATGACAATTTTGTGGGAGAGATTATTGACAGCCATTTTCTAATATATTTTTATGAGGATTGATCCATTGTTATTCTCTTCAGGTGTTGTTTCCACTGCAAATAATGGAGGTTTTACCAGCATCAGAACAAGGGTGAGCCCAAGAAAAGTTGGCTTTAGTTGCCAAGTTCAGATCTTTCTTTTGATTTTTGGATTAATTTATTTATTTTATTATGAGATTAATCTTAATAAGGTTCTTCAAAAATTTTGAGTGGTTATTGCATCCTAGTAGAAGTTGTTCATTGGAGTTTAGTAGGATGTATTAATACATATCAGGCCTCATCAATTACCTTTTTTTCCCTTAAAATGTTTTGATATTATTGGATAAAATATAGGGTAAATTTGATTTGGTCCATTGTACTAATAGGGTAAATGGCTTTAGTCCCTTTATAAAATTTATTTGGGCTTGGTCCCTCATTGTCAGTTAACCACTATGTTGTCTAAAGCACTGTTACAACGGCGTTGCGACTCTTGAAGCTCTATTTTTTTAAACATGTTTTCACTTTGAAAAATTTATGCCTCTTGGCGCTTATTGACGCCACAACATAACACTTTAGTTGAAAAGCCTCTCGATCGGGGCAGTAAATAAGATATTAACAATTTAAATAAGTAATAATAACCAATAGCTTACTAATACTTTATTTAGTAGTTTAATATTAACTAATTAGTGTGTGATATATACAACTACCACAAGCCAATTAAAGAACAAACTACCCTAAATCAACCGCGAGGTAAAAATGAGAATGTTATCATTGAGTCATTAAAGTAGGACTTAATTTATAATAATCATTGATGGAGGATTGCAATAATCTTGTTTCGGGGATAATGATGGATGTTTGGAATTAGGATGGTTGGATATAAGTAAGAAAGCCTAGGCGACAACGAAGTGTGATTTTTTATTTTTATTTTTCAATTGGACATAATCAAGTGTGGTCTAGTGTAGTTCCCATGTAGATATGTCACCTGTTGTTGGGAAGGCCTCGGCAGTTTCGAAGAATGGTCGTGATTTCGTGTTAAACCCTTAAAACCGATTCCATCAAACTACAGTGAACAGAAAAAAATGTGGACCTCTCACTTAGCTAAACAATGAATTGTTACCTTACTTTTCAGCTGCCGAAGTTAACTATCCCACCAAGTATGCAATTGTTGCTAGATAAGTACGAGGACGTGTAGTAAAGGTACATGTACTGGCAAACTCTACTAGTGCCAAAGAATGCTCCTCATGTTGCTAATTTGTACTTTAGAGTAGTTCGCTTGGTATTCGAAGAAACATTGTTTATGGGAGTGATACAAGATTCACTGCTCAATTTTGGGAGACATTATGGAACAGACCAAAGTTAATCCCTCTTGCAAAGTTTGTGTACAACAATACATTTCATCGAAGTACTAGGTTATCTCATTCCAGATAATGAGGATTCCCCCTAGTTGTTCTAGTAGATTTGGTTCTCGTTTCAGGCTTGGGTCCTATTAGCTAGGAAACAAACATTCAAGCGGAGCAAATGAGTTTGATACATTAGAAACTTCAACAGGGATTGGCTTCTATATGCTAAACAGAAAGAGACCGTGGATGGAAACTGCCAATTATCTCGATTAATGTCGGTAGTTTAGTTATGGCTTTTCGGAAGCGTAAACGTCTAGCAGAGGACTTTTAAATTTATGATGCGGAGGATTGGCCCTTTTCGGTTATTCAAAAAAAAATTATTAGACAAAATATAAATTTATTGCAAAGACTCCCCTTTTAGTGAGCCTTTCTAAAATAAGACTATCCCACGAGAACATGAAATCCTCCCTTCGTTATGGTGGCCTAATACGACTAAATTGATTTCAGTTGGAGGATGAGATCTTCAATTAGATGCGTTTTCTCTTTAAAAAACTTAATACTTTTTCTTTTCATGTGATCCAAGTGGTAGTGTGTTGTATATGATTCCAAAGCCAAATCCCCACTCGGGTGAGGTTCTCTGCATTTCAATCACTCAGCCATTGCGTGAAGCATCCATGTACCATTTTCGCTATTTTAAATTAAGTAGCGAAATATATTGGAGATGTTATGGTGAAGCAGCTTTCATCTGTCTTATTGCATAATCCACATTCCCTTTATACTTGCATTCCCTTGTCATCTGTTATCCTGCAAGGAATGAATTGGTCCATCTTGGAAAAATCACTAACCGCCACAAAAAGAGAACTAAAACCTTGAGACTTCACAAACCCTATAACAAAATCCATCGAAATGTCCAACCGATGTCACTCACATATCGGAAGAGGCGAGTACAATCTTGCATTAGTGGCTCAATCTTTGTTTGTTTGGAAAATATACACTTTATCACCACTATAAACATCAATGCGCATAAGTGTAGCACTCTTGTACCAAATGTTACCTTTTAGAGACACCTAAATGACCTGCTAGTCACCATTATGTGGCTCTAAAATTTACTTCTTGCATAATGAGAAGTAGGAATGCACAAAGTCTGATCTAACGTAGGATTTAGATTATTTATTCAATTTAGTTTAATTGTTAGGTCAAGCCTAAGTAAGCCCATTAGAATAAGTGAAGATTAGGGCTCCAATAGCATTTACAGTGAGGTTGCTTGATTTGCAAGTTAGGTTTAGTATAAATAGGACTTATCGGCCATTCTTATTAATAGGTTGATTGATTGATGAATTGATTTTATTTATCTTTATTTTCTTAGGTTTAGTTTGTTAGTTTTAGATTCAGATTAATTAGATTTTTTGTAGATTACACTATTTGGTATCAGAGAGTTGATGTTCTTGGATTCGTTGGTTCGATTTGAAGTAGATTGAAGAGAAAAAAAGAAACAAAGCTTGATTGAAGATTGTTAAAAAAAAAATTAAGGTCGACGCTATTCATCGTCATTGTTCATCTGCACTGTTCACCCGTCAAGTTATTTACACCCTAAAAACAGTCAAATCACCCAGCGAACCATATTATTCCCAATACCCATACCCCTATTATTCCTAACCATACCTATACTATTATTCATATCCATACCAATATCAATATAGCTCAAACCCAAATCCAATCCAATACCACATGGTGTCCAATACCCCGCGGTGTCCAATACCTATAACCAATTTTTTTTTATCCACAACAAAACACCCCTATGTCCCCTATTACCCTCAACCTGAACTAGTTTCTCCTACACCGCTACCACCTCCACTAGCCAATGATGTACCCCACTACCGATTCCACTATGCCACTAGTTGAGCCGTACTGAGAGGAGTTTTGGAGAGATTTAAAACAAATGTGAGAGCGAGGAGACGCAAGGGCGGAGGAGCTACCAATGCATGATTAAGATATTCAATGATAGTATGAAAGCGCTTTAGAAAATTTTGGAGGCAAATGAACTTGAACAAATGCAAAAAGTGCAAGATGAGCCATTCTGTTTGTCAGTATCCCTCTAGCTTTTTGAGGAAGTTAAGGGCACCATCACAAGTACTTAATTTCCAAAATGTGAGATTTGAATTCTATGATTTCTTTTCCATTTTTTGGACAAGATGAATGATGTTTCTATAGCGGCAGACAGTGAGTGACGATGATTATGTTGATTCATATTGGCAAAAATTTAGTGACACGAGCTTATGCGCATGAGTCCCTTCAACGGGTTTGTTCATTTGAGTCACCTTGTAACTTTTCTGAGTTGGTGCTATCTATGGAAAGTGTGTATCGTGACAAGGTTTGAGGTCGACTACTTCCCGTGCATTTCACATTGTTGTTTGTCACTGGTTGCTTATCTATGACTTATTCGACTCCAAGCTCGAGGATGAGCTTCTTCAACCCGGGTAGGGTAATGTAACATAGGATTTAGTTAATTTATTTAATATAGTTTAACTGTTGGGTCAAGCCTAAGTAAGTCAATTATAATACGTGGAGATTAGGGCTCCAGTAGAGTTTAGGGTTAGGTTGTTTATGTTCGACTCCAATCTCGAGTACTGAACCTTTGTGCTCTTCTATTCCTCCTTTATCTCTTCTTCTTCCTTTGTGGGTTTGGATAGGGCTAGGGTTCCTAAATTGTGAATCGCAATTCAAAGAATTGGGAAAATTATGGGTTATCGTTTTCGTCGACAACCACCCTTTCTTATGAAGTTCTTCGATCTTCAGATTTTCTTTGAAGATCCGCAAAAACTTTGTGATATGTTTGGGTCTCACAACACTACATGCGGATAACTGTATACCCTTCGTCACATCAAACACTGGTGGTTCTCCTGATCAATGGTTACTTTTCGCGACATTTTTTTCCAAGATCTTATGACCCTGATACCAAAATTTGATGGGTTCAGCGGAAGCTAACAAACCAAAACATAATCGAAGCTTGAATTGATTTTGGGAACATAATCAGATTTTGGGAACATACGTGGAAAGGGGATGGACCTCAGCTTTTCCAATCATGTGAGAAGAAGCAAGGGCTAGTTAGCAAATTTATAACACAAGAAGGGAAGCACAGTGACTGGAATCTCCACTTCAAAAGAAAAATATGTGAAGAGCAGGAAGATGATGATTGGGCATGGGATAACAATAGAGATAGGGTTTCATCAAAGAATACTACAACATATACGTGGGCCTGAGAGACAGTGGGCAGAATGCATTTAGTGGGGTTTGGGCAATAAAAGTAATTATGGCTCTTTCAATTTGATTCATTATTATATCCTTAAACATTTCCAATCATCATCATCAAAGCCCATTCCCGATATTTTCGGGGTCGGTTACATGGATTTTGGTTCTCCAAGCAATGCGGTCTTCCCACATATCCTCGCCTAATCCAAGCTCAATGATATCTTCATTCACCGCCTTCATCCAAGTTTTCAACGGTCCTCCCCTCCGTCTACACCCTCCATTAACTTGCCAATCTAGACATTTTCTAATTGGCGCCGTGCTTGGTCTCCTTCGCACATGACCAAACCAAGTTAAACGTCTTTCTCCAATTTCGTCCTCTATGGGCGCTACACCTAAGTATCTCCTAATTCTTTCATTTCTAATTTTATCTTTACGAGTTTTACCACACATCCACCTTAACATACACATTTCTGCTACTGCAATCCTATGCGTATGTTGTCCTGTAGTAGCCCAACATTCTGAACAGTATAGCATGGCTGGTCGAACAATTGTATTATAGCATTTCCCTTTTAGCCTTGCAGGCATCCTTCTATCGCATAATACTCCTAACGTCATTCTCCATTTCAACCAACCAGCTTTAATCCTATGGTATATGTCTTCTCCAATAGCCCCATTCTTTTGAATTATAGATCCTAGATATCGAAAAGCCTCACACTCTGGGACCTCTACACCTTCGATCTCAATTGCATTACTTCTCCCTCGTGGTTCACAACCAAAGTTGCACACTGAATATTCCGTCTTCGAACGGCTAATTCTAAAACCTTTACTCTCTAAAGCCGCCCGCCACCTATCTAATTTCTGACCTAAACCTGCACTAGTCTCATCAATTAAGACAATATCATCTGCAAATAACATGCACCAAGGTACATCTTCTTGCAGATGTCTCGTCAACTCATCCATAACCAAAGCAAAGAGATATGGACTTAACGCCGACCCTTGATGTAGTCCTACTAACACTGAAAATTCACTGGACATCCCACCTACTGCGCAAACACTTTTTACAGCCCCTTCATACATATCCTTAATGATATCGACATAACATTTAGACACTTTCTTCCTTTCAAACACCCACCAAATTAACTCCCTGAGGACCCTATCATATGTTTTCTCCAGATCAATAAAAACCCTATGCAAACTCTTACGTGCCTCTTGGTATTTTTCTATAGTTTGCCTAAGCAAGAAGATGGCCTCCGTAGTAGACCTACCCGGCATAAATCCAAATTGATTCTCCGAAACCGTGGTTAAACTCCTAAGTCTTTGTTCTATAACCCTCTCCCAAAGTTTCATCGTATGACTCATAAGCTTTATCCCTTTATAGTTCGAGCAATTCTGGATATCCCCTTTGTTCTTATAAATTGGTATCACAATGCTATGCCTCCATGAATCTGACATTTTTCTAGTTTCCAAAATCCTATTAAAGAGCTTAGTTAGCCATTGAATCCCAACTTCTCCCAGACATTTTCATGCTTCCCGGTCCAACGGCCTTTCCTGTCTTTATTCTTTTTAAAGCTTCTCTCACTTCTGTGGCACTAACTCTGCGATGGAACACATGATCTCTCCCCTCCTGTGAAGCATACCCCTCCAAGTTTAACTCCCCTACATGTGTTCCATTGAGTAGGTTTCAAAAGTAATCATTCCATCTATCTAAAATAGTTTTATCCTGCATTAAAACCAAGGATGCACGGACACGCGTGTCGTATCTACGACACGGCGACTCGTCAATTTTCAAAAAATTAGGACTCGGCGACATGGCGAAACAGTCAAAATTTTTACTTTTGAAGCTAGAAGATGAGAGCTTAACAAGAGAGATAGAAAAATTTACAGAGATGCTCGAATAGTCAAAATTTACTGGGGAGTGTATTTAATTTACAAATTGTTTCAAAATAGTGTGTGTAATTGTGTATCTAAGAATAAATTAATCATCAGAAACAGATAAATCAAATTACTGAGAAATTATATAGCAAAATACCATTTTTTGTGTATTGTATCTAATTTAGAGTGTGGGAAGAAACGACCTTGATGATGCCTGATGTACCATCAAATGAAAATGTCAGTCAAGAAGTCAAGAATCGATTGAGTACGACGTGTAGATGTGCTCTAATTAAAGCAACCCCTCTTTCCGACTGAAGAAATCGAAGAATTGGCGATTGCAATTGAGTGTAGTAGAACTTGGTGTTTCTTCAAAAATTATTTTCGAAAATCAGCAGAGAAAAACAGGAAAAAAAAACCCAAGAAAAATAGGAAAAAGACACTGGCCGAGTCGGAGCCGTGTCAGAGCCGTGTCGGTCTCAGTCAACGTGTCTGACACGTATCCGACTCTCGAAACAGGGGTTTTTCGAAGAGTCCGTGCATCGGAGATTAAAACTCTTCCATCTTCATGCTTAACACACTTAACATGACTCAAGTCCCTAGTTTTTCGTTCTCTAGCTTTAGCTATCTTGAAAATATCATTCTCCCCTTCCTTTGTACCTAGCCTATTATAAAGATCATCATACGCTCTCTTCTTAGCTTCCCCTACTGCTTTACTACTCAACTTCTTAGCTTGCTTATAAAACTCATAAGACTCTAGGCACCTATCTTTTTGCCACTCCTTAAAGCATCTTTTCTTTTCCGCAATGGTTTGTTGCCCATCAGCGCTCCACCACCATGTCTTTTTACCATATAAACCTCCTCTTTTGGCCTCTCCTAACTCTTCCTTTGCACATCTTCTTATTCGGTTTGCCAAATGTTCAAAAATATCCGCGCTACTAGTCCTATCCTTTGGTTCGAGATCACATTTCCAATAAATTATATTATTAGATCACTCCTGGAAGGGTCGCCTTGAATTTGACAATTCGTGGTATAACGAGGTGTCCCAGTCTTAGTAGAAAAGTTTATTTTAGTTCAGTTTAATAAAGGGTGTTTAGTTTAGCGAATGAACAAACAATTGAATTTAGGCTGATGTTTCATTAATTAGTTTTTGTGCGGAGGTTAGAGAAAAGTTAGGGTTCTTGTTGATGGATTGTTTAGGGTATCTTGTTTTTTTATTCGAATAAACTTGTTTACATGGTTCTTTCTGCTATGACTATGCCATTATACTGACTCCTAATTGTCAGTTGGGATGTTAATCCGAGGAAAGGATTGCTTTTAGTCTTCCAGTTCGAGATCAAAAGTATGGCCTACATGTCAGAAACTTATATGTCAGCATGAATATAAATTATAGCCCGTATTACAAGCAAAACACAGATCTGAAACAGAATATTCTATGAACACAAATCTGAAACAAAATGTTCTATGATTCATAATGGACACATTACATACATAAATTTAGCTGTGCAGACCCTGTTTCATTGTCTTGACATTGATGTGTCGGGATTCATTTGTCTCTGGTCCATGCATCAGAATCAGCTCATATTATAGAGACTGCTAAAGTAACTAAGAACTGGACTGGTTATAGCTGAAGAATAGAGTGCTAGTGTAGCTGAAGAGCAAACTTAATAATTTCATTAGAAGGTTTCTGAAAACTACTGTTATTATATTTAAAAGAAGTTTAGCCCTTCTAAAAAAGAAAAAAGAAAAAATTCTTTTTAAGAAATTCCTAGTTTATCAGACCTAAAATGCTATTCTTTTAGTTTTACTTTATTACTTGGCCTCATGCTTGAGCAGTTTCACCTCAACTAGTTGGTTTATTCAGATCAAAATATGATTTGTTCGTTTACAGAATTTTTCGGTACCTGAGGACCTTTCTGCGTATGATGGTCTCGAATTGCGAATTAAAGGTGATGGTCGTCGGTATAAGCTTATTGTGCGTATTAGCCCCGAGTGGGATACCGTAGGCTATACAACAGGCTTTGACACTGTTAAAGATCAATGGCAGTCTGTAAGTGTGTTTAATCCCCCGTAATCAAACTTCTCTGCATTTTGACGTGATTTTCAATTTTACAGCACCTGTTACCTAGAGATTATGATGTGACTTCTGTTTTTTGCTTCAGATACGCCTGCCATTTTCTTCTTTACGACCTATATTTCGAGCACGGACAGTGTTTGATGCTCCACCTTTTGACCCAAGCAAAATCATGTCACTGCAGGCATGTCATTATGTTTTCTTCTTGCTCCAACCCTGCCTCCATCACAGGCACACACATGCACACCTGTACACAGCAGCTTTCTACTGTATGTGTTTTTGCAAACCTTTTTTGTGACCTCATTTTAATTTTTATGCAGCTTATGTTTAGCAAGTTTGAATATGATGGGAAACTGAACCCAACCTTTACTGAAGGTCCATTTCAGCTACCAATATCGACTATACGAGCATATCTTAAAGAGCCTATCACTCCAAGGTTTTCACTTTCATCTCCCCTTTTTATGTTTGGGGGTGGGCGTGCTCTTCACTTTCTAAAAGGGGCTTATATGTTCTAACCTTTGATACAATCTATTCTTTGCAGGTTTGTACATGTGAGCTCGGCAGGAGTCACCCGACCCGACAGACCTGGGCTTGATTTAAGTAAACAGCCTCCTGCTGTTCGCTTGAATAAGGAGCTGGATTTTATCCTGACATTCAAATTGAAGGTTTTGTGCTACCTCTTGCTCTTGTTGTCTTTTCTTCTATTAGGATTCAAAATAAAAGATTGAACCGTTGTGGACTACACATGGGCCTTTAGCTCAGTGGTTTTGTGAGAGTTCTGAGGTTTAAACTCACTAGGTTCTGAGAGTTCTTAGGAGCTCAATTGCTCCATCATTAGCCTTTTGGGTGTGATTTCACCAGTCATTATTGTCTCCTTGTTCAGTTACCATTTGAGTGTGGTGATGTAGCCTTGGGGCATGGTTTGAGATGATATGACAAAATCTTCATTAAGCGGCATTGAGGTGATGTGGATGCTTTGTTGACAACGACCCCAACAACTACCCTCCAGGGCTTGCAGTTTTAGTTGTATATATACAAAGAATTTTGACAAATATTTTGACTAATGATCTTGACAATCAGTCTCGACTGAATCCAATGTGTAATAACGATCTTAAGTTTGATAATCTTTTTTACTGCATTTTCCCTTCATTACAGTAGACACGTATACTTTGTTTCTTTGTTCTGTTTGTTATATGAGGAATAAACATAATGCTCCAGCTCTTGGCTTTTTATATTCTGTTGTGTAACAGGGAGAGGACTTGATCCGGGAAAGTGGAATCCCCTACACAATAATAAGGCCTTGTGCATTGACTGAGGAGCCTGCTGGAGCTGATCTCATTTTTGAACAGGGAGACAATATCACGGTATTCATATTAAATTTTACTTGCAATGAACTTGTATTCTCGCCTGTCATGAGAAGACATGTTAGTTTTAAGTTAGGAAGAATAACTCTTAAGAAAATGTCCTACATGCATCCTGAAGTTCCTCATTGAAACATTTTCGACTCACGTGACGAATACAGGGAAAGATTTCAAGGGAAGAGGTTGCTCGCATTTGTGTTGCGGCTCTGGATAGTCCATATGCACTTGACAAGACATTCGAGGTCACTCTTAGCACCTTTCACCACCTTTGCATTTTGATATGTTAGATGCCAAGATTTTACTAATTAACTGAAAGTTTAATTTGCATCGGCTAAGAAAAATATTGTAAATTTTTATTAATCTATTTTGTTTTAGTGGGAAGAAATACAATGGGCACTTGATCTATCTCGAGTAGCACTTGAGATTAAACCAAGCAAGCCCAAACAAAAATACAAAATTGCAAGCAACCCAACAAGCCCCAAAACAGAAAATAAAGGGGGTACCGTTTATCTACAAGAAATGATTCTTGCACTGATTTATATTAAACATCTCACTGTAAAATCTTTATTTTTTAGGGTACATTGAAATCCCTAAACATCCGGATCTATAACCTCTTGTGATATAATGTCAGTTAGGAAAATGTGAACTACAAGATTTTCAGAGAAGCTCTTGCTTTCTTAAACAAGTTTTCATGCAAAGAATGGTAGCACCGAATATGCAGTATCAGTTGTATGCATAATGGAATCAACATACATGCAATATCAGTTCTATATCTTAGTTGAGTCAATACTTCATACTGTCTGCAGGTCAAAAGTGTGATTCCGTTCAGTGAGCCGTTTACAGTGGATCCTGAAAACCCTCCCCCAGAGAAGGACTACAACATATACTTCAAAACTTTGAAAGATGGCATTACAGGAAAAGAAGCATTGGAACAGAGCCCAGTGTTGGTCTGATGACCATCACAAACATGCCTGTTCTCAACAACATATGTGAGTACATATTAGTTGATAATCAGTTCATTTGGTTATATCCATTTTCAATATCATGAAATGAGTAAAAATTTGTATATTTTAATTGTGTTCCAAACCAAGAGAGAAAGTAGCCGGGTATCTTTTCATTATGGAAATTCACTCTTTCATATTGTGATAGGTTTAAGAAGGAAGCAATAAATAAATAACTAGAAACACATTTTGATAGGTTTAATAGCGGAAGCAATAAACAAGTAACTAGAAACTTGAATAGACAGACACTCATAATAATTTTCTAAATTCAAAACTTGATTACAAACTTGATTTCTAACCTATTTAAGCAAAACAAGACAAATTCCTAATAAAACCCTAAACTTGTTGGACTCCTATTGGGGCTTACATTGGACATGCCCAATTATTAAATAATTTTAATAATCATACTAATATACATCATTTCCTCTACTTTGAAAAAGTTCGTCCTTGGGCTTAGCTGTTGTCATTCAAGCCATCAGCGACCAAAGAAATGTGCTCGTGTCCCTCACGACCTAACAGAAGGGAAACATCAACAACCAATAGATCTTCATCATCTACATCTGCAATAAGGGTAATTATATCCTTTGAGCAATCTCGGCAAATATAACCAACTTATTCACATCCAAAACATTTGAAATTAGGATTGTGAGCAATAGTACATGCAACCAGTGTTCTAAAAAATGACCTAGGCGGCACCTAGGCGTTAGAGAAACACCCAGATTAATGGCTCGGCGGGGTGAAAATCGGGTAGGCGCTTAGGCGGGTTCTGGGCGATCTAGGCGGTTTGGGCGGGTTTCTTTTTTAATAAGGCCGATTGTGTTCTTATTTTATTTTTCTTTCCCTTTTTTTTGGCAAGAAACAATTTAATTATTTTTTATTCAGTATATGTCTGAATGTAGCAAATGATGATTACTTAATGGAAATCTCAAAGGATTTGTCGGTACCAATTTTAGTAATGTAGATTTTATCAAACACGACTGAGGTAATTTATGCAATTTGAAGAAAAATAAAAGAGTAGATTTGAATATTTGTTCACAAATTCAACTTTGTATAAAGTACCCATCATGACCAACTTCAGTCATTTGAGTTTTAATAAATTTTGTTCACGATTGTTAATTTTTCATGTTTTTAAATTTTACATATGTATCTTGGCATTAAATTGGATGTAATTGATAAGGTATTATGTTTAACTTTTGTAAATTATTAAAGTTATAATACAAAACCTAAAATTGCCTAGGCCCCTGGGTGTTAGGCACCTGTTTGTTGCTCACCCACCTCCTAGTGCTTTTTAGAACACTGGATGCAACTAGTTTAGCAAGTGTGTTAGGGACCAAATTTGTTTGAGATGATGTAATTGAAGTAGTCAAATGATATTGTGAACGTGCTTCGACCTTCTTAGCATACTGCATGTTTAGCCATGGTGGTAATCGAAATTATATCCAAAGCCTTCTGTATAGGCTAAGAAAGTTTATGCAAATACTTGTCAACATTTTGTTGTTCAGATTCATTCATCTTCAGCCTACCATACAAAATACTAAAATTTTCAGTGTATCCAGAAACTGTAGATTTGCCCTATGTAATTATCAACCTGCCAAACAAATCTCTATGATAATCTTTGGGGATGAAATCACCTTGTAATAATTTTTCATTTTTTAAACTGGTGCATTTCTCAACAAATCTCTTTGGTGCATTTTGGTGATGAAATCACCTTGTAATAATAATTAAGTGTCAGGTACTTTATTACGAGTAAACACACAACTTTAACACCTACTAAAGACTTATATTCCTAAACCTTATCCATTTGGTCAATTTTAATCAGTAACAACATCAACATCATCAGGACTAGAATAAGTTGGAACATCTAATTTAATATCTCCATGTTGTATATATTCTAAGCAACGAACAAAATGATCTAAAGTCATAGATTAAAATATCAAAATGATCCTCGCCTTCATAAGCATCATGATGGATTTGTCCTCTTCAATTGGGAGGACGAAAATTGGCTCATTGCGGTGGTGCATAAATGTCCATATCATATTCATAAGTTCTGGCCCGCAGTGGTATATGACAAAACGGGTGGTGTCGCATAGCATGTTCATCATCAGAAGAGTCCTCAGAAACACACGGTGGTCCTGAGTTATTATTGGGGCGTGTAAGTCTTCCTCATAAGAAGATGTGTAGGTGGTATTAACTGAGGGTTGGGGTGCCAATAACTCCATCTTCTCATATTGAACTTACACAAAGAACTATCTTCATCAGAAGATGAAGCAACATGCGTAGGTCGATTTCGATCGACCTGTCGAGCTTCCAAGAGTGTTTTGATAGCACGCCTTCGAGGGTGGCTAGCCAGCAGCTGATCAACTCGTCATGAAGGCAGTTGTAGAGCCATTGCCTGTTGGCGTTGCCAGGGAGGATGGTGTTAATGGTTCAAGTCCGGTAAGTCCTCCAAGTTTTCCTTAAATTCTACCACTTTTCGTCTATTCTCTTCTTCTTCTTGTATGGGGTTATGGGGGAAATTAGGGTTTTCATCCTTCAATTTTTTGTTACTTTTTCTATTTGTGAGTGATCTGTTGGGGGCTTTGCACAAATTGCAAATCTCGATTTGCCAAATTCTCATCTCTATCAACCCTAGACTCTGGGACTAAGAAAAAATCGGGGAAATTAGTGTTGTTTTCCACAACCACCACTTTTTCTTTTCATCTCTTCATAAAGAGCGTTGTTGTGAACTACTGAATATGACTATTGTTCCTCCAAATTAGTAACACGAGTACTCATGGCCTCACGACGAGACAATTTCTGGATAGCCTTAATATCTAGCTCTGAAAGGTTAAGTTCCTTTTTCTCATCTTCGTAGTCATCAAACGAATGCACATTTTCCCAATCAACAGCAGTTCACCTTCTCTTCTTCAGACGAATCTGAAAAAAAAAATCTCTTGTTATCCAACCTCATGACGTGATCACATATAACTTCGGGTTCTTGACGACCCAAGACAACAGTCAATTGCTCTGAGATGTTCACAAGAGCTTTCTCCATGTGCTCACTATTTGTGTCGGTGGCGTCATTGTCCAAAAATTTTACCGTTGTAACACCAAATGATAGGTTTAATAGCAGAAGAAATAAACAAATAATTAAAAACTTAAAATAGACAAAGTTTCTTCACTCTGATAATAAGTTTTCGAAACTTCAAAAACTGATTACAAACTTGATTTCTAACTTATTTAAGCAAAATCCTTGTGAAGCCCTAAACTTGTTGGACTTCTACTTGGGCTTACCTAAAACTGTTCCAACTTTTAAATAATTTAAATAAATAAATGATACTAATATACCATCTTATTGTTGGTTCACTCTTCTCTTCATTCATTTTTTTATTTTCTGCATAAGTTTTTTACTCGTGCAATCTTGGCAAGAAGTTTATACAAAGGAATACACCATGACAAGATAGAAATGCAGCAAAACTTGGGCTCATAATGAGGCCAGTGATTATGTTGTTGTGATGCTTTATCCCAACAAGTTAGTAGACATTGACTACTTCACACAGGTGCAATAGTTAATTATCTTTCCTTTTCTTTTTGTATGAAGAATTCAACTTTATTATGAAGTTGCTTTCATGTCCCATTTGAAAAATGTAAGGATTTATTGATCAATTTAGAGGATATACAAAAGGTATATCATAAGAGAAATAGAGAGCTTGTTGTTGATTACACAGCTGTGTTGGATTAAAAGAGAACCACAATGGAAAATCATGAAAATGTACTGCAACGCAGAGGAAAAGAAAATGGTTGAGCACAGGTTGAATATGACTGCTCATCAAGAAGTATTCTTTCTAGTTTGTTTTCCATGATGATTCTTGTTAAAGGTGTTGGTCAACCCCCTTTCTTCATCTCGTCTCCCTACTATTTCTTCATTTTTTTTTCATAAAGATTTTCACTATTGTTTGTTGACCTTCAACCAAACACAACCCAAGGAAAAATTGTTTTCCATCCGGTAGAGCTCCAATAGAGTCCTTGTCTCTATAAGATTTTGTACTAGTGCATGTGTTAAAAAAACTAGATGCAAGAAAATCTATTTTAGTAGTTTTGTAAAGTGCAATTTTGAGATTTTTGTAAGGTCCTCACCCCAAAAGTGGTGAAAACTTTGTCTCTTCTAAATGAAACTTTAGGGTATGTTTGGTAGGATGGAAACTACACAAGAGTTGAAACCGTTTCCAAGGATTTCATTTTCAAGGGGGACCAGAGATTTGGTTTCCCATGAAAGATGGGAAAACTAGTTACGCGCATAATTCTTTTCCTATCGTTAAATATACAAACAGTAGAAAATTACTTGACATGGAATTGGATTTCATGGAAAAATGACCAACCAAATAGACCCTTAGGGGTTGAAAAGTTTATGAAAAATGGATCTTATGGGGGGTTTTGATGATTTTGACTTTCAACTTTTAAAGATAAGTGTGTCCTAAATGGGCGGTGAAAATTTTTTTTTCTCCTAATCGGCCATTCGATATTCATTTTGTACTACAGTAAAAAAATTTACTATGCAAAACTATAGTAACGAGACTTTGACTTCACAATGCTCGTGTATATAGTTGATTTTTTTAACATGAGAGATAGCTTGTGCACTATAATCACACCATCATTTTCTAAAGTGTATTCTTGATCTCAGTCAAAGTCGACACAAGATTAAAATGCACTTTGTTAAGCAAATAAGAAAATATTGAATTTTTATTGTCATGCTCACGTTCGCATTGTGGAAGGAGGAGTATAGCTCTCATATTGTTTATTTATTTACTTATTTTTGTGTGAAATCGGCATTTTAAGTCTGTTTAGTGAGGGCAAAATGGTAATTTTGCAGGTGCTACACCAACACATGTTACTGTTCATTGGCCTTCTTTACTGTTAGTAGTAGATGCATATTAAATATATTAGCTCATTTTCAGCTTTATGCTAGATATTGAATTAGTTGTTGGGCTAAATCTAAAATTTTAGATTCAGGTTGGATACCCATAACCCTGTTTGATAAAAGTGGGTTTGTCACTGATTTATGGAATTGAACTTCTTTGTATCAGAGATCCAAGAATCTTGCGAAGCCTGAGAAAATGTGGGGTTTTTAGGTATAGGTTTTGAATTTTGGACAAGGAAGTTATTTGCTTAAGACCACCCTTTAGCATATAAGAATAGGACTCGTGGTTCATTTATACAATTTAGAAATACATCTCTTAACAAAAGATTTAATTCAAACAAATCGGTACAAATTTTTCCCTTGTCATTTTCATTTCGTTTCCTGTAATTTACATTCAAGTGGTTTATCTTAAAGGTTTGTTTTTTCCATCCCATACATTTCTTGCAATTTATCTTTCACTGTTCTTCATTTTTACAAGTTTTAACTTTGTAAATGTGAATGAAAAGTCTTATTAGTTGAAGCATTAGAATTCATAGTCTGGTTTTAGAAGTTAGATTTCTATTGGAATTTCGCTTACACGGCTTATTCAATTTATTTATTTTGAGTTTTTACTTCACAACAAACAATTACTACTAAATTTGAATAATATTTTACAATGTTTTAGCTAGTCTTAATGCACTCTTTGATGACACAGTGTCCATGACGCTCTCATGGAACGCTTGGGGTATATCGTCCACTTCAGCGTTCCTTATTCTAAAGGCCTTATCCCAACAGTCCAATCCTGGCATAATATTTATATCTGAAATCAAGTCTTCCTCATCCCAGATGGATCGTCTACGTCGGAGGCTGGGTTTCAAACACGGTGCAACAATTCCAGCATAGGGACAAGTTGGTGGCTTAGCACTTTTTTTGGAAAGAATGTATTCAACTAAAAATTATTTCATCGTGTAAATATTACTTTAATTGCATTATTGTCGACTACTATGCTACTACTTCATGATCTATTATTTTTGTTTATGGCGAACCTAATCCTGTTTTTCGACCATTTTTTTGGAATACCGTGTATAACATGTATCAAATTCAAGCTCTGTCAGGAATGATAATTGGGGATCTTAATGATATTTTGACACTTGGGGGAAAATGGGAGGCAATAGACCTACTAGTTCCAGTCTTCGTCACCTCCAACACTTTATGGATACCTTTAACATTTTGGATTTCCCTCTCCATGGTTCACAATTTACCTGGAACAACAAGCGCAAATATAGGAATGGTACGAAAGCAAAACTTGATCGTGTCCTAGTCTCTACTGATTGGATGAATTTGTTCCCTTTTGTGTTCCCTCGGACTATTCACACCTCAACTTCTGATCATAGAGCCATTTCTCTCCAATTGGTCTCAAATCACAGCACTAAACCCAAACCGTTTAGATTTTTCCACATGTGGGCTAGGGATCATTCTTGCAGATAGGTGGTTCAAATCTCCTGGGCTCCTCACCGCCATCTTACCCCTACTCACAATTTTCATCTCAAAACCAAAAAACTTAGCTACAGTCATGAACATCTCCTCACTGGAAGATCAACTCTCTGAACTCCTTAGAGAGGAAATGTTTTTGGCGTAACAAATCAGGGTCCTTTTGGTTTAAAGAATGTCACAAGAACACTAAATTCTTTCATTTTACTTCTTTGCTCCGTAAGAAACGGAACCTGATCTTGCGGTTGAAGGATGCCAATAGTACCTGGCATTCTGCTCGAGATGATGTAGGAATAGTTCTTAATGACTACTTCAACAACATTTTCCAATCTTCGTATTCGTCTCCTGATACGAATATTCTTTCCTTATTCACCCCAGTCATCTCTGCCGAGGACATTGAAAGTCTTTTGGTCATCCCAAGTGCTATCGACATCCAGACTATTTTTTTCGAGATGGGCATCCATAAAGCTCCGGGCCCGGATGGCTTCCATACTTTTTTTTTTTAATATTACTAGGAAATTGTGAAAACTAATGTTATGCAGTTGACACTCATTTCTTCACAATCAGACAGCTTGATCCAAAACTTAATGAAACCTTCATTACCCTGATCCCTAAAGTAGGTAATCCTAATACTCCTGATAAATTCAAACCTATTGGCCTGTGTAATGTCATTTACAAGGTCATTTCTAAAATTCTGACTAACAGACTCAAACCCTGCTTGACAAAACCGTCTCAACCAATCAAGGCGCCTTCTTGCAGGGTCGCTCTATTACGGATAAAGTTAGTCTTGCCCATGAGACCTTTTACTAGATGAAATACTTTCAAAAAGGTCATCAAAATTGATATGGCGAATGCTTATGATAGAGTTGAATGGCATTCCTGTTCCAAATCTTCAAGCAACCTGGTTTTGTTAACGGATGGATTGATATGATTACTCAATGTATCTCTACAATGTCGCTCCAAGTCCTCAATGGATCTCCGGTTCCGTCCATCAAACCCTCCAGAGGTATCCGATAGGGTGACACACTTTCTTTTTTTCTCTTCATTCTGGTGGCTAAAGCCATTTCCCGTCTCCTTGCTCGGGCTGAATCGATAGGAAACATCGAATGCATTGAAATCAGGAGATGATTTGATATTCTGTCAAGTTTCTTTAGCGGAAGCCCACAAAGTTAAAGATAGCCTCGCACAATATTGCCTAGCCTCAAGTCAAGGAGTTAATTATGACAAATAGTGTACTACAGTTTCAATGTGCACCCTAGGCATTCTAAGATAATCAATAGAATTTTGGATTCTAAAAGATATAATCCCAAGGATAAGTATCTAGGGCCACCTCTACTTGTCTCCAAAAAGAAAGCCAATGAGTTACAATTTTTAATTGATAAACTTAAACCAATGACTTACAATTTTTAATTGATAAAGTTAACTCTACACTTTCTAACTTGAAATCCAAAGTGTTTTCGCAAGGAGACAAAAGTTCATGATCAAATCAGTGCTTAACTCAAATTTCATGTATACAATGCAAACTTTCCTTGTCCCAAGCGCCATTTCAACTAAATTAGACCACATTGCCCGAAATTTCAGGTGGAATGGGTCGGCAGACAGCACAACGAAACATATGTGCACCTGGGATCGTATTTCCTTACCTCGGCATCTTGGGGGCCTTAACATCCCCTTCTGTAGAAACAAAAATCTCAACTTAATGGAAAAAAACATTTGGAATGCCCTATCCTTCCCTTAGAACCCTCGCAATTGCCAACTAAAAGCTTTATATTTCAACTCTAAAAGTATCTTCCAACTTGGCAAACCTCCTGCCCGAGCTTCATTTGCTTGAAAGGGCAATCTTATTGCCCTAGCCAAAATGAAAAGGTACCTTATTTGGCAAATTCTCTCGGGTGACCAAGCAGATTTCTGGAATGACTGCTGGGTCAAACTTGGACTTTTGCTGGCCGATTGGATATCCAATACTGCAAACATTCTATTTCCTGATAAGATCTCGGACTTTGGACTGTGCTCCCGAATAATTCCATCAAATGGAATGTCGATCTTATCAATTCCCTTTTCCCCGAGCCTGTTGTCAAAGATATTATGGACATCTTACTCATACATTCGCATTATCTTGATAAGCTCATTTGGACCTATGACAAAAAAGGCGCCTTCTCGATTAAAAATGCCACTCGTGCATTTACCATGGACCAGCTTGAGAGCTCTACCTCCTACCATGTCACTCCTTCTTTTGGGGCTAAACATTTGAAAGCCATTTGGAGGATCAAAGCCCCTCCCAGTGCTATTTTCCTTCTTTGTAAAATTAGTCAGAATATCTTGCTGACTATGCACAATCTTGTGCAACTCCATGTTCTCATTGAGGATCGATGTATTTTCTGCAATAATCATTCAGAAGACATTATTCACACTGTAAAAGAACTGAAGAGATGTTTTCTCAGTTCACAACCATTATCATGACCATTTGGCAACTCTGCAACCAAACAATTTTCAACAAAACCAAAATCTCCACACAAGCCTTTTTGGCTTGTTGCCACAAAAAATGGTCTCTAGCACAACCACTAGTTTGGTATCCGGAGAGGTAATCAACCAATTCATTTCTCTTCCATCCCTCCTATTATTGAAAGTGTTGTGACAGACAACAACCTTGCCTTTCACCATGGAACTACTCAGCCTCAAGCCTCTTTGACCCCCTCAATGACGCGCTCAAATCCTATAGACAAGATAACTTACCAAGTTCAATCTGCCTGGTAC
This sequence comes from Berberis vulgaris, assembly GCA_963556465.1. Lineage (NCBI taxonomy): Eukaryota > Viridiplantae > Streptophyta > Magnoliopsida > Ranunculales > Berberidaceae > Berberis > Berberis vulgaris. Next base: position 57,860,553 of record OY747135.1, on the reverse strand, counting down.
CACTTACTCAAATAGAGATCAAACCTTTGCCAACCCATACCCTACTGCTTGAACTAGGATATGATTATTTCAATTTTTACTCTTGTTTTTTTGAATCATCCAAACAGGGAGCCATAGGCGTTATTGCGGTCGACGTCACTGGACATGTACTGGCTACTGTAGCATGCCCCATACCGGGCAAAGTTCTTGAAAACATGATGGTAGAGGGATTCGCGATTGAGGCAGCTGTTCTTTTCATTCAGGCACAACAACGAAAACATGGTTTGCTTTTTGGTGATGGAGCGAATATTATTAATCTACTATAGGGAGATGACTTTCATTCACCTTTTGCTATGAATTGGGCCTGATGTCCCATTGTCTATAATATTAAACACTTACTTCTTTTGCTTCATTTTTGGTCATATAAATATATATATAGAGACCTCAACTATGAGGCTCACAGTTTGGCAGCTGATGTAGGACATTTAATTTGTAATATTTCTCTATCTATCTAATTAGGTCTTTGGCGTTTAAAAAAATGACAGATAAAATTCTTTGCATAGAAAAGTTGGTTAAATTGAACTAAATGAAAGTTGGTTAAATTGAATTAAATGCTCTTATTATTTGGATGCATTTTTGTTTAAAAAACTATGAAGATACAATTATTATTTGCTAACCAGTGTTCTCCAAAAATTCGTTTAATCTTATGAATCTACAATTTCCCTTATCACAACCAATTGATAGTTAGCAATTCGCTAACCAGTTTTTTTTCAATGATCTTGTAGACCAATGCTTAGTTGAAATTAATCGTGAATTTGGATTAATTCTTAGATTAGTCATAGTGCTTCTCGAAAACAGTAATTTAGGTTAAACAAGTCTCGAAAAACCTGTGGTGGATTTGATGTTTCGGTTCACTTTCTAATTATCTTATTAATTGAATTTTTTGTTGCTCAATTTAGTTTTGTTAATTTAGGAATTTTCAATTGTTGTAGCCCCCATTTTAGATTAGTTTGAATAGATTTTAAAATTCAATTATGTCTTCAATCCTCGTGGAATCGACCCGTATGTGCCATTGTCTACTAGTTCATTAATTTAGGCACATATGGGTCGATTCCACGAGGATTGAAGATATAATTGAATTTTAAAATCTATTCAAACTAATCTAAAATGAGGTTACAACAATTGAAAATTTCTAAATTAACAAAATTAAGTTGAGAAAAAAAAATTAATTAGTAAGTGAACCGAAGCATCAAATCCAACATAGGTTTTTTGAGACTTGTTTAACCTAAATTACTGTTTACGAGAAGCACTACGACTAATCTAAGAATTAATCCAAATTCACAATTAATTTTGGCAAAAATCTAAACCCCTAGCATTGAGTATCTTTCTACGACACACACAATCACAGGTTTAACATAATTAATCAAGACAGGCTTCGAATACCAACAAAGAGTACTCTAACTACCGACTAGTCTATATATTATACCAGATATAATTTGTGAAAGCAATTTATCAATATTCATAAAGTAATTGTATCTAACATTGAAACATAGAGAAAACAATAATTTGAATGCGACAAACTCTAGAAACCCATGGTTTCATCTTCGCCTCGGCACGGGGTTTAGAAACCCATGGTGGTGGTGATCGCAGAGATTGCACGGGCGAACATCTCTTCAATGGATGATAAGCTGTGTGGTGGTACAGAGCAAATAGGCTAGGTGCAAATAACCAAATTTTCAAAAATCTGTTATTTGCCTCCAAAACAGGTTGTCTTCTTCGTCCTCAAGTTCTCTGCTGGTTCATCCCTTTTGTGAGCTGCTTCAAACCTGTTACAAGAGAGAGATCAGGGAGAGAATGAGAGAGAGATACGAGATGGAAAAGAGGATAGAGCAGAGAAAAAGGTCGAGGAGGAGAAGAGCGAGATGTTGCCCTGTTTGTGTTGTTGCGATCTCCTATGTTTTGATGTGTTCTGTGAATGAGAGAGGACGAATGGGGAGATGAATAGCGTGATGAAGTTGGCAAGGAGGAAGACTCGATGGTGGTGTGGTGGTGAGTTCTCTGTCTGGAGGTGGCAGCAATAGGAGGAAATAGAGGAGAAAGTAGGCAGTGAGCAGGGTCTGTGGGTGGCGTGAAGAAGAAGAGATGGACTAGAAGGGATGGCTGATTTCTGAAGGCAGAAATATAGGAGGTCGTGGGGAGATAAGGGTTGAACCTGAAGAAGAAGAAGAACAACAAAGGAAAGATGTGAAAATGGGATGCGGTGTGTCTGTGACAATAAAAAATAGGGAACAGGGGAGGAATTTGGTGGCGTGGAGAGGTGTTGCTGACGGCTGCGAACTGGTATGTGTCGCAGAGGAAATAGAGGGTGAGATGGTGATGATGAATGGCTGCAAAAAAATTTGAGAGGCGACGAGGATGGTGAGATGGTTGTCAGCCGGTTCTTCTTTCGAGCGAGAATCACCGGCAGGGTGAATGATGAGATGGTGTTGGTGGCTCGAGAAAAAAGAGAGGAAGCAGATAAATGTGAAAAGAGGGAGCAGTAAAAGGGGGGAGAAATGTGTGTGGCAGGAAGGAGAATAAATAGAATTAGGGAATTTAGGTTAAAGCTTGGGCTTGGGTTTGGGTTTAATTGTTCCTCCTAATTTCACCCGTCACTGTCATTTTGCCTCACTTCGGACTAGTTCTTCCAAACTCGTCGCACTAAGGCAATTTCATCGTTTATGCTCCAATTCCTGCAAAAAACATAAAAACAAAATAATTTGAATAAAATCAGATATTTGAAATACAAACAAATATAAATTAGGAGATAGTTTATGTAATAATTATGTGAATATCAAATACCCCCAAACCTATATTTTGCTAGTCCTCGAGCAAAACAAAAATAAAATCCTAACTCACTTTCTTAAACCGTGCAATAAGACTTTGAACCCCTAGATTACCTGTAGTGGATGAGTTATAGTCTCATGAGGGTTTTCAGAAATGTTACCCACAAACATTATTGACTCAGTAAATTTTAAAAACATGGTCACTCTTATTTATTTTTCTCAGAGCGGTCATCTAATTGCCAGAAATTTCATAAAACAACTAACAGTGTCACAATCATATATCAACAAATTTTAACAACAATTTAATTGTATCCAAAGGTTAAATAAATTTCATCAATCAGTCTCAACTTGAAGTGATTGTGTGTGTGCATCACCTCATCAACATAACTCTCCATTTCACAGTAAAGACACGACTAAATAACTTTTAGAAAGTACGCTTCAACTGCAAATCTCTCTTGTCATTCAGAAATGAATCACTTAGAGATTGGTTATTTATCATTCGATTTATATGTGAGGAAAAGAGTAAATTGTGGAAACACAAACATCTCACATATAATGATCATGAAAAACAAACTTTTCAAATAATGAAACGAATATGATCTCATGGACAGGAACACAAGTTACTTTGAAAATGTTGAATCAAATACCATAGTTCTTGTCTACATCTATGAACCGAACCTTGACTTAAGATCAATCAGGTTCTTATTAGGTTGTAATGTGGATAATATTATGGCTAACAAGAATGAAAAAGGACAATACAAGAATTCTCTTAGAATGGATACAATGAAACATTTCAGCATTGAGGATTCATAGAATATTTAGTTTCAGCTCTTTCTATTTGTTCATTCCAAAAATATATCAACTATACACATTCTCAGAGAAATTGGGTAAGGATAAAAATAATATGAGGTATTACTCCATAATTGAAGTAGGTAATGGATATGGGGTTAGCAAAGAAAAATGTTATTCAAATGCCCAAAGGGTTGCAAACAGATATTTATTATTGGGTAGCTAAAAGGCTAAAGAACAGTTCAAATAAAAAAATGCATATATCACTTCCTAAGCTCTAGTCGGTATTATGACATCTCAACTAAATAAACCAAGAAGCTCTAGTGTAATCCCATCACTGTCACTTTGTACCACTTCGGGCTAGTTCTTCAAAACTCATCGCACTAAGGCGATTTCATTGTTTAAGCTCCAATTCTTGCCAAAAACATAAAACAAAATAATTAGAATAAAATATGATATTTGAAATACAAATAAATACAAATTAAGAGATACTTCATGTAATAATTATGTGAATTTCAAATATCCCCAAACCTATATTTTGCTAGTCCTTGAGCAAAAAAAAAAAAAAATCTCAACTCACTTTCGGCAGGAGTCATCGGTTGCATTTACCTTAAACGTGCAATAAGGCTTTGAACCCCTAGATTACCTCTAATAGACGAGTTATAGTCTTGTGAGGGCTTCCAGAAATGTTACCCGCAAATGAGGGTAACAACCATGCCATTGTCTACTAATTTTGGCTTTGAATCCAATGCTCAATTTCATCTTTCAGTTTGTATTAGTCTTCGATATCGTGCATGTGACCCCTATGGAAAGAACATTACTTGTTTTTGTCTCTTCTTTCTAGGTCTCCTCTCATCCTTGGTGGCCACTTGACGTTCTCCCAATTCACCATATATTTCAGGATGTTGGTTCGACTTGTCTTCGGGGCCGTATATGGTTTGTATGTATTTTTCATCACGCTGGTTATCAGCTCGTGACTGGTTCATGCCGATTGTAACTTCTCAGATTCCCGCTGGTTGGATTCGCTCATTCCACCATTACGATGTTTCTTCGACTGACTGTTATCTTCTAGTGGTTCGTCGTATTTCTTCCCTCATTTCTCATTTCCTTGAATGATTTTCCCTTTTTTGGTCATTTTTTTCTTTTGGAAGCTTTCATCTCTTCAAGAGAAATGTATTTTTGGATTGTTTTCAGCAGGACCACCATGTTTTTTTGGAGGTTCTAGGTTGAGAGCATAAAAAAGGGGGCTTTTTCAGCTTGGCGGTAAAAGTTGTGGTGGATGTATCATCGCTGCATCCATCGATCACTGTCAGTTCGTTGGTGAAATGAGTGACGTATTCCCATATTGTTTTTTCAGGATTTTTCTTGACATGGAAGAGGTAGTGTGGTTCTTTCCTCATCTGTTGTCTTCCGATGAATTTTGTAATATAGGTGGTGGCTAACGCCTGTAAGGAGTCTATTGACCTTGGTGGTAGGCTGTTGAACCAATTCATTGTTGTGGAGGTAAGGCTAGTCAAAAATGTTCTACACAGGATCGACTCTGTGGTTTCCTTCAATGCCATCATGTGGTGGAAGTGTCTCGGGTGATCTGTTGGGTCGATGGTGCCATCATATATTTTGAACTTTGGTAGAGTGAATTTTTTCGGCATGGGAGTTATCATGAGGGCGTCGGAGAACAGCGGCTTGACTAATTCGTACAATATGTTGGGATCAGTGACTCCAATTCAGTAAGTGTTCCGTTACACTATGGAGTCTTGCCCTGAAGGAGTTCATTACTCTTGCGATTTCCTTGTTGGGATTCTGTTGGAAGTTCGTCACTCCCTTGAGTTTGGTTGGTAGAGTTTTGCTGGGAGGAGCCTGGATAGGATCAGCGGGCATAATGTGTCGGATGTAGTTCATCTGGACCATAAGTAGGTCTATCCGAGGATCTGTGGCAATGTTGCCGGATGTATGGGTTGTCTAAGCTATTGCATGTTGTGGATCTTGATTGTCGGGTGCCATTGGCCCGATGATTTGAGCCGCGTCTTGTCCGCAAGCTGCTTGTGATACATTGTCGCCAGTAGGTTAGTTATTATTATCATCGACGGGTTGAGGATCTATAGGGTGGGCCATTTATTCTGACAGCTCGTTGATCGTTTATCAGAATTTGTTGAACTTTGTCATTGTGGATCTTTTTTTTAGAAAGAAAACTTGTCGTTCCCCACGGACGGCGCTAAACTGATGCATCCAAATCTCATCCTCCTAAGAATTTGAATTACAAAATAGATGTTAGACTGCTAAAGACAACCTTTTTGGTGGCTAAAGGCACTCCGATGCTTAAGTAGTAATTATGTTTGAAGAATGAACTAAATTTGGACAAAACTCAATTAAAGTTGCATACCTTTGTCGAATGTTCCCTTTACATTTTATAATGGTCGAGGTTAATTTTCTGTGTGACTTAAGCATGTTAGGTGCAATGGAAGGAGATGTTTTCTCGTAACAGTCTCCTCATTTATGGAGACGTGTCCATGGAAGCATAACTCCCTCCACGACTCTTTTTTGTGCAATGTTCCTCTTCTTTATGAGAGAATTTGTGTCGGGCCTGGATTTGGGCTTTGATTATGTCTTCCTATAGTGGGCCTTCTTTGGGCCTCTATGGTTGGCTTTAACTTTCTTGGGTTTTACGACTTGACCCAAAAGATGAGACGCCAGCTCCTTGTGATGGATGTTTTCTGCCACACGTATGGCTACGGTGACAGTCTATTTTGATGCATCATCAGTATCTATCCGATCTCACGATGTAAATCACTTTATATGCTTGTTTTTCTACTTCTGCTTTATAAACTTTAAAAGTATTTAATGTTTCATCCTTATTTTAAAGAAGATAGATATTCATGTATCGTGCATCAAGGTATGAAATATTTTTTACGATTTAAACATGGTGTAGAAAAAAATCTACATATGTCAGTATGTTATTATTTTCAAAGTGTTAAAACTCTTCTAAGCACCTTTCTTAGTCTTGTTGGTCAATTTTCCCTTTATACAGTCTACACAAGTATTAAAATCAAAGAAATAAAGAGTTGGTAAGACTTCTTCATTGATTTGAAAGTGTATAGTATCCTCTATGATACTAAACAAGGCGTGAGTAGGCTAACTTGATAAGTGGGGTGAATGGTCAATTTTCGAAAATTGAAATTTTTCTGAAGAAAAAAAACGAGAAGTATTCGACTTCAAATATCATCACTTAAGACTTTTCATAGACTAAAGTTGCTAGTCAAATAGTGTTAACACCACAAGGTTCACAAGTTTAGTTAATTCACTTGAAAATGAACACCAAACAAAAATGCCAAAAGAGATTAGGATGTCTTCAAGGATTTGAGGATCGATCCAAGTGAATGGTCTTAAGCCTTATTTATAGGCTCAATTAAAGGAAGTAAAGTTGACTTCTATTGCATTACTTTTTGTTTTTTAGAACGGCCACCTGCACCTGCTGAATTTGATTTCTCAGCAGGTGAAGTTGATTTTGCCTTACCTATATTTTTTTTTAAAACAAAAGAGATTTCTTAGTCACATGGGCAAAATACTTGATATACTTGTCAAGTAATTTGCCACATCACTTGTCCATCTAGCAAATGAACATGTGAGAGAATATTTCATTATCATAAAATAATATCTCCAAATTCAAGTGTTTAATCATTTGGTGAAAACTCTTTTTTGACTTGGTTGGCTTGACTTAAATTGCTTTGACTTATTCTTTTTAGCTTGTCTTGGTCTTCATAGCTTTGACTTGTCTTCATGAGTTGACTTCAATCTTGTTGTCATTCGACAATGGTCCTCATGAGTTGGATAATGTTTTAATAATTTTTACAAAACATAGATCTAATGTAAACGCTCGTTATATGGTTTATAATTGTCACTATATATTTTTACATCGTTTTGACATAATTCGCAAATACATTTTCATTATTAGCATCTTAAACTTCTATATGGATATATCTCCCAATCTTCAATGCCATAATATAGAATATGTATCATTCAAAACACTTCGTTTTATTCCAATAGTATCGGCGTGGTAAAAGATTATAGTATAAAAAATGGTCTAAACAAAGTTTATATAAATCATCTTAAAAATAATGTCAAAATTGAACCTTTACAAATATTGAAATGCAAAGTTACTAAACAATAATTAATACCGGAGATAACAAATAACAAATCTTAGTGTTTCAAATTTGGATTATAGACAGATTAAAACACAAACTTACAAATTGGTTTCTCAAAAAAAAACCCAAACAATTAACAAATGGAAACACAACCCAATCAAAAAAAAAAAAATTGAACCCGAAGTCGGATTTCTCGAATCAACAAACTAATTTCAAATACAAACTGATTTCAAATATAAATCCACTTGGGCTGAACTCTTTCTAGCTTCGAACATGATTGATGCCAAAACATTATTGCCATTGCATGATTTTCGACATCAATCAAAGAAATAATTATTTTTTTAATTTGTTTTTCGATCAACCTACAATATAATTAAACAATGCATAGTGGAAGTAGGGGTTATTGACTACTTCACTTGGATTAGAGGACAATACTTGACTCGCAAATTAAAGAATAAAGTGGAGAAATGAAAAAAATAAATAGATGATGGAATATTGAGAGATGATGTGACTTAAAACAAAATAATTAACTTATGAAGTAAGATTGAAATGTGAAGAAATCTCAAGGGTATGAGAATCACCACATTCCAACATAATGATGTATGAGAATGTATTTTCAGTTTCTCCCCATAATACTCAAATCACACGGTTTTTTATCCTACATGACTTGAATTGTAGGATTAGAGTAAAAGTATTTTCATTTTGCTCAAACTTTAACCAAATCCATCGTTTCATTTCTAAAACATAATAAAATTTTGGTTATGTTTTTAATGAAAAAAAATCTTGAAATGCATGGTACTTATTACAAATCATTGTCCTACTTTACTTCATAAATTAAAAGCAATCTAACTACCATTATATCTTCATGGGGCTCAATCTCTTCCTCTTTAGAGAGAAGGATTTGTTCTCCATGAATGATCGAAGTAAACTAAAAATTAAAATATCTAGTTGAGAAAGATGAACTATTGCTAAAAAAGAATAAAATAAAAATGGAACTCACTTTACTTCATTGAAAAAAATGCTGGAATACAAAATCAAAACTTGCACATCTCTAAACTTTCTCTCTAAAAATAAAACCTAAAAATAATGATTCTCTTTTTTAATAGATAAATAACATCTATTTATAGACCCATGAGATGTAATTAGATGGTTGAGATGTAACTTCCAAATCCAACGACATTGACTTAACTCCATGTGTTTGATGACATAGATTTATTTGTTAGATAACGTGGATGATTGGGAATTATTACGGTTAGGGTGTAAGTGGATTTTTGGATGGATTGTATGAGAATATATAAAGAAAAATCTGCAAAAAATCGGATTAAATAATTAAAATTTTTGGAGTGTTTTTAGAGGGATTTTTTAAATGATATTTGTGAAAAATGCTAGTGGTACATTTGGGTATGGGATGTGGATAGGTCATGAAATGTGATTTTTGGCGCAAAACATTATATGTGTCATTAAGAAGTATCTAGAATTGGATTGGATTTTAGGCTTGGTCTAGCTTAAATTTCTGCGTACATAATTTCTTCAATTGTTCATCGATATGTAATTCCTCGAATTTCATGCATTTCTCATTTCTTACTATATTTGACAATAATCAAATTTAAGATAAATAGAGACATTTAATTAATTTAGACACAAATAGAGACTAATAAAGAGCTAAATGGGGCAATGGCATGACAACTCAATGGTTAGAGTTTGGCTGATGGTACCACTAGGTCATGGGTTCGAACCCAGCCGGCGGCATGTTTATCAGTTTATGATGTGTTAACCAGTTCTGGTCTTCGATAGGTTATGGGATCCTGAAAACTAGGGGTAGGCATTTGAGACCGAAAACCCGGTCCGGACCGAGCGGTCCGGTCTGGTCCAGTTTTTTATTGTTATTTTATTAATCGGTCCCAAAGCCCGGCCCGGCCCGGATATATCGGTCCGATTATCGATTTCTATTCTCAAAGCCTGATTTCAATTTCCACTTTCCCCAAAGCCCAACCCAAATCTTATTCATATGTAGTACATCGTACACAAAGGAGGTCCCTACATTAAAATTATGTACCTACACAAAGGAGGTCCCTAGTCCCTACACTTCAACTGAATAGTCAAATCAAATCAATTACAAACCCATTATCTTTCTCACATCTACACACAAACACAGAAGAAAGAAGAAAAGAGTTTGTTCACTTTTCTCTCTCAGTTTCCATCAACGAAGAAAACTTTCTTCTAATCTTCAGAAATAGAGAGAAATGGAGAGCTCCAGATCTTCTTCTTTCGCTACTTTCGTGGCTGTTGCTTTCTTCGCCATCTTCTCTGTTGCCAACGCTGCTGATGCACCGGCTCCTAGCCCTACATCAGCCGCTGGTGCCATGTCTCCATCATTTGTTGTTGTTTTCATCGCTACCTTTTGTGGTTTTCTTTTCATGTTCACATTTCTTCGCAAGTAAAACAGTAGCTATGAGGCTCTGAGATCTCATAGTTTGAATGGAAAGGGAAGAGAAGAGAGGGGAGAGAGAAAAAAAAATCTAGGTTGAAAGAGATTGGACCGAAACCGGCCCGACCCGACCCGAGAATTCGATTAACCGAGATCCGGTTAACCGACCTTATTCGGTCCGGTCTCAATTCTCAAATTTCAGTTTTCAAATATTCGGTTCGGGCTTCAGTTTTAGGTTTTTGGGCCAGTTACCCGGACCTGCCCAGCCCTACTGAAAACCCAACTCGCCTTCCAAAAAAAAAACTAAATGGTGCCTAGAAATAATGTTTTGGGTGTTTATAAAAAATAACCAACTATTCTGGAAGGGACAACTAATATAGCAGATACACAAATTAAAATAACAACTCAGAGAATTTGAAATGTGAGAGCTAAAGTATTTCTACAATTAAGAAACTAATTTGAAATGGATTGTTTTGATTATTATTTGAATCATTGATTGTTTAAAATTCGCATTTGGAGCTCCTTATATAAGTTACTCCACTAAAAAAAACACGAAACCTACTAAAAGACAATGAAAATCAGTCTAAAATATAAATAAATTAAAAATATCATTCTTTCTAATATTAATTGACCTATACCCAATGATAGTAGTTTCTTAGAACTAGAATTGTCCTTAATGTACCAATGTATTATTGTTTTTTATTATTCCTTGACTGAATACAAGCTTATATAAGCTAACTTCTACCTAACCTTGTGAAAACAAGAAATTTAAAACTTTCTATACAAAATAGAGTCTTATTCTGACTTTCATATTCTAACTTTCATATTCTGACTTTACTTCGCTGGCTTTTCTATTCTAACTTTCATATTCTTGTACTTTCCTTCTTGTAGAGGTGAATCAATCTTGAACTTGGGCTTGGCTATGTTGAGTACAAGCCCTACATATTCTAACATTTACTCCTACGAATGGAGCACAATGCATACCGTTACTTCTATAGCTATCACCCTCAAGTTCACTATTGTCATATTCAACCACACCATCATCAGATTCACTAAACCCATCCATTTCCACGTACAAACTTCACCCAAATTCCTTCCAAATGAAGATGAAGAAGTAGAAGAGAGGGAGAAACGTCGACACACTGGAATGGGGACGACATATGTTGGAATTTGGTGTCATTTCGGCGAGCTTGGGAGAAAGAAATAGTATGAAGTTGTTGAGAGTGCGAATTGCTTTTGTCTCCCCGCGAAGCGAAATTTTAGTTCGAAAAATTTGGAAAACATGTTTTATAATGGTGGGACCATAGTAAATTTTTTTGCCTAAATGCAACGTTCATTGTGAGGATAAGGATCCCATTCGCAGATCCGTTGTGGTTGAACAAAGTCAGGTTCCATGTCCAAACGCAGCGGATACTGTGAGTAGGGCAATACAACTCGCAGGATCCGCTGCATTAGGACCGAGATTTTATGTCCAAACGCATCAGATTCTTGGAGTTGGTTGATGAAATTCGCAGAATCCTCTGCGTTTGCGTAGAAAACCTAATTCTATCCATATTTTCTAATATTTTTCTTTGAAATTTTTTTTGAGTTTTTCCAATTTCTATGGTTTATATACACTCCTAAAAATTTATTCTATTGCAAAAACAAATTTTTGGACATCCGAAATCGACATTGTCGAAATGGTGTTCGCTTGATTTTATGCGAACTTGTTGAACCATGTTATGTTTCCATTTATTTGGGGTTATGTTTGTGTCCATTACCATGTTTTGTAAGGTTGACAATTAACGTGTTTCATAATTTCTATCACTTTAATTATCACTTTTGATCCTTTTTTTTCATTAACTTCATATTTAATTGTATCTTGTAATAATAAGGCAAACCTACATTCATTAATATTTTTAAATATTGCATAAAAGTATAAAAACAAATGACTACCTAACACTAATCATCCAGGAGGCGTTTAACAAAGTCCTTGAGGGGGTGACGCTCGCGACCCTTTTCTTCATTGGAGGAATAGTAATCTACTAACGAATTCCCACCATCATTGTCATTGCCATCCTCATTAGAGGACGGTGATGATTCCTTGTTCTCTTCCTCCTCGTGGTCCTCCTCATCGTCGACTTCCTCATCATCTAAAGACGATAACAAGTGGGGTTTTGGATCACCCATGTAATCCCGTTTTTCACCTGAATTTTCTTCTTCAAACATTGTCGTTTTTCTCTTCACCTTCTCTTAGTTCTCTTTATTTGGTGATGACTACTAATAGAACACTCCCTTCTATATAATGCTCAATAAATGACATTTGCAATTCTATCTTGTGATTATGCAATGCACCTTGCGATTATGCAATGCATTTGTTTTCCCAAGCATTTGTGGTTTTCCCATGCATGCACCTTGTAACCTAATAGGCTGCACGAAACTCATAGAAGAGGGGAAAGTGGAAAGAATGGGAATATAGAGAGAAGAGAAATGTCACTGTGAGGGCCAAATCCTCGTACTAGCCCACTCGCACAAAACTCTGCAAGTGGGGGTTCCTCATTTGCAGGAACCTGGGCGAGGGCCAAATGTTTTTCCCTTGCCAATCTTCTGAGAATGGAGAACCCCCACTTACAAGACTTTGCTCTAGGGTAGGAAAAGAAAAAATAGCAAAAGAAAAAAAAAGGAAAAGAATCAGAAGGAAAGAGAAAAAAGAAGGAGGCGACGGCGAGATGGTGTCGCTGCCATTTGAGAGGAAGAGAGGAGAAAAGAAAGAAGACGGATAACAAAGGAGAAGAAAAGGAAAGGACAGGTGTTGGCAGGGGTGAGGGGCATGGCATAGTGGTGCGGTAATGATGGTGGGGCGGCCAGGGTGGTGTTGCTCTGTTGCAATGGATGTTGTAAAGAGAAGAGAGAACAAAGAGAGTCGAGAAGAAGAGGAACAATGATGAGCAATGGGTTTATATTGGTGGTGTCCTTCAACACATCCCAAAAAATGGTGGTGTTGTCCTTCAACGTAGTAAAAAAGCATGGTAGTTGATAAAAAAGAAAGTATCTAAACAATTTAAAGTATTTAGCTGTGGCTTACTTTTGAATGAGCATAATGTGAAAACAAAACAGGATGGGGGAGAAAAGTGGATTCCTTGGTCATTGGGCCCTATAACCCATGTGGTGTTGTTAAGAAAATGATGTAATTTACATTTCTACCCTAACAACAAACGATATGTAAGATAAAAGACATTTATGTAATATCGAACATAGTAAAGGGAAAAGTTGGATTATCGAAAAATTTTAACCAAAATACAACAGACTATAACTTGGAAAACACTTTACAAATACACCCCTATAAGCATCGATTTTGTCTAAATTTTGTTTAGGTAAACAAATGTAACCAATTGATTTCTCAGGACCAAAGGCTATCAATCAATAAGATCAAGAAGAAAATGGAACATGGGAGAGATACAGATAAACAAGACATACATATAAAACACCATATGCACAATACAACGATAAACAGAGACATAGATTTGAAGATTTATTCTTTGTATTGTCCAAGAGAACGCCTTACCCACGTCTTACGGTGGTTTCAGTAGTTCAACCAAGTTCAATACGATCTTTTAAGAATAGAGTTTTAGAAGAAAAGAAAACAGAGAGATAGATAAAAGATGCTTATATTAAAAATAAACTGAAAATAAGATAGTACAGAGGAGACTTACAGGTGAAGAATGTACAAGGGGATAGAGAAGGGAAGACGAAAGCTTACAAAATAAATACTAAGGGATACAATAAGGATTTGGGGTTCTAAGAGCGTCCTCCTTGCGCAGAAGACTTGTGTTTTATTTATATACTAGAAGAGATAAGAGGGGAGAAGAGATGAGGCTCTTCATTGAGTGGAGGATGAGCTGGATGCTTGTCCTTTGTGTGAGTGGAGGAGAACTGTTGAAGATGCTTCGACTGTTCACCTTTTGACTGTCGGCAGATACTTTTGAAGATGCTTCGACTGTAACTGCATTGATTGAGGGGACTGTAACTTCATGTGGATGCCTTTGGAAAAGAGAAATGATGCTTGTCGGGCTGTCTGGAGACTGTGGCCGAAAGTAAACTTGTTTTACTTGGAGCTGGCAGATGCTGCCTTTGATAATAATGGAGGACATAGGTCCCTTTACAGATCTCTAGGATCGAAGATGTTGTAGCAATCATCTTCATTGAGATCCACTGTTGGATCTTCTTCTTCTTCTTCAGTTTCATCTGAACAAATCTGAGACAGGGTCTCCATAAGCTGAGCTCTGGTTGGTTTGGCCATAATTTGCTTCATGATCTGCTGTTTCAGAAGCTTGGCACTTGAAGGTGATTCTGGCGGAAGGCCAATTTGAACTGGAACCTGTGGTGTAGAAGACACCTCTTTCTTGGAGAAGAAGGCAGTTACTCCTTCTTTGGTAACCTTTGAATGGTCAAACCTTTGCCACCATTTTACTTTAAAACGACGACAGATATAAAAAGGTTTAACCTTTGAAAGAGTAATTGCTAAATCGAGTGGGGAACAGACATAGTCCCAACACAAGATCCAAGCAAGATTGAAGCGAATAAAGAACCAAGCTGATAGAACCTGTTCATTTACAGGAGCAGGAGGTTGGTACTTTTCTTTGAAGACATTCCAACCTTCTTTAACTGAGAGAGGAAGGATGTCTGGAACTGGACCGAAAGAACTCCACCATATATGCTGGAACCAGAATGGTAGAAGCTTTTGATTGAATTTCTTGCAAAATAAAAAGAACCAAGAATGGCCACTTTGATGAGGACTAACTAAAAACGCTCTGTGCCAAGCATTTTTATAATCCAAATAATTGTAGGAAGAAGGAGAATAGTTCTGGGAGAACTTCTTGTGATAACGGGGAAGTTGTCCCCAATCTGCTTCAGTTAGAATCTTAAAGATCTGACATTTGGAGAAGGTGATTTTAGAATTGGAGTCACGATGGTGAGTGACTGCGATTGAATCAGAATCAACAAGGATGAATTCATAGAATTCTCTGGTTTTGGATAGATCTGCTTCTTCAAATTGTTGGTCTGGAGAAAACAGATGATTGGCTATAGCCTGAGGGTCAGGGATCAGAGCATGAAGGCATGGTTCGATCATGCCGATAAAGTCTACATTAGACTTATTGACATACACAAGGGGTGCCTGAGAAGGCTTTGGAAAGCTCGTCATAGACGAACTTGATTCTGTTGGTTTTCCTAAAGGGGTGAACCTTTGGGATAATTGAAGTGCATATGAAAGAGAGGCTGGAGGCTGAGAAGCAGAAGGCTTCTTAGCATAGCTAGCTTTGGTTTGAGGTTTTGCAGGAGTTCCCTGCTTTGGAGATGAGTTTTGAGAAGAACTCATCTTTGAAGAAACTCACGAGAGAGGAAGTCTGCAAGTGAATTATCCGTTCCCTTTATATATTTGATTTCAAAATCGAAAGCTGAAATCAAACCTTGCCATCTGGCGAAAATCTGTTTGGAAACCAAATTGAGTACATCTTTAGTTAAAATATCTTTTGCTGACTGGCAATCAACTTGCAATAAAAATCTTTGATTTGTTAAATCATCTTGAAATTTCATGATGCACAATACGATCGCTAAAACTTCTTTTTTGACCGTAGAATAATTCATCTGTGTAGAATTCCAAATACCAGAATGGTATCGGACTAATTGGTCAGTAGGATAGTCAGGTAGACGCTGTTTGAGGATACCACCATACCCAAGGTTAGACGCATCGGTTTCTACAATCTTGAAGGCTTGGGGATCTGAAATTCCTAAACATGGAAGACTCTTGACTTGGGCTTTGACTTGACGGACTATTTGCGAATAGGCTTCAGTCCATGGGCTTGGGTTTTTCTTAAGACGACTGTATAAGGGCTTTAGTAAAAATCGGAGGCCTTTATAAAAATCTGCAACATAATTTAAAGATCCAAGGAATCTTTGCAATTGGGTTTTATCCCGAATTTCATTAGGAAATTTGTCTGCAAATTCAATTGTTCTGGAAATAGGGGTTACCATTCCATTGAAAATCTTGTGACCTAAAAATCTAACACTTGTTTGAAATAAATTGATTTTGGTAGGAGATAAAACCAATCCATTCCTTTTGATACAAGATTCAAATTGATATAAGTGTTTCCAGTGTGCTGGAATTGATTCAGAGAAGACAAGTATATCATCGATATACACAATTGTGAATTGAGAAAATTGGGAAAGAAGAAACTCACTAGGAGCATTCTTGAGACCAAAGGGCATTACATTCCATTCGTAATGACCAAAGGGAACATTGAAGGCAGTTTTATACCTATCTTTGGGATGAACCTGGATTTGCCAAAATCCAAATTTGAGATCAAACTTGGAAAATACACAAGCATTGTGTAATCTTTTTAATAGATCTCTTTGATGAGGAATTGGATATCTTATCCATTGAAGAACCTGATTTAAAGATTTATAATTGATGACAAGACGAGGACTTCCTCTTTCAAGTTCTGCTGCCTTTCTGAAATAGAAAGCTGCACAACTCCAAGGTGATTTGGATGGTCTAATAAGACGTTTGTCAATTAAACCTTTGATTTCTTTTTTACAATATTCCATAAGCTCAAGATTCATTTGAATCGGACGAGCTTTTGTGGGAATCTTGCGTTCATCAAATCCTGGTTCATAAGGGAGATGAACAACATGCTGGGATCTATACCCAGAATGCATTTGGGAGATCAGAACAAAGTTCTGCTTGTAAATGCTTTTGATATTGAATGATTTGGGACTGAAGTTTAGGATCAAGTATTTGATCTGCAATCCTTTTATATTCAACTTCTTGTTTTAAAAAGTTTAATTGTTGCTGTTTACAAATTAAACGATTTAAAAATGACTTCTTTGTAACTTGATTAAGTTCATAAATTTTTGGTTTAAACAAAAATGGAAATTCAAGTTTTTGTTCCTAAATAGGAAGTTTGAATTCCTTGTTTAGACACAGAAAATGGAGAAATTGAATTGATAAAGGGTGTTCCCAATATCATTGTTTGTTCCATATTTCTGACAAGAAGAAAATGTTGCTTAATGCAAATTTTATCCTTACAGATATGGGCATTTGATAGCTTAAAGAATATTTCCAAACGAGAATTGTCAGTTGTGTACAATTTCTGCGTTGTTTTCTGGAAATATTGTGAATGAACAATTCCTTCCTTGATACAATTCATATCAGCTCCGGAGTCAATTAAGGCAATGACTGATATGAGAGTTTGACCTTTGATAAACAAATCAATTGCTACAAACCATTTTTGAATGGTAACTGTATGCGGAATGACTTGTTTCTGATTGAGATTGTTTAAGAATTCAGCTTCTTTCTGTTTGGAAGATGAAGGTTCTTCTTCATTTTCATGTTCTGAAAAAGGCTGATATTGAATATCTTGAAGTGTTTGTATTTGGAGGTTAACCAAATTTTGATTTTGTTTTAAGAGATTAATCTCTTTCTTGATGTTATTAACTTCATATTGTAAGTCAGATAAGCTGACTGGAGAGGAGGTTAATCGAGATTGATTAAACCGATTGATGATTTCCTTATGATCATAAAAGGGTGTGATCACATCAGGAGTGGGTTTTGGTTGAGTTATTGAACTCTTTATGTGTTGAAGATATTCAGTCTTTAAATTTGGATCATCAATTTTATCCACAAAATCTAACAATATCTGAGATTGTTTGGATTTGGATAACATGTTGATCTTTGGATTAGAGTTTGTTAAATGACATAGACAGGCACCAGGTGCACAGTCGTCACATTGGTTAGATGAAGTTGAAGAGTCTGATGAATAATGTAGATTCCCAACCTGGAGATCTTCATCAGAGGATTCAGTTTCATTTTCATTGAGGGTGTTAAGAATCATTTGTTTCATTGGTTTGGGAATGTCAAGGGCTTGGACCTTTGGGCCGTTCTGCAAGTCTTTGCATAATGGCCTGGTCTGCCACATTTAAAGCATATGGGCTTTGAAGGGGCTTTTGGGTCATAAGGTTTGGGCTTATGAGTCCCATGTCTTTTGGGCTTGCTATAGTATTTTTCAATATTTTTAGCAGGCTTTGGGCCATAAGGCTTTTTTGATTTGAATTGCCTTGCAGGATGAGACCTGTACTTTTGTTTTGAAGTTAATTGGCCAGGGGCTCGAAATTCTTCAAACCCGTATTGCTGGCAAAAATCTCCTAATTCTTTAGGACCATGAACATGTTGTTTCTTAAGTTGTCTTCTTAACTTAAGATCATTACAAATGTTCAAAGCACATTTATTGATGAAAGCAATTAAGTCACCAAATGTTACTTGGTCATATTGAATATCACCATTGTAAAGTTCCTGGAGTTTTCCACGAACAGTTTCAGCAAAGATCTCTGGAAGTCCGGAGATGAACTTTCTTTTCCAGAAAGGATTTGCTGCATCACTTTGGTGCATAACACGTTTCATGAATAAATCTTTGTACCATCTAAAATGAAAGTGTTGGACACTTATGAGTCATTAAGAGGTCTTTGGACTTTCCTTGGTATTCATGTGGATTACCAATGAAGTGTCTTAGGATTGCTTGGACTAAAGTAGGCACACAATCAGGGATGATTTGGCCTTCTTCAGTTTTCATGGGTAGACCATCAGGTCCAATTTTAACTGCTTGCATAATTTCTCGTTTTTCAGCAAGTGTTAAATAGTTATCCCACCAACCTTTGATGAGCCCTGAAAATCCATTGATGATAATACCAGCAATCATATGATCATCCTTATTTTCAGCTCGATGGGTTGATGCCATCATTACCATTTCTTGAGTGAGTTCAAGAATGGCATCCTCAGATATGCCGTCAATATTCCAAATATAAAGTTCTTTGGAAGAAAATGATCCAAAAGTTTGAAGGTTTCTTTCTTCAAACTGCATATCAGGATGAGAGGGTATAGGATAGAAATTCCTAGATGTTGGCATTGGATTACGCCATTTTGGTGGTTTGGATGCTTTAGTAGCATGCCTGATTGGATTGGCCTGATACGGGATAAAATTAAGTCTATCCAATTCATCCATTGGATCAAAACCTTCACTTATATCAGAATCCTGATCAGAGTTAAAAGGATTTGATAAGGTGTTGATTTTGAGTCTATTATCCAATTTCAATGCTTCTAATTTAGCATCGATTTCTTTTAGTAAATTTTTACTACTTGAAGAAGAAAAAGCATTTGGAGTAAGGGGTTCAGGAGTTTGAAAGAAGACATTAGCTTTCTTTTGATCTTGAATCTTACTCTGTTTCTCTTCTAATTGTTTCTTTTTTAACTCATTAGTCACAAGCTGATCTTGGACTAACTTGTCACCTAATTCTGATAACAATAAGTTAGTATAATTATTCTGTTGAATAAGTTTACTAACCTCTTGGCTTACAGACATACTGGTTTGGAATGGAGAAGCCACATATTGTTGATCAGATACAGAAAATTCTAAATTTGCCAAGGGAGGCAATACTGCTTTAAATGTTTTATCCTTAGGTGTTTTCCATACTTTTGGTGTTACATTTAACACATGGACCTGAGGAACATGAACATTGAAGTACCAATCTAAAAATGGTAAATTTGTTTTTAATGTTTCACAACATTCATAAAATTTCTTACTAAGTTCTAATCTTTCTTTTTCAGATGTTTGAGATTGAAACTTAGTTCTTCTTTCTTTATTTTCTAGAGACATGAAGTCTCGTTTGATATGTGCTTTGTCTAACACAAAGGGTGTAGACAGACATTGAACTCTTGGCAGAAATTCCATTTCTGACTGAGTTGGAGATTGATTGTCCTCTGGAGGTTCTGATGTAACCTGTTCAGGAGGATTATAAATTGGTTGGGGGATCTGGGGAAAATTAGGATTTGTCCTAATATTCATCAGATTGAGATGAGGGATAGGCTCAGGAGTTTGAACTCTCGATTGTAATTGAGTAGGAGCAGTTCTAAATGATGGTGATTCAGATCTATGTCCTGATTGAAACTTTGAAGGATCAAGGTTAGTGATACGAAGATCATTGAACCTTAATTCGATTGTCCCATCTGGTCTGGACAGGATTCTATCAATCTGACTTGGAGGAAGACTTCTGGGGATAGAAGCTCCTTCAATAATCCAGGTTTCTGGAAGTGTGACCTGATCCCATTGTATTGTTCTGGGTACAATAACATTGGTTTTCTGATCATTGATTTCAAAAAGGATTGTGTGTCCTTTTTCATCTGTATGAAGAGCTCGAGGGCTGAGCTGTGTCTTCATAGCTCTATAAGTGACTTTGTAAATGAGTGCTAAAGGTTCAGAACCTTTAGCCATGTCAAACCCACTGGTTTGAATATTGAGAGTCATTGTCACTAAGATGTTTGGATCTTGAAGAGATACTGAGAAGTTGGGGTAACAATTAAAATAAACTGGACCCATTGAGAGTGAAGACTCTGCGATTCCAAGCAGAGAATCACTGAACTTGTTGTGCCTACAGTCGCGAAGAGCAACAAGAGCACAAGTGTCTAGTCCTAAAATGGTTAGAGGTTTTAGGGCTACTTGGATTAAACCTAAGTGAATATATTTGTATTTTTCCTTAATTAAGGAATTGATTGTTTGAAAGGATAAAAGTTGTTTTGAATCTAAAGCTTTATTAATCGGTACTGTCTGTTCAACAATACTGATTAGATCTTCAGTTTTTGGAGAAAAGATTGACTGGGTGATTTTATAAATCTCTTTTTGGGGGATTACTGGTATTGACCAGTTTTGCAAATCTTGTTCTACTTCTGGAATTCTTCCTTCCATTTTGGTTGAAGAACTCATTGACCTAGAACTATTAGTTCTGGAAAGCCTTGAAAACAAAGACATCGTTTGAAATTGCTTTAGGGCATGGTAAGAACACTGTGCCTGGAACACCTACAGCTGGAACACCTAAGTGGGACCACCTAACCTAGATCACCCTCTGCGCACATCATGGCGACTTACACTGGATCAAAGGCTCCTAACGGCTGACCAACACTCTACACGGCTTACCAACGCTATCAAAGGTTTACCAACGACACCTAAGTCTAAATTTTGTTTAGGTAAACAAATGTAATTTTGAGATTGAGTTGGGGGTATATCTAACCGTGATGAACACGGAACTCACACCAAAAGGTATTGTTACAAAGGTGAGACATTGTTATTGGGTTAGATATACTTACATCAGGTTGCATGTTGGTATCATTGTTTAGTTGTATGCCAAATGTAGTGTAGGGTTGTTTGGTGACTACTACATTGAAACTCTTAAGCATGGCCATTGGCGAAGTTTTCATTGAGCAAGAAATATTTTTTGTTGTTTGAAAGAGTTTATCTCCCTCTTCTTTTTATAGTGGATATAATAGACGTGAAAGAGAAGATGTACGAGGAACACAACAGACATTACAATCAGGCTGAGTCAGTGTTGCTTTCTCACAACTTATGTGTTACTTTGGCTTCACTTGGTACACTACAAAATAATGCATTTTGTAAATTGATGCAAATGCATTAGTTTGTAATGCATTACAGATATTTGGTAGTAATTAAAGAAAATCAATGCAAATCAAACAAGTAATTGTGGGTTGTGTTGATGATGGTAGTAGTTGTAATTGTTGCAGGGTCATGTATGACAATGATTGTGATTACGGTGCTAGTGTTTGTGAATGTGGGCAATGATAGTGGCAATGGTGTATTTATTATAAAGGTGGTGGTGGTTGCATTAGTCATAGTGGTTGTGGCGATGGCGGTGATGATTGTGGTGGCTATGATGGTTGCGATAGTGGTAATAGTAAAGATGGTAGTGGTTGTAGTGATTATGCTATAATGATGGTGGCGGTGGTTATGTTATGGTAGTTGTGGTGGTAGTAGTAGTTGTGGCGGTGACGAGGGTTATGGTGATACTAGTGAAGTTGGTGGTGATTGTGGTGGTGGTGGTTGTGATGGTTTTGTTATGGTGGTGGTTGTAGTGATTATGCCATAATGGTGGTGACGGTGGTTATGTTATGGTAGTTGTGGTGGTAGTAGTAGTTGTGGCGGTGACGAGGGTTATGGTGGTACTAGTGAAGTTGGTGGTGGTGGTGGTTGTGATGGTTTTGTTATGGTGGTGGTGACGACAATGACAGTGGTGGCCATGGTGGATGTAGTAGTGGTAGTGGCGATGGCGGCGGTGGTTGTTATGTTATGGTGGTCGTGGTAGTGGTGCACGATGGCTGTAGTTATGGTGGTAATAGTGAGGTGGTGTTGGTTGTGGTGATTATGCTATAGTAGTGGTAGTGGTAGTTTTGGAGGCAGTGGTGGTGGTGGTGGTGGTAGTTGTTGTGATGGTTATGTGTGGTGGTCGTGGTAGTGGCGACGATGGTGGTTGTAAAGGTGATGGTAGTTGGGGTGCTTATGAAGGAGTTGGGAGTACTTGAGGAGATGATGAGAGTTTACAAATACGAGAGATAATATTATCCCGCAAAGTTTTGCATAATTTTATAACTAGGAGATGTGGAGGTCATGAATTCAAATTTCAATAGTTGTTTTCTGTAAAAACAACCAAGCATTCAAATTTATGTAATCGCCATTTGTTTGACAAATTACTTGCAGTTAAACAAGTGAGATCCAAATGTGATGTTTCTTAGAACACTTTGTCACTATCAGTGTGGGGTCACAATGAGTTCACTTGGTGCTTAATATGTGCATGGAATTACAATTACACCCATTAAACTCATAGGACAAATCAACTACTATGTGTGGAGGGACTGAATTTTGACAATCACACATGCACTATATTGGGAAACAAATGAATCTCAAAGTATAACTCCAAAGTACGTAGTATTTTAGCCTAAACCAAAATAATGGAAGATTTGAAGAGTCGGCAAACCTGAAAAGAGAAAATTGGCAACCATTATGTAGATATAGATGTCAGAATTCGTGATTTTAAGGAGTATACACACACACACACACATATATATATATACGTGTAATTGTATTTTGAATTTGGTAAGATCAATGAAAACATGTTTTTGAAAACCTTAATTGTTCAAGAAGGTAAAGTAATAACAATACTTGTTTTTTCTTAGGCCCCAAAGGAAGAATGAAAAGAGTTAGAAATGGAGATAATGCTAGCTCTAAGTTAAATTCGGCCCTCTCTCGACGATTACGTCATTGTAAATTCTTACAAGTTGTAAACAATATACAGTTAAAAAATAAACTCAATTTAAAGGGGTATTAAGCACCTTTTTCAACTAACATGAAGAAGAAACACGAGCTATCAAATCAAATTACACTTTTAACCATAATAAACTTAACAAAAATGTAATTCAAAAATTTGCATGGCTCTTTACATTGAACATAAAAAATAAGCCGGTTAAAAATAATTACAACCACGGTGTAAATAATATATTACAACCTTGTCAAATAAGCCATGAAATTTTCATATTACTCAATCATACTTAATATATGTCCAATCCAATAATAAGTATAAATAAATCAAGCAAATAGGGTCGATGTATGGGCTATGATACCATTGATAAAGTTAAATAACGAAAGCAAAGTTAAAACCATATAATACCTCCAGCGATAGTGATGATTTGATACTAAGAAGATAATATATGAAGAATCCCAACATTGATAAGAATTAGAATGCTTATATTCCAAGTGTGATCCCGATATGTAGTAATATGAGGAATTATAGTCTTAATGATCTTCAACTTTCTCCCAAACACACCCTCTGAACTTTACATGACAGCATGAGAGAAAAAATACATTGAGAAGTTAGAAACCTTTAGGAAAGATAATCCTAATATATCTCTTCTCAACAAAGAGATATTACAATTTTCAAAACCAACTGGTGAGCGAGCGGTTGCCGTATGAAAATTTGTGGAGATAACTAAGTAAAACTAATTTGATGACGTGAGAGATGGGTCACACCATGTTGAAAATTGCAAGGTTAAAGAGGTTGACCATAACTAGTTTTCCACCACTGTGTTTAGTTGATTCCCTCGAAACAAAACAACAAGTGAAAACCCTTGGTGTGGTTTTGATAAAAATACAAGTTGTAGGTGAAAATCAAATGTAGCCATTAATTGGACACTTGTGAAAAGATTTAGAAAGATGAAATCAAACATCAATTAGAAAATAAACTGAACACAAGACACCAATATAACAAGGTTCACTTAAACTGTAGTTTGATTAACTTCGATCGGTTACTTCATCGTCGAAAGGGTGATGCGTGTTACAAAATATTTTTATTGAATTATCAGCGAACCAAAGTATAAAACTCGCGTTAAAGATAACTCTAGTCTCGAAACTACATTCCACGACCTTGCAAGGCCAACCTGAACTCACCAAAGAGCTCGAGACCCACGAATGGGTAATGACGAGTTAAGGCAAGCTTCAATTTGGATTTATCTATTTTATTGACACTAATCAATAATTGAATGAGAGACAAATATTATTTTTTTACTTATACTCCAGTTCTGAAACTATATTCCCAGTCCCTTGTGAAGCTAAGTTCACACTAGTCGACAATCTCCGGCCACAACCCCAAACACCAGATTTATAGAGTTTCAGAATAGCACATGCCACGAATTGCATGTACTAAAATTTTCATTTTTAAAAAGTATTTAAGTTTCAAAAATAGACCATTCAACCTCTAACTGTATCAGTCATGTATGTTACCATATGTATATGGATTAGAGTATGCCCGTGCCATTGGCACTCCACATAATTTTATTTTTGCTAAATATTTTGTACTAAACACCTCTGTCACTATCCCCATTTTCGTTCTCAATCAGTGCTAAAGTGTAAGTCTATTCTAAGGTAAAAATTTATATTATAAAATTTAGGATTAGACTCAGTCAAATCTGAATCAGTTGATAAAAAATTTAAACACCGAGAATGAGTTCTCTCCCAGTATTTGAATTCACCAAAACATGAAGTTTAAGATTTTTGTTTAAATGTGCATTAAGATACCTGACTCATTTTTTCTGGTATGATCGACTCGTCTCATTATTTTGAAAAATATTAAAGACTTGAAATACATTATACGTTTTTTTAATTATAGATTATCATCATCACCATCATCATCAAAGCCCATTCCCGATATTTTCGGGGTCGGCTACATGGATTTTGGTTTTTCAAGCATGTGATCTTCCCACATATCCTCGCCTAATTCAAGCTCAAGGATGTCTTTTTTTAATTATAGAATATATATTTATTAAATTTTAGCGCTTGTATTGATAATTGATTTTGTTAAAAAGATCTTCAAAAATGCAATTCAACAATACTAAGTTTACCAAAATCTGACAACGATGTAGATAGTTATGATAATTTTCATTTTGTTAAAAGAAAAACATAATATTTTCTCTCTCCACCACATGTAAATTCCAAAAAGTTTTTCATTATTTTTACCATTATACAGGTTTTATATTTACAAATATGTCATCATAGGAAATGAATCCCATCCCTCAAATTCAATACATTTCCCAACTTTCAATCGTAACCATCTTTTATCTCTAATCCCTTCGATTTAGCTTTGTCTCAGTCAACAATAAATAATAAAACACCACTCTGAATTGTAATATAGACTAGAGTATGCCCCGTGTCGTTGGCACTCCACATAATTTTATTTTTGTTAAATATTTTGTACTGAACAGCTCCGTCACTATCCACATTTCCATTCTCAATCAATATTGAAATGTAAGCTTAATATAGATATATCATTAATTTGATGGAAATTTGGTTGGTGGTAACATCCATTACCATTGTGTCGCTCCAAATTTGTATTGGGTTTACGGGTCGGGTTACAATTGGAACAATGAAGAAAATATCCCTTTTTTTGGTTGGAAATTACTTTCTTCCTTCTCATCATTCATCTACTTGGATCGGACAAGCCAACAACTCTGCCAACAGCAAGCAAGAAAGCAAAGCTTTTCATCAAAACCAGACCGATCGATTGGCAGAGATAAAAGATCTGTCGCGCGCACGCACATCTGTTCCCAGGTTCGTTGGCCTTCTTTGTTTTTTTTTTGCTGAAAGCCCAAACATTTAATCCATTTTTTACTCGACCAATCCATTCATGGGTTTCTTATACTGTTGCATTTAGATTTCTGGTATTTTTGCTGACTCGACAGAATTTGATTGATGTTTATTTGATGATTTCAGATGCAAATTACATTTTTTTTTTTTTTTTGTTGAACTTTAGCTGTTCAAAGTTTCTGTTATGTTTGCTGTAACTTAAAAAGTTATGAGCTCAGTTAGTTAGTGCATTTGTTGGATTTTTCAGATGCAAGATTTAACCTTTACTTCGTATTTGTTTCTTAGATAATTCCTGCCTTTATTTGTTTTTATTATTATTTTTTTTTTTTGGTACTTCTCTATAACAGTTGAGTGGTTCAATATTTTCTCAGTGATGGATGAGTTTTGAATTGAGTTTGATGCGTTATTTTTGGTTAACAGACATTGATCTGCTGTAGCTGACAATGGGGTTCTTTCGATGATTTGGAGAAAACTGAAAGCAGTTGAGTAAAATGATTCTTTCATAGGCCTGGAAAGGAGATGGTAGATAGCACTTTAGAAGTTGAAAACATCGAAAATAGTGGTGCTTGGATTCGTAATGGAACTCATGTACCAGTTCTTCGCAGGGAGCCTTCTTTCTCACGCTGGTGTGATGCGGACGGGGTCATCCATTTGAATTCAGACAGTGCCGATGCCAGTGTAGAAGAAGATTCTGAATTTGAGTTGCCTTTTTTGCAGAGTTCAATGCAAGAAAACGAATCTTCAGTGGGGGACAGACAACACTTGGGTCAGCTTAATCAGAGAAATATGCAGTTAAATGGTGGTCATACAATCGGCCATATGTCTAATTATGTTGATGGTAGTGGTAATCAGACAAAGTATGTTCCTTTTGATGTTGAGAGTGGATCTTCTGAAGAACGACATATTTTGGACAGGAACGTTATTCGCTCCGATTTAATAGGAGAGGATGAAACGGGATCGAATAACGATAGCACTATTTCTTTGAGTACTTTGCTCAAGACGTTGTTCTTTATTCTAGTATGGTACACATTTAGCACATTGTTGACATTGTAAGAGCTGATCTCTGTTCAAACAATACTTGTGTAAATTTTGATTAGTGCCTTTCTATATTATGTATAAGTCATTGATTCTTTTTGGCTCTCTATATTTTGTGAAACTAATCTTTCTCATTTTCATGTGTGTAGGTATAATAAAACATTGTTGGGAGACAAATTGGGAAAATTTCCGGCTCCCTTATTGATGAATACTGTCCACTTTGTCATGCAAGCTGTTATATCAAATACTATTACTTGGGTTTGGTCTCATAGGTTTAAACCTAGCGTAACAATGTCATGGCGGGATTATTTTCTAAGGGGTAAGAATTTTTTCATCATCAATTTTTATTTTTTTAGATAGATAATCATGTATGTTCTTCCCACCCACTAAAAAAAACGCATGTCTATTTCATTAACTTTCATGACTTCTTGTTGTTGCGAGTCATAATAGTTTAAAAACTGAAACTAGAACATTTTTTGTTGGAGAATGGGAGTTGTATTTAGGACGAAAGCCACATTAGAGTTTGTAGAGCTTAAGAAAAAACTACTGACTAATTTCACTTCCCGCACATGTTAAGTTCTATGGTTCTCGTAGGTGTATCAGAGCAGTTTCTAAAAAGCGCTAGGCGGTGGGCGGGCGGCGAGCGGGTGCCTAGCGCTCAGGGGCCTAGGCGGCACCTAGGCGGTCTTAGGTTTTGTATTATAACTATAATAATTTACAAAAGTTAAACATAATATCTTATCAATTACATCCAATTTAATGCCAAGATACATATGCAAAATTTAAAAACATGAAAAATTAACAATCGTGAACAAAATTTATTAAAACTCAAATTACTGAAGTTGGTTATGATGGGTACTTTATACAAAGTTGAATTTGTGGACAAATATTCAATCCTACTCTTTTATTTTTCTTCAAATTGCATGAATAGTCTCAGTCATGTTTGATAAAATCTACATTACTAAAATTGGTACCGACAGATCCTTTGAGAATTCCATTAAGTAATCATCATTTGCTACATTTAGACATATACTGAATAAAAAATAATAAAATTGTTTATTTCTAAAAAAGGAAAGAAAAATAAAATAAGAATACAATCAACCTTATTAAAAAAAATTAAAAAAACTCGCCCAGACCGCCTAGACCTTGTCTAGACCGCCCAGACCCACCTAGACTGCCCAGAACCCGCCCAGCCATTAATCTGGGCATTTTTTCTACCGCCTAGGCCAATTTTTAGAACACTGTATTAGAGTGCATAAAGCAAATAACTGAGTGACACCATCGCAAAACTACTAGTTTACAGAACAAAACATTTAATGAAAATTGACTTCCTTTAATTGATGTATATAAGTCATTCTTTGGCATGTAGTGATTGTGCCAACTTTTTAGAGGATTTGGAACCTGTGATTGAGCGGTTACATAACCTATTAGGTTGCTGAAAAATGTCTAAAGATACTTTAGACATTGACTATTTTCTATGTTTACTACTTGTCTCTCTCTAAGATACATAGGGAAAAAATGGTTGAAATTTTGTTCAGAAACATCATATGAATAAGACCACAAGTGGGTGTGTTTTGTTCAAAAGAAAAAATTTCCAAGAAAATTTGCAAAACGTTACAAGGGAGAAAAGAGAAGAGAAGAGGAAAGATAAGGGGGATCATTTTTTTTGATAAGCAAGACGAATAATTTTCATTGAATGAAAGTGGCATTGATTCCCCCTGGCCACAGAATACATCATGGAAACTGCAATAAATTTGTTATGACGTTGTGCCACCCAAACATAAGGCTTTCAAAATTGACATTGCTTAGAGCTTTTTGATCCCGCTCACAGTGCCAAATTGTTGCTTTGATCATGGAGATTAGTCTATCTTCTGATGCGTCTTTCACACTGAAGATTCGACTGTAGCATTTCTTTCATAATGCCTAGCAGATGAAAGGTGTAATTTTGCTTGACAACCAGTTCCATGTTGCTGAAAGAGTCTGATGCCTTTCTGATTGGAAATCCAAACAAGGAGAGAGCGTTGAATTTTCTTTTATTCTCCATAGCAAGGCATTCCATATTCTCTTAGAAAATCTACAGTTGACGGGGAGATTGGTCTATAATTTCATCCTGGTGGTTGCATATGTAACATCTAAAACCATTGTCATTATCTGCCTGTGGAAATTGTCGAATCTAAGAGCTCTACCATGGCAAAGAGTCCATGTGAAGAATATTACTCTTAGTGGGTATCAAGGTGTACATATCACAATAGACCAAGTCTATGGATGGTTACAACAAGAAGCCCAAGTCTTTAGGAGTTAGTAATAGGCCACTACAGTTTACCATGAGTTAGGACTCTACTCCCTCGTTGCTGTAACAAACTGAAGATATGGTGGACTTGTTTGTTATATATGCAATTATAAATAAGGAGTGTAGTCTCTGTGGAAATAGACAAAGATATACACAATGTAGTCTAATTGGTTCCAATTGCTAGTGTTTGTTATTCTTTCTATAACAGTTTGTTATACGGTATCAGGTATCAGAGTGCCAAGGTGCATTTTTGGCAAACCAAGCTACTTCAAATCAAACTCCTTCCCCTGCTATTTCTTCCTCAGCTATTTCTTCTCTTATTCTTTCTTCACACCTTGCTATTTCTTCTTCATCCTCTTTTTCAATGATACCTGATATGTCCAAACTCACTTCAACCAATAGCACTCCTTTCTTCCAAACAAACTCAAGGGCGACAACTATTTGACATGGAAATCTGAGTTCTTTGCACTTTTGAAAGGCCATAACCTATATGATCACGTGATCAATGTGTCCTCATGTCCGACTAAATTTTTACCAGGCCAAGGTGATGGAGCAACTCCAATCGAAAATCTAGGATGATAGATTTTGATACTCTCCTCCCCAATCAGTTTGGAGTTGCTTTATTCGAGTTCCCAAAAGATTTTCAATCAGTTTCTTAAAGCGGATAAAAACGTAGAGAACTTCAGACAGAACACTCAATGGATATAACCAAATAAATTTACTGTAATCATCAACAAAAATCACATAATACCTATGACTGTTGTTAGAAAGAGTAGGGGAAGGACCCCAAACATCTGAGTACAATAAATCAAGTGGTGCTTTGCTAGAAACATGAGAAGATGTAAAAGGTAATTTGTGTGCTTTGCCCAACTGACAAGCCAAATAAATAGTAGATGATTTACATTTGAATGGGGAAGCTGAAAGTGAGAAAGTACATGATGAACAATGAGTATGGCTGGATGTCCGAGCCTTTGGTGCCAAAGGGAAGTGGGGCCTCATTCACCAACAAACGCAGATTTATTAGACGTACTAAAGGAAAGCATTGAAGAGGTGGGGAAGTGGTAAAGTCCATCATCACATTAGCCTTGTAGTAGTGTCATCCATGTTGCTCGATCCTTCACACAAAGAAATCACAATGAAATTCAACAAAGACATCGTCATCTCTCATGAGTTTGGAAATAGATAAAGGATTATGTTGAATTGAAGGAACATGTAAGACATTAGGTAATGATAATGTTTGGAAAAAAGTTGGAATTTGGGAGGAACCAATGTGAGAGATGTGCAAACCTGATCCATTACTTATAGTTACACGATCAAGACCATTGTATTCATGAGGCACGATGAGTGACCGGAGATCATTGGTGATATGATGAGTGGCATGTGTATCGGGTAGCGAAGAGTTTGGAGTTGTATGGTATCAGAGCGCCTAGGTGCATTTATAGTAGACCAAGCTACTTCAAATCAAACTCATTCCCCTGGTATTTCTTCTCCTATTCTTTCTTCACCCCCTGCTATTTCTTCTTCACCCCCGTTGTTTCTTCTTCACCCTGCTATTACAACTAGACTAAATGCTTCTGAATAATCAACTCCTTGTAATTGATTAAAGCCACGGGCCACAATTATGGCTTTGTACCTGTCGAGGCCCGAGGGAGCCGTCAGGTTTGCGTTTTAGTTTATACACCCATATGCAAGTGACCAAATTAATGTTAGGTGTGTAAGGTACAAGAAATCAAGTATGGTTATTGATTAGAGCTGTTATTTCTTTGCACATAGCCTCTCTCAACTGGGAATGAGCATTGGCTTCATGGAGTGATTGTGGTGCAGTAGGACAATAATATTTAGATGCCTGGAATGCCTGCAAAATAGGATACCGAACAAAATATCTTTGGTCTTACGGATTCCAACCTTTAATCGGGTAACCATAGGATGTGTATTAATAGGTGCACTTGTCACATTAGAGGGGGTATCAAGGTGTACATATCACAAGAAACCAAGTCTACAAATGTTTACAACAAGAATTAGGACTCAGCACCAACAAGTCTACAAATGTTTACAACAAGAAACCAAGTCTTTAGGAGTCAGCACCAATCTGCAACAGTTTACCATGAATTAGGACTCCACTCACTTGTAGTTGTAACAAATTGAAGATATGGTGGACTTGTTTGTTGTATATGCAATTATAAATAAGGAGTGCAGTCTCTTTAGAAATATACGGAGATATACATTTCAGAGACATGGTGGACTTGTTTGTTCCAATTAGACTTGCACTCCTTATTTATAATTGCATATACACCAAACAAGTCCACCATATCTTCAATTTGTTACAACTACAAGGGAGTGGAGTCCTAATTCATGGTAAACTGTTGTAGACTATTGTTGAGACTTGGAGGGTGTTTATTTTTGCTTCTGAATGGAGTCAGAAATTTTAATAAGAAGTGGACCACCTTATTTAGAGTGTTTATTTTTAGTTATAATCAAAAGTTCTACTTCTGATTGGAGTAAGCAACAGGGAGGTGTTGCTCACTTAGCACTGAGCGTTGAGTAATTATTCCAATAATAACGTTAACATAAATATGTAATGACAATTGCTATAAATAAGGCTAAATTTTGACGACACGCCTTCATTATCTTCACCGAGCATTGTAGTTCTACTTACCTTCACTAGGACTCGATAAAAAACTAATCTTTTTTCTCTCCTTCATCTTTATTTTCTTTCTCTGTATTTTCAAGTTTTTCTTCAACTCCAACTCTTCCGAACAAACTGATAGTAAACAACCACAACTGTCTCAAGTATTTGAATCACGTGCACAAACTGATATGGTTAATTTACGAGATCGTATGGCAAATGAAATATTAGTAAGAAATTTGGTTTGATAATTTTTTTAAAATGTACTTCGTCATATTTCGATATTCTTGTAATGAAAAGTATTGTAACATTCTCTAGGATTTTAATAATTATTGAGTATGATTTTAAGCACAATATTTATGTCATAAATTTTTTCAGCTCAATAGGGCAAAATTGTCGTTCCCATTCAACACCTTTTAATTTTATAGCTTCTAATTAGCAGCCTATTTAGAAGCAAAACAAAAAGTTCATTCAGAAGCTCGTTCACGAACTTCTAACTCCAGTTAGAAGCTAAGCACTTAAAGAAAACAAACGCCCTCTTGGTCTTCTTGTTGTAAACATCTATAGACTTGGTCTATTGTGATATGTACGCCATGATAGTGGGATTTGATGAAGCTGGATCTTCTTACTCCGAGAAGCAAAATGATTTGCTTGGGCATCATTTGGTGCAGTTTTTAATGTTTTGCTTGGGCTTATTTGGTCATCCATATCGTTAATTACTGAAGTAAATCAAACAGGCTAGTTGATTGATTTCCCAATCAGTAGTTTCTACGAAGATACAGGTTCAAGTTTCCTCCACTCTGGGTTTGTGTAAAGATCTGCTATAGTGCTACTAACTACTCCTTGTTTGTGGAGACTCTGTACATTGAGGAAACTCAACAAGAAGTGGAGACCAGAAACACACCTTGTTTCCTGAGTTAACAAGGTTTGTGGCATGCTGAAAGCTCTTTTGGAGATTTGAGATAGCTTT
Organism: Berberis vulgaris; assembly: GCA_963556465.1. Taxonomy (NCBI): domain Eukaryota; kingdom Viridiplantae; phylum Streptophyta; class Magnoliopsida; order Ranunculales; family Berberidaceae; genus Berberis; species Berberis vulgaris. The sequence continues at coordinate 57,827,465 of OY747135.1, read as the reverse complement.
CCAGTAGATGGTCCCTATGGAGCATGATTTTCTTAGTACACCAGCTTTCTGGGTTGCTGCCATAACACTCGACAATGATCCTTTTCCAAAGAGAGTTTGGCTCTTTGATCTGCACATCCACTTGGGCAAGAGAGCTTTGTTCATCACTTATGATCTTTCAAATGCCAAGGCTTCCATTCTCCAATGAAGCCCCCTATAACAAGTCCCGAATTGTGACAAGAGAGCATGTAAGTAGGAATGCTTGCAATACTAGACTGAATTAGGATTAGTCTCTTAGGCTTGCGGTTGAACTTGATTTCCATGTGTCAAGACGCTTTCTTCACTTTTTCTAGAACATCATCTGATTGTTGGAGTAGATTTATAACTTACTCCAAGCGGGAGACCTAAGTACTTTTCAGGGAAAGCTCCAATTCTACATGTGATGACTCAGGAAGTTCTGAAATGTTCAATGTACCACCAACAGGGAAGCATACACTTTTGTGGAGGTTGAGGCGAAGTCCTGTAACTACATGGTACCCATGATAGAAAATCATCATAAGAGCCCGAACTTGGCTTTGTTGGGCGCACCCATCATAGTCAAAGTGTCATCCATAAACTAGAGTATTGGACCTTTGATGCCTTCTTCCTTAACAATAAAACCAGAGAGTGGGCCTTGCTGTTGGGATTGGGAAATCGTACCCAAGAGAGCTTCTGCAACCATTTTGAATATGAGTACGGAGAGGGGGTCCCCTTGACGCAATTCTCTAGTGCTTTTAAAGAAGCCTTCTAATTTTCTATTTCACAACAGAGGAGACTGTTGATAGGCATGTTTTAATCCAACGTCTCCATGTAGCATCAAAGCTGCACTTATCAAACATGAAGTCAACAAAACTCTAGTTAACATGGTCAAAGGCCTCTGTGAAGTCAGTTTTACACATGAGGCCTAGAACGTTTCTCAAGATGCGAGCATCAAGGAGTTCATTTACCATAATAAAGTTGTCCAAAATCAATTTTATTTATTTACGAAACAAGGACACTGTATATCTGCAAAAAAAAAAAAAAAAAAACGTGTCGACACGACACCTATCGTGTCAGATACTACGACACAAATGGATACTCCCATCAGACACTCCATACTTAGATCGTTAGACATTTCATATATCTTTATAATATTTTGATTATATACTAAATTACTAGCATATTATGGCAAGTTAGTAGTACATTAACAATATTTACCTACCAGTGACTAATATTATTGCTGAAAAAGTAAAGAATACTAAGATGTACAAGCGTATCCCTAGCATATCATATATTATGTTTGTTTTAATCAATGTATTCGACATTTCGTATCCACGTCGGATAATGACACGTCTTGTTGTTACATGATCTTTTATTATGATCAAGTTTTAAGAAAAATCACAATGTTTTGTCTGCATCTTAGGATGTTCATGATGTTCCTATTTCTAGAAAGAGAAATATCCTAGGATCATGGGGTTTCGGCTCATTTTAGAAAGTCGTTTCCATTGCTAACATGCACGTAGAGATTCTATAGAGAAAAAAACATTTCGTCTTTTTAGATGACTTAAAGGGAAGGCTCCTGTGGTGTTTCACCTTTGCTTTTAGCGAGATCTAATACGAGAACTTTTTCATATCATATCTGATTGCATTCCAACACTGAATTTGATGGTATTTAGAATATATTACAGTAGTAGGCATGTTGAGTAATAAAGGGGATGTTGTTTAGCCCCGTAGTGAAGTATTTAAGATAATAATAGGGCTTATTGTAAGTTAGTTATGATTGTAATCTCAAGAAAATTAGGGTTCTTGGTACGAATAAAATAGGGTTTCGTTTTCTTTCGCTTTGATTTGACTAATTTGTTTACATGTTATTCGCTGCGCCTGATCTATCAATTAGTTACAGAGCAAGAATGCTCTAGAAAGGTTTCGACGAGGGTATCGAGCCATGCATGAACAAGGTAAAGAGAACAAAATGAGGGAAGGAGATGGTTGCGACGACAGAGTCTCGCCAATTAAGAACAACTTGGCTAGAGGGTGTAGTGGATAACGGAGAGGAGCCACAGTGGGCGTCCGGCGGCGCACGCATGGTCAGCGGCGTGTGACCTGCTCGACGAACCTTATCCTCATCTTGCAGACACAGCAAGCCTGCACAGCCGTGTGCATGGGCCTTGTATGGTTCATGGCGGGTTTTCGAAGGATCCCTCCCCTTTGCGGGGTTGTGGGGGTTCGATTTCGGTAGGTCCTTTGCAGTGTTGTATGTTAACTAATAGTTTCCCTACATATCCTTGTCTTTCAGTTTCGATTTCCCCTTCTGTTCGTAGTGAAGAACCCTCAAATGATATTGCTTAGAGGGAACACAACATTTTCTGTATTCAATGCAGTTGTAAATAAAAGATTTGTAGTATGATTATTGATGGTCGTTCGAGTGAAAATTTGGTTTCCAAACAAATAGTGAACACCTTGGGATTGAAGGAAGAGAAACCTGTAACTTTTGCAGTAGGCTGGTTAGATTCAAATAAGAAGGCTACTACCAAGTGTTTCATACCTTTTTCCATTGGACAATATCATGATCAGGTGTATTGTCATCCCGATGAATATTTGCCACATTGTTGGGAGACCATGGCAGTTTCAGTGGCAATCGATTTATGATGGGTATATGAATACTTATAGCTTTCTTCATGCTGCGAGGCGCAAGTTTTTACTACAACCGCTTCGTCCCACGCTAGTAAAATCCTCGACAAATAGTGTTGATAATGGAGTACAACAGTTGGAGGCCTCTACAATTAAGTGCTGGAAATCCTTGATCATATTTATGAGCCGAGTCACATCCCCATTTCAATTGCTAGATGTGCCCATCCCACCTCGTATGCAACAAGTTCTTATCAATTAGGGGACATGTGCAGTGAGGGAAGTGGTTCTTTACCACCATTGCCGAATATTCAACACACCATCGAGCTGGAAATAGGGGCTCCAATTCCTAATAAGCTACATTATTGCATGACACCTAGGAGGCATGAAAAATTGCAGCAACATGTGAATGAGCTCTTGGCAAAGGGTACATCCAAGAGAATACTTCTCCCAATGTTGTTCTTGCTTTGTTAGTGCTAAAAAATGATGGTTCTTTTCGTATGTGTGTGGATTCCTGAGCCATTAATAAGATCACAATCATGTATCGTTGTCCAATTCATAATCTTGAAGATATGTGTGATCATTTGCAAGGCTCATGGTCTTTATGAAACTGGATATCTAACGCCTCTTCGACATTTATGCGGGTAATGACACACATTCTACAACCTTTTATCAACAAATTTGTTGTTTATTTCAATGATATCCTTATGTTTAGTCATATGGAGGAAGAACACTTGCAACATGTTAAGACTATTTTGGAGGTTCTGCAAGACCATCAAATCCATTTGAATTTGAAGAAGTGTGTTTTCATGGTGTCTTCAGTGACCTTCTTGCTATTAAGCTTAAAATGACTATTGCTTCAATTTTAGTACTGCATGATTATGGAAAGACATTTGAGCTATCTTGTGACACGTGCAAGACAGATGTGGGAGCTATATTATCTCAGGAAGGGCAGCCAGTAGCCTTCTATTATGAGAAATTGCAGAAGGCCCAATTGAATTATTCCACTTATGATGTTGAGTTATTTGTTGTGGTCCAAGCCCTGCGTCATTGGAAGCATTATCTTTTTTACCGCGAGTTTGTGATTCATTTTGAGCATAAAGCCCCCTTAACTCGCAGAGACATTTCGGTAGCCGAGTTACTAGCACTATATGAATTTGATATTTTCTTTGGTCCTAACACATCCCATCACTTGGTGAATTTTTTTACAAGATGGTTTCTTATTTCGTGGTATAGTTCGATGCACTCCCATTTCTTATATGCGGGAGAAGTTGATCGCAGAGCTTCATAGTGGTGGATTGATTATTATTCTGGTGTCAGTAAGATGCTATTATTGTTAAGGTATTGCTACTTTTGGCCCACTATTTGTTTGGATATTAATGCCTTTGTGCGGAAACATTATGTGTGCAGGTTGCTAAGGGATGATTATCGAATGTTGGTTTGTATTCCCCCTTGCTCATTCTTGAGAGGTAGTGTTTAGTTGTTTCCATGGATTTTGTTTTGGGTTTTCCAACATCCCAGGTTACAACTCAGTCTTTGTTGTTGACTGTTTATCTAAGATGGCTCACTTCATTCCTTGTCGAAATGTTGATAACGCACCGCATGTTGCTCATTTATATCTTCGAGAAGTAGTGCGACTTCATGGAGTCCTAGGAGCATTGTGTCTGATCTCAATACGAAATTTACGGACAGTTTTGGAAGACTTTATGGCAGTTTCTACATTGTTCTTTGAAGTTTTCGATTGTTTTTCATCCAAAGACTGATGTTCAGACAGAGGTTGTTAAGACGAAGGTTGTTAATAGAAGTTTGGGTGATCTTGCGGGTGTTTGGTTTTTGGACATGGTACTTTTTGGCTGTCGGTTTCGCCCCATGCAGAGTTTGTCTATAACAACACCGTCAACAGGAGTACAGGACATTCGCATATCAGATTGTGCAATGCTTTTCTCCTTCTGTTCTCGTAGATTTGACACCAATAAATAGTTTGGGCCCAGTGAGTAGTGACACAGCGGTTAAGGCTAAACAATGACTTTGATGAACCAATAGGTTTGCCAGAGTTTATTTGAAGTGTATGTATGACAGATGAGTGTTGTAAATCGTCATAAGCATTTTGTTCCTTTTGAGCCAAGCGATTTAGTTATGATCTTTAAGAAGGGGCAGCAGCAGACAAGGAAGGGATCTAAGCTCATGATGTGGCACATAAGACCTTTTTCCATTGTACGCAAGATTAGTGATAATGCCCATGAGGTTGACTTTTCTGATAATTTTCGGTTGCACTGTATAGTTAACGTTGTTGATCTCACTCCATTATGTGGTGATGTTGCACCTCCTATTCTTTTACCAGTGATGAGCTCCCTTCCTCCGCCCAATTGACTGTGGGGAGTGGAGCTCTGATGCTAATCCTTTTGACATTATACCTGACCCCTTTTTGTTCAGTGGAAGGGACGTCTTGCTTTTGACAACTCGTGGATTTTTATCAACTTTTATCTTTAATGGATCTGGAGCTGTTGACTGCATATGTGTGCACGAACTTGAAGGTGGAGTCTTCGCAACCGGGAGAGGATGATGGTATTTAGATTATATTAGTTTAATAGGCATGCTTAGTAATAAAGGGGGTGTTGTTTAACCCCTTAGTGAGAAGTGTTTAAGAGAATAGTAGGATTTATCATAAGTTAGTTTTGATTGCAACCTCAAGAAAACTAGGGTCCTTGGTATTAATAAACTAAGGTTTCTTTTTCCTCCACTCTGATCTTGATTAATCTGTTTACATGTTATCCGCTGCGCCTGTCTATCAGAATTTGATAAACTTTTGGTAGTGTTTGTAGAGATTGATGAGTTGATGACATAGTTATGACCGAGAGACTCGCACTTCTTCACAACTACCTCTTCAACGAAGAAGAACGTATGATCAACTAGTTGAAACAACTACCACTGAGGATTGGGGTTGATGCAAGAAATTTGTCTGTGTTTTACAAATATCTGTTTAAAGGAAATGATTAGTCATCATCTGGTTGTGGTTGAGGTCTGTTAGGATGAGCTCTCCTCTGAGGAATTGTTTAGATCTACAACTTCTAAAACCCCCATCATGGCAATAAGATCTATGAAAAGTAGTTTTTTGGAGTCAAGGAACAAGATGTCATTTGGCAGTTTGTCCCATGATGCAAGCAATGAGCACTCAGACACCAGACAACTCCATCACAAAAAATTTCATGAAGATGTCATGATAAGTATTGTTTAGTAGAAGCAATCACAAAAATCACAGAATCAAGGATTCGGTAACAAAACCCTAAAATCGTACAAACTTGATCAAACGTATGATCATGGGAATGTGGGACAACTACAGTTTTGGCATGATATTTGGCGATTTTTTTAATAGGCAAAACATTTTATTGTTTTTGATATTTGGCAAACATTAAAAAAAATTGGAAGGTTTCTCTCCGCCTTTTTTATACCATTTTTTTTTTCAAATATCACGATCTGTTGCTTGCCTGATTTATTTATTTATTTTTGTGAACCTCCAGAGAACAATTTGGGTGCTCAAAATTTTTGTTTGTTCGTGTTTCTTGTATTTAGTTTTTCATGATCTGGGCCTCTGAAGTGAGACTTCATTTATATTTATCTTCTACATTTTGTTGTGTCAAACATTCAGTTGTTACTTATTTAATTAACATCTCTAACAACTAATGCTACAGATGGACTTTGCCTTTAACAGTTGTACCGACAGCACTTGGGACTGCGCTGGATATAAACCTGAGCAATGCCTCCCTTGTTTTCATCTCTGTCACGTTTGCAACTATGGTTGGTTTTATCATCCTCTTTATTCTACTTCAGATGATTCATGCTTCATTTGAAGTTTCTCGTTATGTTATGTATTTCTTGTTATGAAATGGTGACACATTCAACTCATATTTTTTTTCTGATTTTGCAGTGTAAATCTGCAGCCCCTATATTTCTACTTGTATTTGCTTTTGCATTCAAGTGAGTTAATTTCTTTTAAACTTTCTAGCCGATATATTATATATGCAGCCTACAGTCTGCCTTACTCGGTCATGCTGGAGTTTTCACCATCTTCTATTTTTCCTGATAGTAATTGCTATCCAAATCATTATTCTGGAAGCTGGTAGAACACTGGGAGTCAAGAGGTTGTAGTCTCTGTTTGAGCAAATAAAAACCTTAGGATGTTGGAAATGTGGCTTGGTTTGAGTGTGCAGACATATTTATAACAAAAAGGTAGGTTCTCGTAAAAGTAAACCTAAAGTGGAACCCTAGCTCATAATTAATAAATAAATCCCTAGACCAAGTTGGTCATAAGCCCAATTGTTGGAAAATAAAACAATTAAAATAAAACCCTGATTTAATGGTCTCTATACTTACCAATGATTTTGTATTTGTTTATTTCAAAAACATTTATCAACAAAACAAGGAATTTTTCAATCATTTACTGTTATTAAACAATATGAATTTAATGTCATTAATCATATATGTCTGAATCATCATGTTTTCTGTCTTATGTTGTTGCTGTTCTTTCATCTTTAAGAGGAAATATATGATTTTATTAAAGTTGAATTGTTATGTTACTCGAGTAGCATAAGGTTTGAGTTCTATTTTTCTCTTTGTAACATTCCACAAATTTATTTTATTTTTTGAAGGTTGGAGACGCCAAGCTTTAAACTTCTAGGAATCATATTCATCATATCCATTGGAATATTATTTACAGGTATGTTTCAGTTGCATCTTTTAGTAAATTTTTGATTTATTTATTATTAAGAATATTAATTGCTGGTTATTAGGACATTCTGTTGTATGTCTAATCTGTTAGGTTTATTGGTTGTTGAACCCATACGTACTCATGCATGTTTCACCATATCCTATGCACATTTCTGTTGTGTGTGCAAGTTTCTTTTCTAGTTTCAGTCTGTATTCATGGATATGCACTGATGTTGCACAGAGGTGAAATTATACACGCCCATTCATATTTTACTATATCGGCCATCCTTGTGCACTTTTCCTACTTATCTGTGCACACTGCTGCTTGGATATGCCAAGGATGAAGGTGATATTTGCTTGGAGCTCCTAGATCCCTTCCAATAGATTTCAACTCCAATGTGTTACCTAGATAGGTTTCTCTGTCAGACGTTTTTACACTGATTGTTTACTTGGGTTTTCATCTCACAAGGAGTAAGAACTTGATTAGGCATGAGTTTTTTACTTGCCTGGTTCACCAAAAAATGAATGGTGAAACTCCAATAAAATGTCAGAGAGCTGGATTTTATTTTGGTTTGTAGTTTTCTCATTGGATATCTCATCTCACCCCTTCGTGATATTCATTATTTTCGGTATGTGGAAGTGAAGGATTAGAAAGCTTTTGTTTAAGTGGAGGAAAGTTTTGCAAAAGCACTGTGAGCATCAAAGTTTTCCATTTTCACACAATGAAGAAGTTCTAAAAAAAAATGTTAATCTGTTGGAGTAGAGAATGTTGAGTGTGTTGCTGACATTCCTCCTCACTGGTGTTCAGAGTTTATGCTCTCTTTGTAATCTGTTTTCTTTCTTCCAGTATTAACATATAGTCTGTGTTTTGATTGATGAAAAAAAAAAGTTTTTAAGTAGAAAACCATGTGCATCTCCTGTGTTACATATCTGTTGACACGTGGTATGCCTGAATGCTCTGGTTTATTTGGAATTGGTAGCTATCATAGTATATATTCCCATAACCAGTGCTTTCTTGCCCAGCGGCCTTCTTTTCAGGTTTTTTATTTTTATTATTTGTATTTTTTGAAAATATTTTCTCCGCCTTCACAATAAATTGACTTGTGAGAATTATCTCTTAATAGTATCTGTGTACAAAGCGGTAATTGTAAAAGGGAAATCTTATTCAAACCCATCATATGATGAGGGAACCCAATGGTGATTACAGATTTGAAATTTTTTTTATGTTTGTGAGGGAACTCAATATTAACAAGGTCCTTTATAGTAATCTTACATATACACTCATCTGTGAACGTGCTAGGCTTTCTGGCCTTGTTGATCCAATAGTTCCATCATGATTGGTTTGGGTATAAAACTCTCTTTACCATCTGTTCTCTCGTCTCTAAAGTAGCAAATCAGAGTGTAATTATTTACAAAGCTCAGTGGATCAGAACCACATAAATATGAGGGATCCCAAGCCAAATTGAGTTAAACTCTCTGATCATGGTAATTTGGAGGAAGTTTCTAACTGTGGTTTCAGAAACAATGTTTGTTGGATGTGGGAAAACTACTTTAATAGCTTCAATTGAATGGATCCAAACTCTTTAGATGTATATCACTGGAAAGATGATTAAATATCAGATACTTAATACAATCACCACAGGATACTTAGCAACCACCAGTGATTCATGAGAAAGAAATTAAAGAAGATTAATTCAGGGTTAAGAGTTTGAAGAGGCAAGTTCTTATTAGAAACCTAAAACTACTTGGGATTGAGATTAATAATTCTTACAAATTTACAATAAATTTTTTTACCAATATTACCCTTTGGGTTTATTCTAACCGTACAAATGAAAATCAGTTGATGAGGGAACCCAAACTATATGGGGTTCCCTAATCATGTGATGGGGGTAGAAAAATTTCCCTTGTAAAACAGTCAACATTTTTCTTCTTTTCCATCTTAATCTCGTGAAGTTCAGCAAGACCTTTTACTATTTTTTGTAGCTAAAAAAGGCCAGAAATATCTGTTTCTTAAGACTTAAATTTGGTCCTGTCGATGCATGCAGAAAGATCGTCTTTTACCAACTTGTAGTATCCTTGTATTAGGAAATTAATTTACTACAATTCTTGAGTGCCAAGTGTCTCCAATTTTATGTTGTCTGACATGCCGTGCATTATCCAAATTTGTCTGGCAGTCGCAAAGGAAACAGAGTTTGAATTATGGGGTTTTATTTTTGTTATGCTTTCTGCTGTTATGTCCGGATTTCGCTGGTGCATGACTCAGATTCTTTTGCAGGTAACAACTCAATTTACCAATCTCATAGTCTTACTTTACTATTGTTGATTCAAAATCTGATTTTCCTTCGTTTTTTCTGTTCAATGATTCTTAAATTGGCATGAAGAAAGAAGTGTATGGTATGTAATCTACCTCCTATATTTTTATAATAGTTGATGTATATAAAGTACAAATATGAGGCAATCTACGCTAAGAGCACAACTGAGCTAGCAAGAAAGTTGTGCGTGTTATAAAATCATGGCTAAATTACACTTTGGTCCCTTTTCATAATAGCTTAATTGAATTTAGTCCTGGTTTTATTTTTAATTAGCTCATGGCCTCTCTCTGTAGCAAGCCGTCCAAATTGCTGTTAAGTGGTCAAGTGCAATGCACGCAATTTATGAAATGACAGTTGTACCCATTTCAATGATTGGCCTTCTCTCTCGTCCAATCTTTCTGTTCTCCCCTCTCCCTCAATCACCACCACAATTGTAGTGGCAACACCATCACTGCTACCTTGGTGCGTCACATCTGAATCTTATTCAACATCAATAGAGATAGGGTACCCATTAATGAGCAAATGATTTTGATTGTGACTCTTTAAAGAAGAGAGAAACCTAACTTTTTTTAAAAAACAATTTCAGAGTGGAAAGAATGGATGTGAAACTCCCACCCCCCAATCAGTCTCCTACTCTACATGGATCAATGGAAGCTTTCCCAAGGGTAGAAGCTTGCTTTGACAGGTTGAATCAAGGGAAGATCTAGGCCTGATTTGGGAATGTTGGGGAAGATGATGTTGCAACCATTTTATCAGAATGAGATCCATAGATCTAATTGCATGTTGGATATAAAATGTGAGTTTGGACCACTTATGCATCTTGCGAATGGTAATGGCTAAAAAGTCATTTCACAACTCACTTGCTGACTTACTTAACGGGGCTTTGTACTGGATGCTAAGGGAGAGGAGCATGTGCAATTTAAAAGGGGGCTACATTACACTATTATGAATAAGGGACCAAAGTCTTATTTACTGTAAAATCATCAAGGAATAAGTGTGTTAAGCAATAAAATATTCTTCTAGGAATCTTAAACACAGAGTTGTGTTTATTTCATTTTTCCAGGTTTGAAAGATCCAATTACTTTGATGAGCTATGTAACTCCAGTAATGGCTATCGCCACTGCTTTACTCTCTCTCGTCATGGATCCATGGCATGAATTCAGAAACAATGCTTACTTTGATAACTCATGGCATGTTTTTCGGAGTTTCCTGTTAATGTTCATGGGTGGGACCCTGGCCTTTTTTATGGTGAGTTTTATGGTTACCTTTCCTCTTTAAATTGAATGACTGATGTGTCTAGATTTTTATATATTTCTTTGGGGGTTATGGGTTTTCCAAGCCACTAGAATGCTGTCACCAGCTTTAAGTATACTGCATCCAATCTACGTCTTTTGTAGGTTTTAACAGAGTATATCCTTGTCTCGGTCACCAGTGCAGTAACAGTGACAATAGCTGGAGTTGTCAAGGAGGCCGTAACTATCATGGTATGATTTCTGTCATTCTTCATTATTTATCATTTCTACATTATTGTCGCCATCCTTGAGTACATTGCAACTGAAGACTTAGCTTCCTTTTCTACTAGTGGTTACGTGTTTGTTTGAAGAACCTCTGCGATAGATCATAGTCACTTAGATTGTGAAGCACAATGTATCTTGGTAATCTCTTGCAAAAACCTTTTGTTATATGCAAACAATTGCATTCTACGTTTCACTATAGCAGGAATGAACCAGTAAACCATCCCTTAGTTGATCATCAGCTTCACAACATAGTACATGGATGTTTCTTTCATGGAAATCGAGGGGTTTGGTTAGGTGATTCTTTTTAGGTCCCAAGAGTCACTGCAAAAGTCAAAGAAGCTTGGCTGAAGAGTCTAACCCTATTGGCCAAGTCTCACTTTTATTCGGTGCATCCCCTATGGAAGCCTAGACGTCCCAACCATGTGGGCGGTGGGCCTTCTGTTTAAACTCTTCCTACAAATTATCATTACCCTTATTATCCTTTTTTAAGAACTTAAACAATTTAAGATTTATTTCATAGTTGTTTTAATCGGATTAGGGTTCTGGTTGTTACATATTAGTCCATTCTTGTTATATATAATAAGAGAGTTATCAATTAATAGTACTTTGAGTTGCTTTTAGTTGTGAGAAAATAATGGAACGCTTAGTCTGGATTTGGTGGCTTTCTTTCAATCCCTAATTTTGTTTTGTTGATCTTGAGGATTACTTGATTTCTTTATTTTTTGTATGGTATCCTTTTATGGCTTCCCCAAGAGTTTTATTTCAAATGTGGTATTGGAGCAAGTCGAAATGCTGGGATTTAGAGTAGTTTTCATGGAAACCTGAAGAAAAGTCACCCTAACAAAGTTGGTACAACTTGAGGAATCCATGGTTAAGAGTGAAGAGATAAAAGAGGTGAAAGAGGGCCAGAGAAGATTGGAGCAAATGATGATAGTCATGATGGGACAAATGTCCATCTTGAAATCACCACCAAACCTCCCAATGAATCATTTCGCATATCGAAATTGGGTTGTTTTCACCCCCCCCCCCCCCCCCCCCCCCCCCACACACACACACACACACACACCAAAAAACCCTGTCTCCACATTACAAGCAGCAATAAGCAACCCTAAGAAGCAACCAATCACAACTTGACTGCCCCGACAATAAAGGTCAATGACATCATGGCCCCTCTGGCAGTGAGTGTGGTGTGGTGTCTGATCTTTCCAGGTGCTCTGATAATTGAAGTCACTGAATCCTGTTCCATAATACGTCGTCAAGGGCAAGCCTAGGCAGCTCAGGAAAATTTCTGTCGTCAAGCTTTTCATAGGCACATCACCAAAAATGTTGTTAACAGTGCACACAGTTATCCTCTAGATCTAGGCGACTGCCGAGGCTGCATATAAACTCTAGCCCCGACAGTTAGGGTTTCAAATCATTTTGTTGTTGCAACTTTCTTCTTCAACTCTCCAAGGATAAGGATTTCAACAAGGTTAGAGTTGTGTTATTTTCTCTCTCAATCTCCATTGCTTTTTGTTTAGTGTCTCCCAAACTTTGTTTCTCTCTAGAGATGATGAGTACCTAGACTATAGTCTAGACACAGACACATCTTAAATTACTCGATTTTTTTATTTGTTTGGATGCTTATACTTTATGGTCAATGACATGTTGGTTGATGTGACGACTTTATGAAGGATTCATCGACATTTAGGAATTGATTATGGATCATTTATGTTTAAATATATTCTGATTTTTGTTGACATAAAAATTGTGCAATTACATATGCACACTTAAATAAAAACATATTAGGATTTTGTTGTGTCCATGAAGCGTTACAAGATTCCTAGCCGACTTAAGGAAACTTGATGAGTTCCTTGTCAAAGAAGATTAAATGTGATGCTTTAAAGAATTGGAGTAGATTTATTTCCCAAGAAACTAGTTGCCCAGAAAGGAAACTGTTTCCCATGGAAAGAAAGGAAGGTGATCGCGGAAGCTATGGCCTATGGGGTCCTTCAGCACCAATGCTACACTTTCGGCTTTAAGATGAGCCATTTTTTCTTACTATTTTGGTTATTGGAGCCAAGGTTATAATGTCGGATATTTCCAAAAGTTAAAACTGAATATACGAAACAAATCATGATATATAGCAACATATCTGGCCATCTTTTTGACTTTCGAGGCCGTGGAGATGGAAGTAAAATATATTACAGTAATGCTAGGAAACTAGTCTAGTTACTTCCTTCTCCTTGTCACCTGGACTACAGTGAGTGTCATCCATAATCACATATCTCAGAAACCTAATCATACATTCTCCAATCTATTAGGAGTATTTAATTAAAAGAGAAATTTTTAATTTCCCCTCTTTTTGTTTTAGAAAAAAAGATTAAAAAAAATAAGAAAAAAAAGGGAACACTCAACCTTGTACATCTTCATGACTTCTCATCTTTCTCGACTTTGGTTTTTTTCCAATCTTCAACTGCTGCACTGGTACACCTCTCTTTGATATTCATTTCCATCAAATTCGATCTTTTGAAAAAGGTTTGACGAACCCATTTGTGTAGGAAACTCATAAATAGCGAGAGTATTTCATGTGAAAAATTATTAAGCTATGTTGTATGGTGCTTGGAAACCTAGATCTTTTTAGGAAGACGAACAGACGTGAAAAAGAGAAGTTGACGGAAGAAAGAACATCCTAAAGATGGGTTGTCGTACAGATAAGTTGCTATTAGTGCTTTCTTTTTCCTTTTCTTTTTTATTAAAAGAAGCGCATTAGGAATTTCTATTAATGGAGGGCAGATGTCACCATAGGATGAGGAAGAGGTAATTTGAGATGTTTCCTAGCATTCCTCATTAGACGATAGCTCCCAAAAGTATGGGATATATTTGATATTGTTGAGTTTTGGTAAATATCTTAGGATATGTTCAAAATTCCATGACATAGTTTATATGCTTCAGGAAATTTGATTTGCTAAGCTTTCTTGGATAAATTCTTAGCTATTGGGTTTTCTAAAAGTCATTTTTACTTGTGAAAAATCTAACTTTTACAATTGCAAAGGAAGAAAAGGCTGTTATGTGTTTGTAATTTTTTTCACTTAAAGTGATCTTTAGAGGTGACATGAGCTTCATGGTGAATGGGAAGTGAAGAGTTGGAGAAGTTAGACCCTCCACTAAGAGAGAAAAGACCAAGGGAGTAAAACAAATAACTAACCTTAATAAGAGAGAGAAAAGTGGGAAGTTTCTCTACCAAAAATCTCTAACAAATATATCGAAAATATCGGCGACTTTTTGCTATAATAAAAGCGAGGGATGTATCCTTCCAAAATTTCGCTTCATATTTCATGTCATTAATAAATTGCGTGGATATATCAGGAAATTTCATTTCATGCATTGGGCTGGGATGTTCCAATGATAAAATGTATATTGTATTGCTTCTCTTGTATGGTATGGTCTCACTTTTACATTATTTTTTAGTAAAAGGTTCACCTTTCCTATAAATGTTTTTTAATAATAATTATAATAATAAATAAATAAAATTCAAGGATTGCAATTTTGACACTATTTTTTATCCTAGGATTGGTCAAAGACATATCCGGAGTATCGAGGCAGTTATATGTACCCCATGCCACATGCCAATTCCTTTCAATGTAGTCGTGACGTGTTAATGGAGAATCGTGTATTGCCAAACAAAATCCATCCTAAAACCAAGTTGCCCAGGGTGGGAGAGAAGGAAACTTCAAGGGAGGGACTGCTATTTAGTGACCACCTCGTAGTCAAAATATTCCATTAAACAGGCGAGGATAGATACTTGAAAAGCAGATTGAGATAGTTATGGAGGATTGTTTTTTAAAGACCCTTTCTTTTGGATGCAACATGGTGGACACCCACTGGTTGTCAAGATAATAGAGAACATGTGGGTTATGTATGCCAAGCGACGGTCTGCAAAATTTTTAAAATACATGTATTTTGGCACAAATTACACTGCAATCGTTCTTCACTGCCAGAGACATAGTTACATAAATGTAGAAGACTTGGAGAGCAAACCAAACACCATACAACAAAGTGAAGAAAAGAAAAATCTCACTAACAACCTCCTCGGTATGTATTCAGCCGATGAAAAAGGCATAAAAAATGGATGGATTGGTGAAGATGCGTTTTAAAAGAAACTAGTGATCACTTTTCTTTTTTCTTAGACCTCCTCAGCCTATGTGCTGAATTTTCAGGTTGGACTAAAACAGTTGATTAGTAATTTTATGTTGTAGGGAAGATTGTCTGTAGTCAACTTAATCCATCTTTTCTTTGTTGTTCTTCGAGAGATAACCATTGTGAATAGTACTGGTAATTAGGGACTCCTCTGCAGAATTACCTGGACGCTACCCTGGGGCAATTTTTGCTTGATACTTGTTGATTATATAGCAGTCAAAACTTCTAATTATTGAAACATCTATTTAGTGGAAACTGATTTGTTTTGTTTCTGGGTAATGTGTCATCAGGTTGCAGTATTTTACTTCCATGATCAATTTACTTTGTTGAAAGGGGTTGGACTTCTCACAATCATGTTTGGGGTCAGTTTATTCAACTGGTACAAGTAAGTCATCTATCCTTTTAGACACTTGTTAAAAACAAAAAAAATCCAATGTCGGCCGCCCATTGGACACTCCCAACTCTTGGACCGTGCTGTATGCTCCATCCTTATGTCATCAATTTTTCACATATTTTTTAATGTTCAACTTTATATTGTTAGTAATACATATGCAACAATATTTATCGGTGAGTAAAGTATTTGCATGTCCATAATAGTGGAGGTTTAGGTAATGCCAATGGTAACCTGGTTGGATGGTTAAGGTTGTCGTGGTTTAACCCCCACGTCTTGGGTTCTATACCCACCGGCGGCACGCTTGTCTTTAAAAAAAAAAGGATGTTTAGGTGATGTGTCTAATACTTTGTTTCCGCATAAAACATTGACACACATTCCTTTTTACAAAAAGTTTCTTTCCTACTTTTTATTTTTATTTATTTTGGATTTTCTCTATTTATTGTACTTACAGACTCATGGATCTATGATTCCGACCTCCCCTTACAAAAGATACAGTCGAAAATTGCTGACTAAATAAAATGGGTTAAAATTTTGGACCAATCTGATATTTTCTGGAAATAATCTCTATGTAAGTTAATCATGTAGCCAAATTGCAAATGTTTGTAACATTTGCAGAGTGGTTTGCTGTGGACCATTCATATTTTACGTTTAAATTGTGAACCACTCTAATGGGGTTGCATATATCATAATTGGACTTTTTTTTTCTTCTAATGAGTGAGATAGATGTGAACTTATAATTAGAACGGGATACATGTAATAAGGGTCTCAAGTTTCATCAAATCTCGGCTCAATGTCCCTTCAGCATGTGGGTGGCGTGTATTTGCCCCATCTTAGCATGTATTTGGCAAACACGTTTGGAATGATGTGGAAATTCATCATTCTTTTGGAATGATCTTGTCGCCATGAAGATCATTCACAAATGATCACTCATTTCGACATTTGTAACCACATCATAGAATACCACCATTTCCAATTACCCGTTTTATTTGACTATAACATTTGATATGGCAGATTATTTGTGAGGAACAACATAAATATTTGTGAGGAGGATCTTCATGCCTCATGGTAGGAAGATCTTCACAAAAATTCAGTCCCAAACTTGGCTCTACATTACTCCCTAGGAAAGTGTGTTAAACATAATTAAATATGATGTCAAAATCACCTTATATATGTAGCCCTCCAATAATTTGTAATGTAGCTGTTATTCAGTCATGTATGAAAAGCCTGCCTCCTATACCTGGAATTGTGAACCTTAAGGTATGCACTACTTAAATGCCTCACATCACACCTGAACTTTCTAAAACATTGATAAATACAACCAAAAACCAATCTGTTTTATTACTATGTGTCATTGTTACACACTCCCCTTGTGACCTGAATCTTTTTCTCTGATTCAGAGTTTTATGCCAATTTGTTTCAATTGGGTTACTTGTTTGTATCTTTAATCTTTTTCTTTTTCTTAATTATTGCTATTATCGTTCTTCAACAAAAGGGATTTTTGAACTTTGAGTTGCCAAGTTTGGTGGGATGGTACATATGAAGTTTGTTTTCCGTATTTAAGTTTAGGTGCATAAAGAAATTAACAATGAGTAAAAAATTCACTGTGATGGGAACAATTTGAAAAGGTAGGACTCATAGTTACTGAAGTTTGAAAAGGGCCTATTGTCAGAGATTGGTGGACAAGGTGGAAATTGCATAGCCACGAAGAAGCCAAGGAATGGATGGAGAAATTTCAGAGGGTGTTATTTTTTTAAACTTGGACTATAATTCTAAGAGGCTTCTTTTTGGATTGGTTTATTGGAGGCTTTGCAAGTTAAGTTGGACTATTGGAGCATAAGAGGGCACTAATATCATTTCCAATTTTTCAAGGACAACATGGTAAAAGTACTACGATAAAAAGGGCAATGAGGTAATTTCACATATGGTAGAGGGAGTACTTAGGGAAATTCATATTTTAATTGGGATTCGATGGGTGTTGGTCCCCAACTCTATAAAGGAGTGTGCTGGGTAGGCGCCTATGTCAAGATATGGTGATGATTATGTCATGATGTGTCTCATGTCACTTTGGCGACCATCAAAGTGAAGATTATTTAAGTGTATACTTGCACTCATCTAACACGGAGACATTTCTTGCTCAAATGGTTAAGATTGTGCCAATTGTAACTGCCAAGGTTGAACCCGCTCAGACCGATTTATTGATTATTTGATTTGAGCTGAAAATCCCACACCTATATGGGGTGGTTTAAGTGTGGACAACATCAATGGCACTGGAATTGGGTGGTACAAAGATAGTCGTGCTTTGAGACATGTCATTCTCTGAGGACCGAGAGGAGTTGGAGACAACTGTGAATCTTAGAGCTATCGAACCACCTAGCAAGTTGGTGGGTGAAGTTGTTGGCCCAAGTTTAAAGAATGGCTAGGCTCATCTTTTTGGTCTAACATTTATCAATATGGGCTTTAGACTGGACTAAAGTGTTGGTAGAGATTGTATTATGTTTTCATCTTTCGTTGGTGAGCTGTAACAATACTATGGGACGTGGTTCTTTTGGTTATTCAATGAGCTGGTAGGAGATGGTGTTATGCGTTTAGCTAGAAGGGCTCGTTGCAGAGCTTATAGGCTCTCATTAACGAGGGTGCAAATTTTTTACCATGGGATACCTTGTGTTTCATTGTAATTATTTTGGTTAAGGAGTTACTCACATTATTATAGGGACATAAAATTGGGGAACTCAATCAAATGAATTAAAAGAAAATTTACAATATTTTTTTAAAAATGTAAAATTTGTTATAGTTGACAATTAAGCAATTAGAAAGGATGACACTCTTAAAAGCATTAACGCCCAAATACTAAACACTCTTTATCAATTACAATATAACGTCTCAAAAAATGCACTATTGGATTCGCATGATACGATAACCCAACCCCATAGAATGAGCGAAATCTCCATAATCATTGCCTCAAAAGTTGTGCCCTTATTACAAAAATCTTATTATTATGTTTTGATACCATCTGCCAAATGGCAAAGGGAAGTATTTTTCAGATGAATCCATCCCCTCAACAAACACTAAACAGACTAATGATATACATCCATATTCTGCTTATCCCTTCCACAGTAAGGGAGAAGATGACATGTTTTCTAGTTCACTAACACAAAACAAACTTCACCTCAATATCCACTCCCCTGTATGCCAATTCTATTTTTCGTAAATCAGTCCACATGAAAAGGATACTCTCGAAGAAATATCTTTCATCCACATGATCCATAGCCAGAGAAATAGGATGAATTGAGAATTTTTTTCCTTGTGCATTCCATATCTGTTTATCCTCCTTATGCTACATTTTCTAAAATGTTGCAAAACTCCACAAACTCACTAACTCAGTCAACTCCCCCATTAGGCATACACACCAACTCTTAGTATAATGCATGGGGTCATCCTCATATAGGGGAGTACACATGTCAGTTTTGATAAGAAACCGATAAGATTTTTCGACCAACCATGCTCTATTGTTCAGAATGTTGGGATACTACGAGACAACATAGGCATAAGATATGGCAGTAGCAGAAATGCGTATGTTAAGATGGATGTGTGGTAAAACTTGTAAGGATAAAATTAGGAATGAAGGAATTAGGAGATACTTAGGTGTAGTGCCCATAGAGGACAAAATTAGAGAAAAGGCGTTTAACGTGGTTTGGTCACATACGAAGGAGACTAAGCACGGCGCCAATTAGAAAATGTCTAGCTTGGCAAGTTTGGAGGGTGTGGCGGAGGGGATGACCGTTGAAAACTTGAATGAAGGCGGTGAAGGAAGACATCCTTGAGCTTGGATTAGACGAGGATATGTGGGAAGACCGCATTGCTTGGAGAACCAAAATACATGTAGCCGACCCCGATAGTATCGGAAATGGGCTTTGATGATGATGATGATGATGAACTGATTGACTTCATTAATCGAACCAAACCGGAACCAAACTCGGTTTCGCCGGTTTTCGGTTTCAATAAGGTTAATATAGTACAAGAAAGAGGGAGAAGAGTAAACCATGCTCATCCTTTAGAACAAAAAGGTTAAGCATAAAAAATAAAAAGGTTAAGCATAAAATTAAGGGAAAAAAAGAGAAGAGTAGAAGACATAGAAGAAGGTGACAATTTTTTTGGCAACCAATGGGTGTTCATCTTTGACAAGCGAAGATCTCATGTAGTTGAAATGTTGTAGTTTTGAGCTTTGGCAAGCACAAACTTGTATGGTTGAACTATTGGAGAAGATGATATACATACACATTTCTTCGCAATATTCCTTCTACTTAAGTTTAAAGACAAAATGATTCTTGGAGAAGATGATGTGATCTCACTTGTTTTAACTTCTCAAGAGAGAAAAAAATTATGAATAAAAAAAAGCCTAAAGGGGGTTTGGTCCTGAGGAGATGAGCTTTTCACATAGGTTGGATATCTTTTCATGTAAAGCGAAGGTAATTTTTTACCATTGGATTGATCCTCAATTGTTAATTTAATGGACAAGATGGTGGGAAAATTTTTGTTTTCAAATTGAAATTCAACATGTCAATATCAAATGACTTGTGTAGTTGGCCATATTTATTACACCACCATAACATACCACATAAAGTTGTTTGTCTAGTTGTCCCATTTGTAAGTTTAGCCACGATATTATTTCATAGAAAAATATCACTAGAATCTAGAAATCTCCACTACAAATTACAAAGAGTCGGTTGGTTTACGTTTTGGCGGTTTCTAGATTACCGGTAGAGAAAATTGACCAAACCGTTTTGGCGGTTTCTTAAGTTAAATTACCGGTAGAGTCAATTTTCTTAAAACATGAACCGAACCAAATTGCCCCACTAAAAAAGACCGACCAATATTCATCGGTTTGGTTTGGTTGGTGTTTTGCACACCCGTATCCTCACATTTACACCCGCAGAATATTTTTAATCATCCTCTCAAACTGGCATGTCACTGAGTAAAGGTAAGGTGAATCATTGAGTAACGCTGCAATTGATTGGGTGTGACTGACTTTTGATATTCACTCTAACAGTATCATTTGCATAATGCTCTTAGCAAAACAGTGTATCATTTTTCCATATTGTTCTTTATGGAATCCGGACTAATTTGATTGTTATTTTTGCTTGTAATTCTCATTGGCAGATACCAAAAGCTACAAAGCGGTCAAATAGCGGTTATTGATAAAGCAGGATCCTCTCCTACCAATGTTGCTGCAAAATATGTTATCTTGGAAGAGATGGATGAGCAAGATGGTGATTCTTGATTGTTATTGTGGCTGCATCGACTAAAAGTGTACAAATTTATGGTAAGTTTTTTGTTCATTTTGTTAAAGAAGAATGGAGAAAATTTATCCTTATTGCACTTCTGTCGTTGCCCACAACTTCTGCCTATCCAAACTCATGAAACTTTGACAATATGACTTGAGAAAAGGGATTTTTTGAATCATAAAGGCAGTGATATATTATAAACAAAATGACTGTACAAGTGGGTAGGCTGAGGAGGCCTACCTACTACCACAAAATGAAACTCAAGATAAAGAAAGTGGAAAGCCATCCCAGGGCTATTATTTCCAGCTCAATACATAGTAAACATCCAAGTCGCCACTCAATACATTTGATAATGAAAGCCTCAAGTCTCATTCCCTTGAAACACAATGGATGTTCTAATCCTGTAGTATAGCAAGCCTTAAACATCCAGGTAGCCCTCCATATCTCTTCAACCATACCACAAAAGAAATCAAGAAATTCCCCTGGAACAGATTGTGATATGACACAATCAATGTACAATTCCTAGCCTTCAAAACGTGACCTTGATTTCTCCGAACTCCGTTGGGATGGGCATCAAGAAGTTATTTTTTTTTAATTAGCAAAACAAAAGGTATTGTATTTATATATTTTAAAAGCACAAAGTATACATCAAGTGCTAAGTAATTGTGTCTCCCAAAATCTCACCCCAGACAAAGTGATTTTAGTCTCTACCCAAAGACTACATCTTTAGATACACCCATGAAAATTTTGCTGTTTCTGTCTCTCCACATAACCCAAGCAATGGTATGAAGCAATCTAGCCCACACCCATTTCCGTATTGAGGACAGGTTGTACCCATCTTGTTTTAAAAGGTTAAATATTATTGCTTCCTTTGAATGTGCATCGACAGTAGAAAAGAGGCCATTCTATGAGAGACTGGCAATCCTCAAGGTAACTTGGTTATAGTGGAAAAGATGATGGGGTAATGCTTTATGGCTTAATTGCATCAAATCATGTTAGGAGATCAAACTTACTGGACGTATCGCTGGTCGAAGGGGTTGGAACTTTTGCAACACCCTAAAGTTAGAGGGGTTTGATTTGGGGAATCTTTTTTCTTTTTCTTAAAGGGGCACTTAGAATTAGAATGCGCGAGGTTTTACTTTTCGAGAGAATGGTCTGTTACACAGCTGGATGCCTAGCCAATTAGCATTAGTGACGCTTGTTCCTTGACAAGCAGCAAAAGGGAGTTTACCTCTTGTATGGAGGGCACTGAAAGTTTATAATTCCAAATATTGGGGTCAACTAATAGGTTGATCAAATCAAACCAGGGCGAAGTGCTTAAGAGCAGGGGTAAATCCATAATTCCCCTAGTGGTATTCACTTTTATGAGTACTTAATGTTACCCCAACCTCGGGTAGGACTCAAACTTACATACCATAGTATTGATGGTTATTTACCTTTGCACAATGTTAAATATTATTGACAGGACTAGAGGGGAGAACAATTACATAAGGACCAGAGGGGAGAACAGTTACATAAGGACTACAACCTCAAGAGTTTTGTTTTCGCAACCAAAAGATTTCGAATTAGCAAACAAACTGAAGAGAGCATCAATTTTTTTCTGCATTGTAGTATTGTTGTCACTGGCTGGAATGTTTTCTTATCTGAATTTTGGTTAGGAAGACCAAATGAGGCGTTTTAAGGGAATGGCTTAGTCCACGAAAGAGAGATAACTTACCCAAGCAGGAGGACATTCTTAGTGTTTTGGGTTCTTGTTTGTATGGGTCTTCTCAAAACATGTTGGCATTTGTGGGGAACCCTTTTCGTGGGTGTGGTGCGGGAATTCCGTAGTGCTCATTCTTAGATTGGAGATTTAACGCTATTTTCATTACTCTCATTCCTAAGGACACGACTTTTGTGCTAAAGGATTTTCAACTTATGAGCCTTCTTGGAAATCGCTACAAGATCATTGCCTGGCTTTGGCAAGGCATATGAAGAGCGTCATTGTAGTGTTCCAAGGTCCTTTATGAAAGAAAGACAAATCATTGACGGGATGTTAGTAGCTAATGAGAATGGCTTTAAGGAGAGGTGGACAAATGGATTAGTGTGTGTCTCTTGAATATTCACTTTTCTATGATGGTTAATGGAGTTATAGTTGGCTTTTGGATTAAGTGGAAGGTAGCCTTTCCTTCGCCGTGGTGATAAAGGCTTTGAATATATTGACATCAAGTCCTCCAGTAAGTCAAAAGAAAAAGACACACTTGCACCAACTCCAACACAGTGGCAATTTCAAAGGAGTTGGGGCAAGAATATTTTTCTTAATGAAGGACTGGACATTCAACTCATGGTTTGGGACCACGACCTAAATAGTGAGGTTTCTTGGGAGTTGGGACCAATGTTTGAAATGTCCTATTATTATGGACCAACCTCTAGAATTCTCATTGAAAATCAACTTCTCCAAAAGCGCATGTTGGACGTGGGGAGTGAGGTGCATGTGGCTCAAATGTCCTCTATCATGGGATGTGTAATTCAGGCCCTTATCAGCATCTTGGTCTCCCTTTGGATGTTGATTGCAATTTGAAAGAGATGTAGGTTTTGGTAGTTGAAAAGTTGGGTGACATACACTTTGGCCAAAACAATGTTTTGGCTAATATCCCTATCAATCACACGTCTCTTTTCCCCATTCCAATGTTCATTGCTAGCATAATGGAACCAATAGTTACAATTTTTTCTAGGGTGTAGGCTGTGTAGCAGTAGTGGGTAAGAGGTTTTATCCTCTTGGATTGAAATCCACAGCGCTGCATATAGATGACGGAAGTTTAGATGTTAGAATCTTGAAGAAGATGAACATTGCTTTGATGGGGAAGTATCTTTGGAGATACAACAAGGAGCTGGATAGTCTATGGAGAAGAGTTATTAAGGCTAAGTATGATGAGGCCGAAAATGGGTGGCTTCCCAACCACCCGTCTTGGCCTTACAAGTTGAGTTTGTGGAAAGGGAAACCTAATGTTAAGCCTTCTTATTCTCAAGGAGTTGGGCACATCATATTTTTGTTGGGACAAGAATTGTGGGTGAACCAAAGATGTTTACCCTGTGCTTTGTAAGTGTCCAATATGTAGGGGGTAAGGTGAATGATCCTTTGTTGGGGACTCAAATGAAGGTAGGTGGAACCTTCACTTGAGAAAGGCTCTTAACAAGTGGGAGGAGGAAGCCGAGAACTTGATGGTGTAGCTTATGGTGTCGGGCAATGGCTATAGGTGGAAATGGAGTAGGACAGAGAGATGTTCGTAAAGCATAATGAGTCTCCTGATATATCACTTATTGAGAGATTAAAGTCCAACTCTAATAGTTACGTGTCCCGACTATTTATATATGCTAGCTTTTTCATATCTAACTCTTTAGGATAGATAGCAATTCAACATAGTATCTGATAGATCGTGGGTTTGATTCCCACCAAGTGAACTGCTGAGGCTTTTCTATCTTGCTTGCGCCAAGGGGAAATATTGGAGACTAACGCATAATGTTTATGGGCCATTACCAATTTATATTAGTAAATTTTCCTTATAGAGTGGATGACAATTTAATATGCTAAGTGCTCAAGTGTGGGACACTTCAATTTTGGACAAGCCAAACCCCAAGGCCATGAAAAGCGTAAGGATAACTGATGAAGTTATTCTCCCACCTGTTTGCCTGATGTCAATCTTTGAGGTTATTGGCCCTATGTCAGCTGCTCAATTCTTAACTGAGTTTCGAGGATTGATGTCTAGAAAATAATATTCCTTACTGCCACATTTTCACCCGCGACCAGCAAACCTATTCATTAGATAAGGTGTCCTAGGGTTTGAATAACCTTTCAGTACTTTTATAGAGGAAGTAGTGTATGGAAAATTGAGAGGGTACTTTCTAATAAGAACTGCCTCCCTTGGTGGTACTCTGCCATTCCACCCTGGTGGTCTTTTCCCTTACTGTTCCCTTATTTCGCCTTGAGATTGTCTGCTCCATCACCATGTATGTAATCTTGAAGCCTAGTCCTCTACCTCCAGATTATCTCTGTAGTGAACTTGGATTGCTTAGAGTAACTTTCAGTCCAAATACAACCTTGAAGCATTACAAAGAATGATCTCAGAAGGCAGAGCCATGACTGTCTCACAAAAACACTATCATTTTCTCAGCAGATGAGCTTCCAATATGCCATCGAGACCCACTTTGAAATTTTGAACTTGTTTCCAATTCCTTCCTTTGAATGTCATTCTCCTGCTATGCTTACCCTACCAGGATATTCCGTCTTACTTATTATGTTCCTTCAATGACTTCACCTAGGATATGATCCTATTTTCACCAAAATTTCCTTGATATGTCACCAGATCAGGGCATTATAGTTAAGGTGTTGAGGCGGAGGCGAGGCGGACGGGCCTGAAAACGCCTGAGGCGTGAGGCGGTCTCGACATTTTTTAAAGATTTTTTTCTGATAAATTGAAACATATCAACATAGTAGTGTATACCATCATTTTGATAAGTATCATAAGCAAATATATATAAAAAGTGGCACAACTACCTAAAAATAAAATGGAAATATAATAAAGTTGTATAGCATAGTGAAAAGATGCACTAAATAAGTGTAAGTAACTTGCAAACATTCACTATTATTAAAGAATCAATAATCTTGAAAGAATAGAAACTTGAGAATATTGAGCATTTGTTAGAAGAAATTGTTGAAATGGTTGGTAAAAATCCACAAATATGATCACTATTGGTATTCCAAAAGCATAAAAATCATTGAATTATGCTATGAAAAATTAAGATTGATGTTGATCATAGACTGATCCACAAACATGATATGTTTTATCCAAATTTTTTTTTTTTAAAAGTGTGACAAATTTATCAAAACTTAAAAATGTTTTATCTTGTTTTTATCAAATATTATACCAAGAAACATAAAACCCTATTATAGAGTGGGTTGCAACCTCTTTTTGTTGCAAATGGGTTGTAAATGGGCTGCAATTGGGTACCATTTTTTAGCTGAGATGGTGAAGCGGACACCTCATTTCACTGCATCACATTGTCTCACTTTGAGACGGAATTCTGTAAAAAAACACCTTGAGGCGTGCCTTGACTACACTGGATCAAGGTTTTGTTGATGTGCATTTATATGTTAGACTTGTGAAAAACAAATATAAATGTACTGGTGGAACTTAAACATCTTAAAAACGTTTTCACATTTTGAAACGTGTTAAACTATCATTTTTTTTCCGTCAAGATATAAAAGTGTCCTACTTCATTTGCACTTGAGTCATAAATCAAATGAAAGTGGTAACGACTTTAATTTCGCATGGGAAGATCAAATTCTTCATCATCAAGGGGTTGATGGAGAGGACGATCCTTTGGATAAAGATTAGAGTTCAAGTATGAGACGTTTGACTCTGTGGATTATAGCTATCCCTGTTTATGATATGATTTTGAAATTTGAATTTTGAGGGTGTGATTTAGACTATTAGTTGATTACATGATTCGGCGATGAAAGTTTGAAGTTTGATTATATGTAATTACTGTTTTGGATGTGGAATTATAAGCTATTTTATGAAATATTTTAATTCTAAGTATTAGTTATATTTTTCTTTACTTAAAGTATATAGACTTTTAAAAGGAATAATAAAATAATTAATATAACTTTACTATATATAGAAAAAATAAATTGTTAGATGCACATCTAAGACCTAATGTAGAATGGACAATGGTCCAAACCCATAAATTTAAAATACAATTCGCATAACTCGAATTTATAAGTTATATCATCAGTCAAAATCACATTATATTGGCATTAACATTCAATTCTTCATATTTCAAAATGTTCATTTTTTCAATTACAGTCTATGATACCAGTTATATCTAAATAAAGTCAAAAGAAATATGTGCATAATGGACCATGCCCAGCTTTGTTACTTATATTTGATGGACATACACAATAAACAAAAGGAACTCTTAACAACCTTCCTAGTCAAATTTCAAAGGGTTCATTTTCATCCATTATGGATCCATGAATAACTTCCATAGCCAATTCATCAAGATAAAGATTTGCAACTTTAAATATCCCACCTTCTACACTTTCAAATGCCCCCACATCCCCAGTCTCACCTTGAAGGTATTCGGGAGTTTTCCTGGACAAAAGACAATGTTGGAATGCATATATATTAAATCGTCGCCTCGTTATGGTGTCATGTCGTTTCTCTTCAAAGAGTTAATAAAAGAATATGCACTCCAGTTTCTCCGACAACATGAAGATGAACAAGGTTGGTCAAGCAACTTAATAGCCAAATTTAGAGAAGGGTATGGAATAGCCATGGGTAGCCCAACTTAAAAAGCTTTGAAATAAAGTGTCCAAGTGGTGTCTAGCCAGTGTCCAACCAAGTCAAACATTTCGGACATGTTGACCAAATGCCAACACGTACCGAGGAGTATTAGTGTCTGACCGACACTGACACTTTGGGTTTTTTTGAAGTGTCCTTGGCTTAGAGATCCAGCTGAACACACTAAAGAGATAACCTCTCGTCCACTCCTCTTGTGGATAGTGACTCGATTAAGAAGAAGATTGCCTCGGAGATATAGACAGAGAGCTGTGGGCAGAAGGGAGAAAAAGAGCAGAAGCAGCAGCACTATCATCGCTGCAACAACAAACCTTATCTTAATGAATATAATCATAAAATTTGATCACTTTTACATTTTCACATAAGATCATCAAATATCAGAGTTATATTGGCTATACAGTTTGATGTATTTAAAGCCAATCCATTCTTGTTCTTACATAATATCAACTCATGCGACCTGTTTTGCTTCGAACTCTGATATTACAATGACTCTTATCCAATGTTAATTTTCTTGTTGTGAGATATATTTAAGCATTTATGAATTATATTTTCTTTGCTTTCAACAATATAACTTTTTATTGTAGCAAATATACTTTAGTTATATGTATAACCTCATAATTATTGAAAAATTGAAGTGCTTGACATGGAACAAGTTGGGTTGGTATAGTGAAAAATAGTTATTTCTCAGGGAAGATTCGTGCATTTTCATTGTATTAAACCCAGAAGCTTGTGATAATTGTAACTGCCTGGTTCCTTTCCATGCAACTGTCTGATCGAAGAGAACATATTTCCTGTGTATTTCTACAGCTTCTGTGAGAGTTCTGCTCGCCTGCTTATAGAAAATTCAAGGGTCTCAAGGAAACCAATACTAAGAGCTCCATGGTGTCCAATTTTTAATCAGAAAATGCCCTTTAGGTATGATGTATTCCTCAAGGCTTCCTTTGATTGAATAACATGTATCATTATGTGTTTCATCTGTTCCATAGTTTGGTTAATCTCATTGAGATATTGTACACTGTACACACCAATAGTAACAGCAATGTGAAAAGATTAAGAAATTTTTGTATTGGAAGTTGGGTACTTCGAGATAATATACATCTCTAGAAAGTGGTATGTAGGCAGTTATACATGTATTTGAGTTCGAATACACAAGGGGTAATTTTTCCTGTTATGTGATCATTTTTAAATAGTTTCCACCGTACCACAGGGACAAGCATATATGAAGGTCAAGTAGTATTGAATGTGAGGATGGGGTTATTGGCATTATTCATGAGAAATCTAAGTATCTGATCACCAGAGTTTTTATGTTGAGTTCCAAGATTTTGCCTAGGGGATTCCTATCAATATTTATCGACTCTTTGTACCCTCATCTTCTACCACCTTATTATCAGGTCTTCATGTTGTCTGTATAGGCTGATTTGTTGTTTCTTAGATAACGTATCTCCTTACCCTGACATGCTACCATACCCCATCATTGTCCTTGTTTCACCACCATCTTTTACCTATGTCCTTCTGCATGCCTAATACTAGTTCAAAGCGAGGGGTTGATGATGGCAGTACCTCAGTGGACGGCGTATGTAACTACTACCATCCCAATCCTCCTATGTTCTTGTTGAAGTTATAACATTTCAAATTCTGTATGCACGAACGGTCTTCTCCAACTTTGCTCTATCCAGTAAGTGGCTGAAAATGTTTTATTTTAGTTTTTATTTAAAAGAAAATTTCCGTTCATCGAAATGTATTTTTTTTTTAAATTGGTATTGAGTGTTTTGATTTCTCGTGCATTGTTAAAACCAAGTCTGCAACACGTAATCATCTAAAAAAAAAGTATTTTGAAGCAACATGCTACAAAATTATTTTGTACTAAAAGAACATCGTTTTCGAGGAAAGAGGATAGAAATGTACCCTCTTCACTGAAGATTCCAGCTATGGAATACCAGACTTGCTATCAGTCTATTGTGAATGATCAGTACATTCATTTTAGCGAAGAAAAAGAAAAGAGAGAGAGGCTCACACAAGGCGCAGGTGCATACAGCAAAAAAATGAATGATTACCAAAAGAAAAAATAGATGAATAAATTTGGCTGAACTCATGTCAACATAGATCAAAAGTTTATGTGCTCTGGCAACTCATTAGTTTTTAAAATAACTTAATAGCGAAATTTAATTTTACTATGACTGTATATTTAAAAATAATAATTAATTTTGCCAACATGAACCACATCAAAATTTCATTGGGATTCTAAACTGGCCGTTAAGGTGGGGTGTCAGTTGGGAGGGGTTGAAAACCTTTTGAATTATATTATGGTTTAATGATGAGATTAACCTTGTATATGGTTTGGTACCTCAAAATATCACCCTAATTATAACACCTTGCAATACACACTAAACTCCCAACCAATAATACAACTTTTTGAGATTCAGATTTGGAATTGAATTGAGGTGTAGATTGAAAATTAAATATTTGGATAAATAATGAAAAATAAAAAAATCGAGAGTAGTGTTTGTTATTGGATATCTAGAGTAACTGAGATTGGGATTAGGGTTGGGATTGAAATTGAGATTTTAAATCTACTAGGATTTTGTTTGAGATTGAGATCACAATTTTAATGTAATAAGAGATCACAACGGGTCATGTAAAAAATGGTTTTATCACATCAAATAAGTCAAATATAATTTATGATTTTTTTTGTACACGAGGATCCAAAATCACAAAACTTTCCATACAAAAATCTCCTTTTAGGATTATGCATCATTTTTCTTTCACAGCCACCCCCCCCCCCCCCCCCCCCCCCCCCCCCCCTAACATAGTCAGCTATGGTACTCAGTAAAAATAAAAAAATAAAAATACTTCGCATGGTTTTAACCATCGAAATATGGTGTTTTATTTTTAATCCCTTAACCCCTCCCACCCCAAATGCCGCCAGCTATGGTCAAGTCGAAACATTAATATAATATTCTTAATTTTTTTTATGCGTCCAAGTCCGTCCTTGTTGATTTTTGACCTGCAAAATGAATAACGGTGAGCCAAAGACCACTGTTGTGATGGTAAAAAATACTCCGATGATAAAGTTTGGTGACTGAGCAAGGATGGAAGTAGACTAATCTAGCCCGAATGGACTAGATTTCTCTGATGGACCTACTCCTGAGCAAGAGTTAGGTTGTTGGACTAGGTCACTTATGCGGTGAGTTGTCATCATCCTGACTAGGACTAGACTCGGCCGATGTGTGCCATTTTAGTCCTTTAGACGAACTAGGTCACTTATGCGACGAGTTGTCATCCTGACTAGGACAAGACTCGGCCATTGTGCGCCATCTTGGTATTTTAAACGGACTAGGTCACTTCTGCAGCGAGTTGTCGTCACCCTAACTAGGAATAGACTCGACCGGTGAGCGCCATCTTGATCCTCTAGCCAGATTAGGCTTGCCACAGTGTGTAGAGTTGAGTGCAAAATGGAGTGGTTTTTAAAGAAAGTATCCATAGTGATCATTTTTCTTTAAATGTTCTACATGATACTCTTTCCATTCAGGCTCTTCGACTAGTAAGCCTTTGGCTCGTTGGTCCTTCTTTAGGGGGATCGGGCCACAATGGCGTTGTGTAGTGGCATTATTTCACAGCTGATTGATCTCCCCTGATAGTCCCGCATTATTATCAGTGGGATACTTAAGGCATTGGTGTCGAGTGGAGACCACTGTTCCCATCTGATGAAGCCAATGCCTGCCTAAAATCACCCTGTATGTAGAGGGGCATCTACAACAATGAATTCTGCCATTAGGATTCTTATCAGGTCCGGGTTCCCTACTACCACAAGTTGTATGAAGCTCCCGACCAGGTAACATCCTGCACCACTGAAGCTGATCAGAGCCTGCTTGTGCGAATTCAGCTCTTCCTTCCTCGGCTGCATCTTGCGGAATGCCTCCAAGAACAGGATGTTGGCTGAGCTCCCCGTATCCACTAGTGGTCTCTTCACACCCCATTTTGTTATCTTAATTGTTATAACTAAGGCGTCATTGTGGGGAGAGTGGACTCCTTGCATGTCTTGCTCTGTGAATGTTAGATCCGAGTTCGGATGTTCCATTCGGGCATGCTGGATAGGGTGGTCTCCGTAGTGGAAACTTGTTTGCAAATCTCGAACTCCTATCTTTCTTGACTGGTTGGATCGTTTTGTTTCTTCGTACGCAATGTGTAGGACGTAAATAACGTCTACGGCCTTTTCCTCGACCTCTGGTGCAGGCTCTTCCTTTTCTTTTCCTCGACCTCTGGTGCAAGCTCTTCCTTTTCTTTCCCTCGTGGTTTCTTCTCATCGGAGCTCAAACAATGGAAGTGCATGCCTAAAAAGGAACTATAATTTGTTCAAACACAACCCCAAAGGGTTTTTATGAATGACGATACATCAAACAGTGACCCAACCATAATCAGACACGTGGCACAGATCAACCCTAATACGAAAAGACCCTAGTCTAATCACTAAACAAGCCCAAGCCAAGATAGGTTCAGGCCCATGCTAATTATTGTTCAGCCAATAAGTCAGGCACCCAGGCCCAGATTATGCAAGCCCAATGTGGCATGAATCTTGGAGTTTGGCTCAAGATAATAAGGCTTGAACACAAATCTCTGGGCTATAGCAGGCCTAGGGTCCATTTGCGCTATTATTGCTCCAATCAAGTATTGGATCTCAAATAGACAAGTGCCAAACGAGATTTCATCCTTCCATCATGCCTTCAACGGTAGAGTCAGTAAAGGAGTGAAACACTCACTATATAAGGTGAACAAAATGGATGAGAAAGGTACACACATGCAACCCTATCAAACATGGACGAGAGCTAATTTCTTGGTTTTTTTTTTTTTTTTTTTTTTTTTTTTTTTTTGCTGATTGTTCTCGAGGAGCCCATTCCTGGTGAACTTTCTCCAACAAATTGGGTCCACTAAATGTCTATATATAAGCTTTGTCAAAAAATAAGTCAAGCCAAACAAGGTTTGTCACAATAATAGCTATTTTAATTATACATTTTATTCCTACTTTTGGAGTAGATACTTCTCAACAAAAGAAATCAATTAAATTATCTTTTATTTCATTTCAATATTTTAAATTTCGTCTTTTACATTAATTTCAGTTTCTGCAATTTACTTTCAAGATTTGCATTTTAATTTCTTTATTTTTCTAACACTTTACATTCTTCCAATTTATGTTTTAATGCAATTGGCATTACTTTGCAGTTTCTACACTATTAGTGCGTAGTAAAAAGTCTTATTGATTGAGATAGTGAACTCATTGCCTGATCAAAGAAGTCAGTTTCCTTTTAGGGATTTGCTTATACGAAGCCATGGCACATCTTTAAAATGTAATTGCATTATTATTATTATTATTATTATTATTATTATTATTATTTGGCTTACCAGTATTTTGTAGAATACTTATTGGCTTTTTTTCTTGTAGGCAATGATTGTTTCACACCACCTAAAGTATTGTTCCACACCATCATATTAATTTTTTCTCTCCCACACCACCTACTTTATTTTCCACACCACCAATAAAAACTCAAAATTAAAATTTTTTTCTCTCCTCCCCTCTCTTCATCTTCTTTTCTTCCATTATTCTTCTCTTCCCTCTTTCTCTTCTCCATCAGACACCACCACTTCTCTCCCTCCCACCACCGCCACCTTTCTCCTTATTTTCTCCATCAAGCACCACCACCACCCTCGCCACCTCTCTCACCCTCTTTGTCTCTAAAAACATGATACTAACCATGACTTTGGTTCAACTTATATGTTCGATCGAGACCGATTATCAAGCTCATCAAAACACTAAAATTTTAGTACTATGAGTTATCTAATAAACACAATTTGAATCACTTGAAAATGTTTTGAAATGAGAAAGTTATGGTCATTTTACTAAAGTCTCGCAAATCTGTCTCGCAATGAAAACGAGGTAGTGTCCCTGACTTTCAGTCAACTTATATGCTCGATCGAGACCGATTCTAAAGTTTATCAAAACACGAAAATTGTAGTACTCTGAGTTATCTAATAAACGCAATTTGAATCACTTGAAAATATTTTGAAATGAGAAAGTTATGGCCATTTCACTAAAGTCACGCAAATCTGTCTGAAAAAAAGTCTGTTTTCACCCATTCGCATTCGGCAATGCGAGAATTAGTCTTAACTTCACCCAAACCTATGCGAGTAACTTTCTCACTTCAAAACATTTTCAAGTGATTCAAATTGTGTTTATTAGATAAGTCAGAGTACTATAATTTTCGTAGTTGCATTTATCTATGTATACTGTCGTTGGATTTTTTTTGTGTTCAACTAAATAAACACAAAAACTCTATGTTGGTACACAAAGCAAATAAATGCAAAAAATTCTACATGGTTTTAAAAAAGAAAAAGAAAATATTGTGTTTATTTATGTACATCCATGAATAATTTGTTGCGCTTTTTTATAGTTGTATGTTTGTTATGCTCGTTCATGCTTCAAATGTTACCCAATTCTAGCTTAAATTCGTGTTTTTTTCACAAATAAATTTTTTTTTTCCCGAAAGCTTATTGAAGTTAATAAATAAATGCCACTACTACAAACACGTGTTTATTGCAATACCTGAAAATTACGTAAGTTATACAAACCAAAGTTATCACATTTTAATCCTTCCCCAAGAAAATGAAAGCTTCCAATAACAAATACCACATACAAATAAATCATATAATTAGCTTCATTTACATCGTTCATCAAGCTTAAGCCAAAATTCATCATGGCGTCATCATTATTTGTCGATCATATTCGTCCTTTCAGCTAGTTGCTAGGTTCCATCCTCTATTTGGGAGCATTCTTTAAAATATACTAAAAAACAAAATTAATTATTTAAAATAGGATAATCACATGAATTATCGCCATTATAGCAACTAAAACATGACTGAATTATTGGGTGTATAAACAGACACATGTACATGAATTATGACATATATAAACAAACCTAGGTAGTAATTTTTTGCGCAGAAATAGCCGTAACTCGTGCGATAATTCGGGTGTTTACTGCTTGAAGTTATGTTTTTCTATTATAGTTACTTGGGTCCTTTTTTTCAAAGAAACATATTGTCAAGGTAAGGGAAATGGGGTTGATTCAGTCTACAAACATATTATCAAGGTTCGATTCACTCCATTGTAGTTGAATGGAGCGTAATCTGACACAATGAGACTTTGCTTGAAGTCGAGTTAAGCTTGAATGGGGTTTGAACATGATAGTTTTAAAAAATGTTGGTTTGAAGTGATGAACAATTGTTATTCATGTTCTTTGGTGAGTTATTAACCAAAACAAACGGTTTTGGTCGATAAACTCAATTACAACATTCAAACCCTTGACTTAAGGTGCGAGAAAGCTAGAAGAGTGGTCAAAGACTTTTACCTTTTCAATTGTTGGGAGTAGCTGGAATAGTGGCAGCCCCCCGAGACCTTTTAAACTTATTTATGAGCCTCAAAAACCATTTGCAGGCACGTGAAAGCAACGGTTCTTGTTCTTGTTCTTGTTCTTGAGAAGAAGAGGGTTAGTTATCGTTGGCGTTGGCAGCAAAATTTTGATTTATTGAGTGGCGTGGCCCCGTGGGTGTGTAAGGAGAGAAAATGCTCTGAAATTTTCATATGGGCGGGGCGGTAGTATTTGGACGTGGAAAACGAATCTTGTGGTGCGAATAGTAACTCCCATTGGGTAAGCTACGTGACACTAAAATCTGCACGCACCGAATAGGCCTATAAAATCCCCCAAAACGCGACGAAAGGCGGGAAAGTAGGGAACACTTTCTTTGTTTTCGCGGGAACTCTCTCTCGCTGATTTCATCCTCTCTATCTGTCTATCACTCGCTAGAGATGGCGAAGGCGGAAAGGCCAGATTTCCTGGGAGAAGTTCAAGCAATCGTTTCAGACAAACTTCAAGTGGTAATCAATCAATCAAAGCTTTCTTTCACCTTTTTCATTTTGGGTTCTATTTCTTGATCTGTGTTCCTTTGTTTGTGTATCTGAATCGTTAGTTTCATTTAGTTGAATCGGAATATCTTGGTAGTTTAGCAAGAGCTTTAATATTCTGGATCTAGGGTTTGGGTGCGTCAAGGGTTTTGTTCATTTTTAGGTTTAGGAGTTTTGAAACCCACCGTTTATTAGGGTTTATGATCGATAGTTTGCATTTTACGATTGTATTTGTCAGGCATACTGTAAACCTTGGGATCTTCAATACAATCAAGATGGTTTTGATGTAATTTGCTATAATAAGAAAGTGACCAACCTTCCGTTATGCTTCTGCTTGGACATGATGATTTTATTTACAAAGCAAGCTGTGTAAGAGAGTATTGGAGACAAGGTTGGTGTAGCAACTGTTTCAACTTTCAATTGATTTTGAATGATATACCCGATATCGATAAAACAAAAAACCAAATTTTTTTTTTTTGGGAGGGGGGATGTGAAGACTCCAGCAAACCTCATGGTCATACCCATGTCATTTCATCAATATCTAGTTGATCTTTCCTCTGACCCCAAAATTTCACTGTGAATTATTAACCAACAATATCTATTCATGTTCCTTAATTGTTGTTGATCCCTTCCACAAAGCGAACTCTACTCAGATTGCATTTAGTGAGGGATATAAAGTATCAGAGGTTGCTGCATAACCACTACCCACAATGCGTTTGCAGCTGTTGTTTCTTCTTCATTTAGAGTTGATGCTTCTTTCATAGATGTGCTCTGAACTGTTTGTTCAAGGCTTGGATTTAATTTTATTAACTCTCAAATAAAACGACCTCTGTTTTCAGGTTTCTTACAAGTGGCTTAGTCGCTATTTTTCAGTGTCTTCAAATGATGCAAAGAGGTAGGAATCGCGCGGTCACTCATTTGTGTTGTAATTATGTTGTGGTTACCATTCATTGAAATATTGAAATATAAGTTTTTCATCATGGTGTTTAGGATGCTTCAAGAGTTTGTCGAACAGAATGGAAGCGGGTTGCAAGTACTATATACTTTGTCTGGATGGTTGAAGAACAGCCCTAAAGTTTACCACGTAAAGCTTGTTTCCGAAGATAAGCTTGCAGGTCAGATCATCTGGTAAACGAAATAAAGTTATACTTTTTGATGGGCTTTTTATTCTTAATAGGAATAACTTTTGGCTCCTGCTAATTTGGTTAGGCACTTGAAATTAATAGTTAAAATAACTTATTAAGTCTAGGGAGCGACTTTTGGGCCAAGTTTTGATTTTTTACACTTTTTACCCATCTTTAAAACACAACAACAAACACCATCTATAGAAGGGGTAGAAGTGTAAAAAATCAAAACTTGACTCAAAAGTGGCTCCCAAACTTGGCTTCTTAGAATTGTTGTAAAATAAAACATGGTGGAGTTAGGTATGTCTTGTTAGAATGCTACAAGAATGCTTCCTAGCATTTTAGTAGATTTTATGTGATGGCCACAATGTTGTATTTTTGGTTCATCGGCTATTTCTATGATGTAATTTGCGTTCTCTTGACTTTTTTTTTTACAAACAATACTTCCTAGTCCATCATCTAACCTTCCTCTTCAACTCTGAATGGTGATCATGCCCCTCCAAGGGTTATTGCATGCGTACCTTCATTCTCAATAAAAATCCTTAGCCACAACAAATTGGCAACGTTTGTTCTATGTCTCTCAAGTTGGAAATTGCTTATTACGTTGTCCTTTTCTTTCCTCTTTAAATCATAATTGAGATGGGCTTGCCATGAGGGAGTTGGTATTTACTTGGGAAATTGCAACATTTTTTTTGAAAGGGAAGAAGGTCTGGGGTATGATTATGTTAACTATAGTTGTTATTTACTTGGGAAATTGCATCATTCCTTTTGAAAGGGAAGAAGGTCCGGAGTTTGATTATGTTAACTATCTTACAGCGTATTTGGTTGGAGCAAAACAGTCAAATTTCTTATGATTCACTTGAAGCGGTGGTTGGATACTTTGAAGTATGCAATGTACCCATATTGGATACATGTCAGATCAAGGGCGGAGCCAGAATTCTCATGGAAGGAGGGCAACTAATTATTATGTGAATTAGTGGAGTGATGGACCAATTTAAGGAAATGTGAGCGGCAAAATGGGGGTGAAAGAAGAAATGCATAATTTTTAGGGGGGCAATAAGTAGTATTAACCAAGTGAACCCCACTATTCTATAGGTAAATCAACATTTTCAAAGTTAAGGGGTGGGGGGGTGGGGGGGTGCAATTGCCCCCTTGTCTCCATAGTGGCTCCGTCCATCAGTCAAATACCAATATTCCAATTCACCTCCGATATTCTTGACCGTGTCCAAAACATACACAAGCATTTTTAAGATGATCTAGACAGGGTTTGAATTTGTTTTGTTGGACTAAAATTAAAATGGAAAAATGAGGATGAAGCAATGAGGTGATTGGTGATGTTGCTATAAGTAATGACGAACATGTATGAACTGAGAGCAAAATACACAGTTTATAAAATAATAAGATCCCCTTCACTTTATTTTATTTGTTGCTGTTACCACTTACCATTGAGAGTTGCACTTGGTATTCATTGTATTCGCAACTTACAGATTTGATTCTCATATTTCTGCAGAATTGAAAAACGAATTTGAAGATAATTGCTCCACTCAGATCTATAGTGTGCAAGCATGCATACCCAAAGATCCTGCAGTTCTTTGGAATGCTGAATTTGTTCAGGCCGAGGAGTTATTTGATCAGCCCCCAAATCTTGATAATTGCTTAAGAGACAACAGGTTAATCTCGATTGGACATCCTTTTACTTTGCTGTGCTAGCAAACTAGGTTATTTGTATCAGTGGGAAATGGCCATGGTAAGTTTTAAGATAAAGCAAACCTTAGTTTGCGCTCAACAAGGCATGTTATTGTGATTAATTTCATTTCTCGTTCCAGACACAGATTTGTGACATGTTGGTTTCATTTTTCATGTAGAACTGCCTAGCTAAAAGTTATTAAAAGTAAAACATTGGCATCTTTCTGCTTTAGATTACTTTTATTAATTTTCCTTGATATACATTACACTTGGCAACGTGTCGGGTCATGTATATAGAACACGAACATGGTCAAAGACATGATCCAACTCGTTTCAGCACAAAAACATATTTCAATCCGAAACGACGGTTAACCTGAAAATGACTTGTTAAATCCGGCACAAACGGACATGAAACGACATGTTTGACACGACACACTTGTTTGACCTGAAAGTTAACATGTTAAACGGGTTGACACAGGTTAAGGTGTCAAACCCGACACGTGTAACGGGTCAACCAGAAATGACACGAAAGTAAAAACCATATGACCTGAACACGTTGATTTCAGGCTGATTTTGGGTCGTGTTATCGTGTTCGGGCTAAATTGCCGGGTCTAAAATACATTTAAAAGCAAAATTTCTCGAAAACACTCATGAAGCATTCTCAAAATTTTGGAAAAACCCTAATGCAAGCATCTTACCTGGAAATCCTATGTTTAGCTATAAAGTAACTCTATAAGCAAGTGCCTCATTTTCTGGGATAATAAAGGCTTGCCTTCTATATTCAGGTTTTGTAGTATTTCCAATTCGTTTGTCCAGCGCAATGCAAATGGAACACCTAGTGCTATTGCTCCACTCCAATCTAAGAATGCAGAGCTTGCACTGTCATCCACAACCAATAATCCTATTCGAACCCCAACTGTTCCTCAACAGCAGCATGGTAAACTTCAGCAATCAAGTCTTAAAGTTGAACAGTCTTTGTCAATGGTTGCACCTGTTTTCAAAAGTGAAAGCAATGTTTCAGATGTGAATGCTCCTGTTAAAGCACACACGCCTGTAGCAAAAGTTGCTGCTATTCCCGCCATTAAAAAGAACGTCCAGAACGGAAAAACCTCTTCAAGAACTGGAGGATCGCTGGCCAATTTGTGGGGTCGTGCATCTGTCAAATCCGAGTCCGTTCATCCTCCATCAGAAACTAATAAAGTTGTCTCAATCCCCACTGGTAGGTGTAGCTATTTAAATTTTGAACATTACATCCTTAACTATTGTTATTAAAAAAAAATTCTTCTTAACCAAGTGGGAGCGATAAGTTCTGCTTTGCTTTCATGAATTTTATTTTTTTATTTTTTATATTTTTTTAAAATTTCCTTTCAGTTGTTTTTGGTGATTTTTAATTACGTTCTTTTTTATGTTTATTTCCCTGCAACAAAACATGAAATCTAGCTACTGCAGAGGCTCAAATATGTGCTCGTGAATCAGCAAATAGTGTAAGCAGTGATGATGATGATGATGATGCACATGTCAACTATAGGAGAGCCTCTACTGGGGAAGCAAATAAAAAGAGGAGGGTCATTGTTGATTTCTCAGATGAAGAAGATGATTTTGAAAATGCAGTGAATCTAGCCTCACCAGATCCTCCAAAAAGGTTGTCAAGTCAAGACTCTGAACACAAGTCTAAAGCTTTGGCTGTTGAAAAAAATAAGTTGTGCTTTGAACTCCAAAAGGAAGACCAGTCAAAGATCAAACAAGAGAAGATAGCCAATAGACAATCTACCCTTGCAACAAAGGAAGTTGAAGCAGCTTCTAGCAAGAGCAAAACGAATGACATTTCTTTGTCAGTGAAGAACCATGCTCCTGAAGCAAGCAATCAAAAGGATAAAGCAGCGGAACCTAAAAGACGAAAAGTACTAAAGACACATATTGATGAACGTGGGAGGGAAGGTATGAGATTTTGCTCTGCTTCTCTTTACCTGCTCGCTACCTGAAGCTGCGTTTTTGTATTTCTTCATTTGGATCAATAAAATAGCCCCTTTTACTCAGGAAAAATTCATCGTTATCCTTAATGGACAATAAAAAAATATCCTTAGCTCTATATTCTATAGATGTTATCTGGATATTGAGATGGACAATGTTTCGAGTTAATAATTACTCTCAAGTTCAAATGTGATGTCCGCACCTGGTCCTCTAATAGGGTTTTGTAATGTAGCAATAACAGGGAAAACTATAGTATTTTCTATGAATCATAGACCTGGTTATAGGATTTTTTATACAGTGTAGAACAACTAAAAACTTTGAAAACCATATATCTGTAGATATTCCTGTTACATAGCTAACTCGTTGGTAAGATTTACACATTTACAGAGAACCAACCAATTTCACAATCTAACAGAATCCATATGGTTTTGTATTTCTAGTGACTGAAGTTGTAGGAGAAGAGACGGAGAGCAAGAATACTAATGAGAAGAGCACAGTTTTTTATGCTACCAATGGGTATGTCTTTATTCATTCAACATTACCATCTCTTGATTAATTCAATATAAATTCTAGATGTTAGCAACATTTGTATACCACTTTTATATTGGACTAATTGTGATCCACAAGTATTGTTCTATGATAGCCCTTTACGCCTCGTGGTATTTACTAGGTTTCTTGCTCCATGAAATGCATGATAATTTCGATATAAGTAGAATTTTAGAGATCATATTTCTTTTCTGGTTAAAACAAGGTTTTTTTAAGCCCCCGGTTGTAGAGGTTCGTAGTCCTAAATTAAACAAAAAAATGTCAAAGCTATAGAGTGGAGAGTGCAATCATTTTTAGGACTGCAGTTCAAATGAAGATTTTTCGTGGTGTTCATCATAATTCTTTTTTCGTACTCTTAGTTATGTTATTAAATCAATGATTAATCTCTTCTCATTGCGTTTTTTAATTAATCATTTAAATAATTTGTTGGTTGAGTAATCGGCAATTTTTTACTGATTTACCGATGAATCGCATTCAAAATTCACCGATTTATCATAGCAATGTGTTATAAAAAAAATGAGAAAAAAAAAATCTTTAACCTCATC
Organism: Berberis vulgaris; assembly: GCA_963556465.1. NCBI lineage: Eukaryota > Viridiplantae > Streptophyta > Magnoliopsida > Ranunculales > Berberidaceae > Berberis > Berberis vulgaris. Next base: position 57,786,288 of record OY747135.1, on the reverse strand, counting down.
AATACCTACCCTAATGCAAATACCAAGAGTGTGTGAAGAGGCTAGAGGGAAAAAGAAGATATACATATGAAGGAAGAAAGAAGACCAGCCTAAGGAAAAACAAGCAAAACTAAAAAATATGGAGTCGCGCCTTTACCTACCGTTGAATTCTTAATTTTGTTATAATTTGCATTAAATTGTGAGAAATGGTGTTTACTACTTCAATGCACTTTTTTTTAAGTAAACAAATTACTTAAAAGGATAACGAAAATATGTTAGTAAAATATATGTCGATTGTCAATTAATTCTGATTAATCCAATTAATCTCATTTCGCACCTTAACCGATTAAGGTATGATTAATACATAGACTCATAGAAGCTAGAAAAATAGGAGAACTTTATTGTCAATAAACATGGATAAGATTCCAAAACCACATCTTGGCGTGAGGGGGTACTCTTAGAAGTTGCACTTTCCCCCTATAATAAATAGTTAATTCAGGGTCACCACCTGAATAAATCGATATTGCACTTTGCCCTCAAGATTCAACGTGCCTTGACTTTCTGTTTTCAAAATGTCAACATTTAGATGACCAAAATACCCTTTAAAAATCTAAACTTGAGATTTAATGTTATGTATCTCAAAGAGTTCATCTCGAAGATCAAAGGGTCCAATTAAAATGATAAGTGTATTTCGAGAAAAATCTAACAGCTATTAAAAAACAAAAACAAAAATCATCTTCTTCCCCAACCCATTCATCCCCCTCCTTCTTTTCCCTCTATGTTGATTGAATTCCCCACCACCACCGTCTTCCTTCCTGCCTCCATGTTTAGCCCTCTGCCTCACTCATCTTTCGGCACCCCTTCGCCTCCACCAACACTACCATCTTCGCCCACCATCTTCCCCTATTTCATTCACCACTCTCTTCAATCCCAAGCTTCTCCATGCAAGTTCAACCAACTAAATTCTATCCATATAACAACAAAGCTAAAACATAATGGGAAACCCACCATTAGCCATTTTTCCTTGATCAAAACATAGTCTCGAGTTCTTAACAACACCATATTTGTATGCTCTAAGTCAAACACCAAACGTGTTCACATTTGTTAATCTCATGGGTCAAAATTTATTCAATCAGCCATAACTCCTTCCATGTCAAACTCTTGCTCCATTTACAAGCTTCTCTTTCAAAATTGACCCATAATTAACCACCATCTAACAACTAACAACATCCACATAATTTTCTTCCGTTTTGGACAACACTCTTTAACAAAGTAGTCTCTCAATTGTCTCCCACTCCAAATCACCCCAAACCCCAATTGCACAATAACCCTCAATCTGTTGCTACTTTCAATTGCCTTCCCCCTCCAAAGCATCCCCAATTTGCAGAGATTTGAAGAAGAAGACAACGAGAAGTAGAAAGACAGAGAAGATAGAACAAAGAAAATGAGAAAGAGAGTGGTGGGGTCTATGTGGTAAATGCGGATAACAAACCTTTTGCGATCCAGGACCGATTTAAGATTAAGTGGCTTAATCAGATATGATCGGTCTACTTTTTCAAAGTATACATTTTTATACTCTCACTAATATAAATTATAATAAATAACATATCTTGACAATAAAGATTAATAAGACAAGTATTATAGAGCAACAAAAGTCATGTTATAGAGCAAATTATATAATCATGTCCAAAACATCACACATTATAGAGCAACAACCACCACCGCCCAACAGGACAACCACCACCTAACAGAACAATCCCAGTTTCTCACCGTTTATCACCGATTAATCGTTGACCACTAAACCCAACCGTTAATACCTAGTTCGGATCGGTCTACCCCTGATTTGCACTAAATCGCCGATTAATCGCCGCATAAATAACCCAGGGTGGGGTGGAGGTGTTGTTGGTTCAGTTGCAGGTTCATTGGCCCACTGTGACATTGAGCTTGTGTGTGATTATTGAGAAGAGTGTTCCCAACATTGCACTCACCACCACCCCTCGCAACGTAATCTGATTTTTACAATCTTGTGTGTTTGAAGAACTCTATTCTTCTTGGGTTCCATTTCGAATCAATGGTTCAGATATCGCCACTTTGGAGGTGTCAAATTTACCTGCTGATCTCCTATCCAAGTTTACCAGGAAATTTCCTGTGAAGGTAGAGAGAAAAAGAGATGATGTTGATATGCTATACAATCCAATGGAACTTCCAGAACTGTGTTCAACTATGTGATGATCCTAATGATAGGAACAGTACTGTACAAATGAATGAATGACAAGTAGGATGCATACATCTGGTGGGGAAGGGGTGAAGGATAATGAAAAATGAAACTCAAAACGCATTGCCACCTATTTGGTGATCAATGAGCTTGTGCATTCTGTAGAACATATTGTTTTTCTTCTTTGGATTTGTATATTTCTCTAATGAGGCAGTTAACTCGACCACAATGTTGTTGAATTAGCACATTTGCAAGTATATTTGGTTTTTGAGGTTACTGACTTCTAAATTTATCTTTTCTTATTTCAGACCTCAAGTAACTAAGTCTCCTGTACTGGAGAGCAAGGCTGCATCTAATCCAGCCACCCATTTCCCTAAGAAGTCTCCTGCAGTTGAGAGCAATGCATCTAGTTCAGTGGCTAAAGCCGGGGCTAAGAAAACTGGAAAAGCTGCTCCTGCTAAGGATCCTAAGCAAGGAAATATTTTGTCTTTCTTTAAGAAGGTTTAAATGACTACATAAAGCATGAGCATTATTACTCTCGAGAGAGTATAGGAACCATGGACTATATCTTTTTGTAATCCTAATTCAATCTTGTAATGGTAAGCTCCAGTATAGCATCGCATTTGAGTTTGAAATGTGATTTTTTTTATGCTGCTGAAGCTAACTAAAGTTAGCAATGGGTTGGCTACTTGCCATTGTTTTGTTGGGACCGTGCCATGTGTGTTGATTAACCAAATGAATAGAAGGCTTATTCATCAAACTGGTCATCAATTGATACTTTAACAATTCAGATTGCATCAAGTTCACACATTTGACATAAGTTGGCTGGTTGATCATAAACAATGTAAACTCAAAACTAAAGAAGTGTATGCTGATGTTGCAAATATGAATGGGGTATCTTTTTGTTGTTTTCATTATAGGTTACAGGCGTGCATGACATAACGTTGCCGCTTCAAAAATGTTACTGTATTTACACCAATTTTAAGCCTTTCAAATTCGAGTCTGTATTTTGATATAGCACACATCTAAAATACTGTTTAAAATAGTGATTAAATCATCAGGCATTTTATACCTCTTATTCAGCAATACAGAGTCTATTATGCAGTAATTCTATGTCAGTAAACTTTAGAAAGAAAAACAGCTTATAATTTAAGCAAAGTCGCCACCAGCTGAGAAGGATGGATGTTGACATAGAATATCACTTTAATATTGGATCGTCCATTGCATTCCATATTGTCATTCCACTACAATAGATTCTTCAAGAAGCTGATATGACTGATACTGCCACTAACTCAAAGTTTCACGTCTGACACCAAGCCCCAGCAAGAATTAAAACTACGCTTTTTCTTTTTGTCGAGGACACGGGCGAGGGAGATCTCGAGGGGGATGGAGGGTTGCACCCCCCTCCCTCGCCCGTTTCCTTGCTAATAAGAAGGGCTCTTAAAACTAACACTCTGTAAAACTGACACCATTGACGGCAATATTGATAGTCCAGATAAACTTGATCTGATAATGAATCTGGTTCCTTGCTTGGATTCTCCTATAGCCAGGCACTTCATTCCATTATCATGGCCAACAAGGAGAATTTATTAATCACTTTATGTGCAAGGCACACAAGGAATAACACTACAAGATAGTTTTATTTCCACCCAGAGGAATAAGTTACATAAATAAAAAATTTTGCAGGTCCAATAAACTCTAGCGGTCTGTCAAGGGAGGCAAACATGAGTAGCAGTGCCAACAATCTCCCTCTGGTTCCTGGAAATTGGAGATCAGGAAGTGACTCTAGTTTCCATGTTCCTAATAATAACTGGAGATCAGGAGGTGATTCTAGCTTCCATGTTCCTAACAATAACTCCTGGAACAGGCCCTCGCCAGCACTTGCACCTTTTTCCTACACGCAGAGGAGTTTTAGAGAGGGAGAAGGCAGAGAATACAATAATCCACCAGCAATACAAGGGAACTGGAGATCGGACTCTGATGTCAGTAATCGTAATAACACCTGGAACAGACCTTCTCAGGGACCTCGATCACTTCCTTATAGACCTGCGGTAAGTAATTGCTTCCTTATTCCTCAACACCTCTGCACCCGATTGTTGTGTTTTACATTTGTAACGCTTGCATCAACATCAGACCGATTCATGGAACTCAGTCCTATGAGTAATCAATAATCATCATCATCATCATCTTTCTTTCATTTTTTCATAAGCAAGACACGAAAATTTGGTATTAATGAAAGAAGAGGCTAGTGAAAGAGGGGTTCACTAACCAAAGTAAACAGACCGAGAGCGGGGTTTATCTCTTTAAGCTTGAAAGCCAGAATTTGTGAACACATAGGTAGTTTTGGTTAATAAAGCCATGCATAGATCATAGATGCATAACAGATACAGTAAAATAATATGTTTACCGTGCTTAAAGAGCAAAGTTCAAACCTATCTTGATGGTTTATAAAGTTTGCTGCTTGATATTATAATCTAAAAGCAGAAGCTCCTTCAACACCATGTTTAATCATTCTATTGAGATTGACAGTATCATTTATTCATTGTATTTCTGCACCGCACAACAGATGAAAAGTAAATAAATAAATAAATAAATAAATAAAAGGAGAATATATAATTTGGCTTCGTCGCTTCTTTCAGGAAACAACTGGGTATGCACAAGATTCCTGGAGGTTATTTGAAGACAGGGTAAGAACAGGACCTTATGGTTTAAACAGGTAAACAACGCAGCTTCTTTCAATCATACATATGCATTCCAAATGGTCATGCAACCATGACTACATGGTGACTAAAACCCAAAGGATGCCCCAAGTCATGAGCTTGGGACGGTGATCTGAAAAAAAAAATTATAAGGAAGCCCAAAAGATTTGTATCAGTCCAAAGAATAAACTAAACTGACCAGCTACAATTTTTTTTTAATCCCTTAACCCCACCCACTCCAAATGCCACAGGCAGGGTTCGAACCCTGGACTTGTGATATCATCCACCACAAGCCTTGCAGAAGCAGGTGTCAGTTTATCACACTGAACTACTGATCTAGTTAAACCAGCTTACCCTCAACATTTACTTGGAAAAACAAAGGAGAAGTTTTGATTATTTTTAAGCAAATAATGAAGGGTACCATTTTGCTTTAATAGATTTAATCATTACTAGTGTGTATTACAAATTACCTTAACTGTTGTGAGACATTGTGGGCATTGCAGATTTCCATCACATCCTTTTTCTCCTCTGCAAATTGTAGTCCTAGACAATGAAACATCACAAGAGGTCAACCCAAGACTCAGACGGTTTATTCAAGAGTCCCCTCCAAGGATCAGGGGCCAATGGCAGACACAACTGACAGCAGACGAGGAATCTATGCTGACCCAGGATGAACAAAAGAAAGCTTTAAAGAAGTTGAAGAAGCAAGTCTACAACCCACATCCAATTAGTAAACTATACTATAGAGACAGTGGCAGTGATAGCTTCGGCACAAGAGACCAAAATAAAGATGGAGATGGCAAAGGCTGTGCAATTTGCTTAGAAGACTTCGTTCCTAAACAGGAAGTGCTTGTCACTCCTTGCAACCACATGTTCCATGAAGACTGCATCACTCCTTGGGTGAAGAGCAATGGTCAATGCCCTGTCTGTAGATTTGCACTTGGAGAGAAGAGAAGAGGGAGGAGAGAGACTACCTTTCCCTTAAATAACAACACTACTAATTTGGCCACTGATCGTGTGGCATTAGATCTTATCTCACTTATTAGAGCCATGGATGAAGCCTTTGAATGGGTGAATGTCCCTCACTAATACAATAGACAGGAAGAACTCTTTAGCATGTATGTATGCATGTAATTTTAGCACCTTATAATTTCTGGTTTTCAAAATTCGGTATTCTATCTTACATGCATCATGCAACACACTGCATTTTTGCTCGACTGCAAAATTGGTAAATGACAATCACGTAAGACGAAGCATCTCCCTCTAATTACTCAAAAAGCACTAATACCACTGGCTGTATACTATCTCTCCTCATGGTCGATAACACCAAGTTCACTCATATTTCTGTTGCTCTCAGTTTTTCTTCTTCTTTCTTTCCTTCCTTTATTTATTTATGTATGTGACCAACAGTAAATCTTCTTACACCACTTCCAACATAAAGAAAAGAACTTTAGGTGGGATATCCTTCTTCCGAACCGAGCAGACATGAAAAAAATTGAAAGTTCAATGAGTTCTGACATGGAGAAATGTGGAATATTGTGGTGTGATCACATAGAAATAGGGGGTGCCAATATATGTTTCCCCCCTTAGAGAATGGTAGCACACATTTAATATATGGTGGAGAATAACCAAGGTATTGGTTTTAATAGTTATTGTAACTATTCAACAGTCACAATCCCTCTCATTTTATATAAGGGGTTGACGAATGAGGGTTAGACACTGAATATTTTTTCTCCTCCAATCTGTCCATCTCTCGAGGGTGATTCCAGACCTTAATAGCCATAATATTGGTAATCTATCCAGGAAGGAGGTCGATAAGGAGAAGAAACCGAGAAATTACCCTCCTTAGTCCAATACCACTTCCATGTGCCTTCATCTTCATTAAAAGCATTTTCAGGGCTTCTTCCATAAGACATCCAATCTCTTCAATCTCCTCATCTCCAAAGGCCTCTTATGCTGGAGGCCAATCGTTTCATTTTGAGAGATTGCAAATTGTTATATTGCTATTGTAGCCACGTTGTACATTTGTCTGGTCCACTATACATAGAAAAACATTGTCCTCACTTAAACATCCGTAGCACTGGAACTCCGAGGATGGATTTTATTCAAAAAGCCTCGTTATTAGGGAGTGGACCACCTCTATATAAATAAGTTGACAACTCCAATACGTGGAACTCAAGCCAACTAAATAATCCAACAATCTCCACCTTGGCACAAATCGACACATCCTGCAATCCACCCATCTGCAACATCAAGAATTGTCACATCCTACACCCCTTCTTGAGCGACTTGTGCAACCACCTTATAGAGCAATTCTCGGTGTATGGGCTCGACTGTTCTCAGGCATTGGTGGCTCCACCTACTCATAATTAAGTTGACAACTCCACCAATACAAGATATGAGACTATTCAAGCCAACTTATCAAGCGGTCCAGTTCTATGGAATGGGTGGAGTGGACTTCTAGTCTCAATACAAACTCTAGTACCAAACCTTCTCTCTTCCAAGGCAAACCTCATAAACACTATGAAGGAAAGACTTGGAGAGGAGTTTCATTACATATCATCCCCAAAATTTAATCATCCCTTTCCAGGAAAGCAATTGATCCCTTTGAGGAAATACTTGACATGATTAGCCATAAGCTAGTTCCATAAGGCATCATAGGATGTTTTGGAAGTCATTGTCCATCTTCCCCTATGCACTTTACTTGAATAATCTTCCTTTAAAAGCATAGTATTATCCACAGATTATAGTTGGGTACCATAACCCCCTCCACAATGTTTCCATCACTATCCTGAATATCCATTTGCAACACAACCCCTATTGACAAACGAAAAGAGCATAAACTCCTTTTGGAAATACCGAAATACACTGAATATTTGGAAGCCATTCCTACCTTTTGGTGCTGTGGCTTGTAAGTTCTAGATTCCTCAAAAAAAACAAGCAAAACAAAATAGTATAAACACAAACAAATAAACCCTCATGGCGCATTGCACTGATGCAAGTACAGCTAATGCCATGCAATCTAATACCTCTTCAATGAAAGGCAATCTTGGAAGAAGATACATTATATATTCCTTGAAGTAGGTCAACTATTTCTAGGGAAAACGCAAAAAGATGCTTACTTGTTCATTGAAATTAAACTAGAGACCACATATTTGAAAATGAAAATAGATGTATTCAACGCGCACCCACATGAAAGCTAAGTCAAAGTTACGGTTTATATTTAACAATTAAAAAATATTAAAAAAAAAGGAATATAAGAGTAAGAAACACAAACAGAATGAGAGTAATTTACAAGATTTACATTTGCACTTTTTAAGGCATTATGCTTCTCTCATACTTGTTAACTATCTCGCATCAAATTTGTCGGCTCACTCAAAACATATTTTGGTAGTTCGTACTTGGCACCTGCAATAGAAGTTCAATTAGGAACTTTGAGAATTCTAAATACATAAGGATAAAAACTGATGATATACCTCTCTCATCATAGCAGTTACATAGAGGACAAAAACTGATGACATACCTCTCTCATCATAGCAGGTTGTCAAGTCAGCACTAGCAATAATAACACCTGCACTATCAACAATCGCTTGTGCAAGGCTTATATCAGCTTCCGCTGCAGCTCGGAGTGCATCCCAGATTTCTGAAATCAATGAACATTTAAACCTTAGCTTATGTCTAAAAGTTGTTGAGATGATATAAAGAAGTAGACCAGAAACAAAATGGTGAACCAGACTAACTCAATACCCCTGCTGAGCTTAACTTAACCTCTTTAAGAATGGAATAGAGAAATAACAACCATTTAAAACATGATAACTCTTTGTAACATTTTGCCATATAAATACATCACCTGTTCTCGTTTAACCATCTGTTCAACAACAATAAAAAAAAATCCCTTAAAATTTAAACATACAATGACAGGAACATAGCTTTGGAAGGCCAGAATGAATTTTTTTGTTTATGATTTTGCTTAAAACAATTTTCTCCAGAATGAAATTGTTTTTGGAAGGCCAGAATGAATTGTTTTTGTATTATGAACAACAAAAAACCCTTAAAACAATTTTCTCCAGACATGTCATGTTTGGTAGGTTGTTTCCTAACTCTCTTGTCAATATAGTGAAAGAATAGAGGTGTCTAGCCTTTTTCTATAGGGAAGGGAAAGAGTTTTGGGCTTTAATTCATGTTATTGTGTGGGTTTTATACACAAAGTGACAACCAAGTGTTCTTTGAAATTTCATTGACATAGGATTGGCTTGTGATTGATGTTTTCCCTTTCTTTGGTACATCATGCTTCAAGGGGGTTTGGTTTCAAGAACTTGAAGTTAATTGGGACAGCTTTCTTTTGGTTCAATAACTCCTTATAGCTTGGGGCCTTTGAGCGTTGTGATTGTCCTATGTTTTTCAAGTGAATCTGAACCTTCCTTCAAATATAACTTTGCTTTATATTTTATAACTTTGACCGGAAACCTGGCACATCCCATGTATATTTTATGACTCATGCATCAATAATAACTAAAGCATCGGCATGAATGAAAGGATGACATATTGGTTGGAGAGAACACACAAAAAAAATGGAGCCAGAGTCCAATTCTGGCTTCTGGGGTCTTAAATGGGTTGGAGAGGACACTAAAAAATTCCTTCCCTAGCATTTTTATTATCTCCAACAACAAACAAGGTAAAGTTAAAGACTTCTGGAAAGAGAACAGATGAGTCCAATTTGCTCTCTGATAAGATGGTCGACGATGCTCACCTGGACGATGGGCAAGACAAATGGTTACCGGGAAGAATGGATACCGAGTTCATAGTTAAAGAATGGTAAGAAGTTGTAGCTCCTAGGAATGTCTCCTCTACATCTGACCAGATAATTGGCAAATTGCATGGCATAATATGAAACAAGGAAGTCATTTCTTCTCTGGACAGTTCTTCATGATAGACTTCTTACATATACACAAATTTCACAACTTGAATAAATTCTCAAAATTCAAACTAAATTGATTACAGTCTTCTTCATAATGCATATTTAACTAAAGAAAAACTTAAACCTAGTTCTTGCTTGGACTTCTAATTTGTACTTGGGCTTTTATTCGACCGGTCCAATTATTTAAATTATAGAAATAAATAAATATAACCCATATTACATATTCTCCCCTACTTCGAAAAGCTCATCCTCGAGCCTTGGATGCAATCTCGAAAAATGTACGAGGAAGAGTCAACCTAGGATTTTTCCTTGGTAATTGGCGTAACATGAAAAATTGAATCAAATGTTGCCTCCAAAATAGTATCCCACATGAATCCTCTTCTCACGAGATATCCACTTCATAATTTGAATATTGTGAGCAACTTTTTCTCAAAATTAGACATGAAAGTTTCCCAAATTGGATCATAAAGTTTGTCCCATAGTAGTACACATCTTATCTTGTGGTGAGCAATAACTTGTGAATCAAAGTCATGAGAATCAGCAATTTGTGGTGGTACTAGGTTGTCCTATGGCTATGAATAGCTGCAGAATCACTTAAGTCGACATTTTGTGGTGTTGCTGACTAATTTTGGTGGGGTTAATTTTATGTTGTCTTCTCCTACCAAACTGAAACAACAAGCGTCTCCTGCTTCAAGCGAAGTTGCAAAATGTGATCAGGTTTACAGGTGGGTGTTCCAGCTATGAGGTGGTCGATTGGGCCAAAGGTATTTATGTCGGAAGGTCTCTCCACCTTGCCAGAAAGGTTGAATGGGTGGTGGATGTGATGGGAACTGTTGGGCTGCGATCTGATGCGGTATGGTTGGTGTAGTCGCCGGATCTGTTGATGACGAGACCAACAAGAAGGGCGGTGTTTGCCGAATTTCAATCTAGTTTACACCTTTCCCTCTTCAAACTCTTCTTCCAGATATTCTGTTCTTCTTCGTTGGGTTTGTGTTAAGGAAAATCGGGGTTTTCACCCCAAAAATTTTCAGCACAATAGAAAGACTTGAGGAAATTAGGGTTATCATCGTTCGTGACAACCACCCCGTTCGTGCAAACTTCTTAAATTTCAGTTTTTCTTTTACGAGAAAACCTATAAAATTTCCGTGATGTGTTTCGGCCTCATAACGCATCAACTTACGGGTGACCATATCCCCTTTATACACATCAAACACGGGTGGTTTATCCCAACCAACATGGGTCACCTCTACTTCGTCTTTAAACGAATCTGAAAATATCTCATCTGTTCGTCCAACCTCACAACGTGATTTCTCACGGATATATTCAAGTTCTCTATGTAGAACCAAAACTACAACAATCTGCTTCGAGATGGCAACAAGGACTTGTTCAAAATGATTTTGCCTTGCTACGGTGACTCTTTGCGGCGGCATCTTTTCCAAGATTTTACCTACTTTAATACCAAAATTTGATAGGTTCAACGGAAGCTTACAAGCCAAAACATAACCGAAACTTGAATGACAAAGTTTCACAGCTTGAATAAATTCTCAAAACTCAAACTAAACTGATTACAATCTTCTTCATCATGCTTATTTAAACTAAAGAAACCTAAACCTATTTCCTACTTGGGCTTTTATTGGATCGACCCAATATTTAAACAATAGAAATAAATAGATATAACCCATATTTCATCAATTATGCTCACTTGCAGCTTCACCAAAGCCATTTTGGAGAGAGCCTCAGTTGAATTCCAATTACTGCACGTCCCACAACCTCTTTACTATCTGGTTATCGTTGAAAAATGCCCAACCTTAACATTTCTTCTTTGGGCAACAGGCTCTCTATGCAATAGGGTGGGTAGTTTGGTCGGAAAGGACGGAATTTTTTTAGAAATGTTCATAAATTTGCTACTTTGTGGATAGATACAAAAGTAATTTTAGAATGTGTTTTCAACGATACACATGTATGTTGAATTGAGATGTGATTATGCATAATAGCAATATGTGATTATACAATAGGCTAGGCTTTTTGCAACAAATCTAGGAGAACTAATATAGATTAAGCTTATATTTAGAGTTCTGCTTGCTTCTTCTGGGAATCCTCAGCCTACATTCTTTATATCTCTAGATCTTACTGTCTTTCACCAATTTGAGAAAAGCTACCCAGGACAAAACTCTGTACGGGAAAGGATAAATCTGAATCGTGAAAGAAGATGACAAGGCAGCCCCTACCACAGATTTATTGATAGATCAAAAGCTTTAACAAAAATAGCTATGAATATAACTAAGCATTTAAGGATGTCACCTCTCTCCCTCTCTCTCTCCCTTCATCCCTTTCGATTGCATATGAAAAGCCTAGTGAAAGACACATAACGAACATGAGAACTAACTGTATGGATCATGCGAAACTTGCATACATAGCCATTCAACAGTTTCATCCTACGTGCGCAGAATGAAATTGATGTAACTTCCAATAGGTTAACAGATGTTACAAAACAATTTTTGGATGGATGTGTATCAAAGAAGAGTTGCTTTATTGTTTGGTGTATATCTCTTATATGCATCTTACCTTACAAAGAGAAGAGAAACGACAATAAATTGTTGCCTCTTTCTGTGGCACAACAAAGGAGTAGATCAATGAAATCCTTTGATTTGGCACTTGCTGGACCTACCCCCATCAGTTGACGCTTTTTTCAAGGTATGAACTTATTAGAAAAAAAGTTGACACTCTTACGGTAATTGGTAAAGTTGTTGAGCATATGCAAGAAAACCCTTGATTAACACGTGTGACCAGGGAAATGGGAGTTGATAATTTAGTCACTCTCTTGCCAGGATTCGGACCTACAACAAGCTTTTCCATCTTCAGGAAAACTAACCTGGTTAATTCAATTTCCTAAGGTGAGAAGTGGTGGAAGCTCACCCCTACCCGGCTTTTTATTGGTATAGTTTTTTTTTAGAACTTAGGCAGCTTAGCTTGAAAATTGCATAGTAAACAGAAATGACTTTATTTTAGTATAATTTTGTTGTTTTTAGGTTGATCCTTTTCTGTTTATTCATATCTTTTTGTTCGTTGTAGGTTAATCTCAATCTTCCCTATTGTTCTGTTTGTTGACAATAAATCTGATCTTTACCAGAATAAATAAATAAATAAAATGAAAAAGAGATCAGGTTTCCAACAAATCCTACTGCTGGCATTCGAGAAAATAGCAAAACTAATACAATCACTAAATGACAGCATTCATGCATGATGCAATAAACTCCACATTGAAGAGCATGCAAAATGAGAAGATTTAATTGCAGACAACCTATTTCATGTTCAATGTACCAGAGATCATCTTGTTGCTGATGTCCCACTTAAAAGCAATGGAATTGAGCCTCAGTTTCAAACCATATCCAATCTTAATCAATGCACTGTGTTGTGTTACACCGTATGTGATAGAATTATTGATAGTATTACATCTACTATTGAAAATAGATAAGCTACTGCCTCTACATCACACTGAAGTGTACCTTTCCGCCCACCATAGTGAGGTGCAGTATCCCAGAATTCATCACGCATCTGATTTAGCTGTGTCCTTGTTATTGGCTGAGAGTGCTTCCAAGGCTTTGGCTTCTGGATCTTTTTCACATTCTCTGGGAACATTAAATACACCAACTTTTACATCAGCAGACTATAAGAGTTACAAAGACCATGGAAAAAGAACTTGCATTCTAGCCTTGTGGAAATATTTACAATTAATATTCAAATAAACCTATGAAACGCCACATCAAAAGGTGCTACTACATAAATTTCATCACAAAGTCAAACTGAAAATTTCTTCTTCTTTTTTTCTTTTTTTCTTTTTTTGTGCCTCTAATCTCTATGGATAGACATGTACACCAAAACTTCACAAATAATTTTAGTATCCCCGCCGTGCATAATCTGCAAGTCCAGTTTCTTTTATATATATACAGAATTGTAATAAAAAAGGGGGAAGGTGAACTTAATAAAAGAGCTGACCCACCCGGGGATTTATGATAAGAACTTAGACATCTATGCTAGCAGCAATGTCATTTTCTTTTTCTTTTTTAAGAACCTCTAACTAGAAATACTTTGACTATTTTGACATTAAACCAGTCAAAAGTGGGTACCAAATTCATTACCTCTCCCATCCCTTTGCAGTGTTGTATTATTATCCCAAAAAAAAAAGGTGTATGTAATACAAAAAAGTGGTTTTGTCATTCCATTTACCACTCCCCACCACCAAAACAAAATATTTCACAATGTTCCCCTACTCGTCCATACAAATAATAGTTTTAAAAACACAAAACGTATCGCACATTAGGACCTCATATTTGAGACATATACACAAAACCCAAAGAAATTTCATCCCGCAATTCAATAGAAGAAAGAATGACTTTAAAGCTTCTAGGGTATCTGTTTGACCTTATCTAATCCTACAAAATTCTTCAACTCTATTCACCCATATTCACATTTCAATGATCGCCTAGAAGTCCTCTAAAACCACACTTTCACACCACGATATTTGATAATCGATGAACAGAATAATTAAGTAAACGACCCAAGATATGAGATTCAATAATAACATGTACAAATTAAGGTTTTAAATATGAGGGGAGTGTTCCATTACGTAGTGTATGAATGTACAATAAGATATGCATGGAAGATATACACTATTAAGAGCATAATTGAGACCTTGAGATACATAGGTAACACATCATATTGGAAATTTTTCGGAATTATGCATACAAAGGGAGTATGGAAAGTCCTTAAAATGGCTCAAGTATACTGTCACGACCCAATCCATAGAGTACTATATTGTCCGCTTTGGATCGAATGTCCACACGGCTTTAAAATGCGTAGTACTTTGTAGATCTAAACTCGTACATATATAGCACATCACCATCCCGCAACCAGGTGATGTGGCATTGTGATCTCCCCTTTGTATCTGGCCAACCCTCTTGGGATTCATGGGCTCTTAGGTTTCTCCCTCACCCTCCCTCGGGTTTGCCCACACAAGGGTATCACAGTCCACCCCCCTTAGAACTATATTGTCCGCTTTGGGCTCAAGGCCCGCACGGCTTTAAAACGCGTAGTACTTTGTAGATCAACCTCGTACATATATAGTACATCACCCTCTCGCACCCAGGCGATGTGGGACTATGATCTCCCCTTTGTAGTTTGCCAGCCTTCTTGGGATCCATGGGCTCTTCCCTCACCCTCACCCTCACCCTTACCCTCCCCCTTAGGTATGCCCACATACCTTAGGGGGAAGGTGAGGGTGAGGGAGAAACCCAAGAGCCCATGGATCCCAAAAGGGTTAACAAGCTACAAAGGGGTGATGTACTATATATATACGAGGTTGGATCTACAAAGTATTATGCATTTTAAAGTCGTACGGGCCTTGAGCTCAAAGCAGACAATATAGTACTCAGTGGATCGGGTCGTGACATATACCCCAAGCGCATATAATTTTCAAGTCCACATTGATTTTATCTATCAACATGTTTATTCACTCGAACATCATTTTGTTCTATCCACAATTTCCAAACGTGTGCATGAATGAGACAATCCCAAATCCCTTCCTCTTCAACAGACCATTATAAAGCTTCGTTCATCTACTTAAAAGGTATAAGCCCATGCAGATGCACCCTCTTAAAGTTCTTGTTTTCACCAATTTCACTTTAAAAAACTCACAATTTCGCTTCATAAAACTCACAATTTCACTTCATGAAACTCACACAGGCTCCCATATTGTCCGCTGCCACCACAGTGGTGGTAGATGTAAAAGAGGCAGATAGTACATACTACAAAGCGATGTTAGCATAGTTAGTATATATGACGCACAAAATGATACACGATATGTAATAAGTGTATCTCAAGGCATGTATGTCAAAACAGTCTGGAACTTTAAGACATTGTTTTTTATTTGAAGTCGTAATTTTTCTCAAATTTCAACTCAAATGGAGCTCAAACGAATTAATAAACTTGTTTTTGTTGAGTAGTCCTTTTAACTAAAAAGGTCCTAATTGACAGTCAAAATAGACAATGGGCCCTTTTAACCCATTTTATGTATATATATATACTTCTATACCTATATATTAACCCAATCTCTATACATACTTCTATAACTATATATTTATTTTTGCACCATAACGATACAAAATACAATCAACGTTTTTATAACTATGGATGTTAGCTAAGTTAGTAAATTTTTCCATTTGGAATGAATTTTTTTTTCTAGGTCGCCAAAGTAGGGGGTGTGGAGCTTCAGATCCACTTTATTGAAACTTTGGCCTCCAATGAAAGCCCAATATAAGTGGATCTGAAGCTCCACACCCCCTACTTTGGCCTCCAATGAAAGCCCAATATAAGTAGATGTAAAAGAACCCACATCACACCCAAAGTTCATATCTCCAACCAAACCATAAACCACTACAAACCAAATACAAAACCAAACCTCATTCCTAAGTCATACTTGAGGTTTCGATTTGAACTAAGCAGATTGTCCACCAAATAATTGTATCACCAAACAAAATGGAAATGGATAATAGAAGGACCCCATGGTGACTTGATGTTAATGTGATGGTGTTGGCTCGCGCATCTCCCTGTTAGTAAAAGATTCAAAGACACTAAGGGTGTGTTTGGTTGCATGGAATCCTATGCCATGGAAATCCATGAGGGGACCACTACATTTTAGGCTAAATTGATATATCACTCCACATTTACC
Source organism: Berberis vulgaris (assembly GCA_963556465.1). Classification (NCBI taxonomy): domain Eukaryota; kingdom Viridiplantae; phylum Streptophyta; class Magnoliopsida; order Ranunculales; family Berberidaceae; genus Berberis; species Berberis vulgaris. The sequence goes on along the minus strand of OY747135.1, from coordinate 57,769,750 downwards.
ATTTGACCACCATTTGATTTTGTGATCAATGGTGGGAATGGAAGTCCCATGAACATGGGAATCACACTCCTTGGCCCCCCCAAGGCATGTGATTCTCATGTTCATGGGACTTTCATTCCCACCATTGATCACAAAACCAAATGGTGGATGTGGAGTGATATATCAATTTAGCCTAAAATGTAGTGGTCCCCTCATGGATTCCCATGGCATAGAATTCCATGCAACCAAACACACCCTAAGCCGATAACTCATAACGGGAAAAATAAATAAAAGGTTTTCGAAGAGGGAAGGTGGTAGAAACGGATTCTACAAACAAATAAACCATTAGCCTGATCCACTTGTTGCTCGCTCACCTCACCTCAAAATCTACTTAGTTAACATCCCAAATCAGTGTGACCCACACTTCCTTTAGCAGGGAAGTACACTTGAAGCTACACCTATAGATTTCATCAGCACAAAACCAGTCCCTATGAGTCGATTAGGCCTATTCTACTAAGCAACTCCATTCTAAAACCCCCCAAGAAAACTGTTTTATTTACAAAGGCAGTCAGCCAAGTGAGGATGACAATGTAGGTTTGACTGTGTTAGTGAGGAGGTGCATGCCTAGATTGTGAGGGCTAAGGATGACAATGGTGTTTATTGACTTTATTCAATGTTATCTCTGAACACATTGATGATCAACCCGAGTATGTGTGAAGGGAGAATAGAGGAACTGAGGGTACCATCAAGTTGGATAAGAAGAAGCATTGGAGGTTCTGGCACTGGTGCCCTAGCGGACCCATTAATTGCACCCATTTCAGATTTGATCGACCATCCATGTATTGTAATGCTAATGTAACAGAGGTTACATTATAGACCCTGAAATTGGGGGAAGTTGGAGTCTTCATCTTATCTAGTAAAGAAATAGAAATTTGACAACTGAAGTGTACATATAGAAAAGATGAAAGAAAATGTGAACAAAACCTAAATTGCAGAGAGCGAGAGAGAGAGAGAGTCTAACCATCTCCTTTGGTCATAGACGATTCAACACAACCCATGGTATCGCGTGGTCTCTCTTCAGTCCACTGTCAAGATGGAAGAGAGAATTTAATCGAATCAAGTTACAAAGCCACCATTAACAACACAGCACGGTTGATCGAAAAGCAGGTCCAATTTGGGGATTTTGAGAGAGTGATGGAGATGATAATTGATTGATTGATTTGTACGAAAATTGGGAGAGTGGGTTTGGGTTCTTATTCTCTATTTTTTATATTATATTGAGCTATGCGAAACTGGAACGAAGCGAACGCACTTTCGAGTTTTCCTTGTGAGTTTGCTTCTACCCAAACGACGCACGCCTCTTCCCATACAGCGTGAAAGAGAGCATTTTGAACGAATGAATGAAGAGCCCTTCTAGGCGGCGAGGAAACGGGCAAGGATGAGTGGTGTCATCCCCTCGAGATTCGTGAAGGCGAGCAATTTAGAATTTCTCGCCATTTAGAATTTCCAACGAATGAATGAGACTTCACAAAACCCACCCTCAATTTTCCCCATTCTTACTCCTGCATTTGCATTTGGGGTTTTACAGCGAGGTGGTGTGGTGTGGTGTGATGAGCATCAAACAGCTCAAACTCAGCCTCTAAGTCAGAAGTCCAAGCCCAAATCATAAGTGTTGAAGAGAACTCATCATGAACGGATAAAATCTCCAACGAGATCTCTCTCCTCCATCATGCCTCGATGATAGAGTCAAAGAATGAGTGAATACTCGCTATATAAGGTGAACAAAGGAGGTGAGAAAGGTAAGCACTTACAACCCAATTTACAGTCTACATCCATCCTTTCTTAATCACTTGACTTTGACATCGAAGTGTCTGAGCCACCACAACGGTGGTCATTGGCTCACTGTTGTTCATTTTGCAGGTCAAAAACCAGTAGGGACAGATTTGGATGCATCAGTTTGGCATTGTCAGTGGGGAACAAATGATAAGTTTCCTTAAACCAAACACACAAGCTCTTTTGAACCAACAACATCTCGAGACATGGTCACCGGCACTGGATTCCGAGCTAACAATAATAATGTCGAGCCATAAAATGCTCGGGTCAGGGAAGCCTCAAGGGGTCGGGTTGATCCAACTGATGAAGCTGAGCAATCACAAGGCTCAACCATCGAGGCAACCACAACTGACCCCCGCTTAAATCTGATTATTCTTCATATGAATCATCTAACGCGAGTAGTGGAAAGGCTTACCCAGGATCGACAACCACCATCAGATAATGGTGAAAACCCAGGGAGGTGCCTGACCCAAGAAGACGCTAGGGAGCATGTCCATGAGAGTGATAACTTCCCATGCAAGGACCAAAGAGTTGGCCAAGAGGGGAATTCGAGGGATGAAAAAGGTAGCGAAAACCACGCATCAAAGGCAAACATGACCCTAGCCAAAAATCCACTTTGGTTGGGGGCGACCAATCCAGACGTCCTATATGATCTTACCATCCCTCCGTTATCTTAGGAGATCATGAGCGCGCCCTTTTCAAAAAAGTTCATCCCCGAAAGCTTGAGTTCTACGATGGGACATCTGATCCATTGGATCACTTACGCCATTGCCAACATGTGATGGCGTTGAAGGAAAGTCCATAAGTCATTATGTACAAAACTTTCCCTACTAGCCTGAAAAAGGCTGCACTGACTTTGTTCCATCGATTAATTTCAGGTTTTGGCAAAAAGTTCATCACCCGATTTGTAGGGAGCCAACAAATCAGGAAGGGGCCCCCACTATCTATTCAACCTCAAGCAGAAACACGGTGAGACCCTCAAGGAGTATGTCACTCGCTCCAACGAGTTGACTCTAATCGACTGTTGTAGCGATGAATCATCTGTTATCGCCTTCACTTCCGACCTCCGGGGAGGTCAATTTTACAACTTCTTTACTCTCGAGCCGCCGAAGGACATGGCAGACTTGCTAAGGAGTGCGGAAAATACATTACTCTTGAGGATATGCTAAAGGCCAATAAATGATGTGAGAATGAGGTTAAACAATCCCTCAAGACATGGGAGATGAAAATAAGCGTGAGGAGGAGGACAAATCCAAAATGAGGCGAAACGACAACATGATCGAATTTGACAACGTGAAACTTGATAAGGTCACCAATTATGTCAATACAAGGTACCTCAACTACACCCTGCTCAACGCCAGTTTATCCAATATCCCCTCCGCCATGAAAAGCTGGGAGGACCTAAAATGGCTTTTGAAGCTCAAAAGTGACTCATCGAGGCGCAATAAGAACAAGTACTACATCTATCACAAAAAGCCACGATCACAGTACTCATTGATGCGAGTTTAACTAACCTAAATTAATAAGTTAATTCAGCCCACTTGTAATAACCGCAAGTGCACGGTGCCTAACTGGTAGACAACGGCAAGTACGGGTCGATCCCACGAAGAAGGTGGATGCAATTGAAATTTTAGAATTTAATTAAACTAATTTAAATGGAAAATGGGGTTACAGCATTTTTAAAACTAAACTAAAAATAAATTAAAAATAGGAAAAATAAAAGATAGATGAAATGAGATGGGTTTGGTGGGCTTGGACTCACCAATGAGTTAGCAAAATTATTTAATCTAAATTACTGAATTTACGAGAAGCTTTAGGGATGAAAATCCCTTGCTTACACCGAATATGTGATCGTTGAAATCCAATTTAAATTATATCATGTTCTTTTAAACCTTAACAAAGTATTTCAAGCAAATACGCTTTTACCAAGTATTAAGTGTCTTTTTAGGGCACACTTAATCAAAGTTTAAGCTTAATATTTTTAGCACATGCTTTGAATATTGATAAAGGGTAATTCTAACTACCAAGCATATCAAGTTTAATTACTCGAACATGCAAGGTGAAAGCAATTTATCAAAAATTCAGAAATAAATTGCAATTAACAATTAAGTACACAATTCAGTAAAATGAATCAAATTAATTTATACAACCCATTTAGTTCGTCACAAACTCGATGTGGTGGCACTCAGCAAATCAGCAGGTGGTTGTGCACGAATCCCGAGGAAATGGTCCCAAAACGCTCTGTGGTGGTACAGAGCAAAACCGGGGGTGTGAATAGCCGAATAACCGAATTTGACTCTTTCTCCCGCCCTCGCTACAGTACTGCTACAGTACTGCCTCGCCCGGTCGTCTTCTCCAGCGCGACAGCGCCTGTTCTCGCGGCTTTCCTTCGCTCCTCGCGGCCTTCCTCGTCCTCAAATCATCTCCAGAACCTGAAAAAGAGAAATAGAGGGTGAGGAAACACCAATAAAACCGCAAAAACAGAGAATGAAAACGAGGACAGGAGCTCCCTGTTTCTGAGTTGCGAACGCTGTCTCGCGAAGTGGTGGCGGAATTGCTCGGTCTGGTCGTGACGGTGGTCGCGAGAGAGGGAGTCAGGAAGAAGCTCGAGACGAAGAGAGGCCGAGAAATGATGGGAAACAGGGTCTGCGAGGCGGAACAGAGTCGCGGTGCGGCTCTGTTTCGCGGCGTGGTTGCGGTGGTTCTGTCGCGGCGAGTCGTGGTCTGTTGTGGTGGTGGGACTCGTGCGGAGGTGGTGGCGGTTGTGTGGACAGGGGAGAGGAGCAGAGAGTGGTGGTGGAGGGAAAATTGGACGTGAAACAGGGTTGTCACACCCCTGTTTCACGGTGGTGACGGTGGCGGTTGCGGAGCTCGGTGGTGGCGATGGTGAGGTGACTGTGTGCTGAGTGAGTGGAGTGAGTGAGAGATGGATGAGTGGAAGAGGGATAGGTGGTGGTGGTGAGGGTGAGGTGAATTTGAGAGAAAGAGGATTGAATTTTTCTTCCTAATTTGCTTCTTTTCCCTTCTCTTTTCTCCTCCCCTTTTCTCACCCCATTATCCTCTATTTATAAAAAATAGCCAAGATGAATAAGGATGAGATGAGGGGAAGATTCATCAATGAGGGTAGGATTGGGTTTGGTTTTAGGTTATGGATTAGGTTATGGATGGGGTTTAGGTTATGGATTAGGTTTCGGGTTTAGGTTTGTGGGTTTTAGGTTATGAACTAGGTGTTGGGTGTAGGTTTGTGGATTTTAGGTTAAGAGATAGGTGTTGGGTGTAGGTTTGTGGATTTTAGGTTGTGAGCTAGGTGATGGGTTTAGGTTTGTGATTTGTTTTATACCACCATTGAAATTGCCTAATTGTCGTTTGTGACTGCTTAATATGGATTCATCGTTTAAGCTCAAATTCCTGCAAAGATATTAAAACGAAATAATTACTATAAAATATAATAATCGAAACACTAACATGTACAAATTAAGGGATATATTCTGTAATAATTATGTGAATATCAAATACCCCCAAACCTATATTTTGCTAGTCCTCGAGCAAAAAATAAAAAGAAAATCCTAACTCACTTTCGCAGGAATCATCGGTTGCACTTACCTTAAACGTGCAACAAGGCTTTAAACCCCTAGATTACCTCTAGTGGACGAGTTATAGTCTCGTGAGGGTTTCCAGAAATGTTACCCACAAACATTACTGACTCAATCAAAACTTGGTCAAATAGTGTTCATTTTAAGACTTCAAGAAATGCAGGAAACAAATAGTGTCATTTTAGTGTATCAACAAATCTCCAAATAATTTAATATTCTCCAAAGGTTAGAAAAAATTCATAATCATCCTCAACTCAATGTGTGTGTGTGGATAGCACTGTCAACATAACTTTTCATTTCAGAGTAAAACAATGACTAAATCTCCTGTAGAAAGTTTGTTTTTACTTCAAACCTCTCATGTCACTCACAATAAAGCACTCAGAGATTTGGTATTTCACTTAGTTTATATGTGAGGAAAAGAGTAAATAATGGAAAACAATCATCTCACATATAGTAATATGAAGAACGAACTTTTCAAGAATGGAATGAACATGATCTCATGGACAGGAATATCAATTACTTTTGGAAATGTTGAATCAAACACCATAGGTCTTAGTTATTAAATCTCCATATCTACATAACCAACCTTTACCTAAGATCAACTAGGACTTTGTTGGGTTGTAATGGGGCTTGGGTAATGGTTAATGGGGGATGTCAAAGGATTCTAACAAAATTTCTTAGGAATGTATACACCCATTATACGTACAATTAGGGCTGTCAAGAATAAATCAATGTTGCGCACCATCAATTTTTTTCTTCATTCTCACATCTTTATCCTCATTCACATTCTTCTTCTGCTTTCTTTTCTTTCTTTTTCTTTCTTTCTTTCTTTTTTTTCTTTCTTTCTTTTTCTTTCTTTCATAGAGGATTTATGAAATATCTCATATTTTGCTCTTTTATGCCCTTTTTACACCAAGTATATTCATCCGTACACATTCCCAGAAAAATTGGGTAAAGGTTAATGGGTTAACAAATAAAAGGTTAATCTATGGCTCAAAAGGCTACAAAAAGTTAATGTTATGGGTAAGTTAAAAGGCTAGTTAATGGTTTAAAGAAAAAAAAATGCCTAGATCATTTCCTAAGTTCGGGTCAGTATTATGACATCTCAATTGAATAAGCCAAGAAGTTCTAGTGTAATAATTCAATTTTTATGTCATTTCCAAAGCAATTGATCAAAAGAATGAAAATAATGAGATCATCAACGAGATAATGTAGACTCAAGAAAAATCAGAGTTTATGTATAACCCTCAGAAAAATAGAAAGGCTCAAAGCTTTCAGGGTTAAGTCTCCACTATTATTCTAAGGTTTTCTAGTATATATTTCACTCATCAACTTCAAGTTATGCTAACATGGCTCATGGTGCAAAGATAATCGAGTTGAAAAATCTTATGAACTAGATCTAACTTAAGGATCTTAATAAACTTTCAGTCTTTATCAATATACCAATATGTCAAGTTGGCTTGCATTTTCTTGAGCATAAAACATTTAAAGTCCATTTTCATACTCGTAAAAGACCAAGTTTTCTTGACAGAAAAGTTTTTTTTTTTTTTTTCAAGAAAAGAAAAGAAAATACTACGAAAAAAATGAAAAATTCACCGACTCATGAATCCTACCCCCAAACCTAATCCAAACATTGTCCTCAATGTTTAATAAAATAATTCTGACAAATGAATGAAGTAAGTACATGAGAGGAGGTTAGAACAGTATTACCGCGGTGAAGATTTTACCAATTTCCAAGGAGTCGTCCATCAATGAGGCTCACCAATATAAGAATCATGGATTTTTCATTAGAAATCGATAAACTGTAGATTCGACACAAACAAAGAAAACTAAAAAGAAAAGCAAGTTGTAAGTCAAAATTGTTATGGAGCTAACGAGTATGAGTGAAACACAACTAAATAGGGTACCCGAAAATCAATCCAGACTAACAGCAGAGACACACAACTAAAGCTAGGCTGCCTCCTAGGAGCGCTTGGTTTAACGTCATCAGCCCGACAAAAACCCAAAAGATCCTCACTTCTGATACACAGGGTCCTCTAATAGGATTACATCAACTTCGACTTCTAATCGAGGTAACTCTAAGAATGGCTTAAGTCGTTGACCATTTACCTTAAATACATGGCCATCCTTAGGATTAACGATCTCCACAGCTCCATGTGGGAACACTGTTTTCACAATATAAGGTCCAGACCACCGAGATCTCAACTTGCCAGGAAAAAGTCGTAACCGAGAGTCGAACAACAGAACTTTTTGAGATGGCTCAAAGGACTTACGAAGAATGGATTTATCATGAAATATCTTCGTTCGTTCTTTGTAGATTTTGGCATTGTGGTATGCATCATTTCGGATCTCTTCCAACTCATTAAGTTGAAGCTTACGATGTGATCCAGCCTTGACCATATCAAAATTGAATGTCTTGATGGCCCAATATGCACGATGTTCCAATTCCACAGGCAAATGACATGCTTTTCCAAAAACAAGCCTATATGGAGACATTCCAATCGGGGTCTTAAATGCTGTTCTATAAGCCCAGAGAGCATCATTCAGTCGTATAGACCAGTCCTTACGATCTGGTCTGACTGTCTTCTCTAGAATGTTTTTAATCTCCCGATTGGAAATCTCAACTTGCCCACTTGTTTGTGGATGATAGGGGGTGCCAACTTTATGAGTGATGGAGTATTTCTTTACTAATAGCTCGAACGGTCTATTGCAAAAATGAGAACCACCATCACTTATAATGGCTCGCGGAATACCAAAACGAGAAAAGATATTATCTTTCAAGAATCTTACCACAACCCTGTGGTCATTCGTTTTACATGGTATCGCTTCTACCCATTTGGACACATAATCCACAGCAACAAGGATGAAAAGATTGCCAAACGAAGGCGGGAATGGTCCCATGAAATCAATACCCCAAACATCAAAGATTTCAACCACAAGAATATTAGTAAGGGGCATCATGTTGCGACGAGAAATGGAACCCATTCGTTGGCATCGATCACAAGTGGTGCAAAAGGCATGAGTATCTCGAAAAAGGGCAGGCCAATAAAAACCACTCTGCAAAACTTTTGCAGCTGTCTTTTTAGAGCTAAAATGACCACCACAAGCTTGCTCATGACAAAATGAGATGATGCTGTGAAATTCACTCTCAGGAACACATCTCCTGATAACCTGATCAGGACAATACTTGAACAAGTATGGATCATCCCAGAAGAAATGTCTAACCTCAGCAAGAAATTTGGATCTATCTTGTTTAGACCACTTAAAAGGAAGTTGACCTGTAACAAGATAGTTCACGATATCTGCATACCAAGGTAATTGGGAGAGAGCAAATAATTGCTCATCAGGAAATGACTCATTCAATGGTAAATATTCGCTAGATGACTCTACCAGAAGTCTAGATAAATGGTCAGCTACAACGTTTTCCGAACCTTTCTTGTCCCGAATTTCAATATCAAACTCTTGTAGCAATAGGACCCATCTAATTAAGCGAGGTTTAGCATCTTTTTTAGAGAAAAGATACTTTAACGCCGCATGATCAGTAAAAATAATTACTTTGGATCCTATAAGGTAAGACCGAAATTTATCTAGAGCAAAGACTACAGCTAATAACTCTTTCTCAGTGGTGGAGTAATTAAGTTGTGCGTCTTGTAGAGTTCTACTAGCGTAATAAATGACATGTGGCTTTTTGTCCAATCGTTGTCCTAGGACAGCTCCGAGTGCAAAGTCGGAAGCATCACACATAAGCTCAAAGGGAAAGTTCCAATTAGGAGATTGGATGATTGGAGCTGAAGTCAATAATTGTTTGAGCTTCTCAAAAGCTTTTAAACAATCTTCATCAAAAACAAAAACCGTGTCTTTAGCAAGTAAATTGCATAAGGGACGAGCGATTTTGCTAAAATCTTTGATGAACCTTCGATAAAATCCAGCATGGCCTAGAAAAGATCTAATTTCCTTAACCGTCTTTGGAGGCGGAAGACTCGAAATTAAATCAATTTTGGCTTTGTCGACTTCAATTCCCTTGTGTGAAATTACATGTCCAAGAACAATGCCTTGTCGTACCATAAAATGACATTTCTCCCAATTTAAGACAAGATTTTTCTCAACACATCTATTTAACACTAAAGTTAAATGATGTAGACATTCATCAAATGAATCACCAAATACTGAGAAATCATCCATAAACACTTCGAGGAACCTTTCAACCATATCGGAAAAAATACTAAGCATGCACCGCTGAAAAGTAGCGGGTGCGTTACACAATCCAAAGGGCATTCTTCGATATGCGAAAGTTCCAAAGGGACAAGTGAATGTAGTCTTCTCTTGATCCTCGGGTGCAATGGGAATTTGGTTATAACCGGAATAACCATCAAGAAAACAATAGTAATCATGTCCGGCTAACCTTTCAAGCATCTGATCAATGAAAGGAAGAGGAAAGTGATCCTTCCTTGTGACCAAGTTCAACTTACGGTAATCAATACATACTCGCCACCCTGTGGTCATGCGGGTTGGTACTAATTCATTCTTGTCATTCTTGATTACCGTTACCCCTGACTTCTTTGGGACAACTTGAACAGGACTGACCCAAGGACTATCCGAAATTGGGTAGATTATACCCACATCCAACAATTTGAGCACTTCAGCTCTGACAACTTCCTTTAGATTAGGATTAAGTCTACGTTGCATTTCACGCGATACTTTGGCATTATCTTCGATATGAATGCGATGCATGCAAACGATTGGACTTATTCCTTTAATATCCGCGATAGTCCACCCAAGTGCTGTTTTATGTTCTTTTAAAACATTTAACAATTTTCCTTCCTGTTCTTCAGTCAATGCAGATGAAATAATAACAGGTAAGGTGTTGTCAACACCTAAAAATGCATACTTGAGGTTGTCAGGTAATACTTTTAGGTCGAGCTTGGGTGGTTGTTCAACGGAAGGGACTTGATTTGACTCACTGAGTGGAAGAGTTTCCACCCTAGGCTTCCATTTATAACTGGTTTCCATTATAGGGGTAGAATCAAGCAAAGCATTGACTTCCTTGATGGAATCATTAATATCGAAGTCTAAATTAAAATGAGTCAAACAAGCCTCTAAAGGATCATTAAACTGAGGAAATGAATGTTCCGCCAATCTTTCAATCATGTTAACCTCACAGGAGTCCTCGGACTCGGGAGGTTGTTGACTTACATTGAATACATTGAGTTCGACGGTCATGTTACCAAATGATAATTTCATGATTCCATTTCGACAGTTAATGATAGCATTGGATGTGGCCAAAAATGGACGACCCAAAATAACTGGAATGTGACTAGAGGGATTGTGAACAGGTTGTGTGTCCAGGACTATGAAGTCCACAGGGAAATAAAATTTGTCCACCTGAATGATCACATCCTCTAACATACCGCGGGGGACTCGGACAGATCTGTCTGCCAATTGCAATGTCACTTGAGTTGATTTCAACTCACCAAGACCCAATTGCTCATATACCGAGTATGGCAATAGATTAACACTTGCCCCTAAATCTAGCAGTGCCTTCTCAATCATATGATCACCAATCACACATGAAATAGTCGGGCAACCAGGATCTCTGTACTTAGGTGGGGTTTTGTGTTGAAGGATGGAGCTAACTTGCTCAGTTAGGAAGGCTCTTTTGTGCACATTTACTTTTCGCTTTTGTGTACACAAATCCTTCAAAAACTTGGCATAAGAGGGAACTTGCTTAATGGCCTCGAGTAATGGAATATTGATTTGAACTTGTTTAAAAATTTCCATTATATCGTTGGCATTTGTTCCTTTCTTTGCCGGAGCTAACCGCGATGGAAATGGGGCTCTAGGCATATATGATGCCTTGGTGGGATTAGAGTCAAGATGATGATCCTCTTGAGAAGATGAGGCTTTATCAGCCTCCTTCTCAGATGGAGGTGTAACTTGCCTTGGCGTAGATTGGGATTCAGGATTAGGCATTCTAAGTTGGTTGTCAACTTGTTTTCCACTCCTAAGGGTTATGATAGATTTGACATCTTCATTGCGTGGCTGAGATGTACTGCCTATTTCGAATTTGCCCTTAGGATTTTGAATGGGTTGACCAGGGAATCTTCCTGCTTCTCTTTCAGGAAAGGCTTTTGCTATTTGACTCACAGTCATCTCAAGCTTTTGGATGGCTTGAGATTGTTGTTGAGAATTAGCTCTTAGTTCGGTGATAGCCTGAGAGTTTTGTTCGAGTATGGTTCCTGTTCTCTGCATAAATTGGGTCAATGTATCCTGAAAACTCTGAGTGTTAGAGAGAGGAACATCTTGATTGAATTGAGGCCTATTAGCAGGAATTGGAGCTCGAGGAGCTTGTGGAATAACAACTGGGCCTCCTTGATGTTGACCATGGGCCCATGAGAGATTAGGGTGTTTAGCTAAACCTGGATTGTAAAAATTTGAGTGTGGATTATAACCAGATTGCCTAAAGGTATTGAATGCATTGACTTGCTCAGCGAAATAAGCAGGGTACTCATTTTTCAAGTGACAGTCTGATGTGGAATGACTAGAACTTGAACATGCAGCACAAACCTCGGATGGAACATTGGTTTGGACTGATGGCTGAGACTTTTCCAGATATGCATCAATCTTCTGTGCCATCGTCATTACAACTTCTTCCAACCTCGAAGAAGGAGGAAGATGAGGAGTAGATGATGTATCCCTCACTTCATACAAACCACCCTTTCGCCTATCCGCGTCTTTTCTTGAATAATCCCACTGTTGAGAATTTTCAGAAATAGCTTCAAAGAATTCCCAAATCTCATTAGCACTCATTTTCATAAGTGACCCACCACTAGTGGCGTCAATCATTCGACGGTTTTGAGGGGTTAACGCGTCTTGAAAGTATTGAACCAAGCGCCATTTTTCAAAGCCGTGATGGGGACACCTAGCAATGAGTTCATTGAATCTTTCCCAACATTCATAGAAATGCTCACCCTCTTTCTGTTGAAAATTAGATATATCTCTTCGGATGGCATTTGTTTTATGAATAGGAAAATATTTTGTCAAAAATTTTCCTGATAGGGCATCCCAAGTGTTGATGGTTCCAGTTTCTAAGGAGTTTAACCATGACTTCGCCTTATCTTTTAAAGAAAAGGGGAACAGCCTAAGACGAACTGAATCATCAGAAAAATTGGGATATTTCAGAGTAGCACATATGTCAAGAAACTCTTTGACATGAAGATAGGGATCTTCTCTTTCTAGACCATAAAAGGAAGGCAAAAGGTGGATAATTGATGGTTTTAGCTCAAAGCTATTTGCAGTGGTCTCAGGCAAGACAATGCAAGATGGGGTGTTATTGGAACGTGGAGAAAAATAATCCTTAAATGCTTTCTCCTCAGCCATTTCAGTGGTCTCGCTTGATAAGGATTCTAGAAGGTCAATGGGGATTTCAAACAACTCTACAGGATCTTCTTTAATTAGTCGACCTCTTGAATCCCGTTCCCAAAGACGCATAAACAAGTCTACACCAAGTGAGGTTTGAAATGTTTGCTAACCTTAAAAAATTCACGCACAGACTCAAACACAATCAGCAATCAATTGATGCACAAGAAAAAATGCCTCCCTAAGCAATTAGTGTTTTTGAGATTAATTATCTTCTTATCTTTGGGGGACAGATTATTTCTTATGTAATCTTTATGACAGAATAATGGGTGCTACAAGTTGATCCTAAGAGTATACACTTTACACCGCAAAGTTCAAAATCAGTAGGCTAGAGTTTTGTTTCAAAGAAACCGGATTATCGCACAAGAGAAGGAGGTCACAATGGTCCAATTAAGTACTTCCTTGTGCTACCGCTCTGTAAGCCAATAGATGTGAGAACGATGTGATGTTAAATGCACACTTGAGGCTTGTGTTCCTAACCAAAAACTGTTGGTTACACCAATTCTTCTTGTGGATCGTAGCTTACTTATGACTCGGCGTACCGGGTGAATTACCCTTGTGGCAGTGCCCTCTCGGAGTTCATTGAATGATTAAACCCATCGTCACTTTTAGCTTTGGTCAACACAAAAATTATTGGATTCACTTTGGTCTTGGTTGTCCTATGAACACCGTACCTAAAAAAAATGCTCTATCTAACTTGCTAATTGATTTTAATTATGTTAGGATATTGGTTACACACAGCTGGAGTGATGAGGTGGGGATATCAAGTCCCACCAGTTTCTATTTATAAGCTGGGTCTGCTTATTATGAATTACTAAAGTTTAGCATCCACAATTACAGAAATTAAACAACCAATCACACAATTTCAAACAATTACACCAAGCACCCTGGTCGCTAATACATTGCGTGTGATAGAAATACTTACAGTGTGCGTATTCCAATCTGCACAAAAAGTTAGCACAATTCAAAAAAAATCCGACTTCTTTTTATCCGTTTCAATCAATACACAAGCATATACAAATAAATTTACTGGTCTTGGTCTTAGAAGTCGGATTTCTAAATCATAAAAAATTATTGGGTAACAATTAAAATTGTTTCCCTATAATTTCTTTTGACTTAGAAAATTTTTGGTTTTTGGTTTTTTTTTTTTTTTTTTTTTGTGATTAAACAAAATGAAAACAGTAGAGTATAAAAATTATTACACCACACACTCGTAAAACGAGGTGAAAATAAAATTAAAACTCTCCTCACAAAATAAAAAATATTAAAAAAAACTTAAAATTTGCTTGATGTTTTGCAGGATCGTCCAATATCCTCGAGAAGCGTGTATTCTGCAAAATCAAACACAAAATGAGTGTAAAAAGAACTTAATAAAATAAAAATAAACTGAAATTTTTTTTTTTTTTTTTTTTTTTTTGTTTTGTTGTTTTTTTTTTGTTTTTTATAATTAGTGAAAATAAATCTTAAATTCAATTACAATGCAACCTTCCCCGGCAACGGCGCCAAAAACTTGATGCGAGTTTAACTAACCTAAATTAATAAGTTAATTCAGCCCACTTGTAATAACCGCAAGTGCACGGTGCCTAACTGGTAGACAACGGCAAGTACGGGTCGATCCCACGAAGAAGGTGGATGCAATTGAAATTTTAGAATTTAATTAAACTAATTTAAATGGAAAATGGGGTTACAACATTTTTAAAACTAAACTAAAAATAAATTAAAAATAGGAAAAATAAAAGATAGATGAAATGAGATGGGTTTGGTGGGCTTGGACTCACCAATGAGTTAGCAAAATTATTTAATCTAAATTACTGAATTTACGAGAAGCTTTAGGGATGAAAATCCCTTGCTTACACCGAATATGTGATCGTTGAAATCCAATTTAAATTATATCATGTTCTTTTAAACCTTAACAAAGTATTTCAAGCAAATACGCTTTTACCAAGTATTAAGTGTCTTTTTAGGGCACACTTAATCAAAGTTTAAGCTTAATATTTTTAGCACATGCTTTGAATATTGATAAAGGGTAATTCTAACTACCAAGCATATCAAGTTTAATTACTCGAACATGCAAGGTGAAAGCAATTTATCAAAAATTCAGAAATAAATTGCAATTAACAATTAAGTACACAATTCAGTAAAATGAATCAAATTAATTTATACAACCCATTTAGTTCGTCACAAACTCGATGTGGTGGCACTCAGCAAATCAGCAGGTGGTTGTGCACGAATCCCGAGGAAATGGTCCCAAAACGCTCTGTGGTGGTACAGAGCAAAACCGGGGGTGTGAATAGCCGAATAACCGAATTTGACTCTTTCTCCCGCCCTCGCTACAGTACTGCTACAGTACTGCCTCGCCCGGTCGTCTTCTCCAGCGCGACAGCGCCTGTTCTCGCGGCTTTCCTTCGCTCCTCGCGGCCTTCCTCGTCCTCAAATCATCTCCAGAACCTGAAAAAGAGAAATAGAGGGTGAGGAAACACCAATAAAACCGCAAAAACAGAGAATGAAAACGAGGACAGGAGCTCCCTGTTTCTGAGTTGCGAACGCTGTCTCGCGAAGTGGTGGCGGAATTGCTCGGTCTGGTCGTGACGGTGGTCGCGAGAGAGGGAGTCAGGAAGAAGCTCGAGACGAAGAGAGGCCGAGAAATGATGGGAAACAGGGTCTGCGAGGCGGAACAGAGTCGCGGTGCGGCTCTGTTTCGCGGCGTGGTTGCGGTGGTTCTGTCGCGGCGAGTCGTGGTCTGTTGTGGTGGTGGGACTCGTGCGGAGGTGGTGGCGGTTGTGTGGACAGGGGAGAGGAGCAGAGAGTGGTGGTGGAGGGAAAATTGGACGTGAAACAGGGTTGTCACACCCCTGTTTCACGGTGGTGACGGTGGCGGTTGCGGAGCTCGGTGGTGGCGATGGTGAGGTGACTGTGTGCTGAGTGAGTGGAGTGAGTGAGAGATGGATGAGTGGAAGAGGGATAGGTGGTGGTGGTGAGGGTGAGGTGAATTTGAGAGAAAGAGGATTGAATTTTTCTTCCTAATTTGCTTCTTTTCCCTTCTCTTTTCTCCTCCCCTTTTCTCACCCCATTATCCTCTATTTATAAAAAATAGCCAAGATGAATAAGGATGAGATGAGGGGAAGATTCATCAATTAGGGTAGGATTGGGTTTGGTTTTAGGTTATGGATTAGGTTATGGATGGGGTTTAGGTTATGGATTAGGTTTCGGGTTTAGGTTTGTGGGTTTTAGGTTATGAACTAGGTGTTGGGTGTAGGTTTGTGGATTTTAGGTTAAGAGATAGGTGTTGGGTGTAGGTTTGTGGATTTTAGGTTGTGAGCTAGGTGATGGGTTTAGGTTTGTGATTTGTTTTATACCACCATTGAAATTGCCTAATTGTCGTTTGTGACTGCTTAATATGGATTCATCGTTTAAGCTCAAATTCCTGCAAAGATATTAAAACGAAATAATTACTATAAAATATAATAATCGAAACACTAACATGTACAAATTAAGGGATATATTCTGTAATAATTATGTGAATATCACTCATGACTACAAAAGTCTCAAGAATGAGATTGAGTATTGGGTACAAAAATAGACACAATCTCCTCATTTACCAACAAAGTTTACCTATTCAAACAATTATCAATTTTTTGCTTGATAAGCAACTTCAATCCACATTTACCAACAAAGTTCATCAAAATGAGTTAAGCTAGAGATAATCATTTTGCTAGTTATATTTTCATTACAAATAGTCACCATGCACATGAATATAATCAAAGAAAAAAAAATGTATAATAGCAAAACATACAATAACATTAGAACCATTGTATTAGAAAATTTTTGTTGTTAAAAATCAACATTTTGTTTGGGAAATTTTGTTCATTATTTGACACATTTGATAGAAATATCTTACAATGGGATTAATGTAACCATAACACGTGCACCATACATTGAGATTATTGTAACCATTACATGAATAATAATATAAACACCCCGCATGAAACCATAACATGAGAGGTCCTAAAACACCCCCCCCCCCTCAAAAAAAAAAAAAATTTCTCCCTAAACATGAAACCTCCAATATTTCCCCCAAGAATCCAGAGCAAAACTCCTTCAAATCATATGAGAATAAAAGGTCTATGATACCCAAAATTATTAGCAAGCCACCTGTGAAAACCCTAAATTGTTCCCAAGCAAAATAACTATAAGAGGAACATATATAAAGGAAATTGAAAAACATTAAGGAGAAGAGGAAGGCAAAAACATGTCCAAATATCATCATTTGGTTGTATGGTCGCTTGACATTGCATTGTTCTTAGTATGATCACTTGCTATTGGCTTGCCATGGTTTGCTCCATAGGTTTTTTTTTTAATCTCATCAAAGATGAGTATAAAGGTTGAGTGTTAAGAGGTTGAGAGCAATTTTTTCTCTCTTTACAAAGCAAATAATAAGTTGGGAGTATGAGGGTTTTTCTTGTTTTACAAAATAGATAATAGCGGGGATGCTCTCTCTCTCTCTCTCAAGGACTTGAAGAAATAAATCTATCTAATAATGAAAATTATGGTGGGATTTAAAAAAAATGTTTTGAAAGCACTCAAAAGGTTTTGAACAACCTTTTAGCCTCAGCTCTTGGATCAAACCAATCTCAACCCTTGATTGTCTTGGAGGCATGGATGAGGATGAGATTATTAAGGACTTAATGGTGAGACTAAATCAATCACAAACCCCACGTCAAATGCCCAAACCCCATTTTTTCCATAAATATTCTTCCACCTTTTATTAACATTATTATTATTTATTATCCAATTCAATGTTTTTCTCTTTTTGTATATTTATAATGCATGCATGAATCATTTATAAACATTTTACCAACAATAGTCTTTAATCAATAAACCAAACCAATCCACTAAACTGCACATCCACCGCACATAGCTACTAAATGAGTGTAAAACAAATCAACCCAATTTGTGATCAATAAACAAGGACTATAGTAGGATAGATGAAATTTGGGTCAAAAGGGTTAAGTAAAAGGTGAAGAACATCCACATTAAACTCCAAATTTGATAAATTTACCACCATTAAGTCCTTAAGAATCTCAATCTCACTCAATAGGCATGTAATATTTGCACTCAGTGTACTTACAAAGTGAGTTGATCAAATTTTTTTTCAATTCTTAACCAAATCTCTCATATAGAAGAAATGGTTGGTGGGATCTTCTGGATCATCTTTACTCGTGAAAAATTGACATAAGTGGTGATGGAAATTAATGGGAAGATGGGGAGATGTTGATGCATTGCCAGAGAAGAAGGGAAGAAGAAATAAGAATAGGAAGGATACTTGCTACAAACTCTCTCTCCGGCTACTCCTTGTGATTACATGGTGAAGAGTGAATGATGAGATTGGGATGAAATCTTAAGTTAGGGTTATTTTTCTCATGGTTTTATATTCCTAGAGGGAGTGGATGAATTGAAGTGGTGGAAAACTAGCTTACTATAACATTTTCTATGCGTAAGCGAGACGTGAGAGAAAATAAGCCACAAATTTTTTTTGCTTTCAGACGACCTTAACACGTGATTCGAGACTGGGTATTTTTTTTCTTCATGGAAAAATGGCCCTCAAACAAACCCACAAAATTAGAGTGGAGATAAAATATTTCGCGCACTCTCTCCCAGTTACTTCATTAAACAACTTATCAATTTACTGATGAAAAATGTGAGCTGCAAACTTTTGATTTCTACGTTAGAGCTATGCCTAGTTGAATTTTTTGCTAAGCTAACTACCGTAATTTTCTCTTGCATGCCCTACATTGAAATGAACATACAAAAATTGTAAACTCTTGCTATCAACATCCGCCTTGTATCAACACCAACATGAGCAAACAAGACGAACTACATAGTTTGTCCCTCATCTTTGTTTTCCCTTTCTCGAACCAACTTGAACTCATTGGAAGGAAATTTGGCCCACACATTGGTCGATAGTTCAAAAACTTCCATTTCACACTCCGTCCATTGTACACTTGGGGGTTTTGGGGTTTAAGCAGCACCAAGGCAATGATAAACATCAATCTAACAAGTCTCATTGATCTCATAAATCTGGTGCCTTTGCCAGGAAGAATAATAATGGTAACTTTTCGAAAAGAATAAACAACGGAACCCTCAAAGTCCATAACAATTTTGAAATTTACACAAAGATTTGAAATTTTATTGCAATACTTGCGCAAGAACAAAAACTATACTGGCATGGACATGTTCTCCATCATAAATGTAAGAAACTATGTATAACTACTATGCACACAATCATAGTTCGTGGGTAGAAAATTACTATTTTTAACGTATACAAATAAGTGCACCATTTTCTGTGTGTTTATTTTGTTGTCTGCTCCCATTGCTTTCATGCATTTACATAAAACTTTTATTATTTTTTGTGGATCTTTAACAGGATTTTATGCATGTTTGGGTAATTTTACATGTAGGTCCTTTTGTTCACTATTCTTTTATGCTCTACAGATAAAACTTGTATTTGATAAAAAAAAAATTGGTGAATGAGGGTTTTTTTTTAGTGAAACTATGAGCTTCTTCCAAGTGATGAAATTCGAAAGAAAAAAAAAGTCGAGGAAGAAACAAGAGAAAAAGAGACTAAAGAATTTTTCCGAAGGATGGAGGGTTCTTGTGAAACCCCATTGTAACTCTCTTTTACACCATCATCTTCTTACCATAAATAAAATCAGAAGCGAGTGGGAAGAGGTAGGGGTAGGCACGGGGAACTCATCCCGATTCCATCTTGTTGCTTTATCTTCGGGACATGATAGACCTTATCCATCCCAAACAGGTTCAAAATGGAATGAGACATGAATGAGATCAGAATCGCGGAATGGGATGTCCACCTCTAAGAAGAGGTGATGCTTTGTCAAAGAATATGAGTTTTTTTTTTTTTAAGAGAAAATCCTAGTGAAACACTCTCCCTCTCTGTAAAAACTTTTTCCATCTGATGCGATCTACGTGTGGGTGCACAAATATTTTGGTTGGTGGGAAAATAATAATTTTACTGGGAGTAAGAAACGGATCCTGTGGGTGCTAATCGTAACTATGATAAGCTAAGCCAGCCGTGTTTTATCTCGCGCCTCCCACCCAAACGAAACCCTGAAACTCTTATTGTCAACCTCCCTCCCCTCCCTCTCGCAACAGCAGACGAGACGAGACGAACAAAACCAAACCAAACCAAACCGATCCGTCCATCTCTTCTTCAAAGCAACTCCAACAACTCACAGGAAGGGAAGGAAAATTGAGCCAGACGTCCTTGGTTCTTTCGACAAGTTCGATTTCACACTCCATCCACGGTTGGGGGGTTTAGGGTTTAAGCAGCGAAGCCATAGCCATGGCGATGACAAGTGGCGATAAAGAGCAATCCAACAAGTCTCACAGGTCTCATAAATCGGGTGCCTCGGCCAAGAAGAAGAAGAAGCCCGACTTTTCTCAAGACAATAAGCAACACAACCCTAAGGTCAGTAACGCAACACAAAGCATCAATTTCTTTCGTAATAACTTCTCTTTGCTTCTATTCCCAAGTTTATATTTTGTTTTTGTTTTTGTTTTTGTTTTTGTTTTCGTTTTCGTTTTTGTATTTATATTTGAGTCTGTGTATGTGTTTCTTTTCCGCTAGGCATTTGCTTTTACATCAAAAAATAAGGCTAAGAAGTTACAAGCTCGATCGACCGAGAAAGAGCAGAAGCGCCTTCATCTTCCTACTATTGATCGTACAATCGGAGAACCTGCTCCATATGTTGTTGTCGTCCACGGACCTCCCAAGGTACATTTTGTTGGCATTCAAGAGCCGGGGAAGCTCCCAATCTACAAATTTCAGTTCTGACATCAGGGGACATTGTTTTTTGCAGGTTGGCAAGTCCCTTTTGATTAAGTCTCTCGTGAAGCATTATACCAAGCAGAACCTTCCTGAGGTCCGAGGTCCAATTACAATTGTTTCAGGTAAAATCGTTGCTCCATCCCATCCTCCTGTCTACCAAATTTGGCTTTCTAGTATGTTACATCTTCTTATAGCATAGCTCTTTCCCTGTTTTTCATCAGGTAAGAAGAGACGCCTACAATTCGTGGAGTGCCCGAATGATATCAATGGCATGATTGATGCTGCAAAGTTTGCTGATGTAGCATTGCTACTCATTGATGGCAGTTATGGATTTGAAATGGTTAGTAGCAGATTTATTTGTTTTTTCATATTATTATTTTTGTGGGTATGCATATTTATATGAGACGGCAGAGTTTGAAGTTTATTATCTTTTCTTGACAAGTATAGCATTGTAAGTAAGGACAAGGAGAAGTTAGGTTGGGAAGATTTACCTAGCGCCATAAGAAAGACACACTAACAAGAAGCACACCATGTTCTTGAATCTTTATGGATCAGGCCATTGTGGCTGCCCCATTAATTAGAAAATATTAGGTGTGTTTGGTTGCATGAAATCCTATGCCATGGATAATCCATGAGGGACCACCTAAATCTAAGCTAATTTGAGGTTCACTAATTCACCTTTGTGTTCAATGGTGGGAATACATTAGATTTTGTGATCAATGGTGGGAATGGAAGTCCTATGGTGAGTGAAATTCAAATTAGCTTAAATATAAGTGATCCCCTCATGGATTTCCATGGCATAAGATTCCATGCAACCAAACACACCCTTACTGTAAAGAACACTTTTAAGGGTTGCAAACTCTCAACTGTAGCGAGAACGCCTTATTTAAAGCATTTCAACAGTAGTAGCTGCTACATGTGACTTTTGTACTTAAGCTTCAATCAATTTGATGATGCTTTAATTCTCTTCTTCTTCCACTGGGAAAAATATTACTCATAATCCTCTTGCTTTCAATGAAACTTATAATTGGTTAATGCGTTTGTTAAGAAGTAGCGGAATATGTTTCTTCTAGATTAATAGCTTTAACTTTGGCCTCCACAATTTTAACTTGAAAGATTTGGAAAATTCGTATATCAGTCTTTTAGTATCTTTTGCTTTCACGTCGGAATTAAGCCCTAATGAACGTTCTGGCTTGTTTGATGAGCATTTGATGAGCAAAAAATTTTATTTTGTCAATCTTGTATATTTTAGCCTTCTTTTGTCCGATAGTTGTATAGCTACAATACCTTGACGATGAGATTATCTTTTTGCTGTTTGTGTGTCTAATATATATTAAATTTATTTTTTTACTTGTTCAGGAGACCTTTGAGTTCCTTAACATTTTGCAAGTACATGGATTCCCTAAAGTTATGGGTGTTCTTACACATCTTGATGGGTTCAAGGATGTAAAGAAACTGAAAAAAACTAAACAACGACTCAAGCATCGCTTCTGGACTGAAATTTATGATGGAGCCAAGCTTTTTTATTTATCTGGCCTTCTTCACGGAAAGTAAGTTTTATTTTTTATTCATTAATTTCAGTACATCTTTCTTTCCCTCTTTTCTAATTTAATTGATTTATAATTTTTTGTGGTTTTTCTTTTTCGTTGTTTAAAGGCCACTGCTGTATTAAAATACTGTCATTTTACTATTTTTCCACATCGACTGAAGGACTGCTAATCTAATACCTGTTAATTCTGCATAATGAACAGATACCCAAAACGTGAAATTCACAATCTTGCACGATTCATCTCCGTTATGAAATTTCATCCCTTATCTTGGCGATATTTGCATCCTTATGTGTTAGTAGATCGCTTTGAAGATGTCACTCCTCCAGAACGGGTACATGAGAACAAAAAATGTGACAGGAACATCACGATGTATGGATATCTGCGGGGTTGCAACATGAAACCCGGTTCCAAGGTACGCCATACATTTCCTTTCATAATTATTTTGCTACCTGGCTTGAACTGAGGGATTATATGTGATTTGTTCCACTTAAGAATTATTTATAGCATAATGGAAGAACTGCGAGAAGTTTATATGATGTATCGAACAAACAAGGTCAAATTTCGAAAACAAGAAGAAATCCTGAGTTCCTTTGTATTCTCCAAACCCTAATTTCCCCTTTAGCTTCTCTAACAACTCTTTTGAGCAATGACTAAAGCAACTATGGGCTCCTTATGTTAAATATTTGAGCCCACTTTTAGAAACAAATATAGAAAAATAAAAATGCACTTTTCACTTCTCTCCAAAGTGGGCTGTCTTTCATATGTAATTCGGGTTCTTTCAACAACTATTAGTGGATGAAAATCACGTCATTCCTCCTTAGTCAAGAAGCTTGCCCTTGGACCTTTAGTTTCCGTTGCATTCAAGATATTTTTATTTCCTGCGTCTCTCTACTGTTAATCCGTCGTTCAGTAACTTCAAATTCCTTTTGATCTTCATTCTCTGTGAGCATACCGTCTCAAGCTCCAAAGCATTGCAATATTACAGTTTCAAGTAGCAAATGTCTTTTAGTAGTTCCTTTGATAGTTGGTTTCACATTATAAGGAGCAACAATGGCCTAAGATACCATGTTACCAAAAGCACTGGAATAAGGATTTTCTGTAGTTTTCCTTTCATTGAGCATAGTCAATGGCTTGTTCCATGGATTTTTGAGTTTTAAAGCTAAATGCGCTCTAGATGAAGTAAACCATTTCCACAACCTGCCTAACCTCTGCAACTCAAACTCACTTCCCTGTAACAGGAATTAAGTAAAAAGTCTTTCTCTGAGACCTGATGGGTCATTTCTCTTGCTGTTTGGTTTTTTTGAAGTTCATTCCACCACACCTGCACAATGCGATACAGTAAACACCTGAAATATCCTTGTATTAGAAGGCCTTATTCAACTTAGAGTTACCATTAAAATGGTACTTCAATGTTGATCATTGTGGGGAAGGGTATTTCCCGTTGACATAATGATGCAAGTATCTATGGGTTGTCATCACCTATACTTGGATTGAACAAAAGAAAATAAGACTCATTGTGTATTGGGAGATTTATGGGAAGGTGCATATGGAGAAGTGACATTCTCCAGCAGCCCAGCTATAGGGAGAGAGTAGTAAGGAGGGACACCATTTATGTGGGACCCTAAAACGTTGAAGGTTGAGAGGAGCTCATGGGGGTATTCACAGAATGCAAGTTTATGGTTTAGCATGTTGCACGGAGAGGGGTTTTTTGAATGGAGTGATGTAGGTTATAAGATGGTATGTGCATAGGATTTCCAAAGTGGTACAAAATCGTTGCCCCTCTTCAGTACCAGCTATTCCTCTCCATACTAGAATTTGCAAACTCCACCATCTTATTTGGCTCAATGAGCCATCCCCCGCCCCCCGCCCCCAGAGCCTCTTTCCTCTTATCGCCCATCATTCATGGCAGAACCCTTATGGATAACCTCAGTAGGAGAGGTCTGGTTCTCCCCAACCAGTGTGTTATGTGCAAACCATCTGCTAATTGTGTGCCCTCTTGTTGCACATCTGTGGGCTGCGGCCTTATCAGAGTTTCACATCCAAGCATTCCTTGGTAGTTCCTTCTTAGGCTCCGTTCCTTCTTAGACTGGTTTGAGCAGATCCAAACAGCAACCTCTAACATGTCACCTCTTACCCCCTTTGGCAAATGGGCATGGAATATTTTAACTCATGCTATTGTTTGGGTACTTTGGAGAGAAAGGAACAAAAAAATCTTCAAAGGGGTGCAAAAACATGAATTTTGCTTCTTGTTTATTCAATTGAGGTTGTACTGTTTCCCAAATTTAACATGATGTATAGCTTATAGGGTGTCTTGGTGGCATTTTTATCTTGTTACCACCAAGCTCCAATCCTTTTTACATTCCACTATACATAAATTTTAATTTCATAAAAAAGAAAAAGAATTTTCAATATTTTTTATTTTTATAGCTATGGTTTTCATTATCTGGGCTATTATTAGAAATCCTTAGGAACCATTAATTCGAGCCCAAATAAGTTAAAAGGTTTCTATTACGTTATAGATGGTTTCGGAGCATCCCTCTCCTTTAAAAAGCATAGGAACGTTCAGTTCGAGTCCTTAGGAGCATCTCTCTACTGTTTTCTGTTTAGTGGGTGAAGCTCTCACCCAAATGGTCCTTAGAGGATTTACTGATGATTTAAGGGTTTCAAAGCTTCTCAGCTTGGCACTTTTATCCCAATATTACAATATGCAGATGAGACCATTCTCTTTTTGGATCCTTGTCCATTTTAAAGCCATGCACTCAGTTATGCTTTTGCATTGGTTTGAGGTGATCTCTCTAGATTAGTCATTAACTTTCACAAGTCAACCCTACTACTTGTCGGAGAGGTGTCTAACTTGCACTCTTTGGTGGACATTCTCAATTGCTTTGCAGAATCAATGCTAGATTGGCAGTTTGGAATACAAAAATATATTTATAAGGCAGGGAGAGTTACTTTAATCAAGAGCACCCTTACTAGCATTTTTGTCTACATGATGCATGTGTTGTCCATGCCCATTTCTGTGGCCAATGACATTGAAAAAATCTTCAGAGAAGTCCTTTGGGGTTCTATTGGAAAAGCCAAACAACTTCAATTGATTGACTGGGGGGGACATTTACAAGCCCAAAGAAAGTGGGGGTCTGGCATAAGAAGGCTTCACTTGTTTAACAAAGCTTTAAATGGAAATTAAGGTTTGGAAAGGAAGAAGGTGCTTTATGGAGAACAATCAGAAAAATATGACCTCCAAAGTAAACAGTAGTTCTCCAACATGCCTGCAGGGTGGAACATAATTATGATGCTTGAACCAGCTTTCAAAAAATAAATTTCCTTTCTCTTTGGCAGAGGAAACAAAATTGAGTTTTGGGATGACCCTTGGCTTCGCAGTCAGCTTTCAAAAAATAAATCTCCTTTCTCTTTGGCAGAGAAACAAGAACTGAGTTTTGGGATGACCCTTGGGCTTCACAATCAGCCCCTTAAAGACAGTTTTAGATCCATTTTTAACATCTCTCTAAAGAACTTAGGGCCCATCTCTCAGTTCTTTGTGGGAATGGAGAATAAATCATTCTGTGTGGGAATGAAGAATAACTCAAATAACTAGGAGTTAACTCTTAGAACAGGAATCAGAGATCAAGAAGTTGAACCCTTCAACTTATTGAACTCCTGAAAGGGGTTACTCTTTATGAGGAAGACAACTCGGGGCGACTTTTCTCAGTGGACAGCTGCCATCATAAACACTTCCACTATTAGCTCTCCTCGTTCAACAATGTCCACCTTCCTTTTCTCTTTGGGTGCAAAATCTTTTGGATGAAAGAAGTTCCAGTTAGATTTAAAATTTTTCATCTGGGCTATGGCATATGGGAAGATCTTAGCCATTGACAGATGATCCTTACGTGAAGGAGAAACTGTGACCATTGACCATATCTTTTTCACCTGCCTTTTCTCCACCTCTATGTGGACCAACATTTGTGCAGAGTCTTCAGCTCCTTTGCTCACTGGTGATTCCCTTCCTGCCTGGGCTGCTACTTGGGTGAAAGATGGTTGCTCCCTCAAAGGTGCTTAGATGGATGGTTTGGAAAGGGAGAAACAACAAAATCTTCAGAGGAAAGAATGACATCCTCTCCTTAGTTAGATAAATCAAATCCACAGTTTGGCATTGGGGCCAAGTATGGGACATCACCTCTGACCTGGCCTTTCATGTTTGTATTTTTTTATTGGTAAAGCTTGTTTAGGTTGTAAATGTATCTTTTGTTTGTATTGGGGTTCTTCCCCAACTTTGTGCTGCGACCTTCTCAATCACCTTTTCTAATGAAATCTTGCATGTTTGATTGATAAAATGGTTTAGGAAAATAGTTTTCATTGTTTTAGTAGGTTTCTAAGTTGTTTTTTCTTTAGTTATCTTTATTACAGGCTTTGAAAAAGGGATTTGTAATAGGCGTTTCGTAATAAGTTTTTTCTATCAATAATACGGTTCTTTGCTTTAGTAGTTTAAAATTTCTTTTCTTGTGGATTCAAGAGCTTTCTTCCTTGTGGATTCCAGGATTGTTTTGTCTTCTCTGTCTGCATGGAGTTATATCATATATGCCATAGGGGGGCTTTGGGATCTAACTTGGGTTGTGGGTGAAAACTTTAATGTTATCTCATTTGTAAAGGTTTGTAGAGAAGATTGATAGTACCATCATCTCAAGGACTATGAACTTTGACGATTTGTGCAAACATTCCCATGCCTAGCTCAAACTTCACATGGTCTAAAATCGAGTACTATAGTATCTTTTGTAAAATTAACAAATTCCTTGTCACTTGAGGTCGGATGGACAAATGGGAAAAGTTGACTTGATGCCCCTTATTTAGTCTCGGGTGCTAGATGAGGCGAGGCGCCAAGTGGTGCCTGGCTGTTCTAGGTGCGCCTAGGGCTTTCATAGCACTATGGCAAAACCTTTTTAGGAATTTTTGGAAGCTCTTATTTATGCATCATTTCATATGTCAATGTTACACAAATTTAACTAAACGCATGAAATAAAAAACATAATATTTACAATCAAATAACAAACATAAAAACAAGTCAAAGACAACATAGACTTTAAACATTCAAAGCAACCCAAAAAAGCAAAAATAAATAAATCATAACCATGAAGTTGACATGTTCGTAGATCCTCAAAATCCCAATCGAAGTGCAAAATCGAAGCTTCAAACTCAAAGAATAGGACTTGAATTGACTTGATGAGTTTTTTAAACTTTCTCGAAAAAACTGTTCTTATTTTCCTTAATAAAACTGTACATTTAGTATCGCATATCTTTTCAACTGACCAAATCTGTGAACCAGGTGCATATTGCTGGTATAGGTGATTACAATTTGGCTGGTGTGACAGGCTTAGCCGATCCCTGCCCTTTGCCATCAGAAGCCAAAAAGAAGGGACTGCGTGACAAGGAAAAACTTTTCTATGCACCTATGTCTGGTCTTGGGGACCTTCTTTATGACAAAGATGCTGTTTACATAAATATCAATGATCACCTTGTTCAGTTTTCTAAAGATGGGCGTGAAAATGAGGAAGGGGCTCGTAAAGGTAGGTGCATATTGTCTATATTTTGATAATTTTCCTTTTATAAGTTTTGGTCTTGATTTTTGTGTATGGATAGTGGTTTTTCTTTGATTCATTGATGGTTTCCTATTAGACTATTTATATTGTGTTCTTAAGTTTGCATAATTTATATTAATTTAAGAGAGTGTTTGGCAATTAAAAGTATAAGCACTTCTACTTATTTTAGTAGAACTTATGCTACAAAATGGGTAGTTCTTTTCGTAGTTAGTTTGGTTAGATCACACGTGGAGAGATCAAAAGTTAGGATATGTGTGAAAACAAAAGGGAGTGGGTAGTTATTTTCAGAAGCCAAAATTTTTATAAGTCAAAGTAAGCAAAAAAATTAACTTCTTACAAGTTGAAAATTTTGGGTAGTTTTGAGCGGATATAAGCAAATAAGTTGACTTTGAGTCGGTTCCCAAACACCCCCTAAGAGGATTGTTCAAGGAGGCCAACTTTTGATGATTCATGAGGTGACCTGGTGTGCTCGATTTCGATTTGACTTGATACACAAAAATGGGGTATCTTTTACATGGAATCTGTGGCAGCTTCCGAGGCAATGAGAACACACTACATGACCATTTGATTTGTATGGTTACTTCGAAAATATTATTATTGATAATTTGAAATTATGTTGACATGCTCGAAACACAAATATTGTTTTGATTTATGAATGTAAGGCAATGTATTCGTTCCTTCTCCTTGCATGAGCTCATTCGCTTTTACAGTTCGCAGATCCTTTTTGCTAAATTGTGTGCATTTCTTTCTTTCTCAGGAAAGGACCATGATGTAGGTGTGGCCATGGTGAAGTCACTTCAGGATACCAAATATTCTATTAACGAGAAGTTGGCTGAGAGTTTCATTACTCTATTTGGTGGGAAGCCTCCTGCTTCTGACACGAAAGACACTGATCTCGAAGACGACTCTGAGGATGAAGATGAAAGCAAAGAATTTGATGAGCAAAGTGACGGAGAGGATCTGGATGGTTCAGAATCTCTTGAGAAACATATAACTGCAAAAAAGAATCAAAATTTGAACAATGTAGCTGATGATTCTGATGGTGAAAGTGAGAATGCAGATGAAGAAGGTGGGGGTGGAGAGCAGCTGCCTCCTTTGAAGTCTGATTTGAATGAAAAAATTGAGTTCCACAATGGAAGGTTACGGAGAAGAGCTGTCTCTGCAAATGATATTGATGTTAATGATCTCAAGGTAATCTCCAGTGGCATGCATGTTCTCTTCGACCTAAAAGTGTCTTTTATGAGGATTCAGATATTTAAGTGCATTGAATTTTTGTTGGAGCAAAATTTAGGGGGAATCATACCCACTCATAATTATTGAATTTCAAAGCTTCTACCAAACAATTTTCCAATCATACACAACCTTGGAGCATATAATATGGGCTAATTCTGATTTTCTTAAGTGTAATCTCCTCACCAAAAATTCCCAAAATCACTAAATTTGTACAGACATTCTTGGCTATCTAATTTTGTCACTTAACTTGTTATATCAAGATACTTTCAGATTTCTGAACATGCATATTTATGTAGTTCCCTGGGAAAAAATACTTGTGTCATCTGAAAATATTACCATCATTTTGTGCGTATATGAAAGATGTTTGTTTTCATTTTAGTCCTTCCGTTCTAGCCGTTTTAATACTTATTTACATTGTATCAAATTTCAAGACATACTGCAAAAGACTTCACAAATTTTGAGCTAACATTTAACATAACGATGATATAGAAATTTATTCAGCTCAAGAAAAAATATTAAGAGAAATATATCTGACATTTGGGATCATGGATCTTGGAATAACAGTGGACTTTGGTTGTCAATACTGTTTTCTTATTGATGCTTGTACCAGGACAGTGTAGCTGCTAAGTGTATAGCACATGTTTTGTGCTTCATGCAGTCTTAGGTGAACTGTGTAAAGAAAAAAAGATAATAGAGCGTCCTTTTAGTGCTCGTGGTAGGTTCAATATGCATCGAGTGGCATCACCATTCTGCAAATTGTTAGATATGGTGTTATCATATCTTTACTTCCCTTAGATCGTATACTGAACAATGCTCAAAGCACATAAATGTGCAATATGACACATTTTATCAATTCACACTACCACATTTCTACATGATTGAACTATATGTTTATTAAGATATATCGTTGGCTTGTACCTTCATTATCTTTTTATGAGGCTTTAATTGTAAGTTTCAAATATCACTATGACTTTGATAATTTAACTCCGGATACACATTTCACTCTAGGATTCTGATGAAGATGATGGCAGTGATGAAGAAAGTGATTCATCAGCAGGATCAGACTCCTCTTCTGAAGATGAAGAACAACATGAAAATGAAGGTAGATTCTTTCACTTCATTGTGAAGTCCTCTGAAATCTTTGACAGTGTTTCTATGTGATGCTGTTGACATTATTTATTAATTTTTCAAATCTTTTCTCTGTTTCATTATTCTTGATCCCCACCACTTCCAAAGCTCTACTTGAATACATGTTGTACTATATATTTGATATCAATGATAAAATTAGAGTATTGAAACAAGCATGAATAATGTAGTATGCCATTGAAATGCTCGCCAACGTTCTTTTTACTCACTTGAAACACATGTTATACTCTATGATTGAGATCAAAGAACAATTCAGCATTTTACCTTTTAAAGGAGCATGGAGATTAACTGCAAAAATGTAGAATATTGAAAAATACATGATTATAAAGGATGATACTGATATACTCTCAAACATGGTATTTCTGCTTGCATACAATAAAAAGGCTGACACTGATATACTCTCTAACATGCTCTTTCTGTTTGCATAGAATATGCTATAGGAAATGTGTCGAAGTGGAAGGAATCCTTGGTAGAAAGAACCATTTCAAGGCAAAATATTAATCTCACGCAAATTGTTTATGGGAAGCCTTTGTCAAAGTCAACAAACGCAGTGGAGGAAGCACATGATAGTAGCGAGAATGAAGACAGTGATGATGATGAATTTTTCAAGCCAAAAGGAGACAGCACCAAGGTACGTCTGAGACGGACGTGTATGGTACAATTTTTTTTCAGGGAGGCATTCTTTCTGTAGGAGTTTGATTTGGTTCTTATCCCCCCATACCAGAAAAATGTATCTATGTTTGTCTAGATTGAATATGTTCTCTGGCATATGTCTTATTGTCTTGCTAATTACAGAAACTGAAGGAAGGAGCGGATGCTCAAAACTTCAATTCTGAGGACTGTTCTAAATTGGCAAATCACGTGAAGCTCAAAAACTGGAAAGATGAAGAGCTTATTCAAAGCATTCGCGACCGTTTTGTGACCGGAGACTGGTCAAAAGCTGCTCGCAGAGGTCAGGCAGCAGACAGTGGCAACAAAGATGATGATACAGTCTATGGTGATTTTGAAGATTTAGAAACTGGAGAGAAGTATGAGAACAATCAGATGAATGATGTTGATGCAGATGGAATCCAAAAAGAGGATGACCTAGAAATAGAGGAGCGGAGACTTAAAAAGCTTGCACTTCGTGCAAAGTTTGATGCCCAATATCCTTTTTGACAACTTTCTCTATTACATCGTGATGGATACATTTTGGATGCCTTTTTATATAGGCCTTGAAAACTAAAGGGGTGTTTGTTTTAGCCTCTTAATATAATCTATTGAGTTTTGCAAACATGCATCATATCATGCTCAGACCTCTAACTAGATTTAAGAGGAAAAAGCAAATGCTGCCCAGGGCTGCACTTTGATAATATTGAGGCTTGAAATGACTACCTTATAGTACTTAAACATAAGGTTTAAGATTAACTCTTTTTTTTTTTAATAATTTGCTTACCTTGTGTTATTACGTTTTATTGAGTTATTGTATTTTTAATTATATTTTTATAAATATGAATTTTTATTGCATTTAAAAAAAAATTAGTGCTAATTAGAAAAACTTGCTTTCCCCACGTGCATTTTGCGGCAACTATAAAATAGTAGGTTCTGCTAAATGTTCTTCCTTGTATCATTTTGGATTCAATAGTTGTTTTTGTATTTACCTGAAGGTGTGCCTTTTTCATTAAACAGCTTAAGAACGACGTAAGGGACACTATACTTTTACTTACTGTAAGCTATGCCAGATTGATCCTAAATATTTTGAGCTCTACTTATAGTCGTACTTTGTAACTAGGACCTGGAATTTATTGGAAGCTTCAACTGTGATGGACATGCCAAATTTTAAAACCTTGCTAGTTGTACTACACATCATAACCATTCTAGAAGTTTTTTGTCACCTTAACGTGTATATACATTTAATGGTTCTGAATCACCAGATGAGGAGACTGATATAAAGGATGGGACCAAGATTCAACGGAATCAGACTAATGACGGTGGATATTTTGATAAGGTAAACATAACCTTGTTTCCTTTTGGTCATCTGTTGTTGCTTCTTTGTTTTTCCTTTGTGCAGGCTATCTAGGCCTTGTCTTTATTTTATCTTTTCTGCCGCGGAATTATCCGTGCCTTTAGTTTTATATTTTGTGTTAAATGGCCAGTTGAAAGTGTTTGAATTTTGCAGTTAAAGGAGGAGGTTGAACTTCAGAAACAGAGGAATATTGCCGAGCTGAATGAACTTGATGAGGCCACTCGGTTAGAAATAGAAGGTTTTAGAACAGGGACATACTTGAGGTTGGAGGTTCATGATGTTCCTTTCGAAATGGTTGAATATTTTGATCCTTGCCATCCTATCCTTGTCGGAGGCATCGCTCTTGGGGAGGAAAATGTTGGCTACATGCAGGTCAGTGTGCAGATTTACTAGACTATCACAAACAACAATATTTTCACCATTGCATTGCTCTATCTCTACTTAAACTAGTTACTAAGGAAATATAGATAGATAGATATATCATGAAGTCACGGTTGAATCTGTGATAATAGTGTCTAAAATTATGCCTCTCATCTTTTGTAAGAAAGATGATGAGAGGAATGGAGGAAAGGTAAAGCTGATCTTGCAAAGAAGACGATAAGAAAGGAGAGGAGAGAGAGAGAGGGGGGGGGGGGGGGGGGGGGGGGGGGGAGGCATATTAGATCGTCCTTGTTTCTGCATATAATTCACTAGTATTCTTCCCTCATTCAAATCATCGATGCAAGGGTAAGCAGCTGGATTGCTTTGTGGAGGTTTAGCTTACAGCAGCTCAACTAAACCACTGAATTGTTACATTCCTACATGGTAGACCGTGCATAGCCTTGCATATACATTTTTTTTTCCTATTTTGGATATGTTAAGAGGATCTCATTGTATCCCGTGGTGATCAAATATCCGTTATGAAGCTGTTTGGGCGATGAATGAGTATGGACTGAGGGAGTCTTGTACCTTGTACTATTAACCATGGCAGAACAAGCAATGTCTTTTATTCAAGCCTTCTAGGTTTTTGCAGAATGGGAAGATCCTACTACGGAATTATAATAATAGATCATGTACAATCCTAGTAGTAAATGCATCAGGGATATTATGTTTCCTAGAATAATGACTGTTTGTGCTAAGTCTTGTTTCAATCAAGAATGAAGAACCACAATGGGGCTAGGTGGCAAAAAATTGCAGTATGTATGGAGTACTCAGACTGTTATTAGTTGCTTGTTGATCGAAGACATAATTTGCTTTATTGTGTGTAAGTAACACGCCATTGAGTGTTTAAACTACCAACATTAGTTCTGATACGGTTTTGTGCTTCCTGTTTTCCAGGCCAGATTAAAGCGACATCGTTGGCACAGAAAAGTGTTGAAGACTAGAGATCCAATCATTGTCTCAGTTGGTTGGCGGCGTTACCAGACCACACCTGTCTATGCCATTGAGGACCGCAATGGACGGCATCGTATGCTGAAGTACACTCCTGAGCACATGCATTGCCTTGCTATGTTTTGGGGTCCTCTTGCACCTCCAAACACTGGAGTGGTTGCTGTGCAGAATGTATCAAACAATCAGGTCCGCTATTTTTAAATTTCTAATTAATTTGTCGCAGAATTAATCCATTAAATCATATAGAAAGATTTTGAAAACTTCTAGTACAACTATTACCTGAAAATGGTGATTTCGGGAGGGCTATTCAAGCACATAAGTAGAGGTGGTGTGGGTTCGCTTCCATGGATGCTACACCGTCTTATGGTAAAATCCTATGGAAATGCATGTCAAGCACTGCTCCCATCTTTTTGACGTGATTTGTATGTTCTTGGGAGAGGAAAAAATACAACTCTAGAGGCTAGATTTATTTGTGATGTGTTATCCTTGTACAAACCAATTTAAGTTATCCTCTGAAATGAACATTTTGTTATTGTTCTTTGCAACCTTTTATAACTACCTCCCTCCAATTTAAAGGTGATTTTATTTAAATCAGCTAGTATATACAATGCTAAAGGTGTTATAGCAATCAAAGGACCACCAAACCTGAACTAATAGTTATTGGATTTAAGAATTAGAATATTGGTACAACATATGTTTGACAAAAAAGTTGCACTATATTTGGTTACAGATTGTGTATATTGCGATATCAAGAGTATATCACAGGGCATTATGAAATTTGATATATGCATTTTTCTGTTGAATTTTGTATGTTGCATACAAACCAAAGAAGCGTTAATCATAAACTCTTTCTACTTATAGTTATTGGGAAATCTCACAGCAAATGGTGCATGTTCCAAAGTGGAAAGGGACAAAGGGTAATCATAATGACAAATTTTTTTTTTTGGGGGGGAAGGTTGTGAGCAAGGTTTTTAACGGATCGAGAGCCAATTAAATGCCCTTGGCAGGGACTTGTGATACCATTCACCACAAGTCTTATTTGTTAGCTATTTCTAAAATTTATCATTACTATTAGTATAAAAGCAAGTGATGTTTAGTAATTTCTTTGTGCTTGGCTCTTCCCTCAGGCGACATTTAGGATTACTGCAACTGCGGTTGTACTAGAGTTTAACCATGCAGCAAGGATTGTGAAAAAGATCAAACTTGTGGGTTACCCTTGCAAGATTTTTAAGAAGACAGCTCTCATCAAGGATATGTTTACATCAGATCTCGAGATTGCTAGGTTTGAAGGTGCAGCTATCCGTACTGTAAGTGGGATCAGGGGACAAGTTAAGAAGGTATGTTCTTTAGTTCCAGCGATTGATATTCAGCGTCTTTTAGTCACATATTCCCCCATATATCTGTCTCAACCCATACACAAAGCAATCGCCATCATGTAGCATGCATTTTCTTTACGGACGACAAATATAGGTAACTTCCTAATATTCGTTTCTTTGTTTTGAGTTTTACCGAGCAGGCTGCAAAAGAAGAACTTGGAAATGAACCCAAAAAAAAAGGGGGGCAACCTAGAGAAGGGATTGCCAGATGCACTTTTGAGGATAGAATCCTTATGAGTGACATAGTTTTCTTACGTGCATGGACTCAAGTCGAAGTCCCAAATTTTTTCAACCCAATGACAACAGCACTCCAACCTCGTCATCAGACATGGCAAGGCATGAAAACGGTTGCTGAGCTGAGGAAAGAACACAATCTTCCGGTTCCTGTCAACAAGGATTCACTCTACAAGGTCATCCCTGATGTTAAATTTGCAGTCATTTGAGTCTTGCAATATTCTTTCCTGAAAAATCTGAGATGTGCTATTTCGTCTTATAACAGCCAATTGAACGGAAACCAAGGAAGTTCAATCCTTTGGTTATTCCCAAGG
Source organism: Berberis vulgaris (assembly GCA_963556465.1). NCBI lineage: Eukaryota > Viridiplantae > Streptophyta > Magnoliopsida > Ranunculales > Berberidaceae > Berberis > Berberis vulgaris. Next base: position 57,734,263 of record OY747135.1, on the reverse strand, counting down.
CACTACAGAAAGATCTTCCATTTAAATCGAAGCCGAAGGATTTGCCTAGTCGAAAGAACAAGAGGCCAGTTCTTGAACATCGACGGGCCGTTGTAATGGATCCCCATGAGAAAAAAGTGCATGCACTTGTTCAACACCTTCAGATTATCAGACATGAAAAGGTCACATTTCTATTCAACCACCGTTTAATTTATTTGTAAAAACTGTAGTTTATATTTTTTTGTTGTGGTAGATCCAAGGTTGTCAAAATAATGGCAGGGATTTCTTCAAGTATTGTGATTTACTGATATTTTGCAAGTACCTTCGGCTATGTTGTACAGAACCTGCATTTATTATGTTGATTAATGGAGTTTCTATTATTTGCCGACCTCCTGCTGCTGACTGGATTTTTTCCATTACTTTCATTACATCTTGGCATACAACTCACTGTTTTGTTCTATGATTTCTGCAGATGAAAAAGCGGAAGTTGAAAGAAGATCACAAACGAAAAATTCATGAAGCAGAAAAGCTGAAAAATGAGCAGTTATCAAAGAAGAGACAGAGAGAGGAACGTAAAGGAAGGTACATACAAGAAGAGAAGCTTAAAAAGAGACCACGGAGACATGCAAAAGATTGATTTTCATTTCCCAAGGGCCGAACACCATTTTTTTTTTTTTCTCAAGGACCTGTATTGTTATATTGCCTGTTTTTTTCCCACCACAGGCAAAATTATATCATACAGTTTCAGATTCGGCAGAGATGATTACCAGTGAGCTGAGAAAGGGCAAGATATGGTTTGCTTAACATTTGTCTTAAATGTAAAATTGATTTATGTATTTTCAAATTAACTGAGAGGACTATATACGATTTGTATTTGAATGTCTTTTTACTAATCTGCTCGTCTCAATGTAAAATCAGTCATGTATTATTTTTTTATTGTCTGAATTGTGGTTGGCATAGTATGCTGGGTGGGGTATATGCATGCACAGCTTGGACAATCTTTGATTAACATTGTCTGTCAACCATGAAATAAAAAATTTAAAAAAATTTAGATTTTTTACAATGGAGATAGCTTGCTTGCTTCTCTAATTTTAATATTAAAATCCGAGAACCAGCATGTAAATTTCTTATCAAACTAAAATATTTATTTCAAAGGAAAAATGAATATCCATCAATATCTAGTTTAGGCTCAGGCAAAGAAATAAGTTGAAGCAAATCTAATTGATAACCACTATTTAAAATAAGTCCAAAGGTTCCAATGGTTGCAGCTGAAGCTTTTTGACTCGATTCTCCATTACGATAAACTATTCATTTGGGTTGTGAGTAGCACCCGAGTCCATCCACCAGAACTTCAATAATGTTTGATTCGAAAGATACAAAGGCTAAACTTTTACCTTTCTTTTCGAACCACCCCTTTCGTTTTTTACAACCTTTATGAAGATGTGCCAACTTTTTACAGAAGAAACGTCATTGTCCTTTTTAAAAACTCGAGAAGCATGATTGAGTTCTTTCACCTTGGAAGATATTTTACTTAATTTTTTTTTTCCAGGTATTTTGCCTTTCTGTCCTGGTCCATGAATCGTAAGATGAATCAAATGTTTTCCTGGTTGCTTAAGCCTTGTCTCCTCACAAACGAGTTCAAAATAAATTGCATGAGAAAGAAATCATCCACATTCATTCCTAATGTTTCAACTTGGGAGCTTGGTTTGTCATTTCTAGGATATGTTCATGTATCCCTGGAACCCCATCATAGTTCATAGTAGTCAGTTTAGCCATAATAGTTCCCACAAGTGATTTATCAGCAGTTTTAAAATGTTCTCTGACATTATAAAAAAATTTACTAGCATTTACAGTTTCGGAAAGTGTACATTTAGTGTTCGTTTGGCCCGCACAAGCAGTGGAGCATGTGGTTTAATTCGATGCAAAGCGAAGAACCTTACCAGGGCTTGACATGTCGCAAATCCTCTTGAAAGAGAGGGGTGCCTTCGGGAACGCGGATACAGGTGGTGCATGGATGTCGCCAGCTCGTGCCGTTAGGTGTCGGGTTAAGTCCCGCAACAATACACCTTTAGGTATATTGTAATACACAAATCATCAACTCCAATTTATTATTATTAATAAGGCTAACTAATATTAATTTCAAAATTCGAAAAGCATTGCTACAGTTGGGTATAAAAGTAAGAAACAATATTTAATTACCCTATTTCAATTTCATAACCATTTAAAATAACATTAACCTTTGGGCCAATTTGACAGCTACCAACCTAGATGGACCATATCAAAACATTCATTATATGACATTAACAAAAATAATTCGTAATCAAACATCATAAATAACATGCAAACGAAACATAAAACATGATATCACACAAACACATAATATGAGCATATTGTTAAGAACTTCTAATTTCAATTTTTCATAAATTTCTAATACATTACAAGGTCTAAAATTAACCTTGAATTTTATCATATAGCAGCAAAACATGAATAGAATATGCTAAATTTAGAAAATCAGGATCATCATAATGCTACATTTACAAAATCAGAATCATCATAATTAGAAACTAAATAAATCAAATTTATAATCATCCTAAAACAATTCAGATTCTAAAAACTCAATTTTTTTATTCATTACAACATCATCATCATCATTGATGCACAAGGGGAAAACTTAACACTTCTAATACAAGTGCAAGGAAAAACATTTCTTGTCATCAATCATCAATGAAGCATGTGTCCAATACATTCACAGATTACACGTTCGGTCAATCATGCACGGGTATTTAAATTCATGTCTAAAAAGTGTTGGAGTTTGTATAGCAATGTTGAAGAGAAAAGACATGTCTTTTGCACTTGAAGAGAAAAAAACGTGTCTTTTGATTTAAGAAAGGATGTGTCTGATCAACACACCCTTTTGTTTTCTATATATTGAAGAGAAAAACAAGTTCTTCTAACACATTAATTTTTTCTAGAGTTATTCATTCTTCTTCACTTCTGAGAGAGATTGCATTCGGTAAATTCGCCAGAGCCAACATCCTTGTTCTATGGTGTTGGTATTAGATAGTTGAATCCTAGTAGTCAGACGCCTAAAGAACTACAACACCGAGTAGGGGCGAATTCTGTCTATAGGACATAGCGTATCCGCTAGCCTCTATCTACAAATCAAGACGTACCAACTTCGCCAATTCAAAATAGTGATTTCGCAAGCCGCTATCTGCAATACAAGTTAGTAGATTTATTTGATTTCGTTGTAATCAATTTATAATACAAATAGTATTTGTATTGTTATATTATTTATTTCAAATAAATTTATACATTGTTCTGATTGTTCACCAACAATCTATAGACAAAATTATGGAACAATCAGTGAAGGTTTGTAAGCTTGTAAAGTCTCTTTATGAACTTAAACAAACACATAAACAATGACATGAAAAGTTTGATCATACAATGATATCACATGGATTTCGGATCAATGAATGTGACAAATGTATTTACATCAAACAATTTGACAATGGTTCTATTGTCATTGTATGTTTGTATGTTGATGACATGCTCATCATGGGACCAAACTTGGATATCATAAACTCAACTAAGAAATTATTGAACTCGAATTTTGATATGAAAGATATGGGTAAAGCTGATGTAATTTTGGGAATAAGAATTCTAAGAAATAATGATGACTACATACTTACCCAATCACATTATGTGGAAACAATTTTGCAAAAATTTGGTCATTTTGATAGCAATCCAGCTAAAACACCTTATGATCCAAGTTGTCATCTCAAGAAGAATAAGGAAGAAATTGTCTCTTAATTGGAATACTCGCGTATCATTGGGACACTACAATACATTACAAATTGTACTAGACCGGATATTGCTTACTAAGTAAATAAATTGGCTAGATATACTATCAAACCATCCAAGGACCATTGAGTAGCTTTGGTCAGAGTATTGCGATACTTGAAGTTCACAATCAACTATGGATTACATTATACAAAATATCCTCCAGTTTTGGAAGGATATACGGATGCTAATTGAATATCTGGTAAAACTGCAAAATCCACAAGTGAATATGTATTTACATTTGGTGGGGCAGCAGTGTCGTGGAAATCACAAAAACAAACGTGTATAGCACGTTCCACAATGCAATATGAATTTATAGCCTTAGATCAGACTGCTAAAGAAGCAAATTGGCTGAGATATTTTTTAGAAGATATTCCGTTATGGCCCCAACATGCGACTGCTATATGTATTCACTGTGACTGCATGGCAGCCATTGCGCGAGTGAAAAATAACATTTACAATGGCAAGTCTCAGCACATAAGACGACGACATAATACAATAAAACAATAACTCAAAACTGGGATCATTTCAATTGACTATGTGAAGTCAAAAGAGAATATTGCATATCAACTTACAAAGGGTATACCAAAATAACAAGTATTAAAATTATCAAGGGGAATGGGCTTAAAGCCAATCCAATGAGGAGTATACCTGGCGAAAACCTAACCTAGCCAAATGAAATTTCAAGGCCTAGGTTCAAAAAGGCAAACTAGTTAGATGAAACTCAAAGAATAGAGTGTACACACTTACTCATTCCTATGAAAAGAAATGTATACTACTTGTGATGGTCAGGGTGAATATTTATTTATTCTTAATGACACTAATTTCTTGAGAGATAAGATGAATACAATAGGGTATTAATAATTTAAGTGTCACCTATATGGGAGTAAATGTGGGGTCACATTTATGAGAATGATATGGTTGAGTTCTCTAAAGCTTTCATGAATCCGAGATTTGTTCAAGACCAAAATGAACACAACCGTATGAATTGAAAAATGTGAAGATATAATATGTGTGATGCTCATTGTCTTGATTTACTAAACATGGTGAACAGTTCAATGTCTCCTATACACACTGCGTCACTGGTAAATCCGATAAGTATTCACTAAGGAAGGTTCAAGTCTAAAAGAAACCTCTTCCGATGCATATTATGTCTAAGTTTCTCTTCAGAAGACAACTTTGTATATTTACTATACAAATGTGGGGTATTATTGTAGTTTGTATAGCAAATAACCAACATTGAAGAGAAACAATGTGTCTTTTGCACTTGAAGAGAAAAAATGTGTCTTTTGCACTTGAAGAGAAAAGATGTGTCTTTTGATTTAAGAAATGATGTGTCTGATCAATACACCCTTTTCGTTTTTAATATATTGAAGAGAAAAACAAGTTCTTCTACCACATTAATTTTTTTTCTAGAGTTATTAATTCTTCTTCACTTCTGAGAGAGATTGCATTCGGTAAATTCGCCAGAGCCAACACCCTTGTGCTACGGTGTTGGTATTAGATATTTGAATCCTGGTAGTCAGACGCTTAAAGAACTACAACACAGAGTAGGGGCGAATTCTGTCTATAGGACATAGCGTATCCGCTAGCCTCTATCTACAAATCAAGACGTATCAACTTCGCCAATTCAAGATAGTGATTTTGCAAGCCTCTATCTGCAATTCAAGTTAGTAGATTTATTTATTTTATTTTATTTCATTGTAATCAATTTATAATACAAATAGTATTTGTATTGTTATCTTATTTATTTCAAATAAATTTATACATTGTTCTGATTGTTCTCCAACAAAAAGATATAATCGTAATTCAATAATAATCGTGATCAATCACTTGAATCTAGCACAATCAATTTAATAGGGACATCTTAGCGATTTGATTACACTTGCTCTGATACCACATGTAAACATAATTAGAGAATCCTGAGTCACTAAGAGTATTGACCCGTTGTTTAAGAACACGAAATTGGACTCCAATGATCACCAGACTTGAAGAGGGGAGGAAACCAATATCTTTCTCTTGACCTCTTCTATGAATAACTCTGTGTTGATGCACATACATAACAATGAGGCTTGTGTATTTATTAAAGGTGGGCATTTAAGACCGAAAAACCTGTTCGGCTCGGAAATCGTACCGAGCTGGCCGGTCCAAGTTTTTTATTGTTAATTTAATAGTCGGTCCTAAAGCCTGGCCCGGAATGCTCGATCCAGTTGTTGGTTCCCATTCTCAAAACTCGGTGGGTATCCGGCCCGGCCCGAGTATTTTAAAAATAACTAAATATAAATAGTTTATTTTTCTCTAGGGTTTTATACTTTTATTAATAGAGACACAGATTCACTCCGCCTCTTCTTCCTCTTCGCAGAATCGTAATTTGCAACTTCTCGTCTCCGCCTCCTCTTCATCTTCGTAAATCACAACTCCTCTTCGCTCGTGCGTCGTTGTGTGGCAGCATGATTGTCAAAAAAGCTTTCGCAGAGATTTACTCCTGAAGAGTGTTTCCTTTCAATAAAAAAAACCTATGATCGTATTCCTGTTTTGAAGTTCAATTTTGCTTAGGAGATGATAGGTTGGGTGGGAAAGTGTAGGATTGATTCACAAAGTGAAGGCCATCACAACAAGAGGGAGAGGTTGTTAATGGTGGTGAGAGTATCCAATCAATCGAGGGTATGGGCGTTAGAAGGGAGTGAGGACGAGAAATGGGTAGCTGAAATGACTACCAAATTGCAGAGACATAGTGTGGTTGGGCTACCATGATACGTCGGAAAAGGCGGCTCGAGCTTATGATGCTGAAATATTTTGCATTCGTGGACCCTCAGTGCTGTTCAATTTCCCATCAACACCACATTCATCATCACAACTTATAACTAGTGAAATCCAAACATTAGCATTGAGATACGCACACGAGGCGGATGAGGAGAAGATGATCTTCATCATTAGCGAATGATGTGCTTGAAAGCATAATGGAATAGTTATGGTTCCAGGGATGATATGTTGTTGTTGGCTTTTCACTAAGATTACGAGCTAAGAGGAATCTTGTCGTTACTTATTTGTTGTCTTTTGGATCTCCATTTGGTGATTTTGTACGGTAATGGAGTGTGGAGGAATAATTTTCTTTTGTTGTTATACAATTTATTTAAAATGGGCTTAAAATAACTAGGTTCAAAACAATTGGGCTGAAACTTTCGGGCTTGACCGAAATCGGCTCGGATTGGCCCGAAATTTCCTTTAACCGGAGCCACTTGGGCCGAGCTCGATCCATAAAATTTTGGCTTTAAAAATTTAGTCTGGTCCTTGGTTTGGGCTACACGGTCCGGTTAACCGACCCGATCCACCCCTAGTATTTATAGTAGAGGGAGAGAGACGATGGTTTCTAATTGGTAGCGACTACTCGACACCACCATTTTCTCTCTTTCACACCACCTACTTTCTTTCTCACACCACCATACTTTCTCACACCACCTATATAAACAAAAACCATCCATTTTCCCCCCTCACCATATAAATCGACCTCCCACCCCCATTCGAAATCTCTTACAAATTTCTTCCAAATCTCTCTCCCACACTCAAATCTCTTGCAAATCTCCTCCCTCTTCCTCGAAAACTCTCAAAATTCCCTCAAAGTCGAAACTCTTAAACCCAAACTCAATAAATATGCATAACTTAACATAACAGATAAACCCAAACTCAAAATGAAAAAAACTCAAAATAGGGTAACTTTCGACCAATTTAAACCCTTAACCGAGACCCATTTTCAAGCTCATCAAAATATGAAAGTTGTATTACTATGATTTATCTAATAAACACAACTTGAATCACTCGAAAATGTTTTGAAATGAGCAAGTTATGGTCATTTTACTAAAGTCGCGCAAATCTGTCTCGCAATAAAAATGGGATAGTGTTTCTGACTTTCGGCCAACTTATGTGCTTGATCAAGACCGATTCTCAAGTTGATCAAAACATAAAAGTTGTATTAATCTTAGTTATCTAATAAAAATAACTTGAATCAACTGAAAATGTTTTGAAATGAGCAAGTTATGATCATTTTACTAAAATCACTCAAATCTGTCCCAATAAATTTCTATTCGCAGAATTCACTGCGGGGATTAATACAAGTAAAATGACCATAACTTACTCATTTCAAAACATTTTAATTGATTCAAGTTGTGTTTATTAGATAACTAAGGGTGTGTTTGGTTGCCTGGAATCCTATGTCATGAGAATCCATAAAGGGGCTTATACATTTTAGGCTAAATTGATTTATCACTCCATATCCACCATTTGATTTTGCGATCAATGGTGGAAATCACTACAAGAAAAATTTTATTTAATAGCATTGATCATGTGACTTTCATTCCTACCATTGATCACAAAATCAAATGGTGGATGTGGAGTGATACCTCAAATTAGCCTAAAATATAGGGGTCCCCTCATGGATTTCCATGACATAGGATTTCATGCAACCAAACACACCCTAAGAATAATAAAACTTTTATATTTTGATCAACTTGAGAATCGTTCTCGATCAAGCACATAAGTTGGTCGGAAGTTAAGAACACTACCCCGTTTTTATTGCGAGACATATTTGCGCGACTTTAGTAAAATTACCATAACTTGCTCATTTCAAAACATTTTTAAGTGATTCAAGTTGTGTTTTTCAGATAACTAAGAGTACTAAAATATTTATGCTTTTATCAACTTGAGAATCGGTCTCAATAGAGCACATAAGTTGGCAGAAAGTCAGGAACACTATCCCGTTTTCATTGCGAGACAGATTTGCGCGACTTTAGTAAAATGATCATAACTTGCTCATTTCAAAACATTTTCAAGTGATTCAAGTTGTGTTTATTAGATAACACATAGTACTACAACTTTAGCCTTTTGATGTTATTGAAAATCAATCTCAATTAAGGGTTTAAATTGGTCGAAATTTACCCTTCTTTTGCATTTTTTTTTCGTTTTGAGTTTGGGTTTCTCTATTATGCATATTTATTGGTGGTGTGAGAAAGTAAAAAAAAAAAAAAAAAAAAACTCAATGGTGGTGTGAAAAAGAGGATATGATGGTGTGGAATAGTCATTACCTTTCTAATTTAACAATACTTCCTACTTCCCATCAAGGTAGGACAACAATTATTGAAAGCTCACAACTCCTATTGCCACTAAGATTTCTATTATGATTGATTTACTTCAATAAGGTAATAACCAATGCATTTAGAAATATTAACATTAAAATGTTGGAATATTTCAATAATATATATGTATATATGGTTACATAAAGTACGACAATATGAAAGGTTGGGTTGGTTCTAAACTTCAAGTCTCTGAGGTTAGTCAGAAAGCTTTGCAACCTTCAATATATGCCAAACGGTTGGTGTTTGCACACTTTCAAATTCAAAAGACAAGATCTATGACTAAGTGCCCGTTTGAACAAATAATTGCAAACTTTCATAATGGTGTTTTGACAATTGGAGGAAAAATAAATTTTATCACATTAATTGATGATTTTTCTTAGTTTACGTATGTGTATCTCTTGTCTAATAAAGATGAAGCTTTTGAGTGTTTTAAACGCTACAAGGCTGATGTAGAAAATACAAAAGGAACAAAAATTAAATGTCTTCGTAGTGATAAAGGTGGTGAATATTTTTCACATGAGTTTGATAACTTTTCTGAAGAGAATGGTTTTGTACATCAAATGATTGCTCCATATGTACCACAACAAAATGGTTTGGCAGAAAGGAGCTCTCGCTGAAATGATTAATTCTATGATGTTAAATGCTAAAGTTCCATTGTATTTATGAGGTGAAGCATTGTTTACATGTCATATACATAATAGGATTACATCTACAAAAACACATGTATCACCATATGAAGTTTGGGAAGACAAAAAACCAAATTTATCATACTTACGAGTGTGGGGTTGTTTAGCCATTTATAAGGCAGTTGATCCTAAGAGATCCAAGTTAGGACCAAGAGGCATCAAAAGCATTTTGTGGGATATGCATATAACTTTAAGGCATACAAGTTGCTTAACTTAGACTCTAATAGTTGAGTCTACAGATGTTCAATTTATAGAAGATAATGATTCAATATCTTAAAAAGAGAACGATCAAACACCCTTGTCTAATTGAGAATCTAGTTCTTTTCTCAAAATGAGAAAAGAAAACAGACTCAAACTGTTATTGAACCAAGGAAAAGCCAAATAATAAGAAAAGAAAAAAATTGTAGGTCCTGATTTTATTTCTTCTCAGTCAATTGTATTTTTAATAGAAGGTGACCAAACACAAGTGATAAATAAAATACCTATACTATTGAATGCAGAAGATGATCCGAAAAGTCTAACTGATGGCTTCAAGAGATGCATATTTTTGGAAAGAGGCTATAGATGATGAGATGGATTCATTGATGTCAAATCAAACATGGATTTTAGTAGACTTACCACAAGGTTCAAAAGCAATTGGTTGCAAGTGGGTATTTAGAAGAAAATAAAATACTGATGGGTCAATTCAAACCTTTTAAGCTAGGACAATAGCCAAAGGTTTTAAACATAACCAAGGAATAGATTAGTTCGATACTTATGCACCAGTAGCTAGGCTCACATCAATAAGAGTATTGTTTGCTTTAGCTTTTTTATATAATTTGCATGTGCATCAAATGGATGTGAAAAAAACATTTTTAAATGGTAATTTGGATGAAAAAGTCTATATGGAACAACCATAAGGGTTGTTTTTTCTGGAAATGAGAATAAAGTTTGTAAATTGGTCAAGTCATTATATGAACTGAAACAAGCACCAAAACAATGACATGAGAATTTGACTCTATAATTTTGTCTTATGGATTTAGACATAATAATGCTGATAATTACATATATTCAAAATTCACAAATGACTATAGTGTTATTATATGCTTATATATTGATGACTTGCTAATTTTTGGTACAAACATGAAAGGTGTATTTGAAACTAAAACATATCTAAATTGAAAATTCAAGATGAAAGACTTGAATGAAGTAGCTACTATCTTAGGTATTAAAGTAAAGAAACACAGTGGGGGTTATGCTTTGTGCCAGTCACACCATATCAAGAAATTGTTTCTTAAATTTAAACATTTGGAAATAAAAGAAGCAAGTACCCCTTATGAGCCCAATGGAAATATGCTTAATAATTCTGGCAGATCCATTGCAAAGCTTGAGTACGCTAGTGTAATAGGTAGTTTAATGTATGTCATGCATTGTACAAGGCCAGATATTGCATTTGCAGTATGCAAGCTTTCTAGATACACGAATAATCCAAGTATTGCTCATCGAAAACAATTAATAAAGTTTTTGGTTATCTTAAAATAACCATTAACTTGAGTTTATCATACTCAGATTTTCCTATACTACTCGAAGGATATTCAGATGCAAGTTGGATAACAAGTGATAGTGACAATAAATCTACATCAGGGTGGATTTTTACAATTGCTGGAGGAGCAATTTCTTGGGCTTCCAAGAAACAAACATGCATAGCACTTTCAACTATGGAATTCGAATTTATTGTATTGGCAGTAGCAGGTAAAGAAATAGAATGACTTAGAAATTTGCTATTGGAAATTAGGGCTGAACAAAAAACCGATCAAACCGATCAAAATCGAACCAATTGGTTCGGTTAAGATCGGTTTCAGTTTTAAAAAATTCAAAACCGAGTGGTCGGTTCGGTTTTTTATTTCTATGTGATTTTAACCGACCAAACCGAACCGACCGAATATATAAATAATATAATATGTTTAAAATAGTCGGTCGGTTCGGTTTTATTTTGGTTTTGGTTCGATTTTAGTCGGTTCGGTTCGGTTCGGTTACGGTTTGTATAAATTAGAATCGGTTCGGTTTTATTAATGGTCGGTTCGGTTTCGGTTTGAAAATTTTAAAACCGACCTAAGTCGGTTCAGTTCACAGTTTAGGTGAAAAACTGAACCGACAGATCGGTTTTCAACCCTATTGAAATAGAGTTGTGGCCACAACCAATGCCTTTAATTTCTTTATACTGCGATAGTGAGGCTACATTGTTTAGAGCATATAGTAAAGTATACAATGGAAAATCTAAACATATTAGCTTGAGACATGAATATGTCAAGCAATTAATAATGGATAGAGCTATTAATATTACTTATGTTAAGTCAAGTAATAACTTGGCAAACCCGCTTACAAAAGCACTCTCGAGAAATTTAGTAGTCAATACATCTAGCGGAATGGGTCTAAGACCGTTTACGAAAAGTCACCAATAATGGTAACCCAACTTTTACTGGAACATCACTAGATAGAAGTTTAAAGGTGAATAACAAGTTATTGATATGTGATTGTGAAAACACTGAAATTAGTTATATATATAGCCCATTCAAGGATGATCAATGCAAGACTGCTACGTTTAGGAGGATGAGTTATTATCTCTTAATGAGGTTTGATTGTATTGTATGTCTATAGTAGCAGGGACATGGGAAGACATCTCACCTACATGAACATAAAAAGTGGTGCCACTTTTGCCAAGAATTGGGTTTTCTCTTGTAAATGTTCATGAAACCAGGATGAAGCACAAGGCCATAATAACGCTTAGTTAGTTCATAATTTCCTTTAAGGAAACATGATAGAGTCATGTGTGTGGTAATTTCGGTTTTAACTTAAGAAGAATTGGTTTAAGCTAAGGCCACCATAGTATTCGTTAAGACTTTGAATTATTACACTAATTGAAGGTTTAATTCGAAATACACCTTTCTTGTATGCATGATAATATTAGTATGATTGAGATTGATAATGCTATTTACAATCTTGTGGGAATTTTTGTACATCTATATTGAGAGAAATTTGGGGTACTATATATATATATATATATATATATATATATATATATATATATATATATATATATATATATATATATATATATATATTATTGAAATAAGGAAGAATTGGAATATTTCAATAATATATATGTATATATAGTTATGTAGAGTATGACAATATGAAAGATTGGGTTGGTTCTAAACTTCAAGTCTATGAGTTTAGTCAGAAAGCTTTGCAATCCTTTAATATATGCCAAAACGGTTGGTGTTTGCACACTTTCAAATTCAAAAGACATGATCTATGATTAAGTGCCATTTTGAACAAATAATTGCAAACTTTCATAATGGGTGCCTTTGTTCAAATGGTTGCAAACTTTCAGAATTGGTGCCTTTAACTCTATAAATAGCTTGCATTTGCCATCAGTTATGGACATCTGAAATAGTTTAAAAGACAATTTCAAACTCTCTCTTCTTTCTCATTACAATCGTACACTTTTTTTTTATAGAAGTTTCTAAGGGAATACTTCGAATTTGCTTTTAGCAGTATCAATACTTTGTTATATCTTGAAAGTGATTTGCCAATAACCCTTGAGCAAACTTAATTGAATGGGAACAAATAACACTTTAAGGAAATGATTCAAATCGTACCTCAAAGTCGTTTTTGATTTGTTATCTATTTTCTTTCATACTCCAACATAAAATACATGTGGGTCAGTAATAGAAAATTCTTGCATAACTTTCGCTCAGTATTTAGAACAAAAGCTGCAAAACAATGATTTCTATTTTATTTTTATTTTTATTTTTGAAACACTTGTTAGGAGAACTGAGGGAGTGATGATTCAGAAACAAATAAGCAAACTTTCTGGGTAAACAAGAAATATTAAACCCCCTACAAGAAAAGGAGTGGCACCAATTAATCTCCTACCTAAATTGACTATGTTTCAACTTAATTGTTGGACATATGAAATCCTAAAACTAATATTAATCCACAAATAAAACAAGGGAAAAATGAACTTTTTCTTACAACAAAAATATTAAAACAGAGCACCCACACCCAAGTTGTTCTCATCTCAAGATCATCAATCAATAACTAACAGGCATTAGTATATGTTGGAAATATGGCTTTTTAAAATAAAAGAAAATGGGTGTGAACCTGGTTTTGATCTCTGGATCTCTCTCTAATTTTAGTCCCACATCTTCTATACAACTCATTGTGGAAGAGTTATAAGGAGATTGTCAAAGGTTTGGACCCCTTGGGGGTACCACACTTTTGTGAGGAGGGGAGAGATAGACTCTCGCGCCCGCCGCCGCCGTCCGTCCAGGTCATTTAGAGAGCAACCCATTCTTTTTGATAAAAATTTATTTAAATGAAAATAAATTTTGACTTGCTGCAGAGATACTGAGTCAGATGCATCTAGACAGGTTCTTGCGTTTGTTGTCCTCTCTCACACGTTTTTGAATTGCGTTTTCCATGCGATGTACCTAGCCCTGTTTTCGTTTTTCAACGAATGTGTTTTTCTCCCTATAAATACAAACACAATTCAGAGTTTACAATGACAAGAAATAAACAAAACATTTTACAAAACACTTTTAGCTTAGTATTTCAATCAGAGAAGGAACTCTTTCTCTTCGTATTTCAGAGATTTCCTTTTTGTTTGAAATTTACACATTGTATTGGTGATTCCAAGCAAACAAGAGATTAAGGGTGAATAGTATTCTGTTCATCAACAGTGCAATTGTTTGAACGAGACAGAGAAGATTCTGGGTTGTTTTATCCTGGGGACGGCGGGGCTACTAGACTGCTTGAACACTTTTGGGCAGAGCCGCGAAACGTCTTAAAGAGAGCGACCTAGTCCGCGACTCAACCCAAGAACAATTGGTAACCTCGTTCATGTCTTGTAATTTGAATTACTATAGATACAACAGTATACTAGCAAGAAGTCATTACCCATTCACCATGAACCCATTCTTGATGAGTTCTCAACCTAAAGAAGGGGTAATCGATCTCTTCGTTGGTGCTGTCGAAGTAAACAAAACAGATGAAACTATCATCTCTTATACCAGTGACTCTGCCAACCCACCATCTTTCATAGGCGTAAACATCAACTATGTCTCCTTGAGATGATGAGTCTTGAACTTCACAAGAGGGAGGAGAGGGCCTGATCATCTCCACATCAACTTCTTTTCTCAACAAGTGCTTCTCATCATCTGTCTGTCATTAGAGTGGTGTATTGGACCACGTACTTGTTATTGTTGTTGTCTGAAGCAGCAGTAGCAATGACCCTCGCAACGTAGTAAGAACCCCAAAGGCCATCTTTTTTGCCTATGATCTCTACCAAATCACCTTTGCCCAAACCCATCGTTTGGAAACTGAGGAACGAGTGCAAGAGCTGGGGGATAATATTTATTTGTTTATGTATCTGTGCATGGTTGTCGTTAGATAAGGCACCTCAGACTTCTTATGATTTTTGGAAGTTTCCAAAACAGGATTTTACCCTAGGTAAAAGAAACTCACAATTCAGGTAATTTCTAAAACAAGAAAATAATCAACCTCTCAACATCATCTATCAAATGTGATAGGCAGCTCACCACCACCTGAAGGACACCATCAATACTGAAGAACACCATAAATACTGAAGAACACCATTTATGCTTTCCAAAAAAAAAAACACCATTTATAAAAAGAAAAGAAAAAAAAACCCTAACTCCTCATTACTTATTCCTCTCTCCCTCTTTTCTCTTCTATCACTTTCTTCTCCATCAACCACCCCCGCCACCTCATCCTCCTCCTCCCTTCACCACCACCACCACCTCGCCATTGCCACCTTTCCTCTTCCTCATCCTCCTATTTCCTTCCTCATCCTCTTCTTCTTATTATTCACCAGCACTACCACCTCTCATCCCACCTCCTCCCATCTTTTTTTCCCTCCTTGGTGGTGGCAAGGTGGTGGTGGTGGTGGTGATGGCGAGGTGGCGGTGGTAAAGGAGAGGTGACAGTGTCCCACTTCCCCTACTTTTTGAAGGAAACCACCATATTTCTGAAGGACACCACCAGTACTGAAAGACACCACCACTACTGAAGGACACCACATATAAAAAGGAAAAAAAAACCCTAAATCCTCCTATCTTCTTCCTCCCTCTCTCCTTTTCTTCTCCATCAACCACCACCGCCGCCACCTCCTCATCCTCTCTTCACCACCACCACCTCGCCACTGCCACATCTCCTCCTCCTCTTCCCTTCCTCTTATGACTCATTCCTTCTTCTACTTCTTCTTCTTCTCCAACACCACCACCTCTCATCCCACCTCCTCCCATCTTATTTTTTCTCCCTGGCGGTGGCGAGGTGGTGGTGGTGATGGCGAGGAGGATAAGGAGGAGAGGTGACGGTGTCCCACCTCCCCTACTTTCTTAAGGACACCACCACCTTTCTGAAGGACGCCACTACTACTGAAGGACACAACCTATAAAAAGAAAAGAAAAGAAAAACTTAACTCCTCTCTTTTTCATTTCTCCATCTCTTCTCCTCTCTCCCTTTCTTCTCCATCAACCACTGATGCCACCTCTTTCTCCTATTTCCTTCACTACCACCACCTTGCCACCGCCACCTCTCCTCCTCATCCTCTTCCCTTCCTCCTTCTCCTTCTCTTCCCTTCATTTTCTTATTATTATTATTATTATTATTATTATTATTATTATTATTATTATTATTATTATTATTATTATTATTATTATTATTATTATTATTATTATTATTATTATTCACCGGCACTTCTCATCCCACCTCCTCCCACCTTTTTTTCTCCCTGGCGGTGGCGATGGTGATGGCGAGGTGACGGTGGTGAGGTGGTAGTGGTGAAGGAGAGGAGGATGAGGAGGAAAGGTGGCGGTGTCCCACCTCCTCCCATTGTTTTTTCTTCTCCTATTTTTTTCTTCCCTGGCGGTGGCGAGGTGGCGTTGGTAAAGGAGTGGAGGAGGAAAGGTGGTGGTGTCTCACCTCCCATCTTTTTTTTTTTTTTTTTTTCTTCTTCTTCTATTTTTTTTCTCCCTGGCAGTGGCGAGGTGGTGGTGGTAATGGCAATGTGGTGGTGGTGAGGGTGAAGGGGAGGAAGAGGAGGGGCCCCTCCTCCTTCATTTTTTTATCTTCGCCCTCACACCGGTTCCTGCGATTGGGGAACTAATACTCCAAGAGATTTGGGTGAGTTTGGATTACATATTCGCAGGAACCGCCGCGAAGGACAAATTTTCTTCTTCTTCCCTTATTTTCTTTACAATAAAATGTCATAAATTAACAAATACAAATGGTAATTTAAGAAATACTCATTTGAAATCAATCAACAACAAACACATTAGAAACAAAATCAATAGAAAAAATGATAAATGGAGGATTACCAACAATTTGAAAGCGTACAATCGCGGCAAAAAAATGAGGAATGAAACAATGTAAATGACAGAAAATGGGCCAATCACAGCGACCCATGCGAGTTGGAGAATCCCCGTTGTAGCGGCAGATGCGAACAGTTACCATATTTGCATGAGTCGCCGCGAGTGTGGTTCTGTCACACGCATGTGCCTCTGCGATTGGCTCATTTCAGTTTCAGACTCAGTCATTGGCTTCTGACCAACTTTGACGCTCGATTGAGACTGATTCTCAAGATCATAAAAACACAAAAAACGTATTACTATGAGTTATCTAATGAAAATTTTTTGAATCACTTAAAAATGTTTTGAAATGTACAAATTATGGTCATCTTACTAAAGTCACTCAAATCTGTCTGGTAAAGAAAACAAGGTATTGTCCCTGACTTTCGACCAAATTTGACGCTCGATTGAGACCGATTCTCAAGCTCATCAAAACATACAAAATTAGTACTCTAAGTTATCTAATGAACGCAATTTGAATCACCTTAAAATGTTTTGAAATGAGCAATTTATTGTCATTTTACTACAATCACGCAAAACTGTCCAGCAACGACCAAGTCACAGTGGATCATGCGAATGTAAGTCTCTCACTCGTATGGTTCGCTGTGAGTTTGAGTCTTATACTCGCAGTTTCAGCGGTTTATGCGAGTGCAAGATTTAAACTTGTAGCGGATCATTCGAGTAAGAGACTTACATTCGCATGATCCGCTGCGACTTGGTCGTTGCTGAACAATTTTGTGTAACTGTAGTAAAATGACTATAACTTGCTCATTTCAAAATATTCTCAGGTGATTCAAATTGTGTTCATTAGATAACTTAGATTACTACATTGTTCATGTTTTGATATACTTGAGAATCGGTTTCAAGCTAGTGTCAAAGTTGGTCGAAAGTCAGGGATATTACTTTATTTTCTTTATTGGACAAATTTGAGTGACTATAGTAAAATGGTCATGCATTTTTTGTGTTTTGATGAGCTTGAAAATCGGTATCAACCGAGCGTTAAAGTTGGTCAAAAGTCAAAGACAAAGTCTTAAACTAATATAGGATAGTACATGTTTTTATGTTTTGAATGAGTGAGTGCTAGGTTGTTTTGGGAAGAGAGAAGAAAAGGGGAGGCCGGCGGTGGCGGGGGGTACTGCTTCATTGTCTGTTGATGTTGTTGATGTACAAAGAAGTGAAGAGAAAAGAGAAAGAGAACGGTGGAGAAGAAGATGAATAGTGGTGGTGTCCTTCCAAACATCAAAGGAAAAAAATGAACAATGGTGGTGGTAGTGGGGTGAAGGGGAGGATGAGGAGAGGTGGCATGGTGGTGGTGGTGGTGATTGAAGAAGAAAAAAAAAGGAGTGGTGGCGGTGGTGATAAAAGGGACGAATATGAGATGTGGCATGGTGGTGGTGTGATTGAAGAAGAAGGATGAGGAGGATGAGTAGTGGCGGTGGCGATGAGGTGGTAATGAAGGGGAGGAAGAGGAGAAGAGGTGGCTGCAGCGGTAGCGTGGTGGTGGTGTGATTGAAGAAGAATGAGGAAAGGTGGCGGTGGCGAAATGGTAGTGGTGAAAGGGAACAGGAGGAGAGGTGGCGATGGTGAGGTGGTGGTGGTGAAAGGGGGAAGAAGAGGAGGAGGATGATGGAAAAGAAAGGGAGAGAGGAAAAAAGGTTAGGATTAGGGTTTTTGTTTATATAATGGTGGTGTCCTTCAGTAAATCCAAAAAAAAGGTGGGCGATCATGGTGTTACTTAGCAACAGCCAATCTGATATCTCCCTCTACCTGCTTCTGTGTAATAATAGATAATAGGGTTTTTTTAGTTTGACACTCATTATTTTACACCTATTAGAGTGTGGCACTAGTTTTGAAAACTAATTGAGTTTAACATTTGTTTTCTGACAGAACCGTTAAGTCCACGTCATTGACCAGTCAAGACTAATTTCTGGATGGTTTTTCCCTTACCTTGGTTAATTGAGTCTAATTTTTGGATAAAAAAAATTTTAAACCCTAAAACCCAAAATTGCCCCACCCCTCTTTTCTTCTTTATTCTTTTAGCTTTTATATTTTATGTCTGCAGGAATCCCACCCTCAAATCCCAACCCCCCATTGCCACCACCACCTCCACACACGGAGACACTCCAAAATTGCCAATCTAATTAGTGCCACCACCAATCCCGTTCCTATTTTCTCGCACTGACTCAGGTAGTAGTGATGATAGTTGTTTGTATCGCCCCTTCCTCAACAATGAATGGTAATAGCACCGTGATTGTGGAACCCAACTTTGATTAAAATATAGAGGGCTTTTTGTACCAAAAAGTTGAATGATGAAAATATTGCCATGGAGCTCTCTCGAATTGCATACCAATTCAATTTGGGTGGTGGTGATGGACTCATGAGATGGCGTTTGAAGGGACCTCTTGAATGGACATCACATTTTTGGTGGATGAAATTGAAAAGTTTGAGCCAACCTTTGGTAACCAATTTAGAGTTATGTATACGTAAGTCTTCCTTTTAAACTTTCAGTTCCATCCATATTAATTTCACAATGAAAACGATGAAATAACCATAAGGGAATAATGGTTATACATCCTCCTGAGGCAACCATTGATTTTGGTCCGTCCATGGGCTTCACTGCATGATATGATAAATCTGCGTGGAACACGAAAACCTAAACTAATGAAGAGTATGAATAAGACAGGAAAGGTGGTGGCGGTGATTAGAGTGGTGGTTTCGAGGTGTCTCCATGTGTGGAGGTGGTGGTGGCAACGGGTATTGGGATTTGGGGTGGGGTTCCTGCTAGCATAGAGTAGAATAGCTAAAAGAAGAGAGAATAAAGGAGGGGTGGAGGCAATTTTGGGTTTTAGGGTTCAAAATTAGATTTAATTATCCAAAAATTAGACTCAATTAACCTAAGGTAAGGGCAAAAAGTCCAAAAATTAGTCTTAACTAGTCAATGACGTGAACTTAATGGTTCCGTCAGAAAACGAATGTTAAACTCAATTACTTTTCAAAACGAGTGTCAAACTCTAATAAGGATAAACTAATGAATGTCAAACTAAAAAAAAAGCCCTAGATAATATCTTTTGTACATTGTTAAAAAATAAAATAAAAAAATAAAAAAACCTAGATAACATGACCAATACAATGTAGAATATAGACATAGTGTTCAAGGGGATAAGTTCCATTTACAAAACGGGGTAGTGATAATAATAATGCATTTCAAAATGCCCGCTTGTACATATTCTTTGCTTTTGCTACTCAGTTCAAGTTCAAATTTGGTTAACTAGTCATACACCCATTCTCCCTGTGAAAGGTTGTAGGCTCGAGACTCACTAATGAAATTTAGTAAGTTTCGAGTTTTCACAATTTTACTTGCTTTGGGTATTGATAAAAAAGAAAGAAAGAAAGAAATAAGTTGACAACCCAATTAACATCAAGAATTGGGTGTATTTGTTTCAACTTTCACAAAGGTGGCTATAGAAAAAACCTTTAGTCGATTTATCACTTCCCTATAATATAGGAAACACATTATTGGTAATGATGTGAACCTACTACACTTGGGTGGTAAAAACAAATTTAAATGCTTAGAAGCTAATTTCTAACTGGAGTTAAAAGTTTTGAATGAGCTTCTAAATTTTTTCTTATGAATGGACTGTTGATTAGAAGTTGTAAAATAAAAAAATATTTGCTTTTAGGTACTAACTTGAAGTTGTTTGACATTTTTGCCCAATATCAAAACTCTCACTCCCCACCATAAACCATCAATATTAACCCCCCCCCCCCCCCCCCCCCCCCCTTTTCCACCAGTTTTCTCTCCTCCAAACACCATTGAGATTCCCTTCCACCACCACAATAAACCATCCTATACCCCTCTCTATTTCTTATATAATCTCAAACATAGAGGAAGAAAATGATAAAGAGGATGAGGAGGAAAGAGGAGAGTGGCGGCAATACTGCTTGCATGATAGAAAGGAGGTGGAGAAGAGGGGATGGTCGGTGAAGGAGAGGAGTAACAACAATCATTACAAATTTGTTGTAAGGTTATTGTTGGAATAAATTTTCATTAAGCACTTGGTGATAATTGATTTAGTCCCCCCATGGTGTTTGCTCTAATCAGAACGAACTTCAACTTCTAATCAGAACTACTTTAGGGTGTTTCATTTCTTATTAAGACTTTTAAGTTTATTCAGACCAAAAATCAAGCGCCCTCTTAGTTATGAGATATTGTGTTTTAGTTATGAGATATTGTGTTTTACACTAAATGACAAAATAAAAACTGTATTATTCCATATGCATTTTCAATGAAACCAAACACAACATTAGTTTGTTCAACATTACTTTATTTTCAAATTGCATATTTCTTACTTCCAAATGACACTAATATGGTTATAAGTTGCACACCACACCTGTAAAAATGATGATGATTTTAAGAAATGGAAATCTTTGGGATTGCCTTCTAGAAGGAGCAAATGAATCTTTTAGATTTGCATGGAATCTCATCTCTGCGATGTTAAAAACAAAAGGGATCATACATAATAAAAATTAAAAATTTATCAAAAAAACTCTTTTCAACCACTCTTTCATTTCCTAACTTTCCATGTTATTAGACTAGCATATTACCCATGTCGATGACACTCCACATACACTCTTTCTTAGAATTGCTTAAATGTTCAAGATCTTTATTTGAATGTTCTTTAAATCTCCGTACGTTTCTTTGAAAATATAAAAAATACTTGCATGTTTTAATAATAAAATATTATATTTCGAAATTTCAAGTGTTTGTATTGATCATTAGTTTTGTTGAAAAAATCTTTAAAATTGCATTTCAACTATACCAAGTTTACCAAAATCCGATAACTATGCAGATAGATATGACAATTTTCATTTTAAAAAAAAATGAAAGCACAATACCTCCTCTCTCCGCCATATGTACATTTCACCAATTTTTTTCATTCTATTTGCCATTCTACATGTTTAATATTTACAAACATCCCATCATAGGAAATGAATCACAACACTAAACACATTTTTCAACTTTCAATCCTAACCATTTTTTATTTCTAATCCTTATGATTTACCTAGTCAACAATGAATAGTTAAACACCACTCTAATGAACAGTTAAATATCACTCTAAATTGTAATATAGAATTGCAACTAGACACAAACCCTTATTTAGCTGATGAAGAACTTATGATGTGCGGGAGGGGCATTAAAAATATAAAATTGTGTAGCTGTAGATTGACAATAAATTGTAACTCAGCTCACAACGACAATTCAAAAAAAGGACCACAGCCAACATTGAAATGCAATATAGATGTCAGAACAAAACTAAAGACAATAATTTTGCCTCTTCCCCATTCGAAATGCTCATCAAAATACAGTACCCACAAGGGAGAATTCTTGATTAGCATTACTATCATGTGACAATACATCACATTAGGAGCTCTAACCCACAGGTAACATCTCTGGGAATGCTACTTCAACAACAAATCACTAATTTTCAAAGCCATATAAGAGCCTTCTTGTTGTTTGCATTCTGTGTTTCCTGTGACCTACAACAGTCTCTTAATGGCTTTTTGAGTTCTCTGCCAAAAAAAAAACAATTAATCTACAAGTTAGTGTAGCAATCCATGCAGAAAATTATTGGGATTGAGAGCTCAACTGTCACGGAGAAAGGAAAGCAAAAGCTGCAAAACAGTAAACATATTTCAATTTTCCTTATTATAAAGGGGTCGCTTGCTAAATAATTTAGTTACATTGTACAATTGAAGGATTCATGATTATGTACAACCAGTAAATAACCACAGCTTCTGCTAATCATTTTATGGTGGGTAGGTTATTGTTGATACATATTAATAGTTACAATTAACTTAATTTTTTTAATAGACAATGTTTGATTAGTACCAAAAACACTACTTTACTCTCACCTGTTAGTCCAAAAAGGACTTAATACCTATTTAGCACCTATTTTTGAAAGCCTTGCATGTGATTCTTCTTCCATTTTCACATCTACTTCAAACCTTCTTCCTAATTCCTTCACAGCCGCCCAACATCTAAACCTATCACCCTTGATTCAGTCACTACCGCCCTCCACAACCACCACCAAAACTGATTCAGCCACCACCACTCTTAATCCCTGTTGAGTTTTGGTATGACAAGTGAGGAGTCACGTGCCACGGGTCGTACTGTATATGCTTATCAAAATACAGTACCCACAATAAGGAAGAATTCCTTATCCAAATACAATACTCACTATCATGTGGAATATATCATGTCTCATGGGCTGAGTTGGGCTTGTTGTTTTCAAACAAGGACAATTCAAGTGTTGTGATCTCAAATAGGCACTTGGGACCTCAGTTGCAATATTTCAGTAGTGGCACAATTCTCAGGGCAACGTCTTCACCATGCATAATTGGAGGTATGAGTTGAGAGGGAGCCCCATACATGCACTCACAAATGCACCTCAATGATATTATTGTTGATCTCTAGTTCTCTACTATTTAACTTCCTGTGTATTCTCAAATTGTTGTTTCCAACTTGGAAAGGTGGAACAATTACATGGTTCTCCTCTATCTGATTGCAGGTGCATTGGAGGATGAAAAGGATGTCGAGGCCCATTATGAGATTGTCGGACCTTGGGGAAACTTCATGGGACACGTTTGAGCCTGTCTATGCATGATAAGTCAGAACAGTTAAACTGTTCAACAGGTTAAGACCTCTCTTGTAATGGATTACATGCTCCATAGGGTTTCTGGTACCATCAGTAAGAGTGAATCAAAAGTTTACAAATTTTGCACTGAATTTTTGCTGAAATTCACATGAGAATGGACTTTCAGCCACTCCCTGGATGGCAATGCAAGTCAATTATCCGCTACGAGCCTTGTGTTTTTGAACTAGCTCTTGCTGAGTTTCAATTACAACTAGTGTGTACTGAGCTTTTGGTCATGCTTCAAGCATTCCATTAACCAAAATTAGTTTCCTATTGCAACCCTCATTCCATTTGTGACTTCAACTGTAGGTTAGCTCAAGCTCACCTATGATATCAGCTTGCTCCCCTTACACTTTTTCCTCCTTGTTCAGACGATGGATCCTGAATTTTAATGAGTGGGATTGAAGCAAATGGGCTAGAAGTTGTGCAGCTAAACTGGAAATTGGTTAGCAGTCAGTTCAAGAGCAAGCAGAAAGTAGGAGCAACTAATTTTCCAGTAGTCCCCCAACTAGATAACACATCTAAATTGGTCAGAAGTTATAGGTTTCAATAGTTATTTTCATGAAAAAAATAAGTATTAAGGTGTGTTTACGGGTCATCCCCAGAGAAGAAGTTGAACCACAAGGAAAACAGCAAGGTCCCGCTCAAATTTGAGATAGAGATGGGATGCTACATACGATCAGGTAGTTTCTTACTTTGCCATATTAAGTTGGCATTTCCCCTGTTTTCTATTCTTCTTCTTCCCTCTTTTAGTTCTCCAGCTGAAACTATTGCATGCCAAAGTTTGGGAACGAGTGGTGAGAGAGGATGGTAAAATAGCCTGGATTTCTTCCTGGATCGACCTATTTTTAGATGAGTGAATATAGAAAAAAAAAGAGAGAGAAGATTAGGATTGTTAAAGGAATCCTTTTCCTACCGAACTCGGTGATTGGAATAAATTTCTGGATTTACTGATGGAGTCCTTTAAATAGAAGATACAATAACACCTCATACATGATCGTGGAAACCTTCCCCCTTTTCCTTAGGAACTACTCCCTTGAGACTAGGAAACTACTTTAACAATAATCCTAAAGAAGAGGTCCAGTACTAACAACCTTGACCAGTGTTCTTTTTCTACAATTACTCTTGGCTTTGCAAGTAGCCTTGTGGAAAGGAGACAAACAGACAAACTACGCCTAAGCAAGGATCATAACAATCCTCCCCCTTAAAATACTACGGATCATAACAATCCTCCCCCCTTTAAGCAATGATCGTAATTGATGCGCAAATCTGTCCATGTCGATTCCTGACCTGCAAAAATGAACAGCAGTAAGCCAAGAACCACCGTTCTGGTGGCCGAAGGCATTCCGATGCTAAAGTCAAGTGACTGAGTAAGGATGGATGTAGACTGTAAATTAAATTGTAAGTGCGTACCTTTCTCATTGCCTTTGTTCACCTTATATAGCGAGTATTTCACTCATTTATTGACTCTACTGTTGAGGGTGATGGAGAGAGGAGATCTCACACAAAATCTTACCCGTCCATGAGTGAGTTTTGTTCGGTACTTGGCTCTCTTTGGGACCAAATACTTAATTGGGTCGAGAGTTGTACAATTGGATCCAAGGCTCGTGACAGCTCAAAGATCTGTGTTCAGGCCTTATTGTCTTGGACCAAACTCCATGATTCGCACCATGCTATGCCAGTGTAATCTAGGCTTGGGCACCCGACTTTGATTAGGCTGGGCTCGATCGTGCTTGGGCATGCTTGAGACCGCGATGGGGGCTTTCCGTATTAGTGTTGGCATGTGCTACATGTACGTCAATGATCAGATGATTGTTTGAAGTCTCATTAGCTACTCCCTCTAGTTAGTAGGGCTGCATACAGGGACCACTAACTAGCTGTGCATGGGGGATTGTGTGATGTCATGATGGCGTATTTAGGCAGTTTTTCGGCTTTCGCACTGCAGTTAATGCTTATGCAGCAGTTAAGTGATTACTTCCCCTGCACGCTAGGCTTATATAGGCCAACTCTGCAAGAGTTTTTATATTTTCACCTTTTGGAGCTTTTTTTGTTCTCTATATTGTCAAGAACTCTCAAGTCAAGTTTAGTGAAAATCTCCGTTCGACCATCTCTATGAGATCCTAACAGTTTTCTCAAGAGCGACAAACGACTTGCCTTGAATTCTTTGGAGAAAACTCGATGTCTTAAAGGGAATTGGCTGACCTCCGCAGTGGCGGTCGGGTTCCTGAAAACCTGAGGTTATCGCTTATTGAGAGGGGTATGTCAGCCTACACAAGGCCATGTTCAGGGTAGGCTTGCATTTTCCCGTTCCTGACGCCATTTGGCAATTCTTGTCATACCAGGGTATTGCCCCAACTCAGTTTGCGTTAAACGAGTCGAGGATTTTGATCGCCATGCTAGTTAGGGCGAAGGAAATCGAGCTCCATATGTCGCCTAAGTTAATCCATTCAATGGCTCCTATTAGGATGAACAACCATGGTGCTTACTGGCTAGTTAGGCCCGCTTGTCTGGACCATTTAAGTCTGGGCACTTTCTCTGTGGTGGTCAACTGATCATCCACAACTTTAGGAACCCCAGTAAGTTTCCTATATTCCCTTCGCTTTTTACTTTTAATACAACATTCGATATTGTCTGACTGGTCAACTGTTATTGAATAAGGGGGCATGTTCCTATCGTTCTTTCTCTTGAGGAGAAAGTGAAGGCTATTTTTTTTGTTCTACCGTTGATGTCCATTCCAAACGTTCTTAAGCCAGAGAACAACAGGCGGAGTGGTTTGTTTTCCATCAAGGTTGCCAAAGTCGGGTAGGCTCTAGCCGCTCCTGTCGGCTCCTCCTCTTGGACTGATGTCCGAGCATCTGGATCGCAAACGAAAAGGGCGGCAAATACGCCTAGTCTGTCCAAGAGGAAAGTTGTGGAAGGTTTGCTTCCCCCCGCCATAAGTCCAAGAAGGTCAAGGTGGGGGAGCTGTCCATGTTGTTTCGTTGTCTGGCCTGGAAAGGGAATTTGTGGAGCACTCCCGATTGGTACTCCCTTATCATGCGAGTGAGGAAGTGATGGTTGAGCCTGACAACCCTCTTCAATGGTTTATGGAGGAGATCTCCCTCCTACTCTTGTTCCGATATCAGTCATGGAAGTAGATATCTTTTGAACGGTCCTGATTGTTGAGCTCAGTAAGTTGAGCATAAAGCATATTAAATGTGCCTCTGATTTTGTTCTTCAGGCCGTGTGAATTTCTACCTGTGCTGACTCGACCGTAGAGTTGTCTGCCCTGAGGAATGTTATCCTTGGTCCGTCCGCGAATCCACATGCACCAGTGAAACAACATTCCTTAGAGGATGTTGCTCGTGAGTTGTCCGAGTCGTCATCTCCCAGCCCGAACCCTCGAGTTCGCTCGCCTTCCTCGGCGCCAAACTGATGCGTCTAAATCTGTCACTGTCGATTCCTGACCTGTAAAAATGAATAGCAGTGAGCCAAGGACCACCTTTCTGGTGGCCGAAGGCACTTCGATGTTAAAGTTAGGTGACTGAGTAAGGATGGACGTAGACTATAAATTAGATTGTAAGTGCGTACCTTTCTCATCCCCTTTGTTCACCTTATATAACGAATATTTCACTCCATTGACTCTACTATTGAGGCGTAATGGAAGGAGGAAATCCCACACAAAATCTTACCCGTCCATGACCGAGTTCCATTCAGCACTTGGCTCTATTTGGGACCTAATACTTGTCGAGAGTTGTGCATGTGGATCCAAGGCTCGTGATAGCTCAACGGCTTGTGTTCGGGTCTTATTGTCTTGGGCCAAGCTCCAAGATTCGCACCATGCTAAGCCCGCGTAATCTGGGCTTGAGCACCCGACTTACGGGCTGAACAGTGACTAAGCAAGGGCAAGATTCAGATAGTGAGCCAAAGGGGCTGTGGTCGATTGGTTAAGGCGTTGTAGACTTGATCCACAGATCCTTGCTTCGAGACCCACTGGAGGCATCTTTATTTCGGAGTGGTGTTCGACCCGTAGGTCGCATCTCGGGACTAGGTTACGGATCCTAGGCTAAAAAACCGGCTTGCATTTCAAAAAAAAAAAAAAAAAAAAAAAAAAGATTCAGATAGTGAAGCTTCAAACCATCCAAGTCTTTCCCATGTTGCATGTGCTGGTGAAAACCCATGCCAATGAACCAAAGCTTATGTAACTCCACAGCATACTCGTTTCTCCAAAATAGTTGTTGGGTTTGGAAGGATATCATCATCTAAAATTGGGGAAGATCCAATTTGTAGGCTACCTTGCCTATTCTCTGGATAATTTTATATGGACCATAAAACCTTGGAAGAAAGTTTAACATTCTTACAGAAGTCTGACGATAAGGTTGTAGCTTTAGAAATACCCAATACCGAATTAAGTATTCTTTCTTAACAAGTTTAGCATCATATATCCCTTCCATCCATTCTTGAGCTTTTTTCAAGTTTTCCCGCAAATCATATAGAATTTGGTTTCTTTGAATAAGATCATTTTCCACCACTGCTACCTAGGCAGTGCCGGGCACATGGGATAAAATAGTGGGGGTGATTTTCCATAAACAACCTCAAACGGTGTCTTCTTGATGGACGAATGACAGTTGGTATTATAGTATTCGGCCCATGAGAGCCAAACCACCCAATGTTTTGGTCTGGTCCCGCTAAAGCACTTGAAACATCTCCATTGTGCGGTTAGTTACTTCCGTTTGACCATCTATTTGAGGATGGTAGGAAAAGCTATAATTGAAATTTGTACCATTGAGAGTAATGAGCTCCTTCCAAATGCACTAATGAATGTTCCATATCTATCACAAACCACTGATTCTAGCATACCATGAAATTTATTAATATGATCAAAGAATATACAAGCCACACCTGGGGCGTTATATGGATGACTTAAAGGAACAAAGTGTGTGTTTTGATAAGCAATCAATCACTACCATAAAAATAGTCTTTCCTCATGATGCCGGTAACCCGTCAACAAAATCCATCCTGATATGAGACCCAATTTGTGTTGGAATGGGAAGAGGTTGGAGGAGTCCAGCTGGTTTACAGTTTCTTATGAATTCCTTCAATTGTTGCTTCATTCCAGGCCAATACACTGCAAGCATTTCACAAAACCTTCATGAGTAATGTCATGGAATTGAGTGAGAATGCCCTGCAGTAAGGAAGAATCACTAGAAAGGAAAATTCGATTTTTGAAGAATAAAACTCCTTTGACATCCCAATGCCCAATGGAATTATCCTCCAAATGCAGCTTCACAAGTCGTTGAAGCTTCGGATCTGTTACTACTTCGTCTCGAATGGCAGACAACCATTGGGGAACAGGTTGAGAGAGAGCCACCAAATTGCCATCTTCTTCACATCTTGATAATGCACCGGCTACCTTGTTTTCTCCTCTTTGCTTGTATTTAATTGAAAATTCATAACCCATAAGCTTATAGAGCCACCTTTGTTGCGTTGTAGTTGTAATTTTCTGGCCCATAGATATTGTAAACTAGGTTGGTTAATGCGCACTATAAATTTTCGTCCAAAAAGATACGACCTCCACTTTTGGACAGCAGCAACCAAGGAAAGCATTTCTTTTTCGTTAGTGGAATAGAAGATTTTTCCCATGGAATGCTTGGCTAAAAAATGTCATAGGACGCCTTGCCTACATTAACACAGCTCAAATGCCAGATCCTGATGCATAACACTCAACAATAAGGATCTGAGTGAAGTAGGAATAGCAAGAACTGAGGTTGTTGTCATAGCTTCTTGGAGGTGAGAAAACGCCTCTTCTCCTGTAGGTGACCAAGAAAATTCTCCCTTCTTCAACATACATGTAAGTGGTCCAGCGATTTTACCATAATTTTGAATGAGTTTGCGGTAATAGCCTGTAAGTCTAAGGAATCCTCGCAATGCTTTTGGAGTGGAAGGCTTCGACCAGCTTGTCATCAAGTCAATTTTTTGTGGATCCACCGCAACTCCTTGGCGGTTGATTATATGCCCCAAATAAACAACCTGTGTATCTCCAAAGCTACATTTTTTCTTTTTTTACAAACGGTTTATTAGCTCTCAACAAAGAAAACATAAGTTTCAAGTGCTTAAGGTGATCTTCCTAGTACTTACTATAAACTAAAATATCGTCAACGAAAACTAATATAAACTTACGGAAGTAACTTTGAAAAACAGAATTCGTAAGAGCTTGAAAAGTAGATGGAGCATTGGTCAACCCAAAGGGAATGACCAAGAACTCAAAATGGCCATAATGTTCTAAATATTGATTTCTACACATCGTCGGGTCGTACTCGAATTTGGTGGTAGTTAGGGGCAGGCACAGTCTGGATTGGTTCCAAATTTTGAGAAACCTAACTTAAACCGATTAAATTTAACGGATCCGGTCCGGTCCGGTCCGAATTCCCTCATTTTGAACATTGGGACTGAACCCAACTCAAACCGTTTGATATAGTGCGGTTCCAAATGGTTCCAAATTGGACATCAATTTATTCTTCAATTTGTATTTATTCAAGATACAATTGTAAACATGAGATGATTAGAGCATTTTCATTTTGTTACATGTTTAGCAAAAAAAATTATGTCATAAACTTTTACATTACCAAACTTGCCATGGCTATTAATAAAAACTTGCTTAAAATTGGAGGATCACAAGGAGCAAAGTTGCCAAGGTTAACCAGAATAATACGTTTAATCAGATTGTGATCACAAAAAACCACCCAAAATATGAGGCAGTGAAGCTCAATCACAGAATGCAAAATAACACCCAACAAACTATTACCTAATTGAACCAGAGAGTTGGTATCTTGTTCAAGAATCCTCTCAAACATATGATCTGGATATATATTCATATTGACGCGCAACATCAACCTAAGAATATCTTGTACTAAAAGGCTACCTCTATCCCAAGGATTGGTTTCGATTGGCGTGATTCTGTCCGTGGTAGATATTGCGGTTGAAGTCTTAGAATTAATAAAACCGGTTTAGTCGCAGATGATGCCGCTAGGGCCAGTGTTGCAAAGGTCGTATGGGGTTGATTGATTCGAGGACAGCGTAGTGAGAAAGACTCGCAAGCCCCCACTTCTCATGTGGTGTACAAACCTTCAATGGTCACTCATCCCATCTCAGGACCCCGCCTTCAACTTGAATTCACAGTAGATCGCTTCGAATCTCCCTTCTCCAATTCCATCAAAACCATTTCTTACCCTCTCCAATTTCATCGAAGAAGATGAGAGCACTCAATTCCTCCTCCCCATTCGTGCTTCTCGACCTCCACAATTGAACCTCACATACTCGCTTCACTCTCTCCAGCATTTCGTCAAACACTGTGCACAAATACATCCTTGGTTCCTCCACTTATATTCCACTTCTATCTGTAGACCATCCGATCGCTTCTCTTCTGGGAACTCAGAAAATTGAGTCCTTTCTACTTCCTTTACTTCGACGACGACTGAATCGTCGTCTTCTAGATTGGGGTCGACTTCAGAGCTGCAATTATTTCATGAATTGGTCCCCTTGAGGATGCGAAAAAAGCTTTTGCGGCATGAGGAGCATGGGGAGTTGATTGAGGAGAGAAATGGCTTCTTGATGTGAGGAATGGAGAAGATGAAGCGACTAAAGACTCTCTAGAGAGAATCGGAGAGATAGAGTCAGAGAGTGTGTTTTTAAATTTTAGGTTTACAATTTTAACATCCACTCATATTAAGACACGTGTATAGGTGTCATTTAAACGGATTGGAACCGAACCGTTTAAATATACATAATTGGAACCGGACTCGAACTGTATCCAAACCGTATCTTAGATTACTCATTTCAAGTCGGACCGTTTGGAGCAAAACGGCCTGATTTAGTTTGGATCCGCAGTTCCTCGACCCGTTTGCCCACCCCTAGTGGTAGCTCGATCTGAGATAAAGCTTAGAGAAATACATAGATCCATGAAGCTCGTCGAGTAACTCATCAATGACAGGAATGGAAAACTTATCTTTGATTGTCTGTTGGTTGAGAGCCCAGTAGTCACGCACATTCACCAAGAGCCATCATGCTTCTTGACCAAGATCACAGGTGAAGAGTAGGGACTGTTGCTTGGCCTGATAACGCTATCTTTGAGCAAGTCAGCCACCAGCCGTTCAATCTCTGTTTTTTGGAAATGTGGGTAACGGTATGGGCGTACGTTCACTAGACCAATCCCTGAAAGAAGTGGAATTTGATAGTCTTGTGGCTGATATGTAGGTAGACCCTTGGGTGCTGCAAATAAATCCTCATATTCTGCTAAAAGTGTTTGTAAGGAAGAAGATTAGCTTGTTCTGAGGTGAACTGATCGCATTAATTTTAAGAAAAAGCCCGAGTCCCTTCTTTATTACTTTCTCCATTCTATAGCTTTCCACCAACCTATCTTCTGGAGTAGCCATTCCCTGCAAGGATACTTCTTGTTTTTCTACATTAAATTGACAAGTCCCAAATGATGGGGCCCAAGGTTCTCAACCATAAGGTACCAAGGACTACTTCAAACCCATCTAATGGCAATAAGTAGAAGTCTATAGTTAATGAAATTTCTTGAAGATTGAGGCACACGGAACAATACTTGCTAGGACTTGTTAGGCGTTCCCCACTATCAACGGCAACCTCAAACTGTCGAGGATGCAACCCAATCGTCTCAGCCAATGGCGCAGCCTGAATCTACCAAGACAACTACAGGGACCATAAAGATTGTACCTTTGATTCTCATAGTCCTTGGTGATTGTGCTCTAGAGATTGCATTCAAGGATATTTCTGGTGTACCATCTGATATCTCCTCCTGCGTCTCCTCAATCATTTGATCATCATCAGGTTTTTCACCAGGCCAAAATGCTTTAATCACAAAGAGGCGTTTGCCTAGATGTACTGGTGTGTACTTTTCATTACACTTGAAACAAAACCCTTTATCCCAGCAGTCTTTCATTTCTTTTGTAGTCATCTTCTTGGTGGATGTGCCTTGTGATACGGTGCTACAAGAGTCCTAGCTTTATTTGGCTCGAAGGAATTTGGGCACCTTAGAGCATTACGACTTTCAAATAAGTGACAATCAGCATGCAGATTCTCCTTCAAACCAAATAAGAAGAAACTGATTTGTTGTTTTTCATTTATAGAATCAACTCGTAAGATGAGCCTTTCAAAGTGACTTTAGTAAGCTGTAACACTACCTCGGTTTCAAATTAATCAAATAAAAAATCTTGGAATTTAAACTTGGCGTGTAATCTTTGTTTGAACTCTAGCCATGACTGAGCTTTATACATTTTTTAAGCATCTGAAACCACATTTGAGTATCACCTTCTAAATGAGATGAAGCAAGCACAACTTTTTCCTCCTCCAAAGTGCCTTGATAGTCGAAAAATTGCTCAGTACTGCATATCCAATTTGTTGGATCTGTTCCACCACTATATCGAGGGAAATCCAACTTAACTAGGTCGATCCAGGAAGAAACCCCAGGCTATTTTCCTGGATCGACCTATTTTTGGATGAGTATAGAAAAAAGAAAGAAGATTAGGATTGCTAAAGGAATCATTTTCCTACCGAAACTCGGTGGTTGGGGTAAATTTCTGGATGATCTTTCATTCCTGATGGACTCCTTTAAATAGGAAATACAAGAACACCTCATACATGCTCGTGGAAACCTTTCCCCTTTTCCTTGGGAACTACTCCTTTAAGACTAGGAAACTACAAATAACAATAATCCTATAGAAGAGGTCCCCTAGTAACAACCTTGACCAGTCTCCTCATGGAAATGAGACAAACAAAAAAAACTACGACTAAGCAAGGATCGTAAATAAAACCCCTTTCAGGCACTTTATAGCTAAAATAAAACAAAATACGTTGATTCAAGCAACAATTAAAAATCAAATCAACTTGGATCACTCGACTGACTAGAGGCCAAGTTACACAGCCTGAATATATTGGTCTGTTGACTTGCTATGTGGGGATTATCTTATGACACCCAAGAGAGACCCTATTTCTATGCAAGTGAGGTCCAGGGACATAAATTTTTGACAAAAAAAGTTACCCTAATCACTCTTAGAAAATGAACTCATTTGGAGATCCATAACATGCTACACAAGGTAGAGAATTTTGAATAGTCAATTTCACCATGACTGCATCCAATGGAGTTAGAAATTTAAGAAAATCTTGCAATTTTTTGCGAGGTAATCTACAGCGCAAAAAGACAGCGCAAAAAGATAATCCTCAAAAAAAAAATCAACTTATTGTAAAATTTCTAAGGGGTGAAGTAGGCTTGTGTATCTTTCTCTGTAAAACAATCCTTGTCCCCAAATCTCACCCGATCTTTATGTGTTTTAAGGCTACGCTGTCCAAAAGCTGGAAAATTATGTGTTATAGAAGTTGAGTGGTAAACACCACAACCTACCAAGAGTTCAATCATTTAGCTCAAAAAAAGTACATGGGTTATATATTATGCTAAGATTAACCAATGGGATGCATATCCGACTTCATACCAGAAACATCACTGAGAAGAAAATTAGGTATGTTTGATTCTAAGGAAATTATCCAAAAACGAGGAGACAGGAGGGTAAGTGAGAAAAGTTTTTCCTCGTTGAGGTCAAGATTGAAGATGACTATGTACTCTAGGAAAAATATTCTTTGTTTCCTTCCATGAAAACATTTCCACAGATTTCTAAACAAATAAATAAGATAGAAAATAATCATCATATTCATTATTCTCTCTCTCTACCCCCCGCTCCTCTTCTCTCCTTACTTTTGGATAATTTTCTTGGGAAAATTTTCCTTTAACCAACAACAACCTTAGGGAAAATTTAATCTTCCTCATAGCAATCCTACATGTGACATACCCACATCCACCATTATAGGATGTATCAAAGCATTGTATCCAAGAATGTTGACGAGGAAGTCATTGCACTAGTATTGGCTTTTATGTAGTGTTGTTTTATATGATAAATACTTAGTTTGAATATAGTGAACATGAAGTGGGTACTCTATATACATATTTTGTTCCATCAAATGTTTTCACCACATAATCAATAGTTCTCACAGCAATAGTTCTCACAGTTTGGAGTGACAAAATAAAGGTCAAATACTTTCTATCTGCAATCTGTAAAAGGCAAATATGGGCTACTTTTTTAAATATATCATCATCAAAGCCCATTCCCGATATTTTTGGGGTCGACTACATGAATTTTGGTTCTCCAAGCAATGCGATCTTCCCACATATCCTCGCTTAATCCAAGCTCAATAATATCTTCATTCACTGCCTTCATCCAAGTTTTCAACGGTCGTCGCCTCCGTCTACACCCTCCATTAACTTGCCAATCTAGACATTTTCTAATTGGCGTCGTGCTTGGTCTCCTCTGCACATGACCAAACCAAGTTAAACGTCTTTCTCTAATTTTGTCCTTTATGGGCGCTACATCTAAGTATCTCCTAATTCTTTCATTTCTAATTTTATCCTTACGAGTTTTACCACACATCCACCTTAACATACGCAACATACGCATTTCTGCTACTGCCATCCTATGCGTATGTTGTCCCGTAGTAGCCCAACATTCTGAACCGTATAGCATGGCTGGTCGAACAATTGTCTTATAGCATTTCCCTTTTAGCCTTGCAGGCATCCTTCTATCGCATAATACTCCTTACGTCATTCTCCATTTCAACCAACCAGCTTTAATCCTATGGTCTACATCTTCTCTAATAGCCCCATTCTTTTGAATTATAGATCCAAGATATCGAAAAGTCTCACACTCTGGGACCTCTACACCTTCGGTCTCAATTACATTACTTCTCCCTCGTGGTTCACAACCAAAGTTGCACACTAGATACTCCGTCTTTGAACGGCTAATTCTAAAACCTTTACTCTCTAAAGCCTCCTGCCACTTAACTAATTTCTGACCTAAACCTGCATTAGTCTCATCCATTAAGACAATAGCATCTGCAAATAACATGCACCAAGGTACATCTTCTTGCAGATGTCTCGTCAACTCATCCATGACCAAAGCAAAGAGATATGGACTTAACGCCGACCCTTGATGTAGTCATACTGACACTGAAAATTCATTGGACATCCCACCTACTGAGCGAACACTTGTTACAGCCCCTTCATACATATCCTTAATGATATCGACATAACATTGAGACACTTTCTTCCTTTCAAGCACCCACCAAATTAACTCCCTGGGGATCCTATCATATGCTTTCTCTAGATCAATAAAAATCATATGCAAACTCTTAGGTGCCTCTCGATATTTTTCTATAGTTTGCCTAAGCAGGAAGATGGCATCCGTAGTAGACCTACCCGGCATAAATCCAAATTGATTCTCCAAAACCGTGGTTAAACTCCTAAGTCTTCGTTCTATAACCCTCTCCCAAAATTTCATCGTATGACTCATAAGCTTTATCCCTCTATAGTTCGAGCAATTCTGGATATCCCCTTTGTTTTTATAAATTGGTACCACAATGCTATGCCTCCATGAATCTGGCATTTTTCTAGTTTTCAAAATCCTATTAAAGAGCTTAGTTAGCCATTGAATCCCAACTTCTCCCAGACATTTCCATGCTTCAATTGGTATATCATCCGGTCCAACGGCCTTCCCTGTCTTCATTCTTTTTAAAGTTTCTCTCACTTCTGTGGCACTAACTCTGCGATGAAACACGCGATCACTCCCTTCCTGTGAAGCATACCCCTCCAAGTTTAACTCCCATACATGTGGGACAATTTAAATGCATGCTATAACTCCAAGTTTAACTGTTGGACAATTTAGATGCATGCTATAACCTAGCGAAGATAATGGTTTCCCACAGGCCTATTTATCAAGAAATAATCCCATAATTCCATCAAAATGTATAAAAATTCTAGAATATATGAAATGATGTGATGGGCATAATAGATATAAAGAAGACCAAAAGAAAAAGATTGAGTTGTCAAAGTTAGTAGGGAAATCGAAAATATATATACCTTGAATTTCTGAATGCAACAAAGAGCCATTATCCATGTTAGCCTCTAGGTTCCAGCCTCTGCAATAGTAACCTTGTAAGATCCAAAAAATATATACAATCTAACATGATGGAAAAAACCAAAATCAGTAATATAGATAAACCTCTCTGCAGCTTCTTTCTTGAGTTCTTCAATATAGTTTTCCATACTGGCACACGCAGCTTGAATCTCTATGTTTTTCTGGCATAGCTCTTTCCATTGTATAGATAATGCATTAAGCTCCAATGCAGTATTTTGCTGCTCACGTACAGAAGATTAACTTCTTGAACTGATCAAAGTGTACTCAGCATGGTAGAATGTGACCATAAGCCTGAAAAATTACCTGATGATATTTCCTTTCACGGTTTACAGTTTCAATTTTTTCATTGTAACCCGCTACTGTAGCTCGCATTCTGCAAAGGAGAAGGTTGCAAGTAACAAGAAATAAATTGCATCAAACAGATATCACTTCTTAGTAAAGGGAAAATATGTCTTCTGCATGTAACATCCAGCATTAAATCTTATAGATGAACTGCAACACAGCTTCAAAGGAAATCATATGACATGGTCTGATAACAAATACAAAAATATACTCAAAGAAGTTTTACTTTTAAAGAGATTATACTACACGAGAACTATCCCATGTTCTCATGGGATTGTTTTAGTTGTGTAATGGTTCGTGTATGTGCTCATTTCTTCCCTTTGATGAGCTTCTCTCTCACTAAAGGGGGTGTTTTTGCAATAAACTACCTGTTTTGTCTGATTAAAAAAAAATTAAGTAAAGTTTAATATAAAGAATTAAAGATATCACAAACATTAGCTTACCCCAGAGAACCAAGTTCATGCATAGATTGTATAGAGAATTTTAATATGTTGTTTCCATCTGTAAAGTTCATTGCCATATGTCTCAAGATATGGTGTTGGTGGAAGTCCAAGTGATATGGATAGAGATTAAGTAAAGAGAGGTGTGAGTGCCCAAAAGATAAAGACATATTTTGCAGGCTAGCCTAAAAAAACAGTAAGGATAATAACACACTTGAGATGAAGATAAGATCATGTAGAGTAGCTACCTGAGCCCGAGCTACATGGCAGAGAGACTTCTGAGAAATAATAAGAGGTTGTATTCTTTTCAAAGGCTCAACATTATTACAATAAAAATAAAATAAAATAAAATAAAATAAAAGAAAAGAAAAAGAAAAAAAGAAACAACAAATACAAATGAAGGGCAGCTTTGAGCTTTAAGGTCCCCTGGCAAGATAATTCCAAATTAACAAACAAGGACTCGAGAAGGAAAAGAAAAGTCGTTGAAGCATGAATGTGATCCCCAGTGCCTAAGATCTCCATCACCTCACCACACCCCAGTGTCCTGAAATTTGTTGTTCGATATCCTTGCATTAATCTTTCCAAACAGTTCTCAAACACACTAAACCAATTTTCCATAATCACTTGATGAGACACCTGGTTGGAAGGGGGAATTACTGCTGGATGGGGTGGAGGTGATATTAGTACTCCATGTTTGGATCATGGTGCATCTTCAACTCAAGGATACTTTGGTTACATCTTCAACAATAGAGCTTTGGAGTTTTAGGGAGATGGTCATAGATATTTTTATCTCTTTTGTGTTGGGAGTCTCACCATCCTTCTTTTAACAGGGTTTTTTTTATGAAAATTGGGATAATGTAAACTTAATCCTCTTAAGGCGGCCTTATTATGTTACCGTTGTTTTTAAAAGCAATAACATTCTACTCTTGTTTGGAAAAAGAAAAAAAAAATTCACTTTCTCAACTCCACATAGAGAAAAGAGATGTTCCAAGTTCAAGACTCTTTTGTCCTAGTGAGTTTGAGAGTATAGAATCACATGGAGTCATACATAACTTGTACAAACCAGCCTACATATGACATGAGCGTTGGAGAGGTATGGGAAGTGAATTCCTCCACTGCATACAAGTTGTTGAAATACTTTTGGACCTAGAGGATCGTAGTTTAACACTTCTTTATAATTTTGAGAGGAAGTGATGCCAGTAAAGCGTGGAATTGGTATGCATGGCATGTGATGGGAGTAGTAATAGGCATTGAAAACGATGGTTGGTTTGGGGGAAGTTGACTCCCTTGAGATTTGTTTTTTGAACTAAATGGGGACATTTAGGTTTGTAATCTAATTCCTTTGTAAAGTGAGTAAGTGAGTACTGTGTGCATTACACATGATGGACAAAATGGATAAACAGATATTACCAAGATTTGATAGAGAGAATCTTGGGATTTTGGGAAAGGGGGCACAAAATATTAAGAGTGATGTTTCTCCAAATACCGTGAGGTAAGTAGAATCAAAGATTACATTGCAAAAGTTCAGGTGCACATAATGATACTTCGGTATACATTATTGCACACCTGTGCAGTTAAACCGGCGATATAAAGGAGTTATAATTCCTTTATATCGGGTAACGGACAAAAAAAATTTCACGGACAAATTTAACGGCAAGTTGTAACGGCAGAGATATAACGGTCATTTCACGGCCGTTATACATATAGCGTTATATGTTATAACGCCGTTATCTCGTTTGATAAATATCTGTACAAAAAAAACTGGTCGTTCTTTTTTTTTTCAGATCTGAGAAGGCCAGAAGAGAGAAGAAAAGAAATCGAAGGAAGAAGACTGGAAGACTGGAAGAAATCGAAGGAAGAAGAAGAAGAAATCGAAGAAGAAGGAAGACGAAGAGAGAAGAAGAACAAATCGAAGGAAGACGAACTCAGAAACAGAAGAAACTCAGACTCAGAGATCAGATCTGGACCTCTGGTAAGTGGTAAACTGCTTCTTTGGTGGCTTCTTCGTTCTGTTCTTCTTCAAACCTGCGAATCTGCGATGGTTTATGGTTTTGTTCTTCTTCAAACCTGCGATGGTTTATGGTTTATTGTTTTGTTCTTCTTCAAACCTGCGATGGTTTAGATCTGTTCTTCTTCGTCCTGTAATTCTGTTCTTCTTTGGTTTATTGTTTTGCAAGAACAACACGTGGCAGAATAGGCCCTGAGTTGTGATTACTTTGAGGATAAAATATCAGGCTTCATTTATTTTGTGTTCACCTTCTTTATGTATGGTCAAATTAGGAATTGAAGTAAAACATCAAGATTTGCTTATCTTTACTGCAGTATGGTATACTAGCAATCAAGATGAGCTGAGTGTTAGTGAAGTGTGGGATGTCACTTCATCACTTGCATATTCTCAATCTGTTTCTGTGAGATTGAAGTTCTTTGTTGACACTCGTTTGTGAATCATGGACTGCTATGATTTCTTTTGTTCGAATTACATTATTTCTCATTTTTCCATTCAGAATCAGGGTTCCCATTTGTAATTCATTTGGGTTAGATATTGGACAAATCTTAATTGCTCAGTTAACACTTAACAGTGCATGACATAGTACTGCGATATCTGGTACATCTGTAAGAGTCTAAGCTAAAGCTTTCCTTCAATCCTTCTTTAAATGTTTGTTTACCTGAAACAAATATGAGCATTGAACAATGAGTAATGACATGAATTAATGCTTAATGATTAGTTCTTATAGTCTAGTGAGCAATGAGCATTGAAACTTGATTGACAATAAAGTAACATTAGTTTCAAATTATGTTTAGTGATTAACATTTTTAACTAATACATTAAATCATAAATACTTATTGGAGGTATAAAAATATATTTAAAATATATATTTTATTATATACCGATATATCCCGATATAATCCGATATATCCTGTAACGCTCCTAGACCGTTATGGATCCGTTATCCGTTTTAACTGCATAGTTGCACACTATTGATTGCTTTCAGTGTGAATCATACGTGTTCGTCGCCAAATATTTGAGATGAATCATATACTGCTTACCACATAAATCACTAATCAATCAAAATTGATTACTCGTAACTAACCTAGACAAGAATGCCTCTAGTCGTTGATTGTGATGCTTCCAGATATCACCACCATACTTTGACATCAGGTCCAGGTTTTCTAATCTACAAAATGAAAAAGTCAACCTTGAGACAGTAAAATATGCTTGTACTGACTGATAGAAGAACGTGCATACACACAGTTGTAGTGGTGTATCATACTCATGCAAATGCAGGTTTGACAACATAATCTCATCTAGTTAAACAAGAAGGTAGAAATTGGTTCAATTTTCATTTTCATAAGATAACAGCAATAATTCGCCAGTAAAAAGCAATATTAACCTATGTAACAAAGATACTTCCTTTTTCCAACATATATTTATGTATTGGACCCTCCACACTTAGATTATCAAATTTTTCACGTCTTTCGCACGTTCCAAGTAATCATAAATGTTATGTGTATATTGTGGCAACATGCAAGTTAATAGTAAAGTAGCGGACTAGCCATAGTGATCAACAAGTAAAAACATAAGACTGCTAAAATAAAGTTTATAGCTAAAAGTTTATGTAACGACACTATTTACACCACAAAAAGGCGCATTGACACGTGTCAGATGTGTTGATACTCTTGTATCCATGTTGAATATCGATAATCGCGTTCGTGTCGTTGTTACATAGCTAAAACTACATAACTGTAATGCACGGGTGTGTCCCTTATTGGTGATTTTTTTAATGGATGGGTCCGACACCTCATAACCGTGATGGAGACCAACACACGGTGTGTATGGTATCCTATGTAGTCTCGGACGACGCCTAAGCGCGCAAGGTGGCAACTAAGACCATCATCGCCTCGTCTATCTTGGGCATTGCTTAAACTTGGTGTAGTCTCAGCTAGTCACCTAACTCGCCTTTGACTACATTTTTTTTACATTGGATTGTTGCCTTTTTTTATTACTTTTTTTTATATTTGTTATTGGATTATGACTATAGATACTTTGAAGCTCTTTTTTTTAGTTAAATTTGGACATAAAATAATGCCTGTTAGAAAAATTCCTATAAAGGTTGCCCATAATGCTAGGTGTCGCCTAGGTGCCCAGGCATGTCGCCTTGCCTCACCTAGTGCCCGAGACAACATCAATAGTATCTACAGTGTATTTGTAACAAGAATATGAACAGATGTTTTACCATTGTCATATAGGCAATATTTTGATTTTTCCAGTAAAAAAATTAGCATGATAACACAAAAATTTTAAAAATTAAACACTTCACAAGATTTTGAACAACAACATCAACTACCCAACTAACAACTTTTGGATTAATAATAACTTGGACCACTTATATAACTATCTCGGATCACTGATATAACTATCAATTAACCAGATCGATGGTCTAAAGAATAAAAAGAAAGGAAATTTGGAAGTAAGACTTCAGACAGCATTAGCAATGTTGAAAACAGAAGCATAATTCAATACAAATATAGAATACATTCCGTCAACTTATCAACATAAGTAAAATAACAATATATTAGAAATGTTGCCAACTGGATGATGTTTACACTATATCAAACAAGAAACCATGAGATATAAAAACCGACATGTTGAACATGTATATGTAAAACAAATCCTATTTGAGCACATTTATCTTGTTCAACAAAGTTGCATTTAGTCATTAAAGTCCAAACAAATATTACATTCAATATCCATTCCCACATATTTCCATTCTAAAATATGTTTGATTCCCCCAATAGAGATGTTTTCATTAAAATAAAATAAATAAATAAACTTTTATAGCTCAGAAAACTAAAGAGACAAATGAAAATGTAATGAAATAATTTCTATGGGGATGCCTAAATCTAGTAGTTACTATTTCAAAAAATTATTTACCAATGTTGTTAGTGTAAAGATTTACCTTATTACTTGATGTTGTAATGAGCTTTGAGCATTTTCCAGGTGTTGCTTCCAGGCATTGGAATCAAAGCGTTTATTCGCCGGTGGTGGCTCCAAAGTATATCGAGAAACCTCCATGGTTGCGGGTGGTTTCCCAGCTCTGACACGTTCATATTCTCTTGCAAGCATGGGATGATCCTGATATTAATTGCCAAAATAAATAAATAAAATTAACGTTTACATCTTGTTCTATTTAGAAGCAAAATGGTATTTGCAAACTTTTTTTTAATAAACCAAACAATTTGGATTAAAACCGAGAATAGAGAGTGCATGAAGCAAAGAAGAAAACAAAGAGTGCAAAAGGAGTGAACAGTACATAAAAGAAACAGATACACATAGAATTAAGATTCACATATTCACATATTAGCATATTCCAACATATAAATTGTATAGGAAGGCTATGTTGTCTGAAACAGGAGTCAGGGAGAAGCGTCAACCTCCATTGCAAGAGTTGAAGTTGAGTTGCAACTAAATTGAGGCAGAACCATAACATTTTTTATAAATTTTATATAGTTTGCATACTACTAATTGACCATAATTCAAACAAGACAAACATGACTATAAAGTAACTAATCCTTAACAACATGACAATCAAACAACCAATCTATAAGAAAATAAAAAGAAATTTAACCTTCCTACAAGATCGTATTGCAAATTAGGGCAGTAAAGTTTGATTTGGTATTTTGGGTTGTATTTATATTTAATTAATTAATAACTAAACACTAGTTACTTATTTATTACACAAATACATAAAATGTGTTGGTGAATAATTAAAAAACTGGTAATTGGCGCCCCAAAATTTGTCGCGTTGCGGCTAAAATGCACCGTTGTAACGCTGTGAGGCGAAATTCAGTTTTGGTCTGAGAATTTGTGATGTGAAGCAGCTCCTTGCAAAAAGTTTGACTTTGCATTGCAACGCCGAATCAAACAACTTAAACTTAGCAGGAAGGGGGAGAAGCCCATTCCCCA
Source organism: Berberis vulgaris (assembly GCA_963556465.1). Classification (NCBI taxonomy): domain Eukaryota; kingdom Viridiplantae; phylum Streptophyta; class Magnoliopsida; order Ranunculales; family Berberidaceae; genus Berberis; species Berberis vulgaris. The sequence goes on along the minus strand of OY747135.1, from coordinate 57,690,753 downwards.
GGCCAATGCCCATCAAATTGAACATATGATCAACTTATTTTTAATGTAGTCATTAAGCTTTATATACCATGTTAAGGAAACATTATCAAATACTAGCCATGCGTTTCACTACACTTTCCTAGTTTAAAGTTAAGCTTGGGAGATGCCCTGTGGAAAACAAAAGCAATGACATCAACACTGGATTAGACTATTAAAGTAATAAGTCAAGCTTGCGTTAGGAAATACTCAAAACTTGGATGGCCATGGATTGAGATGTTGGGTTGGCGGGTGTAAGCCCAAACCAAATTTCTACCATGTTAATAGCATAGGGGGTAGGGTGGGAATTCCATTTGCTTAGACTTTACCAAGTTTAGGTGGTGGCTAGGTGCAAGAATTCTATGAATCCTTCATCTTCAAATAGCTGTGAACTCTCTGGGAATGGGAAGAGGTGGAGGTTGGAGATCTGATAGAGACCTTAAGAGTTGATGTCGCTGTGTGGCGAAAAGGATGAGTAGAAGTGGATTTGGTCTAAAATCAAGTCCTTCATAGTATCATCTTTCAATTTGCATTTGGTGGATACTAGGCTGCCGACAGAAGCTAGGGAAAACTTCCCAATTTAGATGGCGTGCTCCTATGATATCCTTCTTTGTGTAAAAAAATATTATGAAACGCTTTAGCCACAAGGGATGTCAAGGAGGATTGCCCCCGCTTGTTCCTTCATCCATAAACATTATGGATGTTTTACACCAATGGAGGTCCCAAAATGCGGTTTAGTTTGAAAATTCATCCCCTACAATGCTGGCAATGAAGAAACAAGAGTTTTCAATTCTTTCTTGTAACTCTAGGTATCACATTGTAATGGATGCAATAGGCTTTTCTTTGGCATATGTGTTCCTATTTCAAGGGTGTTTGCTTTCAAGAAATTCCTCATCTCTAAGAGGATTTCATGAGAGCTCAATAACTTCTTGTATTGTTTATTTGTTTCAGGGTCTTTCAGCTTCTTTTTTGTATGATCCATTTTGTTTGACATAGGCAAACTCAGTGCAGTCAAAACGCGACCGCTTAAAGTGAAAAGCGAAGCAAAGCGTTTTGTCACTGCTTTGCTTTAGGCCTAGGCAAAAAAGCGAGATTTTTTTTTTTTTTTACAATTGAAATTTTGGTAATGAGATATCTTATTAGAATTACATTTTTTTACAATAGAGATTCGTTCCAATTTTCAAATACTCTAAAGTTCACACAAAGATCTTCATTATCTATTTATTTATTTATTATTTTTAATAGTTATTAACATACAACTATATTTCTAATTTGCTATGTAGTATACTAGTATAGAAAAATCTCAATTTTTATAATTGTTAGTTACTTAGATATCTTCAAATAAATTTAAAATTATTTATTACTTTAATTAGATGATTTAATTTATTGAGGATTATAAATGAAATTTAATCATTATTATAGTGCAAATTATATAGGGAATTACATGACTAATTATCATTAATATAACAATATAATTTTAATTTGCTATTCAAAAGCTTAATTATGGTATAATACATTTATTTGCATTTTATAAAATTTTACTATGATATTTTATTACGTTCATAAATTAGCTTTCGCTTAAAGTGTAAGAGGGGTCATGGCTTCGCCTTTGCTACAACCCTTTGACTACCTTGGGCAAACTTTTCCAAGTAATTGCTATTTTTTCCAAGAACTTTGCCAAAACATATTTCCAATGAAAATTGTGCAAAAATAAACACATCCGAACTAAGAGAGAAATAACCTGAAAAGTGGACTTGGGTAGAGGAGGAAGATCTTTGAGGAAGTCAGCAGGTCTCTTGGTGCTCCGCCGCATCTCCTCTTCAACCAATCTATCCACCTCTTCTTTGACATTGGGGTGCCCATAATCTTCATCAATGTAAGGCAACGCGTCAACAACTTCTGCTCCTGAAGTCCCAGACCAAGCTAGGCGAAACGACTCTAGAGGCGGAGGAGGTGGAGCTTCAAGCATTAAAATGTCTCCTCCATTGTTCGCCATTCTCAATCCTCTATTGAGCGATAAAGAAGCACTCCTGAAACCCTTGAAAAATAAGTTTTCTGATTTTTAGGTTAAAACAGATTAAATAAGATAAATATCTAAAGAGAGCGAAACAACAACGAAACACATAACAGAGAAAGAAAGGAAGGTTGATGGATGGATGATACCTTTGGAGTAGAGAGCGAGCGAGTGGGGAACCAAGAGTTTCTTCTTCTGCACTGAGAGGAGCTAGTCACCTTTTCTCCCACCGTAGAATAGAATTGGGAAGAAGAGAAACACAAATTGAAACCCCGCTTCTTCTAAAGGCACCCCTTAAAAAGTATTTTCGATGCATCACCCGCAACTTCCACTTTCTGCTGCCGCACTAATTTTACACATTTGGTGCAAAACCAAGTAAGGGGCATCATAAAATGGGAATTTGTTTTGTTGACACATGGTTCAAATAGTTTGTTGAATATTTAAAAAATTATTCATTATGCGATTGACATTTTCTGAGATGTCTGTTCAGGGCAACGACTACTCCACACCATTAAAAACGTTTTCTCATACCACCATTGAGTTTTTTTTCCCCTTACTCACACCACCAATAAATATGCATAACCTAACAGATAAACCCAAACTCAAAACTCAAAACTCAAAACGCAAAACAGGATTACTTTCGACCAATTTAAACTTTCAATTGAGACTCATTCTCAAGCTCATCAAAGCACAAAAATTATAGTACTCTGAGTTATCTAATAAACACAACTTGTTGAAAACGTTTTGAAATGAACAAGTTATGGTCATTTTAATAAAGTCGCGCGAATCTATCTCGCAATAAAAACAGGATAATGTCCCTGACTTTCAGCCAACTTATGTGCACTTATCATTAATTTGTGTTTTTGTTATTCAGTACAGCGTATTTGGAAATCATGTACTCAACTTAGTTATGATTCGAAGCATTGGCGATTAGAAATTTTTTATTAATATGTGTTTGGGTATAATAGTATGATGTTTCAAATTAATGGATATAATAGTATTGTATCATAAGATAGAATGAAGAGTGCAATATACTGTGTTCAACATTGTTTTTTTTTTCACAGGTGGGTTATTGAATTCATTGTGCCTTCTTTGTAGGTTTGATTTTTTTTTTTTATTAATTGATGAAGAGGGATATCGTATAGTTGTTTGCAATTGCTTTAACGACAATGCGGATTTAGGTATGCTTTGACTTCTCTAAATATTTTGAATTGAATAGTTGATTTTATAACTCAAATTTGGTGTAGATTGTAGACCACAAACACCTACTTTTAAGGCATTGGTTCTTGTGTCCTTCCAAGAACAATAACAAAATTATCTTCAAAGTAATTAAAACCAAATCCATAATTCTATAAAAGGTTGAGCAATGTATCTGTCACTGCCACCCCATCAGTTGTCGCCTTCCTATCCTTGAGGTGATTCATAGGATCAATGAGCTCTATTTTAATCAATAAAAAAAGTGAATTCATGATTTTGTTTTTGTTTTTTTTGTAACGGGTGTTGTTTCAATAACAATTTTGTGGGGTTTCGGATTCTACAACAACCATTAATCTTCATATAATACTATTTCTTTTCATGGGGAGAATGTATTTAAGCGACTAATTACATTATCACTTTTCTAATTAATTTGTGCTTCTTCATTAGTACAAATTTAGGAACCACACCCGACTCGAGATGACATGGAGCTGCTGGTTATAGGTTTTTGGAATTTGGATGACGAAGTTATTTGCTTATAACTAAATTTGGATCTATAAATATAACTCAAAGTTCATTTATACAATTTAGAAAGACATCCCTCAATGAAAGTTCATTTTCAAGTTAAAATTGAAAATGATTTATATTTCGTTGGTTTTTTCGATTCTTTACATTATTCCACTTTACAATTTCGTAGTTTATTTTTCAGTGTTTGTACTTACATTCTTGTACAATTTATGCACTTTACTTGCACTTTGGTCTTTTTAATGTTCTTCATCTCCTTCACAAGTTTTCGACTTAATGAATGTGCATGAGAAATTCTTTTAGTTGAGGCATTAGTATTCATAGTCTAGTTCTTAGAAGACAGATTCCTATTTCAACGTTGCTTACACAAATTCTTAGCACACCTTAATATTGTTGGAGTGATCATTTCACGACAAACAATTTTTTTGTTGATAATAAAATGATTAATTTGCGTTTGGGTCCAATGATTATACCAATTTTGAGTTTGAGTCACAAGTTTATTCAGCCTTGAGTTTGAGTTCCAAAACCATTTTAACAGTTAACTCTCCATCCAATAATTGATTGAATTTTTATTTTCTTGAAATAATATTGACTTTGGTATAAATAAATTTAGACTTTGGGTTCCACAATTTATACCAACTTTGCATTTAAGTCATATATTTGTAACGGATAGTTGACAATCAACGTGATCAACATAGTTTTGGGACCTAGACTCAAAGTTTGACAAATTTGGGACCTAAACTTAAAACTGGTACAAAGTATATTACCTAAACGCAAATTAGCCCTTAACAAAATATAAAAGATTTTTATTGAAAAATATATAAGGGATGTCAATGTTGGAGGTTTATCGGGAAGTTCACTAAGGCCTAAACCACGAAAAAAATTGGAGATGAGATTAATGTAGAATTCAAAGTAAACTTTTTTTGCAAAATAAATAATAAATAAATAAATATAAAGAATCAACATGATTACATGAAAAATAAATTATCAACTTTGGAGGAAGCTCTATAGCAAAACTGGACATGGATACAATGCTAGTACGAATGCTTTCATTTTCTCCCATACGTTTGAAAAGATTTTTTTCTTGGTATGAAACATACACAATATTTTTTTTTTTCAATAATTCAAGATTAGTTAAAATTTATGTGATTTTAACTTTGAACGCCCTTATTCTTTGACCTACAATAGAACAATAGCAAATACAGTAAATTCAGTCACTCTCACTCCTTATTGTTCTCCGACTTGCTAGAGAAGTTGTTTGAGGCAATCTTGCAACAAAAACTATTCATAGGGTTTTCACATGTTTGACTTTCCTAGTAATGAAGACGTAGATGAAAATGAGTATCAGCTTTCTAGCATCCCTTTGTCACATCAAACAACTAGTGGGGATGTTGTTGGTACTTCACATAATTAATTAAAAAAAATAACAAATAGTGAGGATGTTATAAGGAAAAAAATCAACAAGTAGTAAATATATCATGAATGATGTCAATGAATTGACTGGGTTCTTAAATAATCAACTGAAAAAGATAAAATGGCTCAAGGTCTTTCTATGGAGGTTTGCATACAAACTATGACTGAATTGGCAAAGGAATGTGGTCTTCCCCATAAAGCATATTTTAGATTTTTACAAGCCTTTCGTGATAACCCTTACTATATAAAGTAGGGGTGGGCATACCATCCCGCGATCTCGATCCCGTCTCGATTTTTCGGGTCATTTTGGGTTTGATCAAACTCATCCCAATCCCGCTCTGTCCCGATCTAGAGTGGGATGGGATCAAGATGAAGATTTTCAATCCCGCCCATCCCGTCCCGAACTTATTTATTTAATATTTATTATTATTAATTTTAATCAAACTATTATTCCAAATGAAAATTCAGGATGTGTTGAAATTAAATCAAAATATCTACTGTTTAAAAATTTAAAATCTTGATTTGGTACTCTTTGTTTAGATAGAAACTCTAGTTTGAATATTTTAGGTCAAATAGAACCTATGAAAATTTATGCTTTTTCACATTTAAGATTGGTTATAGGACAATTATAAAATTATTTTTATAGAAAATAAATGCAAACGACGGTTGGAGTTAGTTTTGCACTATGAGTTACGTGGATGGAAATTTGATCAAAGCCATATTTTTCATTTTCAAACTTATATTAGTTTTGCATACAGAGGATGTTTGACATAAAAAACCGTAAGTTCATTGGACCATAAATTTTACATGAAATTAATATTGTTATGATGAAAGTTATATATACATAAATTTGACATTATTGAGTTTGAGCAATGTGACATGAAATTCTTATGTTATTATTTCTTGGAGGCTATTTAGTATATGTTCATCCCGTCCCTTCCTGAACCCATTTGGGATATGACGAGATCGGGATGAAATTTATCCCATCCCGATCCTGAATGAACGGGATGGGATAGATATGAGGTCCATCTCATCCCGTACCCACCATAATGTAAAGGTTTTCATAATAATGCTTTCCTTTCCACCATAATGTAAAGGTTTTTATAGGGATGCATCTAGTTTTTTTATTTTATTTTATTTTTTATTTTTTTAATGATGTTTTATGTTGGATGTTTTGGTTGTGGATGGTATTGTTGCTAAAGTTTCTAATTTTCTTGGGTATTTATATTTCAACTATGTTTGTCGAAAAAATTACTTGCATGTTAAATGTGTTGAATTTCTTTCAATGGTGTTACATTTTTTTATTGTTTCCATATTGCGTACTGTAAGTCCTTGAATAATTTTAATTTGTTGTAATTGCATTTAATATGAATGATTACATATATCTTATTTTCTTACATCTTATTTTCCCAAAATGATTTTCGTTTCAGCAAAGAAGTCATTGTCAATGGCGATTTCTCTCAATCGCTCGGTAATCTTCTTCAACTCTTTATTTTTCCTCTTCTTCTCCATAAAAGATCTTCAATGGATCAATATTTCTTTCTCTCGCAGGTGATGAGGTCTCTGACGAAGTTCCAAACTACTTCACTCACAATCTTCAAGCATTCGGATTTTACATTTCCATCTTCTCGATCGAACATCGTCTCGCTTCGGTAGTCTTTACAACGTAGCAATGATTTCTTGAGCTTTGTTAGAGCCAGTGGATGAGTGAATAAAGGATAGTATTGTACATTTAACATTTTATTTTGTAGGTACTGTTATGAGAAAAATATGCATTCAATGTAAGCAGCGATTATTTGTGAGACTTACAATTGTATGATTATTCCGTAAGCTTGTAAAGACGAAAAAATGCAATGAAAAAATGATACACTTCATCTGAAAAAATTAATATATGTGAGAGAGCTTTTACAAGGTTCTTCAACAATAATGTATCAGCTACTTCCTTCGTTATGTTTCACTTAATGATAAATTGTTTCGACAATTTGAAAGTAAACTGTGTTGATGAGGCAGAAAACACAACTTTGATTGATTCCGAGCAGCTTGATTAACTCAAGTTCAAATAAGTTAATCAAATCACATGAGCAAGCATACATGAAATTTGTGATATCAAATGCAAACGATTTTCAGACGAACGTTGATTGGGGTTGTTATAAGTTTGTATATGTTTACTTTTATTTTTTTGTTAAAAAATTGTACTATAAAATTTTAAAATGAAAAAAAACTACAAATTAAAAAAATTAATAGAGCATGTATGACAAGGCAAATATGCTCCAAATAAAAGGCCTTGGTTTTTGAAAATAATTAAGGGTTTTTTTTTGGCACTTTGCCCGTACTTTTATTTTGTTACTTTCATTTACCCCACATTTTTCAAAATTCACTCATTTTGCCATACATTTAACAATTTGGGTATGTTACTCTGTTGATAATCTGAAGCCTTAAGAAAACTTGTTTTCAGGTAAGCATAAAAAAATATATAAAAAAAAAGCTCTCATACTCATTTACAACAAAACTTGATTTAAGACTAAGTTTGTAACAACAAAATTACTAATATACCATTGACAAAACATTTCCGAGTACAATTTTTTGGGTCCAATCAAACACTAGAAAATCATTTTTTTTTCTTCTAGGAAAGTCGTCATTATTAAAAAAGATTTTCTAGGCTATAAGAAAAAATTTGAAAAGATTAAATTGCCCATGATACAATAAGTGGTGCAGGTTACGTGCAAATATAACCATTGTAATGTGTATATCAAGGTACTCCAATGGTTCATAATTGAAAATAAAAATAAATATGTATCTCAAGACATCATGATTGGTGGATATTAAATTTAACAACCCCCCACCTGTCCACCCTTTCTAAAATCACCTCACCCAGTCAATTCACTCAACCCACCACCCTCCTTACCTTATTTGAACAAACACCATCCCCTCCCTCACCCCCATCATCTCTCAAAACACCCTTTAAGCTCCCACCTCCTTTTCAATCATGCTGTTGAATGACACAATTTGCGTATGAGATTTGGTTCATTACTTTGTTGAGTTCGATGAGGATATTAGAGACGGAAGTGCGGATAGAGGAGGCATCATAGCAGAGATGAATGACGTCTCGAGTGGCTCTAGGATGTGTGTTGGGGAAGGACAAAGGAGAGATAGAAGTCAAGAGGGAGAGATTTCCCGGTAAAAGTCGATTCCGCTAAGTAGTGTTAGAGAGTGGATCTGATGGATGCACATAGCAACAACCTAAAACAAATGCCCGCGTGAAATACAAAGACTCGTGGAAGCTGTAAAACGTTTCCCACTGCCACGCCAGCTTCTCTTCATTGCATTTCCGCTCAACTCTTTTTCCACACGCAACACTCCATTCCATTCCATTCCATTGCAAACGTTTCTCTTCTCTCTCTCTCAACTTTCAAGTTTTCCCCAAACAAAACCTCGTCTGTAAAAAAACTCTCTTCGATCCATCAAATTCAACAAGAGTCTTCAACAAACCTCACTGAACTCATTCAATTCTATTCCATCTTCTTCAAACAGCATCAACAACGATGAATCTCTTCCGATTCGCAGGCGACATGACACATTTAATCAGCATTTTGATTCTTCTACTCAAAATCTACGCCACAAAATCCTGCGCGGGTAACCCCACAATGATTCTTCTACCAAAATTAGGGTTTTGACATTTGATTTGATTTGATTTGATTTGATTTGATTGTTTAGGGATTTCGCTGAAGACGCAGGAGCTATACGTGTTAGTGTTTTTGGCTCGGTACTTGGATCTTTTCACGGATTTCATATCACTTTACAACAGTGTGATGAAGGTTATTTTCATCGCCAGCTCCCTTGCCATTGTCTGGTGTATGAGGATGCACACTGTCGTCAAGCGTTCCTACGATAAGGAGCTCGATACCTTTAGGCATTACATTCTCATTGTAGGGAGCGCCATTTTGGCCCTTTTACTTCACGAGAGGTTTACATTTCAAGAGGTAGTACTAATTCCTCTCCAATTTTTCGAAATATTCCATTACTTATGCTCTTTTAAATCATCCCTAGGGTTTCCTTTCCTTGGAACCAAATAACAACGGGTATATTGGTTGGTTAGCACCCTTGGAAATTAATTAAGGGTGAATCAATCTGTTAGCTCATACATTAGCTTAATGTGGCAAGTGGAAATGTTCACTGTTTCTTCATTGCTCTTGCTACTGTTCATATTTATTTGATCACTGCGCCCCTGTGTGACGATTACATCAAGTGTTGTTATGTGCATTTTCTCCCCAACCAAGGAGAAATTTCGGCCACTGAGACTGACAGGGGGAAACAAGAGCAACCCCCAGTCGCTGGTCAGCGGCATCAAGGGGAGGATGCTCTTTTTCAGCCAACCAACACGCAGCAAGAGCAACCCCCGGTCGCTGGTCCATCGGAACCAAAAGGGATTCCCGAGACCACTGTCATTCCTGCTGATCTAGCTTCATATTCTTTTTTTTTTTTGAAAGGAAAGCGTGCCGCTGGTGGGTATAGAACCCAAGACGTGGGGGTTAAACCACCACAGCCTTAACCATCCAACTTAGCTACCTTTGGCTCTAGCTTCATATTCTCACCACTCCGGGGCATAGATAAGAGCAAAAAAGAGGACTCCCAATTCTAAAAAGTAGCTATAAATTAAACCAAGATCTGGTAAATTGAATAGTCAGAAATATAGCTTTTGACTCGTTGTTGGGTGGCTTTGCTTAGTGATTTAGTCCTTTCTTTTGTCTGCCACGTGCTAGGTGTTGACATGGCAAAAACATAAGTCATTAGTCGTTTCAGTAGCACACTGTGATCTGTCAATGTGCCAACAAAGAAGCATGATTAGGCTGTTCGGGCAGGCGCGTGTTTTGTCTAGTCCGTACTCTTGCACATAACCCCTTGCAACAATATTCATAGATGTAGATAGCATTCATTTTTTGTATTCATTGAGACCAAGGATGCACGGACAAGGACACGACAACTCGGCAATTTCCAAAAAACTAGGACTTGGCGATACGTCAAACCTTGATTTTTTTTTTATTTTTTTTTTTGAAAGGCAAGCCGGTTTTTTAGCCTAGGATCCGTAACCTAGTCCCGAGATGCGACCTACGGGTCGAACACCACCCCGAAATAAAGATGCCTCCAGTGGGTCTCGAAGCAAGGATCTGTGGATCAAGTCCACAACGCCTTAACCAATCGACCACAGCCCCTTTGGCGATTTTTATTTTTTTATATAACACATATGAACATAAACAATAATAATGAATAATCCAAATACATAAATAAACATTCAAATGCATCATGAGCAACATACCCATACATAGAATAAGATTGGGGTTGAAGATTCTGATGGGGACTGGAAACACAATGGAGCAACATGTTTGTCGTTGTCCGTTTTAATAAATTTAACACTCTTTTGACCCACCCGTTTACCCACTTCAAACTAACACTTATTCATCGAGAGATAAATGCATGCAAAGGTCAAAAAACAAAGATTAGACAAATAAACATACAGTTGAAACAAAGATTAAAACTCCCAAGGAATGAATAAAGTTTAGTCAATAATAATTAATTAAACTCTCTTCTCTACCCTTCACCTGCAATTTGCCAAACTTAAATGGCAAACTCAGGGTTGTTCCTCCCTCCCGTCTTCTTCCTTGTTTTAACCTCTACTTTCAGTCGAACCTTACCCGATACCACCACCACCACCACCACCACAGTCCTCGACGCATCCGCCTCTATTAAGAAGACTCTTGATGTTATCACATTTAACAACCACAATCTCTATCTGACTCTGTCTCTTTGGATCTCTCATTCTCTCGCCTCTATCCCTCGATCGCCTGCGCCTCCCTCTCTCGATCTCAGTTCTTGCAAGAGACAAGCTCGGTCTCTCGCCTCTCTCTCTCTCGATCGCCTCCGCCCCCCCTCAATCTCTCTCTGTTAATGTAAGGGAAGAAGAAAACCTAAGGGTCCTGCAAAGAGAAAAAAAGGCCCAAGGGTCTGTTATTTGCAACTAATGGGGCTATTTGCACCCAAGAAAAAAACAGAAAAAAACATCTTGACCATGTCCGGGCCGTGTCCTGACCAGGTCAACGTGTCTCGACGGTTGATCGCGTGTCGAGTGCATGTCGAGCTCGTGTTGCACGCGAATCCGCGTCCGACATATATTTGCCTCAAAATTTGAGGGGTTATGAAGAGTTGGCACATTATTGATTGAGACTCAAAATAAGTTTTATCTATTCTAGATATTGCCTTGCGGTTTTACGTCACTTCCTGATTGGCATGCCGCATGCGTTCACTTTATCATGCCAATGGTTCCTTATAGCTTCTTGTTTATGCTTTCAAGCAATCCCACCCAGTCAGTCTTTCCAGTCTCGTTTATTGAAGTGCCACTAATCTATAGTTGTTCATATTATGGTGAACCAGCCGGTACAAGTTAAATAAATAGGTTTTATCTAAACAAAAAAGATGACTTCCCAGTACAAGGAACACTCACTAAACCCCTTGTAATAAAGAAAAGAAAGTAGGCATAAAAAGCTGCTATAAAATCCCCTTGGTTGTTACGAATCATACCCCCATCAGCAGCAGGATTATCCTTCGACCCCAAAAAAGCAGCTGAAATCAACCCATGGCAAGCAACATATCTGTTTAAGCATAGTCGCTCATCTAAGGTTTCGAGACAAGAAGAGAAGCCGAACATTATGCAGAATCCGCTTCACGCGCATGGAAACAATGGTGCAGATCCGTCCAGTAATGCAATCACTCTTCTCGAAAGAGGGTTTGACCCTTTACCTATTACTTTATGTCAACACCATGAAAAATCTGTTGGAATAGGAATGATCTAGAAGTTTCTTTTGTCAATAAGGTTTCTATTTACCCATTGAACCCAAAAATTGTCTGGTCTAGTATTTAAACTCCACTAGAAGGTTCAAGTGTCTAGAAATCCCGTCCCGAATGTCCGAGAGTAAGGATCCAGATGGCCATCAATCATGCGCAATAGTTTTCTTGCTAAGCAACATCTCTTAATATGACCCAAGTGCACCCCCATATCCACAATTGTACTTCGATATCTATCCAGACACTCTATGCATGTTTTTGAAAGTAGTTTTTTGTTTCTTGCCAAAGCCCCGAACCTCCCCATCAAGCATTCTTTTCCAAACCCAGTTTCTTTTCTTTAAACCAATGAGCGGGTTCTGGCTTCATTTTGTGCCATTGTTCTTGATGCGTCTAAATCTGCCCTTGGATTTTTGACCTGCAAAATGAACAATGGTGAACGATGGACCACCGTTATGGTTGCCGAAAGCACTCCGATGATAAACTTAGGCAATTGATCAAGGATAGATGTAGACTGTTAAAATTGAGGTTGCAAGTGCGTACCTTTTTCATCCCTTTTAGTCACCTTATATAACGAGTATTTCACTCCTTCATTGACTCTACAGTCGAGGGTGTGATAGAGAGAGGTCTTGCTCATGATCTTACCCGTCCATGACTGAGTTCCTTTTGACACTAAACAATAATATGAAAATGGACTTGGGCCTGTGACAACTTAGAGGTCTGCGTTCGAGACTTATTGAAGCTCAGAGATTCGCATCACCTTGGGTTTGAGTGATTTGGGGGCTTGGCCGTCTTACGAGCTGAACAGTGACTAGGTTGAGCTTGGGCTCGACCATGCTTGGACCTGCTTGAGATCGTACTGAGGCCTTTTCATATTAGGGTTGACTTGTGCCACGTGTATGGCTGCGATCAGATGATTGTTTTATGTCTTATTAGTTAGTGGGGTTGCATAAAGGGTCGATTGCTCGTGGTGCCTGTGTGATGTCATGATGGCATATTTCGGCGCCTTTCGGCGCCTTTCGGCTTCTGTGCTGCAATTAATGCTTATGCAGTGGTTAGGTGATTACTTCCCCCGTACGCTAAGCCTATATAGGCCTGCTTTGTGAGAGTTTGATTTTTTTTACCTTCCACTCTTTCTGTATTTTGTCAAGAACTCTCCAGTCGGGATAAGTGTGAACCTTCTTTCAATCATGTTGTGTGATTTTCACATGAGCGACATACGGCTTGCCTTAAATTCTTCAGGGAACCTTTGACGTCGGAGGGGGATCTGGTCGACCTCAACAGCCGGTTTCAGGTCTTGATGACCTGAGGTTGTTGCTCTTTGCAGAAGGCGAGTCTCCAATAACCCCAAGGGAAGGGTATGTCTGTCTGTACAAGGCCATGTTCAAAGTGGACCTGCGCTTCCCCATTTTTAATGCCATTTGGCAATTCCTGTCGTACCAGGGTATTGCCCCGGCCCAGCTGACACTCAGTGGGTGAAGGATTTTGATCGCCATTCTAGTTAGGGCAAAGGATGCAAGGCTGGGCTCCATCTGTCGCCTAAGCTAATTCATTCAATGACTCCTATCAAGATGAATAAGCACGACATCTGCTGGCTAATAAAGCCATCTTGTCTAGATGGGCTTCCTGACGATACCAAGAACTCGCCAACTTCATCCGCGACTTCAGGAATCTTAGTAAGTTTCCTGTACTCTTCGCTTTTTGCTTTTAATACGGTGCCTGCTGTGTGACTTGTCAACTGTTTCCAAATAAAGGGCATGGCCCTATTAGTCTTTCTCTTGAGGAGGAAAAAATGAGGGTTGATTTTCTCACTTTGCAGTCAATGCCTATTTTGGTTGTTCTTCAGCCTGAGGTGGAGTGGCTTGTTTCCCAGCGAGACTGGCAGAGGGGCGCATTCTGAGCGCTCTGATTGGCTTCTCTTTTGGGATCGACATCCGAACACCCGAAGTGCAGAAAAGAGTAGCGAGGATGCTTCATCTGCCCAAGCGGAAAGCTATGGAGGGTTTGCCCTCTCCTTTTCACAAGTCCAATAAGGTCAAGGTGAGGGCTGTCCAGACTGCTTCGCTGTATACACTGGAAAGGGAGCTTGTGGAGCATTCCCGATCAATAGTCCCTTACCGTGCGAGAAGGCGACGACTGAATTTGACAGCCCTTTTCAGTGGGCTATAGAGAATTCTCCTAAGCACCCTCTTCCAACTCCTGCTTCGATATCAACCACGGAAAATGATCTCTTTCATTGTGCTAGGATTGGAAAGCCCAGTAAACTGAGCGCGGAGCAAATTAAATGTTTTTTCGACCGTCTTTTTCAGGCCACCTTGAGAGTTTCTGCTGGTGCTAATCCGAGGGTAGAACTGTCTGCCTTGGAGAGTGTTGTTCGTGATCCGTTTTCGGATCCGAGTGCAATAGTAGAACAACATGGCCCGGAGGATGTTCCTCGCGATCCATTGGAGTCACTGTTTCCTTGTTTGACCCTCACGTTCGGCGTCTCCCGTGCCGTCTGCTGTTGATAAAGGGAAGCAAGTTGCTGAGTTTCCTCCTTCGAAAGTTGTAAAAGGAGGGGCAGGACAAATTCTTCATGCGACGCCCGCGTAAACTTTCGTGCTCGGGGTGCTATCTACATTAACTCTAGTAGCCGATACATGTGATACTAGGAGGTGGACCAGGGAAATGGTTCTATTCAACTCTCGAGGAAGTGGTTTTTCTGGTTGGTTTACAACGCGCTGCTAGAAGAGATACCTGCAGGGGATCATCTCAATAAAGGTCAAAAAATTGATGCAGGTAATTTAGTAATTTTTTGATTGTCGCTTGACTTTTCGCCATACTTAGTGTTCATAACACTATACTGTCCTCTTACCAGGGGATGACTCACTTGACCTGACCATAGGATGACTCACTTGACCTCTGCTAGGATGGTGGTCACTGAAGTAGAGTTACGCGGGACAAAAATCGAGTTTGCGTGGGACAGGGTGTATGCTTTAGAAAGGTTGTTCGCCGAGCAACGATTGCAGCTTTCAGATGCCCTATTTAAGGTGGATTCGATGGAAAACAATTGAATTCTTAGCCCAATCTGGAAAATTAGTTGGACGAGGTTCAGGAGAACCTAGGCAAAGTGTTAGCTGCTCAATCAAACTTAGAGGCTCAGTTGTGGACGAGGCCTTGGGTGCCCGAGGCGCTTTGACGACAGAGCTGAGAGAGGTTCAAAGAGAGTCGAGAGAAGTCGATAGCTGAGCAAACAACGGTTGTTGACTATCTGACTTCTGCTCTGAGATCTGCTGCGGACGTTTAGAGCGCTAGGAAAGTAAACGTGCCGAGACAGTTCGTCAGAGGGATCTCCATGAGGCTGCTCAAGTGCAGGTTTTTCAGCTTAACCAGGAATTGAATTCTTAACGCACAAGTTGAGTTGAGACTGATCAGGGCGAATGAAGTGCTAGCCAGCTTGAAAGCGCAAAGGAGGCCGGGGAAAAAGAGCCTCTTGAGGCTACTGAGACTGCCCACTTTGGTAAAGTTGTTGCAGGAAGGCTGGAGCTGCAGGATTACATTGAGCGGAATCGTGAGGATTGGGGCCTTTTCGCTTACAAGCAGTTGGTCTTCGCTCACTTTGAGGAGGTGGATGACTATTCCTTTTCCCTGTAGGGTGGCCTTAAAGCCGACCCGAGTGTCGCGAAAATGGCAGCCAACCTTGATGTTCCAGAGCCTGCCACTGACCCCGCCGTTCACGAAACTGCTTCTGAATCTATTCCGCCGCTTGAGCGGTGTTTTGTACAAAACAAATCTACCAATACAAAGTTTTGCTTTCCTTATCTTATGTTTGTTCTATAACTGTCGTACTTATCACTTTTAATCTATGTTTAGATTAGGCTGAATAGACTGATGTGCCATCAATACTTTAAGTCTGGGTTTAGGTAGTCATGTCCCCATTCGTCTGTAGTATTGCCTAGTCTAGACTGGAGCCCTTCTAAACTGGAATAGGTCATAACTTGATAATAACACTAACTTAATTTTTAGGAAGGCTTAAGTTGCAGAGTTGTCACTTTTATGTGAGCGGATTAGATTCTTGTAGTGACATAAGCTTTACCTCATAGAAGAGTTAAACTTGTGCAGAAGTTGTCTTGGTATGGATGACTAAACTTTCATAATGAACTCCAATCTTGTGTAGAAGTTAGGCCGTTGAGAAATTATCTCGTCTGAACAGACTAAATTTCTGTAGTGTACGGGCTCAGTCCTGCAGATGAGTTGAGCTATAGGGGAGTCGTCTCTGTTTGAATGGACTAGACTTTTATAATACACTTACGGGCTCAGTCCTGAAGAGGAATTGAGCTGTAGAGAAGTCGTCTAAGCACACGAATGGACTAGTCTTCACTAATACATATACGGGCTCAATCCTAAAGAGGAGTTGAGCTGTAAAGAAGTCGTCTCTGCCCAAATGGGCTAGATTTCTATAATGAACCCTAATTCTGAACATGAGTTAGGTTGTGCAGAAATCAATGTTGTCCGGACGGACTAGATTTCTGTGGTATACGGGCTCAATCCTGAAGCGAAGTTGAGCTGAGGTGAAGTCGTCTCTGCCCAAATGAGCTAGACTTCACTGAAGGACCTAATCTTGAATAGCAGTTAGGCGCTGTGAAAAAATTGTCTCTGTACCATGTATATGGGCTCAATCTCGGAGAGGAATTGAGCTGAGGTGAAGTCGTCTCTGCCTGAATAGGCTAGACTTCCCTGAAGGACCTAATCCTGAAAAGGAGTTAGGTTGCGTAGAAATCGTCTCTATCCGAATTGTTCGATTTCTGTACCATGTATATGGTTCAATCCTGAAGAGGAGTTGGGCTGAGGTGAAGTCGCTTATGCTCGAATGGGCTAGACTTCCCTGAAGGACTTAATCTTGAAAAAGGAGTTAGGCTGTGAAGAAATCGTCTTTGTTCGAAGGAACTAGATTTTTGTACCATGTATATGGGCTCAATCCTGAAAAGGAGTTGACTGTAGTGAAGTCGTCTCTGCCCGACTGTGCTAGACTTCTGTCAAGCAAACTACGTCACTTATGCGGCGAGTTGTTGTCATCCTGAATAAGACTAAGCGCCATCTTGGTCTTCTAGTCGGATTGGGTAATTATAGCATGGTAAGTCGTCAGAGGACTGGACTCAGTCTGCTTTGCAACACCATGGTTCCTTAGGAGGACTAGGTCACTTAGGTACGGTGAATTGTCGACTTCCTTAATAGGACTATACTCGGCCGTTGTGTGCCATTGTGGTTCCTTTGATCTGATCAGGTTTGCAACTGTTTACAGGTTGAGTGTGAAATGATATCGTTTTTAAAGAGAGTACCTTTATTGGTAATTCTTCTCTAAATGTTCTACATGATACTCTCCGCTCAGGCTCCCCGACCACTAAGCTCTTGGCCCATTGGTCTTTATCTAGGAGGCTCGGGCCGTATTGGCTATTTGCTTGACTATTTCATCATCGTGTAATGGCACTGATAGTCACAGCCTTATTATCGGCGAGGTACTTGAGGCATTGGTGTCGAGTAGAGGCCACCGCTCCCATCTAGTGGAAACCTGTTTGTAGTTCTCGTTGTTTTTAGCTCTCGGACTGCTCTTTTCCTTGACCGGTTTGACCGTTTCGGTTCGTCGTATGCAACTGTGTTGGACGTAGATAATGTCCACAGTCTTTTCCTTGACCTCTTTTCGTTCCCCTCGAGGCTACTTCTCATCGTAACTCACGAATTCTTGGAACCTCCCATTTGAACCCAGTACTCAATCTCGTTTTTTATACTTTGGCAGTCTTGAGTAATGTGACCGTGGTCCTTGTGGTAGGAATAATACTTGTTCTTGTCACGCTTTTGACGGGTCACTCTTGAGCCTAGAGGGCCATTTGACGTCCTCCCAGCTCTTTATAGTAGAGACGATCTTAGACAGACTGGCATTGAGCGGGGTGTAGAGTGGTACCTTGAATTGACGTAGTTGTTGACCTTGTCAGACCCGACCCTACTATTGCTTCTCCTCCCCTTGGATCAGTCCTCCTCGCGCCTCTTTTCATCTCCCCTGTCCCGGGTTTTGAGGGATTGCTTGGCTTCATTCTCACCTCCTTTATTGGCCGCCAACATCTCATCGAGAGTGACGTACTTTTGCGCACATTTCAGTAAGTCTGCATATCCTTCGGAGGCTCCAGAGTGAGGAAGTTGTAAAACTGACCTCCTCGGAAGCCAAAAGTGAAGGTGGTAAAAGACGTGTCGTTGCTGCAACGGTCGATTAGAGTTAACTTGTCATTGAAGTGAGTGACATACCCTTGAGGGTCTCACCGTGCTTCTACTTGAGGCTGAGCAGATAGTGGGGTCCCTTCCCGATTTGCTGGCTCCCTACGAATTGAGTGATGAACGCCTTTGTCAAGACCAAGTCAGTGCAACCTTCTTCAGGTTGGTAGGGAAAGTCCTATATAGAATGACTTCTGAACTCTCCTTCAATGCCATCACATGGTGGTAATGGCATAGGTGAACTGATGACAGATGTTCCATCGTAGAACTCTCAAGCTTCGGGGGTATGGACTTTTTCGAAAAATGTGTGTTCATGATCTCTTTAGAGAATGGAAGGACGGTAAGATCATACAAGACGTCTGGATTGGTCGCCCACAGTCAAAGTAGGTTCTCAACTATGGTCATGTCTGTTTTTGGGCATGGTTCCCATGACCTCTTTCATTTCTCAGGTTCCCTTCCTGGCCAGCTTTTCGGTCCTCAACGGGAACATTCTCGCTTTTCTGGACGCGATCTCGGACATCTTTTTGGGTTAAGGACCTCCCCGAGCTTCAACCATTCTCTGATGGTGGCTGTCGATCCTGGGTAAGCCTTTCCATCAACTGTGTGAGATGATTAATATGAAGTAGAATCTGATCCATGCAGGGTTGGCCGCGGCTGCCTCGGTGGTTGGGCCTCGCGATTGCTCTATTTAATCAATTGGATCGATTTTGTTAAGCGGCGGGGCTTCCTCAGCTGGAGCGTTATCTGGCTCGACATCGTTATTGTTAGCTCAGGATCTGGTGTTAGTAATCATGTTTTTAGGCTTTGCTGATTCAAAAAAACTCATGTCTTTGTTTTTAGGAAATCTTGTCTCCCCAAGGACGACGCCAAACTGATGCGTCCAAATACGTCTCTGTCGATAATGAACAATGGTGAACCAAGGACAAAAGTTGTGGCGGCCGAAGGCACTCCGATGATAAAGTCAGGTAACTGAGCAAGGATGATTATAGATTGTTAAAATTGGGGTTGCCAGTGCGTACCTTTCTTATCAGTTTTGTTCACCTTATATAACATGTATTTCACTCATTCATTGACTCTACCATCGAGGGCGTGATGGAGGGAAGAGATCTCGTTCCGGATCTTACCCGTCCATAACTGAGTTCCCTTCGGCACTTGGCTCTGTTTGGGACCCAATACTTGATTGGATCAAGAGCTGTGAAAATGGACCTTGGGCTGTGATAGCTCAGATGTATGCGTTCGGGCCTTGTTGTCCTGGGCCAAGATTCACACTACCCTAGGCTCGAGTAATCTGGGCTTGGATGCCTGACTTACGGGCTGAACAATGACTAGGCTGAGCCTGGGCTGGACCATGCTTTGGCTTGCTTGAAACCACGCTGAGGCCTTTCCGTATTAGGGTTGACCTGTGCCACATATAGGGCTGTGATCGGATGGCTGTTTGATGTCTCATCAGTACTCGAAATTCATTGAAGGATTCTGCAATGGGGTGGTTGCGTAGAATTCTGATGGAAAGGAATTTTATGCCATGGCTCTCTCTCCCTAAAGTGCATGCCTGCACAAGGTATTGATTGACTCTTCTGAATTTCCACAGAAGCACATCTGTTTAACAAACATCTTTTGATTATCTTATCTACTGTTACCACTCTCCATGATTCACTGTCCACAGTAGAAAACACGCTCTAGGAGGAGCTTCCTTTACCCAAATGAGTTTGTGTAACTGCTGAATTAGCTGGTCGTTCGCATTTGGAACCAATCAAGTCGTAACATTCTTGGCTGTGAACTTCGTGTTCCCATCTTCCCATTGAATTAGCTGGTCGTTCACATTTGGAACCAATCAAGTCGTAACATTCTTGGCTGTGAACTTCTTGTTCCCATCTCCCCATTTTCATCTACCTTGTTCTTCATTTAGTATTGTTTCCTGAATCGTGCTTAGCAGTTTTGCCATCTGATCTATTTCAGTCATTCAGATCTTGTTGACACATTGTAAATTAGAGGGGAGGTCTCTCTCAGCAGTACTTGTCCGATGGTTGATATTCAAAGACCATTGGAAAATTTCTTTTGCATTATTAAGAGATTTTGTGACTTTAAAATTGTTTCTGATCGTTGTCATCTTTTTTCCTATTGTCCCCTTGACATCTTATTATTTATGTGATGATTTTTTTTCCAGATATTTTGGGCATTTTCTATATACCTAGAAGCAGTAGCAATTCTTCCTCAGTTAGTTATGTTGCAACGGAGTGGAAATGTGGACAATTTAACAGGACAATACATCTTCTTTCTCGGGTATTTTATTCATATTCCCATTTGCCTAGTTTATAATTTACTTCAGTGCTCTTTTTCTGCAATATGTTTGATGTCGTCATTCTGTCTCATTATGAGCACTTAGTATACGATTAGTCCATTTCGTAATCTAGGGTGTGAAAGTGGTATTGTCATACTATATGGTCCGTTAATGACATATTCATACTACTTTTTTGACCATATAAATGCAAAGGGCTGTTGTTTTCATAAAGCTCAAGAAACAATCAATATTTACTAAGGTAAGATTGAACCTACAGATGCCGCACATAAGTCATAACTTGTTTCCAAATATCTCTTGCACATCGTACTTTCCTTTTTCCTTTGCTGGAGAAGCTTTCATGCTTAGGTTAAAGATGAATACTCTGTATGTTTTATTTTGTAAAATAAAACATAGCTCAATAAAGTTTAGATTCTGATGGAAGGGTTTGACTGTTGGAAAATCACGAAGCTGGCCTTCCCGTCTGCATTCAGGTGCTCGGGATCTGTGAAACTGAAATGTATAGTTATAGAATTTAAAGATTGCATTCAAACATGTCAAGAGATCTTTAAATCCAACCATCATTTTTTTAGCTGGCATTTTTCTCACTTCTATTCCATCTTTATTTTTTAGATGGTGCAAAATTTGAAGATGAGATAATAGTTGAATAAAATTTGGAGTCATTTACACCACAAACCCCGAAGTCAGTGAATAATTACAATTTCTCCCATTGAACTCGAAAAAATTACATTTACTACCTTGCTTTTTAAACTGCATTACGTTTTCTACCATAACTTACTATAACACCAACTTTGCCCATATTAAATAACCAAGTCACATTTACATTTTCTCCCCTTATACCAACTAGGTAAATTTCTACTAATAATTTAATACTCACATACTATTTATAATTAGAAACTGCCCCAATTTGAGATTTTATTTCATTTTTTTATCTTTATTTTTTCGCTTTCTTTCTAAGAAAACAAGATCACATATTATCAACAAAGCAAGCGTATCATTCTCAAGAAATATTTACAAACTTTTTTTATTATGTCCCAGTATTCAAAATTGAGAACACCAGCACATTCAAAATTGTAACATACGCTTCGAAAAAACATAATATAATATCCAAAATTATTCAACGATAAATTACATAAAACAAATAATGTTCAAAGTCTAATCAAGTGTGTAGTTTCAAGTAATATATTGCTTCAAAAAATTCAAATACAATAATTTTTATTTTTTATTATCGAAAGAAAAAGTAAAAAATGAGATAAAAGAAAGGGAAAAATAATCTCATACCGAGGAAATCTTTAATTAAAAATTATGTGTGGATTAAGCTATAACTAGAATTTTTTCTAGTTGGTAGAGAGTTGAAAATTTAAATGTGGGTTGGTTATTTAATATAGGTTATAGAAAGCTAAGGCAGAAAATGTAACGCAATTTAAAAATGTAATTTTTTTTTACTTCAGAGGAGAAATTGTAATTATCCACCTACTTTAAGGTTCGTGGTGCAAAATGTCTCTAAATTTTAAGAATAAAAAATTGATTTATTTATTTTGTTTAGATAGGAATGGATTTTTTAATTTTTAGTTCAATTATTTTGATTATAAATATTTAATGTATTATTTTTTTTCCAAAGTTGGTTTGGACAAGTCATATTTTGTGTAAGGCTGCCTTTTATGTGTGTAAGTGTTGGCGGTCATCTCTTGGAAGGAGATGTGTTGAGTAGAACACGGATGGACGTGGAAGCTCCATGTTGAGGTGTGTGGACGAAGATGAGCTTGCCAAAGGCAGTGGGACTATCGGTTATAAAGTTGATTCTATATGCCATTTATCACACCATTTGGCTAGAAGGGTATTATTAGCCACCGATGTAGAAGATTGTAGGAGGTTTTTTTTTGCTCTCTTTTAATTAGCATGATGATACAGAAATATATTGATTGTAAGTAATAGGAACTAGGAAGGGTTCCGACAACTCACATACAAAGCTACCAAAACTTAAAAAGGAAGCAAACAACTAATTAAGCTAAATTTCATAAAAAAAATAGATGCCCAATCAAACACCAGATGAGTGAAAGGGGTATCTTTGAGATGGTTTCAGATATAAAGCTAACCAAAACTTAAAAAGGAAGCAAACAACTAATTAAGCTAAATTTCATAAAAAAATAGATGCCCAATCAAACACCAGATCAGTGAAAGGGTATCTTTGAGATGGTTTCAGATTACTCCGAGATGCCCAACCTATGCCTTGAAATGATGTCAATGTCTCCTTTTTTTTTTTTTTTTTACGTTGAAGATGTTACAATTTTCTTCCCTGCCATATAGCCCAGATTGTTGCCAAGAACAATTATTCCAAATCCACTGATCTTGTGCTGAAACTTTTCTATTTGCCCATTGTAAGCTCCTCCGATTGAGGCCCTCGCCTTGGAGAGAAGCAATACTACATCAGCCGTGATGACATTCCAGATTTGGAGTAAGAACTGTATTTAGCATTTAAAGAAGTGATGATGACTAAAATGCAATTATCAAAAAGCGTGCATGTTTCAACTTCAACCATTTCTGGAGATTATGGGTGGAGACTTTGGGGCAGTTGCACTTGCACATAATCACTGCTGAACTTTTCAAAGCATTTCTGACTGTACTCATTGCACTTATCTTTCCATCTCCAGTTATTGCTCCCCCCCCCCCAAAAAAAAAAAAAAAAAAAAAAAAAAACTGTGCAGAACTGACCAATGCAATGAGAGTGATAATACGAGCTTCTTTCCAATAATTCAGAACCTTCTCATGATTATGTTCCAGCTCACATCCTCACCTTGCTTCACCATGTAAGAGGAGATAACTGATTACCTTGACGTGATGGAGTAGCTGCCCTGAAACAATGCCTTTAAGGGTTGCTCTGGTAACCATTTATCAACCCAAATGTCTATTCTATCACATGGCTTTGCTGCAAAGCTAATATGTGCACCATTATGAACGCTAATACACCAAACAACACTATCATATGGACTTCTAACCTCCTTCGAATACTAGGGAAGTTGTTCTGAGCCATACTTTTCAACAACGATTTGGTGTCAGAGAGCTTTGTCTTGAACTCCAAATCTCCGTACAATTTAGGAAGCTTTTAATCTTTGAAACCCAAACCCCCTTTGTCATTCGTGGGACACGCCGCATCTTTATTTATTAAGATTTTCAGAAGCCAAAGACGTACATAAGATGTCTCTCACAAGCCTCTCATCTCCGCCACAGAGACTGGGATTTTAGTCACTGATACGAGGAAGACCGTGATGCTTGTCCTAGTACATCTTATAAGCGTTAGACAACCAGTTTTGAACAAGTATCTATACTTGCACTGCTTACTTGAAGCTTTTCCATAACTGAGTCCCACATAGCTCAGTCTTTTTATCTTGTTCCTAATGGCATGCCATGGTACTCAGTTGGAAGCTTCCATGCTTTACAACCCCAAATAAAAGCAAATGAACTGATACTGTCTACATTGCTTACTTGAAATAGAGCAGTTGTGTAAATTAATTCGCAATCCAGATACCACCACGAATGACGACAGAGGACTTGATGCCTTTTAGTTGCTCTACAGAAAGAAAAACACTGTATCGTCGGTGTAGAAATGGAACTCTGAATCCATTATCCACCACAGAGAACCTGTTGATAACTGCTTGTGAAGAAAGATGTGAGATAAGGCTTCATCAATCATAGAGAAAGGCATGGGAGATAGAGATCTCCCTGGCCAAGATGCCTTAAAGAATCCAGTATGCGCTCGTTTAGGTTGATCCCGTCTTCAGTTAAAACTAATCCATCTTCTCGTCGTCTTAGGACCAAGTTGTAACTCTACCCTTTTATTGATTTAAGTATGATTTTTAAAAAAAGAAAACATTCGGAATAGACAATGAAATATCTTCTTTGGCTTGAACTTGTTACTACAATTTAGATACACTATTTAATTTTCCTTTTTTTTTGTTTTGGGGGGGGGGGGGGGGGTATACTTTTTTGCCATCTCCAATGGATTGTTTAAATGCCCAAATGTATGAATTTACTGTTCATCATCATCATCAAAGGCCATTCCCGATATTTTCAGGGTCGGCTACATGGATTTTGGTTCTCCAAGCAATGCGGTCTTCACACATATTCTCGCCTAATCCAAGCTCAATGATGTCTTCATTCACCGCCTTCATCCAAGTTTTCAACGGTTGTCCCCTCCGTCTTCACCCTCCATTAACTTGCCAATCCAAGTTTTCAATGGTCGCCCCCTCCGTCTACACCCTCTGTCACTGTTGAGCCAAAAAAATGCTCCAATAGGTGGTCTAAGTCTAAACTCTAAAACCTATACATGGCCTTATAACACCACCTCCAATGTATAAATTTATACATTTTTGCTATACATGGGTGCACGGCCTGTGGGAAGCCTTCTGCACTCTAGTCATAACAAAATATATGGGGTCCAAATGGGAACGCATGCGAGTTTGGCACAAGATCTAAGGGTTCCAGGCACCTCCGAAGTCCTTTTCAAACATATCCTCACAGCCAAATGGCCTCCAACAGGCCATCCACCCAAAATTTTAGACTCTTATCACCTACAAATTTTATAGACCATTTGCTATTGGAGTTGGTCTTAGGTCCCATATGGTGAATGATAGGTCTGGTAGTGTTTGGTCGGAAGACCATGTTGACTGTCTAGATACTATCGAGAATAACAGTTTTGCTCCTAAGGTTACTGACATTTACAAAAGCTCTCTACAAGTTAATCTTCTTTATCTCAAATATTTTATGCGTATAATGAGGCAACTGAAAGTTCAATAATTAAGAATGCTTAAAAATATATAGAAATAGAAAAAAAAAAAAGGAAAAGAAGAAGAGAGAATTTAAGAAACAAGAGTTTGGGAGAGCAAAATCAGGTGGAGAGTTAGCTGTTCTTGACCACGTGGTTTGAATAAGCTTATTGTGGAGGATGGAATTGGTTTCAAAATCAATCATTTGTGCTTTAATCCTCCAAAAATTTTGGACCAGAATCTCATTGGAAATTGATCCAAAACGCAGTTATCTACTTTAATCTCTTCTAAAATGTTTTGTTCTTCTAAATTTTGATCAAAACAATAGTGTCTGGTTTCATTCTACTCTACCTTGTCCTTAATGCGAATCCTTCGAAGCAGATGAGTTATTTTTTTTTTTTTTGGAAAGCAAAGCAGATGAGTTATGGCTGGTGGAAAACCTTGATGTTGGCTTGGGAAGAGAAGTGATTTGGGGTTCCTGATTTGCATCAAAGAATTGAATGAGACAATGGATTGGTTTGTCTGCTTAGCAACAAGAGGCTATATTTGTGTGCTGCAGTGAGAAGTAAGAGTGCGAGATTGTGGCAGATTATGGAAGAAAGAATGATTTAATGGTGACATCATGTGAAGAGTAAAAATGGAGGTAGCAATACTGAAATGGGATGAAGAGTGAAAATGGAGGTAGCAATGCTGAATTGATTTGGGCTGAATCAAAGTGAGGATGCAGGTGTGCAAATGGTGGATTGGAGCAAGAAAGACGTGATTTTGGGTTGAACTGAGTGAAGAGATGAGAAGCAGCAGGTCATTCCTTGTTGGATCGAAGCAGAGAGATGAAGGTTTCTGTTGGTGTAGTTTGTGAAGTGTCTGGATGGCTGCCAGGGTTTTGGTGTTTCTGTTGGTTGATTCAGAGAGAGGAAGAAGGGGAAGGGCAATGGTGATGGTTGGGGACTAGAGTTTGTGGTGAAGAAAAAACTGCATGAGTTTTTTTTTTTTGTTTTTTTGAGTTAGAATATTTTATGATTCTTAATAAATTTATGTTTTATATACAAAGAAATCATAAACATATGTTTTACATATAATAAATATCATTAACTTATAACTGGTGTATGGTTCTCAGAGTTGTGTATATGTGTTATTTAAAACCCCTACAAAGTGAATTTGTTATTGATTTTAACAATTACTTAATTTAATTAACGGTTTGGTGACCGTCAGCAATGTCTTAAGACCAGATCTTCCTACTGGACAAAAGTAGGACCAAGACCAAGATTCATCACTGGTACAACTGAGGAAAGTTTAATTTTCCTCTTTTTAAAGTTTGCTTGGTATTGCTAATTGTTTTACTTGAATTGTCTTATGTAACCAAGTTATAGATCTATGCATGTATTAGCAATTGGAAAAAAAAAATGAGGACATGTCTCAGATTATTGTGACAGTGGATTCTTGGAAACTATTCAAGATAACACTTTGTTGTTCATGTTCAAATCTGGTGTAATTTTGTTTTAATGTGGTTACACCTAATTGACCTGAATTTGTTCAAGTTGAACAAGAAATTTCAATTTACATGAGATCATCTCCAGTTCCCATCCCTTGGTAGAAATTTCAAGGAGCAACAATATTTAATGGAACAAGAGCTTTTTTCATACTTTTTGTTTTTTGGGCCATTGGTGGTCGATTGGAAGTTTTCACGAAAGTTGTCTATTTATTTGGGATCAGTGGGCTGCACCCAAGGAAAAATAATGTTTTGCATGTACTATGGAACTTCGCAAGCATTTTTCTGATTTCACAAGGAAAAGTTTGTTTTCCTAACATATGAAACCTGGTAATCTGTTTGCAATTTGGCAGAGACAAATGTTCTGGTTAAATTTTATTGAAATTCACAAAACTTGGTATCTCAGTTTATCAATGTCTATCTTCTATTTTCTGGCATTACATTTGACTGTAGTATGCTGTAGCATTGAGTGTGTTAAGGTGTGGCATCCGAATTGGAATTGTGATAATTCATGGCTTTGAATGTTGTGGAAAAATATAGAGACCACATTTTCTGCATATTAAGAAAAGCAATGTATTGATCACTCACTACTCTAACTCGTTTGCCAAGCTTATCATTCTTAGGCTGTCCTATTGTCGTTCTGCTGTTGTTCAAACCGAAGATTAAATTCAACTTTCTAAAACTGTTGTCTGTGGTAATAATCAATATTCTACATCCTCAAGTTCACACTACATTTTGTGTGCAAGGGAACTGCAACAGATGACAGAAATTTTTTTTATGTTATAACTAATCTGTGTTGTTTGCTTTGCAGTGCATATCGTGCCTTTTACATTCTAAACTGGGCCTACCGCTACTTCACCGAGAAACATTTCAGTAGATGGATATGTAGGCATATAATAAAGAATTGACATAAATTATTACTGTTCTTTCTGTATTGTGTCATTGATGCCTGCTATATACTTAACTCTTTTGTCTGTCCTGGATTCCAGCTTGTGTCTCTGGTCTTGTCCAAACAGCTCTTTTCGCAGACTTCTTTTACTATTACTTCATAAGGTATTGTCTTCTGGTTATATTTCTCTAATTCTTTGAATAATGTATTATAAAGAGAAGCCCAATAATTTTATTTGATTGTCTTGCAGTTGGAAAAATAACGCAAAGCTTCAGCTTCCAGCTTGAGCAGAATCTTTGTACGATTTTAAGAGCTGGAGCTAATGGTACACACTGATGATTTGGAACTTTTTGAACAGACTGACAGTTTTTTAGGCTGGTGGGATCTCATAATTACAAATCTACCTACCCATGATGGAAGCATCTCTTACGGCTTCCGTAGTTTTGGAGTGATGTTACATTTTCGTACCTGTACAACTTTTGACATAATACTCTGGTCGGATTGCATCGGTGTGCCCACTTCAAACCTTGTGGCAAATATGGTTTAGATGTCTTCCCAATATGGTTTAAAATTAGTGGGGAGGCACCAACAAAATGTTAGGTTGACCTTGTACAAACACTGAGAGTGTAGAGATACTTCAGGTTATCAGAACGTAAATGTTCCATGAGAATGTTGCAGAGCTAAAAACTAAAGTTAGACACCTCGACAACTCTTTTATATTTGTAGTAACTAGGAAGGAGAGCTAATCAGAAAAATGAGCCATGCTTCATGATTGGGTCTTTTGTTAATAATATTATCTAATGATACATCAAAATGGATCGATTATAATGATAGTGTATGTGACATAAAGCCCCATCACGAGAATACAACGCCCGATTCATTCGGCCAGCTCATAAAACCCAAAAGGATTGAGGACACTTATAAAGGTTCGGAATAGGCCCACCTCTAAGGATGCGTATGCAGGATTCGAGTTCAGGCTCAAATGAATCAAAGCCCAAATTCAAGCTTGTCACACATTCTCTCATTAAGAAAAAGAACGTTGCACCAAAAAAGAGCCGTGGAGGGACCTAAGCCTCCATAAACGCATCTCCATTGAGGATGAGACTTATAGAAACATCTCCTTCTGTTGTGGCTCACATGCTTAAGTCACGCAGATAGTTAACTACGACCATTATAAAAGGTAAAGGGAACTTTCGACAAAGGTATGCAACTTTAATTGAGTTTTGTCCAGATTTACTTACTTTTTCCAACAGTCACCGACTTAAGCACCAGAGTGTCTTCGGCCACCAAAAATGTGGTATTTGGCAGTCTAACAGTGGTTTTGCAGGTCAAACTCATAGGATGGCGATTTTTGGATGCATCAGTTTGGCGCCGTTCGTGGGGAACAACACGTTTCCTCTTTACAGAACACACAGTGATAAAAATTCATCACAACCCGACAAAGGGCCAACAAACCATCGTATAAAATGATGCAGACCCCAGATCATGACAACTCTCCCTCCGATGCACCACTAACTGTCGGAGAAGAAGACACAATCCGGATCACCAAACCATTAGCATCCGAAAATGCGGATCCCCGACATGCAATAGTTCAAACAGCCCAGAAGGCCGTCGGCACCGCCGCGAACCCTCGGGTAGACTTGATAATGGCCCAAATGAAATACATGGCGGAGATGTTGGAGAAAATTGCCCAAGAACGCGTTCAGCCAATCGACCCTACTTCTGCACCGCCTCAACAAAACTCCACTATCCAAACTCAAGGGAGCGACGAAGTTTTAGTGGAACCCCAACAGGGAAACGTTGAAAGCAGCAAACTCAACCGAGACAAAACTCCGCAGTGCGGCGGAACAGTTGCTGAGATGTCGTTATCTGACGAACTCATGAAGAAGGCAATGCCAAAGAAGTTCACTCTGCTAAAGTTCGAAATGTACGATGACACCACCGACCCGACTGATCACCTAAGACACTTTTAGCATATGATAGCTCTAAAGGAAACCACAAAGTCGATCCTGTGAAGAACGTTCTCAACCAGTCTCACTTCCACAGCAATGAACTGGTTCAACAGCTTACTGCCAAGGTCAATAGATTCTTTCTAGGCCTTAACCACTGCTTTCATTACCAGATTCATCGGGAGCCAACGGATGAGGAAAAAAACCCATTACCTTCTGCATATTCGACAAAAGCCGGATGAAACAATACGGGAATATGTTATTCGTTTCACCAACGAACTAACAATAATTGATGGTCGCAGCGATGACACAGCCGTTACAACTTTCGTCGCAGGATTGAAGAGAGGTGCCTTTTTCGATGCCCTTAAATTGGAACCTCCAAAAGGCATGACGGTCCTGTTTAAAATAGCATAGAAACATATTTCCCTCGAGGAAATAAAAGCTGCGAGGAGAAAGAACGACTAGGAGAGGGAGAACTATTCGAGAAAGCGAGAAAGAAAAGATGAAAGAAGACGAGATAGCGGATCAAGGGAGGACAACAGTAATTTAAAAAACATCGAGGCGACGGGCGCACATAGTCCAACCAACAGGAATCCAGGAAATCGTAGTTGGCACGACCCAATCATGAGCGAATAATCAGTGTAATGAGAAGGAGTATAAACCATACACAGCCCTAAAAGCAAACCAAACTGACATCTTAAGACACATCAAACTGGGAGAACATCAACTGGCCAACAAGAAAGAAAAGAGACCCGGAAGGACGAGATAAGAGCATGTATTGTTCTTTCCACAAGGATCACGTGCATGATACCAAGGACTGCTACAAATTAAAAGAAGATATCAAACATTGGATCCAAAGAGGATGACTGGACGAGTTCATCGGCACATCAGATAAGCAGTTCAAGGGCAAGGAAAAAGCAGACGCTACCGCCACGGGATAAAAAAAAAGATCAAGGGAATTAATATATGCCCTACACAACATTCGCCTTGGGGAAAAACACCTCCCACTCGAATAGACCTATATCGAAAGGCCAACACTCAAAAGACCTCAACAACAGAAACAAATTCGGCCAAAATCAATCGCAAAAGAACTAACAAACTACATCAAACCTCAACAAGCAGAGCCAAACGGGGAGCAACAACCACGCGAGCAAATAATGTCATAAATTAGAAGGAATAGCAGACGCACGGGCGCCAAAGCAAGGGTAAACAGTAAGCAATGCAGGAATAAAAGAAGAAACGCTCCACGATGTAACAGAGCCACTCTAGGAGAACGACTACTAAAATAGTTGAAAAATTCAATAAAGTTTCATTTTCGGAATCGACATCTCACAAAAGCAAAACAGCTTCATAGCAAAGCTAGAAAAAATAATGTGCGCAAAAGCCCACAAAGAATCAAAACGCAAGTCAAGTATTCATGATAAGCTTCTGGTCTGATCAACCAAATAAGCAAAAGTTGGACACCCGAGTCAAACTGAACAACAACTTCGAATCGACCAAGGTGTCGAGTTAACGAAGTAAAAGTTGGACGAACAAGTCAACTAAAAGGAAATGGCTTCGAGTCGACTAGAGTGTTGCACAAAACGAAGTAAAAGTTGGACACCCTAGTCAAACTGAACAACAACTTCGAATCGACTGAGGTGTCGAGTTAACGAAGTAAAAGTTGGACAAACGAGTCAACTAAAAGGAAATGACTTCTATTCAACCAGAGTGTGGCAAAAAACGAAGCAAAAGCTGAACACCCAAGTTAGTGAGAAAACAAAAACTTCGAATCGATTGAGGAATTGAGTTAACGAAGTAAAAGTTTCAACCAAATGAAACAACTTTGAATCACCTAAAGCGTTGCACCTTGAACAAACGAGCCACTTGAACGAAACAACTTCGCATCACGACAAGCTAGCAAAACAAGATATCAGGCGAATAATTCAAAGGAGAAAATACGCAAGAAAAACAACCTTCAACAACAATTCAAAAACAACAAGTAAAAGATCGAGGCATGCACATTAAAGCATGGGAAAAATCAACTCACCGAAAGGTTACTACAAACATCCGTGAAACATCAAATGCAAAGTTCAAGACAACGACAAGTGAACAAAGACTATAAAGGAATTAATTCCATTCATTCAAAATCCGCTTAATTACAAAAGCAACAATGGAAGATTAAGGGGAAACATTTATAACATACTCGACAACATCACCCGCAGAAGCCAGATCAACAACAGGGACTCCTTCTTCAAGAGGAGGAGGTGATCTTTCAGCCAGTGGGACACCCAGAGGATCTCCAACAACATTTCCAACGACATCTTCCATGTTCTCAAAAGACCAATGCACCAAAGAACGATACCTGGTCAAATTGACACCAATACCCTCGATATAATCAAAAAGCTTAGTCCGACCATCAACAATGTGTTGCCAGTCTGCCACCTCCATAACACAGAGTCTATCCTTAACAAAAGCAAGCTTACTTCTTAAAATGATAAGTTGGCCCTCGGCAGTAGAAACCACAGAAGAGTCAGCCTTGACCACGTCAAGCGAATACAACAATTGCTCCACCATTTTCTCAACAATATCACAATTTTCAGAATGCACTACCATAGCTCGCGCAGTCTCATCATGGAGCACATTCTCAATAGAAAGCTCATTCTCCACATCAAGCAAAAATGTGCAGACGCCTTCCAGGTCAGTGCTGCCACAAACTCGTGCACCTTCCACCTCTGCCAACGATGCTCGAGCAACTTCAACTACCTTGGTTCGTTCAGCGCATCACGCTTTTAACGCGTCATACTGGTGAAGAACATGGGATAACACCAGGAGAAGCACGGAAAGCTTCTTCTTCAAAGAAACCATAAGACGATGATTGACCTGATGACTCAAGCCCGTTACCTCTGCATAGGTGAGATGAGTCATTCCTTCCATTACGAGTCTAACACCATCCTCAAAATGAAGGCCCGGATTTAGCACGGACATCGGGGGCCTCTCGACTGACTGCCCGTGCCATTCATCTACTAGCTTGTGTGCACCATCCTGCACACCAAGACGAGAAAACCAATAGAACTTCCCATCTGATTTAACTCGGATCTCCTCAGAAGTAGGTTCCTTTCAACTGATCCGCGAATGAAGAATGCGAGGATTAGGTAGTACGGAGGAACCACCACCACCCATGGCCGGAAAAAAATGAGAACCTCCATCACCATCTCGTCGCTCGACAGAGACAAAATGAATAACAGCCGAATGATTTAAGTAGGCTACGGATGGAGGAACCTCCATCCCTCCGTTAGCAAGAGGGGAAGGAGGAGGGCGAGAAAGTAACTCAGAGGCTAGACCTCGACTGTCAAGTTCTTCAGATTGAACAACAACCAACTAGAGCATCTTGTCATCCAAAAACCAAGGATTCTCTTGAGAATACTTGACAATGTCAAGGCCACCATACATAGAGATAAACATCTTTTCACCATCATCCAAGGGACGAACTGTATCCTTCTCACTCATTTCCAGAGCCAACCTCAACATCTTTTGCCTTCTACAGAGAGCAACAATCTTCCCTTGAAGGATCCTTGTCCATAGAATCCGAATAAAGAGCCATGCGATGCACAAAATCAACGATCCGTTTCTTCTTCGGCACGCGATCAGAAGGTAGAAACAACCGCTTTGACGGACTAACCGGCCTCACCACTTTCTTCTTTCTAGAAGAACCGGTAGCAGTACCAATAGGAGCACTGAGATCCATAACATCAGAGCCCACTTTCCGATCAACGACTACTTCATCGCCGACAGCGCGAGCATCAATCTCTGCAGCATGCCTCGCAGTCAACAAAGTCCTTTCAGTCTCATTCATGACGTATATGCCACAGAGCCTCACCATATCATTTGTAAGATAGGAACCCAACGGGACCATCGAAAGCCCCAAGAAGAGCTCAATGATAAACTGCTGTCGAGTCAATTTCATATTCCGATGTTTGAGAGGAACTCAAAAATACCTTATTATCCAAAGACCATGCAAATTGAAGTGGCCAGAACCAACAAACGCATAAAACCAATCCGCGACCAACCCCTAATGTCGTCATTAAGCTTACCAAAACACGCAGGAGAATACATAAAACAAGTATGGTTGAACGTCACGTTGAACCCCACCAAGGAATGCAAGATTCGAGGTGTTAAGGAAATACTAGAAAGAATGGTCCTAGCATATGTGACAACCATGACTCTCTAGCCGTTCAGCCCCATTTGAGGAGGAGGAATACCTAAGAAGTCCAGATATGACCAGAACAATTCCGAAACAAGGAATCGGAGACCGACATAGAACATGCGAGGATACAATGCGATATATCCTTTCCTCGGGAAACAAGGACTGTCATTTTTGTCTGGAAGAACAATTTCAAGGTCCTCAGGCAAATAATAGTTGGAACGAACACTATCCAAAGTATCCTGAGAGACTTTGTTAAGAGAAAAGTGAGTTTCACAAGTGGAAAGCGGAGAAAAGTGAGCTTCACAAGCGGAAAGCTGGTCACCGACTAAAATATCACCAGCAGGCATTGTAAGCAGGGGAGAACGAACGAGAAAAAAAGGTAGTGGAAGAATAGAAATAACACCAGATGGTATAAAAAAAGAGTAGCCACAACACCTTTTAAGCCATTGGGAAACAAAGAGACTGTTCACGGAGCGACATACGAGACATAATGACACTTTAAAAATATGCGTGAAAAAGAATAGACAATGACGTAATCGAGATGATCAAGCAACTAAAAGTTATCAAGGTCAACACAAAAACACAATTGACATACCAACTGTCACATAGTTAGTGGACATGTCACCATACCCACTAACTAAAGGAGGGAGTAGCTGATGATACATCAAAATGGACCGATTATCACGATCGTACACGTGGCATAAAACCTCATCACGAGAATACAACGCCTGATCCATTGGGCTAGCTCATAAAACCCAAAAGGATTGAGGACAATTATAGAGGCTCGAAATATTCCCACCTCTAAGGAAGCGTAGGCGGGATCTAAGTCCAGGCCCAGATGAATCAAAGCCCGTCACACGTTCTCTCATTAAGAAGACGAAAGTTGCACCAAGAAAGTGCCGTGGAGGGACCTATGCCTCCACGAGCGCATCTCCATTAAGGAGGAGACTGTTACAGAAATATCTCATTCCGTTGTGCCTCACATGCTTAAGTCACGCAGAGAGTTAACTACGACCATTATAAAAAGTAAAGGGAACTTTCGACAAAGGTATGCAACTTTAACTGAGTTTTGTCCAGATTTACTTCTTTTTTCCAACAGAGTTACTGACTTAAGCATCGGAGTGCCTTCGGCCACCAAAAAGGTGGTATTTGGCAGTCTAACAATGGTTTTGCAGGTCAAACTCGCAGGAGGACGATTTTGGATGCATCATTATCCATAGTGCCTACTTTAAAATATGGTAACCTTGTTCAACAATTCATTGTGGTCCCTTAAGAAGTAATAGATAGTCCAAAAATAGTATAAGCTATTGACATTCTATCTTTTCGTTTGAAAATTAATGAATTTTTTTTGGTTGTTGTGGTCGAAAGGAATAAATCCCAATCCCAAAATGTATGTGAAGTTGTCAGTCTCATCACAATGATGATTGAAACCAATCAGTTGTAGCCAAAATTCTTATTTTTGGTTTGAAGGTTGGTTGTCGATTGAAAGACTAGGGCATAAAATGGGTCGGATCTGGTATGAATACACATGTATCCGGGAAAAAAATGGTTAACCGTATTTGACCCGAATTACTTTTTTCGGATTGGATATGGTTTTTGGGGACGGATTAAATTTGGATATGTTTAATAAACCTCATACACATTGATCTGTTGAGCATATTTTTTCAATTTAAAAAGAAAAATAGACTACTTTATGTAAAAAAAATCATTCAAACTAGCATAGAATGAAAACTCAAATGAGAATTTAACCACATCAACTAAGGTGTGAATGTGTTAGTTCACAACATAAAACTTTAATGCATCTATTTTACGTTTTTACTCTTTTGTGAAATTCATAGTAATTCTTAGAAGCTATATATTATAAAAAAGATCCGAAAAATATTTAGATTCCGACGGATTTTTAATGTAAGATTCATATCTGATCCGTATTCGAGTCATATCAACTTTCACAAATATGTTTATCCAATCCATTCTCCTCTTTGTATAACCTATGAAAACTATATCCGCCTATTCGGATTCTGTAAAGAAAATAATTGGAGAATTGTATTATTGTTTTCTTTTTCTTGACTGAATACAAGCTTATATAGCTAACTTCTACCTAACCTTGTGGAAACAAGAAACTTGAAACTTCCTATACAAAATAGAGTCTTATTTTGACTTACCTATTCTAACTTTACTTCTTTAACTATTCTGACTTTCCTATTCTTGTA
This sequence comes from Berberis vulgaris, assembly GCA_963556465.1. Taxonomy (NCBI): domain Eukaryota; kingdom Viridiplantae; phylum Streptophyta; class Magnoliopsida; order Ranunculales; family Berberidaceae; genus Berberis; species Berberis vulgaris. The sequence continues at coordinate 57,654,733 of OY747135.1, read as the reverse complement.
CTTTTCTTCTTGTAGAGGTGGATCAATCTTGGACTTGGGCTTGGATATATTGAGTGCAAGTCCTGCATATTTTAACACGCCCTCGCAAGCCAGACATGTAGACGCATATGAAATGTGCAGCTTAGAGAAAGTTTTCAACTCTGAATTTGGTGAAGAAATCATGACTGTCGAGTGAAGCTGCTAATGGTTTGACTCGAGTCAGCATGATTGTCAAATTTTGGTATGAGGAACTCATGATTGTCGAGTGAATGGCCAATGGTTCGATTTGAGTGGTCAGCATGACTCCACCTTAGCGCGAAGGCTGAAAAAAAGTTCTTAACACAAATGTTGGTATTGCTCAGCATTGGCGCTGATATTTTTTTTTGTTTTTTTTTTGCTGTTGTGTGATATCTCCTTGCGTTTGCTGATTGACATCAAGGCCGAGGATCTGGCTGCGTGAAGTTGCTGCTGTCTGAACTTGAGCTAACTAATTTGGTTTTGTTTCAGGGATTTCACAATTAAAACAAGGAAGGCATGGTTGAGAATTGTTTGTTGTTCTTAAGGATGTTCCTGCCGCTGTTGAGGATCCAAAACACCAATAAGTTGCTGTTGTTGATTGATTGAGACTGGCTATTGCTGTATTCCTCCTTTCCTCGCCCCTTGCGTCTACGGTTAAAGTGCGTAGTCGTCGGAGGCAGGGAATAGCTTGAATCCCTGGGGTCTTAGGTAACCAAAGAAAATTTCTCTGATACCATGTAAATAAAATAATTGGAGAATTGTATTATTGTTGTTTTTTTTTCTTATCTGAATACAAGCTTATATGAGCTAACTTCTACCTAACATTGTGGAAACAGGAAACTTAAAACTTCCTATACAAAATAGAGTCTTATTATTTACTTCTTTAACTATTCTAACTTTCCTATTCATGTACTTTCTTTCTTGTAGAGGTGAATCAATCTTGGACTTGGGCTTGACTATGTTGAGTGCAAGCCCTACACATTCTAACAGATTCGAATTCGGTTCCGATCATGGATGTCCATACCATTTTATGCTCTATGAAGGACTGTAGTCGTGATAGTGGCTTATCTGAGGGGCTGACTTTGGTGGATCTATCACAACTGAACACAAAATTTATTTAATGAGTTTTTCTTTCTTGAATAATGGAAAAATCATTTAAGATGAGAAAATGAATTGGAAATGATCCACTTACTTGGATTATGTTTGAATAATTAATATGAATCCTACATCATTTTGGGCATGCGAATTAGTTCACTCAAATGTTGTTAGGACTAGTAAATAAAAGAAATTGCAAAAAACGAAAGTAACGTAATAGATCATAAATGAAATAAGCCAATAAACAAATAACTTTTATTCAATCAAAGAGTAACAATGACAACCTACGCCCCTATTTATGATTAACCTACCTTCTAAATCAAACCCTAAACCTATAGGAAACTAATGTGAAACCCTAATTGGAACCCATATTAAAAATAATAGAATGTCAAATATTAGTAATATACTACTATTGCAAATATTAATAAATATTCTAATTACATCAACCTCCCTGGATTGAAGAAGCTCATCCTTGAGTGTGAAGTCAAGGAAGTCATATGAGCACATTCTCATTGGTTGAGCGACTCGAGTCTTATTTAGTGTTTGCCCATGGTTTTCCTATTCATAAATCTCTAGAACGTGCATTGTCAAAATTTTCTTTTTATGAAATTACAAAAAGAAAAATGGTGAATGAAAATATTAAATTTTTTCAAAAAATTTCAAGGTTTTTTTGTTTTTTTAATTTAATAAATCTTAATTTTTGTAAGAATACAAAAATCAACTACAAAAAATTACATTTTTACAAGGAAAACAAGCAATGATGGTGTGGAGATACTTGATGTTACTAGAACAATTAATATTCCATGAGAAGGTTATAGAATAAAAGTTGAACTTTGACAGACTGCATCTTGAACAAATCTTTTATACTTGCAGGAAATAGGATGAAAGCTAATCAGAAAATCATGATTGATTCATGCATTGAGATTTGTGCATTTGTTAATAGTGGGCTGCAAATTGTGCTCCTATCCAAGGGGTATTCTTTTTTCAAGAAAGTTGGTAAATTTTTAATTACTTGGGCTTAAAGGTAGGTGTTCCATTGAAGGACTAGAGATGAATTTTTTTTAAACAAAAAAGCTTGCTAATGGTGATAGTGGCTTATGTGAGAGGTTGACTTCCGTGGATGTTAAAAGGTTCTGTTAACCTTGCCATCATGTGACACGGTCTATCTACAAGCTAGTTATCACAGGGCCAACTTTGTGCCTAGATTTTCCTCTCAATTCCTTCCCTATGCGGCACTAATTCCTCACTTAGTCTCAGACTACTTTCTCTTCCTTACTTACTGAACTAACAGAACGTGCAAGCACACCACAAGTATTTTGGGCTAAGCCCTTATTAGTTTATTGCTTCTCAAAAAATGGATTACAACTCACAACCCAATGCCTTTCCCAAGGGCAAGGTGTTGGCCTTTATATAGTAGGCCTACAAGAATCCTGGCAATAACCATCTAAACACCTGTCAACAAGCAATGCAAGGTTCCTTCATTTTCTATCCTAACTCCGCGACATTCAATCGGTCCTGGATGGATTGGTTAGCAACTTCCCAACAAAGATCCTAACCACATCAATTGCCCAATCTATGTCTACCAGCATATGCAATCCCGAATAACCATCCAAACTGCAGCCTGTACTCAGTGCATGCCTCATGCACATCATTGCTTAAGTCATGTGCAGCCTGTTCCCTGAACAAGCCATGTGTATCAGTCCATAGACCAGTAATCTGTCCATGCATATGCATCAGTCTATCCGTCCATGCACAACATCCCATCCGTCCATGCATTCATCTAGACAAGGTGTGCTACCTCAACATACCAATCCCTGATCCGTCTGCTTATCATTCATGCAAGGTCCATCCAAGCACTCAACACAAGCGTCTAGTCCGCCAATCCAACCTCCTGTCTCAAGCATGCCTTGGCTATGCTGTGACCAAGTCTCAAGTCTGGTTTCTAGCATGCTTCTCGGTTGTGCAAATGCTTCTCGACCTTGTCCCTGACTAGTCCAACCTAGCATGTAGTAAGGTCCATGAACCATCTCAAGGCTTGGACATTGACATGCACCTGTACATCATTCCTGTTCCAAGTCATCTCGGAACGCACAATCTGCCTTGTTGTGCATGGTCCACTCGTTCCACTCGTGGTCCATTACTAGGGGTCTAACAAACCTCCCCCACTTGAGCTTGACGCCCTCGTCAAGGCAACCTGTTTCAAGTATCCCTGAATTTCTTTTTTCGAACTGCCACAACCCCGTGTCCCTCTCCCATGAGTTTTCACTAACCGGCAATCCCTTCCATTTAACCAAAAAGAAAACATGCATGTTCTTCTTATTCTGTCCCAACTCTTTCCTGTCCAGAATTTTCTCAACCTGTCTATCATATTGAGTTCTGACTACTGGAGGGGTTCGCTTGATGTTCTACCTAGATGAATCAAGCAAGTGTTGGTTAAAGGGCTTCAGGAAACTAACATGAAAAGTTGATTGGATTTTCAGCCTCCTGGGTAGCTTCAATCTATAAGCTACTCTACCAACTTTCTTTACAACTTCAAATAGTCGTCCATCATACCCCGGAATCAGGCCTCTGTGCACCGCTTTGCAGCAGATTTTCTTCCACATTTGGGGAGTCAATTTCAACAGCACTTGATCTCCCACTTTGAACTCCAGGTTTCTCCTGTGTTCATCAACGTACTTCTTCATACACTTGACAACATTCTCTAGGCTGTCTCTTGCTTCTTTCATAATCTCCTGCTTAGTTCTTGCAAACTTGTAAGCCGATGGACAGGAACCCTAATTCTTTGACTTGGCGACCTCCTGCAGTGTCAAAGGTTGTTGGCCTGTTGCCAACTCGAAGGGACTCATTCCTGTTGAAAAAGAGTTGTGTAAATTGTAACTAAACTGAGTCGTATCAATGAGCTTTACCCAATTGTTCTGATTTGCAGTCACATAGTACCACAATTACTCCTCTAGCAATGCATTGATCCATTCTGTTTGCCCGTCCGACTGTGGATGGTTGGTTGTGGAGAACTTCAATTTTGATCCCAACAGTTCAAAGAGTGCTATCCAAAAACGACCAGTGAACCAAACATCTTTGTCACTGATCACATCCCTGTCCAAAAACTTCAAAAATGGTATATATGAGAGACAAAATCGGACCCTAAAAGACATGGTTAGGAGTATGATTTGTATTCTACCCTGCCAGAGTCTCTTTGGGGAAAGGCCTTAAAGACTACAATTTATATCCTTAATAGAGTTTTCAGTAAAGCAGTCAACAAAATCCCATAAGAGCTATGGACTGGTAGACGCCCTAGCATTCGGTACTTACATATTTGAAGGTGTCCAGCTAAGGCTAGACCTTATAGGCCTCATGAAGGAAAATTTGACTTCATAACTGTTAATTGCTACTTTATTGGACATCCAGAAAGATCAAGGGGATTAAAGTTTATTTCCCTTCTACTAATACCTTAATTGAGACGGATAATACCAAGCTTATTGAGGAAGTTGAGGATAGTGGAAGTACACAAAAATATTAATTTTGAAGAAGAATATGTTGAAATTCAACCTGTTAACATGATCATACCTGTTCTTGAACCGAACGCGGTTGCAAAGATATAGTTGGATTGCCTTCTACTAATCTAAAAACACATAAACCTCCTCAATTACAATAAAGAGATCCAATAGGCGAGAGAAGATCTGCTATTTTAGATGATTATGTAGTTTATCTCGATGAACATTTTGATATAAGAATGAAAAATGATCATGTCATTTTGCTTGAGAGCATGATCAAAGTTCTTGGTAGTAGTTTAGCTCCATGAGACTGAATTAATGTGTCCATTAAGATATTTTGTCATGAAAAGCACTCATTCTAAGATTTTCCAAGTTCGAGTAATTGTCAATGTTCAAAATTTTCTATTTAGATGTTCAGAATAGAATGAGGTCGTTGTGTATGGAATGAGTAGGTGTCCCCTTTAGATGTCTTTGTCTCCATTCTCATCTCCCTGAATTGTTCTCATATGTAATTGGCGCTATTCGATAGAAGTGATATGCTAGATATTTATGCTTGTTTAAATAATATAATTTGAATTCTAACAGAGAACAAAGCACCAATTTTTATGTTATTTAATCAACGAGAAATTGGATGTAATGGAAGAGAGTACACTTCAGTGCATAAGGTTTACAATACCAATAAAATCTCACTCAAACCTTATTCCCAACAGACGTATCTGGTTCTAATTTCAATCTGAAACTTGAAGAGCTTGCATTGTTACTTATTCGAAGTATGAAGCGAAGATAGATATGTCGGTTGCACCACCCACACATGCAAGATAGTACATCTACTGTAAGCAATGGAATGTCTTATAAAAATCTTAGATGGTTACACGAGATACTTGACCCATTGCAAACCAATTTCCTGAAGTTTTAAATGAGGCCTAGCTTGTTCCATGGAGAATCTCTAGTGATCAGATATGAAAGACTTCGTTAGTAAAACACCGAGACTAAAGAAGGGGTACTAGCCTACGGCAGAAGAAAAAAGAATTTGGAAACCATTGTTTATATTGTTTTCTTGGTAATAATCTGAGAGCATCTATAACTCATAAGCACTGCTACCACAACTATATCATGTTAGCGAGAAAACATACTTTCAACATGACTTTGAATTTCAATTTGATGAAATTTTAAGAAAAATGATAATATTCTTGAAAATTTATTATTATCAGACAATTTGCTGATGAACAGCAAGCAATTACAATTATTTTGTACAAAAAAAGTAAGTATTGTGTCACTTTGTTTCTCCAAATATCACGGGATCCTGAGTTATAATAGAATTTTGTAAGGTTTCAATGAATTCGAAGAAAAACAATGGCTAAATACATCATTTTGAATCTTCAACGATTCAAAATTTTAAGGAACAAAGTCAAAAAATAAGAAGAGAATAACGTAGGGAAGAAGAGGGAAAATAAGAGAAAAAAGGGAAATATTCGATTCTCGGTTTGCATTTTAATTTAGCATACTTAGGGAAGAAGAAGAAGAGGGAAAACAAGAGAAAAAAAAAGGAAATCATGAATTCTCGGTTTGTATTTTTTATTTATTTAGAAAACTACTCTTTTTAGCTTGGTTTGTTATTATTAACCGTAGGATCAACAATGACCAATTATTTGGGTTTGTATTTGAGTAAAAAATGTGAGTCTCCAGATCCCGTCCCTAGATCTAATCAATTTGATTAGATATTCAGGTTAAATATTTTTTAGTGTACTGCCTAGAAAAATTCTTTGTTTGATGTAAAACATGTGATCAAACATTATGGTTAAATACTTTTTATTTCAGGGCTTCACGCTATAGCTTTCATTGAGAAACATTATGAAACAAAACCGTTGATTATATTCAGAGAATGCCAATCGTTCATTCTAAGTTATATAAACTTAAAGTTTTTTGTTGGTAAAAAAAATCCAGAATCATCTTATGACAATTAATTATTTTCCACATAAGGTGTTAAACAAGCATGTTGCTCGTTTAAAGCGTGGTTAGTTCTTAAGATGTTCCTTATCAGTGGAAGTCTATATTACCATGTTTAATTGTTATTGGTGATCACTTTTAGTTTATTGATGATTCTAAAATATAGATGTCTACTTTTTCAGTTATTGTTGCGCATATATAGTTTGATTAAGTAGAATAAGGCAATTCACTTTTGAATCATAAGGTAGAACAAATTGAAAATTGACATGATTAGGGATCACATTAGATGTCATTTTCATATTACACATCCATACTTTGATCTATGTCGTCGATTATATTGGTATTTGTGACCATGGATGGGTCCAACCACGATAAATGTGGTGAAAGCCGTTATGATCCTATAATGATATTTTCAATGGATCAGATTGTTTTGAGACGACACTCACAACTCTGGATAGTCAAGTTTTGAGCTCATAAAGTTTTACTAGCCGAAAAGATATGCGGCCATGAAAGAGGGATTAAGTGGAACAGAATTGACCGGGTGGTAGAGTCGTGGAAACACTTGTTTCTTCGTTATTGTTCCATGGACCTTAGCTCCATGGAACAATATGCTACTGCTGAAACATGGAAGAATTGAAATCTTAGATCAAAACACTATATATGGATGGTATGAACTGCCTATACAAGACTTCTTGACCGGCGATATAATCTATGGATGATCTATGTAGTCCAAATGAAAAATTGTTAGAAAATTTTCTAAAGGTGGATCTACATAGTTCATATTATTATATGTTGTATACTGTCGAACTATAGGTGATTGGTGTTTGATTAAATCCGATTAGTTGTGATTATTAATAAACAAGACTATGGTCATAAACACATTTCTAATTACATGTTTAATGTTTTAACATGTATTACTAAATTGAGTATGAAGGTTATTTTTTAGTAGATATCAATTTAAGTCCCACTATAATTCTATTATTGATGATGGACTAATAATAGAATTAGGGATCTATATATACTGTTGAGGTCCCATTCCAAACCTAATTCTCTATCTCCAACTTTTTTCATCTGGTTTGAGAAACAAAAGAGAAAGGTTCTCGAGGTGGAAGATCTCTCCGCTGCGTGTTGCTAGTTTGTGAAGATTGCTACATGGATAGTCTTCATCAATGGGGATTTCAAGTACGCATACGCAAATACTTCTCCTTGATGGTTTAAGTCTGTTACTTGACGATAATGAAACATTAAACAGTTTAGATAATTTCAACCTTGCTAGCCCAAAGTTTGCCCCTGATAACACCAAGATTTCCCCGCTTGATAATTTCAACCCTGCTAAGGGTGTTTTCCTCAAAATACTTTTAATGATGGGTCTTCTTCCGGATCCACGTAGTTTTTACAGTGACGATACTGTTCTACATATGAAAAGAGAAATCAATAGGAAGTATGGAATATCTTCGGCAGGCAATGCTTGAATACTTTAGGATCTGGCCTTTCAGATGATGATAAAATCTGTGACTTTCTTATCAAGGATTTAGAACCACAATCACAGTAATTTTTGTGAGCATAGCAAATATAACTAATCCAGTGGAAGTCAGTATCAGCATTGATGGAAATCCCATGGAGATCCAAATGGATAGGATAGATACTGTGTACACTATGCACGGTGAGGTTCGTCATCGTGGACTAGTGGATCAAGACCACAACTTCCATTTTAGTTTGGATGATCAAATACTTGAAGGGCATATGACATTCCAGGATTACAACATCATTGATGCCTTAGTTTTCTCTTATGGAACTGACTTTGCATCTCAAATTACAAGGACGTACCGATGAAGGTCTGAGTGCTTACTAGCTAGTTATAGGATCTGGGAACTGGGAAGGGAATATAGAAACTCTAAGAGTCTAATTAATTAAGGTTTACTAAGTTATTTAGATATTACTAATCTCATTTTTTAATTATATGCCATGCTTGTTTTTATTAATAGAAGCACTTTTTTCAAAGAGAAAGAATAATAATCTTGCTTACAAATTGCAGCACTCGACTTTAATTACTATACACAGACATATATTTATTCAATGAATAAACAAATTTGTATGTCTCAATTTCCTTTACGTGGAGGGCCATAATAAGTTCAAGCATAAACAACAACTATGTCTGATATATACAAACTACATCGATCACTAATTCTTCATGCTTCACAAAGGTGCTTAAGATGCCTGTCAGACTACTCTGCAAGTAGCTGTTGTAGTTGTTATTAACATGTGTAATGATAAATTTTAAATTTAAGAGAGCAGAAGCCACTTGAGTTTCAAAAGGACAATTATTGCATTAAGGGACTTATCATACAAAGGGACTCGTTTAAAATAACGCTTTTATTTGATTAATGTATATGGGCTCTAAAAAGGTTTAATCAGCCAACACCAAGAAAGAGTCTTTAATTCCTACGCTTAACATAAAAGTTGAGAGATTCTATTATTCCCAATGGATGAGCTAAAAAGAATGCGAGCTGAGCCGGAATGGCAGGACGAGACTTTTTTCACTTGAACAACAAGAGATGTGGACACTAATTTTACCTTTTTTTTTTTTTTTTTTTTTTTTTTTACTTTTCCTAAACTCGAGTGCCATTGGCTGCTATAGTATTTTAAAGGTATGAAATTGCCAATGTACTTCTTACCGAATCGCTGGAAATAACCGCTATTGTAGTAGTACTTCTTGTTGAAAGGATGGTAAGCGCTATGTATGGATTTACAAATCAGCGAATGGCGGTTTAACCTAAAAATCCCAATCTTTGTGTTTGGGCTAAAGTCTATAGTTCTCTCCTCACTAATGGAAATCTCTTAGTAACTAGCATAAGCTCTTCTGACTTTGTAGGGCTGAACAGGGAGATAGTGCAACCTTGTTCAGTCTTTAACCCGTAAATTTATTAATGAATGAATCATATGGATTGGATTGATATGTCTACCTTCTCGTCCTTGTCGCTTTCATTATTCTTCTCCTTAGTTCCCTAAGGCATCAAACATATATATATATATTTTAAACTTATATGTTTTATTGCAATGCGCTTAAAGGTTACATACTCTGGGCTCAAAGTAGTCTTGCTTACGTGCGCTTAGCTTCTTTAATAATCATTTATGGCTGAAAATGTCAGGGAGAACCGTTGTTGCTTTATGGGAACTTCGCCCATATTCAAGGGCGGAACCAGGATTTTTGTCTGGGGGCAAACAAATTTTAAAAAAAATATTTTGAGCTTGTTTTTCATGTAAAAAAAAATTTATTCCATTGATAATTTTGAAAAAAAAAAAACACTTATCCTACAAGTTGTATCTTTTTTTTTTTCAACGATGTAAAATTCTCAATCATAATAATTGCTAATAATAACTGCCAAGCAAATAACTAATCTTCTTATGGATACACTGGCAATATACCAAAATTTTGGTTTTCGAAGAGGTTTTTTTCCTTACAATCACTTGCTCAAGATCAGTGTTCTAAAAAGCGCTAAGCGGTGGGTGGGCAGTGAGTAGGTGCCTAGCGCCCAGGGGCCTAGGCAGTCTTAGGTTTTGTATTATAACTTTAATAATTTACAAAAGTTAAGCATAATACCTTATCAATTGCATCAAATTTAATGCCAAGATACATATGCAAAATTTAAAAACATGAAAAATTAACAATCATGAACAAAATTTATTAAAACTCAAATGACTGAAGTTGGTCATGATGGGTACTTTATACAAAGTTGAATTTGTGGACAAATATCCAAACCTAATATTTTATTTTTCTTCAATTTGCATTAATAACCCCAGTCACGTTTGATAAAATCTACATTACTAAAATTGGTACCGGCAGATCCTTTGAGAATTCCATTAAGTAATCATCATTTGCTACATTTAGACATATACTGAATAAAAAACAATTAAATTGTTTATTTCTAAAAAAGAGGAAAGAAAAATAAAATAAGAACACAATCAGGCTTACTAAAAAAAAAAAAAAAACTTGCCCAAACAGCCTAGACCCCGCCTAGGCCTCCCAAACCCGCCTAGACTGCCCAAAACCCGCTCAGCCATTAATCTGGGCGTTTTTCTACCTTCTAGCGCCGCCTAGGCCGATTTTTAGAACACTGCTCAAGATATGCATAATCAAAGCATGGACAAATTAATGTGTCTTAAAATGATAAGTAGACTTATGCCAACTTAACCAATATCTCCATAAGAGCCCCAAATAGTTTAATATAGCTAAATGTAGATAGTGGTGAAAAATGGGTTTGATTTCATAGGAAAATAATTGGGTGAACATGAGGTAATGTTGATTGCTAGCAGGTGTTTGGGTGAAATTGAAATGGAGAATAGTGTTGCACTAGTATTAGAGGGTAAATTACATTTTCCATAAAGCCAACAATGAGTAAGACCGAAATCTAGTGTGGCAACATCAAGATTAGAAAAGCAAATGCTAAGTACATTGGTCTCACTTAGAAGTAACTATAACATCAAGATTATGAAGATTTGTGAAATGCATAGAATATATAAATTAATTAGACATAAGCAATGATTGGTGGACTATAGTTTCATATGGATTTTCCTCATATAATGTATTATAATGGATGCATGGTTAGTGAGATAAGGCTGCTTGGAAAACAAATTTGTGTCTTCATGTGAATATCTAATGTTAAGGATACGAGATTTGGGGTATCAATTATATTTTCCACGGGAAGAGGTTTGAGCGAGCTTGATATGGTGAGGTTCCAAAGTTGAGGAATATATATTTTGAAACACTTGAAAAATCATCATGGAATTCACAATCCAATAGAAGTAGAGATTCAAGATCAGGACAAAGAAGAAGAAAGAAGAGGCACGGTAAATGTTGCACAGGCCAAGAGAGCGAAGCAGTATTGGTAGTAGACAGGTTCATTGTTATCCCAGAAATCTTGAGTTCTCTCAATGATGAACAAGTAAATATACATGGAGGTAACAACATGTAACTACGAAAATCAAAGGTTTAGTAGCAAGTAAATCAGAAATAAATTAACATAAAACTTCCTTTCTTGTATTTGCTCGGATCATTAATTAGTTATTACCAGTTCTTTGTTGCTATCAACATCTGTAGCCCTTCATATTTGGCATAATTAAAGCATCAAAGCAAAGTCAATTCTACCCAATAAATCCATGAAATAGCTCTTTATAGTACAGTGTTGAACAATTCTTTACAAAATATATGAGAGGGTAATTTCAGGGGGGGCAAACTAATAAAATTATTTTGTGGGGCCTACATTACCATATGCTAATGGTAGAAAATCTAAAAGTTGAGGGGGCAGTTGCACCCCCACCCCTCACTCTCAACGTGACTCTGCCCATGCCCATATTGCTATCAATGTCATCATGTCGCACGACCTCTTAACATTACACCACTGAATCCCCAATCCTTTATTTGTTTAATGATAATACCAATATCTACTAATCGTTGTTTTAGAAGTTTAAATTCGAATTCTCAATTTTTTACTACGTTTAGGAGATAAAATATTTTCAAGAACAAGCCAATCATAATGATTTTTGTCTTTATTCCTAAAAAAAAACTTTGATGTCGGTTGCCGGTTGACATCTCTTTTGATTCGTTGATACGAGAAGCAAATTGTTATGTGGAGGAATCGATATCTCGACATAAGCCAAGAGGTAGCTCTTGTGCCACTCCACCTGGTCATATGAAACTAGCATGCATTCTGGCTCCCAAGACTTTCATGGAATTCCAACAATTTCTCCCCGCTCCTCAGAAGCCCACAGGGACGGAGTTGATGCTTCCATATCATAGCATATGAGCAGTTGAAGTAAGTGAATGATTTGAAATTCACACGGAATGGGAATGACACTCGTATATATTGAGCTCGTAATGGCACCTCACAATAGTCTCTACGGCTGAAGAATTAGCGTGTTCTTGGGCTATCATAGATTAAACTCTCAAATTTCAATAAAAATTCATGAGACTGACCCTTTCTAGCAAGCAAAAGTGGTTTTGGATTATGACCAAAGAGAATGACTCGAGGCATTTTAATTTGATGAAACAAAAGCGGGTATCAAAGGTCCTTCCTGTATTCATCAATTCAGAACCAAAACTACACGAATTCAGTTCCAGATAATTACATCAACTACTTGAAGATTCCAAGGTATAGTCCTCGAAGGTGTTGACTGTTTATATGGAGATTGCCGAAGCACTGAGAGGTGTCGTAAACATGGGGCTTCTTCCAAGTGGTGGGTGAGCCATGGGATCCGACCCACTAGAGGTATTGGATAAAATGGTTGCAGGAGTGCACAGGTTCCTCAAACACACAATAGGTCATTTACCCATCAAATTTGTAAATTACTACCCCATCGCAAGTATGCCCTCCTAAACCCATCTTGGACAGCCAAAATGTGTGGGTCATTTACCATGTTAGTAAGAAAAAAATTATGAAGTAGAATGAACATCGAACACGCAAAATTATGCTTTGGACAGTTGTCGAAGTAACAATACCCGAGCCTAGACCTACTTTTTCATCTCAAAACAGCCAAACTAATTCGGCTCCAATGCATTTTGCACATTCGTTGAACTGCATCTTGGATTAGTTCACTTAACTTTCTACATACTACACTGAAAACAGGTTTAAAACACATCCTCAATTCTCTCACTAATTCCTGCTTTGCTATATATTACTCAGAAGCTATACTGGATCCAGAAAATACAGGGCTAGAAAACCATGAGCAATCATGTTTTCAAGTACTGGTGAAGTCCTGAAGTACATGAGATACTGTTTGCTACATCTATATTTAATAAACAACAAAACAGGTGACATTGAAATCTATCAGAAATTAAAAGGGACATTAGAACCATACTTGTTCCTGATGTTATAGTGATCAAACTTTGGATCACTGTAATCTACTGATTTGATCTCCTCAGGTTTTTGCTCTGTTCCTGCTGCCCTGAAAACAACCTCCCCACTTCTCACTTCCCCACTCCTATCGCGGTGGCGGTGCCTGGTTCGTTCTTTCTGGCTCTTAGAATTAAACTGACCATACGAAGGAGGTGCCTCGCCTGATCCATAGAACTCTGCAAATTCTTGTCGCTTTGAAGACCAACGCTTGCTTGACAATGAAGGATCTTTCAAAGAGTTTGACTTGTTTTTTGGGAGTTTGTGTTGAGCATAACTATCTGTAGGATTTAGGGAAGGGGCGTGCCTTGCTTCAGAAATTGGTGTAGGAGTCCTCTGCTTCTGCACTAATGGGGGTTCAACTTTATCTTCAGGCATCACAAGAGAATCTCTCAATGGTGTCAGACCCTGATTGGATTTCCCATGCCTCAGAGTGGCAGGGACCACGTAAAGAAAGACGCTACCCAGTGCTTCGCCTCCAAGCTTACATAAATCAACAACAAGCCTTCCAAACGATGGCCATCCAGCATCTTCATCTTCTTTTGAGCTTTCGGAAATCAGACTGGGCTTCTCTGCAGTGGGTCGATCTTGAGCTTTGGTTCCCACTTGTTGCTGTCCCAGTAGAAAACACATTAGAAAGATTTCTATAAAATCACAAGAAAACAAGGGACTGAAGAAGGCTACCAGCAATTTGAAAAAGGAATTCCAGTCAATAAAATTATAACAAGGATGAATAACAATAGTGAAGAAGTCATTGAAGAAACAAAACTGTAGGGGAAAGATAACCATGGGAAGGTATACTATTATTTGATGATGCATTGTTTAATTTGGTAAGGGTGCTACTGCAAGGAAGTTAGGGCATAGGGGAACAAATATCTGATGAAGTTTTTGAACTTTGCTACTGGCTGGTAACAAAAAATACTTAATCAGGATATGTTTTCATGTTGCTATTCATCTCCTTATGATAGCCTTTTTGTATTAATGAAGTTTATCCTTTTAAATATGCTTATCTTATGATAGAGAAACTACATTCCCATGTAGGAGTCTAGGGACCATAACCAAAACTGAAACTAATCTTGGTATGCAGCTATAGGACATTGAGAAACTTTATTCAACAGTTTGAATGCTGTGGTTTCTAGATCACTCTACACAGTTTGGATCATTCATATTACTAATTCTAAGTTGCGCCAATACATGATTTTCTTTTAGTATTTTTTGGGGTTGGGTCTTATAGTCGCGGTGTAGAAGTATTATTATTTACCAATCCAATTTATTTTGTCTATTCCATGGGATTGGTTCTTGCGTGTATATCCTTATTCCATATTCCATCTAACTCCCATTTTGTAGGTGTTGGACAACTTATTTATGTGGGTGCCATAAATGTATTAATTGTATTTATTGTTATCTAGGGTCTATAATTCAAAAGAATGGGACTATTGGAGCAGATGTAGACCACAGGATTAAAGCTGGTTGGTTGAAATGGCGAATGGCGTCAGGAGTATTGTGCGATAGAAGGATGCCTGCAAGGCTAAAAGGGAAATGCTATAAGACAATTGTTCGACCAGCCATGCTATACGGTTCAGAATGTTGGGCTACTACGGGACAACATACGCATAGGATGGCAGTAGCAGAAATGCGTATGTTGCGTATGTTAAGGTGGATGTGTGGTAAAACTCGTAAGGATAAGATTAGAAATGAAAGAATTAGGAGATACTTAGGTGTAGCGCCCATAGAGGAAAAAATTAGAGAAAGACGTTTAACTTGGTTTGGTCATGTGCGGAGGAGACCAAGCACGACGCCCATTAGAAAATGTTTAGATTGGCAAGTTAATGGAGGGTGTAAACGGAGGGGACGACCGTTGAAAACTTGGATGAAGACGGTGAATGAAGATATCATTGAGCTTGGATTAGGTGAGGAAATGTGGGAAGATCGCATTGCTTGGAGAACCAAAATTCATGTAGCCGACCCCGAAAATCTCGGGAATGGGCTTTGATGATGATGATGTATTTATTGTTATGTTCCTGAATGACTCAAAATATTATAACGATTTCCATCTTTGGACCGTTGGAGATGGGATCTCTGCACTGGTTTGTACAATATTTGATAGAATTGAACATGTAAAATAAATGAAATTGAAAATAATGCAATAATTGAATAAAATAAATCGACGATAAACGAAATAAGACCGATAAACAATATAACTTTTTTTCATCAATTAATTAACTAACAATGGGCAACCTATGTCTTATTTATAACTAATCTAATTTCTAAAACAATCCCTAAACCTAATAGGAAATCAATGTCCTAACTGGACCGCTACTAAATATGTCCTATTACGATATAACTAAGAAATATTATTCCTAAATAAAACCTGATTACATCAACCTCTCCAGGTTGAAGAAGCTCGTTCTCGAGTTTAAAGTCAAAGAAGTCATATGAGCACAAGCAGGAACAAAATGTGAAGTGTCCAAGTAGAAGTCGACCTCAAACTTTCCCTATGTAATTACTGACGCCCCAAAGAACTTGGCACCAAAAATAAAGTCCAACCTGAATACTGAGTCCAATGTAGAGGCAATGTGTGACTTGATTGGTGTGCGCAAACTGTTACCCAAAATTAGCCACAAAATTCTCACTAATTGGATCTAAAAATGTGTCCTGTGGTGTTTAGGGTTTTTTCTAGTGGTGGTGAATAACTAGACCAGGAACAATACAAGAACCAACACTTGTGGTGGTACAAATGAATTATGGGGGTGTAAATATCCAGAGGGTCCTGGGACTTGATTTAAAATACCTAAGGGGTGCAATCAATCTGTCGACGTACCTGAGGTGGTTGATCGAGATAGAGATGGGGAATCTGGGTTGCGATCAAAGGGGGTGAAGGCTTGTTTGGAAGGCGATCGAATGGGACAGGTGGGATGGACCTATCAACCTAGTAGTGGTTAATCGAAGGGGAAGGTAGGGCTATGGGGGTGAACTTGGTGGAGGGGAAGCCGAAAGGGGATCGATCGATGGGTGCAGAGGGCAATCGAGTTGTTGTGGTGGTTGCGGATGATGATCGAGTTAGTGACAAATCTATGTTGCGCTCGACCAGTGTTTTAAAAAACGCTAGGCGGTAGGCATACGGCGAGCAGGTGCCTAGTGCCCAGAGAGGCCTAGGAGGTTTTAGGTTTTGTATTATAATTTTTATAATTTACAAAAGTTAAGTATAAAAATAAGACACTGAAAAACCTAACTAATACAAGCCACAACATTTGTACGATAGCGATGCAATAGTCTGATTATTGGTTTTTTAAGAGTATAGTAATGCACTAAGGTCTGTTTGGATGAGCTAAAAAATGTTTCGTGGAAAACTCTTCCTCCTTTTCCTTTATTTTAATATATAAATAAAACATTTACAAAAAAGAGAAATTTAATCCTCACTGTGTATCAAACAAATTCCACTCTCAATTTTGAGAGAAAAGAATGGAATTAAAACTAAAAAGCAGGGAGGGTTAATGAGCTGACTTTGAGAGAGAAAGGGCATTATTAAAACCAGTTTCGAGTTTCCACATGCAATGTAGTGGCTAGTAATGTATGTTGTAGGCCAAATGGGGGTTTGGGTTGGTCTGAAAGGTGAACCAAAACTGAAAAACCTACCACTTCTCTCAATTTTTGGCTTAAACGCCTTCCTGAATGCGCATACTCTAGGTTTTGTATTTTTATTAGAGGATGTGATGTTGTTGGACAGAGATCGGACAAGGAAATGCAGTGGCTAGACATAGACCAGATGACGTCTGGACAAAGCTCGGAGAAGTGGAAAAGGTGACGTCTTGTAGCCTTTTTTCTTTTTTTTTCTTCTTCTTTTTCCTCTCCTTTTCTTTTCTTCTGCTTTGCAATTGCAAAACCTAGATCGATGGGAAGAAGGGATCTAAGGGGGGTTCGTCATTTGCTCCCACTTGGTTGTTATTTGCAACCAGGAAAAAAAACCCCCGCCCAGACCTTGCCCAGAACCCGCCTAGGCGCGTACCCAATTTTTCACCCCGCCCATCCATTAATCTGGGCGTCTCTCTAACGCCTAGCGTCTATGCCGGTTTTTAGAACACTGGGCTCGATTGAGGCTTGCGATGAATCAACGGAGACTGTCGAGCATGGTGACGATCAACCAGGAACCGTGGGCCCATGACGCTGTCATCGTTAGTGTTGGGGGAGGGCTCTTGTGGCACTGCGGTGACAGTGGTGTTGCATGGGTCTGTCCCACGACCTTTGTGTTGTGTGAAAGGTACTTCTCGAATATCCAATCCATTCTCTCCATTTTTGCTCTTTCAATTGCATTATCTAGTGTTACTGGAGTCTACTTTAATCATCTTTCTTCAAACATTTTTTTTCAAATCAAACAAAACTGTAAGAATCGTTCGTCTCTAATACCAATTGATATAATTGAACTTGTAAAATAAACGGAATTAAAAACAATGCAATAATTGAATAAAATAAATGAAATAAAATCGATAAACGTATTAAAACTGATAAACATAATAAACTTTTTTTTTCATCAATCAACTAAGTAACAATGAACAATCTATGCCTTATTTATAACTAACCTAACTTCTAAAACAAACCATAAACCTAATAGGAAACCAATGTCCTAACTGAACTGTTACTAAATATGTTCTATTACCCATGTAGTTAAAACGGATAACGTACCCGTAACGGCCTAGGCGCGTTATAGGATTTAATAGACTATTTTTTAAATACATTTTTTTATCCCCTTACTAAGTATTAATGTATTATAGAGAAAAGTAAATACTAAAGATTTGGAAGACTTTGAAAAACTGTCACAGATACTTTGACTAAACTGAATTTGAATATAATATGGTATTGAATTGATGATGAGAGAAATACAAAATATGGTACTGAATTGATTATAAATTTGGTACGGATTGAATGAAGAGAGAGGAGCAATACAGTAGAAGAGCAGGCGAGCAACAAGTCAGTAACCAGGTTAGTCTCTTTTCCCTTTTCTTCTTTCTTTTTATTCTTCTTTTTCTTCAACAAAGGACTGCACACTCAGATCGCAAAATCGTCTCGATCGATCGCAAGTTCACATTAGACCTTCCTTTTTTCTCTTCTTATTTTTGCCTCTTCTTTCTTCGTCTTCTTTGTTTCTTCAACAACGATCGTAAAACACTGAAATAGATCACAAAAACATGTGATCAATCGCAATAGCAAACAATGAGTTGATAGCAACCCTTTCTCTTCTTTTCTTCTCCTTCGCTGGTTCTTAAACTTCTATTTCAATCGATCGCCTCGCTGTTAGGTTTCAGAGAAAATATAGAATGGGTTTTCCAACCCCTTTATAGTAATAGCCGTTACATTAAAACGATGTTCTTTAATAATTGTTTTCTTCATAACGACCATTATATGGGCGTTTTAATGAAACCTTTAATCTTAACCGTGAAAATGTCAAAACGTAACAACTTGCCACATTAATATTTAATCGTTATGACATTATATCGCCGTTTTAACTACACAACCTATTACAATATAACTAAAAATACCATTCCTAAAATAAACCTAATTACATCAATATTACTAACCAGAGTTGAGCCACCCTTGGCGTTACTTAAAAGCTAGGTTGTCTGGTTGCGAAGCGGTAACAACTGCTTCAAGAGCTCTGGTAGTCGCAATGGAGTCACGACAAAGTTGAGGCATAACCAAGTTTATATTTTTATTTAATTTTATATAGTCTATGGTCATTACATTGTTCCCTTTAATTCAAAACAAACACATACTAGTAACAAGACATATTTCAAAAAAGTGAATAACATGACAATTAAGTAACTCAATCCACAATAACAATATATTCTCATCTTGCTTAGCTAAAGAAGGGGGACGAGGAAGAAGTACAAGACTCGAGTGGACTTCAAAATCTAATCTAAAACTCAAGCAAAGTTTAGATGAGAACAATAAAAGAGGAATAAAAGAAGAAGAAAGGAAAAAGTTGTATTACTAGATCAATCGAAGACGGGAGCATGCTTGGGTTCCTCACGGGTGAATTCAATTGTTGATTCCTCACTTGGGTTTAGGTAGTTGTATTTATATTAAACACTTAGCATGCTATTTAACTCCCAAATAGAGCTTCAGGAGTCGCAACGCAGCTGAGCTTCAGACAATATAGCTTACAAGGACAAGAAGTTGGTAACTTGGAGAGTGGTTCAAGTCAACTCAAATACTCGCATTCATTAAAGTGGGACAGAACTGATATCTATTAAGTGTGTATCTATAACCCTTTATATATATTTTTAGCAACAGAACCCTACAAATATTTGTAAACCATGTTTATAGGTATTTACTCACCCGTTATCAGTCATAAATTATTTTCAAATATGTAGATCTTCCAGCTAAAAATTTACTCTTTTTTTTATTAATTTTTTTTTTGGTGATGCTAAGACGTATTAACTTCTTCAAAACTCGTGCATCTATAATATCAAGTGCAAAAGAGCAGCATCTTTGGCTTATATGTACCACTGAACAACAGCAACTAAACCAAAAATCCTAAAACATAAATGAAACCAAAGGGTAATATAAGCATTACCGGCTTTGACAAGATGGAAGGTCCAAATCCCAGCTGAATGGTACACGAAACATATCCAACCAAAACTGCAGCAATAACCATGATAATGTCTGCTTGAAAAAACCCCAAGTAACATAAGAGTCGGCATTAGAATTTTGATGCTTGATTCCCAGTTAAATGCAATTTCTTCTGATATTCAATAAAAAAATTTAAGATTGTTTTCTATTGATTATGTTCATACCTTTCATTGGTATATATATTAATGAGAATGAAGCAAGAGAACAAGATATGTATGCCTACCACCATAGAAAACATAAAATTTTAATCCATCAAGTCATTTCACAATTTTTTTGAGATATGATATAGTTTCGTAAGTCTTGGAATGAAAACTCAAGTTTAGACTACAGCAGTTCTTCAGTACTCTGCTTCCTACCTTGAGACAGGGAGCTAGAGGATTAAAGATATGGTAATGACGGAATAGAGATCGGGGATACAGTCCACCAACTCCGAAGATTCCTAGTCCAAGCAGTGAACTGAAAACTCTAGCTTAAACTAAGATCTAACACCACCCTTCAACAAGTACAGAACTAGAACCTGGAACACACAAACTCTTTCCATTAAGACAGGAAGAAAAATTGATGGCTAACTTCAATCAACAAAATCTCAAGTGTGAGTTAAACAAGTATTTCCTAACATAACCTAAACACCAATTGGGAAATCTTACTCGGCCTTATGAAAAAAAAAGGTAAAAGGTAAAAGTTCATCATTATGGATAGGGTAGATATTAGAAGACGAGATTTTAGCACTACACTATAAAGTGATCCCAATACTAAATCTCAAACCATAGAGCGAATGGAAGTTGTGTCCTAATACAACGGTGCCCAAATTTCAAAGCAAAGTTTCCTTCCACCTAGTTGTCACTGAAATCTTGTTGTTCATTCTACTCCATAGTGTTCAACAAATAGCAAAAGGTGTGAATGTCCTTACTGTCCTACCTGATGCTTTAGACCTCCAAGATACAAAAACTTCACGATCAATTCCAAGAAGACTCATTGGAATTCCAAACAAAAGAGGAAACAAATTTCACGCCTTTTGGCAAGGATGCACCGAAAGTTCACTAAAGGTGTGTTTATTTTTACTTTTTTCTGTTCATGGAAAACCGTAAAAATTATGGAAAGAGAGTGGGGCAGAGGAGAGAAGTGAGGATAGAACATGTGACCCAGAGGGGGGGGGGGGGGGGGGGGGGGGGGGTTTATTTCTACATGAAAAGTCAAGGAAAATAGCTATCTTCAACATCATGGCATGAACACTTTTCTCACTCAATCTTCTGCCTCCACTATTATTAGGGTTTTTCATGGAAGAAAAGTCAATACACATCCTAAGATTCATTCACAAGGCCGTAACAAATACATGTCCCATCAACGTACATAACACTTCTTGCAAGCACACCCTTGGTGGCAAGTCGATTCTATACCACTTCCCACATGGGAAGACGCAAACCTTAGGAAATTCCCAAACCAATCAATTGGGGAGTTCACTAAAAGGCCCTCAAAGAGAGTTATCCGAGAATGTGAAACAAAGGAAAGAAATTGAAAACATAACATCCATTTCCACCTGTCTTTACTTAGAAGTATGTCATTGAGAGACTTGCCGAGAAGCCCAACATCTTCAATTTTCTCTTATCTAAGAGTTGTCTTCAGGAGGAGATCCCATTAAAACTTCCCATTTTGAAAAAATCCTGAGTTTGCAAACAATACCCCTTTGCTTTAGGCATCCCCTATAATTATAGAGAAAAAGGCGTTGAGATGTGTATCACCACACAACACATCCTCCCAAAAGTTGATACTTAATAGACACGCTCGCTCTAGCAACTTTTCCAGGTGAGCCGGACCCCCTAAAGTGTAGAGAATCTTGAATATATTCTTCTTGGCAATTCTAGGCTAGGAGGGGTAATAGATAAGGGTTTGAGAAATTGTTTGTACTCCTCTTGGTCTAAACCAATATAGTGCATCTCAAGGGTGGTCTATCACCAACCATGGAGTAGCGATTTGTCGAACCATGTAAATAATTGTGTCTTGACTCTGTGTGTGTCTACTTTGTGACTTTTGGGTACGATTCTAGGGCTTCCTCTTGGATTGATCAATCTACATCTATCTACTTCATGGCACTTAGCTTGAAGAATCCTTTTTGAAAAGTTGTTGTTCCTTGTCATATCCCCACAACCGTCTCACAATCCCTCAATCTACCCATTTCCTTCGATGCACACTCCATTGAAAAAGGTGAAAGAATCTTACCTTTTTTGAACCACTCTTTAAGAATCTGCTCACTTCTATTAGGGTGTGCACGGTTCGGTTCGGCTCGGTTTTATGGAGAAACAACCAACAGAACTGACACCTTCAATTTTGACTTTATAACAACTGAAACCAAACCATCACCGACAGAAACCGATAGCCTCGGTTAGCAATCGGTTCGGGTCGATTTGCAAGTTATTTAAAATAACTAATTCATTATCAGGAAAAAATGGGTAATAAAATCCCAAAATTTCATTAGTCCTGTGCATAGAGAAATAGAAATAAACTTGCAAATTCTTGTGAATTTCAACAAAATCTTCTTACATTACCCCATCAAAAGAAAAATCCCTAACTCTGGCATACAATCTCAACTTGTTCTCCTGCATCTTCTTCTTCTAGACCAAGAAGTAAGTTATCACTCAAGGAATAAACACATCAAAGAAGAAAAAATCAAAACAGGGGCATAGAAGGCCAAATGAACCAGAACTCTACAGATTTATAGAACAACCCAATCTGATTCGTAGAAGTTGCAATTAGCAAGAAAATAACAGTAGTCAGATCTGATCTTTAGAAGGCAAAAAAGCAAGAAAAAGAGCGTTTGAACTTAGAGAGCGATAAATCTTGGAAATGGTTGGGTTCCCCACTCTTTTTCTTGTGCAAGTCAGCCAACATAATGACTTCCACCTTTTGTCTTGGGCAAGTCAAAAGTATAAATAAATATTGTTTTTGTCGTTTTAGTTTTACAAGAAATTAATAAACAATACTATGGGTAGATATCCAAGCCCACAAATGAGTCCAACTCATAAACAGCGGATGCAACCTGTAGAAATTTAATTCAATTGTCCAGGAAACTTACTAATTTGCGAAACCCTCGAGTACATAGAAGTGTATTGCAAAGGTACGGGTCAAAGACAAAATCAAAAATCACATTTTCGGAAGTCGTCCAATGTTCACAGCCTAAGAATTTTGTCTAAATAGTGTTTTTGGTTTTTGTTCAAAAAGAGGTGATTAATCGAGAGTTTCATCAGTTTCCATTTTCTGCTTGAAAATCTCTCTATTACAGTTTCATTAATTGCTTTTGGCAGTTAACGAAACCGTCGAGCAGTTTCATATCATGTGCACAATGTGTGAAAAATAACATCTCCCACTTACATGTGATTAACCAATCTATAAGAGAACAAATCTCTTCACTGTAACGTTCATACAGATAAATAGGTTGTGCGACCAGCATATCTTACAAATCACGAGAGTTCACCACTATATAACTGTTAGGTATACATAGCAGTTCCAACGAGTAGAAAAAATATGTAGTACCCTAGACCCATTCCGTCACATTTAAAAACACATCTCTTGATCTCTCAATGAATATATCATTGTAATGCGTTTTTGTATTCACAATTATGTAAACACATAGTAAACATAATTGGTCGACTGTGAATATTACGAAATGTGACATTCAATGTGGTCTTCTTTTCATCTTTGAATCCTTTGATCCCACTTTGATTGCTTTTCTAGAGATGCCCATTTAGGCCGAATCATCCATGACCTTTGGTAGCAAGTAGGAGATGTTAATTTTCACACATTGTGCACATGATATGAACTGCTCGGCGATTTCATTAACCGCCGAGAACAGTTAGTGAAACTGTAATACATCAATAGAAGAGAGATTTTCAGGAAGAAAATGGAAACTGATGTAACTCTCGGTTAATCACCTCTTTTTGAACAAAAACCAAAAACATTGCTTAGGCTGTGAACATTGGAGGACTTCCAAAAACGTGATTTCGTCTTCGACCCATACCTTTGCAATACACTTCTACGTACTCGAGGATTCCGCAAATTAGTAAGTTTCTTGGACAATTGAATTAAATTCCTACATTGGTATCAGAGCATGGTTAATTTTTTGTTTGCAAATTGTACTGTTGAATGAATTACATAACACAACTTTTTTGCATAACTATTGTTTTTCACTTTGTTTGTATGGAAAAACACAAACAATAAAAAAATAGCAAAACCAACAGTATGCAATGTTCAAGCATCATTCATAACAATGGTTAAACATCATTCACTGTCACAATTCCCAGATCCCTTTGTCGATCCACTCAAACAAAGAGATGGGGTTGGAGCAACTTGAACGGAGGCTTTGGGGGTTTGAGAGAATTCAAGATGAAAGTGATGATGAGATCGAAGAATGAAAGAAAGAGGCATCAATTGCTCTTTTACAAAAAAAAAAAAAAAACTTACTGAGATAGAGGCATCAATTTTTTTTTTTTGTCGATGTTCTTGTAAAAGAAGGAATTTAAAAAAAAAAAAAACCATAAGAGGGAAGAGTAGATATGTGAATAGCAGAAATGTTATAGCCTATCAACACAAAAAAATGGAAAGGGGAAGGAGCGAAGATGAGTTGTTCTCTCCCTTTGTTTTCTTTGTTGATGCTTTGTTTGTAAGATAGATAGAAAGGTTATACAAAGATCTCTCTTACCTCATTTTTAGTAGTTTGAACAAGTCAAAGATTTTTTTTGTGAACCCCTTTTTTTGTTTTGTCTAATGAGTCACAAAATCTCCAATACAAGATATGATTATGTTTTGGAACAATGTTTTTTTTTTTGATAAACCTAATGAGTAGAGACTCAAAAGAAAGAGAAGAGATAAGATCTTTTTTTCTATTTCTCAAAGATTTGTTCCAAAACTTTTTCTCTTATTGGGTTGTAATGTTTGGGCCTTGCTGATTTTTTGGGCTTATGGGTTTTATAAATCTAAACCCTAACTCCAACAATGATAAATGTGTTATAATCTTTTTTATGAGCCATAAAAGAATGTTAGGTTTCATTTGTTTTGTTTTAATTTTTCGTTCGGGCTATAAAGTTTTTAAAATTTTAAAAGCACAATGACCTAAAAACCCAAATTTGACGATTCCAATTTTTGTCAAAGTGTTTTTCTTCAATAATTTAAAATATAGAATAGACTTTGTGTCTATATGGATAGTGAGTCCACATTGTATCTTTAAAATTATTGGTACTTATATCTAACAAAAAAAATTTTCCCTGACATTGTAAATTTTTTCTTGTTAGGAAAAATGGTTACAATGATCCAAACTCCTATTGTCATACGAACAGAGGCACAAAGAGTACGATCAAGGGAAAGGAATACACTATTGGCGGAATATGGGATAGAATCCAATAATTTTGACATGATTGAGCATGTCAAAATAATGAACAATTTGATACAAGAAGTCATCTTCCGTGGAAACATTTTGGACCAAGTGAATCGTTTTCTTGCTCTAAGAACTACGCTACCTAGATACTGGTAGAATATTTTAGATAATATATGGAACTCAACTTATTCAAACAAATCATATTCATAGCTAGTTAAGAGTTTGTTGAAGAATATTTGAGAAGGCAAGTTACACGAACATGTGCTCTCTCAATGAATTCTAACTTTAGCCATGATAGACGTGTTAACCTTAGTGTTCATTGGTTACCATCGATTGTTTTTGGGTCAATACTTCAAGAAATATATGAAACCATACCTAAAAAGAAAACGCGTATTTGAACATATTGTACATGTGTCCATATTAATAAATAAAAAAATTATGCACTTCTTTATATGTATTTTTTTTATATGATGCATGATGATGATTTTTTTTTAGTGGGAGGTCCAAGGTAAAATGAAATTACCTTAAGAACATATATTTTGCACAAATAAGACTAAGCTAGTGATAATTACGCAAACGAGAAGTAGATGATGATTGGGAATATTGTGAACTTTCGACTCTACATCTTATGTGAATTATTATTATTCTGGTATTATTTTGTGACAAAGAATAAATAAATAAAATAGATGTGTGCAATGCCAGGCTTTATTATACGTGCACATGTCTTATGTAGACATAAACCTTGACCATGACATCTGCTTCCAAGAACATTATCGCTGAATTGAACAAAGGTGAGAAATTGAATGGCGATAACTATGAGATTTGGAACATGAAAATCCAATATGTACTAGAAGAGCAAGAGTCTTTGAAAGCTCTTAATCATACCATGGAAGAGCCTGAGGAAGACAACTCTCTCCAGCATCGAAAGGATAAAGAGGCTTACAATGCCTGGAGAAAGAAAATTTTCATTGCTCGAATTACATTGCTAAGCAGTATGGAAAATGATATCATGTGAGATTTTCACAAATATGAGACAACCACAGACATGTGGACAACTTTAAAAGAGAAGTTCGGTGGAACATCTATTACTAAGCAAAGGCAACTCACAATCAAGTTCGACACCTAACCCAAACCATAATATCAGACAACATATGAGGCACATGTCGAACATGATTAGGGAGCTGAAGGAGGTTGGTCACATGTTAACTGATGAACAACAGGTGCAAACTGTTATTAGATCCTTACCTCATAACTCGGAGCACATGAAGGTGCACCTAACCCACAATAAAATTTTCTTTTGGAGCCTGAACCTCCATGTGAGCTAGAATGAGCCATATACACATCTGTATCTGGCCTAGTCGCTTCAATGCATATCCGCTCTTCCCTCTTATGGGTTTATAAAAAAAAAATACACACAAATTGTTCCATGGAAGATAACTTCTTGTATCAAATTGTTCACTATTTTGACATGCTTAATCATGTCAAAATTAGTGGATTCCATCCTATATTCCGCCAATAGTGTGTCTATTTCCCTTGATCATACTCTTTGTGCCTCTGTTCGTATGACAATAGGAATTCGAATCATTGTAACCATTTTTCCTAACAAATAAGAAAAAATTTACAATGTCAGGGAAATGTTTTTTTATTTATTAATATAGGTCCAATAATTTTAAAGATACAACGTGGACTCACTATCCGTATAGACACAAAGTCCATTCTACCTTTTTAAATGATTTAAGAAAATTACTTTGACAAAAAAATTAGAATCATCAAATTTGGGTTTTTAGGTCACTGGGCTTTGAAATTTAAACAATTTTATGCCCTAACGAAAAATTAAAACAAAACAAATGAAAGATTATAACACATTTATCATTGTTGGACTTAGGGTTTAGACTTATAAAACCCATAAGCCCAAAAAATCAGCAAGGCCCAAACATTACAACCCAATAAGAAAAAAAATCTAGAACATTGTTGCTATTTTTTTATTGTTTGTGTTTTGCCATACAAACAAAGTGAAAAACAATAGTTATGCTAAAAAGTTGTGTTATGTAATTCATTCAACAGTACAAATTTGCAAACAAAAAATTAACCATGCTCTGATACCAATGTAGGAATTTAATTCAATTGTCCAGGAAACTTACTAATTTGCAGAATCCTCGAGTATGTAGAAGTGTATTGCAAAGTACGGGTTGAAGACAAAATCATGTTTTCAGAAGTCGTCCAATGTTCACAGCCTAAGAATCTCGTCAAAGTAGTGTTTTTGGTTTTTGTTCAAAAAGATGTGATTAACCGAGAGTTTCATCATTTTCCATTTTCTCCCTGAAAATCCCTTTTCTACTGAAGTATTACAGTTTCACTAACTGCTCTCGGCGGTTAACGAAATCGCCGAGCAGTTTCATATCATGTGCACAATATGTGAAAACTAACACAACCAATGTTTAAAAAATCTTAATCAGGAATTGAGGTGTGGCCCTTTCATGAGGTGTGACGTAAGTCTCACTCAATCAGTGTATGATTTAAAAACAATCATGTGGATCAATTGATATTTATTTAATCAATTGTTGAAACACCTATGAGGCGTAAAGTTCGTTAACCATAAGCCTCGCACTGAGGCGAGCCTCAAATCGTAGCCTCACAACATTATTTAAACCATGGTTGCAACTTTTATACCTTACTCGATTCCGTTTTTTGCGATGAAAACATATGTGAACGGACAGTGAAAATTCCTCAACCGAACCCAACTGAATGACTTAAAAAACCGACTGAAATTAGTTTGGTTTGGTTTGGTTGGTTCTTTCGGTTTACTCGGTTTTTGCACACCCCATTCTATCACAACCACCATGGGAAGGTGAATCACAACCACCATGGGAAGGTGAAAGTGTGACCTATAGTAGATAGGTGACTAGGAAAGTTTTCTTAGAACCCTTTGGCCAAAGTGAACCTATAACCATAAAAGAGAGGATCTTATATCGCACCAAAATCTAAAATAAGGCCAAGGCCCATAGCTTTGAGAATCATTCTTTCAAGTTTCAAACATCATGAACAAGAAACGAAAATGGGTGATCTTGCTGCATACTCTTGACTCTTGAGCTAGTAATGAGTCCAATGAAAGTAACAATGGTCATCACCGTGCAATGAACAACTGTGAAATGTTTGGATCTCATTCTCCCTTTGTCTTCAAACTGCATCCTGTTAAACCAATATAAAGGATACTCCAATTTACATGATCCTGGTATTTTCGAAGTCAATTTTACAAATATTTGCAATCGACACTCTAGTCGAAGCTTTTCAATGCCAGAAAAAGGGACCATGGAAGTTAGCCACATCTTTGATATATGTTGCAACTCTTCTAGTCAGTGTCTTGGCTTAGATTCTGCAAACTCCTCCAATGGGGCTTACAGTTTCATAGCTATGCCACCCCCAACTTCTTTGGAATTAGTGTGACATTGTCGAGTATTCCACCAAGAATGCTTTATCAACTTGTCATGGGATTAGTTTGAGTATAGACCATGAAAACTCAGCATCTTTAGTGGGTAAATCAAGTTAGAGAACATCCTCTCGCATCCTCCAGATGTTCTTCTCCCCAATAATATGAATGACACCGAAGTTCTTCAATTACCCATAGCCCATAGTTCTCAGATAACATGTAATTCATCTATAAATTTGAATCTAGAACGGTCTCTTGCAGGTCCATAAATTCAAGTGGCTAGCCAAACATTCTGCTGATTGACAACGTTACAAACAAAGAAAATAGAATATGCCTCAAGAAATTCTTCATTGACCCATGATCCAATAAAAACAACACACTCTATGCACACCACCTAATCTGCCTAAAAGACGTAATTGTTTCAATTCAACCACTCTTTCCCAAAGCTTTCAAATGATTGTGGGCATTGTCTCACATAAGACCCAACATCAAAGCCTTCCTCTTTTTTAACCAGGCACATGATTGCCCTGCACATACCAATCCAAAAAGTTACTCTTCATCAGAACCATCAATATCACCAGAATCCCAACTCCATCACCAATATTCATCTCATTATGTTGCGTCCGGGCAAGTAAATCCGCCATTATCCTATGAGATTTCATCATTTGATGATTCCTCATCCAACTATATTGAACAACTAGCCACAGCTGCAACTCTATGGACCTCAATAGTACTCTTTGTTCACTCACTGCAAGAGATGAGCCCTGCAACTCTGATTAGATACCTTGGTCCGCTACTCAAGCAATTATGGAACCAAGACGCCAACAAGCATCATGCTGATAATCACAAAGATCATTTCCTTCATCCTTAGCTCTGTTAATTTTAATGTTTTTTGTTTTTGAAACAAACCAATAGATTAGGCTTGGGTGAGACCCCACCTCCCATGTTTTGTTCCTCGAATTCTGCTTAGTTGGCTCAGGAAAAGAAGCCACAACCTATGGGCTTAGGTGTAGAATGTTTTGAGAGTTGGAACTGTGTTTTCTTGAGACAGCATAATACTTTAAGTTATGAAATTGTGCAATTTTGGATTCTCAACCAGTTGAGATCCAGACGTGCAGCACTGAACTCGTCAAGGTACAGGAGACTAAGAGTTTTCTCCACCCCTGCCGCCTTGCCAACCAGTCAGAAATCATATGATACAAAACTCGACCAATCGAGAAAACCAGTAAGCCCCTGAGTCAGCAACCAGACCTTATAACCTCAAGTTTTCTCTTGGCTCTGGATATTCTTCAGCAACCTGATCTCATCCTCCCTAGGTTGGACAAAAGTTATGCTCAAAATTCAAAGCATCACTTTTCTCCTCTCCATCCCAATGAAAAGGAATTAGAAGCTTCAGAATCAAAAGTACGTATGTAACTTGGTAGTTTCAAGAAAATGACCCGATTTTCCTCACGGCTAATATCTTGTACTCCCCAAGCAGAATAAGATCAATAGCCCAAATATAGTCCAATTTTCAAAAAAAACCAGTAGGCTTGTTGCATACAAATGAATCTTTATAAGCATCAAAAGATGTGTCACAGAGGCCCTATCAACAAAGATGAAATAGCACTGTCCACATGCATGCTAATTTAACAAACGCCAAGCAATCTTGTAACCCATCTCAAAGATAGAAGTTATGAAGTGCACTCTCATTGTCCTTAATAGTTTCACTAATAGGCCTCATAGACCCTAAAATATTAGATGCAATGATATCTTGGGTCAAATTGATGGACTGAGAACCTTTTTCGTCCTCGTAAGTTTCTCTAATAAGCATTATCATCATTAAAATGTTGACATACACTGGCAGTCAAGGAATATAGCAAGGCTGAATACTGAACCTTACAAAGTAAAAACAAATATATAAAATATACTATATAATGAAATCTAAAACTAATTAACCTAAACCTAAAACGAAAACAAAGATGAGTAAATTCAAATTTTATATTCATTCAACCCACTACAAGCAGTGACATATAGACCCTATTTATACTAAACCTATCTGTGCAAATCAAACAATCTAAGCGTAAATGCTATTGGAGCTCTAATCCCCAATTATTCAATTATGAACTTACTTAGGCCCGAACCCAACTACTAAACTAAAATAAATAAAATTAAATTAAATCCTAATCCTACTTTACATCACCCTTCCGAATTGAAGAAGCTCATCCTCAAGCTTGAAGTCAAAGAGGTTCGATAAACAGAAACAACCGATTACAGAACACAAAATGAAGTATGCATGAAGTAGACAACCATAAAACTTGCCACGATACACGCTAAAAACAGTCGAACAATCTCAGAAATGGAGCAAGGTATCTCAAAGAACCATAATTTGAAATAAACCTGTTGAGAAGGCTCCCGCTCATAAGTTCGTACCACAAAAATGCTCAATATGGATCAACATAATCATCGCCACTCACTATGTCTGCCATTGTAGTCAATGTTTTAAAAAGCGTTTTTAAGACTCGAGGCGGTCAAGCTTTTTCCGAGGCGAAGCGTAGCCTCGAGGCGTAGCGAGGCATTTTTTTGTAAAAAATAGTGAAAATATATATCAATGGATCCTTTAAAGAGAAATGAAGTACCCCAAAAACATGTACCTAGTTAGAGGGCTTTGCCATTAAGCATCTTAAATGGACTTCTTAATTTTGATGCATTGTTTCACAATATCAATGGATCTTCAAAAATGATTAAATACTTTTTTCTTATTTTCAAAAAAATTCAATAAAAATATATAAGGGATAATAAGTAGGACGGAAGTTTTTTATTGGCATGCGTGTTATATACTTATGGTCCATTACACGAAAAAAAAAAAAAAACTCAGAAAAAACTTCACTATTATTGAATGATGTCTACTGTGTTTTATTTGCATTTTAGCTTAATCTTGAGTTAATTAGTTAATTAATCGTGAAACCATGTAAATGTCCTAATCAAAAAGCAGAGAACAGGTCATATTCCTCCCTCCCACAAGCCCTAATCAAAGAGCAGAGAGCAGAAGGCAGGAAGCAGAGAACAGAGGCAGAGAGGGAGTCGACTCGAGCCTCGATGGTTCGATCGATTTCGACAGATCCTGGTTCGATCGAAGCAGAGAATAGAGGCAGATCCTGGTTCGATCGACTTCAATCGATCTTCTTTCTGGTTCGCAGATCCTGGTTCGATCGATCTTCTTTCTGGTTCGCAGATCCTGGTTCGATTAAGTTGTTCGATCGACTTCAGTCGACTTCTTTCTGGTTCGCAGATCCTGCTCTCTGCTCTCTGTCTCGTCTCTGTTCTCTCTGCTCTCTGCTTTCTGGTTCAATCGACTCCCTTTGTTCCCTCGAGGCAGATCCTGGTTCGATCGACTTCAATCGCAGATCCTGGTTCGATCTTCTTACTTCCCCTCTTCTCTGTGTTCTTCTTCTCTTCTTCTTCAGATCGTCCTCCCCTCTTCTGTGTGCAAATGAAAAAACAGATGAAATCGGTTAGGTTAGGTTTTGGCAAATTCAATTTTAATGACAGCCGTTGGATCTGTCTAAAGATCCGAACAGATCGGATGATCCCATAATTAAATAAGCGTACGGCTCACCACGCCTTGAAGCGTACGCCTCGAGGCGTACGCCTCGCCACAACAAAGCGAACGCTTCCAGATGCCACACCGACTCGTACGCCCAGGGGCGATTTTTGGTCGCCTCGCCTTGACTCGCGCCTCAAGGCGCGCTTTAAAAACGCTTTTTAAAACCATGATTGTAGTAACATCATCCTCTCATTCAAAAATGTGAAAGAAATCACAAAGTCAAATGACCTACATTTCGAAAATCGAGTACGTGTGATGGTGCCCTTAACTTCCTCAAAAAGCTGGATGGACTCTAACAAATAGTATTGCTCGTTTTACATTTTTCGCAAGTGCAAGTCTGCCTTCCTCCAATATTTCTCGAAGCACTCTCATCCTATCGTCAAATATCTTGGTCATTTTCAGTATGCTCTTTTGGAAAAAAATTCTCTCATCCAGTACCTCTCCCCGCGCTTACATTTTTTTCTTTCTCCAAGCATCGAAAGAATCTACAAAACTCCTCCCCATCCGATTCAACTAGTGGCGTAGTGGGGTCCATAATGGGGGATATGTTATTGGCTAATGGGGGTAGTGGAGGTGTAAGGGAAACTGATTCAGGTTGGGGGTAAGAGGGGACATAGGTGTATTGTGGTTGTGGATAGTAAAATTGGTTATGAGCATTGGACACAACAGGGTATTGGATTGGATTGGATTTGGGCTTGGGCTATATTGATATGGGTATAGGAATGGAAAATAGTACGGGCGAATAAGAATACGGGTGACTATTTTTTTTTATTTTACTGTTAGGGTGCTCTTACAGCTTCTGGGGTGTACATAACATGTTGTTTTGGGTCAGGGGGTTTCTATTTTCAATCACGATCTGAAACAGTAGGGTTGTAGGAGGGTTGGTTTGGGGAAGCTCAAATGAATAGGGGGAAGGAGGGCTCCAACGGCGATTAACGGTGACGGAAGGGGGGTCTATTTCCAGCAGATCGGAACCCGCTAGATCACTTGTTGGTCAGAATGGGTGTTGAAAGGCAATAACCTGATGTTGTAGATCGGTGGCTGATGTGGGCTGGCGGCTGCCACCAGACTAGTGAGTAGCTTTAGACACCGGCGATGATGGTTGCAGGCTATGCAGTTAAAATGATAACGGACCCATAATGGTCCAAGGGCGTTAGATGATATATTGGAAAATAATGGATTTTTCAAATGTCCAATATTCCTTATTGGAAAGTGTCAAAAGGTTTCTAAAAAGAAAGTCGTAATTGTGTTTCAACCCATAAAGAGCCCAAAACAAATACCACTTTCCCCAAATTCAATCTCTCAAACTGATAGAAGAAGAACCCCTCTTTTTTTTTCTTGAGTGGGTGTCATCACCATGAACGTCTCTATAATCGGTAAGAACTTCTCTTTCGAGCTTCTTTTCTGCCTCTTCTGAGGAACCCCTTTGTAGATTTCAACTTAAATTTTTTGTTTATTTTTGTTTTTGTTTTGGTGGATTTAAAGATCCCTTGCAACAGATCGATCAATTAATTTGCATTCTTTTGGTGAAGAGAAGAGTGATAAAGAATAAAGAAAAGAAAAAGTTGGGCAATTTGGTTCAATTTGTTATTTCCGACAATCAATTTATCTAATTAACAGTGTAGAAAGGGAATCGCAAGTGTGGGGAAACGATTCATTGTCCAGATCTGGAATAAGAATACCACTTCTCCATTTTTTGTTGCTCTCACCAGGTATGCCTAATATCTCTCTCATTTCTCTCTCCCTCAATCTCTCTTTACATTGTCTCTCTCCCCGGATCTCTCTCTCTCTGTCTCTGGGTCGATGTCGATCGGAGAAGAACAATTTTTTTTTCCTTGTATGGCTTAATGTTATAGCACCGTAAGGCCCGTAACACAATGGGTCATTTTTTCTCTTAACAGTCGTTAAAACGACGTATTATCCCCATCGTTAACAATTATCTTTAAAATGTATAAACGTAGCAGGTCCCGTTAACCATTATAACCGCATTTTAACTGCACAGGTTGCAGGTTGACTCGGACTTCTATAAACCTTTTTTTGGTTCTTCAATTAGTTTTTTGGCTTCTCTTCCCTTTTTCTTTTTAACTTCTTTTCAACCTTCTTCAAAGAACCACTCAAATCTTCTACTTTTCGATCAAAAGAACGAACCTAGATTTGCTCTAATACCAGATAATGAAATCTACAACTAAACTAATTAACCTAAACCTAAAATTAACAAATTAAAATTACGAAAACAAAGATAATTGAAAATTTCATATTCATTCAACCCACTTCAGGCACTATTTATACTAAACCTAACTTGCAAATCAAACAATCTAACCCTAAATACTATTGAAGTCATGATCTCTAGTTATTCAATTATGAGCTTACTTAGGCCCGACCCAACTACTAAACTAAATTAAATCATAATCCTACTTTACATCACTAATAGTTACATGAATACTCACACACAGCACAAAAATAACAGCTACATTCACAACCACAGTAATCATGAAAATCCAAATGTTACAATAGTAGCACTTTTAGCCTAATATGCATTTCTTGCAGTTCTCAACAAAGTGGGGGGAACAATAGGTACAAACCTGTACTTGTGATCGAGCTATGCTGATAATCACAATCCTCTTGGTTGAGAGAAATTTGCCGTAGGGCAGCATTTCCTCTGTCAACAACTAATAAGGAACAAGTTTGCCCAACATAGACCACATCAAAATCACTAGAAAATTGTGCATCCTCACTGGGTCCATCCCTATAACCTGGAAGATTAGATTTCCCTCCAGCAATAGTTGTCACACCTGCAAGAAAACCTTGGACATAAATATTGCAAAAAGATCCATGCTTTCTCCTCCTTACAACTTTAACGAAATGTTTCAGCGTTACATACCATTTTCTCCTATTTTTCTGATGGCCAAATTTGAAGTATCTGTTACATACACATTGCCTTTATCATCCATGGTAACACCCTTGGGATGGTTAAAACGAGCATCACTCGGTTTTCCGTCTACATGCCCAGTATATCCCTGAAAAGATCCAGCAACTAATCTTGCCCTACTATCTGTAAAACCAATTTACCAGACTTGAGCATAAAGTAAATAGAAAAACACAATGAGATAGAGTGGACAGTACATTGAGATAGAGGTGGAGTTATTCGAACAACATTGCTATTCACAGCATCAACAGCAAAGAGTTCACCATCCTCGGATACTCGAACTGAATGGGGAATAACCCCAAGTGCATTTCCTTCAACAACAGTCTCAACCAAGTACCCGTTCTCAAATTGAAGAACATTCCCATCTGTACAACAAATCAGAAAGAAAAATATAAGCTTTCCCAGATACCCATCAAAGCAAAACACCATATAATTAGAAACCACCATAGCAGCAATCCTCGAAAACCAAACAAATTCTCCACCTTGTACAGTCCAAACACTACACATTTCTAAAACCGTTTGAACCCATTGAATTAAACTTCATACAATCACAAAACAAGTATCTGGATATGTGTGAACGGTGGAATTGAAAAAACCAAAAGACCAATTCTGAGTTTCCCCATCAAAGTAAAACTCCTAAAACCCAAAAGCGTCTCCACAAGTACAACAACATTCTCAAATTTCGGTGGGTACCCATTGAAGCAAACCATCGTAAAAACACAAAACAAACATCTGGGTAAGTGAGAAAGTTTAAATCAATCTCAAGTCTGACCTGTTTGTGGTGTCTTTGGAGAAGATCTTGTCCACTTGAGCAAGGACGACAAATGCTTTACTAAATGACCTGAAAGAAGAAACAATAGAAAGGAAGAGAAATTAAGGCAAACAGATCAAACAACGAAAAGAGATGAGATGAATCCTTGTAGAGAGAAATAACCTGCAGGAGCTGTAGCAGCAGCAGCTTGAAAGTCGGGAAAAATAGGGATAAAGGGTATCAAGAATAAGAGAAAAAGCATAGAATTTCTCATGATTCTCTTCAACCCAAACTCCAAAAGAGAGAAGATTTCAAGAGGATTTATGTTGTGTTATGTGGATCATGAGAGAGATGAAGACTTAACTCGTGAAATATGTTTCCTTTTGGTGTAACTTTTTTTTTTTTTGCTTTGTTTAATGGAATCAGTGGGACAGGTGAAAGGATGGGCTTTTATGTAATGGGATTCCGAATTACAATGACACGACTTCTCTCGAGAAAGGCGAATCAAAATCAAAATGTTTTCTTTCTTTGATTAAAAGAAGAACAAAATTGTTTTTTTTTTCTTTCCCGAAGACAGGAAGGGTTTTGTAATTTAAAAAAGGAACAATTCTACACAGCCCGCGGCTATAGCCCGCGAATGGTCCGGAACCTCCCAGGCACGTGCCATAGGGAGGGTGTCTCGCACGTGAGGAACCATTCAACATGGGAAGGTCAGCGAATTGCAAGGGCCTGCTCCTCGCATCCGAAACCCTAGCATCCTCTCCTCCTCCTCGCGCCTGCTCCTCCTCCTCGACTGCTCCTCCTCATCGATTCCTCCTCCTCCTCGACTGCTCCTCCTCATCGACTGCTCCTCCTCCTCCTCCTCCTCGCGCCTGCTCCTCCTCCTCGACTGCTCCTCCTCCTCCTCCTCGCACTGCTCCTGCTTCTCTGCTGCGCCGCTCCTGCTCCTGCTCCTCCTTCTGGTATGTAATTTCATAATTTTGCAGAATTTATCTTCTGAAATTATACTGAAATTAAAACTTAAATTTATCTTCAAAAATTTTATACCCTGAAATCATTAATCCTGAAATTCATACTATTGAAATCAGATAATCCTGAAATTTATACCCTAAAATTTTTTTACCCTGAAATTCATGATAATCCTGCAAAATTTTTACAAATTTTTGTTCAATTATACTACTGAAATTCATGATATCCTGCAAAATTTTTACAAATTTTTGTTAAATTATACTACTGAAATTCATGATAATCCTGCAAAATTTTTGTTAAAAAAAATAGATTTGATTAGATTTTGTTAAATTTTTTTTTTTTTTTTGTATAAACCAATCATAATTTTAGCGTAGTTGTAAAACATTTTAAAGATTACATATTTGATGATAACCACTCCTTTAATAGGTATATAAGGGATGGATAGTGTAGAAGATATTGAATTGACGCGTAACTATCACTTATGATTGTTTACTTATATATTTGTATTTGTGGACTTCAAGGATGAAACAATTGTGTCACAATCTGGTGCATTATCAGGAATGAATCATATTTATTCGCTCCTCTCACAGGTATTGCACTTATGATTTCCTAATATTGCAGTTATTTTGTAGTGCAATTCTTTATTATTTATTTAGTTATTTATTTTGGCAGACACCAACTTCAAACAACGACATGGAGTTGCCAGACTATAGGTGGTTGTGAATTCAAAATGTTTTCAAGTAAGGTTAGTTTCTTGTTCTTCCAAGTTATTTAGTGTAGCATATGCAAAATCCGTAGGAATGTAGAGGGATTAGTTGTATCAAAGCAACAATTTTTTTCTCTCATTTCCATATTCTCCATTATATTGTGTGTGTGTGTGTGGGAAAGCTTGTTCCTTATCTGAAGTTTTTTTTCTCTCATTTCCAAAATGTTTTCAAGTAAGGTTAGACTCTTATCTGAAGCTTGTTCCTTTCTTGCTAGATCGTGGTGAATATCACAGCTCCTCATCCTATCCGTCACGGGAGAAGGATCGCCACAGACACCATTCATACACTTGAAGGCATACATGCCTGTTGAATTTGCAAACTTCAGGACGACCTCCACATTAAAGTTGTTCAGAATTTCCATTTCATCATAACAAGAAAGTAGCGTGTCAGCGTGTTTTGTTTTGCTCTGATGTCTAATTCAGGAAATTACAGATATCCTTGTTTACATTGAAGTGCTGACCTCATTCCATTGCGGTGGGTAAGGCATGTTTTTTTGTTTGGCTGGTTCTATCATTATGTTTTCCCTTCGCTTTTGTATCCGCAGAATCAGTTGAACTAACAGAAGAAAATCAGTGCTTATTTGTGGATGTTATTAATGGTTCTGTCACAGACATATTGCAAGCAGTTAACTTATAATTTCACTACAATGAGAGAAGCACATGAGGAGGTTATTTTAATAAACTATACTGAATTCAGGTCTGCTTGTAGCTTGGCTAGCTCAAGATGAGCAGGAACTGTTGCATCACATTTTTTTCCTTTTGAGTTCGATGTAGCCATGTGGTTGTCTAAATCTAGAGTTTCCGTGGTAATGTGTTGTGGTCGTGTGACTTATTTTTATTTTGTTCTTCACTATCTTCAATCATTGTTGTTTCCCTAGGACCTAGGATGTGCATTAGAGTACTAACAGGTACTAATTATGGTAGATTATCAGCTTTTGCCAGGGTATTATAAGAAAACCCTGCAAATTATACGTAGTAAAGGTAGTTTACAACACATGTTCCTTCCATTGGTATCCAATTGAGATTGCAGTCTGCTCGAGCTAACCCAGGTCTTTCAATGTTAATCAGCAAAAGAGAATTGTTCTGAAAACAAATTCATTTTTGTGATGCACAACTTTTCTCTCTGCCTTTTAAGAAATCAAAAGAAAAAGTAACTAAAAAATAGCAAATGCTAATTGTGGTGAATGAAAGTAGATACAGAAAACATAATGCAATACCTGAGTAGAGTTTGGTGTTGATGGTGTTAACGTGACTACATACTGCATAATTTCATAAACCCTCACTTGTCCAAATCTAATTAACAGCATGTTGACAATAGAAACTTGCAAGGTTGTTTCCCCTAGTCTTTAGCTCAGATAAGCTCCGATTGATATCCAGTCTCATGCTTTGCGAGGTATGGACGGAAGAATGATTCATAAACATATGTAGTTCCTTGAAATGGGTTTATTTTAAGAAAAGTGAACAAATAATTAGGCAACAAAACATTAGAGATGTGCTACTTTTCCTTGCTTTTGTTTTAGGATACCACAGGTATATGTAGAGTGCCAACTTTGCTTCATTATATATTGGTAACCTTCATAAAACACAGACGATCAACAACATTACAAACATAGAACACAACATATTGTCAGAATGAAAACGATTCAGGATACACTAAGGACTAATACTTAGCATGAAATGAGAGTGTCACCCCCAACAATTCTGAATCTGCATTAAACCAATTTAATGTACCTTTAAAGATGAACAGAGAGATTTTGTGATGTGAAGGAGAAGATGATAACAAATAATATGAAGGATCAAGAAACCATGTGATTATCGCAAAGAATTTCCACGTTAAAGCGCTTCTCCTCCAAACACTGACTTATGGCTCACTATATAAGATATTGCTGATATTAACAAAATGTACATTCATTCATAACATAACTGAATACACGTTTGAAATACCACTTACAGAGTATTCAAAATGCCACAAGTTTGAACAAAAAAACTACCATTATCATAAGAAACACCACTAGTAGTGCATTAATCAAATCCCTTGTCAAAGCCCATTTATCATTGTTCGCTTCAGCTTCACCCGCGCGAGCGTGATACTGATTAGCTTCGAGGAGATTTCTTGCCTCGCAGTTCTTATTTTTGACCTCTGCAGCAGATGATGAGCTTGCCTCGTCGTTATATTCCACCACTTCTGAGCGAACCCACTCTTTATAACTAGCATGAGCCTCGGCAGCTGAGGCAAAACCCTTGTACAAATTACCACTATATCATGTTACTTGGATTGAACAATCTTGCCAAGTTGCGTAAATTTCAGGGACACGACCGCGATATACCACATATGCCTTGTATGTCATTGTTGGGTTAAGATCCTTATTTCAACATACGAAAATTTGTAAAAATTTTGCAGGATTATCATGAATTTCAGGGTAAAAAAATTTTAGGGTATAAATTTCAGGATTATCTGATTTCAGTAGTATGAATTTCAGGATTATCTGATTTCAGGGTATAAAATTTTTGAAGATAAATTTAAGTTTTAATTTCAGAAGATAAATTCTGCAAAATTATGAAATTACATACTAGAAGAAGGAGGAGCAGGAGCAGGAGCAGGAGCGGCGCAGCAGAGGAGCAGGAGCAGTGCGAGGAGGAGGAGGAGGAGGAGGAGGAGGAGGAGCAGGCGCGAGGAGGAGGAGGAGCAGTCGATGAGGAGGAGCAGTCGAGGAGGAGGAGCAATCGATGAGGAGGAGCAGTCGAGGAGGAGAAGCAGGCGCGAGGAGGAGGAGAGGATGCTAGGGTTTCGGATGCGAGGAGCAGGCCCTTGCAATTCGTTGACCTTCCCATGTTGAATGGTTCCTCACGTGCGAGACACCCTCCCTATGGCACGTGCCTGGGAGGGTCCGGACCATTCGCGGGCTATAGCCGCGGGCTGTGTAGAATTGTTCTTAAAAAAGGGGTAATTCAAGTGATTGCACAATCAAACTCATGTAATGTGGTGCTGTGCAGACTCACCACAGCAGAGAGACGAAACATCAGTGAAGACTTTGGTACACGCCTGTCACGATAATTTATATGTACCAACTGCAATTTGTGTGTACACCCTATGTCTAATGAAACCTATGTCTATTTGTACGAAATGGGACACATATTTCATGTGATAGAATATCTACTAATGATATATCAAAATAGACTGATCATCATGGTCATAAACGTGGCAGAGAACATCCATCACGAGGATATAACACCTCATCTATTGGGTTAGCTTGTAAAACCCAAAAAGAATAAAGCCAACCATAGAGGCCCAGACAATGCCTACTATAAGAATATATAATCAAAACCCGAATTCAGGCCTGAACAAGTTAAAGCATAAATTCAGGCTCGACACGAGTTCTCTCATAAAGAAGAGGAACGTTGCACTAAAAAGAGTCATGGAGAGAGTTACGCCTTCACAGACGCATCTCCATCAAAGAGGAGACTGTTATAAAAAAACATCTCATTCCATTCCGCCTCACATGCTTAAGTCACGCAGAGAATTAACCACAACCATTATAAAAGGTAAATGGAACATTCGACAAAGGTATGCAATTTTAACTGAGTTTTGTTCAGATTTACTTCCTTCTTCAAACATAGTTGCTTAGTTAAGCATCGAAGTACCTTTGGCCACAAAAAAGGTGATCACTGATAGTCTAACATCTGTTTTGCAGGTCAAACTCACATGAGGTCGATTTCAGGACGCATCAGTTTGGCGTCATCCGTGGGGAACGACGAGTTTCCTTTCTAAAAATAAGACCCACAGTGACGAAGTTCACCACAATCTGATAGACGATCAACAAGCTGCCAAAACAAATGACACACCTTACAGATTTCCAACACAGTGACGATACCAACAACTCTCCTACTGGCAACGAAGCATCACAAACAGCTCACGAACAAGAAGCAGCCCTAATCATCGGACCGATGGCACCCGAGAATCCAGATCTACAGTACGCAATAGCCCATACAACCCAGACATTTGATGATGCTGCCACGGATCCTCGGGTAGACCTGCTTATGGCCCAACTGAACCACATGACAAAGATACTAGAGAATATCACCCAGGAGCGCATCCAGCCAGTTGATCATGTTCTGGCACTGCCCCAACAAAACTCTATCAACCGAACTCAAGGGAATGACGAAGTCCCAGCAGAACCCCAACAGAGAAACTTCGAGAACAATGAACCCTTCCAAGGCAAGACTTCACAGTGTGACGGAGCACTTGCTAAGATTCCATTCATAATCGGAGTCACTGATCCCAACGTATTGTACGAATTAGCCAAACCGCCATTCTCTGACGCCCTTATGAAATTGCATGTCATGCCGAAAAAGTTCACTCCACCAAAGTTTGAGGTATACGATGGGACCACCGACCCAACGAATCACTTGAGGCACTTCCACCAGATGATGGCATTGAAAGAGACCACAGACTCGATCCTGTGCAGAATATTTCCAACTAACCTTACCTCCACAACAATGAATTTGTTCAACAGTCTACCATCGAGGTTAATAAACTCCTTCCAGGGGTTAGCCACCGCATTTATCACGAGATTCATCAGAAGTCAACGGATGAGGAAATGACCACACTACCTTCTGCATGTCAAACAGAAGCCTGAAAATATAATACGGGAATATGTCGCTCGCTTCACCAATGAATTGACAATGATCGATGGATGCAGCGACAACACAGCCGCCACAACTTTCATTGTTGGGCTGAGGAGAGTCCCCTTATTTGACGCTCAAAACTTATAACCTTCTAAAAGCATGGCGGTCTTGATGAAAACAGCCCAAAAACACATTTATCTTGAAGAGATGAAAGCCGCCAGGAGGAAAAATGAACAGGTAAGGGAAAACCATTCAAGGAAACGAGAAATGAGGGAAGAGAGAAGGCTAGACGATGGACCACGGAACATAACGGTCAATCATAGAAACATCAAAACGACGAAAAAATCGAGTCCAACTAGCGGAAATCCAAGAAGTCACAATTGACACGGCCCAATCACGAGCAGATAACCAGCGTAATGAAAAAGGAAAACAAACCATACACGACCCTAAAGACAAGCCAGACCAACATCCTGAAGCACATGGCGAATTGAGAGAACGTCAACTAGCCGCCCAGGATGAGAGAAGACCCAGAATGAAGAGACAAAAACAGGTATTGTTCCCCCCACAAGGATCACAGACATGATACCGAAGATTGCTACAAGTTGAAAGAAGAAATCGAGCATTGGATCCAAATAGGACGACTCTACGAATTCATTGGAATGTTAGACAAACAACTCAAAGAGAAAGAAAAGGCAGATGCCACCGCCACAGGATCGAAAGAACAATCTCGGGAACTGATATACGCTCTACACTACATCTACCCCAACAAAGAAACATCTTCCACTCGAGCAGACATATATTGAAGCGGAAAGATAAACGCTCTGAAGGCGGTTGCACCGACCGACTCGAGGACACTA
Organism: Berberis vulgaris; assembly: GCA_963556465.1. Lineage (NCBI taxonomy): Eukaryota > Viridiplantae > Streptophyta > Magnoliopsida > Ranunculales > Berberidaceae > Berberis > Berberis vulgaris. The sequence continues at coordinate 57,611,413 of OY747135.1, read as the reverse complement.
CCAACGGATATAAATTTAATCCAAATTTTCAACGAAAGAATTAACCACGACGAACTCCATCAAGCCTCGACGAGTGACGCCAAACGAGGAGCAATAGCGGGTCAAGGAAAGGAAGTCATGAATTAAACGAGAAAGAGTAGCAAAGGCGCGAACCCCCAACATGAGGATAGACATCAAACAAGCAATGATTAAGAAGAAATCACTCCCCAATGTAGCGTAGCTGCTCTAGAAAAATGGCTGTTAGGAATGGTCAGGACATCTGAAAAGGAAAATCAATAAAATTACAAATTCACAATCATCATCCCACGAAGGATAAAAGCTTCGAAATGAGGTCATGCAAAACAATCAGCATATAACGCCAAAAGGAATCAGAACACAGGTCAGATACATATAATAAACTTTTGGTCTGATCAACCAACAAAGTAAAGGTTGGACGAACAAGTCAACAAAGTAAAAACAACTTCGGGTTGACTAGAGTGGCGAACCAACGAAGTAAAAGTTGGACGAACGAGTCAACTAAGTAAAAACAACTTCGGGTCGACTAAAACGTCAAACCAACAAAGTAAAGGTTGGGCGAACGAGTCAACTAAGTAAAAAAGACTTCGGGTCGACTAGAGCATCGAACCAACAAAGTAAAAGTTGGTCGAATGAGTCAACTAAGTAAAAACAACTTCGGGTCGACTAGAGCGTCAAACCAACAAAGTAAAGGTTGGACGAATGAGTTAACTAATTAAAAACGACTTCGAGCCGACTAAAGCGTCGAACCAACGAAGTAAAAGTTGGACGAATGAGTCAACTAAGCAAAAATGACTTTGGGTCGACTAGAGCTTCGAACCAACGAAGTAAAAAAACTTCAGGTCAACTAGAATGTTGGACCAACAAAGTAAAAGTTGGACAAACAAGTAATTTAAGTAAAAACAACTTCGGGTCAACTAGAGCGTCAAACCAACAAAGTGAATGTTGGACGAACGACTCAACTAAGTAAAAACGACTTCAGGTCGACTAGAGTGTCGTACCAACGAAGTAAAAACAACTTCGGGTCGATTAGAACGTCGAACCAACGAAGTAAAAGTTGGACGAACAAGTCAACTAAGTAAAAATGACTTCGGGTCGACTAAAGCGTCGAACCAATAAGGTAAAATCAACTTCGGGTCGACTAGAATGTTGGACCAACAAAGTAAAAATTGGACGAACAAGTCAACTAAGTAAAAACAACTTCGGGTCGCCTAGAGCTTCAAACCAACGAAGTAAAGGTTGGACGAACGAGTCAACTAAGTAAAAACGACTTCAGGTCGACTAGAGTGTCAAACCAACGAAATAAAAACAACTTTGGGTCAATTAGAACGTTAGACCAATGAAGTAAAAGTTGGGCGAACAAGTCAACTAAATAAAAATGACTTCGGGTCAACTAGAGCGTCGAGCCAATGAAGTAAAATCAACTTCGAGTCGACTAGAACGTCGGACCAACGAAGTAAAAGTTGGACGAACAAGTCAACTAAGTAAAAATGACTTCGAATCGACTAGAATGTCGAGCCAACGAAGTAAAGGTTGAACGAACGAGTCAACTAAGTAAAAACAACCCCGGGTCACTAGAAACGTCAAAACAATGAAGCAAAACTTGGAGGAAATGACTTCAGGTCAAGCGGATCGTCGAACCAACAAAGTAAGAGCCGAACGAATAAAACAACTCGAAATAGGCAAATTTTGTTTTGATCAAACCAGCAAAGCAGACGATGAAGGAACAAGTTAACACAACTCAAAAGAGCCTTAAATTAACTAACACACCAGATCGACAAAGTAGAAGACAAGCAAACAAAACAACTTTCTCACAAATGCTCCAAGACAACCTACACGAGGTTGAGAAGGACTACCGAAGCATAGGAGAATTCAAATCAGCAAAAGTTAGACAAAACAAAAACATAGCTGTAAAAATCAAAGCTGGAGTACAGGCAACACGAACGAAGTCAACAAGAAGAACCACGAGTACGAAGAAAAACAAAGAAAAAAATTCTTGATCTTTCATAAAAACTATTCTAATACATTCAATGAAGAAAATAAAGGAGCGGGAGGTCAAACAGAGGGATCCCTAGCATCGTCAACAACATCATCTAATGAACAAGGGGTAGCTGGGTCACTGGCAGGAGCTCTCTCTTCAAGAGGAGAAGGCGGTGGCTTTTTAGCCGATGGATCACCCGGAGGGTCTTCAGCACCGTCTTCATCCTCGAAGGTCTGATAGACCAAATGACAGTATTGAGAAAAGTTGACACCAAGACCCTCAATATAAACCATAATACGAAGCCTGTCCTTAACAGAAGCAAGCTCACTCCTAGCCGCTATAAGTCAACCCTCAGCAGTAGTAAGCATCGCAGAGGTATCATCATTGACCTCGTCAAGTGAAGCCATTATTTGCTCCACCCTTTCTCGCCAATGTTGCGATTGTTAGAGTGCTCTATCACGACACACGTATAGCCTCATCATGGAGTGCCTTCACGGCGGACAACTCTTTTTCCACATCATGCAAGCATGCATGAACACCGTCTAATTCGATTCTTAAAGATTCGAGCTCGATCACAGATCGATCCCGTGCACCCTCCGCCTCGATCAACAAGCCTTGAGCAACCTCGGTCGCTTTGATCCGCTCCGAGTATCACACTTTTTGATAGGAGCATAATTATGTTATTTTAGTATCATATTTCTATATATAATTTTGGCAATTTCTTGTTAATTATGGTATTAATTGTTATTTTTGTTTTTGTGTAGGTTTCTAATAACAAGATTCCAAACTAGAAGCTAAGTGGTGCAAATTGGTTTGAATTAGGAAGACTTATGGCAAAAGGAAACTATGCAAAGAAGGAAACCTAGAGAAAACTACTATAAAGGAAACGACACCCGCCCTGAAGAAATCACGCTTGCAACCACAACAAGTCGTCACCCATCATCACCCATCCATAGCCACGCTTCCTTTAGCGCAATCACAACCTTCTCATCCTCGCAACCGCAAGCCTCCATCCAACCACCACCATCTCACCACAGAACCCATCACATAACACCTCCATCAAACCGTTACCCATCTTGCAACAACAACCTCATCTCCTCCATTGTCTTTTCCTTGGACAACCACCATCACACACCATCTGCCAAATCACAATCACAACCACACAACACCCTCACACCACCGTCTATCCCCTTGTTCTCGCTGCCAGCCCCTCTCTCTATTGATCATTTCCTTTTTCGCCTCTCACTTTCCTTCCCTCTCATTCTCAGCCACTAATGCCATCATCTTTCCCCTTGTTTCCAGATAGCAACAGATACACATAGCAGGTCAAAGCAGAAGAAGAAAAGAGTGGAGAAGGAAAACTGTATCTTCTTTCTTCCCCGCTATCCGCGCAGGCGACCGAGTTTCTTCTTACCTTTTTATTATTTATAGTTGGATATTTAATTATGGATTACTGTTTGGACATAATTAATATGTCTAGCTAAATTCCCTTTTAGCTAGGGGTGGATTCCAAGCCCCGAACATGTGTTTTATGAATTAATTGAATTTAATCTTCCTTGTTGATTAGTGATTGTGTTTTGCTTAACTGCTTTATAGAGAACTTTTCTTTGTGTGTTTGTTAAGGTGGCCAACTTAGTAAGCATGCTAGGATTTGGGACTAGAGTATAAGAGAGTTTCACATAATCGTTATAATCTTGTACTCACAAGTAGTAAATACCAAGGAACGTTGGTAAGGTTAAGTAAAAACCTAGGTAAGAACAAGATGTTGATCATGCTTGTAATTGCCCAGTCAGTGTTCATATTTTTCACAAACATAATGATCTTGGATTGTTATCTAACTTGCGATTCCTGATTAGATAACATGAAAAGAATAGTTTGAAAGCGACACCTTAGTTTAATTCAACGAACTTGGAAAAATAATAAGATTAATGCAGTGCAGTCACGGTTAAGCTTGAACATTGTCTTTCATGAGTTAGCAAGTGATTATTGAAGATTGAATTATGAGCATATGTTTGGTGTGTGGAGATAAACCTTAGCTAATTTTTCACCATCTATATCTTTTAAGTTTTATTATTTCTTCTTAGTTTAAATTAGAAAAATCCAATCCCCCAATATTTTATTAATTAGGTTGTTAGTTGTCTCTTAGTTATTCTTAGTGCTAGTTGGCAAATCCTTTAATCCCCGGTCCAGAACAATCCCTACTTATTCTTTACTACAATCACAAAGCAGGGTATTAAGTTGTGTGTTAGTAAAATAGCGCATCAATTTTTGGCGCTGTTGCCGAGGATTAGTAAAATTGCTAACTACTTCATTAGTTTATTTATTTATTAATTTTTTTATTTTTGTCTTTATCTCAGGTACTAGTTTATGCTCAATAGGAGATCCGGTGAAAACTTATTAGAGTACGATTTGGAGCCTGAGAAAACTTATTATGAGTCATTCGTGGAGCATGATGTGGAGGACGTATCACTCCATGTTCCCACTTATTCTGAGGATTGAGATATCGTCAGGCTGCACGACATTAAAACAACACTTCTTGGGAGGCAACCCGATCAGATTTGTTTTCTCTATCCCTTTATTTCATTTTTGTTATTTTACTTTTGTTTGTTAGTAGTTTGTTTCCTCTTTTTAAATCATTCATTGCATGTGTTCTAATCTGTCAACATTGACGACAATGTTAGGGTTAAGTGTGGGGGGAACAACGTTGTTTTTATTTTGAAAAAAAAATAAAAACTGTAAAAAAGTGTCGGTCCATAAAAAAAATGTTGGTTTTTGTTTACTTTGTTGGTATTAGTGTCAGTAAATAAAAAATAAAAAATAAAAAATAAAAATATTTTTATAGTTGTTTTGAGTCTTAGGATACTTTCCAACACTATGATGATATTTGGTTTTTAATTGCATGACTTTAAGGTGATTTATAAACATGATTTAAGGTCTAATATTATTCTTTGGTTAATGCTTATTCATGGTTATCATATGCAAATTCACATGTAATCAACTGAGTAATTGGTACTCATAGCATGCTTAATTGAATTTAACTCAATATAACCCTTTTTGTGAGATTTTGAGGCTATTGTTCCTTTATTCTGATGGTTTTTAGTTAGGTCATTTTTCATTTCTTTTGTCAATAATAATTCGTTGCATAATCTCAATTTTGTTTGCTTTGGTTACTACTTGGATTACTTTCATACTTAAGAGTTAAACATTAGAAATTGTATTAATTTCATTTAAAACATTATATTGAATTACTCGACATGCTTGACATGATAAAGGCACCTAATTTCCACCATTGCCAAATAAGTCTGATCCAGATATATTTCCCTTAGGTTAATGATGCAGATTTAACTAACCTAAATTAATAGGTTAATTCAGCCCACTTGTAATAACCGCAAGTGCACGGTGCCTAACTGGTAGACAACGGCAAGTACGGGTCGATCCCACGAGGAAGGTGGATGCAATTGAATTTTAGAATTTAATTAAACTAATTTATAGGAAATGGGGTTACAGCATTTTTAAATCTAAACTAAAAATAAATTAAAAATAAGAAAAATAAAAGAAAAGATAGATGATGATTTTGTGGGCTTGGACTCACCAATGAATTAGCAAACTTATTTAATCTAAATTACTGAATTTACGAGAAGCTTTAGGGATGAAAATCCCTTGCTTACACCGAATATGTGATCGTTAAAATCCAATTTAAATTATATCATGTTCTTTTAAACCTTAACAAAGTATTTCAAGCAAATACGCTTTTACAAAGTATTAAGTGTCTTTTTAGGGCACACTTAATCAAAGTTTAAGCTTAATATTTTTTAGCACATGCTTTGAATATTGATAAAGGGTAGTTCTAACTACCAAGCATATCAAGTTTAATTACTCGAACATGCAAGGTGAAAGCAATTTATCAAAAATTCAGAAATAAATTGCAATTAACAATTAAGTACACAATTCAGTAAAATGAATCAAATTAATTTATACAACCCATTTAGTTCGTCACAAACTCGATGTGGTGGCACTCAGCAGATCAGCAGGTGGTCCGACACGAATCCCGAGAAAACTGGTCAAAAGCACTCTGTGGTGGCTCTTACAGACAGCGGGGGTGCGAATAGCCAACTAACCGAATTAACCGATTCCCGCCTCTGCTACAGTAGCGCTCGCTCTGGTCGTCTTCTCCAGCGCGACAGCTGCCCTGCTCGCGGCCTTTCTTCGCTCCTCGCGACCGTTCTCGACCTCAAATCGCTTCCAGAACCTGCAAAAGAGAGAGAGAGTCAATAATAAACTCCCAAACAGAGAGAGAGAACTCGGAGAAATACTCCCTGTTTCCGCGTGCGAACTCTGTTTCGCGAGGAGATGGCGGTGGTGTTCGGTCGTGGTGGTGACGGTGGTCGCAATAGATGAGGACAGGAAGGAGGTCGAGACGAAGAGAGGCCGAGAGAGGGGAGGAAGACGGACTGTGGCGAGGCGGAACAGAGTCGCGTGCGGCTCTGTTTCGCAGTCTGTTGAGGTGGCTCGGTCGCGGCGGTTGGTGGAGGTTGTGTGGACAGGAGAGAGAATCAGATAGTGGTGGCGGAATGAAATTTGGACACGAAACAGGGTTGTCACGCCCCTGTTTTGTGGTGGTGGCGTGATGACGGTGGCGGAAGTGGTGGTGGTGCTCGGTGGTGGCGATGGTGATGGCGAGGAGACTGTGGTGGCGAGGGTGAGGTGACTGCTGAGTGAGTGGAAGAGTGATTGGTGATGGTGGTGAGGGTGAGATGAATTTGAGAGAAAGAGGATTGGATTTTTTTCTAAGTTGCTTCTTTTCCCTTCTCTTTTCTCCCCCTTTTCTCACCCCCATTATCCTCTATTTATAGAAAATAGCTAAGATGAATAAGGATGAGATGAGGGGAAGATTCATCAATGAGGGTAGGATTGGGTATGGTTTTAGGTTATGGATTAGGTTATGGATGAGGTTTAGGTTATGAATTAGGTGTTGAGTGTAGGTTTGTGGATTTTAGGTTAAGAGATAGGTGTTGGGTGTAGGTTTGTGGATTTTAGGTTGTGAGCTAGGTGTTGGGTTTAGGTTTGTGATTTGTTTTATACCACCATTGAAATTGCCTAATTGTCGTTTGTGACTGCTTAATATGGATTCATCGTTTAAGCTCAAATTCCTGCAAAGATATTAAAACGAAATAATTACTATAAAATATAATAATCGAAACACTAACATGTACAAATTAAGGGATATATTCTGTAATAATTATGTGAATATCAAATACCCCCAAACCTATATTTTGCTAGTCCTCGAGCAAAACAATAAAAAGAAAATCCTAACTCACTTTCGCAGGAATCATCGGTTGCACTTACCTTAAACGTGCAACAAGGCTTTAAACCCCTAGATTACCTCTAGTGGACGAGTTATAGTCTCGTGAGGGTTTCCAGAAATGCTACCCACAAACATTACTGACTCAATCAAAACTTGGTCAAACAGTGTTCATTTTAAAACTTCAAGAAATGCAAAAAACCAACAGTGTCATTTTAGTGTATCAACAAATTTCCAAATAATTTAATATTCTCCACAAGTTAGAGACAAATTCACAATCATCCTCAACTCAATGTGTGTGTGTGGATAGCACTGTCAACATAACTTTTCATTTAAGAGTAAAACAATGACTAAATCTCCTGTAGAAAGTTTGTTTTGACTTCAAACCTCTCATGTCACTCACAATAAAGCACTCAGAGATTTGGTATTTCACTCAGTTTATATGTGAGGAAAGAGTAAATAACGGAAAACAATCATCTCACATATAGTCATATGAAGAACGGACTTTTCAAGAATGGAATGAAAATGATCTCATGGACAGGAATATCAATTACTTTTGAAAATGTTGAATCAACACCATAGGTCTTGGTTATTAAATCTCCACATCTACGAAACCAACCTTTACCTAAGATCAACTAGGACTTTGTTGGGTTGTAATGGGGCTTGGGTAATGGTTAATAAGGAATGTCAAAGGATTCTAACAAAAATTTCTAGGAATGTATACACCCATTCAACGAACAATTAGGGCTGTCAAAAATAAATCAATGTTGCGCACCATCAATTTGTTTCTTCATTTTCACATCTTTATCCTCATTGAAGAATCATTTTTTTTTTCTTTTCTTCAACCTTTTTTTTTTCATTTTTTTTTTTTTTTTTCTTTTCTTCAACCTTTTTTTTTTTTTTCATAGAGGATTTATGAAATATCTCATATTTTGCTCTTCATGCCCTTTTGACACCAAGTATATCCATCCATACACATTCCCCGAAAAGTTGGGTAAAGGTTAATGGTTTAACAAATAAAAGTTAATCTAAGGCTCAAAAGGCTAAAAAAAAGGTTAATGTTATGGGTAAGTTAAAAGGCTAGTTAATGGTCTAAAGAAAAAAATGCCTAGATCATTTCCTAAGTTCGGGTCAGTATTATGACATCTCAATTGAATAAGCCAAGAAGTTCTAGTGTAATAATTCAATTTTTATGTCATTCCCAAAGCAATTGATCAGAAAAATAAGAATAATGAGATCATCAACGAGATAATACGGACTCAAGAAAAATCAGAGTTTATGTATAACCCTCAGAAAAATAGAAAGGCTCAAAACTTTCAGGGTTAAGTCTCCACTATTATTCTAAGGTTTTCTAGTATATATTTCACTCATCAACTTCAAGTTATGCTAACATGGCTCATGGTGCAAAGATAATCGAGTTGAAAAATCTTATGAACTAGATCTAACTTAAGGATCTTAATAAACTTTCAGTCTTTATCAATATACCAATATGTCAAGTTGGTTTGCATTTTCTTGAGCATAAACATTTAAAATTCATTTTCATACTCGTAAAAGACCAAGTTTTCTTGACAGAAAAGCAATTTTTTTTTTATTTTTTTATTTTTTTATTTTTAAGAATAAGAAAAGAAATTTAAGAATAAGAAAAGAAAACACTACGAAAAAATGAAAAATTCACCGACTCATGAATCCTACCCCCAAACCTAATCCAAACATTGTCCTCAATGTTTAATAAAATAATTCTGACAAATGAATGAAGTAAGTACATGAGAGGGGGTTAGAACAGTATTACCGCGGTGAAAATTTTACCAATTTCCAAGAAGTCATCCATCAATGAGGCTCACCAACATAAGAATCATGGAGTTTTCATTAGAAATCGATAAAATACAGACTCGACACTAACAAAGAAAACTAAAAAGAAAAGTCAAGTTGTAAGTCAAAACTGTTACGGAGCTAACGAGTATGAGTGAAACACAACTAAATAGGGTACTCGAAAATCAATCCAGACTAACAGCAAAGACACACAACTAAAGCTAGGCTGCCTCCTAGGAGCGCTTGGTTTACCGTCATCAGCCCGACAAATATTCTTCCTAAAAAATGGTGTATCAAATCGTGGAGAGGAAGAACATGACAAACACTTAGTCCATGGTCGTATATCAACAACCTGAACAGTTGAGGATCAGTCCACCAAAATATAGCAATCACATGGGGCACCAAATACACAAGGACATCCCAAAAGTGACCAGTAGTCATACAAAACTGAGGATTCTTACGTGCTCCAAAAAGGGAACATCCTATGTCTGGTTCCAAATCAGAAGATTGGATAATTTTCACAACAGGATGGTGAAAACTGAAATCCTCACTACAACACAAGGGATCGGTGAAAGTAGCCTTAATAAATGAGAATGTAATGCAAGTAGATGAGACGATGGATATATCAAGTGGTACAGGCTCATCACATGAATCATATAAAGATAATGGTCTAGACAACTCATCACCTGAAAATGCATACCTGAGGGTGTCAGGTAATTGTTTAAGGTCAAGCTCAGGTGGCTCAACTGATGGGACTAGTTTTGACTCACTGAGTGGAAAAAGCTTCACTTTAGACTTCCATTTATAACTAGGATCCACAATGGGGACTGAGTCAAGCAAATCATTGACTTCCCTAATGGAATCATCAACATCAAAGTCTAAACTAAATTGAGTCAAACAAGCCTCTAAACAGTCAAGGGGAGACTCTAAAGAATGTTCACAGTTTGATACGATGCATGAGTCACTAGGGAGGCATGAGTCAACATGGGAAGGAGATGTTTGTAGTGCCTCAAAATCGACAGGTTCATCAATAAATGAGTCACTAGCTATCTCAGGAAGTGACTCAACTATCTGACTCACAGTCATCTCAAGTTTCCGGATAGCTTGAGAGTTTTGTTGAAAAATAGTTGTCAATTCTGTGATATCATGAGAATTTTGCACAAGTATTTCTCCTGTTCGCTCTATAAAAATTTTCATTATATCCTCTAACTCATTATCAGGAATGAAAGCTTGAGGAGTCTGAGGAGTGTCTAGAGGGCTTTCATGGTACTGACCATGAGCCCATGAGAAGTCAGGATGATAGGCTAGACCTGGGTTGTAATAATCTAAATATGGATCATAATCAGGTCGTCGCATATCATAAAATGAATTGACTTGCTCGAAAAAATAGGCTGGGTAATCCCTTGTGTTCATTTTTTTTTAATTTTAATTTTTTTTTTTTAATTTTTTTTTTTTTTTTTTTTTTTTTAAATTACTAACTCTAAACAAAATATGCACAGACTCACATGCAATCAGCAACCAATAAATGCACAAGAAACATGCCTCCCTAAGCAATCAACGTTTTTGAGATCAATTATCTTTTTATCTTTGGGGGACAATTATTTCTTATGTAATCTTTATGACACAGCAATGGGTGCTACAAGTTGATCCTAAGAGTGTACACTTTACACCGCAAAGTTCAAAATCAGTAGGCTAGAGTTTGTTTCAAAGAAACCGGATTATCGCACAAGAGAAGGAGGTCACAATGGTCCAATTAAGTACTTCCTTGTGCTACCGCTCTGTAAGCCAATAGATGTGAGAACGATGTGATGTTAAATGCACACTTGAGGCTTGTGTTCCTAACCAAAAACTGTTGGTTACACCAATTCTTCTTGTGGATCGTAGCTTACTTATGACTCGGCGTACCGGGTGAATTACCGTTGTGGCAGTGGCCTCTCGGAGTTCATTGAATGATTAAACCCATCGTCACTTTTAGCTTTGGTCAACACAAAAATTATTGGATTCACTTTGGTCTTGGTTGTCCTATGAACACCGTACCTAAAAAAATGCTCTATCTAACTTGCTAATTGATTTTAATTATGTTAGGATATTGGTTGCACACAGCTGGAGTGATGAGGTGGGGATATCAAGTCCCACCAGTTTCTATTTATAAGCTGGGTCTGCTTATTATGAATTACTAAAGTTTAGCATCCACAATTACAGAAATTAAACAACCAATCACACAATTTCAAACAATTACACCAAGCACCTTGGTCGCTAATACATTGCGTGTGATAGAAATACTTACAGTGTGCGTATTCCAATCTGCACAAAAAGTTAGCACAATTCAAAAAAAATCCGACTTCTTTTTATCCGTTTCAATCAATACACAAGCATATACAAATAAATTTACTGGTCTTGGTCTTAGAAGTCGGATTTCTAAATCATAAAAAATTATTGGGTAACAATTAAAATTGTTTCCCTATAATTTCTTTTGACTTAGAAAATTTTTGGTTTTTGGTTTTTTTTTTTTTTTTTTTTTTTTTGTGATTAAACAAAATGAAAACAGTAGAGTATAAAAATTATTACACCACACACTCGTAAAACGAGGTGAAAATAAAATTAAAACTCTCCTCACAAAATAAAAAATATTAAAAAAAACTTAAAATTTGCTTGATGTTTTGCAGGATCGTCCAATATCCTCGAGAAGCGTGTATTCTGCAAAATCAAACACAAAATGAGTGTAAAAAGAACTTAATAAAATAAAAATAAACTGAATTTTTTTTTTTTTATTTTATAATTAGTGAAAATAAATCTTAAATTCAATTACACCGCAACCTTCCCCGGCAACGGCGCCAAAAACTTGATGCGAGTTTAACTAACCTAAATTAATAGGTTAATTCAGCCCACTTGTAATAACCGCAAGTGCACGGTGCCTAACTGGTAGACAACGGCAAGTACGGGTCGATCCCACGAGGAAGGTGGATGCAATTGAATTTTAGAATTTAATTAAACTAATTTATAGGAAATGGGGTTACAGCATTTTTAAATCTAAACTAAAAATAAATTAAAAATAAGAAAAATAAAAGAAAAGATAGATGATGATTTTGTGGGCTTGGACTCACCAATGAATTAGCAAACTTATTTAATCTAAATTACTGAATTTACGAGAAGCTTTAGGGATGAAAATCCCTTGCTTACACCGAATATGTGATCGTTAAAATCCAATTTAAATTATATCATGTTCTTTTAAACCTTAACAAAGTATTTCAAGCAAATACGCTTTTACAAAGTATTAAGTGTCTTTTTAGGGCACACTTAATCAAAGTTTAAGCTTAATATTTTTTAGCACATGCTTTGAATATTGATAAAGGGTAGTTCTAACTACCAAGCATATCAAGTTTAATTACTCGAACATGCAAGGTGAAAGCAATTTATCAAAAATTCAGAAATAAATTGCAATTAACAATTAAGTACACAATTCAGTAAAATGAATCAAATTAATTTATACAACCCATTTAGTTCGTCACAAACTCGATGTGGTGGCACTCAGCAGATCAGCAGGTGGTCCGACACGAATCCCGAGAAAACTGGTCAAAAGCACTCTGTGGTGGCTCTTACAGACAGCGGGGGTGCGAATAGCCAACTAACCGAATTAACCGATTCCCGCCTCTGCTACAGTAGCGCTCGCTCTGGTCGTCTTCTCCAGCGCGACAGCTGCCCTGCTCGCGGCCTTTCTTCGCTCCTCGCGACCGTTCTCGACCTCAAATCGCTTCCAGAACCTGCAAAAGAGAGAGAGAGTCAATAATAAACTCCCAAACAGAGAGAGAGAACTCGGAGAAATACTCCCTGTTTCCGCGTGCGAACTCTGTTTCGCGAGGAGATGGCGGTGGTGTTCGGTCGTGGTGGTGACGGTGGTCGCAATAGATGAGGACAGGAAGGAGGTCGAGACGAAGAGAGGCCGAGAGAGGGGAGGAAGACGGACTGTGGCGAGGCGGAACAGAGTCGCGTGCGGCTCTGTTTCGCAGTCTGTTGAGGTGGCTCGGTCGCGGCGGTTGGTGGAGGTTGTGTGGACAGGAGAGAGAATCAGATAGTGGTGGCGGAATGAAATTTGGACACGAAACAGGGTTGTCACGCCCCTGTTTTGTGGTGGTGGCGTGATGACGGTGGCGGAAGTGGTGGTGGTGCTCGGTGGTGGCGATGGTGATGGCGAGGAGACTGTGGTGGCGAGGGTGAGGTGACTGCTGAGTGAGTGGAAGAGTGATTGGTGATGGTGGTGAGGGTGAGATGAATTTGAGAGAAAGAGGATTGGATTTTTTTCTAAGTTGCTTCTTTTCCCTTCTCTTTTCTCCCCCTTTTCTCACCCCCATTATTCTCTATTTATAGAAAATACCTAAGATGAATAAGGATGAGATGAGGGGAAGATTCATCAATGAGGGTAGGATTGTGTATGGTTTTAGGTTATGGATTAGGTTATGGATGAGGTTTAGGTTATGAATTAGGTGTTGAGTGTAGGTTTGTGGATTTTAGGTTAAGAGATAGGTGTTGGGTGTAGGTTTGTGGATTTTAGGTTGTGAGCTAGGTGTTGGGTTTAGGTTTGTGATTTGTTTTATACCACCATTGAAATTGCCTAATTGTCGTTTGTGACTGCTTAATATGGATTCATCGTTTAAGCTCAAATTCCTGCAAAGATATTAAAACGAAATAATTACTATAAAATATAATAATCGAAACACTAACATGTACAAATTAAGGGATATATTCTGTAATAATTATGTGAATATCAGTTAACCCCCGTTGAGCCTGTCATTAAGCCTTTTTTTTTCATTACCCTAATTTTCCATCCCTAACCTAATGAGAAGAGTGAAACATAATTTGATTCACAGAGACTTTGTTGTGGTTCAAGGTATGTTGAAAAGCAAATGTGAGGGAAGACCTTTATGGTAGATATTTCTAGAAGAAAGAGTTGCAAAAAAAAAAAAAAAAAAAAAAGGAAATTTTTTTTAGTACAAAGTTACAGAGGGGACACAAACCCTTGTCTATATTTATTTAGTATCTCAGTACTATACAGATAGTCCGGTTCTTTTCATTCAATAGATACAAAATAATGGCTAAAACTCTTCATTATCAGTAGGCCACCTCTTACTTTTCCTTTTCATTTTCTTACTTATGTCTTGAACTATGTGATTCCTTGCTAATGTCTCTAATCTTATTGCATGTTTTCACGATTTCTCTAAGCCTTTGTTATCTCCTTATCCATTCTTTCTATTTCCTTGACCCATTGGCCCCATTACAACTTGAATTAAGACATTTTGATTGCGAGTGTCTTATAATGTCATGATGTGGATATTCAAATGAGGTATGAGTATATGGTGTCACTAGTTCTTGCATTTAAGTAGTAACATTCCTTCCATGAGATCATATATCTAAAAAAAAAACATGTCAGAAAATACCTTTCTTTATTGTTATATCATTTGTGAGCTATTTGTTTCCCTTTTACATCAATCCTCTTACATATAACTAGAATAAGAAAAGTGATTTAACCAAACAATTAGTGAAAAAAGAAAAGAGTGCATTCGGTGAGATTTTTTGGTTAATTCTTGTAGGCACGCGCTTGAGTTTCAAAGTCACTTGGATTGATTTTGAATTTTTATATTATTGTTATGAACATGTATTAATTTTTGAATGATGCGGATTTAATCTTGTGTTTATAAAGAATCTTAACATGTCATGATTTGTTGAAAATCTCTGAGACAAATGTTGGAAAGTATAGATTGAGTCATTTGAGTCTTTTATTTTTGTCTCTTTGATTTGCTCGAGGACTAGCAAAAGATAACTATGGGGGAAATTGATAGGAGCATAATTATGCTATTTTAGTACCATATTTCTATATATAATTTTGGCTATTTCTTGTTAATTATGGTATTAATTGTTATTTTTGTGTTTGCAGGTTTTCAATAACAATATTCCAAAATAGAAGCTAAGTGGTGCAAATTGGTTTGAATTAGGAAGACTTATTGGAAAAGGAAACTATGCAAAGAAGGAAACCTAGAGAAAACAACTATAAAGGGAACGATACCTGCCCTGAAGCAATCACGCTTGCAACCACAACAAGCCGTTACCCATCATCACCCATCCACAACCACACATCCCTTATCGCAATCACAACCTCCTCATCCTCACAGCCGCAAACCTCCATCCAGCCACCACCATCTCACCACAGAACACATCACATAACACCTCCATAAGACCGTCACCCATCTTGCAACAACAACCTCATCTCATCCATTGTCTTCTCCTTGGACAGCCACCATCACACACCGTCTGCCAAATCACAATCACAACCACGCATCACCCTCACACCACCGTCGATCCCCTTGTTCTCGTTGCCAGTCTTTCTCTCTGTCGATCACTTATTCGCCTATCATTTTCCTTCCCTCTCATTCTCAACCACTGATGCCACTGTCTCTTCCCCTGTTTCTAGATAGCAACACATACACAGAGCAGGTCAAAGCAGAAAAAAAATAGTGGAGAAGGAGATCTGTATCTTCTTTCTTCTCTGCTATCCACACCCACATTGTTTCTTTCTACCACTACGAGCAGGCGACCGAGTTTCTTCTTACCTTTTTATTATTTATAGTTGGATATTTAATTATGGATTACTGTTTGAACATAATTAATATGTCTAGCTAAATTCCCTTTTAGCTAGGGGTGGATTCCAAGCCCCGAACATGTGCTTTATGAATTAATTGAATTTAATCTTCCTTGCTGATTAATGATTGTGTTTTGCTTAACTGCTTTATAGAGAACTTTTCTTTGTGTGTTTGTTAAGGTGGACAACTTAGTAAGCATGCTAGGATCTGGGACTAGAGTATAAGAGAGTTTCACATAATCGTTATAATCTTGTACTCACAAGTAGTAAATACCAAGGAACGTTGGTAAGGTTAAGTAAAAACCTAGGTAAGAACAAGATGTTGATCATACTTGTAATTGCCTAGTCAGTGTTTATATTTTTCACAAAACTTAATGATCTTCGATTGTTATCTAACTTGCGATTCCTGATTAGATAACATAAAAAGAATAGTTTGAAAGCAACGCTAACAGGAGCATCGAGATCCGTAACATCCGAGATTACTTTCCCATCAACGAAATCGTTACCACCATCGACAAGGACAACACGGGCAACAATCTCTGTATCTTGCCTCTCAGTTAGCAGAGCTCGCTCGGCTTCATTCATGCTATACAAACCGTTGCGCTTCACCATGTCATTAGTAAGATATGTGTCCAAAGGAACTACAGGAAGCTGCAAAAAGCGCTCACTAATAATCTGTTCTTCAACGGTCAATTACAGATTCCTTCACTTGTTGGGAACCCAAAAAACCTCACTATCTATCAACCCCGCAAATTGAAGTTGCTAGAGTGGACAAAAGCGTAAAATCAATCCTGCGACCAACCCCTAATGTCATCATTAAGGGTTGCCAAAACACGCGGGAGAACGAAGAAAACAAGTGCTCTTGGATGCTAACAGAATGACCACCGAGTACAAAATTAATTCTAGCAGTCAAAGGAATACCAGAAACAATGGCCCTTGCGTATGTGGAAACCATAACCCTCCAACCGTTCAGCCCATCTGAGTAGGAGGAATACCCAGAATATCTAAACAAGACCAGAATAACTCTGGAACTGGAAATAAAAAACCGACGTGAAACATACGCGGGTAAAGTAGAATATATCCCTTCCTTGGACAACAAGGACTGTCACCTTCCTCGGATGAAAAGGATTGTCACCTTCCTCGGACGACAAGGACTGTCATTCTCATGAGGTAGAATGATCTCAAGGTCGAAAGGCAAAGAATAGTTGGAGCAGACGCTATCCAAGGTTGCCTAAGAAGCCTTTTTCGGGGAAAAATGAGCTTCGCAAGTAGCAAGCTACTCACCGCCCAGTAAATCACTAGCAGACATCGCAAATAGGCAAGAAAGGATGGAAGAAGACGATAAAAAGAAGAAACAACCTTAATATCAATGATGGCGTAAATAAGGAAATAAAACCGTCACAGTCTCTTTTATACTACCGAGCAATGAAGAGATTGCTCGTGGGGCGATGTACGGGATAAAATGACATGCGAAATTCCAAAAAAAAAGTGCTTGAAAAAGAACAGATAAAGAAGTAATCGAGACGATCGACCGATCTAAAGTTGCTAACAACATTAAGTTAAATACAAAAATGCAATTGGGATACCAACCGCCGCAAAGTTAGTGGATAAATGAATGCACCCACTAACTAAAAGGGGGAGTAGCTGATGATACATCAAAATAGACCGATCATCACGGCCATACACGTGGTAGAGAACATCCATTACGAAGATATAACGGCCCATCTATTAGGCAAGCTTATAAAACCCAAGAAGAATAAAGCCAACCACAGAGGCCCGGACATGGCCCACTATGAGAAGATATAATCAAAGCTAAATCCAGGCTCAAATGAGTTAAAGCCCAAATCTAGGCCCGACATGAGTTCTCTCATAATGAAGAGGAACGTTGCACCAAAAAGAGTCGTGGAGGGAGTTACACCTCCATGGACACATCTCCATCAAAGAGGCAACTGTTTCAAGAAACATCTCTTTCCGTTGTGCTTCGCATGCTTAAGTCACGCAGAGAACTAATTGCGACAATTATAAGAGGTAAAGGGAACATTCGACAGAGGTATGCAACTTTAACTGAGTTTTGTTCAGATTTACTTTCGTCTTCAAACATAGTTGTTGACTTAAGCATCGGAGTGCCTTCGGCCACCAAAAAGGTGGTCCTTGGCAGTCTATCCTCTGTTTTGCAGGTCAAACTCACAGAAGGATGATTTCAGGATGCATCATCTACTATTATCAATATACTAGTTGACATAGAACAATCTTTTGATAAAATTGAAAACAAAGCAGGTTAATTCATGGAAAGGTATGATAAGAAGAAGAGTAGAGTGAAGAAAACTCGGGTGCTCCAACCAAGTATAAAATCAACAAGTTTGATGCATTGACCAAGTCAACTCTATTTGACCAAATCATTCCATTCAAGTCAAAGTTCCAATCAAGGTCGAACATCCATTGTCTACAACTTTAATTTTGTGTCTGGCCCCCAATAGTATAGGTCGAATTGAGTCTAATGCCCATTTAGAAAACTAATATAACCTCCTGACCTTAGTCAACTACATTGACTTTCTTTGACTGTTTCAACTCTTTTAAAATCCAATTATGTCTTTCACTTAATGGCATGTTAAATGCAGATGCTAGGTCAAAACATATCTATAATTAATCAAATCAAACATCAATCTCGAGACATTCTTAATAGTTTGACTTTTTTCAACACCTTTACCAACAATTTCGATATCCTCTATCAAACCACAAGAATCGTCTTAAACAACGCGCCACTCGTTTCTTCCTCATAGGCGTTGTTTTCATCATCTTCGTCAACATCAAGGACATTTTACCACCAGAAAACTCCAATACTCATCTTTCCTAACAACCATAAATTGCCTTCTTTTAGGATTATCCTCATCTTCTCTAGAAAGATGAGTAGACGATCGTTGACTAATGACCATTCCTCCTCTCGGTAAGTTGGTTGCGTCTTTTGTGACAGGGTTGGAAAAATGATTGGTTGTAGGGCTTCGAGATGGATTTTTAGAGATGAATTTTGGCATTGTTCAAAGATTCGAATGAAATTTCTTTAATTAGGACTGCACTAGAAGAAAATTAGATCAATCAATTCATTCAGTTCATTCATTTCCCACATCAACACAATTATTTGTTTCAACACTTATAATTCCATCACCCATATCTCATCTCGTTAACCAACCCATTAGACCCCGCATCTTTTTTCATTCACTTTCACCAACTTGTTTTTCTTCTAATGTGACATCCAATCTAAAACCATTTTTTGTTGATGGTTTTGATGGGTTGGTGGAAGAGACAATGAAGATGGTCGTGTAGGAAGGAGGAGGAAATAGAGAGTGTTGGTGAAGGAGAACACGGGGGTGAACTGTCATTCACTATTTACTTTAATTTTTCGTTGTATTTTTTATTTGAAATTATCATCAAGTGAAGGGCATTTTATGATTTTAAAAGAGTTTAAACAATCAAGGAGAGTCAACGTTGTTGACTGAGATTGACAAGTACAACATTAGTTTAGGGGTTAGACTCAATTAGTTTTCAAATGGATGCTAGAATCAATTAGACATAAACTCTTGGAGGCCAAATTAAAGAAACCCTACTATTTGTTAATTTTCGTTTTTTGGCTTATTTAGAAGTGTCTAAACACAAATTTTCTAGTTTAGGAAGTCCTTAATATGTATGTTATAGATACCTTGGTTTTTTTATTTTTTATTTTATTTTATTTTATGTATTTACATATAAAGCTCCAAAAACGTGATTTGTACACAATAGCTATCTTCTTTGCGGATTTAAATATTATTTTGTCTTCCCCGTCTTCACCAACATATTACCCATTGTTGACACTTCATATACATTTTCTACTAATTATTTATGTATTAACATCCCCACTCCTACCTTCACCTCCAATCAGTTTTATCTATTTTTAAGTGTTGATTCATTAGAAAAATCATATTAAGAATAATTGGTCTTGAGCAAGGAATGTAATTTCTCAAAATATGTCAAAATTTCAAGAAACATTTCATATTTTGAAGTTACCGAAATCTCTTTCAAAATTCGAAATATATCAAATTTCTCCTGAGAAAAGAAATAAATAGTTTAATCTCTGTATATTTTAACATGTTATAATGTTAGTTTAGTATCAAAAGTTTCTTATGTAAGTGATTCTTATGTAATATGTAGTCTGTATGACACTACGAGTCATGTGAGATATTTTATGTAGTATTTAAGAGTTTAAAATGAATAACTTACATTGTTAAATTTGAAATCATAATTGAAACTTTTATGTTTTTTCTACATAAAAAGTAATATTTCACGAAATATTACTTAAAATTAGGGGACCAAATAAATTAACTAAAAAAACGAAATCACAATCCTTGGTCTTGAGGTGTGTTACACTAAGCTTGTTTCATTATTCTAAGTTAAAATACTATACAATTTACGGTCAAACACAATCAAAATTTTAAATCGTTTGGAAAGATACATTTTCAAATCATGAGAGTGGGTTCTCCCTTGCATCTTCGTTTCTCGAAAAGATGCTTAAATTGTCATTCGAAAATACATACGTTCTTAATAAATCTCTTCAAAAATGCATTTCAAGAATATCAAGTTCACTAGAATTCAACAATTAAGTAAATAGTTGTGACAATTTTAGATTTGTGAAAGAAAAACAACGAAGTTTCTCTCTTCACAACATGTCAAGAAATGTTTATCCACATAATTATTTCATTTTCTCGGTAGATTATTTGTTGCCCTTTAACATGCATTTTATTTATTAACCATGTCACCGTTGATGGTGATTTATAGGAGTGGGCGTTAAAACGAAAATACCCAAACTTGGGTTGCACGAATACGGATCCTGATACGGGCAGGGAATCTACACGGGGATATGACAAATTTCCAAAATTGAGGATACGGGTACGAATAAGATACGATATTTAAAACAAAAATAATTATATACTTTCTTAAAAAAACATGACAACATAATCATCATCATATTCATAAACCATAAATATAAAAGTCATACGATTATCAGTTCACTAATTTGTTCAACACTAAAAACTATAATAATTTATAAACATATTGATCATAAATATGCACATACCACAAAATGTCCATATTGCGTCTTAGTCTTGCAATATGTGAAGAAAAATAAGGGAAAAAATGTGTTTTTCTATATCGGATCTGTATCCTAGCTATTAACTGTGAGATAAACCCCTTCACTATATCCGGGGTGTATCCCAAATATATCGATGACATAACTGTATTTGGAGCTATTTGACACGGGTACACTGGATTTGTTTGTTTATTCATGCTTCGTAAACTGAAACCAATCACATTTTGTCCTGATCCCATCTCGTTCCCATTTTTTTTTTTTTTTTTTTACTAAAACAGTGTGAAACCAAATCGTACTAATTTAGAACGGTATGTGTCATATTTTAGTTGTCAGTAAATTTTACATACTATACTGAACCAAGTATATATTCTATAATTATTTAAAACTAGTAGAAACTTCCTCATTGTCGTATCAAAACTTGCCATCTCAAACCATAGAGGGTTTATGCAAGTCTCCACCAACTTGGTTGTCTCTTCCTAAAAACTTATCCAACCAATTCAATGACACGTGCCTAAGAAATAACATAAAAATGTTATAAAAATTATTCTAGACAATTTTAAATTTGAATTCTAAGAACTTAAATTTTTTGGCAAACTTACTTGGTTCTTTTGACATTAACACATTGTCATAACGTGTTAAAACTTCAAAAATCATGTAGAAGGCTTTGGTAATGGTTACGTACCATTCTAAGAAATTAAAAGCAACTTATAATTATAAAATTATAATTTACTGAAATGAATTGACAAAGTTCACTTTTTTGATTGTTTAACAATAAAAACTTGCAAAATTATATTAACTCCATATCACATAAATCTATAAAATGGTTTGGTTAAGTACCTAGTATGTGCATTCAAAATAGACAAATGTATATATCATTAATCTACCATAAATCAAAATCATATACATTTGGATTAACACAACTGTTATCTGCAAATTTAGGAGAGTTCTCAATTTTTATCATGGTTTGAAGAAGATGATTATATGCTTTAGGATTATAATTTAATATTTTCGATTAAAGATATATATTCTATTAAATGTTGTAGAGTTTGATTAGTGTTTATATTCAATTTACATATTGAGGTTAAAGGTTGTATTTGATTTACAAGTTTAGATTAGAATTTTGTTTAATTTAATGCTTTGATTAAGGGTTTTTATTCTATTAACTTTACTTCAATTAGCACATGGTTTGTTAAAAAAGTTGTTGTTGCACTTGGACGTGTGAATGTAGATGCTCCACCAAGTTGGGAGACGTACAATATCATTTATTGACAAAATCTAAAACTGCATTGAACCATTGTACGATAGAGATGATGATAAGTTTGGAAGATGTTGAGTTGAGCGACATGATCAATTTGCCAAAATCTTTTATCCATGGGATTTGATTCTTTGCACTAAATTTTATAAGGAATTGTGTTAAAGTAAGTAGTTTTTTAATTTTTGTGTTAAAGTTTTTTTGATAATATGTTTATTTATTTATGAGATACAAGTTATTTTGGCACGTGCTCAGCACGGGCAGGTCACAAAAATATATATATTTGACATGATTTTACATTATCTAAGTAGTTTGACATGTTACTAATCTGCAAATGATTTTTATTGACATACTACATGTAATTTTTTACTTTCAAGTTGATGTAGTCGAGTTCTGTTCTTTCTCGCTGCTTACCTAGACCTGCATAGGTAGCAAATGTGAGCCAAGGACCACCGTGTGGTGGCCGATGACACTCTGATGCTTAAATTAGATAAGACTTAAGAGAGGCTTAAACTATAAACTGGGTTATATTGCATACCTCTAATTCATCGACCTTATCTCCCTTTTATAGTAAAGGAGTCCTCGTTCGGCTAGGCCTTTGATGGCGCAGTTTAGGAAAAGTGATCTTGCTGTGGAAATCCTTTTCTAATTGGGAGCTGTCCATGTGGGATAGTTTCCCTACACGACTCGTGCTCCTAGATCTGCGGGAGAGGTTTTCCTTTCTAAATGTTGTCCATGCAAGGAAGTTTCCTTACCTGACTTATACTCCAATATATGTTTCCTAGTCGGATCCAATGTGTTGCTGGCCTGCCTGTCTTGGGTAGATCTCTCAGATACTTGCCTTAGAGGTCTTATGAGTATTGGGCCTGACAACGTGACATGTGGGCTTACTGGCTCATTGCAACTCGGACCCGACTGTCTGGATTCTGCCAATGATGGGCTTACTACTTTTTGGGCCTTGCTAGATTGAGCATGCAATCAGATCTACTTCGTTCTGTTGACGAGATTGTCATGACAAGTGTACGATGCTAATCAGAGGACAGTTTGATGTATCATCACCTATTCACCCCGAGTCAGTGGGTTGTCTTATTGGTCTACTAGGTCACATGAAACAACTGTGCAGTCATGATGATTGTGTCTGAGTGATTTCCTCGAATGGCGAATTGCATTAAATAGGCGTGCGCCAGCTTGAAAGCGGGAAAGGCGGGAGCTCAATCTTTCTATATAAATCTCCTGCCTGTGGAATATAACTTCTTTACCCTTTCGATTTCAAAGATTATGCTTTGCTGTATTGTCTGATGTGTTTTTGACTTTACTCAACCTTTGTATTCGAAAGCTTGTACCTTCTTTCAGGGCCGGCCGGGTTAGCTTTCTGATGAATTTTTTGCCAAGGGCCATAATTTTTTTAGGAGAGGTTGCTCTCTGAATCTGATATGGAAGTGCTCCGTAAAACATTCAAAATTTCTGATGATCTAGTGCTCTGCACTCTGGGCTTTGATCTAATGACACTGTACCCTCCTGAGGGGTTTATCTGTTTTCACCGAGCTATGTTGCAATCGAGTGTCTGCTTTCCTTTTATCAAGGAGATCTGGGAGTTTTTGGCGTACCTCGGCATGGCACCCACTCAACTTGTGCCAAATGGGTATATGACTTTGATCGCCATTCTGATTAGAGCTAAGGACAATGGTTTCCGAGTGTCTTCGAGGGTGATGCAATTGCTTACTTCTCCTCGGATAAATGAGCACGTTGTGTGTGTGCTGATGTCACCGAATTGCTTCGGCAAATTGCTTGATGATTTTAAATTGTGGCGGAAGTTCTGTTTCATGGCTTCTGCAGACTCCCCATACTTTGAGCTCGTTGGTCATCCGGTTGAGCGTGAATTTAAACCACTGACTAAGTTGACTCCTTCTTCGGTCTTGTTTGTGTCAACTGCATATTAGATTGACCTGTTGTGATTTTTACATGGAGATTCTATACTTCGCCTCTTTCTGCTGAAGATAAAGCATATTTGGATGCGTTCCGTGACATGCCTCGTCTGGAGGCAGAGGTTGTAGTCAAGGCTTCTAATGTTGAGCGTAGTGGTCTGTGGATTTACTGTCACGTGGCTCCCACTGTGTATCGGGTGAAGAAGCCAAAGCCTGAAGGCAAGTCTGTTTCGCGGAAGAGGAAGCTTCCTAAAATCAAGGGTCCAAGCCCTTCAAGGATGGCAGAAATAGATGAAGCGCTTCCTTCTCCTGTGCATCAGAAGAGATCTTGTGCTTTGTCTAGGTCTGTCGTAGGCATCTAGCATCGTCTGAAGGACGTGATGTTGTTGGGCAAAAGCCTGGTTGGACTGTTGTTTCTGTGGGGTGTCATGCTCAAGTCATGGCCACTACCTTTCTTTCTAACTTGGAGAGAAAATATCTGCAAATGGTGGGTATGGAGTGATGCGTCCAAAAATCGTCATCTTGTGAGTTTGACTTACAAAACAAATTTTAGACTGCCAAGGACCACATTTTTTGTGACCGAAGGCACTCTGATGCTTAAGTTAGTAACTTTGTTTGAAGAAGAAATAAATCTGGACAAAACTTAGTTAAAGTTGCATACCCATGTAGAATGTTTCCTTTACCTTTTATAATGATTGCGGTTAATCTCTGCGTGACTTAAGCATACGAGGCGCAACAGATAGAGATGTTTCTTGTAACGTCTTCTCCTTAATGGAGATACGTCCGTCGAGGTGTAATTCCCTCCATGACTCATTTTTGGTGCAATGTTCTTCTTATTTATGAAAGAACTCGTGTCTAGCTTGTATTCATGTTCTGATTTGTTCGGGCCTAATTTAGGCTTTGTTTATGTCTTCTCATTGGTGGGCCCTGTTTGGGCTTCTGTGATTGGCTTTATTCTTGGGTTTTATGAACTAGCCTAATAGATTAGACGCTATATCCTTGTGATAGATGCTTTCATCCACGTGTACAGCCGTGATGATCGATCTATTTTGATGTATCATTAGCTACCCCCCTTAGTTAGTAGCTATGTTCACGTATGCACTAATTGTGTAGTGGTTGGCATCTCAATCGCACCTTTGCACTGAACTTAATGTTGTTAATAACTTTCGTTCGGTCGATCGTCTCGATTACTTCGTTGTCTTTTTGTTTCGTGTATATTTTTTGAAATTTTGCGTGCCATTATGTCCCGTATGTCACTCTGTGAGCAGTCTCTTCGTTGCTCGGTTATATAAAGGGTGTCGTGAGGACTTTGCTTCCTCCTTTACGCCATCTTTGCTATTAGGGTTATTTCTTCTTTCCTATTGTTTTTTTTTTCCATATTTTCTTGCGTATTCGTGATGTCTGCTGGCGACTTACTAGACGGTGAGCAACTTTCTAACTGTGAAACTCATTTTTCCCCAAAGAAAGCTTATCAGGCTACCTTGGATAGCGTTCATTTCAACTAATTTTTGCCTCATTGAGATCATTCTGCCTTGTGAAAATGACAGTCCTTGTCGTTCGAGGAAGGGTATATTGCGTTTTACCTGCTTATGTTTTACGTTGGTCTTCGATTTTTTGTTCCGAAGTTGTTATGGTTTTATCTAGATCTTCTGGTTATTCCTCCTCCTCAGATGGGCCCGAGCGGTTGGAGGGTTATGGTTTCCACGTATGTCAAGGCCATCCTTTCTTGTATTCCTTTAACTACTGGAATTTTGCATTCTTTGGTGGGGCTTAGCGTGAAACCCAATTGCATCTATTTCCTTTATTCTCCCGCGTGTTTTGGCAACCTTAATGATGACATCAGGGGTTGGTCGCGAGATTATTTTTATGCGTCTGTCCACTCTGGCTACTTCAATCTACGGGGTCAGCAAAGTTCCTACTAATAGGAAGAATCTGCAATTGACTGCGAAAAAATAAGTTATCAGCGAGTGTTTTTTGTAGCTTCCTGAAGTTCCTTTGGACACCTATCTTACTGATGATATGGTGAGGCGCATTGGTTTGTATAGCATGAATGAAGTCGAGCGGGCTCTGCTAACTGAGAGGAACGCCGTGGATATTGTTGTTCGTGCTGTCGTTGTCGACAGTGGTAACACTGCCATTGATCGAAAAGTGAGCTCGGATGTTACGAATCTCGATGCTCCTGTTAGCGCTGCTATCGGTCCGACTTCGAGGAAGAGAAAAGTACCAAGGCCCGTTAGTCCGTCGAAGCGATTGTTTCTGAGTTCTGACTGTGTTCCGAAGAAGAAACGACTCGTTGACTTTGTTCATCGTGTTTCTCTTTATTCGGGTTCTGTTGATAGAAAACCCGTGAGGGAGGATCACTGCTCTTTGCAAGAGGCGGAAGAGATGAAGTTGGCGTTGGAGAGGAGTGAAAAAGACACCATTCGTCCGCTGGACGATGTCGAAAAGCGACTCATCTCTGCTTATGGTGGTCTTGACACTGCTATGTGTTTCAATAAGGATCCTCGGTCCTTAGATGACAAGATGCTCCAACTGGTTGTCGTCCAGTCTAAGGACTTAGTAGTTGTGATCGAGTTCCCGAGATGTGGTCTCTTTGTTATCTTTATCCTCTTATTGACAATGGGGTGGAGGTCTCCGCCTTCTACAACCTTCTTAGGCTCTTATGTTCTTGTTGGAACTGCTACTCGTTCCGCTTTTGCGGTGCAACGAGAGGGTGAGTATGGTTCTATTGTTCCTTCTTTTTTTTCCGGCTGTGGGTGGTGGTTCCTCCATACGTTCGGATCCCCGCATTCTTTATTCGTGGATCAGTTGGAATGAACCTACTCCCGAAGAGATTCGGGTTAAATCGGACGGGAAGTTTTGCTTGTTTTCTCGGCTTGGCATGCAGGACGGTGCGTGTAAGCTGATTAATGAATGGCACAGACGGTCGGTAGAGAGGTTTTAGATGCCCGTGCTGGATCCGAGCCTTCATTTTGATGATGGCCTTAGGCTTGTAATGGATGGGATGACTCATTTTGCCTACGCAGGGGTTATGGGTTCTGGTCATTAGGCCAATCGTAATCTTGTGATTTCTCTGGACAGGAAGCTCTCCGTGCTGCTATTGGTATTCTCCCATGTTCTTTATCAATATGACGCATTAAAAGTGCGATGTTCTGAGCATATCAAAGCGACTAGGGTTGCTCAAGCTTCGTTGGCCGAGGTGGGGGTGCGCGAGATCTGTCTATGACTGTGCTTGAATCTTTAAGAGTTGAATTAGATGGTATTCATGCACGTTTGCATGATGTGGAGAAAGAATTGTTCGCAGAGAAGGCACTTCATGATGAGGCTGCGCGTGCCGTGATAGAACACTCTAAAAATTGCGACATTGTCGAAAAAAGGGTGGAACAATTAATGGTTTCTCTTTTGCTTGTATTGTTGACTTCGTTCATCCGTTGTTGTCTAAATGATTTGTATTCCAGTTTTAATTTTTACATCTATATCTTTGCTTGTCTTTTGCAGATTTGAATTTTCCTATGCTTTAGTACGTATGTCTCAACCTTGTGTTTGTTGTCTCAGAGCTTTTGTAAAAAAGTTGTCTTGCCTGTTTGTCTTCTACTTTGTTGATATGGTGTGTTAGTTAATCCAAGGCTCTATTGAGTTGCACTAACTTGTTCCTCCGCCATTTACTCTGCTTGTCTGATCAAACCAAAATTTGCCTCTTTCGAGTTGGTTTGTTGATTCAGTTGTCTCGAAGTTGTTTCATTGCTTTGCTGGTTCGACCCAAAGTTGTTTTTACTTCGTTGACTCGTTTGCTCGATTTTTACTTAGTTGGTTCGACGATTTAGTCGGTTTGAAGTCGTTTTACTTAGTTGGTTCGACGATTTAGTCGGTTCGAAGTCATTTTACTTAGTTGGTTCGTTCATCTAACTTTTACTTCGTTAATTCGACATCTCAGTCGACTTGAGGTTTTTATGTTAAGTTGACTTGTTCGTCTAACTCTTACTTCATTAAATCAACGTCTCAGTCGACTTGAAGTTTTTATGTTAAGCTGACTTGTTCGTCTAATTTTGGCTTCATTGGTTAGATGCTCTAGTAAACCCAAAGTCATTTTACTTAGTTGACTCGTTCATCCAACTTTTACTTTGTTATCTCGATGTCTAAGTCGACTCGAAATTTTTATGTTAAGTTGACTTGTTCGTCTAACTTTGGCTTTGTTGGTTCGTTGCTCTAGTCGACCTTTTTATGTTAAGTTGACTTGTTCATCCACTTTGGTTTTGTTGGTTCGATGATCTAGTCGACCCAATGTCATTTTACTTAGTTGACTCGTTTGTCCAGCTTTTACTTCGTTATCTCGACATCTTAGTCGACTCAAAGTTTTTATGTTAAGTTGAATCGTTCGTCCACTTTGGCTTCGTTGGTTCGACGCTCTAGTCGACCCGAAGTTGTTTTACTTAGTTGACTCGTTCGTCTAACTTTTACTTCGTTATCTTGACGTCTCATTCGACTCGAAGTTTTTATGTTAAGTTGACTCGCTCGTCCACTTTGGCTTCGTTGGTTCGACGTTCTAGTCGACCCGAAGTTGTTTTACTTAGTTGACTCGTTCGTCCAACTTTTACTTCGTTATCTTGACGTCTCATTCAACTCAAATGTTTTATGTTAAGTTGACTCGTTCGTCCACTTTGGCTTCGTTGGTTCGACACTCTTGTCGACCCGAAATCATTTTACTTAGTTGACTCGTTCGTCAAACTTTTACTTCGTTATCTCAACGTCTCAGTCGACTCAAAGTTTTTATGTTAGGTTGACTCATTCGTCCACTTTGGCTTCGTTGGTTCGTCGTTCTAGTCGACCCGAAGTCGTTTTACTTAGTTGACTCGTTTGTCCAAATGTTACTTCGTTATCTCGACGTCTAAGTCGACTCAAAGTTTTTTATGTTAAGTTGATTCGTTCGTCTAACTTTTACTTCGTTGGTTGATCAGACTAGAAGTTTATTATATATATCCGAGTTGCGTCCTGATTCCTTTTGGCTTTACATGCTGATTGTCTTACATGGTTTCGCTTTGAAGTTGTTATCCTTCGTGGGATATTGATTATGAATTTGAAATTTTATTGATTTTCCTATCTAGATGTCCTGACCATTTCTAACAGTCATTTTTCTGGAGTAGTTACGCAACATTGTGGAGCGATTTCTTTTTAATCATCGTGTGGCTGATGTCTATCCTCGTGTTGGTGTTTTGCGCCTGTGTTGCTATTTCTTGTAAAATGTATGATCTCCCTTGCTTGACCCATTATTGCTTCTCGCTTGGTATCACTCGCTGAGGCTTGATAGAGTTTGTCGTCGCTAATTCTTTTGTTGGTAATTTGGATTGGATTTGTGTTTGCTGGTAGAGTCCTCGAGTCGGTCAGTGCAACCATTTTTAGGGTATTAATCTTTTCGCTTCGATATAGGTCTACTTGAGTGGGAGGTGCTTATTTGCTGAGGTAGATGTAGTTTATAGTGTATATCAGTTCCCTAGATCATTCTTTCGATCCCGTGGTGGTGATATCTGCTTTTTTTCTTTTCGCCTGAGTTGTCTGTTTGGTATTCCAATGAATTCATCGAGTCGTCCTCTTTAGACCCAATGCTCGATTTCTTCTTTCAGTTTGTAGCAGTTTTCGGTATCATGTATGTGATCCTTGTGAAATAAGCAGTATCTGCTTTTGTCTCTTCCTTCTGGGTCTCCTCTCATCCTGGGTGGCCAGTTGACGTTGTCCCAATTCGCCATGTGCTTCAAGATGTTGATCCAACATGTCTTTAGGGCCGTGTATGGTTTGTATTCCTTTTTCATTACGCCGGTTATCTACTCGAGATTAGGCCATGCCGATTGTGACTTCCTGGATTCCCACTGGTTTGACTCGGTTCTTCCGTCATTTCGATGTTTCTTTGAATGATTGCTATCATCCTGTGGTCCATCATCTCACCTTCTTTCTTTTTTCCTTTCCCATTTCATTGAATGGTTTTCCCTTTCCTGTTCATTCTTCCTCCTCGCAACTTTCATCTGTTCAAGGGAGATGTGTTTTTGTGTTGTTTTCAGTAGGAACGCCATGCCTTTTGGAGGTTCCAGGTTAAGGGCATCAAAGAAGGGGTATCTCTTCAGTCCGACAACAAAGGTTGCAGCGGCTGTGTTGTCGCTACATCCATCGATCATTATCAATTCATTGGTAAAGCGAGTGACATATTCCCGTATTGTCTCTTAAGGCTTCTGTCTGATGTGCAGGAGGTAGTGTGGTCCTTTCCTCATCCGCTGGCTCCCAATGAATCTAGTGATAACAGCTGTGGCTTAAGCTTGGAAAGAGTCTATCGACCACGGTGGTAGGCTATTGAATCAATTCATCGCTGTAGAAGTGAGGCTGGTCGAAAATGTTCTGCATAGGATTGACTTTGTGGTTTTCTGTAAGGCTATCATGTGGTGGAAGTGTCTCAGGTGATCTGTTGGGTTGGTGATACCATCATACATTTCGAACTTTGGTGGAGTGAACTTTTTTGGCATTGCCTTTTTCATGAGGGCGCCGGAGAATGGCGGCTTGGCTAACTCGTATAATATATTAGGATCCACGACTTCTATTCTAAACGAGATTTCAGCAAGCGTTCCATCACACTGTGGAGTCTTGGCTTGGGGGAGCTCATTGCTCTCGAAATTTCCCTGTTGGGATTCTGCTGGGATTTCTTCACTCCCTTGAGTTATTGGCAGAGCATTGTGGGGGCGGTGCCTGAATAGAGTCAGCTGGCTGGATGCGCACCTGGGTGATTTTTTCCAGCATCTTTGCCATGTAGCTCATCTGGGCCATGGGCAAGTCTACCCGAGGATCTGTGGCAGCGTCGCTAGATGTTTGGGTTGTTTGGGCTATTGCATACTGTGGATCCGGATTCTTGGGTGCCATTGGTCCAACGATTCGGGCTGCTTCTTGTTCGTGAGCTGTTTATGATGCATGGCTGCTAGTAGGAGAGTTGTCGTGATCATCATTGGGTTGAGGATGTGTAGAGTGCGTCATTTGTTTTGATGGCTTATTAATCTTCTATCTGATTATGGTGAGCTTTGTCACTGTGGATCTTGTTTTTAGAAAGGAAACTTGTCGTTTCCCACGGACAGTGCCAAACTAATGCGTCTAAAAATCGTCCTCCTGTGAGTTTGACCTGCATAACAAATGTTAGACTGCCAAAGACCACCTTTTTGGTGCCCGAATGTACTCTAACGCGTAAGTCAACAACTCTCTTTGAAGAAGGAAGTAAATGTGGACAAAACTCAGTTAAAGTTGCATACATGTGTTGAATGTTCCCTTTACTTTTTATAATGATCGCATTAATTCTCTGCTTGACTTAAGCATGTGAGGCGCAATGGAAGGAGATGTTTCTCGTAACAGTTTCCTCCTTAATGGAGATACGTCCGTGGAGGTGTAATTCCCTCCACAAATCTGTTTTGGTGCAACATTCCTCTTCTTTATGAGAGAACTCGTGTCGAGATTAGATTCAGGTTTTGATTCATTCGGCCTGGATTCGGGCTTTGTTTATGTCCTCTCATTGGTGGGCCCTGTCTGGGCCTCTATGATTGGCCTTATTCATCTTGGGTTTTATGAGCTGGCCCAATAGATTGGACGCCATATCCTTGTAATGGATGCTCTTTACCACATGTACGGCCGTGATGATCGGTCTATTTTTATGTATCATCATAGAGGATGTTACAAAACTGAGCACCAAGCAGGCGGAGTTTATGAATAAGATGCCGTTACAGACGGGCATGGAAGCTTCGAACGGTCGTCCTTTTTTACTAAAGGACTTCGAGCTCCGCCTCTCTCTGGATCATGAACTTGTTGAAGAGTAGTCTGATTGTCGACGTCATGGTGAAGGTTCTCCTTGTCGGTCATACTGTGCTCCATGTCGTTCTCGTCCTCATATTCAACTGACAACGGGTCCAAGGAATAACTTGCTTCCTTCTTCTCCTTCAACTAAAGTTGGACCGACACGTGAGAGAGAGTCGGCTGCTGTGGGCAAAGGGAAAGTTGTTGATGAGGGCCCTAATGTAGTGAAAATGGCTAAAGGCGGTGTTGGATGTGATTCCGGTCCCGAATGAATTTCATTCGGATGCTTGGATCAGTCTGTTTGCTCCAGATGTAATAAGGATGAGGAGCCAAGCTTGGCATCAGGAGGTTGACATCTCTTACGCTGCGAGGAAGCATATAAGTAGGTGGAATGACTGGCCGACGAACTGTGCTCCGGAGCCAATGGGAAAAACACTAGGAGAACGTTTAGATAAAAGGGCATAAACACCTCGGTTGGGGATGTTATATCTGAATCAAGTGGCCGCGTATGGAATTGAACTCGAGGTCGCTCTTGAGAGGGTGTATACCATGGAGCTAGTCTTCGCAAACTTGCAAAAGTGATACTCTGACACTCTTTACGAGATTGAGTCATTGAGAAAGCAACTTGAAGCTTTCTCCGATACTGGAGCGAAGTCTAGGTCTATTGTGTCAGAAGCTCAGAAGGCGCACTTGGAAGTGCTCGAGTCCGACTTGGCAAGGGCAGTGTCCGTGAGGTATTGGTTTGAGAACAAATTGAACCTTGTCCGTCATGACTTGCAGCTTGCCTGTGATTCTGTGGATGGAGTGCAGGCTTAACTGCAGGCTCTGCATGCTTAGAAAATTAAGGAGTCCCAATGGACTATCCGACGTCAGCAGTTGGGGGCTAATGCTGAGTTTCATACTAAGAGTGCGCGGACCGCTGGAAAGTCTTCCAACTGGAGCAGAGTGAGCTAAACATCGCCAATGATAAGCTGGATGCTGAGCAATCCAAGACTGAAAATCTTGTCGGGCGAGTTGGAGCAACTAAAACAGGAGCTTGCCGAGTCAAAAGGGCGCAAAGAGAAGCTTCTCAAGGCCTAGGGCACATTTGAATTTAGCAGAGTCGTGCATAGAGTGCTGGAGTTGTTGCATCTGATGAAGGTGGAGCATTACGACTGGGGTCTCTCCTATTATAAAGATATTGCATATGCAAAGTTTGGAACGACCTCCAATTAGTCCGAAGAAGAAGGCGACCCTGATGAGGGGGCTGAGAAACAACACCAACAGACGTGTCTCCTGTTTCTTCCCTTGCTAAGTCTAGTTTTGTATCTAACTCTCCTCCTGATAAGGAGTAAATCATGTACTCGAGTTTGCAAATGAATAGTAACTTGCACTTTTTTTTGTCTTCTTTTGCTTTTCCTGCTAGCTTGTACTTGCTTTATCTTATTTTGACATTAATTGTCAGATAAGGAACTTTGCTGGGATAGGTAGTTCATGTTTGATCGTTGTTGGGAGCTCTGAGTTCTTATGCTGCTGTAGTTGATGCAGTTACGGTCAGACACCTTGTAGAGATCAGGGAGTATAATACACCCTCTATCTGGCAGCTTGGCTGTCTGTTGGACCAGCACTTGTTGCTGTTGTCCTAGCACTTGCACAGTTGTAGATGATTGGACAACAGTCTTTGCGAGTCGTCTGGGTCGAGTTTTTAGAAGTCTGACCAGACTTTTGACTCGTCATTATTTGCAATTCATAAAATAGGCTTAATTGGACCGATGGTTATTATCGCCAGTTATGACTGACTAAACCGGGATCAGGTTTCGACGACCTTAGTGGTCCCTGGCAAGCCTTCTTCACCATGCTACATGAGCAATGACTAAGCTCCTACTTTCCAACCCATCATGATACCTTCGTGGCGGACTAGGAATTGGAGCGAGCCAGCAATTATCATCGTCAATCGTTCTGACTAAACTTTTGGCGGGGGTTTGGCGATCATTCTCTGTAGTTGGCCAATGATCCCTGGCAAGCTGTCTTCACTAGGCTACATGAGCACTGACTAAGCTCCCACTTTCTAGGCCACCGAAATTCGCACCCAGCGAATTAGGCTTCAAGCAGGCCAAAACCATCGTCATCAGTGGCCACTGACTAAGCTTTGGTTGGGGTTCGGTGATTACTGTTTGCGTACGAGTAATGACCCCTTGCAAGCCATATTAATTAGGCGACGAGAGCTCTTACTAGACTCCCACTTTCTAGGCTGTCGAAATTCGTTATTTGTGGACTAGGCTTCAAGCAGACCAGAAGCCATCGTCGTCGGTCTTTACCAATTAAGCTTCGGTCAGGTTTGGTTTCTATTGCCTATGTTTGGACAATGATCCTTAGCAAGCCGTCTCGATCAGGCATCAGAACACTGACTAAGCTGCCACTCTCTAAACCATTGACACCCGTTTAATTTAACAGACATGGCGTTAGAGCGTACTATAAGTTGTTTTTATAGGTCGAAATCGACTAAGCTTTGGTTAAAACAAGATTCTGGGCATGTCAGTCTGACTTGGTGGTCCTGATTTACTTAACTCGTCTGTAAGATTCTGGGCATGTAAGTCTGACTTGGGGGTCCTGACTTACTCAACTCGCTTGTAAGATTCTGGGCGTGTAAGTCTGACTTGGGAGTTCTGACTTACTTCACTCGCCGGTAAGATTTTGGGCGTGTAAGTTTGACTTGGGGTTTATGACTTACTTAACTCGCCTATCGGTCTAACTCCTGGGTCAGATCGATTGATCAGACTAATAATAGATTGACCGACTTTAATGAACAATAGCGGAATAATAGTGGAGATGATGCCTTGTGTTTAATGACAATGCTCTGTAGGCGTGCTCGTTATTCCGTGGGCGCTCAGGGCCTCTGATGTTTTTTTCTTTTGCAGGCGCTAGGCCAAATTTGGTAGGGGATAAGCTTGGATCCATTAGTTGTGGGGCTCATTTAGAAAAAATCTTTATGGATCAACGTGCCAGGTATACGGCTTATTCCGCAAGACGATTCAGTATCGATTACTCCCCCAAGTTAATGGGTTTGCCTGTAAGGTCATTAATTCAAAAGACGTGGACTTGTGCAGTTGCTATTGGAACCGTCGTTTTCCCGATTTTTTGTACAACATTTAATGCTGAAGTAATTGCTTGTTAACGCCTCTTCGTAAACCATTTCGCCTGTATATGGGCTGGTTATTCTGCGTTCAAGCACTACAACAAAAATAATAGAACATGTTAATCAAATGCAGTGAGAGTTTGCTTTGGGTTTTCCAAAAGGTTGAAGGAAGATCTCCTTTACTGGAGTCTTTGAATGTTTTGACATTTGCGCCGCTGAGCCTTGATAAGACTTGCTATTATGCAGTGCCGCCTGATTTGGGTGGGCACCGTGTTGATCCCATGAGATCTTGTAATATCTTCTTATATTTCGTAGAAAAAGTACAGATTGTTCCTCAGGGGACATGTATTTCTTCCATTTTTGTGGCTCCCGAGTTACCACTCGCTACTGTTGTTGGGTGATAGTACCAGCAACTCGTTTGTGTCATTTGTCTACTCTAGGTTTCACACATGACACCCCAACTGGAAGGCAGGTTGGCGTAGCAGGGTTCTGATGAATGCGACATTCTTTCAAGTGATGTTGGCTCAGCCGCATTTCAGACACTTTCGTCTGGAGAGTCATCCTCCTTTTGCCTCTTTATATTCCAGCTTCTGTCCCTTTCCATAGGGTAGTCCGCCGGGTTGAAGACATATGTGTTTCGTTTCGAGGCTCATGTTGGTACATTTGAATCATTTTCTCAAGGCAATTTGTCGGAGTAATGAATTGAGTGCTTTCCTTCGTCGCCTGTCATGGACGTTTTACTTCTTCCACCTTCTCTTGTGGAGGTAGATGAGCAGATCAGAGCTACCCTTGTTTCAACGGATAGATGTTTGCATCGGACTTAGATACCTGTAGTGTATAAACTGATGTGTTAGTTGGTCGGCAAACTTTGTAATAACTCTCGTTACAATCAATAAAATTTGTTTTATTTCTGGAATATGTCTTGTACAAGCAACTCTTCTACACTAAAACAAAAAACAAAAAACAAAAAACAAAAAACAAAAAACAAAAAACAAAAAACAAAAAACAAAAAACAAAAAACAAAAAACAAAAAACAAAAAACAAAAAACAAAAAACAAAAAACAAAAAACAAAAAACAAAAAACAAAAAACAAAAAATGAAAAATGAAAAACAAAAAACAAAAAATGAAAAATGAAAAATGAAAAATGAAAAATGAAAAATGAAAAATGAAAAATGAAAAATGAAAAATGAAAAATGAAAAATGAAAAATGAAAAATGAAATCAAAACAACAAATAATTAAACTACGAATGGAAATTGAGCTAATCTGGCTTTGTAAGAGGCGCAAATGGTTCTGCCTTGGATTGCATGGTTCCTCTAGGGAAGTTAATTTTTTTAAAGCTAACGAATTTACTGAAGAGTGGACTTCATGCTAGCGAGCAGTTCTTTGCTGATTAACAGCTCTTGGAGTTGGTGGCCGTTTGCTATAGTATTGTTACTTAGCTCTTTGTTAGTCTGGATGGCCTCCCTAGCTTTGACCTCTGGATCTCCGCATAACCGCTCCTTGGTTATTTGGGCTCCTCCTTTCTCATAGAGTAATCCACCTTTTATGTCTAGGTTTGATGCCTGACATGTTGGTTCTGTGGGCCCGAGCTGTAACTAACAACAATTCAGGCTCTTTAGGGCTGCATAATGGCAATCTCTTGCTGCTGGCTGATCTCCTCGGATAGTCCATTGGGCATGGTTGGCTGTATACTTTATGCATTGGTGCAAGGTGGATACCACTGCTTCCATATGATGTAGCCAGGGCCTTCCCAAAATGTTGTAAGTGGATGGGGCGTCAACTACAATGACTTCTTGGACAAGGTATTTCCGTAGCTGTGGCTCTCCCGCCACCACCATTAGATTGATCTTCCCGATGGAGAAGCACTTCTCTCTGCTGAATCTGACCATAGGGTGGTTGGAAGGCGTTAAGTTCTTCTTTTGTAGCTGCATGTTGCGGAATGCACTGAGGAACAAGACATCTAGTGAGCTTCCAGTGTCCATCAAAGCTCACTTTACCTCCCACTTAGCGATAAGTACGTAGATGATCATGGCGCCATTATGAGGAAAATGTACCCCTTAGAGACCCCTCTCCATAAACGTCAGTGATGGGATCAGGCTGTGAACTTGTGTGTGCTGCACTTGTCAGTCTTCATACTGAGATGGTGTCCGCATCTCGATCAGTGTCCTCTTGCGGGACCTGTTTGATTGCTCTCCCTTGGGATCGACTTCGTGGAGAATGTAAATGACGCCAGGAGCTTCCTTTTCAATCTCCTTGACAATGTTCGCTCTTTCCTTTGCTCGACACCGCCTCCTGTCTGAGCTCAAGAACTTATTGAGTTTGCCTTTCCTCATCCGGTACTCGACTTCTCCTTGACAATGTTCGCTCTTTCTCCCTGCTAGGTGCAGTATTTGTTGTTGTCGCACCTAGCAGGGTCTCCTCGCTACCTAGGCAGCCACTTCAACTCTTCCCAATCCTTGATGGAATATAGGATGTCGTATAGACTGGTATTAAGAGGGGTGACAAACTTGAAC
This sequence comes from Berberis vulgaris, assembly GCA_963556465.1. Taxonomy (NCBI): domain Eukaryota; kingdom Viridiplantae; phylum Streptophyta; class Magnoliopsida; order Ranunculales; family Berberidaceae; genus Berberis; species Berberis vulgaris. The sequence goes on along the minus strand of OY747135.1, from coordinate 57,573,940 downwards.
CCAATGTAATTTGAGGCCTTGTTCTACCTAGGGCAACCCGAGTCGGTCTTGTTGTCTGTGTGCTTCCTCTTGTTACTGTTATCGTCCTTTTTTTTTTTTTCTTTACTATTCTTCGGGACAGAGGGTTTTTTCTCTAACTCCGCCTCTCTCTTGGCGGCCAACATTTCATCCAGAGTGATGTATCTCTGGGCATCTTTGAGCAAGTCTCTCATATTGACTGGGAGGTTCAGGGTAAGGAAGTCATAGAGCTTGCCTCTTCTGAGACTGAAGTGAGAGCCGTGACGGTGGTGTCATTACTACAGTCGTCGATGAGGGTCAGCTCATCATTAAAATGAGTGACGTATTCCCTCAAATTCTCATTCTATTTTTGTTTTAAGGTCAGCAGATAATGAGGACCCCTCTTGAGCTGTTGGTTGCCCATGACGTGTGTAAGAAACACCAATGCCAACATCCGGAATGAATCGATGGATTTCAGGGAGAGGCTGTAGAACCACATCAGTACTGACATCTTTAGGCTTGCAGGGAATGATCGACACATTGTTGCATCAGACCCTTATTTGAGAGCCATAACGTGCTGGAAATGGTGCAGGTGATCGGTTGGGACTCCTGTAACCGTCGTAAAACTCCAACTTTGGTAGGGTGTATTTCTTGGGCAGTGGTTCATCTATGGTATGGTCCATGAACGGAGGGGCCGTGAGACTGAACAACACATTTGGGTTTGTGGCCCCGTTGCGGAGGGGGTTGTGCGAGACATGCATGTCGGCACTAGGTGTTGGGTCTTTATTTGTCGTGCCTCCGCTTCTTGTCTATTGAGAAGTTGTTAGAGCCACGCGACTCTCCTGAACATGCTCTCTTGAACTTTCTGGGGAATGAGCCCTTCGCTGCTCACGATTTTCCTCTGCAGGTGGAGGATTTCGCTGTTTGAGAGCCTCCAGCGTCTCTGCAATCTGTGTTGAAAGCAGGTCCACCCTTGGGTCAGGTGCGGCTGCCACCGGTGCGGAGGTTTAAGAGGTTCCTCCCATGGTTGTGGTGGAACTGGCGACGCTATGTCGGTTTTAGTGTTTGATGGCTCGACAATATCTCCATTATTGCTAGACCTTATTGTCACCATCTCGTTGATTATCTGGGAAAGGGTGGAACTATAGTTCTTTATGAGGAACTTTGTCGTTCCCCATGGATGGCGCCAAACTGATGTAGTCGATTTCTGTTATCCTTCCTCACTGCTTGCCTAGACCTGCACATGTGGCAAATGTGAGCCAATGCCCATTGTGAGGTGTCCGATGGCACTTCGATGCTTAAGTTAGATAAGGCTTAGGAGAGGCTTAAAACTGTAAACTGGGCTATATTGCGTCCTCTAGTTCATTGACCTTATCTCCCTTTTATAGTGAAGGAGTCCCACTACAAAAAAACTCCCCTTAACGACGACTCGTAGCGCGACAAAGCAAGTTTCGTTGCTCAAAATTAACTTAGCGCGACGGCGAATTTACTATCGTTGCACTTTTACATAGGATAGTTAACTATCTAACTCGACACACTGTTCCGTTGCTTAAAAACCTTTTACGCAACGAAATTGAAGCATTCGTTGCATAAATTATGTGCGACAAAGTGTCTTCGCTTAAAACCAAATATTTCGTCGCCTTAAAACATCCTAGGGCTATGTGTCAGCTACTTTGAGCAACTAACTTGAATATCCTAGGGCAACAAACTCTTTCATCGCTTAAAAATATCTTACACGACGAAATGAAGCCGTTGTCGCATAAATTATGAACGACAAAGTGTTGCCGCCTAAAACGAGCAGTTTCCTCACCCTAAAACATTTTAAGGCTACGTGTCTGCTACTTTGAGCGACCAACTTAGACATCCTAGGGTGAGGAACTGTTTCGTCACACAATATCTGTCCTGTTTATCTTCTCCAAGAAATAGAACAATCATATCTGCATTTTTTTACTATTTTTCTCCTCTCATTTTATTATTTTTCTCTGCTCGATTGATTTCTCTCACTATATACTCCAAGCCTCCAGCCTAATAAGGCTTCATCCTTCTCTCTGTGTCGCTGGCCACCACCTCTAATCGTCTTTCTCTTTCATTGGAGAATAGTGAGGAAATTGCTACAAATTTAAATTTTTATTTTTTAAATTTCATGAAATTAGGATGCGGTCGTGGGATTTTCTACAGTGTCTCCTACTGTTTTTCGAGTGCATACTAGATATTTATTAATTAAAAATATCTACGTCGTCCACTTGAAGAATTGTAATTGAGATGCTGCCGAAATTTTTCCACATCGAAACCTTATCGCATTAGTGTCGTTAACTTACTAGAATTCTCTTGTTTTGTTTATAAATTGAAAACAGACGCAATGGAAAGACGGTGGATACAAAATCAGGACAAATGTTGTGATGAATATTTAAATGGGATCGAGAGCTTCGTTGAGTTTGCAAGGATACATGTCACTGGTACGACGAATCATATCAAGTGTCCGTGCAATGTTATAATAATTGTTTGTGGCAGACATTCAATACAGTTTGATATCATTTGGCAAGGTATGGGATGATTCAGAATTATACGAGGTGGATTTATTATGGTGAACAACGAGAATTTGGTTCAACTTCATCGCATTCCTGCCACTTGTGCAACACATTGATGAAACGTCCATGAATGATAATGACCAAGTCATGAGTATAATAAATGACACTTATCTAAATGCATCGATGAACAAAGATGTCATTGATGATATGGTAGGAGATACCGTACTTCCCAACATGCAGCACAGTGAATGGTTAGAAAACTCTGAAAGATTCTTGAAACAAGCCCAACAATCATTATACCCCGGTTGCATAGAGTTTTCCCTACTTACTGCCATTGTGGAGTTGATGCATTGCAAAGTGAAACATCATATGTCGAATAAGTGTTTTTCTCATTTAATGAGGATTATGAAGCAATTGCTTTCGAAGGAAAACGTTTTGCCTGAGGATTACCGTAACGTGCAGAAAGTGTTGAACGGTCTCGGTTTGGGGTATCAAAAGATTCATGCTTGCACATAGAATTGTGCGTTGTTTTATAAGGAAACTGAAGGGATGGATGCATGCCTTGTGTGCAATGAGCCAAGATATAAGCCTAATTTTGGTAATAAAACAAAGAATATTCCACAAAAGGTTATGCGTTATCTTCCACTGAAGCCTAGATTGCAGCGACTGTACATGTCGACGCACACTGCGAGTCACATGAGATGGCTCAAGGAAGTAAGGGTTGATGATGATTTTTGAGACATCCTACAGATAGAGAGGCTTGGAAAGCATTCGCGCTACAAGAAATTTGGGCTTTGGTGTTCCTCACTGAAACATGTTAATTCGTCACCGTTTAGCAAACAGTGACGAATTTAAGTCGTCATAGCGTCCCTCACATAAAGGGCGTTAAGGAAAGTATTAGGTGACGAATTCAAAACTTGTCACAGACAGTTCGCTTACGTGGCAAGTGGTTCCTCACATATACTTAGCGTGCGCATATACAATTACAACATGGGTGACGAAAATGTCGTCACTGTAGAGTGTTATGCGTAACGAAAATCTGGCGTCACGTGTGGTAACTTTCTGTGACGAATCATTATTCACTTATGTGATTTATATGTAAGGAACAATTTGTCACGATAGTGATTTAAATATCTATTATGAACTTTCTGTGAGGAATATTTCCTCACATAATTTATACATCAGGAACAGTTTGTTATGGTAGTGATTTCATACATTAAAATTATCTGTCTGTGACGGATTTTTCGTCACAGTTTAATTATATTTGTGACAACTCATTCTTCACTCATTTATTGTAGCCGCTACTAGCACATACTCTTAAATAACACCACCTATTTTTTGTGTGCACAATCTAAAATTAAAATAGTAAAATTTTCATTCATAAAAAATATTGCATTATTTCATTGCATATGCAAAATCATATAACTGAATACAATAATGATATCAAGTTACACCATTTTTATGTCCAAAAAATAACCGAGTCTACTCTAGTAACACTAAGCTCATTAACTCATCATCTATTCATACCCCACAACCTCCTTGAATCATTCTTCATCACCATCATGGTCACCAAACTCATCAAAATAAGGATCATTTGTTTGTACATCACTAACATTAAAACTGTTTGGATCGTGGTGGGAGGATACACTGTTGATACGACCTTATTGCATTGTAGTTGCCAAAAAAGCCTGCATTCGGCATTAACAAGTATAAATGTTAGTAAAATTTAATTTTCTATATGGTAACTCATGGTTGCCAACTTGCTATAGATCACGAACCATTGTCCATTACTTCATATATGGTAAGGCGTTTACTAACTAAAGATAAACCAAAATAAACAACAAAAGCAAAAGAAAAAAAAGGTTAATGTAAAATGGGTTGTTTAAATACACACATTTTGTTGGTATATAGATTGTGAACAAAACATACATGCATAAACTCTAAAATTAGTAGGAAATAGCATCATTGAAAGTTGTCAACTTTAAACATTGATCCTATTACACATCAAACACAATTGTTGGTCAATCAGGAATAAGAACAGCCCAAGCACCCTAACTAGTTGATCAGTAGTGACTGGTTTGGTTGAGTGTTGTGTTTATGGAATAAGAAGAAGAAGAGCCCAAGAAGTTTCTAAGTTTCAGTCAACTAGTCAGGATGCTTGGGCTCTTCTTATTGTTGGTCAATCAGGAATAAGAAGAGCCCAAACTTTAAAAGTAGATAGACAACAACTAGTCACTATTGACCAACTTCATTTTCCTTAAGCTACCAAACCATGGTTCAAAATGTCAGTAGGATATATCAGCAATGAAAAGGGATAAATATCGCGGATATTGTGGATAATTCCTCTAATATCAGTATATATCCAGATGTATCATGGATATTTGGGATATTTTCACCTGAAAATGGATAGATATCGGACATATCGTGGATTTATTAGGTTTTTTTTTAATTATTTTTTTTATCTCCTTCCCTCCCTTTGATCTCTCTATTTGTTTTCACTTCGTCTCACGGACCAAACAATGCCGTATATTGTCCTATCACATTTCTTATAATTTGAGCACCATTAGAAAAATGTTGGCCTATGTCCGAAATCCAGCAGACATATTTGACTGAAACTTCTTGTATCTCATTTCTACAAGTCAACAATATTCTTTTTTTCTTTGTCTCAGGGGTTGATTTGGTTTCCTGCCACTAATCTCATTGACAAAAACCAAACCAAACCAAACCAAACCAAAATTGTACAACAACTATAGATTACTTCCTCATTGTCACCTACTGATCTAGGAGACCACTCATATATTGTGGTCATACAACTCAAAAGTAATCTAAATGCCTATTAAGAGCTCATCAGCTCTTCCTATCCTCTTCATCTTCATCTTCCTCTTATTCCTTATAAAAATGGGTGGGTATGGTTCCTAAACCAACAAGCAAGCAGACAAACTTTTTACTAACATGAAAGGGGTTGCTTTAGTGGTTTTGGTACTTGTTATTGTAGGAATAATGTGGGAGATGAGCAAACATTTCTATAAGTCAACCAATACCTTGTTATTGAAAGACATTATGAATAAATGTACCTAGTTATTGAAAGGTTCATTAGTAATAATAATAATTATTCCTACAACCAGACTTCGGTTGTACCTTGTTATAAAAAAGACTCAAATGAATATTGAACTCTCGCAGGCTCTCGCGAAGGAGGAAAGACATCGATCTCTTGCTCTCTTATCGAAGTTCACAATTTGCTGCGATTTCAATTCTAGGGTTTTTTCTTTTTCAATTGACTTAGGTTTCAGTTCACAATCTCTTTCGAATTCGATCTATTATTCTAACTTTATCCTAACTTCTTTGATTACACATTGTTGTGGATGCGTTGAGGGAAATCGAAGAGCCAGAAGAGTATCCAAATGAGGTGAAAAGTATTTAACATGTTAGTTATTGTTGCATCTGAATCGATTATGTGACCTTACTTAGGCTGAGTGTTCTCATTTGTCAGGATCAATTTCATGGCATTCTCCTTCATAAGTGTCGCTTATATTATGTATCTCATGGGAATGTGAATGTTTTTCTGTTTCATTTAGGCAGGCACATACGTAGTGATGATTTGTTAGTTGTTTTCTTGCTCATTTCTGATTGTTTATAATTGCTTAGTTTTAGTTGGAATCAACTCTAACATTATTCAAATCACTGTGAATTAGGGATGTTGTCCACCAAGATGTTAAGCTGAATTTAGGGATTATGACAACGCATTAACTTTCTTTATCAATTATTCAAATAGATTTTGAATTATGAAACATCCTTTCCTCTAGTGTTACGTAAAAGTAAGAAGGATAGCAGAACATTTTGAGGTATGATATCTATTGAGATACTTGTTTAATTTTTGATATGCTTTAAGGTTTCATTGTATTGAGTTTTCTGTTCAGATATCAGGCCATGCAGTGGGTGAAGTACTAATAGCATATGACATGCACCAGTGCAAGGCTGCAATGGCTCGCCATGTCGATGCTTTCATTGCACTTCCAGGTATGCTTCCATGAATAACCTACTAATTTCATCATCTTGGAAAAAAAGTAGAAGTAGTAGAGAGAATATCAAGTGTTGATGCATCTGGATCATTTGAATATCAAGTACTAGAGAGAATATATTATTATGATTAGTAAGCCTGAATTTAACCATGAGGCTATGAAATTTGAAAACAAAGTTGCAACCGGATCATTTGGAGATCTGTAAGTTTTTCCATGCTTTTACTTGACCCTTTTGATTGTGGAAGCACTTGCTCAATTTTTCCTTTTTGGACGCAGGTACAAAGGCTCTTATTGTAGCCAGAAAGTGGCTATTAAAGTCCTCAATCTTGAGAGCGAAAGTGCAGATTTGCAGCAAGTGTTTGCTCACGAAGTCTATATAATGAGGTTTGTAAATATAATAGCCTGTGGAATGCATGGCTAAAATTTTTTGGCTTTTTCCTGAGGATATTGTTCATGCTTGCCCTTGTTTTTAGCAATTTGTAGTTATGAATATATCCAGTAGAATTTGAATTGTTAGACGATTAACCAGTGAATGAATATATAGCTTAATGTTTGAGAATTTTGTGCAGAGACACTCTAAGGGTGCCAGTGATGATAATAAATGGGATATAGATACCACACACGAGTCCAAGACTTATGTACATGAAAATGGACCTGAAACGCTATCATCCAACTTAGTTTTCGGTTATCTAAATCTCTTCTCAGATGGTGTGGTAAGTCTGCAGAGCCAAATTTTATAAAAGTATTGGGTATTTGGTCCTTTTGATATTTTATCACATATTGCCAAAATTGAGACAATTATTATGAATATTGTAGCACAACTTTACTGATGGAATGGCACTAGGAAGTGCTTTCTTGCTACATGGTTTTGTTGGCGGGTGGTCTCGAACACTGTTCTTGCTTGTGCACGAGATCCCCTCAAGAGGTTCCTTTTCTCCCCAACCTTTGTTTCTTCTTTGTTTTTATTTTTGGTTTTTTTTGGTAGGATTAACATCTTGTGATCATTGAAATGGATAATAAGCATGAAGGTTTGAGTTCATTAATCGAAGCCTCGGTAATATATTAGTTGATAGGCCAGTGTCCATTTTAGTGTATGAATGTATAGTTAATAACTGAAAAAGCACAGATAAGAAAAAAGAGTTTTGACGGATGTATAGAACATGTGCTGTCAGAGTTTTGTAGCCAGAGTTCACTTTTTACTAGATTGTAGCTTGCATGTTGAATGGTGCTCTGAGTTTATGATTATGTCATGTTTGTCCCACATTGATGTATTTCCTAATATTGTTTTGGAATATGACCACTTTTAATTTTCTTGTTGAGTATCAAAAATCTAGTTTCTTTATTGTTACCTCTTGAACTAGCGTACAATTTTTTATCTACAATGTGAATTTGTTTAGTGATACCCTTTGCAGTCTGAAGACTGATAACTTCAAGTAATAAATTTTCTCCTTGTTACTGATTGTCTTCGTACACGGTACACTCTAGTTACTGATTGTCTTCGTACACCCTTAGGGTGTGTTTGGTTGCATGAAATCCTATGTCATGGGAATCTATGAGGGGACCCCTACAATTTAGGCTAAATTGATGTATCACTCCACATTCACCAATTAATTGTGTTGTCAATGGTGGGAATGGAAGTCAAATGAACATGGTAATCTCACTCCTTGGTCACCCAAGGCATATGATTCCCATGTTCATGGGACTTTTATTCCCACCATTGATCACAAAATCAAATGGTGGATGTGGAGTGACACCTCAAATTAGCCTAAAATATAGGGGTCCCTTCATGGATTCCCATGGCATATGATTCCATGCAACCAAACACACCCTTAGTTCTTCCATTGAGCTAGGGAAATCAAGTTTGTTATTTTGTTTGTGTTTGTTTCTAAGTACTGTCATGACCAAAGTGTGTATTTCTGTAACATTTTCTAAGAGGCTTTCCTGCATTGTCTTCATCAACAATGACCACAATTTTGTTCTGTTTAGCAATAATCTGTTGCATTGTCTTCATCAGCAATGACCACAATTTTGTTCTGTTTAGCAATAATCTGTTACTGATTAAAAGAATATTGTGAAATTTCTGATTTGAATTTAAGGTTTCAGGTCTATGCCCATAAGGAATCTTGTAGTGAAGAATTGACCGTGGAACGCTTTCAAAAAGTGGCTGTAGGATCAGGGAGTCCAAGCAATTACAACTTGATTAGGTGAGTACAATGTACCATATCGACCATCTTCCATTTCGTCCAAGCAATTTACCTTAAGTATACACCCAATTTTGTAAGGTAAATCTAGAATGATGTGTCACTTGACTTACGCCAGTTTCAACTGATAGGAACAACCGTAATGTACTTGTATGAAAAATGTTTGATTTTCTCTCTCTCTATTTGTCATGCAGGTTAATAAAGGTATGCACAATGTTTTAAAAAGCGATTTTTGAGGCGAAGCGGTTAAGCTGTTTCCGAAGCGTACCGAAGCGAAGCATTTTTTCATAGAAAGTGATGAAAAAAATAGTAAAAAATTACAAAAAAAAAAACAAAAAACAAAAAACTACAAAAAACAAAAAACAAAAAACAAAAAACAAAAAACAAAAAACAAAAAACAAAAAACAAAAAACAAAAAACAAAAAACAAAAAACAAAAAACAAAAAACAAAAAACAAAAGAAGCAATCATCAATCTTATCAAGAAATAACATGAGTTTGTTTTATGTATGTATTATCTTTTGCAATATGCATACCTGAAATCTGAATATCTGTTGCAATTTGCAGTGAAGAAGAATTGGAGATTGAACTTTAAAGTATGAAGTTACCTTACTTGATTCTACAGCCAATCACAACAACAACTACCAAACAGCCAAAGTGCCAAACAAATCCTCAACTCCTCAACACCTTCTTTCAAGCTGAATGAGATTTTCTGGATGAATCAAATAAGTTGCATTAAGATGTAATGTACGATGTACCCACTTGTTATATGATTGAAAACAATGTAAACAGTTTAATTGATTTGAATAACATAGTTGTGATCCATATATAAATGAAGACAATTTTTCATATATACATGAAGCCAACCAATATGCATACCTTCTTGCCATGCACCCAACACGGGTCGTCACCACCAACGCTACTCTTCCGCGGTCTCATCTGCAAAGATTAAAATATATAAACAAAATTTGTAAGTATAAAAAAAACAGATTTCAACCAAAAATAAAGTCGTATGTATGCACTTGTCTGATCTAAACTAATGAACATGAATCACATGATATTAGCTTAAAAAATGTTCATAAGCAGAGTTCAAAAGCAGTGATTAGTGATTAGATACTGTGATTACATCTTAATATCAAAACCAGTGATTACATCTTAATATTCAAACGCTGAGTTCAAAAAATGTTCATAAATGTAGAGGGATTATAGAAGCAAGTGATTAAATCAGATTTCAGGTCATTAAGATTATTACATCTTAATTAGATAAACCCATTCGATCTCCTTCTTCTCCATTTCTCTCTTTTGGGCAGTGAGTATTCAGCAAGTGGTGGAATGGCTCACAACTCTATCCTGACCCTTGTGGTGGGACTTCCATACAGTGACCCTTGTTCTTCCTTGGCAAGTGTAGAACAACAGAAGTAGAAGTGTAGAGTAGAACAGATGAACAGAAGAAGGAAGGAAGAAACCAGAGAAGGAAGGAAGAAGCTAGAAGAAGGAAGGAAGAAAGAACAAAAGGAAGGAACTCAAGGAAGGAAAAAAGGAGGACTTACATTAGTTTGATTTCGATGTCGATCGAGCAGTTGAGAGTCGAGTCTTCCTCACTGTGAAGTTGTTGCAAATCAGAGTACCACCACGGCACCACCGTCCTCCTCCTTCTTCGCCTGAATCGCTTTCCTCCTTTGTCAGAAATTACAATCGTCCTCTCCTCCTCTTCTTTTCTTCTTCTACTTCCTCGGTTCCACCTTCAGCTCATCTCCTCTCCTTCTCTGTCTTATTCTAAAGGAAACAAATAACACAACGAATTAGGGCTCAAATCAAAGCCGTTAGATTATTCTCGAGATCATAAACAAGCAGATTGCAAATATTTTAAATCGTACGCCTCAAAACGAGTCGACTCGTACGAGTCATCTTAATAACTCGTACGCCTCATATATACCCCTTTGACTCGTCCGAGCTGGGGCGATTTTTCAGCGAGTTGTCAAAATCGCTTTTGTAAACACTGGGTATGCACTTTATAGGGGTGAAAGTGCAGCACTGAGCAGAGTAAATGAATACTTTCAGAAGAAGGTAATCAATAATTTCTTGGAAACTCAGTGTGTCCTTCAACTATTAGAGATAAAACTTGAAAAAGCAATAGAAACTATTTATTATAATAGTTGATCTTTGGACACTTCAGAGGACAACTTTGAAGTGTGAAAGACACTCTAGACCTTGGACAAGTGCATGAAACTTGTGTTGCACAGGATTTGTTCAAGGTTTACAAGGAGACGAGAAATGGGATGCTAGGACTCGACTACTCCAGAAAATTCTCTCATTGGCTTGCATTAGGATGACTCTCTCCACGATTTGTGTATGAAGAGGTAAGAAATTGCATATTTATGCTAGCAAATAAATGATTTACTTTATTATATTAAGAGGTTGACTATGAGCATGGATCTCATTTTATTTGCTTAGGTGAAGAGATAAGAGAAAGGGAAGCGAATGATTCAACATACTGGTACTTAATCAACTATATTCAGCCTCAGAAGCAAATTTGTATTCTAGTATACAACATTAGTGGTTGTCTGAGAAGGCGAGACTTAGAATGAAAAGGCATTGACAAATCATGATTTGAAATATAGGTATGATTTGTCTCAGTTCGTGATTTTTAGACTAGATTTCTCTTATGTTATTGTTTCAAGATGTTGTTTGAATTAATATGGAAAAGATTATTTCAGATTTCTATCTATATATCAAGTGTAGAAATTCCTTATTCCAAATAGGTAACAGACACTTATCTCATTTCTTTTCATATTGTATGGACTCTGACGTCAGGAGTATTATGTGATAGAAGGATGCCTGCAAGGCTAAAAGGGAAATGCTATAAGACAATTGTTCGACCAGCCATGCTATACGGTTTAGAATGTTGGGCTACTACGGGACAACATACACATAGGATGGTAGTAGCAGAAATGCGTATGTTAAGGTGGATGTGTGGTAAAACTCGTAAGGATAAAATTAGAAATGAAATAATTAGGAGATACTTAGGTGTAGCGCCCATAGAGGACAAAATTAGATAAAGACGTTTAACTTGGTTTGGTCATGTGCAAATGAGACCAAGCACGACGCCAATTAGAAAATGTCTAGATTGACAAGTTAATGGAGGGTGTAGACGGAAGGGACGACCGTTGAAAACTTGGATGAAGGCGGTGAATGAAGATATCATTGAGCTTGGATTAGGCGAAGATATGTGGGAAGACCGCATTGCTTGGAGAACCAAAATCCATGTAGCCGACCCCGAAAATATCGGGAATGGGTTTTGATGATGATGATTGTATGGACTCAAAGGTTAAGGTTTTGTTGCAAACTTATCTCAATTTCTACTAATGATATGTTGATTGCTTTGTATTTCATGAAGAACAAACAATTTTCACTTTAGGTGGAGCAAGACTTTATTTTGTATTTTGTTGACATTGTTTATGGATACAAACTTTCAGGTCTTAGGGGAAGGATATGCTTTCTGAAGCAGACCAAGAGTGAAGATTCATCAAAGAAATTAGACCTCGAGGAAACTATCGTACCGGTAAGCTCCGAAAGGAAAGTTAAGAAGTTAATTGAGAAGCATGCCACTTCATACGGAGTTTGACAGAGTTTGCAAATCAATGGCTAGAAACAACTAGATTTTGATTCGATTATCTCAAACGAAGAAAATGTTGTCTGTCTCTCGGGGAAAAGTTGCAGGCAATTAAAGTGACTTATTAAATTGGGCGAAGTTTGTAAATTATGTCGAATTGACGAGGAAACTTTTATACCCATGCCTTGTAGGTTGTATTTATTTGATGTATATTGAGTATGATCCGGTACTTCACATTGTTGTATATTGGTAGGTGGGGCATTTTTATGCCCCTGGCTTCTTGTTACTGTTTTTTGATTTTAGTTAATTGAATAAAATAATTATAATTTTATTATTCATTTCAAATTTATAAAATTATTATTATTAACATTATTATTTATTTATGTATATCACTTTTAGTAATTAATTATTAATATTCATTTATTTAGATAACTATCATATCATAGCATTTTAAAATGTCATGACATTCACAAATGCTATGTTGGGATGACATTTCATAGCATTCACAAATGTTATGTTGTGATAGCATTTTCATAGTGCCATGTCAAAAAGATAACATGAGCTACTATGACTTGCACTAAATGCTATGGTACATTTTTCATAGCATTTTTGCAATGCCTTAAAAGACCAATTTTGTTGTAGTGAATTCATTTGCATCCCTTTCAGCTCAAAAAATTTAATGATACAAAGCCTAAAAACTAACTACCACTATCCCAAACTTAGTCTCATCAAAGGCATGATTGGGGACTCGTAGAGAAAGGGAAGCATGATTTATCTGTTCATTATTATTTTTATGCAAGCAAAAGTGTGCTCATAATATAATAAACTATCATACTACAGAAAAATTAATATATAATACCTAGCTGCTTAAGCACGTATACATACAAAAAGAGAGGGGCTAAGCATAGCAAGATCCTTGTGATTTTACCAGCACTGTCAGCTGCTCTTAATACAAGTTGCTCCATAAGAAACTTTGTTGGATCCCCTTCAGATATGATAATGCACAAGATATGATAATGCACAAGCTTTACAGCTACATCGTTGCTGAAGAAATCGAAGAGACCATCGTTTCAACACAACAAAGTAGTCATCTTTTGAAATTCGATGAACATTCACTGAGACATACGACAGGCCACGTAGATTCAGGACTTGAAGAATACCCATCAAAACATCATTCATTTCACTCTACAGAAATAAAGAACTTACATCAAATGGATGGATTATAAGGGTATGTTGTTACATGGACATCACCTCAAAGGGCAAGACCCAGATTATATAGAATCCAGTGTTACAAACATACTAAAGTTCACCAATCAACTCAATCATAACAATCTCTTCTACTTATCATAAAAAAAAAATCATTCTCCAACCCATTTTGTGGACCAAATACTAAAAAATATTCACTATCCTAGGAAATTGATTTTTATTGCAGTCACACACAATTTAGCTTCAGAAATGTGTAAAGATTTATATGCAAAAAATGGATTTCTTTTGTTAAAATCACTTTGATTTCATCTGCAAAAAAACACCACCATTGAAATATGCCTTCTTCTTCTTTATGGTTATTCGTGGATGAGGAGGTCGTTCTGGAGTCAAAAGATCAAATTCAGGAAATTGGGTTGCACTTCCGTTCCCTGGGTCATCTTCAAGTATGGCCCCGAGCGTGCTCAGGTCTGCCATTCCCATCCAACTTTCATCTTTTCATCTGTTTGTCGAGTTTAGATATTATGAACATCAATCCCTTTAGTTTTAGTATATTCGAAAGGCCTTGAATTGTAGAATTTAGAAAGATCAATTGGATTAGTCCATTTTTCGCATTGAGTTGTGTATATCAGATGAATATTTTTTTTTCTAAACCAAAATGTACTACTTGACGAATTAGGAGTTGTGATGCGTAAGGATGTTTCATTGTTAGCCATGTGCCCCTAGATACGTAGGAGATAGTTCCCATTCCGAGAGTGGCCTATAGGTAGAAGTCTCCTTATGTGACATATACTTTGAAATCTGCTTCCTAATTGGAAGCAAATAGTTGTTTTAGTTGCCCATCCGAAGCTGGTCCTCGAAATACTTTCCTTTAGCGGGGCTTACGGGTATTGAGGATAGTTGTGAGACACGTGGGCCTGACAAGTTTTAAGAATTTGGGTCTGTTTGGCGAATTGCATTAGGCGGGTTTAGAATCACTTGGGCGGGATCGGTGTCGGGCTGACGCTAGAGCCTATCTTTTCCTTGAGATCATCATGACACGTGTACGACATAGATTTGGAATCATTTCGGTGTATCATCTGATATTCCCCTCGAGTGAGTGGGGCGTTTAGTCGGTTCACTGACTCTTTAAAAAACAACTGTACCTTCGTGATGATTGAGCCCAAAGCGTTGCCTGGAGCGGTGCACAAAATTTATTAGTACACGACTGCTCAAGGAAAGAAGGTACGGTTTTTTTTTCTCTATTAATATTAGCTGCTTGAAGGAAGATTTCTTCAGTTCTCATCTGTGTAATTTCTTCAAACGATCGTGTTGCCGTGAAGTTCTATTTGTCCCTCTTAACAATGGCAGACAATGTTGAACTTTTTTTCTAAGGATTTGCATTCTTTCACTTGCTTCAAGCTCTTCGAGGATAGTCTGGTCAACGAAACTGAATTGATCAGGCTTCGAAGTCATACTATATTCTCGGGGACTTGGAAATCTTTCCCGCATTTGGAGACTTGGCTCCGACTACACCCCCTCAGGGGTATATAATTATGCATCAGGGCATGTTTGAGTCAGGGCTCCGATTCCTAGTGCCAGATGACGTCTGGCGCTTATTTATCACTCTTCGCATGCCTCCCTCTCAAATGGTTCCGAGCGGGTTCAAGGTTCTGATTGCGATTCTCTTGAGGGCGTATGACGCCGACCTTCATTTGACTCTGGTGATAATCCATCACATGACCACTGCTCGGTTGGATGCTAGGGGTCTTTGCGTACTGACTTGCCTTGCTTGTTTGAGTTTAGTGGCGGATAACACTGAGCCTTGGGAGAGGTATTGGTTCCTGGCTTCAATGAACTCTTCGTACTTCAAGCTTGGGAGTCGTAGGATCCCAAGATACTTCCAGTTTGACCTTCGTAAGTTTCTCAGTTGTTGGCTTGTTTTTTCGATCCCAGACGTGATGTTAGTTTGATGTCATTTTCTTTTTTCAGGGAAGTTCTCAGTTTCAACTCTCACTAAAGAGGAGAGACAGATAGAGAGGGAGTTTATCAACCTCCCACTGACGTCCGTCGAGGAAGTCAAATTGCCAGGAAATGTTGTGCGTAGCGGGCTGCTCAATGTTTTCACAACGTTTTCGATGCACCGGGTTCGTCGACCGAAAGGGTTATCAGTCGTCGTTCGAGGAAGAAAAACCTGGCTATGCCAACCCTGACCAGGGTAGCAGAATTGGAGGCTAGCATGCCTTCTGTTGTTGTTCCGAGAAGGAGGCAGTCTTTTGATCTTGCGGTATATGTCCTTGGGTCGTTGCGTTTTGTTCGATAGCTTCAGAGGCTCGTCGTCTTCTGCTTGATGTTGTTATCCCTCCCGTTGACTTAGAGGGAGAGAACATTAGTTCTCGCATTGACGTTTCACGTCCTCATGAGTCCAAGGCAGATGTTTGTGCCCTTGAGTCACACAGTCCTGTTACGCTGCATCCCGAAGCTCGCAGGTGAGTCCTTGCACTGAAGAAAGCCTTCGCGGACCTGCGGAGGTCGTATTTGGATGCTCTCTACCGAATGGACTCCCTGACTGGTCAGCTGCAAAACTCTAGTACCGCCACGAACTCGAGAGTCGTGAAGGCTGTTGTTTCTGCCTCTGAAGCAGAGTTTGTTGGCATAAGATCCCAACTGAGGTTGGCCAAGTCGGATTTGGCATCCACCCGTGCTGAACTGGGACGAACTTGGTCCGAGCTTGAGTGTTTGGATGCGGCTGTGGACAAGTGGTCGTCCGATCTGCGGGCCTAAGATGATGAGAGGAGACGGGTAGAGACAGAATAGGTCGTCGAACAATGGTAGCTGGAGTCTGAAGTCAATGGGGGACATCACCATTTTCGCGAGGCAGAGTGCTTATTGTCAGAGGAGCGTTCGCACTATTTCGCCTTGGTGAATGAGGTGGATTTTGAAATGTCGGAGGTTATTTGGGGCATATTGCAGCTTTTTGAGCTTATCAGATAAGAACACCCTGGTGTCAATTTTGACTTCGCCCGTTATAGATTGGTTGCTTTCGGATCCATCTCTCTAAGGGAAGGTTCCAGCTCTGTAAGACAAGCTTTTGAGGAGGTTGTTTCTCCTTAAAATAGTTGTAACGTCCTTCCCAAAACATAATTTTTTTTAATTTTTTATGAAAGAATTGTTTTGTCCTTTATAGTTGAGTTTTCTTTAGGCGCTTTGTAGATCGTAGAATTTGTACTATTGGGCAGAATGCTTGTTTTTGTCATTCGAGTTGTATTGTCGCTGACCGTTTTTTGCTGTTATCGTTTACAAGCGAGTTGGTAATCGCCGTCTTGTGTAAGAACGTTGAAAAGAAACTGGCTTCCTCGATCGACGCAATCCGCACGCGGCAGACTAATAGTTGGGCACCTGAAGCTGTCATCATCAGTTGTGGTCCAATGGTCCCTTGGCGAGTCATCGACATCAGACGAGCGAGCGCTAACAAGACTTATCTGGTAAGTTTGGCGATCATTGTCTGTTGGAAAGGAATGATCCCTTGGCGAGTCGTCGTCATCAGGCGATTGAGCGCTGACTAGACTCCCACTTCCTCAGCCGTCATTGCCCACACGCAACGGACTAGGCTTTGGGCACTAGAAGTCGTTGTCATCAGCCGCAAACAGACTAGGCTTGCCTGGTAAGTTCGGTGATCATTATCTGTTGGAGAGAAATGATCCCTTGGCGAGTCATCATCATCAAGCATGTGAGAAACTGACTAGACTCCCACTTCCTCGGTCGTTATTGCTCGCGCGCAGTGGACTAGACCTTGGGCACCAGAAGCCATCGTCATCAATTGCAAACTGACTAGTCTTACCTGGTAAGTTCGGCGATCATTGTCTGCTGGAGAGCAATGATCCCTTTGCGAGTCATCGTCATCAGGTGTGTGAGCGCTGACTAGACTCCCACTTCCTCGGCCGTCGTTGCCCGCATTGATCGGACTAGGGTTTGGGCACCAGAAGACGTCGTCATCCGTCGCAAACTGATTAGGCTTACCTGGTAAGTTCGACGATCATTGTTTATTGGAGAGCAATGATCCCATGGCAATTCGTCGTCAACAGGCGTCTGAGCGCTAACTAGACTCCTACTTACTCGACCATCGTTGCCCGTGCACACCGGACTAGGCTTTGCGCACCAGAAGCCGTCGTCATCAGTCGTGAAAAGACTAGGCTTACTTGGTATGTTCGGCGATCATTGTCTGTTGGAGAGCAATGATCCCTTGGAGAGTCATCGTCATTAGGCGTGTGAGCGCTGACTAGACTCTCACTTCCTCTGCTATCGTTGCCAGCGCGGAGTGGATTAGGCTTTGGGCACCAAAAGACGTCGTCATCAGTCGTGAGCTGACTAGGCTTACTTGGTAAGTTCACCGATCATTGTCTATTAGAGAGCAATGATCCCTTGGCGAGTTGTCATCATCAGGCGTGTGAGCACTGATTAGACTCCCACTTCCTCGGCCGTCGTTGCCCGCACACAGTGGACTAGTCCTTGGGCACTAGAAGCCATCGTCATCAGTCGCGAACTGATTAGGCTTACTTGGTAAGCTTGGGGATCATTGTCAGTTGGAGAGCAATGATCCCTTGGCGAGTCATCATCATCAGGCATGTGATCACTGATTAGACTCCCACTTCTTCGGGCGTCGTTGACCGCGCACAGTTGATTAGACTTTGGGCACTAGAAGTCGTTGTCATCAGTCGCGAACTGACTAGGCTTACCTGGTAAGTTCGGCGATCATTGTCTGTTGGAGAGCAATGATCCCTTGGCGAGTCGTTGTCATCAGGCGTGTGAGCGTTGACTAGACTCCCACTTCCTCGGCCATCGTTGCCCGTGCATAGTGGATAGGTTTTAGGCACTAGAAGTTGACGTCATTAGTCGTGAATTGATTAGCCTTATCAGGTAAGTTGGACGATCATTGTCTGTTGGAGAGCAATGATCCATTGGCGAGTCATCGTCATAAGGTGTGTGAGCGCTGACTAGACTCCCACTTTCTTGGCCGTTGTTACTCGTGCGCTTCAGACTAGGCTTTGGGCAGCATAAACTGTCGTCGTCAGTTGTGAACTGACTAGGCTTACCGAGTAAGTTCGACGATAATTGTTTATTGGAGAGCAATGATCTCTTAGAGAGTAGTCATTATCTGGCGTGTGAGCACTGACTAGACTCCACTTCCTCGGTCGTCATTGTCCGCGCGCAGCGAATTAGGATTTGGGCACCAGAAGCCGTCGTCATAAGTCACGAACTAACTAGGCTTACCTAGTAAGTTCGGCGATCATTGTCTGTTGGAGAGAAATGATCCCTTGGTGAGTCAAAGTCATCAGGCATGTGAGCACTGACTAGACTCCCACCTCCTCGATCGTCGTTGCCTGCACGCAACGGACTAGTCTTTGGTCACCAGAAGCCATCGTCATCAGTCGCGAACTGATTAGGCATATCTGGTAAGCTCGACGATCATTATCAGTTGGAGAGCACTGATCCCTTGGCGAGTCATCATCATCAGGCGTGTCAGCATTGACAAGACTCCCACTTCCTCGATCGTTGTTGCCCACGCACAGCGAACTAGACTTTGGGTTCTAGAACTCGTCATCATCAGTCGCGAACTGACTAGACTTACCTGGTAAGTTCGGTGATCATTTTCAATTGGAAAGCAATGATCCTTTAGCGAGTCATTGTCATCAGGAGTTGAGTGCTGACTAGAATCCTACTTCCTCGGTCGTCGTTGCCAGTGCGTAGCGGACAAGGTTTGGTCACCAGAAGACGTCGTCATCAATTGCGAACTTATTAGGCTGACTTGGTAAGTTCGGCGATTATGGTCTATTGGCGAGCAATGATCCCTTGGCGAGTCATCGTCATCAGGCATGTGAGCGCTGACTAGACTCCCACTTCCTCGGCTGCCATTACCCGCACGCAGCGAACTAGTCTTTGGGCACCAGAAGCTGTCGTCGTTAGTCGCGAACTGATTAGGGTTTTTTTTTTTTTTTTTTTTTTGAAAGGCAAGCTGGGTTTTTAAGGATCCCATAACCTATCAACTTGGGCAACCTACAGGTCAACACCCATTAGAAACAAACCATACCGCCGGCGGGATTCGAAGCTAGGACGTGGGGGTCAAACCCACACAGCCCTAACCACTAGGCCAACACACCATTGGTATTACCTGGTAAGCTCAGCGATCATAGTCTATTGGAGAGCAATGATCCCTTAGCGAGTCATCTCCATCAGGCGTGTGATTGGAGAATAGACTCCCACTTCCTCGGCCATCATTGCCCACATGCAGCGAACTAGGCTTTGGGCACCAGAAGTCGTCGTCATCAGTCACGAACTGACTAGGCTTACCTGGTAAGCTCGGCGATCTTTGTCTGTTGGAGAGCAATGATCCC
The DNA here is from genome assembly GCA_963556465.1 of Berberis vulgaris. Lineage (NCBI taxonomy): Eukaryota > Viridiplantae > Streptophyta > Magnoliopsida > Ranunculales > Berberidaceae > Berberis > Berberis vulgaris. The sequence continues at coordinate 57,554,010 of OY747135.1, read as the reverse complement.
TAGGCGAGTCATCATCATCAGGCGTATGAGCGCTGACTAGACTCCCACTTCCTCGATCGTTGTTGCCCGTGCGCAGCGAACAAGGCTTTGGGCACCAGAAGTCGTCATCATCAGTCGCGAACTGACTAGACTTACCTGGCAAGTTCAGCGATCATTGTGTGTTGGAGAGCAATGATCCCTTGGTGAGTCATCATCATCAGGCGTGTGAACGCCGATTAGACTGCCACTTCCTCGGCCATCGTTGCCCGCCCACAGTGGACTAGTCTTTGGACACCAGAAGCCGATGTCATCAGTCACAAACTGATTAGGAATACCATGTAAGCTCGACAATCATTGTCAGCTGGAAAGTACCGATCCATTGGCGAGTCATCATCATCAGGCATTTGAGCACTGACTAGATTCCCACTTCCTCGGTCGCCGTTGCCCGCCCACATCGGACTAGACTTTGGGCACCAAAAGCCGTCGTCATCAATCGCGAACTGACTAGGCTTATCTGGTAGGTTTGGTGATCATTGTCTGTTGGAGAGAAATGATCCCTTAGTGAGTCGTTGTCATCAGGCGTGTGAACGCTGACTAGACTCCCACTTCCTTGGCTGTCGTTGCTCGCGTGCAGCGACGTAGGCTTTTTGCACCAGAAGTCATCAGTCACGAACTGACTAGGCTTACATGGTAAGTTCAAAGATCATTGTCTGTTGGAGAGCAATGATCCCTTGGCGAGTCATCGTCATCAGGCGTGAGCGCTGACTAAATTCCCACTTTCTCGATCGTCGTTACGTGCTCGCAGCAGATTAGGCTTTGGGCACTAGAAACTGTCATCATCAGTTGCGATTATTGTTCATCGATTATTGTCTTTTAGAGAGCAATGATCCCTTGGATAGTTGTCTTCTTCTGGTGTGTGAGCGCTGACTAGACTCCCACTTCCTCGATCGTCGTTGGTCGCGCGTAGTGTGCTAGTCTTTGGGTACCAGAAACCGTCGTCATCAGTCGCGAGCTGATTAGGCTTACTTGGTAAGGTATGCGATCATTTTTTGTTGGAGAGCAATGATCCCTTGGCAAGTCACATCATTAGGTGTGTGAGCACTGACTAGACTCCCACTTTCTCGGCCGTCACCACCTGTGCGCGGCAGACTAGGCTTTGGGCTCCAGAAGCCGTCATCATCAGTCGCGAACTGACTAGGCTTGCCTGGTAAGTTCAGCGATCATTGTCTGTTGGAGAGCAATGATCCCTTGAGGCGTCGTTATCAGGCGTCTGAGCGTTGATTAGACTCCACTTCCTCGGCTGTGATTGCTCGTGCGCTGCGTAATAGGCTTTGGGCATCAGAAGTCATCGTCATCAGTCGCGAACTAACTAGGCTTAGCTGGTAAGTTCAGTGACCATTGTCTGTTAGAGAGCAATGATTCCTTGTCGAGTTGTCGTCGTTAGGCGTGTGAGCGGTGAGTAGACTCCCACTTTCTCAGCAGTCATTACCCCTGCGCAGTGGACTAGGCTTTGGGGCTAACATTCGAGTCTGGTCGCATCGGGGATGATCGGGGATCATAACAGACAACAGTTGAAGTTCTAGTAAAAACAAACATTTTTTTATTAATAATATATTTTGAGATGTTAGACATTCCATGGTCGTTTAAGCCTGTCGCTTTCTACGTCTTCTAGCCAGTACTTCTTAGTTCGGGTTTAGCTTTCCCGCGCCGACTTCTTTGTTGTTTGTTGGGTTTTCCTGAGTACCCAGTCTCCCACCTTGAATTCACATGGCTTGACCTTCTTGTTGTACTATTGTTCCATTCGTTGCTCGTAGGGTGTTATCTTGGCGGAGGCTAGATCCTGTTTTTCATCAAGGAGGTCTAGCACAACACTCAAGGCTTCGTCGTTAGCGTCTAGCCTAAACTCTTTCATTCTGAAGGTTGGCACCTCGAGTTCTATCAGAATCATAGCTTCTGACCCGTATGCCAATGAGAAAGGTGTCTATTCGGTGGGGATTCTTTTAGTTGTCTGATATGCCTAAAGTATCCCTGGTAGCTCTGGAACCCATTTTCCTTTGGCCGCATCAAGCTTCCTTTTGATCGCCTCCAGGATTGTTCGGTTGGTAACCTCCACTTGGCCGTTGGCTTGGGAGTGCCCTGGCCAGAAGAAATGGTGATTAATATTCAAATTTTTGGATAGTTTTTTAACCTTGATACCTTCGAATTGAGTTTCGTTGTCACTGACAAATATTCTGGGGATGCCAAATCTACAGACGATGGTGGCCCATTTGAATTTTTCTATCTGGACCTGCCCTATTTTGGATAGGGGCTTGGTTTTGACCCACTTTGTGAAGTAGTCGACAACCTCAAAAGGGATCTTTTACTAGCTGATGTTGGGAGCGGTTCGACGATGTCCATTATCCATTGTGGGAATGGCCACGTACTAGTCATCAGTGTTAGTGGCTAGGTTGGCATATGTGTGTATGATGTGAACCTCTGACACTTGTCACATTTGCGGACAATATCTTTGGCGTCTTGCTGCATGATTGGCCAATAGTACCCTAGAGTCAAAGCTTTGTGGATCCTTCCCAGGAGCTGATTTGCCTCTAAAGGTGACAGACATCGGAGTAAGGGCCCTGTCACTGATCTTCTGTATAGCTCGTCATTTAGGATAATATACCTCGCCGCTCTATTTTTGAGTCTTCTAACTTTGACCTTTTTGATCGGTAGGTCTCCGTTTGCGATGTATTAGAGTATCGGAGTCATCCAATTTGGTTGCGCATCAGCCGCGCAAACATTTCCAGGCTCTCATTCATCGAGGCTTGATTGTTCTTGATATTCGATGAGGTTGCTTGAGACTTCGTTAGAGGTTGAGGCCTCTCTGGCTAGCGCGTCGGCTCGTAAAGGTGGCACCTCGCTTAGGAACATACACGCCCAGAGTGGTATCACTGTGCATATCAGGCATGTCAAGGTGAGACAGATTTGGCATGACGAACTAAGGTGCAATTGGGGGAAATACATGATAGGCTCATACCACATCTTTATATGATTAATTTCTCATTTGTGATAGTTACTATGTTTGTTAGTATCTATGACTTGTTAGCAGGGAGGTAGGCCAATTAATGGTTTATGCAGGTGCATGGTTTACCTTGAGACACGTGTCAGACAATGACATGTAAACCTTCTATATAGGTGTTTTGAGTTTATCTTCTTAGCGTAAGGAAATTTCTCTCGCAAGAAGGTAGATCGACTAACTATGTTTGCAATAATGGTTTACCTCGAGAGTCAAGATCTTTGGTGATTTATTTAATAATGTTTGTGTTTGGTTTGCTATAAATCTTGTAGTATGCGACTTATTGAGAATAGTGTCTAGAGTGATAATTAATTGTTTAGATTTATTTAGTAACTTAGATTTTAGTCCCCTATTCTATGTTAATACTCAAGGTTTAGTAATGATATGATAATGATAGTTTAGTCTATTCGTGGTGTGACAAATCGATGTTTGATGAAATCATGATGCTAGACACTATCTTATGCATGGAGATAAACCTCCTAATTAGTTTGTACGAGTATTAATTTATCTAGTTTTGTGTGTTACACTGTGGCACAGAATATGACGTGTTGATTGAAAATCTTTATAATATGTGAAATCACTTCCATTTCATCTTGCATCTCATGCATTGGTTGCACTAGATTTATTTCCGCTATATATATATATATATAGCATCGTCATGACATCTTAGAGTTGTGTATCTATGATTTGCTCATACCAGCATTATTAGCTGATCCATATTGCTTTTCTATGGCATGTGGGTGTATTCTTATCAGAGTGCAGATTGCGGAGTTTATAGGAGGCCGAGCTAAGCTGTAGATGTTCGTCTTTTAGGATTGCATGTTATCTCATTTTATTGGATTGCAAGTAAGATACTACAACCAACTTTTATGATCTGTGCAACTCCCACAGTCATCACATTAGTATTGAGCTAACATTACATAAAGAAGATATAGTAAAATTAATGCATGTGCAGAACTAAGAAAACTGTCTCAACCATCCAACCAAATGCCAAAATCCCAACAAAACATACTATTTCACTCATTAGGCCACTACCCTTGACTATCTGATCCGGATTAACAATATTATTCCGAAGCACATAAATTTGTCACAACAATAGCATTGCATATACAATTGTATGTGGAAGAGATTAATTCATTTTCTAATAATATAATTATCCGTAGCACTTTTGGTTCATTATTATGTACTTATAGCTTTGATTCTCACTAATTAACCATAACAACCATATGCTCTTTACAAGAGAAAAGGGAAAAGAGTTTATTGGGTTGGAGAGTTAGGTGAGAGTTTTTCGATTAGGGGAAAATGTCTTCCGATTAGAGTTGTTTCTGATTGTCTGAGTTTTGATTTTAACAAACTCGAACCGTAATCTATCGGTCTATATATTTATCAATTTTCTTATCTTCATTGGTTCTCATGTCCTTTCATTGTTCTATCAAGCCTTTTGGTCCTATCTCTCATTGTTCTGTCAAACCTCTCATTGTTCTATCAAACCTCTCTTAATCAAGCCTTTTGTTCCTACCAAGCCTTGTGTTCCCATCTCTCATTTTTTAACTTGATCATCCCTTTTGTCAGCTCATCTATCCTCTAATTTTCATTCTCACTTTTTCTCCTTTTCCTCTTTCTGCGGTGACTCTCCCACCTTGTTTCTGTAATTGGTTTTTTGGTTTCTCTATGTTTGCAATGCAGGTTTCAGGCGTGAAGCGGCGTCCATCTCCTTAGTCTACTCCTACAGAACCATACATTTTTACTACAATGAAACCCCAATCCTCTTATTCACATGCTTATCATTCCTCTGTTAAGCAAGATATGCCTAAGCAATGTTCTTCCACCCCATTCTACACTCATCCAAGACCAACTTCAATCGTACCCGATGATACACAAAAACAGTCACATCCCTGAGCCATACACGTGTCATGATGATCTCGAGGAATTATGGGCCCCAGTGTCAACCCAACACTAATCCGGCCCAAGCGGTACAAAGTCCGCCTAATTTAGTTCGCCAGACGGACCCAAACTTTTACATCATGCTAGACCCACACGTCTCACAGTTATCCTCAATACCCATAAGTCCTACTAAGGCAAATATCTCGAGGATCGGCTTCGGACATGCAATTACAACATCTCTTGCTTCCAACTAGGAAGCAAATACCATAGTACATTTCACACAGGGAAACTTCCTTCTACGGATTGCTCTTGGATTGGAAATTATCTCCCGTGTATCTAGGAGCACAAGGCTAACATGGAATTTTCTTCCTATAGCACGACTCCTAATTAGAGAAAGATCTCCACGAAGATCTCCTCCCTAATCTACGCATTCGATGACCTGGTAGAACCAGGACTCCTGCACTATAAATAAGACTTGAGGTTCGTAAGCTAAGGTACGCTACAAATTCTCTGTTTTTTTGAAAAGCTACAAATTCTCTGTTTACCATTACACCACTCTCAGATCCCTGTCTGACTTTAGCATCGGAGTGCCATCGACCACCACAGTGGTGGTCCATGGCTCACGTGCGTTACTTGTGTAAATCAGCAGGTTAGCGGGACTAGGTCAAAGCAGGAAACGAAAAATGACTGCATCAATTTGGCACCATCCATTGGGACGACAAAGTTCCTAACTTTTCACTAGCACTGTCTCATTTAAAAACACAAATAGATGGTGACTAGATCACGCGATGAAAAATAGCGAGGGGAAGTGTCGAGCACTCAGCCTGGCGTTGTTCACCACCCTCGATAACGTGGGCTTTGTCAATAATGAAAATGCTCACATCAATGAAGCAAAGGCCTAATGAGACGCTAAAGGCATACTTGACCCGTTTTAACAGTGAGTTAACCACCGTCAACATGTACAATGACACAATAGCCGTCCCAGCCTTCATTAACAGATTAGGGAAAGGAAAGTTCTACAATTTTTTTATACTAGACCCTCCGGAAAGTATGACAGACCTAACAAAGGAACCGCAGAGCTACATCGCCCTAGGAGAAGAACGGGCAGCCCGAAGAGTAATCGAACTTAGGGAACAATCAGTCAACATAATATGCGTGCTTCATGGAGCCCATTCAGAGTCGGAACTATCCAATAGGTTCAGGAAAAGGGCTCTTCGAGGTATGAGGATCCAAGCGATACACGGCGAGCAGCTGATACCACATGATCGGAAGCAAGGCCCTTCCATGCCGCTAATATTTATGGAAAAAGACCTCCAGGGCATACAACTCCCTCACAATGACGCCCTCGTGGTAACAATTTCCCTAGCAGGCTGGGAGGTCCTTAGTAGACACAGGGAGCTCGATGAATGCCCTGTTTCTCCGTACGTTCTGCACTATGCAACTAGAATAAATAACGTTGACCCCTAATAATCGTCCGATGATCAACTTCAGTGGCGAAAAATGGTTCCCTATGGGAAAGTTACAGCTAAATGCAACAGTAGGAGAGGAATCAGCCCATAAAATTTTGTTTCGAGAGTTCATAGTAATCGACCTGCCTTCGGCGTATAATGCGGTCCTAGGAAGACCCTTGATACACCAGATGGACGTGGCAGTCTCCACTCTACACCAGTGCATCAAGTATCCAACAAACTGAGCGGTTGGTACATTGAGAGGCGACCTGATAGCTACCAAGGAATGCCAGTACATGACTACTCTGCCACCTGGAGATTCTCAATTAGCGGCGAAGCCAAAGTTTAAGATGACCTTCCATTCTACCCGAAATGTAGGAAGTAATCAATCGACCCCGGATAACGAGGCACCAGTAAGCCCTCGAGGCAGGCCCAATGCCAGACAACAAGAGGAAGAGACCGTTACAATCTACCTTGATAACCCTCACAACAACAAGGCTATCCAGATCGGTTCCTGCTTGAACGAAGAATTGGTAAGCAACTCAAGGAGCTGCTACAACGTAACCAGGACATCTTCGCATGGACCATGCGAGACATGGTGGGGATCGACCCGTTGATAATCACCCATCGCCTAGAGGTGGACCCTTGAGGAAAACTGTCTGGTAGAAGAAGAGGTCCATAGCGTCTGAAAAAAATGCGATCATAAACGAAAAGGTACAATGTTTACTCAATGCGGGCATGATAAAGGAAGCGCGATACCCCGACTGGCTGGCGAACACCGTTCTTGTAAAGAATAAAAAGAGGAAATGGAGAGTATGTGTGGACTACACTGACTTGAACAAAGCTTTCCCAAAGGACAACTTATCACTCCCCCGCATCGATCAGATTGTAGACGCCACTTCCGGGCACAACTTGCTCAGCTTCATGGAAGCCTATTCAGGCTACAATCAAATATTAATGCACCCCCAAAATCAAAAGAAAACTTTTTTCGTGACGAAAAGGGGAATACACTGCTATAGGGTGATGCCATTTTGCTTAAAGAACACAGTCACTACATACCAACGACTAGTCAACCAAATGTTCAAAGAACAAATTGGCAGAAAAATTGAGGTTTACATAGACGACATGCTGGTCAAAAGCCTTTGCAGCCCCGACCACATGCGTGATCTCACTGAAGCGTTCAACCAACTCAGGAAAAACCAGATGAAGCTCAACCCACAAAAGTGCACGTTCGAAGTCGAGTCTGGAAAATTCCTAGGCTATATTGTGAACAAAAGAGGGATCGAAGCCAACCCAAAATAGATTCAGGCCCTTTTCGATATGAAAGCCTCGGCCAGCATCAGAGACGTTCAGAGCTTGACTAGGAGGGTAGCAGCACTCAACATATTTATATCGAAGTCGTCCAAAAAATGCCTTCCTTTCTTTAAGATACAAAGAGGAAGCAAAGGATTCTTTTGGAACGAAGAATGCGAACAAGCCTTTTAAAGCCTAAAAGCATACATGGGGAGTCCAGAGCTACTCTCGAAACCTGTGACAGGAGAAACACTCTACTTGTATCTATTTGTTTCCAGGCATGCTGTCAGTTCAGCCTCCCAAAGACCGGTGTATTACACTAGCAAATCCTTCGTGGAAACGGAAACACACTATCTGAACTTGGAAAAGTTAGCTCTGATACTGGTCGTGTCTGAAACTAAGGCCCTATTTTCAAACCCACTCTATAACAGTCCTGACCAAGCATCCACTTCGCTCGGTATTACATAAACCCAAGCTATCAGGCAAGATATTGAAATGGTCAGTAGAGCTCGGACAATTTGACATAAATTACGCTCCAAGAACCGCCATTAAAGCGCTGGCGTTGGCATATTTCATTGCAGAGGTCACCGGCAGATAAGAACCGAAGACATACCACCAGCCCTCGAATTTGAGTCTCCAAGCGTTGATCTTGCGCTGCGACGACTCCTCAACTAGGAAGGCAAGCGGATCACACTTCGCTCCCATAGCGACTTCACCCTCAAAAAAATAGTCAATTTCGACTTCGCCGCTTCAAACAATGAGGCTGAATACGAAGCCCTCCTGTCCGGCCTAAAACTAGCATTTGGGATAGGTATAGATCGCCTAACGGTATACAGCGACTCAAGACTGGTAGTCAACCAGGTCAAGGGGGACTTCAACAACAAAGGCCCTTGCATGATAGCCTACCGCGACAAGGTACTTAGCATAATGGGCAGGTTCAAGAGCTGCGAACTAATACAGTGCCCCCGAGACGACAACCAAAGGCCTGACGCGCTAGCTAGAGAAGCCTCAGCCTCCGACAAAATCTCCAGCGACCTCATTGAATACCAAAAGCAATCAAGCCTCGACGAAGAAGAATATATAGACGTCTGTGCTGTGGAAACGCAACCAAATTGGATGACCCCTATACTGGAATACATAGCAACCGAAGCCTTATCGACCGATAAGGTCGAAGTAAGAAGACTAAAAAATAGAGCAGCAATGTACATTCTCCTAAACGACAAGTTATACAAGAGATCAGTAATAAGACCCCTGCTCCGATTTCTATCACCTTCAGAGGCATGCCAATTCTTGGGAAGCATCCACAACATTATATGCGGGAATCATTCGGGCGGGAGAACCCTCGCCCATAAAGCCCTAACTCTAGGGTACTATTGACCAACCATACAGCGAGACGTCAAAGATATTGTTCGCAGATGCCGCAAATGTCAGAGGTTCATGACATGCACGCATATGCCGACCCAACCATTGACTTCGATGACTAGTCTGTGGTTGTTCGCGCAATGGGGAATGGACATCGTCGGATCGCTCCCGACATCAGCCGATAAAAAGTTTCTTCTTGTGACCGTCGACTACTTCACTAAGTGGGTCGAGGCCGAGCCCCTATCCAAAATCGAACAGGTCCAGATCAAAAAATTCATATGGGCCACCATCGTCTGTAGATTTGGCATCCCCAGAATATTGGTCAGCGACAACGGAACCCAAATCGAAGGTAGCAAGGTCAAGAAACTGTGCAAAAGTTTTAGTATTGATCACCACTTCTCACCAGAACACCCCAAGCCAATGGCCAAGTGGAGGTTACCAACCGGACAATCCTAGATGCCATCAAAAGAAAGCTTGATGCAGCCAAAGGGAAATGGGTTCCAGAGCTACCGGGAATACTTTGGGCGTATCGAACAACGAAAAGAGTCCCTGCAAAAAAGACGCCTTTCGCCCTAGCATACGGGTCAGAAGCTATGGTTTCGGTAGAACTCGAAGTGCCAACCTTCCGAGTAGAGGAGTTCAGATCCGACGGTAACGATGAAGCCTTGCGCGTAGGGCTAGACCTCATCGACGAAAAGCGGGATCTAGCCTCCGCCGAGATAGCCGCCTACCAACAGCGAACGACGCAATATTACAATAAAAAGGACAAACCACATGAGTCCAAGGTAGGAGACTGGGTACTCAGGAAGACCCAACAGAACACAAAAGAATCCGGAGCTGGAAATCTAAATCCGAGCTGGGAAGAACCTTATAGAGTCACCAGACAGGGAACGTATTGGTTGGAAGATGTAGATGGCGACGAGCTTAAAACGACCATGGAATGTAGAGCACCTAAAAAAATATTATCAATAAAATATTTGCTTTTACCAAAACTTTTACTATTTTCCATTACAGCCCTTGACAAACACGACTATGGCCAAACTTGAATATCAGCCCAATGCCTAGTCCATTGTGCGCGGACCACGACAGCCGAGGAAGTGGGAGTCTAGTCAACGCTTGTCAGCTGATGATGCCGACTCGCCAATGAATCATTGCTCTCCAACAGACAATGATCGTCGAGCTTACCAGGTAAGCTTAGTCAGTTCGCGACTGATGACAACGGGTTTTGGTGCCCAACGCCAAGTCCGCTGCGCGCAAATCATGTCGGCCGAGGAAATGGGAGACTAGTCAGCGCTTGTCCGCTGATGAGGACGACTCGCCATGGGATCATTTCTCTCCAACAGACAATGATCGCTGAACTTACTAGTTAAGCTTAGTCAATTCGTGACTGATGACGATGACTTCTGGTGCTCAATGCCTAGCCTACTTCATGCGGATCACGACGGCCGAGGAAGTGAGATTCTGGTCAGTGCTTGTCCACTGATGACAATGACTCGCCAAGGGATCATTGCTCTCCAACAGACAATGATCGTCAAACTTACTAGGTAAGCTTAGTCAGTTCCCGACTGATCACGATGGCTTTTGGTGCCCAACGCCTAATCCCCTACGCGCGGATCACGACGACTGAGGAAATGGGAGTCTAGTCAGCGCTTGTCAGCTGATGACAACGACTCGCCAAGGGATCATTGTTTCCAACAGAAAATGATCGCCGAGCTTACTAGGTGAGCTTAGTCAGTTCAAAAATAATGACGACGGCTTCTGGTGCCCAACGCCTAGTCTGTTGCACGCGGACCACGATGGCCAAGGAAGTGGTAGTCTAGTCAGTGCTTGTTCGTTGATGATTGATGATTACGGCTTGGCAAGGGATCATTGCTCTCCAACAGACAATGACGCCAAACTTACCAGATAAGCTTAGTCAGTTTGCGACTGATGACAATGACTTTTGGTGCCCAATGCCTAGTCCGTAGTGCACGGACCACGACGGCCAAGGAATTGGGAGTTTAGTCAACGCTTGTTCGCTAATGACAACAACTTGCCAAGGGATCATTGCTCTCCAACAAACAATGATCGCAAAAGTTATAAGGTAAGCTTAGTTAGTTTGTGACTGATGACGACGACTTTTGGTGCTCAATGCCTACTCCTCTATGCATGGAATACAATGGTCAAGGAAGTGGTAGTCTAGTCAGCGCTTGTCCACTGATGACAACGACTCGCCAAGGGATCATTGCTCTCCAACAGAAATTGATCGTTGAACTTACCAGGTAAGCTTAGTCAGTTCATGACTGATGACGACGTTGTTTGGTGCCCAACGCCTAGTCCACTATGCGCGGACCACGACAGCCGAGAAAGTGAGAGTCTAGTCAACGCTTGTCCGTTGATGAAGACGACTCGCCAAGGGATCATTGCTCTCTAACAAACAATGATCACTGAACTTACCAGGTTAGCTTAGTCAGTTGACGATGGCTTCTGGTGCCCCCATCTTGTCCGCCATGTGCAAATCACTACGGTTGAGGGTGTAGGAGCCTAGTCAGCGCCTATTTGCTAACAACTCACCAATAAGTCATTACAGATAATGATTGATGGAGCATGGTCAACCTTCGACCAACGAAAATTTCTGTTGATTAACCCCTAATCTGTCACAAGGTCAACGACAACAATCCAAAGTAGCAGTATGTTTTTACTGACAAAGACAGGTGTTCCGCCCAGTAGTACAAGTTCTTTGATCTTCGAAGCATCTAAAATTGATGCGACAATACGGGGCAAAACAATATTTTCATTCAAAAAATATTTGTCTATCCAGGAAAGGACGTTACAACCATTTTAAGGAGAAGCATCCTCCTCAGCAGCTAGTCTTGCGGTGCCTAAGCCATCCCCTCGATTAATCGGTCTGAAAGCGACCCTCCTATAGCGAGCAAAATCTAGATCGACGCCAGGATGTTCTCCCCTGATTAGCTCCAGAAGCTCCAACCTACCTCGAATAATCTTGGATGAGATCAACGGTTTCCTGCCTGACACGTCGAAGTCCACCGCACCTACCAGGGCTGCGTTGTGTGAATGTTTTTCCCCCAATAGTCGTTCCACCTCATGAACGCGACGAAGCCCCTCATCAATTGCAGACTCTAGTTGTTGTCATTCAATGGCCCATTCCTCTCGGTCTCTTGGGCATCCAGATCAAAAGACCATTTTTCCAGGCGCTCCAGTTCGGCCCTAGTCCGCCTTAATTCAGTGCGAGTAGACGCCAAATCAGACTCGATTGCCCTCAATTGATATCTCATTCCAGCAAATTCCATTTCGGTGACAGAGGCTGCGGCCCCCACGGATCCAAGGTTCGCAACAATACCAAAATTCTGCAGCTAACTATTTAGGGAATCCACCCGATAGATGGCATCTGAGTATGACATTCGTAGATCCATGAAGGCCTTCTCCAAAGCGAGAACTCTCTCGCGGGATTCAGGGTGAGTGAATAGGACTGTACGGCTCAAGGGCATGGGCGACCATCTCGGGACCATGGTTACATAATGCATTGATGCGCGGTCCAACTTCTTCCCCTTCTGAGTCAACAAGGGAAGTAGAAGCATTTGGAGGGAAGCTAGGACCCCCAAGTGTGCCGCCCGTGTAGACCACGAATCCCAACGGGAGGAGCCGCCCGGTCAGAGGGTTGACACTTCCTCAGAACAATGACGGAAGGCACAATCGTCTCTAATTCAGCAAGCCTGGACGGGCTGGGCAGGGCCAAACACCATGAACACCACAACACCACAACAACCACTTCGCACAACATTGCCTGACATTATGACCACCTCAACGGATATCAAAGGGAGCTTGAGAAATTATCTTTCTATCCGCCTCTTTCCTCGCTAAGAGACGGAATAGCAAACTTCTCTAAAACAAGGGAATAACGTCAGAACCAGCGCCACATATAGTATATACAGAAATATACATATAATACGTCGGCAGCTAAGAAACTCACCAAGATCAAACTGAAAGTATCGAGACACCCTACAACTCCCAAGCTTGAAGTACGCAAAATCCACCGGAGCAAAAAACCAATGCTTCATTTAAGATTCAGCGCCATCCATCACCAAGCGCAGACAGGAAAGACAGTTTAATATGCAGAGACCCCTGGGGTCCAATTGGGCAATGGTCATTTGATGGATCACCACCGGGGTCAAACGAAAACCAATGTCATGAGCCCTCAGAAGAATAGCAAGCAGAATCTTGAACCCGCTCGGAGCCATTTCGGCGGGAGGCATACGAAAATTAAAAAAGAAGCGCCAGACGTCATCCGGTACTGGAAACCGAAGCCCAGACTCAAACATGCCTCGGTGCAAACTTATGTACCCTTGAGGAGGTGTAGTCGAGCCCAAACCTCCAAATACGGTAACAATTTTCAAATCTCTCAGAATACTGTACAGACTACGAAGCCTGATCAACTCGGTTTCTTCGACCAAGCTGCCTTCGAAGAACTTGATGCAAGTGAAAGATAGCAGATTTTTAGGAGAAAGTTCAACACTGTCATCCATCGGTAGGAAGAACGAAGAAAATTTCACAGCGATACTACGGCTCAAAAGAACAGTGCAGATAAGAATGAGAAAATCTTCATCGAAGCAACATATATTTATAGGGAAGGCAAATCGCGTTTTCCCTCCTTGAGCAGTTGCGTACCCATTAATGTCATACGTCGCTCGAAACAAATGCTTTGAGTTCAATCATCACAATGGTACAGTTGTTTTTTCAAAGAGTTGGTAGACCGACCGAACGCCCCACTAACTCGGGAGGACTAGATGATTACACAAAAACGGTCACATCCCTTAGCCATACACATGCCATAATGATCTCGATGAATTACAGGCCCTAGGGTCAGCCCATTACTGATCCGACCCAAGTGGTACACAGCCTGCCTAATTCAGTCCGTCAGACAGACTTGAACTCTTACAGCATGCTAGGCCCACACATCTCACAACTCTCCTCAATACCCATAAGTCCTAAGGCAAGTATCTCGAGGATCAGCTTCGGACAGGCAATTACAACAGCTCTCTGCTTCCAACTAGGAAGCAAATACTAGAGTACATTCCACGTAGATAAACTTCTTTCTACGGATTGCTCTTGGATTGAAAACTATCTCCCACGTATCTAGGAGCACAAGGCTAACATGGAACTTCCCTCTTACAACACAACTCCTAATTAGAGAAGGATCTCCACGAAGATCTCCTTCCTAAACTACGCCTTCTATGGCCTAGTAGAACCAGCCTCCTGCACTATAAATAAGACATGAGGTTGGTAAGCTAAGGTACGCTACAAATTCCTTGTTTACAGCATTACAACTCCCTCAGATCCCTGTCTAACTTAGCATCGAAGTGCCATCGGCCACTACAACAGTGGTCCATGGCTCACGTGGTTACTTGTGCAGGTCAGCGGGACTGGGTCAAAGCAGGGGGCAAAAACGACTGCATCAGTACCTTTCCCTGTTCACCCCTCAGATCTCCACCATTCAAACTCATTGCTTATTCCATGCAATCGTCATGGATTGGTCAGGAAACTCTGTAGCATTGATCCCTTCGACCCTTCATACTGACCTATCACCATCTCCTGAAAGGTCGGATCATCCCACCACCTTTTATACATTTTTTCTCCTTCACCCCAGGGCCCGATCAATTTCAGATCCAATTTGGAAATTAACAAGCACACATACCATTGCTACTGGCTGATTCAAGGGCCAAAGTATGCACTCCTATACTGTGTTTGGTGGCCAATTTTCAAATCAGTCCCCCATCGATGCTAAGAAACCATCATCAAGTTTAGACAGCATGGTCGACACTTATTCTTCTCCGGAGAGCCTTCCACTTTTCAATGGTAGATCGATGACTTTAGACACGGAGTTCGACAACAAGGTTATTGTTCTTCATCTATGTACACCAAATCTTGATTTGCAAAGACATTTTCACAATTGTCCTGGAGTTCTACAGGATCAGAATCTAAGATCTGTGGGGATCTCTAAATACCCACTCAGGGCAGCTCCATTAGTGAGGGTAATCCTACTCATTCCTGGGTTGATGCTCGCTCATCTTGACCCCATCAGACTCGGATCGAGCAATACAGTAGTCGTTGTCGACTTGGAAGGATCTCCACCGTCGAGGAGCCATATCGAGATCAGAACCTTCGTCTCAGCATGGTGTTTTGCTCCTTCTAGATCTTGGCCGATGAGAAGAGTAAATGCTGAGAAGAATACCCAGCTACAATTCATTATAGTCACTGACGACCAGCTCACAAATTATCACAAATTAACGGAAGATGTGATAGTCGTTATGACGGTTGTTATGAAGGTCATTATGGTTTTAACAATGCCATACGTTGTCAGGCAGTGAAAGGTTTTCATAGCTATCAAGTCAAGGTTAATATTGGTTAGAACAACACTTACGGTGGCACACTCCAAATCATGGTAATGGCAGTTTCAAAGGCAGACAAGATGTTGTATTTAACAAAAGTATTGAAGATAGTGTTTAAGGCAGGGATGAATCTGGTAGTTATAAAGGAATTGGTTACAGTCAGTATAAAGATTGTCTCTCTGATGGCTAGAAGCACAACCAATTTGATGATGCCTAACTCTACTTCAATTCATCTTCATATGGATGCGGCGACCGCTTCTAAAAGGTCGCCTCCTTATCCATGATGCTCACATGGAACACTCAAGGCATGGGGTCTGCCAAAGCATTTCGAAACCTGAAAGCCCTCTCCCAACAGTTCAATGTCGATATAATATTTTTGTCTAAAACCAAATCCAAATCTTCCAAGATGGACTGCTTACGTCGGAGACTGGGCTTTGCACATAGAGCATCAGTGTCAGCGCAGGGACTAGCTGGAGGAATTGCACTGTATTGGAAAGCATGTATTCAACTTACCATTCTTTCTTCTTGTAAAAAGTATTTTAATTGTATTCTTGATAATTATTTTACTACTACTACTTGGTATGTTATTTTTGTTTATGGTGAGCCGAATCCCGCCTCTCGAGAAAATTTTTGGACTTCCATATTCAACCTTTATTGTATTCAGCCTTTACCAGAGATCGTAATCGGAGATTTAAATGTTATCAGTCAACCTGGTGAGAAAATGGGTGGCAACAGACCTTCTAAATCTAGTCTCAATTACATGAGAAACTTTCTTAACACTCATCAATTGGTAGACTTCCCTCTTAACGGCTCTCAATTCACCTGGAACAACAAAAGAAAGGACAAGAATGGGGTTAAGGCGAAGGTGGATCATATCATTGTCTCGACTGAATGGCTAGACTTATTCCTTTCTGCCTCCTCACACCTCCTCTTCATATCATAGGGTCATTTCCTTTCAGTTAGAGTCGAACTTCAGTACCAATCCAAAACTGTTTAGATTCTTTCATATGTGGACTAGAGACCCTTCTTGCCGTCGGGTGATTCAAACTAATTGGGCCCATAGGCAACACCCTTCTTTGACACACAATGTCCATCTCAAGACCAATAAACTTAGTTACAGCCTCACCAGATGGAATAAGAGAGATTTTAAGAATATTCAGCAGAGCTCCTCTGATACCCTCTCGTCCTTGGACAAAATTTAGAAAGATCCCCCTTCGTAGGACAATGCCATAGCCATCTCTCTGTTAGAAGAACGACTCACTAAACTTCAACTATGAGAGGAGATGTTCTGGCGTAACAAATCTGATTCATCCTGGCTTAGAGACAGTGACAAGAACACTAAATTCTTTCACCTGACTACTTTACTTCGAAGGAAGCGTAACCTGATTATGCGTCTTAATGATGGCAATAATGTCTGGCAGTCCACATCCAAATCCGTGGGAGATACTTAATGACTATTTCTCCAATATTTTCCAAACATCCAATCCGACTCTTGATCCAGTGATACATGCACTATTTAGCCCGATCATCTCGGAGGCGGATAATACAACTTTGCTGGCAATTCTCACTGGTACAGATATCCAGACAGTTGTTTTCAAAATGGGCAGGCACAAAGCTCCTGGCCCAGATGGTTTTCACGCTTTCTTTTTTCAATGTTTACTGGGATATTGTGAGAGCGGATGTCTCAGATGCTGTTACTCATTTCTTCACTTCCAAACAATTAGATCCTAAATTGAAACTTTCACTGCGCTGATACCTAAAGTGGGCAATCCTATCACTCTGGATAAATTCTGCCCTATTGGCCTCTGCAATGATATTTATAAAGTAATCTCCAATATCCTTGCTAATCGTCTTAAACATTTGCTTGATAACATTATTTCTCCTAATCAAGGAGCCTTTCACAAAGGTCGTTCGATAGTAGATAATGTTAGTCTTGTTCATGAAACGTTCTATCAAATGAAACATTTTCGTCGGAAAAAACAAGGTTGGATGGTGCTCAAAATCGATATGGTCAAAGCCTATGACGGGATTGAATGGTCTTTTCTAGCACAGGTACTTAAGCGACTAGGTTTTGCAGAATGATGGATTGAAATGATCAATCAATTTGTTTTCACTACCTTTCTCCAGGTCTTTCTCAATGGCTCCCCTTGCCTCCCATTGAGCCTTCCAAGAACATCCGACAAAGCGATCCTCTTTCTCCATATCTTTTCTTGTTGGTAGCTGAAGAGCTCTCACACCTTCTCAATAAGGCCGAAACAAAGGGCAAACTGAAAGGTATCAAAATTCGGAGACATACTCCTTCGATCATTCATTTGCTCTATGCAGATGACTTGATGCTTTTTTGTAGAGCCTATTTAGTTGAAGCACATTTAGTTAAATATATTCTACAACAGTATTGTCTGGCGCCAGGACAGGGAGTCAATTATGACAATTCTTCTGTCTACTATAGTTCCAACGTGCATCTGGGACATGCTAAAATGATTAGTAGAATCTTGGGCACTAGGAGCTATAATCCTAAAGACAAGTATATTGGCTCCCCCTCCTGTTTTCCAAGAAGAAAGCTACAGACTTCCAATTCCTTGTTGACAAAGTAAGTGCTAAACTCTCCTTTTGGAAAGCCAAAATCCTCTCTCAAGCGAGTCGAACAGTGATGTTCAAATCGGTCCTCCACTCAATCCCCATATACATTATGCAAACTTTTCTGTTGCCTTGTTTCGTCTCAACTAACTTGGACCACTTGTCTAGGGATTTCTGGTGGAATGGGTTGACATATAGTAAGGCCAAACATCTTTGTACTTGGGATCGAGTTTGTCTGCCCCGTATTCTCGGGGGTCTCAATATTCCTTCTTGTACGAATAGAAATCTGGCCTTATTGGCTAAAAACATTTGGAATGCCCTCTCATATCCTCAACACCACCGAACTTGCCAATTTAGGGCACTCTATTTCCGTAATAAGAACATTTTTCAAGTAGGAAAATCCCTCTCTTTGGCGTCCTTCGCTTGGAGGGGAAACCCAACGACCCTTTTCAAAATGAAGCATTTTCTATTATGGCAACTCATGTCTGGTAATCAAATCAATCTCTGGCAAGACTGTTGGGTCAAACCAGATATTGTTTTTGCGGATTGTGTCCCTGACGCTACCGATCCCAGTCTTCCTTAAGTTATCCAGGACCTTTGGACCTCTACTCCTGGAGGTTCACTCTACTGGAATTCGGATCTTATCAACTCTCTTCTTTCGGGTCTGGTAGCTAGGGATATTCATGACAATTTGATCTGGCCTACTAGCAATCTGGATAAACTTCTATGGACTTTTGACAAAAGAGGGTTTTTGGTTAAAAGTGCAACTCGGGCTTTGACTATGGGTCTTTTGGAAAGCTCTACTTCCATTATCCCCCCTCCTTCTTTTGGCCCTAAACTGTTGAGATCCATTGGAGAATCAAAGCCCCTCCAAGTGCTCAGTTTCTTCTCTGGAAGATTAGCCAAAATTTGCTTCCCACTAGGGCCAATTTAGTCAGGATCCATATCCCCATTGAGGACAGTTGCACCTTTTGTCATGCCCAGCATGAAGATGTGCTCCATTTTTTCTTCTTTTGCCCTATAATTTCCTGATTTTGGCTGCTTTCTCCTCTTCCTATTAATTTGGTTGCACCTGATCTCCACATTCACTCTATTCTGCAAGTATTTGAATTCATATGGGACTCTGCCAAAGCTCATGTAATGAATTATGATGAGATGTTGTCCCAGTTTACCGCCATTCTGGTGACGATCTTATATTTGCGTAATCAAACTATATTTAACAATGTCAAAGTCTCCCCCAACGAATTGTGTTTCTCATTGTAATAATCTTTGAGAGTCTTGGTCCAAGCAATGGTTCCTTACTAGATTGGATTCTACCAAACCCCATTTTCCATAGATCCCCCAAATTCTAGATACAACCATTACAAACAGACAGCTTATAACCCACACTTCTATAACATTGAATCTAGCCTCTGCGGTCTCCCTTTCGGATCCTAGGTTTTCACCTACACAGTTGGTCTAGGACATGTTACACTCAACTCGATCCCACAGACTCAACCTCAAAGCAAACCTCGCTCATCCACTTCCACCCAGCCTTGATACAGATACAGTCATTATCACTTTTGATGCTTTTTTTTTTAGTCTACCAAACAAGGAGGCGTGAGAGTTTTAGCGACCGACTTGGCAGGGAATGTTCTGGCTTTTGTAGCCTGTCAGATAGACGACAAAGTTTCAAACACCACAACGGCGGAAGGATATGCGGCGGGGGCGGCCTTGCTACTCACTCAGGCTCAGAGATGGAGGAACAAACTTCTTTTTGGGGACTTGATGACTCTGATTGACCTCATTCAGGATAGATATTCTCAACAACTCTCTACTATGCATTGGGTCTGACGCCCTCTTATTTGTAATATTAAACGCCTGCTCCTTATGCTTCCTTGTTGGCATTGTAGATATATATCTAGAGACCTAAATGGTATGGCTCATCGCTTGGCATCGGATGCCGGCAACGTTGGAATATGTAATAGCTAGTAGTATTTAATAAATTGCCTAAGGATTTTAACAACAACAAAAAAAAAAAAAAAAAAAAAAAAAAAAAAAAAAAAAAACCATATGCTCTTTACACTCTGTTTGCAAATCTAAATAGAAGTTTATGGAAAACAGACTCATGAGCAATTGTAAAACCTTTTTCTTTTTACTCTTGGGTTTGAGAAAAGAATATCCCCCTAGGATCCTTATCCTCTCATCCTCTGCTACGTGCCTTTGTTTCATCAGTAAAGACACTAATTGTTGGGACATGTACGTGCTTTAGCTATCAACTCAACAAAAACAACTTCCATATTCAAAACATGCTTCCAAAAGTTCTAGCTGCATGTTCACATTTCCGTTTTGTGGCTAGCCATCCCGAAGGCATTGGGGGCATCCTTCGTAATTATCCTATTCAAGTAAGGTCTCTTACATGACCAAATTACTATTTAAGTAGAAAACCAGATCCATGTATGCATATACTACTTGCTCATCACTAGGACGTGCTCCTAAAATGGAACGTCTATCACTAACTCTGCTATTAGTCCTTGTTGTTGTGACCCTTGCTTCTGCTTCGTCCAAGCACACCATTTCAAACCAAATTCATCTCCTGCGTCCCAAATCTGGCTCTGCTGGCCACAACCACATAGCCAATTTATCATGTGATAGCTGGCGTCTTGCTGTGGAGACTGACAACATAATCAACTGGGATGTTGTTCCACGCCAATGTGAGAGCTATGTAGGTCACTACATGCTTGGCGGCCAGTACCGCACAGACTCTAAGGCTGTTTGCGATATTGCTGCCAAATATGCTAAGGGTCTTAATCTCACTGGTGATGGCAAGGACATTTGGGTATTTGACATTGATGAAACTTCACTCTCTAATCTACCTTATTATGCTCAAAATGGCTTTGGGTATGTATATCTATATATCTAAACTTCTTAACACCGGCTTTTTAACAAAGTAAATATACAACATCACACACACAATGTTTACTTTGGCAACTTAATGGTCTTTCTTTAGTCATATGAGTAGTATTGAGTTGTACTAACTTGATCTATTATATATTATGTTAACAGGGCTGACGAATATAACTCCACATCATTCGATGAGTGGGAGGCTATTGGAAAAGCACCTGCACTGCCAGAGACTCTCGAGTTTTACAACAAATTACTCACGCTAGGCATCAAGCCTGTGTTTATAACTGGAAAAGACGCACAGTTTGAAAGTGTGACCATTACCAATCTTCATAATGTTGGATACAAGAACTGGGCTAAACTCATATTAAAGTAAGAACTGTACATTTTAATTTCATCCAAATAAAACCCTTGCAAAAAATTTCAAATTGCAAATTAATAATACAATATATTGATGATTCGAATAATGGTTGCAGACCGGCATCTCAGACAGGCACTTCCCTTGTATATAAATCAGCAGAGAGAAAGAAGCTGGAAAAACAAGGATACAGAATCGTAGGGAACATGGGAGACCAGTGGAGTGACATTACGGGGACCAATGTTGGCAAGCGAACCTTCAAGCTCCCAGATCCTATGTACTACATTGCTTAATTGAGAGTTTGAATGGGTGGTGTATGACATTGCTCTCATTATCTATTATTACAATAAGGAGAATTATTTGTAATCAATTATTGGGGCCATGAACTGAAGGCAAAGACTTTGCCTTTAGCATATTGGAAGTCGTAATTATTTATAATCAAAGTATTGCTATTTTGCTATGATTTAAGTTCTGTGCATCTCTCTCCATTCAAGTATAGTATACATGACAGTCTTGCAGTAAGGTGCTCTAAATAGACAGATGAGCTGTTAAAAGCAAATACTCAAGTAGAGGTCGCCGAGTGGTATATATATAGATTTAATTTTAGATGCGCACGAAAAATCCAAGGGTGTGTTTGGTTGCACCCATTCCATGGGAATAGGAATCCTATTCCCACTTGGAATGGTATTTTGGGCATTTGTTTGAGGTTTTACTGGTGGGTGAGGGATGCCAGCACGTGCCACATATTCCCACCTTTGATGGGAATCGGACGCCTCGGATCTCCAAGGAAAGTTTTTGGCGAGACACATATCGATCGTTCTCTCTGCCTCCTCCATCGCTACGTAAATTTCTCCGCCTCTTCCAGAGCAAAAAACTCTCTTTGCCTTACAATGATCTCTCTTCCTCGAAGCATCTCTCTTCTTCTTCTTCAAGTATCTCTTCTCAGCCGATTCATGCCTTTCATAACAACTCGTTTTCTTCAACAGTCCAACAACCATCTTCATCATATAGAGCTTTCAAGACTTCGAAGCAAATCACTTCATCTTCTTCTTCTTCTTCATATCTAAAGCAAATCACTTCTTCTTATTCAGATCTAATTAAGCTAAAACAGATCGAAATTGATCGAACTGGGGAAGCAAATCGAATCGAAAAAGTGATCGATTCATCTCCACTGCAGAGACTCCATCAAAGGTATTGCCTTGATTCCCTTTTGTTTAGTTTGTTCTGTGTTGGTTTGTGTTTCTCTGTTCGATTTGGTGTCTAGGTATTTCGATTTATGTTGTTTTAAGAGATGGGTATGTTTTAAGAGAAACACCAGGATTTTAAAGCCTCTGAGAAGGATTTGAATGTGCTCATCAATGACTTCGAATCTCTTATATAGCGTTGGGGATACACTTCGGATGTGTTAAATGTAATTTCATTTCATGTTTGTATGATTGACTGGGCTAGCGTTTTCAACTTCTTGTTTTTTGTTTGCCTTGTGACCTGCTAAGTCATCGCTTGTATTTGTACTCTCCTTTTGAGTAATTAATGTATTTCCTGGTTTTTCCTTGCTTTTGTATATATGATCTGCTTAGTCACTGCCCCTGTATTGCTCTGAATTGCTGCATCTGTTGTAATGGAAATCCTCAAAGGATTCAAGTTTTATTATAAGTATTAACTTTGGTTGCAATGAATCATTAACCTTGACTTTCATAGTATGAACCATTATTCTTGTCAAATATCACATGTTCACCATGTGTGCATGGAAATTAGTTAAGAAATTTTCATTTGCTGAGACGATCCCCTCAGTCCTCACTATGGAATTATCCACCTGCATAGTCACCTCATTTTGAAATCTTAGATGGTCCAAAATTTCAAATTTTGTATCCTCCCTTGACATAGTTGGTGGGTTGAGCTAACTCCTCTGCAAAAATTATCTCCAAGGCAAGGAGATTTCATGCATCCCATAGCGCAAGTTATTCTGGTGGTAACTGGTGATGATCCACGAGTTTGTGGTAACATATATAAGCACACACACATTATTTAAAATAAAATTTTGGGTTTGAATCTGTTAGCACTCTTGATTGGTTAATCACGTATAGTGTGAGGTACAAACGTCAAAATGCCTACATGGACTTCAAGTTTCCATCTTTGTGATGATATTGAGAATCTTGCATTTTCTCCTCTTCTTGTTTTGTTCAATTTTCCTGTTTTTGGTATCTGTTCCAGAAATTATCAGGACCATTGTTGTTCCTCTCGATAGCAACAACTTTTTCTGAACAATTGGATCATTACAGTGATAATTTGGATGCTACCAATGACTCTCCACCACATTCAGAGCCACCTGGTGAACGATCAGTGCAGGATACAAGGTATGAAAGATGAGGCTTTCTGCAGGTGTACCCACTTCTGTTTATATGCTTTAGATGCAAAATGTCACAAGAAAGTGCTGTTGTACTAGGCCAAAAATTTTGAGTGAATGAAAGTTTCTTTGATGCCCTGCATATTCTTGTATGCTTTGAGATGAAATGTACATGAAGAGATTATCAGAAAGTGTCTTCTCACATCGACTTGAGGTCATGAAGTAGGTTATGAGAAGTTTTCCTTTTGCAACATTATAACATGCTCCTTCCAAAAGCAATGCATCATTCCATTCAAATAGTAACACTGAAAATCATCCAATCTACTGCTTTTCTTTCTTCGGAGATTTTACTTATAGATTATGCTCATGTTTCATTTCTCATGCATCCCCATTCTGCAATGTTTTTATGCCTAATTTGTAGTTATCATCATTACGTTGCCTTTTTCAGGCTTTGTGACGATGTTCCTCAAAATCTAGCATCTGAAAATTGGATTCTGCGGCTGCACAAGGAGCTGGAAAAACAGAACATTACTTTACCAGAAAGGTGACCTTACTATGACATTTCCCATTTGTGAAGGAAATTAGGAATTTTTGCTTCATGCATTGTAGGAAACACTTTGTCTTCTATGTCATTGTCTGATGCTTGAGACTCTACTTTCCGTTTTCCTCTTGTAATTGAGGTCATTTAACATTGTCAAAAGGAAGCAATTGGAAAATCTTGGTAGTATTGATATGGTATTAAAAGAATCTCTTATTTTAAGTACGATGAACAAGAATGGTACTTCTTTAGTCCAAGAGATCGAAAGTATCCCAACGGAGTGAGGCCTAATAGAGCAGCAACTTCTGGTTACTGGAAAGCAACCGGAACTGATAAGCTGATACTGACCTCTGGTGGGACTCAGAAGGTTGGGGTGAAGAAGGCGCTGGTGTTTTATGGAGGAAGGCCTCCGAAAGGTGTGAAGACTAGCTGGATAATGCATGAGTACAGACTTGCTGATAATAATACCTCCATGAAGCCTCCTCCTGTTGCAGCTGATATGGGTAGCAAGAAAGGTTCTTTAAGGGTATGTTTTAATCTTGAATTTGATCTTGTGGATTAGAGGATAATATATAGTATGTGGGGTTAATTGATTTGATTATGTTTTTGCAGCCTGATGAATGGGTACTCTGCCGGATCTATAAGAAAAACAACTCGCAACGGCCTGGGAAGGAAGATTCAATGGATGACATGAACTCAACAATTGGGATGCAGAATCATAGGACGATGAACTCCGAGGCTTTGTTGGATAACGCGGAGAATCTGTTTGATGATTTATTGGATCAAGATGGTATGAATGGCAATTCTATGAGTTCTCAATTGGCTTATTCAAGCTCTAAGCCTTTCAATATGGTATCATCATCAGGATCAGGTGATTATTCTCTTAAACGCGCTCTACCCACGCCTTATTGGAGTGAACCAAATGGATCAGCAAAGAGATTCAATGCCAATCAACAGAGCATGGTCATGGATGGAAGCAGTACAATCACAGGTCTGCTAAACCAGTTTCCACAATCAGTACAATATAACCAACAAGCGCTTCTTGGGTCACTTGACGATAATGTTTTTGGATCACCACATCCAGGCATGAATTGGAATTCTCAATAGAACTGTTGAGTACAAGTTTTTACAGTAGCACTATCCCAAAGTTGAAATTGTGTCAGATATATTTGCGTAAACGACATGTGGCAGATTACGGACTCTGCCACCAAGGGTATGGACTACTTTAAGCAATTTTATTGGGTAACAAAGATTCTATCTGTCAGAGACTCCTGTACGGGTTCATTAAGAGGAACAAAATGAAGAGAGTAGTATTACTTGCTTGCAGAAGATTCAGGTATACGGAAGACGTTGTCAAGATTGTTGATTCCTTCCATGGCCAATCCATTGGTAAGCTTCACCATCTAGATGGGAAATGTTGTAATGTTGTAAATTGTAATGCAATAAGTATTGTTACAATGAGTGTACTGTGAATATTGTTAGTGACTGCACTTCTTGGCAATGTTTTAGTTGACAACAGCAAATTGAGTATGTAACAATATATTCTTGGTAATGCTTTAGTTGCAATTGCAGTATGTAACAATACATTCTTAGCTAAGTTGGCATTGTTACAGTGAGTATGGAACAATATATTCTTGTTATTATCGGTATTGTTACAGTGAGTATTGTTACTGTTATTTTCGGTATTGTTACAGTGAGAAACTTGTATAAACAAGAGATGAAACCTTTAACGACATATGAATCAATACCAAGAATATATTCATATACTCATTTTGAAATCGGACCGTTCCAAACGGTTCGAGTTAGGTTCAGTTTCAATGTTCAAAATGAGGGAATCCAGACTGGACCGATTCCATTAAATTTAAACGGTCCGAGTTAGGTTCCTCAAAATTTGGAACCGATTCGGACCGTGCTCACCTCTATTTCTCATTGAAAGATTTAAGCAGACGTCGGATTTAAAATTATACTATAAGGATGTTTTGCAGGAAGCAAAATCAAAAACATATTCTAGTTTATATATAAAATTAGAATTGTGGGATCTTCATAATTAAAAAAAAAAAAAAAAGATTCCTATGATTAGTTTTAGGCAACCAAACACTCACAATAGGAATTGGAATCCAATTCCCATGGACAACCAAACATCAAAGTTGGTCAAGTCCATGGCATGAGATGCCATGACATGGGATGTCATGAAATGAGATTCCAATTCCCACCTTAGGATTCCATGCAACCAAACACACCCTAAGTAGTGTTAGAGAGTGGATTTGATGGATGCACATAGCAACAACCTAAAACAAATGCCCGCGTGAAATACAAAGACTCGTGGAAGCTGTAAAACGTTTCCCACTGCCACGCCAGCTTCTCTTCATTGCATTTCCGCTCAACTCTTTTTCCACACGCAACACTCCATTCCATTGCAAACGTTTCTCTTCTCTCTCTCTCAACTTTCAAGTTTTCCCCAAACAAAACCTCGTCTGTAAAAAAACTCTCTTCGATCCATCAAATTCAACAAGAGTCTTCAACAAACCTCACTGAACTCATTCAATTCTATTCCATCTTCTTCAAACAGCATCAACAACGATGAATCTCTTCCGATTCGCAGGCGACATGACACATTTAATCAGCATTTTGATTCTTCTACATAAATCTACGCCACAAAATCTAAGAAACAATAATTTTCAAGAATTGAAATTTTCCTTTCATAGTCAATCCCTAATAACATAGTGGAATAAACTTCAGACTTTTTTAAGTTAGCTGTCAAGCATGCGCTAGCTCACTGTCCATATTTTTCTTTAAGGGCTTTCGCCACATCAAGGAAATCCAAAGCAAAAGTGATCTCCCTATATCCTTTGTCCAAAGTCCAGCAAAGTGCTTTCTCTGCAGCAACCAGCTCTGGATCAATGTGCAACTCACTTTAATCTCGAAAACACCTTCAATAGTATCCAAAATGTTGTCCCCATCCACTGCTGCGGCTCCACAAGTTCCTGTTTGGGTGCAAGCATTGAAACCAGCACCAGGAAACATAGTTAAAGAAGGTTTATTATATTTGCATCTGCATTTTGCTCCTTATTTTCAATCCAATATACAAGCAATCACGCATGCCTCCTAAGTTTAATCTTGATTTCAGTTTTTTTTATTTTTATTTTTTATTTTTTTTATATTGGAAAGTTTACCCTTTTTTCATTTATTTATTAATCTATACCTGAAAGCTACATGATTGACCCTATAGGGCTAATCAAACTAGGCCCGAAGGCTACTATATTGTTGCCACCCGCGACCTCTCACAAAAAGAGTTGATATCCGACCAATTGAGCTACAATTGGTGGACTAATCTTGATTTCAGCTATCTACATCATGATTAACCCTTAACAACAATAGAAGAAAGCGACTGGATTAATAGTAGCATTAATTTTTACTGCAATAGTCTCAATCATGGTTTAAAATATCGAGGCATCTATCTTTTCTTAACAATTTACGATTTTCTGGTTATCCGCAACCGACCATCCACACCTTCCTTTCCTCTCCATCAATCAACTGCAACCAACCTTTCTCCTCCTTTATTAATCAAAGAAGAAGAAGCATAGAGGTGGTTGGAAAGAGAGAAGATGAGAGAGAGCTTGGTTGCGCGGTTGAGGTTGATTACAAAGAGAATGGGAGATAAAATGAGTCGGCGATGGTGGGTGGTTTACAAAGAGGGGGAGGAGGAAAGAATTGGGTGGTGGCTATGGTGGATTAGTAGGGAAGAGGGAAGAAAGGGGAGGGTGGGTTGTGACAGGTAGGGTCTGAAAAAATGTTTTGTTTTGAGCATGTTGTTATTGTTGATAAGGGAGAAGGAAAATTGAATTTTTACTAGGGTGGCTATAGATTAAGGCGAGTGAAGGATTTTATAAGGGTGAGCATAACAATTCCCCTTAAAAACTATCCCAACTATAAACTACGCTATCGGGACGGTATCGGGAGTACAGGATGGGATGCCGACCCCTATATGTCATTATTAATTTATCGAAAACAATTGGACTTGATTAAAAAAAAAAAGATCCGACAGCACTGACTTAAAATAAGCCTCCTCCCATCTTCACTTCGCTCAACACAGAACCCCTGCTCCCCACATCTGCCATCTTCTCCACGCAATTGATCGAGAAAAAAAATTCTCCCATCTTCTTCCACTCCCGCTCAATCTTGACAAAAAAGATTTAATTCATTCGAAACCTCCATTATTCGACTACTCTCCTTACCTACTTTCACGGAACCAATTCAACGAGATAAGGTAATTTTCTAGGTTTATTTTTGTTCATCAAATTGCAGGGGTTTGTTAAGAGTTTCCAACGCTAATCTTCTTCGTGTTGCAAGCTATGTATTTTTTTATCATTGTTGTTGTTCTACTACAAAACTAATGCATAGTGAATTGAGTCGATTGCATCATATTTTGTAATTCATCGTTAGACACTAATTTGTCTGAAAATCATACATATTGTTTCTGAAGATTGATCTTCAATGATATTGTTGGGACATAATACGAAACTCAAAGTACCCTCAACTTTTAAAAATATTAGTGGACCCCCAAGACTGATAGTCAACGTCAGTCCTCCATTGTTGACCATTAGTGGAGCACATCCCTTGCACATGTTCGTCTCCAAGTTTGATAATGGCAGCAACTATTTGGCACCACAACTTACTCTCACCCACACCACCATTTTTTTTTTAAATTACCTGCTCTCCCACACCACCCATTTAAACAATTATTCATCTTATTCTTCTCCCACCCTCTCTTCTCAAGAGCAAGAACAACAGCAACATGGAAGGGGGTAGCGAGGAAGGGGGCAATCGAATGTGTGGGACGGTAAGAGACGATCGGCGACGGTGAGAAATAAAGGTGATGAAGCCATAGCCATTGTCGCCCCTTCTCCATCTTCTTCTTCTCCTTCCCATTTTCCTCTTCTCTTTCCCTTTCCCCTCTCCCAATTCTCCCACTATCTCTTAGTTCCCTCTCTTTTTCTCCTATTATCTTTTCTTCTCACACAGGTCATCGTTCCCCTCCCTATCATTTTCTATTTTTTTTCTCGCCCTCGCGGCAGACCGTGCGAGGATGGGTTCCCCACTCGCACGAGCCGCTTTGAAGGAAAAATTTTTGACCCTCGAAGAGTTACCTGCAAGTGAAAGACTTGCAGTCGCAGAGTCGCTCAAATCTGTTCAGTAAAGAAAACATGGTATTGTCCTTGCCTTTCGACCAACTTTGACGATCAATTGAGACTGATTCTCAAGCTCATCAAAACACAAAAAATGTACTATTTTGAGCTTAAGTCTCCCACTCACATTTGCAGTGAGTCATGCAAGTGAGAGACTTACACTTACATAGGATCGTGCGAGTGGGAGACTTACATTCGTATAATCCTTTGCGACTTGGTCGTTGCTAAATGACTGTGATACAATAACCATAAATTGTTCATTTCAAAACATTTTCAAGTGATTCAAATTGTGTTCATTATATAACTCAGAGTATTACATTTTTTATGTTTTAATGAGCTTGAGAATCAGTCTCAGTCGAGCATCAAAGTAGGTCGAAGTCAGGAACATTGAATTGTTTTCTTTACTGGACAGTTTTGAGTAACTTTAGTAAAATGACCATAACTTGCTCATCTCAAAACATTTTCAGGTGATTCATTTGTATATTAGATAACTCAGAATAATACATTTTTCATGCTTTTGGATGAGCTTGAAAATCGGTTTCAATCGAGCGTCAAAGTTGGTAGAAAATTAAGGATAATACTCTATTTTATGTTTTGAATGAGTGAACGTTTGGCTCTTTTGAGAAGAGAGGAGAAGAGGGGAGGCTAGCAGTGTGGTTGTCTCTAACCATCCCTCGCAGAAGATAAGAGGACGTTGGAAGGGAAGATGGAGTTTTTGCATGTTTGAATTTGAGAGGGAGAGTAACAGAGGGACGATGAACCCTTTTGGGTGAGTCAAATGGAAGTGGAATGGAGGAGATTGGGGGACGAGAGTAATGGTTTAGTTGGGAGAGGAAAGGGAAAGGAAGCTTTCGATCAAAGAAGAGGGAGCTTTCGATCGAAAAAGAGAAGAAGAAGTTGGGAGGGGAGAGGGAGCTTTCGATTGTTTGAATTTGGGAGGGGATAATGATTTAGGTTTTTCCTTTTATGGGTGGTGTGGAAGAGAACATTGGTGTGGGAGAGAAAGTGCATGTGGTGGTGTGGGTGAGTGTAACTTATGGTGCCAAATAGTTGTTGCCTTTGAAAATACATAAACAACCATCTTGAGTCATAGTGCATGTGCAAATATGACTTACCCACATTTTGGCATGCAAAATTAGGGGGGTGTATTGTATATGGATTCTTATGGAATTGATAAATAATTTGAAAAGTCCACGGACTCTTTAAATTGTCCACAGACTCTTTAAATTGTCCACGGACTTCTGCTGATTTCTTAAATCCATAGACTTTTGCTACAGACTTACTAGAGATTTATGAAAATCCACGGACTTTGTATGAACGACTTTTACAGATTTCTAATTATTTGCAAGATAAAAAAAGAAGTTGGTAAATAGTGATGAAACAAAAAAACGTCCGCATATAATTAACAAAAGTGAGAGATACATGTGCTAAAAAAACTAGAAAAAGAAAAGGTCGTTAATTAACATCTTTAAAATAAAAAGTAAACGTCCATAAAATTGTATTATGATCATTCTTCTCCTTCATGATCATGGTCACTTTCTTTATTATCATTGTTAGCAACGTTGACGTTTGCTAGAGTTGCTGCCCACATTTGATTAGCAATACTCATTCTCCATTTATTAGCATTTTTTCTTTGCTGCTCTTGGGTTTGAATATCATCCCATTCAAAATTATCTTCATCATTCTCTACCGGATCATTTTCTGGTTCAGGAGGAAATTCATCTGAACGACATTCTTGTCGAAGAAAATTATGCAATCCTTTACAAATAGATCTGCTTTTCTATTGCAAATTATGCAATCCTTGTCGAGGAAATTTAAAAGTCTGAAGCTCCCACACACACGCCCTTTACAAATAGATCTTCTTCTCCATTGCACTGATCTGATCTATCTTGGGGGGTGATGGCAAAGACAGCTCCACTGGGGTGTGAAGCAGTGGTGGGGTCATTAACACCTTCAAAGAAGAGAGAGTACAAAATCACCAACAGATTACAGGAAGGCAAACGCCCCCTCTATGCCATCACTTTCAACTTCCTTGACTCCCGTTACTTCAATGTCTTCGCAACTGTCGGTGGCCATCGGGTAATCTCACTCTCTCTCGAATTCAATCCATTTTCGTTGCATAAAAACATGACCAAATTAGATTGCTGGTCATTAATTTCTACTATTATTTCACAATGCAACTCTGCATTTTCATCAATCACTGTTTATAAGTTTTTTTTTTTTGTTCTTGTGAAGGTGACAGTGTATCAATGCCTAGAAGGGGGTGTAATTGCTGTTTTACAATCATACGTTGATGAAGATGTAAGCATGTATAGCTTAAATTCATGTCAATGTTCTTGTTATAGTTATAGTGTGTTGATTGAACTTATAAGATTGTGAACAATAATGTGTTTGTTCTTTTGTGTTTCTAAAGAATGTTTTGGGTTTCCTATTTGCGTCCTAGTTCAGAAGGAAGAGTCGTTCTATATAGTGAGTTGGGCATGTGATATTGATGGAAGTCCGTTATTGGTTGCTGGTGGAAGCAATGGTATCATTCGGGTTATTGATGCTGCTAAGGAGAATATATTAAGGTATTTTATACATGATAGCATCAGCAATGCAGTAGCTTCTTGCTTGGTATAAACCATTTGTAGAAGTTTACCAATGAAATAAAATTAAAACAATAGCTGAAAAACTACTCTTTTTGGTGTGCGATATTGAGTTCATACAAGCACGTTAATCTGATGCAAACCAAAAAACCTATGATTGATTGAATAATATAAAATATATAACAACTTCCAGATTTATAGACCCTAATCCAAACCCTAACCCAAAATCATCAACGATGCAACTATGAACACTTTATGCAAAGATAGAAAAAAAATCGAGAAAACAAGGGGATGAGAACCAACCTCTTCACGGCTGACACAAGGAAGAACTTTGGGAGACTTTTTTTCACGTTGAAATCTTTGATATGGAGGCTGGCAAACTATTGAACTTTGTTATTTATACCTAACACTACAAAGTCCATGAGAATCCATGATTTTCCAAATCCATAAATATGAATGATATTTTGAATACCCTAAAACTTTTGTGGACTTTCTGAAATCCATATTGAATACCCCTAGACTTTGTGGATTTCAGAAAGACTTTTTAAAATCCTGATTGAATACCCCTAGACTTTTGTGGACTTTTTAAAATCCAAATTGAATACACTTAGATTTTCAAAATCCATGGAATTTATTAAATTGCCCACAAAATCCAGATACAATACACCCCCCTTAGCCAATGGCTTTGGAAACCGTTGACAAAACAAACATCAAATTGACCTCAACAACGACTACTTCAAATATGATGGTCATGACTTCCAATGTAGTGAAATACTTATTTAAACCTCATTTTTCTCTCTCATTCACTGTGTTCATTCAAGAATCAGAAACCCTAGATTGTTGAAGATGGAGGAGGTGAGAAATCTAACATCTGTTCAAAGGTAATACTCCCACCCTACTTTATTTCAGTTAGGTATCATCCATTGAAGGTTCTTAGATCTTTCTTAGTCTATTTATATATTAACAGTAAGGGTTTATGTCTAATTATTATATTTACAATAGGAGGTGGCTCTAATTTATAATTAACAGTTGTCGTTCATTTTGTATCTTTAAATGTTTTTGGCATGTTTTGTGCCAAATATGTGATGATAACACCACACAGTAGTAAAATTTCCTTGCGTTTACACCAGATGTCAATTCCCTAATTGTGGTTACTTTCATTAGATTTGGATTGCCGACGCCGAGAATAACAAGCTAAGAACATTTTTTAGATGCATGGATTCAAACTGCATGGGCTACATCAAAGGGCTCCAACAACCCCTTTAAAAGTCTTTGTCAAGTTTCAAGCTCACATGGATGTTCAAGCTCAACAAGTGCATGTTTCAAGTGCATTGACCTCAACCATTGGATGAATGATTGTCCATAGGTAGGTAGGAACTCCATGTTCAAATATAGGTTGTGATGGGATATGAAATATTTTGATTTCCAATGAAGCAAACACTAAAGGGAAGAAGTATCCAATGTGCAACAAATGTGACAAAGGTTTTCAATGGATTGAATATGAAGAAGAAAAGAAGGTGAACTTTGAGAATAAACTATCTGTCCATTGTGATGCAATTGGGAATTTTGTTATCAAATAGTATGATCATTTTCATGTATTTCATCTATGCAATGTGCACCATATGTAACAATCTAGTGTCAATTAATGAATATTGCTTATGTTTCAATGTGTTCATAGGCAAGTAACAAGTATAGCATCTATAACAACTACATGACAACTACCATTAATGAAAAAGTAATAGCAAGTTTAGTACTTCCACTACAACTACATGATAATTACTACTGCAACAGACATGCAAGGCATGCCTACTTCCAATAACGATAACAAAAATGATAGCACCAAATTAAAGCATAACACCTTCCTTTACATGAAATAGCACCTAATAACACCTAATACCATAAGGCCATTTAAAAAAAATTGTGAATCGTATGAAAACACCTTTTGGATTTAATCATTTCCCCCAATCAAGGCGTGTTTCTTAAAGGTCGTTCAATTGCTGACAATGTTAGCCTCGTACATGAAACCTTCTTCCAAATGAATCACTATCGAAAAAAAAAAACAAAGCTAGTTGGCTATTAAAATTGACATAGCCAAAACTTAGGACAACGTCAAATGGTCTTTTCTATTACAAATTCTGGATAGGTTGGGTTTTGCTAGAGGTTGGATCCAAATGATTGAACAATGTATTTCCACCTCCTCGCTCCAAGTCTTACACAATGAATCCCTTCTCTCTCATCAAATCTGACAAGGTGACCCGTTTTCCCCCTATATCTTCATTTAATAGCAGAAGCTTTATCCCGACTTCTGGCTAGAGTAGAAAATGAGGGAACTATAAGAGGTATCCAAATCAAACGTCACTCCCATCTATTAGTCACCTGCTTTATTTTGATGATCACATGTTTTTCTGTCGGGCCTCTTTTGCGAAAGCCCATTCTATAAAGGACATTCTATAGCAATACTGCTAGGCCTCGGGCCAGGCAGTAAATTATGACAAGTTCTCGGTCTACTATAGTTCAAATGTTCACTCTAGACAATCGAAGATGATCAATAGGATTCGGGGTTCCAAGTCGTACAATCCAAAGATAAATACCTTGGCTACCCCCTTCTGCTATCCAAAAAGAAAGCTTCGGATTTCCAATTCCTAATAGATAAATTGTGATACTCTTGTGTGGGCGGACCTAAGGGAGAGGGTGCGGGAGAAGCCCAAGAGCCCATGAATCCCAAGAGGGTTGACAAACTACAAAGAGGAGATTATAGTCCCACATCGCCTGGGTGTGGGAGGGTGATGTATTATATATGTATGAGGTTGGATCTACAAAGTACTACGCGTTTTAAAGCCGTGCGGGCCTTGGGCCCAAAGCGGACAATATAATACTCTGTGGATCGGGTCGTGACATAAAGTCAACTCGAAACTTTCAAGCTGGAAATCTAAAGTTCTTTCTCAAGCCGACAGGATAGTTATGATTAAAGTTGTCTTCAATTTTATCATCGTTTACATAATGCAAACATTCTTTCTTCCCAGCTCTTTCACCACTAAATTGGAGAATCTTGCCCAAAACTTCTGGTGGAAAGAAGCAGAGGATGGCAAGGCAAAACACATGTGTACTTGGGATAGGAATACTCTACCTCGATATCTTGAAGGTCTCAACATTCCTTCAGCGCAGAATAAAAATTTGGCCTTGATGGCAAAAATCTTGTGGCAGACCATTTCCACACCCAACAACCCGCATGTGCTTCAACTCAAAGCTCTTTACTTCAATAAAAAGAACATATTTCAATTATCCAAACCCCCTTCAATTGCCTCATTTGCATGGCGCGACAATCTCACAGTTTTTCTAAGATGAAATGCCATTTCATTTGGCAAGTTCCTTCAGGTAAGAACATTGACCTCTGGAAGGATTGTTGGGTTAAGCCAAGACTCGTCCTTGCTGACTGTCTACCATCTTTTCCTAATGCTTCTGATCTAGCTACCATCCAAGATTTCTAGATTCACTCCTGTAACCTGCCAACTCATTGGAACATGACTTTGATTATGTCCATTTCTCCTTTCCTAATAGCTAGGGATATCTTGGACATCATTATCCGACTGTCAGAAAGTTCAGACAAACTCATACGCCTGTTTGATAAACATGGTTTTACTACACCAAAAGGCTTGATTAGCTACACGGAGATGGTCACGGCTCAAAACCGTTAGTTTATTTGCCACAGCCCAAAATCGTGGCTAGACCCTAAAACCGTCACTACACCAGAAGGTTTGATTAGCTACACGGAGATGGCCACGACTCAAAACCGTTAGTTTATTTGCCACGGCCCAAAATCGTGGCTAGAGCCTAAAATCGTGGCTATAAAAAGAAAATGCACATGTGTTTGCTTTGGCACCATTGCGAAAACAGTTTCGCGGTCTTGTGAAAAAAATTGGCAGTCCCGCCTCCTTCCATTTTCATTTTAGGGAAGGAAAGCAGAGGAGAGTGAGGAGCAAGGAAGGAAAGTGAGAGAGAGGGAGTGAGGAGCAGGGAAGGAAAGCAAATAATCGCTCCATTTTCGTTTCAAATCAAGGTGAGGAGCAGGGAAGGAAAGCGATTCTCCATTTTCGTTTCAAATCAGGGTGAGGAGCAGGGAAGGAAAGCGATTCTCCATTTTCGTTTCAAATCAGGGTGAGGAGGTAGGTTTTTTTTTTCTTTGGGTCGACTGTTTCTTTGTTTTAAGCTTATCAAAATAATGGGTTTTGGGTTTTGGGTTTTGGGGTGCAAGGGTTAGGGTTCAAGAACCAACGCTACTCTCTCGTCTACAGACCCAATCGATTGAGCTTCTTCACTCAGATTCAGTGAATTCAATCAACCCGGTTGTTGCAATCGATACATTCAATCGATTGAGGTATCAGAGCATCTGAGCGACTTAGTTTAGGGTTTGTAAATTGCTTTAATCGATTTTACTTGATTTGTGTTTCTTTATTGTAATTTGCATATTGTTTTGAAATTAATCTCATGTTTACCACTTCATCACAAATTTTCCCATGTAATTCTGTGGTGGCTGTGAAATGGGGTTCTCTTGAGAGAGATAGAGATTGAATCAAAACTTTGGATGAGTCCATTTCAGTGTTGATCTTCCCTATCAGTGTTGATGTTGGATTGATTTCACAGTTTTATGTGTAAAAGAATGAATTGATTTTGACTTTCTTAAAATTTGATTTTGACAGGGAATATCTACTAGTGAAACTTGGATCAAGCAGTCAAGGAGAAGGTAGGTAATTAAAAAAACATTTTTTTATTAGTTTGTATGACTTTATTGTCGAATTTGTAAGAACTAATAAGGAGAATGAAATTCATTTTGGACCAAAAAGAGATGACCCAAGTTAGTGATTGCGAAATGGTTTTACCTCGAGAAAGAAATCTTAAATACTGCTGCTATGTTTTGTATTTTTCCTGTGATGGACGGCCTGGTAATAAGATAATATGTTGTTTGTTGCAAACGTTTCCCGAGCTTCAAGAGGAAGATAGTTTCTGATGAAGGAAAGAATTGATTTGAACACGGTATGCTCTCAAGTGTTTCTTTGCCCTCTAAGAATTTATCTTATTACATTGTCTAATTAGGGATAATTGGACTGTTTCCTTCCATTTTATTTCAAATACAAGTTTGCCAAACTACAGAATATACGAGTAATAAATGAATACAAAAAATGAAAGCTTGATGAGATTTGAGGTGCCTAATGTGTTCTATCACTCTAAATCTTTTAAGACTCGAGGCTAGATTCTTTTGTGTTAGACCTGTAATCTGTACTGTAGTGTAGCACACACTTATCCTGACCCAGATAAAAAGCATTTTTTCCTCGTGTATAAAAAATTCAGTCCCTCGTTTCACCTGGAAAATGTGAAGTTTGAACATAGTAGTTATAGAAATAAAAAAAAATTAGTTTATTTTGGAATAGTAGTTTGAACATTGTATCGACCTAATTTCTTTTCATACTCATTTTTTCATTCATGTGTTTGTAATTGTTCTGAATAATCTTAAGTTCTATAAGAATTTTAAATGTTCCTTAGAAAGGTTTGCTCCTCCCACTCCATTCCTAGCTTTCTGTCTTATGACGAGGCAATGCAGTTATTGTTTGGTCAATGTTGAATAGGCCCATAAATTTCTCTAGAATTCAATGCTCTAGAAGATCATTAGGGGTGATTTGATTAAGTATGATAATCATAACCAGTCAACGAAACAAAACTATTGTATTTATAGGAGTGACTAAAGAAACTACTATCAATAGCCTGAATAGTGTCAGTAGATCGTCATTTGGATTTTTTGATAGAAAGATTATATGTTATTTGCATTAAAGTTTATTGATTCATCTTATTTATATTTGTTTTCTGCATACTCTTTCAATCTTAGCATTTTTTTTCATTAGCCGAATTGTTAACTTATTTATTCTTTCTATTAAGCAGACGTCATTCTCCCCCACACTCCTCCCTATACTATGTTTAAACCATTGTTATCTTACTCCCTGTCCCTGCTTTACTATGTATAGATTTGAAATATCAATTAAGTTACTATTTTCCAGGGAAATAGGATCGAAGGGGAGACAAATACCTTTATGGACAGAGGCTCTCGTTTGATCAGGAAAAATGTGAGTTTGTAGTTTTATGCTTTATAGCTTTACTAGGCCTATTCTTCTGGACAAAACTGTTTTGATGTGCTATGCATTAGCATATGAAATAAACAAATGCCATATTAGATTTGCTTTGGCTTGTTAATTTAATTTAAAGCCCCATATATGGATTTACATTTACCATGGAGATGGTAAAGATATCATTATGTCTCATCTTTTCATTCTTATACTGCAATGACTTTGATGTTGATGTCTTAGGTAGAATCACTTATTTTATCTAAATAAACACTGTCTGATGTTGTTTATTCATTTACCATGGAGATGGTAAAGATATCATCATGTCTTATCTTTTCATTCTTATACTGCAATGACTTTGATGTTGATGTCTTAGGTAGAATAACTTATTTTATCTAAATAAACACTGTCTGTTGTTGTTTATTCTAATGGGACAAATGGTCATTTATATCTGGATGTGAAGTAACTTTCTTAAGTCTTAATAATTCATTTCTCAATCACCAACTCAAGAACAGTGTAACAACTTTGACCTCAGCCAGTCTACCTAGGTTAGCATTGGAGCTTAATCCTCATTGTGAAATATGTGTAAATTATATAGGAATATATAAGGGCCATGAAGAGAAGATTTCTTTGCCTAAGTTCAGTCATAACTCAAAGAGGCAGCTGAAATTGGGCCAGAATTGGATTTGATTGCAGAAGTGATAATCTCACAACACCTTGATGATCTTAAGCTCGAAAATGCAAATTCTTGGACAAAAGCATGGTTAAGCAACTTAGACAACATGAACACATAAAGAAAGATCTTATTATATGCAGCTAAACTGAGTTTTTTGCGAGATTGTTAATATAGTACAATACTTGAACCAGGCATGAGAGTTGATACACCCCGAGCATCTCTTATAAAGTGTAAAGATGGGATACACTTGGTTTTCATAGACCTTTTAAACTAAGTTGCTATATTATTTTGAAGCACACACTTCAGTATCCTTTGACCGTCTTTGGATGAAGGAAAAATTTCATGGTAAAGTAGTGAATAAAACGGAGAGATAAGAGGATGTGGAAGAGTAAGGTGGAACTTGAGGTTGAAGAAGACCTTCAAACACATGTCCCCTCAGATAACATTTCACTATGGATAACTCATTTTCAACATTACTTGCTCATTTTTTTTCTCACTTTCATGTATGTACTATTTTTTCGTGGTTTTTTATGGGACTTTTTCTTTCAATGAAACACACTAGTTATTTTCATTGTGAGACTTGTAAACTTGTAGATCATTGCCATACTGCATTTCCATCTGTCCAAATAAATATGATTCTAATGCATCAAACCTTTCTCCTGTGACTCCTTGTTTGGGTTTCCTGATTTGTTACATTAGTGATGAATGATGACTACAATTGTTGCATTTAGTGCATCTTAAAAAGCTAAAGTAAGTTGTGTTCACCTCTTTTTAAGACCTTAGATGAATGTTCGACGTCCATAACCAAATAACTATTTTGAACTTTCATTTTTCTCTTAACCATCTTTTAGTCATAAGTATTCTTGGCCACTAAAAGAATATCTGATGGTAGCAGCTTGTATAGTTGTATATAAACATACTTTTTGTAACATATGAAGTTTATATCTCAATAATCATGCTATGGCCAATCTACATTTATGTGGTCTCTAAACTCAGAGCAAATAAAAGATTGATTACTTAAAGTCATTGATTACTTAGTCATTTTGAAAATTTGAATCATCTTTTGTTTCAATTTTCAACATGTTTGTCATCTGATTTGCAAGGCTTTCAAGGGAAGGACTCTGGACTAGCAGCAGTTGTTACTATAGCTTCGTCTCTTGACTATTCATCTTCAAGATCTTCGCTAAAACTCTTAATGCCTCTTGCAAGCGAATTTTGGAATTTCAGAGCAGCTTTCAATTGTTGGCATTTTAAATATTTTTTATGTGCAGAATATGTTAAAATTATTTATCCATTTCAGCATCTTATGCAGGCAGATCCTGCTCAGGCTCTTAATGTTCTTGTTATTCCATTGGGGGCATTACTAGCAGCTTCATACCCTCTTTCATCTCAGCCTCCTTACACCTTAGGTTGGCTTAATAGTCAAATTTCAGGGAAGGACATGATGACACCCAAGTTGCTCAAAAAGCTTGTCTTAAACAATT
The DNA here is from genome assembly GCA_963556465.1 of Berberis vulgaris. Lineage (NCBI taxonomy): Eukaryota > Viridiplantae > Streptophyta > Magnoliopsida > Ranunculales > Berberidaceae > Berberis > Berberis vulgaris. The sequence continues at coordinate 57,513,862 of OY747135.1, read as the reverse complement.
TTTGTAAGTATGAAGTATTAAGTTCAGCATGGAGAGTTTTTTCTAACTTCATCATGAAATTGTTCTCATGAAAGATATTTCTTTATGAAAAAATTAACCACGTCAAAGGTTTTGAAGTAACTGGCAATTTTCACCAAAATTTTATCATCGGACTCATTTCCTGGTATTTCTTCTTAATTGTTCCAAGTGAATGTATTTAATTATTGTTAAAAAAAAATTATGGCAATCACGATCCAAAGTCTGTTCCTTAAGGGTATCGCTAAAAGTAATAGTCAAGCTTGTACAAAGTTTGGTGTATGCCACTTCTGTGTGTTTGTTTATTTCTTTTTGTTCAGTTGTTGATTGAGAAGCTATTACTTCAACAAGTTAAGTTAGTTGTACTTTCGGCTACATATTTATCCTTCTTTGGAGAAGAAGTTCTGCAATTGGTTAAACTCCTACACGCCTATGCAATTATTTTGTTTTTGCTTTACTTTATGATCTTCAGTTGTTGATTGATAAGTTGTTAGTTCAACAAGTTGAAGTTAATTGCACTTTTGGCTACATATCTATCTTTCTTTGGAAAACAAGTTTTGCAATTATGCTATAGGTTAATCATAATACATTTTACTCCATCGTTGTCATGATTGCTAAATGCTATTGTAGTTTATTTATCTGTGTTTATGTTTATTCAACTGAAGCGGTATGCTCTATTATCTGCCTTTCTTATCATTCTAAGTAGGATTACATGATTTGTGGTGTCGAGGCTTTGCCTTCGGTGTTCTACTTCTAGATGAATATTAATGAGTGGGATATTGACGTGTAATCAATGCCTTCTTATCATTCTCAAGAAAGAAAATTAAGTATTATGGATATGAAAAAAAGAAAAAGAAAAAATGGAGTGTTTTCAGTGACAAACAGACGCATCAAGCTGCTTTTATCTGGGGGTGTCATTAGGGGACTTGAGAATAAAAATCAAGTCAACTTGCAATCATTCTTCTTGTAAATCGATTTGATTGTCTACTCAAATTTATTTCAATGAGTAAAGAGATGTAGCAGTTCTCTGTGTGATTGAGTATATCATGCATTTTAGTGTTTGGTTTCGGTGTCAGTTTGTATTCGCTTTGCTACCTATGTTTGAATATTATAAAATTTTCAACCACTGTTTGACTATCTACCATTGTGAACGGTTGGTGATCTACAAGCTGAACTTTTAACCAGATTGACAAACGATCTGTATATGGAGTTTGTTCCTATTAAGTAATCTCTTTGAATGTCTATTGTTTGATGTATGATTTATTCTTTTCGCGTACAGTTTTCACTAATTAGTTCTCTCCGTTGACAGATATACTTGGGGTCTAGGAACCATGGGCCAGCTCGGGCATTGTTCTCTTCAGTATGAGGATAAAGAGCTAGTGCCCAGGAGAGTGGTTGCCCTCGATGGTATAGCTGTGAAGGATGTTGCATGTGGTGGTGTACATACATGCTCTTTAACCATGAAAGGGGCTTTTTATGCTTGGGGTGGGGGACAAGCAGGGCAACTGGGACTGGGCCCCCAGTCTGGATTTTTTTCCTGTGCTCCTAGGGATGGCAGTGGGGCGAATTTTCACGGATATCCGCCCCACCCAATCCGTTTGGGGCGGTTTTGGATATGGTTGAATGGGTTTTCGGGTGGCTTTGGGTATCCAAAAAATATCCGTTCACTATTCGGGGCGGATACGGATTTGGTCATATCCGCCCCGAAAGCCCCGCGGATATCCGTTTAATCAACAAATTTACAAAAGTGCCCTTCGCCTATATAAAGGATTAACTGTTTTCAGAAATAACAATCCCTCCTCATTCGCTCCGCTCCCTCACACCAATCGCTCCCTCACCCTCACCGAACTCTCCCTCTCACTGTCTCACAGAGCACAAGCTCTCCCTTCCCACAGATCAGATCAGTCGAAAAAGAGGAAGGGAAGATCTTCGGTTCAAGGGAAAATCACCGCACACCACCTCGCCCTCCCTCACGCCGCTCGGCCACGAGATCTGCCTCCCTGGACCCTGTTCCCTCACACCGCGTCGACCGCGATTGATCCCTCACGCCGCGTCACTGCTCCCTCACGCCGCGTCATTGCTCCCTCGCAGAGAGATCTCCCTCTCACAGGAGATCGCCCCTTCTCCTTCTCCGAATCTCCTTCTCTGATCTTAGCTTAGATCTGATCTTGATCCTCGATCGATCAGATCTTGATCTCGATCTTGATCCTCGATCAGATCTCGATCTTGATCCTCGATCGATCAGATCAGATCTTGATCTCTTGATCATCCGATCGATCAGATCTTGATCTCTTGATCTTGATCTCTTGATCTTGATCATCCGATCGATCAGATCTTGATCTTGATCATCCGATCGATCAGATCTTGATCTCGATCCTCGATCTTATCTGATATGATCTCGATCCTCAATCTTATCTGATCTGATATCGATCAGATCTAATCTCGATCCGAGATCGATCAGATCTGATTTCGATCCGAGATCGACTTGATCCGATCTGTTTTCAGATCTGATCTGATACGATTTCAGATCTGATCTCAGATCTCATCAGATCTAAAATCTGAAATCAGATCCAGAGATTGGTATTTTTTTGTATTTAAAATTTTTTTTTTGTACGAATTCTTTGTAAATTGTAATTCAAAATTTTTTGTAATTGTTTTTGTACGAATTCATTGTAAATTGTAATTCAGAATTTTTTGTAATTCAGAATTTTTTGTATTTTTTTTTTAACGAATTCAGAGATTATTTTTTAATTTTTTGTTATAATTTTGTGCGGATTTGTGGGGCGGGGCGGATATCCGCTCATCCGGGGCGGTTATGGATTTTGATTTAAAATTGAAAACGGATTTGCGGGGCGGATTGGGGATCCGATATTAGTGACGGATCGGGGATGAATTTGCTCAAATCCGCCCCAATCCGCCCCGTTGCCATCCCTATGTGCTCCTAATGAATCTGATATGTTAATTCGAAATATACCTATCTTGGTTGTTCCTGCAGGGGTGCAACTTGTTGCATGTGGGCATAAAGAAGCAAATATATGCCACTTGAAACAGGGAGGACGCAATTTGAACATTGCTCCCATTTATGATTGTATAGAGAAGCAAATATATGCCACTTCTGAAGTCTTTCCACATTGTCTTCGTGATATTAATGCAGTTTAGTTCTAGGGTGAGGGTCTTGTTGGCACCTTGCAATCAGCTGTAAAGTTGAGACATATCTGGAGCGCTTGAAGCATGGGACTGCTGAACAAATCAAGGGTGTTCTGGTAAGGAAAATAAGTATTTGTTCTAAGTGATTAAAAAATCATTACATTTCCTGTGATAGTTTCTGCACTTGCGGCATTTATTTCTTTAGTGGGCTCAGTACAATTTTAAGTTGGAAATAGTTAAAGAGTTTGGTTGATAATAATACAGATATCCTTCTTTAGACGAAGTTCAATATACTTTTACATTGTAAATGGTTAAAGAAGTTCAATATCCATCTATTGCTTGGAATCTGTCAGTAGATCTGAATAGGACTGTTTCCATCCTGCAGAACATAGCAACAGCAAATCAGTTCATAACAGTTTTATAACTACAATATTTTTTTTTTGAAAATATTTGTATCTTTTCTTTTCTAGACATGCCTTGTTGGAGCTGGACTCGATGGGAAACACACAGCTTTGGAAGCGGTTACAATAGTCCTTGATTTACCACCTCCGCAGCCTGGGTCTACATTAAGATTTACATCTGTAGATAGAGTTTCGGCATCTGACCCAAAGTCGGCTCTTGCATTACAACGATTAGTGCATGCAGCAGTAAGTATATTTTTTTAATTGAATTCTTCTTCTACAAGTTTCTTTTGTTACATGCTTCCATGACTTGTCAATGTAGCGTCCATGACTTCTACAAATTTAATAGATATTTGGCTTCATTTGAATGCAATTCCAAGGTTCCTTTTTACGGTTGATTTTGTATTTATCTAGCATATAGTTTGTGGAATCCTATTCGTGCCGGAGGCATGACACGGTAGCCGTGTCGTAGGCACGGGTACACGCCACATGGCAAGTGTCTGGTCAATCTTAGTAAGGACTGATTTTGGGGCTGTGATTTTGCTGCAGCTGCAAAAAAAATGTAATTTTTTTTTCGATTATATTAATTTGCAACGGTTTCAAACCCTCGCAACAAACCAATTTTTTTTTTTTTTTTTAATTTTGTTTTGACTGGTCACGGCTTAAAATCGTGGTACTTCATGCTTGCCACGGCTTAAAACCGTGGCCATTATACTTGCAACGGCTATGAGACCAAAGAAATTCAAAATAAGTGATATATGTTGCCACGGTTATGGAACGTGGATCATCTAGCCATGCCGGGTAGTCGTGGCTAAACCGTGGCTAAATGCAAAAAATCATCAAGCGTCCTCGAACGTAAAACTGTTGCTAATATGTGTTGCCACGGTTTATAGCCGTCAATGGTGATTTGGCGACGCCTCAAATGGCCAGCCCTCTAAGCCGTGACAATAGGTTACCCCCATGGTCCCAAACCGTTGCTGATGGGTATTTTTGGTGTAGTGTTTATTCTCCACAAGAGTGTTACACAAGCTTTCACCTTTGACAAAATGGAGAGTTCCACTTCTAGTACGATGATTAGACATTATGGAGATAAGCGATTCAAAGAACTTTGGAAAATTAAAGTGCCCACCAACGTGTTATTCTTTCTCAGGAAGATTAGTCAAAACATTATCCCTAACATGTCTAACCTGGCAAGGTTTCACACGCCTATCGATGACTGTTGCATCTTTTGCCAGAAGCGCACAGAGAATGTCACTCACCTTTTCTTTCTTTGTCCGGTCATCAATGGATTTCGGCTCCTCTCCCTTCTTCCATTGATTGGCTCAACACCAACCTCAATCCTTCTTTCATTTTTAAGTTCATGTGGGACACAGCCAAGGCACACCCTAAGGATAAAGATGAAATACTATCTCAATTTACAGTTGTTCTCATCACTATCTGGTAGATCCGCAACAAGACTATTTTCAACAAAACCAAAATCTGCACTCAATTGCCTCTTTCCACCAAACCTAGACTTCTTGACACAAACACTACTAGTAGTTTTTCACCCAACCTAACTTTTACCAGCCTAGGGGAACCCGCCATCAGTATTCATTTCAATCCCCAAAATCCCTGAAACATCTAAATCAGCACTCAGATTGCATTTCACACCTCAACATCTCACCTAGAGACCCAGCTGGCACCCTGCCTTGAAACTAGGATCTCCTGCATGGCCATAATACAAGCTCAATTCAAGGTAGCTAGACACCACAATATCAATCTCAGATCTAACCAGCCTAGTCCAATCCCCTGTTCTGGAACCGAACACAGTTTTCGTCAGTTTTGATGCTCGTTTATTTAACTCCTCTAAACAAGGAGCGTTAGGAGTGTATGCAGTTGATTTGCATGGAAAAATCCTTGCTACAGTAGCATGCCCGATAGTGGGTATGGTTCTTGATAGCACTATGGTTGAATGCTATGCGACAGATGCAACACTCATTCTCATTTAGGCACAGCAGTGGAAGACATATTTCCTTGTTGGTGATTCTGCGAATCTTATCGAGCTTCTCCATGATGATGCTTCTCAACACACTTTTGCTATGAAATGGGTTTAGCGTCCAATTATTAACAATATTAGACACTTGTTGTTTGTATTTCTATCATGGCATTGTAAATATATTAATAGAGACCTTAATATGGAGGCTCATAACTTGGCCTCAATCAGAGGGCAACAGGTTTGTAACTGTACTTAAGTTTATTTATGTATTATGCCTATGGCTTTAATAAAAGAAACACCTAATACCAACAATTCAACACTATAATCTATGTTCAGCACTCTGACATAACAACAATATAACCCTGCAAGAACCATAGATGGAAAAAAACCAACCACCTAATTAACTTACATGCTCACCAATCTGCAATATACAGACCAAAAACTTGTCATCGTGCAACAGTCATAGCATTTTTGCACCCCTACAACCTCATTTTTAATCTTCCACCCTACTTTGTATTTAATTTAATGAACGGAACAAGCTAAAATCTCACAGAAAGAGCTTTTGAGTTCCATTTCTCACCGAACTCAGCTCACCTTTGTTTCTATTTCTCCTGTATTGTTCATCTTCATCCTTGTCCCACCTTATACCTCTCCTTCTACTCCTTTCTCTCAGCGGTCTGCCATGATTTCCCCTTAGTAGGGAAACGGATTTCTCATGTTTGTTTCTTTTTGCAGGTCTAAGGCGTAGAGCGGTTCAAAATTTCTTAGCTATCATCTTCTCCAGTTCATCTCTTTATATACTCATAAATTCTCCTTCTTTATTGCCATATCTTTAAATATCAAATCAAGGTCAGCTCCATCATGAGATCTCCTTGCCGTTTTTCTAACCACATCAAATATTCAATTAAGATAATCATTATCTCTCAGAGATCTTCCTGCAGAACCATTACTAACCCCAACCAACAACAACACACTTCTCTCCTCCCCCTGATACTATAGTCTACTCTCAACACTCTCATTATTTTTTCCACTTTATTTTGATGGATCCAACTACACACCATGTTCTCGTAACTTACTCTCAATCCTCGATCCCCTCCCCAACCTGACCTACAACTCTTCCCATCTCCTTCCCTTACAATGCCACCCTCCTCCAACCTCTTTGGGCTCACTCAACCCTGACCCCACCTCATCCGCACCCCCTTCCTCTCGAATAATCCAACATGCCCCCTCTCTGAAATTGAGATTATGTTTCAAAAGCTGGGCCTACAGATAACTTCTCAACTAAAACTCCCACCCCCGTCCTTTCGAGAGGGATTCGAATAACCAGAATCTCCCTCCCCGTTCAAGGCGGTTGCTAAATACTACCACCATAAAAAATTGGGGCCTGAACTATTTGTCAAACGCTTGGCCTTACAGTGGACGAATTTTCAAAAATTCCAGGTAGACTAATTACTTCGCAAACAGGACTTGAGTAACAATTATTACCTCATTACATTCAAAACTGAAGAGGATTTCCAATTAGTCCTCAACTCAGGACCCTGGTCGATTTACTTACCTCGCAAACAGGACAAGAGAATTACACAACTATCGACTTTGCTAAGTTTCCATGCTGGATCCGGTTCCACGAGTTCCCTAGTCGCACGCTTAAGCTATATACTATTTTTACTCTCGCCAACAGCATTGGTGAAGTTATAGAGATCGATGTTGATTCAGTAGAGGATACGGAGATACCTTTCATTCGCTTCAAACTCTGGCTGGATGCGAACAAACTTATGTCTTGCATAATGGACACCGATTATGGCATTCCAAATGGCAGAGTGTTTACGATCAAATTCTGTTTTGAGGATCCCCCAAATTTTTGCTTGGATGTGGCATGATCAATCACCTCTTTGGGCTAGTTTGCCCTCTTTTTCCCCGAAATCCCTCCACAATCACACAAGAAAAAAGCACACCAACTTCTCAAGCTACATTTTGATAACAGTTGCTAAATCAAAACTTCTGGTGTCCACTCCTTCTTGAACTCATCAAATCCTTTCAACTCCAATCTAAAGAGCGTTACTATGACCCATTCCCAAACTTTGAATATTCTTACTACTACTCCCACATCAGCTTCAATGGACTTCTCCCATCTATCCAATCTCCGTTCTGTTTCGCCCAAAACCCAACCGTCTTCATCTTCTCTGCAACAAATTCCTAGTTGAGTTAATCCTACACCAACCTCTTCAGCTACTGCCATTCCATTCAATGCTCACCAACCTATTTACTCCCCACTTACTTCTCAACCACCACAACTACCCTCTGTCCTCTGATGCTAATCTCTCTCCCGTTTCACTTTAAAATGGTGCCCTCATGCATCTGGCCCGTTTACAAAAAAATCCAATCCTAAGCCTCTTCACAACAATTTTTCTCTCCGCCCAGATGTAGGAAGCCCACTAGGAACATTCTCAACAAGTAGGCCCGACCCAGTTCTAGTAGGCCCATCCGTCTTTTAATCAACAATTTCGTCTGGCCCAACTTGTCTCTAAGCCATCTTTCCAAATGGGCCCAATATCACAAGGCTTAAATTTTGGGCCTGCCTCCCAACAGAGTAGTTTCTCATCCAATTCTGTATGGAACAAATTTTGTGTGGGTTGTATATGGTAAGCTCATCAGAACTATAGACGAAATCTTTGCCCAAAAACAATGTCAATTAAGAATTGACACGAATTGTTCTGTATGCACATTCTTGACGTGTCTCACATGACCTACAATAGATTTGCCCATACAAGAAATTACCCATTTCAGGTCGTACTTAAGTAAAGAATACAATTTACTAAATTTTCTTGGCAATCATCCCCCACGAACTGCAACAAATTTTCCTCGTATACTAAATTTTCTTGAACCCAAACCCAGTCCATTGACCCGATGATGAGCTAGATCCAGTTTTCATTTATACCATGCCTTAGAAGAAGTGTGATTCTTTCACAAACAACTTCCATAATTTCTTAGTAGCCTAATGGCCCAAGTTTAAACACATTCCTTCATATTGGCTTTCTACGTCCTTTTTTTTTTTTTTTTTTTTTTTTTTTCCTTTTCTGCTTAACTATCAAAGTCTTCAACAAATATGACTTTTAACTCTTTTTGAGAAAAAAAAAAAAAACCTTTTAATCATCTGATAGACTTATCAATGTACTGCAATAACATAATGAACAAATATCTAAATTTAGTATACTATTTGTCCTGTTGGTATCGTTGTTTATTAATATGATCAAAGAACCAGCCGGCAGGAGAGCCTAAGGGACGATGGAGAGCATGGGACCGTGCCCCTAAAACAGACCGCACCACAGTCAGGAACCTGCTCCGACTGGGGGGCAACCAATCCAGACGTCTTCTACGATCTCATCATCCCTCTATCTCGGAGGAGAACATGAGCACCCCATTTCCAAGGAAGTTCATACCGCCAAAGCTCGAGTTCTACGTCGGAACATCTGACAATTTGGGGCATTGCCATCACGTGATGGCACTTAAAAAAAGTTCAGAGGCTGTCATGTGTCGAACTTTTCTTACCAATCTGAAGAAGGTTGTGTTGACCTGGTTTCACAATCTTCAGCCAAATTTTATCGATTCGTTCTAGGTCTTGGCGAAGGCTTAACTATCAAAGTCTTCAACAAATATGATTTTAACTCTTTTCAAAAAAAAAAAAAAGAGGTTTAATCATCAATGTACTGCAATAACATAATGAACAGAAATCCAAAATTAGTTTACTATTTGTCCTGTTGTTATCTTTGTTTATTGATTCATTTTTTCTTAGACTTTGTCATGTCATAAACATCTTTGGGCCCTATTTCAGCAAATAGGCTACATCTCAAACTTTAATTTCTTAAGCCTGTTTGTTTTAAATGTGGTCAGCCAGGCCATTATGCAAAACAATGCAGAACAGCCCAAAAGGTTCAAGCCCTTGATATTCCCAAACGTTTCATATGTTTCTCAATTGTCTCATTGATTCAGACTCTGAATCATCTGAACCCGAGTTACAGATGGGTAACCTTAATTATTCATCTGATTCCTCATCTTCTTCTGAGCAATCTTGTGATTGCATTCCGGGTGCATGTTTATGTCACCTTTCCAAACCAAAGATCAATATGCTCTCTCAATCTAAGCAGTCACAAATAAAAATATTACAGGACCTACAGTTTTCAGTTTACAGGTTACAGAACTCAAAGAGAAGATGAATCAAAGGGCAGAAGAAGAATACAAACAAAATCCAAAACAGATTACACCAAAAACAGATGAATACAATTAAAATGAGCGTATAAGCCATTGAAACATAGGAGTGAAGAAGAATATGACAAGCATAATATAACACCAAAAAGCTAGGACAATGATAAAAATCATTTTGAAGACTTAACAATGACTTATTCAATCGATCGATCTAGCTCTAAGACAGTGTCCTGTTTTACACTTAGAGATTAGACTAGAAGATCTTATCAGAGAATGGTCTGAGTTAAGTTTTTGAGAAAAGAGATGATAAGAAAAGATGCTTATATATATAAGAAACTAAGAAAAATAATTACAAAGGAGTCGTAGAGACTTACAGGTAAAGGATGTACAAGAAGGAAGAGAAGAGGAAAGATTACAAGCGTAGATACTTAGGGTTTACAATAGTAGGTTTGGGGTTCTAAAAACGTCTGTCTTTGCTCTGAGAGCTTACACTTATTTATATAAGAAGAGAGGAAGAGATAAGGCTCTTCATTGAGTGGAGGATGAGCTGTCGCTTGTCCTTTGTGAGAGGAAGAGATAAGGCTCTTCATTGAGTGGAGGTGGACTGTTGAATTACTTTTCAACTATTCACCTTTTGACTGTCGGCAGGTACTGTTGAAGATGCTTCGACTGTAGCTGCATAATTGAGGGTACTGTAGCTTCACATGAGATGCTTGTGAGATAATGCTGTCGGAAGAGAGCCGAAAGCAGTTTTGTTGGTTTGTGATGCTGGCAGATGCTAGCTTTGGTAATAATGGATGTGGGTCCATATTACATATCTCGAGGATCAATGACTCCGTAGCAGTCATCTTCATTGAGATCCACTGTTGGATCATCTTCTTCATCAGCTTCATCAGAACATATCTGAGATAATGTTTCGATAAGCTGTGCTCTGGATGGTTTGGCCATAATTTTCTGCAGAATCTGCTGCTTCAATTGCTTGACATTGGAGGATGATTCTGAAGGGAGACCAATTTGGATTTGGGATGGTGATGGTGTAGGAGACACCTCTTTTTTGGAAAAGAAAGTTGTTACACCTTCTTTTGTAACTTTAGAATGATCAAACCGCTGCCACCATTTAACTTTGTAGCGACGGCAAAACCATTGAGGTTTAACTTTGGAGATATTGATAGCAAGATCAAGAGGGGAACAAACATAATCCCAACACATGATCCATGCTAAATTGAATCTGATAAAAAACCAGACTGAGAGTACCTGTTGGTCTGCAGGTGCGGGAGGCTGGTACTTATCTTTGAAGACATTCCAACCTTCTCTGACAGGTGAAGGAAGGATATCAATAACAGGACCATAAGAACTCCACCATATATGTTGAAACCAAAATGGTAGAACCTTCTGATTGAACTTTTTGCAAAAAAGAAAGAACCATGAATGGCCCGATTGATGGGGACTTATAAGAAATGCTCTAGACCAAGCATTCTTATAATCATAATAACTGTAGGAAGAAGGGACATAGCTCTGTGAGAGCTTTTTGTGAAAACGGGGATGTTGACCCCATTCAGCTTCAGTCAAGACCTTAAAGATCTGACACTTTGAGAAGGTGATCCGAGAATTAGTGTCATCATAATGATGAGTGACACTAATAGAATCAGAATCAACCAGGACGAATTCATAGAATTCTCTGGTTTTGGAGGCATCAGATTCTTCATATTGTTGGTCTGGAGAATACAGATGCCTGGAGATTGCTTGAGGATCAGAAATCAGAGCCTGGAATTGAGGCTCAATCATGCAGATGAAGTCTATGTTAGACTTATTGATGTATTGGAGCGGTGCCTGACTAGGCTTTGGGAAACTCACAAGTGATGAGTTTAATTCTTCATTATGTACCAGAGGAGAGAACTTCTGGGATAATTGAAGGGCATAAGAAAGGGGGGCTGGTTGCGGAGAAGCAGAAGGCTTCTTCGCATAACTGGCCTTTGATTTTGGCTTTGGAGATGAGTTAGAAGAAGAACTCATCGTTGGAGAAACTCACGGGAGAGGAAGTCTGCCAATGAGTTGTCTGCTCCCTTTATATACTTGATTTCAAAATCAAATGCAGAAATCAAACCTTGCCATCTGGCGAAAATCTGTTTGGAAACCAAATTGAGAACATCTTTAGTTAAAATATCTTTTGCAGATTGGCAATCGACATTTAATAAAAAATTTTGATTAATCAAATCATCTTGAAATTTCATGATGCATAATACGATCGCTAAAACTTCTTTTTTGACCGTAGAATAATTTAGTTGAGGAGAAGTCCAAATACCAGAATGATATCGGACTAATTGAATAGTAGAAGTCTCAGGAAGACGCTGTTTTAGGATACCACCATACCCTAGGTTGGATGCATTCGTCTCTACTATTTTAAAGGCATTGGGATCAGCAATTCCTAAGCAAGGAAGATATTTGACTTGACTTTTGACTTGGCGGACTATGGAAGTATGGGCTTCAGTCCATGGGCTTGGATTTTTCTTAAGGCGAGAGTATAAAGGTTTAATCAACACTCTAAGGCCTTGATAAAAATCAACAACATAATTTAAAGATCCAAGAAACCGTTGTAATTGGGTTTTATCCCGGATTTCATCTGAAAATTTATCAGCAAAAGCAATTGTTCTTGAGATTGGGGTAATCATCCCATTGAAGATCTTATGACCTAAAAATCTAACACTAGTTTGGAATAAATTGATTTTAGTTGGAGATAAAACCAATCCATTCTTTTTTATACAATTTTCAAATTGGTATAAATGTTTCCAATGAGCTGGAACAGAATCAGAGAACACCAAGATATCATCGATATATACAATGGTGAATTGAGAAAATTGAGATAGAATATCATTCATGATATTCTGAAACTCACTGGGAGCATTTTTGAGACCAAAGGGCATTACGTTCCATTCGTAATGGCCAAATGGGACATTGAAAGCGGTTTTATACCGATCTTTGGGATGCACTTGGATTTGCCAAAATCCAGATTTAAGGTCAAATTTAGAAAATACACAAGCATTGTGTAATCTCTTAATAAGATCTCTTTGAGAAGAAATTGGATATCTTATCCATTGAAGAACCTGGTTCAGGGGTTTATAATTGATAACAAGACGAGGGCTTCCTCGTTCGAGTTCAGCGGCTTTATTTACATAAAAAGCAGCACAACTCCAAGGAGATTTAGAATATCTAATAAGTCGTTTTTGCTTTAATTGATGAATTTCTTGTTTACAAAATTCCATAAGTTCGCTATTCATTTGAATAGGGCGAGCTTTTGTAGGAATTTTTCTTTCATCAAAGTCTGGTTCATAGGGAAGACGAACCACATGTTGAGATCTATACCAAAAAGCATTAGGAAGGTTAGAACAGAGTTCATCTTGCAAATGTTTTTGATATTGGATAATTTGAGATTGGAGTTTGGGCTCACTGATTTGATCAGCTACTCTTTTATATTCAAGTTCTTGTTTGAGAAAGTTTAATTGCTGTTGTTTGCTAATTAAACGATTCAAAAACTTTGTCTTCATAACTTGATTAAGTTCATAAATTTCTGGTTTAAACAAGAATGGAAATTCAAGTTTTGTACCTAAATAGGTAGTTGAAATTCCTTGTTTAGAAACAGAAAAGGGTGAGATTGAGTTGATAAAAGGTGTGCCTAATATCAGTTTTTGTTCCATATTTTTAACAAGAAGAAAATGTTGTTTAATGCAAATCTTATCCTTGCAAATATGAGCATTGGTTAATTTGTAAGCTATTTGAAGCTTAGAATTATCTGTTGTGTAAAGACTCTGGGTTGTCTTTCTAAAGTATTGAGAAGGAACAATTCCTTCTTGGATACAGTTCATATCAGCACCTGAATCAATCAAAGCGATAACTGATATGCGAGTCTGTCCATAGATAAATAACTCAATTGCCACAAACCATTTTTGAATGGTAACAGTATGTGGAATGACTTGTTTCTGATTTAAATTGTTAAGAAAATCAGTTTCTTTCTATTTAGAAGAAGAGGGTTGTTGTGAAGAAGGAACTTCTTCGTCTTCTTTCTCAGAATAAACCTGATATTGATTTTCTTGTAATGTTTGGATTTGAATATCGACCAGATTTTGATGTTGTTTTAAGAGATTGATCTCTTTTTTAAGATTGTTTACTTCATACTGTAAATCAGATAGACTGACAGGAGAAGCATGTATGCGTGATTGATTAAACCTACTTATGATTTCTTTGTGATCATAAAAAGATGTAATCACATCAAAAGGAGGTTTCTGTTGAGTTATAGAACTCTTTATGTGCTGAAGATAGTCAGTCTTTGTTTTTGGATCATCAATTTTATCAACAAAATCTAACAGTATTTGTGACTGCTTAGATTGAGAGAGCATATTGATCTTTGGTTTGGAAAGGTGACATAAACATGCACCCGGAATGCAATCACAAGATTGCTCAGAAGAAGATGAGGAATCAGATGAATAATTAAGGTTACCCATCTGTAACTCGGGTTCAGATGATTCAGAGTCTGAATCAATGAGACAATTGAGAAACATATGTTTGGGAATATCAAGGGCTTGAACCTTTTGGGCTGTTCTGCATTGTTTTGCATAATGGTCTGGCTGACCACATTTAAAACAAACAGGCTTAGAAGTGGATCCTTTCTTAAAAGGTTTGGGCTTATGAGTCCCATGTTTTTTGGGCTTGCTATAGTACTGTTCTAAGTGCTTAGCAGGCTTTGGGCCATAAGACTTTTTCTTCTTAAACTGTCGGGCTGGATGAGACCGATATTTTTGTTTAGAAGTCAGATGGGCTGGATATCTAAAATCATCAAACTCATACTGTTGACAGAAATCACCTAATTCTTTAGGTCCATGAATATGTTGTTTCTTTAATTGTTTCTTTAATTTCAAATCATTACAAATTTGTAATGCGCATTTATTGATAAATGCAATTAAATCACCAAAGGTGAGGAGTTCATACTGGATATCACCTCCATGCTGTTCTTGGAGTCTAGTACGAACTGTTTCAGCAAATATTTCAGGAAGTCCTGAAATAAACTTTCGCTTCCAGAATGGATTTGCTGCATCAGTCTGGAGCATTACTCTTTTCATGAAGATATCTTTATAATATCTAAAATGACTTAGAGTAGGGCATTTATGAGACATAAGCAAATCTTTTGCTTTACCTTGATATTCATTAGGATTTCCAATGAAGTGCCTAAGAATACTTTGGATCAAGGTAGGCACACAATCCGGAATAAAGTTGTTATCTTCAAGTTTAATTGGATTACCATCTGGACCAATTTTTCTTGCATATAAAATTTCTGTTTTTTCAGCGGGAGTGAGATAATTATCCCACCAGCCTTTTAATAAACCAGAAAATCCTTGAATAATGACTGTGGCAATGGTATGATCATCTTTACCTTCTGCTCTATGAGTAGAAGCCATCATAACCATTTCTTGAGTGAGTTCAAGTACAACATCTTCAGAAATGCCATCAATATTCCAGATATAGAGTTCTTTAGGGGAGAAAGAACCAAAAGTTTGAAGATTTCTTTCTTCAAATTGCATATCTGGGAATGAAGGTCTAGGATAGAAATTCCTAGATACTGGCATAGGATTTTTCCATCTTGGGGGTTTTGATGCTTGCTTAGCATGACGAATTGGATTTGCCTGATATGGGATATAATTGAGTCTATCCAATTCAGACATTGGATCAAAGTCTGCACTAATATCCGAATCATGTTCTGACATGTAAGGATTAGACAGAGTATTGATTTTGAGTCTAGTATCCAATTTTAATGCATCTAGTTTAGCATCGATTTCTTTTAATAGATTGGTTTTTGAAGAAAATACATTTGGGGCAAGAGGATCAGGAATCTGGAAAAACACATTTTGGTTTTTCTTTTCTTGCTCTTTATGTACTTTTTCTTCAACTTGTTTTCTTTTGAGTTCATTAGTAACAAGTTGATCGTGTACTAATTTTTCACCGAGTTCTGACAGTAATAAGTTAGTATAATTATTCTGTTGAATAAGTGTACTAACATAGTCTTCATCTGGGTGAGCAAATGGAGAGGCTATATAATTACTATCTGAAACTCTGAATTGAAGATCTACCATGGGAGGTAGAACAGATCTTACTGATTTCTTGTCTGGACTTGTCCAAATTTTGGGTGTGACATTGAGCACATGAATTTGTGGAATATGAACATTAAAATACCAATCAAGGAAAGGTAAATTTGTTTTCAATTCTTCACAACATTCATAAAATAATTTACTAAGTGTTTTTCGTTCAGACTCTGTTGTCTGAGATTGGAACTTAGTTCTTCGTTCATCATTTTCTGAAGACATGAAGTCTTGTTTGATTTTTTCTTTATCAAGTTTAAAAGATGTTTTTAAACATTGAACCCTAGGAATCTGGAATTCCATTTCAGATTGCGTGGGTGATTGATTTGCTTCTGAAGTTTCAGGAACTTCATTTTGATTATAAATTGGTTGGGGAATTTGAGGATAATTAGGATTAGTCCTAATATTCCTAAATTGAAGATGAGGAATTTCTTCAGGAGTTGCAACTCTTGAAGGAAGTTTGGTTGGAGCAGTTCTGAAGGAAGATTCAGATCTTCGTCCAGATTCAAACTTGGAAGGATCAAGAGTGGTAACTCTTAAGTCATTGAATCTGAGTTCTACTGATCTATCAGGAAAAGATAGAATTCGATCAATCTAACTTGGAGGAAGTTTCTTTGGGTTTGAAACTCCTTCAATGATCCATGAATCAGGGAGGGTGACTTGATCCCATTGAATCGTTCTTGGTACGATTACATTGGTCTTCTGGTCATTGATTTCAAAGAGGATGGTGTGTTCTCTTTCATCAGAATGAAGGGCACGAGGCCTCAATTGAGTTTTCATTGCTCTATAAGTGATCTTATAGATCAGAGCAAAGGGTTCAGAACCTTCAGCCATATCAAAGCCAGAGGTCTGAATATTGAGAGTGAGTGTCTCGAGGATGTGTGGATCACAAAGAGACACAGAGAAGTTGGGGTAACAGTTAAAATAAACTGGACCCATTGAAAGTGAAGATTCTGCAATTCCAAGCAGAGAATCACTGAATTTGTTATGTCTGCAGTCGCGAAGAGCAACTAAGGCACAGGTATCAAGTCCTAACCTAGTTAAAGGTTTTAGGGCTACTTGGATTAATCCTAAATGGATATATTTGTATTTATCTTTTAATAAAGATTGGATTGTTTGAAAATTGATAAGTTGTTTTGAATCTAAAGATTTATTAATCGATACTGTCTCTTCAACAATACTGATTAAATCTTCAGTTTTTTGAGAAAATATGAATTTGGACAATTCATAAATATCTTTTTGGGGGATTACTGGTATGGACCAGTTTTGTAAATCTTGTTCTACTTCAGAAATTCTACCTTCCATTTTGGTTGGTAAACTGTTTGACCTAGAACTAGAAGTTCTGGAAAATCTTGAAAACATAGACATCTTTACAAATTGCTTGACGGTAGGGGAGGAACACTATCTTCGGACCACCTACACCTGGAACACCTAGATGGGACCACCTAACCTAGATCACGGGTTGCGCTATCCATTGCGACTTACAAAGGATCCTAGGTTCCAACGGCTGACCAACACCTATCTGACTTACCAACGGTATCAACGGCTGACCAACAAGACCTCGGACTTCATTCCTTCTCTGTCTTCATTCCAAACGCTCTTTCACAACTCTCTGCTCAGATCTCTCCTCCTCCCCAACTGAATCACTCTCTACTTAGGGGTGTTTCAACGGCTTGGAGCTTTCCCACTGTTCCCAACTCACGGTAATAGAGCAGCAGAAGTACTCCCCAATCATGCCCTTTTCTATGGGCAGCTGCTTGCTCACTTCACGGCTCCCTCGTAGGAGTCGTCCATGGCCAACAACTGAGGCTCTCCAACCTTTCTATAGCAAACATCTTGCCAAGAAATCTCGCATTCGGACAGTGCGCTGGCATCTTCCGAGCCTAAATGGGCACCACGGTCTCACACTCTCGATTCTCTACAAGAATCTCAAACACATTACTGGAACGATTCTCATTTTGAACAGGACGTTGACAATTCCACAACAGAGGCTCTCCAATTTGCTTCTAACGTTCTCTCTGATCCGGTCATGCCATTCAATCAAGAAGCTCTTTTGAATCAGCAGCAACTCATCCCCAATGATTATGAGGTAGCCACGCATAATGTCCAAACAAATTTGGATGCTGCCCAGGACTTGTCAAACCCAAGGTTGGAATCTAATTGTTTTCTCAACAAGAATCAGACCCGAGACAGTGTTCAGGGTTTCTGCCCCAATGTTGCCTCACATTTTGCAAGTTGAACCTACTACTGCCATCACTTTTTCTTTATCTTCCCCCATCCCGATCACTAGTTCCAGAGTCCATAAGAAAACTATCAGGGGCAGCATTAAGGCAGTAGCCCATAGAAAAGTTGCATTTAAGGTGAATAAACGCAAGGTAATTACTCTGGGGGTCGGACACGTGCAAAAACAGTTTACTTCTGTAAATGAACATGAGAAAGGCTAATTGTCGAGGAAATGGGCGAGGAAACCAGCGAGGGGGGTGGTGTGACCGCTCATCCCCCCTCGAGACGCGCGCTGCTATTAATCTCCAGGGTGCTGCTGCTCATCTCGAGGGGGATAAGCGGTCACACCACCCCCCTCGTTGGTTTCCTCGCCCATTTCCTCGACAGTTAGCCTTTCTCAATGAACATATCAGGGGAGAGATGCTAACTGGTGAGGAAACCAGCGAGGGATGGAGGGTCCTCCCTCGCTGGTTTCCTTGACAATTAGAATTTCTGTATCAGGGGACATCAGAAGAGAAGCATAACAACATTTCATGCTCTGGATCCCACCTCATAGAAAAAAGTATGCATACTCATATCGCCCATGAGGGGTTGCCTTCGTGTCCATGATTATCTCATGAAATGTTCTTGGGATGGGGTCTTCCATAACATTCCGAAACCTAAAGGCATACTCCCAAAAGTCCAAATGTGATATACTTTTTTATTTCGGAGACTAAAGTCTCTTCTTCTAAAATGGCCCGCCTACGTCGGAGACTTGGATTCAGGCATGGAACTTTGTTCCCACCTTAGGACTCTTTGGCAAACTTGTTTTGTTTTGGAAGGAAGGTATTACTCTCCATATTTTATCTTCTTGTAAATATTATTTTAATTGTGTTATTGAGGATTATTTTTCTTCTTCTTCCTGGTCTATTGTTTCTGTGTATGGTGAACCTAACCTTGCTCACAGCCACACCTTCTAGCAACAAGTGACCCAACTTTACTCTCATCAATCTTTGCTAGAAGTCATCCTAAGGGATCTCAATGTCCTTCTCAACCCAGAAGATAAATTGGGAGGTAACACTCCTAGCATTGCTATTAAAAATATTCCAGTAACTACTAAATTTACTTTCCCCTTCATGAATCTCAATTTACTTGGAACAACAAAAGAGGTGATAGACATGGTATTAAAGCCAATCTTGACAGGATTCTTGTTTCCCTTGACTGGGTAGACCTGTTCCCTAATGCCTCCGATTTCAGCTTCCATATGTCTTCCTTGGATCATTGAGCAATTATTCTAAACCGGGTTCCACTCTCTTGGTCCAAACCTAAACCCTTCAAATTCTTTTACATGTGGACTAGAGATCTAAGTTGTCGCCATATGTTTTGTGAAATGTATATTTTCGAAATTCTGCACCTACAGTGAGTTATTCAGGTTTTAAGTAGACTGGATGGTCTATAGGAAATTGGGTATTTGATGCCTTTCGATTGTTGTAATTACTTGGTTCGCGAGTTTTAGTAAAGGACAACTAGTGTAGTCATGGCGATCGCCTAGGTGCGCCTTAAAGCATTTCTACATAATTCCGCCTCAAAGTGAGGCAATGCGGTGCGGTGAAATGAAGCGTCCACCTCAGACCGCCTCAAAAGACTCAGCCCAATTGCAGCAAAAAGAGGTTGCAACCTACTCTATGATAAGGTTTTATGTTTCTTGTAATTTTTGATAAATTTGATATAAAAAAAAAAGATAAAACGTTTTAAAGTTTTGATAAATTTGTCACACTTTTTTTTTATATTATTTTTTGGAGAAAACATATCATGTTTTGATCAGTCTGTGATCAACATCAATTTTGATTTTTCATAGCATAGTTCAATAATTTTTATACTTCTGGAATACCAATAGTGATCATACTTGTGGATATTTACCAACCATTCCAACAATTTCTTCTAACAAATGCTCAATTTTTTTAAGTTTATATTCTTTCAAGATATTGATTTTTAATAATTTAATGGATTATTGCATGTTACTTGACACTTGTGTAGTGCATATTTTTGCTATGTTCTGCAACTTTATTGTATTTCTATTTTGATTCTAGGTAGTTGGGTCATTTTTTGACATATTTGCTTATGATACTTATCAAAATGATGATGTATACTACTATGATATTATGTTCAATTTATTATAAAAAAAAATGTTAAGACCACCTCAATTCACTGACTCGCGGACGCCTCAGGCTTTTTCAGGCCCATCCGCCTTGCCTCCGCCTCAACGCCATAACTACAATGAGGACAACGGTTTGAACACTTTTTATTCTTTGAGTTTTCCCAAATTCTGAATAGTTTGATCAGAAATTACAAAATTCGGGCGCTGTAAGAAATTACGAATTTTTATCTACTTATTTCTAACCGTAATATTTCTGCAGGTCAAACTTGCCCTTGTCAACCTCTATTAGCGTAAGTATAAGTAAAATAAATATTTACTTTAAGAACTTATTAGAATGCCACGATTGCCTCATTGAGGAACTAAATGTCTTTTGGTTATTTAACATCGTTGCCTCGTTGAGGAACATGTCTTGGAGGTGTTATTTTATTGTGTATGCAATTTCATGTTATATCATGTACTTTTATTTATTAGAGTTATATATTACTCATACTAGCTAAATTGCTGACCTAAGTGAGCTTTTGCTTCTTGGATACGTTCCTTTGGGAATGCCGATTACTTTTGCCTCAGGTTTAGAGATTATTTGGGCAGCGCTAATTCCTTAGTGGGTGAATCTCATCAAAGAGTTTCCTGGTTAGAGTTTTTTTTAGTTTGTTTAAATTATTAAATTCTCTCAATTATTGTTGTTAAATGTTCTTCTGTTATTGAATTTCATGTCCCGTCGTGGATTTAATGATTTTTTTCTCGAAAATCGATGCGTGACATCCTCAACAACTCTTGCTGGGAGTCCCAAATTATACACTAGTTTAGGGTGTGGGAGATGTGGTTTCCTTTGCTTTGCTTTGCTATCGATGTGGAAAAAGAGTTGTCATTAAAAATGCTTCTGGTTGACAGTGGGGAATTTCTTTGTCTATATGAAAAATTGTTTCTTATATCTGAATAATCAAAACAATACCTTTTAGCTTGGGACGGGAAGGTGTGAGACCATATGGAAGAGACATTAAAAGGGTAGAGGAGTCAAGTGAGGACTTATATTATTAACCAACAACTCTTTTTCATCATTGAGAGCTTGTGGGACCAAATCAGACTCATAAGCACCGCAACGGTAGGAGTGGTAATGGGTCGTTTCGTGTCCCTTCACAATCCCGTGTCAAAATGCCAAACCCAAACCTAAACCAGACCCAATTAGCGAATGTGTCAAAAACTCCAAACCCACTCATGATTCGTTATCATAGCAGGTCACCCCAAGGCGACCCATCTTGACACGGTTAGCCAACCCATTTGACTTGTTATTGATAAGCCTGAGACATCTTATGCATATTTTCCCGAATTCAAGCAATTATCCATGTCAATGTTGAATTAGATTTTCTTTTTCATTTCTTTAGTAATTAAAGTAAATAAAAAAGGGTCATCTTGACACGACTAACATGATTAGCGGACTAGTGTCCTGTGTCAACTATGCGTAGCCCCCAAGCCCAAACACGACCTGTGCTAACTTGCTGGATCATGTTGACACGACATGGTTACCATGCGTGTCATATTCTACAAACTCAAACCCGCATAGACGGATCGGGTGCCGGATTGAGATAGAGCCAACAAACAGTGGGTTGTGTCAGTCCCTTTTTTACCCTTGCACAACGGGGTGTGGGCAGCCGGTTTGGAAACAACTTTGAACGTACCAATCGGTGGTGGCACATGCTAAATGAGGGGTTGTGGTTGGTCTCTTGTGGGAAGAGGAGTTTCGTCACTCGGTCAAATTGCAATGTGGAGGAAGAGGTTTTGGGCTATGTTTTTGTTGGCATTCATGAAAACAGCAAAGGCTTAAAAGTTGTTGGCCCAATGGTCCCTTTTCGATGACTGCAAGCTTCTCCTTTTAAACTGTATCTAAATGGATGTCTTCAAGATGTTTAACATCTTTTGTTACAACTTGCATGTCTTCATCAAATCTTCTTTCTTTTACAAAAATAATTTAAAGAAATTAATGACTACCAAATATTATATTATTCGCTCACAAGATCATGTATATTCGAAAATCTTAACACAAGGTAGCTAAATAAACTTCTATTACATTAACTCAAATCCTTGGAATGCAATATGAAAGGTTTATTTAAAGTGAAAAAAAAAACATAAAAACCTAAGCAAGAGAAGGAAACTACCCTTATGGCATATTCCCTTTGCGTTACTCAACTAACCCATGGCCTAAAATGAAAACAAGAATGAAAGTGCTTATGCTCCTACGCCTAATAACTCAATAAACTACGCCTAATAGCTAAATAAACTATGCCTAATAGCTAAAATTTACATTGACACAACCAAAGGCTTATGTTGTCCCGGAGCTAGGCATCACCTAGCAACTAGCAGTATTTTCTTGCATTCCTAATGTTTTTCAGGTCATATATATGTATACATAAATTTGACACAAAACATAGTCATAATCCAAATCAAAGTTGGACGAATTGAAAAAGAAGAAGATAAGGGCTTCAACCAAAAAATGGAGGAGAAACTAAGGTGGTCGGGGAAGAGTGTTGTTGTGGAGGTCAAAACTGGTTAATCAAAGGAGGTGGTGGTTGGCGAATGTTTGATCGATTGACAGTTGGGGAAGGTTGCCTCTCTGCTGCTTGCTTGATCGGCGAGGGGGTTGTGCAAACTTCTTTAAAAAAGTCCAAGTCAAAAGACTTTTTAATTGACCATTTATTATTAAAAAAAAAATTGTAGTCCCAAGCGAGCACCTAGGTTTCAACTGAGATTACAAAGCCAGGGCGCCTTTGATTTGAGTGATTGTGATAGATTCGGACTAATAAAATAAATTAAATTGCAATAAAATAAATAACTTTTATTCAATCAACCTCCTACCAGTGGGCAACTTATGCCTTATTTATGGCTAACCTAACTTCTAAAATAGACCCTAAACCTAATAGAAAACAAATATGAGAACCCGAATTGGAATCTCTATTACATAAATAATAAAATTGTCTAATATTACTAAAGTATCACTATTCTTAATATTAATGAATATCCTAGTTCTCTTCAACCTCCCCAGGTTGAAGAAGCTCGTTCTCGAGCTTGAAACCAAGGAAGTCATATGAGCACAAGCGATCACGACGAGAGCACAAGGAGAAGTGTCCTAGCAAAATTCAACTTCTAACTTAACTTTGCACCCCATTGAACTTGACACCAAAATATATAATCCAATTTGAAGACTAAGTCCGTAGTAGATCCACTGTCTAAGTTAAAAGTTGCGTGCCAACTGGTCATCAAAGTGTGTCATAAAAATTGACCCAAATTGGATGTTTAGTATTTTTTGATGGTAGTATAGGCTGTGGTGGTGAATAGACATATGATCATAACAAAAAAATTCAGATCCTCGTTGCGATTTACTTCATTAAAGTATCTTTGTGGTGACACCTAGAAATATCCGTGGGTGCTTATAGCCTCCCAAAAAAATAACCTTTTTATTCATCTCTATCAAATTGTCTGCAACAAATAAGGAGGTTGCGTGTGAGGAGGTGGTGGATTAGAACTCCGACATGGAAACTGGAATCGCGTCCCTCTTTCGTTGGTATTTGCGATTGAGTCAGGTATGTCTTCCACGCTGCCATCGTCTTCTTCAATTTATTTTCTGTTTTGGGTTTGGGTGGGATGATAGCTTTGAGGGGATGGATCATGGATATCGACCATGTCGGAGGGGGAGAGGGTCGAACGTCCTGTTGCAGGGGTGGGTTGTTCTTCGAATGGGTGGTCAAACGATCCAATTGTGGGTTTGATGGAGGTTGACAATCAGGCTGTGGGGTGTCTGACAATCGACAGCGGACTGGTGCAATTCTATGCCGCCGTCAATGGTGGTGGCTGTGGGCCCATGCGACACTGCCAGTAACGGTGGTGCTGCTTGGATCTATCCCATGTCCTCTTCCTTGTCGAAGATCGATCCAAGTCAGCCCTCTTTTCTGCTAATTCGGCCCTCTTTCCCGCCCTGAATTCTACGAACATCTAGTACAACGTCCCACCTGAGAGTAGTGTCTCTTCTGCTTCCCGCCCTGAATTCTTCGAACATCTAGTACAACGTCCCACCTGAGAGTAGTTTCTCTTTTGCTGACAACTCATTCACAAACTCTTTGTCTTGCATCTTCAAAATTATTTTTTAAAATCAAATAAAGTAACAAATAACCATTCGACTCTTATACTAATTGATAGATTCAGACTAATAAAATAGACGAAATTGCAATAAAATAAATAAATTACAGTAGACAAAGTAAATGATAAACGAAATAAACTATAAATTTTATTCAATCATCCTCCTAACAATGGGTAACCTATGCCTTATTTATAGCTAACCTAACTTTAAAATAAGCCTTAAACCAAATAGGAAACAAATATGAGAACCCTAATTGAAAACCCTATCACAAGAATAATAGAATTGTCTAATATTACTAAAATATCACTATTCCTAAATATCCTAATTGTATCAGCTATGATTTGCTGCTAGTGAAAGGCCTATAACTTGCGCTAAGTGTTCCCCCATCTGCAATAGGTGGTAGGATGTCACAAATTTCATGCTCACTTCCCTCCATCCTTTCTTTTCTTCCATAATATCTTCACTAGTTCAAGTTTTTCATGGAAAACAAAAATCAAACACACCCTTAACTTCCTAAATTACCCTCATTATTAAAGTCGGTGTTGCGTTACTTGGGCACCTAAATTGATATTTTGAGCAAAACCCAGTTTGCCACCTGTGCATATGTGGTAGGAATTACATGCATCTTGGGATATGTTATTATAAGGTTACTTCAATAAATTTATTTTACCAGCTCCACTAAAAAATAGAAAATGACAGAATGTAAAGTTTCTTTTTTTTGTTCCCCTTAAGTCTCCAAAAACACTTATTTTACTATTTAGTACCTTATTTTTAAAACCCTAGCACGTGACTACTTTCTTCCCCTTTCCCGTTTCATCTTCATCAACATTTCTTTGTCTTGATTCAACCCCCGGACCCTTATGAAGTTGAGTCAGGCCACCTTCAACATCATCTCCGGCAGCCAAACCCTAGATTTATAGAGTTTCTGGGTGGCATGTGAGGAGCACGTGCCACAGATTGTGGTGAACATGTATTAAATTGACAATAAGATTTTTGGTCTTGTCTGGGTATTTAAGTTTCAAAAAGGTACCACAACCCCAAAAAGAATAAATAAAAAAAGTTAAAATAAACATTCATGAAGATTCCTTGTGTATTTGACCATGTTGATTTTTTTTTTTTTTTTTTAAGATTGCAGACAATGCATCGCCCAGTCAATTATGAGATTTAGTGTTAATTCAGCTTTTGGTGGTATTCTTTTTATAGATTTAGTACTTTTTTGTTGGACATGAGCGTCAGACAGTTACGTATTTGTTCCTCAAGTGGTCATAAGGATTGAAATTACTATTGCCTCTGTTTACTTATTGTCCTTTGTGAACAAGTTTTCTTATGAAAATTCTACAGTTTTCTGTTATTTTACACTTGTAAAGTATATGATTTTCTGTTGTCATTTAAACGAAATAACTATCTTTATTCCTATGTTTTTTCCTTTAAGTTTGTATGATGTTTGGAAGACATAGTCAGGAACACCCCCTTATATATTTGTTGCAGAAAGAACTGAAAAAGTAAGTGATACTGTAGAATATTTCCGTGACGACCGAGTACTTTTGCACTTTATGAGTGAACTGAATGGATTTGAAGGATATAATATATTTTTCTCTTTGTTCTCTCGTGTAGATCTCGGACAGTCTTTACCACCACACAATATACAAGTAATGCATGGGTAAACTTTTCTCAAGATACCCATGCAGAGTAAACAAACCTTCTCACTACACAACTTATCACACTTTTGAAACACCCTCTCATCTGAAAGACAAGTTGCTCAACCTATGTTGTAAGGGAGGCTTGAGAGAGGCCTTTGAACAATTTTACGAACAAATCTGGTCGGAGCCATCCTTGTTCTCCCACCTTCTTAAAGCATGTATTCCCAATCAATCTCTCTCACAAGCCAAGCAGCTTCATTCCCTCATAATCACCTCTGGTTGTTCTCCAGACAGGTTTATCTCAAATCATCTCCTTAACTTGTATTCTAAATGTGGGGAGTTACAGACTGCAATAACAGTGTTTAATGAAATGCCGAGGAGGAACACCATGTCTTCCAACATTTTGATTGGTGGGTTCATTCAAAATGGTGATTTAGAGAATGCCCGAAAACTTTTTGATGAGATGCCAATAAGGGACCGGAAACTTGAGACGTGGAATGCAATGATTGCTGGATTTACCCAATTTGAACTCAATGAAGATGGGTTGGATTTGTTCCGAGAAATGCATGGGATGGGATTTTATCCTGATGAGTTCACCTTGGGCAGTGTGCTAAGAGGTTGTGCGGGTGCAAAGGCGGGTAAATTTGGGGAACAGATTCATGATTATGTGATGAAGTCTGGGTTTGACAGTGATTTGGTTGTTGGGAGCTCCTTAGCTCATATGTACATGAAATGCGGAAGAATTAGTGAAGGAGAGAGAGTTCTTATCGGAATGCCTATCCAAAATGTTGTTGCTTGTAATACGCTTATAGCAGGGAGAGCTCAAAATGGCTGCCCTGAGGGAGCTTTGGAGCAATTTTATTTAATGAAGATAGCAGGATTTAGGCCTGATAAGATCACTTTTGTGAGTGTTATCAGTTCATGTGCAGAATTAGCAACCCTTGGTCAAGGCCAGCAGATTCATACAGAAGTCATAAAATCTGGAGCTGATGCAGCAGTAGCAGTGTGTAGCTCATTGGTTAGCATGTACTCAAGGTGTGGGTGTTTGGGAGACTCCGAAAAGGCGTTCTTGGGATGTGAACACGAAGACGTTGTATTGTGGAGCTCAATGATTGCAGCATTTGGGTTCCATGGGCGAGGTCTGGAAGCAATCCAGTTGCTTGAGAGAATGGAGAAGGAAGGATTAGAGCCTAATGACGTAACTTTTCTAAGCTTGCTCTATGCTTGTAGTCATAGCGGACTGACGGTACAGGGAGCTGAAATATTTAAATTGATGGTAGAGAAGTATGGAGTGATGCCTAGATTGGAACATTATACTTGTATGGTTGATCTCCTTGGGCGCTCTGGCCATTTAGAGGAAGCTGAAAGTTTGATCAGATCAATGCCGATTAGACCAGATGTTATTATCTGGAAGACCTTGCTATCTGCTTGTAAAATTCACAAAAATACAGAGATGGCTAGAAGGGTAACAGAAGACGTACTTAGGCTTGACCCTCAAGACTCTGCATCTTATGTGTTATTATCAAACATTCATGCTTCTGTAAAGAGTTGGGGGCATGTCTCAGATATGAGAAAAGCCATGAGAGATAATAAAGTAAAGAAAGAACCCGGGGTAAGCTGGTTGGAGGTGAAAAATGCAGTACACCAATTTCAAATGGGTGATCAAACACATCCAAAATGGATGGAGATTGATGAGTACCTAAAGGAACTGACTTCTGAGATAAAGAAAGAGGGTTATGTGCCTGATATAAGTTCAGTTTTGCACGACATGGACGTTGAGGAGAAAGAGTACAGCTTGGCACATCATAGTGAAAAGGTTGCAATTGCATTTGCACTTTTGTACGCTCCATTAGGTGCTCCAATCAGAGTCATGAAGAACTTGAGAGTCTGCAATGACTGCCATTCAGCAATCAAATTCATATCCAAAATCAAAGCTCGAGAAATCGTTGTTAGAGATGCTAGCCGGTTTCATCATTTCAAAGATGGGATTTGTTCTTGTGGTGATTATTGGTAAACTTATTTTCACAACTGAGTTGTGTTTAATTTATATTTGGTGAGATATTATTTTCGTTGTTTCTTTGTTTGTCTGCAAAAGAAAGAAGAAAAATATGCTGTAACTCTCAAAAATAAGTTTTACCAACACATTATCTGAATATGTCTTCAATTTTTTTAATTGGGAGTACTTTATTCATCCTTGAAATTAGTAAGTGTATCAGTTCAAGCAGATACCTTCGCTTGGGCTGGAGGAAATTATTTAGCAGCCTCGATCTATATTATTATACGTAAACACAGTGTAATGAATCATCAGCACATTTCATGGTGCTTTCTAGCAGTTGAAGAGGCCACATCATCACTGATTCTGTAATGCACCACAAAATCTTGCATTTTTCATTCTCCCACGCCATCCTACTTCTCCATCTCTGTCTTTCACTTTTCTGTAATTCGCTGGAGGAAGCCACGAGTCTTTCACATGTTTTGTAAGGCATCAAAGTCTGACCACGTTCATCTTTCAAATTCATGTCTCACATACTAATTTCTCAGATTATTTTTCCCAGTTTTCATCTTTAGAGTTCTGAGGATTGGTCCAAGGGTGCAAAAGCAGCTCCATAGTGTTCAACAGCATTTTGAAGAATATAGGAGTGATATGGTTGAGAGCTTGGAGCTTATTGCACATGCGGTTTGCTCTAGGAGGATTGCCATTATATAAGTAGATTTTTCTACTGCTGGTTTGATGACCAGATTCTGTCAGCGATATCACAGTGTTGCAGATATTTTAAAGGTATGGTTTTTTTCTGGAATTATCTCTCATGATCTGAATTGAATGCAAGTCTATTTCTTCATCAAGCAATTGAAATTTTTTCGTGTTTCTAGCAACAAAGAACATTGGCATACCTAAATATATGCAATTGAAATAACTCCATAAATGTTTTTTTTTTCTTTCTATGTTGTTTGAGCATGAACTGTTTTAATGAAGATTCGGTTAGGTCTATGCAAGTGATGGGTATCTATTTGGGGTTTGATGATCCTTATGTAAAAATCTGTAAAATCTGAGCTCACGGTAAGGACTCCAGTTTTGGTTTTTTAATTTTTAAGATCTATCGATGAACTCAACTGATTGTTAGATCATCATCAACGATTCTGCTTACATACCTAAACCTTCTTTCTGGAATCCAGAGCATCCTTGAAAAATCGAGAACATGTAGGAGTATGGACATGAAGACCTTACGCACTCAGATGAACACTCTCTCTTTAAGATTGTCGGATTCTGCCACGAAATTCTAGCAGAGTTCACAATTCTAACCACCCCCACTGGCGTAAATTTATGTTTAAATGCCGAAGAGTTGCTTTATATACCCATTGAAATGGATCTCAGTTTAATTGCAGAAAAAGAATTGATTTATATACCCATTGAAATCGATCTCAGAAATTAGTTGTTGTTGGTTTTCTCTTCCTCCTTTTTTTGTGTGTTGTTGTGTTAGAGACAAAACAACATGGCTGCAACCCACGAAGCTGGCAACAGCACCCTGAGGAATCTCAGAAAAGTAGGACATGGTCGCTACAATAATAAAATAGTTAATACTATGTTATTATGTATGAAAAAAATTGTAAAATGGATGTAAGACCTTAAATAGAATGGACAATGGTTCAAAAGTACATTAAGATAAAATCAAAACATTCAAATAATTTGCATAACTCAAACTTATAACTCATGTCAAAAGTCAAAATCTTATTATTGGCAATTTGCCATTAACGTTCAGTTCTTCATTCTTCAAAATGCTTCATTCTTTCGATTAGTCAACCTACTGTATTAGTTATGTCCAAAATATATTTTTGAAAATAAAAAATAATCATGCATGATGTAGCATGCCCAACTTTATATGAAAATATAGATTTTTCTTTCTAACCGCATATCTTCCTTCTGCACTGGAAGAGTCATGTTAAGTCCAAAGCCCCCTCTCTCTATGGTTGAGTATATTTCATAACCTCTCCTTCGTCCCCTCCAACTGCAGCACATCCCCAAATCAGGGGGATGTGCAATGGCCATCTCTTCTATGTTTAACCTTATTTGGCCGAACGAATAGTTTTAATCCTTGTATAGTTTGATTTTTCTCCTTTTGCTTTATTTATTTTCTTGCTTTCTTTTTCAATATGATATCCGAGCTTTCTTTTGCATCGTCACCATCCATGGATAACATTGCTTCCGTAACTAGTTCATCAAGAGAAAGATTCAAAGGCTTGAAAGAAGTTTTTGTTGCTACTTTTTGGGTCATCTTGAGAGAGTGGAACAACAAAACTTTCAATGGCCTTTAAAAAGATATGCATCCCATTTGCATGGACATTAAAGCTTTTGTGTGGCTATGGGGTAGTATATGGGACAAAACTAGGGAAGTGTATTTTGGAATTGGAAAATTTCTTCAAGCTGTAATTGCTGTTTTTTAATTTTTTTTCTTTTTTTGCTTTCTTGTGAATTTCCCGTTCACACTATTTTTCTTAATACAATTTGCTTATTGTTTTTATGATTAAAAAAAAAAATGCAAGTATGCTTGGATCATCTAAACTTTCAAATCCATCACCTCCAATATCCCACTCCTAGTCTCACCTTGAAGATATTATGGAGTTTTCCTCGGTGGAAGATGAACTGGGCCCATTTTTTAATCTTTAAATAAGAGTTTTTAAATGAACAATGTCTAACTAGTGTCCGACCTTGTCAAACATTCTGTACACGTTAACCAAGTTTCTGACATGTGCCCGAGGAGTGTCGCTGTTCTGACATGGACACTGCGGAATTTTCAGAGTCTCCATGCATCAAGGCTAAAGACTTGCAACACATCCAGTGGAAGCCTAGGTAGTTTTAGTTGTTCTCTGAAGATAAGAGAGAGAAAAGAAGATGGAGGGAAATGCACGTTGACCCAATTTTTTGTTTTCTCTTTTGGGCTTTTATCCATGGACCCAGGTTACTTAAGCCATTGGTCTGAACAGAGGGAGCTATGAACTTTTTCTCGGTGCTAATATTAATTGACACTTTTATGGGTGGAGTTGTATGGAAGCCACTTTACAAGGAGCCACTCCGTCATCCTATAATGTAAATAAGTTCTGTGTTAAGGCATCCATTTTCATTGTCCATTAATGATTTTTCATGGAATAATGAGATGGCGTATAATGAAGGTCTTTAGGTTTTCTATAAAATGCCTGATTCCACTTTGTGTGTTTGTATTGTTTTCTTTAATTGTTCACAGCCATTCTTGGTTCCATGAAGGTTCACATCAGGGAAGCTTGAGTTTGCCGCCTTTGCCTTACTTATGCATGTTACGCATGACTTACACTCTCTTGCTCTCTTCATAATCCGATTACACTCGGCCTTGATATGATGATTGAACCCAAGGCCTCCAGCCTCTCTAAAGTCAAACTGCCCATCAAAAACTCCTTCCCCTGGTTGTGAAGGATGTTATCTAGTTGGAAACAACCTTGCTTTTCTTACCCAAGAATTTCATTTACAGCCTTACCCTATTGACCATCCGGACAGCCTCTTCCCTAGTTGTAAGCTTAGTTAGGGCCCCAGTGCTGGAATCTCCTAAATGATAAATGCTAAGACGATAACATCCCCAGCTTTCAGAGTGATCTGATCTTGTGGCATTCTAAAGACGAGCCTGAGTCCATATCTTTAACGTAGCCAAATCATTACCTATGGCACTACTATGGTCCACTGGGGTAGCTCCGTGTTTGCGAAAGCCTAAATCCAAAGCCCCATAAGTCAATTTGGGGGGGTTCCTATCACAGAGCTGATCCAAATCCACATGCTGCTCCATCTTCTGATCTGAGTCAGGTGACCCTGACTTATTAAAGATGAAGTCATGAACAGAGTTGAAACCTTTAGTTCAACAAGTAGCTCCCTTTGAAAAAGAGTCATCAACTTTCGTCAAGGAGGACCAACAACAGATGATTTATTCAAGAAAGGGTCATGGATAGCTGGTAAGTTATGCTAATCACAGTTAGCTTCAATGAAATAACTTTAGTGAGATTTCTATTTTTATATCACGCCTGCTGGTAGTTTTGTGCTTTAAGCACCATGAGGTGTTTGAGTATGCTTCAAATGCTCTGTACTCGACTGAAAGAATACAATTCTTTTTATAGCTACAAAATTTGCTTTTGTAAGGGGGCATGGAATTAGTTTTTGGTCTAAGAACCATGATGATCCTATCTCTAGGTGATCTCATTATTTGATTTTTCAATCTGCTACTCTTCCTGTTAATTGGTTCCATCATATGAGGATTTCAAACCTCATCGCATATTGCTTCTTCTTTTTGTATTACCGTATTACATGAAATTCCTCTTGTTTTTTCCCAGCTGTATTTTGCTGGTTTAGGATGCTCAAAAAATGTAAGGGCAGAACTTTTTCGAGGAAGGGCACTGAAATGCAGCTGTTTTGGGAGACCAGGAGCAACTATTGGGTGTCGTGTACATTGTTGTCCAAAAACATACCGCTTGGTTGTATAAAATTTCCTGATAAGCATTAAGTAAAAAGTTGCTTCAAATTGGTGCTTTAGTTGTATAACACTAATATGCATACGCCATTTGTCTAACGAGTCCTTTCTTTGGCAGCCTTGTGGACGACCTGATGGTTGCATCTTTGATTATCGGAAATTTCTTATAGCCTGTGTAGATCATTGACACTTTTTCAGCCCATTGCAAGGCCGGTAACTCCGTCCGTTGCAACAGCCAGTCCCAATCCCGGACAAAGGAGGAGGGTTGGTGTTAGGTTTGTGATAGCCAACTGTAAAAAAACTCGTCACATCCCTTTTCATGAAATTTGGTTCAAAAAAATTAATGCAGAAAGATAGGGTGTCCCCTGCTATAAGCGATGCATTGCACCTATGTTCGGGTGTAGTGACAAATGAGCAAGGCGCGCTGCAGCGGTGCCCGACTGTAGTGTTAAATAGGCAAGGGTTCTCACACCATTTTGGACGGGGCGGGTAAAGAAGCTAGTCCAGGCTAGCGCTAGAGATATAATGATTAGATTAGTCTCTTGGAACATAGAAACTTTGACAGGTAAGTCAATAGAATTAGTGGATGCTCTGCGTAGGAGGAAAGTAAACATAGCTCGTCTCCAAGAGAGAAAGTGGAAGGGGAATAAGGTTAAAGATTTAGGAGGAGGATTCAAACTTTTCTATTCTGGAAAAGATGAAACTAGGAACGGGGTGAGAATAGTAGTAGATAAAGATTTTAAGGATGCAGTAGTCGATGTTAGAAGGTTTGAGAATAGAATCATAAGTATTAAATTAGTTTTAGAATTAGAGATAGTGCATGTTATTAGTGCGTATGCACCCCAAGTGGGTTTAGACGATGAGACTAATAAGGGTTTTTGGGACTCTTTAGAGAAGTTAGTTCTTGGAATTCCCTATTTCGATAGGATTTTCCTAGGCAGGGATTTGAATGGTCATGTCGGTAAGGATAGAGTTGGGTATAAGAGAGTACATGGAGGTCAAGGCTTTGGGGATCGAAACACTATGGGGATTTCTATTCTAGATTTTGCTTTAGCCAAGGATTTTGGGATCGTGAATACTTTTTATAAGAAGGAAGATCACTTGGTGACCTTTGCGAGTGGGCGTAATAGAAGTCAAATTGATTATTTTTTTGTTAGGAGACACGATTTAGGTAGGCGTAAAAATTGTAAGGTTATACCAGTGGAGTGTCTGACAAACCAACATAGGTTGTTAGCAATATTCTAAAAAGCGCTAGGTGGTGGGCGGACGGTTTTAGGTTTTGTATTATAACTTTAATAATTTACAAAAGTTAAACATAATACCTTATCAATTACATCCAATTTAATGCCAAAATACTTATGCAAAATTTAAAAACATGAAAAATTAACAATCATGAACAAAGTTTATTAAAACTCAAATGACTGAAGTGGTCATGATGGGTATTTTATATAAAGTTGAATTTGTGGACAAATATCCAAACCTACTCTTTTATTTTTCTTCAAATTGCATGAATGACCTCAGTCATGTTTGATAAAATATACATTACTAAAATTGGTACCTGCAGATCCTTTGAGAATTCCATTAAGTAATCATCATTTGCTACATTCAGACATATATTGAATAAAAAACAATTAAATTGTTTCTTTCCAAAAAAGGGAAAAGAAAAATAAAATAAGAACACAATTAGCCTTATTAAAAAAAAAAACCCCGCCTAGACGCCTACCCGATTTTTCACCTCACCCAGCCATTAATCTAGGCGTTTTTCTAACGCCTAGGCCATTTTTTAGAACACTGGTTGTTAGTCCTCGATTTTTGTCTTAAGAATAGAGGTCGTATGGCTAAAGAACAGGTTAGACCGAGAATTAAGTGGTGGACCTTACAAGGAGATGTATGCCAAAAATTTAGAAAGAAAATTTTGGGTGGCCAGTCAATTTCAGAGGGTTGGGAGAATCTAGAACCAATGATAAGACTAGTAGCGCAAATCTTTTTTAGCATTTGGCAAACCGAATAAGAAGATGTGCGAAGGAAGAGTTAGGAGAAGCCAAAAGAGGAAGATGAGGTGTATATGATAAAGAGACGTGGTGGTGGAACGCTGATGTGCAACAAGCCATTGCGAAAAAGAAGACACTATAAGAAGTGGCAAAGAGATAGATGCCTAGAGTCTTATGAGCTCTATAAGCAAGCTAAGAAGTTGAGTAGTAAAACAGTAGGGGAAGCTAAAATGAGAGCATATGATGATCTGTATAATAGGCTAGGTACAAAGGAAGGGGAAAATGATATTTTCAAGATAGCTAAAGCTAGATAATGAAAAACTAGGGACTTGAGTCATGTTAAGTGTGTTAAGCATGAAGATGAAAAGTTTTAATGCAGGATAAAACTATTTTAGATAGATGGAGATATTACTTTTGGAACCTACTCAATGGAACACATATAGGGGAGTTAAACTTGGAAGGGTATGCTTCACAGGAAGGGAGACATCGTGTGTTCCATCGCAGAGTTAGTGCCACATAAGTGAGAAACTTTAAAAATAATGAAGACGGGAAAGGCAGTTGGACCGGATGATATACCAATTGAAGTGTGGAAATATCTGAGAGAAGTTAGGATTCAATGTCTAACTAGGCTCTTTAATAGAATTTTGGAAATTAGAAAAATGCCAGATTCGTGGAGGCATAGCATTGTGGTACCAATTTATAAGAACAAAGGGGATATTCAGAATTGCTTGAACTATAGAGGGATAAAGCTTGAGTCATACGATGACACTTTGGGAGAGAGTTATAGAATGAAGACTTAGGAATTTAACCACGATTTCGGAGAATCAATTTGGATTTATGCCTAGTAGGTCTACTACGGAGGTCATCTTCTTGCATAGGCAAATTATAGAAAAATATCGAGAGGAACGTAAGAGTTTGCATATGGTTTTTATTGATCTGGAGAAAACTTACGATAGGGTCCCCAGAGAGTTAATTTGGTGAGTGCTTGAAAGAAAGTGTCAATGTTATGTCGATATCATTAAGGATATGTATGAAGGGGCTGTAACAAGTGTTCGTTCAGTAGGTGGGATGTCCAATGAATTTCCAGTGTCAGTAGGACTACATCAAGGGTCGGCCTTAAGTCCATACCTCTTTGCTTTGGTCATGGATGAGTTGACAAGACATCAGCAAAAAGATGTACCTTGGTGCATGTTATTTGCAGATGATATTATCTTAATTGATGAGACTAGTAAAGGATTAGGTAAGAAATTAGATAGGTGGCGGGAGGCTTTAGAGAGTAAGAGTTTTAGAATTAGTCGTTCGAAGTCGGAGTATCTAGTGTGCAACTTTGGTTTTGAATCACGAGAGAAGAGTAATGCAATTGAGATCGAAGGCATGGAGGTCCCAGGGTGTGAGGCTTTCGATATCTAAGATCTATAATTCAAAAGAATTGGGATATTGGAGAAGATGTAGACCATAGGATTAAAGCTGGTTGGCTGAAATGGATAAGGACGTTAGGAGTATTATGCGATAGAAGGATGCCTGCAAGGCTAAAAGGGAAATACTATAAGACAATTGTTCGTCCAACCATGCTATACGGTTCAGAATGTTGGTCTACTACGGGACAACATACACATAGGATGGCAGTAGCAGAAATGCGTATGTTAAGGTGTATGTGTGGTAAAACCCTTGAGGATAAAATTAGGAATGAAAAAATTATGAGATATTTAGGTATAGCGCCCGTAGAGGACAAAATTAGAGAAATACTTTTAACTTGGTTTGGTCACGTGCGGAGGAGACCAAGCACGTCGCCAATTAGAAAATGTCTAGATTGACAAGTTAATGGAGGGTGTAGACGGAGGGGACGACCGTTGAAAACTTGGATTAGGGCGGTGAATAAAGACATTCTTGAGCTTGGATTAGGCGAGGATATGTGAGAAAATTGCATTGCTTGGAAAACCAAAATCCATGTAGCCGGCCCCGAAAATATCGAGAATGGGCTTTGATGATGATGATGGAATTCATAGGTACACCGAATTAAAAAGTTGAAACAACTAAGAAATTGAAGCTCTTGCATGATCCTTGGCAGAAGGATTATGAAGCAGAAGAAAAATGGTTAAAAAATAGTGGCGAGGATGAAGAGTTCTTGAAACATGAAGGTAAGAGGCTTCTTCGAGATACTCTGAGAACTGCACCTGTATTTATATATTGAAGGTCCTTCATCTGGTAATGAGAAATTAGATCAGGGTTGGGACTCTGTTGCTGGGCTTGAAGATGTTGTTCGTTGTGAAGGAGGTTGTTCTATTGCCTCTTCTGTATCACGAGTTCGTCAGTTCTCTAGGTCTTACACCACGTAGAGGAGTTCTTTTACATGGATATCCTGGGACAGCTAAAACTCTAGTTGTAAGAGCATTGATTGGTTCATATGCTCGTGGAGATGGGCGAATAGCATACTTTGCTTGTAAGGGTGCAGATTGTTACGGCAATATGTGGCTGATGTTGAGTGGCAGTTAAGAGTTCTGTTTCAGGTCGCTGAGAGATCACAGCCTCTATAATTTATTTATTTTGACGAGATTGATGGTTTAGCACCTTGTCGCTCCAGGCAACAGGATCAAACACATAATTCAGTTGTCAACTTTGCTTGCACTGATGGATGGTCTAAAATCTCGAGGTTCAA
Source organism: Berberis vulgaris (assembly GCA_963556465.1). NCBI lineage: Eukaryota > Viridiplantae > Streptophyta > Magnoliopsida > Ranunculales > Berberidaceae > Berberis > Berberis vulgaris. Next base: position 57,476,741 of record OY747135.1, on the reverse strand, counting down.
TTATCATAATTGGTACAACTAATAGTCATGATGCTGTTGATCCTGCATTGAGACGACCTGGAAGGTTTGATAGAGATTTACTTTCCATTACCATCAGCTAAAGATAGAGCTGCTATTTTATCAGTTCATACTCAAAAGTGGCCTAATATAGTATCACGAACTTTGCTCAAGCTGATTGCACAGAAAACTGCTGGGTTTGCCGGTGCCGATCTGCAGGCTCAAGCAGCAATGATTGCTCTAAAGACAAATTGTATTCTGCAAGCCTGCGGGAAAAAGGGCTAATGGCGGTAGCCATCTGCCTCTATCCTCTTTCCATGTGGAAGAAAAGGATTAGTTGGATGCACCTCCTCCATGCTCACGTAGAGAAGCAAGAATGGCTACTAATGATGTTTCATCTTCTCTTCATCTACTTCTGAGTCCTTGTTTGCTGCAGCCAACGTCCTACTTGCTTGTTTCCCTTTATCGCGTTGAACATGTATAAAGGCTGCAAAAATGATCAAATCTGCTATAATTTCTGATTTGGAGCAAACCGGAAAATCTAAGGATTCCTGGTGGTCATACCTCCATGATTTTGATCAAGAAAGCAGATAATGCGACAGACATGGAGAGAGGTATCTCTTGTGCTAGTCTTTTAATTGGAGCATCCAATTCTGGTGATTCTGATGCTGTGGATGATGATGACAATGGTCAAAATGAATTTGAACTTCACAAAGTTGGTTGCACTGGTGGTTCTACTGGTTATTGAAGAGCAGATGCTATTTGCCAGGCAGAAAATCCAGGATGCTGTGCGTTGATTACCATTGAGCCCAAATCTGGTTAACAGTGTCTTGCTTCCTGTGATTTGCAGGGTATGTTAAATTGAAAAGGTTGATTTGGCTACTATTTCACAAGGACATGGAGATGAAATTGAAGTATGACCAATATATCATGTATGTTTTCATTCCACAAAATTGGATTTCATGAACTACTCGATATTTCCAAAAAAAAAAAAAAAAAAAAAAAAAAAAAAAAATTGGTACCAAAATTGTAATATCTGTAGATTTAAAAAAAATTTATTTAGAGGGTGGGGGTACTCAGAAAATTTGGCCGGGGCACATAGCCACCCACCCCTTAAAAGAGAAACTCCCCCTTTCTCTTCTTTCTTCCTCTTTTTTTCTTTTTTCTTACAGAGCGTAACTCCGCTCGCAGAGTTCTTATTCACCGGATTTCGTTCGAGCGATTCCTTTGCGGAATCTCTTCCTTGTTCTTCATTTCCTCTCCTCTTCTTTCCTTCTTCATTCTCTTCTATTTTTTCGCAAAAAAAAAAAAAAAAATCAGTTTTCAGATTGTGGGTTTGACGGTGTTGGGTTGATTGATCGGATTGCGTAGCTCCGATCAGCCATTTCAGGGGTATTTGTGGCGTCATTTGGAACCTGTAAATCCCACATGCAAGGGTGGTTTAAGGGTTGGCCGGAATTTTCAAAAAAATCAGTGTGCATGTCCATTAGGAAGGTTCTTCGGCGTGAATCCGAGCTTTGGGCGCGTGGGTGAGTTACAATTCGTGATTTCGGGTGTTCTTGGACCTATTTTCGGCCTGTTGTATTGTTCAGAGGCGATCAGACCGAAGTAGGGTGGGTTTCGGCGAGTTTTCGCCGAACTTTGGGTTTCATCGAGGTGTTTGCCGGATTTTATTTGCCTGTAAGTTTTTCTTTCAGTCACGCGCCTGTTGTAACTTATTTCATTTTTCCAGTTTTCGACTAGTTTGCTCACTTTTGAGTCCGCATTGCAGTTTAAAAAATTTTCATGGTCCCGCATTCGCTGTTTTGCGAGTTGGGAGGCCCTCTCCCAGCACCGCCTGTTTGCCTCGCAGCTATCCCCGATCAGGAAAATGTTGAGGGTATGTTACTATTTTTGTTGTAGTTGTGTGTGCTAGATGTAGTAGGATATGTCTTATGTGCATTATGCGTAGGAAAAATTGCATGTTAGTGTGTTGTTATGTGACTCAGGATATGTGTTATGTGTCAGGTTTTGTGCATTCGTCATTTTCCCAGTTGAGGACTCTTTTCGATACAGGAGCATCTAGGTCTTTTATTTCTAGACAGTTGGTTGTTAGAGACCGCCTAGAGGTAGTGCCTTTGCCGAAACCCTTGTGTGTTGTGTCCCCTTTGAGCAGTTCGGTTTGGTTGTGGGAATATTGTCCCCGTTTCGAGTTTTTCTTGTTGGGGTACAACTTCGTGTTTGACTTTATTGTCTTGGGTTTTGAAGGGTATCATTTGATTCTAGGGATGGATTGGTTGTCTAGTCATTCAGTGATCATTGATTGCTTGCATATTAGTGATGTTAGCGCCACCTGATGCTTCGTCTCGTGTGTTGGCTTGTGAGCCCGATTATGTTTCTGTGTTGTCGAGTTTTCTTAGCTCTCTTGAGATTTCTAGTCCCGACACCAGTTCTGTAGAGGTTGTGTGTGAGTTTCCTGATGTCTTTCAAGAGATTCCTGGTATCCCTCCTCGCCGTGAGGCAGAGTTTCGGATTGACCTGGTTCCTGGTACTGCATCTATATCTAAATCAGCGTACAGGCTTGCACCTATGCAATTGGAAAAGATGAAAGTGCAGCTTTATGATTTTCTTCGTAAGGGGTTTATTCGGCCGAGCAATTCACCTTGGGGGCCTCTAGCAATATTTGTGTCCAAGAATGATAGATATTTGAGGATGTGCATAGATTATCGAGATCTGAATAAAGTGTCCATCAAGAATAAGTATTCGTTGCCTCGAATTGATGATCTATTGGATCAGTTGAGGGGAGCCGTAGTGTTTTCACAGTTAGATTTGTAGTCTGGGTATCATCAGATGAGAATTGAAGAACATTGCGTTCCAATTACCGTTTTTCGGACCCGTTATGGCTTGTATGAGTTTCCAGTCATGCCATTTGGATTGACAAATGCACCGGCTTTTTTCATGGATTTGATGAATAGATTGTTCAGTCCGGACTTGGACAAGTTTGTGATAATCTTCTTTGATGATATCTTAGTGTACTCAAGGAGTTTAGAGGAGCACAGAGAGCACTTTCGCATTGTTTTGCAGACACTTAGAGAAAATCAATTGTATGCGAAGTTCAATAAGTGTCATTTCTGGGAGCCTGAAGTTCAATTTCTCGGGCATGTCATTTCTAGTGGAGGTATTGCAGTGGATCCCGAGAAAGTCGAAGCAGTGAGGTCTTGGAGACGCTTGAGTAGTGTGACGGAGATTCGTAGTTTTCTGAGTTTGGCCGGTTATTACCGACGGTTCATCGAGAAATTTTCCCTGATTGCAGCACCACTCACTCAGTTAACAAGGAAGAATGTTCCTTTTGTATGGTCAGAGAAGTGTGAAGAAGCTTTTGAAACTTTGAAGCTTCGGTTGACTTCAGCACCAGTGTTGACTATTTCGACGCCTGGTAGCCGACTGGTGGTATTTACTGATGCTTGGGATACAGGATTGGGTGGAGTGTTGATGCAAGGCAAGAAGGTCGTAGCCTATGCGTCTCGACAGTTACAACCTCATGAGAGGAGATTTCCGACACATGATTTAGAGTTGGCAGCCGTAGTCTTTGCTTTGAAGATCTGAAAACATTATCTGTATGGTGAGAGGTTCGAGTTGTTCACAGATCACAAGAGTTTGAAGTACTTATTCACTTAGAGAGAGTTGAATATGAGGCAACATCGATGGGTTGATTTTTTTAGCAGCTATGACTTCGAGATACAGTATCAGCCTGGTAGGGCCAATGTGGTTGCAGATGCCTTGAGTAGGCAACATGCAGTGATGGCAACCATGATGATTCAAGAGTACCGAACACTCGAGACATTAGTTTCATTTGCAGTTCAGTTTACTTTCAGTACAGAAGGCAGCATGATAGCGGGTTTAGCAGTTTATACGTCGTTGATCAATAGAGTGGTGGAGAGACAGACCTCCTATCCAGTGATTACAAGGCAAATAGCAGATTTGGTAGTGGACACACTAGATGAGTGCCCTACCGATTGGTCGGTGGGTTCAGATGGAGTGTTGCGGTTTCATGAGCGGCTTTGTGTTCCGTCTGATAAGGAGTCGCGGAGAGATATCTTGCAGGAAGCTCATAGATCTCGTTTCACCATTCACCCCGGTGGAACAAAGATGTATCGAGATTTGAGACGTTCTTTCTGGTGGCGTGGCATGAAGAAATACATTGGAGAGTTTGTGGCACAGTGTGTGACTTATCAGCAGGTGAAAGCCGAGCATCAGAGACCGTCTGGGTTATTGCATCCATTGGAGATCCCGACGTGGAAGCGGGAGTATGTCACTATGAATTTCATCAATGGGCTTCCACGGTCAAGGAAAGGTCATGAGTCGATATGGATCATTGTTGATCGGTTGAGGAAGTGTGCACATTTCATTCATGTTAGTATGAATCGGACGACAGAAAGTCTAGCGGTGTTGTTTATTCGGGAGATAGTCCGCCTTCATGGGTCGCCTATTTCGATTGTATCCGACCGAGATCCGATTTTCACAGCCCACTTCTGGCAGAGTTTTCAGCAAGCTATGGGTACTAGATTGGACATGAGTACAACATATCATCCACAGACAGATGGCCAATCTGAGCGAGTGAATCAGGTAGTGGAAGACATGCTTAGAGCATGCATTTTAGACTTTGGGGGCAGTTGGGAAGATCACCTACTGTTGTGCGAGTTTGCGTACAACAACAGCTACCACGTAAGTATTGGCATGGCACCGTTTGAGGCACTCTACGGACGACCGTATAGGTCCCCTGTTTGTTGGGCAGAGATTGGAGAGTCAGTTGTGATGGGGCCGGATGTGATCAGAGAAACTACTGAGAAGATTGAGATGATTAGAGCGCGTTTGTTGACAGCCCAGAGTATACAAAAGAGTTACGCTGATAGGAGGCGTAAAGAGTTAGAATTTGTTGTTGGCGACAAAGTCTTTCTGAAAGTTTCCCCGTTGCGCGGAGTTGTTAGGTTTCGAAGTCGAGGGAAGCTTGCACCAAGATATGTAGAGCCCTATGAGATTACTAAGAGGATTGGATCAGTAGCCTACAGATTGGCTTTGCTGCAGAGTATGTCAGGTCTCCACGACGTGTTTCACGTATCCATGTTGCGGAAGTGTTTGGCAGACCCGTCACAGATTATGGAGCCCACTGAGTTGGAGATTTCTGAGGAGTTGACTTATCCAGTGAGGCCAGTAGCCATTGTTGATGATGACGTGAAACAACTTTGATGGAGGACGGTGAAGTTAGTGAAGGTCCAGTGGAGCCACCGGGAGGGTGACATGACTTGGGAGCTGGAAGATCAAATGAGACAGAAATACCCCGAGCTTTTCGACTAGTCTTTATTGCCGTTGCTTTCTCCGATCTCGAGTACGAGATCTCTTTTAAGGTGTGTATTATGTAATATCTGTAAATTTAAAAAAAATTATTTAGAGGGTGGGGGTACTCAGAACATTTGGTGGGGGCACATAGCCACCCACCCCTTAAGAAAGAAACTTCCCCTTTTTCTTCTTTCTTCCTCTTTTTTTTTTCTTTTTTCTTATAGAGCGTAACTCCGCTCGCAGAGTTCTTATTCGTCGAATTTCGTTCGAACGATTCCTTCACGAAATCTCTTTCTTGTTATTCATTTCCTCTTCTCTTCTTTCCCTCTTCATTCTCTTCCGTTTTTTGCGAAAAAAAATCACTTTTCAGATTGTGGGTTTGACGGTGTTGGGTTGATTGATCGGATTGCGTAGCTCCGATCAGCCCTTTCAGGGGCATTTGTGGCGTCATTTAGAACCTGTAAACCCTACAGCGAGGGTGGTTTAAGGGTTGGCCGGAATTTTCAAAAAAATCAGTGTACATGTCTGTTAGGAAGGTTCTTCGGTGTGAATTCGGGCTTTGGGCGCGTGGGTGAGCTGCAATTCGTGATTTTGGGTGTTTTTGGATCTATTTCCGGCCAGTTGTGTTATTCGGAAGCGATCAGACCGGAGTAGGGTGGGTTTCGGCGAGTTTTCGCCGAACTTTGGGTTTCGTCGGGGTGTTTGCCGGATTTTATTTGCTTGTAAGTTTTTCTTTCAGTCACGCGCCGGTTGTAACTTATTTCATTTTTCAGTTTTCGGCTAGTTTGCTCACTTTTGAGTCTGTCTTGCAGTTTAAAAAAATTTGTGGTCCCGCATTGGCTGTTTTGCGAGTTTGGAGCTTCGACCGGTAGGATTTGGGTTCCGAAAACCCATTCTGCTCAGGTGAGTGTAACTATAATATTTATTTTGAGAAATTATTATTTTAAATCCTGAATTTAATTTTTACATTATACCGTCGATTATGTATAATGGAATACAAGTCTGAAATTTGGGGTTTTTGGAGGTTTAGATGGTTGTGTTGGTTCTTTTGTGAATGAATTATGTATTGAGTTTTCTGAAAGCATGATATACAAGAATGAAATCGAATAGTGGTTGAATTTGGGTGCGATTAGGTTTTGGTGTAATGGCATTGGGCTTGTATGCTTTGTTTTCGAGTTTGCATAGTATGTCATGTTTTACCGTAGATTGCCGTGTTTTGAGCATGTATGATAGTTTGACTCGTATGTATTTATTGTGGTGAATTGGGTCATGTTGGGACCCTAGCGTAATCGTGGATTTATGAAAATTGCCTAACTGATTATGGTCACACGTCTGTTACATTTGATTCTGTACAGACTCGTAGTATGTGCATGTTGATATTAGTGTAAGTGTCTTTACCCCGCTGTAATGCTTGTTGTGTCGATGCTTAGGAGCTTGCTCGCATTGTGAGTTTGATGGTGCTTGAGATGACTCGCACCAGATATTGAGGACGCTATTGCATGTGGCAAGTTTGCTGAAATGCGGTGAGCTCCCGCACGCACTTGTCACTAGAGAGTGCAATAGGACGGGTCCCGGAGGACGTGCTTTGGAGATTACTCGCTTTCCCTCCCAACACGCTTGAGTTGGATTTGTATTAGGTTGGCCGTGTTAGGCCAGTCGTTCGGGACGTTTGAGTTTGTATCTGGGCATATGGCACCCCATTAAGATACAAACAAGCCCGAAGTGGTACTGGTGCACGTTGTAGGATGTGTCTGGGTGAGACACATTCGTAGGGTATGCGGTTACCTACGATATGAGACACTTACATAGAAATTTTTATTGTTTCGTCTGTCAGCGTGATTACCATACCTAGGAGGCTATGCAAGATTACTATATGGTTTTTGCCTTCATCACTTGATATTTACCATGTTTAAATCACCTGTAATGACCGGCATATTTCGTAAAATTTTAGTTATTGTTGAATCTGAAATGCCTGTGTTAGTGCTTGAACTTAGAAATATTATTCTTAGAGACACGGTGTGATTTAGACTTTAGAACCTGTATAGGGACACCTTTTCCATTTTATGGAACATGCATCTAGGATTACTCACTTATTCATTATTGTGTGGCATGAATTCCCCCTGTATATTATTCTGTTATTTGTATTTAGTTCGCTCGCACCAGCTAGCTTTGTGTTCTGCTGACCTCGCAAGGGGTGTGCTTTTATTTGAGTGCAGGCAGTATTGGCATTCCTGTTGATCGTGGCGCTTAGGCGCGGTTTTTCGTTGTAGGCGTGTTTTGTGCTGTTTGGTCGTGTCCACCCTGTATGGGTATGTTTTGCTTCCTCTGTATTATTTGGTTAAATACTAGATGTTTGTATATATTGTTTTTGTCACTATGACTCTGGCGGGGTGAATCGTATACTCTTATTTTGTTCAAATTTTATCGTAGTTTTTATTTTCGTTTGATTCTCGTTTCAAGAATGTGTTATATTATGATGTTGTGGCCGGTTACGATCTGCCTGTATTACAGATTAGTTTACGCATCGGCATGCTGCGATTCCCGTGGCGGGTCCGGGCGTGACAAAAATGGTGTGTTAAGATATTAGATATATGCCATTTCGTTAGCCATGTAGGGTTCCTCTTTCTGTTTGGTTTTGCCCCTTCAGAGAACAAGGGTTCACCTTTTATCAGTCATAACTATTTTGCAATATTGTCTAGTATTTTTAGGAAAATTGGCTGTTTGCATTATGATTTGTGAAAACCTTTAATTTGGCATGCTAGGAATTGCCAGCCAAAAAGATCGATCTTGTGTGCTAGATAACTCTCTCTATGATGGAGTTATAGGCTGTTATTTTGTTTGGATAACGAAAACAAAAAATGGAGTATGGTCTTTAAGATCTCCCCAATTCACCTACACTAATGTTTGTGGAAGCATTAGAAACTTGCAAGCACAAAACTAGGATTCTTCCCAACATTATAAAATAAAAACTATTTCTCTGCTTAAAAACAAACCCTAAGCTCCTTGCTCATAATCGTTCTCCCTTTAGAGTGAAGCAACTAATTACACAAAGCAAACATTCGTTCCCTTATTAATAGACTGAAATCTACTTCTAGTACTTTAACTAAAGAAGCCATTCTACAGTAGTGTAAGTTGTGTTGGTGTAGCACCTGAAATTTCCCTCCCAATTTTAAATATTTTATAATCAAACTGAGTCCTCTTAAACACTTATAAATAATAACTATGCCCCCAACGTAAATTGTTCTAAAACCCCTAATTAATTAGAGAAAATGCGCAGACATTGTCCTTAATATATAAAAAGAAGAATCATGACAAGTGAAGGGGAAAAAAAATATGAGGGTTAGAGTAATATTACCATGGTGAAGTTGTAACTATTTTGAAGAGATCATCCACCAATGAAAGCTAAAAAACGGAAGAATTGTGGACTTATCATGAGAAATTGATAATACATATACAATACACAAAGAAAAGGACATGTCCAGTTATAAGTCAAAATTGTTGGAGCTAACGAGTATGAGTGGAATGCAACTAGAAAGAACTCGAAAATCAATCAAGACTAACCATAATGACACAATTGAAGCTAGACTGCCTCCTAGAAGTGTTTGGTTTAACGTTGTCAGCCCGACATATATTATCCCTCACGAATGATGTACTATAAAATGACGAGGAAAAACATAGCGAATACCTTCCCCCAAACCTAGACACTTAATACATGATATAAACTAAATCAAAAGTGTCAAAGAATCGTATATCACCTAAAAAGTTGAGGATCAGTCCAACAAATAATAGCAACCACATGCGGCACAACATATATTAACACACCCCTAAAGCTACGAAAGCATCATGCAAAATTATAGAGAAAATGCAAATGAACTTACATTCTAGAAAAATTGTAAGGATCTGGAGCATAAAGGGGTCATAAATAGTGATATCTAGCAAATGATTTTTGCCCATTCCAAAAAAGGGACATTATAAGTCAGGTTGCAAATTAGAAGATTGAATCTTTTGTACAATGGGGTGGTGGAAATCGAGGTCATCACTTACAAACAAGGGATCCGCATAAGTAGCGACAGTCAATATGAAAAAAATGGAAAGAGGCGTGTCTAAGATATATCAAGTAGTGCAGGCTTATCATAACAAAATGAATTACACAAAGTTGATGGGCTAGTCAACTCAACAAAATCCCCAAACCTAAAATTAACACTACTTATGGCATGGATTCACTCATTAGATGCATCTTCCGATAGTGCCCTAACTATTTCTTGAATTATGGGGTCATTTGTATCGTGAAAATAGTCGAGGCAAAACTCCAAAGCATACTGAAAATCAAACTTCATGCACGAGTCACTTGAAAGGCATACGTCGAATGAGTCAATGTGAAAATGTGAGGAGGGGAATGGGTCAAGAAGCAAAATAATCTCAATAGAAGCGACCGATTTTGACTCACTGAGTGGAAAGGGTTCTACTTTAGGCTTTCATGTATAATCATGATCCATAATAGGGAATGAGTTAAGCAAAATATTCACTTCCCTAATGGAATTATTAATATTGAAGTCTAAAACGAAATGAGTCAAGCAGACTGCTAAGGAGTCATTTAACATAGACTGCAAAAAAGAATTATCCACCAAATTCTCAATCATGTTAACCTCACTGGCATCCTCGGGCTCATGAGGTTGTGGACTTACATTAAAAAACATTGAGTTTGACGATCATGTTATCAAATGAAAATTTCATGATTTCATTCCTATAGTTAATAATAGTATTAGATGTGGCAAAAAATGGGCGACCCAACATAATTGGAAAGTGACTGGAGGGATTATGAACAGGTTGTGCATCAAGAACTATAAAGCCCACTGGAAAAATAGAAAAATTCAACCTTAATGATCATATCCTTTATAACTCCGCAGGGAGCTCTGATTGACCTATCTACCAATTGGAGTGTTACTTCAGTTAGTTTTAACTTGCCGAGACCCAACTGCTCGTAAGCGGAATGTGACAATAAATTAATAGTAGCCCCTAAATCCAACAATACCATATCTTTCAAAGAAAATAGAAACAACCTAAGACGGACCAAATCATTGAAAAAGTTTGGGTACTTAAGTGTAGCACAAATGTCAAGAAATTTGCTGACATGAAGATATGAATATTTTTTTCTCCAAACCATAGAAAGAAGACAAAATATGGATGATGGATGGTTTGAGTCCAAAGCTATTTGCAATTGTCTCGAGTAAGACAATTCAAGATGTATAATTGCTGGCAAGAGTGGAGAAGTAATCCTTAAAGGCCTTCTCCTCAGCCATCTCCTTGGTCTCAGTTGACAAAGAGGGGGAACCTAGAAATATTTTTTTTTTAAATTCAAGCCTAACCTCTATATATATATGATCTAATACTAAATAAAAATATATATATTTAAACAAAGGGAATCTAAACGACACCAAAATTATGTGCAACCAAGATGATGGCAAACAACCCTAGACTTTTGCTACTATAATGAAGGACTAAAATTCATTCAATTTACTTAACCGTGAGAGAGGGGTGGTACTTTCCTATCAATCCATCACTACAGAAATGCTCCTACCTATTTTTTCCACTTTTCAGCTCAAAATGTAATGCCAGATCTAAAACTTTTCTAAGATAGGATATATTTTTTCACTTGACTACTTTAAGCTTTCAAATTTCAAAAGGGGTCTTATGATCGGAAAATTTATCCTAGACAATTATCTTGCTACAAATTTTAAATAGTGAAGGCTTAGATTCTTAACCCTAAAATAGATGGTAGTTAACTTATTTGCGAGAGAGGGCATAGAAGTTGCAAATCAGTCCTACCACTATTCAAATTTGCATGCAATACTAACTAAAACATAAAGTAATCACAGCAGAAATCGCGTGCAGATGCGGCGGAAAAATGTTACCTCCACGTGAACCTCTTTCGGGTTACTTGCGACGCTGGCTAGAAGTCGAGTTGTCGTCGATCAGAAGCACTGTCCACCTGACAGCTCGCCGACTTCTAATAGCGTCCATGCTAATCGCAATCTGAAAAAGAAAAATTACAATGTAATATATATATATCCTTTTTTTGTATTTATTTGTTTTGCTAATTTTTCTTTCTATTTGTGGTTTCTGATCTCTGATTTTTACTTTGTTCCCACTTGAACTCCTTTGAATACATGTGTATGATTGTCTGCAAAACAAATACAAGAACTTAAAACTCAAACTAATAACAATTAAATAAATAAACAAGCGACTCCTATTACTGTTTATAAATAAATAAAATTAAATATAAATTACAAACTAGTGAAAATAAACACTAGACTTTGATTGTACCGATACAATCCCCGTTAATGGCGCCAAAAACTTGATGCAGATTTTACTAACCTAAATTAATAGACTAATTTAACTTATTGTAATACCGCAAGTGCACGGTTATCTAAGTAGTAGATAATGAAAAATATGGGTCGATCCTAGGAGGATTGAAGACACAATCGAAAACTGATATCTATTTAGACCAATTTAAAAGGGGTTACATCAATTGAAAATTTCTAAATTAATGGAAAGAAAACAAAATTGAAAATTGAGTTTGCAAATCAAAGATAGATGCCAAGGTTTTCGAATCATCCATCAAGTTCATAAAATTATACTAATGTCAATTATTGTCCCCTAGCAATGTGGTGGATTAATTTTAGCAAAAAAGCAAACCCCTGGCATTAATTGTCGGTTTAAGGCATAACTAATCACAGGTTTAACTAATACGAATAAAACATGCTTAAACAAAAACGAAGAATTATTCTAACTATCATGGATGCATGACATACACCGTGAAACTAATATGTGTTTGTTCACAAATCAATCTAATGTTAAACCATACAATACATCATAGAACAATAAAATACCAAAGAAAATTCTACTAAGCCTGAGGAATCATTATGGCTTAGTGAAGGGTTTAGAATCTAGTGGTGGTGGTCGGGGTAGCAACATAGGGGAACCCCATCTTCTCTTCACAGATTGGTGCGAATGCTTTGTGGTGGTACAAAGCAAAAACATGTGGTGCAAATAACGTGAGAAAGAGTAAAAAAATTCATTCCCTCCCAAACTACTTTTTCCCTACGACTTTTGCTGCTCTGTTTCATTGTGCGCTCTCTGTTTTGTCGTGAAGTGGTGTGACGAGAGGGAAGAGAATGAGATGAGATGGTGAGATGAAATTGGCAAGATGAAAAAAAGGAAGGCGAAATGGCGGCGAGGTAGTGGCTGCTAGCGGTAGGAGAAAAGGCGAGATGGAGCTTTGTTGATGATCATTGTAAGGGAGAGATAATTGTGATGGAGAGATGATTGTTGGCGCGCTAGGCATGTGCACCGCACCTTGGTCCCTTCCATCTGGGCCTAGGTGGTGTGGGGTTTTATCTTAAAAGGCCTCGTTACTATTAGTGGACCTCTCCCTTATAAACAATATTTGTGACAACTTCTCCTTACTTAATGTGGGACTATTCAAGCCAACACAATCCCAACAATCTCCACTTTTTGTGTGAATTGTCACACATCCTAAATTTAAAAATTATTAGTTATTTTTTGTGTGAATTGTCACACATCCTAAATTAATTTTTTTCAAAATATAAAAATTCTTAAAAAGGCCAACCTTTTTATCACATCCGTCGCATAAATAATTGTTAGTTATTTTTTTATCACTAACACCGTCACAACGTCATAACCTAGTCAACCATTAGTTTTCGTTATTTTCCCCAATGCAAATCATTTTTTACTCAATTTTTCTCTTTACTTCAACACAAGTTCCATGTTCTTTGCCAATGGCATGACAGCTCAACGGTTAGAGCTTGGCGGATGGTACCACTAGGTCATGGGTTCAAACCCAGCTTGCGACATCTTTATGGGTTCTGGGATCCTATAAAAACCATGCTTGCCTTTTCTTTAGGAGGTACTGGTACAAAACAGATACAATAAACAAGACACCAAAAGAAAACTATAAATATATGATTTCAAAATTTTTACTTAATATACTTGTATTGGGATATTGTTTTTCATTGGTGGTTCACTTTAGTTCGTTTTGGGCGCCGGGCAGAATAACGATTATTCTGCAGGCTAGTTCTAACAGATAATTCACAAGGAAGAACACAAGAAAGTTGCCCAATACACATAGAAATGCTCTAATGTTCAATTCAAATTATCAAAATCAAAAGTCTACTACAATATTGAGGAAAAACTATATTTATAGTGCTCACCAAGAGTGAACTGTAAATATATGATTTCAAAATTTTTACTTAATATACTTGTATTGGGATATTGTTTTTCATTGTTGGTTCACTTTAGTTCGTTTTGGACGCCGGACAGAATAACGATTATTCTGCAGGCTAGTTCTAACAAATAATTCACAAGGAAAAACACAAGAGAATTGCCCAATACACAAATAAATACTCTAATGTTCAATTCAAATTATCAAAATCAAAAGTCTACTACAATATTGAGGAAGAACTATATTTATAGTGCTCAAATAACTTGAATAATAAGCAACCTATTCCCAAAAGAAAAAGTAGAATCAAATACTAAAATAACAAGTAGTTTATTCCTAAAAGAAAAAGTAAAGCCTAATCCTAAAAGGAAACTGTCTATTCCTAAAAGAAAAAGTATAATCAAATACTAAAATAACAAACAGTCTTCCTAAAAGAAAAGGTAAAGCCTAATCTTGAAAGGAAACTAAAAAGACTCCTAATTAAATTGAAATATTACGAATAAGTTATTTAGTAAATATATTTGAGAGCAAATTAGGAACCCTAGAAACCCTCCTGCATCAATTTTGTACTTAATTAGACGATTTTGTAAAATTTTACACAAAAGCCTACCATTTTGTTTTCATTGTTGGTCTTTCCATTGATTTATGATTCATCGAATTTGCATTTTAGATTGAAGAATATGGAACTTGTGTTGAAGTAAAAAAGAAAATTTGAGTGAAGAAAATCGACTTGCCTTGAAACAAAGAAATAAAAACTAATGGTTGACTTGGTCATGACTTTGTGGTGGTGAACATCTAATGATTATTTATGTGGGGAAGTGAAAAAAAAGATGGTAATATACATTCTCTTCTTGAAATTTTATTGGGGCCATCCAAGCACTAGGGGTGGGCACAGAACGGGATGGATCTCACCCCTATCCCATCCCATTTGTTTGGGATCAGGACGGAATATACCTCATCTCGACTTCGTCCCATCATTGATAACGAAAATGATCAATGGGTTTGTCATTTAAAAACTACGATGAGCACACATTGTCGTTGTCAAAAGTTAGGAAGAAAAAAAAAAGGAGAAGGTTTGAGTTAGATTCATTATCTAGGTGAGTTACATGGAAGCTTGTAATAATAAAATAACCATAATAGGGTTCCAACCCTTATTTTGGATAGATTCCCTCTTTATCCATTCCTACACTTTTGATCTATCAGAACATATCAGGCTATCTAACAATTGATTTTAAAATAGCACGTTCATTTTGCTTTTTGTTCATTTTCGACATGTGATTCAAGATTCCCCTCATGATCTTGCTCGTGAAGGTAATGAAATTATCCGTGAGGCTTGCAAATGGAGCTCTGAACTAGCTGTTGCTTGTGAGGTCTGGAAAGAAATCAAATTTGAATTTGAAGCAATGGATACTTTGTAATCCAGTAATTACCGTTCGTTCTCTTAAATTGAATTGCAATTAAACTCGGCCCAATCTTTTACTAAAAGGATTGAGCCGAATAAATAATAAATCACCTAATGCATAGATTTTGCATCTATCTATATATATATATACTTGATCTAGATAGACAAGATCTTAAATACAAGATAAACCATATGTTTTGTTTTTTGAAAGGCCCAGCTTTCACTTGACTAAGTGGTACTGTAGTGTTCTTCCCGCCAAATATATTTTGCTCAGAAAGAAGGAAAGATAGCGTTTTACCCATTATCTAATTGAGTTGCCTAACTGCGGCGTCTAGCCGAGTTTGAAACAATAAACACTTTTATTTATCTAACAGCGGGAAAGTTTGTCTCTAACCAAGGGCGAGTGGCTCTAATCTCAATGGACGAACGCCATCTATTTTATTTGAAGCTATCCATGCCCTTATAAATATTGGTCGGCTAGCAGGCAATCTGCCCCCGACAAACTAGGACCATAAAATCTCTTCCGAGCATCAGCTTCGCCGAAGTAGGCAAATGACTCCCTTGACTCCACCTCTCGTTCCTCTCCTGGCTGCTAATACCAACCAGCTGGTAGAGGCACCGGCCCAACTCAACCTCCTATCACTCTCCTGATCCCGATTCCACTGTTGCATCCCCATCCATATCCAATGCCTTCTTCCTATCCCAGTCCCGGCTCGAGTAATGGATCCCGAACTTTCCTGCCCGACTCTCAATCCCTCTTTCTAGCCCCAGCCGGCTAGCGAAGTTCCAATGAGGAGCCATCAAAGGCAAGCTCTCCCAGTCTCGTTCATGTCCCATCATCCGAACCAAGACCATCCGAGGGGGAAGCGAGTGAGCCTCAACCTCCCCTAGTGGGAACCACTCATTCAATCCCTGGCTCGAAACTCCCACAAGCCATATCAACAAATAGTTTCATAGTTTCATACTACATAGTTCATACTAAATATTAAAAAAAATCGGTTCCCGACGGGATGAGAATGGCGGGATTGAAAATCTTCATCCTGATCCCATCCCACTCTAGATCAGGACGGGATCGGGATGGGATGAGATTGATCAATCCCAATAGGACCCGAAAAAAATCGGGACGGGATCGGGTTCGCCGGATGGGATGCCCACAACTACCAAGCACCCCTAGCCTACTCACTTAGCAAAGACCGAGCCAAATCAATGATTTATCATGATCTCTTTCTCAGCTCGTCCTCCCGATGATGAGACAAGTAGCTGCAGTTGGGCGCAAGGAAGAAGGCCAATTGTTTCTAGCTTCTCGATGGCAAGGTCTTTCCCCCCCAAGGAATCCTTGTCCCATGCCGGTACAAATATTTCATAACAAGCTTTAAAATGATGAGCCCGCGCTTGCGGCAAATTATCTCTGTAACCTTTTCGAGTAAGCTTCAATAAGTTATGGATCAATGTATGAAACATGTTAATGGGATCAACCATGTCAAGTTTTCATAATCTTTCCTTGAATGTTCAGTTTTTGTTTGGATCAACCATGTCAAGTTTTCATAATCTTTCCTTAAATGTTCAGTTTTTGTGAAACAAACGGAGCCTAAGGATATGTTTGATTCCTAGCAAAAGTTTCAAAAAATGAGTAAGTAAAGGAAGGAAAGAGAAAAAATTACATGAAATTTGTGATGACTATCCTCTTGGTTTGTGAAAAAATTACTGAAAATATTTTTCATAGGCAGGAGCTTTTTTTTTTGCCAAAACAGAATCATCTTCAACATCAAGATGGAGAAATTTTCCCGCATCCTCTCTTATTTCTTCTTTATTTTTCTGGTTTTCTCATTTCAAATCTTCCTTGGAATCAAATACACCTTAAGAATCTCGATTTGACCTATCATGAGCTTGAATTGGACTCCATGCAATGAAACACACCCTAAATGCTGTTACATGTACATAACTAGTGGTTTGGCCACAGCAGCGTAATTCTCCTGCCAACCAATGTAAAGTTTCAGCAGTTTTATGCAACACAAAATCATGAGCGATGAATTTGACCTATTATTTACTGATAAGAATCTGGTTAACTAATGTTATTCACTTACAAGAATTTGGTTGATTATTCAAGAGAATTCCAATAACAGGAAGTGGCTAATCTGCACCCTGATAAAAGTTCATTCAAATGAACAACAGATTTCAAAGAAGCCACACACTTGAAGTACCTGTGCATAGTGAAGACTCCAACAACTCTTTCCAGCCTAAAGTAATCACCTCTGAAAAAGTGGTTCCATGTAGGGAACCCAACTCAAAACCTTTTACCCATGTACCGATGTACTACATTCTACCAAACTTCAAACCAGAATGACAACTCTGCAGCAAAATCTTACGAGTTCCAAAATCTGTTAAACTCTATGCCGGATTGATTTAAAGAGTGAGAACTCATCAAACAAAAATCAAATGATTTTAGAACCTGCAGGTAAAATAAACTTAAGTACTGGTAATGAACATCCAACAAAATCACAACAATATACAAAGTGAATGGAAGAATAACTCTCCAGATCAGCCAAAAGTTTCATGTAGGTAAAACCTGGTTTTAACCTTGATGATATAAACTTCTTTTCAACTATGCCAAGAAAATCAAAATACTTGAGCACTTCTGCAGCAGTTATATTTCATCATCCTTGAAGTTGGCAGCAAGATCCCAATAGTGAGCTACACCGGCATCAGAGAACACTTTCCGAGCAGCAGCTTCTGTCCTGCACTGGTGAACAATAAACCTATTGAAATTGGGTTTAGCAACACTTCCCTGCCACACTAGCACACATTTGTTGACTGGTCTGTCATCAATCTCATCATCCTCTTCATTTTCATCTGGGACCGCAGTTGCCCAGTCTATACGCCTAAGCATCAACTTGCCGTACCTCTTGATTGCCTTGCTACCACCCTCAACAACCACTACACACATACTCTCACCCATCACTGCACAACCGGAAAGCCGATTTTGTTGTGCATTCATATCCACTTTAAAACGGGTCTTTTTGTCCGACAGATCATTTATCCTATAAATGGACACGATTGCTTCCAGTGTGTTTGGATCCTCAAAGAGTTTCCTCTCTTTCTTTTCTCGACGCTCCGCTGGGGTAAGTTTACGTGCAATATTTCTGTCAACGTGGGCTTGTTCACGCTCAAGAGCAGCACTCCTTATTTCCATTTCAAGCTTTGTGGGATCTTGAGTCGCTTCAGCACCAAGTACTTTCATGAGATTGCTCATCTTGACCTTGGACTTTGGAGGCTCTATCACACCTTGCCTGATCATTTCTTGCTTATCCTTTTCTTTAGCCAAACGACGTTGGGTCCTTAGTTTCTTTTGTTCCTTCTTGGTTAGCTTCAGTGGCTGCGGCGGAGGTGGAGCAGGTTCAGCCGGGGGCTCAATAGGAAGTGGATGTTCTACATAAAGTGTGATCTTGTCCATTTTTAACTTATCTTCTATAACACTCTCTTCAGTGATTTCCCCATAGGTACCAGAACGTAATAGCAACACATCCCTGAGTTATCAGGTATACAATGTTAGACACTTCAGTCTAAAACTTGATCATATGGTAGAAAAATCAAACCTAGATTCATTTTCGTCCATGAATTTGGTAAGTATAAAGTGTATACAGAATTACATGTCATTGTGACCCCATTTTACAGTCCATGGTTAGGAAGTCTGGGACAACATTTCCACAAAAGCCTTACCAGCAAAAACCAAGGCAACCAGATGAATGGTTTTTTTTTTTTTTTTTTTGGGGGGGGGGGGGGGGGAGTGATTCTTGGCCCAAAGAATACATTTAAAAAAGTGCATGTCCTTCAAAAAGTGTACCTTGGATTACAGTTTCAAGAATGATGGACCTCCCATTTATGCCATTGGCTTGAAACCAAATAAAACATGTACGAGTTCAAATTATAATGATGGAAGAATTCTGAAGGAACTACATTTCCTCACCAGAAAACAGTCATTGATTCAAAAATACCTCCATGTACATGAGTGAAGATTGTTGTCAAAAACATTTGTCCATATACACTGTGGGTGTGTTTGTTTCAAAAGTAAACTCACCAACAGTGAGTAGGGAGAGAGCGACTGGAAAACATGAATGTGACCGTAACCTCTACCCTCATTTTCTTTAACAAGACTGGAGAACTTTTTCCTCTCTCTTCTTGTCTTTTATAGCTCTCAGTGTTTTCCATAGGACTTATCTTTTAAAACAAACACACATTACATTATGTTCTCAATGAGAGATTCAACTGCTACTATTAAAAAAATAATAAATAGATAAATAATGATAAAGGTTGAAGGAACATACCACCACTCGACATCAGGTATCGGGTCTTTCAGTTTTTCTTTGGTGATGACTCTCTCTGATACCTCTATCAAGTTTGGGTTGATATCAGGCTCAGCCTTTGCCAGCTGTGCTTGCTTTGTCTTCAACTCTTTTGCTTGTGCTTCTCCAAATTGACTCTGAAAAAAAAAAAAAAACAGTCAAGTTTGATCCAGTTGAAATTTAAAAGATTCCAGGAAAAAAAAATGATTAGCATTAAGGAGAAGTATCCGCTACCTTAAATCTAATTGTCTCTGCATCTTTTGACCATTTTCCTTCCTCTACAAACATAATTGACATCCTCTTGGGCCTCAAAAGTTTGTTCTTGTTAATACCCATATCTGGATCGAAATGAGGATTCGATTCAGGATCCACATCCAACTCGGGTTTAAGAATTTGGAAAGCCTCTTTCTTCTGTTTATTGATGTTGACCTGGAAATTTTACAAAGACCAAAGTGCCAATTTAAAAACAAGAAATGACAGTAGCCAGTCCCCGAATAAAAAAAGCAGTAAATATTGAAAGGGAAGAAAGAAGGGAGAAAAATGACTGAATTGTGAAAAAACAAACCTTTAAGGTGCTAAGATTCGCTGGCTTGGCCACATTAATCACATTCCCTTGCTCATCAATTTCTCTACCAACTGGATCTAAACGGAGAATGGGGGCCTTGGCTGGTTTCTGCTGAACGGTCACATCTGTAGGCATTTGCGCAGGGAACATATTTATAAGAGGAGCAAACTCTGGATCATGGTGAAAACCCATTTTGGCAGCAAGCTCCTGTGCGCGTTTTACTGCTTCAATATTGGGTACAGTTGTAAGCCCCGCAAGGGCTAGCATACTACTGGCAGATGCTGAACCCACTGCAGGTAAAGTGGATGTCTGTGCAGTGGCAGTGACAGCAGCAGAAGCAGTTGTCGATGCTGCAAATGCAGTTCCTATACTTGATGATAAAACTTTGGATCCCACCTTGTTTGATCCCAACGGTGGGATGCCATCTGAACTTGGGGTGGAAATCTTGTTCAACTACAACATCAAGAAAACATCAATTGTAACTTTGTAAGTCTTTCTGTATTTACAAAGTGAAAGTGTTGCAAGCACAAATAACATGGGGGAATCATTTCAAGTAACTGATCTACTTGTAAAACTCAGCAAAGCAATAGACTTACCTGTGGAATCTTTTTTAGCTTTTCTGATAATTCCTTCTGCATTTGTAAAGCTTTCTTAGCTTTTGCTAGAGCATCAAGAGACAGATTTCCACTCTTGCCAGCAGTTGATGTTGTTGTCCCATCTGTACTAGATTTTCCAGGAACCTCATGAGATCTGGTAACATTAACTCCCTTATTTTCATTTGTGGTAGAAATTGAAGATACCTTGATAGAAGGGGTAGGACGAGGTTCTGAAGAAGGCTCAGTCACAGCAGTCGATGTCATGTTTAGTGATCCCAACGCAGCCCCCTGTCCAAGTAAAAAATTTCAACCAAAGGTTACAAAATAAACCCAAACATTATAAAAAATCTATTTTTGTGCATTTAAATAAAGAAAATTGCATGGCAATTCAAAGGGAAAACAAAACATTTTCCAAGCTATTAAGCCTATCAAGCACAGCTCTGAAAAGCTATATTAGGATGGAGCAGATACACGCTACAGTAACCATATAGATAAAAACAGTAACCAGAGATAGTAAACTTGAAAGCCCCTCAAGTGACACTGGACTTATAGTAGGTATATGCTGGGGAAATCCCCAAGGCATAGAGCTCTAGGTAAAAAAACTAGGTTCAAACTCCAAATAATTTAGCCGAGCACAGGAGTTCTGCCAAATGTGAGAGAGACATTCATTAGTCTCCATGTAAGAAAATTGTGAAACTACATGACTAAAAAGTGTTCCCAATAGAAGAATAAGTCCTATATAGAGACATACTTCAATATTTGAAGGACCACTTTTCAATGCCTCTCAATTCAACCCTCTCCCAACACCTCTCAGTTTCAGCAACTCTACGATTATGCTAACCAACAATGGTTTTAGTAATGCTCTATGCAATTAAAATGGCATTATAACACCGATATAATGCTTAACGGATGTGAGCCGTTACGTTTTGACATTATCACGTTTTGGTATCATGGCTCCGATATAATGCCGTTATATGATCGTTATTGAGATGACGTTTTTTTTACTAACATTGTTTAACGTTTTGTTCTACTACATAAAATACAAAAATTCACCCATTTCATTCTCGTTTGAACCATAACCATAGACTCGAAGAAAAGAAGAAGAAGGACCAAAGCTCGCCGTTGCCGATCGACAGTGAATAAGACCTCACCGATCGAATTAGAACTAGAAAAGAAGAAGGGAAGAAGCCGAAGAGTCGATCGCACTCTTAGTTGTGATCTCACTCTCATACGAAGGGAAAATGTCTTTTATTAATACTTTGATATTTTTAAATTTAATGTAATGAATATGGTTTACTTTTTTTACTCTATAATACATTAATACTGGAAGTATAAAAATATATCTAAAAATATTTCGTTATATACCATTATATCCCGTCATAACCCATAACACTCCTGGACCGTTATGGGTCCATTATCCATTTTAACTGCATAGGTAATGCTAACCAACTGTTTTGAGTAAATTTCTCTATAACATGATCAGAATTGTTAGTTTATGATGCCCAGTGTATTTGATATAATGTTGGAATGGTTATTTTCAAAGAGGACCAATGAAATCGCAATTGTGGAGGATATTCTTTGTCGACTTAAATTGCAATTTTGGTTGGGTAGGGCAATGAAATTGTAAAATAATATATATATATATATATATATATATATATATTTTTTTTTTTTTTTTAAATTTTTTTTTTTTTAAAGGCAAGCAGGGTCTTTATAGGATCCCAGAACCCATAAAGATGCCGCAAGCTGGGTTTGAACCCATGACCTAGTGGTACCATCCGCCAAGCTCTAACCGTTGAGCTGTCATGCCATTGGCAAAATAATATTACAATAAATAAAGAGTGTATTGCACGTATTCAAGCTCCAGGAGCGCCCTCAATACTAAAACTAAATATATATGTTAACATCCGCTCTGAACATCAACAAATTTCAAGTTAAGCTTTAAGATACTGCCACTCTGCCACTCCTATTGTGACTCTGTGACTAAGATCTTGGTAAATTCATCATCTTTTTTAATGTATTCATAAACGTTTTAAAGGTTCAAATATATTTAACAAAAGGAAAACATACAAAGATGGGAAACCTTGAAAAGTCCAAGGGTTGTAATGGGATGCTCCAATGAACAAACATAGATTCAAAGAAAATCACTCAAAAACAATGGTTGAGAGGCCCTTCACAATTCTTTTCTCAGCAAAACATAATTTCATTAAGGACTTGCGAGTGATGAGCTCATAAGAAAGAGATGAGAGCATACTAGACTAACTGCTTGCTTGGGAGATTTGACCAACTGAAAATAAATTCATGAAATGGAGATTGAAGAAAGTGTATCTAGTCAAAGAAAAGGCCCAATGCAATGGACTGACAAACATTTTTTCTTACAAACCATTTATAATAGCATTGCACTCCTTCCAAGTGGCCCTACAAATAGAACAGAGAGAATTTGCAACTAAGTTGCCTTATAGTAAAAAGGAAAGAATGCAGCTTCCAACTCTTTGAAAGAGATACCCCAGTTCTAGGCAAGTCTCCTTCAACACCAAACAGCCATGAAAATATCACATTTCACTAACCTGGTGACAATGAAGAAAAATGTGAAACCCATTCAATCTGGAGTCTGGAACCCATAAAAATATGCATGAAATGTCAATTTGTGTTCCCTTATGAGCCCACACCTCTATTGAGGAAGCCTATCCCACACCAAAGATCATGACGAGAGAAACCGTCCTAGGAATCTCCTTCCTACAAACTAGTTTTACTAGAAATTTGGCAAACATGTTCGAGGAATCACGTTCCTTACCAAAAAGTAGGCAACAGCAACACACGCATGGAGGGATATGATTCTCCTCCAATTTTCTGAATGAGCACACAGGGAAACCATTCTCTCTATCGCATTTCCATATCCACTTGTTCCAATCCACACCCAAAACAACACCATTTAACCATTGAAAGAAAAAAAAATTCCCCAATTCACCAATAAGATGAGTCCTTAGGAGTAACTCCCTAGACATGAAACCATTCACTAAAGGCCCAAACTTCGAACCTATCGATGTCTACACAATTGGTATAGAGTTTTTGGAATTGCATGCTGAACACTTCATCTCAAAACACATCATACCAAAACTACTTTTGTCACTGTCTCGCACAAAAACTCAGAGCCCTTTGATAAAAATAGAAATCTCCTCTTCAGTAGATTAGACGAAAAATACCTTGTAGCAACTTGACTTGATAATAAACAATTATGAATAATCTCATTATCGAACCTATGTTAACAAAAATTCCACCTCCACTCTCAAAAATAAAAATAAAATGATTTTCTTCTAACCAATGAAGGTTGCATAGAAACAGATGTCCTAGCTATGGGTATGTTTGTTACACTCGAACACGCGCGTGGAGTGTCCGACATGACAAATCATAAAATATTAGATTCAAGGATTAGTATTTGTAAGGTAAATATTGTATATTAAAAAGGACCTGTGCAAGATTTATAACTTCAAATGACCAATGTTTATACTCGTGATGTTTGAAACCATAATGTTAGAAATCAACCCTGGTTCTAGTATGTCCATGGTTGAATCTTGTATCCACACGTGTGGACACAATTTGTCTGAACACCCAATGAATCAGCACAATCTAACATCCAATGATCAGCAAACATTTTCCATTTCTTTTACCATTACTTTTCCAGTTCATATAAGTTTATAGCTTCAAAATACCAAATAAATAAATAAACAAATAACGAATAACTGGTTATGCTATGCAGGATTTATTTCATTTGTATCAATGACATTTACTCATCTTGCATATTACCTAATCAGACAGTTATTACAGCACTATGGAATGGAACAGTGACTCCAATCATTCGTAAAATGTTCTTAACCTAGTTAATTGTTTGTTAACCACAGGTAACTCTCAAAAATGTCATTAATTAAAAATCAAAAGTCTTAAAATGTATTTTCAACTGTTTATCTAGGCGGATCCCACTAGTAAATCTTCTTACCCCTTTGTCAACACATTACTCTAAAACACAGTAAACACTTGAATGAGTCTTCTCTTATCTGATCAGGGGACACAACCTATTCCTTACCGTATAACGATTACACAATGTAGATTCAATCACACTCCTAAACAAAAGTACTCAACTGTCAACTTTGCAACACCTGATGCATATACATGTTCAATACCTAACTTGAAATGTCCTTCATTAGTTGCAATTAGTTTCCCAACGACAATCTATATCGAGAGTCAATATGTTATGCATAATGCATAGAATAAAATCAAATTAATCAACACGTGAATAAAATCAGTTTAGGTAAAAAGCAAACAGGTGTATAGAGAAACTTACATTGATTTCGGAGCCACTCCCATTTGAGGCGGATGTGCTCTTAGCATATTTATCAGTATGGTCTTCCTTTTCGAGTTTAACATCCACCTCTTCTTCCTTAACCTTGCCTCCGAAACGTCTTCGTTCTCTCTTCCTACCACCATTCTCATATTTCTTCCTCTCATCCTCCTCATTTCCTTCAACCTTCTCCTCCTTCACCACAATTCCATTCAAATCCTTAGAAACTTCAACCACGTCGTCAATATCTTCGTATCGCCGTTTCTCTCTCTTCTCTTCTCTATTTTCGTATCGAGGTTTCTCTCTCTTATTATCGGACTTGCTCTTCTCCAACCTATCCTCACTATCGCCTCGTTCTTTCCTCTTGTGTGAAGATCGCTCTTGGTCTTCTCTCTGGCTCCTCGGCTTCTGTTCTTCTTCGTGATCTCTTGATCGATGTCGATGATCTCCATCTCTGTGGAGGTGTTTCTTCTCTTCCCGATACTTGTCTCTGTGATGCCTCTCTTCAGATTCTCTCGATCGATAACTGCTTCGATGATGCTTGTGATCGTGCTGAGAATCTCTGTCTCTTTCCCTTTCGTCTCTGCTTTTCCGACTCGAAGATTGAACCCTATCCATCGCGCTCCTGTCTCTCTAAGGTTTTCAAGTGCTATTTGGATTGTATAAATTCTCGTGGTTGGGAGTTGATAAAAGGGTGATTAGGGCCAAAGGTGTGATCGCAGGTATCACTTAAGGGTGGGTATCCCATTCCGTGATCTATATCTCATTTCAATCTCATTTCATCCCGATTTTTTTGAATTCTTTTAAGATTGATCAAACTCATTATAATCCCCTCCCAATTTAGAGTGGGATGGGATCGGGATGAAGATTTTCAATCCCACCCATCCCATCCAGTCTCAAACTTATTTACTTGCTATTTATTATCATTAATTTTAATATTTTAATTTTATAACCGAAAGATAACTCAATTTGATATAAATTTTGAAATTATTATTTCATTAACCAAAAAAATATAATAACTAAGAATACCCTTTATTGAGATGTGGACCTTTAATTTATGAAAGAAATATCATGGCATTTCTCATCAATCCCAAGTGAAAAACATGATTTTTCATTAATATGCACATAAAGAATAATTTCTCCCAATTGTCTTGCATTATTAAATAATTAATAAGAATAAACATTTTGATCAATAATGAACTATGTTGTTAATGATATTTTGTTTTTGTCTCACATAACTAAAGTAAGATACCACATTGTTATATCCTTATGATAATAAAAGGAAATGTTATTTTTAATTTGGGTATTCGATAATAAAATGAATTTGTATTCTTAACTTGGATATTTAGTTGCATTGAAATAAAAAGTCCTACTCTTATTTTTAAGTATACAGTTTTAACAATTTTTTTAAGGCCTTTGAATCATGTTCATCCCATCCCATCCCGTCCCGTCCCGAACTCGTTTGGGATGGGATAAGGTCTATCATGTCCTGATCCCAAACAAATGGGATAGGATAGGGATGAGGTCCATCCCGTCCCATCCCATCACATCCTGTGCCCACCCCTAGTATCACTAGGTCATAGGGTCGAACCCAGCCAACGACATCTGGAGTGGGAGGGGTTAAGGGATATAAGAAAAATGTTAATTAGGGTCTGATACCATATTGTTCAAATATTAGTAGATACCATTTTTAAGTGGTATCTCCATCATGACCGTTATATTTCGCATATGTTATGTACGTGCCTTCTCATATATATTTTTATAATGGCATAATTGCCCATAGATATGCACCCCCACTGTTATTAAAAAATTAGTGTTCTCCCCTAATTTCAGAAAACATATCTCTTGAAGGCTCTAATCAAAACCTCACATCCATCTTCTCCAACTTCTCCCTTCTTTGAAAATGAACCACCATGCCTCTTTACTTCCATGATCCTCTCTTTCCAAACTTTGGAATAAACCACTGTCCCATCCCACCCCAACCTCCAATGCCACCATTACCCCTGACCTCGAACACATTTAATTAATTCAAACCCACCACCGTGGCTACCTTCAATTGAATCAATCTAACTCATAAGAAGAAGAAGAGAAATGTTGGATGTTAAAAAGGATGTCAATTGGATGAATGAGACAGAGTTTACCTGGACAGGCAACTAGTAAAGCTAGAACTTTGATGGGGTTTCAGTAATATTATTTCTTCTACTTGAATGAGTTTATTCTTCTTCATCATAGTGGTTGGGGATCTGGGGGTTTTCACTTCTTCATCATAGTTGTGGAGATTTGGGGTTTATCTTCCTCTTTCGATTGATGGCAAAAATTGAAAGAGGCGTCACATTACCAACATGTTTGTCAGTTAACAACACTTGTCACTTCTCTCATCTCCCTTCAAATAGGGGTCGAATAAGGCAATTCGAAGGTAATCGAAGTGGCTTCGATTAGG
Source organism: Berberis vulgaris (assembly GCA_963556465.1). NCBI lineage: Eukaryota > Viridiplantae > Streptophyta > Magnoliopsida > Ranunculales > Berberidaceae > Berberis > Berberis vulgaris. Next base: position 57,449,510 of record OY747135.1, on the reverse strand, counting down.
TTTGGGTTGATGACATTGGCTTTGAATGGAAGAGGGTGTGTGTTTAGAAGTGGTGCTTGATGAGTTTGATTGTTAACATAGTTGGGGATGGGGATGGTGGTGGTGGTTCAGTTGGATGGTGGTGGTGGGATGAGGCGGTGATTCGATTTCATCAATGATGTTGGAGGGACAATGATGGAGGTGGGGTGGGGGCATGATAATGGTGGTTTAGGTTCAAAATGAGTGGATGTTGAAGAAGAAAACTTTGGTTAAGGAAGAACATAATTTGTTGGAAATTAGAACATTAGTGATCATTTCATGATTATAGTTCTTGAACTTCCTCGTTTGCATGTGCAGATATGTGCAATTTCTATTACTTCAGTTTATGAAATGGAAAATGGATTCAACATCTGGTCTTTTAGTGGGAAGTTATTATACTAGATACCATGAGACCATTTCTATCAGGTTAAATCGAGTTCATGTTTGGATTTACCTATTTTAGTAATAACGACCAAGGTTTATGTTGTTATGATACAGTTTTTGTGGCATCCAAGACCACGATCTTTTTTTAGTGTTGAGAAGGAAGATGAAATTGCAAAGAACTTGAACAAGTACAACAAGAAGTATAAGGCATAGGATCAGGGTGCGTCAATGTTGTTGAATGAACAAGACTACCGGCAAGAGACCAAAAGAGAGTTGTGAGCTTCGAAAAAACTACCTGAGTGTTATGAGGGATGTGGGTTTTGTTAGAAATTTGTGTTTCTTCTTCTAATTGATGAGTTCTCATGGTGGGGTTTGATTTGGTTTGAAGAATTTGTAAGTTTTGGGTATATAAAAATAGACTGATTGAGGAAGAAATTTGGAGGGAGAGTGTAACACTAATTTTGTTGATAACATTGAGGGTGCATATCTATGGGCAGTTATGTCATTATGATAATATATGGGAAAACACATGCATAACAAATGCGGAAGATAACGGTCAAAATGGGGAGACCCCGGCTGACCGAAAAGTTGGGTGGGGGGTGTTTCCACTAATATTTGAACAATATGGCTTGGACCCTTATTAGCCTATTATGGTAGGGGGATCCTCTCAATCACCCATGATAAAAATAAAAAAATAAAAAAAAATAAAAAAAATTTGTTATTTCGACTTCACCTCAACTATTTACATTTAATCATAACTTGCATCATCAAAACATCGAAATTCTAAGATGCCCCTACCATAATTAGTCAATTTTTGACTTACCATCCCAAATAAATCTTTAAGTGAGATGTTAGGCTATTTCGAACCAATGAAATCTCACTCATGCGAAAACATGTCATTTATCGAGATTTAAGGGTGTGTTTGGTTGCATAGAATCATATGTCATGGGAATTCATGAGGGGACCACCTAAATCTAAGTTAATTTGAGCTTTACCCACTAATCAAACATTAGATTTTGTGATCAATGGTAGGAATGGAAGTCCCGTGAACATGGAAATCACATGCCTTGGGACTTTCATTCCCACCATTAATCACAAAATCTAATGTTGAAATGGTGGGTGAAGCTCAAATTAGCTTAGATTTAGGTGGTCATCTCATGGATTCCCATGACATAGGATTCCATGCAACCAAACACACTCTTAGTGCATGTTTGGTTGGATGAAATCTTATTCCATGAAAATCCATGAGGGACCCCTACATTTAAGGCTAAATTGAGGTAGCACTCATTATCCACCATTAGATTTTATGATCAATTGTGAGAATGAATGTCTCATGAACATGATAATCACACTCCTTAATCCTCCTAAAACATGTGATTCCTCATGGGACTTCCATTACCACCATTGATCACAAAATCTAATGGTAGATTAGTGAATGATTTTCATGTTCATGAGACTTTCATTCCCACCATTGATCACAAAATCTAATGGTAGATTAGTGAGTGAACTTCAAATTAGCTTAGATGTAGGTGGTCTCCTCATGGATTCCAATGGAATAAGATTCCATGAAACCAAACACACCCTTAGTATCTTGATAAAACTTTTAATTCCTTAAAAGAAGATAGCGACAAAGATGAGATGTCGTCTTTTTCCCAAAGAACTTTTTTTTCCTTTTAGGTCTTAGGCTTTCTAAATATCACTCAATGTTATCCAACTCATAAAGACCGAAGTAAAAGGTTGAAATACCAAACTGAATAACAAAAAGGCTAAGTTAAACTCATGAAGATTAATTCAAAGCTCTAAATACCAACTCAAAGTAAGTCATTCCAGGTTAAGGAGTTATTGGTTAAAGTTGAAGATAAAGGCAAATCAAGAAGAAGACAAGAGTCACGTGATTAAACTCAGTTTGAAATTCAAATTTCAAGATGATCTAGTCAAATATGCCTAAATCTTGTCGTTGTAAGGTCATTGTTCACTATGGATGGTCAAACATCACATCGGCCAAGTAGTCATTTTAAATGTGATCGTTGGAGCATGGGATAGGACGGAATGAGCAAGTACTGAAGATGAACCCTTTCATACTACAAGTGTTGTATACATTTTAATCAAGTATAAAACACCCTTTCAATCTTCTTTTCTCAAAAACCTAAAGTGGATACTTATGATCTTAAACAAGAAAAAAACAATATACAATTGTATTTCACAATATTTTTGCATTCAAAGGAGTGTGCAATGTTAGATAAATAAATAAAAAAGATATCCTCAATGCTAATGAAATAATGTATTACAAAAGAAGGAAAAGAAAAATAAAGATTGGTTTCACATTGAACTTCAATGGTTGTTAAATGAACTAGTTACGGTTTGTAATGTGTCCACTATCACAGTAAGACAGTAAGTTGACTAAGTTATAACCAAAGTGAGACTTAATTAAAATTTTGAACTATTAAAATTAATACATAATAAATATTAAACAAATAAGTTATGGACGAGATGGGTGGGATTGAAAATCTTCATCTCGATCCCATCCCATTTTAGATCGAGATGAGTCGGGATTGGGAAGAGTTTGATCAACCCCAAAAGGACCCGAAAAAAATCGGGATGGGATGAGAATCATGAGATAGGATGCCCACCCCAAAGCTAATATCGAGTAGAGGTAGTGAATCAACACTTTTCAAAAATCGAATTTGTTTTTATAAACAAACAAAAGTATTCGGCTTCGAAGTTCTTCACATAACCTTATTAAAGGCTTAATGGTGTGACTTAAGTCAATACCCACAAGTTTAATTGGTTCACTTGAAAGTAAATACCTAATTAAAAACCTTTTGCAAAATCACCCAATGAAATCTTAGGCATGTAAGTTGAACATACAAACAATATAACAATGTACAAACAACTTAACTAAGCATGCAAGATAAAGTAAACAGAGTCATGGGGAAAAGAAAGCAAATCAGATAAAGAACACTGATATAACGAGGTTCACCTAAGCCTGAATTTGAATGGCTCCGACCAGTTACTTTCTCGTTGGAAATGACTCTCAAGCCTCAAGTTTTTACTATTTGATTAAAAGAGAACTTCAGCACAATCAACGTTTTACAACCTCACAGGTCTAATCATCGTGATCCTATGAGACTTACCGACACGAACCAAGTGATTCACTCCACAAATCATACTCAACATTTTGGCGGTCACGTGGGATACACAATAACAAAGTTTGATGGACGTGTGTTTGGGGTTTCAGAGATACCACTTGGTCTTATTTGGTGCTCCCCTAGACTTATTGAATGGCCAAGGATAAATCATCATGGAATGCAACATAACCAAGTCTTACTACCTGTTTGACATCTCCTGTAACACTTACTCGTATAAATCCATTCCACCGATTCAACAACCCACACGAGGTGAATGTGAGTTTAGGCAAGGCTAACACTGAACAAGTTCTATCTTCTAGTTACACTTGTTTATTGGATAGAGATGCTTAAAAGCTCTTTTACATTCACTCCCTCACTCAATATAATATAGAAACTTCACTTAAGGATGAGATGAAATGGTTGAAGGCTCAACAACTCTCCAAATGAGGCATATACTAATACATAACACTCTTCAACTTTACTTCCTCATTTATCTTCGCTCTTCTCTTTAGACAACCAAATAACGCATGAAGAGAATAATATTTTCTTCCTAAAACACCATGGATATCTCATAATGGATATAAATTTTGAGTGTGTGAATGGATTTCTCAAAGGGAAGGTCAAAGGGGAAGGGCTTCACTGAATTTTTGAACTAAATAGGTTTGAGAGATTATCCAAAAGATGGATCTCAATTTCCTATTTATAGACTCAGTCTGGACATAGTGAAGCCGACTTCACTATCTCCACCACCTGCTTTTAAGAACGCTTAGAATCAGAACAACTCTCTGCTGACATGTTCGTCAAGGGGTGAAGTCGATTTTTCTGCTTTGAACAATTTTTTTAAACAAAATCTCCACCTTTGTCATATGTCTTTATATTTGACATAGACATGACATTTTGGCACATGAGGTTGTCTAAAAAGAGAATATTCAAGATAATATTTATTCTCATATGGGAGGAAACTTAAATTCAAACTTTGAAATTTGGTTTCTACACATTTTTGCCCACATATAGCTTTTGGCACTTTATTTGAGTTTGGTCATCCATAAGTTGTTTTTTACTTACCTTGGTCTTCATAGCTTTGACTTGTTTTCATGAGCTGACTCAAATCTTCTTTTCCTTTGACAATGGTCGTCATGAGTTAGATATCATATCATTTAAATAATTTTTTTTACAAATGATAGACATAACCTCAATCACTCGATATACGATTTAAAATTCCATCTTATATTTAATTATTTTGACATAATTCAAAAATACATTTTCAATTGCTCTCCCTTTGAGAAATTATGACAAAACACATATTTTGCAAGTTATATTAGAACTCTCAATCCAGAGTCCAATTCTAATAGATTATTCAACGACATCAATGAGTCTGATATCATTTGTCAAGATGTTGACCGCGGATAGTTGTCTAGTGCCAATAAAGATTATTTAGATATCTCTTTCTTCATTCGTCTGATACTCATTCTCGTTTATCTAATACCAAATGAGAATTTTCAAATATGCTAATATTTCAGACTTGTCTGAATGATCTTTAATTCTTTGGACCTACACGTGGAACAACAAAGAAACATTCCATGCATAGAGTGATATTAGTAGCATTTGTTTTAATATCATTTATCTAGTAGCATATGTTTTATAAAATCATTGATCTCCCCTTATATGTGAAACAATTGTTATGATTAAAAAATGATAACAATTATCAATTAAAATCAGTTAATGTATAAAAAGTTTATGATAAAAATAAATAAATAAATAAACATAATAAGATGATAGAAAGTTGTTCTCCCTAAATATATACACCTTAGAAGCTTGATAAAGTCGGCTTCAAAATCTAAGATTAGACACCGGTTCATACAAGTACAAATAACAAATGAATAATCAGTCAATGGAAATGATATATCATGATTTCCATAATATGCTCGATATCAAAACATTTTTATTTCAAACATTGTGATATTCAAATCATTTCTCACAATAAGCACAATATTACCATGTGACTAAAAAAACATACATTCATTCTTCCTCCTTTTGTTATAGAGAACAAAGACAAGAAAACACATTCCTCCCCTAAAGAAAAATACATTTTTCTCAAAAAATTGAAAATTATGAAATGCGGTATCAACACTGAAACACAATAAAGTTTAAAAAAATCAAGGTATTAACTTGTTTTTTTTTTTTCTCTAAATGCAAAAAAGTTCTGGTATACATAAAGATAAACAACAAACAGCATAACATCTCATACGAAGATAAATAATATAGCATAGAGATAGATAAAAACATGAATTTACAAATCAACAACCTCTTCATTATCATTTGCATGTCTGGGCGTAAGGAACAAGTAAACAAACATCTCTTTAACTAAAAGAACTGAGATAATTGTGCAAACAAATCATGCACCCAATCTTAAAGACTTGCCAACATCGCTCGATCTCGATATTGGTTTCCTACAACATTCGACATGTGGATAGATAGACCAATAGGAGTTGGTTTCTAAACATCCATCATGAGATGAAGGCGATTTATGGCGTCTGATAGAAGTTTCATGATCAAAGAAAAATAAAGTAGATCATGTGAAGGAACACTTATAGACTCAACTATCAAGTTCTAAATGACTGAATGAAGAATATATTATATGTCCTCGCATAATTTTCCAAGAAAGATATGCTTGATAACGGGTCATCAAGGAAGGGTTTTAGTCAAAACTAAATAAAGTACTAATGAGAATATGATGTATGGTATTACATGATGAATGACAATACCTATCAAATTTGTACAAACAAAATATAGTTTCATCACAAGAGATACCCGAAATTATAAGAAAATCCATGATATCTTGGTATTCATCACACACTATATCACAAGGATAGCAAACAAAGCCTAAAGTTTCATCATCAAAACAAAGCTTTTGAGCAATGAACCTCGGAGTAACCTCAATGGTGTGTCCATTCAAAAAGGAGAAATCACCCATGTCCACATCATGCATGTTAGAATAAATTGATAAACCAAGGACATGTTACATGCATAATCAAGAGTGAAGAAGGGCATGAGATGAATATATTAAAGTTTACCAAAGATAACATCGGAAAGGTGCACAACCATGACGAGACGTTCATTATTGATGTGTCAATGCAAGTAAAATCACTCAAATTAACGATGACATGAAACCTTGAATACTACAAAAGAAAGGAAGACGATCCACAAAATTGAAGAAGCTACGAGGCATGGTGAAACAAGTTTCAAAGCACACATGAGATGGGAACAAGTTTCACAATGCCACACAAAACACATCCACTCAAAGCACACATGAGCTAAGTACATGGGCACTACAAGAAAATTTTCCATTAGTAGCGTTTTAGAAAACGCTATGTCTGCCGAAGCTATAATAGACCCAGGGTCTATTATAGCGTTTTAAAATGCTATAGTAAGTTGGCCTTTCAAAAACGCTATGGTAAGTATACATAGCAAATTTTTTTTTTTTTTTTTTTTGCTATCAAATGACTTTTTATTACATCTTATAATTTTATTTCTAGAAAATGAAAATTTAAATGTGCCAAACTTAAACATTTCCATGAATGGAGGCAAAGTAATATAATTAATGAGATAATGTATTACATCGAGTCACAAAATCTATCAAATTAATAATAAAGATCAGCTCTCTGTATTACATCGAGTCACAAAACATTTCCAGCTTTCAAAACCTAAATAAAAAACTAAATATAAAGTACCACAGCTCCCTGTATTAACACCTTAACCACCTCAACAGAACCACAATCATCTTCATCAGTCCACCTCAACAGAGCGCTCCATTTTCCAGCAGGAGCTCGACCAATCATCAACTTGATCACAACGCCTCTTGCCAGCCTCTATGCCAAACGGTATGATGGAAGAAGTGCTACTCTCCATTATGCTATTTACATCATATCTATTCATGTCAAAGTTCGTTACTGCATTCAGACCCTGAAATTTGATGGCAGCAATATCATAGGCCTCAGCTGCTTCTTCTTGTGTACCTATGAAAACCAAAACATATCAGCAATGCAAAACAACAACATTTCAGTAACATTTCAACAACATCACCACAGCCTTACCAATGCAAAACAGCAGCATATCAGCAATGCAAAACAGCAACATATCAAACCTGTCATGTCTGCAATCATGTCTGTACCATATTCATTTAGAATTAGTAAGGCTGCAACTCTGCATCCATTCAAACTTCGAACAGTTGGCTCGACAACGTCGTACAGTACATACCCATCAGAGATGTCCAAGTTCTGGAAAAAGTGAACATTATAATCATTTGGAAACATGAGAAATGTAAAGCATGTATGTTTTATCGATAAGTGGTGGCTAATACATTACATATAGAATTAGTAATGAAATGGAACATTATTTTCATGTAAAACTGTTGACAGTCAACACTACTGCAGATGTTCTTACAAGGGACTTTTTTTCACTATTTTCTGCCATAGAAATTTCCATCATCTTGCATATGAGGCAAAAGCACATATCAGAGATTAGTGGTTCTCAGTAGACAACTAGTAGTGGCGGAATTCAAAATGTGAGGTTTAGAAAAATATTTCTAAATAACTATAAAAGCACGTTAATGTATCCCAGCCAGAAGAATGTATCATTAAAACTGTATCAGAAATAATGAAAATATGAATGCCCATAAACTAATAGATGATTTTACATGTAATGTTATCAGATTGAACAAGGAAGTTGAACATGTAAATACCTCATCATCCGCATGACCTATGATTGCTGGTCCCCAAGAACCAACATAGTCAATGTATTCATTGCCATCTACATCCCACATGTGGCAGCCTTTCACAGAATCAACTACAATAGGTTGTCCACCCATTGATTTGAAGGCACGAACAGGGGAATTCACACCTCCGGGCATCAATTCCTACAATCACCAACCTTTTTTTAGTTCAAGTTCAGGATGCTGCAAACAGAAATATTTGTGTTTCCTTCCAAAACCAAATGGGAAAATCCAAAAGAAATGCAAACTAAAAAGGGTACAAAGTTTGAGGGACCTTGTATCCTAACATTCTTTCTTTTTACAACTGCATAGAACCAGTCGAGGTCACTAAACACAGAGTGAATACTCTCTATGTGTTGTCAATTGCTAAAGATGATAACCAATACAACTGTTGTCTTAGAACAATATTAGCATAGTTTAAAAAACCGGATTCTAAAACCAACTAATGAAACTTCCATCTTAACTATATCATTGTGAATTGTGAACAAATATATCAAATAACAGAGTAATGTAGGTGGCCATTAGCCCAGTTAAATTCAGAACACTATATGCTAATCATCAAAACCCTGTACTTTTTTCTTAATAGGAAAAAGAACAGCGGAATTTACACCTCTGGGAGTCAATTCCTAAAATCGCCATCCTTTTGTTATTTAAAGTTTAGGATATTGCAAACGGAAGTGTTTGCATTTCCTTTGAAAACCAAATGGATAAATATAGAAGAAAAGTAAACTCAAAAGAGGAAAAACATTTAGGGGATTCATATTTAACATTTTTTTCCTTACAACCATGTAGAATCATTGACCCCCTATATTATCAAGGACACCATTTTATGAACCAAGTTGTGAAACCTCCATCTTTACTATATGATCATGAATGAATAAATGCCAGAGCAATGTAGGTGTGTCCTACCGCCAAATTTAGAAATATAAATGCTAACCATCAAAACACATATGCTTTTTCTTCACAAAAAAGGAAACAAACAACTTGACAAGTTAACAAGGCAAAAGCACTTTCAATTAATCTGATGGCTCAATCAAAGTGTCAAAACAACATACTTTGAATTGTCTAAGGTGTCTTTCAACTTAAAAAGTTCTAACATTTGAATTTGTGGGAGCTGTTTATGTTGATAGCAGAGAGATGAAGAGATAATGAAGGAAGATAAGACAGAGGACCTTTGATGTTTTCATCCTTGTTGAAATGGTTGGGCTTCTTGTGTATTGACACTTACAAAGGAAATTGTATTTATAGAGGTACATAAAGAGTAAAAGCATGCATCAGAGGGGTTGTGTTGTGTGGAATCTTTGCTAGTGTACAACAATCCAAAACAACATTGTATCTGCACAGGCCTGACTATTCTATATAATATAAAACTATGACATGTATCGGATGGCTGGAATTTTTCTTTCATCTAGAATCTAACAGTATAAAACCAACAAATGAAATTTACCACTTACATGATCCAAATGGTAAAGGATGAACCTTCATAGCCACCAGCTCCAGCATATAACTTTTATTGATCTGCACTCTGGTTCAAGCTGGCAACCTCAAGCTGCTTGTCCACAGCAGTTCATTAAATTCCATTCCTTCAACCGATTGAGACAAGGAAACCCTGTTCATGAGGCAAATATTTCCTATCAAAACAGATGGACCCTACATGAAAATTCACATAGCTTTAGCTCATCCAAGAGTATAATATAAATGATAACGGTGCTGCTTTGGATCTGATTGCTAATTAATGTGATTTAACAAAACTGAGAAACCAATAATAGTTGATTGTCAATTTCACTGCAGGTAACTTCATAAATTGGTTGTGTCAGAGACTCCGACAAGAAAAATTACTCATAGTTAAGTGCGATAGATAACATATTTTTATTTCCAATTTTGAGGTTGAAGGTTGAAGATTTACATCATTTTTGAGTCAGCGTCAAATGTAAATCAAACACCATATGACAATTTGTAAGATGTTAGATTCCATCCAAGTTATAATACTATCAAATCATACAAAGAAAATCATGAAAGCTCTACACTAAGAAAATCAAAATAAAAAAACTTGGTTCAGACAATAGAACTACCAGAAGTTTAGATAACCATCTAGGTGATTTTCATAAAGAAGACACTTCATATGGATACAAAGAAGACTTCAAAAACATGCACTAACAACCCAGATTCAAAATGAAGAAGACAAAGACCAAAACCAGAAAAGAGACAACAAATAACATGACATAGAACTTCTAGAATCCAAGCATTAAGTATTACAGATATCAATCTCCTTCGTCTAGTAATGCTTACCGGCAGTATCTGGGTATAAACAAGTGATTTCCAGAGAAACTCAATAAAAAAATGAACCATTGTCATGCGTCTCCTGCATTAATCTATAAATTACACACAAAATTGAGTTTATATTGATTAAAAAGAAACCCACTTTAAGACACCTACTAGGCTACTACCACTCACATCCCTGAAATTAGAAGCCTAGACATCAAACAAAGAAAATGAATTTTGACCATCTGAGTTCCCGAAAAGAGGAAAAATAACAAAATTTCCATTAAGATTAAGCTACAACAATCCTTCAATGACCCAAAACATCACAAAAGGAGTTGAGTTGACAAGCTTAAACAGGCAACACAAAACTTACTGATACAACCTTGAACCATTTAAGTTCCCAACAACAACCTAGCAAGACTTGCAAGGAAAACACAGCTCTTGCTTATCAAATAGGGGATCAGGTTTTCATTTACCATGTCTTTGACTGGACATGCTGGTGTAGTGAGTTCCAACCGGAATGAGACCTGAGGCAAAGTATGTAATCTTTTCAACATAACCTAGGGAAAAATTTCATGGTTGTCATTACTTACCTCTCCCAAGGCATCATCAATATTCATATCTTTCACAAACCCGTATGAAACAATGTCTGTTCCGAAATCACGATCAATGATCTGGGACAAGGCTGCCAGTACATCTTTTTAAGTTGTGAGTGATGTTGTAGAAGTGTCGGCTACAAGAAACAACGTTGTGGCAGATTAGATAGTTAAATTAGAACAAGAATAAGATAAAACAAGAGTTTACCTAGTTGCCATCGGTGTTTATATATTAGTACCCGAACAAATAATGAGCATAACTCTCCTATTGTTCCAATGGAGAGAAAAACATACCATGTCATTACTCAAAGGTGGTATTGTCAAATATTCCTACTCTCCAGCTTTTCAACCCCAAGCTAATGGATCACATGCCATCCATCTAAAGATGTAATAACACTTGATATGTATCATAACATTTGAAAAGTGTTTCCATGAATATAATTCACTGGTTAGTGTTGCAATTACCTCATCAAATGCCTCAAATATGTCGATACTTGGTTGATGGATAGTGCAAACTGTTGTCCTTCCTGTGCCAACAACATTCTTTACTACAACATAACAATAGCTGCCGCTCGAGCATGTAAACCTGATGTTGGTTCATCCATGAATATTATCGACGGATTGGAGACAAGTTCTACTGCGATGGTTAGCCTCTTACGCTGCTCAGTAGACAGACCACTTACATCTGGAATTGTATTAACGCTGCTCAGTAGACAAACCACAAACAAATTTCTGCATGAAGTTACTATTGTTGTTAGAAATTTTATTAACACTTTTAGAAATAGTTATTCCTAATTATAGTTCTCCTTTTTAAGCTATTACGGAAGATTGTGCATCAATTTTATTCCTTTTCTTCATAGTGGAATGCTATTAAAGTAATGAATTCAAGAGGACATCTTACTGATTTTGTTTTCCGATCAATCTGACGTGGCAACCGCAGCCAAGCTGAGAACACTAGTGATTCTTCTACCGTAATTTGTGGAGAATGTATGTATGTCTGCTCACAGTAACCTGATATCCTTGCAAATGTCTCTTGGACCTTGGGATATCCTCCAATTTTTATTTTGTGAGATATGTCGTTCTTCTTGGCTTTAGCAACCATTGTTGTTCACCTGTTTAAGAAAAAAAAAAGTTGATCATTTCAGTATATGTAATGCATTAATAACCTTAATCATATAATGAAAGCAAAAAAAGAGACAACATATGACATATGTGTAACTAATATATAAAAAAAAGACACTTTGATAAAGCAGCCAAAACACAAGCTTGGAACCCATCAATCCAATGCTAGTTCCCAAGCCACAACAAATTACCAAGGAGAGAAGAGCACTTCATGAAAATTCAAGCAAACTTATAATTTCAATGCCCGAAGTTCCTGATTTTCAGACTAGGGTATGCACATTCAATTGAAAATGACATTGTTTATGCGAGATTTAATATGTAACTTTCAGTGACAAAGGTTTTATCTTTTGAATTCTCAACAGGCCTATGGTTATTATCTCTCCCACTATTGAGAAAACAATGAAGACGTCCAAAAGGCACTTAAAGCCCTAGGCATCAGGTTCTTGGAAATACGATTGGATGCATCATCAGCGTCCCTTAAAGCATTGACCTCACCGTCCTACAGTAGTTTGAGGTAAAAGGACATGAACCCAAATAATAAACAAACAAGGGCATAGATAGCATAACAAGCAAGGCTATGAAAACTAAATAAATAAACAAATAAGAAACCAGTTGCCTTTTCTTATCAAGGCCGGTGCACCCAAAATCCTCGAAACTCAAATCCCAAATGACTAAGATAACAAACTTAAGAAAAGTAGAATGCACCCAAAATCCAAGATATATCCCGAATGCCTAAGGCAACATACTGAAAATGAACGTTATATACTGAAAATGCCTTCCAAAAAAAATGCCTAAGGCAACGTTATATACTGAAAAAAGGCAACGTTATATACTGAAAATGCCTTCCAAAAAAAAAACATACTGAAAATGAACGTTATATATTTTAATCCATGAATTCACAATCTTGAATCAAGAAAAGATATTATGTTGGTTTCGCAAGATAGTCAGAGGGTGGTTTTCCCTAAAACTAGATAGGAAGTATGGTAAGTGAAACAGAAACCAATGAGCAAAACAAACTTCATCTCATTTGTGTTGAATCTTGATATCAATTTTAGGTTTCCCTGTTTCTTGAAATCCAGAGATACATTTAAGCTCATCCAGCATCTAGGTCTATCCAGAAGGACACTCAAATAAGATGAAAGAAATGAGAGAATGATGGAATAATTGCAAATTTTAGGATTAAAATTTGATTTACAAAACCAGATCTACTGAAAAAGAAGATGTAGAAGAGTATATACCTTAACAGGACCAAAACTTCCAACATTAGTGGTCTCACCAACCATCACTTGGACTTCACATCTTGCTTGAGAGGATGAATCGAGCTATGTAATCCTTGGGTGTTGAAGTTGGAGGAGTGACGAATCAGGCTGGGCACGTCGTAGCCCTTGCTTTAGGTTGCAGATTAGGGAGAAAAGGATCCGAGGGATTTAGATGGTGAGAGGTCGACCATGGTAGGCGATAAGAAGAGAGGGGGTTGTGGTGCTTGGTAGAGAGGGGTTTTTCTTTTATGGAGAGAGAGGGGGAGGGAGAGAGATGCGATCAAGAAGGGGAAAAAGATCAACACATGGGAGAGAGAGGCAAGCAGGGCGTGGTTATGCTTTGAGGTTCAGTATACTGAAATATTTGGAGGAGACGAAGAGAGAAGTCGCGCTAATTGAAAATTTTTGGGGAGCGCCTAAATGCCCGCCAACTTTACACAGCGTTTCTCAATTTCAAAGTCATTAAAATTGACTTTTCATAGCAGAATGGTAAAAAGGCGCTATTAACAAATGCTATGAATAAGCATTTTTCTTGTAGTGTCCCCTGCCAGTAAGAATATATTCGGCTTCTGCGGTTGAAAGCAAGATAGAATTATGTTTCTTGCAATGCCACACAACTAGACAATTCCCGAGATATGAGCAACCTCCATTGATGTTTTTCTTATCATCCACATTTTATGCCTAATCTGCATTTGTGTATCCGACAAGATGAGAATTTGTTGTTCTACTCACATATCTGATCATACATTTAACAATGGCGATATGAAACTCTTTGGGGTCTGCCTAAAAACGAGTGTAAACTCCAACACTGTAGGAAATATAAGGCCTACTGGCGGTAAGATACAACAAACTACCAATCATATGAGGTATAATGTCATATCAATACTCTTACCATTTTCATCTTAATAAAGCTTAGTACTAGTAGACGTCAGAGTAGGATTATACTTACATGAATCAAGATTGAACTTTTTAGCAACATCATGCACATTTTTGGTTTGAGATAGAAAGATACGGTCTTTTTCGTTGCAATTCGAAATCCAAGAAAAAAAATTTGAGCTCTCATTCCATACTCTTTCAAACTCATGCTTCATCATCTCTAAAACTCCCACACTAGAAATTTGTTAGTAGAATCAAATACAATAACATCAACATAGATTCGAACGATTAGAATGTCCTTATGCGTATTCTTGATGAAAAGTGTCTTATCAACATTGCCACGAGTAAAACTAATTGCAATCAGAAAAAATGATAATCTAGCATACCAAGTACGTGGTGTTTGCTTCAAACTGTAGAAAGCCTTATTGAGTTAATACACATGATTAGGAAACTTTGGATCCACAACCCCTTTAGGTTCTCAACAAAAACTTGTTTGTCGATGACTCCGTTCATAAAGGCACTTCTGATATTCATTTAGCAAAACTCAAACTTGAGACAACAAGATACAACCTAATATTCTGATCGACTCAAGTCTTACGATAGTAGCGATTAATGTCTCTTCAAAGTCAATACCTTCAGTCTGAGAATATCCTTGAGCCACCAGTCTTGCCTTATCACACACAATTGTTCCGAACTCACCAAATTTGTTTTTGTATACCCATTGGTTTCAATCACATGTTAACCTGTAGGTTTCTCGACAAGTTTCCAGACATCTTTCTCTTGAACTGATTCAACTTTTCCTACATTGTGTCGATTAATATTGCATCAGTCAATGCTTCATTAACATTTTGTGGTTCAACTTGTGAAGTAAAGCACAAGTGTGAAACTTGATTGACTATTCTGCTCCTCATTGTTGTTTCGACAGATCTCTAATAATCTGAACCCGAGTAATATCATCTGCCCATCTTGACAACTTTGGAACTGAACGTGACATCTCGAGAGCAGATTGATTTGCTGTAGTTACTCCTGGATCTTCTGCTTCTACATTCTTTGTAGGATGAATTATCCTTGTATGTCTCTTTAGGAACGTCCTAAACAATTATAGACTCGTACATATTCGAACTGTTTGCAACAACTTGTTCCATCATGTTGGATTCATTAACTTTAACATAGATCGATTCTTGCATACATCTATGCTTAAGATTATATAACCGATATGTTTTGCTGTGAGGAGAATATAAAATACATATTCCTCGATCTATTATTATTTCGAACTTCGTCATAAAAACTCTATTTTTTTAAATCTAGCACAAGCTTCCAAAACCTTGAAGTGTTTGACTAAAATAGGTTTTTTTTTTCACTAGAGTTTATATGGGGTGTTATGAGTTCATTTTCTCATGTAAACTCGACTAGAAATACAATAAGTCATATTCGTTGCTTCAGCCCAATACCACTTGGACAATATTTTCTTGTGCAACATTACATTCGCCATTTCTTGAAGATATCTATTTCTTTCTACAACTCAATTTTGCTGTGGGGTTTTCATCGTTGAGAACTCATGTTTGATGCATCGCTTGTTACAAAGCTTTGCATACTTCTCATTCTCAAATTCACCACTATGATCACTTTTAATGCGTATGATAGAGATATCATTCTCATTTATGATTAATTTGCAGATTTTTCTTGAAGTGGCGATATGCATATGACTTTAGTCTTAGAAGGGCAAGCTAAGTGTATCTAGTGAAATCATCTACCATCACTAGAAAATATGATTTTCCTTTTAGGCTTTCTGTGTCCATTGGACCAACCAAATCCATGTGAATTAACTCGAGAAACCTAGACGTGTTGATACCTTTTTTTTTTCTTCTTGTATAAGCATCTGATTTATTTTCCTATGTGACAGACATTACACACAGTCTCATACGTATTTAGCTTTTGTTCTCTATCACAATGTTTATTGATCGAATACCAGTGAGGATGACATTTTTTTTTTGTCCATTACTTTCAATCCTATCAGAAAAAGACAAGTCTTACATTCATCACACAGTTGACCGATACTAAGGAGGTTATGCTCGAGCCCATCCACTTGAACAACTATGTTGGTTCGAGGAATACCCTTAGACTCAATTTATCCAATGCCACCAATTTTTGCTTTGACTTCATCTCCAAATGCAACATCATCATCAGAGAATGCTTTCCAATCGTTAAGGCTTCTCTTATCTTTAGTCATATGTCGATAACAACTACTATCTAAGTACCATCTCGAGGAACTACTAGCTTTAAAATGTTGGATACAACCAAACTTTTCCAGTGACCTCTTGCTTTCCAAGCTGTCCTCGAAAAATGATATTAATTGTCATTGAATAATTCAAGTGCTCATTTTCTACAAGTTGATCTAATATGACCAACTTTTCCATAATAAAAGCATGAGACACTTGCTTGATCAGAGTCAATCTTAGATACAAACATAGAAATTGTTCTAGACGAACACACTTTTGACTCAAGATTCCTCATCCTTTGAATCTCTAATATATCACATAAGGAGTCAATTTTTGGTTGACCATTATGCTTGGCCTCAATATATTCCTCCAACAACTTTTCCAACCCATTAGCAGTAGATCATTCCAGAATATCATCATAAGAATCCAATAACTCATCATATACAAATGAATTTAATTAGTATAATAATCCTGACAAGTATATGGAATGACAGTTTCAATAGAATCTTTGAAATGAACTTTGCAAAATGAAACATGAGAATCATTTAAAACATGTAAATCATGAGGATAAACATTATTAATGAGCATGACATATCATCATCAACATTTTTTTTTCATCATCAACATTAATGAAGCATGACATACCATCTGAAACATGATATATTATCAAGATCATTAATGAAACATGAAATATCATTTTTATTATGACTAGAATATGACAAATCATCAACAACATTATCATTTCTAGCATTACATGAATTCATATCATATATGAATGGATCAATAAAATCACATAGTATGTCATAAGCATAAGAAAGACATTCAACAAATAAATTAGCTATAGTGTACACTCACAAGATCAATTTAGGTGGTAAAATTCAATTGGAGCAACTCAACTCTTAGAGCAACTTGACTCTGATACCAATTGAAAGTGTGAGGTGTGTTATAATACTCACAGAGAGTGCACAAGATTACAAGTTTCACAAGATTACAAATTTCACAAGATTACAAGTTTCACAAAGATGTATGATATAATATTGACTAGAGGAGGTGAATATGCACTTTTCGAAAATCAAATTTGTTTTGAAAATCAAGTGAAAATATTAGACTTTGAAGTTTTTCACATAAATTTATCGAAGGCTTATTGTGTGACTCAAGCTAAGTCAATACCACAAGATTCACAAGTAAAATTGATTCACTTGAAAGTGAACACCCAATTAAAAATCTTTTGCAAAATTCCAAAAAATTCCTAGGCATGCGAGTTGAACATATAAGCAATATAGTAACGTAAAGACAACTTAACTAAGCATGTAAGGTAAACTAAATAAAGTCACGAGGAGAAGAAATTGAACCAGACAAATAATAATAATATAACGATGTTCACCTAAGCTAGAGTTTGAATGGCCTTGACCAATTACTTTCTCGGTGTAAAGGGCTTGCAAGCCTCAAGTCATTATCACTTGATCAGAAGAGAAATCCAGCTCAATCAACACTTAACAATCTCACAAGATCTAGTAGCTAGGTGTCACGCCCCGATTTTTAAACATCCTAAATTAATAGACTGTCCAAAAACCAAGGCACGACAGAAACAATTTAAATGGTACAGTCATGAGGCAATATATAAAATATATAGTAAACCTCCTTAAAATTCTTCTTCTCAAAATGAGGTCAATAATTATCATACCTAATCCACAAAACAAATCATATAAATGAATTACATTAATCAATCCCAAATAATCTTTGACTCAAAATTCGAGCATTTATAACTAATCCCTATATCTAATTACCTAGGAAAAAAATAAAATCAAGGTCTAATGAAAGATGTCAAATCCTCAGCTATCGCTCATTAAGAACACACCTAAATATTTAAAACAATACAAAGTTCGGGTCAGTATGTTAATACTGATGTGAACAAACTTACAATTTAAGTCACAACTACACAATTAAATATCATTCAAATAATATACATTTCACCTTAAGGAAGACATGTAGTTCTCATTCGATGATCAAATGAGTTGTTAGTTTCTTCCTTAAAGGCTATCCTAATACATGCTAAAATACTCCATGCATATTTTCATGTTATGATAAATTCAAGGTTTTCTTTATTTCCCTAGTTATTTTTTAGCTTATTTTTCACAATCGCAATCTCCTCCTTTGTCGAACACACCTCATCCAAGTGTGTCTCCATTGCCATCGAAGTCACTTGGAGTGTACATGACCCAAATAGGGTGTCACATCAAGTGTCATGTCATTTCACCCGAAGTTCAATACATGGCAAGTATTTTCTAAATACTACACGTACTACTGAACTCACATAATACAACGTACCCGATATGCAAGCAAGTTTGTATACCAAAATTTATATAACACGTATACAAGCAAGTCAATTATTTTTCATTTTTTACGGAGTTGTGGAAAAGAACATTACTAACCTTAGGAAAAATATTTTGCTTCAAAAGAAATTTTCAGCCTATATGTCATTATCCAATCATCTAACAAACTCCAACTATATTGTACCTTAGAACTTGATAACCAGTAGAACTTAAACAAAAAAAATTCTATTCAGATTTAGGTATCAATATATTCATGAGAATGAGACTTACTGCATATATTTATGAGACTTGTCAAATATTCAAAAAGCAACCAATTGATCATATATTCACAAAGCAATTAATTGTCAGAAGTTTAATAGTTATTTTATTCGAATTTAAAGTCATTGTGGGCAGAAGCTATATGCTGGAATGTACATGTGGCTTAAGGCCCAAGAGCAATTAATGTTTTCTCTCTATATTTATATTCTCTATTCAATAACATCTAACAGTACTCTTAGTTGGGTTGTTGGCATCTTAAAGATGAATAAAAATAATAATGCAGAGAACTCAAATTAGGGGAAGGTCAACATACAAAAAGATGAGAAGTGGAAATGGACATGTGTCCATCCACATGAGTAAGACAACTAGCATGATAAATATTTCAGTACACGAGTACTTCAAGGTTTTCTCTTTCCCTTTTTTTTTCAACAGTAAAACAAAACTTCTCAAAGTTATGTTGTCTCCCTAATGTGACACTAGATGGGGATGATGACAACATGCATTCGACAATGACATAGGTAATTTAATGTTTGCAAACCCTTTTTTTTGTTTATGCAAATCTAAATCTTAAGTTGAGTATAACCAAAACAACCAATTTTTTCAAAGTAGATTGTATAATCCAATCAACAAACGATACATGATAGAAGAAGATCGTTAGAGTTCTACTCACCAAATTTTTTTTGAAAACCCAAAGTTGAAACAATGTTTTTCTTCTTTCGCCTCCTTTTCCTCTACGTAAATTTTTTTTGTGTGTATACAGAGAAAGGAAGTGGCCAGGGTTTTCTTTTTAAAAGGGTTGTAGTTAGGGCTTTATCTCATCTTCGCTAAATGCGCCCACGACATCTACTCTTTTCCTACCACAATCCTAAGTCCTAATTAATATTCTCAAGTAAATAAATAGGTATAAATATCACCAAATAATCAAATAAGTAACAATAAATTTGCAAGTAATTAGGCGGTTATTACAATATACACACCTCAAAAAAATCTCATCCCGAGATTCTGTAGGATAAGAGCTAGGCAAATAATTCTGCGTGCATCTGTTTTATTTTATCCTCCAGCTCTCAGGTGACATCGTTCTCCTTTTCGCTCCATTGAACTTTGACCAAGTTGAATTTTTTCGTCGTAACTGTTTTACGTAACAAGATCTAGTAGCTAGGGTTGTTAAAAAAAACTAATCAAACTGACCGAATCGACCAAATTCGGTTGATTTTTTTACTATTTGGTTCGGTTTTGGTTTGATAGAATTCAAACCAACTGATATCCTTGAAATTTGTATATTTTTGACACAGTTGACTACCTCATACATCTTTTACATTTGTCTTTACCTATACTTGTATATTATTAAATGATATCTCATGGTACAAAGACATAATGTTGTTTTAACATCCACTACAAGTCTACAAGTTTCAAAAATAATACTTGAGTGCTTTTTGTAAAATGAAACAATTAAGTTGGTGAATTGTTTGCTTTAACATCCACCACAAGGTTCAAAAATAACACTTGAGTGCTTCTTGCAAAATGAAAAAAAGAAGTTGGTGAGTTGTTTGCAATTCTATATTACATTATTTCTCTTAACATTAAAACCATAAATGAGTAGTTTTTGTTCGTAATGATGCTTGATAAGTGGTAAGTAGTATTGTATATTTTCAATAAAAAAAATGAAAAACTCACACAAAAGTACTCTTAGTCTTGTACTTCACACAACAAACAAATTTGTTTTGGCTGACTTTTCACTACTATCTTTGACAAAGGGAGAAAACAGAGAGGCATATCAAAATTTTTTGGATCTCTATTGTAACAAGGATACACTCTTAGTTCTTCAAGTATTTTCTTCGATTTCTTTTATCTTCTCAAGTACTATCTTCAATTTCTTTTCTCTATCTCTTTACGCTTGTAGATCTAGAAAAAAAAAATTGTGTATGGGGTCTTAAAATTAGGGTAATACACTCATTTAGTTCAACCTCCATGATCTCATGTTAGATGTTTATACCATTAAATTGAACCGAGTTTGTGTATTTTCAAACATATTTGTGATATTTGTTTGAATCATTAGATGTGTTGTGTTAATTGTTTTTTAGCAAAATCAACAAACCAAATAATAAATATGTTTACAAATTGTGACCGGTTCGATTTGGTTAGGAAAACATGTGATTTGGTTTTGGTTCTTAAAATATTGAAACTGGAACTTTTAGTTCGGTCCACGGTTTCTTAAAAAAACCAAGTCGTTGGTTCAGTTTTCAACCTTACTAATAGTCACGCTTCTATGAGACTTACTGACATAACCAAGTTTTTGTTCCATGAGTCTTATAAACACCTTGGCAGTCATGTGGGGTGCACCACAACCAAATCTAGTGACGTGTGCTTGGAATTCTAGAGATATAACTTGGCAATATGTTCATGCTCGATTTACTAAATAGCCAATGATGACACCGTCATTGAATGAAACACAATGAAGGCTTATCACCTGCTTGGGATTTCTTGTGACACTTACTCCTAGCAATCCCCACCACGGATTTAACAACCCACAAGGGGTGAAGGTGAGTTTAAGCAAGGCTAACACTCGAATGGGTTTCGCTTTTCTAGTGACACTCATTTGTCTGATAGAGAATCTTAAAAACTCTTTTATATTCATTCCCTCACTCGATGGAGAATGGAAGGTTAACTCAAAGATGTGATGAAGTGGTTGAAGACTCAACAACTCTCAGAAGGAGACATATATCAATACAACGTATTCTTCAACTCTTCTTGCTTACTTTTCTTCTCTATTTTATTTAGATAACCAAATAGCACATGCAAAGAGATAAATATTTCTTTCTAAAACACCATGAATCTTTCACAAGGGATATGGGTTTTGAATGGGTGAATGGATCTCTTAAAGGGAAGGCCAAAGGGGAAAGGATTCACAAATATGATAACATGAGAAGTTTGAAGAAATTTGAGAGATGATCTAGATAGATGGACATCAATTTCTTTTTATAAAAATGGTATGCACATAGTAAAGTCGACTTCACTGTACCTACCACCTGCTTTTTAGAATGACTCCTTGCTTTATAAGAATGGATCTTTGCTGAAAACGACATTTTAAGGGATGAAGTCGACTTTTTTTGCCTCGAAAAACTTTTTTAAAATAAAAGTTTATTCTCTGTCATATGTTTTTGTACTTGACATGGACATCACCTTTTAGCACATAAGGATGTCTCGTAATAGAATATCCATTCTCAAATGAAAAGAAATTCAAATTCAAACTTTGAAATTTGGTCCCTACTCATTTTTGCCCCCAAGTAGCTTTTGGCACTTCAATTGAATTTTGACCATTTATAAGCTTGCCTTGGTCTACATAGCTTTGACTTGTCTTTATGAGTTGACTACAATCTTATTGTCTTTTTTGACAATTGTCCTTATGAGTACGATATCAATGAAATGATCTTTACAAAACATAGATCTAATCTCAATCGCTTGATGTACGATTTATAAATTCATCGTACATTTTTACATTATTTTGGCATAATTCGCAAATAAATTTCCAGTCAAGAATGGGTGCTAAATATATCTCCAAAAAATTGTAAAATTTAGTAATAACTTAGTGTTCCACGTTTCGAAAACTTATCTAAACTGCATGCAAGTTCAATCTATGATACCACTTCTTGATGAGACAATAAAATGTCATTTTTAATCATCTCATCAAAAATTTCCTTAAACTTGTAAAAAATTGATATAAATTAGTAAAATGACAAGTAAACATGTCAAAACACTTCCGATGAGAAGGGTTGCAACTGAGTGATCAAAAGAAGAAATGGAAGAGAAAAAGATATTGTGTGGAGGGATGAGGGATGAATAAAAAAAAGTGTTGGATTTTTTTTATATTTTATTTCTTTTTTAAATATTTCTTTTGAAAGATTTGTGGTTCAACTAAATTAATATGGCAACAAAAAATAAAACAAATGACCGATGAAGATAAATCTCAAAGTCGAGGATCAACTTTCACAGTCATATGAAACTAGAACTCGGTTAAAAAAATCATTTTTAAGCTCATATAGAAAAAAAGTCATGATTTTCATTTAAGATTAAACATTTTTTATTAATCCTAGATAGTTGAACCCAAGAGATGGAAGTACCACAATTACTTAAAATAAACTTATTTATAAGATTTGCTCCAATAATTAGTATTTTTTTTCCTTTACGCCCATTTCAAGGTCTTAAGTTTGATCAATCTTAAGTAGAAAAACATTAACTTCTCTAGAAGCATGCACAATCTATATTGTAGAGTGATATTCATGTGGAAACATCTTATCTCCCCATGAGGGTGGGAGATTAGTTTTCCATAGACAAAACAAATAAACTAGAAGAAAAAAAATGTAAGAAGAGAGTTGGAAAGACATCACCAAACTAGTTTTATTGCTTCTTCAAATGATAAGCCAAATACATTCATTGTTCTTCTTTGTTTCTCTACAAATGATTCCAAATGAGATAACTAAAACTACATAAATAAAAATGAAATGTGGGATCAATATCTAGAGGATTAGGGTTTGGTTGTTTGGCTTAGGTTTAGGAGATTGGAGGTTATTAAATGGGTTGGATTGAATGCCAAGTTCATTCATGTAAGTGAATGTCAAATGTTTTATGCAAAGAGGGGTCTTGTGGTGTGTTGATTGGAATGAAAGGCTTGGTTTGTGGATTTAGGATTTAGGGTTTATTGCTTGATGTATTTGGACGGGTTATGGGAGGCTTAATGAATTTAGGTAAAGAAAAAACGAAAAATGACTTTTAAGGCCTAATTTTTCACAAAATAGACAATTTAGATATCGTAGTTAATGTAATGACTAATTTGTGCCTACTTTTATAATTTTATGACCAACAATGACTATTTCATTAACTCATGTTAACCCATAAACTTATAAGACATATTTACCCTTTCTAAACAAATAGAAAACCTAATTTTATACTTTTGTAACTAACAAAGACTCTTTTATTAATGATTCTAATTTTTATTTTTTTGATATTGTAACTTTTTTTAACCCTTAACCCCTCCCACCCCATTAATCATTATTTTTTGGTTAATTTTTATTTTTTTTAATGTTATCTTGCTTTAATTGCAGTTTGAGCAATTATTTTATGACATTTGTTAGCTATAAATGGTTACATTAATATTTTCATGTTAGCATTTTTTTTATTCTTGAATGTTTTGCACTCTGAATGTGTTTGATTTGATTGGCTGTGAAGGTATATTTGAGTTTGAAGAGCAATTTTTTTTTAATTAATGGTTGCTTCAATTCTCTGTCACTATTTAGTTTATATGAAATTATCTTATTCAATATTGGTTTCCATTTTACCTCTGAGGCTATGATCATGCTCTGTGGTAGATAACTTGTGACTAAATAGCAACAGAGAATAAAATATATTACTTTACAGGTGGTACCCATGCATTGAAGAATAAGAAATCAAATTTTGATAGTGGGAAAATTGATTTTATTAACTACATTATGGAATAAGAAGCAATGATAATTAAAACCAAATTTCTAATCATCATTAAGAAAGTAATGCACGGGTACCTGTAAACTTTTCTAATCAAGTTTATGACAAGTTAATCAAATTGATTTTATTAAATAATTAAAACTAAATTTCTAATCATAATTAATTACATTATGAAAAGTATACCAAACCTTAACATAATAATTTGATTAAGTTGTTCGCCAATGAAAACTTATAATTGGTTACTTATAATTAGAATCATTAATATTGATACCTACCAGTGGCATGGGGTGGGAGGGCTTTCAGGGTAAAAATAAAATAAAAATTAGAATTATTAATAAAAGAGTCATTGTTGGTCATAAAAATATAAAATTAGGTTTTCTATTTGTTTAGGAAGGGTAAAGATGTCATATAACTTTATGAGTTAACCTGAGTTAATAAAAGAGTCTTTGTTGGTCATAAAAGTATAAAAGTGGACACAAATTAGTCATTACATCAACTATGATATCTAAATGGTATATTTTGTGAAGAAGTAGGCCTTAAAAGTCATTTACCGAAGAAAAAACTATTAAAAAGGGTTTGTTTATTAGCTAGGGTAAAAATATGGGGTTGGATAGTTAATTGGATGTATGTAGTAATATTCTCTATAAATTTTAGATTAAATAATTCAAAATTTTAAAAAGTGGTTTTCAAGGGATTTTTAGGGGATATTGGTGAAATTGCTAGTGTAACATTTGGGTATCATGTGAAAATAAAAATGGGATGTAGATAGGTAAGAAAATTATGTTGTTTTGGGCTCAAACATGGGATGGGTCACTAAAGATAATTGGGTTGGATTTTAAGTTTTGAGCTTTAAGGTTTTGCCGGTTTGCTCAATTTCAATCTCTTCATGGAATTTCTCCAGTTGCTCTTTGAATCGTTGTGCATTACAAGGGAATAGTTTTGAATTTCACATTTTCTTTGATTTCCTGCAAAAATTATGAGAATAATAAAATTCAAAATAAATAGAAACATCTTATTAATTTTAAGCACATCCATAGACTAATAAAGAGCTTTTTAAAATGGGACATAAAAGTCAATATTTTGGGTGTTTATCACTTTTCTTTCCCACTTTCTAACGTGTGCAAATAAGGAATTTTGTTACGGTGCTTCTTTTAATTGCTACCATGAAAACCAAATAGGAGGTATTATTCTTCATTGTTTCCTTCTAAAACCCCTCTAAAGCAAGCAAATATTTTCTCTCTACTGTCCAAACAACAAGTCAAATTTTGAGAGATTTGCAAGTAAACAATGTAAATCTTGAGGCCTTGGCCTTGATGAATCATTGAGTCTGTTCAATTTCTTGGTTAGATGAAATCCATCTCATTATTTTCCCTGAATGGATATAAATCTAGTTGTCTATTCAGTCTCTTGTTTCTATTCTAAACCAAGAATTTTATTTCAAGCATAGAGTGATACATACTTCAAATCTTAAGAATTTCTCTTCTTGTTAATTTAGTTCCTTTTATTCAATGTCACCATGATCTCTAATATTATGTAAATAGTGATTGTGAACTTATTAACATGGTTGGTCTTAAACTTTCAGTTGTTTGAAGTGCAGTCTTCATATCCTTATTGCAATGGGTCACTATTTTTTATTTCACAAGGTATTTGCTAAATACCCCTTTTGATCTTCTCATGTCGTTTTCTTTCTCTAATATTTGTGTTCATAATGGTTTTTCAATTTTGTTGTTCTTGTTATAATTTAGATACTAAACTTTTGTATTCATTTTGATTTCTTACTCAATGTACTTGTAGTCGAACTTGTTTAATCATTTCCTATTTAACATAGATGATGCTTGCTAGTTGTTTGTTGAAATGTCCATGTTACCAATTGACTTTGTTCATAGACCACACAGTGAAGATAATGAAGTAAAGGAAGATGAGTTTTGTAGTTCATTTGGTAAAAAAGTGCAAGTTTTACAAATCCTAGGACAACAATTTAATTAGGTTTAGATCTAATACTTCTATTGTTTGTGTTGTTTCTGGTTATCACTTGCATGCAATTATAAGGTTCACTCATAATATTTCTATATTGAATTTGCCAATGTTTAATGAACACGTATAATGATATGTTTTCCTGTTTGGTTCATGCATAAATTTTTTTTATTGAAACCTTTTATGTAACTATCTCCAATTATGCTGAAGGATATTCATCCATAATATATATACAACGTCATGGGCCCAATAACTGTATGAACTTTCATTGAATACCAAATATTCTCATCATCACTAAAGTCTATACACAAAATATTTCTTAAACTAGATGAAAAATATGAATTCTTTCTTCCTATTTGTGTAATTAGCTTAATGTACTTTATTTAATGTCTTTTATGGT
Organism: Berberis vulgaris; assembly: GCA_963556465.1. Taxonomy (NCBI): domain Eukaryota; kingdom Viridiplantae; phylum Streptophyta; class Magnoliopsida; order Ranunculales; family Berberidaceae; genus Berberis; species Berberis vulgaris. The sequence continues at coordinate 57,422,435 of OY747135.1, read as the reverse complement.
CGTTGATGAGAACTAAATATATGGTTGTTGGTGATTGATGGATTAATCAAGTTTAAGGTTATGTTTCTATTGCAAATTTTTATTATTCGTTACTGAAAGAATGCATATTATTCATTTCTAAGTTATAGATTGTGATATGGCTCATAATGCAGATCCAATTGGTATCCTTTTTTTAAGGTAACTTTTGCTTCATTGCTTTACTAGATCTAATTCTTTATTTATTTGCATATTTATTTAATTTTAATTTTTTTGATATTTTTATGTAAAATATAATAAAAGATTCTTATTCATCTAACAGAAAATGAAGCCGAACAAACGAAATTAGATTTTTAAGAGAGCAATGCCATTGTTGAATGGGAAAAATTAGATTTATACAAACGAAATGAATATGAGCAACCCAATGTGATGATGAAGACACTAGGGCTTTTTTCATAACTATTGGGGTTCAAGTACGTGAAATGATCCCAATTACTTACAAGGGTATCAAATATGTTAAGAAAGTAATAGGTTCAATTAAGGTAGGTATCATTTCTATTTATTTTAAATATTGTTTTTCATTCACTACACCAAAAGGCCAGTTTAGCTACGCCGAGATGGCCACGGTTCTAAACCGTTGGTTTATTTGCCACGGCAAAAAACCGTAGCTATAATGACCAACGGCTTAAAACCGTTGGTAAAAAAAAACTGGCCACGGCTGAAAACTGTTGGTTTATTGGCCACGGCCACAAACCGTGGCTATAATTACCAACGGCCTAAAACCGTGGCTAAAACAATGGCCACGGCTCAAAACCGTTGGTGTATTTGCCACGGAAAAAAATCGTGGCTATAATGATCAACGGCCTAAAACCGTGGCTAAAAAAAAATGGCCACGGCTCAAAACCGTGGCTACACTAAAAACGCTGAAAAAAAATTGGGCGGGTTTTTTTGGCGCTCGATTCTTTCCTCTCTCCTTTTACGCGCTCGATTCTTTCCTCTCCTCCTTCCCTGCTCCCTCCACTCGACTTCCACCTTCCCTGCTCCCTCCACTCGACATCGACCCTCCCTGCTCCCCTCCACTCCACTCGAAGCTCCTCCTTCCCTACTCCCCTCCACTCGACTTCCCTGCTCCCTCCACTCGACTTCCCTGCTCCCTCCCTCGACTTCCCTCCTCCCCTCCTTCCCTCCTCCGTCGACTTCCCTGCTCCTCCCTCGACTTCCCTCCTCCCCTCCTTCCCTGGTCTTCCCTTCTTGCTCGGCGTCTTCAACCTCCAAACAATTTTGCAAAATCGATCAGCGATTGCAACCTCCAAACCATTCTCTCGAACAGGTACTCTCTGCTTTCTTTTTGTGTCTTCTATCTTAGTTTTTATGGGGTGCTAAGTGTTTGATTAAATTTTTGAAGTGTAATTTTTTTAAGAGTGAATTGAAGTGTATCTGAAGCCTGAATTGTTTGATGAAATTAGGGTTTCTGAATCTAGAGTTTTTTTATTAAGAGGTTTTGAATCTCTAGGGTTCGAATTGAAATATGCCATCCTGTTTGTTTTTGTTTTTTTTTGGACAAGTCTATTGTTTAGAACAAGTAGTGGTTGCACACTGTGTGGCTATTACATACACAAGATACTTGCAGCGTTTTAGTTGTTGCATAATTCTTCAAAAATATTAGCAGTTTTCTTTGTTAATGTATGGTTTGCTTGACAAATTTTATGTGCATGGTCCTGTTGATTTCTCCCCCCCCCCCCCCTCCCTTATTGTTGCTTGGAGTTGGAACATGCTTGCAATAATGTATCGTAGCTTGAATGGGAATTTTGTTAATAACCTCCATTTGGTGATCATTGCTTTGTATAGATAATGGAATTTGGATGGGATTGGTATGAATGTGCAATATAACAGGCACTCATGGTGTAAAATTAGTGAGATCTGAAAACATTTCAATCACCATTTAGAGCGTACTAGAAGTGTATCTCTCAAGTCCTGCATATTCAGGTTGTGTTCATATACAAAATGAAGCATGAAGTAGGAATGTAAAATGTCTTGAATGTTTGCCTGAAGATGAGAATAGTCAAATTGTTGTAATGTAGCACAGTTTTTTGAAGCATATTGATTGTTGGCATGTAAAAGGAAAGTGGATGAAAGCATCCAATACTTTCAGATATAACTTGTGAATAGTTGCTTGTGTAGACCTACATAATTTTGTAATGTCATTATTTAAGAAAGAGACTTGTGCCAAGACGTCCATACAAGTGTTCTGATAAGATGACATTTCCTCAGTTTTTAGTTTCTCAAATTTGTAAATATATTATTTATTTGTTTCTGCATAGTTACGCTCTTGCAGTAAAGTAATCTCAAGGCGTTTCTGATAAGAACACTTATTTGATGCTTGCTTATGGGTCCCATCATAGACCTTACATTCATCCCCCTCTTCCTCCCACCACCTTCTATTTTTCACTCAATTGCCAATCACCTTGATTCATACAAACAATTAAGAAGACGAAAGGGGTTTTATTTAGCCTCTTAACCAAGTTAGAGATTTGACTTTCTTGAAAACCTTTTGCATTTCACGAAATTCAGACCTCTTATTAGATTAAGTGGCAAAACCAAACATCCCCATTATATATAACGCTTAAATACCTTCAAATACTTTTAGATGTCTTTGAAGGAAGTAAAAAAGGAAAAATAAAAAAAAACAAAACTGAAAATAGAACCTTGAATGTTTTTTTTTCCAAGTCTCCAACATTTTGTTTGATACAACTTGTAGATGCACTAATAGGTCAGGTATTGGTATGTATATTTCTGCGACACGAAAGGGAGGCCTCATGATATGTATCGTGATCATAATATGTACCAAACATACTATAACTGTGATGTAAGCGGGTAACTGATTAATATAATTTGTATTTGGGCCAGATATAATAAAGTCTATATTAGTTAGAGCATTAGCTAAGGTAGGGTTAGGGTTAGTTTACTAGTCAAAGAAGGTACTAAGCTTATAAATAAGACATAAGTTTGAACATTGTAGTTGGTTTTGATTGATTGTTCTTCTATTTATCTCTTTAGGGTTTATCGTAGTGCTACTTTTAGCTTTAGTTTAGTGTAGAAATCATCATACTGTTTCAACTTTCAACTCTATGACTAAGATGATGACTTCCAAAGGATATACATACGTAAATACAAAATGATGAACATCATATAAAAAGCTTTTGAACAACCCACCAACATCATAGATGTTCCGTTAATTTTAATCATACTATTGTCAATATGTATGGGTTACTTTAATATTCTTTATAGTCAAGAGTTCTTCAATATTCCTCTTTCCAAAATGCATTGCCTCAATGCAAGGTGGTTGTTGGGTGAACTAAGGCTTGTAAACCTTATGAAGAGCTGACAAGGCTTATGCCTAAGATAAGTGAAGCGTACGATTTGAAACATAAGTTTTGAGGCAGAATGAAGCTCATGCCCTTGCCCAAAAAATAGGTTTCCATGTATGCTTGAACTCTAAACTTATGATTATTTGGTGTGTTTTCCTATTTTTCTATGATTTATGAGTAATGACTACTATTTTACTACATGTTTTAAGAGCTTTAGAGATAGAGATACTAAGATTTGTTTGGTTATGGCTAGTGATTGTGTTACGACTTTGTAGTTATACATGAATATGTTATATACATATATGTATCTTTTTATACTTATTTTATTTGACTTATCATGACAACTCAACATAGGGGATAAAAGTGCCAATATACAATTACATCTTTAATAACTTGGGTTCACAATTTAATCTGATGTGCTTAAGAAACAAAATTTAGGTATAATAAAATTTTGAAAAATACAAACATATTTTATATATTTATTTGAGATTCTATGCTTTTAATGTTTTGCATGTTAGAATCTATGGAAAATAATTATTTGATATTTTAGTGACTAGTTATCATCAACAACATGAAAGCATAAAAAAAACAAATAGAAAGGAAAGGCTAAACAGCTCATATCACACCAACTTATCCACAACGAGAGAATTTGTATTAAAAACAACCTAATGCATTTGTTAATTTCAAATCAAAAAGTTTTGAGCACAAATCAAAACCTTGCCATCTCGGTAGATCAGTGCAGATGCTTCAATGAATGCTACAGCTTGATACCTGAGCATACACAAACAAAAACACAATGAATACTTCAGGCAAACTTCTAGGATAAAGAAAACAAAGGGTAGCCAAGAAATAACATGTGATATGGTAAACACATCATTGGGCAATCATAAGAATAGTTGTCACCACAACGATCCTCATGTCTCTACTCTCTATTACCATTTTAAATAAAAATCGGAAGTTAAGGGATATTTGGGTTGGAGGAGAGAGAAAGTTTGGTAAAGAGGATGTAATGTCGTGTTAGTTTTGTTCTTATTCCTTATCAACTAAAATTGGGTTCCTTAATAATATTTGGGTTCATTGAAGAATTCCTGTCATTTTTGTGCAGTTGTTGTCATTGAGCATTCGTATTTCAATCAAGAAGCCTCAACTCAAAGAGAAAACACGTTTCGATTTTAATACCTAACTAATAAGACATGTAATGGTTTACTGGCAAGGAAAAATATATGGTGACTAAGCTAAAGAGGAAAGATAGATGGTGACTAAGCTAAAGTGAACAGCTAGAATCATCTTGGATGCATAACTTGAAACTTGTGCATACCGTTTTAACTAGAAATGAAAGAAAGGATGGATGAGCATGCAAGAAAAAACTCATCAAAAGTAATCTCTAATACTTTATGTGCTAGTTACCCGAGGTTAAGGAAAGCTTAATTGAGAGGCACAAGGTGGTGGTGAGGTTCCAGGAAAGCATATTTGGGATGTGAACGAGTGAGCTAGATGATCATTAACACCAAATAACGATGTCATTAGGTGTGTGTAGAAGACGACTTTGGAGTCTTCTTATTTAAATACATGGTCCTTGGTCTTAGAGGAAGGAAGGTATTCAATTCATGTATTCCCAAAGCCACTTCATTATGTAGATGTAATTAACAATACCATGGTTAATCATCATTCCTTAGTATCTTTATAATATTTGGAATGAAGCTGCAGAAATCCAGTTTTTCGATCTAGCTATAGTACAATATTACATTCATCATTTTATTTGTTTGCCCCCTAAAACTAAAATAGATTCATTTTATTACATCCTTAGTATCTTTTTTTTCAAGAAATTCCGTTCGTGTAATTTATTTGTTTGCCCCCTAAAACTAAAATAGATTCATTTTCCTGTTGTAGGATAATTGCCTTGCGGAAAGCAGAAAAGGAGGAAGAGAGAAAAGCAAGGGAGAAGATCCGTCAGAAACTCGAAAAGGATAAGGTATATGTTGAATTCTCAACTTATCTTTTATTGCGGTATGATTGAAGAATAATACACATCATATTAGAACATTCTTCAACACAATTCTAAGAACAATTCTTTATTTCTATTTGTTTTCTCAAAACAATTCTAAGAACAATTCTTGGATGAACACCTCGTTATACTAGCGGTAACCTAGTATCGGCACCGTTCTCTTGAACTGTTCAAAGAATTATCTTCAAATGATTATTGTTATTCTTGTCTATTTTTATCTGTGTGTTTTACTATTTCTGTATGTTCTTTTTCCTGTGTTCAACTATCTGTTCTAGACTGTAAGTTTAGTTTACTTTTTGAAACCTAGTAGTCCTGGGTGCAAAATTGGTATCAGATGAACTGAAACTGATTGGAAAGATGGAGGTAGTGTCAATAAAAGCATATCTTTATTTCTATTTATTTTCTCAAAACAATTCTTGGATGAACACCTCGTTATACTAGCGGTAACCTAGTATCGGCACCGTTCTCTTGAATTGTTCAAAGAATTATCTTCAAATGATTATTGTTATTCTTGTCTATTTTTATCTGTGTTTTACTATTTCTGTATGTTCTTTCTCCTGTGTTCAACTATATGTTCTAGACTGTAAGTTTAGTTTGCTTTCTGAAACCTAGTAGTCCTGGGTGCAAAATTGGTATCAGATGAACTGAAACTGATTGGAAAGATGGAGGTAGTAGGGTACTCCCATGTATTCCATGTCTATTGAATACTAGTTGATTAAGCAGACACTCTTAGATATTATTCTAGTAAACTAATTTGCTTCTTATGCCAATTCATGGGCCTCAAAGGGAGATGATTAAGGGGAAGATAGCCTCCTCATGGTATGGTTCCTATGGAGGTTATCCTCGTAAAAGTGTCACTCTCAATCTTTTAATTTTCATGAGTGTTTGACTAAAGTTAATCTTTTAACTTTTTGTGTGTAGAAATGTCAACAATTCCTTTAGATAAGTCATGGATGAACAAACGGGGAAGTGCAATGTATATAAACGGCGTTAGACAATTCCAAAAGTTTGTTGAGGATAATGCAAATGGAGAGAGTCTTTTTCCTTGCCCATGTGTTCGATGTAGGAACTCGAGGGGAAACATTAGTGTTGACAACATAGGTGTTCATTTGTTAAGCCATGGCATTGATACCAATTATGTCACGTGGATACATCATGGAGAGAATATAAACAAGCATGTGATTGGTGTACCTATGACAGAAGTGGTTGAACCTGATGATGCCTTTGAATATCCTAGGATGAGCGACCTAGTTGATGATGTATTCCTCAACATGCAAACTGTGGAGGCTGATGATGGGATAAATGACTTGAACGACACGGTCGAAGAATGTTTTGGCGGTAATCCAGAAGGTGGTCCAGAACTTTCTTGTGAACCTGAGACAGTTATGAACAAGAAGTATCAAAAGTATAAGGAAAAAGCGACTGTGCCTTTGTACAATGGGTGTCCTAAGGATAAGACTACGTTGTCCACCATTATTGAATTGCAGAATTTCAAGACTCGTTTTAGTTGGAGTGGTAATAGTGTGACGATGTTGTTAAAATGGCTAAAAACCTTATTGCCGGATGATTGTAATTTGCCAGATAACTACCCAAACATGAAAAACACAATTAAAGAAATGGGGATGGAATGTAAGACAATACATGCATGTGCCAATGGATGCATACTCTATTGGAAAGAATATGAGGGTCTGGTTACTTGTCCAAAATGTGGTTCTGGTAGGTATAAGGTTTATGTGGATGTCTGTAGCACCCCGTAATTTTTGTACTTACTGAAATTTTTATATTTTTGTGTGATTGTCTTCATTAAGTTATGGGCATACGTATGAGCTATTTGTTTGTCCATGTGATGTGTAGTTTGTTTATTTAAGAATTAATTTCCTACTTACCTTTCTCTACCGAATCTCGGGACGAGATTCTTTTGAGTTATATATATTATAATACCCGCCTAATTAAATAAATATAAAAATTTCTTTTGTAAACCCTAATGTTGATGGGTTGCTACTAAATTGTATTTGGGCTTGGTTTTGGGCTTTCATAAACTAATGATTAGGGTTTTATTATGTGAAAGAGGGTGGGTGCATTCGAAAGTTCGGTGGGGGCGAATAGCCACCCACCTTATAAAAAAAAAATCCTTCTTTTCTCCTTCCTTTTCCCTTTTCCCTTCTTCACGTATTTCTCAATGGCGGCTGATGGTGAGACGAAACTGGCGAGGAGCAGGCGAGAGGATGAGAAGAGTTTTGAACGGTGATTGCAAGGAGGCGAAGAGGATGACAGTGGTGCTGCGATTTGGGTGAAGATCAAAGGGTTTTGTTCGGTTGAGTTGAGTTTAGATGTTGGGTATGGATGGAAGGGTGATGTCGATGACAAGTTCTGATTTTAGTAGTAGAAGACGAACAACAAGTGATGGGGTGGTGTCTCATCAGCAGGTTCTGAAGGTTGGAGTGTCCCTTTCGTTGAAGTTGATGGAATTGCGATTCACTTTAGCAGAGTATACAACCTGGAGTATTGGTTTAGGTAATGTTATCGTTTTCGATGAACATTGGGCGAGGGCACAAATGTTAGATCTAGTGGGTTGGGCTGCAATCAAGGACAAATGGCCGTTTTTAGGGACATGCACAGGGAAACTTTTGTTTCATTGGCCCTATTTTGCAGCAGAAAGATCAATTTTTGTATGAACAAAGAATGAGTGATGGTGTTTGGGAGCTTGACGTTCATATTTGGACACCCAGCAGTGATGCAGACTTCTCAACCAAGACTGCATTGGAACTATTCAGAGATAGGGACAAGGTCGAGAGGACCAGTGCCCCTATTATGGCATCCCCTACTACCGATGAAAGTCTCGATTTCAGTTTGGAAGGTAATACATAGAGCACTTTAAGTGAACGATGAGCTCAAACGAGTTGGTTTCAGTCTGGTTTCGAAATGTTATTGTTGTGTTAATTCTGGAAAGGAAACCTTGAAGCATTTGTTTGTTTATGGTGATATATATGGCGAAGGGAGTGGGCTCATTTAGATTGCATTTTTGATGTGCACATCTGCTAACCAATGGAGGTTTATTCCCTGGTTACGGGATGGTTCTGATGTGCCAGACGCTCTTAACAGGTGGGTATCCTAATTAATTCAATCGCCTTATTTAATCTATGAGGGATGCGAATGGGATGATGGCGTTGACTACGAAGGGTTATTGCGTGGATCCGTTGCAAAATCCTTTACGGTTTGCGATCTCTTCGGTGAGTTCTCTTTTACCCCTTTCAGTTTGTTTTATGTGATGGTTTTGATAGTTATGTGTTGTGTGTTTAATCTACTTTGATTAAAACCCCATTTTCTTTCTTCCTGATTTTGCCCTTAACTTGGTAGATTAAATTGATGGGGTTTGATTACTTTAATTAATTGATTTGAATGAATGAATGAATGGATACCCATTGTAGTTCACATTGATTTTGGGCAATTGTCAAGGCATTTGGGGGTTTCCAGGTTATCATCATCATTAGAAAAACATGTGATTGGGTAGGGTTTGTGTAAGACTAGGAACCCCTAAGTGTTATCATGAAGAAAAATTGGACAAATTGTATCTCATAGGTTAGATCAGAGGTGACCACATTTAGGTAGTAGGTGTATGTGCATTTTGGATTTGTCAAATCCCATCGGGTTAAAAATTGAAATTCATCATATGTGTCCATATGATTTATTAAAGTTGGTTGTCAAAGTGTTGTGCCACTGTCAAAAATATTCTCTCGTTGATTGTCAAAGGTTATAGATACAATGCTAATTTGTTTGATGAAATTCCTTAATGAAATAGAAGATGGATTTGGGGAAGTTTTACAAGAATGAAATGAGTCAATTTTGCTTAGTTCGTAATGTATCTCATTGTCATATGCTATTTTGATCATGACCTGGAAAATATTATCTTTGGAGTATTTCTTTGGACTTATTTACATAGCTGGCGAGATTGATCCCAATTGCATAACATAAAATAGAAGAAAATTTTCTAGTAATAGATATTGGCTGAAATTTAACTGAGCACTTGTTTTAGGTTAAGTATTTGTATCGTTATGCGAATTGGTGTGCATATTGTTTTTCATATGATGCAAAGATATGAGATATGTGAATTGCAATGTGTCAAATATTTCTTGTTCCCTAAAAGAATGGTGGATACTGTGGTTGGTTTACTTATGGTTGACAAAGAGTCACCATAAAAGAGTTTTGAGGATTTATTTATTTTTATGCTCTTTTCCACAACTCCGAAAAAAAAATGTGAAAAGAAAAGAAATTTTTGTATACAGACTTGCTTGTATACTTGTGATATTATTGGGTATGCAGACTTGCTTGCATATCAGTGTACTTGCCAGTGATCGACCTTCGGGTGAGATGACATGTTCCTCTAGGTGGCACCCCACTTGAAACATGTACGCTCCGAGTGGTTTCGAAGGCAAGGGAGGCACACTTGGGTGAGGTGTGTTCGGTGCACCTTTCCATGTGTGTTCGGTTGTACGTGTAGATTTAGGAAATGCTTGCCATGGATTGAACTTCGGGTGAGATGACATGTTCCTCGAGGTGGCACCCCACTTGGAACATGTACGCTCCGAGTGGTTTCGAAGGCAAGGGAGGCACACTTGGGTGAGGTGTGTTCGGCACAAGGAGGATGGTGCGATTGTGGAAAAGAAGCGAGATTTCTTTTTTTTTTGTGTATGTGCATGATTACCTTTAAGGAAGAAATTAAATGCTCATTCAACCATTGAATGAGAACTACATGTCTTCCTAAAGGTAGAAAAATGTGTTTTGTTAATATTTCAATAATAGTCTAATATGATTATGAATTGTATAGTTGTTGCATTTATGAGGATTGATAACTCATAAACTTTATTTATTAGTAATCAATAATGCATATTTATTTATTAGGATGATAACACCTTTGCCTCATGGAGGAACTACCTGATGGTGTGGTTGTTTATTGTTTTGTTTATTTTGATGTTGTCATGTGCGAATTTTTTGATTTTGGGATGAAGATTTCTCACACCAGCTTTATTGCTGACCCGAGTGAGCTTTTGCTTCTTGGGTACATTCCTTTTTGGAATGTAGCCATTTAGCCTTTCAGGTTTAGAGATTTTGAGCTGCGTACTGGAGTTCCGCTAGTGAGCTAGCAACGTCAGAGTCTCACCGGGTTAGATTTTTATTTGTTTCAGATGTTTAATTGTTGCTGCTATTTGTTTCTGTTGCTATTGAATTCTCACGCCCCGAGTTTTGGGGGAAACGGATAATCCTACGTGGATTTTTAGGATTTTCATTTCCTTCGAAAATCGGGGCGTGACAATGTCTATGACAACGAGTCCGGCAAGGTATACAGGAAAGAAGCTAAAAAGGTTGTAAAGTATTTTCCATTGATTCCAAGGTTGAAAAGATTTTTTAGCATACCGTGGATTGGTGAAGCAATGACTTGGCACAAGGATGCTTGTTCAGATGGGAATTTGATGAGACATCCATGTGATTTAGCACAATGGACTTCAACAAATATGAGATGGCCAGAGTTTGCCTCTGATAGTAGGAATTTTAGACTTGCAATATCGACTGATGGTTTTAACCCACGTGGAAATCTAAGTAATGCTTATAGTTGTTGGCCAGTAATAATAGCACCTTTGAATCTTCCACCTTCTTTATGCATGAAAAAGGAGTTTTGTTTGTTAACCTTGTTAATATCAGGGCCAAAAGCACCCGGAAAGAATATTGATGTTTACCTGGAGCCATTAGTAGAAGAGTTGAAGGAATTGTGGGCAGATGGTGTTTCAACTTAGGATGTGTGTACTAAAAGCAATTTCCGGTTGAAAGCAATGTTGTTTTGGGGTATCCATGACTTTCCTGCTTATGGGACTCTAGCTGGTTGTAATGTTCATGGTTATAATGCATGCCCTGTTTGTGTTGATGATGTAGAATATGAACGTCTTTCAAACAGTCGGAAGATATGCTATAGAGGCCATCGACGTTTTTTACCTACAAAACACAAGTTTAGAGATGACAAGGGATTCAACAAAGATGTTGAACATCGTCGTGCTCCACGATGATTATCTGGCGAAGAAGTTGAACGAAGGATAGTGGAAATTTTGGAAGGTAGTTCTACACAAGGTAGGGTTAGTGGGCAAAAGCGCAAGAATATGGTTGATAATGATAACGTCAATGATGAACCAACCAATAACATTGCGCCATCGTGGTCTAGAAGGTCCATTTTATTTGATTTGCCGTACTGGAAGTTTGTTGAGCTACGGCATAATATTGATGTGATGCATACTGAAAAGAACGTCATTGAACACTTATTGAACATATTGTTGAATGTCTCTAAGAAAACAAAAGGATGGTGAGAATGCTCGAAAAGATATGGAAGACATGGGAACTCATAAGAGATATTGGTTGAGCCATGACAATGAAACGGGAAAAACTTCAATGCCAAAAGCATCATTTGCCTTGACCAAGAAAGAAAAAAAAGTATTTATGAATACACTAAAAGAGTTGAAATTGCCGAGTGGATTTCATCCAAGTTGAGTAATTGCGTTCTTGGCAATCCCCTGGAGCTAAGAGGACTGAAGTCACATGACTACCATGTCATTATGCAACATTTACTTCCAGTTTTGCTTAGACATGTTTTTCGTGACAAGAAGGATAAAGATTTAAGAATTGCTATTCAAAGAATTAGCTTATTCTTTAATATCTTATGTGCTAAAGTGATCAACAAAACAGATCTTCAGTTGGCACACAAAGGTGTGATTGAGGCAATTTGTGTCCTTGAAAAGGAGCTTCCGCCTTCATTCTTTGTTATAAGTGTGCATTGCATGGCTCATCTAACCGAGGAAGCGATGCTTGGTGGTCCAGTTCGATATCGATGGATGTATCCCTTTGAGCGGTAAATAATTTTTCTAATTTTAGTGCACGTCATCACGTTATCTTATTATATTATATACTAATTTATCATTTTATTTATGATTGATAGGTTAATGAAACGATACAAAGACTATGCTAAAAATTTCAGATACATAGAAGGATCAATAGCACAATCATACCTTGTAGATGAATCTGTTACATATTGCATGGAGTATATGACAAAGCCACGGTTCGGAACTCACAAACACAGTCAAGAGGAGTGGCTTGATGTAGATGATGAGTATGCCGATGAAAATCCATTGGATAAAGGAAAAAACTATATGCTAAATAATGTACAATTTAAACAAGCTCGAAGATGGGTTTTCAATGCACTTGCTGATTCAAGTGATTGGGAAGAGTAAGATATATAATATTTTAGTTTTTTTTATAACTAGAAATATAGAATTATGATAATATGGTAACTTGTGCAGAAAATACAATGAATATTGCATGGAGTTGGCTACACAAAGTAAAAAAAAGGGTCAAGGAAAAATGTTGAGAAAGCCACTGATTTTATTCCTTGGTTGTGTAATGAGGTATTTTATAATGTGTATTTATTCATATATATATATATATAATTTTTTTTTTCAGATTTCAGTTCTAAGATGATTTGTTTTACAATGTAGTTGGAGAAGGCTGGGGAAACAAATACCACACTTTGGAGGTTAGCCAATGGTCCACAATTTTTGGCAACCCGATATCCAAAATATTGTGTAAATGGTTTCACATTTGCGACAAGTTCTTTGGATGAATGTTTGGTGACACAAGATAGTGGTTCTCCATGGATGCCATTGCTCATTTTGTTGCTAGTAAGAAAGATAAGAGGCCAAAGGACCAACTAGTCAAATGGTATGTAGTTGTTAGAGACATACTGGTGCTAGACTACATAGATTTCAAAGAAACTGTCTTCTATTGTGATTGGGTCAAAGTGGAAGATAAGAAAAATGCATATAAGGTGGACCCAATTTGGAACCATGAGATGGTAAACTTGTTGAAGCTAAAAGACAAAAGAAAGGTGGAAGAGGATCCATTCATTTTAGCTCAAGAAGCAAGTGGGGTATTTTATTCGAAAGATCAATCAAATGACGGGTGGCATGTAGTTCTACATACTCAAAGAGGCTTGAACACTAATGTTGATAAAAAGGAAACTCCCACTGTGTATCAAAGCATCTTCAAAGACAAACCCAACCTGAAGAGCTTACTAGAATTTTAATTGACTATACTACAATATGTTTTGATGCATTTCTAAAGCTATTTTAGTCATCCTCTTTGGTTGAGACCAATTATTTTGTATTTTTTTTTTATTTTGACTTTTGAGTTGGGAAAGGGAAGCTTTGTAGCTATGTATTCAGATTGGCTTTTCCAATGCTTTATAAAAATCTATTTGTGGTGATATGTTGTGGAAGGAAACTATCTATAAATGTAGTGTATATAGTTGTTTCTTATTTCTTTTTGTTTGATAATGGTTAATATCTATAATGTCATTGATAGAAATGGGTAGTACTCGCGGCAATCTCTCCACCAATGATGTCACTACATCTACAAATGATGACAGTGAAGTTAAAAAGACCATACAGTTCAATGTCCATGGTTTAGCAGTTGGACCTGGTGCTAGAAATTTCAATAAACACATTGGAAAGCTTGTTGAAACCCTTGTGCCCATCAAATTCAAGGGTTGGCACCATGTTACTGACAACTACAAAGAGGATGTGTGGAATGGCCTCAAGGTGAGATTTTACATCATTGATTTTCATAATGTCTTATTTTATTGTCAACTTATATCTCAACGGCTTATTTGCAGCGTGAATACGACATCCCAAATTATGTGAAAAGGAGTGTGCATTTGAAAATGCCTGAATATTTTAGAAGGTTCAAGGCAGATCTTAGGAATGATTATTTGGATAAGTATCCTACCATTGAGGAACAAGAGAAGCATGTTCCAAATGGTGTAAGAGAAGAGGATTGGAAGGAGTTTGTTCGCTATGAGAGCACCCCTGAAGCGAAGGCAATTAGAGCCCAAAATGCCACAAACAAAAAGGCTTCAAAGTATGTATGGGGGGTGGCCAAAAGAGTGTTGCAGAAGTAGAGTATGAAATGGTAATTGAGTTTCTAGCTACTAGTACAATAATAACCATTTAACTATATAGGCTGAGACTAATCTTTCAAGTATATAGGTTGAGAAGAACCCTGATGGGGAACTAGTCACACGCACTGATATATGGATTGCTTGTCACACGGGAAAGGATGGAAAACCCACACATGGTGCTGAACTATATATGGTATGTGCCCAATGATGTCTTTTATACACAATTCTTAATTTACTTTGTAGTTGTTTGAATATTATTTGTGTCCTGATTTATTTTATATTTTCATTCTTTTGAAGGAACAAGTTAAAGCAAAAAAGGCCGCCTTGCAAGAATCTTCAACCCAGGGTACCACTTACCTCACTATTGATAATGATCCTCTAAGCCAAGTGTTTGGCCAAGAAGAAAGGGGACGTACTCGTTGTGTTGGAACCACCGTCTCTAAAAGGAAGTATGATGCTGCACTTCCCGCTTGTTCATTGCTTTTGGATAAAACATTGGAAGTAAAAAAAAATTAGCGAAAAATATGATAGATTGGAAGAAAATGTTAGATGGATACGAGAGAGACTTGAAAATGGAACTTATGTGAGACCATCAACAAGTGAGGGAACACAAGGAGGGACACAAAGAACTGAATATACACCTTCATCCCGTGCACAATCGACAAGGCAACCTGAAAATCCATTACCTCCATCTCCATTACCACCATCTTCTCAAAGTGTTGCGAGGTTTCCTTCTCCAAGCAATCATGTTCCTTCAGTGTCAATGACTTACAAAGTTTGTGGTTGGCATAAGAATGTCATTGCGATAGCAATAGAGGTTGTAGATCCTATCCATCGATTCTCTTGCGATTGCCATGGATCATTGAACCCTGCAATAGAGATTAGACTTTCCTTATGCTTCAAATATATGACTGAGGTGAAACTTTACAAGATTGATCCAAAAGGAGACATGATGGGGGATTTGGACATTGGTGATTTCTTCGTATGGTGTAAAAATCATGTGGAACTTGATGATTGATAGTTACAACTATGTTGGAAGCAATGTAATGCTGGCAGCAAAAGATGAGCTGAGTAAAATACACTACGGGCACGTGATTGTTCATTTTAAGGTAACTAGTTGAAGCTTAAGTGCAAGTATCTATAGACTTAAATTATGTTTGGGAACATTTTTCCATTCTAAATCAACTACTTTGTTGTAAAATTTGCAAGCTTTTTATGAAGGTTATTGCATTTTGCATCTTTTTATTTATCTTATATGCAGTTAATGAGAAAATAATACAAAGTTTATTTGCATTGTTCTAAGATATGTGTATGTTTATATTTTGGGTATACAATCAAAAACTTTTAAGCATGTCATTCCTTGTTGAGCAGGATTGTTGGAAAGGTTGCAGTTACTGGAAAACACCAATGGATCTTTGCTGATAGTCCTTCTCATTCTTTGTTATCATCAAAGGTAAAGATTGCTCTATTTAATGGATGCAATTTGAGCCGATGTTTGTTTTAACTTTTAATTATCTTTGGTTGTTTGTTTTGGTGATTCATAGTGTTGTGATGGATGGAAAGCTCAATTTTCAGCTGGGATCAAGGTATGATTGTTTATATTACTATGGAAACTGAGTAATGGTATATTGAGTATGACATAGTTCGACACAAATATGCATAAACATGCATTTGTGTGTGTATATGGTAGTAACACTCTGAAGCAAGAGCTGCAAGATAGACAATGAGGTCCTTCTTGTCATTAAAGCATCATTTTTAGCATCTTGCAGTGCATATGTAACCTGCATGCATTTGGGACTTTATACCAATATTAGGATATAGATACCAATAGCCATGTGATTAGCGCTCAAGCAGAGCATGTCTTTCAAAGTTTTAATAGCCAGAAAAGGGGTGATAAATGTCTTGATAATTTAGATATTTGTAAATTGAGCTTCAAACATGATCACCTTTGCTTAGCTGACTAGTTCAGTCTTCTTTAGATGGAACATAAATGTAAGTAGTGTCATCCAGGTCATAGATCATCGATGTGTGACCAAATGCATACCAAGGGACACCTAGTCACCTAGCACCATAGGGGCTGAGCGTAAGGTGCTGCCTTGTCTTGCTTATCGCCTTGTGTCTTGAGAGTTCTCTAAGGTTTTGATAATCTAGATAGGTTACTGTACTGGATGGGCAATGGATCCTAAACATCATTACTAACTAATCTGTGTATTATATTTTTGAGTATGAATTGCCAACGTATTATTTGCTCTCTTTCTGTTCAAATACAATGTTAACATAGGCAATATTTTTTCTTTGTTATGTAGACAGTTGCTCTTGTAGCTGTTGTTCCACATGGAGTTGTACAACTTGGATCTTTAAATACAGTAAGAGCTCTGAAATTGTGATCTAATTCAGTTTCATTGGTGATTTTATATATGTTGTCAGTATTTATTGTCTTGCCGCAGCTATTTTGTTATGGGGTTTTCACATCTCCTCTTCATATCTGCTGTGGTAGCCTGGACCATAATAGCCTTTGCAACCTAGGGACCTTTTTTTAAAGAAAAAATTATTAATTGACTTAAAACACAGTGAGCTTATTGGTTTTCTCTCTGAACCTGTCATACCTCCCACAAACATCATAAAATGACAAGAAATTGCACTAAAACATACAATACCGTATATCATCTAATAGGTTTAGTTACAATTTTGAGTGTTTATTGTAATTGCATATTGTTTTATTTCAAGCTTAGAATTGATTTTTAAGTTGTAATTGGTTTTTTAGCAGTTTATTGGAACAATTGTTAATGTATAAAGAAAGTATAATAATTACAATTTTGGGTGCTTATAGTTTTATTTCAAGTTTAGAATTTTTTTTAAGTTGTAATCGAATTTAGCAGTTCATTGGAACAATTTTTAATGTATAAAGATAATATAGTATGAAAATAATCAAGACATGTGAACATTTTTTAAATTCTTTGTTTCAACCTTTTACCAGCAAGTGAAGGTGTGCTCCTACTTTGTCCACCTTTTTTGTTTCTTCTTTATTCTTGGCATTAAGCACTGTAATATGATTGTTGCAGTTATCTACCGCTGGTGGTAGGCTTGTCATCTCAAGTGATGGTGTTTGGGATGCTTTGTCTTCAGAAGCAGTTCTTAACTGATCTCTCCTTATTTATATTTTTCAGATGCAAGAAACAGTAGTGATAGTGACTAGCCAAATTACCAGTGCAGCGTCA
Source organism: Berberis vulgaris (assembly GCA_963556465.1). Classification (NCBI taxonomy): domain Eukaryota; kingdom Viridiplantae; phylum Streptophyta; class Magnoliopsida; order Ranunculales; family Berberidaceae; genus Berberis; species Berberis vulgaris. The sequence goes on along the minus strand of OY747135.1, from coordinate 57,404,876 downwards.
CCATGATCGGGCAATGATCTTGCCACTAACAGATGTTACAGCTGACCAGATTCTGATTTCTGGCAGCTAATCTGTCATCCGTTCCACAAGATTCTGTTTTCTGGCAGCTAGTTGCATATTGTGCTGGTACTGGTGGATTTCTTTTGGTACTTGCGAAAGGTAAATAGCAGATCACTGCCTTGACATGTAGTCCAAACTGAGTGAGTGGATGCTGAAGTGATTGTTGTTAATATCATGTAAAATGCAGGCAAAACAAGAGCTTCTATCCAGGATAAATGGCTTCTTGTCAACATGCAGTCCGCCAAGGAATTCAGTTCAACATGGTAAACATTTGCTTAGATATTGGTATTGACTTTAGTTGTTTTTTGGCTGGAGGATCCTTTTGAAACATTGATATGTTATTTTGTATAGCCGAATCACGATATATGGGCAAATGAAGCTGTAGCACAGACTATCAGTACTTATTTCATCTTTCGGCAGGTATTGAGCTAATTTAATTATGAGCTGGAATATTCATTGATGTTTTGAACTCTTTGTTCAGATGCATAATTTCCGAAATTTGGAAATTTGATAGGACTTCCAATTTGGAAATTCACGCCTTATTATGGTATTCTTATAATATTATGGTTTTAATTATTGAATCACAAAGGCTTTCGCCACCTTTCTTCACTTAATGCTCAATGGACTTGGAATTGGTGAATTTTTGGGTCGTATCTGGGATCAAGATTTTGGATTTTACCTTGTTTTGAAATACGAATATATTTGATTGCCGGCTCCTATGTTAATTTGTTTTGCTGTTCATTGCTAAGTCAGTTCTGACGTTGTGGTTTCATGATTCAATCTATTGCTGTCAGGCACAAAGAAGAGCAAGAGTACACCAATTACGGTTAGAAAATGGTGCAAAGAAGGTTGTTGAGGAGCTTCAGAAATGTAAGTATTTCAAGTTTTTCCATGAAATTTATCAGCTTAAGCATTTTTTTCTTTTTCTGACTCTATTATCTCGTTTCACAGACGATCCAGCGAATGATCCAAATGTATCAGGAGATCCATACAAGACATTGTTTGTGGCTAGGCTTGTGAGTAATCTCCAGAAACCCTTTTCATTGTGTTGATACAATGTATCCTTATGGAAACTGACAAAATTTGATGGTTTCTTGCAGAACTATGAGACAAGTGAGCAGACTTAAAAGGGAGTTTGAGACATATGGACCAATTAAAAGGGTAGGTACTTTAGAGCAGACTTAATCCCTTTTTATATAAATGCTCCTCTTTATTCTTTAAGAAATCTAAGCAGAAAGTATAAAAAATGGTTTTATGATGGTTTAATTGTTGTTTTTGTCTGAACAACAGGCTATGGTTGATGTAGCTAAAGAAGTTGGAGCTGATGTTGTGTCACATGGGTGCACAGGGAAGGGAAATGATCAAGTATGCCTTGGCTTTCCTGTGTGAATTTATTTGTAACTTCTTTGTTTAAGCGAGATTGTTACTCATGAATGATGTTCTGCAGGTTCGTTTTGAGCTTGCTTTCTATGCTTTAAACCCTGACCTCGAAGTTGTGGCTCCATGGAGGGAATGGGATATCTCAGGCCGAGAAGATGCTATTGATTATGCGAAGAAACATAATGTGCTTGTCCCCATGACAAAGAAATCTATCTACAACAGAGATCGGAATTTATGTCATCTTAGCCATGAGGTAATTCGTCTTTAATATTTCTATGGAAGTAAGCTACTTTCGAGATGCTTAATATCCTTTCAGAAGCAAATATACTTTCAAAATGCTTAATATCTACTAGGTTTGTGTCTCACACTTTATTGAGAACTGGGGTGTTTCGAAACTCTCGGAAGAGAAGATCAACTGATTTGCTTTTCACTGCCTTCATGTTCACTTTGTCAAGTCCTATCAAAAGTGCATATTTCTTTTCTTCTATCATTTGCTTCAAGTGATGCTGCATAGACTTTGGGAAAAGTTTCACACCCCTAGCTATGAATGGCCTTAAGAAGATCATTTGACATTAGGATAATCATTAGTTGTTGATATTAAATAGAATGTCTAGGAATTTAGTTTCAAGGTCTAAGTAGATCTGATTAATTCTGTTGTTCTTGCTTATCTAAGTCCATTTTATTCTAGAATGGTAGGGTATATTTCAATGAAACGTGAAGTGCATGTTTTGGTCTTTCAATAACCAACAACCAAGATATAATTAACTGATTGGCTAAAACCTAGAAAAGCAGAAAATGTGAAGTGCATGTTTTGGAATTTTCTTCTTAATTTATCAAAAAGAAAAAGCATCTTCTTTTCTATCTTATTTTATCAAAAACAAAAAAACAAACTTCTTCAGGACGCGCATATGTGGTACGCGAAAATGGAGTCTTTTCTTCTTTGTTTTTAAGAAAAGAAAAAGGTAAAAGCATCTTCTTTTCTGTCTTAATTTATCAAAATGAAAAAGCAAGTGATTTCAATCCAGTACTGTTGTTGTTCATATAATTGTAGAACCATTCTAAACCGTCCATATTTTACACCAATCTGTTGATTTATGCTTCTGAAGTCCACTCTACTAAATTGTTCTTTTTGCAGGTGGCATGATTAATGGTTCCAGGCACTGTTGCTGGCGGATCTGCTGCGATGCAAGATGCAGCTAGACATGTACATGCTGCCTGGGTACTGCAGGGTGTGGTGTGCTGCTAGGTGTGGGAATGCGAGTGCTGGTTGGTGCTGCAGGAGCGAGGCTGCGGATTGAGCAGGGAGGTGCACTAACTCCACAACAGAGTTGCTAACTCGATCTGTTTTTATTTTTGGTACTTTTTTATGCTTATGTGCTTGTTTTAAGTGATTGTTAGTGGGCTTTTAGTCTTCAAGTCTTGTTAGCCAGCGTGTGGCTGGGGTTGCGGTAATAGATTGGGCAAGGTTTTTTGTCCATTTTTGTTTGGTTTTTATACGGGTAAAGTCGTAATGTACCCCCGTTTTGATTGTAAATCAATTTTTTTGATAAGTAATAAAGGTCTGACATCCCATAGTTGCCCCTCCCCACGGGAGGTTTAACTAAAAAAAAAAAAAAAGGTGTGTGGCTGTGATTTTGCTGCAGCAGCAAAAAAATTAAAAATTTTTTTGTATTATATTATTTTGCAACGGTTTCAAACCCTCGCAACAAACCAGATTTTTTTTAAAAAAAATTTTTTTGATTGGCCACGGCTTAAAACCATGGTAATTCATGCTTGCCACGGCTTTAAACCGTGGTAATTTATTCTTGTCGCGGCTTAAAACCGTGGCCATCATTTGCCACGGCTTTCAACCGTGGCCATAACTTGCCACAGTTTAAAACCGTGGCCAGTACTTCCCACGGCTTAAAACCATTGCTAAAATTATTGCAACGGCTTAGAACCGTGGCCATAACTTGCCACGGTTTAAAACCGTGGCCAGTTCCTGCCATGGCTTAAAACCGTTGCTAAAATTATTGCAACGGCTTAGAACCGTGGCTAGTACCTGCCACGGCTTAAAACCGTTGCTAAAATTATTGCAATGGCTTAGAACCGTAGCCAGTACCTGCCACGGCTTAAAACCGTTGTTAAAATTATTGCAACGGGCTTAAAACCGTGGCCATAACTTTCCACGGTTTAAAACCGTGGCCAGTACTTGCCACGGCTTAAAACAGTGGCTAAAATTATAGCAACGGCTTATAACCGTGGCTAAATCATCAACCGTCCTCGAGCATAAAACCGTTGCTGATATGTTTTGCCACGGTTTTTAGCCGTTAATAGTGATTTGGCGACGCCTCTACTGCCCACGGCTCTAAGCCGTGACAATTGGTTACCCCCACGGTTCCAAACCGTTGCTGATGGGTGTTTTTGGTGTAGTGATTGTTACCATCAATAGTTTTCCTGAATTCATTTTACTTGTTGTAGGCTTCTATTGATGTAACTTATTTGAATCCAAAATATTTACTACATCGTATTACAATAACTTCAAGAAAATTGTAAGTGTTAGCTAGGAAAAAAGTTCATCAAGGGTGAAGACTTGGCGGAAGTAAAACAAATGGAAGCCTCTCCTTTTTGTGGTTAGAGAAGATTGGTTGAAGTTTGTTAACAAATCCACTTCTAAAGAGTCTACGGTACATACAATAATCTTAGTACTTCTTCAACCTTGTATCTTAATTGGTGCAGTTCATTCCCTTTGGGTTAATACTTAAATTATTAATGCAAGCCTTATGTTAAAAAAAAAAATTTTTTTAAGCAAACTGGAAGACCCAAGTGCTCTCGGTGTACCTCATGCGAATTATATGCTAATTTACTAAGGGGTATTTGGGTCTTTAGATAATATGACACGTCTGACCTTGGTCAATGTCGTTGAACAAACGATCAAGACCCAATTTCGTACTCAAGGTGTAATTATGCAAAAATTTTGTACTCAATGTAAAATATGAGTATTCAAATGTAACATATCCAAGTATATATAACAATACACTTAATAAAATACGTATGGGCCCCCTAAAAAAATGAAAAGTGATGCTGAAGTTGAGAGGGTTGATGTTGTTGTTAGAACCAAAACTATATAGTGTTCACAACTTATTGTAAAGTATAATAGTAAAGTTGATTGTTAATACTATTATTATTATTATTATTATTATTATTATTATTATTATTATTATTATTATTATTATTATATTTTATTATTATTATTGTTATTATTATTATTTTTCTGAAATCTCACTTGTTTGTTTTTGGATTGGGAAAATTTTCAAAATATTGTTAGTACAAATCCAAAGGCTAGAATTATATGTGCAAATGATCCTTTGGCATAGGCACACAAGGTCTAGAATTTATATTATATAGCAAGTTCATTTGATTGTTCATTTATAATATAATATTCTCGATTACTTGTTTAGGGATTAGGAAAAGAAACAAGGGGCATATGCGCTGTATGGGCAGTGGTATTTCTATAAGTATGGTGAGGGTCTCCACACAAATGCTGAAGAATAATGTTGACTTGCAACATGACAACATTGTAATTAATGAAGAACTAGAGAAGTTGCAAGCAAATATGAAAGTGCTTAAAAATATCGTCAATATGATGCATGTAAGATCCAATCTCATAATTTGTTATATTGACCAATTATTTATTTTTTGGTTGTAAATATGCATTAGTTAATTGTATGTTGTATTACATTTAGTCTACACAACATATGAGGAACAACAATTCACCACAACATCTAGTTCCAAATGCTCCATAATCACCCTTTGTATGAGGCAATCTAAAAGTACTTTAAATTCTTATTTGAGATTTACCTAACATATAATGCTATATTGTAAATTGCATTTATCTATATGTTGATTATGTCTTTTTTTTTTTTTTTTGTTCTTTCTAAAACGTGGAGACACAACATCCAAAATCTAACAACATAACTTGTAAGGTGTTTAAATGGAGTGTCGACCTAGTTGACAATGGTGAAATAGTTGTAGTCGACTAAAAAATGGTGACCACAATTTTCCAGTGGGGTAGGAAATTATAATATTTTCATATGATATTAAGGTCCTGGAACAATTGTTGTTCACGGGGACAAAAAAGTGTCAACTCTTGGAGATGTGAGTTGTGGAAGCTATATTGTTCGACCTAAGAATTTTTTTTTTAAAAATCGAAAAGTGATTGTAAAGTTATATAATACTAGAATTTTGTTTGGTCTAAGTATATATCATATCTACATTAAGTATTTTTTATTAGACTATAATTTACAAGTTTACTTCATAGCTTTGAATTAGAAATAGATAGTTCTATTGAAAACTTTTGAATGGGCAAGTTGATTGGAAGTTAATGTTATTATGGACTATTGCTTGCTTTGTGTTTGGAAAAATAAAATAAAAAACCAACTAAGATTATTAGACAAAGCCTTTTTTAACTCCGCCAATGCGACGACATAGTCTTGCATTGACAATCTCAAACACCAATAAAGGAGGAGGGGAAATGTTAGTTTAAATAGAGATGTTGGTATCTGCTTATTTTATTCAAGTTGTGGAACTAGGAAGGGTTCTTTTTGTAAAAGTAAAACTTAGTAAGTTGTATATTTCTTTTCTGACTACTATAAACATTTGAAACTAGTGCCGTAGTCACCAACGACCTATGATATGTTTACTATATTGTTGAAATATTGCTTACTCCGATGGCCATGATGGTTGTCGGATTCACCGGCGGGTCATAGATCTCAAATATTATGAAAACTTTGTGCTGACATTAGATTGTTGAAAAATTAGCTAATACCAATGGACCCTTCTATCGACCAACAACCATCGATAAATCTTTTGTGACAACATTTTTATTGGTGATCAATTGACAATTTTTGCCAATCGGGGAAGGTCTTTTGTAATTAGAATTAAATGTCGGGGATGCTTACTTTTTTAGTGGCAAATTCATAGTTAGGTCGTTTGATTTGTACATCAAGTCTTGGATTTACTTTGTAAAAGTATTTCTTTAGATCTCATTTTAAATCCCAAGACTTGATAGACATTTGGCCTAGAAAAGAATCGCTTCATATTCTTCCTCACCTATTTGAAGTGTTTTTATTGATGCTTAGATCTAGGAGATTGCATTGAGCACAAAGTAACCACAAAGTGTTGATAAAATCTTATTGTCTTCACATTCTTCCGCAAAAGTATTTAAAAAAAAGATTTTCAAAAATAAATTATTTTCAAAAAGTGACTGTTAACCTCCTCTAATCTTGCTCAACACATCTCAAAAGCACCATGCTTTAAAGATACACTTAGGGCATGTTTGGTTACTCAATGGAATGAGTTTGACCATGCTTTAAAGATACACTTAGGGCATGTTTGGTTGCTTAGTAGAATGAGTTTGATCATTACAATGGTTTAAGCCATTCATGTATTTGGTTTGGCATAAAAATGATGTAATGGGAATGACAATTAGAAATTGTAATGGGCATTCCCTCAACACCTTATGAATGCCCATTGTAATGGCAACCTCCATTTGTCTCATTTGCCCTCCTTACTTAACATAGATGTCTCCTTACCCACTGTAAATCCATAATTCATGGTTGATAATTGAGGGCATAAAGGTAAAAACATAAATCATTTCCATTCCCATTCCATCGAGTAACCAAACATAGTAATATTCTCATTTTCATTCCCATTTCATTGAGTAACCAAACATGCCCTTAAACACACAACATATTCCTCCATGGCATTGACTAAATGACACCACTAGTTTTGTTGAAGGACACCACCACTCTAACACAACATATTCCTCCATGGTAGTGACTAAATGACACCGCCACTTCAGCTGAAGGACACCACCACCCTCACATTCTCTCATCTCTTCACTAGAGCAACATTACCCCGCTCTGCCACCGTCAGCCGATAGTAGTGGTGATGCTTAATGGAAAAGAAAGAAAAAATAGAAAATAAAAAAAGAAGAAGAAGAATAAGAGGTGAGGGGGATGAAGAGGATAATAAGAAGAAGAAGAAGAAAAAGGGAGGAGGATGAGTGGTGGCGGGGTGGTGGTCATGATTGATGGAGAAGTGGTGGTGGCGAGGTAGTGATGGTGAAGGGGAGGATGATGAGAATGAGGAGAACTGGTGAGTTGGTGGTGGTGATTGATGGAGAAGAAATGGAGAGATGAGAAGAGAGGGAGGGAGGAGAAGAGAAGCGGTAGACTTTTTTTTTTTTTTTTTTTTTATATATTGATGATGTCTTTCAGCTAGTGATGGTGTTATTTAAAAGATATGGCGATGTTCTTTTGGAAAAATGGTGGTGTCATTTAGCACATTCCTTCCTCCATTCTTATTCCTATTCCTCGATTCGTATTCCATTCCTCGTGTAAAGAGGCGGAAAGGAAAAAGTGAGTTTCCCTTGCCCCCTGAAAGAAGTTCCCAATTGCAGTAGGCAGACGAAATGAAATGAAATTCCACGCAACATTATTGCACGCCTCCTCTAATCCAACCATCTCATCTCTCCCTCTTTCCTCCATTCCTCTTCTCCATTTACCAACCCACTAACTTGAAGAAGAAGAGGAAGCACAGCGTTTGTTCAAGATGACTTGTTTAAACGCCTTCTTCCACATCAATTCTTCCATGTCTACGAGAGGGTTTGATAACCGAGCCGCCTTGTTCAGGGGAAGATCATCTTCTTCATTTGTTCGGACTACTACTACTTCATGTCTTAATGCGGATGTCCAGCAGCAAGCACAAGGGAAGCTAGGGTTTGCAAAGAGTGCAGAGGTTATGGGTATGGAAGCAAGTGTTATGGTTGGAACTTATGCTAGAGCTCCTGTTGTTATCTCTAGTGGAAAAGGCTGTAAGTTGTATGATGTTGAAGGGAGAGAGTATTTGGATATGACTTCCGGCATTGCCGTCAATGCGCTTGGCCATTGTCATCCAGATTTTGTCACTGCTGTTACTGAACAACTGAATCTTCTCACACATCTCAGCAATGTTTACTATTCCGTTCCTCAGGTAATGTCCTTTTTCTTTTTCCAATTATTTCTAGCTCAGCTATATGATCGTGCATTATTTATGTGACCCATGGTATGAGTTTAGAATTATGTTTCCATTTATTTCAGAGATTTGTCACTACATGGGTAGCTAAATAGCTAAAAGCATATAACAAATGTTAATAGTCTTTGATCAAATCACAGTGTGCTGTTTGTGGGCTCGCCACAAGATTTTTGCTGCTATCATTTTTTCCTTGTTTTGAGTTGTAAATTCCTCTTTATCCATTTAGTCCTTTGCAGCTATGTCTATTATATATAGTCTGGATAGTCTGATTAGGCAAAAATTTCCTAGCTACTTTATTTTTATGCTTCTTGAGGTTTCAAGGTTTTTTTTTTTTTTAAAGTAATTCTTAGGCTATTTAAAGGCCATGAGTCGTAAGCACTTGGAATGCAGGCTTGAGTTGTTTGTCACCAACTTGTGTGCTTGGCTGTTTTGTGTTTTTCTAGGGGGAGTGAGAGAAAAGCATGATTAGGGACGTCTAAGTTGTGCTTGTATGCTGTAGGTTTCCACCAATTCAACCTTTCTTTGCAAATTTAAAGCCATAGTCTAGTCACATACTTCGTTCATTGAAATTGTTTGACGCGTGTCTTGAGGCTAAGATTTAGGTACAGGTTGATTTTTCTTAGACCATCTTTGTGCTCCACTTGATCTTTTGAACAACCATGTGTGGTTTGTTTTGCACAATCCTGTGTGGTCTGTTTGCATTTATGCTATTCTGGATGTAATAAGTTTTATAATTTGAAGTAAGTCCCGTAAGTTCAGTCTTTTGGATGTTTTAGGATTTCTGTCTATCATTTTGGCAGCCTTTCAGTTTGATTGTGTCTGTTTCTTGGTGGTGATGTTATGTATGTTGTAAGACATAAGAAGTCTGCTTCAATCAGATTTGTTTGGAGACCACTACTTGTATTTTTATCATTGTTTCGCAGTTGGCATCTCTGTTTAAATCTGATGCCTGTCACTGATCTTGCGTGTCCACCAGTTCTGGTTGGGTTTTTTATTTGGATTTTTCTATTTGGTTTTGGACCCTTCTTTTGTTTACCAATTTGTTATTAGCATTTGGATATGTTCTGATCATCTCTTCGTAAATCCTACTTAGCTCAACTTTGGTTTGGATTACCTGTTTTGCCCCACTACACATTTGGTTCTAAATTTGCTTTCAGATCATATTGTCCTTGGTTTTGATTAGCCATCTAACTGTATGACTCTGGTTTTGTTGTTCATTGATATTATGTTAAAATGCCATGATTCTGTTCAATAGCTTTCTTAATTTTTGCTCCTCTTTTTAAAGCTTTTTGGATCTCTGAGTTGATGATCTTTGTTGGAAATATCTGAAGATGTTTTTGAATGGCTTATTTATTATTATTTTTTTTTATACAGATTAGGATTGCATCTAAATTTTGTTTGATATATTAGTGATCTTGTGTACTTTGTTGGGATCATCCTTGGTTTTCATATTCATTCGTCCCAGTTAGAGTATATTTGGTTGTTAGTTTGTTCATGTTTTGTTACTGTCAAGTTGATTGAATCAGGGATCTTTGCAGTTTCAGTGATGATTGATAAAGATCTACAATTGAAGGTAGGAGAGCTTGGTATTCTTGCTTCAAATGATAAGCAAAGCCCTTGGGTTCTGGAGGAATGGCACGGAAAGAGAACCTTTATGGAAAGATATTATGATTCAGTGAAGACTAATTGGTTATCGAGGCATCCGGTGTGTTCCTATGGGACTAGTAGTTGGAAAGCAATTTCAAATCTAAGTGATAAGATTATTCGAAGGGTGGAAGTAGTGGTGGGAAGAAGAGAGGAGATTAAGTTTTTGTGTGAAATTGGACTGGTAATCGGCTTACTATTGAGATTTCGGATTTCCTAGACTATTTGTCCTGTCACAACTATGTTTCCTGGTGGAGTTTGGTAACAAGGTCAAGGGAAGTATGTTTTGGTTTCTTTCAAGTAGGAGAGCCGAATTAGGTTGTGGTTTTATCGGAAGGTGATCTATCAATAATATCTTACCTTTTGAAAAAAGTAGGGAAGCTGAATGAGTCTGTAGTTATATCGGAAGGTGATCTGTTGAGTATTGATAATATCTTACATTAAGGGTCAGTTTGGTTGCGCGGAAAACAAATATGGAAATGAAACCGTTTTCGTGAATCCAATACCGAGGCTTCCCCCCTCGGACTTGGATTCTCATGAGTAGTGAGAAAACAATCTTATGAATAATCAATTACATGTCGGAAAATAAACAACCAAACATCGGAAATTTGCATAACAAGGAAAACGGATTCCATTTCCCAAGGAAAATGACAAACCAAACAAACCCTTAAAAAAAGAAAGTTCAATGTTCGATGTGCACAAACTTACAAAAGCATAGAGGAGGGGAAGTGAAAAACATTAGTCTTTGTGTAAATTAAATGATGGTGTGCTCTTTGTGAGCTTCGGGAAAGATTTTGTTAATTGTTTTTGTTATGGTGTATTTAAGCTAGCTGAGTATTCTTCGAGAGAATGGATTTTGTTTGGTGGCCAACCTATTACTGTGGGACCTACAACTGTAGTTATAAAAGTCTTGAGATTTCTAAACGAAACAAGGCTTCTTTGGCTTCCCACAGAGTCGATAATTTTTTTTGCAAGTATTCCTTGATTTTTTTTCTAGGATAGTTTTAAGGTGTATTTGGTTACATGAAATTCAATTCTATGCAATCCATAAGGGGATCACATATGTTTAAGGCAAATTTGATTAAAATATGGTGAACCGTTCGTATTTAAGGCAAATTTGATTAAAATGTGGCGGACCACTTATTATGAATTTCTAAATTGTAATCAAAGATGGGGAGTTGAATTCCCATGAAATATGAGAATCTAATTCGTTAGGGGGTAAAGAGTTGAGATTTTCATGTTTCATGAGAGTTCAATTCTCACATTTGATCAAAATGTGGAATCCATTATAAGTTTTATCCACATTTTGATCAAATTCAGCTTAAACACAAGTGGTCCCCATAGATTCCATGCAACCAAACACACCTTTATAGTTATGTAGTTAAAACGGATGACGGACCCTTCGCGGTCCAGGACCGATTTACGATTAATCGAGATTAATTGAGTTTAATTGGTATATTATTTCAAAGCATATATTTTTAAAATTTGATCATAGTCATATGTTACAAAAATAAATAATTAATCAAAAGGCTGTAAATTTCTAATTATATTATTTTTACTAATTTACTTTTGAATAATTTGAACAATTTCTTCAGTGAATTGGTCCTGTAGATGAAAGTTGTCAGTAAAAGCAAAAAAAGGAACATATCTGAATAGACAAAAGCTGAACAAAGGGAAAAAAGAACAACATAAAACAAAATCAGGGAGAGAGAAAACCAGATTTCATAACAGCTTTTGATAGCTAGGTTAACAAAAAACCCAGATATGTATAGCGAGTATCGAGAAACACATTCACGAACCATGTCCTAGGTTCGAGTCCCACCTGCGGCATAGGTTATGGGATCCTTGAAAACCCAGCTCACCTTCCAAAAAAAAAAAAACATCACAAAAACCATTGAAAGATAAGAAACTGAAAATTCCATAGAACAAAACTGAATAACAGAAAATTGGTTGAAGAAATAGCTTCAAGAAGGAGGATTTGAAACGACAGTAAGACTCACTTGGATTTCGAGCGATTGAAGTCTGACTGAAGCTCGCTCGTTCGATTGGGTAGCTCGATCAATCGGTCAACTTCTCTCTTTCTGTCAGTATCTCTTCTTCTCTTGGTTCGATCGTAGTTGCAGTGCTGCGATCACAACATTCTCTTTCCCTTTCTTCTCACGAATTGTTGAACTACCTTTGCCTCGTTTGTGATCAAGCAAGAATAGTTTAAGTTTTTTTTTTTAAATATTTATAGTGATAAGTTGTAGGGGTGGGCACGGGACGGGATGGACCTCATCCCTATTCCATCCCGTTTGTTCGAGATCGGGACGGGATATACCTCATCCCGACCTCGTCCCATCCCAAACGGGTACGAGACGAGATGAACATATACTAATTTTGGATTGAAAATTTTGGATTTACTAAATACACAATTCTAAGAAAAAACATTAAGCCATTCATTATTATTTCCCCATTTTATTAGCTTTTACTCAATTTTTTTAGAACCATTGTTGAAGATAGCCATTTTTTTGTAAATTGCTAATGAAAATGATCAATTGATTTGTCATTTAAAAACTACGAAGAACACACATTGTTGTTTTCAAGAGTTAGGAAGAGGAAAAAAAAAGAAAAAGAGAGTTTGAGTTAGATTCATTATCTAGGTGCGTCACATGGAAGCTTGTGAGAATAAAATAGCCATGTTAATAAATAAAACAACAAATAAAATAGTCATGTCAACAAATAGTTTCATACTAAATATTAAAAAAATCGATTCGGGACGGGACGGGATGGGATGGGCGGGATTGAAAATCATCCCAATCCTATTCCACTCTAGATTGGGATGAGACAGGATCGGGATGAGAATGATCAATCCCAATAGGACACGAAAAAAATCGGGACGAGACCGGACAAGATCAGGATCGCGGGATGGGATGCCCACTCCTAATCTCTCGGCGACTCGCCGATTTATCCGAGCCCGTTAAAACCCAACAAGTAAACACCCAAATCGTAATGGGCACCTCCCATTAAACGATTAATTGCCGATTTTATACCACAGCCTTATAGGAAAGCATTTTCCTACTTATTGTGTTTATTTAGTTTATAAGTTTGTTTTCATTGTATGCTAGTGGTTGTTAGCCCATGATTTGTAAGCATTGAATACTTGGATGCATCTTGGAAAGAAAATCATCATGTTTCTTAGATTTGTACTACTTTTCATGCATTTGCTGTATCCGTAACCCCTTAGAATTCGGGCATGCATTGTGTTAAAAACTACATTTTTTGCTCTGTTAAAAACTATGGGAACCTTTCTAATATTTTTTTTCTATTTTTAGATGATTTTAATGTTGGGTTTATTGGTTACTGAAGCGTTTATGTTGTTCCAGGTGGAGCTCGCAAAACGTCTAGTGCAAATTTCTTTTGCTGATCGTGTCTTTTTCTCCAATTCTGGAACTGAAGCGAATGAAGCAGCTATAAAATTTGCGAGGAAATACCAAAGATTTTTGTATCCTAATGAGAAACTGTCAGCGACAGAGTTTATTTCTTTTACCAATAGTTTCCATGGGAGGACAATGGGAGCCGTTGCCCTGACAAGCAAAGAGCAGTATCGGTTACCCTTTGAACCTGTAATGCCTGGGGTCACTTTCATTGAATATGGTAATATACAAGCATCAAAAGGAGCAATCCAGCGTGGAAAGACAGCTGCTGTTTTTGTAGAACCTATCCAGGGTGAAGGCGGCATACACAGTGCTACAAAGGAATTTCTGCAGTCACTACGTGATGCTTGTGATGAAGCTGGAGCACTCCTGGTATTTGATGAGGTAGGAAGCTGTTTAGCATTTGAAAAGTATTGGCTTTAAGTTAGTAGGACAAGAATACTATTGTTTTTGTCGCTTAATATTACATACCATGATTGAGTTCAGCCTTCACCTTGAAAGGCCTACTTGGTACCTATATAGGGCCAAGATAGACTTGACTTAGGTGACATATGCCTACGTCAGTCCATCACGGAGAATCCAATAAGGTTCTTTCCGTTGATATGTAGTTAGACAAGTTCAATTCCAGAAGAATTGTTTTGACCGTAGTTACCAAACATTTATCTTATCTTGTATCAAAAATCTAAATTTAAGATACATATATCGTAGCGTATCGTGTATCATAAGGTATGTTGCATAAAAAAATAAAGTATATGTTATATATTTAAGGATATAAAATACATAAAATCAGGCTTATCCAAGCAAGAAGGTCCCCAAAACACTCCATTGATATATGACTTGTGTGACACATATTAGCAAGGTATTCCCTATCATCCATCCATTCATTCATGTCACTTGTACAAGAAAGGCACTGGTATGTTCTTCTGCACCAGAGAGAACAACCAAGCAACACTAATACAGAGCAGAAAAGAGGAGGCAAAGGGAGAAGAATTAACTGAAGAAGAGGGATTGATTTCTATATAAAACTTGTCTCCATTACAATCGTCTATTACATCTATTTATATCCCACTAACTAAATTCCAGAAGGTTCTAATATAACATGTAATCCTCTAGTGCCTTCGATGTGCGCCTGATTCTTTTATTTTGTTGGATGCATTGTTGGCAACATGACAATACTCCCACCATTACTAGCAACCTTGTCCTCAAGGTTGAACCGAGGAAACACCTTCTTCACATGACTGAGATCCTCCCAAGTGGCCTCATCAGGGGATAAGCCTTCCCATTTTACTAACAGCTGAGGAATTTGCTGCCCCTGGCGTGCAAGCTGCCTTGTTTTAATAATCGTAACCGGTTGTAGGATCGGGTAAGTGGGGGTAGAAAGTAATGATAATGGCATACTTTGTACCTCATGAGAGCCAACACATCTCTTTAAGACTAAGACGTGAAAGACGGGATGGATCCGCAATGTGTCTGGTAAAGCCAGCTTATAAGCCACTGCTCCCACTCGTTGCACTACTTGGAAGGGGCCAAAGTAGCGAGGGCTTAGTTTCTGTTGTTTGCTTAATCTGATAGACAGTTGTTGGTAAGGCTGTAGGTTCACAAATACCAACTCACCAACCTAGAATGTCTCTTCCCGGTGATGTTTATCCGCATAATGTTTCATGCAGATTTGAGCCTTGGATAAATTATCTTTTAGCCTCTTCAACAGCAAATCACGGTCACATAACTCTTGGTCCACTGATAATTGGCTAGCTGAGCCTTGCACATAGAGCAGAATTATGGGTGGAGGTTGATCGTAAACAACTTGAAATGGTGACATCCCGGCGGCGGTATGAAATGCCGTATTATATGAATATTCTGCCCAATGAAGGTATTTGCTCCATTGTTCTGGTTTCTCTTGCACGAAACAACGAAGATACATTTCCAAGCAACGGTTAAGAGTTTCGGTTTGACCATCTGATTGTGGATGGTAAGCACTACTCATGACCAGCCTGGTGTCTTGTAGCCGAAACAACTCTTGCCAGAATTTGCTAAGAAACAATGGGTCGCGGTCTGATACGATTGATTTTGGCATGCCATGTAGCCGAATTATCTCCTTGGTGAAGATTGCCGCCACCATGTCACTTGTAAAATGAGTTGGTAATGGGCAAAAGTGACTGTACTTAGTCAAGCGGTCGATCACGACCATGATGGCCGTTTTTCCTGCGGAAAGCGGAAGGCCAACCACAAAATCCATTGCTATGTATTCCCAAATCAGCGTAGGAATCGAAAGTGGTTGGAGTAGACTAGTTAGTGCAAGTTGCGAGGCCTTCATACGTTGACATATCATGCAAGATGTGACAAATTGATGGACTTCCTTGTGCAAACCTAGCCAAAAAAATTTTGAGCAATTCTTTTGAAAGTTCTTAAAACACCATCATGACCACTTGTTGGAGTGGCATGAAATTCCTGAAGTAGCTGTACTCGTAAGGGGGAGTTGGAAGCTAATACCAATCGACCTTTGTGAAATAGAAGACCATCTATGATTTGTAATGTGGCAGTTCTGTAGGACTGGCTTGAAGTTTATTATGCAGGGACACCAACTCAGAATTAACACTATTCTCTTGTCGCAATGTGTTAAAAAAATCCAATTGAGGCATGGAGAGAGTATGCAACTCGGTTGTTGGCACTGGAGCTCGAGAGAGAGAATCAATTATCATATTCTCCTTGCCGGGTCGGTAGATAATGTCGAATGTGTAGCCCAGTAACTTAGTTAACCGATATTGTTGTTTCGGGGTTTGGATTACTTGACCAGTTAATTCCTTCAAACTTTTTTGGTCTGTCTTGATCAAAAACTTCTGACCCAAGAGATATTGCCGCCATTTTCTCACTGCTTGTGTGATAGCAAACATTTCTCGGTGATATGCTGATGCCACTTGCATTCTAGATGATAATTTTGCACTAAAAAAATGCCATGGGATGCTCAGCTTGAGTCAAGACAGCACCAATACCCACCCCTGAAGCATCTGTTTCTACCTCGAATACCTTCGAAAAATCAGGCAATGCTAGAATAGGTGCTGATGTCAAGGCCTTTGTAGTTGTTCGAAGGCTTGTCGAGTTTGTGTATTCCAATGAAAAGCTTTTTTTCGTAATAAGTCTGTCAATGGTGTTGCGATGGACGCATAGCCTCTAATGAATCGACGATAGTATCCCGTAAGGCCTAAAAAACCTCGAAGACCCTTCAATGAGGACGGGGCTGGCCATTTTGTTACAACTCTTACTTTTTGAGGATCCATACTAACCCCATTGCCAGACACAATGTGTCCTAAATAATCTACCGACATCTGTCCAAAAGTGCAACCGACATCTGTCCAAAAGTGCACTTGCTCTTTTTTTGCTACAAATTGATGTTGCAGTAAGACTTGTAGGACGGTTTCCAAGTGAAGTAGGTGATCCGCCAATGGTTTGCTATAGACCAGAATGTCGTCAAAAATACCAAGACGAACTGGCGTAAGAATGGTCGAAAGATTGTGTTCATGGCTGCTTGAAATGTGGAAGGGGCGTTTGTGAGACCAAACGGCATGACTAGGTATTTATAATGCGCCTCATGAGTCCGGAATGCCGTTGTAGGAATAGCTTGGGGTTGGAGCCGAAACTGATAATAGCTTGAAATAAGTCGAGCTTTGAAAATATCATGGCACCGTGAAGTTCATCCAGCAATTCGTCCACAGTGGGGATTGGGAAACGATCTCGTATTGTCACGGCGTTTAGTGCCCTATAATCCGTACAAAAAATGTCATGTTCTGTCCTTTTTAACTAGCAATACTGGGGATGAGAATGCATTGGTGCTTGGGCGAATAATACCGTCTTGCAACATCTCCTTGACCAACCTTTCAATTTCTGCTTTCTAAAAATGCAGATATCTGTGTGGCCTAACATTGACCGGTGTTGTCCCCGGAAGCAGATGAATATCATGATCAAACTCTCAGACTGGTGGTAATCCTTTAGGCCTTTCAAATACTGGAGCAAGCCTAGTTAACAGAGGTTGCAAGGCAGGAGGCTCCCTCGGTTTAGCTTCAGCGACCCCAGCTAACTCCACTTGTAAATGAAAGTATGATCTAATGGCGTCCATTTCGGTTAGTCGTTTCAAACTATGCAACTCAACTTGTTGTGGAGGACTTGACTTAATTCCCTTCAGATGATAGCTTTCCTCCCCTTCCGACGGATCATCCAAATCCATCACAAATAGCTGCTTACGAGCTTGACAACGATGTCCCCGAACAAATCGTTCATCACGATGGTAGCAAAGACCGAGTTCCCGCTTTCGTTGCATCTCCGTGGCCATGATTTGACGAACTGGCAAGCTGGCGATTGGCGGCGTCATCGACTGTGTAGCAAAGGGTTTACTCCTCGCAGCTCCCAAATGATGATCTGTGGGAGAGGCCCTAATGTTGAAGGATTGAAAGGGCCACATGGAGTGAACACGGGCTTATAGTCAGGCTTCTTGAAGTCGGACCTGGAATAGTGTTTACGGGCCAGCCCAAGAGCTTGAGAAACTGTTTGAGGAAGTAGGGCCTGAACATCATGTAGGATATTCGTATGGAGGCCCAACAAGAATAAGCTAACCCTAAATGGTTCAGGAAGCCCACGAACCTGATTAGATAATATCTCAAACAGTGATTGATACTCAGCCACCGATCCTGTCTGAGTCAATTTGGCCAAAGCGGCGCCTGGATCTTCAAAACCAGTCGGACCAAATCACAAGATCAATGCATCAACAAATTGTTGCCAAGTTGTGAACAATACATTACCTTGTATCCAATCAAACTATTGCCAAGCTAGGCCATCAAGGTGGAAGGCTTCTGCGCTTTTGTAGTGTGATGGTAGTTGAAGAATTTGGCCACCTTAGAAACCCAGGCGACGGGATCATTGCCGTCAAAATGCGGCAATTCCAGCCGAAATGATTTTGTGGAGAGAGGCCCCAACATCTCGAATTGCGTCTGTGCTTGTTGTGGACAGAGTGATGAAGTACTGGGGTTGGTCACATTGGGGCGAAGCAAATGTAAAATCTGCTCCAATTTGGCGTCTACGGAGGTGACCTTATATGATAAATCCTGAACAATCTCCTGATGAGAAGCCATTGAGGATTGAAGGGAGCTCAAGGCTGTGCCATGTTGATTTGAGGAATCTTGCAATTGAGATTGGGTTTCTTGTAGATTGCGAATAGACTCATCAATGAGTTTGAGGCGAGTACCTTCAGCCATGGGAATTGAAAGCACCAATTGGTATGTTCTTGATCTGCATCAGAGAGAACAACCAAGCAATACTAATACAGAGCAGAAAAGAGGCAAAGGGAAAAAAAGAAGGATAGATTTTTATATAAAACTTGTCTCCATTACAATCGTCTATTACTAGTGTAACACGTAATCCTCTAGTGCCTTCAGTGTGCGCCTGATTCTGTTATTCTGTTGCTGCTCCATTTGCTGTTTTGTCTGCTCAGCATTGTCATCATCCTTTATCAGTCCTTCTTCCAGGTCATTTGCTATCCGTCCACTTGGATGCATTGTTGGCAACATGACAGGCACATTCATTGTGCCACCCATATTAGTGTATCATAAGATATTAGGTACCGTGTCGATGAGGCTTAGGTATGATACGCTTCGCATACTGTAAGATATTGATAACTATGGCTTTACGTGTACAAGATATAGTGGCAGTGTGGTTGGATGGTGGTGGGGGTGTGCTTTGGGTGTAGTGGCAATGGCATATTGGTGGTTGTGGTGGCAATGGTTGGATGGTAGGGTAGTTTGTTGCAGATGGTTTACATTGGCCTACCTTTTTTGCCTTTTCTAATTTTTCCTAGTTTTCCTTCTAACCCTTTGTAGAGCTATCACTTGAGAATGCTTGTTTCTTAAAAAAAAACCTTCATTCTGAAATGGACTTTAATAAGTCTGGCGGCTTGCTTCTACTTATGGAAGTTCCTATTACTAGGCAAATAATATGGCAAACTGCATATGTTATGCTAGTTGGTTTAAATACCTTTGATGAATTCTGTTCATTCCAAAGTTGCAGAAAAGGGACATGATCGTAGTTGCATTTCATTAAATTCATGCATCTCGTTCCTGTGATTTCTTGAAATAAACTTGTTATCAAAAGACTTGAAGCTTGATTAGGAGAATCACATAATTTTTGTTGCACAGAGGGGTATTAGGTCCTTACTAGTGGCGCCACTTCATAGATAGAATCAACATATCATCCCTATTCTCTAGCATGTAACTGTGAATATCTTTCTTTTGACAACTCTTCTAAGATTAATTAATCCAGTATTTTTTATTTTATTTTATTTTATTTTTATTTTTAATTTTACTATTATTATTATTATTATTATTATTATTATTATTATTTTTTTTAATTAGATGTGGGAATATGCATCTAAGGTTAGGCTTATGCTGTTGTTTCTGGAATGCTGATGAATGGATGATCAGTCTCGAATTTCATAGCATCAATTTTTTCCTATTGTAACAACTGTTTCTTGAATTTAAGGTTCAATGCGGGTTAGGACGAACAGGGCACCTTTGGGCTCACGAGGCATATGGAGTGACCCCAGATATAATGACTCTCGCCAAACCTCTTGCTGGAGGTCTACCCATTGGTGCTGTATTGGTAACTGAGAAAGTTGCTTCTGCCATAAACTACGGAGATCATGGAAGCACCTTTGCAGGTAGTCCTCTTATTTGCAAAGCTGCCATCACAGTGTTGGATATAATCATGAAGCCTGGGTTCTTGTCTAGTGTTTCTGAGAAAGGTCAACAATTTAAAGAACTATTAATTCAGAAACTGGGAGGAAACTCACATGTAAAGGAAGTGCGTGGGCTTGGGCTTATTGTTGGAATTGAGTTGGATGTTCCTGCATCACCGCTTGTAGATGCTTGCCGTAATTCTGGTCTTCTAATACTGACTGCTGGGAAGGGTAATGTTGTTCGTCTTGTGCCTCCATTGATAATATCAGAGCAGGAACTGGAGCGGGCAGTAGAGATTCTATTTGAGTGCTTACCTGTACTCAGCAACAATGATTCGAAACAGTAGGAGGGAAATCGGAGTGCTGCGATGTTTTGGATTAGGTGTGTAACCTTTTCATGGTTTATATTTTGTTGGATCTATTTATGTTCGATGGATATTTAGGAAATTTGTGCTTGATGTTTCACATTTACCTATATGGATGGGGGTGGGATCTGTGGACAAAGATTTATGTCAAAAAAATCGTACACTTGACAGAATAACTATTAATCCATTAACGCAATGGTGTTGATCTCTGATGAGTTGGCATTGACAAGGTTGGCCAACCCTAGCCTAAACCAAGCCATAATGCTATCTAGCCATTAAAGAAGGGAATGACCAACCAAAATAGTGGGAAAAAAAATAAAAATTTGATATGCAAAATCATGATCGCATATATAGTGCATTTGTTTTTTAGGAAGCTAATATGGTATGCGAAATCACGATCTTAGATTAAGTGTTTCATTGAAATGCGAAAGAAATTGTATGGATAAGATCCAAAATTTTAGTATTATGTAATTCATTTATTGCCATTAAGAAACGTTAGAAGAAGAAATAGCGTTGGAACCACCAGGAAGAGGTAGGGGTAGTGACGAGGAACAAATTTAGAGATAATTCAGAAAAAAAAGGCATTGGGGAGGCTCAAGATGATTTCTAAACAAACTCTGTAAAAATGAAAAAAAAAAGATGATCAACACAGAAACAGATCGACAGAGAATATTATGATGAGTGAAAGGAAAAGAGTTGAATGTGAATTTAAAGAAAATATAAAAACAGGAACTTTACTTTTACTTATATAAAGAAACATGTTATAAAATTAGAATGAGAAGGTTTATGAATGGGTATAAGAAGTTTTGAAGTCTGGCAATTCTTTTATTATGTATCAGTGTAAGAAGTTTTGAAGTCTGGCAAGTGGAAGTTTGTGGCAATTCTTTTATTATGCATCAGTGGAACACCGTAGTAAAAATGTCTAACTTTGTTGATAACAACACTGAAAGCAGATAGTAAATTTATGCTAGTAGACCAAAGCTAGTTAAAATTAGAGGCCAATAATACTTTCAAACCTAAAGTCTCACATTGTCATGGGGTTTGTATGTTTCCTAAGAATGTATTCTGTTTTTTTGAAAAATATCAGCCCCCAATAATGGATTCAATTAAAAGTTTTGAGTAGGTATTCCCATTCCCACTAGGGCTGTTAATCGGTTCTAATGGTTCGATTTTGTACCAAAACCGAAATCGAACCAAGCTCAAGTTCGATTTTCAGTTCGATTCGGTTATCCAATTTTGAATTAAAAAAACCAAAACCGAACCAAACCGTGCGGAATCGGTTTGATTCAATTTGGTTTTTTTTTTTATTTTTTCAATTTTTCATAACAAAATGTTTCACTGTAATTTCAATATAATTTCATTCCTATAATTTCAACATATAGTCCAATAAATTCAGTCCTATAAATACAGTCTTATAATTTCAAAATCCAGTACTATAATTTTAGAGCCTGTGACTTCAACATGGATTATTGCAGCCCTGAAAGAATAGTCCTATAATTTCAACATACGTAAAAGCAAAATTGCATCTGCAGCTCTATAATTGCAGTCCCTAATATACAAAATAGCAAAATGCATCCCTATAATTGTAGCCTTGTCATTTCAAAATATGGACTTTGTGAGAATAGTTAGTCAATTTAGGGTTGCAATGGGGAAATTTTTATTTATATGGTTTGGTTTGATTATTTCGGTTTTCAAAATTCTAAAAACCAAAATCGAACCGAACTTCATTCGATTCGATTACAGTTATTTTTCGGTTTGATTATTTATCGGTTTAATTCAATTTGATTCGACCAGTTTGGTCGATTTTCAGAGACTAATTAACAACCCTAATTCCCACCACAGAGAACACCAGTCCCCAATAAACCCAACTTTTATTCAGAGCTTAGTGCTTTCTCATACTTTGCTCGCAGATGTGGGACGTTACTGCAAGTCTGCAGGCATTAAGTATATATGGCGTTTTATCTGCCTAATCCTAACCAAATAAGGTTTCAACCTTATAATTACAACAATTACTCAAGCTGTATTTGGACAGGAGAACTGCCTTGTAGAAGCTCTATTTGAACAGAGAACTGTCTTGGAGAAGTGAAGTTCTTCCCAAGCTCTAATCAAAACCATGTCATCTCTTTCTAAGTTAAAAGTAAAAGAAACAGTTAAAAGTAAAAGAAACCGCGCATAAACGTCCATTCAAATTAGAGATAGATGCTCTGTCGAAATGAGAATGTGTGGTAAACATTCAAAAATAAAAACTATAGAGGCCTGCCTGTAAATAGTGACAATAATCTGTAAAGCACAGGAAAGACTTTTAGTACCCATCTCTGACAGAGAATCTCCATTATAGGATACTCCATTCACCACCAACTCAAGGCAGTCCAGAAAGAGAAAAAAAAAAAAAAGCCACTAAACCTTTATCTCTGCACCACCAACTTTAATGCACTACACGTGATGAGAAACAAAACAACCACCAACATGATTCAAATCAAAACTTATATAATACACCACAAAATTCTCTTTGCTTCCATATTTACATACAAAAACATGCACACAGTACGTCTTGCTAGTTCTTCCAACTCTCTCGCTAATGAACTTCCTAACCTCCAACAAAAGGAAAAATAGAACAAACACCACCTAGACTAAAATAAAATATTTAAGGCCCTACTTCTTGACCACCTACAATCCAATCCAATCCAAATTCCTGATCGCCATCATAATTGCATGGTTTTCGATTTCAAAGCTGTGGGTCCTAATGACTCATATATTCTATTGACCCTTTTCAGTTCTTTTCACCGAAAGAGAAAGGGCATCAGACGTTCATGACATCAACACCTACACCTACATCCAATTAGTCCCCTGATTTGAAGCTGAAGATAGATACACTTGACACTGTATAATAGTCTTAGCAATCTTGAACCCGGGTATAATTGTGAACCCGACCCGGGGATCAACAATGGGTCGGGTGGGGTCGTCTTCTTCCACATTCTCCATGAAGACCTCGGAGAACCTGCACCCCTTTCTTACTTGAAAGATTGAAGCTTCCGGTTCAAATGAGAATGCTAAACAATGTAAGAGCCAAACCCGTTTCGCCATTTCAGCAAATGTGGCAAAGAAAATGGTATCCGGGTACCCATCACCCGAATCCAACATGTTCCTCTGATCCAAATCACCAAAGAAGGCTAATTCCAACTTTGGATGAATTAGGCTCAAGTACTTGACCCTGCAGAACTTCCCAAATGTAGAATGAGGCTTTGATTCATACACATTTTTCGATTTCAGCTCCATGAACCTGTCAAAAAAATGGGATCTTGTTCGTTCTTTTTTTCCTTCACTTGAAAGAGTGAACTTGAGATATTGAAACCCTTCAAACATTGTTCGACACACAAATGATTCGAACACATATAATACACTTTTCATTTTCTGATGAACCACATTTGTTTCAATGGAAGTTGCAGCTGCAACAAGATCCCACCCTGAAGTATGAATATTCTGCACAAGTAACCTTGCAAAGCTTCTAATGGACTCAGTGGTGTATTGAAGAAGAAGAACAAAATGATTAATGTTCAGTTCGACCAAGGAAAGGTTGTTGGGAATCGAAATAGACTCTAAAGTATCAATTCTGTGCTCTAACAATCTGTTTTGTGTTTCACACTCTTCCAGTTTCTCTGCAAGAAATGTGATCTCAGAGTCCTTGAGCTTGAGCTGAGACTCCAGCTTCTTCCCTGTGATCTCATACATCTTTAACAAACTTCTTTGCTCCTGAAGTTCAGCTGATAAAAGCGTATCTTGAGGAGAAGGATCGACCTGTTTCTTCAAATAACTCTGTTTCAACTGAGAGAGGCGTTTGAGCTCATCAACCAACATCTCATCAGCACATTGAATTCCATCTGGATCATATGGAGATTGAGAGATTTGAAGCTGAGCATAAGCAGCTTTAACTGACGAAACACAAGCGAATAGCTTTGCAAACATAGCTTCCATTGCCAACTGGTTTCGAATCTTTGCCTCATTCTCCTTCTCCTTGTTTTCATTGTCTTTGAGTTTCTTCTTTTCAAATTTGATTTTGGGTATTCTGTCTTCTGGGGTGATCCCACTGGTTCGAATCCGAAACACTTTGGTGAAACTGCGAAGAAGTAATTGGTTGAGGCTAGGAGTCGAAGAGGATTTGATTGTTTCCATCTAAAGAGAACAAGTACAAGAAAGAAAGAAGAGATGAATTAGAAGTTTAAGAAAAGATGAGACAATGGGGTTTGTGTGTTTTGTGTTGTGTAAAAGAGGAGAGGAACTAAAGAGAATGAAAGAAAGTCTTTGATTTTGGAGAAAGAAATGGATGAGATTTGAGAGCCTTATTTTTTTTTTTTTGTGGTTTTGAACTTTGAAGAAAAGCAGTTTTGGCTTTAAAACTAAACACTGGGATCGAGGAGAGGATGAAGATGAGATAGTGGATTTTAGCTTTCTTGTTTGCCAGAGAGAGTTTCCAATGCCTTTGAATTTTCTTGTACTGGTTTTGTTTAAGTGTGAAAAACTTGATCTTAAACGCTAGAAGAGAGTTTAAGATAAATTAGTGAGAACACGAGACCAGAACATTGACAAGGACTTAAAAAAGCTACTTTTGTTTAAATTTATCAAATCAAAAGAGCTTTAATATTGCTATATTTTTAGTTTCCTGAAAAATGAAAAATGAAAAATAAAAATGTGTCAAATCTAGAACAGTTGCCTCAAAGAAGATGAAATTGGTGATAACTATTTTCATCTAATTTTTGTACTTTCAGCAGACTGTCTCGAGCTAATAAATCGACATTGATAGTACAAGTGATGATTATATCAGTTTTACAGCTGATTTGCACATATTCAAGGCCTTACTTTTGAACTGACATATTTAGGGTGTATATGTTACTGTTAGAAGAGCTGAGACTGAATTACGTATTTAGTGTGTATAAGTTACCGTGATAATAGACACCTTTTCCTGTTTTTGGGGATAAATTAGTCGCAAAACATAATAATTAGATGACGGTCCATCTTCATGTAGCCCACAAAGTTTGAAAAATTATGGAAAAAAAGTGAGGGCCATAAAGATTAAAGAAAGAGCATAATATATATATATAATACCCATCTTCAATCCCCCAACCAACATACCTTTCAAGACCAAAGAGGTATTAATTTATGCTTCATGGCTTCAACATCATTTCGCTTCATTTGTTTGCACGACCAGCAAGAGGAGAAACAGCGTAACACCTGAAAAACGTGAAATAAGCCAAACATGAATGATTCAATGCATTTATATTGTTTGTGAGTGTGTTTTTAATATGTTGTAGTTGAAGATCGGAAGTGGGGCTTCAGCTAGCCTACTGCTGCTTCACTTACCTTTTTTTTTGTGAACAACTAAAACTCTCAACTCTGAAGTAGTTTTGATAAACAGTTTCCTTCGTTCATTCATTTACTCTTTCTTTTTATAAATGTTAAACTATGGGGATGAATGAAGGGTTATTTCCCATTTCTATTTTGAGTGTCACGGGAAAGTGAGAGAGAGCAGAGCAAAATGACACAGATGCAGCAATGCTTTGGCTATCTCAGCTCAGATATTCAGAATGAGAAGAAGACGAAATTAGAAATGTCAGACAGACAAACCATTGGGAATACAAATCCAGACCATGAAAAATGTGTAAATATTATCTATATATATATTTATTTATATTTTTGTCTTTATAAATTCTAACCCAAATTCTAGAGAAGAGAATTCACAAACTCTTTCTGGGTACACATGAAAAAACATGGGATAAGAATAGAACATGTTAATTAATCTCTTAAAAAAATGGTGGTAGTATGGTACAATACACAAAACGTTGGATTGTTGGCACTAGCACGTGAATCAATACTAATTTAGTTAAAAGAACTTGGGCAGGGCACGTGCACGTGCACATAAAATGCTAATTAGTTTTTGTTAAGTGCCAAATGGTGGCATGTTAGATTGCAGGGTATCCTATCCTTGGGTGATGCCATTTTGGGTATGAGTTGGCAAGTGAGTTCAGGATGGATTCCATTGATCAGGGTATCCAAGGCCTTTTGCTTTGCTGAGTAAGACCCAGACCCTTACAAGTTTCCCAACAGGGAACACTCGGTCTTTGATGGGTTTCAAACTTTCTAATCTAAGTGGATTCAAACTTAGAATGCAGTTTCTATATGATCTAGCTGGGTATTTAGACATTAGACTATTAGAATTGCAACTTGAACCTACACTTGCCCAAGCCCGACTGTAATGCTCAATCAAGTTTTGAAATGTTCGACCTGAGTCCAGCCCCTCATCAACTTAGTTGGCTTGTTGCCAAATGACAAAATGAATCCAAACCTATACCATTTCAAGATAAAGTTGAGTTTGGCAATGCTAACTTTCACTGGAATGCCGGTACTATTTAACAAAAATCTCGATACAAACTTCTTTTGTAGAACAATTGATACGGTTCAATTAGTCAATATTGTACATCTCAAGTGTCAACTATAACCAACTACGAGTCCACACTAGTTGATGGGTAGACTATGAGGTTCGGGCTTTCTATGATGAGCCCAACTCAAATCATAATCGAGTTTGATTGTTTGAGCCTAGGTACTCTGTAGCTTTGCCCAATTCCTAAAAATTGTCGGGTTGAGCTTGTCCAAATAGAAGAATCAAAGAAAGCCGCTCCATGAGGGTGTTTGTTTTTTTTGTTCTGAATAGACTCAAAAGTCTTAATAAGAAGCGAGACACTTTAAAATGACTGTTCTAATTGGAGTAAACATCATGAGGGTGTTGATCACTTAGGACTGAGTGCTTAATGAAAATTTATTCCAATAATAACCTTATAATAAATTCATAATGATTGCTACTACCCCTGTCCTCTACCAACTATCATCTCTTTTATCCACCTCCTTTTTGTCATGTGACCATTGTCTCCACCACCCTCTCTGGCCTGCCCTCCTTCTCCTATTCCTTTTTTTCCCTCTCTTTTCGTCGTCTATTGAAAATTGTATGAGGAATTGAGATGGATATATGGTGGTTTATGGTAATAGTGGAAAGTGATCTCAATGGTATTTGGAGGAGAGAAAACAAGCGGTGAAGGTGGTTAATGTAGATGGCTTATGGTGGGAGGTGAGAGTTGTGGTGGTGGGCAAAAATGTAAAAAAATTCAATTCAACACCTAAAAATAAACACCATAGCTTCTAATCAACAGCTCATTCAGAAGCAAAACAAACAATTCATTAAGAAGCTCGTTCATAACTTTTAACTCTAGTTGGAAGTTAACTTCTAACCGCTTAAAAAGAAACAAAAACCACCTAAGTTTATGGAGCTGCAACCAATGTGGATGAACGCAACCTTGTAGGCCAACTTGTCCATCATCATCATCATCATCATCTTCTTCTTCAAAAAAAAAAAAAAAACTTGACTTCTGCTCTAAAACATGTTTTCAAACAAAGAAACAACTATTCCACTTGATTTGATTATCGGAGTCATAGGAAAATGGAGAGATACTTACCATTGGATCCCAATATTCAATGCGGGCATGGCATTTGCTATGTCATTCTGTTTCGGTGCCAACAATATTCCTATTCCAGTAAGTATTAGTTATCTGCAGCCGATCAATCATATGACTCTTTTCAGTGAATTTTGATTAACATTTCTATATATTTTAGCGTGCTTCTTGTCCCTTATATCCATGTCATATTGAGTGTATTTTTGATAATATCTTATATGTTGACAGCTCTTGGCTCAGTGGGTTTAGGTATGCTCACCTTTATACAGGCGTAGCTTATAACTTGTCTAATGTACATTCCAGGATCGACCTTTGTGAGCAAGAGCAAAGTAGATTCATTATTCACTGATGTATGGAACTGTGATATTCTCTATCGCAAAATATAATTGGATACAAAATTAGATAACTGAACCACGGTGTAGGCATAAATTCCATAGTCCACAAGAAATTCAGTTCAGTATGAAGCGCGACCATGCATGTATTCTCGGCATCCAACTATTAACACAAAACTAAATTTGTGATTTTTTATTTATTTATTTTGGTATGGAGTAGAGAACGGAACTCTATACCGAGGTGCAAACGAGCTATGAAAGATTAGTTGAGGCAATTTGTTATTTATTTATTTATTTATTATCAACTTCATAATAATATGAACTTGAGGCATCTTTGGTTGAACTACGCACTTCCTTAGAATTCATAGTTTGAAAGATCTTTTGAAATAAATGAATATAGTTAGTACAAAGATTATGCATTCAGGGCGGATCCAGGATTGCAGACAAAGGGGGGCAAAAAAATCATGGATAATTTAATTCTTAAATAAATAGATAAATATGATTAAAATAGAGTTTTAAAAGTATTACAAGAGAAACATACATAATAAGTCAATGTAAATGAACAATAGATTTAGGTAAAAGCTCTCTGCGAGTTCTCATGTTCTGGTAATGCTGCATAATCACCTCATCATCGATGCCATTAAATATATATTTCTCAACATATGTAATCAAACTATCTGCCATCCATTGATCTCCCATTCGATTACGTAATCGATTATTGACAATCTTCATAGCAGAAAAAGCTCTCTCGACATTTGCAGTTGCAACTGGTAATATTAAGGCTAAAGTAATAAGCCTATAGATCAAACGATACAAAATGTTTTTTTTTGTCCTTACCATCTTCTCAGCAAGATTGCTAATTCCTGTCAAATTCAAGAACTTACTATTCGACCTCACATCAATGATAAATGTCTCCAACTGATTATCAAGAGCATCAAGTTGTACTTCTGAGAAATCATTTGGATAAAACTGAGCAAAACGAATCAATTTTTCCTTATCAAAATCCGAGAAGGAATAATTTGGACTAAAGCATGAAAGACATAAAAGCAATTCAGTATTCGCTTCATTGAAACGGTTGTTGAGCTCTTGAAGTTGCAAATCAATAACAACATTAAATAACTGAACCTAATAACGATGCACGTTTGTCACTTTTTCAACATTACGTCGTGACCGTCCCCGAGCAACATAAAATTCATTTAAGTTAGACATTTCTATAGCATGTTTGCTACAAAATAAGGAACCTTCATCTAGCAAATTGTTCCATCCATCATCTCGCATCAACTGTAAGTGTTTCTTAGCTACTATGACCAAAGCTATGGCATTCACAATATCTTGGTCCCTTCTTTGCAATGCTTGTGAAAATTCATTCGTGATTCCTAATGTACTTTTCATCAAATGAAGTCCAAATGCAATATCAAAAGATAGTAGTGAATTTAACAAAGTGCACGCTTCAACTCTTTGCTCAGCATATTTTGAGGTCTCCTTAATGCACTCGAGCACATCGATGATAGAATTGAACAACTTAATCAAGCTTATTAAAGTATTGTAATGTGAGCCCCAACGTGTATCTCCAGCTCTTTTAAGAGTTGATTGTTGATTTTGGCCACTTTCACTTGCAAGTTCACCACTTTCAAGTGCTTTTAGAGTGTTAATAGATTGTGCTTCTAAAAGAATATCATGACGTTTACATGAGCCACCAACCACATTCACAACACTCGTGACCAAAGAGAATAATAAAATAATGGAATCCTCATTCTTTTCAACGGCAATAAGTGCTAATTGAAGTTCATGTGCAAACCAGTGAATATAGAATGCACTTCCATTCTCCTTTAAGATTAATGTTTTAAGACCGTTTAACTCACCTTGCATATTGCTTGCCCCGTCATACCCTTGGCCACGTAGTCCTGAAATGCTTAACTTGTGTTTGGAAAATAAAGCGTCAATTGATGTCTTTAGGGATAGAGCAGAAGTGTCAGAAACGTGTACAATACCTAAAAGTCTCTAAATCACATGCCCGTGTTTGTCCACATAACGGATCACGGAAGCCATTTGCTATTTAATTGATACATCACGAGCTTCATCAACTAATATGGAAAACAAAGAATCTCTAAGGTATTGAATGATAACATTTATGGTTTCGGTTGCACAAGCATTCACAATATCTTTTTGAATTTTCGGTGCTATTAATTAAAGATTCTCAGGACATTTATCCAAAGTTACCCTTTTGATGCCTTTATTGTGGTCACCAAGAAAATGTAACATTTCCAAGAAATTTCCTCGGTTGTTTGAATCACAAGATTCATCTTGACCACGGAAAGCTAATCCTTGTCGGAGTAAGAATCGAACACAAACGACAAAAACATTTAGACAAACCTTGTAATCACTTCGAGCTTCATTTGTTTGCTTATTCACAACAGTTTGAAGATGTTTTTGTTGATTTATTAAAGCTTCACAATTACTTCAAGCTTGATTGTGACCACTGTTAGACCCTCCAACATGTGTTTGTAACTTATCCTTTTTCTTCCAATTGGTAAATCCTTCAATGACAAAAGCATCACAAGTATGCACATGCTCTTTACTCTCATATCTGAAAAGGTAGCAACACAAGCAGTATGCAGCCTCTTTCTCTATGCTATACTCTAACCATGTAGGAAATTCATCAAACCAAGAAGGATTGAAACGTCGTAAGACTTTTCCTTGCAAAGTTTGCTTAAAATTATGTGCCCGAGGTTGGCAAGGACCTTTTTGCAAGTATGTTCTTCGAATTTCATCCCTTATGTTGGGATGATACTCCTTGAGTGGCTTACGTAATCCAGGATCTGCTAGAAGAGTTTCTAGATCAAACTCAGTCTCAATACAACTCCTTTTGGAACTAGGAAGCTCCTTATCAAACCTATCAGTGACAGTCTGAGCAGTAGAACTAGAACTCACATCTTTTATTCTTTTAAAGTATCTATCCATTACTCGTCAGCACAAGTGCACAACTATTGAACTACACAAATACAACAGATAATCCCAATATTCATATTTAAAAAATGCTATCACAGACTCTCAATTTATCAAATTTGTAATGTAAATCAATAATTAACACATGAAAGAGAAAAAAACCTCACCAAATATCAAGAACTTGAGATAATAGCATTTTTAGCAGATGAAAATAAATATCCACTTAAGCTTCAAGGATCAAATACCCACTTTATTAAATGCTAAACAAATAAACAAATTAAATTAAAATCAAATATGAAGTTCTCATTCACAAATAAAGATGATAAATCAGATGCTTAAACAAACATAAAATACCCCATCAAAGCTTAAACAAATATGAAACCCACTCAAAACTTAAACAACTAAATAAATACCCACCAATCTAAACGTCAAGATGATTAAACAAATATCCCAACTTAAACATGAAGGTGATTAACAAAGTATGAATTTTTTTTGTCTCTCTGTGATTAAAAAAAACTTAAATTTATCAACAATTGCAGTAAAATAATTTTGATGTCTTTTCATATCTCTCTTTTCTCTTATCAACCATTGCAATAAAATAACCTTGATGTCCTGTCTCTCTTCTCTTTTTATCAAATACCCAAACGGTGGGCCAAAACCATTTCATCTAGAAAAGAGAAAAGACTGAAAATCAAAGATCTTCTCTTCTCTTTTCATATCTCTCTCTTCAGACTCAGAGATTGAGTTCATCATAATAGAGGAGCCACTCTTTGTCCTCTTTTCTCTTTTCATTGAATTGAATTCCTAAAAGACAAGAGGAGCCTCTGAGAAACTCTTTGTGAAAATCGAGTTCATCAGAATAGAGATCGACTTCCTAAAACTAAAAGACAAGAGGAGATAACCTCTATCTGAAAATGGAGTTTGTTTTCGTTTCATCAGACTCAGACTCAAAGTCAGATTAGAGTCAGGGAGATCGATTTTGATGAAGTGAGATCAAGTTTGATGAAGAAAGATCGAGTTTGATGAAGGGAGATCAAGTTTGAAGAAGAAAGATCGAGTTTGATGAAGAGAGATCGAGCTCGATTTCATCAGAGAGAAATCGAGTTTCTGATCTCTTTCTAAGATCTCTCTGACCTCTCTCTAAGATGTCTCTGATCTCTCCTTGTGATCTCTCTCTGATCTCTGTCCGATATCTCATTGAGATCTTTCTCCATCTCTCTTTCTGATCTCTGTCCGATCTCTCTTTGAGATCTTTCTCCATCTCTCTCTCGAGTTTCTGATCTCTATCTAGGTTTTTGATTCATCAGATAGAGAGAGATCCAAGGTAAGGAGATGTTAAGCTTAAGGTGATTTTGTTGTCCAATTGTCTTGTTGATTTCATTTAGAACCCATAATCAAACAAACTCACCTTGTTTCACAGGGATGGAGAAGAAGATATTGTTGAGGACCGAAGGCGTGAAGGTGGAGATTAGAAGCGCAACTCAATTGTTGACTTCATTTGTGATATGTGATCTGTAATTGTGATTGTTGTTTTTAAAAGAGGGGCAAAATAAAATTTCTAAGGGGGGCAAGATTGAAATTTTATATACTTTGATAGATTTTTTTAAAACCTAAGGGGATCAATTGACCCCCTTACCCAAGCTGTAGATCTGCCCCTGTATGCATTGCAAACTAAAAAATTATATATATATTTTTTATTTTTTTTGATAAAGCATCAGCATATTTAATTACTGATATATGAAGAACAGTAGAGTTGCACGGCTAATGTAGCAAATTCGTGAGCTTCGCTGTTATGCCATAAAAAAAAAAAAAACGGTTTCATGCATTTCTTCATTCTTCTAACCATCTCTGTTTAGACGATTTTGTTCAGAGTTCTAGTTAAATAAACATGTAACTTTTGATTGGACTCTGCATTGCACCGAACAGGACTGCAGTGATAGTTTGAGTAATGAACATGTACACACGAAGAAAATTATTTGTTTTTGTAAGTGGGGAAATTGGGCATGATGTAAATTTCATCAGTCTTCTTGCAGTTTCTTCAGAATAACCAAGCATTCTTAATGTAGAGTATGGTTGTGGTTGCCATCTCAGCAAGTACTTGAACATCTTTTTACTTGAACCCATCATCTTATTTTGCTTACTAAATTCAATTGCAAATGATGAAGCGTATGGTTCCAGTTGAAACCTTCTCCATTGACATCCCTCTACATACTGTACATTTTGTATAATTTTCAACTATTTCACAGAATCTTTGATCAAGTTTCTCTAAAAAGGTAACATAATCTTTGTTTTAGATGAGAAATCCAGTATTCAATCCAAATTATTTGAAACTTTCTTGCACTGCATTTCCTTTCTTAAGTTGTATAATGAAGCATTGTTTTCATAAATACATTACAGATTTACAGCACTTTGGCTAGCATTGGCGATCTACCTAGAATTACCAGTTTCAACTCAACAATCAACACGAGGTGCTCTTTTAGGAACCATGCTTGTCACAGAAGGCTTTCAGTACTTAAAATCATGGAACAGGGTATTACTTTAATTTTAAAATTTTATTTTTATCTTATTCCTGATTTCCATTTCTGATACGAATTTGGGTATAGAATGTTTCTTAAAACATATGGGAAATTTCTTGTGAAATCTAATACCAGTATGGTCAAATAAATTTGCTAATTTCAATGGCGGAACCCTTGTCTAGATTCTCCTTGAATGGGCATTCGGACTATCGGTTACATTTGTTGGTGCATTCTTGTTATTTTCATTTATCAAGGGTTGTCGTTCTTCGCCAAGAAACACCTAGAAAACGAGTCCTCATTTTTCTGCCAATTGACTATGGGATAGCAGCAGGACTTCTATGTCTCTTTCTCATGTATCAATCAGGTTTCTTCTCTCAAGATCTACTTGTTTTCTCTATAGACAAGTTGATCGGACATTTGAAGCGTGGGCTTCTGGAGTAGCTACCGGGCTTGTAGTTATATCAGCTACTTTGGTGGGAGCTGTTATTTCTATGGTAAAATCTCTCTACTTCGTGGATATTGGATTAATTAGTTAGTGGCCAATATTATGTCCTACTTTCGATTTCAAAGGTGATCACTTCTAAAAATAATTGAATATATAATCATTTTTTGATCTTTTTCAATTATTTATATCACTGATTTAAAAAGTTAATATTACCCTAAATTAATTTCAACCAAAATTCGACTACTCTTGTAGCATAAGCAAGGAATGTGATTTCTCGAAAAATGTCAAAATTTCACCGAATATTTCTCTGTTTGTTTTTAGTTACCGAAATTTCTTTCGAAACCGATTTTTTTTTTTTTTTTTTTCCATTAGGTCAATCTCAACGTCTGTACATTTTAATCCCTTATAATTTTATTTTAGTATTAAATTTTTTTTTATATAATTGATTCTTATGCACTATGTAATTTGTATAATATTACGAGTCTCGTGGTACTCTTTATGTAATATGTAAGAGTTTAAAATGTTTAAACTATATTGATAACTTTAAAATTACAATCGAAAATTTTACCTTTTTTCTATACACAACGAAATATTTCTTAAAATCAACTTACCGAAATTACTTCAAAAAACGAAATCACAATCCTTGAGCATAAGTATGTATTTTATTTGCATTTCGTTGGACAACCTTAAACTACAAGACTCTACATTGTCTGCTCAGGAATGTTGAAATTTTTGCAGTCCTCCCCTATATATACCCAAATAGTTTTGTTCTTTATTCTGGTCAGTTTTAAGCTATTGGTTATTCCATATTTATGAACAGATTTCTTAAAATTTTGTTAATTATCAGATTGTGCTGATTCTCCTAGGCTAGAAAAGAAATGGATTGCCCACGCAAAATCAAATGGTCTTTTGGTGGAAAATTCAGATGATGTAAATAATGTAAAGTCCACTGATGTAATAAAGTCAAAATCAGTTGATGATGATGATGGGAAATTTGAAGATGCCTTGAAAGATTACATGGAAATGAGAATACTAGAAACAGTTTAGGAAGAAGAAGATGAGAAAAGTTGGGCTTCTCCAAATACATTCCCAGTGTCTGCTGTTACTGAAGAGCATCAACCATCATTCCATTCTATAACTGTCAGTGAACATACCGCCCCATTCAAACAATTTCTGGAATTTACACCAAAATCGGCTTGTGCAGAGCAGGAAATTCAATATGATTGATAAAAACGATTTCAAAGGATAACTTTTTCAGCCTTTTACGCGAAACTGAAGAAGTCGGCATTTCATCCAGTAAACTCTATTCCAAACCTGTTTATCTTCATCCTCTTTTAGGGTGTGTTTGATTTTCGGAAAGCTTTTCATGGAAAACATAGTTTTCAATGGAAAAAAAAAAAAACTGTGGTAAAGTTATTAGCAGAAATTTTTTTCTATTGTTTGATTTTTCAAAGAAAAATAAACTATGGTAAAGTTTTTCACAATTTTTTTTTTTCTGTTGCTTGATTTTTTAAAAAGAAAAGTTTTCCTAATTTTCCACTGATTGATTGCAAAGTTTTTTAATGATGAATTTATTTTAGGCGTAATACTTGGGAACTAGGATTTTGCAACCAGTTTGTAACCAAAGTAATATTTCACAATTTGGGACGATGATGTATTTCTCGTTATACGTGTAAACATCCACAAATTGTGATACATCACCCTGTTTGTAAAACTTGGTTACAACATTCTAGCTCAAATTTGTCTGTTGATCTTGCCATAAACTTCATTAATATGTGAACTACATTGAATAATAAAAAAAAAATATGGACGCGCCTTTTGATGAAAATTTACATTTGAACCATTTATGGTGAAAGTGAGGGTATAAAATGAGTCAAATACGACTCAGTTACAAAAAAACGTATTTAGATCTGAATTACTATACAAAGATCTAGATTCAAATCCGATTTACCATTTCATACCATATTTCACACAATGCAATAGAACTAGCTTCATCCAGCATTAAAAGTACAAACTTCGGAATGAAAGGGCAACAACAATCATATTTCATACATTTGGTTTTCTAAAACAATGCTATAAAACTTGACCTCCAGCCAGTTTCAGGCACACAACTCATCGTATCTTCAAAGATTAGAAAGATGGCTAATGCAATTAGTGCAAACTTCATCACCTTAGTTCTTAAATTGCTCTTATTGGTAGGCTCGGTGGCACATGTGAAGGGCGACGATAGCAAACCTACTAATTGTCACATGAAATGTGCAGAAGACCTGTTTGTTTGCATTCCTAAGTGCACTAAGAAGGGGAAATCAGCCTCTTACTTCCCTTGTGTTATAAAATGTTGCCACAGGGTATTTGCATAACTAGTGTGCGTATCTGTGAAAATCTGAGATTTGGTATCAGATAATCTAATGAAGCTCTTAATGGAGTGGTTGTTACATCAAAATCATAAAACTAAATCAACTATGATATCACTAACTTTAAAAGAAAACAAATGTGATATGATTAAATCATTCAAGCTTTTCATTTCAAAGTGAAGGAATTCTAGCACCCAGAAAAATGAACCTTCAGGACCACCATGTAGTATTTGCTTGGCAATCAGCTTGTTTATTGTTCCGGTAGGATGGAATGGATCCCAGAAAAAGTATATCTCTCTATTTGGGCAGTATATTGACTTGATACCACATGGGATTAATCTGTCCACTACTGGACCATAAACTCTACAACACCCAGAGTCCATAATCTCAAAGCCTGTCAAAACAACAAAGTTAGAATCAAATCTCAATGGTGGTGATTGAAAGAAACAAGATTGAGTCAGTAATACAAATTTTGTATGAAAGTTAAAACCTACAGCAATTTATAGCATTCTGAAGTAGGCTAGAAAGTAGAAACAATGGAAGGAATCTAAGTATACGAATATGGCTTCGGGGTTGAGTTTAGAGTTCAGATCAATAATGAGATGCCTTAGCTCTGAATTGTGACATCCTCCTCCTAATCTCAAATTTCCGTTGATAACTATGCATCAGTAAGGTGATCAGATAACAAGACAGTTCAAACTGAAGCAACATATAATAAATATTAGTCACTGCATATATCTTAATTTGCATGCTAAATTAAGTGCCAAAGGTAACTTTTCAGAATTCCATACGTGCAGGTAAAATGCTAACAAATTTAGCGAAAATACCTCCCAAGTCTAGTCCATGTAATGTAGCATAAAATCTTACACATAATAAGTCCAATGATATTCTTCCAGAATTCTGCATAACTTGGAGACTAGAAAAGATAAGTTTCATTCTCCACAAATGTACGAGACTGCAAAGATCAGCACAGTAGTGCAGTCCCAATCACAACTCCTGTTTGCAGGTCAGTGACAGGCGAGAAGGGGTTCTCCTCAGATCTATTTGATGGCTGAGTGAGAGTCTATTTGCGACCTATTCCGAGCAATGGCCTCCTCCGGCCTTCTGCCGGAAGGAGAGGTAGCGGTGAGCATGCAGGAACCACATGATTCAGCAGGAAATGGCAAACAGATGAAAAGCTAGAGTCAGTTGTTCGGTGGTCAAAAACCTTGTACTGAGCCATGAGTTCTTGTTCACTTTGCAGATATGATGCTTCAAGAAGATACATTAATCAGTCCCCCTGGTATTCGATAGGAAGCTAAAACAATATGGGAAAACCAATTGGTTGGGATGTTATTTGAAAATCCACCTCCATTCAGTCAAGTGAAATTGGCGATAGAGCGTAGATGGAATCCAAAAGGGTCTATTGAAGTTACTTCGAATGGAGAGTACTTCTTCAAGTTCTCGAACATGGAAGATCGTGAAGTAGCGCTGGAAATGAGATCCTTTAAAGTCAGGGACAATATGATGGTTACTAAACCATGGAAGGAGGATTTCAAGTGCCTATAGAAAAAGGTAACCACTATCACTGTTTGAATTCATATGTACAATGTTCCTATATGTATGTGGAGTAATGCAAGGTTAGAATACATTGCTAGTTATGTAGGAAAACCCAATCGATTTGATAGGGCAACAACTACAAGAACTAGACTAAATTTTGATGTTGTGTGTGTGGAGGTTAAACTAACAAAAGACCTTCCCATTAAAATCAAATTAGATATTGGTAGAGAAGACAAAGAGCTTGATGAGGTTATTATTTTTTTTTTGGAAGGCAGATGAGGTTATTATTGATTACCCATGGAAGCCTCTGTTATGTGCTGATTGTCGTGTTTTTGGGCAAGAAAAAGGCAAATGTATGGAAAATGTTACTGTTAAGGTCCAACAACAAAGGGAGAAGATGTTGAATCATAAAAAAAGGTACGAAAGAAGTTTGGGCTAGAGGGGTAAGAAAACAAATCAACAAGGTATTACTAAGAAGAATTCTCAAGAATGGGTGGAGATCAAACGGACAAATGGAAAGTTGGTAAATGATAAAGAGAACCTTAGGTTGGACAATAATTCATTTAATGTCCTGCAATGTGTTGATGAGAACAATAATATAGAAGAGACTAACAATATAGAAGCCTTGCGCCAAGATCTAGAGCTGGAAGAAGACGAGATTGAACATACTCATCATTCTGTTTAGGAGACCGCGCAAGGAGATAAAATCCAGATTGATAACATAGACTAGTCCCTGGACGAGGATTTATAGCCTTCAAAACTATGATGAGGAAGGTGTCATTGTAAACCAATAGGTACTAAATGAAGAGCAGTTGGGAGAGGAAAACAAGATTGCAGATATTCGAGAGGTACATAATGAAGAGTTGTTGGAAGAGCAAGAAGGTGACATTGAACCATATAAAGATGATTAGTCATTGAATGAGATTTTTCATGAGCCAAATACGAGCACAAGGGTTCCTCAAGAGACTATTCGGGACAAAAATGGAGATGATGACGAAAACCACTCCAACAGTTTTGAAGTAATGAATGTATATAGTGATGATATAGCGGAGCCAATGAAACCTGAGGAATTATATGATATTGCAACTGGGATGGTTGGTCGCAAAGAATAAGAGCTACTCAAGGCTCTAATAGCAGAAGATGAAGCAAATTATGTCCAAACCCTCATCGATCCAATAGACCAAACCCTCATCGATCCAATAGACGTAGGAAAGGTAACAAAAAATACATGGAGCATAATCCAAAACAAAGAAGGTGGTAATTAACGTACAAATGTTAGAGATTCATGGGATGTGTAAAACTTTGTAGTGGTGTCTCTCTAGAAGACGTGTTGTACTTAATTTCTTATTATTAATATAAAGGTTAAGGAGTACTCAAAACTCTGCTCGCTTTAAAAAAAAAATCAAACAGGATTTTGATATAATTGCAGAGAAAATAGGCAAATATCTCTAGCTTCTAAGATTTTTTTATTTTATGTTATTTACAAACAGGACACACTCAGGGAAGAGAAACAAGATGCAAAACTATCAAGAAGGTCATTACATATGCGTGAGCTTTTACTTATCTTGCATTTTTCAAAAATGAAAAGTATAATCTGTTGAAAAATATTAAAAACTAAGTTTATTCAAGAATCAAGTTCCTTGCATGTGTGTTTACAAAAGGTCATTTTAGAAATATCAAAGTGCTCCTTTCTTCTAGTTCTTCTTATAACTTGAGTTTATCACTCCTCTGATCATTTGCTCCTTCAATTGCGTGCTGATTTATTTATTTATTTACTGTCGTATGACTTGTGCAAATGTTCCACTATTACTTTCCTATGTTTTTAGACTCAAATGTAAAGATGCATAAACAAAAAAAAAGACCATTGAATATTTCCCAGAAAGTACCCGATATGTCATTAGTACGTACAAACATATTGGTTTGAAAATGTCAAGTCACTGATCTACCAGAGTTTGAATGATTCGTAGTAGAACATAGATCTTAAATTTAATAAGGCTCATATGACAACTAGTCAGCTGTCTCCAAAATCATGGCTTATGATCTGATTGAGCAAGTTTTCTTCTTGTTTATTCTGTCACTGATTTCATAAGGTTTGCTTTCTACATTTAATTCATTCGAATGGAAGTAGACAACTCTTCTTCTATATCATTATTTTCATTTTCTATTGATTAAGATTCATTTGAACACCGTAGGATGTGCATCTCAGAACCACGGAGCAACTACGCTATGATCCAAATCTTTCAACAATCTTATTGCACATTGGGTAGTTCAGATCAATGCTCACAATGGAGGTGGGGGTGGGGTTGGTTAAAAGATCAAGCACTTTATATGACTATTTTCATCTACTAAAAAGGGGTACCCAAACTTGAGCAAGGCAAATTTCAAGAAAAAACTTACCTTTTTTCATGCTTTCTAAAACGAGTGATACAAGACAGACTCTGATTCACAAAAGAGTCCAGAACCATATAGATGAAAATGCAGAACTGAAAATTGAAACGTTTAAGGAGTAATTGGAGCCAATCAAATGGAACCCAATGGGGAGATTAAGAAAAAGATCAAATCTTTCCTGAGATTATAAGCCAACAATCCTTGGTTTTGTTGTGCTCCGAGACCTCCTCAAACGAATGGATTGTGGTATCAGACGAAGCCATATGATTTGACTCACTTCACTTCTCAAACACACACACTTTCCTCCATGGTGGCAAATGCATTAATTTCTTCTTCATGCTTTGCTTTTCAGCATCGGACACAATCAAAATGATCTCCTTCAATCGATCCGCCTTGCCCACGAAGATCGCCGGGAGCGATTGTAGCACTAAATTATACTTCCCAGTCAATCTCGCAATCTCAAACTCTGACTTGAATTCAACATCCACAATCAACCTTTCCCCTCCTCCATCACCACATCCTCATACTCATACTCCCCTGAATGAAACAAACAAAATCAAAATTACCCATTAGAACATTTCATCAAACACACTCAATTCATTCAAATCAAAAGGGGCGTTAAAAACGAGAAAAATTTAAACACACCAGATGGCAAGAACATGTCTTCTCCCAACGAGACTTGGAGATTGAAGAATTATAACTGATGTAGTTCTGCTATCCTTCCTCGCCTTTACCTAGACTCGCACAAG
Source organism: Berberis vulgaris (assembly GCA_963556465.1). NCBI lineage: Eukaryota > Viridiplantae > Streptophyta > Magnoliopsida > Ranunculales > Berberidaceae > Berberis > Berberis vulgaris. Next base: position 57,363,472 of record OY747135.1, on the reverse strand, counting down.
TAGCATACGTGACCCAAAGACCATCATGTGACAGCCGATGACACTTCGATGCTTAACTTAGATAAGGCTTAGCTCATGTTTAAAGTTGTAAACTAGGTTTCTGTAGCATACTTTAGTTCATCGACCTTATCTCCTTTTTATATCGTGAGAGTACTTGTTCGGCTAGGCCTTTGGTGGCGTAGTTTAGGAAAATAGATCTTGCTTGAGATCCATTCCTATTTGGAAGCTGTCCATGTGACATAGTTTCCCTACACGACTTGCGCTCCTATATATGTGGGAGAGGTTTCCCTTTATGAGTGTTGTCTATGCAATGAAGTTTCCTTACCTGATTTATACTTTAGTATTTGTTTTCTAGTCGGAGCCGATGTATTGCTGGCTGGCTGTCTTGGATTGATCCCCCATATACTTGTCTTATTAGAGCTTACTCTTGCCTTTTCAGGGCTTACCAGTATTGGGCTTGACCAGGTGACGTGTGGGCTTAGTGGCGCGTTGCAATTTAGGTCCGACTTTTTGGATCCTGCCAATAATGGGCTTCGTGTTGTCCGGGCCTTGCTAGGCTGAGCATGCAATCGATCCTGCTTCGTTCTTTTGACGAGATTAGCATGACACATGTACAATGCTGATCAGAAGATGGTTTGGATATCATCAACTACTCCCCCTGAGTTGGTGGGTCATCTCATCGGTCCATCAAGTCATTTCATGAAGCAACTGCGCAGTCATGATGGTTGAGTCTGAATTGTTCCCTCAAGCAACGAGTTTCATTAATTGGGCATGCGTCCGTTCGAAAAGGCGAGAATTCTGCTTTCTATATAGATATCCTCTCTGCTGAGTTTGGCTTTGTTGTATCTGACTCTTCTCCTGATGAGGAACAAACCTTGTATTTTTTGGCTTGCAAATGAATAATACTATGTACTTGTGCATTTTTCTCTTACTTTCCCTCATAGCTTTTATCTGTTTTGTCTTATCGCGATGAAAGGTTCTGCTAGGTCAGGAAGTCGTATGATTGATTTGTTGGTGAGAGTTCTGACTGTTTATGCTGCGATAGTTCGTGCAAATCTAGTCAGTATTTTTTTAGAAACTGGGAAGTGTAATTCACCATTTGCTTGGTGGCTTGGCTGTATATGAACCAGCAGTTGCTGCTATTGTTTTAAGCGAACTAGGCAGAATGTGGTTCTAGCACATACACTGTCATATATGATCGGACAATAGACTTTGTGAGTCCTTCGAATTGAGCTTCCAGAGCTCTGATCGGGCTTTCGACTCGTCTTTACATGCTATTGGCGGAATATGTTTAGTTGGATCGGAGGTTGTTATTTCCAGTTATAACTGACTAAACTGGGGTCAGGTTCGGCGACCATCGTTTGTGGTTGAATGGTGGTCCCTAGCAAGTCGTCGTGATCAGCTGTCGAAGGTGCTAAATAGACTTCTACTTTCTAAGCCGTCAAAATTCGTGATTGGCGGACTAGGCTTCGAGCGGACCAGAAGCTGTATCCATAATACTGGCTGATAAAACTCCGACCATCATCGAGCCTTGGGAGTGTGAATCTGACTTGGATGTCCATATTTTTTCCTGAGCGACATAGTCTGTCTTTGATGTCATGACTTATCCGCAAATATCGTGAGCCTGACTTGGGTGTCCTGGCTTGTTGAAGAGAGTACAAGTCTAACTATGGTCGTCCTGGCTCACTCAATAAGTCTGACTTAGGGTTCTGACTTATGTACACAAAATGCAAGTCTGATTGTGGCCGTCCTGACTTACTCTATAAGTCTAACTTGGAGGTCCTGACTTATGCATGGTGAGTAGGAGCCTGACTTTGGCCGTCCTGGTCTACTCTACAAGTCTGACTTTGGCCGTACTGGCTCACTCAATAAATCTGACTTAGGGGTCTTGATTTATGTGTACAGAGTGCAAGCCTAACTATGGCCCTCCTGTTTTACTCTATAAGTCTTACTTGGAGGTCTTGACTTATGTATGGTGAGTAGGAGTCTGACTTTGGCCGTCCTGGTCTACTCTACAAGTCTGATTTTGGCCATCCTGGCTCACTCAATAAATTTTACTTAGGGGTCCTGATTTATGTGTACAAAGTACAAGTCTGATTGTGGCCGTCCTGACTTGTGTTCGGAGAGTGCGAGCCTGATTGTGGCTGTCCTGGCTTATTTTATAAGTTTGACTTGGAGGTCCTGACTTATGTATGGTGAGTAGGAGCCTGACTTTGGCCGTCCTTTCCCACTTCTGCGAACCATCGTGATTATATATAAGCTAGTTGTTGCGATTTGCAAGCATCACCATGGACACTTCACAAAAAGTTCTCATATGATCTTCTCTAGAGAATGTACTTTTCTTTTGTTTGGCGGGCCACTTCAGTTCTCACCAATTCTTGATGAAATTGAGGATGTCGGACAGACTGGAGTTGAGAGGGGTGACAGATTTGGATTTGACGTAATTGGAGGCCTTGTCTTGCTTTGTGCGGCCATAGTCGGTCTTACCGCCATTGCGCTTCCTTTTGTTCATGTTGTCGTCCTCATTTTCCCCCCTATTTCTTGTCCCTGAGGATAGAGGGTTTTTCTTGGACTCTGCCTCCTTCTTGGTGGTCAACATCTCGTCTAGAGTCAACACATTGTTGAAACGCATGACGTATTCCCTCAACGTCTCGTTCTATTTCAGTTTTAGGGTCAGTAGATAGTGTGGGCCATTCCTGATTCGTTGACTGCCCACAAAGCACGTGAGGAACGCCATCGCAAATGTTCGAAATGAGTTGATGTACCTCGAAGGGAGGTTGTGGAACGAGGTCAGCGCTGACTTCTTTAGGATGGTAGGGAATGATCGGCACATTATCACATCGGACACTTCCTTGAGTGGCATTACATGCTAAAAGTGGCGTAAGTGGTCGGACGGGTCTCCTGTCCCATCGTAAAACTCCAGCTTTGGCGCAGGTGTACTTTTTTGATAGCGGTCCGTCCATGATATGATCCATGAACGGAGGGACAATGAGGTTGAACAATACGTCTAGATTTGTGGATACTTGCCGGATGGGGTTTTGTGAAATGTGTCTGTCGACTCTGGATGCTGGGTCCCTGTTGGCCGCTTCTCTGCATCTGGTCCACTTAGAAGCTGCAGGGGCAGCGGCTCTCCTAAACTTGTTCCTTGAAACCTTCAAGGGACTGGGCTCTTCGTTGCTTACGGTCTCCTCATGTGGGCGGATGATTTTGTTGATTGAGTATCTCTACCGTTCGTGTGATTTGTTGCATCTGGGTTGACAGTAGATCCACCCTTGGGCTCACCGCGGCTGCCACCGGCATGGGGTTTAAGAAGGTTCCTCTCGCGGTGGTGGTGGCAACGGAGCTGATAGCGCTATGCTAGTTCAAGCGTTAAAGGGTTCAACAACGTCTCCATTGTTTGTCACCATCTTTCTGACTCTATGGGAAAAGTGGCACTACTGTTTCTTCTGAGGAACTTTGTCGTTTCGCACGGACGATGCCAAACTATTGTAGTTGATTCCTTCTCTCCTTCATCGCCTTTACCTAGACTAGCACAAGTAGCACACGTGAGCTAAAGACCACCGTGTGGCGGCCGATGGCACTCCGATGCTTAAGTTAGATAAAACCTAGGAGAGGGTTAAAAGTTGTAAACTGGGTTTATGTAGTATACCTTAATTCATCGACATTATCTCCATTTTATAGTGTGAATCTCCTTGTGCGGCTAAAGACCATCGTGTGACAGCCGATGGCACTCCGATGCTTAAGTTAGATAAAACCTAGGAGAGGGTTAAAGTTGTAAACTAGGTTTATGTAGTATACCTTAATTCATCAAAATTATCTTTATTTTATAGTGTGGGAATCCTTGTGCGGCTAGGCCTTTCGTGGTGTAGTTTAGGGAAAGAGATCTTGCTGGAAATCATTTCCTATTTGGGATTTGTCCACGTGGAATAGTTTTCCAAAACGATTTGTGTTCCTAGATCTGTGGAAGAGATTTCCCTTTCTGAGTGTTGTCCATGGAAGGAAGTTTCCTTGCTCGACTTATACTCTAGTATTTATTTCCTAGTCGGAGTCGATGTCTTGCTGGCATGCCTATCTTGGATCAATCTCCCAAATACTTGCCTTGTCAGGGCTTACTCTTGCCTTTTCAGGGCTTAGGAGTATTGGGATTGATCGTGTGACATGACGGCTTAGTGATGCATTGCAATTTAGGTCCGACCTTTTGGATCACGCCAATAATGGGCTTCATGTTGTCCGGGTCTCGCGAAGTTGAACATGCAATCATGCCTGTTTCATTCTGTTAACGAGATTATCATGACACGGGTACGGTGCTGATCAAAGGACGGTTTGGTGTGTCATTAATAACCAAGATCCACCAATCCATCAGTGACAACCTTCAAAATCCAATACAAACTTGTAGAAGGGAGATCGGAGACCTTCGAGTGAGTGAAAGACAAGATCACAAGAGAGGAGAAGGGATCGCAGAAAGGATGTCGCAGGAGAGGAGATTTGCAGAAATGAGAGATTAGAGAAAAGAGGAGATGAGAGATTAGAGAGTAAGGAGATTTGCATAGACGAGAAATTAGAGAGGAGACGAGAGATTGGAGAGTGAGGAGATTTGCATAGACAAGAGAGGAAATAGCAGGATGAAGTTGAGGTTGAGTGGAGACACGTGAGAGGCAATGAAAACATTTCACAACTAAACCCTAAGTAAGCTTTTCTTATAAGAAAGTGGGTAAAGTTTTCATAGCTGGTCTTTTTTCCCTGACCCAAAACTGAAAAACAATATTTTGGTGGTAAAGTTTTATTTTCCCTTAAGTACCCAAAAATCAAACACAACCTTTATCATTATTATTTTCCGTTGACATGATCATTGATGATATTCCGAAACGTCGTCTCTTTTACCGTACACGTGTCATGATGATCTTTAGGAACAACAGGCCCAAACGTCAGTCTAGCACTGATTCGACCCAAATGACATCAAGCATGCGCAGTACAGTCTGCCAGCCGGGCCTAAATTACTACAGCCTGCTAAGCCCACACGTCTCACAAGCATCCCCAATACCCATAAGACCTTTTGAGGCAAATATCTCGGGCATCAAATTCGGACGGACAAGCCAGCAACGCATTGTTTCCAACTAGGAAGCAAATAACAGAGTATAAGTCGTACATGGAAACTTCCTCTTATGGACAACACTCCGATTGAGAACTATCTCTCGTGTATCTAGGAGCACAGGTCTAACAAGGAAACTTCCCTCTACAAGACGACTCCTAATTAGAGAAGGATTTCCAGAACGATTTCTTTCCCTAAACTACGACACCGATGGCTTGGTTGAACCAGGACTCCAGTACTACAAATAAGACATGAGGTTGGTGAAAAAATGTATGCTACAAATTCCTCGTTTACAACTTTAAGCCTTCCTTATATCCCTATCTGACTTTAGCATTAGAGTGCCATTGACCACCACAACGGTGGTCCGTGGCTCACGTGCATTCTTTGTGCAGGTCATCAGGTCAGCAGGTCAAGATCAAACAGGGAGCGAAAATCGACTGCATTAGTTTGGTGCCATCCGTGGGGATGACAAAGTTCCTAGCAAAGCATTGACATCGTCTCTCTTCAGAGTTCAAGAAGATGGTGACCACCAGATCCTGCAACAATGGAGAATAGGAGGACTCGTTAAATGCTTAGAGTGGCGTTGTACAACTACTTCCAGTGGTACCGACGTCACAAGGGGAGAAAATGGATCTACTAACATTACGTATATAACAGATCGCTAAAGCAGTGGAGAACCTCACTCGGCAAAACCCTCCAACTACCGATGGATATCAGGAACAACACAGACCTCAATCTCCAGACGACAACAGAGAGTAGGCAAATGAGAGTCAAGCCCTTGCTAGTTCTCATTAGACTAGAGGTGGCGGCACGGTCTAATGGAGATCCAACTTTCAGGATAGACACACTCACCACGCAGAACCCTCTCCGCCGAGGGGCTCACGACCTAGACGTGTTGTACCGCCTTTTTGTTCCCCTGTTCATGGAACACATCATGAACGAGGCTTTGTTAAAGAATTTCAACCCTCAAAAGCTTGAGTTCTATGACGGGACCGGTGACCCGTTCGATCACTTGCATTATTATCATCATGTAATGGCGCTAAAAAAGGTTCCGAATCGGTGATGTGCAGAACGTTCCCTATCAGCTTGAAAAAGTCAGTGCTGACATGGTTCCATAGCCTCCCGCCAAAGTCAATAGACTCATTTAAGACACTGGCCATAGAATTTCTGACACGCTTTGTCAACAGCCAGCGGATCAGAAAGGGCCCGCACTATATACTCTCCATGAGGCAAAAGTCAAATGAAACACTAAGGGAATACGTCACGCGATTCAATGGCGACCTGACACTCATTGACGGATGCAGTGATGATACTTCCGCTATGGCTTTTACTGCAGGTCTGAGAGAGAGAAAATTTTATGACTTCCTCACCTTGGAACCCCCCTTGGATATGGCAGAACTCTTGAAAAGCACCCAGAGGTACATCACATTAGAAGAAATGAGAACGACCAAGAAGGATACCCAAACAGAAAAGCCCTCCGGTTCTAGAGATATGAGAGAGGGAAAGAGACAAGAAGTCAAAGATAGGAACTTACGGAAGCACAATGACAGTAGATTGAACTTTGGCTGTGCCAGGCTAGAGAAATCTTCTAACTATGTCGGATCCAAGACCATAACCCCCCTCAACTCTAGCTTGTTAGACGTCCTTAATTCCATGAAAATTGGGAATATCTGAAATGGCCACCGAAACAGTGCGAAGACCCCTCTAAACACAACAACAAGTATTCTTTATACCACAAAAAGGTGGCCACGACACGAATAACTGTAAGAGTCTAAGGTACGAAATCGAGTACTTGATTCGGAAAGGCAAGCTGAAGGACCTCCTAGGTTAAAAACAAAGGCAAGACTGGACCAGGGAAAGAGGATAGGCGGTCAATGAAATCGAGAAGGAGGCTTCGGGCATTATATATATCCTTCATGGAGTCGGATTAGAAGAAAACAATCAAACAAGTCTTGAAAGTGGACACTCCTTGAGATGCGAACACAACCCATCAGCGAGGACAAACCCGTTTATTACTCGCGATTACAAAACCTAATCCCGACCTTGACTTTCATAGATAAGGACCTCGAAGACATCCTTGCACCGTACAATGGCACTCTTGTCATTTTGGTCTCTATTGCAAGGTGAGAAGTAAAAAGGGCTCTGGTGGACACGGAAAACTCTTTCAATGACCTATTCTACAACGCATTTCGTGGCATGGATCTCAAGGAAAAGAACTTAACATCTTTTGACTACCTGTTGATTGGGTTTAGCGGAGAAAAATACTTCCCAATCGGGAAGATAAGGCTAACAGTGGTGGCAGGAGAGCCACAACTGAGGAAGGTTCTGTTCCTAGACTTCATGGTGGTAGATGCACTGCCTACCTATAACCTCATCTTGGGGAGGCTCTGACTTCACCAGATGGAAGTAGTGGTCTCCACCCTTCATCAGTGCGTGAAGTATGCCACCAACCACTCGGAAGGAGCAATTCTTGGGGACCAACCAACGACACAGGGCTGTTATTATGTTACGCTAAAACAGAAAAATGTTCTCAGGTACAGCTGAAGCCTACCAAACTAGTTGAGCAAAAGCCAGACGCAAAAAACGGGGAGGAGTCACTCCCCCCAGATGAGGGCCAAGACCCAATAGCAGTGGCTCAACTTAGCAATGGAGGACAGTTCAGCATTACAGAAGCGGTCTGCCCTCTAGCTCGACAGGACGTTTAGCCTAGCAGAAAGGTCATTGTAAATGGGAGATCAACCCCACAACTGCCAGTTGGTGTAGATGGACCCTCCCATGCAAGGTTTACTCTTCAGTAACCTTAACGGCGTTGGCAAAACTTGACAATTTGTCGAAGGTACTTACGATCCAAGCAAGGGCCATGTGAATTTACTTCAGGGCTGGATCAACCTCTCTCCGTCCATAGTCAATCTATCCATTTGCATAGCTTTCTTTCAGTAGTCAGTCTAGAATTTTAATTCTTAGGAACTTATGTGATTTGCGCTCATTTGAGAAATAAAAGAGAATTACGCAAACATGCTCTATTGGTTATTGGAAAGATGTTACAACATTCACCCAGATGGAGGGTGCAAAAGATTACAAACTACAAGCATCCAAATCCGATGCGATGTAGTGTAAATATTCGCTTAAACAATTCGAATTTAGAAGTGACAGCAAATGTACCCAAAGTAGACTAGGGTACCCGCCAGAAATTTCGCTCTGCGACTTCTCCGAAGAAGATGATTTACGAGCAAGAGAAAATGCATAAAAAGAAGTATGAAAGGAAAGCTTAGTCTATTGCTCCATCGAATCACCCCGAAAGAACAATCCGCAAACAACGATATGAGCCTTGCGATGAGCTGTAGACATCTTCGCTCCGACATCCAGCCTCTCGAAGGAGGTAGAAGAGAACCAACAAGAGTGTCCACAAGCGACGAGACATTTGAGGTCTCACAGTGCTGCCATGCGGGGACACTTCTCCCATGTGTGATACTTGGGGTGACGCCAAGATACCATCCCAGGAAGCAAAGTCGCATCTGCCAACTTTCCGACCATCCATAAACTAGCTGCAGGGAGTGTCTCCTAACAGTCATGATGACGCGAAACGCCACCAAAGCACTGACGAAAAAAAGATAGACTCGTCCCTTGAGAGGAAGTCTGTAACTCTTATTCGCATTACAAGAAGAAATTACAAGGTCTCAATGAACCAATCTGGTGCTCACCCAAAGCGGGTGACCACACATAATAGCAAGTCTTCTCAAGATTCATCGGCACAAATGTTAGATCATTCGAAAACTCCAGTGGAAGAGATTTTCCTTCAGCCTTTGAAAAACCCATAACATATCCTTTGAGTAAGAGCATCTGAAGAGTGCACTCTGCAGAAGATAATGCCTAAAGTGGTGAAGAAACACCATTATATAGACAAAGTGGCTCACCAAGCAAGCGTATCGACATTAAACATCAGCATTGAATATCGTATGGGAAACGAGGAGGTGATGGTTCCCATGATAACCGCACCGGTCCACGTTCAATTAATTAATGATGATGCACACAACCCCATTAATTGAGGGGAGTAACCAATAGTTTACTGTCTCGCAATCTATACCATACACGTGGCACCATGATCTTGCGACATGACATTTTTTTTTAAATGGGCCCACCAGCTCACCCCCACTATCCAAGCGACACTTTACCGCGCGCACTGATGCAAACAACAGATGCCCTAGTCACTCTTGACACACGGAGCACACCTACATATCACCAGCTAATTTCAGGTACCTATTTTTTTTAATAACATTCATTGAAATTAGTGGAAACTAATCTGCACAATGCAATCCGATTTCGAAAGTAGGCTCACATGCCCGTAACAGGCGAAGCCCCAACTTAGCCAGGTAAACTTAGTCAGTTTCAACTGATGTTGACGGCTTTTGGTTCACCCTGACGCCTAGTTCGCTGCGTGCAAATGTTGATGGCTTAGGATGTGGGAGTCTAGTCAGCGCTCTCACGCCTGATGATGATGAATCGCCAAGGATCATCGCCCTCTCCATGGACGATGACTGCTGAACCTGATCAAGTAAGCCTAGTCAGTGACGACTGACGATGATAATTTCTGGTCAGCTCCCAAACTTGTAGCTCGCTCTGGGCGGGTGTACATGGTTTGGATGGTGGGAGCCTAGTCAGTTCCAACTGATGTTGACGGCTTGCCATGGGACCACTGTTCTTCCACAGACCATGGTCTCCAAATTTGATTACAGCTCTAGCAGCGCCTTCACGCCCGCATAGGCTGACATCCCATTATCAGCAATGGACACTTGAGACGACTCGAAAACTACTCCGCTAAGTGTAGATGAGTGCTACACAGGAGACCAACCCAAGCTTACGAAACTTAACTCGGGCCAGGCGCTCTTGCGTAACTACGTACGACAACGTATGTACTCGACTATAACATATCACTCATGCCAACAGCTGCAACCGACGGTTCGATATATAACTTGAGCCTCCGACAACTTACCTTAAGGATGAGCTGCAACCTGGGTAAGGTAACCCCTGCCAAACCATATGAAAAATGTTCACTATTGGACATAACTATGTCATAGCAACTTTGAGACCCTATGGAAACACATGTCAGAATTACTTGCAGCATAAACAGTCAAGCTCTCAACAACGGACAAACCACTCAGCTCCCTGCTAACCCAACGGGACCTATGTCAAAATAAAATGACAAGGCAAAATGGAAAGCGTGCAACAGGGAGACCGAACAAAACTCGAGTATGAAGCATACTCGAAAAGAAACATGTTTTCATTAACAGTCTAAAACAAAAGGTACAGATGTACAAATTTTATTCCTCATCAAGAGGAGGTACAAGTACAGGGGAACTAAGCTTAACAGGAGAAGGAACAAAAGTTGTGTCTGTGCGTGCCTCAGCTTGAGCATCATGATTCAGATCACCCTCTTCGTCTGACAGTTTAGAGATCTCTTCGAAAATTGCAAAAGGACACCTTCCTGTAATTAGAAATGTCCCATTCCGAATGCTCTTATTTCATCAGTGTCAAGAGCTCTGACCTCCCATGCACGATCCTGCGAAATTCAAACGTGCCTTGCGCCTTGAGAAGCCCTTCTTCGCGTGCCTTTACTATAGCAACTTCACGCTCCTGTAGCTCCAACTTGCCTGTCAAGGCGTCAATTTGAGACTGCTCAATATTCAAGCTTTCTTTAACCACGCTAAGTTCATGCTGTTCCTGGAAGAGCCGATCCTTAGCTTTCCTAGCTACCCGAGCGTTGAATTCCACGTCGGCCTCTAGCTACTGTCTCAGGACAACCCACACAGATTCTTTCCTGGTATTCTCCTCAGCAAGAGATTGCAACTCAGAGCGGACCTTAGCCGCAGCTTCCTGTGCAACTTCTAAATCATGGCGAACTAGATTCAACTCTTCTCTGGATTTGTCCCTTGCGGACACTACCTCTGCTAAATCAAACTCAAGGGTTTCCGAACATACCCTATGGGCTTCAGCATCCGCGGTTGATTGTTCCAACCTCCTCTTTTCAAGCTATTTAATCTCGAAGAGTGCATCAGAATACGCTTTCTGCATATTCGAGAAGACGTGCTCCATGGTGCATGCCTTCTCACGAGCTGCTTCAACTTCCGTCCTAGTGACGACCACTTGGCTCAGATGCGACATCGCTAGTATAAGATGTTTTAGCCCCATATCCATACGCTCTTCCAGCGCATCTTCCTTGGGCTTTGGAGTGCGGTTCACTAGCCAACTATAACGTTTGCTAATAAGCTTCCTCGAAGCATAATCAATATCAACCTCTTGGTGCCAAGCCTTGTTGCTCATTTTTACTACATTCGGAGCAAACAGACTCATCCATGGGTTCGGATGAAGTTCTCCCGGATGCAGAATTACACCAGTACCGCCCTTTGCAGCCTCCACCGCGCCTGGGTCCTCATCCACTGCCTTCCGCTTGTCACCAGCAGCCAACCCTTTATTTGCGAGCCGACTCAATAAAATTTGAAAGGGAGAGAATGAGGCGAATTTTCTATCAGACTTTCTAGTATCTCGATATACGGCCCGGAGCGAGATGGAGGGCAATGCAGACTGCAAGAAGGAGGGTCCACGCTGCAATGGCCACTGTTAGACGATCCACCAGCGGGATGATTAACCTCGAGGACCACAGACAAACATTTATCAAGGCCTTCCAGTAAAACAGGTCTGGATTAGTCAGTATTAGTAGAAGCCGCCACAACAACCAGCATCAGCTTCTTATTCAAGGCCTATGCTTGCTTGGTACTCAGCTTTGACTCATCATCGACCCCTGCTAGCCGCGGGTGGCCCTTCTCCAAATCAGATGCTAAAACCCCCGCCTCTGCGGACAGGTCAGAATCACACTCCTCCCTCGACGAAGTGGATCGTTTGTAAGCAAGCTCAACCCCAGTGTGAGATATCTTTGAGCCTATGAAGGAAGCAAGCGGCTCAGAAAGCCCCTCGGTGTCTGACAGGCTAGGAACCTTAACTTTGGAAGCCTTCCTCTTTTTAGAAGGAGCTCCACCTTCGGTACTCTAAAAAGAGTGTGAGCTACATGCCAGTGGGCCCATAACCCACTGCGACTAAAATTAGAAGGGCAGATAACATCCTCTACCCTCATTCAAGGCATTCCACGGAGTGCCTTCATAGCAGCTTTCTCCTATGAGGAAAAAGGAGTAGTAGGGAACTTCCCTACAAAGAACACTTGTAAAGATCAACATACAATCAGCGCAACGAAAGCAAAGGAAGAAATTATACTTATGAAGTGGCCTGACTCCCTTTCAAGCGGGCGACTATGGAAATCGAAATACTTTGGGTCCGAAAGAGCTAGGAAGCAATGTTTCTGCCAAAACTTGAAGTCATCCAACAGTTTCCTGAAGCAAGCTGGCGGCTTCATCTCACACACATCGTGATTGTTTAGTCGATGAGGCGTTAACAACTGAATCTCCCTCAGAGTCACCTGAACAACAATGTCCTTAGCCTTAATCAATATAAGGAGAACAATCATGTACCCATTCGTTACCAATTGGGCATGAGGGATACCAAGGAATTTTAGAAAGCCCCAGATCTCATCAATAACAGGAAAATGAACACCAGTCTTAAGCATGCCATGGTGCAAACAAACGAATCCATCCGGAGGAAATATCGGTGTCTGATCATCACTGAATGTGTAGAATTACAGGTCTTCAGGGAACCCATACGTTTTTCGAATCGCAGCCAGGCTCGATTCAAAGTCCGACCTATCTTCAAAAAGCTGGAGGCCCTTGGCAAGAAGCTCATCGTAAAAGTTATTTTGGCGAGCCATGAAGAAAGTGAATAGGTAATCTATTAAAAGCTGAACAAAGCAAAGTCTCTAAAAATGAAGAAATAAAAGAGTCAATCTCAGTAGAAAGGGGGATCTAAATAGAGATTGATTTATCGCCTTTTCTCCACTGAACCAACGTATATTAATGAAGCGTGTCGTTCAAGTAACGGTTCAAACTCAATCATCATGAACAACATATCTTTTCGAGAAGTGACTTAGTGGACCGATGCGATGGTCCACTAACTCGGGGGAAGCTACTGATGATACACTGAAACATCCTCTCTTCTACACCGTACACTTGTAATGATGATCTCTAGGAACAATAGGCCCAAACGTCAGTCTAGCACTGATCTAACTCAAATGACATCAAGCCGGTGCAATGGAGTCTGCCAGCCGATCCTAAATTACTACAGCCTGCTAAGCCCACACGTCTCACAACCATCCCCAGTACCCGTAAGACCAATTGAGGCAAGTATTTCGGGGATCAACTTCGGACGGGCAAGCCAGCAACACATTGTTTTCAACTAAGACAACACTTTGTTTTCAACTTCCACCTATGGACAACACTCCAATTGAGAACTATCTTCCGCGTATCTAGGAGCACATGTCTAACTGGGAAACTTCCATCTACAAGACGACTCTTAATTAGAGAAGGATCTCCAGGAAGATCTCTTTCCCTAAACTACGCCGCCGATGGCCTGGTCGAACCAGGACTCCAGTACTATAAAAAAGACATGAGGTTGGTGAACAAAGGTATGCTACAAATTCCCTGTTTACAACTTTAAACCATCCTCAAATTCCTGTCTGACTTTAGCATCAGAGTGTCATCGGCCACCACAACGGTGGTTTGTGGCTAATGTGCGTTCCTTGTGCAGGTCATCAGGTCAGCATGTCAAGGTTAAATAGGGACGAAAATCGACGACATCAATCATGAACTTGATATTGTTATACAGGTAATACCATAATAGAGTATGATAGGCACACTCTAGTTCGACTACTCTTGCAGACAAAATTTATGAGACAACATCATTTTGGCTTTCCACAACTTTTGGCTTCATGCTGTTTCGTTTAAGTTTGTTTCTCCCTACCATTGGAGTGTTCAACATAATGCACTTGCATACTGTCAATGCCAGCTAGCTTAGTTGGTAAGAATTCCAGTGAGTCGTATAAGGGCTTATAACTATTTTCAATTCGATGACATGATCATCCAATTAGCTATTGCAAACATTGTGATTCCATTGTTTGCCATCATAGATATATAAAACAATAGAGCTAAATATTCAAAAAATGTGGAAGATATGGTAAGTTTGATTTTTTTATCAGATTAATATGACTAAGTTATTTTTCTTGTACATTAATCGTTATGCTTATGTTTGTAACTAGGGTTCCATTCATGTGATGTGGTGGATTAGAGGCATTGTTGGATTTGCAGCCTGGATGGGATTCTTTGTCTAGGGGTGGAGATTGACTCGATGCCTTGGTGGGAAGCTTACGTATACGAGTAATTCAAGAGGTTGGCTTCACAATTGTGTACTGTGACAACTGTGATTACAATTGATGATACATCAAAATAGACCGACTATCACGACCGTACACGTGGCATAAAGTCTCATCACGAGAATACAGCTCCCGATCCATTGGGCCATCTCATAAAGCCCAAAAGGAAGGAGGCTAATTAAAGAAGTCCAGACTAGGCCCACCACTAAGGAGGTGTAAACAGGATCCGAATGTAGTCCCAGATGAATCAAAGGCCAAATCCAGGCCCGACATACGCTCTCTCATAAAGAAGGAGAACGTTGCACCAAGAAAGAGCCGTGGAGGGACCTACGCCTCCACGAACACATCTCCATTAAGGAGGAGACTGTAACAAAAACATCTCTTTCCATTGTGTCTCACATGCTTAAGTCACGCAGAGAGTTAACCACGACCATTATAAAAAGGTAAAGGGAACATTCGACAAAGGTATGCAACTTTAACTGAGTTTGTCCAGATTTACTTCCTTCTTCCAACATAGTTACTGACTTAAGTGTCGGAGTGCCTTCGGCCACCAAAAAGGTGGTTTTTGGCAGTCTAACATTGGTTTTGCAAGTCAAACTCACAGTAGGATGATTTTAGACGCATCAGTTTGGCGCTGTCCGTGGGGAATGACGAGTTTCCTTTTTCTAAACACAAAACAAGCTGTGATAAGGTTCACCACAACCTAACGAAAGATCGACAGACCATCGGAGGAAATGATGCAGGCTACAGATCCCCATTCCGGTAATAATCGCGATAATTTTTCGACCGACGCATCACTAATGTCTCAAGGAGAAGATACAACCCGAATCACCAAACCAATAACATCCAAGATTGAGGATCCAATGCACGCAATAGTCCAGATAACTATTGACGATACCACGGATCCTCGGGTAGATTTGCTCATAACCCAGATGGAACACGTACCAATGATGCTGGAAAGGATCGCACAGAAGCACACTCAACTAGCTAACTCGGTTCAAGCACAACTACAACAAAACTCTGCCAATCGAACTCAAGAGAGATGCGAAATCCTAGCAGAACCCCAATAAGGAAGCTTCGAAAACAACGAGCTTCCTTGAGGCGGGAATACACTATATGAAGGGACACTTACCAAAATCCCGTTCAGAATAGGGGTCACGCATCCTTATGTTTTATACAAATTGGAAAAACCGCCATTTTTCGACGCTCTCAGGATGACACGAAAAGGTTCACTTGGTTGAAGGAGACCATCCGCCAAAGTTTGAGGTGTATGATGATACTTCCGACCCAACTGATCATTTGAGGCACTTCCACCACATGATGGCCCTGAAGGAGACCACAAAATCAATTTTATGCAAAACATTCCCAATAAGCCTCACTTCAACAGCGATGAACTAGTTCAATAGTCTACTACCGAGGTCAATAGATTCCTTTCAAACTCTGGTCATCGCTCTCATCACTAGATTTATCGGAAGCCAACGGATGAGGAAAGGGCCACACTACCTCCTACACATCAGACATAAGCCCGAAGAAACAATACGGGAATATGTCACCCGCTTTACCAATGAATTGACAACGATTGACGGATGTAGCGACATCACAGCAGCCACAACCTTCGTGGCCGGATTAAAGATAGGCCCCTTGTTTGACGCTCTTAACCTGGAGCCTCCAAAGGGCATGACAATCCTGCTAAAAATAACACAAAAACATATCTCCCTAGAGGAGATGAAGGCAGTCAGGAAGAAAAATGATCAAGAAAGATAAAATATATCAAGAAAAAGGGAAATAAGATAAGACAATGGACAACAGGAAGACGATAACCTGTCAAAAAAGTATCAAAGTAAAGGAATGAGCGATTCAAGGCGACAGGAATTTGGGAGGCTGCAGCCAGCGCGAGCTCGACACGAACGAGTAACAAGCATAATGAAAACCACGTACAAACCATACACAACTCTAAAGACAAGTCGAGGAAACATACTAAAAAATATAGCGAAGTGGGTCAATGTTAACTGACTGCTCCAGATGAGAAGGGATCCGGAAGGGAGAGACAAAAACAAATACTGCTCATTCCATAAATATCATGGGCATGATACCGAAGAATGCTACAATTTAAAAGATGAAATCGAACACTGGACTCAAAAAGAACTACTTGACGAGCTCATCGGGATGCTAGACAAATATATCACATGGAAGGATAAGGCAGACAATGTTGCGAGATCAAAAGAACAGTCTAGAGAATTGATATGCTCCACATGGTGCATAATTAGAGGAAGCAAAGTGCACGAAGCAACCGGGCGTACCCCTCGTTCGAACCAATCAATATCAAAACAAAAACACTAAACAACACGCAAAGAAGAAGCAAAGAAAAATGAAGTGACAAAAGTACCAACCCCCAATACAAATGCTGACAACGAGCAAATGAAGACGAAATGAATCATACTCCGGACCAGTACGAGTGCCTTAATGGTCAAAACTGATGAAATACTCAAGAAAACATCAATGAAGAATACGAATTCGGGAACTCCAAATTTTCATGTGGACAACAAATTAAATAAGTTAATAAACTAGCAATACAAGGTTGTCAGACGATAAAAGTCAGACACACAACACTTCTGGCCTGGTTAACCATGAAGTAAAGGTTGGACACTCGAGTCACCTAAACACAAAAACTTCGAATCGACCGAGATGTCGAACTAACAAAGCAAATGTTGGACACCTGAGTCACCTAAACACAAAAAATTTTGAATCAACAGAGATGTCGAACTAACGAAGCAAAGGTTGGACACCCGAGTCACCTAAACACAAAAAACTTCTAATCTACCGAGATGTCGAACTAATGAAGCAAAGGTTGGACACCCAAGTCACCTAAACACAAAAAACTTTGAATCGACCAAGATGTCGAACTAACGAAGTAAAGGTTGGACACCCGAGTCACCTAAACAAAAAAAACTTTGAATTGACCAAGATGTCGAATTAACGAAGTTAATGTCAGACACTCGAGTCACCTAAAACACAAAATACTTTGAGTTGACCTAGATGTCAAACTAATGAAACAAAGGTCGGACACCTGAATCATCTAAAGACAAAAAAACTTCGAGTCGACCGAGATGTCAAACTAATGGAGTAAAGGGTAAACACTCAAATCAACACGAACCTCGAATCAACAAAGGTGTTAAGGTAAACCCTCGACAAATAGGTTGACAAAAGGACTTCGAGCTGACACAAAGTCAAAAAACAAGTCATTACAATACGAAAAGGTACAGGCAGAAACAACTATTTACAACAAACCAGGGAAGTCAAACGTAAACCACAATTAGACAAACAATAAGCCTAAACACAGGAGCATTTCTAAAATTCTTCATAAAAGCCACGATAACTACAACAAAAAGAAGAAGAAAAACATCAAAAGTCAATTTTCATTGATAACACTATTCTGTTACATCCGGAGACGGTGATAAAGAAGTGAGAGAAGAGATAGAAACAATAGGCAGATCAGTATTCGCTGGAACAAGAGAAAAAATCTTTAAGGAGAAGAGATCGTTAGTGGCTTCGGAGCAGTGTTCTAAAAAGCGCTAGGCACTGGGCGGGCAACGAGCAGGTGCCTAGTGCCCAGGGGTCTAGGCGGACACCTAGGCGGGCGCCTAGGTTTTGTATTATAACTTTAATAATTTATAAAAATTAAGCATAATATTATCAATTACATCCAATTTAATGCCAAGATACATATGCAAAATTTAAAAACATAAAAAATTAACAATCATGAACAAAATTTATTAAAACTCAAATGACTGAAGTTGGTCATGATGGGTACTTTATATAAAATTGAATTTGTGGACGAATATCCAAACCTACTCTTTTATTTTTCTTCAAATTGCATGAATAACCTCAGTCATGTTTGATAAAATCTACATTAGTAAAATTGGTACTGGCAGATCCTTTGAGAATTCCATTAAGTAATCATCCTTTGCTACAATTAGACATATATTGGATAAAAAACTATTAAATAGTTCATTTCTAAAAAAGAGGAAAGAAAAATAAAATAAGAACACAATCAACCTTATTAAAAAAATAATAAAAATAAAAATAAAAAAATTGCCCAGACCGCCTAGACCCACCCAGCCATTAATCTGGGTGGTTTTCTACCTTCTAGCGCCTAAGCGCCGCCCAGGCCGATTTTTAGAACACTGCTTCGGAGTGCTATATGGTAGAAGAGGTAATGATACCTCTGCTACCGGAGCAGATTCCTCGACATCATCATCCTCGAAAGCTTCACCGACCAAGTAGCGATAATTAGACAAGTCTTTATCGAGTCCCTAGATATAATCAAGAAGCTTAATCTGCCCGTCAATAACTCGCTTCCAATCTTCTACTTAGACCACACGAAGCCTATCCTTAACAAAAGCGAGTTCATTTTTGGTCACAGCAAGCTGCCCTTAAGCAATGGAAAACATACTGGAAGCATCTGCCTTGACATCAATAAGTGCAACAATTATCTGTTTCATCCGCCTTTCAGCAACGTCACACATAATGGAATTCTCCAATTCAGAACGAGAAGCTTCATCGAAAACCGCTCTTTCAATGGACGACTATTTTTTCCACATCTTGAAGACGAGAACAAACCTCATATAGCTTAGCTTTCAAGGAATCAAGTTTAGCAGCAGACCTATCTCGCATATTCTTCGCCTTTGTCAAAGACTCCCGAGCAGCCGTGACAATTTTTTCGGAGCTAGCTCATTGCACTTTCAACACATCAAACTGAGAAAGAACGTGAGACAATGCAAACAACAACGCTGCCAACCTCCTCTCCAAAAGAGCCACTTGATCACGACTAGCTTGATAAACCGAGCTCATTACCCCCGCATAAGCGAGATGATTCATCCCATCCATTATCTGCTCAAGTCCATGGTTGATGTGATCAAATGGGTCAAACACGAGTATCGAAGGCCTTTCCACCAAACTCCTATACCATTCATTTACCAATCTACATGCACCATCCTGCACATCGAGCTGGGTAAACCAATAGAACTCACCATCAGACTTGATACAAACATCTTTCAGCCCAAGTTTAATCCAACTAATCCATGGATAGAAAACATGAGGATCTGGACGCACCAAAGAACCACCTCCGACAGCAGTGAGATTAGATGGAATAACGGTAACAATGAAAAAACCACGTTTACCCTCCCGTTGAAAAGCATTCGTATCAAGGGAAGGACTGACAGTAACAATAGGGGCAAGAGAAATCTGGCGAACAAGAAAGGAGATTAGGAACTTGGCCACTTCACTGACATCAATAGAAGGAAAATAATAATGATCCCTGAAACTTGGCCACCAATAATGCCCTTAGACTGATCCATTGCCAACTGGAGCATTTTCTCATTAATGGCTCGAGGATCGTCATTAGACAACTCGGCAGTGTCCGAAACACCATAAGCAGAAAGAAGCTTCATCTCATCGTCATCCAGTGGACGAATAGTCTCCTTCTCACTCCTTTCCAATGCAAGTCTTAACTCCTCAGCCTCCTCAAGAGATTCATGATCTCATTTTACAACATCATCGCGATAAGGACTTGGGCGATAAGCAATATCCCAAATAGAACCCTGACGAGTCACAAGCCGAGCAGAACTACGATTCAAAAGTCGTTTCTTCCTTGGAACTTGAACAAGATCTATGGGCAATTGCCTTGACGAACTGGTAGGCCTTGCAAGATTTTTTTTCGCGAAGCAGGAACGGAAACAGTGACGGGAGCATTGAGATCCGTAACATCTCTGACGAAGCTCACTTCCCAATTAATGCTAGCATCACTAACGCCAGGACGAGCAGTACGAGCAACGTAGGGCTTAACACGTGCCTTAGTAAATAAAGCTTATTCCGCTTCACTCATAGTGTATAGACCACTACGCTCCAGGATACCATTGGAAAGAAACACATCCACAGGAAAATGGGCAAGCTTTGAGAATTTTTCACTTATCTTCTGTTTTTTAGCTGATAAGAGAAGATTCTTCCGCCTGTTGGGAACTCAGAATGATTGAAAAATCAATCAACCTCGCAATCTGAAGTAGTCGGAGTTCACGGAAGCATAGAACCAAGACTGCGACCAATCATGAATGTCATCATTGAGTTTCTCGAAACAATTAGGAAAACAAAAGAAGCAGATATCCCTGTACACCAACAGACATACCACCGAGTACAAAATCCTAACAGTTAAGGGAATACAAGAAAGACTAGCCTTTGTGTAAGAAGAGACCATCACCTTCCAACCATTGGGGTCCATTTGGGCAGGATGAATGCCAAAGAAATTTAGATACTCCCAGAACAGCTCCGAAATAGGGAATCGAAAGCCAAAAGAGAACATGCACGAATTCAGTGCGATGTATCCAGCCTTTGGGTTTCAAGGGCTATCATCCTTTCCAAGCAAAATAAGCTCGAGGTCAGGTGAGAGATTATAATCAAAACAAAGAGTCTCTCCAGAGTCGACTGAGAAGCTCTATTAGGAGAGTAATGAGCCTCACAAAGAGTCACCGACTTACCACTTAACTTATCACTAACAGACATCGTTGAAGAGCGAAAAAGCAAGGAAAACAAATAAGAAGAAGGAACAAACTAACTCTAAATTCAAAGATAGCGTGAAGAGGGAAAATGTATTATCCACATTTCCTTATATATAACCAAGCAATGAAGAGACGGCTCATAGGACAGGGTGCAAGATATGATGGAAATGAAAAATCCCAAAAATGTGCATAAGAAACGAATGGGCAAGGAAAGGATTGAGACACCAACTCGCGAAAAGCAACTGACAACATTAAATGCAAGGTAATGAAGAAATGGAAAGACAAACCGTCACCAAAGTTAGTGGCCATGTCAGCGTGCCTACTAACTAAGGGAGAGTAGCTGATGATACATCAAAATAGATCGATTATCACAACCGTACACGTGGCATAAAGTCCCATCACGAGAATACAACGTCCGATCCATTGGACTAGCTCATAAAGCCTAGAAGGAAAGATGCCAATTATAGAAGCCCAAACTAGGCCCACCACTAAGGAGGTGTAAACAAGATCCGAATCAAGGCCCAGATGAATCAAAGCCCAAATCGAGGCTCGATACATTATCTCTCATAAAGAAGAAGAACGTTGCGCCAAGAAAGAGCTATGGAGGGACCTACGCCTCCACAAACGCATCTCCATTAAGGAGGAGACTGTTATATAAACATCTCCTTCCATTGCGCCTCACAAGCTTAAGTCACGCAAAGAGTTAACCATGACCATTATAAAAGGTAAAGGGAACATTCAACAAAGGTATGCAACTTTAACTGAGTTTTGTTCAGCTTTACTTCCTTCTTACAACAAAGTTATTAACTTAAGCATCGGAGTGCCTTCGATCACCAAAAAGGTGGTATTTGGCAGTCTAACAGTGGTTTTGCAGGTCAAACTCACAGGAGGACGATTTTGGACGCATCAACAATGACAGGATTGGAACTCCCAATATCAAGTAGCCATGCTTTTGTTGGATCTTTGTTAGGGGTAGGCGTTGCTGATGATGCACAGGTAAGCTTTTTAGGCATTTCTTATTGCATTGGCTTTTTGGGCATTTTTTTTTGTTAAGAGCATAATGCATTAAGAAAACTAAGAAGCATACAAGTACTTCCCTACTAGGGAAGCGGGATCATGAGCCTCAAAATTGAGGTATCGAGAAAATACATGTAATGCCAATCTTTAAGCAAAATCAAAAAGCGCTTAATGCTACAAAAGATAGGGCTCCAAGCCCAGTCCAGAACAAAGAAGGAGGTACCATCCTCCTAAATCAGCGCCTCCTAAAGATTGGCTGAGTCCCCACAAAAAAGGCTGCATTTCTATCTCTGAACCTGGATTAACATGAGGATCGCCTCTCCTGCGAAGAATTTAGCAATTGTACTATCCATAACCTTACCACTAATCGTACTCCCCACTGTAGCCAGAACACGTCCTTCAAAGTCCATTGCTATCACTCCAAAAGAGCCCTATTTTGAGTGGTTAGAAAAGCATGCATCAAAGTTAACAATCATAGTTTCAGGGTCAAGCATATCAAAGCGTTGGAGTTGAACTGGAGAAGCGCTATTAACACTGTGGGACTTGGCAAACTGAATTTGAGTTTGAATTAGGTGGAGTCTACTAGCTACAAGTGAAGTTGGCGGGTCCATAGCTGGAAGCGAGGTTATAGAAAAAGGTTGGTGATGGTTGACAGTTCGGGCTGTGCTAACAATTTGTTGTGTTGATGTTAGTGCAAGGTGAGTGACCCGAGTGGAGTGACCGAACCATTGAGTTGCTCAGGGAGCCCATATCTTGGAAAGGGTGGAAGTGAACTCACTTGTAATGAATTGATCCATTGAAAATGATGTTGTTCCTCATCTTCCAGATAAAGATGAGAGTTGCTATGAGAGAGAGAGCATTTCTTCTGTGGATTGGTGGTGTGCCTTAGCAGATTGCCACATAAATTTGAAGAAGCGAGGAACAAATGCCGGCTGGAGGGACGGAGAACACCAATCAATAGAAAGAGAAGAAAGAAACCAAAGTCATCTAACGGGCACAAGAAAAAGAAATAAAGGGTGTCTCATCTTGCCCTCCGCAGAAGCCACACCTATTGTTAAGAGGAACATGAACCCTTACCAAATTAGACATAGTGGGCAACGGGTTCTGGCTAACCTTCCAAAGAAAATTAATGGCTTTGGGGGGGGGGGGGGGGGGGGGGCTTTCAGATGCCAGATATGGGGGAGGATTTTGGGCTCGCACGTTGATAGAATCGGAGCTGAGGAGGTGGTAGCTACCAAAGTGGAAGAGAAAGCATGGGTAGCATTTTTGACTGAGAAAAAACTTTTTTTGTCACCATTCCAGATTAGGCGGTCAGGCCTAGATGTGGTACAGATACAAACATTTAAAATGTCATGAGCCACAGGAGTCGAGAGCAAAGAATTGAGGAGAGCCTCATTCCAAGAAATGGACGGGGATAAGACCCAGAGGTAAGAGAAGTACAGGTTAGTGGCCGAGGGGTCCGACACACAGTCTGCTAGCAGAAGTTCTGGTTTGACCCAGATATCCTTCCAAAGATTAACCTCCTCACTCGAGAGCGTTTGCCATTGAACGAAATGCTCCATGACATGGAGAGCTTTGGGAGTACCTCACCAAGCAAAAAATGCTATAGCTGGAGGTTTAGTAAGCTGGAAGAGGGTATTCGAATGATAGTAAATGGTTTGAAGCAATTGAGATCAGAGGGAAGAAGGGGAAATGATTGCATCCCACACATTTTTTGCCAGAAGAACCGGATTTTTTTTTTTATCTTGGATGCAGGAATGTTGAGACCGCCAAGGTGACAGGGGGAAGTGATTTTATTCCAAGTGCACCGATGCCTTGCACGACCTGCCTCTTGCCCATTCCACCAAAAGTTACGAGCTAGAGAATCTATTCGGTCTGTAAGACGGTGGGTAAAAGGATGGATTGCATGGTATAGACTGGAATTGAGTTAAGAACGACTTTGATCATTACCATTCTATCTGCCTGAGAGAGAACCTTAGACTTCCATGAAGCAAGCCGAGTGGAGATTTTATCCAAGATAAACTGAAAATCTAAGGACTTTTTCTTGGAAAAAACAACGGAGAACCCAAGTATTTCTTTTTGTGGCTGAAAGGTTTAGCTCCCAGAATTCTAGAGACAAGCTTTGCATGTTTGGGATGCACATTGGAGCTGAAAAAATTGAAGATTTAGCAAAGTTCACGCCTTGTCTCGAAGTTGAGCAATACTGGAGAATGATGTCTTTGACAGCGTGAGTTTCGGCCAAGGAAGTCCGACAGAGAGGATAAGGTCATCAGCATAGAGAAGATGACTAATCGAAGGGGAACGACTTCTAATCCTAATGCCTTGGATGATGTCGTCCACCTCAGCCTAAGTTAAAATGCGGGAGAGCGCTTCAGCCACGAGGATAAAAAGATAAGGGGACAGAGGGTCGTCATGTCAGAGTCCCCAGGAGGGAGATAGAAAAGACAAGGGGGACCCATTCAAGATAACTTGAAGAGAAGTGGTTGAGATACATTGTTCCACCAAAGTGACACAATCAGGTGAAAAACCCAATTGACGGAGAATCTGTAAAAGAAAGGACCATTCAATGCGGTCATAGGCTTTAGCCATGTCGATTTTATAAGCCATCCATCCATGTTTCCTTCTTTTGAAATGTTGCATTTGAAAAAAAGTTTCGTGAGCTATGGAAACATTATCCATAATGGATATGCCTTTAAGGAAAGCCCCCTGATTAGGGGAAATGATGTTATCCAAGAGGCGCTTAAGCCTATTCGCAAGAATTTTGGAAATGACCTTGTAGAAGACATTGCACAAGCCAATAGGGCAGAACTTGTTAGGAGAAGTAGGATTACTCACCTTGGGAAGCAGAGCTATAAAAGTCTTACTGAGTTTTGGGTCCATGCGTTTTGTTGAAAAGAAATTCTGAACCACCTTAATAACATCGTCTTTAACAATATCCCAATACTGTTGAAAGAAGAATGCGTGGAAACCATCTGGACCTCGAGCCTTGTGACTCCCAACAAAAAACAGTGTATCTCAAATGAGCTCACCATTAGGGATTTCCAATAAAGAAATTTTATTAGCGTAAGAGATGACAAGTTTGGAATAACTGAAGGATTTCGAAGTCCGTCTGAGGTTGGAAAAATGGTGGAGACGTATAAATTGAAAACTTGACCCATACCATTCGGCGAGGAATGCCAAGAATTATTTTGGTTTTGAGACACATGATAAGATTGGATTTACGATGCATGAGGGCTGAAAGATGAAATAATTCCGTGTTTCTGTCGCCCTCAGCAAGCCAAGAAATTCCTGACTTATTGCACCAGAAGAGCTCTTCTCTGATCAACATCTCCTCAAGGTGGGACTCTAAAATTGTTATATACGAAGCATTATGACTAGACAACGGGTAATTTTGAAGTGCATCTAGAGCTGCACGGGTTTCGAGGATGCACACCTGAATATTACGAATCCGTTTTGTTCCATCTGGTGAGAGCATGACTAAGGAGTCGGGTTTTAGTGCAAAACACTTGGGATGGAGCTCCTTGTCTGGGAGGAGTCCAAGACTTAGAGATAATGTTGCGACAACCAGGGTCCCTTACCCACATATGGAAAAATTTTAAAGGCTTAGAAGATATGTGTGATGAGAGACCGGTTGAAGTAAAAGTGCTTGGTGATCCGAAGATGGGACGTGAATAGATCGACATGTGGCTGAGGGGAAAAGGTCTAACCATTCTACGTTGACTAGGACTCGATCCAGCTTAGCTTTGATGCCATTTTTATTCCGACTCTTATTGGACCAAGTAAACTGAGATCCCTTAAGAGGGAGATCCAGAAGCTGACCAAATATTAGTAGCAAAGTAATATGATATAGTGCAGTTGAAATAGTATTTACAAAATGAAAAAACAGTAAGATTGATACCTTCCTTCCAAAAAAGAGTTATGCCGCCTGATTGTCCTATCGCTGAAACTAAAAGTTCATGTCAGAAGCCCAGCCTTTGGTGAGTACGGTCCATATGAGCGGAACTGATCTTAGTTTTAGAAAGAAAAAGAATATCTACATTGGATTGTGAGGAGAGAGTCTTTATATGCCAGAACGTTTTGGTAGACCCGACACCTCGAACGTTCCAAACAAGAATCATGGCAACTAGGGAGACTTTTATGAGGTAGTCGCCGGAACCTAAGCATCAAGAGTGGGAGTGGGAGCGGGAGCATGGGTGTTTACTGTAGAACTAACAGTGAAGCCATATATTGTGGTAGTGGGTATCAGTGATCTTGAAGGAGGCAGTAGCCCTAATAATGCTGAGTTATTAATTGAACAATGTTGTTTTTTGTTATAACCTTGGTCATCCTCATTGTCCTGATTAGCATTTATCTTCCTTTTGCCTTTTTGTACCACAACCTCTCGACGGGCCTGAATCACTGGACTATCTTTACTGGAACCCTCATGAACTCGACTTATTGCCAATGGAATGATGAGAGAAAAACCATCACCTGCTGAACGAAATACAGGGCAGATAGCTTTGTTGGTGAGTTGGTCGACTCTGTTGCGCGAAGTCGGTCCTGATCTAGTAGCTGTTGATTGACTAGGAACCCTTTTGCGAGAGCTTGAGGGTTGTTATTTAGATGTGGTGGTTTTGAGGGGAGGGACAAACTGCGGTAGCGATTCCAAAACGGGGATAGGTATGGGAAAGGGTGCAGTGGTACCTTGGATAATGGAACAAGACGTAGCAAATGAGAAGATGGCTGCCAGTGACTGACTGACAGCAATGGGTATGGCCTGTTGAATGAACATGGGAATTGTTCCAGAGACTTGGCCGAGGTGAGTAGATTGCAACAAGGGTGGAGCAAAGAGACAGGCCGATGAGGCGACATTGAAAGAAGTCGCTACATCGATTGAAGAAGAGCTGTGATGGCTAAACAGAGTCCGGCCATGGCATCGAGTCCCTTTGACGCAGAGAGCTGTGCAATTGGAGAAGGTCCTGCGTGTTGTGGGCTGAGACAAACAGAGCCTACAAGAGAATAGCCCAAGCTCGTTGTGTCCAAGTTATTTGGACTGAAATAATTGAGTCCAGGGGAAAAGAGCCCAAGAGAGATGAGCTTGCAGAAGACGGGCCAGCCATGTGGAAAAATTGATCTCGAGACGAGTGGGCTTGAACTGACTTGATTAAGAGCCCCTTAGAAGAATATGGCTTTGGACAATAAGTAGTGGTCTGAAACCGACCCAACTGAAAGTCCTAATATAGATGCATTTGTTGGAGTGGGTGTTGTTCTCGTGAGTTGGTTGTAAAATTAGAAACTTGCATCTGAGCTGAATCACCAAAAGAAAGGCAAAGAATTAATTGCCAATTGCTTTTCCTGAAATCCAGGGTCAACCCTGATTTGAGAGGACATAGCCTCGTCATGTTCTCCCTCGTGGTCTCCTTTGTCAACCATAACACGTGAAGGAGGCGTGGTACCAATAGCTTCCAAGTTACATGTGATTTCCGCAGGAGCACGTGAACCAATTGCATGCGTCCTGTTGCCTGAGTTTAGACTCACTGTGTTATCGCTGCAATGGCCGGGATGATGACTTGAGTCCCTTAACAAAAGAAGATTGGGAATGGGAGGTTGAGAGTAACGAAACCGTTGGGAATGGACAAGGATGGGGAGTGAGAGGAGAGGTTTTAAGCGTGTTTTTAATGCGGCTTTTATGGGAGAATGGAAGTGATATTGACTACGGCAAGCGGCCGGGAGCTAACAATTGTAGCGCCTCATAATACATTGAACAATTTTTCCCAAACACATGGCCAATAAGACTGCAACAAAAACAAAATGTGGGAGGATTTTCATAATAGAAATGGACCACATATTGCTGGCCAGATTGAATACCAAAATCTGTCTCCATGGAGCACGAGAAAAGTTTGTCTACGTTGAACCATACTTTGAATCTTATGTAAGGGATGTTGAGGTCATGAATGAGTTCTTATCAGTCTCCATTAGTTCGCCTAAATTTGTTGCGAGCATCTGAATGTATGCTTCTTCCAATTTATTAACAGGAAATTCATGGAATTGACCCATATTGGAAAATCTGAGTAATCCAAAGCAAGGTAATTGTCTTGCCAAGGTTTTGTAATGAAAAGCCATCTGAAGATAACCCAGGGGTCGGAGAAGAGGACATGGACCATATCGAACATGTCGGAGAACTGGATCATGTAGTAATTGCTATCAATGTCCCATTTTCGAGCCAAGGGCTCAACCTCAAAGGTGTGCTTAGTTTCCCATTGAGCTACCATTCTCTGAGCAAACACCTCTTGTCTCAACCTCTGGTGATGGCAATATTTGGCAACAATGCGGAGATTGGATTCATCTCCTGAAAGAATTGAGCGACGGGAGAATGGTGGAGTGGGGATAGTAAGATTCTTTTTTAGATGAGCTTCGAGGCTGAGGGGAGTGGAAGAAGGAGGAGTGGATGTGTATACAATGGGAGGAGGAAGGAGTGGAGTCTGTGAGAATGAGGAAACCATGCATAGTGAGTGAGGGAGACGAGGAATGGGGATCATGATGGGAGGAGGATCAAGGATAAGTGGGGTGGAATGAAGTGAGGAGAAGGAAGAGCTTGAAAGATCCATCTAAAGAGCTCTAAAACAAAAGTGAGACTGCCATGCGGTGTGTAAGTGTAAAAAAATAGAGTTGAGTGGTATGTGGTAGAATGGGTTAGCATGCCTTAGCCAGGGAGACGTGGGAGCTGCCATGATGAGATCTAGAGAGTAAGTGCTAGTAGTTGGGGAGGAAGAGGGGAGGAGGAGAGAGTCGTCACCGTAGAGGCGATGTGATGTGATGGCGACAAGAGCGGTGTATGGACTGACAGGGAAGCTTGAGCAAGAAAGGCGAAGCTTTGAAATGATGAAGGAGAGGAGGTAGACGACAGTACTGCCAAAGACCTGCAAAAACCAATTTTAGTAAGAACAACAAGGGAAAGCTAACTAGAATGGAAGGAAGAAGAAGGTTGTGGTTGAGGTAAGGTCGGAGAAGAACGAGTTAAACTGTGAAATGGGAATAGGAGCTCTATTCACTTTGAGTTGGAACAGAGAGCTCGAGAAGAATAGAAACCAAAGGAGTTGCCCTACATTGTGATGATGATAAAGTTGCAAAATAAAACAGGGGAGGAAGCTATAGCCAGAGTGACTTGCTTTTTAGGCATTTCTTACTTTCTACATCATAAAAAAGAAAGCACGGCATCATCTTTTATAAGTTAGTTATTTGTTGCAGGGATGCATGGAATACATGGTTGGGTAAGGTTAATTTGAAATGAAAAATCCTCGTAGAACATGGAATTTGAACCTTACACCATGGTGTAGACCATCTCGATACTTTGCTAAATACAGTAAAACATATAATTCTTTGATTTAGGTAGAGTTTCCTGTTTTTGGGTAGTTATTCAGTTTAAATTTCTCGCTTATGTTGACAGAATGTGAATTGGAAGTTATTCATCAAATTCCAAATCGGCTGGGTCTTCACCATTGTATTCTGTTGTGGTGTTGCTTATGGGATCTACTCATTTACAAAACATTCTCCAGCTTATGTTGTTCCTTGACTTCACCAGGCAGAGTCTTGCATCCATCAATTACATTCATCATTCTCAAATATGTAATTTGTGTTATTAGTTTATAAGAGGATCAATTCTTGTTTTCTTTGAATACTATAGTATACACTTCCGCTTGTCTTTTGGGAAATTTACCATTGCATTTAAAGGAAGGGTGGATACTTTCAGTGGTAACAAATTTATTCTGTAATCGTTCTCATTCATAGATTATGAAGAAATTAAATCATCTTTTTCACATGTCTTACATTCAAAGTCTCCATTCGTCTACAAAACAATATTAGCGTCATTATTGTGAGCACTTGTTTTTTTTAGCTCTGACCGGATCCGTGTTGACTTGTCAACTCTCCAAGCATTGCTCCTTGCTGGTGTGCATATCTCCATATGAAGGTTCAGTTTGGCTCACATGATATAGCCTCCAACACTCAAAAGGTCAGATGGAACCGTGGAACTAAAATACGTACGGTAACACAATGAGAAAATGGGTAGGCCGGAATTAATCTCCCAATATATTTAGTTGATTACATGTTTCCTATAAGATTATGTTTCATTCGCGCAACGGATATTAAAAGAAGGGGAATTAGAGATCTGGAAAAGTATAAGTAAAAAACCAGAAGAAAAAAAAAAAAGTATAAAAGAAAAGAAGAATTTAGGGGGAGTCATAGGAGAGAGTTTGGAGAAATAGCAATATATCCCTTAAATCCTTAATTAGACCAAAATTCCCTTAATCAATATATCCTAATTGAAATACAATAAATAATTATAATTCTTAAAGTTCATACGACCAACAAACTAGAAACTTCTGGAAGTTTTATGTTCCTACATTAACCTCTTGTGACTCTTGAGTGAAAATTTTCTCAAGGAACTTTTAGGTGTTGGTAGAATTATTTCATGAACACGTTGTACGCTTTAATAGCCAAGAAGTTCATAAGTATTCTAGCAATCTATTCAAATTTGAGCAACGGATTGTATATGTATCAACCAAGGATTGTGACTTCGTTTTTCGAGTTCATTTCGGTATCCTGATTTTAAAATATATTTTGGCGTGTAAAGAAAAAATGTAAAAATTTTGAGAATACATAAAAAAAATATATAATGAATTTCGACGGTATATGAAAATGTGAAAAAAAAATATGCAAGTAAATAAATCTATTAAACATATTAAATGAAGCTTAAATATCAAGAAATGAAACAAATACGAAATCAATATATAAATAGAAAATCAATGATGGTTTCAAAAATTAATATATAAGTAGAAGAAATGATAATAAGAAAATCATGAGGGTGATTTTAAAAATCAATAAATAATTAGAAGAGTTGATAATATGAAAAACTTCCGAAATTTATGAAAAAACTCCAAAATTTATGAAAAAAAAAACCCTCGAAAAAATTTAATTTTTGGTAGCTGGGTTTTGTATTTTTATAGAAAAAATGAAACTTACGGAAAAATTTTGAAATTTTTTAAAAATACCCAATAAAAAAATGTAACTTTTTATTTTGCCTTTTCCTTTTCGTAATTAAAAAAAATGAAATTTTTATTGAAATCGCAAGATTTCGCGAAATCACATTCCTTGGTATCAACATAGTATGAAAAAGTTGGTATCACTCATTATTTAAAAAAAATAAAAATCTTGTAACACTCAAGGGCTTTATTGCGTTACCAATCATTTTATAAAATCTTCTCAACACAATTTTCTTAAGAATTTATACCTCAACCAATTATATTGATACGCCCTCCCTCTTATCATGTTCTAAAGTAGAACATGCGCTTTAGTAGATATACCGCCATCTCATCATTTCGGATTTTTAGGGAAACTTTATTGCTCAACTTACTACGTGAACAATACTCTTCCGCTTCCCTCGTATCCTTTTATAACAACTTTGTGTGGGTGAGCTCTGAGGTTGACGGACTACCAGATGTAGGGGGACTCTGAGGTTGGAATGCTACCAAATGTGAGCAGACTTAGAGGCTGGCAGACTATTTAAATGTTATAATCCCACATCGTCTAGGTGAGAAAATGAGACGTGTTATATAAAATAAGAGGGGCTCTAATTAAGGCATTTAACTCATGAAAGTCATTGATCTAGAAACTATTCAAGGGTTTATTTGTGTATGTATCTGAATCAAACATTTCACCATCATTCAGACACAAACTCATAATAAACATCTCTTAAGTCCCTTAGTTCTCCGACATTTCTTTAACCAATCCAGCTATCAAAAAGTGTGAGGCCAACCTTTGACCTTGGTTATGGGGATCTTGTTTTCTATCTGTCAGACTGTCGCATGAGAATTATGTGAATCTTCTGACTCTATTATTGTCTTCCAAAAACTGAGGATGTTATCTTATTTTCTTCAGCTATACGAGAAATAATTGCTAATCTATGCACGCGCTCTAGTTTTACACTATATCAAATTAGCATATTTGTAACAAGTCTCAAAACAACAACACTTTTGAGCTGTTACAATCCACCAAACAATTTCAAGTCAAAACTAAATTTAGTCAAAAAAATGAAAAATAGCTACACAAAAAAAGTGATACAATAAATTGGATCACCATAAATAGTATCACTTGTAGGACCATACTATTCATGGTGATACAATTATTATATCACTTTGTTTGAGAAAATGTGTAAAATTGTTTTATGAATTGTTATAGCTTAAAAGTGTTACTGTTTTGAAGGTTGTTACAAAATTGCAAATTTAATACAGTGAATTTCCCTACAATCTTAGCATGTTTTGAAGCAACTAAGTAATATTCAATATCACATTATTATTAGATGGACTTTGTTGTTGTTGCGTTATCCGCTCGGTTTTCCAAGACTGCAAGAAAGGTTGTTCAACAGCCGAAAGCCTCTCATTTGTGAGAGTACTTTTCCTAGCATAGTCACTCTCACTAATTCCTGGGTTATGGGGTTTAGCCAATAATACTTTCTATTTGCCCCTCATTGATCTCCACCACATCTAGTTATCTCTTAATTTATCCTTCAATTCACAGGATCATATGGTTCATCATCTCTAGCAATACTCATCTCTTCATTATATGATTATTTCACGTACTCAACCATCATCAAGAGGGCATCTTGAGCTATACGGAAAATCAAATAAAAAATTAGTTTTCATTAAGGATGCCAAATATTATGGGTGTTGTTTTGATCGATTTCCTATGTCAAATCTCCAACCACTGCTCATCGTTGACCAACACGAAACTCCATGTTGAGGGGTTGGGTTGGTTCTCGTAGTAAAGCTTCCAAACATTTAAGTTAGATGTTAATCCCGAAAATAAATATACAAATAACATAAAAAGAGAAAATTTAAGCTCAAGTCCCTCTTCTTTTCCAAATGATTCTATCATCTTTAGGCCAAGTTTTGTTAGTTAGCCCTCAGCTCTTATTAGATTAGGTTTAAGAAGGTCTAACCATTTCAAGGTTAGTGAAAAGGAAAATATAGTTGGGTTCAGTTCCCCCATTAGATTTTCCACAAAATGTGAGCACGATTGTTTTGTTACACCTCGAAGACACGTTCAAAGCTAATCACTTGATTTGTAAATATTAAGCGCGTCTTCTATGGAAGTTGTTTAAAAAACAAAAATAGTTTAAGAAACTCAAGCCCATGTCAAATTCGGTCAAAGTATTTATCATAGGGAAGAAACCACATTTTCAAACAAATATATGGAGTCCGAGCCTCCTTCGAATGTATTTTAATATGCATCAACAAGCCTCTAAAAATGGTTTTGAAAATGGTGAAATATTTATGATATTGAATGCATTACATGTTCTCCAAATAAGTAATTTAAAATTCTAAAATTTTGTATTAATCATTGGTTTCATTTTAATGATAATATATTTCAAAAAAAAAAAGTTTACTGAAATCCGATAATTATGTAAAGAGCTATGAAACTTTAAGCATACACCAAAATAAACAGAAGTTTCTCCCCGCCCCATTTATATCATAATTCTATTACTACATATATATTGACTAACAATGCATTTTTAATCCTTGACTAACATATGCATTTTATTGACTACATATGCATTTTAATCCTTGACTAACATATGCATTTTATTAATCCCCGCCCCAAAATATATGCTTTTTATTGACTAACAATGCCTTGATCTTGATCCTTAAAATTAAAGTGGCCCTGAATATCAACTTCATAATTTTTAATCCTAGCTTATTATCTAGGGTTATTTGACTTTTGCCCTACAGTCTAACTATTTTGCATTTTGGACCTCCATTTTGTTCGACCTTGTTTTTAGACCACAATTTTGATTAGGGATGAATAGTAATTTTGACTAACATGACGAAAGACCACACTACTTTTTTTTTTTTTTTGGAAAGTGAGCTGGGGTTTTTAGGATCTCCGAATCTTATATTAATAAAAAAGATGATGACAAAGTTTACAATCACTCATACGTTCACTCGTTTCATCATCGACAAAACAATAAACTTGCTTCAAAGCTTCAACAAAGAACCTAACTAGTTCTAGAATCATCGTCTCCAGGTTAGGGAGTAACCTTGCAAAGTGTTCTGCTACTAAAGTGGTTGCATAATAGACCAGCCATAACTTTTGTTCCTCGTAATTACCAATCAATCCTTTAAGCATGCTCATGACCTGATTTATACCTAATGTGGGCCCCAGGATGTATGAGAAGTCGTCGTAAAGAATCGAAACACAATGAATCATGATATAGAAACCATTGAATGCTAGCACTATTCTAGCATCCCTACACGATTCTAATAAGCATTTGCATTCTACCTGTATTATCATCATCAGTTACCTGAATTTAGGATTTGTCTTCTTGCTTCGAGAAGACCTTTGAGGAACATATTCCGTGGGAGGCTGTATTGTGGAAACCTCATGTTCTTCTTCAATAATGTTTTGCCCCACCTTTGCTGCTTTCACTTCAAGTAAGCTTTTAATTTCGGTGACCAATGCATCCCTGCCTATTCTTGCAATTTTTGAATTCAAAACATTGATGGCTTGGGGTGTTAGCCAATCCATGGGCACTGTGGGATCTTCCCCCTGTCTTCCATCAGTAATCTCTCGTCCTACTTCAGGAAGTGTAGAAGCTAATTTTGAGGTTGCATCAACCTCTTCACTGCATCTTTCCTCACTTTCTTTTAGTGCGCCTTGGCCCATGTTCTCGGTTATCTTTGGGATAACTACCCCTGGTTCCACGCCTACCAGCTGATCTGTGATGGGAGAAGCAGAGCGTATCTGCTCAGAGTTGAGCAATTCATGCTCACCATTTTGACACCTCGACTCCTGTTGTTGACACCCCAATGCAGGTTGAAAATTCAGCTCATCATCTGCCTCGAGGTCCCTCTCTCTGTAATATCTTAATTTGGCTGGTTTCAATACTTGTATTCACATCGTCAAACTCAGGACTTGTCGTCTCCGGGCTGCCTAGATCATCATGATTAGTTGGGTCTCCTTGCTTAACTTTTTCAATCTCACTAGCTGTGTATCCCGCCTCTTGAAAGTCTTCCTCTGTTGTTTCTTGGACGAATATGTCATTGGCGGTAGCCTTTTCTTTACTCGCCAAAAAATTCTTAGTGTGATTACTCCCACCTTCAACATTATCCCCCGTAAGCATCTCAAACTTGTTCGACAACAATAAATTCACTGGCTCTTTGGCCACTAGTTTCTCCGCACCCACTCCCTCCTTGATTTCCTCCCCCATATTATTTTTTGCACCACTCGTGCCAACCTCTGATTTTGTAACTTTATTTTTATGAGCCACTGGAACATATTGTTGTTTGACAACTTTAGCTTCCACCTTTTGTTTTTCATTATTCTCTTCATTTACCACATGGGATGCTTTCACATTGCCCTTGAGACCTAACTTTTTCCTGCAAAATTCCTCCTGATGCCAAAGCAAAGAACAATAATCACAATATTTGAACCCCGGGTATTCAATTTTCTGCCAAAAGCCACTATTGTTAGCCCTGTCTATCCAAATTCTATTAGGTAGCTTATCCGCCAAAGACATCTCCACACAAACATGGGCAGAACCTGATAAACATCAAGTATGATCATCCATGCGCAAAAAACCACCAAAAGAGTTCACAATTGCTTTCAAAATTGGAGGATGAAATAAATGCAAAGGCAAGTTAGGCAACTCTACCCATAATGGAGCCGATATCGAATCTGCTTTCAGACTGAAACCATCGTGCCAGCGGAATGCTTTGAATCTAACTCCACGAATAAAAAAGGAATCCCTCGAGAGAACTTTCTTTGCTTCCGCCTCAGATTGAAGGCGGACTAATACATGATGTTGATCAAGTAATCCTAATGAGAAATCTTCTAGGACACCCCAAGTTCTGTGAATCGAATCCCGAATATCTTCCAAAGTTGGCCTGTAGCTAGAGAACTTTAAAACAATCACATGCTTTTCCATGAACGCTTCCCCACGCACTTCATCCGATGTCGTAATCCCAATTGCCGGCTCCCCATCTTTTCGGAATCTAGTTCCCTCAACATGCGTATCCGTAGTTTCCTCTACGAAATTTTTTTCGAGGATTTGGGCAAAAGAAGGCCTAGTAGCCCCTTCGATTCCCCCAAGCCCTTGATTTCCCACCGTGGGGGAAGGTATGATGTCGGCTGGAGGCGCCGTCATACCAATCAAGAGCACGGCTTAAAACAGGCCAGCAACTTGCGAAGCCAAAAAGTCAGACTCAGGCGACAGCCAGAGCCGAGCGACCTGCAGAGAGGCTTGGACTGGGGCGTCTAGTCGTGAAGGCAGCCTAGCTTGACGGCGGCCTGAAACGATGCAGAGTTGCCTAGGTTTTCTTGCTGGAACTGAAATAGGCTAGCAGCTTGCGAAGCCAAAAAGTCAGAGTCAGGCGACAGCTAGAGCCGAGCTATCCGCAGAGAGGCCTGGGCTAGGGCATCCAGTCGTGAAGGCGGCCTAGCTTGACGGCGGCTTGAAACGATGCAGAGTTGCCTAGGTTTTCTTGCTGGAACCTAGCCGCCACTCTAAAACAATGGTGCAGATCAATTCCCAGAAAGTTGGGACGGCTAAGATTGAAGGAAACATAATCAAAAACTTTTTACCCAAAATGCCCTTGAAATTGCCTTAGAGCGCCCATTTCCTTGAGATTGCCCCTCCTTCCCACCCTACTCTTATAATATCTCTAATGAAAATTTTCAGATTGCACCCTCAAATTTATAAAAGTCATTTGCCTCGAGATCCAAAAACTATCCAAAGCTATATATTAATTCTCGATTTATTTTATTTTCTTAAATAAATGCGTATAGTTAAAACATGGATCTCGAGGCGAAATTAATGGATGAGATTAAAATCAAGTATTTGTTTTCAAATTATTTTGAACTTGCACGCATATTGCCAAAAATAAACTATTTAGATTTAATTTTTCATGAATCCCAAAGCATAGCATATTGTACTAATTCTTAAACTATGGATAACTATTTCCCTAAAAAATTGTGGCCTAACTATGCACTTATTTACTCAATATGTGTGTCACATGTTATAAATATAATTTATTTTATATAATACTTGTTTTTAATTTGGTCCATTTATTATACAACAAAAATGTGTGTTTTAATTTGCACCATTTATATTAAAGAAAATATAAATCTGATGCGTCCAAATCTAGTCTCCTAGAGATCCGACCTGCAAAGCAGGGTTAGATTACCAAAGACCACCGTTTTGGCGGCCGAAGGCACTCCGATACTTAATTCAATAAATTTGTGGGAGAAGACTAAATCTGGATAGAGTTAAGTTAAAATTGTATACATTTGTCGAATGTTCCCTTTACCTTATATAATATTCGTTATTAGTTCTCTGCGTGACTTAAGCGTGTGGGATGTGATGAGGGGAGACGTTCTTTGTGATTGTCTCCTCTTTCATTAAGATACGTCATTGGGGGAGGGATTCCCGCCATGACTCGTCACTTTCGTAATGTCTCTCATCTTTAAGGGAGAAATTCGTTGGGCCTGGATTCTGGCATCTGATGGTGATCTGTTCTGAGGGGCCCTTTTGGGCTTACCTTTTCGGGCTTCACGGGTCAGACCTGAATCGAAACTCCTGGTCCTCGTGAAAAATGATTTTGCCACGTGTACAGTTGTGATTTGAGTCTTATTTGATGTATCATCAGCTACTCTCCCTTAGTTATGGGCATGCTGACGTGGCCACTAATTCTATGGCGGTTGGATTTTTTACTTCATCATTGCAGAGTATTTAATGTGTTGATAGTTGTCGATACAGTTGCTATTCTGATGTCTTGTTCGCCAGTTCGTTTCGACGCTATTTTTGGGATTTCGTGCAACCATCATATCTCGCACGTTTTCCCATTAGTAGTGTTTTCGTTGTTCAACCCTATAAAATGGGGTGTGAGATTTGTGTTCATTTCTTTATGCTATCTCCATTATCAGAGTTCACTTTTTTCTCCATCTTCATTTTCTTCTTTGCACAACTTCTTTCTAAAGTCTGTTGTCAAGATGCTAAGTGATGATGCACTTAAGACCTGCGAGGCATTCTTTTGCCCAAGCGGACGATGCAAGCAACTTTGGATAGTGTTCGCTATGAGTTCTCACCGCCGTCTGACCTCGAGATCATCTTGCCTAGGAGTGATGATAGTTCTTGTCGTCCAAGGCCTAGCTATATTGCGCTATATCCTGATATGTTCCAGTCAGGTCTTAGGCTTCCGACCCTAGAATTCTTCTGGGCGTCTTTGGAATTTTTGGGCATTGCCTTATTCAAATGAGTCCCAACTGCTAGAGAGTAATGGTTTTGACTATGCCGAGAGCCATTTTGTTTGGGATACCTGTGAATACCAAGATTTTGCATTTTGTAGTGGGGCTAACTGTAAGCAGTAATCATACTTGTTTTGTTCGTTCTCCTGTTTGTTTTGGGAACCTTAGAGGTGACTATAAGGGCTAATGGAAGTCCAGGTTTTATGCGACCATTGATTCTGGTTACTTCACATTGTAAAATCGACATATTATGTAGTCATTCTGGGAGCCCAAGAAGTGGAATGATTTGTACTTGATTGCAGAGGAACAAGCGCCCCGTGCCGGTTTCTAAGGCTTCCTCGAGTCGCTATGGAGGTTTTTCTTGCTACGGATGTTATCGAGCGTAGTGACTTGTGCGCTATGAATGAGGTGGAGCGTGCAACGTTTACTGAGGCTCGAGCCGTCGAAGTTACTATTGCCCGTGCTGGCAATGTCATCGCTTCTGACGAAGGGGAGGAACGTGTTGTTCCTGTTAGCGATGGTGATGCTAGCATTGATGGGAAAGTGAGTTCCGCTAGGAGGGTTACGACTATCAATGCTCATGTTGTTGGTGGTGGTGCTGGCTCGACCACTAGAAAAAGAAGCTCCCTAGGCTTGCCAGCCCGTCGAAGCAGTTGGCAATTATTCCTAGCCGTGTCCCAAATAAGAAGCGGTTTGCTAGTTCTGTGCTTGGTGCTACTCGGACTGCTCCTCGCCCGAGGTTTTTTGGGAAAGATGATGAAGATGATAGGTAAGTCAAACTCTGGAGAGAAGCAAAAAGGAGGTGTCATGTCCATTGGACAAGCATGAAAGGAGCCTCATTTCTATTCATGGAGTTCTTGATTTTTCCAAGTGGTTTGATGACGACCCTTGTGTCATCAATAATAAGATGTTGCAGCTTGCTATGGAATGGTCTCTGGATCTGACGTACTAGAGTTGCCTGCTTATCCTTCTATTCGTCCCACTCCTGCCACTATTGCTTTTAAGAAGAATGGCAAGAATGGTACTTTTGTCGTCACTGCCATTCCGACTGTCCATCCGGCTACTGAAAACGGGGCTTCAGTTCTTTTGGATCCCCGAATACTTCATCCAGAGATTGGTTGGAAAGAACCCAATCCTGAAGACATCCGTGTTAAATCGGATGAGAAGTTTAGCTGGTTTCAGAGATAGACGTGCAGGATAGAGCACATAATCTCATTGTCGAGTGGCATAGGCGGTTGGTTGAGAGAGCTCCAATGCCCGTGCATCAACCTAGTAGTCACCTTGATCAAGGTTTTAAGTAGATAATGGAAGGGGTGAATCATCTCTCTTATGCTGGGTTGATGGGGTCTGATTACAAGGTTGCGCGTGATCAGGTGGCCTTCATGGAAAAGAAGATGGTGGGGCAGGCGTTGGTGTTTTTCCACGTTCCCCATCAATATGATGTGCTGAAGGCGCAGTGTACAGAGCAAGAAAAAACAACAGAGACTGCTCGTACTTCATCGAAAGAAGTGGAGGCTGTCCGGGGCAAGTTTGCTCCCGAACTTAAACCTCGGTGATGAAGTTGAACAAACTTTATGATCGGTTGGATGTTGTTGAGAAGGAGTTGTCCACTGTGAAGGCTGGTTATGACAAGGCCATGCGTTCTGCTGCTGATCAATCTGCTAGTTGTGAGATTGCTGAGGAACGAGTGATGTAATTGACCGCTGAGCTTGCTACTGCTAAGTTAGAAGCTTCTACGAGGCTTACCACTATTGATGGAGAACTTGTATCAACCAAGAACGAGCTTGCAACAGTCACAGATAAATTGAAGGTTGCAGAAGCGACACACTGAAAAAGGGTTGTTGATGATCGAATTGACCTCATCCATTTTATAGAGGCGGATGAGGGTCTCGATCTGTCGAGATATCGTGGCTTGGTTGACAAAGTCATTGAATATGCTGACGATGAAGTATATGTTCTGGATCCACCAAGTGATCCGGTTGATGAAGAAAAGTCGTCTCCTCCTCCGTCGAACTTGTGCCATCATTTGCCCTTGTTGTTGAAGAGAAGTCTTTGCCTCCTTCTGGATACAAGACACCTTCTCCACCTACTAACTGTGTTGCTGACATTAATGTTCAACCTCCTCTGAATGTCTCTTCAAGTGATGCCTTGAATGCCTCTACTGATCCTTCTCCAATCAATATATATTCCTTTTCATATGTAACAAAGTATAAAATTAATGAAAATCTCATTTTGTTTATACTTGTATATTTTTTCTTTCCTTGTCTTTCCGTAGTGATCATTTTCTGATCTTGTATTCATAACCTGGTCGTTGTCTAGACTGGCTCTGTTATATATCTGTAGCGATACTTATCATCCCGCTTTGTCTTTCGTATTCTGTATATATCTCTTCATTTAACTTAGTAGTTTAGATTTGGCTGAATTTCTGCTTTTGAACTTGTTTTTGACACTTCTGATTAAATTCTTACTCAAATGTCCAAAATTTTATGAATATACTTCGTGGTCCGACATGTTAGTTGAGCCAGAAAATTTACGAATAATCCTGACTTATATGTCCAAACTTTTATAAATACACTTCGTGGTTCGACATGTTAGTCGAGCCAGAAGATTTACGAGTAAGTCTGACTTATACGACCATACTTTTATAAATACACTTCGTGGTCCGACATGTTAGTCGGGCCAGATGATTTACGAGTAAGTTTGACTTATATGTCCAGAGTTTTATAAATTTACTTCATGGTTGATCAAACCAGAAGTTCAATGGGTTACGTCTGACTTATTTATCATAACTTCTTTTTTTTTTTTTTTTTACTTTCCTCGTGACCCAACGTTATGGTCGGGTGAGAAAATTTTCAAGTAGATACCGAGTATGACTTTAATGTCCTGACTGTATTAGATTATTTGAACACGAGACGAAAGGTTCCTAGAATTTGGAGTTTCATTGATAATATTTCTTCAGTTCAATAATCTATGGTCGTGGTAACTTTTCGCCTTTCGAGTCTTCCAACTAGTATGTTCCTAGTCTGTTGATTTTCACCACTGATATGGTCCTTCCAGTTTGGATTTAGTTTACCCGTGCCTGGTTCATTTGTATTGAGTTGGGTTTTTCTAAGCACTGAGTCACCGATGTTGAACGTACGCAGCTTTACTTTTTTATTGTAATAATTTGCCATCCGTTCTTGGTAGGCTGCTGCTTGGATCGAGGCACTTTCTCATTTATCATCGAGAAGATCTAATCCAACTTGTAATGCCTCATTGTTGTTCTCTGTTCGGAACTCCTAAGTCCTTAATGTTGGTATGCCAATTTCGACTGGTACCATTGCTTCAGATCCATATGCAAGGGTGAACTGTGTCTCTCCATTTGAATTGTTTTTGTTGTTCTGTAGGCCCAAAAGATGCCTAGCAATTTGAACACTCACAATCGTTTTGAGGCTTCGAGCTTCTAGGATTGTTTTATTGGTCACCTATGCTTGACCGTTTGCTTGTGGGTGGGGAAGTGCTGAGAAGTGTTGTTTGATACTTAAGTTTTCGCACAACTTCTTGACCTTCTTGCCTTCGAACTTCTTTCTATTGTCAGTGACAATTACTCTTGGGATTCCAAATTTGCATATTATATCTTTCCAAAGAAAGTTTTCGATTTGAGTTTCTCGTATTTTTGTCAATGACTCTACTTCTATCCATTTGGTAAAGTAATCCACTGCTATGAAGAAGAATTTCATTCTGTCAGATACTAGAAGTGGTCCCATGATGTCCATTCCCCATTGTGCAAAAGGCCACAGACTACTAATCGGAATTAGGTTTTGGCTTGTCATGTGATTATATGGGGCGAATCTTTGACATTTGTCACAATTACGAACGACTTCATTTGCATCTGTTGCATTGTTGGCCAGTAGTAACCCAATGTTAAGGCTTTGTGGGCTAATATTCTTCCTCCTAGGTGGTTCCCGCATATGTCAAAGTGAGTTTCTCGTAGAACATAGTCGGCATCGCCAGGTAAGAGGCATCTTAGTAGTGGTCTTGTGGCATACCTTCTGTAAAGTCTGTCATTAACCAGTGTGTACTATGTGATATGTTTCTTAGTTTACGAGTCTCCATCTTATCCATTGAAAGTATTCCGCTCTGTATGTATGTCAGGATTGGAGTCATCTAGTTTCTCTCCTGATCCGTTGTACATGTTTCTTGCACTTGGTTTTCCAGTATCGAGCTCT
Source organism: Berberis vulgaris (assembly GCA_963556465.1). Taxonomy (NCBI): domain Eukaryota; kingdom Viridiplantae; phylum Streptophyta; class Magnoliopsida; order Ranunculales; family Berberidaceae; genus Berberis; species Berberis vulgaris. Next base: position 57,321,022 of record OY747135.1, on the reverse strand, counting down.
CATGTATTGTGACAAGCAGATTATCAGTTTCTTTAGCTAGTGATGCCTCTTTGGCCAATTTATCAGCTCTATCATTTTCTACTTTTGTGCATCATTAAACGGTTTTAGTTTTGAAGCTTTCAATCAACTCAATGACAAGGAAGTCCGTAATAGAACTCGTTGTCTACCCGATTCTTCCGCTTCGACTGGTAATCAAATCGTTTCAAGTAGATGACACTGTTCCCCGCTGATACTTACCTTTGGTTGATCGTTGGGTCTAAGCATCTCTTCCCTGAATTGCATTTTGCGAAATGCCATCAGGTATAGAAGGTTGGTTGAACTACCCATGTCGACTAGTACTCTTTTGATATCCCATCTGGCTATCAACACCGAAATCACATGGGCGTCACTAAAAGGGAAATGAACCCCTTTTGCATCCTCCTTCGAGAAGGTCAGACTTCGCTGGGTTGTTATGGTGTGTTGTACGGAAGGCTTCAGGTATCCATTTTTGTCCGTAAGTCCCAGATCGTTAGCTTCTGTGATCAGTTAGATCATTTTTCTCGCTAGCTACGCCATGTAGGACATATATCAGCTATCTAGGCTGCTTATTTGACCACGTAGTAGTGTCCGCCTTCTCTTTCCCTTTAGACTGCTTGTCTTTCAGCCTGACGAATTCTCTGAGTCATCCTTTCTGGATCCAGTAATCGATTTCGTCCTTCACGTTGTAGCAGTCCTCGGTGTCGTGTCTGTGATCCTTGTGAAAGAGCAATAGTTGCTCTTATCTCGTCCATTTGAATCTCCTCTCATCTTGAGTGGCCATTTGATGTCCTCTCACTTTGGCATGGATTTCAGGACATTTGCTCGGCTTGTTTTCAAAGCCGTGAACGGTTTGTACATCGTGTTGACTGCATTTGTTGGTCGTTCATGTCCGGATCTTCCGAATTGCAACTTCCTGGATTCTTGCTTGTTGAATTCAAACCTATTATTGGTCTGATGCCTTTTTGACTTGCCATTTTCTTCTTGTGGCCCGTCATCTCTTCGTCTCTCTTCTCTCCTCTCCCAATTTTTCAAAAAGGCGTTTTTCTCATATTCATTCTTTTCTTAGCGGCCAACCTCTCGTCGATGGTGATGTACTTCTGAGTGATTTTTAATAAGGTTGCCATGTTCCTCGGGGGATCCGGGTTCAGGGAGTTGTAGAACGACCCTCTTTTCAATCCGAATGTGAAAGTGGCCATGGTCGTGTCATCACTGCATCCGTCGATCATGGTTAACTCGTCAGTAAAAAGAGTAATGTACTCCTTGATAGTTTCTTTGGGCTTCTTCTTGATGTGGATCAAGTAATGTGGGCCTTTTCTGATCCGCTAATTGCCAATGAAGGAGTCTATCGACCTAGGCGGTAGATTGTTGAACCAACTCATCACTTTGGACATGAGGTTGGTCGGAAAGGTTTGATCAAAATAGACTATGTGCTTTCTTTGAGTGCAATACATGGTGAAGATGTCGTAGGTGGTCTGTTGGATTGGTAGTGCCATTATAAGCTTCAAACTTTGAAGGAGTAAACTTTTTTGGCAGAGGGATTCTCATGAATGCGTTAAAGAATGGAGGTCTGGCCAATTCGTAAAGCACGTTGGGATCCATGACTCCGATTCCGGATGGAACTGGTGGAGGAATTCCATCGCTCTGGGAGTCATATCCTTGTGGTTCACTACCTTCCAAGTTTGCTACCTTGTGGAATCCATGCCACATGTACGGTCGTGATTCGAGTCTTATTTGATGTATCATCAAAATGATCATTAATTATATCTTGAGATATATTTTACTCGAGGTACGTAGATGTGGAGGTTTGTCTAATTTGAATAAAATTGAGGGGGCAATTTGAAAACGTGTATTAGAAATAGGGTGAGTGCAATGTGGTCTTCTTGTTACATTGGCTAAATTCATTCATCCATACTCAAATTGGGGTCTAAAAATAATGTTGGACAAAGTTGGAGTTTAAATGCTAAACTGGTAGTTACACTAAGGGCAAAAGTTAAATAACTATATTATCTAAAATTTGATATATAGACATAATAAAAAGCTTTAAAAATTTAGTTAAAACTTGTTATTGAAGCATACAATCGATCGGGTTATGCTTTCACAAGCACGCAATTAGTTTTCCATTTAGGCCCTGCTTGATCACTACAAATCTATTGTAAATGTAATTGATTTGCAAAAATTTTCATTTGCGGGTGTTAGTCAAGTTAAACTAAATTTTATATGGAAAATTGAATTTCAAGATTGGCCACATATGCAAAGATTTTCAGCAAAACAATTTCACCACTCAAGACATTGAAATCAATTTGCTGAAAGATTTAATTCCTTACCCACATTTACTCAAATGCTATTTATGTTAATGTGCATGCCATATAATCTTATTATGAGGATATGGATGAATAAGATATCAATTTGCAATTTCTATTTTGCATATAGACAACCTTAGACAAGAAAAAAATTGCAAGACATTTTTCATTCATCACCAAACATATTGAAAATGAACATGAAAATATATTTGTTTTAGAAAAATAAAATTCAAATCAAATCATTTTCATTTACGGTGAATTTATGGTGAACCAAACAGGGAATTAAAGAAATAGTTGTTGATGTTTATAAGTTGTTGAAGTTTATAATTTGTTGATGTTAATATGTTGGGCGTAGATTTAGTTACATGATTCTTCTCCCACACCTAATCGATGGGTATTTGTTGATTTCAATCCAACATAGGCACCACCAACTTCAACCACTATTAGACCTCCCTTTCTCTCCTCCTCTCATCGTTGCCTTCCTATTTTGTAAATCAAGAAGAAGACTGTAAATGAAGATGAAGAAGGAGAAGGAGAAGCAGAAGAAGAAGAAGAAGAAGAAGAAGAAGAAGAAGAAGAAGAAGAAGAAGAAGAAGATAGATAGATTCATCCACCCCCTTCTCAGTAAATCGATTCGTCACTGCTTCCACCCCACCTCACAGTGTGAAGAAATTTAAAAAAAAAAAAAAAAAAAGACTCCTCCACCTCCCATTCACAGTAAATTGAATTTTTCTTAACAAAAATCGATAATTTTCATCGATTTTCAGTTTGAAATTAGGTACTTATTGAGTTCAAGGTTTTTTTTTTCTCCAGATTTAGGTACCAAGGACTATTTCACAACAACGAAAATCGATACATGCTCATTGATTTGCAATTTCTAAATCGATGGGTATTTGTTGAGTTCAAGTTTTTTCTAGAGTTATGTATTAAGGATCATTTCACAACATTGAAAATCATAATTGACCATCAATTTTAAATTTCAAAAAATCGATATGTGTTTGTCATTTGTATGTGACTTAAGTTAGAAATCAATTGAAATCGACAAGAATTAGTCAATTTAATATTACAATTTAATATGTATTTTTCGGTTTAATTTTTTTTTTAACAATTTACGGTCTTCTTATTATCCTCTCTCAATCGACCACCCTCACCCTCCCATTTTCTCCGTCAATCGACCACAACCATAACCACCACCCTCCCTTCCTCTCCGTCAATCGACCATAATCACCCTTTCTCCTTATTTGTTTATCAAAAAAAAAAATCACAAAGGTGGTTGGAAAGAGAGAATATGAGAAAGAGCATGGCGGCGATGAGAGAAGAGGGAAAAATGTAGATTAGCAAGGAAAAGAAAGTAGAGATGAGGGAAGGGGTGTTGTGAGAGGCAGGGTGTGAGAAGAAGTTTGTTTTGTACTTGTTATTATTATTGTACTAGGGTGGAGAAGAAAAATTGAATTTTTACCAGTGGCTATATACTAGGGTGAGAGAAGATTTTAACAGGGTGAGCATAACGTTTCCTTAAATTGGAATTGGAAATGGTAGTGATATATATCTCTGCTGTTATAAATAGGCCAAGCCTCATGAATTGTGAAATACCGAGTTATTTAGTTAGATATTGTGTTATATTTAAGGTATACAATGAATTAGTTAGGGCTATAAAAGTAATCTCAATTTAATAATAAAACAAAAACTTTTAGCCAAACCATTTAAGACCCGAAATTCTAGCTGGCCTGGGAAAAACCAGCGAGGTTGCTGCTTGGGGGGCGAATTTACACTTTTGCCCCCCCTCTTTAACAACCTTTTGGAAAAGGTGTTTAAAAGGGGGGGGGGGCAAAAGTGTAAAATCTCCCCCCTGCAGGCAGCAACCTCGCTGGTTTCCCATGCCAGGAAGAATTGCTCATTTAAGACAGACTCTTAGCCGAACCACTTAACCAATTTACAAATTTGCCACTTTGTTGGTATTATAAGATGTCTATATTATTTTCTAACCCATTTTAAGAGAAAAAAGGCCAAAAATAAAAGGAATTTTTTTTATTCTTAGATAAGAAATAATAGCCAATTTTATTTTTTATTTTATTTCAAAAAAATTATTTAAAGCATTTTTTATATATATAATATAATTCTTTTGTATTATTAAAATCTATATTTTATTATTATTTATTTATTTTTAATCCCTGCCCGAAGGCTACATAATTGTTGCTGCTTAACATCCAAGTCGCATTCACCTCGCATAATGATTTGCTTTCGCTCTGGTCAATCACCTCCAACGACTAATCAATGGCAGAGCACATGTGCTTTTAATAATCAGGCGAAAACTTACAAAATTCTAACTAGTAAGTCTCGAACTCCAAACCTCACACAAGGAAAATAGATATAAGACCAATTGAGCTACAATTTGGGGACATAAAATCTCTATTAGTATATGAAAGATCATATTTAAGTTTAGTTTTTTTTTTATTGTGTAATTACTGAATCTCATCCGAATGCACTGTAAAAAAATTTCTTAATTAACAAAACTATTTTCCATTCAATTGTGACATACGCACGAGTGTGCTCGATGACTAGTTATCCATTAATTATGGTTCAAACCTTGATATGTCAAGTGCATAGTTAACAATTCGGCATATGGAAAATTTCGGAATTTTAGTAATTCTGTAATTCAACAATCAATCGGGATTTTAAATATTATGTTCATTGAAAGAATCGATTATGCAAAATGGAAATTTTTTTGTGAGTATTCGATTTATGAAAAGATATAAATATATATATATATATATATATATATATAACAAAAACTTCGGACTATATATAAGTAAAAAAAAATATTTCAGTAAGAAAAATAGTAATAACTTTTCCATATTTGGACAAAATATTATTTAATGAAGTAAATAATGTTTGAGTTTCTAAATCTACCAATATTTCTTTATTTTTAAGATTTACAATACTTTTTTTTTAGAGATAATTGGTGGTTGACAAGTAGAAAGTTTTACGAAATTCAAAGAAAATTTTAGAAACTCAAAGAATAATTGAACGGGAATTGCTACATGTACTCGGCCATTTGACTTGGTTGCACCAATATTTTGGGATGTTTTGACTTTGTTGCACCAATCTAAAATATGTAACACCGACTTACCATTTTTATCAATAAAAATCATTTAATGGTGAAATATTCTTAAATTAAAATTATTGGATGTAAGATTTTTTTTAGGTTTTAAATGCAATTTTTTTCAATAAAATATAATAGTTGTAATAATTATGAAATCATGTATTTTTAATTTATTATTTTAATACGTATTAGTTTTGTCAACCCTTCTATGGTTGATGAGCACAATGAAATCTAATGAATGTTTGACTAAGTTTTAATTTTTAAGATAATGGTTAATTTTATTCTTTCATTCAAGTATTAATTAATGTTCATAAACAAGAAAATTCCACTATCAAATGAAATTTATTAATAAAAATTAATTAGTTTGTGTTATATATATTAGGTTGTGCAACAAAGTTAGAACATCCCAAAATACTAGTGCAACAAAGAGTTGGTGTAATCGAGCCAAATAGTCGGGTACACGTAGCGACTCCCTAATTGAAGGAATTGTTTGGGGATTGAATAATTCAAGTTTAATACTTTTTGAACCAAAGAGTGTCAAATAGGGCTGAAAATCAAACCGTCAGTTTGGTTTTAAAAATTTCAAACCGAACCGACCATTAACAAAACCGATCCGATTCTAATTTATGCAAACCGTAACTGAACCGACTAGAATCGAACCAAAACCGAAATAAAACCGAACCACTATTTTAAACATATTGTATTATTTATATATAAAATATATATTATTTATTATATATATTCGGTCGGTTCGGTTTGGTCGGTTAAAATCACATAGAAACCGAAAACCGAACCGACCACTTTGGTTTTGAATTTTTTAAAACCGAAACCAATCCGAACCGAATTTAAACCGAACCAATCGGTTCGGTCAGTTTAATCGGTTTGATCGATTTTTTGTTCAACCCTAGTTGCAAATAGATCCCCTGTTATTGAAAATTCCTGATAGTTAAAATTTTTATTTCTAAAATGAATAGTTTGTGTACTATTTGCAAATTATACAGATTATTGCTAGCTAGCTATAGTCAAAAGTCAAGACCCAGTGGATTTAGTAATCTAATTTGGGCCTTATCGAGTTGGCCATTGTTGGACCTAAAATATTCTTGACTCAAATAAGATATAAAATAGATCCAAATCCAATCTGTTATCAGTGGTTTGTTAGTGGTATGTGAGCATGTAATCTTATCATTACGAGCTTTGCTAGGGGCGAGGGATGGGTGGTAACCACCCATCTGCTTCGAGATGAGCGCATCAATTTTGAGATGCACGATATCACTCATCTCGAGGCAGATGGGTGGCTTCCACCCATCCCTCGCCCCTTTCCCTCGTTCCCTCCCTCGACCCCTAGAATTTTCGTATCATTACACATTTTGGCTGCAGAATAACTTTTAAGGTTTTATTTTCTTTCAATCAAACTCACACATGTTCAATGTTCCTTAGGTGTTAAGGCATTTTAAACAAGGAAAAATTATGTCAAGATAAACTTCCCTGAAGTTACGCATGGAAGAGACATTGTGAATTTACTAAAAGAGTGGAGAGGTTGATGTAATCACTTTTGTCTAAGCTAAAATAATGCAAGGAGTTCAGCTTTGCTAAACACTTGAGCATATGTAATTCCCAAAACGTTCATTTTATTAACTCACCTTTTCAAGTTTTAAGGCTTTTTATATATGGGTCCTTAGTCATCCATCATCTTCATGCATAGGCTGCAACTTAGGGGGGTTGGGTGGAGAGGAGGCTAATCTAAGCCTATCCAAAGTTTACATCCCAATTCTGAATTTGGTTATTTGGAAAGCCGAAACCAATTGTTATATTTTTGGTTAGTTAGCTAGTTGAGTAATTCAAATTTTATAAATTAAAATTAACCCACAGCTAAAGTCTCATGTTGCTCGAATAATGCCCACTCTACTTGCTGCAGCATGCGTGCATGACACTGGTGTGCATGCCAATCATCAAAGTCGTCCTCAAAGACAGCACTCAATTTTGAAATTTGTTATTTTTTTATTTTTATTTATTTTTTAAAAATTTTCCCTCCGAGTAGGCAACAACCAGTAGTTATTAATTTCTTTCCCTATATACATAATGAAAATAAAAAGTAGTTATTAAAAGGGCCAAGGGAGCTGTATAAGGTCTTGATAGAAATTGAAGGTTCATTTGTCAACCCTAGTAGTATATAGGATAAATAATTGACCACCATAACCATGTTAGGTAAACCGCATTATGCAAAAAAGTTCCTCTAGAGGATAAATTTACAAGTAATTGTTCCCAAGGTTCATTCATGTCCAAAAGTAGTTACTTATGTCATATGTACATTGATTCTGCTCAAATAAATGTGTAAAAGCATGATAGGGAGTTATGTGATTAGTGCTCTATGTCAAGCTCTATAGAGAGTATATATAGATCCCTCCAAGTCCATTTTTCATCAATCCCCTCTCTGATGGCTTTTCGCACTTCATCTCCAACTTCCTTTCTCTTCAACTTAACTCTTGTGCTCATACTCATCGTTGCCCTGCTGTTCGGAAATGGTGAAGCTTCAGCAACAATGCCAGAAGTACTAAATTCGCGCCGAGCAGGCTTTCGAGTCCTTAAGAGAGATCCTATCCCACCTTCAGGTCCGAGTCATCGAGGTCACAAGCTTATTCCTAATCTTACAAAAGCCCTTTAGGTGTACCCACTCGCACCTTTTTTTTTTTCATTGTGTATCTTAGAAAGGGAAATTAATAAGAATACTAATTGTTGAGTGAGGCACTATACAAAATTTGGGATATTATTATTCCGATGATGTCAATAAAAATAACTGGCTAATGGTAGCCTAATTAGTTGACTAAAGATATGATGGTTTAACTCTCACGTCTTAGAATTTTATATTTACCAGTATCACGCTTACCTTTCAAAAAAAATAAAAAAATAATAATACTAGGCGAGTCTTTTTTAATTGTACGAAAACATGTTCGCTCACTGTTTTGCATGTAGCCCTGTATTTCTAGATCCGGTATAGCTTCGGTAATATATAGCAAAGTAGGAATTAGTAAGAGAATTCAGGATTTGTTTTCAACCTGTTCTGAATGTAGTGTATATGAAGTTCAGCAAACTGAACCAAGATGCAGTTGAACGAATTTGCAAAATGCATTGGAGTTGAATTACTTAGACTGTTTTGGGCTGAACAAGTAGGTCAAGGCTCAGGTAATGTTTCTCATGAACAGCAGCTGTCCAACGCACAATTAATTACGTCTGTTCAATGAATGTTCTACTTCGTAAAAAATAAAAATTCACTAATGGTAATTAACCTACGTGCATATGGCTGTCCAAGATGGGTTTAGGGCACATTAAAAGTGGTGTAGCAAGGTACACATTGGATGCACGCACTGCTACATAAATTGTAGGGGAATTCTAATTGACGAGGAAACGGGCGAGGGAGGGGGGTGGAACCCTCCATCCCCCTCGAGATACGCAAGTGCACACATCTCGAGGGGGATGGAGGGTTCCACCCCCCTCCCTCGCCCGTTTCCTTGCCCGTTAGACAAGCCCTAAATTGTATTTGACATTTAAAAGAGTGGATGTAGAAAGGTGGAGGTTGCTGTGGCCGTTTAGTTAATACAATTGGATGTACTTCGGAACCTTCAGCATATGAAGTTAGTCTCTTATTTGGATTATTTCTCACTCTCAATGATCAGAGTTCTCAAAAGTTTACCTATACTGCAGTCAATGGTTTAAAATTAATAGGGTGTATAAGGAATTGGTGTTTCAGGCAACCACGTTGAACCTCAAACATTAAGTGGGGAGACTATACCCGGAATTTTTATTTTTATTTATTTATTATTATTTGATAATTTCCTAAAGAAAGTACATAACTTTGGACGTAGAACCTTACCTATGTCAAGATCTAATAAAACTCGAAATCTTTATGGAGGTGATGATTGAACTTCTGCCTATTGCCCCTTCCCTTGGCCCCTAGCTGATCGTGGTTTAAATGGTAGCTCAATGCATTGTAAATGACTTGTATCACTTCTAACATCATATTTTAATCATATTTAACTTTTTAAGAACATGTTAAATAAAATAAAGTGCTTACAAGATTTTGAATAATCTATTACTTTCATAGTTGATGCATCCAAATCCTGCCTCATAGATATCCGTTCTGCAAAACAAGGGTTAGATTGTTAAAGATCATCTTTTTTGTGGCCGAAGACACTCCGATGCTTAAATCAGTAAATATGTAGAAAAGAGTTTAATTTAGATAAAGTTCAGTTAAACTTGCATACATTTATTGTCGAATGTTCCCTTTACCTTATATAGTTGTCGTTATTAATTTTCTGTGTGACTTAAGCATGTGAGGCTTAACGAGGAGAGACGTTCACTGTAACAGTCTCCTCTTTTATGGACATACGTCCTTGGGGGAGTAATTCCCGCCATGACTCATTTCCTTCGTAACGTTTCGTCTCTTTAAGGGAGAGATTCGTTGAGCCTAGATTTGAGACTCTGATTATGATTTATTCTGAAGGGCTTTTTTAGGGCTTTAATGGCTAAATCTGCCTTTTTGGGCTTTGCGAGTTGGCCCTGAATTGAAATACTTGCTCCTCATGATATATTTAATTTTGCCACGTGTATGGTCGTGATGATAGTCATATTTGATGTATCATTAGCTACTCCCTCTTAGTTAGTGGGCATGCTTATGTGGCCACTAACTTTACGACGGTCGGATTTTTGACTTCAGCATTGCATTGTATTTAATGTTATTTACAGCTGTTACGTTTGCTACTCCGATGTCTTGCCCACTTGTTCGTTTCGACACAATTTTTGGGATTTCGTGCAGCCATCCTATCTAGCACATTTTCTCATTAGCGATCTTTTCGTTGCTCAACCCTATAAAAAAAAGGGGGCGTGGAAGATGTATTTTTTTCTTTACGATATCTTCATTACCAGAATTTACTTTTTCTCTCCTTTTTCATTTTAGTCTTTGCACAATGTCTGCTCTCAGAATTTTGAGTGGTGAAGCGCTTGATACTTGCGAGGCTTTCTTTTTGCCCAAACCACGCAGTCGACTCTGGATAGTGTTCGCTATGATTACTTACAGTCGGCTAACCTTGAAATTGTCTTGTATGGAGATGATGACAGTCCTTGTCGTCCAAAGCCTAGCTACATTGCATTGTACCCTGGCATGTTTCAATAAGGTCTTAGGCTTCCGACCCAGAGATCTTTTGGGAGTATTTGGACTTCTTGGGCATTGCTCCTGCTCAAATGGGTCCTAACAGCTGAAGGGTGATGGTTTCAACCTTGGCGAGGGCCGTTCTATCTGGGATTCCTATGAATATCAGGGTTTTGCATTTCGTGGTGATGTTTTAATGTAAGCAATAACCATACTTGCTATCTTCGCTTTCTTGCTTGTTTTAGAAAACTTAAGGATGATTACAGGGGTTGGTCGAGGTCTTGGTTTTATGCGTCCATTACTTCTGGCTACTTCAAGTTACAGAATCGGCATATTATGCAGTCATTCTGAGAACCTAATAAGAATAAACTGTACTTGACTGCGGAGGAGCAAGTGTTCCGTGATCGGTTTAATAAGCTTCCTCGAGTGTAGTAGAAGCTTTCCTTGCTACAGATGTTGTCAAGCGTAATGGCTTGTACAATATGAGCGAGGAGAAGCGTGCGACAGTTACTGAGGCTCAAGCTGCTGAGGTTACTACTGCTCATGCTGGCAATGTCATCGTTTTTGGCGAGGGGAAGGAACATACTTCTCCAGTTGGCTTGGTGATGTTAGCATTGATAGGAAAGTGAGCTCCGCTAGGAGGCTTACAGATCTCGATGCTCCTGTTACTACTGGTGGTGCTAGCTCGAGCATTAGAAAGAGGAAACTTCCTAGGCTAGCCAGCCCATCGAAGTAGTTGGCGATCAACCCTGGTCGTATCCCAAAAGAGAAGCGACTTGATGGTTTAGCTCATGGTGCTATTCGGGTTCCTCCTCTTCCGAGGTCTTCCGGAAAGGATGATGGAGAAGATGCTCGCCATGCTGCTCAAAAAGACTTAGGAGATAAATCAAACTCTGGAGAGGAACAAAAAGGAGGTGTCTCATCCTTTGGACGAGCATGAGAAGAGCTTCATCTCTATGCATGGTGTGCCTGATTTCGCCAAGTTCTCTAATGATGACCCTCTTGTCATCAATAATAAGATGTTACTGCTTGCTATCGAGCGATCTAATAATCCGAATAACATGAAGACCGTAGCTAATTTTGAGTCCAACCCCATGTTGGACAATCAAGATGTTCCCTGTGGCCGGAGTGCTAAGTCTCCTTCTTCTTCTTCAATTGTTGTTTGCACATTGGAGTTGCCTACTTCTCCTCTTGCTCATCAACGTTTTTCTCCCGCACGTCCTACTACTGTTGCTTTTAAGAAGAATGGCAAGAATGGTACTTCCGATATTATTGCCATTCTGACTGTTCCTTCGGCTTCTAGAGGCGGAGCTTAAGTTCTTCCTGATCTCACTATTCTTCATCCACGAGTGGGTTGGAAGGAGCCCAACCCTAAAGAGATTTGTATCAAATCGGATGGGAAATTCAAATGGTTATCTGAGATTGATGTGCAGGATAGCGCGCATAATCTCATTGTCAAATGGCACAGACGGTTAATTGAGAGAGCTCTGATGCCCGTGCACTGCCTACACCTCGATGAAGGTCTTAAGTAAATCATGGAGGGAATGAATCACCTTACTTACATTGGTGTAACGAGGTCAGATTATATGGTTGCGCGTGATCAGGTGGCACTTGTTGAAAGGAAGATGGCAGGGCAGGCTTTGGTGTTTTTTCACGTCCTTCGTCAATTTGATCCGCTAAAAGCACAATGTGCGGAGCGTGAGAAGGAAACTAAGATTGCTCGGGTTTTGTTGAAGGAAACAAAGGCTATTCGGAACAAGTTAGCTTATGAACTTGAGACCTCGGAGATGAAGTTGAATAAACTTTGTGATCGATTGAATATTGTTGAGAAGGAGTTGTCCAGTAAAACAACTGGTTGTGATGAGGCCATGCATTTTGCCGCTGAGTAGTTTGCTAGTCGAGGAACGAATGGCACAATTGACCGCCGAGCTTGCTACTGTTGAAGGTGAACTTATGTCAACAAGGAATGAGCTTGCAGCAGTCGCTGATAAATTGAAGATTGTAGAAGCTGTAGACTGGAAAAGAGTTGTTGATGGACATCTTGACCTTATCGATTTTATGGAGTCAGATGAGGGTTTAGATCTGTCAAGATGTCATGGTTTGGTTGACCAAGTCTTCGAGGACGATGAGGAATTTGTTCTGGATCCGCTAAGTGATCTGGTTGATGAAGAACAATCGTCAATTCCTCCATCCGAACCCGTGCCATTATCTGCTTCCGGAGAGAAGTCTTCATCTCTTTCTGGAAACAAAACTCCTTTTCCTCCTACTGACAATGTTGTTGATACAAATACTCAACCTCCCTCGAATGTTTCTTTGAGTGTTACCTTGAATGCTTCGACTAACCCCTCTCCAATCCTTGTAACTTCTTTTTCTGATGTAATGAAGTAAAGTATTAATGAAAATTTCATTGTATCTATAATTATCGTTTGTATTTTGTATGTCTCTTCGTCTAACTTATTAGTCTAGACATAGCTGCTTTTGCTTCTGACATTTCTGATTGAATTCTGAGTTCGATTCTTGGTCCAAAATTCTTATAAGTACGCTTCTTGGTCCGACATATTAGTCGTTTAGAAGCTTTTGGGAGTAAATATGACTTTATACATCCAGATTTTCAAATGTTCTTCGAAGTTGTACATTCTAGTCGACCAGAAGATTCATAGAAAATTTGACTTATACGTCCAGGCTCTTATACGTTTGCTTCATGGTTGTTAGACTAGAAGTTCAATGTGTACGTTTGACTTATTTGTCTCGACCTTATATATTTTAGCTTTACTCGTAGCCTGATACATTAGTCATGCTAGGTGTTTTACAAGTAAACTTCTAGTCTGACTTTGACGTCCTGACTGAACTTGATTGTTTGAACACAAGATAAAGGGTTTAAATTTGGAAGTTTTATTGATAATACTTCTTCAATTGCTCGACACTCCATGGTCGTGGTAGTTGTTCACACTTATGTCATCCAACTAATATGTTCCTGGTTTGTTGATTTTTACCACTTTGTATGGTCCTTCCCAATTAGGATTGAGTTTACCCGCGCCTGGTTCTTTTGTGTTGAATTGAATTTTTCAGAGCACCTAGTCGATGACATTGAACGTGTGAGACATTACTTTTTTGTTATAGTAGCTTGCCATCTGTTGTTGGTAGGCTGTTATTTTGATCGAAACTTTTTCTCGCTTTTCTTTGAGGAGATCTTATTTGATTCTTAGTGCTTTGTTGTTATCCTCTACTCGAAATTCTTCGGTTCTGAATGTTTGCATACCAATTTCAACCTATACCATTGCTTAACATTCGTATCCGAGGGCAAACGAGGTTTCTCCGGTTGAAGTTATTTTTGTTGTTCTGTAAGCCCAAAGGATGCCTGGTAATTTGGCCTGGACACCCACAATCCTTTTGATGTTTCAAACTTCTTTTTGATTGCTTCTAGGATCGTTTTGTTGGTCACATTGGCTTGTCCGTTTGCTTGTGGGTGGGCGGATTATGGGAAGTGTTATTTGATACATAAGTTTTCGCACAACTTCTTGACTTTCTTACTTTCGAATTGCTTCCTGTTGTTAGTGACAATTACTCTTGGGATTCCAAATCTGCATATTATATCTTTCCAGAGAAAGTTTTCTGATGATACATCAAATAATACCCTTATCGCAGCCACACACGTGGCAGAGATTGTCTATCACGAGGATCAAGTATCCCGAGATCGGGCCAATTCATAAAGCTCAAAGAGGATGAATCCAGACACGAAAGTCCGAAACTAGGCCCATTGGAATAAATCATAATCAAAGGCCCAAATCCAGGCTCGGTAGAGTTCTCCCTCAAGGGGAGGAACGTTACGTATAAAAAGAGTCATGGAAGGAGTTATGCCTCCATAGACGTATCATCATAAAGAATGAGACTGTTACAGAGAAGGTCTCCCCTCGTTGCGCCTCACATGCTTAAGTCACTCAGGGAATTAACTGCAACCATTATAAAAGGTAAAGAAAACATTCGATAAAAGTATGCAATTTAAACTGAGTTCTGTCCAGTTTTATCTCCATCTCCAACTGAGTTATTGACTTAAGCATTGGAGTTCATTCAACCACCAAAAGGTGGACTTTGGTAATCTAACATTTGTTTTCAAAGTTTAACTTATTAGAAACTGGATCTTGGACGAATCAGTTTGACGCCATCTATGGGAAACGACAAGTTTTCCTTTCAAAAAGAAAATCCATAGCAAAAAAAATTCTCTCAGTACTAATTGACGACTGAAAGAACCTCAGAACAAAATGACACATTCTACAGTCCCTCAACCCGACAACAATCAAGACAATCCTCCCATCGGAGAAACTGCGCTACCAATAGCGCACACCTTAGATCCAACGACGAACGTCGGGACGACCATGCCCGAAAACAGAGAGCTGCAGCACGAAGTGGCTCAAACATCCTAGACGTCTAGAGGCACCACCATGGACCCTCGTGTAGACTTACTCATGGTCAAGATGGAGTGTATGATCAAAACGGGTGCAAAAGTTCACACAGGAGTATGCTAAGTCCGCCAATCCTATCAAGCACCGCCCTAACAAAACCAAACTAACGAAGTTCCTGTAGAACCTCAACAGGTAAATCTTGAAAGCAACGAACCACTTCAAAAGGGTACCCCCCATAGCGGCAAGACTCCCCCCGAAATCCCGTCCAGGATCGGAGTCACAGATCCTAATATACTTTATGAATTGGCCAGACTGCCATTTTTCGACGCACTCATGGTGACTCCCATGTCAAAGAAGTTCACCCCGCCAAAGTTCAAAGCGTATGATGGTACCACTGACCCGACAGACCATTTATGACACTTTCACCACATGATATGTGTGGATGCAAATTTCCACCGGAACGCGTGCTGATCACGCGGAGCAGTTTTCATAGATAGAGATTAATTCTTGATATCGGTGTGGTGCCTTCCACGGGAACTTCGATGCCAAAGTTAGAACAATGCCTTTAAGAAAATATTTATTTATCTGTATTTGAAGAGAGAATTGTGAATCAAGAAAGAATTACCTCCAGATGGCTTTTTGTTTGGCTATTTATAGAGGCAAAATGAGTAAAGTGCTAGCAGGTGAGTGGGACACATGGCACATGAGTGAGTCATATGCTTGCAGGCGGTTGTAACTTCTCTTAGGTAGTTGTAACTTCTCTCAGGTAGTTGTAACTTTCATAGATAGTAGTAACCTCCTGTTGGCGGTTGTAACTTCTAGCTTGGTGACACCTCTCTTGCAAGCTTGTGTACTCAGCTGAGCATGGTGGTCAGCACTAAACACTACTCCCTTGCTGAGAAAAGAGTGTTCTGTTGAGTTGTACTGGGCCCAAACTTGAGCTTTCTCTATTTGTGACTTTCATGGGCAATTTTCGGGCTTCTCGGGAACAACCCGAATCTTTGGGCTTTCTTATCCTGTTGGGCCAAGGATTATTTTTGGCTCCCACGAATGCCTCTCATCTCCATTGCTTTTGAGCTGTCTGTTGTTCTTTCCCTTCTTACTTAAAACCAGGGGAGATTTATTTTCACTTAGGAGCCCCGCTAAAAATAAAAGTAGAATACCCCTGATCTTGCTGACTTATCTGTCTCTATTGATACAAGTAAATGATATGCGTGTAGAGGCTTATGATGTTGTTGAAATGTATGCTATTGAAGATTAAATGATCTGCATGTAGAGGCTTTTGCTGCATATGGGGTGATGTACCGGATGACTCATACATAGTCATTTCATGGGCTCTTGGACACAAAGGATCATCCTTAGGTGAATAAAACAAGTCATGCTCCGACATCCTGATGATTTGACGACCCATCCACTTATAAATGTCACATATCTTTAGGTTGACCTGCCCTTATTTCAGCATGAATTGAGGAGTCTTCATTTATCGAAGGACGCGACCCTGATCTGCTGGTTGACTTTGTTTCCCAGATTGAGAAGGGAGTGAATTCTACTATGAAACTTGCTAAGGCTTGAGCCTTTACAGTTTTCCTCGGTCGCTAGATTTTGTTGAAGGATGCGGCAGTGATCTGCTGGCTGACTTTGTTTCCCCGGTTGAGGAGGGAATGAATTCTACTAAAGCTTGAGCATTTAAAGTTGTCCTCGGCCGGTAGATCAAGTCGTATTTGCTCAACTCTATCGCCCATTTCATGAGTTTTTGACAAACATCTGGGAGAAAATTGTGCTCCCAATTCTTCGCTGACAAGAACTGAGCTAACTGCTATAGTTTAAACTGCAAAGTAGATGTATAGGTCCTCTCCTGGATTAGTTTGCTGATCTACTCAATAATCGATCCAAAGTTGCTGCTTTACTAGTGAGACTTTGAATTTCTTTTGGAGTTGATGGTGACTTCATGTCAAGAAGTGGTCTTCTTTGTTTTTATGATCCCAAAACTTTGTGTATGTTTGTTTGTCTGCTGATTTATAAATATTTGCATTAAGGGGGCAAAAACTTGATTGGCCTCTTTCATGAGTTTCCAATATGCTTAAGTCAGAATTTTAAGCATAACTTGAGAAAATTAACCATGGATTCAAATCTATTTATCTTTGAAATTGCACGAAAATATTGTGTGATTTGCTAACCATTCGACAAAACTTAAAGAGATTTAAGTAGTCTTGAGTAAGATGCTTCTATGCTCAGTGATTGATTAATTGAATTACCCACTCACGGAGAGTGACATCCTCTACTGAGGTGTGATCATCTACTGAGGCATTTGGCTTGTGTGGTCTACTGATTACTTGACTAAACTTAAACGGATTTAAGTAGTCTCGAGTAAGATGCTTTTATGCATTGAATTACCCACTCACTGAGAGTGTCATTATCTACTAAAGCATTTTGCTTGTGTGGTCTACTGACCACTTGACTAAACTTAAACGAATTTGAATAGTCTTGAGTAAGATGCTTTTAAGCATTGAATTACCCACTCACTGAGTGTCATCCTCTATTGAGGCATCTTGCTCGTGTTGTATGTTGACCACTTGACTAAACTTAAACGGATTTAAGTAGTCTTAAGTAAGAGGCTTTTATGCATTGAATTACCCACTCACTGAAAGTGTCATCCTCTACTGAGGTGTGATCATCTACTGAGGCATTTTGCTTGTGTGGTCTGCTGACCACATGACTAAACTTAAACGGATTTAAGTAGTCTTGAGTAAGATGCTTTTATGCTTTGAATTACCCACTCATAGAGAGTGTCATCCTCTATTGAGGTGTACATACATGTTTGTATTTCTTAATGTCTTCAGCATGTAAAACGAATTCTCCTATTTCATTATTTCAATTGAAGAAGGTGTGTTCTCTACTGAGAAGCAAAATAACACATCTTCTACTAAGGTATATGTAAATATTTGTTGAGACCTTTTTTTTTGTTGGATCTCCTTTAATTGTTGGTCGCCTTTTCCACCAAGGTTAGTTCTTCTCGTGGAGAATTTGATTGACCGTAACGAAGAACTTTGTAAATGTTCTACCGGATGAGGAGTCTTTTGTTGAAGAGATAAAATACAACCAAGTTTTTCTTATATGTATATTGCATCTTTTTTCTAATAATAAAAAAATAAAAAAGCTAGGATGCCTCAACTTCAATCCACTTTGTGAAATGGTCGGTTGCCACAATCATCAGATTTTTCTGCACTGAAGAGTTTGATTGATCGGAATGGTGAACTTTGTGTATGTTCTACTGACTGAGGAATCCCTTGTTGGGGAAAGTGTTCTACGCTTGTCACCGTTGTTCTTTTTATCGTCATTCTGATATGCATTTGTTTGTGCAGGTTGACTATCTTTCTCAGGTATATCTGGTGCTTTAGCACTATTTTTTTCGTCATCCCACAATGCACAGCGTTCTGCCATGGTGAAGATTTTGAAAAGAGTTTTGCCTAGTTTCATGGTCAATTTGCCATACAATATGTGGTCTACGAGCATACCCTTCTTGAAAGCTAAGGATGCAATTTGGTCATCACACCTATTTATGCTTGCCCTTTCTGCCTTGAATCTTTTGATGAAGTCTCGGAGAGATTCAATTTAATTTTTCTTTATGTTGAAGAGGTGGTCAACATGTTTTTTGATGGTTCGATAGGATGAATACTCATTTGTGAAAACAAGGGAGAGCTCCCCAAAGTTGTTGATCGACCGAGGGGTCAAAGTGTGGAATCAATCTTGGGCCATTCCTTGTAAAGTCATCGCAAATATTTTGCACATAAGTGAGTTATCATTTTTGTGCAGAGTCATGACACTTCGAAAATGCTTCAAGTGTCTATCAGGATCAGAATCTTTTTTGAAATGAGTAAAGGTTGGTATGATAAACTTTACCGGTGGAAGATCCCCCTTCAATGTCATTTGTAAAAGGTGAAGTGTTTACCAAGGCCACCTCTCTGCACAGAGCATCATCTAGATTTTCCATGACACACGAGTTCCTCAACTGCTTATTGATCATCCGTGTTATATCATCAGCTTTCAAGGGCCTGGGTGCATCCGGCTAATCGGCTGCATGGTAGAGCACTCTACGCCCTCAGCGGCATGGTAGTTTTGAGACAAGAAAGTTAATATAATGATCCAGATTTGATCCTCTGCGTAGTTCACATCCATTAGGATTCTCTCTTCTGCGCCGACCACTCATATCTAGCATCATTTGTGATCCGAGCCTTGAGTGTAGAGTTGCTTGAGAACCCAACCTTGAGAAGACTTATGTTTGAGGCTCGACCCTAGAGTGCACATTTGCTCATGGCCCTAATCTTGAATGAATGCTTCCAGATGTATCAGTTCCCCTCAGTGGATGACTACTTCTGCTCCCATGCACATGGTCTATTGGCAAACGACAATGTGTCTTCTGCCCTTGCTGCACACTCACTTATCGGTCTGCTACCCGAGTTTGGCCCTCCAATATTTTAGTCAAATTGACAATCTGAATTGCTAGATTTTCTTGTTGGGTCATCTTCATTGGGCTTGGATGTTGGGCAGAAAATTGCAATTGATGATCAGTAGACGGTGGTAGACCTACTACCAGTGGTTGTCCAGCAGGAAGCGGCTGAACCCATGGTGATGATGGCGGGTTGTTTCGAGCAGAGGACTGTGCAACATTATTTTTGGTAATTTGTTTACGAGTTCCCACCATTTTTTTTATGAATGGAAGAGAGCATACAATGAGTTTGATTCAAGCTCTCATTGAAAGCACCAATTTGTGGATGCAAATTTCCACCGGAACACGTACTAATCATGTAGAGAAATCTGCATAAGATAGAGATTAATTCTTGACACTGGTGTGGTGCCTGCCACGGAAACTACGATGCCAAAGTTAGAGCAATGCCTTTAGGAAAATATTTATTTATTTGTATTTGAAGAGAGAATTGCGAATCAAGAAATAGTTACCTCCAGATGGTTTTATGTTTGGCTATTTGTAGAGGCAGAATGAGTAAACTGTTGGTAGATGAGTGAGATACGTGGCAAATGAGTGAGACATGTGGCAGATGAGTGAGTCATCTGCTTGCAGGCAGTTGTAACTTCTCTCAGGTAGTTGTAACTTCCGTAGATAGTTGTAACCTCCCGTTGGCAGTTGTAACTTCATGCTTGGTGACACCTCTCTTGTAAGTTTGTGAACTTAGCTGAGCATGGTGATCAGTGCTGAATACTACAAAATATCAAACTAGGAAGCGAAAGCCGGAGATACGGAGTACAACTTCAACAACTACGACATACCTAAAAATAAAAATGAACAAAGAAATAAAGACTTCGGATGGTCAACAAGCAAGCGCAAAAACAAAAATACAAATAAGCCTGCATCACCAACACTTACCACTATACTACAAACGACTTGATGAGAGGAATACATGTTTCATATACGATCAGTAAATGCATATGACCCAAGACAAATCACGACTTCAGAAAGAAAACATGCGAAGTCGAAATTAAATAAAAGGCAATACAATATTGTCAAAAAGAAAAGTTTTTCGTTCATAGAATCACTCCGTTACATTTGGAGAAAAGGAGTGTACATTTGAGGAAAGAGAAGGAGAAGAAAATAGAAAGTTCGGAGAAGATACGGTAGAAATGGCAAGAGCATCGGATGGGAGAGAAGCAAAAATACCAGTGGCAGGCAGATACGAGGTTCTTTCCTCAATAGCGAGAACAATTGAGGGAGCCTAATCGGAAGAAGGAGAAGACAAGGTTCTCCCTTCACCTACGAGATCGCTTGGGAGAATAGGAACACCTTTTTTTAGCTTCTTCATCTTCGAAGACTTGATCAACAAGGTGACGATACTCAGATAAATCGACACCAAACCCCTCAATATAGTCAAGAAGCTCAACTCGCCCATCAACAATTCTTCTCCAGTCTTCTACATCATTAATTCTCGATTTGTCTTTAGTAGCAGCAAGCTCCTTTTTAGTTGAAATCGCTGCCCTTCAGTAGTAGCCAACGTGGCTGAGATATCCGACTTCGTTTCGTCAAGTGCGGCCATTAATTGTTCCACCCACCCTTCATCAATCCTACGGTTGATAGATTGCTCATTCAGAATGCAAAGCCTCATCATGGCTAGCTCTCTCGACAGACAACTCTTTTTCCAACTGTCCAATCGTGCATGAGGCCCGTCCAAATCAGCCAACAAAGTCTTAAACTCCACAACAGACTTATCTCGCACAACTTTTGATTACCTTAAAGAGGCCAAAGCAACCCCAACTGCCCTCTCCTACTCCTCGCAGCGACTTCAACACGTCAAATTGGTGAAGGATGTGAGAAAACACCAACAGCGGCGCCGCCAACTTTCTCTCAAAAGTTGCCACTTGGCCACGACTAGCCCTGTACTCCGATCCCATCATCCCGGCATAAGTGAGGTGATTTATCCCATCCATTATTTGCTTAAGACCATAATCGAGATGGGTGCTAGGATCCAACACGGGCATCAAAGGTCATTCCACCGCCCGCCCGTGCCACTCATTGATCAACTTATGTGTACCATTCTACACGTCAAGCTGAGTAAACCAAAAAAAATTTCCATCCAACTTGATACGGATGTCCTCCGGGTTAGGCTCCTTCCAACTCATCCATGGATGGAGGATGCGGGGATCCGAGAGCACTGAGGAACCACCCCCAATAGCCAGAAGAGTGGGCGAAACAACACTGATAACATAACAATCACTCTTGCCTTCTTGCTGCGAAGGAATCAGAACAGGAGTAAAACGAGTAACGGTAGTGATATGAGTAGAGGAATTCGGATGAGTGGGAAAAGAAACTAAGAAACCCGCCTCATCATCGACATGAATGGAAGGAGATCGAGGAAGAAGAACCTCAAAATTCTTACCATGGTCACCAGCCTCTTTAGACTGCTCCACTGCCAACTGGAGCATCTTATCATTGATAGCCCAAGGATCATCATTAGACCATTTAAAAACATCGGGAACACCATAGGCGGAAAGAAGCCTATTTTCATTGTTGTCCAACGGACAAGTAGTCTCCTTCTCACTTTTCTCCACCACCAAGTTCATATCCTCAACCTCTTGAAGAGATAAACGATCATTTTTTACAACCTCTTTACCAGGAGAACTCGGACGAGGTACAGTCCGCGCAACACCACGAGTTAAAATTTGTTTATTCTTCAAAACACGACTGGGATTTATTGACAATTGCTTCGATAATATATCGGGCCTCGGGAGCTTCCTCTTCCTGGACGTTAGGCCAGCAACACTGATGCTAACAGGAGCATCGAGATCTGTAACATGTCTGCCCGAACTCACTTCCCAATCAATGTTAGCATCTCACACCAGCGGGAGCAGCGATCTTCTCAACACGGGATTCAATAAACAAAGCCCGCTTCGCCTATTTCATATGGTACACACCACTACGCTCCAATATGTCCTCAGAGAGAAATGCCTTCATGGGAAACACGTGAAGCTTCAAAATTTTGTCACTAATCCTTTATTTTTCCGCAGTTAACTACAAATTCTTCCATTTGTTAGGGACTCAGAACGACCATACAATCGGACAACCTCGCAGTTTGAAGTAGACAAAACTGACAGAAGCATTAAACCAAAACCTCAACCAATCTCTGATATCGTCATTGAGCTTCCCAAAATAGACAGGAGAACGGAGGAAGCATATGTCCTTGGTCACCAGCAGACCAACCACCGAGTATAGAATCCTAATAGTCAAGGGAATGATAGAGAGGATGGCCCTTGCATAGGTAAAGAAGGTATGCCTAAAAAATCCAGATACTCCCAAAATAACTCTGGAACTGGGAATTGAAGGCCAGAAAGGAACATGCTTGGATAGAGCGTGATATACCCAGACCTTGGGTGACAAGGACTATCGTTCTGCCTGGGCAAAGTATTCTCAAGGTCGGATGGAAAATTATAGCCAGAACAAACATCGTCCAGTGTCGACTTACAAGCTTTCTTAGGTGAGAAGTAAGCTTCGCAAGCAGCAAGCGTCTCACCGCTTAGAATATCGCCAACAGACATCGTTAAGGAATGTAATAGCAAGGAAAATGAATAAGAAAGAAGAGTAAGCCCTAATATCAAAGATAACGTAAAAATAGAAAACAAATCAATCACACCTCCTTTTATAGAGCGGAGCAACGAAGAAACTGCACATAGGAAGACGTGTGAGATATGATGACTGCATGAAATCCCAAAATACGCGTGAAAAATGAACGGAAAAACAAGAGATCAAGATGTCAACTCACTAAAAGCTGCTAATAGCATTAAATGCGAGGCATTGATGAAGTCGAAAGTCCAACCATCACCGAGTTAGTGGGCACGTCAGCATACCCACTAACTAAAGAGGGAGTAGCTAATGATACATCAAATAATACCGTCATCGCAGCCACACACGTGGCAGAAATTGTTTATCACGAGGATCAAGTATCTCGACACCAGGCCAATTCATAAAACCCAAAGAGGATGAATTCAGTCACGAAAGCCCGAAATGGGGCTCTGTTAGAAAAAATCATAATCAAAGGCCCAAATCCAGGCTCGATAGAGTTCTCTTTCAAGGGGGAGGAACGTTATGTATAAAAAGAGTCGTGGAGGGAGTTATGCCTCATCGGACGTATTATCATAAAGGAAGAGAATGTTACAAAGAATGTCTCCCCTTGTTGCGCCTCACATGCTTAAGTCACACAGGGAATTAACTGCACCATTATAAAAGGTAAATAGATCATTCGACAAAGGTATGCAATTTTAACTGAGTTCTATCTAGTTTTATCTCCATCTCCAACTGAGTTACTAACTTAAGCATCGGAGTGCCTTTGTCCACAAAAAGGGTAGTATTTGGCAATTTAACATTTGTTTTGCAAGTTTAACTTATTAGAGACTGGATCTTGGACGCATCATTTTCTATTTAAGCTTCTCTAATCTTTGCTAATGGTGCCACTTCTACCCATTTAGTAAAGTAATCCACCGCTACAAGAAGAAATTTCTTTCTGTTGGACACTGAATGTGGTCTTACAATGTCTATTCCCCATTGTGCGAGTGGCCATGGACTTCTCATCGAGATTAGATTTTGGGCCTGGTAAATGAGTATATTGGGCGTATATTTGGCATTTGTCACAAGTGCGAACAAGTTCATTTGCATCTGTTTGCATTGTTAGCCAGTAGTAACCCAATGTTAAAGCCTTGTGGGCTAATGTTCTTCCTCTTGGATGGTTCCCACATATGTCATTGTGAATTTCTCGTAGAACATAGTCGGCATCATCGGGTGAGATGCATCTTAGCAGCAATCATGAGGCAAATCTCTTGTAGAGTTTGTCATTAATCAGTGTGTATCGTGTCGCTCGGTTTCGCAGTTTACGGGCCTCCATCTTATCCGTTGGAAGCGTTCCACTTTGTATGTACGCCAGGATTGGAGTCATCTAGTTGTTCTCCTGATCCTTTGCACTTGATTTTCTAGTATCGAACTTTCTTGTATTGTGATGAGCAGATTATTAGTTTCTTCAGCTCGTGATGCCTCCATGGCCAACTTGTCAGTTCTTTCATTCTATGCTTTTGCACTTCGTTGAATGGTTGCAGCTTGGAAGCTTTCCATCAACTTTTTAGTCTTTTGGTGTTAGGCTTTCATCCGAGGATCTTTAACTTGGAATTCACCATTCAGCTGACTGACCACCAGTTTGGAGTCAGTGACGACGCTGATTTCTCTCACTCATAAGTACTTGGCCAACTGCAATCTAGCTATCACTACTTCGTACTCGGGTTCGTTATTTGAGGCTTTAAAACTGAATTTAATTGTATTTTTCCAATGTTATGCCTTCCACGTCATACAGGATTATTCTAGGTCCACCATTTCATTGGATGCTTCGTAACAACGAAGGATCCATTCGTGAACAGTTCGTTTAGTTTGCTCATCTTCTTGATTGTTGTTTGGTTGATGCCCGTGAATTAAGCAATGAAGTCTGCTAATGCTTGAGCTTTTATTACAGTTTTAGGAGCGTAATGTCCGAGCTCTATGACCCATTTCACCATCCTTTCGGATAGTTCTTGTTTGTGCAACACTGACCAAAGTGGTTGTTCGGTCATGATAATGATGGGATGAGCTTGGAGATATGGTCGTAGCTTTCTTTATGATACGACCAGGGCGAGTGTCAACTTTTCCAAGTCCAGGTAGTTAATCTCTGCGTCCGAAAATCTTTTGCTGACGTAGTAGATTGGATTTTGTGCAACCTTCTCCTCTCGTATCAATGCTGAGCTGACTGCATGTTCGGATACTAACAAATATAAATACAACGTTTCTCCTGTGCTTGGTTTTGACAGCAGTTCAGTGCTTCCCATGTATGCCTTCGGGCTTTGGAAAGCTTTTTCACATTCTTCATTCCACTTGAATGTCTTGTTTCCTTTCAAAATTTTGAAGAAATGAAGACATTTATCTGACGACTTAGAAATGAATCTGTTCAAAGCTGTTATTCTACCATTGAGGCTTTGCACACCCCTGATGTTAGTTGGCGACTACATGTTGAGGAGTACTTGTATCTGTTTTGGATCAGCTTCGCTTCCCCTCTAATTGACCATGTATCCAAGGAACTTCCCTGATTCTATTCCGAATGTATATTTCTCTGGATTCAGCTTCATTTTGTATCTTCAAAGCTGAGAGAAGGCTTGTTCAATGTCTTTGAAGTTGTCTTTTTTGTGTAAGCTCTTGAATAACATATTATCAATGTACACCTCCGTGGTCTTTCCTATATGATCTTGAACATCATGTTGACAAGACGTTGGTACGTGGCTCCTGCATTCTTCAGTCCGAATGGCATCACTCGGTAGCAATGCGTACTTTTTTTGTTATGAAAAAATGTATTTTCTTGGTCGGTCAGGTGCATCTGTATCTAGTTGTAGCTAGAGTATGCATCCATGAAGCTCAGAAGTTCGTATCCGACAGTGGCATCCACTATTTGATCTATACGTGGGAGTGGGAAACTGTCTTTTGGGCAGGCCTTGTTCAGATCCGTGTATTTTACACATACTCTCCACTTTTTGTTCTTCTTATTTATCAAGACTGAGTTAGCCAGCCAGTTTGGGTAATGAGATTCCTTGATCATACCTGCAGTCTTCAAATGGTGCACCTCATCGTTTATTGTTTGGTTGCATTCTGAGGCAACTAGCTTTATTTTTTGTTGGACTCGCTTCATGTTCGGAATGACTTACAATCTATGAGTAATGACGGATGGATCAATACCCACCATGTCTTTCATCGTCTAGGCAAAAATGTCTGGGTGGATTTTTGTGCCAATCCGAATTGTTTTTCCTCCATCTTCACCGTCCAAGTGGATTGTAGTTGTTTCTTCTTCTGGTTGTCAATTATTTGGTTGACCTCTTGGACTGGTTGGAGCTGTATTTTTGTTTGGGAAGTCAGGGTCCATTCGACCAAGTCACTGTAGTGGCTCATTTGGTCGTGGTGAAAATTGTTATTTGTGCGGAGCTTTCATTGCTACGTAGTGGCATTCATGTGTAGTTGGCTGATTTCCTTTGAAATTAGATCATTTCGAGTAGGCGACACTATTCTCCGTTGAAACCCACCATTGTGATCGTTGGGTGTAAGCATTTCCTCAGTGAATTGCATCTTGCGGAACACGCTTAGGTACAGAAGGTTGGTCGAGCTACCCGTTCTACCAGTACTCTTTTGATTTCTCATCTAGCTATCAATACTGAAATCACCAGAGCGTCATTATGAGGTAAGTAGACTCCCTTTGCATCCTCTTCAGAGAAGGTCAGAATTCACTGGGTCGTTCTGATGCATTGTACGGAGGCTTCAGATATCGAATAATTTTCTGTAAATCCCGGATTGATCGCTTCCATGATCGATTGGATAACTCTTTCTCTCCAGCTACGCCTATGTTGCTAGCTATGCCCTGCTTGGTCCCTCGACACTGAACAGTGGAGGTTCCGTAGCGCGTCATGAGCACTGGGCAAAAGGCGATATCAACTCTCTTGTTTCCTTGTTTGACTTGGTGGTAGTCTTTCCCTTTAAACTTTTTATCCTTTATCCCAATAAACTTTTCGAATCGTCCTTTCTTGATATGGTGCTCGATTTCATCTTTCCAGTTGTAGCAGTCATCGGTGTTGTGCCTGTGATCTTTATGGAAATATCAATACTTGCTCTTATCTAGCCCATCTGGATTTCCGCTCATCTTAGGTAGCCATTTGGCGTCTTCTCATTTCGCCATGGCCTTCAAGACCTTAGCTCGACTTGTTTTCAAAGCCGTGAATGGTTTGTACTTCGTGTTGACTGCATTTGTTGACCGTTCATGTCTAAATCTTCCCAATTGCAGCCTTCTGAATTCTTGTTTGTTGAACTCAGACCTGCCATTAGTCCAATGCTTTTTCGACTGGCCATTCTTTTATCGAGGTCTGCTGTCTTTTTTATTTTTTCTTTCCTCTCCTACTTTGCTGAGAAAGGTTTTTTCTCAGATTCGTTTTTCTTCTTAGCAGCCAACATCTCCTCGAGGGTGATGTATTTTTGGGTGGTTTTCAATAGAATGGCCATGTTCTTTGGGAGGGGGGGGGTCCAAGTTCAGAGAGTTGTAGAACAACCCTCTTTTCAACTTGGAAGTGAAGATAGCTATGATCGTGTCGTCTCTGCATCCGTCAATCATAGTTGACTTGTCAGTAAAATGAGTAACGTACTCTCTGATGGTTTCTTCAGGCTTTTGCTTGATGTGTAGCAAGTAGTGTGGACCCATTCTCATTCGATGGCTTCCAATGAACCTCATGATGAAGGCAATGGCTAATACTTGGAAGGAGCCTATCGACCTGGGCGGTAGGCTGTTGAACCAGCTCATTGCTATAGATGTGAGGTTGGTCGGAAGGGTTCGACACATAATAGACTCTGTGCTTTCTTTTAGGGCCATCATGTGATGGAAATGTTGTAGGTGGTCTGTCGGATTGGTAGTGCCATCGTAAGTTTCAATTTTTTGAGGAATGAACTTTTTTGGCATAGGGGTTCTCATGAGTGCGCCAGAGAATGATGGTCTAGCCAAAGCACATTAGGGTCTGTAACTCTAATTCAAAATGGCATTGGTGAGGGAATTCCATTGCTTTGGGAACCATCTCCTTGTGGTTCATTGCCTTCAAGGTTTGGTCGCCAAAGTTCGACAGGAACTTAATTGTTCTATCGAATATGGTTGGCAGAGTGTTTTTGTGGTGGTGTTTAGATGTGGTCGGGAGATTGAGCACACTCCTAGGTGAGTTTGTTCACAACTTTAATCAGATAATCCATCTTGACCTGGAATTGGTCCACACGGGGATCTGTTGTTGTAACGCCAGATGTTTGAGACAATTGGGCCACCATTCCATATTGTAATATTGTGTTACCTGACATATTGACTATGTTGTTACTAGGTTTGGGGCAGTTCTTATTGGTAAATCAGCTTCACCAATGGAAGGATTGCCTTGATTGTTCCAGGGTTGAGGGTTTGTGGAATATTCCATTTGCTTTAACTTTTTTGTTGTTGATTAGAGTTAAGGAAATTTCCAACTACAAACTCTCTTTTAGAAAGGAAATTGTCGTTCCCACAAACGGCACCAAACTGATGCGTCCAAATCCTGCCTCCTAGAGATTGGTCTTCCACCCAATCGAAACCCTTGCATCAGATCGCAACTTCACCACAAACCCATCTTTGTGCTAGCCGTCACCCTCCTTCTCAAAATAGTATTTCCATCACCTTCACAACCTATCGTCGCCAACCCTAGCCACATCTCATACTCCCACTCAGCCCTTCACCGTCCTCTCATCACCATTGAGCCCATCATTCCATTGCCATCCTGATCAGACCCTTCGCGCACAGAAACCCTCGTCTCAGTCCCTCTATCTCGCTGTACCTGATCATCGCCACCCATCGTCACCGTCTTCAACTCTCCCCATTCCTTTCGTCACCTCCATCGGCCATGACCACACACACGAAGAGAAATGAAGCAGAGATTGACGAATGAGACAGAGATTGAAGAGGAGTGAAGAAAATCATGAAGTGAAGCAGATCACGAAGAGAAAGAGATTAGTTTATCTCTTCCTCTCTGCTATTCGCACACCAGGACCCTTTCTTCACCACCACGCACGGCGATTATGTTTTGTTTCTTCTCATATCTTTACTTATTTTAGTTTGATTATTGATTATGGATTACTGTTTGACATAATTAATATTCTAGCTAAACTCCTCTTAGTTAGGGGTGGACTTGAAGCTCCGAACATGTGTTTTATAAATTAATTGAATTTAATCTTCTTTACTATTAGTGATTGTGTTTTGCTTAACTGCTTTATAGAGAAATTTTCTTTGTATGTTTGTTAAGGTGGTCAACTTAGTAAGCATGCTAGGATCTGAGGCTAGAGTATAGAAGAGTTTCACCTAATCGTTACAATCTTGTACTCATAAGTAGTAAATACTAAGGAACGTTGGTAAGGTTAAGTAAAAACCTAGGTAAGAACAAGATGTCGATCATACTTGTAATTGCCTAGTCAGTGTTCATATTTTCCACAAAACTTAATGATCTTAGATTGCTATCTAACTTGCGATTCTTGATTAGATAACATGCTAAGAATGGTTTGAAAGCGACGCTAAGTTTAATTCAACGAACTTGGGAAAATAATAAGATTAATGCAGTGTTGATCATGGTTAATCTTGAACATTGTCACTCATGAGTTAGCAAGTGATTATTGAAGATTGATTTATGAGTACATGTTTGGTGTGTGGAGATAAACCCTTAGCTAATTTCTCATCTTTGCCATCCCTTTAGTTTTATTATCTTTATAGTAATTTTTGTAGTTATTTTCATAGTTTGACTTAGAAAATCCAATCCTCCATTATTTACTTAATTAGGTTGTTAGTTTTCTTTTAGCTATTCTTAGTGTTAATTGGCAAGCCCTTTAATCCTCGATCCAGAATGATCCCTACTTATTCTATACTACAATCACAAGGCAGGGTATTACGTTGTGTGCTACTAAAATAGCTCATCAATTAGTGCAATTAGCCTGCATGCCTATTACCAAATATGATATAACAAAAAAAAACTTTAATACGAAATTTTGTTGAAAGAAATAAACTTATGACACAATTTTCAAATACGATTTCACCAACATATAGCACTAGAAAATAATAAATTTGTTCTCATTAATCTTAAGAAAAACACATTGATCAACCGGATTTTCTTAAAAATAGAAAGAGGAAATTACTTGATCAGACCTTTTTATACCATTCATGAGATGTCTACTTTAAGCCATAGATGAATTTTGTTAAGTTGTGTGCTACTAAAATAGCGTACCAATCAGTGCAATTAGCTTGCATGCCTATCACCAAATATGATATAACAAACACTACACCAAAAATATCCATTAGCAACGGTTTTAAACCGTGGGGGTAACCCATTGTCACGGCTTAGAGCCGTGGGCTGTAGAGGCGTCGCTATATCCCCAGTAACGGCTAAAAACCGTGGCAAAACATATTAGCAACGGTTTTATGCTCGAGGACGGTTGATGATTTAGCCACGGTTATAAACCGTTGCAAAAATGTTAGCCACGGTTTTAAGCCGTGGCCAGGAATAGCCACGGCTTAAAACCGTGGCAAGTCCTAGCCACGGTTCTAAGCCAGTGCAAAAGTTTTAGCCACGATTTTAAGCCGTGGCCAGTCCTAGTCACGGTTATAAGCCGTGGCCAGTCCTAGCCACGGTTATAAGCCGTGGCAAGTCATGGCCACGGTTCTGAGCCGTTGCAATATTGTTAGCCACGGTTCTAAGCCGTTGCAATATTTTTTTTATTTTTTTTATTTTTATTTTTTTTTGCTATCAAATGACTTTTGAATACATCTTATAGGTAAGTATAATTCAGCATGTGCATCAAGTAAATAAAATTTAATATGACTTTTTATTAAATTTAAAAACAACATTTACAACCTCTGATCAGCAAATTCCAGCAATTGCTTTCAAGCAATTCATTACAGCAGCAACATTTACAATTCATTACAGCACGTGCATCAATTCAGATCATTCACAACCTCTGATCAGCAAATTCCAGCAATTGCTTTTTCAGCAAATTCAATAATGCGCCCTTCTTCGTCAATTTTCATCAGACCAAATGCAATGGCACGTTGTTCATCCATTGGCAGCGCAGCAACAGTGATGTCATCATTTGTTTCTCTATGAGCTTGAATAAACTTCACATAGTCCATACGGTATACATGATCTCCAGCAAGAACCAAAAACTCCATCACATTGTGCTCTTCAAAGAGCCATAAATACTGTCTTACAGCATCAGCTGTTCCCTATAAATCATTAAAAACATGAATAAGATGGGGCTTCAATCATGAAGGACGTTTCAGATTGAGATTGCGCTCATAATGAAAGTTTAATTGACTGAAGTAAGAAACTCATTATAAATTTATAATAAACAAACCCCAAGAGAGTGCTAGCCATAGACCACTGACGCTATTCTCAAAGAAAAAGTAAATTGTACGTACTTCATAGGAGCCTAACTGAGCAAAACTGCGGAACATAATGAACAGACTAAAAAGGAAAATGTAGTTGAAGCTCACAACAACCAAGAGATTGACAGACTATACCAAAGCCTAAGGCATTGAACAGCTCCTGAAGTTCCATAGGAACATTTTTAATCTAGTATACCCCTAAATAGGGCAATAAGCACCCTTATTCTGAAAAAGGGTGTGTGTGTTGCTTTTCCTAGTATAGGGAAGTATACTACTGGACAGTCAGTAAACATATGCTATAAAAGATGAATTTTCTTGTAGTGATATATCTTTCCAATTTACTACTGGACAGTCAGTAAACATGCAAACCATCTTGCAGAATATAGCACTTGCATTCTGAATCGACAAGATAAATCTTATCAGCCAAGCCAGTTAAAGTTAGAATTTCCAAAGAATTTACCAATCAGGATATCATAGCATGGATCCAAAGTTAGAATTTACCAAGATCCAATCAGTTAATGATCTTATCTTTGGAAAGATCCAATCAGGGAAAACTCAATGAAGAACTTGAACCTGCAATAATAACATAAAACTGAAGCTTAGAGGATAGTATTATCATTCTCTGTAATTGCAGCAGGAACTGTCATCAACGTCCCAAGAATTTCCAATACATGTGGTGCAACCATATCCGACAATATTGAAGCCTTGTTGGTTCAAATACTTCTGAATGCCACTAGACATCACATCCAGAAAATGCAGCTAGTCAATGATAAATAACTTTTTTTTTTCGAAAACAAATGAGGAAACATGTCTTCACGGTGTCAGAGTTGCTTCCTAAAAAATAAATGGTACCTTTGTTCCAGATATTTTGTGACCACTCCAGA
The DNA here is from genome assembly GCA_963556465.1 of Berberis vulgaris. Taxonomy (NCBI): domain Eukaryota; kingdom Viridiplantae; phylum Streptophyta; class Magnoliopsida; order Ranunculales; family Berberidaceae; genus Berberis; species Berberis vulgaris. The sequence goes on along the minus strand of OY747135.1, from coordinate 57,288,699 downwards.
CCCTGAAGCAAGACTTGTTTTAACCCATTGTTTTACCTGATAAAGAATCAATAAAAAGTTCAAGTAAACACATGTCTTAATCTGAAAGTTCAGGAAAATAAAATACATTAATGGTCTAGAGAAGTTTCAAACACCGAAAGGTAAATGACTAAGCTCAGTAGAAATTGCTAAAGGGACTCACCTCCAAACCTAACTCACATGCTTTCTTTGCAACAAGAGCAGCTCCAAGCATGCCACTAGGGTTGGAAGTAATAGCAGCAATTACAACGCTACCATGCTTGAGCTCTGCGAGCTGTCTGTGGAACGAAAATTTAGCAACCTTGTCATGTGCTGCTTTTGGTACAGCAAAACCCTGAAAAGTTACACACAAGCATTTAGAAACTCTGGCAAGCATTTAACTAAGATATCCCATACCTTTAGAGCAAACCAATAACCGTCTCAATGGTCACTACTTAGAGCAGTCTTTTCATGAAGGTTAATACTATAGACATAATTAGTCCCACATTAGATATCAATACTTTATATCTACAGTTGTGGATAGAACATACCTTAAATCCAATTTTGTTATTGAGACAAGACTCCCATTACGCCTTCATTTCTTTCCAAGGAACCCAATCTTGAGGTCTGCCAGAAAAGTGGTAATGCCATGAATATAGGGATAAAACAAAATGCTTCCCTTATCAAACAACACATACCGCTTTGGTCCTGAAATATAAGGTTCAACCTCGTCAAGGTCCAATTGTAGAGAGGAAGAATACATTTTTCATGTTGATGCTGGAACCAAGAAAAATATCAGTCACATCTCGTGTGAGGAATTCTAATTAAGAAATACGCTTCAGAGAAAATAGAGAATCTTATACCTCATTGTAGTCGATGAACATATTGTTTGCACGTAGATAAGATTCAATCATTGACCAATACCATCTGACTGAAGAAAATCATGACATGTTAAAAGAATTTCACATTCAGTATGGCCTTGTAGAAACATTTGGTCTGAGTTGTCATTGATTTGAAAAAAAATAGGAGTTTGGTTCATTCGCGAAATTGATACCTATTGTTTGCTAAAAAACTTTGCAAACTTAAAACTTACCTCAAAATATCAATCAAATGTGCTCCTTGCTTCCGATTGCTTAAGAAAGTGCCATGTTAGTCAAGAAAACCCCAAATCAATCCTTTAAGCCCAAGCCCCCTAACCAATTGATTTGTTTGATTGAAAAAACAAAAAAAAAGTCCTTCCTCAGAAATCCAGAGAAAAAGGACGAAGTCCAAAGTGGAAAAAGTGTGAATACTTGAGAGAGAAAGAAAAGTTTGATTTCCTGTAGTTTCTGATTGAAGCAGGAGCTAAGAAGGTTATCATCAACCATTTATCTACCGTTTATATCATTTTTTTTCGCTAAACCACAATTTAAATCATTTTACTGAACTATTAAGCATCATTTCAAAGAAGCAGAAAATCTGCTTACCAACACTACATGCAACTCAACATGAATCAAACCATCTTTTTCATTTTTTCAATCCATTATCCAGCTACTTATGACTGAGAAAATACAAATATTTTAAGACAGAGCAACACCAATCTATTTCAATAAAAATAACGAAGCAAGCAAGCAAACAAAATCGATCGATTAAAGAAAAAACAAAGAAACAAACACTAATGGAACTCGCACAGATGCTCTCACCTTTGAATTGCTTCGAATGCAGGTACCTCAGTTGATTGAATTCCCTGAATCTAAGAAAAGCAACAGAGGACGAGAAGTGAAGTGTCGCAAGAGGAACCCCAAAGTTCCAACACCACCACAGTCAGTCAATGAAAGCAAATCATCATCATAATCACCAACACACCCAAGATCCATATGAAGATTCTAAAAGTTAACATAGTAAGGAAGACTTCTTTAAGAAAGATTTGCCGTCTTTGGATAACAGTAATTGAATTTAGAAAACTATAAATGTTATTAGAACAAAGCAGAGCAAGCATGACCAATATCCTGAGGAAAAAAACCAAAAATGTTAAGCCATGCATGTCAAAGGGCTATCAATTTACGAACCTCATTATATAGACTTTCTGAGCAAACTCTTGCTGCATATTTGCACTTACGCGCTCAGGCTTGAGGACTTTTACAGATCTCCAAATGATCCAGATGCAACTTTGTTTTCAATTTTCAACAGCCTAGGGTCAATTTCCCAGACATCAGTGCCATCAGTAGGTATTTTTACAAGATCAGGGATGATTTCAGTTACAGCACGCTCATCCTTGATGAATGGAGGGGATGAATGTGGTCTCGACCAAGATTGCATCTGCAGTGAATCTTCAAAATATGATATACAAATTGTTGTATTCTCACAACTAAAAAAAAAGAAACAGGGAGAATAAATAAGTTTAGACCTTCAACATTAATTACAAGTACATGTTACGGATCAACCAAACAGAATCAAAACTACTAAATTCTAGAGGAATGGGAAAGGAATCTTATGCACATTTTTACCTATAAACATGGACGAAAAGTAAAATAAAAAAATAATTACCTCAATCTTCCCAACTTCCTTTTCTAGAGCATGCCTAAGCTGCTCAGTTTCCTAAATTTCCAAAGAGTGATGAATCAAGTATTATATACTGAACCCAAACAACAAAAAAGAAAGAGCTATATTTAAAAGAACCAAATAAATATCTATTAAAAACCATAGTGGCTCACAAGTTAACATGTACATAAAACTAGATGAAATACAACTTTATTCTTGATGAAGACAATATTACTTAAACTACATCACTTCCTATCATTGTTTCTATTGGCATTATGGAAAGACAAATAGGCATATTAGTGTGTATGTGTGTGCTTGTGAAGACTGCGGAAACCATAACCATAATGGAGTTCACTGACACATAAAAACTACTTCTTAAATTACTTGTTAGTCTTCCTTGTGATGTACCATCTAGAATTGGAGGTGTTATAACATGCTGAAGAGTATATCATAACCATTTTGTTGATCTTAAGCTTCATTTTCAACAGTGATAACATGGAAGTATGCATTTTAAACTTAGACATGACAAAAGTCCATCAGATGAAGAACAATTTCAACGAAATTAAATATCCACCATATCATAGGAGAAAATTTTCTTTCTATAAGTGCTGAAAACAAAAACGTGTCAAGTCGGAAGTACCAGACAACAACGACAGAAAAGATTATCAAAATAATGTAGAGCAGCATTAAGGCTCTTGTCCAAAAATGTGCTCCTTTCCGATGGGTTTTTAGCAGAAACATCAAATTCCTTAGCTCGTTTTTCCTGATCCTTTTTTTTGAGGGCATTGAATCTGTCCTGTGACTCTCTCAACAACAAAAAAAAAAAAACCAATCAGATATAGTTAACTTATCTTTATAACTGATAACATATATGAGAATTCTTCAACACATAAAAAAGGATAAATGAACTAAACTCGAATGAGGTGTGAACTCTAAGCAGCAATTAGTATGGGTTACTCTGCAACTAATTCCTGCCAACTAACCTCATTAAAGAAGTCCCAAACATGGCCTCCTAAGCACCAAGGCAATACATTTTTTTCTTGCAAATAAGACACGGTACAATAGTCTCAACTCATGATTATGATACAAAGCAACATTTGAAAGTATGTGAGGCTTACGCCTCAAGGGGGGCTCAGCTGCAACACGTAAAAGGGTTCTTACATCAAAGGTTTACGCAGTTCATACTCTTCATCCCCTATGTGTGCAACTTTCTTGCATTTTATTTTAACTTACTACATTAATTTACTAAGATATACAAACTTTATATCATTTTTATTTATTTGTGGACTATCTATCATCTTTCTTAATTCTAAATAGTGACAAACAAACACATACACACACACACACACACACACACACACTTCTAAAAGGCCTATGGCTCACCCGTTTGTCCATTGAAACATATCGTGTCATGCCTCAACGTTTTAAAACCTTGGTAAAGCATGATGCAGCACATGTAGTAGTTTGTTGAATGTTGTTATTCTTTCACTCTCATAGTCAACCTAATTGGTCCCAGAGACCATTCTTGGTTGCATATATACTTTGTGTTTTGGATTTTCAACTATCTTAGTACTGAAAACTCTTATACTCCATTTTATGAAAATACATGACATGAATGGCAGTTTGTATTTTTCAATGGTTAAAGTAGGATTCTTTTTTTTAAGATCAAACACACAACATATTTCATTGAAAAGAAGCAAAGTATACTACTCACACAGAGAGCAAACATAAATGCATATATATATATATATATACATATCACCCAGGTTTAGGTATACACTATTTCAACACCCACCCCCCCCCCCCCCCCCCCCCCCCCCCCATGAATGAGTGAAAAGATATACACTATGATTCATGTGCAAGTAATTAATCAAGTGCCATGAGGAGTTGAACAAACCATTTGCAAAGTTCTTATATATAATTCAAATAATTGATTAAACATAAATGATAATGAAGGCAACAATTCAAGTTTAAAACACAATATGTATTGTTTAATAGAAATGAATACCTCTTCAGGGAAATGAACACCATTGGCTTTCTTTATAGCTTCTGACCTGTACAAAGAAAGGATGCGGCACAACAAAGGTAGTCCAGACAAATAAGCCACAATGAAAGCATCACACCCAATTGGATTGGTCCACCTTTCCTCAAACACTTCAATTAAGCAACAAAATCAACTTACATGTCACCACCCTCACATAGCAGCCCTGAGAATACAAATATGAACATTGTCAAGGAATGCCCGAATCTACAAGAAAATGTGCGAAGAAAGATGAGATTTTAAGTAGAAATACACAACAATGCCCAATCTACAATCAGTCTAAAATAAATTGGAAGGATAAATAGTGTCAAGTGACACGGATTTTTCAAAGAAAATCAAAAGGGGGAAAAAGGAAATTGTTGAAAAAAACTCAAATTTCTGATAAAATTACAAATCAAGAAGGAAACCTTAACATACTTGCTGGAAAAATAGGATTCAAGGGCTCTGTTGACGAGCCATCGACCCCTAGAAGACCAACAAACACATACCCTTTGAGCCATAGCTTCCAAAATACTTCAAAGTCACTTCAGAAAAAGAAAGCAAAACTCTAAGAGGCTGTGGGACTGATTGATTTACTGGGAGAAGAAAAGTCTCACCACCACATTGAAAGAAAATTTAAACCAACATGACAAAACAAGCCCAAATCTGAAACATACATACCTGAGACTTCCAATTGGCTTTTGCATCCTTCTTCTGCCTACTGAGTGTGGAATCGTCCTTGAATATAAAACCCCAAATCGAAAATACAACAAAACTTATCAGTTTCTACATAAATTCATTGGGGATTCAGAAAAATAAAAAGAGAGATGGATAAAAACCTGATGTTGGGACGCACAAGTGTAGCCGAGAGGATCTGGGATGTCCCGAATCGAAAGAGAAGATGGGTCGGTGAGATCGATACCCCATTTTCGTGAGTAAACACACCTTGAAGAAGAAGAACAGAAGAAGAAGAAAGCTAACGATCCGCTCGGTGAAGGAAGTTCGTCGCTGGAAATCGAAGAGAGGAATTAGGGCTTTGGAGAAGAATTGGAGAGGAGGTGAAGAGGATTCGAGTGAGGAGAGCTCCTTGAGCTTGCTCTTTTTCCCCAATTTTTTTCGGCAAATTTAAAGCGCGAAACTTTTTTCACCAGACCGCCAAACTCCTCTCTCCACGCACGTGCAAAACACTCATATTTAGCCACGGTTTTAAACCGTTGGCAGTTCAAAACACGTTTTACCCACGGTTTTAACCGGTTGGCCACTATAGCCACGATTTTTAGCCGTGGCAAATGAACCCACGATTTTAAACCGTGGCCATGGGGTAGTGATTATAGCCACGGTTTTAAACCGTTGGCAGTTCAAAACACGCTTATACCCACGGTTTTTGGCCGTTGACCACGATTTCCACGGTTATTGGCCGTGGCAAATAAAGCAACGGCTTAGAACCGTGGCCATCTACGTGTAGCTAAAAAGGCCTTTTGGTGTAGTGAAAAAAAACTTTAATAAGAAATTTTGTTGAAAGAAATAAACTTATGGCACAATTTTCAAGTAGGATTTAGCATTAGAAAATATACATTTCTTCACATTAATCTTAAGAAAAACACATTTATCAACCGAATTTTCCTCAAAATCGAAAGAGGAAATTACTTGATCAAACATTTTTATACCATTCATGAGATGTCTACTTTAAGCCATGGATGAATTTCGTTAATTTGCAAATTTTATGTTATGAGTCTTTAATCTTAAAACCCTATGGTTGCTTCATACAAATAGTTTTGCAACATTTTCATTTAGAAATGCAACCTTGACATCAATCTGATGTAACTCTAAATCATAATGAGATACAAAGGCCATAATAATTGTAAAAGATCTTTCATAGAAATTGGAGAGAAAATATATTTAAAAACCATTTGCATCTATTGGTTTCATCTCCTTAGGTAACTTGACAAGATCCTAAACGTCATTGTCCTTCATGGACTTTAACTCATCTAACATAACATTAATTCAATATGAAGAGTTAACACTTTGTTTGACCTGAAGAAAAGTGATACGGTCATTTTTATTCCTATATCAAACTCATGTTCATCGAGATAAACTACATAATATAAAAAATAGCAAAAATCTTCTCTCCCTATTGGATCTCTTTTATTGACATCTGTAATTCAAGAGGTTAGGGGGTTTTCTGATTAGCAGAAGGCAATCCAGCTATATCTTTGTGATTTTGCATCCATATCTTGTTCAAGAACAAACATGATCACATTAACAGGTTGAATGTCCATCATAAGAATGTCAACTTCTTCAAAACTAATATTTTTGGATTATGTACTTCCACTATTCTCAACATCCTCAATTAACTTGGCATTATCTGTCTCAATTAAGATATTAGTAGAAGGGCAATAAAACTTGAATCCCCTTGATCTACACACTAAAGTAGCAACTAACAGTTCTAGAGTTCAATTTTCCTTCATGAGGTCTGTAAGGCCTAGCCTCAGCTGGACACCCCAAATATGTAAGTGTCAAATCCTAAGACTTTTTCCAATCCATAGCTCATATGGGATTTTCTTGATTGCTTTACTGGGCACTCTATTAAGGATATTAACTATTGTCTTTAAGGTCTCTCCCCAAAAAAACTCTGGCAAGGGAGAAGGACAAATCATACTTCTAACCATGTCTTTTGGGGTCCTATTTCGACATTCAGATACACCATTTTGACATGATGTCTCTCGTATAATGTACTAAGGGATGATGCCAAATTCCTGTAATTACCTTGCAAATAGACCAGAACCGTCATATCTACCAAAGTATTCACCACCACAAAGTACATAGTCCAAATTCATACACCCAAGAACGATCACTATATGCTTTTTCTACTTTTTCAAAATTTAAACCATTAAGCACTAGAATGTTGTTTAAAGTGGCAGATATCGAAAAAGCAGGCAGGCACTGTAGTAGTGCTCCTGAAAGAATAAAAAAAAAAAACAGTATCTTAGCACAAAAATCTAGATTGTCCTCAACCTTCAAAACAACCCCCCACCTGCTAAATACCCACGACGTCGCAGTCATGTCTACCCAATAAACCGGAAGAATAGTTCAAACAAGATGATTGACCGGTGATGTTCGGCTGGAAGTGGCGATAATGATGGTTCGATAAGCACCGAGGGATGAATAGGTACGTGCTAGGGTCACAAAAGTTTCTTGTGATCATGGTTGTAAATCCTCAATAAAAAAGTCACAGATTTGATCATCATCTGAAAGGTCATATCCTAAAGTATTCAAGCGTTGCCGACGTGGAGATATTCCATGCGTCTAGGGCTGAACAAAAAATCGATCAAACCGATTAAACCGACCGAACCGATTGGTTCGATTTAAATTTGGTTCAGATCGGTTTTGGTTTTAAAAAATTCAAAATCGAAGTGGTCGGTTCGGTTTTCGATTTCTATGTGATTTTAACCGACCAAATATATATAATAAATAATATATATTTTATATATAAATAATACAATATGTTTAAAATAGTCGGTCGGTTCGGTTTTATTTCGATTTTAGTCGGTTCGGTTTGGTTACGATTTGCATAAATTAGACTCGGTTTGATTCACGATTTAGGTTAAAACAGCCCTACATGCTTCTTATTTATATGACCTTTCCGATTATTTGATTCTGAACTTACTGGTGCATGCCTTGTGTACATGAAATTGGGAGACATTCTATCACAAGTAGGTTGGGTGTACATGTAGGTGGCATGATATAAACTGACTTTTTGACAATCATTCTATTACTGCTTAGCTTTAGGACTTGGAATGATTATATATGTAGAATCTGATTAGTTTTTTTTTCTTTTAATTGAAGGTTTTGGTTCATTAAAAACAAATTTTATTGGAAAACTCTAAAATTCATATGTAACAAAATTATGATTTCTTAACTATGTAACTAATATTTAAGCTCGATAAATCTCATAATATCTTAACTATATAACAAATATTTATAAAAGGGAGCACATATGACAACCAATTTTCTTTTTTTACGTCGCTCACATAAAGATTACTTAATGATTTTACAAACACCGCCACAGGGTCAAAACCTATCAAACTATTTGATAGATTTTGTTATTTGTAAAACGTTTATGTAAGACCATCAACGCCATCGAAATCCATACCGAATAAAGAAGATCAACAAGTCAAACCATGGTTGAATCAAGGGGCGGGAGAAAATTCAATGCAGTAGATAACCAAGAGCAAGTGGAAAACAAAAAAAATCATCAAAAGTTAGAAAATGGCTAAGCCTTGTCGACGAACCTCTCTTGGTCAACTTGACTAGATATTGTTGACCAAGTCATAGAGGTCACCATCTTATTTAGTCGCTTTAAATGTGGAAACACTCAAGCCTGGTCGACCAAAATTGTTTAATTAACCAAAAAAAAGTCCTATTTAAAAAGAAATTTTATTCACTTTGAGGCCATTTATCAATAGATATCCCTACGCGTGTAGTTTAGTCACTGATTACTCGAGAATTAATCGGTATTGGACTACAGACAGATTAATATTTTAACAAAATCGAGATCGAAACTCGGTCTGTAAACTCGGAAAGATTGGTGACTTGACCCATTTTTTGGATCGAACTCGTCTCGGCCCAGTTTAAAGTGCCAAATATATTCTTGCTCAGATTCAAACATGTTCCAGTGATTCGCTCAAGCTTAGCAAATGTCGAATCAAAATATTGTGGATTAGCAAGGATATGCTATCAAACCTCGTAACTAAGGGGTCAAAGTAACTTCAAACTAATTTTATTTACTATTCTTGTGCTTAATGATCATATCATTTTAATGAGGTTATTAATAATACTATATTGGTTAAGTTATTTTTTAATTTTCTTTTTGGTCTTGTGTAAAATGTCCAAAGTGTTAGGCTAATCAGATTAAGGGGGTAAATAGTTTCTTCTTGAAAATCAATCTAGATTTTAAAATCTTAGGCGAAATAATTTGATTTCCAAGTTCTAGTGAAAACTCGTTGATCGATTTGGTTTTGATAGAAAAGGAAGTAGAATTTATATCAAACCAATGCACTAAGTTGGAATTTGTGAGAAGATGAAATTAACTACCAATTAATTAGATTTAGATTAATTACCAATTAATTAGATTTTCTTGTGTGTAATGTGTTTGTGAAAACCCCCAAGATCATGATACTAGCATACACACGTTGAGCATAAAGATAGATAGTAGAAAATTCACACAATGAATTAAATGTGCATGTACGTAAAAAAAAAAAAAATGAGGGAAAAAAGCAAACCTAACATAACACACCAATATAATGAGGTTCATTTATATGAAAGTTTGATCGGCTTAGATTAGTTACTTTCTCAGTGTAAGGGCATCATGCGCCACAAACCTTCTTATTGTATTCTTGACGAACCAAAGTACAAATCTCGATCAAACGAGAACTCCAATCTGAAAACTACTCTCCACGACATCGCAAGGACTACTTGAACTCATTTAAGTGCTGGAGACCCACTAGCGATGACGTGTTAAGACAAGCTTCAACTCAAATTTTTTCTTTCTTAGTGACACTCCATTTGTCAGATGAAAATCCAAACCCTTTACGTTCATCCTTCACTCAATGAAACATGACATACTCAAGATAAGATAAAGTGGTTAAAGGCCTAATAACTCTCCACTGGAAACATATACCAACTCTATTATTGTTTTCAACCTAATATATATTTTTTTTAATCTTTTATTTAGATAACCCTTACAAGCATATAGAAGAAGAATTGTTTTTACCTTAGAACACATTAGAAGATAACCTTTTAAAAGAATGTGGTTGAGTGATTTGAATGGGGTGAACTTAGATTAAGTCTGGTTGAAGAATGAAGTCCTCAAGCTTATTTATAGGTACAAAAGTTGTTGTTGGGGAGGCTTAGTCGATTACCTGACATCCTACAATGACACAATTAAAATGGTCATATTTATATGACTTCGCATCTCATTGTGTGTATTTGGTTTCTATTCTTTTGTTAGGCTAGAGGTCTTAAGTTGAACTACGTGATATCTAATTGTTGAAAATGATACGTATGGAACCATCTATGCTTAATCATGATATATCTTTATTGTGGTCCAACAACGATTTTGAAATGCATTTTGAATTTTTTTTTAATTGAAATGTTTACTTGTGAGGTTAATTTAATTTATAAAGTGTTCTACTCGATCTCCATTGAACATGTGAAATTTACTGAAATTTATTTAGTGATGGTTTTATTGTGTGATATTGTCATGAAAATTTTGGATTTTTCATGTGCATGGAATACCCAATCTCCTGAGTCTTGAAAAATACTTGCAAGCCAAGAAAGATGATCACACCACATCATAAATTGTACAAGATATGACATGATTCGGCCATGGCAGAGCATACATCGTTTCAACATAAACAAAAACTCTAGTGTGACAAATGAAGAACACTAACGAGTACACTACATCAAATTGACATATTTGTAACAACTTAAAAAATAGTAACACTTTTGAGCTATTGCAATCTACCAAACAATTTCAAGTCAAAACTAAATTTAGTCAACAAAATGAAAAATAGCTACACAAAAAAAGCAATACAATAAATTAGATCACTATGAATAGCATCACTTTTAAGTCCATACTATTTGTGGTGATACAATTATTGAATCACATTGTTTGTGAAAATGTGTAAAATTGTTTTTTGAATTGTTATAGCTCAAAAGTGTTACTATTTTTTGGATTGTTACAAAAATGTCAATTTAGTGTAGTGTTAATTAGTTTTGGAGAGACGACAAAGCCAAAAGAAGATTTGGAATTGGTTCGTAAAGCATCCTCACCCCCAAAATTGCTCAAACAATAGGATGAATTAAAAGCAATTTTTTTTCCTTTCACATGTTTACAATTTTCATGCTTATTTCTCTCCAGTTTAAATGATGGTCTTCCCTCTCCCAGTCAACGGGAGAAGATTTTTGTTTGACTCATAATTTTTGAATCAACTGGTATAGAGTATTGACCCTCATTCAATGTCACCAAAGGTCTTTCACTTCCCAACGCAACTGTGGCATCAGATAGGATTGCATAAAATAGGGGTTGAAAAACATGTTTTTGGTATATCACTTTCCACCCTATGGGTTGAGATAGGGGTGGGCATCTCATCCCGCAATTTCGATCTCATCCCGATTTCGTCCCGTCTCGATTTTTTCGGGTTTTAATGGGATTGAATAATTTCATCCCGATCCTGTCCCGTCCTGATCTAGAATGGGATGGTATGAGATGGGATGGGATGGGATGAAGATTTTCAATCCCGTCCCGAGCTAATTTTTTAATATTTATTATTAATATTTTTATTTATTTATTTATTTTTATTCATATAAACTTACAGATGACTAACAGAAACTCATGGTGTTTGCAGTGGTAACATAAATGTTACTTCAAGAAATAAATATTCATTAAGCAAGAGAAAGATAACAGACTGTTGCTTGGATTTCCAATAAAAGTGGCTCCAATTATTTAACTTACAAATATTGATAATACCCAGGTGAAGATGAAAAATAAAAATTAATTGAGTAATACATATTCAGAAGGGAACATTCAGGGGCAGAGCCAAGAATTTGAGATGCCCCGGGCTGTAAATTTTTTTTTTATAATTACAATATATGTATTGATGGTAAACCATTATAAATATGTTAGAGCATCACCAATAAGTCTGTATTTCTTTCCTAACAAAAGATGAAATGTCAATTTGTCAAGAAACCATGAATTTTGTTTCCAACAGTAATGAAATTGTAAAATCAGTTGGGAGGCCATCACAGCGACACAATAATCTTAGTGGGTCCCATTTATCATGTCATTTTCTAAAAGTCAGCCCCTCGACTTCATTGTTAGGGGATTTAGTGGCTACCCTTATATTTGCATGTCACATCTATATCTAATTATAAGAAAATTATTTTTCACGATCTTATATGATGATAATCTTCGCAGCAGTCACAGGCAGCACGCTGATCCCGTCCCGTCCCGATTCCGTATGAACGAAATGGGATAGGGATGGGTATATCTCGTCCCGTGCCCACCCCTAGGTTGAGATGTTCTTGTAGAACTCAACGAATAGATTTTGGAGAAGAATAACTCTAACGTCTACTTTTCTTATATTCTGATCCACATTGTAAAATCTTAAGTATTGGTCATCTGATTTGAAGTGTTGTATCTTAGGAATATATATGCTTAAGCCATTCCATGTAAGATTCCAACGTGCATGGACAAGTGAGATACCACAACCAAATTAAATAAAACCAAAGGAGCAAAACATTTACCCTATTAGTAAAATGAACCAACATCATATTTATGATTTTCCTTTAAAACATGATATTTCATTAAATCTTAAGAAAAATGTAACAACTTAATTGCTTATCGAGTTTGATGCAGGAAAATGTTCACGGATTTATGGTATAAAAATTAAATTCTGAATTTGGACCCAAATTAAATTTCTGATTCCACCTATGCTTAGTAATAAAGAACTTTCTTAACGTTCGTTTGGGGTTTATAGTATGCAAAATTTTATCAAACTAAAACAAACAAAAAAATGAAAAAAAATCTTAACTAAACACTATTAATTATAATTTTATATGATATAAATTTCAAGATATTACCTTCATGAACTATTACATAATGTATTACACCGTGTCACAGAACTTACTTGAATCTATTGCTTAGCCTTCAACGATCTCCTGAAAAAAAAACCTTTAACAAGACCTTTTGGAACATCGTTAAAAAGATTGTTATAATCATTCCATGAAGCATGTATCATTATTTTCTAATCCAATTACTCAATCTCAACCATCCATCACAGTGTGAGATTGAGTAGGAAACAAATTCCTTTTATGATCGTAGCTTGACTATTACAATAATTGTTATTAAACCAATATTCATAATATATACGGCATCATAGCCTTAACTAGCTAGAAACTGAATATATTTGTAGTTTTAATAATATATTACAAACACTTCAGTTTTAATACGTTACATTAGAGTTGATTATATTTGGGTTTTTTCTAAGGTCACAACAATTAGTGGTGTAATTATAATGCGACCCACACAAGTACTTTGGCATTGGGGCGGTTGTTGTTAGTTAAACATAAATAAAATAAATTTTATTTAGTATGTAGGATTGATTCAGAATGAACTTTATTTCTTCCAAACTAAACGACTACAAAGAAGAAGACAAACAAATAATGAAATGAGAGAGAGAGAGATTAGTTTACAATGACAAGGAACTTAACTCATCAGGCAATCAAAAGCAGCAAGTCGTTAGTTGGTCTTCCCACGACGACAGCCTAAGTTATCATCTCTGTTTGTAGATGCCGCCGGATGTGTATGTTTAGGTTAAGCCAAAAACAACCTACCTTAATTTAAATTAAGCAATGAAGCCAATTAGCTCCAAGCCAAAACATGTAGAGAACCTGATATCATCATACTTAGTAATGAAATAACAGTAATGGTCTTTGGTTATGATGCATGAGTGCGTGCCGTGTGCTACCTACCTAGTTTGCTATGGTATAGGTCGTACATATGCATCATGTAGTATGCTAATTAACTCATTAATTGTTACCTAATGGCTTAGAAGATTTTTCTTTTGGCTGAGGTTTGTATCGAAGTTATCATACTTAAGGAAGAAACAAAATTATTAAAACCAGTGGGTACTAGCCATGTTTAAAAATTTTTTTTTTTGTTGTAAAGAAATTAATTATAATGATGTCTATAATCCCACAATTCAAATTATATGTCTCTTCTGACCTAACTTAAAATGACTGACTGCTTTTCAATTATATATATAGAGATAGAGAGAGAATAAGTATGTACTAAATCCGTGGGCACATTTAATTAACATCAAACTTGTGATAAACAACTGATTAAATCCATTAAACTATAAGACTGTAGAGCGGACTCAATTTCAATTGAAGAATCAGGATTTGTCTTAATTCATTTGACTATATTCATAGATATTATAAAAAAGTTACCAACTAATTGGAGCGTCACATATGGGCTGTACCTACTAGTGGTATTCGACTTGGATGGGGACAAATAAGAAAAAAATTGTCATCATCTCTTGTAAACATTGAACCATTTCTACTCATTTTACACTAAGCTGAAAACACTTAAATCCATTAAATTATCCCGTAGATTCAATCTTTTATTTATCGCTGAGACTTTCCAGTCAAGTTAATAGTTGGCATAACCATGGAAATTTGTATTGTAGCAAACGGTTTGAGGTAACTCTATAAGCTGTCCACATGCAGTTTGATATTTTTACATTACCATGAGCGTTTTTAAAAATATCAAATTTGGAACACAAAAACAAATTAAAAGTCGTAGAAACAAAAACAAATTTGGAAAAGTAATTGGTAACCACAAAATTGGTTGGAAAATTAATGGCAAATTATTCTGATTAGGATTGAGAAGTTGATGAAAGTGAAACGCCAATATTTGACTTAGTAGTAGGACCATAGCATGACTAAATAAAGGACTTGTTAGACTATAGATTAAATTAACCAAAAGTAATCAAATATGGCCGGCTTCTTAATAAGAAAACTGGCGCTTTCTTCTTTACCTACTAAATAGACACGAGGCACCTTTACAAGCAACACAAGACTATCAAATCAATAACTATATACCATCAGGGCTTTTTTTTATTGTCGAGGAAACGCGCCAATGCCAAAAATACAATATTTTGTTCAAACCAAACTATCCTCGACTTAGCCAGGCCAAAGAAAAGTAACCATATATAACATACGAGCTTTGCTACAGAGCGAGGGAGGGAGCGAGGGAAAGGGGCGAGGGATGGGTGGTAACCACCCATCCGCCTCGAGATAAGCGCATCAGATTGGAGATGCGTGATGGCGCTTATCTCGGGGCGGATGGGTGGCTACCACCCATCCCTCGCTCCCTCCCTCGTTCCCTCCCTCGACCCCTAGAATTTTCCATAACATACATAGATTCTCTCTGCTATCACAAAAGCAAAAACTTCACGAGTCCACCCTCACCAGCTCTACATATACTAGAATTACACCCATCTCATAACCCTCCATAGACACTTGCAACATTTTCTGATCTTCAATGGGTTCTCATCGCCTAACCATGTTCTTGCTTATTGTTATTCTTGCCTTGATGGGGTGCCTAGTACCTTGTTCAGAAGCCAGAAAGCTCATCGATAAGGAGACCAAGAAAACGAGTTTTCAAGGAGTTCACCACCAAACTTTTGAGACGAAGAAGATGGGCAACATCCAAGGAGTAACCCAGCAGCAACAGTTGAAGAAGATGGACGAGGAGAGTGCGGCCCCAAGTGCCCTTCCCAAAGGCTTCCTAAATGAAGAGCAACTGGCCAAACATCTTGCCAGTCTCAATCGGATTCTGCGATCAGTACCAAGTCCTGGGGTCGGCCATTAGTTATCTCATATGTATATATACTAGTATAATACCCGTGCCGTTGGCATTCCCACAAAGTACATAATTATTGTTATTATTATTATTATTATTTTTTTGCTAAATAACCTCGTCTTGGACACCCCCATCGTCATCCTCACTATCAGTTTTGAAGTGCAAACACATTCTAAAGTACAAATATATACTATATACTTTAAGGTTAGACTCAATCAAAATTTCAATCCGTTACGGTAAAAAAAATTCAAACATCTAAAGTAAGTTCTCCCCTCCCCCCACCCCAAATTTTGAATTCGCTAAAACATTAAGCTTAAGGTTTTTGTTTAAATGTTTATAAATGTGTCATTCTCAATTTTTTTTTCTGGTATGATATTGAAAAATACTAATGACGTGAAGGATATTAGAAGTTTTTAATAATAAATATATATTTTTGAATTGTAGTGCTTGTATTGATTATTAGTTTTATTAGAATTTGAGTTCTTTGTTTGAATATACATTGAGAAGCGATTTTTATTCCTCTGAAAAAATTTGAAAAATACTAATGGCGAGAAATGCATTGGATGTTTTTTTTAGCACTTGCATTGATCATAGATGTTGCTGGAAATATCTTAAAAATGCATTTCAATGATATTAAGGCTCTGCTTGGTACACCGTAAAGAAATGCTTTTGCATTCTTTTACGGGCGGTTACACAAATATAGGCGCTTGGTATGATTTGCGAAAAACAGTTTGAGGAATTCTAATTCCACGCCTACGTATTTTGTAGTTAAGTGGTCCCGCAAATCTTTACAGGTTAAAATCTCTCGTAAAACTTTGCAAGTCTCACTCTTTCCTTCAACGTCTACTTAGACAGTCCAACTTTATAAGGAAACAAGTTCGTTTTAGAACTCTTAGCTTGTGTGGAAACTGTGAACCAGGTAACTCACGTATTTCCTTTATTTTCCTTTCTCTCATCACGGTTTTCAGATATTGTGTATCCTTTGGTTTTGGTAACTCTTATTCTCTTGTTCTGTTTTTGTTTTGTTTTCAGCAAACAACTACTCTTTTATTAGATTTTTAGCAGCATATATCTAGAAAAATTAGATCTCTTTCAGGTATGTTACTACTAAAAAAATCCCCTTTGGCGACGACTCGTAGCGCGACGAGGCAAGTTTTGTTGCTCAAAATTAACTTGGCGCGACGACAAATTTACTATTGTCACGCTATTACAAAAAATAGCTAACTTTTTAACGCAACGCGCAGTTTCGTCGGTTAAAAAACCTCTTATGCAACAAACTTGAAGCCTTCATCGCGTAACTAATGTGCGACAAAGTGTCGTCGCTTAAAACCAAATATTTTGTCGCCCTAAAATACCTAGGGCTACGTGTCGACTACTTTGAACGACGAACTTGAACATCCTCGGGCGACAAACTTTTTCGTTGCCTAAATATATCGTACTCGACAAACTAGAAGCCTTTGTCATATAAATAATGTGCGACAAAGTATCGTCGCTTAAACCCAAATATTTTGTCTCCCTAAAATACCTATGGCTATGTGTCAGCTACTTTGAACAACCAACTTGAACATCCTAGAGCGACAAATTTTGTCGTCGCTTAAATATATTGTACGCGACGAACTGGAAGCCTTCGTCGCATAAAGTCTTAACGACAAAGTGTCGTCGCTTAAAGCGAGCAGGTTCATCTCCTAAAACATCCTAGGGCGACGAACGGTGTCATCACACAAGCTCTAACCTGTTCATCTTCTCTACGAATTAAAATAATCAGATCTACGTTTTTCATTATTTTCTCTTCTCATTTTATTCTTTTTTCTCTGCTCGATTGATTTTTCTCACTATATACTCCAAGCCT
This sequence comes from Berberis vulgaris, assembly GCA_963556465.1. Taxonomy (NCBI): domain Eukaryota; kingdom Viridiplantae; phylum Streptophyta; class Magnoliopsida; order Ranunculales; family Berberidaceae; genus Berberis; species Berberis vulgaris. The sequence goes on along the minus strand of OY747135.1, from coordinate 57,270,885 downwards.
CCAGTGGTTGATTAGGCTTTGTCCGCTCTCTGCATCACCGACCACACCTCCAATCGTCTCTCTCTTTTACTGGAGAACGGTGAGGAAATTGCTAAAAAAGTTATTTTTTATTTTTAAAATTTAATGAAATTAGGTTGCAATCGTGGGGATTTTTGTGAGTGTCTCACACTGTTTTTCGAGTGCATACTAGATACTTATTAATTAATAATATCTACATCGTCCACTCGAAGAATTGTAATTGAGATGCTTCCAAAAATTTTCCACATTGAAACCTAATCGCACTAGTGTCGTTAACTCACTTGAATTCTCATGTTTCGTTTATAAACGGAAAACATGCGTAATGGAAAAACAATGGATACAAAATCAGGACAAATGCTGTAATGAATATTTAAATGGGATCGAGAGCTTCATTGAGTTTGCAAGGACACATGTCACTGGTACGACAAATCATATCAAGTGTCTGTGTCAATGTTGTAACAATTGTTTGTGGCAGACATTAAATACGGTTCGATATCATTTGGCGAGGTATGGGATGATTCAGAATTATACGAGGTGAATTTATCATGGGGAACAATGAGAATTTGGTTCGACTTCATCGCATTCCCAGCCACTTGTGCCACACATTGATGAAACGTCCATGAATGATAATGACCAAGTTATGGGTATAATAAATGACACTTATTCATATGCATCGATGAACGAAGATGGCATTGATGATATGGTAGGAGATATCGTACCTCCCAACATGCTGTAAAGTGAAGAGTTAGAAAACTATGAAAGACTGTTGAAACAAGCCCAGTAAGCATTATGCCATGGTTGCACAGAGTTCTCCCTATTTACTTCAATTGTGGAGTTGATGCATTGCAAAGTGAAACATCATAAGTCGAATAAGTGTTTTTCTCATTTAATGGGGATTATGAAGTAGATGCTTCTGAAGGAAAATGTTTTGCCTGAGGATTATCATAACGCGCAGAAATTGTTGAACGGTCTCGGTTTGGGGTATCAAAAGATTCATGCTTACAAATACAACTGTGCATTATTTTATAAGGAAATTGAAGGGATGGATGCATGCCCTGTGTGCAATGAGCCAAGATATAAGCCTAATTCTGGTAATCAAATGAAGAAAATTCCACAAAAAGTTTTGCGTTATCTTCCACTGAAGCCCAGATTACAGCGATTGTACATGTCGACGCACACTGCGAGTCATATGAGATGGCACAAGGAAGGAAGGGTTTATGATGATTTTTTTAGACATCTTGCAGATGGAGAGGCTTGGAAACCATTCAATACTATATATCCCAATTTTGCAAAAGACCCGCGCAATGTCAGATTGGGGCTTGCAACTGATGGATTTAATTTGTTAGGGAATATGAGCTCTACTCACAGCACCTGGCCCGTCGTTAGTGCTCCTTATAACTTGCCCCCTTGGATGAGTATGAAAAAAGAATTTACAATGATGACTTTATTAATTCCCGGTCATCCCGGAAAGGACATTGATGTTTATTTGTGGCCGTTGGTTGACGAGTTAAAAGACTTATGGGAAAATCGTGTACGTACCTTTGATAAGTCTACCAACACAATGTTTATGTTGAGAGCAGCAATGATGTGGACTATACATGATTTTTCTGCTTATGGAAATATTTCAGGTTGGAGTACTCAGGGCTATAAGGCATGTCCGGTATGCAACGATGATGTAACGTCTGATTGGCATGCGGGGAAGGTTTGTTATATGGGTCATCGTAGATGGTTGCTGCAGGATCACGAGTGGTGAAAAATAAGGTGGACTTTGATGGAAAATTGGAGAACGACACTAGACCTAGAGAATGGTCGGGGGATGACATTTTGGCCAAGTTGAATAGCTTGGAATTTGGTCAGATTAGCAAACATCCCGATAATCGTGATACTAATTTGCACAAGTCAGCTACACATCTGAACTGGATGATGAAGAGTATATTCTTCGAGCTTCCGTACTGGTCAAAATTAAAGATTAGGCACAACCTAGATGTTATGCATATTGAAAAGAATGTGTGTGATAGTGTGGTTGGGACAATTCTTGGCATCAAAGGAAAATTGAAGGACACTGTGAAAGCGAGGCAAGATTGTATAAACATGGGTATAAAGAAACGATTATGGCTTAAGAAGGTCGGTGACAAGTGGGTAAAGGGACATCCCTATTTTGCAGTTAAACTGCCAGTAAAGATAAAAATATTTAAGTTTTTTTTCTTCTGTGAAGTTTCCAGATGGATACGCATCTAATATTGCCCGTTGTATGAAAATGAGTGATGGGTAAATGTCGGGATTGAAGAGCCATGACTGTCTTGTACTATTGCAACGTCTTCTTCCGATCGCTATTCGAGGATTTTTTCCATCGGGTGTTGTTAGCCCTATTACAGAATTGTCGAGATTCTTCCAGCAGCTATGCGCAAAGTCTGCGCAAATCGGATATAGAAAGGTTGCAAGACGATATTATGAACATCTTATGCAAATTCAAATAGATATTTCCTCCGACATTTTTTACTTGCATGATTCACTTGATGATACATTTATCAGGTGAGGCAAAGCTTGGTGGGCCAGTCAATTATCGGTAGATGTACCCAATAGAAAGGTAACTCATATGTTTGTTTTCTAACTATTCTTCATTTATTATAACAATGAGTCTGACATCCTTTATATTTTGCAGAATACTAGGCACATACAAAAGGTAAGTACGGATCAGGGCAAGACCTGAAGGATCCATAGTGGAGGCATATATTGAAAATGAATCACTTACTTATTGTGCAATGTATCTCCATAATATTGAGACGTCCTTCAACCGAACTCAACAAAATAATGACGATGGTACTAGAAGAGAGATACTTTTAGTTTTTGCGCAACTCGCACGACCGTTTGGCAAGCCACCAACAAATGATCAGTTTAGCGATAACGACATGGAAGTTGCGCATTGGTTCATACTCAACAATTGTGATGACGTCTTGCCATTTTTGGGGGAGCATGAAGAACTTCTTAGGCGTAAGTATCCTGCACATTTACGGGCCGAGAAGCACCGTCAATTGTTTCCTGAATGGTTTTGCAAACACGTAAGTTGATAACTATAAGAAAATTTGATAATATTGCATTATTTTTTTATAATTGATATTCAACATATTTTGAATATATATTTTTTATATTTTAATAGATGTTACAATTGAAGGAAGTAAATTCGCTTCTTTATGACGATGAATTATCAAAATTGGCGAGAGGTCCTATTCAATCTGAAACATTTTTGGGTTGTTATGTGAATGGTGTTAAGTTCCTGGTTATCGAGCGAGATAACAATTTGAGCACTCAAAATAGTAGTACCTGAGGACGACAACACCGCCGATGTTGATTTCTACGGTAAACTGACATCTGTAATTCAATTATTGTACAAAGACCGTTGCCAGGTGATTTTATTCAAGTATCATTGGTTTGATACAAACCCACATAAAGCCGGGAGTATTAAACAAGAATATGGTCTAGTAAGGGTGAACACGAACACACTTTGGTACAAGCATGATCCTTTTATTTTGGCAACTATGGCAAAACAAATTTTTTATCTAGATGATCCTAAAGTTGGTGGTGGATGGAAAATAGTCTAGACGATCCAACACAGAAGTATATTGGACATTCCTGAAAAGGCTTCTGATGACCACAGTGATGACGACACCTCTGATCAAAAGAATTCATTTTCAAGCATTCCCATTATCCAACAACCATTTAAGTTATTTGTCGAACTTCCTCCGTTGATGACGAATATGATGTTGAGGTATCACCTGCAAAAGATGGAGTTTTTGGAGAATCTGAGGCAACCATGTCAGATGAACTTGAAGAAGAAGTCGAAAGTGATTACTCTAATTTGTTATGTCGTTTACAAGATGTTAATAATATTTTGTATTTTGTTAGTTTATTTAATTAAATTTGTTAATGTACTATGAATTTCTTACCATAAATTTGTTAAATGAATGTCGAAGTTCAATTAATTAATTAAATAATGATATAAAAGTTTTCCCCTAAAATAAACATTTTTGATGTTTGCGCGATGAAATTAGAATATTTTGTCACACAAAACACTGTCACCTTTAAAAATTATGGCGCGTGCTTCTGGCGGCAAAAAAATTGCCCTGAAATTTTGAAAACTAGCGTGACGAAATCACTGATATATGGCGACGAAGGGTTCGTCGCGCAAAACCTACACATTTAATTAGGTTTCAACTTTCGTTATTCCATTGCTAGCCCAACAAACACATCAAAGCCATTTCAATCTCTCAAGTTCTCTGAGGAAAAAATGAGATCACTCTCAACTGTAAGTTCTTTTCAACCTCAAATGTAAGTTCTTCTTCTCTAGTTATTGCATTTTGACTAAAATGGTTGAAATATTCATTACTGATTAGTTTGTGTTATATCCCATTTTGATTAAAATGATTGAAATATCCATTATTGATTAGTTTGTGTTATGGTGCAAAATCAAAGATAAGGGGAAATTCGATTTCTTTATCCATTATTGATTAGTTTGATGGCATTAGTGAAAACAACTTTTAGTAAAACCATGGAGCATGACAGAAAACAATCTTTGCTATTGAGTTGGATGTGTTTGTGAAGACTAGTTTGGTTTGTTTGTATGTGAAATGTGGGTGTTTGTAGACAAGTCTTTGATGAAATGCATGAGAGAAATGTAGGAAGTTGCTTGTCCGGCTTACCTCCAAAATCTCCACAACCACAATGTCTTCCTAGGTAGAGATTCTGATACTCAGTCTTGTAACAAAAAACTACATGTCCGATACTCCTCCCGAGTATCATATAAGGGTGGGCATACTGTGTCATATAAGCTGCTTTTCATGCCATATCACTGGCATCAAGACTAGCTTCTTTTGAAGCCTTTAGTTGATGGTCCACTATCTACATTGTGTTTCATGCTGCGGATATTTGATTCAAATGTTTTGTTATAATGTAGGCATCTCATTGTTTTGAACTTAAATAACCAATAGACTAATGGTTACTGATTAGTTGTCCTACCAATAGACTACTTTGGTGATTTCAACTTTTGTCCTACCAAAACAAGAAAACTGATAACTTAAAGGATGTAATGAAAAATAAATACAAAAAAAAGAGTCAAATAAATACAATTCATGCCAATGCTATAATATGTGGATAAGTCAAAAGCTGAATGGCCCAATATGTGGATAAGTCAAATGCCTATTTCCACAACATTATAGTAAATGGTCCCAAAAATTGGCCCTAGAGGAAAAATGTGACTTAATCCACTTTTTCAAGGAAAATGATGCCCTGCAAAAATATCCTCTCAACAAAAATCAGCTCTTAACATATGCATCAATTGGTAAGATGCTAACCACAATCAAATGAAACAAAACAATTATGACATTGAATTTTGAGCCCCCAACATATCATTTTCAACTAATAGTATATACTGATGTTTATTGATTTGGACATCAGTTACAATGATAGAGAAACATTATAAACAAGTTGAAATCACCATCTAATGGTTACTTGAGTAGCATTCAGTGTTGGAATGGCTTGTGTCATTCTTTTGTTATCATGCTAATGGTTACTGATTAGTTGTCCTACCAATAGACTACTTTGGTGTTTGGCTAGGCTTTTGTCTCGACTATAGTTAGTTAAAAACTGTTTTTTTTTTTTTTTTCAGTTCTAGCCATAACTGGCGTTGTTAAGAATGTAGACTTCTATAATAGTGGAGAGGTCGTCTCAAATCCTGTTTAAGAAGTTGTTTCATTTTGGTGTTCTTATTGTTGAGTTTCTGAAATTGCTTGGGCTGTCATTGTATTTCTATGGGCCATAAATGAAATGTACCCTTTTCAACAATAAGAAGAATGGGAAGTTCGCAGGGAAGTTCCATCAGGTTCAACAATTCTGCAGATTGAACAGGTTCCCCTGAGGGCAGTGTGGTGTTACTTGATCAATCACCTAGGATATAGCAATTAAGCAATGTGATTTTTTGAGTTTCATTGTGTTACTTGGCATCAAGACCAGCTTCTTTTGAAGCCTTTAGTTGATGGTCCACTTACTACGTTGTGTTTCGAGTTGCGGATATTTGATTCAAATGTTTTGTTATAATGTAGGCATTTCATTGTTTTGAACTTAAATAACCATTGGAGAGAGTAACATAAAATTGTTGTGAAATCTAGATGGAGACCTTTCTTTATAGTTTATTCTCCATATGGCCAAATTGGGGAACAGTCACTTATCCTTTGGTGTTTGGCTAGGCTTTCTGAAGTTTGTTATCATGCTAATGGTTACTTTGGTGTTTGTTATCACTAATGGTTACTTTGGTGTTTGTTATCATGCTAATGGCGGTTACTTTGGCTAGGCTTTCTGAAGTTTGTTATCATGCTAATGGTTACTTTGGTGTTTGTCGCGAGAAAACACCCATGTACAAGTATAGAAATTTCAGAATTGTATGACATAGTAGTTCTATAATTTGTCAGTGTTGTAATATCAAGCACAACATAGTAGTTCTATAGAGGTTTTGCTCGATTAGAAAGGGATGACAGAATTAGTAGGTTCATGTATTGAAATGTCAGATTTTGTGGCACTCCTTGACCTTGTCCTAGTATCCAACATGGAGAATGTTATGATACTAGACACATTTAGCTATTTTTAATTTTGTTCGAATTGTTGTAACAGACTATGAAATTACTTAGTTTTGATATTTTCCAGTAACTATAATCTTGTAACTGTTATTTCAATTCATGGTTGGCAGATAATGTTTTATTTCCTTTGATGATAGATTATGACGAATAGAAAAAAGATAAGGCTTACTCGACTTAAAATATTTATACTTGTACATGGGTGCTTTCCCGCGACAATTCTGAAATTCTAGGCTGTTTTGGTTGGAGTATAAAACCTGCACAATAAATTACATAGTTTTGATATTTTCCAGTGACTGTTATCTTGTAACTGTTATTGCAATTCGTGGTTGGTAGATAATGTTTTATTTCCTTTGATGATAGATTGTGACGAATAGAAGAAGGATAAGGCTTACTCGACTTAAATTTTTTGTACTTGTACATTGGTGCTTCCCGCGACAATTCTGAAATCCCGCATTAGCCATCCTACATTGTGGTTTTTATCTATATGTTGTTTTTAAGTTGATGTATTATCTATATGTTGTTTTTATTTCATCTATCTGAAGTGCATTCATTGTTCCTCATTGTAATTGTTGTGTTGTGTTTTTATTATTTTGGTTCAGATGGCTTCTTTGATATCAAGAAAATGTAGGCCCGTAATTGTTGCTGCTAGTAGTTCGGCCGCCACTCCTCCGCCCAACGTAGCTCATCGTCGCTCACAATCGGTGAAGATTAATAGCTTGTTGATGCATGACATCAGTGCAATCATTCGCAACCATTGCCCGATGACATCCTAATCTTGGAGTGAGGTCAAGCCCGAGACGCAGACCGGGGTGTTGGACGCGCTCACAGTAAGTTTTAGCCATTGATTTCAACCTTTATAATTAGAATCTTAAAAATGCATAAAATTTGGAAGGTCGTTTTGCATGTTTATGCTTGTAGTTTTACATGATTTGGTATAACTTATCTCTTTGGGCCTTAATGTTCTCTAATAAATATTATTTAAATTTTAGGTTAATATGAGTTTGACATGAATGATCCAAACATTCATGAATATATCACCGGTATGTGCGTGGATCGATACAAGAATTGGAAGCATGATTTTTACCAGCACTTCCAAACGTTTCCTGATGTGGATAGTGCTAAGGCACAACCCCCAATCGAATTGGAGCATAGGCCTGATGAGTGGGTGTGGTTGTGCGATCATTTTTGAACTCCCACATTTCTGGTAAGCATTAACGTTTTTATTTCATTAAAATAAACATATTTATTTATATATATGTAATAACACATATGTTTAATATACATATTGAATAATTATACATAAAAGATCTGAGGCGAACCGACGTCAAAAGAAAATTCTACACCACTTTGGTTCATTGCCCTTCTCTTACAGAGTGGAGGAACGACGTCTAGTAAGTGAACTAATATGTTTAATTTTCATTGTTTTATTTTTAGTCAATACATTCAATTAAATGTTTATATTAGTTGGTTTATTATTTTAACAATGTTTTGTAGGAGGGTTCAAAATCCCTAGAAATCGACATGTTCAAGGATGTTTATGCACTACTTGGCAATGGGTGGCTGTGAAGTTGCATGTAAGTTTTATTCTTTGCATTTTTTGCATGTTGTCACTTCTATTGTTTTAAAAGTTATTAATTTTTAATAATTTTTTTAATCAAGGAAACGATGGTGGAGAGGCGGGATGCCTACATGGAGCGAGTGGCCTCGCAGCATCCCCCGGAAACTCCGTTGGAGTAGCTCACAATGGACGATCCCGATGCAGAATTACATATTTTGACGGAGACATTGGAATCGCTAGGTCCGAGACCTGGAAAGATTGTTCAAGGGATGGGGAAAGCTAAAGTTCGTGAGGTCAACACCTCATCTTCAGCTTCGCAGCAGTGAGTCGGAACCATTTCATCGTTACAGTTGAGAGTGGAGGAATTACAGAATGAGTTAAATGTTGCCAAAGCGTGTGAGGCAGAGTAGCAGGCCCGAGAGGGAGGCTCGGGAGGGGAAACGACAAGCCCAGGAGGCAACTAGGTGGAGTATGTTATTAGGGGCTCTCCAGCAGTCAGGGATTAATTTGTCGAGCCTCCCGCTACCGTCGACAAACCATCAACCACCACATCCCTAGAAAATGTACTGATGTGTTTTTTTTTAATTTGTAGCTGATACAATACGGTTTAAAATTTTTAATTTGTAATGGATACTGTATGGTTTTACATTATTAATTTGTAAAGTTAATAGTATTTAACTAAATTAACAAAACCCCTCTGTGCGCGAGACGATTCAATTAATAAATATTTAAAATTTAATTAAAATAAATATTTTAAAATTAAAAGATTTCAAATTTATTAAACAGAACTTTAAGCGACAAAAATTTCCGTCGCACAAGAATAGATCAAGCGTGTCTGGATCGACAAAACCTATGTGACAACATTAGAGTGATGAATATTGTTGTCGCTCAAAGAAAATATTGCACGATGAAAGGTTCGTCACCATTGAGTTAAGCCGACAATGTGTAACGCGATGAAAGGGTTCGTCACAATTGAGTTATGCCAACAAAGTTTAATGTGACGAAATAATTAATCGCGTAAGTATATTTTGCACAAAGAACCGTTCTATTTCTTGCGTTGAAATGAGCGTCGCGCAAAACAGTATTATGTGACACACCCTTTCGCAACGAACTTTGTTGTTGTCGCACAAAAGGACTCTGTAGCGACGAAGATTTTTTTTCGTCGCACAAACGCTTGCGAGACAGAGTTGTAGCGACAACCTTTGCACGACAAATATTTTGTCGCCCCATATGTATGGCGATGAAATGTTGTTTATAGCAACAATTTTGCCTACGTCCCTAAAGGCCTTTTTTTTGTATTGGTTATGTGTTGCTTGTGTTATATTTACTTGAGAATACATCCTTTCAGTCTTGGTGGCTATGGAGCATGAGTTGCTCTGCTTGACTGTTACATTTGCATGAAATCAGGGATCCAATCACACATAGCTAAGGAGGGTCCCATTGCATTGCATTGGGCACTCTATTCATCCATATTCCACCAACATACCTACTCCAACCTCACCATATCCTCCTATTTTAAATGGGTTCAGGAAAAAGGGAATGCCTTTGAAGGGGAAGGTGTGGACCTATATTGTTAAAAAAAACTCAAACTCTTATTTTTGAATAATAATAGCTCATAAAATTCTACAATTATATACATCATCATCAACATGTGTATGATGGTCATATATACGTAGCCGGTAGCACAATACATATACTTGGATACAAAGTAGTAACTAATTAAACATAGCAGGACATAGTACTGGAACACATGAAAGCAAGAACATAAGGTTACAATGACATGGTTGCCATATATCCATGGGTTATCAATACAACTATAGCCTCCCTTATTCCTCAGGATTACTTTAGTTAACTGGCTTTTGATAATCTAGCAGATAGGAGTAAAGCAAATATTTTTCTTCATTTGATTCAGATGCTTATTTCCGAGTAGGGAGAGTGTCACCATTAAAACCACGTTGAAGGAATCCAACTTCATTAATGTGGCTCACATCGCTCCATGACTTGAAAGCCCATTTCTTGTCAGAGAGATGGAGTGCAATCATTGATCCGTTCATGATTTTCCCAACAGTTGGCTCACGAGTCATCGACATGTATATTGCTCTCAATACACCTCCGTGTGTCACCACGACCACATGCTCACCTATTCAAAGACCCCATTAATTAATTAAGTTCATATTATTATTATTATTATTATTATTATTATTATATCCATGATTCCAGCAGATCAAAGCATGGGTACCATATTGAATATTCACTTTCCTCAAGCTATGAACTTTACATGTGTTTGTTTTTCCACACCATTTTTTTTATGTCCTGAATCTGGCTTCATGTATGGCAATTAAATAATGAACTTTTTTTAGATCTTTGTAGTTAATAAAGAGTAGTCTTTATACTGTATTATAGTATGTTCTACCATGAACCCATTTGTGATGAGATCCTTCGTCATATAGTGATGACATAAAATTGTTCCAACTTACCCTTGTGTTTTGATGCTATAATAGAATATAGAAGTATTTGCTATAATAGAATGTAGAATATTTGCTAGAAGTATTTGCTATAATAAAATATAGAAGTATTTGCTATAATAGAATGTAGATTATTTGCTAGAAGTACTTTAGAGGATCAAGTAAGCTAGCTATATCCTTTTAACTATAGTGAATAGGAACCCTATATTTCCACATCTCGTTAAAATCACCTTGAATTAGTATTTTGTTGTCCATGGATTTGATCACACTAGGTTCCAAGTTGATCAAGTAAGCTAGCTATATCCTTTTAACTATAGTGAATAGGAACCTTATATTTCCTTTTAACAATCCATTCTATTTAGAGTCAACGAGTTCAAAATAGCTTTGCTCATTAAATGGATTTGAAGGTTTGCATGGAACCAGGGTTCTGTATAGAAAAGTGATTGCAACCAAGTATGGGGCTACCCCATCAGATTGGTTTTGCTCAATCAAACATCACCACCCATGAATGTTTTCTTTGGAAGGAATTTATAAGCTTAAAAAATTGTATGGAGGAAGTCATTTTTTTTAAGTTCATAAAGGCAAAACCGAAATCACATTAGTTAGCTACATATTTCTAATTATGCAAACTTCTTAGAATTTGGTTTTTTTCAAGTGTGTACCTAGATCAAACTTAAGCTTGGTTGGAGGCCTAATGTAGATATTTGTTATATAATGTAGATGTCAGACCCTTACAATGAAAATTTATTAAAAAGAAATATTGTTGTTGTTGTGGCAGCTCATGCTACAATTGCTACCATTGTACCAACAATTTACAACACTATTCCAAAAGAACCATATGTTGATAGAAATAGGGTGTCTTGAAATACATAAAAAATGTTCAGATAGAAGAAATGCTTATGCAGTTTCTTCATTTGATCGGTCACAATGTACGCCATAGTGTGCTTGTGGGACGATTTTTTCGTCTTGGGGAAATGATTAGTCGACAATTTAATGAGACTTTAGTGGCTATTCTATCTCTATACAAGTGTTTAGTAGCTGATCACGCTGAAGAGATACACAAATATGAAATCCAACCTAAGATTGGTAGTGATACTCGGTATGCAACCTATTTTAAGGTAAGGAATAAAAATAAATTTTAAGTATTTTTAGTTCGTTAATAGATATGATTCTTGTACTTACTTAAATTATGTGGATATACTCATTTAGGATTGTATTGGTGTTTTAGATGGAATGCATTGTAATGCAACAGTCCCAGAAGAAGGACAAGATAGGTTTAGAAGTCGAAAAACTAAAACGACACAAAATGTGTTAGCAACATGTTCTTTTGACTTAAAGTTCACTTCTGTTCTAGTTGGTTGGGAAGGCAGTGCACATGACCAAAAAGTGTTAGATAATGCCCGTTTTAGGTTAAACCCATTCATTGTCCCACAAGGTATATAAGATATTAGGTTAGTTTATTCTTAGATATAATGTTTAATTATAAAATATTTTTGATAATAAAATATTTTTTCTTTATAGGAAAGTATTATCTCGTGGATGTCGGATACACACATGAACTGGGTTTCTTAGCTCCATTTAAGAGTACTCGATATCATATAAGCGAGCATAGAGGTCGGACACCTTTAAATGAAAAAAAGTTGTTCAATAAACGACATTCAAGCCTTAGGAATGCAATTATGAGAGCTTTTGGGGTACTAAAAAAATGGTGGCCCATGTTATTTGCCGATTCTTTTTATCCATTCAAGACACAAGTGAAAATAGTGGTGGTGTGTTTCATTCTACACAACCACATAATGGGTGTCGATCCAACAGATCCATTACTTGAACAAGTTGACCGAGAACTTGAAACATCTATTGGTGGGGAAGAAGAGGCACCAATCCCGGCTTCTCAAGAAATACTTAGAGCAACACAAATTAAATGGATCCAATTTAGAGACAATCTTGCCAAAAAAAATGTATGATGATTACAAACATCGACGAACTCGAGCATGAATAATTGTTTTTATTCCTAGTTGTTATTACTTGTTGAATTATGGATTTTATTATTCATCTTAGCTCCTTAATAACAATGACATGTAGAAATTTTCATATGGTTCATGGAATTATAAATATCACCCCATTATTGTTATTTTGTTTTACTCATATAGTAGTACTAACAACAAATATGGAATATTGGGAGAGCCAATTCAAAGCCGATGAAAATAAGGGAAAAGAAAAGAAGTCACATCTTATGTGGGACGACACGATGGATACTATCATGATTGAAGCATTACTTGAGCAAGAAAGGAAATACCACAAACATGGAAACTATTGAGATCCATGTGCATATACTGTCGTCATTCACGCGATGTCTCAAAAAAAAAATATATCGAAAAAAACATATTGAAAGTCAGTTGAGGACAATGAAAATTGAATATAGAAATTTTCTTGAGCTAAAAAATAAGAGTGATATAGGATAGATCCAGTCAAGCAAACAGTGACTGCATCCGAGGATAAGTGGAACGAGATTTTTGCAGATCCAATTAAGTTTTTCATTACTTTTTATTGCCTTTGTTATTGGTGGTCAATTCATGTTTTTTTTTAATGATAGTTGTATGACTGTAATTATTTGACTATTTTTTATTTATAAATATTGTTATATTTTTTCTTGTATGATATTTCAGAAGGCCATAAAAAATTTCAAGCATTTTCGAACCAGAGGACTAAGTTGGAATTTTGGTAACTTGGCAATTGTTATAGGAAACCATCATGCTACGGGAGACTACTTAATTTGAGGAATCGATTGTATAGATATTGACAAGCTTGATGCTAGTGAAGATATGCCTAATATTGATACTTATGAAAACCTGAATGATATTGATGAAACTGGTAATGTGGTGACTCCTTCCAATAAATATCTCACAACCACAGAAAAAAAGAAAGCATGGACAGAAGAAACGTGACTTTGAAGAAGTGAAAGAAATTATCCAAAGTTTACAAAAAGAATTAACAAATCTTAGAGAAGTTGTGGATCATATTTCTATCAGAAAAAAATTACGAGGAAAGATGATGAAGATTGAAGAATTTAGTAAAGGTTATTTGTTGGCTGCAATAAAAATTATAAGAAGAGACCCCGTGGAGAAAGAAATGTTTATTCTAAGTTATGCGGAAGAGAGAAATGCAATTCGGAAGAACTAAGGGAGCAAATTGTTGATATTTGAATTAATATTTCTAGTTTTTATGTGTTTGTTTGTGTATTCGTGAACAAATAATTTTAGTTAGATTTTCATTGGTGTTTGAGAGCATATTTTGACATTAAATTATTAGTCGTTAGTGATAATTTTTTTTTTGTATGTACATCTGTATATTATTATTATTATTATTATTATTATTATTATTATTATTATTATTATTATTATTATTTAAGAACTCTTTTTATAAAACTAATGAATAATAGTAGTGGGGAAGAATGAGTTAATTAAAATTGTTTTTCAATTTTTATGTAGGTGTTTGCATAAATGTAATATCAAGGCCAACCAAGCAAACATTGGGTGTATGCATTTTTTTTCATTAATTGTTACCAAGCAGTTGTAAAGCAATGCACTGCAAATTAATGCAAATGAAAAATTTTGCAGCATGCAAAGTTTTACGGTGTACCAAGCAGAGCCTAAGTTTACCAAAATCCGACAACTACGAAGATAATTGTGTTAATTTGCATTTTGAGAAAAAAGAAAACATGAAAATTTATCTCTCCACCACATGTACATTTCACTAAAACATTTCACTATTTTTTCATTTTCTTTACCTTCCACATGTTTTATAATTGCAAACATGTCATTGCACAAAATGAATCTCAACCCTCAACACCTTCCCAACTCTCAATCCTAACCCTCTTTTGTCTCAACCATTTTGTTTGTTCCAATCAACAATGAATAGTAAAACCCCACTCTAAATTGTTATATAGATTATATCTGATTTGTAGTTTTTGATTTTTTCATCTTTTTTTTTTAGGGTGAGTATACAAAATCAAACCATGGAAAGAATAAGATTCATTTGTTGATTTATACCTATATATACTCGTTTTTATTATGTGAATACTTGGACTAGGGATTATTAAAAGCATCAATGGGGGATTGTCAATTTATTAGAAGCTTGTAATGAAATGTCAATATAGACATCGGGTTCCACATTGGTGGATTAACAAGACTTGATAATTTTTAATATGGGGTCAGGAGTACTAATTCAATTGCATCATATTATTGATCATTCTTCAATCTCCATTAGCCCATGCATCTACCACATCATATTTGATGGAGCTTGGAATTTTGAAATTGTTCAAGTTTATTATTTAGATATCTTATCTATGTCAAGGGCTTTATCTCCACCTTTGAGAATATTACTAGGACCAAGGAAATCAGCAAACAAACTATCTTTACAGTCAGATTCATCTCCATCGGGAGTTGAGGAGGAGGTCCATGATGTTTTGAATGACACAAGAGAGGGAGGCACCATGAGAAAGGAGCACTGTAGGATAGAATAGGAGGATGAGGAAGTGCCATTACTCGTCATGAGACGTACTCCTTCCCCAGCCATGACAACCAACAAAATACATAGGAAATAAATTAAAAAAAAAAATTCATTATTCCTCGAGATACACACTGCACAATGAAATAACAAAAATCTTAACGGGATTGAAAAAAAAAAAAAACAAGGGAGTTCTTATTTGGCCTATAAATATGAGGTTGAAGGCCATCCACTCTTAACATCTACTGTAGTTGGAGACTTGAGTGTATTAGACTACCTTTGTTGCATAATTAAATTCATCGAGGGTTCACTAACACAAGTTGTTGCTATAGTAGGCAAAAGAGCTAGTCATTCATTTCTTTTGTTCTCGAGTTAGAAACTAGACCTTGAATAAACACTTTCTAACACTCCAATTAGAGCCTCTTATTAAAAATAAGAGGTTCAAACAAACATGCCAAATTTCTTCAAGTGGCACTCTATTTTCACTAGTTTCTATTCAACTAAAGCATCACCTGTTGTGAACTTAAACTCAAAAATTTCTTAAATAGGTGAACCCATTTGTGGGGTTGAGCTTGAGTGTGCAAAGCGCCCCAATAGGAGACTAATGGGACATTTAGTAACATAGGATTGTCGACTGTATTCAAATTCGATCTACTATTTGCCTATGACAGGTCTTTACTAAATATGACAAAATTATTTTTCATTAGAATCTAACGAAATAACAATGGCACATACTCTTTTCTGACAATGGTTTAGAGAGAAAGCTTAATAGAATGGGCTTTGAGACATGTATTGCTTACCCCTGATAAATTTTCTGGTGACTAGTTTCCTACTGCATCTGGTACTAAATTGAAAAGAAGTTTGCAAGGAGGTATTTAACTTTGCTCCTCCAGAAGAACCCCCCATCCTGTATAATGCACAAAAATGAACACAAGGCAGCTACTTATGTTAAGAATTAAATTCTTAACTTCATTACTTAGCTTATCAAAGCATAATCTACTTGGTAAAAGCCAACCCATTCTCAAGTCCCATTATCATACTTCCTTATTAAGAATGAATGTCCAATCATTAGCTTGTGGAACTACTGCTGTATCAAGCC
This sequence comes from Berberis vulgaris, assembly GCA_963556465.1. Lineage (NCBI taxonomy): Eukaryota > Viridiplantae > Streptophyta > Magnoliopsida > Ranunculales > Berberidaceae > Berberis > Berberis vulgaris. The sequence continues at coordinate 57,254,613 of OY747135.1, read as the reverse complement.
CATGCTTTGATCCCTGTCACTTACATGATTCTTTTGATTTCAGACCCTCTAATTAATAGGTTAAACCCCACAAAAACTCTATTACTCTATTTTCAACCTTCAAGGTTGGAACTTGCTTTTTCTAAAGTCATCTTCTTCCTCACTCATCCCCCCTCCTCCTCATTCCTCTCTGCTGATTGACTTCTCCCCCCCACCTTGCTCCTTGCCTCCATATTCCAGCTCCCCGCATCCTCTTTTCTCTCATTGTTGCAGCATCACCCCCGCCTCCACCAACATCACAATCTTCCCCACCCTCTCCCCTCTTTCCTTCTTTGCGACTCACCACCACCCGCTGCCATACCCCACCTCCTGTGCTATCGCTCACAAATCTCGACCCCACAACAACTCTCCTTTCCAAATCCACCTCCCCTATCACCACATCCACTTTCGCTGCTCCGTTCCTCTTCTTCACCACTCCACAATCCTCTCTTATGCCCTCACCCACCGCTCATTCTCTTCCCCCTAACAATCCAAACCCTCACAACAACCTCTCCGTCTCCACCTTCCATGCCCTCTCCATCGAGCACATAGAGGAGGGGTGTTGTCATGGATGAAACAAATAGCGAAAAATCTTGGGTGCCTGGACCTGTGCCTGGTGTTGTGCCTGGTAGTCTGTCTCGAGATGTGAATTATTTCATATCTCACGACAGATAGACGGTGCCTGGTGGCACTAGGCACAACACCAGGCACACCACCAGGCACTGTAGTAGTGCTCAACAAATAGATCAGGAGAGTAAAGGGATCGGGGAGGTGGAGGCAGGGCGGCGTTGTCAGAGGTGATGCAGATAAAGAGATAGGGAAGGTGGCGTCATCGCAAGTGCAGCAAAGATAAGGAAATCGATAATGGTGAAATAGAGAAAAGGATAAACGAGGGAAGGGGTGAGAAATAGGTAGGGGAAGGGAAAGGGAGATGGGTACATCGGTGGTTGTTCGTGAATTACAGAGGAGGAGGGAGGCATGAGTGGGTCGAGGAGTCCACCAGTAGCGATAACGTCATCGGTGAGTGTGGCCATGGCATTTGGTGGTGGTGTTGGTTCGACGATAGTGAAGAAGAAAATAGGGAGGTTGAGAAAGTACGCACCTTCCTCTCCATCTGATGTTGTTGCAAATAGTGGATAAATGGCTTTAGCTTTACGCCGATTCCAATTTCGTCTTCTAGGCGATCCACGGTGGTGGAGTTTTAGGATTCGAGAGGCGGGGGTGAGACGCGGGGTAGGGGCTGCCGGTTGGTTCATTCAACGGGTACCCACCACAACCAAAGGTGATGGTGAGTCACAAGGGAAGGGGATCTAGCGGTGATGATTTAGGGAAGAGGGGAGAGGGTGGGGGAATATAGTGGTGTTGGCGGAGGCAAAGGGGTGCTTAAACGATGAGTGAGGTGAGGGCTGAAATATGGAAGCGTGGAGGAGGATGGTGGTGGTAGGGAATTCAATCAAGAGAGAGGAAGGGGATGTTTCTAGTGGGGAAGAAGATGAGTTTTTAAATAAGGATGCATCGATTCTTCGAAAATCCACCGTATCAAGTGTCGAAAACGTGTTGGATATGGACACGCACCCAACGCATTTTCGACACATGGTCAATGGTCAGGACTCGTTGACTGATTTGACTCGTCCCAGATACGCCTTGGACATGGTCCAGACACAGTCCAAACACGGCCCAGACACACAAATTCAGAAAAAGGGCAGATAGCAAGCTAATGGGTGCAAATAGCAACTCATTCTCTTCTTCTCCTTCGATCAAGAGTCGGACCTAACCCTAGATCGCATTTCGTTATGCATCAGAGAGACATTGTTGGACAGAGAAAGGCAGAGAGCGATCAAGCGATTGAGAGAGTGATCGACCGACTAAGAGAGAGTAATCGAGCTAGAGAGAAATAGAGCCAGAGAGAGAGATCGAGCCAGAGAGGGAGAGAGATCGAGCTACCTTGTTGGACGGAGAAAAATGTCAACATCAGCAAGTAAGCTTTTATTTCTTTCTTTCTGTTTTTTTTCATTATGTGATTTTCTCTTCTGCTTCGATTTTCTACTGATTTTTTTCAGCACTAATCCAAGTTTCCAGTACAATGACCAAATTCATCGATTTCCTATTGATTTTTTCATTTGATTTTCTGCTTTGATTTGCATACTTGCATTTGATTCTCCAATCTCCATTAATCATTCCATGAAACAATGGTCCATACATTATGATTTCTTGGTCAGAGAGCTAAAAATCTATATGAGCAAATGTTTAGGTAAAAAGAGAGATCCCAGTTTGAATTTTAAATCACCCCAGATGATTGGTCTAGCCAAACAAATGAAAATTTTATTTGCATTATGAATTTGTATACTTTACTCTTGGAATGTTTTCAATAAATTGGCCTTGTACTTGTGGCGTTGTACTGTTAGTATAACACCATGAACCAACAAAGTGACAAGAACATTATGCTAAGTTAGTCACCATGAACCAACAATGGCATAATTTTGGTCACAGTGAGTGACTATAGACTGTTGTTTTTCTCTCCTCATCTTGCTTAAATTCTTGTAATGCAAAAAACATATTACACGAAGTTAGTCACACGTGTGAAACAATTTAAGCAATGAAACAATGAATTTGATACAATTTTAAGCTTTAGGTTGTTGTTTGAAGCAATGAATTTAGTTTTTTGTCTCTTAATGTTTCTTTCAGGCCAAGTGAGTGGAGATGATAATGCTCCTATTTGGAGGTATGTGACGAGAATAAAAAGAACAAATGAATATGGGGGAAATCTTAGGTGGAGGTGTAACTTTTGTCAGAAAGAATATACGGGATCCAATACTAGATTGAAGGACCATTTGTTGAAGATAGCAGGTCATGGGATAGCTATTCGTGCCAAAATCATCCCCCCACCCCAACAATTTAGAGAGTTGCAACAACTTGTTGAAGAAGCTGCATTGAGAGTGAAAGGTTCAAGGATGCAAAATGTTCCTTTACCTCCTTCAATGGCATCAGGTCAAGGTAATCACTCGTGTTCAAGTAGTGAGGTTAGTCCATCCTTTCCCTACAATGATCCAAGGAAGAGGAGAGCCACAAATAATCCAATTGTGAATGCTTTCAATATGAGTGAGCGACAAGAGTTGGATGTTTTGATTGCAAAATTGTTCTACTCAGCTGCATTGTCGTTCAACCTTGCAAAGAACTTGTATTATCATGAGTATAATGCATTTAGGATGACATTGCTTTAAAATGAAAGGGGTAACATTCAAAGGTTGTTGGAGGCAACAAGCTTTACATGGATTATCAAAAGAGCAACCAATGTTTGTAATGGGTGGATCGATGCCCAAAGGAGGTATCTCATTAATTTCATAGTGATTAATGAGGGTGGTCCAATGTTTTTAAAGGTTGTGAATAGTGAAGAGGAGTTCAAAGACAATTTCTTCATTGCTGGTTTGATTAAGGAAGTCGTACATGAGGTTGGGCCTAGTAATGAGGTCCAAGTCATAGCCGACAATGTTCCAGTTTTCAAGGCTGCAGATTTACTTGTTGAGAGACAATACCTTGAGGTTTTTTGGACACCTTGTATAGTCCACACTCTCAATCTTGCCTTGAAGAACATATGCGCTCTAAAGAACACGCCTGCAAATGAAAAAGCCTACAGTCTGTGTAGTTGGATTATTGATATTGTTAGGGATAGGGTGCTGATCAAGAACTTTATCATGAACCATTCCATGAGGTTTTACATGTTCAATGAGCATTCAAGCTTGAAGTTGCTTTCCATAGCAAAGACACGCTTTGCTTCAAGCATAATTATGCTCAAGAGGTTGAAAGACATTAAAAGTAGCCTCCAAAGTATAGTGATCAGCGATCTGTGGGATTCCTATAGAGAAGATGATGTTGACAAAGAACGGCTTGTTAAAGGAAAATTATTGGATGACTTATGGTGGGACAACCTGGACTACATACTTCGTTTCACAGAGCCTATTTATTCATTGTTGCGAAGGGTTGATACAGATTAGCCTTGTCTTCACTTGATGTATGAGATGTGGGATGTTATGATTGAGAAAGTGAAACACGTGATTTACCCCATTAAGGAAAGGCAGATAGTGACGTGTCAGAGTTTTATTTAGTGGTGCATCATATACTGGTTTATCGATAGGAGAAAAGCAACACACCACTGCATTGCTTAGCACATTCTTTGAATCCAAGGTAACTGAAGATTTACATTGTTTTTATTCTACTTAGTCTTGACTAGAACTTATAGGTTATGTACTTAAGTTTATAATATTAATTTGTGATTGTCATTGCTTATTTATAGGTATTATTGCATATAATGGCTCGAAGGGTCTTCTAATCGTGTTTTTCCACACAAAGATCTTGAGATTTCAAATGAGAGGGATAAATGCTTAAAGATATACTTACCTAATATTGAGGAAAAAAGGTTGGTTATTACATAGTATGCTAACGGGTTTGACGGGTTTGGCACAGTTTGGATAAAGTAATTCTGTACAAAATAGAGAATACCTAAACCCTGACGTGTGGTGGATTTTTCTTGGTGCTTTAGCTTTGAAGTTACTTGGGCAGCCTTGTTCTTCATCGTGTTGTGAGAGGAATTGGAGCACATATTACAAGATCTAGTCATTGAAAAGAAATCAAATGACCCCACAACGAGTTGAAGATTTGGTATATGTGCATTCTAACCTCCATTTTTTGTCAAGAAGAAAACAATAGTACAAAGAAGGTGAGACAAAAATGTGGGATATCGGATGAGATACTATTGATTCATTGGATTCAGATGCTGGTGGCATGCTTTAGATTGCCAGTCTTTTCTTGATGAATCTGAGCTAGAGGCTGGGCTGTTGAATAAAGGGAATGTGATGGTTGATCCGCCAGTTGATGAATGTAGCTGGTGAGCTAATGAAATTATCAATTTACATTGTCAAATTAATGAAATTATGTTGTTTATGATTTATGAATTTATGATGCATTTGAGTGAATGAATCTTTATTGATATGTTTGGATTCACTACAACAAAAGTAGTATATAATATCAATTTTTTGATGGCATGTGCTCTCATATAGTTGGTTATACATAGCATTCCTTATAAAAATGTTATTAACGCACAAAAATATGCTATTACATAATACAAGGCAAAGGTCACATGTTCTAGTCCTCATATCCTCTATTTGTTAATTTGTTTTTTCTTTCTTAATTATCACAACATCGGGATCCCTTTTCTCTTTAATCTTTATATTTTTTCATTTCTCTTCATAAGACCAAACAAGAGGAGAAATCAAAGAAAACTCTTCAATGGTGATGAAGACCAGAATCGATAAACCCTAATTGTCAAGAGGAATCGATGACACTAATTTTCATAGTGCTATGTCAAAAAGATAACATGGGCTATTATGACTTGCATTAAATGCTATGATACCTCTTTCATAACATTTTTGCAATGTCGTAAAAGGCCAATTTTGTTGTAGTGATTGTTCATTATTATTGTTTATGTTCATATGAGTTATAAAAAAAATTTAAAAACATAAAAATAAAAGTTTGACCGTGTCGTCGAGTCCTAATTTTTTGGAAATTGCCGAGTCGCTGTGTCGTGTCCAAGTCTGTGCATTCGTGGTTTCTTATTGGACCGTTTAATCTTCTTTGATATGCATTCTTTGAGATACAACATGTTCAATCTCAACCTTAGATTTTGTAAGGGTATTTTGGTCATCCAAATATTGGCATTTTAAAAACAGACTGACAAAGCACGTTGACTGCTCTACTAGTCTTGGGAGCAAACCACAATACTGATTTATTCAGGAGGTGACCTTGTATTATCTATTTATTTTGGGGGGAAAGTGAAAATGACCCTTTAAGTTTCAATTCACGGACCTAGTTAAATACACTCAAAAGTTATTTCCACTTTTAAACCGAGGCCTCTGGAAAAATCACCTTCCAACCCTATAGGTTGAAAATTTTACCTTTATTTTGGGGTCTAATGGGTAGGGATGGCAACAGGGCGGATTTGTCCAAATCCATCCCCATTCCGCTAGGATTAACGGTTCCCCAAATCCTCCCCAATTAACCGTTTAATTTCTTTCTTAAAACTCATCCTCGCTCCGCACGGATTGGCGGATAACTGCCCCGCCCCGATTATCTGTTTAGGTGATCAACATCAGATCTACAAAGATTATTAGATCTACAAGGATCAATTGCAGATCTACAAAGATTATCAGATCTACAAAGATTATCAAATCTACAAAGATTATTAGATCTACAAAGATTATCAGATCTACAACGATTATCATATCTACAACGATTATCAGATCTACAAAGATTATCAAATCTACAAGAATAAATTGCAGGTCTACAAAGATTTACAGGAATCAATTGCAAATCTATAACGATTATCAGATCTACAAAGATTATCAGATCTACATGGATCAATTGAAAAACTACTAGGACAAGAGGCAGATCTGGTGAAATCAGTGGTAGACCCTCAAAATATTGATCTTACCATTGATATTGATCTTACTATGAAATTTCACATACCACCTACCATCATCTGTTGTATTGCTTTTTGTATCAAGAGATGTGAGGAATCAAATAGAGGTTTGGAGCCCAGAAAGCATTGATGATTGGTGGCAAATGCAAGTTGAAATAGGGGTGTGGTGGATGTCAGCAGCAGAATAAGCTTTTATCTCATTTTTCATGAAAACCCATATAAATTTTTTATTTTGGAGTGAGGTACACAAGGGGCATCCGGAGCAAGATTCAAGATCCACTGTTCATGAACGACTATCCCTGTCTTCACCTTGCCTTTCTTCGGGATCAAACGACCATAAGAAGCACTCGAACACCTATTTCGATCTCCATTGTTGATATTCATAGTAGTCAACCTATTCTTTTCACTACTCTTGATCTTCTCTTCTTCATAATCTCTTTTTACTTTGCAAATAGAACTACTAATGAACTGAATTTTAGGTTGAATGATGGAAAGTTTTTTTTTTTTTTTTTTCTTGCGTGGAGAAGAAGATTGAGATGCAAGGCGGAGGGTGAGAGAATGATCAAAGTTAGGGTTTTCTTTTTCTATTTAAAGGTTAAGGGTGTTTTAGTAAATGCTCTACATAAACCGATATCCGCGGAGCGGATATGGCCAAATCTGTATCCGCCCCGAATAATTAATGGATACTGTTTGGATATCCGTATCCTCCCCAACATCCAATTAGCCATAACCAAAACAGCCCCAAACGGGGCGGGCGGGGTGGATATCCGTGAAAATCCGCCCTACTGCCATCCCTACTAATGGGTACCTTTAAACAAAAAAGGAGGGTTCAACGCTTTCATTTGTTTTCATTTAATCAAACTTGAGAAATGGGTTGTGAATCTTGTAACTGGACTGGTGAAACAAGAATAGGTGAAAAAATTGTAAAATAGAAAAGACATCACAACTGAAACGAAAAACAAAATCACTAAATAAATAAACATAAAACAAGAGTATTGAAAAGTTACCTAAGCTACAATGATTCTTCAAATCCTTTGTTCAACAGGAAATCTAGAGAGATCTAGGAGATGTCTAGGGTTTCCTTTAAGAAAACGACAAACAATAGAAAGCAATCCCCATGCTATCATTGAGATAAAAAAATAAGTCGAATGGAGAAGAAGAATCATGAAACTAGAAAAAGAAGCGAATTGTGAAAAAAAAATAGATTTAAATAATGGCTTTCACACCTTGTTGGGGTGTTATAGTGTTTTATTTTTAATTGAAATGATAAGTGATACACTGTAACAGTTACAAATATGATGGGATATGATAAGTGTTATAGTTGATATGATAAGTGATACACTAACGGTTGTAGATATGAAGGGATATGATAAGTGTTTGTTACAAGTTTGAATATTTGAAAGTGTTATTGTTTGACACATCCTCTAACTCTTTTTTCTCCTGATGAGTTCCTTGATTTGGTTTGACATTGTTTTGACGTGGTCTAACACCTCCCCGCAAGTTGAGAGTCATCATATTTTGGACGGTTAACTTGTCTCACAAAAAATGAAAATGGAAAGTGTTAAGCCCCTTAGTAAAGATATCGGCGAGTTGATTTTTAGTGGATATGAATTGCACATCAAGTTGTCGCCGGGCTACCCGTTCACGGAGAAAATGGTAATCGATTTCAATGTTTGGTGCGAGCGTGAAATATTGGGTTGACTGTTAAATAAGTGGCACACACATTGTCACAACATAGTATAGGAAAAAATGAGATGAGACCAAGCTCTTTCAACAATGATTCAACCCACATAACTTCAGCAGTGGCAATGTCCAATCCTCTGTATTCTACTTTGGTGCTTAACTTAGACACCGTTTTTTGCTTACGATCACTCCAAGAAATATACAATAACCATTGGTGGATCTACGATCGTCAGGGCATCCAACCCAATTTGAGTCTGAATAAGCATGTAACTGAAAATTATTGGATCGTAGATGTAGCTCATAAGTAGTTGTGTGTTTAGGTAACGCCACGTTTGACAACAACCCGGTTATCTTCATTAGGATCATGCATGAATTGACATACTTTGTTGACCACAACAAATATATCATGTCGAGCGAAAGTCAAATACTGCAAAACACCAACAATACTTCGATAAAGTGTGGGATCTGAAAGTTTGGAGGCACCTAACTGAGATAACTGAGTATGAGCAGCAAGTGGAGTTTGAACAGGCTTCACACAATCCATCTTTGTCCTCTTTAAGAAATCAATAATATACTTCCTTTGTGAGAGAAAAATACCATCGGATTGAGTAGGAAGAACTTCAATGCCAAGAAAATAATTCAGACCTCCCAAACCCTTGATAGCAAAAGCTGATTGAGCTGAGTAATCAACTAATTGATATGCTTAGGACTTGAACCAGTAACGATAATATCATCAACATAAATTAAAATATAAAGAATATACTCAGTCGTAACCTTGATAAAGAGTGAAGATCAGCGTTGGAGCCTTCAAAACCGAGTTGAACAAGGTATGTGCTAAGGTGGGAGTACCAGGCCCTTGGAGCTTGCTTTAAACCATATAGTGACTTGTGAAGTCGACAGACATTAAATGGAAAACGTGAGTCAATTTACCCTGGTGGTTGCTTCACATATACTTCTTCTGTAAGCACACCATTCAGAAATGCATTTTGAACATCAAGTTGATGAAGAGACCAACCATTGTTGATAGCAATAGTCAACACTATTCAAATGGTGCAAGGTTTGACAAGTGGACTGAATGTCTCACCATAATCAATACCTTCCTGCTGGTTGAAGCCTTTCGCCACTGAGCGTGCTTTGTACCAGTCAATAGAGCCATTAGCCTTGCAATTTACCTAAAATACCCACTTACAACCGACAATGTTCATGTTCGGCGTAGCAGGAACCAAAGTCCAAGTCCCATTCTTAATGAGTGCATTACCCCATCATCCATTGCATTGCGCCAAGAAGGATAAGTAACTGCTTTAGAGTAGCAAGTTGGTTCTTCAACATCTGTAACCTGCAAGGGATGCTTAGTGATAGTTAAACATTTTTTAATAGGCTTTGTAATTCCATCATGTGCTCGAGTGATCGTATGATGTCGGGCGAATCAGTGGGAATAAGACTATGGGAAATGGATGCAATAGGTGCAGAGATAGGCAGGGATGGCGTTTGCGGATCAGCTGGAATAAGACTATTGGAAATGGGTTCAGTAGGTGTAGAAGGAAGTAAGGATGATGGTTGCTCATTGAAAGATGGAAGAGGAAGTGGTGGTGGGGAGTGTAAGTGATGATTGTTCTTACATGTGAAAAGAATACCATTGCTTTGAATGTTCTTGTAGTCAGCCGAATAGAGGAGGGAACTTTCCTCAAAACTACATGACGAGATATGTAAATACGATTAGTAGGGTGATGAAAGCATAAATACCCTTTGTGAGCACTGTTGTAACCAATGAACACACAAAACAAAGAATGTGGTGCAAGCTTATGTTTATTGTATGGACGCAAGTAAGGATAACATAAGCTTTCAAAGACATGCAATGATTTGTAATCAAGTGTAAGATGGAATAACAACTCAAGTGGAGACTTGGTAGAGGTTTTTGAAGATGGAAGTCAATTTATTAAATAGCAACTTGTGCTGAAAGCATCTGCCCAAAATGAAAGAGAAAGAAAAACATGGTTCAATATTGACAAACCAGATTCCACAATGTGTCGATGACGTCTTTCTGCAAGTCCATATTAAGTTGAGGTGTGAGGACAAGAAAAACGATGGAAGATCCATTGGCTATCCAAATATGAAGTGAATTTTTGATACACCTCCATTACCGGATTGGAAAACTTTGATTTTGTGGCCTATGAGATTCTCAATTTTATTTTTGAACAAAATGAAAGTGGTAAAGCGTCAGATTTATTGGCTAATGGAATGATCCAAGAAAAGTGACTAAAGACATCCATTAACAATAAATAATAGCAAAATCAATTGCGAGAAACAACGGGGGCATGACCTCATAAATCAGACACGATTAAACTCAAGGGTTTGTCATAAAAAGTTGAACTAGATGAAAAATGTAGTTTCCTACTTTTACTGACATGACATGAATGACATAAGGAAATTTATTTATTGGAAATGGAAAGACTATTTGAATCCACAATGCATTTTACTGTTCGAAGCATTGGGTGACCAAAATGTTGATGCCATAAAGGCAATGACTTCGAAACAAATGCAGAACTAGAAATTGTATTCGGCATATCTCGAGCATGACCAAGACAATACATTCTTCCTCCATTATGGCATTGTAGAAAAACATTCCTCGTGTGGCGATCCTTCACAAGAAAAAAGATTTGGTGGAATTCAAAATAAACATCATTATCTTTGGAAAATTGTGTAACTGAAAGTAAGTTTGTGGAGATTCTAGGCACATGATAAATATTTTTTAAGTGAAATGTACGAAGGGGGGGGGTAGAGAAAGAAGCAGTACCAACATGGGCTATGGTTAAAGTGTTACCATTCCCAACACGAATCTGATCTGGGCCACCATATTTTGACCGAATGTGTAAGTTGTTTAGATCAAAGGTGAGGTGGTGAGTTGTACCACTATCAGCATACCAGTTGACATTAGTGAGAAAACTAGGCACAACCACATAAGCCATGGCAGGAGAGCGAGCAGATGGAGCCTGAAATTTGTTATCATAGTTGTGCCAACAATTTGCAGCAATGTGATTTTTCTTACCACATAATTGACAATGCCCGAAAAAATTTGCACCAGGTTGAGTTGAAGGACGATTCTAAGATCGATTAGAGCCATGATTGTTGAAGTTGTGATTATTGGGCTGATTAGCCCGAGCATGAGTGTTTTTGTGGTGTTATGATCAATGAGAAGCAGCCACATTAGCCATGAGATGTTGTTGAAGAAGTGGTTGTTGAGCCATGACTCAAATGTCAAAAGCAAGGAGATGAGCATAAAAATCATTCATTTTGATGTCAGTGACCGTCGCCGTGAGTGTGATTATAATAGCATCGTAAGTGGAATCGAGACCATTGAGAAGAATCTTTTGTAGATCAGAGTCACTCATGGGATTTCCAGAGGCAGCAAGGCTATCAAAAAGTCGTTTGGCAGGCAAGAAATACTGAGACATGGTTTAGAACCTTTTATCATAGTTTGAATCTCATATCCAATTTGCATTATTCGAGCGCGAGACCTGAAAGCAAATTGCTTCTCAAGGGTTTTCCAAGCAGCACGAGAGGAATCAAATCCAACAACTTGTGCAAGTACACTATCTGAGAGTAAATAAAGAAGTCATCCAAGTAATACTTGGTCATGTTTTTGCCAAACTAGGAAGGCAGGATTGATGGTGGCATCGGTGGGGGATAAAGTACCAGGAGGACAAGGGAGAGTCCCATCAACGTACCCTTCAAGTTCATATCCCATCAAAAGAGGTTTGAATAGTGTAAGCCATAGGAGATAATTCGTATCATCGAGTTTGACAGAAATAAGGTAATGGATGTGAGTAATTTGTAAGGAATGGGTAGGAACAATAGAGGATGCAGGTGATGAGTTGGAGGAAGTTGCTTCATTTTTAGCCATTATGAGAAGAGAAAATTGTGGTTTAGGATACTTTAGAAGCCTGATACCAAGTTACATTTTAATAATCTTGTTGGGGTGTTTGAGTGTTCTATTTATAATTGAATTGATAAGTGATATATTGTAACAGTTACAAATATGATGGGATATGATAAGTGTTACAATTGATATGATAAGTGATACACCGTAACACTTACAGATATAAGGGGATATGGTAAGTGTTTGTTACATGTTTGAATATTTGAAAGTGTTAGTGTTTGACACATCCTCTAACTCTTTCTTCTCCTGATGAATTCCTTGATTTGGGTTGACATAGTTTTGACATGGTCTAATAAAAAAAATGGAAAATTTGTAAAGAAGCAAATAGAATACTTGGATTTCAAGCTGCCAAATTAACCCTCCTTGCCTCGCTTAATCATAGGGTTGATTTAGGGGAAGGTGTGGATGTATTCAGATTTTGGAGATAGAAATAGGCCACTGTGTAGGAAAAAGAATGGAAAAAAAGATAGGAGGGAAAAGTAGTGTGGGACTTTTGGCATTTTCAGATGTAAATAATATATTACACCACCATTTTCAATGAAAGACACCAGCACCCTTTTTTTGATGTGCTGAAGGACATCACCGATATAAACTTCTCCCTCACCATTGTTCCTCTTTTCTTCATTTCTTAATGAACAACAACCACCACCACTGCACCACCTCGCTGCCTGCCGCACCACCACTTCTGATGTCGGACCGCATCACCCCGTCACCACCTTTCCTTTCTTCCTTTTCTCATCTGTTATTGTTGTTGTTCTTTTTCTTTTTCTTTTTCTTATTTGTTCTTCATCTCTTTCTCCCCTCTTCCTCTTTTCTCTTATTTTCTTATTCTTGATCTAGGTTTTGTATTGCCCTTGCGCAAGTTCCTGCTAATGGAGAAGTCCCATTTGCATGAATATGCTTGAGGGCGGGAAATAAAAGAAGATAAGAAAAGAAAATGAAATATGAGGCATAAGCGAGGGTGGGGTGGTGTCATTGATGGTGGAGAATAAGAGATAAGAGAAGAGGAAGAGAGGATAAGAAGAACAAAGGAGAAGAACTTGAAGAAGAAAAAGAAGAAGAAGAAAGAAAAAAAGAAAAGAAAAAAAAGGAACTGAGAGGATTGATTGGCTGGCGGGTGGGGCGAGGCTGGGCAAGGCGGTGCGGTGGTGAGGCGAGGCAGTACACTGGTGTTGTTCCTTGAGAGATAAGGGAGGAGAAGAGAGGTAGTGGTGGATTTGTTTTTGTTTATATTGGGGGTTTTCTTCAGTAGGTGGTGGTGTGCTCAAGTGTGCTTCATAAATTAAGGGGTGATGGTAACCTTCAAAAAAATTGGTGGTGTCAAAAAGTTGTTCTCTTTATTTAACGAGACATGTAAAAGGGTTTTTGTCACTGTGATAGAATTAAATTGCAAATAAGCAAGACAAAGTAGGAATTGAAATAAATAAATAAATCTACGATAAAAAAACTCTTTTATTCAATTAGCTAATTAACAATTACCAGCCTACACATTTATAATTGTCTTAACTTCTCTGACAAGAAAACATAATCCTAAACCTAATTGGAAACCAAAGCCCTAACCATTTTAGGCATGTACTAAATATGCCCAATTACAATAATATTTTAATACTGATATTGCTAAAAGAACCCACTGAAATCAACCTCCCCTGGTTGAATAAGCTTGTCCTCGAGCTTAAAGCCAAAGAAGGCCAATGAACACAATCAACCCGTGACGGAACACAAGGCGAAGTGCACAAGCAAAAGTTGACCTTGAACTTTGCTTTAGTAGGTGCTTTATCACCAACAAGTAATTACAAATTGTGTGACCAAATACGAAGTCCAAGAAAAGTCATCGACTCAAAGGAGAGCCATTACAAAAGTCCAATGTGTTTGTGCACAAATTTCTGGAATTTAGAGTCAAAATTGTTCCAAATTGGATCCGAAAATTTGTCCTGCAGGTCAAGTGGTTTGTCTGGTGGTAGTGAACAACTTGATCATAAAAGGTACGTGAACCAACGGCTTGTGGTGGTACTAATCCATCTCTGCGGATGCAAATAGTGTCAGGATCAACTAAGTGTTGGTACGAATGGGTTGGTGGGATGCAAATAGCCAAATGGAACCAAGGACTTAAATAAAAAAATGGGCAGAGACTGAAATAGAAATTAAAACATGGATCGAAGGAAAATGACAGGGACTTGAGGAAAAAATGTTCTTCATCCCTCAATCTGATTGAACCAAAGTGGGGGAGGGGGTTGGGAGTGTGTGATAGAGTAGTGTGTGACAAGTTGTTGAATACTAGTAGGTGAGTTAAATTGCCAAAGAAAAGAAAGCTACCATCAGGCCAATGTCAATAGAGTAGGTTGATGAAGATGTCGATTTTGGAAGCGTGGTGGACGGTTAGGATCCCAGTTAAGTAACTAACCTTCCCTTCCTTGACGGCTTGGGCTTTTGAGGAGTATTGGTTGTTTCTTAACATGTGCACTGCCAATGGAGTTGTTGAATCGACTAGGGGTGTTGGACAAGAAGCTGTCGGTCGAGTAACTGATTGGAAAGGTGAAGAGGTTGATCGATGTGGTGCAGGTAGGGGAAAGCAAGTGGAGGCACGTGTGAAGTACCATCTATTTCTGTAGCATCTCATGCGGTTGGTTGTGCATCGCCGCTACCGACGATGTTGGAGAATGGCCATGTGGTGCTACTGAAGTTGGTGGTGTTTTTAGTGTATCTTCACTAGCCTATTTGATGCATGCCATAATTTTTGTGAGCATTTCTTGCATCTCTTTTCTCCAATCTTCGCCTTTCTTATGTCATCTTTCGAGCTTGTCTTCTTCAAACAATTTTCCTTCATATCGAATAAAATAAAACTAAATCGTTTCAGCTCTGATACCAATTGATAGAATTAAAATTGCAAATAAACTTAAAATTGCAAATAAACAAGATAGTAGGAATTCAAAGAAATAAATCTACGATAAAAAAAAAATAAATAAAATAAATTCATTTATTCAATCAACTAACTAACAAGGAACAATCTATGCCTTATTTATAATTGATCTAACTTCTCTGGAAAGAAACCAAACCCTAAACTTAATTGGAAACGAAGCCCTAAATATTATGTGATGTTACTAAATAGGCCGAATTACAATAACATTAATACTAATATTGCTAAAAGGACTCACTTACATAACACTGACATTATTGCCCCTTTTATTCATTTTGAGAATATGTATCCAAAACATGGTTTTGAAAAAAGAATGAAGATAAAAATGTTATAAAGAAAAAAAAAACATAATTGTTTCTAATACAAACTACCCAATCACTCTTGCTATTAAGGTAAATGATCATCCAAACAATGGCTAAGATCATCAAAAGCAGCATGAATGTTGTCAATGTATTGTTCATTCGAATTGTTCATAACGTTGATTCCAACCTTAATTAGTTATATCAAACTAAGAAATCATATAGTTCAAGATAGTATATGTATAAAATGCATGGAACCTCTAGTAGGTGGTGCAATCCTCAGATTGTGTGTTACACTCTTCGTTAGAAGATTTCCATGAAGATAATTAGGTAGGAGGAAACTCTTCGCTTTTGGGAGACGAAAATCTAACTGAGAAGTAATCATATGCGATATGAAATGAGGAAAACGTAAGGAAATCTTCTCACTAGCCCTTCACACAACAAAAACCAAGAAAAATGATATGACGAATATCCATTTGAGATGTTGGATCCATAATCATATGAAGAAGATAAACAATCTAATGTGGAATCACTTTGCCTTATTACCCAACCTCAACCAAAGTTTACTATGCATATGAAGCACAAGCAAGGTAGTCAAGGTGTTGGAGGTGATGACGAAACAAGAACCCATCTTACTGCTTAAGCAAACAAGCGAGAAGCGAAGCAAGTGCTTTAAGAATGTGATCTTATCGAAAAATAATTCTAATACATATTAGTAATAGTAGTATAGGAGACAAGATATACCATCAATTACAAATAAAGGTTCTAAAATACATACAAAATAGTAGTCCTACTTACATAAAAGTTGAAAAACAAGGATTAAGCTCATCAGAGTTACTTAATGACCAACAAGGTCACAACTCTAGATAAAAGTAGCACGCTCAATAAAGAGTTGAAAGAATAGGAAGTAGATGATGTATGACTGATGTGAGAGAAGGACATACCACAAAAAGAATGAGCCCCATAGGATGAGAAAGTGCCATGACCCGTAATGAGATGTACTTCTAAAGAATTTCTAAATTTGCTCCTTCAAAAAAAGCTCGGGCTGTATAAAGTACAAAATTGAACGAAGGCAGCTAATTATCTTAACTTCATTACTTAGTTTATCAAAGCATAATCGACCTGGAAAACCCAACCCATTCTCAACTTTCATTGTCATACTTCCTTATTAAGAATGAATCTCAAACCATTGTTGGAATATAGCTTGTGAACTAATATTGTATCAAGTCCATACTTTGATCCTGTGACACTTACACGATTCTTTTGATTTCAAACCCTCTAATTAATAGGTTAAAATGCACAGAAACATTATAATTTTGTTTTCAATGTTTAAGGTGGCAGTTCCTAGAGAAGTGTAGACTACTTGCCTTGAGGAATTCAAAGTGAGTAACCTAAACCCTTTGGAAGGGAAAAAATAAAAGGTTGATGGAAAAACTCTCTTTCATTACGAGTATGTGATTTCTTGGAAGGAGGACATATGACACTAGGGGAATTTTCACAAAGCAATCCAAAACATTGCTTTCACTACACCACAATTGCCCATTAATAGTGATTGATCATAGCGTTTTTGCACTTGTGCTATGAAAAGGCCAGTTTTAATGAAATTCCAATATTAAAACGCTATGGAAAAAAAGCGGGAGATTAAAAAAATAACACTGCTTGATTTTGCTAAAAAAGTTTAGAAAACCGCTCACCTCTCTAAACCAAAAGCTAAAAAAATTGATCATTTTTCTCCCTCTCGCTCTTGTTGTTTCCCTCTCTCCCTCTGTCTGTCTACCTCTCTCTGATGCCCTATTTCTGTCTCTATGTGATGCTATGTTGGAGAACAATCAGAACAACGTATATATTTATTTGAAATAAATACTTTAATAGTATAAAGACTATAATTACAAATTGTATTCCATGAAAACAAAATAGAAAATAAATAAATTCACTGACTTCAATTGCAAATAGAGGCTTGCAAAATCACCATGTCTTTAATTAGTGGAGTTGTTACGTCTTGAATTGCAAATAGAGGTTAGCGGAGATGCTATGTGTCTCTAGTTAGTGATATAGTTCATTAGGCGTATAATACCAGGATGCAACTATCTATGACCAACACCCTAGCACAAGGGTGTTGATTCTGGCGAATTTACTAAATGTATTCTCTTTTAGATGTGAAGGAAGGAATGAATAACTCTGAAAATTTATTTTATGGAAGAAGATGTTTTTCTCTTCAATATGCAGGGAACAAAACAGTTGTATCCGTTGAATTGGAAAGGGTGTGTTGACTAGACACAACCATTCTAATTTAAAATCGAACATTTGGAGTGCAAAAGGGCTTTTAATCCAAGGAGCCCAAGAGCCCCAAGGCCCAACGCCCATCTTTTAGGGTATTCTTCATGCATTCAACACTGAAATTGTTTGTTAGAAGGAGAGTTTTCAACTTTGGTCAGGAGTATTTCCGTCTTATGCGAACATAAATTTCAGCCAAACACCCTCCCCCTGTATGTGATTCGTTAGATTCTTATCTTTGGGTAAATCTCGATCATATTTTATCTCCGACCTAAAACACCATTATGATCTGTTATATATTCTCCGCGCATTCACTCATATTGTTTTATAGGATGAGAATCTTCAAATTGGCCAGGAGTATTTCACTCATATGCGAACATAAATTTCAGCCAAACACCCTCTGTTGCACACTTTATGTGTTCCGTTAGGTATTTATGTTTGGGTAAATATTAGCCATATTTTATCTCCAACCTAAAACACCCTTCTGATATGCCATATATATTTAGGTCGCATCCGGGTTAGAACACCAGGTACTAGAAAAGAGAACAAATTATTTGATTTTAGAATTTAACCATTAAATGCAATGTTTGTTTTATGTGATATTTCCACTTGGTTTCCATTAGTTTTTTTTATCCTAATCTAACAACCATGACTGTGTGTTCAACTACGTTGACTAACAAACTACATCCAATTTTTTCAAAGAGACAAACTTACCCTGCATTTGTTTTGTACGTGTTTTTACTAAATTCACTTAAATCATATTGCTTGATGATCATGTTTGATCCAACGGCTAGGAACATAGCATTTGAATTTTTTTTTTTATTTTAAATTTTTTAACAAAAAGATGGATTCCAATTAAAAGTTATATACAAACATAAATCATATGTACATGTTTTACTAAAATCGCATAAATCATGTTGTTTGATGATCATATTTAATCCAACGACTAGGAAAATAGCATTTGTATCAATTTTTTATTGTAACTTTTTTAACAAAGAAGATGGGTGTCAATTAAAAATTATATACAAACCTAAATTATATGCACATGTTTTACTAAAATCACATAAATCATGTTGCTTGATGATCATGTTTGATCCAACAGCTAGAAAAATAGCATTTGGATTTTTTATTTTTATTTTTTAACAAAGAAGATGGGTGCCAATTAAAAATAATATACAAACTAATGCAAGATTTGAAACTAGTTACCCTTATGGAGAAATATCAAAGGTTGGTGATGAACTTGATAAATGATAGGAGATGCAAGGTTGGAGTCGTGAATGAATATGAAATGGTTTGTATATAACTTTTAATTGGCACCCATCTTCTTTGTTATTTTTTTGGGTTATTTTCCATTTGGCCCCATTAGTTTATAACTATTCTTGTTTGACCCCCATCATTTGTATTCCAGTCTAACCGCCATGACCATGAGTTCAATTGTGTTGACTCACAAACTCCATCCAAAACTTTCAAAATGACCAACTTACCCTTATGCACGTGGTTTGCACGTTTTTTAAATGACTAAATTTTTTTTAACAAAGATGAGGGCCAATTAGGAATTATATACAAACTAATGGGGAGTAACGTACTCTTATGCACGTGGTTTGCACATGTTTTTAAAATGACTAATTTTTTTTAACAAAGATGGTGCCCAATTAGGAATTATATACAAACTAATGGGACTCACAAACTTCATCCAAAAATTTCAAAATGACTAACGTACCCTTATGCACGTGCTAACTTTTTTTTAAACAAAAATGGAGGCCAATTATGAATCATATACAAACTAATGGGACTCACAAACTCCATCCAAATTTTTTAAAATGACCAACTTACCCTTATGCACTTGATTTGCACATGTTTTAAAATTACTAAAATTTTTTAACAAAGATGGGGGCCTCCATTAGTTTGTATATAATTCCTAATTGGGTCCCATCTTTGAAAAAAAAATTAGTCATTTAAAAAAATGTGCAAACTACATCCATAAGGCTAAGGGTAAGTTGGTCTTTTTGAAAATTTTGGATGGAGTTAAGGGTAAGTTGGTCATTTTGAAAATTTTGGATGGATTTTATGAGACCCATTAGTTTGTATATGATTCCTAATTAGTCCTCATCTTGTTAAACAAAATTAGTATTTTTCAAAACATGTGCAAACCACGTGCATACGGGTAAGTTGGTTATTTTGAAATTTTTGGATGGAATTTGTGAGTCAACATAATTGAACTCATGGTCATGGGGGTTAGACTAGAATACAAGAACTAATGGGGGGTCAAACAGGAATAGTTAGAAACTAATGAGGGCTAAATGGGAAGTAACCCTAATTTTTTTTTTAAATCGATTCAAATATTATTTCCTAGCTGTTGGATCAAAGATGATCATCAAAAACATGATTTATGTAATTTTAGTAAAAATATGTGCATAGTACATACAGGGTAAGTTGGTCATTTTGAAAAAATATGATGAAATTTGTTAGTCAACATAGTTGAACACAAAGTCATGAGTGTTAGACTAGGATAAAAAAACTAATGGGGCCAAATAGGAATAGCTAAAAAATACTGGGGGCCAAATGGAAAATAACCCTTGTTTTATTTCTAGCTTGAAAATGTTTTGCTCCACAAAAATTTGCACTGAGAATCATTTGCTGGACAAAAATGAAAAGTAGCCTAATTTTGCTATTTGATATAGGCAGCAACTATTTGGAGCCACAACTTACTCTCACCCTCACCACCCATATTTTTAAAAAAAAAAATTTACATTCTCTCACACACCACTCATTTGAACCACTATTCATCTTCTTCTTCTCTCGCCCTCTATTATTAAGAACAAAAACAACAAAAACAACATGGAAGGGGGTAGCGAGGAAGGGGCAATCGATTGGGAGGGATGGTGAGAGACGACCGATAGCAAAAGATAGATGAGATGGAGCCATAGCCACTATCGCCCCTTCTCCATCCTTTTATTCTCCTTCCCCTCTCCATCTTCTTTTTCTCCTCATTCTTCTCTCCTAGTTCTTCCACTATCTCTTCTTCTCTCACTCTCTCCCAGTTCTCCCATTATCTCTTCTTCTCCCACTCTTTCTTCTTCTTGCACAAGTTGTTTCCCCTCTCACTATCCTTCTACTATTTCCAATCACAGTCTGTTTCTTTTTTTTTTTGCCCTCGTGGCGGATCGTGCGAGTGAGGAGCCCATCCTCACAAGGTCCACCGCAAAAAGGAAAAAATGTAAACAGAGTGCGACAGAAAATAGAAGAAGAAGAAGGAGATGGGTGACAATGGAATCAAGGTGGAGATCCTATAAAGGCTCCAAATCTTGTGCTTCTTCGACTTTGTCTTCAATTTTGTTTTGAGATGATGGAAATGATATGTGAGGGGTGTTTTGGGGGTACCGCTGGATGGGGAGGGAAAATAAGAAGATAAATGAGAGAAGGAGGTGCAGAAAAGAAAAAGAAGAAGAAGAAAAAAAATAATAAGAAGAAGATGTTGGAAGAATAAGGGTGGTGGTGAGAAGAGAGAAAGTTGGGAGGGCATAGGGAACTTTCCATCATTTTGAATTTGGGAGGTAATGTAGTCGATTCCTGCTCTCCTTCCTCACTGCTTACCTAAATCTGCACAAGTAGCACACGTGAACCTAGGATCGTCGTGTGGCGATCGATGACACTCCAATGTTTAAGTTAGATAAGGCTTAGGAAAGGCTTACAACTGTAAATTAGGTTTCTGTAGCATATCTTAAGTTCATCGACCTTATCTCCCTTTTGTAGTGTGAGAGTCCTTGTTTGAATAGGCTTTTGGTGGCGTAGTTTAGGGAAATAGATCTTGCTAGATATCATTTCCTAATTGAGAGTTGTCCATGTGGGATAATTTCCCTACACGACTCTTGCTCCTAGATCTGCGAGATAGGTTTCCCTTTCTGAGTGTTGTCCGTGCAAGGAAGTTTCATTGCCCGACTTATACTCTAGTATTTGTTTCCTAGTCGAATTCAATGTGTTGCTAGCCTTCCAGCCTTTGGTAGATCTCTCAGATACTTGCCTTAGAAATCTTGCGAGTATTAGGCCTGACCGCATGACGTGTTGCAATTCAAATCCGACTGCTTGGATTCTGCCAATAATGGGCTTAGTGTTGTTTGGGCCTTACTGGATTGAGCATGCAATCGGACCTGCTTTGTTCTGTTGACGAAATTATCATGATACGTGTACGGTGCTAATCAGATGACGGTTTGACGTATCATCAGCTACTACCCTTGAGTTGGCGGGCCGTCTTATCGTCCACTAGGTCATTTCATGAAGCAACTATGCAGTCATGATTGTTGAGTCTGAGTTGTTTCCTCGAGCAACGAATTTCATTAATTGGGCGTGTGCCAACTTAAAAGAAAGAAATGAAAGAGTTCAATTTTCTATAAAGATCACCTGCTTGTGGATATAGCCCCTTTACTCTTTTGATCTCAGAGATTATGCTTTGCCCTATAGCCTTCTGTGTTTTTGACTTCGCTTAACCTTCGTATTCGAAAGCTTTTACTTTCTTTAATGGTGGGCCGGAATCAGTTTTTTGATGAGCTGTTCGCTAAGGGCCATAAGTTTTTTTAGGAGAGGTTTCTCTCTGAATCAGATTTGGAAGTCCCCCATAGCACATACTGGATTCCTGACGATATGGTGCTCTGCACTCTGGGCGCTGATCTGATGCCACTGTCCCCTCCTAAAGGATTTATCTATCTTCACCGAAGTATGCTTCAATCGGGTGTCTGTTTTCCTATTATCAAAGATATTTGGGAGTTCCTGGCATATCTTGGCATTGCACCCACTCAACTTGTGTCAAACAGGTATAGGACTGTGATTGCCTTTCTGATTAGGGCTAAGGACGCTAGTGTCCTAGTGTCTTCGAGGGAGATAGTTGTTTACTTCTCCTCGGATAAACGAGCATGTTGTGTGTGTGCTGACATCGCCAGACTACTTCGGCAACCTACCTGATGATTTTAAATCATGGAATAAGTTTTGTTTCATGGCTCTCGCGGACTCGACATACTTTGAGCTTGTTGGTCGTCCGGTCGAGTGTGAATTTAGACTACTGAGTAAGTTTGACTTTTTTCTGGTCTTACTTGTGTTAACTGCATATTAGATTGATTCATTGTGGTTTTTTGCAGAGAGATTTTCAACTTCGCCACTTTCTGCTGTGGATATAGCAAATTTGGATGCGTTCTGCGACATGCCTCGTATAGAGCTAGAGGATGTCGCTGAGTCTTTTAATGTCGATCGTAGTGGACTATGGGCTTATTAACATGTTTCTCCTACTCTTTTTCGGGTAAAGAAGCCAAGGCCTAAAGGTGTGTCTGTTTTGCAGAAGAGGAAACTTCCCAAGATCAAGGTTCCAAGCCCCTCGAGGAGGGTAGAAATAGATGAAGTGCTTCTTTTCCTGTGCATCTAAAGAGGTCTCGTGCTTTGCCTAGATATTCACAGGCGCTTGGCTTCGTCCGAAGAACGTGATCTTGTCGGGCAAGTGCCGGATGAGATTGTTGTTTTTGAGGGGCGTGATGCTCAGGCCATGGCCCATATCTCCCTTCCTGACTTGGAGAGGGAGCATCTGTAAATTGTGACTTGCAGCTTGCCCATGAGACTGTGGCTGGATTGCAGGCTAAACAGCGGGTTTTGCATGCTGAGAGGATAAAGGAGTCTGAATGGACTGTCTGATGTCAGCAGTTGGAGGCCTAGGTTAATTTTAATGCCAAAAGTGTGTGGGCCACTGAAAAGCAATTCCTTTTGGAGCAATATGAGCTGAATATCGCTAATGATAAGTTGAGTGTCGAGCAGTCCACGAGTGACTTGTTGTCGGGTAAACTGGAGGGTTGGAGCAAGAACTCATTGAATAAAAAGGGTGATAGGCGAAACTTCTCAAGTCCCAAGGCACGTTTGAGTTCACAAGAGTCGTGCATGGAAGGCTGGAGTTGTTGCATCTGATGAAAGATGAGCATCCTGACTAGGATCTCTCCTATTATAAATAGATTGCATACGCGGTGTTTGGAGCGGCCTTTGATTCGTTTGAAGAAGAAGGCGACTCTGATGAGGGGGATCAAGCGGCAGAACCTACAGATGTGTCTCCTATTTCTTCCCCTGCTAAGTCTAGTTCTATTGTATCAAACTCTCCTCTTAATGAGGGATGAACATTGTGTTTTCTTTTCGCTTTGCAAATGAATAATACTTTGCCCCTGTTTGTTTTCCTTTTTTTTCTGCTAGCTTTTACATGTTTTGTCTTATTTCGACATTAATTGTCAGATGAAAGGCTCTGCTATGCTTGGAAGCTTCATGATTGATCCGCTGTTGAGAGTTATGACCTCTTATGCTACAATCGTCTGTGCAATTTTGGTCAGACTCCTTTTTAGAAATCGAGGGTGTAATACACCATCTGTTTGGCGGCTTGGATGTCTGTTGAACTAGCAATTGTTATTGTTGCTATAAGTGAATTAGTCAGACTGTGGTCCCAGCGTGTGAACTGTTGTGGATGATTGGACAATAGTCCTTGCGAGTCGTCTGGGTCGAGTTTTCAAAACTCTGACCAGACTTTTGATTCGTATTTACTTGCTATTCGTAGAATAGGCTTAATTGGATCGGAGGTTGTTATCGCCAGTTATAACTGACTAAACTGAGGTAAGGTTTCGGCTACCCTTGTGGTCCCTGGCAAGCCATCTTGATCAGGCATCGAGGGCATTGACTACACTCCCACTTTCCAACCCATATTGATTTGTTCGTGGCGGACTAGGAATTGGAGCGAGCTAGAAGTTATCATTGTCATTCATTCTAACTAAACTTTGGCGGGGTCCGACGATCATTATCTGTAGTTGGCCAATGATTTTTGGAAAGTCGTCTTCACCAAGCTACATGAGCACTGACTAAGCTCCCACTTTTTAGGCTATCGTAATCCGCTCGCAATGAACTAGGCTTCGAGCAGGCCAAAGCCATCGTCATTAGCGGCCACCGACTAAGCTTTGGTTGGGGTTCAACGATCATTGTCTGCGTGTAGTGACCCCTAGCAAGCCATCTTAATTAGGGGTCGAGGGCACTAACTAGACTCCCACTTTTTAGGTCGTCGAAATCCGTTATTTGTGGACTAGGCTTCATGTAGACCATAAGCCATCGTCGTCGGTCGCCACCAACTAAGCTTCGGTCGGGTTTGGTCATTATTGCCCATGTTTGGACAATGATCCCTGGCATCAGAGCACTGACTAAGCTGCCACTCTCTAAACCATTGACACTCGTTTAATTTAACTGACTGGGTGTCAGAACGTACCAGAAGCTATCGTCATAGGTCGAAACCGACTAAGCTTTGGTTAGGTTTGGCGCCCATTGTCATAGTTGGACAATGGTCTCTGGCAAGCCATCGCAGTCAGGTATTACAAACATTGACTAAGCTCCCACTTTCTAACTCATCATCATCCGCTTTTGATGGGCTAGGTGTTAGAGCAAACTAGAAGCTAGTGTAATCAGTCGGAGCTGACTGAGCTTTGATCAGAATAAGATTTTGGGCGTGTAAGTCTGACTTGGGTGTCCTGACTCACTTAACTCGCCTGGTGGTCTGATTCCAGTGTCGGATCGATTGATAGGACTAATAATAGATTAAATGACTTTAATACACAACAACGGAATAATAATAGAGTTGATGCCTTGGATTTAATGATAATACTCTGTAGGCGCGCTTTTTATTCTGTGGGCGCACATGGCCTTTGTTGTTTATTCATTCGTTGTGCTGGACCAGATTTGACATAGCATAAGCTTGGGCCCATTAGTGGAGAGACCCAGTTAGAAAAAATCTGTGTGGATCATCATGCTAGGGATATGGCGCATACTGCGAGACGGTTCAGTATTGATTACTCCCCCTGTTAATGGGGCTGTTTGCAAGGTCATCAATTCGAAAGATGTGGACTTGTGCAGTTGCAATTTGAACCGTTTTTTTTTCTGATTTCCCGTACGACATTGTTGAAGTAACTGCTTGTTGATGTTGCTTCCTAAACCATATCGTCTATATATAGGCTGGCTATTTTGCGTTGAAGCATGGAGTATTCAAATGTTCTGACATTTGCGCCGATGAGTCTTGATAAGACTTGCTATTATGCAGTGCCGCCTGATCTAGGTGGGCATCTAGTTGATCCCATGAGATCTTGTAATATCTTCTTACATTACGAAGAAGAGTTATAGACTTCTTCTCGGGGGTCAGGTCTTGCTTCCATCTTTCGGTGCTCAAGCATTCTCTCACCCATTTACTGTTGTCGGAAGATGGTCCTCACAGCTAGTTTATGGTTAATGGGAGTGTTGGAGGTCGCGACTCTCGTTCTCGGGGTGGTATCTCTGCATCACCCCAAGTATTACACATTTGATAGGCGTCTCCATTTGGCAGCATTGTGAGACCTCGACGATCCCGTTGTTCCTAGACATTTTCATCGGCTTTCTGTTTCTTTCTTCTATTCCTCTTCATGAGATAGGCTGGCCGAGCAAATAATTGAGGGAGTACATGCAGCCTTCGTCAAGTACTTTGCTTGCCACTTTCGAATCATCTTTCTGGGGTGATTCAATGGAGCAATGAATTGAGTGTTCTCCTTCGCCTTCTGTTGTAGACGTTTTACTTTCACCACCTTCTCTTCTGGAGGCTGATTAGCAGATTGGAGTCTCTACCTTGTTTCAATGTATAGATACTTGCATCAGACTTAGATACTTGTAGTGTATAAATAAATGTACTAGTTGGTTGACAAGCTTTGTAATAATTCTCATTGCAATCAATAAAATCTGTTTTATTTCTATAATGTGTCTTGTATGAACAACTCTTCTAAACTGAAATGAAAAACATAAAATAAGGAACAAAATCAAAGCAACAAATAATTTAACTCCGAGCGGAGACTGAGCTAATCCGACCCTGAAGGATGCGCAAATGGTCCTGGCTCGGATTGCATGGTCCTTCTAGCGGAGTTTTTTTAAAAGCTAGTGAAGTTACTAAATAGTGAGCTTCGTGCTGGCGAGCAGTTCCTTGCTGATTAAAGCTCTTGGAGTAGGTGCCCATTTGCTGGAGTATCATTACTTAGCTCTTTATTAGTCTGGATTGTGCTGCTAGCTCTGGTTTTTTGCTCTCTAAATAGTCGCACTTTGGTTTTCGGGGCCCTTCCGCTCTCATAGAGTGATTCTTCTCTTTCGTCTAGGCATTGTGCCTGACATGTTGGTTCTGTGGGCTTAAGTTGCAATTGGCAACAATTCAGCTACTTCAAAGCTGCATAATGGCAGTCTCTTGCTGTTGGTTGATATCCTCGAATAGTTCCCGAGGCATGGTTAGTTGTACATTTTATGCATTGGTGCAGGGTGGAGACCACTGCTTCCATATGATGAAACCACGACCTTCCTAGAATAATGTTGTAGGTGGATGGAGCGTCAACCATGAACTCTTGGACAAGGTACTTCCGTAATTGTGGCTCTTCTTCCACCACCATTAGATTGATCTTCCCGATGGATAAACACTTCTTTTCGATGAATCAGACCATGGGTGGGTGGCGGGTGTTTAGTCTTTCTTCTGTATTTGCATGTTGTGGAATACACTTAGGAACATAACATGTAGTGAGCTTCTAGTGTCCACCAAGGCCTTATTTACCCCCACTTAGCAATGAGGACAAAGATGACAAGTGTGTCATTGTGAGGAGAATGTACCCTCTGGAGATCTCTTTACGTAAACGTCGTGATTGGATCGGGTTGTGAACTCGTGCGTGCTGCACTTGTCGGTCCTCATACTGAGATGGTGTCTGCATCTCGGCTAGTGTCCTCTTGTGGGACCTATTTGATTGCTCCCCTTCGGGACCGACCCCGTGGAGGACGTAAACACCAGGAGCTTCATTTTCAATCTCCTTGACAACATCTGCTATTTCCTTTGCTCGGCCGTGCCTTCTGTCCGAGCCTAGGAACTCATTGAGCTTGCCTTTCTTGATCCAGTATTTGACTTCTCCTCTGAGGTTTCTGCAATCCTCAGTATCATGTCTTCCTTCATTATGGTAAGCGCAATATTTGTTGTTGTCACGTCGAGCGGGGTATCCTCGCTACTTAGATGGCCACTTCAGCTCTTCCCAATCCTTGATGGAATCAAGGATGTCAGACAGACTAGTATTGAGAGGGGTAACAGACCTGGACCCGAAGTAATTAGAGGCCTTGTCTTGCCTTGTGCAAATCGATCTTGCTGTCTGTGCGCTTCCTCTTGTTAACGTCATTGTCCAGTTTCTTCTTTCTCTATTTCCTATCTTTTGGGACAGAGGGTTTCTCTGACTCCACTTTTCTCATTGTGACCAACATTTCGTCCAAAGTGATGTACCTCTGGGCATCTCTGAGCAAGTCTGTCATATTGGTTGGGGGTCCAGGGTAAGGAAGTCATATAACTTGCCTCTTCTTAGACTCGAAGTGAAAGTCGTGATGACAGTGTCCTCACTACAGCTATCGATGAGGGTCAACTCATCGTTAAAATGAGTGACGTACTCCCTCAACGCCTCGTTTTGTTTTTGCTTTAGGGTCAGCAGATAATGCATGCCCTTCCTAAGTCGTTGGCTGCCCACAAAGTGTGTGAGGAACGCCAATGACAACGTCCGAAATGAATCGATAGATTTTGGAGAAAGGCTGTGAAACCACGTCAGTGCAGACGTCTTCAAACTTGTAGGGAATGACCGGCACATTATCGCATCAGACCCTTCTTTGAGCTCCATAACGTGTTGGAAGTGGCGCAAGTGATCGAACGAATCTCCTGTCCCATCGTAAAACTCCAACTTCGGTGGTGTGTATTTCTTTGGCAACGGTTCGCCCATGATATGATCCATGAATGGAAGGGCCGTGAGATTAAACAATACGTCTGAGTTGGTGGCCCGTTACGGATGGGGTTGTGTGAGATGTGCCTTTCGGCTTTGGATGTTGGGTTTTTATTGGCCGATCATCCACCTCTTATCCATTGAGAAACTGCTAGGGCAGCGCAACTCTCTTGAACATGCTTTCTGGAACTCTCTGGGGGCTGGGCTCTTCATTGTTCACAGTCTCCTTCTGCAGATGGAGGATTCCCCTGTTTGAATGCCTCCAGTGTTTCTGTGATTTGTTGTATCTGTGTTGAAAGTAGATCCACCCTTGGATCTGCTGCGCCTGCCACCGGCGCGAGGGTCTGAAGAAGTTGCTCCTGTGGCGATGGTGGAACGGGCGACACTCTGCCGATTTGAGTTTTCGAGGGCTCCGTAGTATCTCCATTGTTGCGAGACATTGTTGTCATTATCTCGTTGATTCTCTGGAAAATGTGGTACTACTATTTTTTATTAGGAACCCTGTCGTTCCCCACGTACGATGCCAAACTGATGCAGTTGATTCCTGATCTCCTTCTTCGCTGCTTACCTAGACTTGCACAAGTAGCACACGTGAGCCAAGGACCACCGTGTGGCTGCCGATGGCACTTCGATGTTTAAATTAGATAAGGCTTAGGAGAGGCTTAAAGCTGTAAATTGTGTTTCTGTAGCATACATTAAGTTCATCAACATTATCTCCCTTGTATAGTGTGAGAATCCTTGTTCGGCTAGGCCTTTGGTGGCGTAGTTTAGGGAAAGAGATCTTGCCGAAAATCATTTTCTAATTGGAAGCTATCTATGTGGGATAGTTTCCCTACACGACTCTTGTTTCTAGATCTGCTGGAGAGGTTCCCCTTTCTGAGTATTGTCCATGCAAGGAATTTTTCTTGCCAAACTTATACTATAGTATTTACTTCCTAGTCGGATCCAATGTATTCCTGGCCTGTCATTCTTTGGTAGATCTCTCAGATACCTGCCTTAGAGGTTTTATGAGTATCGGGTCTGACCGCGTGACGTGTGAGCTTAATAGCTCATTGCAACTCGAATTCGACTGTTTGGATTATGCTAATAATGGGCTTAGTGTTGTTTGGGCCTCGCTAGATTAAACATGCAATCAAACTTGCTTTGTTCTGTTGACGAGATTATCATGACACGTGTACGGTGTTGATTAAATGACGGTTTGATGTATCATCAGGAAGGGAGAAAGATTTGGGTTTTTGTTTTTGGAGGTGGTGTGGAATAGAGCAATGGTGTGAGATAGAATGTGCACGGTGTGAGAAAAAATTGGATAGGCAGTGTGGGTGAGAGTAAGTTGTGGTGTCAAATAGTCGGTGCCTTTGATATAAAGGGTTTAGAGTCCTTGAAACCCATAGTTTATTGAAAAAAAAAAAAAAAAAAGCAAAAGGAAGTATTATTGTTTCTACAAAATCCGAAAAGCAATAGAAAGTGGGAAAAGTGGTCACAAGAATTAAGGCGGGCGTTTCTTTTGAAACCATTAATTATGAAACCCACGTCTCCCCTTAACTGTCTCCACAACTCTTATGTCATTTTCAAGCACCCTCCAGTCCCTCCCCCACCCATCTCCTTCAAAGCTTAACCACCAACACAAACCATACATCAAACTCCCATCAGATCACACTATGAATTGGAGAAAGAAGAACCCACCATCTTCATCTGGTTTTTCTTCATCTCTCTCCTCTTGGTTCTCCAAATTCAAACCAAATCGAAGAAAATCCAACTACCCACTTGCCAAAACTAAGCAAAAAAGCAGACCCAATTCACCTATTGTTCCATCCTCACCTCTCAAAGATGTTATAGATCAAGGTATCTTACAATCAGTCTTTTATAGTTCTCAAGATGAGCTTGACTTTGAGTTCCCTTTTTCGACTTCTCGAAGTTGTAGATCATATACTAAAGAATTCAAAAGAGATCAAGAAGACGACGACAGCCACAAGTTCAGTGACATGGTATCTGATCTTAGAAAGATGAGAATTTTAAATGAGGAAGATCAAGATGAAGAAAGGCAAGAGAAGATGTTGGAAACTCCACGAAGAAAAATTCAGAAAGGGCGAAAAATTACAAGAAACAAAAGAGATGAAGCGATTTTTGATGTGCTGTACTCAGATTCAGGCAGGGAAAGTGCAGACTTAGCAGAGAAGAAATTTTTGGATTTGGAAGAAACTGAAGAGATAAAGATGGTCAAAAGTGATATTGAGGTGAGTAATTGTCATTATATTTCTTCCTCAAATTCAAAAGCTGAAAATGAAAAAGATAAACTACAGAGAAACGAAAATGGGACAGTTTCTAAGCAAAAAAAATCACTGAAGGTGTCAAGCAGTGAGAAACAGAGGAAATCAGTGTATATAAGCAGAGAATCACAGAGGAGAAAAGTGAAACAGAGTTGCAAAGTTAGAGCTTATTCTCCTAGAACTGCTGCTTCAAAGCTTGAAATTTGCAAAATAAGAGCTTTGGAAGATAAGAAGAAGGCCAAGAACAAGAAGAAAGAAGGACCAGCTTTAGAAAGCTACGCAATGGAGAAAAGTTCGTTCGATCCTGAAAAGGATTTTAGAGAATCAATGGAGGAAATGATTGAAGAGATTGGGATTTGGAAGGCGGAGGGGCTCGAGAACCTCTTGGCATGTTACCTTTCTTTGAATTCTACTGAATACCATGACATCATTGTTAAGGTGTTTCGACAAGTATGGTTGGATTTAAACAAGCACTACTCTTGTTCATATTCTGAATTACAAAATGATGATTATTGTTATATCAATGATCGTTAAGATAAGAGTTGTTTTAATAGTGAACTACCTTGCAGTTTGTACTTTTGAGTATAGATGCGATATATTTATGTGATGTTTATAGCATGGTCACTGATATATATGCCAAACCCCATTTCCATTTGGATTAAGTCATACCCTGTTATGAACACTAAATCAAAGATGTGTCCCTAGTCGTCAGGCACAGGTGAATTAGGCTTAACCGTAAGTCTTCCTAAACCTCGATTCCAGGGACCGTGAAATAGCAAAATCCATGGTTTGAATTGATTATGTGGATGCAAGAAATTTTTTTAGGCATTTTTTACCAATTTACACTGCCGGTTCAATCTGAAAATTTTTGATATCAATCATGAGGATGTAATTGTAATTGATGAATAGTTAAGGAAGATGACCCTAAAATAATTAAGATTATGAGGAAATATATAGGACTAAATAAGTTAAAAGTGGGGGTCTACCTTAATCCAAATGGGATCTGCCATTAATAGTCTGTATGTTGTGAAAGTTCATTTTTTTCAAAATTGTATATCTTATTCACTCATCTTCTGATCCCTTTTATGGTTGAGATCATTTTATGTTGTGAAATTTTTTATCAAAATTGTATTTTTTTTTACTTATGGTTGAGACCATTTTATGTTGTCGAGTGAGAAAAGACCATGAAGTTAAATGGAGGCGTAGTCACCAATTAATCTTGTCAAATTTCAGAAGAAAACTACTCCTACATTACGTGCAAAATGAAAAACGTTCTTTTACGAAAATAACACAATCAATCAGTATGGACGTTGCCCAACAACATTACCATGAGGATCATATTCACAAACTATGAGTGTATCCCCAGTCCTGCATCTAATTTGAGCACAGCCAACTTTCGTTGTAGTTTTCCACACTATTTGCGTGTAGTGCAAGCATTCCTTGTTTGGCATACATGTATTACTCTTGTAATTATAGTAAGACTCCTGAATAGCCCAACCTGCAACAGCATCAGATGGCTTCCATCTATTACCCTTTCCCCAAAACATGTTCTCTCCGTAGTACAAATTTGAATGAATCAGCTTGCAATCTCCTCTACGCTGGTTAGCATACCACTTGGCATAGTTGGCAAGTGCGTTGCTCCATTTTAGACGTGGGAGATTATGTCGTGCCCGTACCTTGTTATGTGCAGTAAGGTATTGTGCAATTATTGCCACTCGAGTGACACCAAGGCCTCGTCTAGAGACACTTGATTCAACGGTGACAAAGAGAGATGCCAGGAGAAAGATGGTCACGACACAAATGATTGGGAGGAACTTGGTGGTAGCCATTGATGGCAGTGTAAGAAGAATGTTTTTGCGTGATGGAAAGCATAAAGTGAAATGTGTTTATATATGGATTTGGTAATTGAAATTTAAAGGGGTGTGTTAGAATAATGTGAAGTTAGGTAGAATGTATAATGGCTCCTAAATTGAAGGCTGAAAAGATGTTTTGGAACATGGAACAAACATGGGACCTAATCATTAGCAACTAATGAAATGGGGATCATGAAGAGAAATGTCTGAATGTTTTATCTGTCAGGCTAAGAAAGTTGAATGGGTTTTACATTCATTCTCATTTGACTAAGCAAATTGATAGTAAGAGTTTGTCTATTATTCTATACAATGATTACAGAGAGGGCCATGATTTCGGTGAAAGATTGATATAATAATCTAGTCAACTAATAAAAGGCAATATTTTCACTGAAATAGTTCAAGTGTATTGTTATAATCTCTGCTTCATTATATAATCGGAAAATGACTATGTAGGAAGAAAAAAAAACTTAGACACAAGGAGTATCTAAAAAATTATAAAAAAAAATGAATCATTAATAAAACAGTCATTATAAGTCATAAAATTATAAAATTATGTTTTTTGATTTTTTAGAAAGAATAAATATGTTATAAAACTTTATGAGTTAACTTGGGTTAATGAAATAATCCTTGTTAGTCATAAAAGTATAAAAAAGTAGGTACAAATTAACCATTAAATCAACTATAGTATCTAAATGATCTATTTTGTGAAAAAAAAATGCCCTAAAAGTCATTTTCCGTTATATAATTATAAAAAATGAGGAATCAATTCTTTATTTTATTTTTTATTTTCTGACTTTTCACAAGAAATTTTACTTATAAACCTTTCTTACAAATTATGAATTTCAAAAAAATAAATTTTTTATATTAGGTAAGGATGACAAACCATGGAATTCATTTCATGTGGCAGAAACTGAAGAGCTCAACCCAGCCACAACAGTGTTTTGATCATTTAAGAAAAAAAGGGATAGATAAATACTTAACAACCAATCTACAAGTTAACAATGTTAAATTGAACACTGAAACTTATGTTATTAACTAGAACTTTGACATCGGAGTGATTGTATAGCAATAATGTTCATTCCTATACATGTTTTTGGAGGTCTAAGCAACGTATGTATATGATTTAGATCGACCACATATTGAAGCATTTTTTTTTTACTGAAGCGATCTAAATCCTATACATTTTGGGTTTAGACGATCTCATTGGAGATATCCTAAGAGGGTGTAAATTGGTTTAACTTCACCAGGCTTTAAGCAGCACAGGAAAGCAATAAAATATTTTTGTTGTGAGAAAAATATCCCATCCTCTTGTAAACTAGCATCAAGTCAAGAAGTAGTGCAAGTTGCCCAAATCTTTAATAGTACATGTTGTGCAAAAATAGTGATGGAATCAGTATTTTTGTTGAAAGGGGTGGAGTGATGAATTATAGTTAATTAATTATAATATAATAATTAATTACTTAAATATATATTTTTTAATTTAAGCAAGAAATAAATCTATATTACAGAACATGATGGTGTTTGAGGTGGGAGATAAAAGACGGTTGAGATTTGCCCAAATATAAGTATCAAACGGATCACATAAAATTTAAAGCACCAAGAGTGTATGGGTTCGATTCTCATACCCAACATTTTGATATTTATTTATATTTCTTCAGTTGTTGATGGTGGTGATTAGGCATTTAAGTATGAATGATGAAAACTTAAGGGTGATCATGTTTTGAACTTTTTATCGTGCCAACGGCACGGGGAATACCCTAGTCTTTATTACAAATCAGAATAGTGTCTGGGGTTGGAGATAAAATACGGCTGAGATTTATCTAAATATAAAGATCTACTGGTTCAGACTTAAAGTTAGCATTTATGAGTTAAAGAGTGCATATTATCTTTATCGACCATATTTGGACAAATTCATCATTATCTTTATCGATGACATTTTGGTTTACTCCCGTAGTAAAGCAGAGCACAGAGAACATCTCAGGATAGTGTTGCTGACCTTGAGAGATCAGAAATTGTATGCAAAATTTAGCAAGTGCCATTTTTGGGAAAAAGAAGTAAAATTCTTAGGGCATGTTGTTTCTAGTCAGGGTATAACAGTTGATCCTGATAAGGTGAAAGCAGTGAAAGATTGGAAACAACCTACTAATGCAATGGAGGTGATAAGCTATTTAGGGTTAGCTGGTTACTGTAGACGATTTATCGAGAAGTTTTCTCTTATTGCTGCTCCTTTGACTAAGTTGACCCGCAAGAATGTTCAGTTTATTTGGACCAATGAGTGTGAAAAGGTTTTTCAGGAGTTGAAGCACCGATTAACCACTGCGCCCATCCTGACTATTCCAGTGCAAGGTGGGAAGTTGGTGGTCTTCACTGATGCAAGTGGCACAGGTCTGGGGTGTGTACTGATGCATAATCAAAAGGTTGTGTCGATCGCCTCACGACAATTGAAGCCTCATGAGAGGCGATATCCTGCCCATGACTTGGAATTAGCGGCAGTTGTGTTTGCTTTGAAGATGTGGAGACACTACCTATATGGAGAGCATTTTGAGTTGTTCACGGATCACAAGAGTCTCAAGTATTTGTTTTCGCAGAAGGAGCTGAATATGAGACAACAAAGGTGGGTGGAGTTCATTAGTAGTTATGATTTTGATATCCTTTACCACCCAGGTAAGGGGAATGTAGTAGCCGATGCTCTCAGTCGGCAACACACCATTATGGCATCACTCATGATAGAGGAATGGAAGTCTCTTGAGACTATTTCTTCTTGTGATGTTCAACTTGTCCAGGGAGCGAACATGGCTTATGTTGGTAGTTTATCGGTTCGACCATCTTTGATCAGCAGGGTTTTACAGAAGCAACATAAGGATCCTCGTTTGATGAGGAAATTAGAGGATTTAGTGCTTGATAATCTAGATGATTGTCCCTCAGAGTGGTCAGTTGAGTCCGATGGTGGTTTGAGATTTCACGGGAGACTTTGTGTGCCTACGATTGAGGGATTGAAGAAAGAAATTATGGATGAGGCTCATAAGTCATCTTTTACCATCCACCCAGGAGGCACAAAAATGTATCATGATCTGAAGCGAACTTTCTGGTGGGACGGTATGAAGAAGGATGTGAGAGCTTATGTATCACCGTGTTTCACGTGTCAACAAGTGAAGGCCGAGCATCAGCGACCCTCAGGTTTGATGCAACCATTAGAGATTCCTATCTGAAAATGGGAAAATATTTCTATAGACTTTGTAGATGGTTTACCGAAGACCCGACGAGGTAACGAGTCAATTTGGGTTATAGTTGATCGTTTGACCAAGTCCGCGCATTTTTTTGGGTAAGAAAGGGAAACTAAGTCCTAGATTTGTGGGACCATTTGAGATCATTGCTCGGGTAGGGAGTTTAGCCTATAGACTCGCCCTGCCACCGAGCTTATCAGTTGTTCATGATGTGTTTCACATTTCCATGCTGAGGAAGTGTGTGAAGGATCCTGCTCACATCGTCCAACCCACAGAAATTGAGATTAATGAATACTTCACCCAAGTAGTACGACCGATCAAGATTGTGGATCGTGATGTGAAACAACTCTGTAGAAGGATAGTGAATTTGGTGAAAGTCCAGTGGAGTAATAAGGAGAATGATGTAACTTGGGAGCTAGAGGACAAAGTGAGACAGTTGCACCCGGGGCTAGATTCCTTTTGAGGTGTGTATAATGTATCGACCCTAATTTAACACATTATAATTTTTATTTATTTTTTAGGCTTTATTAAAATTTGAGGTTAAGTCAAGTTATAACAAAAAAAAGGGGTGTCACTAACCTTGCGCAAAACCCTAACCTTGTAGGGTTTGTCTCTAGTTGGATTAAATAGAGATTTGAGTTTTTGCTTCTCAACCGCACAAAAAAAAAAAAAAAAAAAAAGGAGAGAGGAAGAAGAAGATAAGGAGCAAAAGAAAAGAAAATGAAGATTAAAGCATAAAAGTGAGTTCTTTTTTTCTGTCTTTTTATTTTGATTCTCTCTGTGTCTGCATAGGACAACCAATAAAAAAATGATGAATTCAAAGACCGAAAATCCATACACACTTTCAAGTTTTATTCCAATGTTAGATTCATGCAACAATTTGAAGAAAACAAAGTGGTCTCTTTGGGTCCCACTGCAGAATGAAATTTATTCTGCATACATGTATTTGCAAATCTCATTGACTTTCACTTTTTCCATTAATTAAAGAATCTGATTTCGATGTTGATAGGTTGGGGTATTTTGATTGTGATTTATAAGTATGAAAAGCAAATAAATAAATCTAAGGACTTGAGAGTCATGTAGACATGTTTTTTTCCCTTGGCTTCATTTTTTTTCATTTATTTAAAGTATTGATTTTGATGTTGATAGTTTGGGGTATTTTTAGTGTGTTTGTGATTCAGTCCACCTCCCTAGGTTCAGGTTTTGTACCAATAGAGGTATCTTGATGCAAGTTTTTACTGGTCAGGTTTGATAAAAATATTAGAGTTGTGACTTATTTGATTTGAACTTACTTTGGGGCTACTTGATGAATGTCTCAGGCTTTCTGATTTGTGTATTGTTGTTAACTGTGTATCTTGATGTCAATTGGATGTTTTAATATTAGACAAGCAGCTTATTTGTTGTGATGGACTAAGTTTATGTGATTTGAAGGGTTGCCCATAGTATGGGTTGAGAAAGTATAAAAAGGAGTCAAAAGTGGAAATGTAAGAAATCATGGTCTGATTAGCTTAACCATTTTGAGCCTTATGCTGGATGGAATTTGATTTGAAAATCTAACCCACCAAAGTTAAAAGAAGCCTGATGGGGTCCCTCGCTGGTTCCCTCGACAATTAGACGCTATGGATATCTCATTAAATTAGTCTGTCTGTTCCAAGAAAAACTCTATTTTGACTCTCATTTGACTCTCATTGTGTTGACATTCTGATGTGGCAGCTGACATGGCATCCACCCAATTGATTAGACAGACAGAGTCAAAGTAATCGA
This sequence comes from Berberis vulgaris, assembly GCA_963556465.1. NCBI lineage: Eukaryota > Viridiplantae > Streptophyta > Magnoliopsida > Ranunculales > Berberidaceae > Berberis > Berberis vulgaris. The sequence continues at coordinate 57,217,109 of OY747135.1, read as the reverse complement.
CTCTGGTTTGAAAGCAGCCCCAATTGGGATTAGCCCATTAAATTTATTTAAATTGGGTAAAAAGCAAAATCAAATTTGAAAGTTACAGAGATTTTTCTAATCAATTCATAAATTTTGAATAACAATTAGTACATTCAAATCTGGAATGGTCACAGACGGTGCCACGATCACAAAACTCACACAGCTAGATACACAATGATCTCATCTAACCCCACCTCTTCTGCTCCCTCATCAAATCAATAAAACAATGACAAGAAGAAGACCCCTCTCCCTCAAATAGTTATGAAATGAAAATACAAAATACATATTACGAAAATGGGGAAAAAAGCAAGAAAATGACACTAAATAATCTCCAAAAAGAAGAAACCCCATCATCAATAGGGCCTCTGACCCATGATATTGCCATGAGGATCATAGTTGCAGATAATATAAGTATCACCAGTTTTACATATAATCTTAGCACAACCAACCCTCAACGTAGTCCTCCATACCAACTGTGTATAATGCAAGCAGTCCTTTGAATAGCACTTGTTCCTGTTATAGTCATAGGAAGATCTCTCAGCAAACCAAGCATCAATAGCATCAGAAGGCCTCCATTTCTTCCCCTTGCCCCAAAAGATGTTTTCCCCGTAGTTTGTATTCGAATGCATAAGCTTACAATCGCCTCTTCTTTTATTAGCATAAGATTTTGCAAAACTTGCTAACTTTGCATTCCATTTGAGAGGCCGTAGACCGTATTTCGCTCTAATCTTGTTGTGGGGATTGAGATAATCAGTTATAGAGGATGCATTAAGCATAGTTAATAGAGATGGAAGTAAGAAAATGGCTATGAATAGATATGAGAGGAAATTGATTTTGGAAGCCATGAATGAAGTTTGGATGAGAATTAGCTTGTAATTTCAGATTAGATGATGGGTTTATAAAGATTGGCTTGAAAGAATAATTAATTAAGAGAGGTAAGATATAATTATGCATGTTACAAGTTGGATATCTGTATTAAAAAAGAGAGGGAATCTGTGTCATGTGTTTTAGTCCTAACTTGAAGGCTAAAATGTTGTGATGGAATGTGGAAGATGACTTCTATTAACATGCAAAGCAATCATTTGAGAGAGATGGAATGAACACATTACCTCTGCCCCAAGAAGAAGCTGTTGGTCTGTCGTACTATTTTGGTACCTACCTAGAGTAAGACTGCAACTGAGATCTTCTACACCAAGCTGTAGCTAAGGTCCAAACTCATCTCGGCTAGAAATCCATTCCAAACTGAACCCCACCATTGTAATCGAAACGTATCCTTCATGCAGCAATAGATTAAAAGATTGCGATCTGATGACATTTTCTTACCACGAACCTGCAGTTTCGTTCCCTTATAAATATTAAAATAAGATGATTATTTTTGGGGTTGATCTCCTCTCCTCATCACGGTAAACTGTAAAATTTTGAATTGTCCAACTCCTTTATCAAGTGTAGCCTTAAAGTTTGCCATATATTGAATGATTCAGTGGTCTAACTTACTTACATGGCATATCTTACCATCCCAAAAAGGATCCAAAACAAGATCATCTGTTTTAATTAGTTATAATTTCTAAGTAGGTGAAAGAGGTGTTCATGTATATATGTGTTTAAAAACGCACTAAGAACTTTGGGGTTAGTCCCAAAGGTCGAATATAATGGCTATTTAAATTTCTCCTCCATTTCTAGCAGTTGCACATATGTCCTACATAAAGCTACAGCTTCCTTTTGCTTGTATCTCTTTTGTTGTGATGGTATATCTCCTTTCTCAAGAATATTCAAAATGGAGAGCATTCTATTGCGGGGACGAATCAAATTCACATTCGTGAAAAATCAGCTGGAACATTTTGTGAATGAGTGTGAGGATCCACGGAGACAGGTTCGTGGTCCAAATTTAGACCCTGGTGTTATTTACCCACTTAATCAAAAGAACTTTGTGTTTGGCATATTACTATCTAGACGTCACTTCCACAAACATTCATAGTTATGTTAAATTATTAACTCCATCCATCAAACGAAGTTATCACAATGAAATTGAACAGATAACAAGTCTTGTAGTTAAGAACGGATTTAACCAAATTTATAAATTTCCAAATGAGTTGAATTTTTGTGCAGATGAGTATATGGCGAGGAAATCATCCCACAAAAAATCAACTTCATTTGAAATATTCCCGGATCCCAACTCTTTGCGGATATGAAGAGTAAGGACTTCATTGCAAAGGAATGCAGAAAAATTGTTCCCCCCCCCCAACAAATTTTGTTATGGTGAAGTTGAACAAACCGAAAAATAAAAAAAAAGGGGGATCTCATTATTTTGGAGAGAAAGTACCAACTTATAAATTGACGTCGTCTAAAACAAACAATACAAACTAAAATCTATTTAATGTATTCCAAAATGGGTTCGAATCTGGATTCCCTGGGAACTTTTTATTCTTTGCCTATCCTTAACACAACCTGTTAGCGGACTGTGTAGATAACATATTGTTCATCATTTAAATATAATGCCTAGATAATCAAGTTCCAATTGTTATTATGGTTTGCCTATGTAAGCTACTGCATGCATGTGATTTTTTGTATTCTTTATTTGAAAATCAACTTGATAACCAATCCATTTAAAATAAGATGTATAGTACATGGGAATATATAACTTGTACATCTGCTGTTCGTCTTCCTCTTAAGTGTCTCTTCCACATTATTATTTTACTGGTTTGACAGCTTCCTTCATTTATGCATATTGCCTCACATTTTTATGTGACTTTTTATTAACTCGCAACATTGTCGCATTAGAATGGGGCTATTGGAGAAGATGTAGACCATAGGATTAAAGCTGGTTGGTTGAAATGGAGAATGGCGTCAAGAGTATTATGCGATAGAAGGATGCCTGCAAGGCTAAAAGGGAAATGCTATAAGACAATTGTTCGACCAGCCATGCTATACGGTTCAGAATGTTGGGCTACTACGGGACAACATACGCATAGAATGGCAGTAGCAAAAATGCGTATGTTAAGGTGGATGTGTGGTAAAACTTGTAAGGATAAAATTAGAAATGAAAGAATTAGGAGATACTTAGGTGTAGCGCCCATAGAGGACAAAATTAGAGAAAGACGTTTAACTTGGTTTGGTCATGTGCGGAGGAGACCAAACACGGCGCCAATTAGAAAATGTTTAGATTGGCAAGTTAATGGAGGGTGTAGACGGAGGGGACGACCGTTGAAAACTTGGATGAAGACGGTGAATGAAGATATCATTGAGCTTGGATCAGGCGAGAAAATGTGGGAAGATCGCATTGCTTGGAGAACCAAAATCCATGTAGCCGACCCCAAAAATCTCGGGAATGGGCTTTGATGATGATGATGATTGTCGCACTAGGTATTTTAATATTAGGATTAATTTACAATACCCTCGTAACATATAGCTAAATAAAGGTAGTCCTGATTTGATATTGTATTGTAGAATGCCCCCTAGTCCCCCCCCCCCCCCCCCCGACTAGGGATGGCAATGGGGCGGATTTGGACAAATCCATCCCCGCCCCGCTGAGAATCGCGGATCCCCAAATCCGCCCCGAATATAAGTTTATACTATTTTTCAAAAACCATCCCCGCCCCGAATATCCGTTGGAAAAAATAAAAACAAATCTGGAAATTTATAATGACAAAGATTGCTTATGAGTTTATGTTCGATGCATTACATGGTTGGCTACAAGTAAAGGATCAATCATCTATATGTGTATCATCCCTTTTCAGTCTCGTCACTGAAGGGGTTGGTGATTGAATTTCAGGGCACCAACAACATCAAGAATCAGAGAGAAAATCTTATATGCTACATCAAAAGATGGACTTTGAAGAGCATTGGACGACATCAGCTATGAACTCCAGGCCACAGTAACGATAGCAGCGTCTACTGGAATAGACTGCTTAGAAATCCAACTACGGCAAACAATTTCAAATTCCTTGAAGCAGGTCTGGAACTGAGCAATGGGGTTTTCACTTCCTAAAATGAAACCTAATAATTCCCCTCCTCCTCCTACATTGTTGTTGTTGGAGGAAGAAACCTCAGCCAACACCCCTCCATTTTTTTGCTAGATCATCTCCTTCGCTTGGAAAGTATCTACTACTACCAATAGAATAGAAGAGATGAGAAGCAGAGAGCAAAGCGAGGTGGCGTCCTATGTTTTTAGGCTTCAAGAAAGGTTTTTTTTACTAACAAAACCCAAGCCAAGTGGACCAATATCAAATCGAATCAATCAATAAACAATAGAGAAGGTGGAGGAGGTGTCGGTGTGGCTGATCTGCATGGAGGAGGGATGAGGGTGGAAGTGGTGGTGTGGCTGATCTGCATGGAGGAGGGATGAGGGTGGAAGTGGTGGTGAGAGGAGGAACAAAATACTGAGGCATAGTGGCAGAGTGGCTGAGTGAAAGTGAGATAGATAGTAGGTAGGGTTAGGGAATTCTGATTTTATATAAGGATTAAGGATATTTCAGTAAATTCTATGTATAGATGGATATTTCCGGGTGGATATGGCCAAATCCGTATTCACCCGGAATATTTGACGGATGTTGTTTGGATATTCATATTCGCCCCGAAATTCGTTTAAACACATCCAAAATCACCCCATTTGGGTGGATATCCGTGAAGATCCGCCCCACGGCCATCCCTACCCCGGACTAGTGGTCAACATAGTAAACTGTTAATTTAGATGGGTAAAGTTTTGATGACTAAAATGCCCCTAAATGATTGAAGGGTTGAGGTTAAAATGTTGACCTTGCACAATTGATAATTGGTGTCTTGAGGTAAATCAATGGTTCAAAATGTTTTTAAACAAATTTTACGGGTATCTCGAGACACATCTAATGATTTAAAAAACACCTTTATCAAACATCATCTTCTCCAACTCCATCCACCCACCATTCTACAACAACAACAACCTCACCATCAACACCGACTAGTGGTCCCTCCCTCTCCTCTCTGCATCTCCGCCACACCCTGCGCCCATCCCTCGTGCTGCAAACCCACCTCATGGGGCCTGAAAATCCGCTATTTTCAGAAAAACCAAGAGCTTGGTTTTGAAAATTGGCTGCTTTGACGAGAGAATTGAAGCGAGGTTGGAAGAAAGACAAAAGCTTTCGTTATAGTATGTTTGAATGGAATATTAGATGTCAAGTAATTAATTGTTAGAGAATTTAGTATGGGCTAATAAAACTTCAAATTTTTTCCAATGAACTAAGGTAGTTGGATGGTTTAATCCTTAGCTTACCAATCTCATGTCTTATTTATAGTGCGGGAGTCCTGGTTCGACCAGGCCATCGATGACATAGTTTAGGAATGATATTTTCATGGAGATCCTTCTCTAATTAGGAGTCGTGCTGTAGAAGGAAAGTTCCTTGTTAGCCCTGTGCTCTTAGATATGCGGGAGATAGTTCCTTATCTAAGGGTATTCCGCAAGAGGAAGTTTTCATGTGTGATACCCTTATGTGGGCAGACCTGAGGGGGAGGGTGCGAGAGAAGCCCATGATGGTGAAGCCCAATAGGCCCGTGGATCCCAAGAGGGGTTGGGCGAACTACCAAGGGGAGATTATAGTCTCACATCGCCTAGGTGAGGGAAGGGGATGTGCTATATATGTACGAGGTTGGATATACAAGTACTACATGTTTTAAAGCCGTGCGGGCCTTGGGACCAAAACGAACAATATAATACTTTGTGGATCGGGTCATGACAAAATGATATCAGAGCCGGACCTAGCCGGAAGTGTGCCAACGAGGACGTTGGGCTCCCTTAAGGGGGTGGACTGTGATACCCTTGTGTGGGCGGACCTGAGGGGGAGGGTGCGGGAGAAGCCCATGATGGTGAAGCCCAAAAGGTCCGTGGATCCCAAGAGAGGTTAGGCGAACTACCAAGGGGAGATTATAGTCTCACATTACCTATGTGAGGGAAGGGGATGTGATATATATGTACGAGGTTGGATCTACAAATTACTACGCGTTTAAAGTCGTGCGGGCCTTGGGCCCAAAACGGACAATAAAGTACTCTGTGGATTGGGTCGTGACACCCTGTGTGATATGTACTCTAGTATTTGCTTCCTAGTTGAAAACAGAGAGTTGTTGTAGTTGCATGTCTTGATTCTCGAGATACTTGCCTTAGTAGGGCTCTTGTCAGTAGCAGTATAAACGATCTTTCCCTCATGTTTTGTATATTTGTATCATTGCTATGATGACTTTGCCAACCAATTTTGATCAACCATAATGAATGCTAAAATCTAGTTATCATTTATCATGGGTTGTCCATCTAGATCCCATCCCACTTTAGATCGAGATGGGACAAGATCAGGATGGGATTAATCAATCCTAATAAGAGCCTGAAAAACTAGGGATTGAAGGATCGGATGCCCACCCCTAGGATATATAGAGGGCTCCTTCCATCTCCCATCACTTACTTGACAAACTTAATTCCATTGTAAGATAACCCTCCACAAATTTTATATGACATTTAATATTGTCATGATGAAAGTTATATATACACAAATTTGACATTATTGATGTGTGGGCAATGTGAGATGAAATTCCTTTGTTATTTTTCATTGGAGGACTATTTAATACATGCTCATCCCATCCTGTCCCAAACCCATTTGGGATGGGATGGGATCGGGATGAGGTTTATCTCATCCTGATTCCGTCCTGATCTTGAATGAATGGGATGGGATAGGATGAGGTCCATCTCGTCCCGCGCCCACTCCTAGTTGTGTTGGAGAGAGAAAATCAAACTTGATGAAATTCTCCTCTGATTTCACACCTAAAGCATCAATAATAGAGAAATTGCCACCAACCCCATGATTCGAAATTGTAGAAATAGTAGTGAAAGGGTTTGATCTAGAAAAAAATTGTTGAGTTCTTGATTTGGAGGAGATGGTGGTGGGGTAGTGGGGAAATGGAGAAAATTGGATGAAAAAGAAGAAGAAATGTCTTCAAAATGAAAGAAAGGATCGTTGTCAGATGACAAGAATTGGAGATTTGAATTTAGGTTTAGAAGAGGCCATGTTGGTGGTGGTGTCTGGGCTAGTTGAGTGGTGAAAGAAGGAGCCTTTGAAGATGAAGAGATCAAAAGAAATTCTAGATGCCATGTTGATGGGTGCAGGGTGTGGCGGAGACGGATAGAGGAGAAGGAGAAGGATGTGGGTGGACCAGTGGTCAGTGGTCAGTGGTGATGGTAAGATTGGAGTTGTAGAATGGTAGATGGATGGAATTGGAGAAGATGAGATTAAAAAAGATGATGTTTGATGAGGGTGTTTTTTAAACCATTACATGTGTCTCGAGATACCAATTTTATTTTATTTTTTCACAATTTGAGCCATTGATTCACCCCGAAGCCCGAGATACTAATATCAGTTGTTTGAGGCCTAATTAAATTCAGCCCTTTAATCATTTAGGGACATTTTAGTCATTACAACTTTTTCCATCTGATAAATAACAGTCCACACATGTCGACTGCTAGTTCAGGAGCATCATCAATATGATATCAAATAAGGACTTACTTTTAATTATCTATTTTTCTAAGGGTATCATAAATTAAACCTCACAATTATAATTCATTATGCAGAAGAAGCACATGAATTGAATACGTGGCTGCTAAAGGTACCCATAGGTTAGGATATCAGGCATTACACACAATGCTTTAAGAGTTGTCACTGTCAGTTTCTGTTGATTGAGAGAATCCACAGAAATGGCAGGGAAGAGGAAAAACCCTCGCTGGTTTCCTCGCCATTTAGAATTTCTGAACAAAAGATGATGAACTGGAGTTCAAAAACAAAAAACACTAGTCCAACGAAGAGGGATAAGTCCTCTGGTGATTTATCGATTTATCATTTTACCTAATAGAGACTTAGGAAGTGATTGTGGAAATTTTTGGGTTGGTGACTTTATAGAGGATGTTGCTTTTTACTTCACTAAAATGGTGGAATAGTATATGAATGGCAACTTGTAACTTTTCTTATTAGGGTATGTTTGGTTGGAGAGCCGGCAAAAAACTTTCCTAGGAAAAAAAGACATGATTTGACAAAAATTTGCAAGTCCAGTTTCGCAAGCAAAGAGCTGAAAAACTAATTTGCCTGAGAATTGTTTTTTTCCAAGAAACCAAACCCACCCTGAAAAATTTTTGTAGTAGTGAATAAACTGATTTTTTTCTTATGAATTAAATAAAAATATATAAAATTTACCTAAAAATAATTCTAAGTTAGCTTAATAACTTAAAAAATAGATTCGGAAATTAGGAGAAAATGTGCAATTTCTAAGTGGCACATTTTACATAAATGATTCTTTGATCATTGGATGGCTTCAAGAATGTTGAAGCTCTTTCAGAATGGCAAAAGTGCTACTTGGAGAAGATTTTTTTTATGTTGGACATTTTTCTGAAATATTTCCTTTTAAATATACACGTTTGTTTCAAAATGTGATTGGACAAAGCTATTGGGCCGCTTATTCGTCTTGAATTTTAAGAAAACATTTTTCATTACATCTTCTTGATTTTGCAAAACGACGTCCCTTATCAACTACAATTTGTTAAGTTTTCCAAAATGTGACGTTACAGTTGAAATTTTCCAAAATCCGCATTCTTCCGTGTTGCGATGTTCACTTTTTATCAATCATTAAATAAATCAAACGAAAATTTCCCTGGGTTATCCGAGTTAGAGAGTGAATTAAACATATTTAAAATGCAAAACCTTAATTTCCAAGAATTGAGAATTTGAAAGTGAGAAGAATAAGAGAGGGACAGGGAGAGGAAGTAGGAGTGGATAGAAGGGAGATAAATAGTGAATAGATATTTCTCAACTGTTACGGATGAAGTGAAAGTTTAAATGAAGGAGAAATTTACTCTCTAGGGCATGGATTCAAACAACGTTGTTTTCATTCAAGCATACATCATAGGCTATACTCTCTTCTTTTCTTTTTTCTTTTTGTAAGCTCACTCGAGAATGGTTCGGAGAGTTGGGAAAATCTCTAAGGACAGATGCCCCTTGATTATTTTGCCTGAAAATCAAGGCCAAAGCAAATATGAAGGAGCCTATCGACTAGTCAAGGTTTATGATTGTGAAGATATAAGTCTAAAAGAAAATGCTTAAGTTGGGAGGCATGCCTAAGTTTTCAATTTGAGTAATGATATTATGAGGTTGAACTTACCATCTTATGGTGAGATGTAGACTTGAACTGTTGAATTATGCGTAATCTCAAGAAGGTAAATGCACAAAAAATTCATTCAATGCTTAGTGAAGCGCGATTTGTTATAGTGGATAGTTAATGAGCAAAAATTTTAAGGCCAAGGGCAATAGAGGAAATTTGAAAAATTCATAACATAAAGGACAAAAATAAATTACTTTTTTTTTTAATCTTTTCCTTCTAAAAAACATAGAGCAAAATAATTAAGGAAATGAATGTTACTCTTAATAATTTTCTTTTCAAAATTTGAAATTAGGAAATCTATACATCGAGGATGCTAGCAACCTTTTTCATTTACCTTCTTTTTCCCACCTTCTCCCTTCTATAGATTACATGTGTCCTCCAAAAATTAAATCCTAAAAACAAAGGAAAGAGAATCCTTGATTTTCTATTCATTCTAAAATTGACATTTATATATAAAAACGCTAATGCTAAAAAACCAGGTTTTACAATCATGTTTTTTCAACTAGGTATGGAGCTGATGTGTACATCCACGCCATCAACCAAGGATTGTTTAAAGAAAAAAAAAAGCCAATAGCAATCATCTCATATTCTTCTTCCGTCTTCTTCATTTCACCTGCAAGCATCAAACCCACATCACTCATCGCCTTCTCCTTTTTCACCCCATTTCTTCAAATTATTTGTAGCCATAACCCAAACCCCAATTCCCTTTGAATGTTTCCCAAAACCCCCAATATCACCACCACCAACCTCCAATTCCCTTATCAACCTATACACCTTTAGCTTCCTCTCTCTCTCTTGCGAATTCAACCCATGATAACGCGTCCGTTATCTCGAAATTTTTTCAAAAAAAATTTGTTGTCCTCTAACGCTGGCGCGGTGAAGACACGACCTTTATTATGTTGCTCAACAGTGGGTCCTATTGCAGCATCATATCAGTGGCGGGTAGCGATTCCTCCTCCCTGGGAGGTGGCGGGCAGCAATTCCTCCTCTCTAGGAGGTTGTGGAGGCAATCAGGTGGCGCTAGTGCGGCTACTTTCGGAGCGAGGAACATTTTGAGTTTTTTCGACAACGGAGTTGGAAGACGGGACTAGTTGTCGGGTTTCATGATGGACTCACACCGATGGTGCATTGTGTTGCGTGTAGACCAAGCACAGTTTGTCACAGGATCTCAAAGGGAATTGGAAGTAGATGGTAGCGATGTTGGAAAACATTCAAAGGGAATTGGGGTTTGGGTTATGGGTTGAGTCAGAATAAATGATAAGGGTGAAGAAGGAGAAGAATGTTGTGGGTTTGATGCTTTTGTAGGTGAAATGAAGAAGAAGAGATGATTTGAGTTTGTTGCAGAGAGTCTTGTTTGCACAGTGATTTACTTTACCTTTGACCATTGACTTTTTTTTTCATTAAAGAAACCTTAGTAGGAGACGTGGATGTACACCTCAACTCTATGTAAATCTGGTTGTAAAACCTGGATGCCTAGAACGATTCATATAAAAAAAACCTCATATAGTCACATTTGAATCTGAATTTGCTGTAAATCAAGGTCACGGGCACTACAAAAAAATGAAATTCAGCAACAGTGGTTTACTATTACTAAATATCAAAAAAGCGTAGCTAAAATGAATCAGCAATAGCTCACGACCGTCGCAATACCGTTGCTATGGTATTGTGTGGTCGATATCCTGTAGTACCGCTCTGTAGAAGTCTACTCCTCAACAATCAACATTTGGTGCATACACATGCAACTAGAGCCAATTGCAATGATGTTTGTCCACGCAAGTCTGTAAATTTATTACATCGAGGGTCTGTTGGATATTTCTCATTCTCTTACATAGGTGAACTTAGGAAGGGCGTCTTCTTCTTGTATCTACAATTCTTTTGGAGATGGTAAACAGAGCCTATATGCCAGTTCTAGGTATACTTCCAAACCACTTAAATCAATTGTAATGTGTGTTTAATATTCCATGTCGAGTTTCACTTTTGGGAACGCTTTTAACATTCATGCACACTCGTCATCCAGATTGCTCAACTACATGATAAATTATAGTATATGAGAGAACTATATCTTTAAAGCGACAAAATTACGACAACTCTTGATCCTAGTCATTGTGTATACATGCGAGGGATACGGCTTGTCAATATCATGTTCTTATCTTCATTCTTTCTAGAAAGTGAAGCTAGTATGGGCATGTAACAACAGAGGAAAAGTAATAATAATAATAATAATAATAATAATAATAATAATAAGATATGACAAGTATAACCAGTCAAAGAATAACAAAGTACTAAGAGTTGGAATATCTTTTGACCCAAAGCTTCAAACTTGATATTGACTAACCAGCTTTTTACATGCATGTAAATATGCTATCATTTTCATGTAAATTATCTAAGTCAGCATCACACAAACACTCAACCATAAAGGCAATAAGAAAAACAAGTAAGAGGAAGCAAAAAGGTTGAGGGGACTAACCCTTTGACTAGTTCAAGAAGTTGTGGATAGAGCTCAATTTCTCTCACTCTGATGATTTCAACTGATGTGTTTTCCATAGCTTGTGAAGCCACCATCATCATTAACTCCAATTTGTCAATCTCTTTCTTGCTCTTCTCAATCTTCAAATGGTCTGCCCCTTCATTTCTTGCTTCCTTAGTTGACTAACTCTCTTTTCATACTATATTTTAATACTCTCAGCATGCTACAACATAAAATATCAAGAATACCATAATTGAAAATCAAGGTCAATCACAGACTATTTGGTTCTTGTTTGTGAACAAAAAACAATCAAAAGGAGATTACACTTCATAGTTAGAAGGAAAAGTACCTTCACCTCTTGGTAAAGTTTCTTCTCCCAAGCATAAAGTCTATCCACTGCAGAATAATGGCTAGTACCAAGTATATTACCACCACCAAAATCACTCATATTTGGTTCCTCCCCCAATCTCCCAAAACTACTGCTCGATTTCGAATTCGACCCCCATGCCCATGCTAATGGACCCAAGCTCTTGCCACAATTGTAAACCTTACCTGCAAAAAACACCATAACTCCATTGAATCAAACAAAACAAAGATACGAACAAGCAGAAATTGACAAGAAATCAGGTCCCCATCTAGAGGATTTCAAATTTTCAAAAATCCACAAAACCCCATCATTGCAAATAAACCCAACACATAATAAGCAAGAATTGAAGCAAAAATAAAATACCCATTTAGAGAAATTCAACAACCAACAAAAACCCATAATTTCAAACAAGATGGAAACAAAATGCAAAAAATTAAACATCCAAATGAGAGAACTTGAGTAATCAACAAAACCCCATCATCATTGTGAAACAAAAATTAAGCAGAAATTGAATAAAAAAAATAGTCAATTACCAGTTGTTCTTTGGTGAGAAAACATAGAACTTGAAATTTCCAAGAGCAAAGAAAGGTGGCCTCCTGCATCAGTTGCCTTGAGAAAATACTCATCAAGCTCTTTGATGATCTCAATAAGATCCTTAGTGTTTCTAGACACTACCATGGCAAGAGCACTTGTGGTATCCCTGGAAGACTCCGTCACAATAGAAGGTGGAGCAGCCACACTGGCGGCGGCGATGGTGGTGGTGACAACTTCAGAAGCCATTGTGGTTTCCTCCCATTCTTCCTCGGTCGTAGACCTAGAAGAAGAAGGGGCAAATGGGTCCCAAAAATCCCAACTTGAAGGTGGTGGTGGTGGTGGTGGTGGTGGTGGTGGTGGTGGAAGGGTAGGGGAGGTTGAAGAGGTCCAAGTTTCAGAGCTTGAACTCAATGGTGGTGGAGGTGCAGGCGGTTGAGGCGGCGTTGGTGGTGGTGGAGAAGGCAAAACGGGTGGCAAGTGGTGCTGTTGTGGCTGTTGGTGGTGGTGGAGATTGGTCCCAGACTCAAATCAAGCTAAAAATCGATGCTTGAGAATATAAAATGCTCCGAAGGGAGCAAATCAACAATGGGTTATTTCCAAAACAGACTTCGGGCAACCCTCCCACAAATATCTTCTTAGTCTTAACATTAGCTCCACCCACCTCCAAAGCTCCTACCTGCACCAGGGTTACCAGATCTAGAGGTGTTCTGCTGTTCTTCTTTTGATAAAACCCTTTTAGCCTCCACAGTTCTTCCATCGAAATGCTCCGTGAGCTTCTCATCTGTTGTCTCCCATGAAATCCCTCCGATGAAGAGCCGCGAAGAGCCATGAAGAAGATGAAGAATGATAGGTTTTCTTCTCTTTGATTTATTCTCTCTCACAACTCAGCGATTTCTTCTCTCACAAAAACCCCAAAAATTCTCAAATCTCTCACAAAAACCCCAAGGATGGGAGCGATTTCTTCGCGCCCAAAGCTTCATTTTTGTTTTCTGAGTATATATTGTTTTTTCAAAAAAATTCATTAAGAACGGGTTATAACGTAGCTACCAATTTTTATTAGTAAAATTTAGCAACAGTTAATATACCGTGGCTAAATATTTTTTGTGTATATATATTTTTTTTCAAAAAAATCTATTAGGAACGGCTTATACCGTAGCTACCAATTTTTATTGATAAAACTTAGTGACAGCTAATATACCGTGGCTAAATGTTTTTTGTGTATATTTTTTTTTTCAAAAAATTCATTAGGGGCGGCTTATACCGTAGCTACCAAATTTTATTTGTAAAACTTAGTGATAGCTAATATATCATGGCTAAATGTTTTTTTTCAAAAAAATCCATTAGGGATGGCTTATACCGTAGCAATTTCAGTTTTTATTTGTAAAACTTAGCGACAGCTAATATGCCGTTGCTAAGTTTCAAATTTAGCGACAGCATTTGCCGTTAGTAATACTAACTTGTTGTAGCAAAAAAAAATTCTAATGAAAATTCATTTTTTTAATGAAATTAGTTCTTTCTATTAATTTTCAGATTTCTCATTGTCTTTTTTTTTGTCATTCAGAAGAAACATTTCAAACTTGAAAACAATTATATTAATTTTCACCGAAAATGATGACTAATACACTAACCTTATTCGTATAATCAATAACTTGTCCATCACAAAAAATACAATCCCAAACAATTTTATACTCTATCAACCTCAAATTGAAATTATATATATATATGATTCAGGGGGCTACATAAGCAAAAAACTCACATGGATTTACAATCAATGACAGACTAAAACTGACAATTTTGAATCAAGGTTTAACAAAAAAAGACAAAAAGGATCTTGAAAAGACAAATTCGGAGTGTCCATGCCTTTTCAATTTTAATAAATTTTTCTCCCCGTCCAAATTCAAATCGTCTGCAAGTTTCATAGAGATCAAACAATCTTTCGCCCTGCAAAAAAAAGAAGGTGCTTCAACTAGTTAGAAAGAGTAAAAAAATGACTGGAAGGCGGTAAGAATATCAAAGAGGATATGGGTAAGATGCAGGAGATGATACGTTGTAGGCTCAATTGGAGGCTAGGGTTTGGGGAGAGAGGCGATTCTACTATTCATCCACTGTTCTATTGATCTACTGTTCATCTACAGTTTCCTCGAATCTAGATTTACTGTTCATACAGTAGATTCGATTACTGTTCCTGCACTGTTCACGTACTATTTTCAAAGATGTTACATGGTTTGATCGAAGGATGCTAACGTTTTCTGCCCAGACTGCAAGCATCTCCATCACCCCTCGTAGAGATGAGATCGAGATTGAGAAGGTACATGATGTTCCTGCTTTGTGCCAGGAACCTAGTTTGAATGAAGGGAGCAATGCTGAACAAGATACTATAAGCCCTATAATGTTATTAGATGCATCAACCAGTCCAGTTGAACACCATGCAGGCCCTTCAGCTGCCAGCATCAACAAAGAAACAAAGAAGGTGAGTTGGGCATCATTGTTTACTAACAAAAACCAACAGGGAGCAACTAGGCTATCCTATGTTCCTCCATCTGTGGTGAATGGTAAACCCGTGGTGCACATTATGATTCCTGAACATGGAGACAGGATGACTGAATGTGAACAATATATAATAGGTAATTTTGTTGGAAAACGACTCTCCTATGGATTTGTTAATGAAAGCTTGAAGCGTATTTGGGGTCTTAAAAACGGTTTTGAGATGTCTGTTTATGGCGATAAAGTGCTTGTTTTCAAGTTTCTCAATGAAACAGACAGGCTACATGCATTAGACATAGGCCCTGTGCATATAGCAAGCAGGCTCTTCATTGTTAGACCTTGGAAGCCGTATATAGAAGATGATGTGGAGGTGCTTAATTCAGTCCCACTCTGGATTAACTTGAGGAAAGTTCCTCTGTTCCTATGGAGCCCTGCAGGATTGCAATCCATAGCCAGTGCACTAGGCGTACCTTTGATGCTAGACAAAGCCACTGAACAAAGGAGTCGGCTCTCCTTTGCAAGGGTCTGTGTGGAGATGAACTCAAACAGCTTATTTCCTACTGATATCCAGGTAGTTTCTGATGATGGGAGGACTACGAGAGTTGAAGTGGACTACTCATGGAAGCCAGAGAGGTGCAAACATTGCGTGGGTTTTGGACACAACTCTGCAAAGTGTCCAAAATAGAAGAAGACAACCACTCAAACTGCAAAATACTGGAAAGAAGTTCCAGGAAAGCAGGGATCCGAGGAAGCAGGGGAAGGATGGACTAAAGTTACTGGTTGACGTAAGGCAACTGATAGGCAGCCTGAGCACCAGATTACACCAACCATAGTAACGCAGAACCAGGAACCAATTGAGCAACTCAATGACAACCACAACAACAACCTGCAGGACCTGACTGACTGACAGCCAGCAAGCCATCCAGGCTGAGCAGCAACAAGGGATAACCAATGAGGTGCTGCCTGATAAGCCGAATGCTGAGAATGCACCACCAGGCACTATACCTTATCCACATTGTGACGAGCCAACAGGTACTCAAGACATCTCAGCAATTACAATCCAGGAAGCAGTCCCAGCTCTACCATCAATCCAGGAAGCAGTCCCAGCTCTACCAGCAATTACAATCCAGGAAGCAGTCCCAGCTCTACCAGCAATTATAGCACCATCACCTAGGCAGGAGGATAAAGAACAGCATGAACCCAGCACAGGGAGAGGCATTGGACGCAAGAAGGAGTCAGCTTCTAGACTATTACAGGGAGGACCTACTACCAATAGCACTACCTCAGTTCAACTCAGAGGAGGCACCAAACAACAATCACCTCAGACCAGGACCCATAATCTCCGCAGCAAAGGCAACCAGTTTGATGTATTACAGAGATTAGAACAAGAGCCTGACAATGTGCCAACCAGGAAGACTCAACTTAAGGCACCTAGGCCTGTGACAGGACAAGGCGTATCTAACCCACCTGGGGGAGGGGACCTAAATGCTGATTGTTTAGATGATTAGAACTGCATGTTGGAATGTCAGGGGTCTTAATGACCCCTTAAAGCAGAGTGAAGTGCGTAAACTTATACACAAGCAGAACATCAGTATTATAGGTTTGGTCGAGACTAAAGTCACTAATGACAAGAAGGAGAAGTTACAAAGGGAGCTCATCCGTGAGTGGCTAGCTGTTGACAACAACGACGTAGTGCAGGGAGGTAGAGTATGGGTCCTTTGGGACCCCAAAGCAGTTAACATCAGTGTCATATCTAAATCTGCCCAGGCCATCTTTCTGAAATCAATTTGGCCTAATGGTTACACTTGTATCTTAACATTTGTTTATGGTAGCAACCTCAATACTGTTAGGAATAGATTATGGACAGAACTTCAGGATTTCTCAAGTACCAATAAGCTCCCATGTTCAGTATTGGGTGACTTCAACTCAATCCTGAATTCCCAGGAACGAGTAGGTGGGGAGGAGCTACGACCTGGTCAGTTTATTGACCTGGCCGAATGCGTCATGAATGCTGGCCTCTTTGACTGCCAATACAAGGGGTGTTTCCTC
Organism: Berberis vulgaris; assembly: GCA_963556465.1. Taxonomy (NCBI): domain Eukaryota; kingdom Viridiplantae; phylum Streptophyta; class Magnoliopsida; order Ranunculales; family Berberidaceae; genus Berberis; species Berberis vulgaris. Next base: position 57,200,028 of record OY747135.1, on the reverse strand, counting down.
ACTTGGAGTAACAAGCAGACTGGGGAGACTAGAATCATGAGCAAGCTAGACCGAGCCATGATAAACCAGGAATGGCTCGTGGATATGCCTAACTTTGAAGCTGACTTCCTCAATCCAGGAGTATCCGACCACTCACCAGTCATTCTAACAATTTATGAACACACAAATCCTGGGCCTATTCCTTTCAAATTCTATAACTACTAGGTTCATGAGAAAGGTTACATGGAGGTGGTTCAAAATGCATGGTCTCAACCAGTGAATGGTAATGCTACATACTGTCTAGTTCAAAAGCTGAAACGAGTAAAAGCCCACTTGATTGATTGGAGGAAAACCACTTTTGTCAATGCTAACAGTGGGGTTTTTGCTGCCAAGCACCTCATGGATATAACACAAAGCTCGCTACAATCAGACCCCCTAAATCCAAGTATTGCAAATGCAGAAAAAGATGCAGTTCGACTATATGTACTGGCAGCCAGGAATGCAGAGTCTGAGGTGGTGCAAAAAGCTAAAGCGAAGCACATGCGGTCAGGTGATGAAAACGTTACTTATTTTCACAATTACCTACGTGAAAGACGCTCAAAAAACAAGATCCTATCTATCTACAACTCCAACAATGAGAAACTAGAGGATATGAAGGACATTGAGGCTGAGTGCATCAAACATTTTGAAGAGGTGTTTGCTGAAGGACAGGGCGCCTATGACTCTAGAGTTATTGATGCCTTACATGTTGAAAGAACCATAACTGAAGCAGAGGCTATGGAGCTTAACCAGGAGGTGTCCAGGAATGAAATCGCAGAGGCTCTTTCCTCAATAGGATCTGATAAGGCACCCGGTCCGGATGGCTTCTCTTCCCTATTCTTCAAAACAGCTTGGAGGATTATAGGGAATGATTTCACAAAGGCAGTGACAAATTTTTTCAGAAGTACAAAGCTCCTTGGAGAGGTAAATGCTACGTACATTACTTTGATTCCTAAAGTTACTAATGCCTCTTCTCTGGGAGATTTCAGACCGATATCTTGTTGTAATGTATTGTACAAATGCATCACCAAGATCTTGACAAACAGGATGAAGACAGTGGTGGACAGATTGGTCAGCTTGGACCAGTCTGCTTTCATCAGAGGCAGGTATATACATGATAATGTGATGCTAGCGCATGAACTGGTGCGAAACTATCACCGGAACACGGGAGCGCCTAGATGTGCAGCCAAGATAGATCTAAGGAAAGCATATGACACAGTTAGATGGGACACTATTGAACATGTTATGAAAAAAATGAGCTTTCCTGGACAGTTCATTGCATGGGTGAAGGTATGCATAACAACTCCTAGATTCTCTATCAATATCAATGGTTCGCCTAAAGGTTTTATAAGGGCCACAAGAGGCTTGCGCCAAGGATGCCCAATGTCACCATACTTGTTTGTCCTGGTTATGGAACTATTGCATTTACTCCTAAAAGGGAAGGTGGAAGAAGGGGAATACATTTTACATCCTAAATGTAAAAACCCACAGATCACCCACCTTTCCTTTGCAGATGACCTCATTGCATTCTTCCATGGTAGCATCAAGTCTGACACTGCTCTTTCTACTGCTTTGAACATGTTCAATTCAAGCACAGGACTTGCTATTAACTGCTCTAAAAGTAACCTCTTTGCTGCTGGGGTCCCTAATGAGGAGCTTGACTTAATAACTAGATGCCTGGAATTCAAACTGGAGACTCTCCCCATGAAATATTTGGGCCTACCGCTGATTTCTTCTCGACTGGACTACAATCAATGCTTACCACTGATAGATAGAATCCGTAAAAGAGTCCTATCTTGGAAGAATAGAACTCTCTCATATGCAGGGAGTCTAACTCTGATAAAAGCAGTTTTGAATAGCCTACACGTGTACTGGACTTCTTGCTTTGTACTACCTTCAAGTGTCAGAGAGGATATCACAACAATCATGAGGAACGTCCTGTGGTCAGGCTCTGATGAGTATTCTAAAACACCTATGGTTAACTGGAAACAAGTTTGCAGCCCTTACAATGAAGGAGGACTGGGGGTGAGGTGTATTGAGACTTCAAACAAAGCAGCTATGTTGAGGCATGTCTGGAACATTGTTTCCAACAAGAACAATCTCTGGGTACAGTGGACAAAAAGAAACTTAATTAAAGGAAAAAATTTCTGGGCCATGGACATTCCTGGTGAATCATCCTGGTGTTGGAGAAAAATAGTTCAATCCAGAGTACAAGCATCCTCCCTGATTGTTCATTCCATTGGTGATGGAAAAGACACCCTTCTGTGGAAGGATCCATGGCACCCATTAGGCATTCTTCTTCACAGATTCCCTCAGCACCTGACATACCACACAACACTTCACCGCAATGCTAAGGTGAGTGCCCTTATTACAGACAATAAATGGAACACTAGGCTGCAAGACCAAACAGATTTGGCTGATGTATATGCAGAACTTGGTTCAGTGGAACTAGATGGTGGATATCAGGATGAAGTCATTTGGATGGGGGGTCATGAAGGGGAGTTTACAAACAAGAGTGCTTACTACTCGCTGCGACAGAGAATGCATGCAGTATCTTGGTCCAAACTAATGTGGTTCACAGGTAGGATACCCAGACACAGTTTCATAACATGGCTAGTAAGGCACAAGGCACTCAAAACCCAGGACAAACTGAAAAAATGGCGAGTTCTAGACTGCTCAATGTGCCCTCTCTGTGGTGATGCGCCAGAGTGTGAAGAGCACCTGTTTTTTAGGTGTAGGTATTCCTGCTTTGTATGGTCGTGTATTCTCACCCACCTAGGCTACAGACATCAGCCAATGGATTGGGAAGCAGAGTGGAAATGGTGTGAGAAGAACTTCATTGGCGCTTCACCTACTCGATGTTGAAAAAGTTAGCCTTGAATGCAACCATCTATCACCTATGGACTGAAAGAAATTGCAGGGTGTTCCACTCTAAGTTCAGAGCAGCTGCTGACCTGGTCCCAAAGGTCATTGAAGATGTCCGAATGCGGGTCTTAGTCCTGGATTTACAAGTCGCAGACATTACTGGCAACAGAGAGCTTTTTGACAGATGGCGGATTGGAGCCCAGTTTCAGCTGCGAACACCCACTCTGCATGCATGGCAAAGACCTGATCCAGGTTGGTTCATGCTCAATACAGATGGCTCACTCAAGGGCAATACAGGTGGCTACGGTGCAGTAATCAGGGATCATGAGGGACATGTAGTGGCAGCAGCAGCAGGGTCTAGAAGAGCACAATCTGTCCTCCTGCATGAGTTGCAGGGAATTGAGCTAGGGATCAGATTAGCACATCAACATGGCATTCAGCGGGTGGTCTTGTGCATGGACTCAAGTGCAGCCATGAAGTATATTTCTACCAATAAAGCTCCTCCATGGGAAGCAGTCCACACAACTAGACGCATCAAGGAGGAAATGCGAAAATTTGCTGAATGCAGGGTCATGCATGCAGTACGAGAAACGAACCAAGTAGCAGATAAACTAGCCAGCCTTTTACCAAATCATGAGTTTGTAGAGATCACTCCTAGTTCCTTTGCGGAGGATATTAGGAAAATTATTTTTGATGATGCTAGAGGTAGAAAATACACTCGCATGTAACTGAGATATAACTTGCCTTCCTTCTATTTTCAGTGGTCTGGGGAGCCCATATAAACCCCCACGCTTGCTTTTCAAAAAAAAAGATGCAGGAGATGATAAAAAAATTTCTAAATCATTCTCATACCTGCAAGTGGCTTTTAACATGGGCAATGCTAAGTCCTCTCACATTCATTAGTTGAAGAACTAATTTGGAAGTTGCTTCTGCAACAATCAAAGGAAAAAAAATGATAAAGAGTTAGTAATCCTATTTATCCTTTATTCTCTACCATTAATGCATGATTGGTATGTTTTCTTCTTTTAAGTGAAAATACCAAAACTTTGATGTATATGTATATCAAAATATTGCAGATGTTCATGAAAGAAATTCTAAAACTTACTTTCTTGTCCACCGAGCCTTTCAACAGCATGAACAAAAGATATATGAAGATCAGGAGTTCAACGTAGTCTAAGCAATTTTGATTGAATATACTGCCTTACTAAAGTAGCCCATTGTGCGCAGTCCCCATCAGTACAGTTTTCGATGAATTTAGAACAACTAGCAGGTGCATGAATCCCCAGGTTGTAAGCACAACTCGCAAAGGTCCATGGTTCGTTCAAGGTGATCCAATGCTTCACTCTGTCACCAAACTCCTTGAAACAAACCTCTGCATAATCTTGTAATAATTTATGCCTTCTTGGTTCACTCCATCCCTTCTCTTCCAATCTAAAGCCAAAAAACAATTGTCACAACTAATTATTGTTCTTAACCTTATAATCTTACAAATTGAGGCCTTTCAGAATAGTAACCAAGTCTTCAAGGACACTTTTAACTTTTCGAAATTGCCCTATTAGCAGTTCATCCACATCAAAATTATGCTTATGCTACTACTCACTTGGTATAATTCTTGACCAAGAAACGGAGAACCTGTAAGTATCCACGTTCATTTTCTTCATTATCTTCACATCTTCCTGGAAATTATTGGAGGAAACAAAAAAAAAAAAATGAGCAAAAACAAGTTGTTCAAATTCAGAGAACACGAAATAATAGAGGAAAAATTTTAACAAATTATAAAACTGTCTACGATAAGACTACATATATCATTCCTTGATAATTGCTTTGCAAACAAATGAGTTGCATTAACTTAACGACAGCTAATATACCGTGGCTAAATGTTTTTTGTGTATATATATATATTTTTTTTTTATTTTTTTTTTCAAAAAATCCATTAGGGACGGCTTATACTGTAGCTACCAATTTTTATTTGTAAAACTTAGCAACAACTAATATACCGTGGCTAAATGTTTTTTGTGTATATATTTTTTTTTCAGAAAAATCCATTAGGGACGGCTTATACCGTAGCTACCAATTTTTATTTGTAAAACTTAGCGACAACTAATATGCCGTCGCAAATGTTTTAATTAGCTACGGTTTATTCTGAATTTAGCTACGATTTTCCCATCACAAGCACAGTTTTTATGATTATGGTTTTCGTCAGCTACCAAAAGAATTAGTGACAATTTTTTGCCGACGCAAATCTTTTAATTAGAGAAAACCGTCTCTAGTATTTGTAGCTATTGAGGTTTTTTTTTTGTAGTGTGGGTCTTGCTATTTTGTACATTAGATTATATTAATTATCTAACTATAGTTAAACAAACAAATTTTAGGAGTTTCAACTTTTAAGGAAAGTAATCTAAAAAATAAGTTTCCCCACATCTTTTATCAAGTTTGTTTTTGTGCGTAAAGTTTGTAGAGTTTAAGTAGATGATAGGAAGTAGATGAAGAAATAAATAAAAAATAAAAATAAAAATAAAAGTGTAGAGAAGATATATGGAATAAAATTAGGAACTTTGTCTTAGACTAGTTTAATTCTTTAGAAAATGTGATTCTTAGAGTAGATTAATTTTTAACTTTAGTTAGATGGACAAAAACAATTAATTTAATGGCCAAGATTGCTAGAACTTGATTTACACAGGGTCGGCAAATTCGGACTCGTCACATTTTCCCTATTTTATTGGTTATGGAAACCATTTTAAATAGTTAATAAACCAATAAATAATTTTCTGGATTATTTCCCATTTGACCCCATTAATTTATGACTATTCATATTTCACCCTTATTTATTTTTGTATCCTAGTCTAACACCCATGAATGTATGTTTTATTATTCTATGCATTTGTCTTTTGAAACTGACCCTTGAAATCAATTATCCTCTCCATGGAACATGTTTTTGATTGCTATTGTTCGAAAAAAGAACTGAAATTTTTTTTGAAACTCATAATTATATTTGAGCAATTCTAGATGTCGAGGAAATGGGCGAGGAAATTGGCGAGGGATGGTGCGTCGCACGCGAGCAGCTGACGTGGTAAAAAAAAAAAAAAAATTGCGAGGGAAATCAAAATTTTGGGCGAGAAGAAGAGGGAAGGGAAGGTCTGAAAGCTCATTCATTCCCTCTCTCGCTCCCTCTGTCTCTCGCTCCCTCTGTCGCTCCCTTCATTCCCTCTCTCGCTCCATCTCCCTCTCCCTCTCCCCATTTTCTTTCGATTCGACAGATTCTCCCTCCCTGAACCTATAATTTTCGACAGATTCTCCCTCTCCCCCAAACGAAGCTCCTCCTTTCTCCATCATCACTGAAACGAAGGAGAAGAACGAAAATTAGGGAAGAAGAAGGAAAGAAGGAGAAGAGAAGAAGGTCTCCATCGTCCCTTCCCTCTCGCAAAAGGTAAATTTTCCCTCTCATTTTAGGTTTTAGGTTTTTGGTTTTTAGTTTTTGATTTTCCCTTTACTTGGGTGTTTTAGGTTATTGGTTTCGGACAAGAAGTTGGTTTTCATCGCTCGGACGCAGAAGTAAGCCTTTTCTTCTTCTCTTCGTTTCGTCTTCAGATCTAGGGTTCATCTAGGGTTCATTTTTTTTTTATTTCAGTGTTCTTCAGCCGAAGAGCTTCATCTAGGGTTCATTTTTATTTATTTATTTCAGTGTTCTTCAACCGAAGAGCTTCATCTAGGGTTCATTTTAATTGTAATAATTTCAGTGTTCATGTGGGTTTTTTTTTATGAATTGTGGGGGTTTTTTTTTTATAATTTCAGTGTTCATATCTGTAGAAATTTTTTTTTTGTTTAAGATTTTATATATATAAGCATCTTTTTATCTCTGTGTTTTCATCAAAACTCTTCTTAGATCTATATTCTTAATCGTGTTATGGCACCACATGCGAGGTAATACTCGGCGAGCCCACGATTATTAAGATTAGATTAAAGAAGAATCTTCAAAATCATGACTATATTCATGATATTTATATCAGATCTAGGGTTCATCTAGGGTTCATTTTTTTTTTAATTTCAGTGTTCTTCAGCCGAAGAGCTTCATCTAGGGTTCATTTTTTTTTTTATTTCAGTGTTCTTCAACTGAAGAGCTTCATCTAGGGTTCATTTTAATTGTAACAATTTCAGTGTTCATGTGGGTTTTTTTTTTTTTTTTTATGAATTGTGGGGTTTTTTTTTTTATCATTTCAGTGATCAATTCAACTCGCTCCTCTCACAGGTACATATTATGTATTTTGTATGCATCTCTTTGTACAGTTTGTTAGTTATGTGTTTTGTATGACTCCTATTATTTATTTTTTTATCAGTATTATTTATTTTTGCAGCCGCCTTTGCAGCCACCCGGTTCAAGCCACGGAATGGACTATACAAATTATAGGTTATGATAAGGTTAGTCATCGTTGTCTGTGTATGGGACAGGCTTACCCCTTAAGTAACATATTAGAGAAACTCTTTATGTTGTTGAGCATCTATGGTATCACTTTTTATTTCCTGTACTGGTGAGTTTAGTCAGAAAATTTTTTAGTGTTGTTATCTGATATGTATGTTATATTTCTACAGAAATTCTAAATGTCGAGGAAGTGGGCGAGGAAATGAGCGAGGGGAGGGAGGTGGCGGGATGGGGACCATTCACCTCCCTTGGGATGTGTGCCGTCTTTTTCGGCGTGCGCATCCCGAGGGAGGTGAACGGTCCCCATCCCGCCACCTCCCTCCCCTCGCTCATTTCCTCGCCATGTAGAATAACTCATATTTCTATATACAATAAACAGGAAGAGGTTTTTTGTCAGTTTCAGTTTTATTGCAAAGATGTGAGTTTCAGTTTTATTGCAAAGATGTGAGTTTTTTGTCAGTTTCAGTTTTTTGTCAATTTCAGTTTCTATCTACCTGATGCTTCTACCTTGCTAGATGGTGATCGACCATTTTTCGGAATGAGATATGGGCATGTTTCACTATCTGAAGCAATGACAAAGGTCAAGCTCGTGGCTTCTCTTGGGGCTTCACTGGTGTGATTTTCTGGTGGCTCCAGTCTTGTTCATTCCTTGATCCAAGAAACTCTCCCCTCTTGGTTTCTATCAGTGCATGGGTCAGAGCAGGAAGAAGGATGGGAGCAATGCTGGGAGGTTATGCACTTGCATATTTTGCAGTTGATGTAAATTCAGTTTTTATCTTCAGTTGATGTTCAGATATTCAAGCGTTTTTATCTTCAGTTGATGTAAATTCAGTTTGCAATGTGTAAATTCAGTTGATGTAAATTCAGTTTGCAATGTCAGTCGTTTTTATCTTTGAATGTGTATTTGTCGCATTGTTTGATAATGTGTAAATTCAGTTGAAATGTTCAGATATTGAGGTCGTTTTTATCTCAGTTGTTTTATCAGTTGAATGTGTATCTGATAAGAACTAACCTGTTCTTGATTGCTAATTCCTGTTCTTGATGCTGATTTCTGTTCTTGATTGCTAATTTCTGCAGACAAGGTAGAATACAAGCAATGCAACTCTAGACTACAAAGTCAGAATGGAATGCTTGGGAACAGAAAGCCTGACAAAATACAATCTGGAAGAGAATAAGCAATAAAGAACTTGTATTCAAGGAAGACTAGTGTAGAAGGAATGGAAAACTGATATTAGATGAATTGTAGAGTTACAATGAAATGTATCAGGCAACATTCGAGAGTGCCAATCTCCTATCTGAGCATAGCTCAGTGTACAATTACTTCTTACAGAATGAATTTCTCTATTTCTCCCCCTATTTATATACAATGCTATCTGATACAATGCCATCTCACTGATTGTCTAACAAACTATCTCACTGATTGTCTAACAAACTTAACAGAATTTCTAACAGACTTAACAGAGCAACCTCCAAACTGACAGAGCACCTCACAGACTTGCAACTTTGTAACAGACAGAATGCCACACAGTCTGAGCTTGTTACTGACATAGCATCTCCCAATAGCACCTCACAGCACCTCACAGTCTGCGCATCTGCCATCAGTCCCGCCATCAGTCCCGCTTCCTCCTTGTATAAGTAAACTTGATAGGAGGCCTATCAATACCCCCGCCCCAATAGCACCTCCTTAGGAGCTTGCTCGCATCGTGAGTTGGATGGTGCTTGAGATGACTCGCACCTGACATTGTGGACGCTATTGCATGTGGCAAGCTTGCTGAGGTGCGGTGAGCTCCCGCACGCACTTGCCACTATAGAGTGCAGTAGGACGGGTCCTGGAGGACGTGCTTTGGAGATTACTCACTTTCCCTTCCAGCGCGCTTGAGTTTGATTGTGTTAGGTTGGCCGTGTTAGGCCAGTCGTTCGGGATGTTGGAGTTTGTATCCTGGCAGATGGCACCCCATTAGGATACAAACAAGCCCGAAGTGGTACTGGTGCACGTTGTGGGATGTGTCTGGGTGAGACACATTCGTAGGGTATGCGGATACCTACGATATGAGACACTTATACAGAATTTTATAGAATTTTTGGTTTCGACTTGATTGCTATACCTAGAAGACTAGGAAGAATTATGAGATTGTCTTTATTTCCATCGCTTGATATTTACCATGTTTGAATCACGTGTACTGATCGGCATATATCGTAGACTTGTAGATATTGTTGAATCTGAAATGTTTGTGTTGTTGCTTGAACTTAGAAACATTATCCTTAGAGACATGGTGTGATTTAGATTTTAGAACTTGTTGTTTATTCATTGTTGTCTGGCATGAATTTTTCTTGTATAGTATTCTGTTATTTGTATTTAGTTCGCTCGCACCAGCTAGCTTTGTGCTTTGCTGACCCCGCAAGGGGTGTGCTTCTATTGGAATGCAGGCAGTGTTGGCGTTCCTGCTGATCGTGGCGCGTAGGCCCCGGTTTCCGTTGTAGGCGCGTTTTGTGTTTTATGGTTGTGTCCACCCGGTACGGGTATGTTTTGCTTCCTCTGTGTTTTAGATGTACTATATGGTTATACTAGATGTTTGTATACTGGTTTTGTCGCTATGACTCTGGCGAGGCGAATCAAATATATATTTATTTTGTTCAAATTTTATCGTAGTTTTTATTTCCGTTTCATTCTCGTATCAAGAATGTGTTATATTATGATGTTGTGGCCGATTACGATCCGCCTGTGTCACGGGTTAGTTCAAGCATCGGCACGCTGCGATTCCCGTGGCGGGTCGGGGCGTGACAGAAGTCGAGGGAGGAGGGAAGTCGAGGGAGGGAGCAGGGAAGTTGATGTCGAGTGGAGGGGAGCAGGGAAGGAGGAGCTTCGAGTGGAGTGGAGGGGAGCAGGGAGGGTCGATGTCTAGTGGAGGGAGCAGGGAAGGTGGAAGTCGAGTGGAGGGAGCAGGGAAGGAGGGGAGGAGGGAAGTCGATGGAGGAGGGGAGGAGGGAAGTCGATGGAGGAGGGGAGGAGGGAAGTCGAGGGAGGGAGCAGGGAAGTCGATATCGAGTGGAGGGAGCAGGGAAGTTGAGTGGAGGGGAGCAGGGAAGGAGGAGCTTCGAGTCGAGTGGAGGGAGCTGGGAAGGATGAGCTTCGAGCGCGTAAAAGGAGAGAGGAAAGAATCGAGCGCCAAAAAGCCCGCCCATATTTTTTTCAGCGTTTTTAGTGTAGCCACGGTTTTGAGCCGTTGGTCCTTATAGCCACGATTTTGAGTCGTGGTCATTTTTTTAGCCACGGTTTTAGGCCGTTGGTAATTATAGCCACGGTTTTTAGCCGTGGAAAATACACCAACGGTTCTGAGCCGTGGCCATTTTTTTAGCCACGGTTTTAGGCCGTTGGTCATTATAGCCACGGTTTTGAGTCGTGGCCATTTTTTTTTAGCCACGGTTTTAGGCCGTTGGTCATTATAGCCACGTTTTTTGCCGTGGCAAATAAACCAACGGTTCTAAACCGTGGCCATCTCCACGTAGCTAAATAGGCCTTTTGGTGTAGTGTTGTTCATTCTGCCAAGCTCAAGGCTTCTACTGTTCGAATCGCTCAGCTGAATTCCGTGTTTGTCAAGACAAAATCGGTGGTCTCTGCTAAACTTGCGGGCGTTGACAGAGAGTTACCGTCAACCCGAGCTGAGGTGTCAACTGTTACTGAGAAACTAAAGGTGGCGGAGGCCGCAGATTGGAAAATAGTGGGCAAGGGTCACCACGATTTCCTGGAGATGCAAGGCTTGGACATGACCCAATACCATTGCTTTGTTGAGCAGGAATTTGATGATGTCAAGGAAATTGTTCTAGATTCACTAGGTGATCCAGTTATCGGGGAGCCTTCTGATCCTTTGTTGTCTAGAGATACTGCCCACGTCGTTGATTTTCTTTCTTAGTTGTTGTTTGGTCTTTCTTTTTTGTAATCTCCTCTTTTAGAAGATAAATGAAATTTTTTATTTCGCATGTGTTTTGTACAGTATGTCTAGCTTGTTAGCTTTTATTTACGACATTTCTGGGAGATTTTTTACATGTTCGTCTAGAATTTTACGAATGGCTTTGATGTTCGACGTTCTAGTGGTATAGAAGCTCTAGTTTACGGAATCTTGTTTTACATTCGGATTACAATGTCGCACATTGCAGTCAACGTAAAAGTCAGCCTCTTATGTCCTGGTACTTTATTACTTCGTGGTTGTTCAGGCAAAAAATTATGGTTTTATGTTTTACTCGTTCGTCCAGTACATGTATTTTTTTTTGTTCGATACTCTAGCCGTGCTGAGTATTTTCTCGAGTTGGTTTTTTAATCCGATTTCTTTGTCTCGATTAAATTCTTGTCTTTTTGAAATTGGGAGCAAAAGATTTATTGATAATATTTTTTCAAGTGTTCCACATTCCATGGTCGAGTTATCATTTTTCCCTCTTTGTTTTCCAACTAATATGTTCCTGGTCTATTGAATTTTGTTACTCGGTACAGTTTTTCCTAGTTCTGGTTCAGTTTGCCCGCGCCAGGCTTTTTCGTGCTGAGTTGGATTTTTCGTAGCACCCAGTCTCTGACTTTAAAAGTTCGGATTCGCACCTTCTTATTGTAATACATTGCCATGTGATGTTGGTAGGTTATTATTTTAATGGAGGCTGCTTCTCGCTTTTCTTCGAGGAGATCCAGCCCAACTCTTAATGCTTCGACGTTGTCCTTAGCGCAGAATTCTTCGGTTCGGAATGTTGGCATTCTGATCTCTACGGGTATCATTGCTTCTGACCCGTACGCGAGGTGTTTCTCTTATCGTAGTTCGTTTTGTTGTTTTGTACGCCCAAAGGACGCCAGGTAACTCGGATGTCCATAGCCTTTTTGCTGCCTCGAGTCTTCTTTTGATTGCTTCCAAGATTTTCCTGTTGGTGACCTCGACTTGTTTGTTTGCTTGTGGATGAGCTGGTGCGGAGAAATGTTGATGGATATTAAGATTCTCGCATAACTCCTGTACCTTCTTGCCTTCAAATTTCTTCCCGTTGTTCGTGACAATTACCCTTGGGATCCTGAATTTGCATATGATGTCTCTCCAAAGAAATTTGTCGACTTGGCTTCTCCTATTTTGTGAGGGGTTCTACTTATACCCATTTGGTGAACTACTGCGACGAGGAGAAACTTCTTCTTATTGGATGCTGGGAGTGGTTCTATGATGTCCATTCCCTATTGTGTGAATGGCTAGAGGCTGCTCATTAGGACGCTGGAAGAAGGAAGTAAATCTAGACAAAACTTAGTTACAGTTGCATATCTGTGTCGAATGTTCCCTTATCTTGAATGTGATCGTATATACATTAGTTAAAACAACATCATTACTCAAAAATGTTTAAGGGAATGAAACATTTTTTTATCACGATAAATACTAAAATAAATATATTTATGGGTTAATTGCTATGTCCCTCTATAATAAATAGCTAATTGGTATATGCTCCCTTCTTTAATCCGTATTGCAGTTACCCCATAAGACTAGCAGTCAACTTGCATTGACTGTATATTTTCAAATTAAATGATCAAAATGCTCTTAATAAATCAAAGACTGAGATTGAATGTTTTGTATCTCAAGCATCTCATCTCGAAAAAAATTGTAGGGTCCGTTTGAAATCGTAACCGTATCTCAAGAAAGTTCCAGCAGTTGTTAAAAAAATTTGTATCTCTAACATCTCGTTTCGAAAAAAAATCGTAGGGTCCAGTTGAAATCATATACAAATCTCGAAGACAATCGCATGGTCAAAATTAAATAAGGGATGTCCCAATTAGCTATTTATTATAGGGGGACATAACAATTAAACCTATATTTATTGATGCGTCCAAATCTGTTTTCGAAATCTGACCTGCAAAACAAGCTTAGATTATCATTAACAACCTTGTTGGTGACCAAAGACACTCTGATGCTTAAGTCAGTAAGCTGAGAAAAAAGATGAATTTTGCCAGACTAGAGTTATAGGGTTTTTCATACCTCGTTCCTTTTCTCTCTCTTTTACCTTATGTAATAAAATCAATTAACTCTGTGCATAACTTAAGCATGCATGGCGCAATGAAGAGGGATATTTCTCACAACAGTCTCTTCCTTTATTGAGACGTGTCACTGGGGGAGAGATTCCCACCATGACTTGTCTTCTTCTTAACGTTTATTTCCTCTGAGGAAAGAGATTCGTTGGGCTTGAGGTCAAGGCCTTTAACCTGGATCGTGGTCCATTATTAATGCCTCTTTGGGCTTTAGTGATCGAACATGTTAATTGTCCCTAATGAAAGATGATCTATGCCATGTGTTCGTCCATGATCAAATGGTTGTTTGATGCATCATCAACTACTCCCCCAAGTTAGTGTGATCGCTTGCGTGACCACTAACTGTGCGACGGTAGGTTTTTGAGGTTCATCATCACTTCTCTGCATAGCATTTAATGTCATTAACAGTCATTGATGATGCATAAAAATGGTCACACCCCTGAGCCGTATACGTGTCGTGATATGGAAATACAGACTCCAGCATCAGTCCAACACTAAATGTGCCCAAGCGATTCTAAGCCCGCTCAATTCAAATTGCCAGGCGGACCCGGGCTCTCACAGCACGCTAGGCCCATACGTTTCACAGCTGTCCTCAATACCTGTAAGCCCTCCTTAGGCAAGTATCTCGATATTCTGTTTCGGACGGGTAACTACAGCTGCTATTTGCTCCCAACAAGGAAGCAAACACCAGAATATCTTCCACACAGGGAAACTCCCTTCTTCGGAATGTTCTTGGATTGGGAGCTATCTCCCGCGTATCTAGGAGCGCAGAGCTAACAGGGAACTTCCCTCCTACAACACGACTCCTAATTAGAGAGATATCTCCACAAAGATCTCCTCCCTAATCTATGCCTACGATGGTCTGGTTAAACCAGGACTCCTTGCACTATAAATAAGACATGAGGTTGGTAAGCTAAGATACGCTACAAATTTCCTGTTAAAACATTACACCTTCCTTAAAGCCCTGTCTGACTTTAGCATCGGAGTGTCATCGGCCACCACAACGGTGGTCCATGGCTCACGTGTGCTACTTGTGTAGGTCAACGGGTCAATAGGAACCAAATTGGAGCATGGAGCGAAAAATGACTGCATCAGTTTGGGATCATTTGTGGGGACGACATAGTTCGTAACTTTACATTAAGTGTCGTCTCCTTTCAAAACACAAAGAAATGGGGACCACCTGATCACGTAACAATGGAAAACCAGGGGACATGTCGAACGTCCCTATACCGCCTCTGTCAGCAACTCCTAACTTGCACGCGCAACCAACTCAGCTCCCGTACCAACGGCAACAGCGACAGATTCTAGAATCGATACGCTGGCATCCCAAATACAGCAAATTGCCATAGTGGTGGAGGCTCTCACGCGACAGAATCCACCGCTTGCCAATGGAGACCAAGAGCCACACAAACCTCCACCTCCAACAAATGATAGGGAGCAAACACAGGAAAGCCAAGCACCTGCCAGTTCCTAATGGACTAAAGGTGGCTGCGCGGCTAACACTTAGTTCAACGCCAGGACAGAGAGGCTCGACCCTGGGAACCCCCTCCAAAGATGGGTGCACGACCCAAAGGTACTGTTTCACCTCTCCGTCCCGCCATTTGTGGGGTGAATCATGAACGAGGCCCTACCAAGGAAGTTCACTCCTCCGAAGCTCAACTCCTATGACGGAACCACCGATCCCTTCGACCACCTACATCATTACCAACATGTAATGACCCTTTAAGAGGGATTTGAATCCATAATGTGCAGGACTTTTCCCACTAGTCTGAAAAGCTCCGCATTGACGTGGTTCCATTGCCTTCCGTCGAAGTCCATTGATTCCTTCAAAACGCTGGCGAAGAAATTCTTGACCCGTTTTGTTGGAAGCCAACGCTTCCGAAAAGGCCCGCACTACATACTCTCCCTGAGGCAGAGGTCCAGCAAGGCACTCCAAGAGTACGTCACGCGCTCCAACAATGAGTTGACCCTCATAGACGGGTGCAACGATGATACAGCCGTGATAACCTTCATTGCGGACCTCAAAGAGGGAAAACTCTTCGAAGATCTCACCCTGGAGCCTCCTCTGGACATGGCAGAGCTCCTCAAGAGCGACCAGAGACACATCACCCTAGAAGAGTTGAGGACCTCAAATAAGGAAACCGAAGGTAACAGGAGGCCCTCCGCGCCCATAGATAAGAAAGAGGGAAAGAGACCCCCGGATGAGGAACAAAGCAAGAGGAAGCGCGGTGACAACAGACCAGATCCTAGTTAGTTCAGGCCGGAGCAATCGTCCAACTACATTGGATCCAGAGCAGTGACTCCCCTAAACGCTAACTTGTCGGACGTACTCAAATCAATGAAAAAATGGGAAGAACTGAAGTGGCAACCAATGACACGTGGAGACCCCGCCAAACGCGACAACGACAACTACTGCGCATACCTTAAAGAAAGTGGCTACAACACCAATGAATGTAAGAGTCTATGGTACGAGTTTGAGTACTGAATCTGCAAGGAAAAACTGAAAGAGTTCATGCAGTCTGAGAAGCCAGCAGAGCAGACAAAGGACAGGGGGAATCAGTTAAAGAAATAGAAAAGAAGACTTCAGGGATAATATACGTCCTTCACGGAGTCAGACCAAATGAAGACTAATCACACAGGTCCTGCAAGCGAACACTACTGGATATACGAACACAATCAGCGGATGAGGACAAACACATCTGTCACTCAAGGGTTCAGAGCCTTATTCCTACCTAGACCTTTACGGACAAGTACCTCGAATGAGTCCGAGCGCCACATAACGACGCTTTTGTAATCTCGGTCTCCATAACAAGGTGGGAGTTAAAGAGAGTTATAAATGTTCTCTTCTACAACGCATTCCGCAACATGGACCTCAAGGAGGAAAACCTGATGTATTCAGAACACTCGCTGATCGGATTCAGCCGGGAGACATGTTTCCCCATTGGAAATATAAGATTATCTACGGTAGCAGATGAACCGCAACTCAGGAAGGTCCTATTTCTGGACTTCATGGTGGTAGACGCACCATCATCCTACAATCTCATCCTGGGAAGATCATGGCTCCACCAGATGGAAGCAGTGGTCTCTACCCTTTACCAGTGTGTTAAGTATACTGCTAACCACTTAGAAAGAACAATACGTGGGAAACAACCTACGACATGAGGCTGCCACTACGCCACACTAAAACAGATAGAGTGCTCCTAGATTCAACTCCATTATGCAGAGCAGCCTGACCCAATGCAAGACCAAAAGACGGGAGACCCCATTTTCAAGCAGTACATGAGCAATCAGCTTTCTCGCCCAGCGAGTCGTAAAGGCAATGGCAAGCAGGAACACATCCCCCCGACATTCCGTTGGTACATAGATCCAACCCTTTGCAATGTTTACTCTTTAATGACTTATGTAACGCATCGACAGTCTACTAAAACGATCCGTGAAGAGCAACCCGAATTCATTTCAAGGCCAAGATCAATTTCTCTTCGTCAACAGTTAATTTGTTTTAAGTTGCTTGTTTCCCTTTCTAAAGTCAATATTGAGTTTTAGTTCTTAAAAGGCTGATTTGCAATCATTTAAGAAATAAAGGGAGAATTATGAAAAACAAACTCTATTGATTATTGGAAATATGTAATAGCAAACACCTTGAGGCAGATATAAAAGACTACATATTACAAACGCCTTAAGGCGGATACAAGAGACTAAGCATCTGAATACAGTGTGAACTGAAGTAAAAGACTCGCTCAGGCAATTCTGCTACGTACAACGTCCGTCGAAAACTTGCAAACCCTCCGATGCGAGTAATTTGCCAGTGATAACAAATATAAAAGTTGCTCGACTCCTTTCGAATACAACAACGAAGTGTTAGAGGGGATTGAAAAGACTGAGCAATCGGGTTGCTCCGTCAAATCACTTCAAGAAAGTGCTCGTACAATGGCATTGTAGACCTCACGACTAGCTGCTGATTTCCTCAAGAGACATCCCACCGTCTATCCAACCTCCTCAAAGGGCTTAGAAGAAAGAAGATGAAGATGGCCACAAGCAACGACGCAGTCACGATCTCACAGCATCGTCAAGAGAGACCACGTTTCACATGTGCGATGGCAAGTGTGACTGAGAGCTACCACACCCGGAGTCAACACACATCAACCAACACTTCGATCAACCATCGATCAACAGCGAGATCCGAGCACACGAAGACACAAGTGGTACGGTGTAACACCAAGGCATCTCCCTTGGTAGGAAATTCGTACTACTTCTCCATGAAATGAGAAGAAATTACAAGATCTCAACATATCAACTACATGCTCACCCATAGCAAGTGACCTCGCATAACGACAACTATTATTGAGCCTGACCTTTGCAAATGTCAAAAAATTCGGAGACTCCAGAGACGAAGATCCACCTTCAGTCTTTGGAAAACCCAAAGCAATCTTTAAGCAAAAACATTGCAGAAGATAAGCTCTACGAAAGATAGTGCCTACAATGATTGGAAAACACCATTATATATACATGATGGTTCACCAAGCGGACACTGTAGCATTAACTCTAAAACATTCAATGCGGTATGAGAAACGAAGAGATGACGGTTCCCAAGGAAACTGCGCAGACTACGTCATTCTGGTGCTGCCCGCAACCCCATCAATTCAAGGGGAGTAACCAATACTCAATCGACACAGCCGAAGTTGTACACGTGTTACCACGCGATTTACGTCGTATACGCAGCACACTACGCCCTAGCCCCTCCTCTGCGGGCCCATGGGCTCGACCCATTATTCAACATTAAGAGATCCTAGCCGATCCTGACTTACAGAATTATACCTACAGATCACCTACTGATTCAAGGTAACTTCGTCACACTATGCTACCACTAAATTCACATACCCCCAACCGGCGAAACTTCTTTTCAACCCATGCAAGCTTAATCAGCCAAAGTTGATGACGACAACTTCTGGTTCAACTCGACACCTAGTTCGCTCAGCGTGGGCATCGACGATTTAGGAAGTGAGAGTCTAATCAGCACTATCACGCCTAGTAATGACGACTTGCCAGGGATCATCCCCCTTTGCGACCAATGATCGCCGAACCTAATCAGGTAAGCCTAGCTGGTGACGACTAGCAATGAAAGCTTCCGATAAAAACCTGGACTTGTAGCCCCCACTGCGAGGGTGTAGATAGTCTGGAAGTTGGGAGCCTAGTCAACCACGACCACTGTTTTTCAGCGTGGCCGCCAAATCACCAAACCTGGACTAGTAGTCTGCGCTGTGAGGGTGTAGATAGTCTAGAAGGTGGGAACCCAATCAACCACGACCTGATTCTGACGATTTTCCATAGGACCGCTACTTTTCAGCGTGGTCGCCGAACCCTCCCAAATTTGTCGCTTGGTGCACTCAGGTGTAGATAATTTGGATGGTGGAGCCTAGTCAGTCCCTAGCTGACTTCGATGGCTTGCCATGGGACCACTGCTCTTTAGTCTGGTCGCCAAACCTCACTCGAATTCGTAACCCCCACCACGTGGGGAGGGTGTAGATGATTCGAAATGTGGGAGCCTAGTCAGCCCTGAACTAATTTCGATGACTTGCACGGGACCACTGTTTTTCAGCCTGGTCGCCAAACTTTTACTCCCCGAATTCGTAGCCCACTTTGCTTGGTCATACACGATTCGAAAGGTTGGAGCCTAGTCAGCCCTAATTTGATTCGGATGGCTTGCCACAGAACCACTACTCTTCAGCCTGGTTGCCAAACTTTTACTCCTCGAATCCATAGCCAACTTTGCTTGGTTTACATGATTCTGAAGGTGGGAGCCTAGTCATTCCCGCACTGATTTCGACGGCTTGCCATGGGACCACTGCTCTTCAACATGATTGCCAAACATGTATCTAGCCGAATCATCGTCTTCACACTCAAACAACTGACATCCTAATATTCGCGAAGGCCATTTGAGCCTATACAAAGATCGTACGGCTAGTGCCCTAATAAAAGCTATTTAGGATGTCAGCCCGAGCTTACAACGCCTGACTCGACATGAATGCTTTGACACATTGGCTCAGCCATTGCAACTCGCTCTTAGCAGCAACTGCGGTCGATCGATCGATCGGACAAATAGGATACGCCTCAAGAAGCTTACCTCGGGAACAAGACACAACGCGAACAAGGTTACTCCCTACCAAGAGAAGGTACAAAAACAGAAGAATTAAGCCTAGTGGAAGATGGAGCAGGGTTAGCATCCACACGCGTTGCAGTCAGAGTATCAGGGCCTACATTGTCTTCCTTATCTGAAGATGCAAAGGCAATAGACAAATCAACATATGACATCTTCATATACCAGCCAAGATCCCACTCCGGATGCTCCTCCTTCAGTAGTGCCAACAGCTCCAGCCGGCCATGTACAACCCAGTGGAACTCACACTTTCCTTGCTCCTAAAGAAGCTCTTCCTCTCGGACTTTCACTTCAACAAGTTCGCACTCCAGTAGCTCCAACTTGCCAGTCAGCATGTCAACCTAAAATTGCTCTATGGCCAGACTGTTCTTCATAACACTAAGCTCATGCCACCCTAGTTCAAGCTGGTCCTCAGCCTTTCTCACCTCATGGGCGTAGAACTCAACATCAAACCCTAACCGTTGCTTCTCAGCAGCCCATTCAGCTTATTTTGAAACACTCTCTTCAGCAAAATATTGCAGCTCGGAGCACGCCTTAGCCGCAGCATCTTGCGCAACCTCGACTTCTCAGCGGACCCTGCTCAACTCTTGCCTGAGTCCGTCCCTTTCAGACACCGTCTCCATCAGACTACGCTCGAGGTCCTCTAGATGAGCCTCCTAAGCATCAGCGGCCACAGTTGGCTGATCCAACCGCTTCTCCTAAGCCTACTTTTTAAGCTGCTCGATTTCACGGAGTGCATCAGAATACAACAACTGCATGTGAGAGAAAACATGTTCCAAGATATATACTCTCTCACGAGCAGCCTCAACTTCCATTCTAGCAACGGCCACGTGGCTCATATGAGACATACCCAGCATAAGGTACTTCAGATTCTTATCCATGCATCCTTCCAACGTATTATCTTCGAGTTTCAGAGCATGATCCATCAACTAGCTGTGGCGTCTGCTTATGTGCTTTCTAAAAGCATACTTTACATCCACCTCTTGATGCCTGACTTGTAAACTCATTTTTACCAAGTCAGGTGCAAACAGGTTTATCCGTGCATCTGGGTGAAGCCTTCCCTGATCGGGGACTATGCCAGCGCCGCCTTTCACGGTTGCCACCGTCCTTAGATTCTCCTCCGTGGCCTTTCTTTTGTTAAGAAATACCGACCCTTTATTAGGAGACGACTCAATGGGATCCAGAGGGATAGGAGGGAGCAAATTATCCAAAAGACCTTCCAATACTTCCAATTGTGGCGTAGAACGAGACGGTGAGCAATGTGGACTACAAAAGACACGGCTGGCACCGCGACCACCTTCAGGCGAATCAACAGTAGGGCGATCAAATTCTACCACCTCAGGCGAGTCTTCACAGAAACCTCCAACAACAATGGTCCCACGCGAATCAGCACCAGCGGAAGCTGCCATTGTGACCAGCACCAAACGGTCGTTCAAAGCCTCGACCTGCACGTTACTAAGGTTTGACCTGTCCATGACTCTTGCCAACCGCAAGTAATCTCTCTCCAAGATGGAAACGTCAGTTTTCGCCTCAATAGGCCCAGCAGGCTCACGCTTCTTTCTCACTGGAACGGCTGGTGCTGAAGATGGCCCAACTCTAATGCGAACCCTTTTCTTAACGAAGGAAGCAAGCATCTCAGACGACTCCTCCACATCGAACATAACATGAACTTTGGCCCCAAGAGCCTTTCTCTTCCTAGAAAGGGCCCTATCTCCCAACTTAATGCGCGACTCACGATACAGAGTGGGGCAACGTGCCAGTTGTCCCACAACCCACTACAAATAAAGTTGGAGACTCTTATGAAATCAACTGCCTTCCTTTGCAACATTACACAAAACTTCTCCATGGTGTTTTGCTTCTCTAAGGTGAGAGGAGTGGTAGGAAACCTTCTTGCAAGGGAACACAACTAATGAGTAGTCAGCTCGCTATCAAGCATATCAAAATCATGAGAAAGGGATTGAACTTATGGAATGGTCTGAATTGTCGCTCGAGCGGATGACCTCTGCACCGTTAATACTTCAAATCCGCAGAAGCCAAGAAGCAGTACTTCTGCCAGAACTTGAAATCATCAAGCAATTTACCGAAGCACTTCGGCGACTTCATCTTACAGACAACATTGCTCTTCAGCCGATGAGAGGTCAGCAACTAGATCACTCGCGGAGTCATGCTAACACCTGCCTCTCTGGCACTGAGCAGAATTATGAGGATGATTCTATATTCATTAGGCCCCAACTGAGCCAGAGGAATCCCTAAGAGATCCAAGAACTCCCAAATCACGTCCAATACTGAAAAACACACTCCAGTTAGGAACATCACACGATGTAAATAGATGAAACCGGTAGGAGGTGACACAGGCGTTCGGTCACCCGTTAGGAGATACAATGGCAGGTCCTCATGAAATTCAAACTTCGAACAGATTTTGGTAAGACCAGGCTCAGACAACAACCTGTTTTCAAAAAATTCCAGAGCCTCAGCCAAAACAACATCATCAAGAAGGTTTTCTTGAGCTAGGAAGAAGACAAACAATCTTTCCAGGACAATATCTTCGAAAGTGAACAAAGTAGAAGAATCAAGCTTTGCACAGTAGATGACCTAAATAGGGGATGGTTTCCCGCCTTTTTTCCGCCGAACCGATGCATGTGCCATTATACGGTATGCGGCTCAAGCAACGATTTAAGTTCAATCATCATGAACGGTGCATCCTTTCAAAAGATGACTTAGTGAACCGATGTGACGGTTCACTAACTCGGGGGTAGTATTTGATGATACATAAAAACGGTCACACCCTTGAGCTGTACAATAATCTCGAGGAAATACGGATCCCAACATCAGCCCAACACTGAACAGGCCCAAACAGTTTAAAGTTCGCTCAATTCAGTCCGCCAGGTGGACCCGGACTCTCACAGCATGGTAGCCCACACGTCTCACAGCCGTCCTCAATACCCGTAAGCCCTCCTTAGGCAAGTATCTCGAGGATTTGCTTCGAATGGGAAACTACAGCTGTTATTTGCTCCCAAATAGGAAGCAAACACCAGAGTATCTTCCACACAGGGAAACTTCCTTGTTTGGAATGCTCTTGGATTGGGAACTATCTCCCACATATCTAGGAGCGTCTAGCTAATAGAGAACTTCCCTTCGACAACACGACTCCTAATTAGAGAGCGATATCCACGAAGATCTCTTCCCTAATCTACGCCTACGATAGCCCGGTTAAACCAGGACTCCTTGCACTATAAATAAGATATGAGGTTGGTAAGCTAAGGTACACTGTAAATTCCCTGTTACAAACATTACACCTTCCTCAGAGCCTTGTCTAACTTTAGCATCGGAGTGCCATCGGCCACCACAACGGTGATCCACGGTTCACATGTGCTAATTGTGCAGGTCAACAGGTCAGCAGGAACGAGATCGGAGCAAGGAGCAAAAAATGACTGCATCAGCCATGATTTAGTTGCTACTCCCACTACACCACCAATCAACTTGTTTTTGCATGATTTTAATGTTTTGTGTAGCTATCATTTCCTGCATGATCTCCCATTGGTTGTCTTTTCATTGTCTAATCCTATACAAGGGCATTAAAAAGTTGTGTTATCTTCTTTATGCCTTCTATCATTTAAAGAGTTTGTTTGTTCTTTTTCCCTTTACTTTCTGAGTTAACAAGTTTTTTACCATAAATCTCAAGAGATTTCTGAGTGTCGATCATTTGATCGCCGATGTGGAGATTTTTTATTCAATGCTGGCAACCCACTCCACCTTGGATGACCTCTATCATGTATATTCTATTTTGTCTGACTTGCATATTGTGATACCCTATCTAGCCAAGAGTTGATTTCATAGCCCTATACCCTGGAATGTTCAGGGTTGCTATCCATTTCTCAATTCCAGATATCATATGGGTTTATTTGGATTTGATCGATATTCCTACTGCTCAGTTAGGTTTATCTGGATCTGGTCGATATTCCTGTTGCCCAGTTAGGATATTGGTTGGTACTTTGGTGAAGGTTGGGCCGGCTAGGATCTATTCAAACGAGAATTTGTTGCATTCTCTGATGACATTGAAGTTCAAAAAATATGTTGTTTTTGATTTCGCCTATTTATCTGGGCAAACCGAAAGATGATTTCAAGATCTGGCAGAGGACCTGGTTCTATGCTTCCATGGAATCTTGGTATTTTAACCTTGAGCCTGAATCCATTCTCAGGTCATTCAGGACCCACAAGAGCATGAACAACTTGCAACTGACCGCAAAAGAGTAGGAAACAAAGGCTCAATTCTTTTCCCTTCCTTGGACGTCGCTTGAAATGTACTCCAGGTAGAGGTTGGGACCTTTACAGCCTGAATGCTTAGGAATGATCGATTGTTTTTTATGAATGTAACTTTGGTGTCATTTTTGCTCAACCTAGTCCTCTTGTTAGCCTTGGTGGTCAGGGTGTGGGTCTGACTACAAGGAAGATGAAGGCTAAGAGTCCTACTAATCCTTCTAAAAAGAAGGTCGTAAGTGGTTTGGTCGATGTTGGTCGACTTTCAAAGCGAAAAAGGCATGTTGGGTTAGGTTCTTCAGCTGGAGTCGTATCTGCCACGAGGGATGTTTCGACTGCCCTTCTTCTTGTGGTTCCAGATAGGGGAGTGAGTCTCGACCGTTCTACTCTCTAGAGGACATGGAGTAAGGATTTTGGTTTTTTGAAGAAGAACCATGATCATGACTCCCATTTTGCTGCTCAGGAAGATGAAGAGATGCAGCAGGCTTTGGCAAATAGTCGGAGGAAATTTCTCGTCCTCGTGCCCTGCTTTGTGAATATGAATACCTTTTTGCATATGCTGGTGTGACAGACCTTAGCAAGGTGTTAGATGATGATGTTATTGTCTTTTCCAATAAGAATGACACAACTTGCACTGAAGAATCTCAAGATCCAAACATGGAGTTGTCTTTGGACGATTTCAAGTATGATATGATTTTTTACGAGGTCCTTTCTTATCAGGGTTAGAGCTAAAAGTCCCCTCTTTCTCTTCCTCTCGTTGATCCAAGTATGAAAGAGTTATCTAACTCTCCTCCTTATCGTCTAGTGTCTTTTATTGTTGTTCATGACAACAAGGGGAAGGTTGGTGTGTCCGTCATCACCGGTGTCCCAGTCACTGCTAGGGCAACCAAGGGTGGCTCATCGATCATCCATGACTCTTCTATGCTCCATCCACAAGTCAGCTAGAGGGGGCTTTTTTGGCGGCTATCGTATCAATATGAATGGTGGGTTTTCCTAACATTCGGAGATTGCGTGCAGGAGAGTGCATGCAATCATATCAACTCATGGCATCAGTAGTTGATGAATAAAGCCCCAATGCATTTTCATGTTGTTGAAGATTCCCTCGACAAAGGTGTGAAGCATATAATGGAGGTAATTTTTTTGACTTTTTTCTTTGCTCTAAACAGGGGATATCCCATCTCACTTATGTTGGGACGATGGGGTCCAAGTATCAGGCTACCCATGAACAGGTGTATGCCTTGGAGAAGAAGAACACACAGCTCTTGCTGCAGCGTTCTGATGCTCTCACTCAGGTGGATAAGTTGAAAGAGGATGATGGTTAACACTTATCAGGATACTCTAAAAGAGGTGGAGGCCGTTAGTGATAAGTATGCTTCCGAATTGTCTTCTGCGGAGAAGGAGATGGACCACCTTCATGAGCAGGTTGCTGAGTTGCAGTCTTCCTTATCTGCCACGGAAAGTAAGTTGACTGCCATGAAGGAAGTTCATGATTAGGCATGTACTATGGCATATTCTCAGTTTGTTTTCCGCGGGGATGCTAATAAGCAAATGGATCAGATGACTACTAGGATCACTTCTATGAAGGAGTAACTGGTTGTGGAGAGAAGCCTTAAGGAAAAAGCATCTCAGAAGTTCTCTGGGATTGAATAGGAGCTGACTCGGGCCAACTGGAATTGTCTGTACTTGCAGAGCAATCAGAGGCTAATGCAGCTGATATTCACATAATTATTACATAATATATCCCTTAATTTATATATGTTAGTGTTTCGATTATTATATTTTATAATAATTATTTCGTTTTCATGTCTTTGTAGGAATTTGAGCGTGAACGATGAAATCGTATTAAGGCGACAATTTAAGGAATTACAATTGGTCGATTCTAGCGGTGGTACAAAGTAGAGGAACACATATCTAAACCTAACCCTAATAAACCTAGGTCCACCTAATTTAACCTAAGCCCAAACCAAAAAAATGCTAACCTAAAAACCCAAGCCCAATACAATATGAGAACCCTATTTAGCTCTCCCATCTTAGAGAAAGGGGATCCTCATCTCTTATTCTCTCTACTTCCACATCCCTTCTCCTTCTCCTTTCTTTTCCACGTTCTTTCTCTCCTCCTCTCTTTTCCAGCCACCACACCACTCCACCCTGCCGGCAATCCTCGCTCGATAGGAGAGCCGGCAGCGATAATCCCGCCATCACCCTTCATCTCGTCGTCTCTCTCGCTCTCCCAGCCAACAACCACCTCCTCCTTCATCCCACTGAAACAGGTTCACGTCATCACGCCACACAGCCACCACCACCATTGAGCACCACGTTCTCCGCCATCACCCGAGCACCACCACAGCCACCTCGCGCACACAACAGTCCCTGTTTCTCCTCCTTCACGAACCGCAGCCCCTGTGTCTCCCCTTTCTCGACCTCCTTCCTGTTTACCTCTCTCTTTCTCACTGTTTCTCTCTCTCTCACGACCACCGTTACGAACAGACCACGCGACCACGCCATCAGTCGCCGCCGTCGCGAAACAGAGCCTCACCACGACTCTGTTCCGCCTCACCACAGGACCTTCCTCCCCTCTCTCGGCATCTCTTCGTCTCGACATCCTTCCTGCCTCCCTCTCTCCCGACCACCGTCGCAAGCGGCGCGTCAGCAAGCGGCACACTTCGACAGGAGAAACAGGGCTCCGCCACTCCGATCTCTGTTTGTTTTTCTGTCTGTTTTCTTATCTCATTGCTTCCTCAATTTTTCTCTCTCTTTTTGCAGGTTCAGAACTAGGTTGGATCAGGAGAGGAAGCTCGCGAGGAGCGGAGCAGACGCTGTCGCGCTGGAGACGAAGCTCTGAAGAGTCGCGCGATTTTCGGGCGGGAGAAAACTGATTCGAAAATCAGTTTTTGTTATTTGCACCCCGGTGTTCACTCTGAGCCACCACAGTGCCATTAGCAGCTCTTTTCTCGGGATTCGAGTCCGTGCAGAGATGATTTTCACCTCCAATGATGTTGTGACCACCACTACCATGGAGAGCTAAACCCTTCGCCAAGGCTACGACGAAACCACGGGATTTCCTAGAGTTTGTGTATTTAAATTTATTATTTTCTTTATGTTTGAACGTTAAACACATTTGATTTATGATTTTCAATAATTTGCTTTCACCGATTATATCCTGATTAATTATCTAGACTAGTCGGTAGTTAGAAGTACCCTTTGTTGAAATTCAAAAAGCCTAATTTAATCAATTAATCTGAATCTGTGATTGTGTGTGCCGTAAGAAGACACGCAATGCTAGGGGTTTAGAATTAGTTAAAATAAACTTGTGATTGTGTGTGCCGTAAGAAGACACGCAATGCTAGGGGTTTATACTTTTGCTGAAATCAATTGCGGACTTAGATTAATCTTTAGGTTAGTCATGTTAATTCTTGAAAATAATAATTTGGATTACACAAATCTCAAAGAACTAGTGGTGGATTTAATGCCTTGGTTTCCCTTCTCATATTCTTTAAAACATTTTATTTTGTTTTTAATTTGATTTTTATTTAGATATTTTAATTGCTGTAACCCCATTTAATTAGTTTAAGTCAACTTGGAAAATTTAATTGCAACCACAGTCCTTGTGGGATCGACCTGTACTTGCCCTTGTCTACCAGTTAGACACTGTGCACTTGCAGTTATTAAAATTAGGTTAAATTAACCTATTTATTTAGGTTAGTTAAATTTGCATCAGCAGCTGAAATGGAGTTAAGTAAAGTTGTCTCTTGCATAATTGACCTCCTCGATTATATGGAGCCCAAATTTCGATGTGGTTGAACCCATTTTTTTTCTTTAATCCTCAAAAAATGACAAAAAAGCAAAAAAAAAAGGGAGAGGGGTTTGTCAGAGAGAATTTAGCGTATCTCTAATCTTTTTAAGCCCTTCCTAAGTCGATAACTAGAAAGAAAAAAATGGGAATGTCAACGCATCCGGGAATAAATGATTGATCTCTATCAATAAACCTGCTAAAGACCCAAACCATAGAGTACTTAGCACAGGTGCAACAGAAAGATATGTTTTTAGATTTTGCATTGAAAAACATCCTTTTTTTTTATGAACACTCGAACATACAATCTCTAAGAGGAACCACGTCTATCTGTCCGATTCACCGCTCATTCGAGTAATACACTCAATTCTAGTAATACAGGAGCCAACCTTCTATGAGCAGGTGGGCTTTGAATGCTAATGACAAGTAGAAATGTTGGTTCCCTTACGAATGAATCTGCTACTCTTAGTTGTCGATTACCAGATGGAACCGAGTGTGCCACTTTCTTTCCTCGAAATCTTGAATTACATAATAAATAAAGCAAAGCATCTTCGTCTGAGTTGCATACTTTCTCCGTTTATATGGATTATGGGATGATGGAGCCTAGCCCAGTGATGAGATAAAAAGACAAACAATACAATCATTTGATTATTCAATAAGGATAATAACCTCAATAAGGATAATAACCTGGGGGTTTGTGGTAATTTGAAGGCGTCTCTAACCACAGGGGTGAAAATGCCCTTCGCGGCGTATTGGAATAGCCCCGCTCTCATCTTTTGATTTGGAAACAACCTTTTTATAAGAGTAATCATTACTTCGTTAACTCTGATCGTCTTTGTTGGGTATTATCCCATTCCTTGTTGACTATGATTCCGACCCTACAGTGATAGCATGAGGGAGTGTATTTAGTATTGAGTATAACACATGCTGGAGTTTGAATGCTAGGCTGTGAAAGCACCGTAACGAAACAGGTTTGAAATTGAGGATCTATTACATATTCAAATAGAATAACTCTCTTACTTAATATTATTATTATCGGTTAATCAACCTCGGAGGAGGGTTGGGACCTTAGCAAGTATCGTGTGTTAGCTGACCATGTATTTGAAGATGTTTCCACTCTTTTCGCGGACAATGAAAATCCTATTCCACTTCCTCCAACTAACCCTGTCCACAAAGATAATGTTTCCCTACCTCCAGCTGATGACAATAATGTTCCCTTACCTCCAACTGTTCCTCCAATAATCCCCTCTTATGATATAACCAATTAAATCATGAATAAAATTTTCATTATTTGGGTCAACTGTATTGTTTATCTCTTTGTGTTATGTCTTCCCCATTTTTTTATCAGATCACTGTTTCGTTCTTTAGAGTAGATTGACTTTGATGTCTGGACTTCGTAGATACACTAGTCTGACTTCATGGTCCTGACTAGCTGCATACACTTTGTCATCTGACTTGGTGGTCAAACAAGAAGATTTTTTAAATAAATGTCTAGTTTGACTTGGTTGTCCTAACTAGCTAAATAAGCTTTGTTGTTTAATTTGGTGATCCACAAAGAAGATTTTAAATACGTAGTAATATAATCGATTTATGCTCTCCTTCCTTGCTGCTTACTTACATGCACAGGTAGCATACGTGAGCTAAGAACCACCGTGCGGTGGCCAATGGCACTCTGATGCTTAAGTTAGATAAGGCTAAGGAGATGCTTAAAATTGTAAAATGGGTTATATTGCATACATCTTGTTCATCGACCTTATTTTTCTTTTATAGTGAAGGAGTCCTCGTTCGGCTAAGCCTTTGGTGGCGTAGTTTAGGGAAAGTGATCTTGCTATGGAGATCCTTTCTTAATTGGGAGTTGTCTATGTGGGATAGTTTCCCTACACGACTTGTGCTCCTAAATCTGTGGGAGAGATTTCTTTTTCTGAGTGTTGTCCATGCAAGAATTTTCATTGCCTGATTTATATTCTAATATATGTTTTCTAGTCGGATCCAATGTGTTGCTAGCATGCCTGTCTTGGCTAGATCTCTCAGATACTTGCCTTGGATGTCTTATGAGTATTGGGCCTAACCGCGTGATGTGTGGGCTAACTTGCTCATTGCAACTCGGACATGACTGTTTGGATTCTGCCAGTAATGGGCCTGCAATTGGGCATGTTTCATTCTATTGACGAGATTATCATGACATGTGTACGGTGTTGATCAGATGACGGTTTGGTTTATCATCAGCTGCTCCCCCCTGAGTTAGTGGGCCATCTCATCGGTCCACTAAATTGTTTGGATAGACTCTGTACAGTTGTGATAATTGAGCCCGAAACGTCGTCTTGAGCGGCGCACGTCATTAAATGAGTTCGTGGCAGTTCAGTAAGGAGAAAGGGCATGACTGCCTGGTGTTTATATAAGCCGCCGCTTTTGTGAGAGGTAGTCTTTTCACATTGCATATCTTCTGCGTCCTCTAATTTCTCTATGTTTTTTGTTGCAAATCTCTCTTTGCTTTTCTAAAAGTAAAAACTTTCTCTTCACGGCAGACATCGTGGAACTAACCCCTGGACAGAACAAACTCTATGTTTGCCATACTTTTTACTGGGAACAAAAGGGGTCTGATCTACATAAGCTTCACGAGGACTATGGGGTTCTTGAAGATTTACAGCTTGACCCTTTGAGGCATATTCCAAGCAAGGCTTCGCTTTCCAGTTCTGAAGGATATTTGGCGTTTTTTTTTTGAAAGGCAAACGTGGGGGTTTATATGGGCTCCCCAGACCACTGAAAAAAAAATAGGTATGTTACATTCGAGGATATTTTCTACCTCTAGCACTATCATACACAATTTTCTTCATATCTTTCGCAAAGGAACTTGGAATAATCTCCACAAACTCGTGATTAGGAAGAATCTTAGCTAGTTTATCCGCTGACTGGTTTGTCTCCCTAACCGCGTGCCTTACCCTGCATTCAATGAACTGGTTTAATTCCTCCTTGATACGTCTAGTAGTGTGAAATTTTTTTTGAAAAGAATGAAAAATATCAGATTTTGATTTGGCTTTTTCTTGTGCACCTTTATATTCCTCGTGCTCAAATGGCGTTTGACTAGTTCAGAATTTTGATTGTTGCCCTTATCAAAACCAAGCTTTTTGTCCATCTGCTGACTCCGCGGATATTGCATTTGCCGACTTCTCTTCATCTTAATGCCCATGGAGTCGGTTGGTTGAGTACTCCTAAGTGTTTGGACTTCTTGTCTATTGACTTTGAGTCTTGGCAAAAGAACTATTTGTTGGCTTCTTCAAATTCCTCGTACTTCAAGGTGGACGCGGGCCTCTTGTCGGACATTTCAAATTCGATCTTGGTGAGTACGGTGTTTCTCTTTATGTTATTTTTCATGTACTTTTGTAGAAACTGACATGTTGTCTCGTTGTTTCGTGTAGGTAAATTTGTGGCTTCAATTCTTACTAAGGAGGAAGAATTTGTGAGGAGAGCGTTTAATGAGCTTCATTTGGTTGTTGTTGAGAAGGTCATGGCCACATACAACGTCGTATGGAGTGGATTGTTTAGGCACTTCCATGCAGGCCCTGTTGGGCCTAGGTTCTCCCAGAAGGAGACTAGTAGTGGTTGTTAAAGAAAGAGGAGGTTCACAATACCGAGCCCTTCAAAGCAGCATGAGTTGGACGCGACCATGTTGCCTATCAATCGCCTCAGGAGAAGGCGGGTCGGAGATAAAGTTGGTTGTTCCTCTAAGCCAATCCTGTTAGAGTAGGAAGTGGCGATTGCGGGGTAGTCTGATGAGCATGCTACCATGAAAAACAGATATTCTTTCCTGCCCCAAGAGCCTAATGTCGAGCGTCTGGCCAATATTCTTTCTGAGAAATTCTGTTGAGCCAGTGTCTCCCAAAGGTTCCTTGTGGTCGCTTGCTAAGAGTGATCTGCACTTGACACTCGTAGTGCAATTCATACTGCGGAGGGACCTTTTGTAGAGCTTTGCAAGCCGTACATGAACGCGCTCTATAGGTTGGGCCTCTTAAGTGAGCAACTCAAGCGGTTGGTGGGTAGGGCACATTTTCACGAGTCTAAGTTGGTTGCTTTGCGCTTGGAATTTGAATTCGATCTGGCCGGAGGGCGATGCCGAGTTTAGGAGGCTGAGGCTCGAGCCACGGATGCTCTAGCGGAGCTAAACTTGCTGAAGGAACGACTTGCAGAGGAGGAGTCTCATACCGCTACGCTTTCTCACAGACTATCGAAGGCGGGGCAAGTTTAGCAGGGCCCAAAGCCCATCATGAAACTTCACGATCTTTTGATAACTCTCGTGGTAGGCTGGAGCTGCTTGAAATAATTGAAGATGAGGATCCTATTTGGAGCTCGACGTTGATCGGTTTCGGAAAGCTAGTTTTTGGAAGATTGATGATGCTGAAGTTTCTGATCCTGCTTTCCCTTATGGCAACTCAAGACTGACTTTAGATAACGCTCTTTTACTTCCTGTGATTCCTTCCGATGTAAGTGGCTTTTCAGCCTCCGGAGCAAGCTCTCAAAAGTTGTAGATTTTGAATCAATTTAAAGAGTATTGAACAAGTATCTTTTGTACCTGTATTCTCTGTAGCTAGATTGTGTCACGTGTTATGCGCCAGTTTGTTGCTTGCATGCTTGACCTTGACACTTTGCATTCTTTTTTTGTTGACCCTTTTTTACTTTCTGAAGTGCTAGACCATGGCTTAGATCTTGATCTTTCTTCAGTAGCCGAATTTTTTTCAGACGTTGCTCTCGGGAGTACAACGAGCCATACAAGTGGTTATTGTACTATCGTCTTCATTACCGCTTGGCATTTGCAGGCGAGGTGTTTGAGTGATAATGTCCAGTGATCATTGTCTGCACAAGGACCATGATCTATGGCGAGCTATCTTCAATGGCTATGTAAGCACTGACTAAGCTCCCACTTCCTAGGCCGTCATCGCCTGTTCTATTCGAACTAGGCTTTGAGCAATAAATACAAGTCTGACTATGGCCGTCATGGCCCACTCAACAAGTCTAACTTGGAAGACCTGACTTACGTATGAATAGTGCAAGCCTAACTGTGATCGTCCTGACTTGTGTATCAAGTGTGATTGTGGTCGTCCTGACTTGTATCTGAAGGGTGCAAGTCTAACTGTGGTCGTCCTGACTTGTGTATCAAGTCTGACTATGATCGTCTTGACTTATATATGAAGGGTGCAAGTCTGACTGTGATCGTTCTAACTTGTGTATCAAGTCTGACTGTGGCTGTCCTGACTTGTGTCTAACTGTGGCCGTCCTAACTTACGTATGGGAGTTAGGTAGAGGAGGATTGGTAGTTGAATTTTGGTAGAAACGAATATCCTTTTTTGATAATACTTTTTAAGGTGTTCTACATTCCATGGACGCATAAGGCGTGTATCATCCACATCTTCTAACCAATACGTCCCTGGCCTGTTGACATCGGTCACTTTATATGGCCCTTCCCAATTCGGGTTCAGCTTTTCTGCTTTCGGTTCCTTAGTGTTTTGCTAAATCTTTCTAAGTACCCAGTCTTCGACTTTGAATTCTCATCGCTTGACTTTCTTGTTGTAGTACTGAGCCATCTTTTGTTGGTAGGCGGCTATTCTATTAGCGGCCTGATTTCTCTTTTCCTCAAGGAGATCTAAACTGACGTGCAGAGCTTCGTTGTTTTCCAGTCTGAATTCATCGACATAGAAAGTTGGTATTTTAAGTTCTACTGGGACCATTGGTTCTGACTCGTATGCTAGGGCGAACGGTGCTTCTCCGCTGGGTGTTCTTTTTATTGTTTGATATGCCCAGAGTAGTCCTGGCAAGGCAAGATCCATTTCCCTTTCGTCGCATCGAGCTTCCTTTTGAGTGCCTCCAAGATGGTTCTATTGGCGACTTCCACCTGGCCGTTGGCTTGCGGATGCCCTAGCGAGGAGAAATGGTGGATGTTGCCGAGGTCTCTGCATAGTTTCTCGACCTTGCTACCTTCAAATCGGGTTCCACTATCAATGACCAATGTTCTTGGAATACCGAATTTGCATATGATGGACGTTCAGATGAATTTATCAATTTGGTCCTTCCTATCTTGGACATAGGCCCAACTTTGACCCATTTAATGAAGTAAACAACTGCTACTAGGAGAAAATTTCTTATTGGTTGAGGCTGGGAGCGGTCCAACGATGTCCATTCCCCACTATGCAAATGGCATGGGCTGGTTATTGGAGTCAAGGGATTAGCGAGCGTGTGAGTGTACGATGCTAACCTTTGGCACTTATCGCACTTGCGAATGATGTCTTTTGCATCTTGTCGCATTTATCGCAGAGTCAGTGCTTTATGGGCCAGGGTCCTACCGCCCAGGTGATTCTCGTAGATGCCATCAAGGATCTCTCGAAGGACTTGGTTTGCTTCTGTAGAGGTTAAGCATCTGAGCAGGAGGACCCGTAGCTGATCTTCTATAGAGTTTGTTGTTCAGGAGGGTGTACCACACTGCCCTATTTTTCAGCTTTCTAGCCTCTGATTTTTAGGCTAGGAAGGCCCCATATTTGATGTCCTCAATGATGGGATTCATCCAGCTTGAATTTTCTTTTACTGCGTAAAGCTCGTTGATCTCCTCTTCTTCCAGACTTGATAGTTCTTGGAAGTCGATAAGTCCACTGGCGGTTTCAGCAGTGACTATTGCATGCCTGGCCAGTGCATCAGCTTAACGATTGTCGTCTCGCGGACATTGCAGAAGTTCGAATTTTTTGAATTGGCCTGCTGCATTAATGACCTTTTCTATTGGCGATGGAGTTTGCTAATGTTTGGGGTTTTATGGCCATTCTGGGTGTGTAGTTGATGTCAAACTGTCTCAGTTCCACCGACCATTTTACCATTCTACTATATAATCCCAGCTTGTGCAACACCATGCGAAATGGGTGTTTGATCAGAATTGTAATATAATGGGCCAGAAAGTAGGGCCTTAGCTTCCTACAAGATATGACTAATACCAAAGCTAACTTTTCTAGATCTGGATAGTTTGCTTCGGCCTCCACGAAAATTTTGCTGGCATAGTACACAATACACTGGTCTCTATACCCCTTTATCATTCCGTACAAAAGTTGAACTGACGACTTGATCTGAGATGGCTAGATACAAATAAAGTGTTTCTCCTGGGGTTGGTTTTGAGAGTAGCTCGGTACTTCCCATATACGACTTTAGGTTCTGGAAGGTTGCTCGCATTCTTTGTCCCAACTGAATGCCTTGCTTCCTTTGAGTATCTTGAAAAAAGGGAGACACTTGTTTGAGGACTTGGATATAAAGTTGTTAAGTGCTACCACCCTCCCGGTTAGGCTCTGAACTTTCCTGATGGAGGTCGGGGACTTCATGTCGAGAAGAGATGAGGATCTGCTTCTATGCCTCTTTGATTTACTATGTAACCGAGGAAGTTGCCTGATTCGACCCCAAACATGCATTTATGCGGGTTGAGCTTCATCCGATATTTGCGAAGTTGGCCAAAGGCTTCAACAAGGTTGGATATGTGATCTGGGCAGTGGCGGATCTTGACCAACATGTCGTCTATGTAGACCTCCATGTTCCTTCTAATTTGGCTTTCGAACATCCAGTTCACTAGCCATTGGTATGTAGCGCCCGAGCTCTTGAGCCTGAATGGCATCACTCGGTAGCAATATATCCCTCTCTCGGTTATGAAGGACGTTTTCTCCTGATCTAGAGGGTGCATCTGTATTTGGTTATATCTGGAGTGGGCATCCATGAAGCTTAGGAAGCCGTGTCCAAAAGTGGATCTACAATTTGGTCGATGAGATGAAGAAAAAAGTTGTCTTTCGGGCATGCTTTGTTCAAGTCGGTATAATCTACGCAGACTCTCCACTTTCCATTTTTCTTTTTCACCAGGACGATGATTGCAGCCGATCTGGATATCGTTTCGCTTTGATCATGTCGGCGTTTAGTAGCCTCTGTACCACTTCGTTTATTACTTGGTTCCTTTCGGGGGCCACAAGTCTTTTCTTCTGTCTGACCGATTTTCGTGTTGGGTCTACAGTCAGTCGATGGGTGATTATGGATGGGTATATTCTCACCATGTCCTTCATCATCCAGGCAAAGACATCTTGGTTCTGTCGCAACAGTGTTATCAGTTGTTCCGCGAATTCCTTGCTCGGACGAGAACCTATTTGGATGGCTCTATTGTTACTAGGGCTATCCAAATACACGGTCACATACTCCTCTTCAGGTTGACCGACGCTGGGTCTTCCTTTCGGGTTGACAGGGGCCCCTCGTCTGGGTTGGGAGGGTCCTCGCTCAACTCCGGATCTGAGCTTTGTAGCGTCTCGATCACGGTCCCGATCTGCAGTTGACGGTTGTCGAGCCATTCCAATGCTAAGTAACAGTAGTCTCTGGCGGCTAGTTGATTTCCTCTTATTGTGCCCACTGTCTGATTAGCAGAGTACTTAAGACAGTGGTGTAAAGTAAAGACCGCCGCCTCCATCTAGTGCAGCCATGGTCTCCCGAGGATAATATTGTAAGTGGACGGTGCATCGACCACCACGAACTCTTGAAGGATTATTTTTTGGAGTCATGGCTCTCCAACCACTACTGTTAATTTGATCCTCCCATCCGGGAAGTACTTTTCCTCACTGAGTCCGACCAGGGGATGTGTCAAGGGGATTAAGTTTCCTTCCTTTAACTGCATATTGCGAAAGTTGTTCAGGAACAACACGTTCGCATTGCTTTTAGTATCCACTAAAGACCTTCTCACCTCCGAGTTTGCTATGGACACCGATATCACCAGGGGGTTATTGTGTGGAGATCAGACGCGTTGGAGGTCTCGGTCTGTGAAGGTAAGGGGCAAAATCGATTCCTGGGAGTGAACTCTTCGCATCCGTTAGTCATCGTAGGGTGATCTGGTCCGCAATTTGTAGAGCAATCCCTTTTGGGGGCGGTTGGATCGTTCGATTTTCGAATTTACTCCATGAAAGAAACATACCTCATCATAATGTTCCCTGTTTTTTCCCTCTTCTTCGTCCCGAGGAATAGAAAGCTTCTTTTCAGATTTCATTTTTTTTACGGTTAGCTCCTCTTCTAGGACGATGTACTTCTGTGCTTCCTTTACCAGGTCAGCCATATTTGTCGAGGGGTCCAAAGTTAGGAAGTTATAGAACTTGTCATTCCTCAGGTCGCCGGTGAAGGCTGCGACAGCTGTTGCGTCGCTACAAACACTGACAAGAGTCAACTCGTCATTGAAGCACGTGACATATGCTTTTAATGTCTCATCTGGCTTCTACTTCATGGATTTGAGTATCTTTAGTGTTTGCAAGTTTTGAAGTATATGAGTCAGCAGTAGATTCACCCTTGGTTCCGTAACGGCTACCACTGGTAAGGGGGTCTGCAAAGGTTCCTCTCATGGTTGTGGCGATGCTAGAGCAAGCAGCGCTCTGTCGTCTCGAGCATTTGAGATTTCTGACGCGTCTCCATTGTCGAGGGACCTTATTGTTACCATCTCGTTGACTCTCTAGAAAAGTTGGAACTACTATTCTATTTGAGGAACTCTATCGTTCCCTACAGACGACACCAAACTGATGTAGTCAATTTCTGCTCTCCTTCCTCGCTGCTTACCTAGACTTGCATAGGTAGCAAACGTGAGCCAAGGACCACCGTGCGGTGGCCAATGACACTCCGATGCTTAAGTTAGATAAGGCTTAGGAGAGGCCTAAAACTATTAATTGAGTTATATTGCGTACCTCTAGTTCATCAACCTTATCTCCCTTTTATAGTAAAGGAATCCTCGATCGGATAAGCCTTTGGTGGCGTAGTTTAGGGAAAGTGATCTTGCTATAGAGATCATTTCCTAATTGGGATCTATCCATGTGAGATTTCCCTTTCTAAGTGTTGTCCATGCAAGGAAGTTTTCTTGCCTGACTTATATTCTAATATATGTTTCCTAGTCGAATCCAATGTGTTGCTGGCCTGCATGTCTTGGGTAGATCTCTCGGATACTTGCCTTATAGGTCTTTTGAGTATTGGGCCTGACCATGTGACGTGTGGGCGTACTGGCTCATTACAACTCAAACCCGATTGTCTGGATTCTGCCAATGATGGGCTTACCATTGTTTGGGCTCGCAATTAGGCCTACTTCGTTCTGTTGACGAGATTATCATGACACGTGCACAATGTTGCTCAGAGGACGATTTGGTGTATCATCACCTAGTTTGACTCTATGGTCCTAACTAGCTGCATACACTTAGTTGTCCGACTTGGTGAGCTGACAATAAGACTTTTTAAGTAAATGTCTAGTCTGACTTGCTTGTCTTGACTAGCTAAATACACTTCGTCGTTCGATTTTGTGATCGACTAAGAAGATTTTTAAATACCTAGTCTGACTTTGTGGTCCTGACTAGCTGCATACACTTTGTTGTCCGAGTTAGTGATCGGAAAGAAATTTTTTTAAGTAAATGTCTAGTCTAACTTGGTTGTCTTGACTTGCTCAATACATTTCATTATCCGATTTGTCAAGAAGTTTTTTGAATACCTAGTCTGACTTTGTGGTCTTGACCAGCTGCATACACTTCATTATCCGACTGGGTGATTGGACAAGAAGATTTTTTAAGTAAATATCTAATCTGACTTGGTTGTCCAGACTAGCTGAATACACTTCGTTGTTTGATTTGGTGATCAGCCAAGAAGATCTTTAAATACTTAGTCTAAGTTTGAGGTCTTGACTAGTTGCATACACTTTGTTGTCCGTAAATGTCTAGTCTAACTTGGTGGTCTTGACTAGCCGAATACACTTCGTTTGTCCAACTTGGTGGTTGGATAAGAAGATTTTTAAATAAACGTCTAATCTGACGTGGTAGTCCTGACTAACTGAAATAACTGCAATGAGAGATGAAAACTTGCTGGAATGTGATAGTTTATTGAATACATTTTCAGGTGTTCTACATTCCATGGCCTCTAGAGTTGTTATTCATTAGAATTTTCTAACCAATATGTTC
This sequence comes from Berberis vulgaris, assembly GCA_963556465.1. Lineage (NCBI taxonomy): Eukaryota > Viridiplantae > Streptophyta > Magnoliopsida > Ranunculales > Berberidaceae > Berberis > Berberis vulgaris. The sequence continues at coordinate 57,161,523 of OY747135.1, read as the reverse complement.
CTGATATATTGATTTTAACAACTTTGTATGGTCCTTCCCAATTTGGGTTTAACTTTTCCGCACCTGGTTATTTCATATTCAGCGGGATCTTTCTAAGTACACAATCACCAATTTTGAATGCACGGGGTTTGACTTTCTTATTGTAATAGTTGGCCATTTTTTGTTGGTAGCCCGCCATTTTGATTGAAGCTCTGTCCATTTTTTCTTCGAGAAGATCTAGTCTGACGTGCAATGCTTCATCATTGTCTTCCAACCAGAAATGCTCAGCTCTGAAAGTGGGCATGTCAATCTCAACTGGTACCATTGCCTTGAACCCCTAGGTTAGGCCGAATGGTGTTTTTCCGGTTGTCCTATATGCTCAGAAGATACCTGGCAGTTCAGATACCCACAATCCTTTTGGTGCTGTTAGTTTTTTCTTCATGGCTTCAAGGATTGTTCGGTTGGTGACATTTGCTTGTCCGTTTGCTTGCGGATGACCAGGTGCTGAGAAGTGGTGATTGATGCTCAAGTTCTCACATAACTTATTGACCTTTTTGCCTTTGAATTAGGTTCCCTTGAGTAATGGTTTTTTTATGCATCATCATTTATTTATAAATGGGAAATTAGGCTCAGAACATCCTGAATGTGATTGTATATACACTAGTTAAAACAACATCATTACTCAAAATTATTTATTTTAAGGGAATGAAACAATTTTGTTATTAAGATAAATACTAAAATAAATACATTTATTTATTTGCTTTTGGGTTAAATTAGTGACATGACATTAATATAAATAAATATGAAAATGAATCAAACATTTTTCATATTCAGGATTGATTAGATGTGTATTTGTAGTTAAAGACACCCTTTTTTTTATAAAGTGTCAACTATGATGTACTTAAAAAATATATAGTCAATGGGGTACTAGCACAACTGGTACGCTTGTGGGGGATGGTACCATAAGTTCAAGGTTTAAACCCTATCAGCGACATTTAGAGTGGGAGGGGTTAAGGAGAAAAAAAGGCGCAAACATGTTAACTTGTAGAACAAAAAAAAAAATCCCTTTATTGGGTTGTACATACTAACTATACATGTGTGAGGCAAATGCAAAAAGGCTTGACAATCCATAAGTTTGTTTAGGTGTAATTTTGGACGAACCTGCCGACGACATCTGGGGTGGGAGTGGTTAAAGGATTAAAAAAAAGTGCAAACACGTCAACATGAAAAACAAAAAGAAAGTTCCCCTTATTATGTTGTACATGTTAGAAAATTCTCTTAAGGTGGATCTACATAGTTCATATTATTATACATTGTAGATTGTCGAACTATAGGTGAGTGGTGTTTGATTAGACTCAATTAGTTGTGATCATTAAGAAAGAAGACTAGGGTCATAAACACGTTTCTAATTACATGTTTTATGTCTTGACATGTATTACTAAATTGAATATGGAGGTTATTTATGAGTAGATACAAATTTAATTCTCAATTAATTCTATTATTGATGATGGGTTAATAGTAGAATTAGGGCTTTATATATACGGTTGAGGTCCCCAATCCAAACCTAATTATCTATCTCCTACTTTTCCAATCTATTTGAGAAACACAAAAGAAAGGTTCTAAAAGTGGAAGATCTTTCCACTGCTTGTTGCTAGTTCGTGAGGATTGCTACGAAGATACTCTTCATCAATAGTAAATTCAGGTATGCATTGATTAAAGTTTTCTTCCTTAATTATTGACATGAGGTCTTGGTTTAGGATTTGTTAGATTCCCAGAAGTGGTATCAAAGTCTCCTTATCATAATCATTAAAGAAAACACACGGTTTATCGTTTTTCTTATTGCTTGATTAATTAATCAATCCTCACGTGGGTTTTTTACTCAAGCCCTAGAAATCCATTTCACCGGATCCGACTCTCCCGGCAATCAGATTATGGTTTAGTTGTTCAATTTTCGACATCATAAAGTTTTTTTTCTTGGGTGGTCAATGCTAGTTGAGTGATGTCATGTTGAAAAGGGAGAAAACCTCTCATAAAGGGTTTTTTTTTTGTTTGTTTGAATTTTGTTTATAGAGAGAATTTTTTTTCTCTTCTTCCTTCGTCTCAGAGAATGCTTGCCAAAGAGATTTTGTGTTTGCCAGAGAGAATTTGTATTTGATCGATCGTCCACAGTTCGATTCGATCAAATTGGGTTCATCAATTTGTTCATATATTGGTTACTCCTTTATCAAGAAGCTTGGTGTAGGCCATGAGACATGATGATAGAAACAAAGATTGAGATATCCATCCACTGATTCCATATGGGTGGTTCTCAGTTCTCACAGTTTGAGGGAAAAAGAAAGTGTTTTAACTATTGGATTTTCAATTCACAGGGAGTGTTGAAGAAGACGATGAGTCAACTGGGCTGACTCGGTTGACTCGACTTAGTTGACTCAATTGGATCCTTGGGCATGTTTTAATTTTTTGGGCCTGAGTTCGTTTTAGGCCTTTTTTTTATTACTGTTTGGCAATTTTTGGCCTTCTTCACTCCTGCATTTAAGGAAAAAATTTGTAGCACCTCCAGAATATTATAATTGGTAATCCAAAAATTTTAATTTAGGTGAAATTTTGTGTTATGTCGCCTAAATGATATCTTTCATGAAATTCTATTTAAATTTGATTTTTAGTTATATTTTTTGGTGGATTGCATATAGTTGTGTCATGACCAATGCGAATAACAATCACCCCAAAGGAAGGTTGTTATTTTGGCCTGTTAATTGGTGGTAGAAGGTAATTAATTTAAGTAAAATATTTTTGGGATCCACTTATGCTTTCAATGATCGGCCCAAAGGAAGGTCATTGTTTGGCCAGCCCAATTTTATTTTATTTCTATTAATTAGCCTTAGTTGTTTTGAGAGAACCACTTACACATTACAATGCATGTCCAAAGACTTGAATTGTAATGGTGTATTTGGTTTCTCATAAGGGCCCATTATTAAATATGTAAGTTTATATGTATTATTTTTTGCCCTTCGTCTATTTGTTTGCTTCTTAATTAGACAAAATTTTGCATTATGATGATTACTCGTTATTTAATTTTATGTTATCATATCAATGCATTAAAGTTGATGGGAAATACATATATTGATGTGAGTCGGTTCTTTTGTGTTATTTTAGTGAATGCTTCTTCAATATCTGCCAATTTAAACAACATTCCACTACTTAATGGTTCCAATTATGAAAAATGGAAAGTGCATATAGTGATCGTTCTTGGGTGTATAGATTTGGATTACGCGCTTCATGTTAATGAACCCACTAAGTCCACTGATTCTAGTTCAACTGAAGAAAAAACTTCTTATGAAAAGTGGAAGCACTTTAATCGTATTAGTTTTATGACAATGAAGCACTCTATTTCTAAAAAATTTCGTAAAGCCATGCCTAAGGAGGAAAACGCTAAAGATGTCTTACGCCAAGTTGCAGACCAATTTGTTGCATCGGAAAGGAGGCAAGTACTCTTCTTAGGAAACTTGTTACCATGCGGTATACTGGCAAAGGAAATATAAGGGAGTACATAATAAAAATGTATAATCTTGTTTCCAAAATGAGGACACTAAAGTTGGAGTTTTTTTTATGATCTCCTTGTGCACCTCATTTTGATTTATCTTCTGACAGTGTTTGGTCCCTTTAAGATCTATTATAATACTCAAAGGGATAATTGAGTTCTTAATGAGTTCATTATTCAATATGTGTAAGATGAGGAACGACTGAAACGAGAAAAGACAGAAAGTGCTCATATGATGACATTTTCCAATGGCAATTCAGACATCAAGGAAAGGAAAATAAACATTTTAAAATTAAGGGAACTGCATCTGATGGGACTTCACGGGAAAATTTGCAACAGAAACATGATATGGTCACGACATGTTTCCTTTGTAAGAAAGTGAGTCATGTGAAGAAGGATTGTCTCAAATATCAAAACTGACTCGCAGAGAAATGTGATAATTTTAGTTTTGTTTGTTTTAATCTAGCTGAGGTACCACATCATTCCTGATGGATAGATACAGGTGTAACTATTCACATCAGTGTTTTCATGCAGGATTGCATAAGGAGTCGGAAATAAAATGATGCTGAAAGGTTCATTTACATGGGGAATGACAATAAAGCTTGTGCGGAGGAAATAATTAGAATCTTTAGATTAAAATTAGAGTCTGGGTTTTATTTGGATTTGGATGGGACTGTTTATGTACCGTCATTTAGTCGAAATTTAATTTTTGTTTCCAATTTGGATAAATGCAGTTATACTTTTTCATTTGAAAATTGAAGTTTTAGTCTCTTACAAAATTCCAATGTTATTGGTACTAGATCTCTGATTGATAATCTATATAAGTTAGACTTATATGTTTCGCACTAATAGATAAATGAAACTTTGGATGTTATAAATTACGGTACTAATCGAAGATTAATTATGAGAACTCCTTTATGATATGGCATAAGCGTCTAGGTTATATCTCTCAATCGAGACTCGAAAGGCTTGTATCAACTAGAGTTCTTGGTACCCTTGATTTACAGATTTTACGATTTGTATTGAATGTATAAATAGGAAACAAGCAAACACTGGGAAGTTAGGTACTCATAGGAGCTCATGTGTCTTAGATTTGATACATACCAATACTTGTGGTTCATTTCCTACGGCTTCTTGAAATTGTCAACGGTATTTTATTACTTTACATATGATTATTCTCACTATGAGTATCTATACTTAATACATGGAAAATCACTCATTGGATGTGATCAAGGCCTATAAAGCTAAGGTTGAAAATCAATATTAATCTCGTTATATCTGACCGTAGTGGTGTACACTATGGTAGATATGACGGTCCAGGCCAATGTTCAGATCCATTTGCGAGGTACTTACATAAATGTGGAATCGTCCCTCAGTACATCATGTCAGGGAATCTATGTCAAAATAATGTATCTGAGAAATGAAATAGAGCCCTAAAAGACACGTTTAGGAGCATGATTTATCATTCTACCTTGCCAGAGTCTCTTTGGGGAAAGGCCCTAAAGACTGCAATTTATATATCCTTAATAGAGTACCCAGTAAAGCAGTCAACAAAACCTCATTTGAGCTATGGACTGGTATACGTCCTAGCATTCGTCACTTACATATTTGGGGGTGTCCAGCTGATGCTAGGCCTCATAAAAGAAAATTGAACTCCAGAACTATTAGTTGATATTTTATTGGATATTCAAAAAAATCAAGAGGATTCAAGTTTTATTGTCCCTCTACTAATATCTTAATTGAGACAGATAATGCCAAGTTTATTGAGGATGTTGAGAATAATGGGAGTACACAATTCAAAAATATTAGTTTTCGAATTAGAACGTGTTAAAATTCCTATGATGGATATTCAACCTGTAAACGTGATCATATCTGTTCTTGAACAGAATGCGGATGCAAATCACGAAGATATAAATCCGGAAGCACCTCAACATCCTCAATTACAAATGTCAATAAGGAGATCCAACAGGAAGAGGAGATCTACTATTTTGGATGATTATGTAGTTAATCTCGATGAGCATGAGTTTGATATAGGAATGGAAAATGATCATATCACTTCTTCAAGCCAAACAAAGTGCTCATATTTCATATTGGTTGAATGCTATGTTAGATGAGCTAAAGTCTATGAATGACAATGACATTTGGGATCTTGTCGAGTTACCTAAAGGGGTGAATTCAATTACATGCAAATGGATATTTTAAAATCAAACGTAATTCTAAAGGCAACATCGAAAGATGTAAGGTGCGTCTAATCGTTAAAGGCTTTATTCAAAAGGAAGACATTATAAAGAGACTTTCTTTCCAGTTTCTCTTTTAGAATTATTATGGCCCTTGTAGCTTTTTATGATTTAGAGTTACATTAGATAGATGTTAAGATTGTATTTTTGAATGGAAGTGTTGCAGGGTTTTGAGATTAAAGACTCATAATATAAAGTTTCCAAATTAAAAAAAATCCATTTACGACTTGAGGCAAAAATCTCATCAATGGTATAAAAGGTTTGATCTAGTAAATTCCTCCTTTGGCTTTGAGGAAAATTCAGTTGATCAATATGTTTATCATAAGATTAGTGAGAGCAAATTTATTACTTTCTAGTGTTGTATGTTGATGAAATCCTACTTAAAAATTGTTCCATAAGTTTATTTCATTCAACAAAATTCCTTATTAAGGTTTTTTTTGCTATAGCAAATTTTGTGATAGGCATGCAAACTAATTGCACTGATCACATAGTATTATTGATCTATCACATCATATATTTATTGAATGGCACTTGGTATGTTTTTTCACAACCATTATGGTAAAGGATTTTTATTTCAAGGCTTTACGTGATAGGTTTTGATGATACATAAAAATGGTCACACTCCTAAGTCGAACACATGTCTAGATGATCTCGAGGAACTACGACTCAAGCCCCGGCCCAATACAAATCCAGCCCAAGTGGATCTAATCCCGCTCAATTTTAGTTCACCAAGCGGACCTAGACTCTCACAACATGCTAGGCCCACACATCTCACAGCTATCCTCAATACCCTAAAGCCCTATTTAGGCAAGTATCTCGATGATTAGCTTCGGACGGGCAACTACAGTTGCTTTCTGCTCCCTACTAGGAAGTAAACACCAGAGTATCTTCCCCACAGGGAAACTCCCTTCTACGGATTGCTCTTAGATTGGGAACTATCTCACGCGTATCTAGGAGTGCAGAGCTAACATGGAACTTACCTCCTATGGCACAAATATTAATTAGAAAGGGATTTTTACGAAGATCTCCTCCCTAAACTATGCCTACGATGGCCTGGTTGAACCAGGACTTCTTGCACTATAAATAAGACATGAGGTTGGTAGCTAAGGTACGCTACAAATTCTTTGTTACAACATTACACCTTCCTCAGATCCCTGTCTGACTTTTGCATCGGAGTGTCATCAGCCACCCCACGGTGGTCTGTGGCTCACGTGAGTTGTTTGTGCAGGTCAACAAATCAACATGAACAAGGTCAAAGCAGGGAGCAAAAATCGACATTATCAGTTTGGCGTCGTCCGTGGGGACGGCATAGTTCTTAACTTTACACTAAGCATCGTCTCCTACCAAATCCCAGAGAGATGGTGACCACCAGGTCACATAACAACAAAAAACCAGAGGACGCGTTCAGTGCTCAGGCCATCCCTTAATGCCTTTTTCGGCGGTTCCTGTCAAGCACAGGCAGCCAAATCGCACCCCCGTGCACACGACAGCGCCGTTGAATCACGAGTCGGAGGTACGATCTCTTCTCACACACCTGGATCAGTTAATGATTGAGACGTTCATATCAATGAAGCGAAGACCTGACGAGACGCTAGAGACATATTTAACCCGATTCAACAATGAGTTAAACACCATCTGCTCATGCGATGATGCAACGGCCATCTTAGCCTTCATTAATGGCTTGCAAAAATGAGAGTTTGACAACCATCTGACACCGGATCCTCCGGCATACACTGCAGATTCAACAAATAAAACACAAAACTTCATCATCTAGAGAGAATAGCGGAAAAGGACCAAACCTGGGGAGCCATCGGTAAACAGAATACCTGCGCTTCACGGAGCACATTCAGAGTCTGAACTGTCCAACAGGTCCAATAAAAGGGATCTACGAGGCTTGAGGATTCAAGCTATACGTGTTGGGCAGTCGATGCCACATGGTCAGAAGCAAGGCTCATTCGCACAGCTGGCATTCACGCAGAAAGACCTCCAAGGTGTACAAGTCCTGCACAATGACGCCCTGGTGGTGACAGTTTCCCTTGTAGGATGGGAGGTAAGAAAATCCCTGGTTGATAGTGGGAGCTCGATGAACGTCCTGTTCCTCCGCACGTTCCGTAGCATGCAACTAGGTGAATCATCCTTAATCCCTGATAGTCGTCCAATGATAGACTTCAGTGGTGAAAAACAGTTGCCCGTAGGAAAGATATAGCTGATGATAACTGTGGGAAAGCAACGACTCATAAAACCTTGTTCCAAGAGTTCATAGTGATCGACACGCCTTCGGCGTACAATACGGTTATCGACAAACCCTGGTTACATCAGATGGGGGAGGTAGTCTACACCCTGCACCAGGCGTCCAATATCATATGATCCAAGCGATCGGTACATTGAGAGGAGACCAATTAGTGGCCAGGGAATGCCAAGACATGACGACTTTGCCATCCGACGATTCTCAACTGGCAGCCAACCCAAAGGCCAAGACTATACCCCGCCCAACTCGAAGCCCGAGGGAAAAATAATCGACACTCGATGATGAGGCACCGGTAAGCCCTCGAAGCAAGCCCAACGTCGAACAACCAGAAGAAGAAATCGTAACTGTCTACCTCGACAACCCTCGAAATAGCAGGGCCATCCAGATCGATTCCTGCTTAAACAAGGAAGTGGTGAAACAACTTACGGAGCTACTGCATTGTACCCAGGACATCTTCACCTGGACTATCCAGGATATGGTGGGGATCGATCCATCAATAATCACCCATTGCCACAAAGTAGATCCCTCGAAGAAAACTGTCGTCAGGCAGAAGAAGAAAAAAAAGGTTGTGGCACCTGAAAGGAACGCTATCGTAAATGATGAGGTACGTCGTTTACTTGACGCGGACATGATCAAGGAAGCACGATACCCCGACTGTCTGGCAAACACCATTCTCGTAAAAAAGAAAAACAAAAGTGGAGAGTGTGCGTAGACTACACCCTAAATAAAGTCTGCCTGTAAGACAGTTTCCCACTCCCCCGGATCGATCAGATTGTAGACGCCACATTGGGACACAGCTTCCTCAACTTTATGGATGCATATTCTAGCTACAATCAAATACTAATGCACCCCCAGATCACAAGAAAACCTCTTCGTGACGGAAAGAGGAATATATTGCTATAGGGTGATGTTATTCGGCTTAAAGAATGTTGAGGCTACTTATCAACGGTTGGTTAACCGAATGTTCAAACAACAGATAAGTACAAATATGGAAGTATACATCGACGACATTCTGGTCAAAAGCCTTTGCAGCCCCAACCACGTACGAGATCTTGCTGAAGCATTCAACCAACTCAGGAAATATAGGATGAAACTCAACCCACAAAAGTGCACGTTCAGAGTCGAGTCTGGGAAATTCCTAAGCTATATAGTTAACAAAAAGGGAAACGAGGCCGATCCGAAATAGATTAAGGTTCTTCTTGACATGAAGTCTCCATCTAATATCATAAAAGTTCAGAGCCTGACTGGGAGGGTAGCAACGTTCAACATATTTATATCAAAGTCGTCCGACAAATGCCTCCCTTTCTTCTAAATACTAAGAGGGAGCAAATGATTTTTGTAGAATGAGGAATGTGAACAAACCTTTCAAAACTTAAATGCATAAATGGGGAGTCCAGAGCTACTCTCGAAGCCCACGATAAGTGAAACACTATACTTGTACCTGTCTGTTTCCAAACACGCTGTCAGTTTAGCCCTCATACGTGATGACCATGGAACCAAGAGGCCAGTATACTACACCAACAATACCTTCGTAGAAGCAGAAGCACACCATCCAGATCGGGAAAAGTTGGCTCTGGTGCTAGTCATATCCTCCAGGAAACTGATGCCCTATTTTCAGGCCCACTCCATAATGGTCCTTACCAAACACCCACTTCGCTCGGTATTACATAAACCCAAACTATCTGGCACGATGGTGAAATGGTCAGTAGAGCTCGGGCAGTTTGATATAAACTACGCTTTAAAAACCGCCATCAAAGCCAGGCACTCACTGATTTCATTGCTGAATTCGCCAGCGAAGAATAACCGAAAGTAGGCTACCAACTCACGGAATCCGATGTCCAAGCTTGGACCCTGCGCTGCGACGGATCTTCAACTGATAAGGCGAGAAGAGCCGAGATCACTCTCCGCTCCCCTAACGTCTTCACCCTCGAAAAGGCCATCAGATTTGGCTCCCCGTTTCAAACAATGAGGCCAAATACGAACCCCTCCTGTCAGGCCTAAAGCTAGCTTTAGGGATCGGCATAGTTCGCCTAACAGCATACAACGACTCAAGACTAGTAGTCAACCAGATCAAAAGAGATTTCAATAGTAAAGATCCGCGCATGATAGCCTACTACAACAAGGTACTCACCGTAATGAGCAAGTTCAAGAACTGTCAACTCACACAATGCCCCTGAGATGACAACCAGAAGGCTGACAAGCTAGCAAAAAAAGCCTCGGCCTCATCGAAAATCAGGAGAAATCAAGCCTTGATGAGGAAGAGCACGGAAATATCTATGCCGCGGAGACAGCCCAATTGGATGACTCCGATACCAGAATGTATAACATCAGGAGCCTTACCGACAGATAAGGTCGAAGCATGGAAACTTAAAAACAAAGCAGCAAGGTATACTCTCCTAAACGAAAAGTTATACGGGAGATCGATAATAGGGCCACTGCTCCAATGTTTATCGCCCTCAGAGGGTAGTCAAGTCTTGGAAGCTATCCACAGCAGTATATGCGAGAATCACCCAGGTGGGAGAACCCTCGCCTACAAGGCCTTGACTTTAAGGTACTACTGGATGACCATGCAGCGGGACGCCAAAGATACAGTCCGCAAGTGCGACAAATGTGAGAGTTTCACACCATACACCCATATGTCGACCCAGTTACTAACTTCAAGGACTAGTCCATGGTCGTTTGCGCAATGGGGAATAGACATCGTCGGATCGCTCCCGACATCAGGTGGTAAAAAATTCCTTTTTGTTGTCGTCGACTACTTCAGCAAGTGGGTCGAAGCCAAGCCTCTATCCAAAATAGGGCAGGTCCAAATCGAAAAATTCATATGGGCCGCCATCGTTGGCAGATTTGGCATCCCCAAAGTATTGGTCATTGACAACGGAACCCATTTTGAAGGTAGCAAGGTCAAATAACTGTGCAAAAGCCTGGGAGTTTAACACCACTTCTCCTCGCCAGGACATCCCCAGGCCAACGGCCAAACGAAAGTTACAAATCGAACGATCCTAGAAGTCGTCAAAACAAAACTCGATGCAGCCAAAGGAAAATGGGTTCCAAAGTTACTAGGAATACTCTGGGCATATCGAACAACCAAAAGAATTCCTACTGGAGAGACACCCTTCGCCCTAGCATACGAGTCAAAATCTATGGTTCTGGTAGAGCTTGAGGTGCCAACCTTCCGGGAAGGAAGAACTCATACAAAACGTTAACGACGAAGCCTTTTGTGTAGGATTCAAACTCCTCGCTGAAAATAGTTGCCTACTAACAATGGATGGCACAATACTACAACAAGAAGGTTAAAGCCACACGAATTCAATGTGGGAGATTGGGTACTACGGAAGACCCAACAAAACACCAAATAAGCCGGCGCAGGAAAGCTAAATCCGAATTGGGAAGGGCCTTAGAGCATCTCCAATGGTAAAAGTTAAAATGGGGGATCCATCCCCCATTTTAGCCAAAAGCTAAATTTAGGGGTCCCCTATTTCTTCATCACTCCAACCACATCCCCTATTTTAACTTTTTCATAATTATTTTAAGATATCTTCAATTTTTCTATACCAATTTAATTTCAATTATACTATTATTAATCTCAACTTAATGTGATTATACTATTATTAGTTTCAATTATATTATTATAATATTATTAAATATATACTATTATTAATTTCAACTTAAATATATAATATTATTAATTTTAATTATTATAATATTATTAAAGAAGAGGGAAAAGTAGTTGAGGGTTTCTTTTGTTTTTATTTTAGATTTGTTTTTAATTTAGAAAATTTAATATTGGGAATATTTTATTATCATATGAGATATAGGGGATGGTTAATTTCCCCGTAAATTTAGGGGGAAGTTGTATGTGGAGTTATTATAGAGGATTGTTTAGGGGGATGATTGGAGCAAGAATTTTTTCTATGAAACCCCTAAAATAGATTTTTGGTAATTTTAGGGGGATGATTGAAGGTGCTCTTACAGAGTTGCTAAGGTTAACAGGTCGGGAACATACTGGCTGGAAGACGTCGGCGGCGATGGGTTAAAACGACCATGGAATATGGAGCATCTCAAAAAATATTATCAATAAAAATTTTGTTTTTACCAAAACTTCCACTGTTGTCCGTTACAACCCTCGATAACCCCGGTTACGGCCAAACTCGGACATCTACCCAAAGTCTAATCCGCTCAGAGCGGGTCGCGACGACTGAGGAAGTGGGAGTTTAGTCAGCGCTTGTCCGCTGATGATGACGACTCGCCAAGGGATCATTGCTCTCAATACAGACAATGATTGCCAAACTTGCCAGGAAGTTTAGTCAGTTCGCGACTGATGACGACGGCTTCTGGTGCCCAAAGCCTAATCCGCTTTGCGCGGGTCACGACGGCTGAGAAAGTGGGAGTCTAGTCAGTGTTTGTCCACTGATGATGATGATGACTCATTGCTCTCAATACAGACAATGATCATCGAACTTACCAATAAAGCTTAATCGGTTCAAAACTATTGACAACAGTTCTTGACACGCAAAGCCTAACCCACAGCGTGCGAGTTGCGACAACCGAAGGAATGGAAACAAAAGTCAACGCTAGTCCGCCAGCATTGAGGGAGTCATTGCAGACAGCGACTGAAAGGATTTTGTCAACCCTTGACCAACAACGACTCCCGTTGATCAACCCCTAAGCTACCACGATAGCAACACAGCACAACAATATTGTTTGACTGACAAAAAAACTAAGGGGGGATTTCGCCTGGCAGTACAAAGTCTACAGTCTACAAAGAAACAAAACCAAGTACGACGGTGCAAGGCAAAATAGTACTTTCATTCAAACAAAAAAACGTGTCTACTTGATAGTCGCCCAGGAAGGGACATTAGAATCTAAGGAGAAGCATCCTCCTCATATGTTAGTCTCGCATCAATGGATCGGCCCAAAAGTTTCCTTCTTATAGTGGGTGAAGTCGAGATCAATATCGTGATGCTCTCCCTTGATCAGTTCCAGGAGATCAACGGCCTCCTGCCAGACACATCAAAATCCACTGTGCCAAGCAATGCATCATAATGCGAACGCTCCTCGGACAACATCCGTTCCGCCTCCAGAGCACGTCGAAGCCCTTCGTCTATCGCGGGTTCCAGCCACTGCCTTTCGACGGCTCACTCCGCCTCCGCCTTCTTCCTTTCAGCTTCTTCAACCCCTTGCTCAGAGGACCACCTGTCCATAGCACTATCTAGGCACTCCAATTCTGCCCTGGTCCGCTTCAGCTCAGCACGAGTCAACACCAAGTCAGACTCGGTAACTCTCAGCTGAGCTCACATTTCATCAACTGTCACGTCAGCAATAAGGGCCATGGCCTCCACACCCTCGTGGTCTGCGACAGTGCCAGAACCCTCCGTCCGATAAAGGGCATCCGAATATGACGTCTGTAGATCGGCAAAGGCCTTCTCTAGAACAAATACCCTCCCACGAGCTTTGGGGTGCAGTGAGACAGGAACATGCGGCTCTAAAGTGCGGGCACCAAAGGGAGAGGCTGCCACGACAGAAGACTGCCTCTTCCTTGGAGCATCCATGGGAGGTATGTTTGCCTCCAACTCAGTGAGCCTGGAAGGGATGAGCAGGGCCAGACTTCTCTTTCTCATACGATGAGCAACCACCCCCTCAGCCGGGGAACCTGACACTAGGTGAGCCCCATGAGAATACCGCGGCAACCCGTTGCGTATGACATCGCCTGCCATTACAACCTTCTCAACAAAAATCGAAGGAAGCTCCATAAACTTCTTCTCCAGTCGCTTTCCTTCCTCACTAAGGGACGAAATAACAAACTTCTCTGAAATAAATAATAATAAAAAAAACATCAGGACCAGCGTCACAAGAAGAACGCGCAAATATATGCATGCACTAAATAAGAACTCACAACGGTCGAACTGAAAGTGTCGGGAAACTCTACGACTCCCAAGCTTGAAGTAGTTAGAATCCACCGAAGCCAAGAACAATTGCTTCTCCCACGATTCGGCGCTGCTCATCATCAAACGCAGACAAGGTGGACAAGTCGGTATACACCTATGGAATTCAGCCGAACATTAGTCAGGCGATGAATCATCGGTAGAGTCAAATGAAGGCCAGCGTCGTGAGCCCTCAAGAAAATTGCTAGCATTATCTTGAACCCGCTCGGCGCCATTTGAGCGGGAGGCAGACAAAAATGAGTGAAGAAGCGCCAGACGTCATCAGGCACCGAAAATCGGAGTCTAGACTCAAACATACCTCGGTGCAAGCCTATAAACCCGTGGGGAGGTACAGTTGGACCTAATATTTCAGACGCGGGAACAAGATACAAATCTCCAGGAATACGGTACAAACTACGAAGTCTGATCAACTCAATTTCGTCGACCAAACTACCATCAAAGATATTCATACAGACAAGGGATAACAAATCATTGGAAGCAATTTTGACGTTGTCAGCCATTGGAAGAAAGAATAAATATTTCGGTTCGAAAAGATAGCGCATATAACAATGGAGAAATCATACCCATATCAGTAAATATTTATAGGAGAGGCAAACCTAACTCTTCCTCCTCGAGCAGTCGTGTACCTATTAAATGACATGCGCCGCTCGAGACCAACGCTTCAGGTCCAATCATCACAACGGTACATATGTCTTTTCAACGAGTCAATGGACAAACTTAAACACCCCACTAACTCGGGGGGTGTAGCTGATGATACAAAAAACGGTCACACTCTTGAGCCGAACACGTGTCATAATGATCTTGAGGAACTATGGTCTCAAGCATGGGCCCAATACAGATCCAGCCCAAGCGGATCTAAGCCCGCTCAACTTCAGTCCACCAAGCAGACTCAAACTTTCACAGCATGCTAGGCCTATACGTCTCACAACTATTCTCAATACCCATAAGCCCTATTTAGGCAAGTATCTCGAGGACCAGCTTCGGACAGGCAACTACGGCTGCTCCCTGCTTCCAAATAGGAAGCAAACACCAAAGTATCTTCCACACAAAGAAACTCCCTTCTACGGATTGCTCCTGGATTGGGAACTATCTCTCGCGTAACTAGGAGTGCAGAGCTAACAGAGAACTTCCCTCCTATAGCACGACTCTTAATTAGAGAGGGATATCCACGAAGACCTCCTTCCTAAACTACGCCTACGATGGCCTGGTTGAACCTGGACTCCTTGCACTATAAATAAGACATGAGGTTGATAAGCTAAGGTACGTTAAAATTCCCTGTTACAACATTACACTTTCCTCAAATCCCTATCTAACTTTAGCATCAGAGTGCCATCCGCCACCCCACGATGGTATTTGGCTCACGTGCGTTGCTTGTACAGGTCAACAAGTCAGCAGGAACAGGGAGCAAAAATCGACTATATCAATTTCATTGAGAAACGTAACAAAATAAAACTGTTGATTGTATTCAGGGAATGACAATCGTTCATTCTAAATTATATCGACTTAAATTTTTTGTCGTTAAAAAAAAGTTTGGAATCATCTTATGACAATTAAGGATGTACCACATAAGGTGTTTAACGAGCATGTTGCTCCTTTACGGCGTGGTTGGTTCTTATGAAGCTCCTATATGTGGGAGTCTATATTTCTATGTTTAATTGTCATTGGTGATCACCATTACTTTATTGATGATTTTGAATTAACGATTTCTACTTTTTCAATTATGGTTGCGCATATACAGTTTGATGAAGTAGAATAAGGTGATTCAATTTTGAATCATAAAGTAGGACCAGTTGAAAATTGACATGATCAGGGATCACATTACATGTCATTTTCATACTATACATCCATACTTTAATCTATGTCATTGATTGTAATTGTAATTGTGACCATGAATGTGTCCAACCACGATAAATGTGGTGAATACCGCTGTGATTCTATATTGATATTTTCAATGGACCTGATTGATTTGAGACGATACTCATAACCCTCGACAGTCAAGTTTTGAGCTCATAAAGTTTTACAATGTTTATAATTTGTAGATGATCTTTGTAGTCCAAGTGGGAGATTGTTAGAAAATTTCCTTAAAGGTGGATCCACATAGTTCATATTCTTATATGTTGTAGATTGTCGAACTATAGGTGAGTGGTGTTTGATTAGACCCAATTTGTTGTAATCATTAAGAAACAAGACTAGGGTCATAAACACGTTTTTAATTACATGTTTTATGTCTTGACATGTATTACTAAATTGAGTATGAAGGTTATTTATGTGTAGATACCAATTTAAGTCCTAATATAATTCTATTGTTGATGATGGACTAAAAATAGAATTAGGACTCTATATGTACGGTTGAGGTCCCCAATCCAAACCTAATTCTCTATCTCCTATTTTTCCCATCTGATTTGAGAAACACAAGAGAAAAAGTTATGGAGGTGGAAGATCTCTCCGCTACGTCTTGCTAGTTCGTGAACATTGCTACGAGGATATTCTTCATCAATGGCAAGTTCGTGAAGATTGCTACGAGGATACTCTTCATCAATGTCGAATTCAGGTACGCATTAATTAAAGTTTTTTTCCTTGATTATTGACACGAGGTCTTGATTTAGGATCTGTTATATTCCTAAAGTATATACTAATTGTACATGTGCCTCGCACATGCAAGAAGGCTAGACAACCCATAAGTTTGTTTAGGTGTAATTTTAATGAATGATTTAGGATCTGTTGGTTACTGATTAATTTTTTTTTTCATTCTGGTTCATATGCCAACTAATTAAAAACTGAAAACACCACGTGGGAAAGATTTCATTTGAATCATCTTCATCCTTCTGATTATTAATTTACTAACAGAGTTAGGTTATACAAAGATTCATTATTCAAGAGTAAATAGATTATGGATAATTTTGCACATCAGATGTTCCAAGAAACTGATGTAAATCACAAGATGAACCCAGTGTCTCAACTAAGACTTGCTCCCAAAAAAAATCATTGTTCACGCCATCATCTTGAGCTTGTACATTAATAAGGGTTGAATTTCCAACTCCACTTTTTTCTTTCCATGCCAGCACCTCATGAACATCAGTTTGGTTAGAACTTAACCCATTTCCCAAAGAGTTATCTCCTTCCATATCTGCATTTAATTGCATTGAATCAAGACTACAAACCATCGCTTGTGGATAAGGCAGTGCTGAATTTAATGACGACTGTGGGTCTCCATGTAATGTGTTGATCTCACTTGGACCGGCATTTTGTAGGGCGCTTCCAATTTCAGACATTAATGTTTCCCCACGTGCATGAGCATTGTTACATAAAAGTCCTACGGATACATTGTTGAAACTATTATCTTTTGATGTTGACAATCTTCTCCTTTTGTGAGTGAAATCAAAAGCACAGTAATCAGGTGTTTGCAACGTTTGAGCAAAAGCAGCTACTGTTTTCTGTTGGAGATATTCCATTTGGTGTAAACGATATTCCAAGGACTGCAATCGAAGCTTTATCTTTTGATGCTCCATGGTTTGCCTTTGTATCTCAAGGAGAAGTAACCTTTTCTCATGTTTCAAACTCTCAGCATATTCCTCGAGCTTTTGCTTTTCGGAATGAGTTGATCCTGGTATCGAAAGACGTCTAAGTTCTTGAATGACTTGTACGGAATGGTTGTGGACAAGTTTACGACTATGGATGTTCTTCAAAAGATCCCTTCGATCTTTTATAAAATCATCGTTCGCGAATTCCCACCGAGCTGGATCAATCTTTTTAAAACCCTAATTATGAAGGAAATTAATATTTACAAGTCCAACAAAAAATTTGAAGTAATCAATTAGACAAAACCTCAGATACAAGTATCACAATTAAAAACCTGCTTAATTAAACATTACTTACATAAGTATTAAGCTGCCTGATGAAGCTGGAGAAATTACTGTGCCTGAAGCACTTTGGTAGCAACTCCTTGCTAAACTCTGTGGGATCCCACACAACGAAACTGCATTGTCTTGGACTCCACGAGATAATCTGATTTGTCGATGGATTATCGACCATTTCATATGTCTTTCTAAGAAATGGAGGGACTGCAGCTTCATCCATGAATGGCTCTCAGTATAGAACACTTAACTGTCAACATCCAAAACAGTACTTCAGGGGTTTTATAAGGAGTTAGAGATTCTTTTGCATGTTATGAATGAAAATTCTTGATGTCAAAGTTGAGAGACTATGGGTTTCTAGTATGTGTTTAAAGGCCAGGTCAAGTCAATTTTGGATGAGTTTTTATGTCAGGTAGCTTCTAGTAAACTGATTCAAAATTCAACAGGCAGGTTTCCGGCCAGTCATCCGGGGTTTTGACTCCAAGTGAATCAAAGTTGCATGGTTTGCCTCATTCAAGAGTCCAAGTTCATGAATTTTCAATATTTTCGGCTTCATGTGCATGAATGTTGAGTAACTCACTTTGTCTTACTTAATAGCTTCACATTAGGTTCCCAGTATTAAAGATAAGCTATCAGTAAATCAGATTTGCATGTACACCAATTTAATTTCTTTTAATTTGTTTATCTAAATTAATTTCATTAGTTAACATCCTTATTGTTATTTTTACCTTTTTTTCCCGTTCTTTTGCTTTACACCAACCTCAAGATTCCCTTCAAATTATCTCTAATTGGTCATTTGAATGATGATATTTGTAAAATAAATAGGAAATGACATCCCTCATTTCAAATTATGTTGAACCCACAAAAACGTTCATTGCACACTCGTGTCTGAAAACAGGTATCATGTCTAACATCGTCCTTCCATTTCTCAGTTTAGTTGAAATTTGGAAGGAACATGTAGATCAATGCCAATAATATATTGAACCAGAAGTCGCCGTCATCAATTGAAACTGACTAAGGTTGCATGGCTAGGTCGGGGCTTCGCCTGTTACGGGCATGCGAGCCTACTTCCTCAGACGGATTGCATTGTGCAGATTAGTTTTCACTAATTTCAAGAAAAAGAAAAAAGGTACCTTTAATTAACTGGTGATATGTAGGTGTCATCCGTGTGTCAAAAGTGACTAAGGCCTCTGTTGTTTGCGTCAGCGCATGTGGTAGAGTGTCGCTCGAATAGTAGGCCAAACCGATGGGCCCGTATAAAAAAAACTGGGTATTGTCGCAAGATCGTGGTGCCACGTGTACAACGTAGATTGAATGGTGACACGCATACAGCATAGATCGCGAGATGGTAGAGTATTGGTTACTCCACCCGAATTAATGGGGGTGTGTGCAGCATCATTAATTGATTGAACACGGACCTATGTGGTTTCCTTGGGAACCGTCGCCTCCTAGTTTCCCATGTGGTATTCAATGTTGATATTTAATGCTGATGCGCCGGTTCAGTGAACCACTATATCTATATAGTGGCGTTCCTTTATTGTTGTAGGCATTATCGTCTACAGAGTGCGCTTTTCAGATGTTCTTACTCAAAGAATATGTTTTGGGTTTTCCAAAGGCTGAAGGAAGATCTCCTCCACTGGAGTCTTCAAATGTTCTGACATTTGCGCTGATGAGTTTTGATAAGACTTGTTATTATGCGTAGTCACCTACTCTGGGTGAGTACCCGATTGGTTCGTTGAGACCTTGTAATTTCTTATCGTATTTCATAAAAGAAGTATGGACTTTTCCTCAAGGAATGAGTCTGTCGTTTATGAGTCGGTGCCCTGTCGGCGCTTCGAACTACATAATTTTTGAGATAACACCAATGGCCAACCTTGGAGCGGTTGCTTTCCTCCCTTCTCAGCTAGCCTTGATGCGTTGTGTTGCGCTGGAACTCGGAGTTGCGGGGCGGAACGAAGTTGGACACGGTTTGTCAGAATGGGCCATTGACTCCTAGACGCCCCTCTTATCCCTGAGCAGGAGGGTGCACTCAATCTATTTCAACCTGATACTTGTCTCAAGTTCATATGGTTGGGCGAATTGAGCTTGTGAGTTGGATGTAGCTTCGGCCAGCGTGTTTCGGGGTCTCCGGTTGCTGATTTTGTACCACCTCAAGTCGTCCTTGCGAGATGGGTCATCTTCTTCGGAGAAGTTGCAGAGCGAAACTCTTAGAGGGCTCCGTAGTTTACCCGGGGTACCTTTACTGTCATTTCTGAGTCCCCTTCCGAAGTCAGACTATTTAAGCGAATATTTACTATACATCGCATCGGATCGAATGCTTGTAGTTTACAATCTTTTCTACCCGCCATCTGGGCGATCGTTGTTACATCTTTCCAGTAATCAATAAAGTGTGTTTGCGTAATTCTCTTTTATTTCTTAAATGAATGCAAATCACATAAGCTTCTAAGATTTAAAACTCTAAACTGATTACTGAAAGAAAACTAAACAACTGGATAGATTGACTATTGGCAGAGAGAAGTTGATATGGCCCTGAAGTGAATTCACATGGCCCTTGCTTGGATTGTAAGTACCTTTGGCGAATTGTCAAATTTTGTCGACGCCGTTGAGGTTACTGAAGAGTAAACCTTGCGTGGGGGTTCTTCCGCGCCCACTAACAGTTGTGGGGTTGTGCTCTCATTTGCAATGACCTGTCCGCTGGGCCTGATGGCGGACTGCTCCTGTAATGTTGGAATGTTCTCCGTCTCTAAGTTGAGTCATTGTTGTTGCGACTTTGTCTCCATCTGGGTGGAGTGACTTTTCCACAGTTTCTGAGTCTGGCTTCTGTTCAATTTGTCTGGCGGGCTTCAGCTGAATCTGTGAACATTCTATCTGCTTTAGTGCAGCATAGTGGCATCCCCGTGTCGTTGGTTGATCCCCGTGAATTGTTCCCTCAGAGTGATTGGCGATATACTTGACGCACTAATGAAAGGTAAAAACTACTGCCTCCATCTGATGAAGCCAGAGTCTCCCTAAGATGAGGTTATAGGTAGATGGTGCGTCTACCACCATAAAGTCCAAGAACAAGACCTTCCTTAATTGTGGCTCTCATGCCACCACTGCTAGCCTTATCTTCCTGATCGAGAAGCATTTTTCTCTGCTAAATCCAATCAGCAAATAGTCAGAAGGTGTAAGGTTCTCTTCCTTGAGGTCCATGCTGTGGAATGTGTTGTAAAATAGGACACTGAGAGAGTTTCCCGTGTCCACCAGGGCCCTTTTCACTTCCCACCATGCAATAGAGACCGAAAATAAGAGTGTCATTGTGCGGTGCGCGGACAGCTTCGAGGTCCTTATCTGTGAAGGTCAAGATCAGGATGAGGCTCTACACCCGTGAGTAGTACACGCGTCTGTCATTGTTGGTGGGTTGTGTCCAGATCTCAAGGAGTGTCCACTTGCAAGACATGTTTGATTGTTCTTCTTCTGATCCGACTCCGTAAAGGAAATATATTATACTCGAAATCTTCTTCTCGATTTCTTTGACAGCCTCTCCCATTTCCCTGGTTTGATTTTGATTTTTCTCTGAACCCAAGAATTCCTTCAGCTTGCCCTTGCGAATCCAATACTCGATCTCATACCTTAGACTCTTGCAGTCATTGGTGTCATGGTCGCCCTCCTTGTGGTATGAGCAGTACTTGTTGTTGTCGCGTTCGGAGGGGTCTCCTTGCTGCTTCGAGGGACATTTAGATCTTCCCTATTTTTCATGGAATTAAGGACATCCGACAAGCTAGAATTGAGGGGGTCATGGTTCTAGATCCAACCTAGTTGAAAGATTTTTCTGGCCTGCAGTTGTTGTGCTTCCGCTTGTTTCTTTCTTCATCTTCTCACCTCCTTCCCTCATTTCTGTCTCAAAAAACGAAGGATTTCTTATCTACTTCAGTTTCCTTCTTTGTTGTTCTCATTTCCTCCAGGGTGATGCACCTCTGGGTGCCCTTCAAGAGTTATGCCATATTCGGGGGGGTTCTAAGGTGGGGAAGTCGTAAAACTTTCCCTCTCTTAGGCCCGCAATAAAATCCATCACGGAGGCATCGTCGTTGTAGCCGTCAATGAGCGTCAGCTCGTCATTGAAGCGCTTGATGTATTCCCTTAGCGTTTCGTTTGACCTCTGCCTCAGGGAAAGTATATATTGTGGGCCTTTCTCGATCCGTTGGATTCTGACAAAGCACGTCAGGAATTATTTGACCAGGGTCTTGAATGAGTCGATTAACTTTGTGGAGGCTATGGAACCACGTCAGTGCTGACTTCTTCAGGTTGGTAGGGAACATCCTGCACATCACCAACGCAGAACTTTCTTTGAGTGCCATTACATGTTGATAATGACGCAAGTGGTCAAACGGGTCACCGGTCCAATCATAGAACTCAAGCTTCGGAGGGCTGTATTTATTTGACTAGTCCTCATTCATGATTTGGTCCACAAATGGGGGAACAGAAAGGCGGTACATCACGTCTGGGCCGTGAGCCCCTCGGTAGAGGGGGTTCTGCGGGGGCGAGTTTGTCTACCCTAAAAGTTGGATCTGCATTGACCGCGCTGCCACCTCTAGTCCAGTGGGAACTAGCAAGGGCTTGACTTTCCTGTGCCTACTCTCTGTTGTTATCCGAAAATTGAGGTTTGTGTTATTTCTGATCTCTATCAGCAGGTGGAGAGTTTTGTTGAATGGGAATCTTCACTGCTTTAGTGATCTGTTGTATTTATGATGACAGCAAATCCATCCTGGGGTCTATCGCTGTTGTTGCTGGTGCGGCCTGCTGGCTTGTGTTACCGGCACCGCTAGAAGCGGTGGTATAGCGCTAGTTTGAGCGTTTGACGTGTTTCCCTGTTTTCCATTGTTGCGAGAACTGGTGGTCACCATCTTATTTGATTTTGAAGAGAGATGATGTCAACGATTGGTTAGGAACTTTGTCGTTTCCACGGACAGCGCCAAATTGATGCTGACGATTTTCGCTCCCTACTTGACCTTGACCTGCACAAGGAACGCATGTGACACGGACCACCGTTGCGTTGGCCGATGGCACTCCGATGCTAAAGTCAGATAGGGATCTGAGGAAAGCTTAATGTTGTAATCAGGAAATTTGTAGTGTACCTTAGCTTACCAACCTAATGTCTTATTTATAGTGTTGGAGTCGAAAACCAATATTTCTAATCTTTATTGACTCGGCGCTCTTTATTATTATTTTTTTAACTTGGATACGTCTAATTACTAAATTTTACTAATTAAAAATGAATCTTTATTTATGTTATGATACATTGCGATGATTTGCAGACCATACATCATATTTGGAATCACGTATCGTTGATATTTTATTTTTCTCTTTTTCACGCCCTTCCATTTATCCCTATCCTCCTATTTTTGTTTCACAACCTTATACTTATAATCTGATTGATTTATCTTTTATTTTTTGTGAAAAATATACCTGTTGCTGCAACGATATGATCGATACGTCATATATTGTTTGGTTCCTTGGATCCTGATAATACGAAGCAATGGGTTGGTTATTAGTTCTATAATTATTAGTTCATACTTTTGGTTGGTCTCCTATTTTTTTAATCCCCACCTAATTCTTAATTTAATAAAATATAATTCTTAATTTAATAAAATATAAACCCAACGAGTAGCACACTAAGCATAGCAATTATATGAAATGGTCAAAGGTTCGACCAAGCCATCAGTGGTGTAGTTTAGGGAATGAGATCTTCGTGGAGATCCTTCTCTAATTAGGAGTTGTGTTGTGGAGAAAAGTTCCTCTATTAGACTTGTACTCCTAGATACGTGGGAGATAGTTCACAATTGGATTGTTGTCCATAGATGGAAGTTTTCATGTACGACGTATACTCTGACATTTGCTTCTTAGTTGAAAACAAGGTGTTGTTGGTTTGCCTGTCCGAAGCTGATCCCCGAGATACTTGCCTTAATAATTCTTACGGGTATTGGGGTTGGTTGTGAGACGTGTGGGCTTATCAGGCTCTAGTAATTTGAATCTGTTTGGCAGGCTGCGCTATGCAGGCTTGAAACCGCTTGGGCCGGATTAGTGTTGGACTAACGTTTGGGCTTGTTATTCATCGAGATCATCATGACATGTGTACGATGTAGAAGTGATGTCGCTTTGATGTATCATCAAAGCTGATACTGAGACATGAAATGAATAAAGGGTTTTGATATTGTTTGATTTATGAAGAAACTAGTTAAGAGAAAAAGAATAAAGTAAGTAAGAGGGACAAAATATTGTAGCCAAACAACCACAATTGTTGTAACATAAAGGTAGGGGAAAGGCGACGTTTTTATAGTGAGGGAAACTTTAATCTCACATGACTTATGACGTGGCTACTATTTCTAGAGGAAAACGACAACGATTTGAGAAAATGCTCTGAAGGCGATTTTAGAAAACAGGGGCAAACTGGTCATACCATTTGGGTTTCAATCGTGGTTGTTTCCTACTGGATTTGGGATGATCTTGGTCGTTCATTGAGCGGCAGTTAGGATTCTCATGGCGGCTGCGATGGCGGCCAAGGAAGATCCTCCCTTGGTTGGCCACGAAAGAGGAGCGCAACCTCATCCAGTCTATTCCTTTGGTCAAGTTCTTAGGAACATTCACAAGGCAGAAACTATTGAGGGTTCCGTCGATGGCACCAGCTTTAGGAAGGAAGGATCTCCTGCCATCGCTTTTACGGGTACGAACGAAGGTAATGGCGAAGATTTCATGGAAAACATATGATAGTTTTGAGGTTTTCGAGTTTTAGGCCGGCTTTGGAAGCGATACGAAATGCGATTCATAGAACTTGGGGGATTATAGACAACTTTTCAATGAGTCTTCTAGATCCCTAGGCATGATTTTGTCCGACTACAATCAGAAGAAGAGGCGAAAAAGGTATTTTCCTGTGATTTTTTTAATTTGTGGTGTGTGTTTCAAGGCATTCAGATGGCATGCAAATTTTAGCCTACGAGAAGATCATCTGATAGTCCCTTTGTGGGTTGAACTTTTCAATCTCCCACTCCAATTCTTTCACCATCCTCTTTTAAAGGCTATAAGAAATTCCTTTGGTGTGTATTTGCAGATGGATGGCAGCACTAGATGCTTGACTAGGTCTACATTTGCCTATATGTGCGTGGAGATGGATTTAACTAAGCCTTTCCCCATAAGAATTTGGATTGATAGGGCAGGGAATAAAGGATTCTGGCAACGGATTTTGTTTCCAGGTTTTAAATACTGCGAGGTGTGTTTGTTAATAGGCCATGATGTGTCAGTTTGTCGTAGGAAGCTTGGGACACTCTAGAATCACAAGAAACGGGTAGGCATAGGGGCTGTAGAACCTCAAGGGAAAGTAGACTTGAATGATCAAAAGAACAAGGAGAGTGCGCAGGTTTATAAGCAAGTATACAGGCCAGTGGTAAAAGCGAACATGGAAAAAGAAGGTATTCCATCAAGAAGAATAAAATTTAAGTAGAGACAACGGATAAAGCGGAAGCTAGTGGCGCGAAAAATCCTTTGGGAGAGGAAGTGTCGAGTCAAGAAGGTTTACCAGTGAACAAAAATCCTTTGGCAAGTCAGATTGAAAGTAAAAATGAAGGTTTGGAGTTGGCAACCCATTTGCTGCATTGGCTGAAAAGGAAGTTAAACCCTTGGATACTAACGACATAAGGAACGAAAACGATGGAAACCAGGATGTTTCGGTCAAGCATGATGAAGGCGGACAACTGAATACAATGCTGGATGGGGTGGAATTGGCTAAGCAACTGCTGCCAGTGGACTCGGTGATGGCAATGGCCTCTTCGAGGTCGGAATGGGAAAAAATTTTAGAGGAGGCATGATATTCGAGTGGTACTATCAGATCAGTGGCACGTGACAAGCAGGATTCGGCGACTAGCACCCAGGCTCAATCTAAGAAAGCCACTCAGGATAACCAAAAAAAATTGGATCAGGCTACAGTGAATGTGGGAAAGGACACAGGAAATAACGTGGTGACTGTGTCGGTAGAGTCAGAACGTCATAGTGCTGGTACGGATATCCATGAGGATGTGGCGGATTCTTTTGAACAGACGAGACAGGTTGGTAAGCCTCCTGTTGTTGGGAGAGAAAAAGAAACAGAAGTTGCACCCCTAATGGTTCATAGGGAGGTGGTGACTAAAAGTAGGCATCGGGGCCTAGTGTTGTTCGGTTTCAGTCGAAGTAGGGCATTTATGTGATTTCGATATCATTTAAGGAAAATAAATAGGAGATTGATACAGATAAGTTGGAGGTAAACAAGGGAGAGAGAACACTATTAAGTCAAGAACATTGTCAAGTTTAAAGAAAGACTACATACTTTATAATTACATATTCGAAAAGAAAAAATTTAGAACAGAAAATTTGTTGGGTCAAGAACATTATGAGGTCTCTGAAGAGGAACATGAGTCAGGTCTGTCAAGTGAAGATATTGCAAAAGAATCGGCTGCTAAGAGTTTTTCAAACACCTGCACCAAAGACTTCAAGCTTAGTCCTCGCAGATCTTCTAAAACTAATAAACGTAACAATAAGTATAGAAATTGATCCATAGGAATTGTCGGGCTAATCTATTTGGATAAAAATCATACAGCATATATTCATAACTGATAGAATTTTTTCGAATCAAAATGTTAACGGTGATTGGTTGCAGAATTTTTGCTGGAAGGGGACATGTATATGTCATGTATTCCACTCTAGTTCTTATGGCAAATTTTGCATGTTTGGGCAGACCTTAAGGTCTTGAAGGACAGTGAAAATTTTGTATTGCAAGCTTCAATAGGTAGCATTTGTGCTATGTTAGTTTTACTGGTATTAATTCTTTCATTTTTCAAATATTTTGATTTGGGTAAAGTCATAACGTTACCCATGAAGAAACTATAAATCATTTTGTGCTATCGAATAAATGTCTGGTTTAAAAAAAAATCTCACGTGACAAATTTAAAATAACAAAAAAACACAATTTAGCACTCAAAATCCAACCGAGCCATTAATTTAGTACTGAAAAAAGAAACTTTATATCAACTCAGTACCAAACGCGTGTCAGCTATAAAGACTTGTCAAAATAGTTTTTAATTTTCATTTATACCCCTGTACATTTTCGATCCTAAAAGTGGGATCGTCTTCCTCCTTGCATAGAGGGTTTCTATTTCATTTTGAAGCTCTGTTTTTGCTATATTGTCTGCTTCCCTTCTATACTTCGATCTCGCATTTAGGGTTTTTAACTTCTCATACTAGGATTTTGAAGCTCTGCATTGTTATTAGGTTAGTTGGAAGTTTGATTTCGTCTCTCTTTGACAAAGTTGATTTTGTTTTGTTTTGTGATTTCTTACTAAGTTTTCGGTTGAATTTTTTTAGCATGATTTTGCTGCTATTTGAAGAAGGCGAAATTCATAAGCGAAGTAAAGACGATGGGGTTATTTGTTGCAATCGAAAAAAGTTGTCAGTTGCATTTGCTTTGAGTTCTGCTGAAATTTTGTGGTTTGGTAAACAACCGTTTACGAAGAGTTTGCTTTTGGTTGATCATCAAGCATAGTGATTGTGTTTCGTTGTAAATTTTGTACATTTGGATGTAGATTTTTTTTTTTAATTGTTTTTATATATTTTGTGTTGTATTTGGTACAAATCATTGTGATTTCTGATTCGTTTGTTTTCTGATGTTCTTTCATGTTTGAATTTGCGCATTTGTGACTCTACATGGACTACTCTAGAAGTGTTGTTTTTTGCAGTTAATATTTGGTGTTATTATGCATCAGATGGATTTTTTGTGTTAGTAACTTGCTTATTGGTTCCATCGTGAATGCATTGAAGAAAGCTATATGTGAAAGGTGGAAATAACTAAGTTCGTCTTCTTTCAAGATATAGATTTTAAGGGACTCGAATGAGGTTGTGTTAGCTAGTAGTGGGTATTTTTTAAAGGTATTAGCAGACTGGAAATTTTTGTAAGGGAGAATCGTTTAAATCAATCTAGGTCATTGCCGAGTTCTGGTAGAATGTTTTCATATGAGCATATCGGTAGACATTTGGAAGATAGTAGACCATTCAAGTTGGGTGGTTCGGCACTTATATTTGATAGAGTTTGGCAGCATTTTCCTGGAAGTGCACTTGAATTTCGCATTGCACTTAGGAAATATGCGGTTGAAACTGGATACAAGTAAAGTTTTGTTAAGAACAACAAAGAAACTATCACGGCTTGTTATGATATGAAAGTTAAGACTGATTGCAAGTGGATGATACATGCATCTCTTAAATGTAAGGTTCCTGAGGTTTTAATCATCAAGTGAATGGTTTGGGAGTATACTTATGGTGCTTGTTATAGAGATAGTTGAAGTCCTCAGATTAAAGTTGTTTTGTCAACGACTTGATTGTGGATGTTATTAAGGACAAATTGTCAATTGCTCCAAATGATACCTGTGATCATTTTCGTAAGGACGATGGTATGGTTCTGACTTATCCCAACGCTTACAGAGTGAAGAATAGTGCATATAAATATTTACAAGGAAATGAGGCACTCTCATATCATCATTTGCTTCAGTATATTGAGGTGCTAAAGATAACCAACCTAGGAAGTCATGTTGTATTGGCATCGATCATGTAACCAATAAGTTTGATAGGGTCTTTAATTTGTTGCATTTGGAATCTCAATTATGGGTTTTAACTATTGTTGCCCTGATTTTATTCTTGGATGGTATATTCTTGAAGGGTAGGTATATGGGATGTATGATGGCAACTATCGGGAAAAATGGGGATGGAGGTATGTAATATATATATGTTTTATGCATTGTGCTTTATGTTGTAAACTTTTAGTAGATTACCTAATTCTAACATATGTTTTCCATGTGCATCATTAAATTTATGATTTTCTAATTTATTTACTTACATTTGTGGTTGTTCTTGTAAAGATGTTTCCATATGCTATTGAAATTGTACATTCTGAGAGTGACGGGATTTGGAAGTAGTTTCTGAGGGAGTTGAAGTCAAACTCTCAGATAATCAAAGGCTCAGATTTATATCTGATAGGCATAAGGCATTGGTATCATCAGTGCTAGCAATTTTCCCAGGTTCTTAGCATTCCTATTGTCTTTGGCATCCAAAGAACATTCTTAACAATATGTTATCTGAAAGAATCAATTCAAATCATACATTGTCCAACTAGTTCTTGATTGTCCCTATGCGCCTTGCATTCAAAATTTGAGGTTTCTATAAAAGAGTTTATGGTAGTTGGAGGCAAAACTGCGGATAAGTATTTACAAAATCTATCGGTAGATCGGTGGGCAATGCATATTTTCCTGGGAAGAGGTATGGTGATGTATGCTCAAATGTGTCTGAGAGTTTCAATCAGTGGATTGGTGATAGTCGACATTATCGTGTTACTTCAATGCCTTATTACTTCTTTTGGAAGTTAATGAAACAAATATTTGAGCAACTTGAAAAATCCATGTTGTTGATTGCTGATCTTTATTAGAGATGGCTAAAAAGTTTGAAGAAATGGAAGTTGATAGTAGGAAATTGAAGTGCATAAGGTGTGGAACTTATGTGTTTGAATTGCACTCAAAACAACCATAGTGAGTTGATTTGTCATACGTACTTGTTCATGCAATGAGTGGCGGATATGTGATTTTCTATGTGTGCATATTTTATGTGCCATACTTAGTGACCCAAGATTTAAGGCATACAATTATATTGAACATTACTTATTTCCATCATATTATATATGATCTGCTTATGTTGTTTCAATTAAACGGGTGTCGGTAGGTGACTTGGATGATAAAAGAATTGAAGAATTTGGTCTTTTACCTCCTTATTTCAATAGGCTTCTTGGAGACCTAAGACACAGAGGATAGAAAGTACTAGTCAAGGAAGAAGCCTATAAAATGTAGCAAATGGAATGAATATGGTATTCACAATAGAAAGACTTGTACTACAAGTATATAGTAGTTAGCTACATAGATAGTTGGTTAGATTACAATAACAATATTTTTTAATATCTTAACCCCTCCCACCCCATATGTTGTCAGCTGAGTTCGACCCATGACCTAATCATACCATCTGTCACTGCTCAACCACTAAGTCATCACACTTTTGGCTAATTACAATAACATGGAAGAAGATAAACGAAACACATGTGGATCATTTAGTAGTTGTCTCTACCCTTTTTTATGTAATTTCTAAGGGCAATTTGTGAATCATCACTATTTGTCTTCTCCATATTAGCCAAGTTTACATCTCCATTGTCTCCAAATTTAGATGATGGCTATTGAGAAGATAGAGGAGACTCTTTTCATCTTCTTTCACTATTATGTCTTCACCGCTGCTTGATTGTGTCTCACACTTTTCATCATCATCCATGTCCTCTTCACTCTCCTCATCAGTATCTTCTTCACTTTCATGATTAGTGTCCTGTTTTAGTTCATAATCAGGATCTTAGTCTTTTCTCTTGTGTTTCTTCCATAATCGATATCATTGTTCTCTAGTTCTTCTTTTTTCCACTTTTCCATATCCCTTTTTTTTTCAGAGAATGAACCCTAGAAGGCTTTGCAGATTCGGGAGAAGTAATTTCAATTATATTTTTGAAGGTAGATGGTTGTGGCTCTGTTTCCAACTCAGGGTCCTTTGAATTTATTGATTCTGAATTATAAGATTTTTCATCAGAGATAGGCATATTCCAAAAATCAAAAACAAAAAGAGATGTGAAAAGGGAAAAATTGCATAGATACTATGTGATGATGGAATAATAGGAATTACATTCTCTAGATTTTATAATTGAATTTTGGGTTAATGCGAAGACTAAAATTCCAACTAATTCACCTCTTACCAACAACCATTTTTAACTTGTGAATCACACCATTAGACTTGTATAATGAATTGTGTAAATTTTTTTTTTTTTTTTTGATAAAGCATTATGCATATATGTCAACCTGAATTGTTTGAACTATGCTCCCCAAGTTTGATTGAAAGACTTGTGAAGAGTCTGGATGTTGAAGTTCGAATGGTTGAAAATGATGTGATTGCGGTGGGACCAAGTATAATGAATTGTCTAATTAACTAAACAAAAAAAAGCCATTCCCAGGTTTGTCTTTATTTGCCATTGAATGTAGTTGCGTATCTCGACGAAGTTTGTCGAATGAAACTTTGTTGTAATGAATAAGGGTTGTTTTGTTTATTGACTTAAGGGTTTGTGACTTAGCAAATTGAATAATTTTTCCCTTCATTTATTTTACTAAGGTCCGCGCCAGCAAACTTTCAACACTTTAGGACACAGAGTTTCTTTTCTGAAAAGAAGTATGTTCATTTTGTTACCAAGTTCAAGCTATCTATTGGTGATGACAACAAACATTACAATCTCCATATCCTTTTAGGAGATAAAATACAATTTATACTGCTCTCTTTGCTAAGGTCTGCACCAGCAGACGTTCAACCCTTAGAGTTGCAACACTAAGATTTTTTATGATACTTCAGTGCACATAGTAGTTTTTTCTTTAAAAGGAACTTTGTGTTTTGTTATGTGAACGCCCCTTGCATTCTCCATATCTTATCTATAACTGCAATTGGGCAGCTGCCTAGTTGTATGTTTGAGACGTTTGGAATCTCAAAATTGCCCTCCAATCAGCATTAGAAATCTCGAAAAAGCCCTTCAATCAATTCATAACGACAGTTTTCAAGTCATAAACTCAATCCAGCGATACAAGCCAAAGTGCAAATGGACTTTTTTTTTATGATTAACCCTACGTGAAGCTTTTAGTTCCCACGTGCAAAAGACATATGAAACTAGAAAATTTCTAAGGCGGCACAGGTCAATGTCCAACGAAGTTGGCCTTAGGAAATTAAAAAAAAAATACCTAAATCATGTGCACTTGATGGAATATAATATAATTTACGTACTATTATTCTATGAGGAGCAATTGGGGGTTCCACATATGTTACTTGATTTATAAAAAGGATTCTATTGGATTATATCCATAAAAATATTTTGAACTCAAATAGAAACCCAAAACTAATTTCAACAAAAAAAAAAAAATTGAACTCATAGCCCAATTTAACCCAAAGCCCAATTAAAATCAAAACCCTGATTCAACCCAAATAGAAATCCAAACCCAATTTTCAACCAAAAAATAAAACTCACGGCCTAACTCAACCCAAATAGAACCCCAAGCAATTTTCAACCCAAAAAAGAATCCAGAACCCAATTCAACCCAAACATTACCCCTTTCTCTAGCAATAAAAAAAATTTCATATATTTTTTTAAACCTCACGTAAAAGGACAAAAATCTATTGGAATGATTTATAAATTTTAATTTTTCATTTAATTGAATTATTGATTTTCAATGTATGTTTTGTAAAGCATATGATAAGAGGTTTATTTTTTTTTTCAGTGGTAACCTATAATTTGTTTTCATATTTGGTAAATTAGTGACATATTTGGGGAGTGCTGAAGGCACGACCCAAGGATCATGGTGGCATGTCGAAGGCATGCCACTGTACTCGTGCCTAGGGGTGTTAATTGGTTTTCAAAAACCAGCTGAATCGATTGAATCAAATCAAACCATATTGAAACAAATCGAACCGAAAGCAAAATCGAAACTAAATAGTAGAAAATCGAACCGAGCTGAATGCATTCGGATCTATTGTGGTTTTAGTTTTTTTAACACCCAAAAATACCAATTCGAACCGAAGTGAGTTTTTTTTCTAATTTTAATTCTCATTTTCACCAATCCAATTTCCAATGCACCCTACCCATAGCCATACCTCTCATTTTTAATTCAATTCCTACATTCTCTCTCCTTTTTTTTTAATTCAATTATCTCTCTCTCTCTCTCTCTCTCTTCCCACCCATTCAAATTTCCAACACACCCTACCCATAGCATACCTCTTATTTTTTATTCAATTCTCTCTCTCTCTCTCTCTCTTTAAATCAATTCTCAACCACCATTTCTCTTTCTCATTTTTAATACCCACCAATATTCATCTTTCTTTTACTCTCATTCTCTTTTTTAACTCCCATCTACTCATTTTTTTTATCCTACAATGAAATCACGAAAAATTGAAAACAAAGTGAACAACTTATTATGAAAAAATCGAATAAAAATCAAACCAAATCGAACCACACAGTTTGGTTCGGTTTTGGTTTTTATATTTGAAATTGAAAAACCGAATCGAACCGAAAATCAAACCTAAACTCGGTTCGATTTTGGTTTTATCATAATTTTGAACCGTTTGAACAGATTAACAGCCCTACCCATGCCAAGCGGCATGGCTGGTACACTAGTTTCTTTAAAATAGAAAGAAGTGTTTCAAAAAATAGGAAGTTGTATAAAAAAAATTGTATATTTTGCCATGTTCTCAAATATATAACAGTGGATGAAAAATATACTATTACACAGAGTACTTATAATTGGCCAAACAGGGAGAGTTTTCCAAGTGAGTGAGATAAAGTCTTCCAATTAGAGTTTTCCGACTATAATTTTTCCGGTTGTCTGAGTTTCAAATGTTAA
The DNA here is from genome assembly GCA_963556465.1 of Berberis vulgaris. NCBI lineage: Eukaryota > Viridiplantae > Streptophyta > Magnoliopsida > Ranunculales > Berberidaceae > Berberis > Berberis vulgaris. Next base: position 57,128,222 of record OY747135.1, on the reverse strand, counting down.
CAAACTCGAACCGGAATCTATCAGTCTATCTCTTTATCAACTTTCATTCGGTTCTCAACTTCTCTTCGATCTATCAATCCATTTGTTTTTTTTCCTTCAGTTTTACCTGATATTCCTTTTTGAAACATTTGTCTTCTACTTTTTCCTCTCCTTTCTCCTCCCTACCTCTTCCTCTTTCTGCAGTGATTCCTCCACCTTGTTTCTGTAATTGATTTTTGGTTTCTCTGTGTTTATGATGCAGGTTTCAGGCGAGATGTGGTGTCATCTTCTCCGTTTATTCCTACCCCAATACCTCTATTTACATACAAATAATACATCAAGTGAGCAAACACTGCTTATACAAAGCTCTTCTAACTCATCCCACATTCCCATTCAATATCAACTTCCATCAAACCCTTCCCCGCCCTCCCTCGGATCTCCACTATCCAAACTCATTTCTGCTTCCATCCAATACTCATGGATGTTTCAGGCAACTCTCTAGCACTAATCCCTTTGCTACTTCATCCCGAAGTAACACCATCTCTTGAATGGTCGAATATATTTCATCTCCTGAACATGGATTCTCTTTCACCCCAAGACCCAATCAAACTAAGATCTATCGGGGTCATAAGCAAGCATACAAATATAGATACTTGCTGGATCCATAGACAACATCAGATCAATATATTATTTCCTTTACTGAGTTTGGTGGCCAGACTCCAGATCTGCCCCCTGTCAAGGCAAAAACGTTGTCATCAACGTTGGATATCTTGGTTGGTTCTTCTTTTTTGGGGACCCTTATGCAGTACACTGGTAGATCGGAGACATTAGTTGCTAACGATCTCAGAAAATGGTATGTGTAGATGCTTAGGCGACCATCCCTTTTCAACCGTGTCGAAGATTCAAAGGAGCTGGTTCTGGGATCAGTTGAGATCTATGACCAGTTATTCAAATAAACATCTTCGATGGATTTGTTTTTGGTCGGCCCTTGGTTGATGGTTGCTCGAATCGGTACCATCCGAACCACTGCTAGATCCATTGTCACATTTGTCATGGTGGCGTTTCCATCGTTGCGGAATCATAACGAGACCGGAACCCTCTTGACGGCAACATTCTGGTACCATTTGGATCTAGGTTGGTGAAAGTATTAACTGTTGAAGATAACCATTACTCTTCATTGAAGTCAACGATGCCTTAATGACCAAACTAACGGTCGTTATGAGGGTCATGATAACGACAACTACTATTTCAAATACAAGTACAAGGGTAACGACAATTTTAAAGGCCGTTAAGAAGTCGAGGTTAACATCCGTAATTAAGACGATGTTTAAGGTTGATTTGAAATCAATCTTGTCGGCCATGAAAATGGTGTCGGTGGTCATGAAGTTAATGTGGATGGTTGATACCGTCGCCATGAGTTCTACTTATTTCAATCAGACCAAGCATGTGTTGTTAGATTATCCACCAACTTTAAAGGTAGTTACTCTACCGTCTCCTTTGACAACTTCAGGCAATGTCTTTTTTACAGTAAATAGTCGTCGTGTTTGGATTTTCAACGCATACACTTCCCACTCAATTCCAATAGAAGCTTCAGTAGTTATCAATCCCAATATCCCATCTACCACTCTACCCACTCATGCAACTACTTCACAATGGCTCACTTACCTACCTAGCTTTAATTCAATCCAGTTTTATGGGGTTGTGGCGACCACCTGTAAAGGGTCGCCTCCTTATCCATGATGCTCTCATGGAACGCTTGAGGCATGGGGTCTGCCAAAGCGTTTCGAAACCTAAAGGCTCTCTCCCAACAGTCCAAAGTCGATATAATTTTTTGTCTGAAACTAAATCTAGTTCTTCCAAGATGGACCGCTTATGCCGGAGACTGGGCTTCGCACATGGAGCATCAGCGCCAACACAGGGATTAGCTGGAGAACTTGCACTGTTTTGGAAAGCAGATATTCACTTTACCATTCTTTTTTCTTGTAAAAATTATTTTAACTGCATTCTTGATGATTATTTTACTTCCTCTACATGGTCTGTTATTTTGTTTATGGTGAACCAAATCCTGTCTCTCGAAAGAATTTCTGGAATTCTATGTCCAACCTTTACTCTTTTCAGGCTTTACCAGAGATTATAATTGGAGATTTAAATGTTATCAATCAACCAAAGGTAAAAATGGGTGGTAACCGACCTTCTTGTTCTAGTCTCAATCACCTTAGGAAGTTTCTTGACACTCATCAAATGTTAGACTTTCCTCTTAACGACTCTCAATTCACTCGGAACAACAAATGGAAAGACAAAAATGGGGTTAAGGCAAAACTAGATCATATCATTGCCTCGGCTCAGTAGTTGGACATGTTCCCCTTTGCTTTTGCTCATACAGTTCACACCTCCTCCTCGATTCATAGGGCCATTTCCCTTCAGTTAGTCTCCAATTACAGTCCAAAATCAAAACCATTTAGATTCTTTTATATGTGGACTAGAGACCCTTCTTGCCGACGAATGATTCAATCTAACTGGGCTCCTAGACAACACCCCTCGTCGGCTCACAATATCCATCTCAAGACCAAGAAACTTAGTTACAACCTCATTAGGTGGAATTAGAAAGATTTTAAAAATATTTAGTTGTGCATCTCTGAAATTCTCTCTTTTTTGGACAAACTCCAAAACGAACCCCTTTCGCAGAACAATGCCAAATCCATCTCCTTGCTAGAAAAGCATCTCTCTGGACTTCAACTTCGAGAGAAATCTGGTTCCTCCTAGCACAAAGACGGTGACAAGAACACCAAATTCTTTCACCTTATTTTTTGCTTTGGAGGAAATGCAACATGATTCTGTGTCTTAAAAATGACAATAATGTGTGGCATTCCACACCAGAGATTGTGAGAGACACAATTATTGACTATTTATCAAATGTTTTCCAATCCGACTCCTGATTCGATGATAAACGCTTTATTCAGCCCGATCATCTCATAGGCAGATTATGCAGCTCTGCTGTCTATTCCCACTGCTACAAACATTCAGATAGTTGTTTTGTATATGGGCAACCACAAAGCTCCTGGCACAAATGGTTTCCATGCTTTCTTCTTTCAATATTATTGGGATATTGTAAAAACGAATGTCATAGAGGTTGTTAAACATTTCTTCACATCCAAGCAGTTAGATCCTAAGCTAAATGAAACCTTCATTACTCTGATCTCTAAAGTGGGCAACCCTATCACACCAGATAAATTCTGCCTATTAGCCTCTATAATGTAATTTATAAAATAATCCTCTAAAATTCCCGCCAGCCGTCTTAAACCTTAGCTTGATAACATTATTTCTCCTAACTAGGGAACCTTTCTCCGAGATCGCTCGATAGCGGATAATGTTAGTCTTGCTCATGAAACTTTCTATTAAATGAAGCATTTTCAAAGGAAAAAGCAAGGTTGGATGGCGGTCAAGATTGATATGGCCAAAGCCTATGATAGGGTTGAATGGTCTTTCAGGGCTCAAGTGCTCAAGCAGCTTGGTTTTCCAGAAAAATGGATTGAAATGATCGATCAATGTATTTTTGTTACCTCTCTCCAAGTCCTTCTCAATGACTCCCCCTTCCTCCCATTAAACGATACAGGGGCATCCGCCAAGGCGACCCCTATCCCCGTACCTTTTTATGTTGGTAGCTGAAACGCTCTCACGCCTTTTTAATAAGATTGAAACAGAAGAAAAACTTCAAGGTATCAAAATTCAGAGACATTCTCCTTCAATCAGTCATTTACTCTATGCAGATGATCTGAAGTTTTTCTGCAGAGCCTCTTTAGTTGAAGCTTATTCAGTTAAAGCAGTATTGTCTGGCTTCAGGGCGAGGGGTTAATTATGAAAAATTCTCTGTTTATTATAGTTCCAACGTGCACCTGAAACATGCTAAAATGATTAATAGAATCTTGGGCACTAGAAGCTATAATCTTAAAGATAAATATCTTAGCTCTCCCCTTCTGTTATCCAAAAAGAAAGCTACGGACTTCCAATTCCTTATTGACAGTCAATACTAAAGTTTCTTCTTGGAAAGCCAAAATCTTTTCTCAAGCGGATCGAACAATGATGATTAAACCAGTCCTCAACTCGATCCCCACTTACACTTTGCAAAATTTTCTGCTGCTTTGCTTCGTCTCAACAAATTTGGACCTCTTGGTCAGGGATTTCTGGTGGAATGGAGCGACAGATAATAAGGCCAAACACCTTTGTACTTGGGATTGGGTTTGTTTGCCTAGAATTCTCGAGTTCTCAATATTCCTTTTTGTAGGAACAAAAATCTTGCCTTATTGGCCAAAACATATCTGAGTCACAACTGCTTGAATCTAATTCACATTTATGTTCATTTGTTTCAAATATTGACTGAAACGAAAAGAAACAGTTCTTGTCATTGCGAACTTTGCATTCCATTCACTGCAAACCTGTTCGAAATTATAAATATCAGGAATTTCTAGATGATATGTGATCTCTTGCAATATGCGATTAGATAGTGTTTTTCATAAGCCATTTGGTGCATTAGCTACAAAAATGGTTAAGGGGTATTGCAACTTAAATGTTTTTGTTTAAGTTGAAAAAAATGGAGTATAGAGATTTGAACCACTTGTCAAATCCCCCTTTATACTTATCATTACCATTTTAAAGAATTTGGCGTTTATTTTCATGGCTAATCTTAGCTTCCATTTGTTTTATCATTACCAGCAACCATTTCCTATTAATATTGCGGAGATAAAAGCTACAAGACAAAGATCTGACATTAGATAAGGGAATAAGTTATCAACTCTCTAACGAAAATTGCTCGAATGAATAGTGAAGTACTTGCCTAAATGCATAAGGTCAAAATTTAATTTCCTAAATTGCCCTCGCTCAATTTCCAAAAACAGACGAAACTGGAAGAAACAAAAAGAGAAGAAATAGGAGGGAATAAGTTTTGTGGTAATTTTCTTTTGGTGCTGCAAAATAGAGTGAGTGATAGGTGTGGGGACAGCTGATGGGTGTCATGTTTTGGTGCCACATGTTTATCACTTTAACCTTTTTCTTTGTCAGAGGAGGGTCATTTGGGTGTCGTGTTGCATGGTGTGTTGGATATAATGTAAAACATGTTATAAATTACAATACTGCTACTTTCTTTTGATACGTAAATATTAAAATATATATATATATATATATATATATATATATATATATATTCTCTAATGAGAAATGTGATTTCGTTTTTCAAGTTAATTTCGGTTTTCTGATTTTAAGAAATATTTCAATTTCCTGTTTGGTAGGACTACTCAAGTAATAATTTTAAATCCCTTAAATTTTTACGAGCTCGAACATTGAATGTTTGTGTGTGAGTCAATATTTTGGAATGTCGAAAATTACTCCACATTAACATACAATTACTTGAAGTACATTTGGGTAAGGGCCAAATTTTAAAGTTCATGGACAAAATGGTAACCCATAATATATTTTCGTATTTGGTAATTTAGTGATTTATTTGGAAAGTAGCGAAGGCACGACCCAAAGACCAGGGAATCATGCCGAAGGCATGACACAGTACCTGTGCCAACAACATGGGTACACACTACATGGAAAGTGTGTGCAGTGCTGGCACGACAGATACACTAGTGGCATTGATAGTAGTATACACATCTTCATATCCGCACATGGAATCTCATTTTAAAAATTGTTTTTGTGTGAAAGATTATTTAATGATTACCCATTTTCATATAAGTAATATGGATACATTTCTAAACAATACATCTATTCTCAATGAAGCATTTACAGTTGTGAATTGAACCATCACATGTTTTATGGTACTGGCTAAATTACTCAGTGTGAGGTATAACATAACATATATTGTTGTTAATGAGAATTAAACTCGGTTTTCCTTAATATCATATACTATTAACTAGAATGAACATAACATACATTGTTGTACTGACAATTATAACAAAAATAACTGAAGTCATTGATATATTATAATTTTCATTATAGAGTGTTTCAATAATCATTCCTGAATCGCTTGCATAATTGTGTGAAGTGTTTGAATAAGTTTATCACAATAAGCCTATACAAATTCATAAAGTAAAGACTTACACACAGTATCAGTCCTCTGAGTTTAGAGGCCTTATGCAAAGACCAAAACTATATCATTTTTACATAATTTCCTTTAATGTTTGCTACAAGAAATTTAATTTAGAGGCACATCAGATTTGGAGATTTTCACGTACAAAACAAAATCAAATATTTCAATGCATATTAAAAATAATTGAATTTCTGACAATTTTGGGCCCTTTTTACATATACCAGGAAATTAATGTGTTTAAAAAAATTATCATCTTGGATTAGTAGAAACTTGAACCTACCTATGACTTTCTCAAAAAAAAAAAAAAATTAATTAAATGCATCGCAGGGAGTAACTTGAACCTACCTTTGCAGTCAAGCCTTTCACACAGGCCCAGAGTCGGGCATGCTAATATTTTCTTTTAATGTATCAATGTATCATTAACAATTGAATTTTGAACAAAATGTCTATTGATGAACTCTATCAATAAATATTCCTAATTTTGTTGTACTTCTTCTCCAAAGCTTTGAGATATTCCTTCAAAGGAGCAGATTGCTCAAATCTCATCCCATTGAAATCCCTCCATCTTTTACAAATGTGTCTGATTATGATATTATCTTCAAGGGACATTTTTTTTATGGAACCAAATGAGTGCTTCAAGAGCAAGTTTTCCCAAGACGCACTTTTAAAAAAAATCAAATGAGGTACATAATTAGTGGTAATAACAAAGAATGATCTCATTAGAAGAAAGCAAAAAAAGAAAAGAAAAACAACAAGTACTCACTAAACACAAACAAAAAAAAATAATTTTAAAAAAAACTTGAAAGCGCAACACGTCCAAGTTGTGTGTCTGATCACAACTTTTGTCCTTTTATAGCCAAATAGTTACACAAAAATAGACTGTAATTAAATGTGACTACATTTACCAACAAAATGTAATTTTTTTCAATAATGCATTTTCACTTATAAATTGGAGCACCACGTTTGTTGATGGTAGTGGCTATGTTATTTGATAATGGATAGTTAATTAGTAGCAATAAAATCATTTTTTCAATTGTGAAATGGACCATCAGGTTTGTTGGCAATGTAAATATATATCTAGAGACCTTAATAGTAAGGCTCATCACTTGGCATCGGCTGTCGGCAGACTTGGTTGTAATAGCTCTTAGTTTTTATTATATTGCATAAGGCTTTTAACAAAAAAACAAAAAAAAAACATCAGTACCTACCACCAAAGGAACTCTTTACACCTAATCAATCATTGATGGAAACAAGAACAATCATATTAAGCATTAATAAATTGATGTTTGTCTTCAATTACAATATTTGCACCATTGGCTAATCAGAATCACATAAATAAATTAAATCTTCTATCCTTTCCAAGTTCACATGCTCCACCCTTATTTTCACATTTAGTGTTTGCTGATACAAACCATAGCATATCTGAGTCACAACTGCTTGAATCTTATTCACATTTATGTTCATTTGTTTCAAATATTGACTAAAACGAAAAGAAACAGTTCTTGTCAATGCGACTCTGCATTCCATTCGTAACAAAACTGTTTGAAATTATAAAGATCAGGCATTTCTAGATGAGATGTGATCTCTTGCAATATGCGATTAGATAGTGTTTTTCAGAGGCTAATTGGTGCATTACCTGCAAAAAAAATGGCATAAATGGTTAAGGGGTATTGCAACTTAAATGTTTTTGTTACATTATAAGTTGAAAAAAATGGAGTATAGCGATTTGAACTAGGTTTGTTAAATTGATTTCAAACCTAGTTGCATTCCAATCAAATCATTTTTGTATCACCCATAGAAGGAACCATACTTTCATACAATATCTTAACTAAATTATATGTAATGATCAATAAATTCAATATAATTTTACAACTACACGTGTCAAATCCTAGCCCAAAATTTAGATTTTTTGGTATTTTAGTTGCATGCAACCCCAAAATTTTGAATACCCGTTAAAACAAAATAATATTTTTTACGTCTCATGTTCTAAAAAAAAAGGCAATTACATGATTACCTACTACGTATATATTTTTTAAGATAAAGCGGTGTTTACAACTATCAAACTTTATTTTTAATAAGCCGACCAAAGATAAGTAACTTGCTTTCATAAATCTTTCCACATACATCACATGTAAACAATAAACAATGGTTTCATGTCCTCTTGCAAAAAAGGTACGAGTGAAATGAAAATATTTTGAAATTATAGAATTTTGTTATTGTTTATCTTTCTAGGAACTCTAATTGTTTGCCAAGGGTGGTTTTGCTCTTGTTTGATTTGTGCGACATTCCAAAAGTATGATCCAACAAAGACTTTTGAATGTTGTTTGAAATAACCAAATTGAAACCCGACTCAATACCTTTTGTTTCCATGATGGCTATGTCTTTGTTTTCTTCGAAGTTTTGGTTCAATTACTGTCACGTTCCCGTAGTGATCTGTTATGACTGTTACCTACCTAGACTGACTCATGACAATTTACCCATTTTTTTACCATACACGAAAGGATTTAATCTGGTTTTTATGAGTGCAATTTTAACTTATATGCTTGTAGCTATGTCTTATATTTGTAAGTCAAGCATCCATGTTTTTGTTGAATAACATATTCTGAAACAATTATGTCATGCTTATATAGAAAGCTTATATATTCTAATTATAGATATAGAAACATATATATATTTTGGATATTCTAATTTCATATTTAGGTAACCTAGAATATATTTTGTAAGATTGTTTCTATATTCTGTAAGATTGTTTCTTGTAAGACAAGAAACCCTATTGTATATATACCCCTATTGTGGGATGATCAAATACACACAAATTCAAGTATTTCTTTCTACATGGTATCAGAGCAGGTTCAATCCTTTGAACTTGTTTTGCATATTTTTTTTCTTTTGAATCCCAAATCCCGGAGGACACCAAATCGTCTCCCTCCAGCCCATCATCTCCCCTAACAGTCATACACAAGTGATGGTGAACTAAACCCTAGCCGCCGCACTACAACTATCCCCACGAGTTCTTCTTCTTCCTCCTTGACTAAATAAAAAGTTTTTTGAAAGAAGAAGTTGGGGCTGCCATCACTATCACAATTAGCTGAGATTGCCATCACGATCTCAATTAGTTGAGATTCTTCTTAGCTGCTGCGATCTTCGCACGAAGAAGTGGATAACTCAGCTGGTTGTGGAATCCTGCTAGCAAAATCAATCTCATATTCTAATGTTCTCAATCTAAGCAGCAACAAATGGCTTAGAAGTAGCTAAGAGCCTGGATCTCTTGTTTGCAAGGCTCTCACTGCGGCGTTCACGCTGTTCCTTCTACCTGGTGGCAAGCAGCAAAGATCATTGATGCTAATTTGTCCTCCTCTGAATTCGCTAAATCTGACTTGTTGTTGAAACTGCATTGGTCTTCTTCTTGCTGCTAATCCTTCTTCTTGTTGCAGCTGCTAATACTTCAATTAAAGTAGATCCTCTTTTTGCTTGCGAGAATTGACGAATAAGAGGATCCTCTATTTGCACCCCAATCCTTTACTTAGTACCCCTACAAAAAAAATCTCCCTGGCTGATCTATTTCTCTCACACCACAGAGCAGAAGATCGCTTCACACATCCGAGAAGCAATCCATCGATCATGATCAGATTTCTGGTTTGTATCTCTTCTTATGCTATTCACATCCCTGCCAATAGTCGATCACACCATGCAATCTTCTTTTGCTAATGTAGCACAATCATGTATGAATGATAACGTTATTTCGAATAGTACATGGATAATTGATTCAGGTGCATCTGATCATATGACAAATGACCCTAACCTTGTGGTAAATCTTAGAGCTTCCTCTCAAAATGTTGTCTCTACTGCGGATGGTACTCCAACTCTGGTTAGCGGAGAAGGTTTCATTGTGTTATCTAATACCCTAACTCTTGAATCCGTCTTAATTGTTCCATCACTAGCTTATAATCTCTTGTCTATCTGTCAAATTATTCGAACACTTGCATGTATTGTGACGTTCTATCCATCTTTCTGTGTATTTCAGAACATTCTGACTCGGCAGATTCTTGGTTATGGTGTTAGAAGGGGGAAACTATACTACTTGGATCTGACAGAGACGGGAGAGAAACGCAAGAATCTTTTGGGGCAAGCTAATCAGGTCATTAGGGTCGATAATGCGAATGAGGTAGTATGGTTATGGCATCGTCGTTTAGGACATCTGTCTTTTCGTTATCTTAAGAAGTTGCAGCCTCATTTGTTTTCGGTTGTTAGTGATTCAGAATTTCATTGTGACATTTGTGAACTGGCCAAGAGCCATCGTATTCCATATTCGCCAAGTATTCATAGATGTCATGTTCCCTTTATGAAAATTCACTCCGATGTTTGGGGTCCTGCAAAAATTCCTTCTCTTTCTGGAGCTCGATATTATGTATCTTTTATTGATGATTGCACTCGGATGACCTGGGTGTCATTACTGAAAAGAAAAAGTGAAGTATTTAGAAGGTTTACTGATTTTTACAATATGGTGGCGACACAGTACCAACAATCCATCAGAGTGTTTCAATTTGACAATGGTGGAGAGTTTGTCAATGGCCCTATGTCTGAGTTTTGCCGGTCAAATGGAATTCGTCATCAAACCTCCAATTCTGATACTCCTCAACAGAATGATTTAGCAGAACGAAAGAACAGGCAGTTGTTGGAAGTTGTTCGTGTTTCCCTGTTTGGCATGAATGTACCTCGATCCTATTAGGGTGAAGCAGTGAAATCTGCAGCATATATTATCAACCATACTCCCTCACGAGTAATTGAGTTCAAGAATCCTCATCAAAAGCTTCATACACTTTTGTCCATCCCGTCTATGCCTAATTTGGAGCCCCGAGTGTTTGGGTGCACAGCCTATGTCCACATGCCAAAACCACACAGAAGCAAGCTTGATCCCCGTGCGAATAAATGTATTTTTGTGGGTTATGCAGAGCTCCAAAAGGGGTACAGGTGTTATGACCCACTCACTAACAGAATGCATATATCCCTTGATGTCTCATTCCATGAATCTGAGCCATATTACTCAGGGGGAGTCTCACAGTCTTCCCTTCAGCGGGAGAGCGATAGTGAAGGGAATCCTCGTTCTATTGATGTCTTTAAGGAATTGGAACACTTGAAGGAACAATTTGAAGTTCCTGTAATAGCAGAAATTGTTCCCGCAGCAGCAGCAAATGATTTGTCTCGAGAGATAGACACTTCCAATGGGCAGACAATTGACCTCTTGGTTCCTAGCGATCAATTCCCTCATGAGACAGAAGAGATGATCAAAATGTATCTGAAACTCACACACACGACATTCCCCCTTCTACATCAACAACTGAAGATCTCGCCCAAAATGATCCACCTCAGGTACCTTTAACCTCTAATGAGTCTTCTGTGTTAGAAATGGTTGAACCTAGGAAATCACAAAGGGTTACTAAGGGAGTTCCTAAAAAGCAATATGAACCAGACATCAAAGCCCTAGCTAAATACCCTATAGCTAACTTTATGTTTAACCATAGGATTTCTGAGTCACATGCACTTGTTATTAATCAATTATCTACTGTATCTATTCCTAGTAACGTGTAGGACGCATTGAAGGATCCAAAATGGACAACGGCAATTAATGAAGAATTGGAAGCTTTTCAGAAGAATGTCACTTGGGAGATAGTAGACAAGCCTGTTGGAAAGAAGATTGTAGGATGTCGTTGGGTGTTTAATGTGAAGCTTAATGCAGATGGAACTATTGATAGATACAAAGCAAGATTAGTTGCCAAGGGATATACACAGCGCCATGGAATTGATTATGAGGAGACTTTCGCACCTGTGGCGAAGATTAATACTATCCGAATTTTACTTTCACTTGCAGCAAATAAAGATTGGCCCTTGCACCAACTTGATGTGAAGAATGCATTTCTCAATGGAAATTTGGAGGAAGAAGTGTACATGGATATGCCTCCAGGCGTGAAGAATAACCCAAGAGACGCTGGTAAGGTGTGTAAATTGAAGAAGTCTTTGTATGGCCTGAAACTGTCTCCAAGAGCTTGATTCGGAAGATTTTCGAAGTCCATGAGAGCTTTTGGGTACAAACAAAGCAACTGTCACGGCCCGATTTTCGAAGAAAACGAAAATCCCAAAATCCACGTAGGATTATCCGTTTTCCCCAAAACTCGGGGCGTGAAAATTCAATAACAACATAAACAAATAGCAGCAACAACTAAACATGATTTAGATTACTGAAACAAATAAAATTCTAACCCGAGAAGACTGGCATGACTAGCTCACTAGCGAAACTCCAGTACCGCAGCTCAAAATCTCTAAACCTGAAAGGCTAATTGGCTACATTCCAAAAAGGAATGTACCCAAGAAGCAAAAACTCACTTGGGTCAGCAATAAAGCAGGTGTGAGAAATCTTCATCCCAAAATCAATAAATCCGCGCATGACAACATTAAAATAACAAAACAATAAACAACCACACTATCAGGTAGTTCCTCAATGAGGCAAAAGTGTCATCATACTAATAAATAAATATGCATTATTTATTTCTAATAAATAAAATTTATGAGTTATCAATTCTCATAAATGCAACAACAATACAATTTATAATCATATTAGACTATTATTGAAATATTAACAAAACACATTTTTCTACCTTTAGGCAGACATGTAGTTCTCATTCAATGGTTGAATGAGCATTTAGTTTCTTCCTTTAAGGTAACCATGCACATACACACAAAAAAAAAGATCTCGCTTCTTTTCCAAAATCGCACCATCCTCCTTGTGCCGAACACACCTCACCCAAGTGTGCCTCCCTTGCCTTCGAAACCACTCAGAGCGTACATGTTCCAAGTGGGGTGCCACCTCGAGGAACATGTCATCTCACCCGAAGTTCGATCCATGGCAAGCATTTCCTAAATCTACACGTACAACCGAACGCACATGGAACGGTGCACCGATATGCAAGCAAGTCTGCATACCCATAATAATATCACACGTATACAAGCAAGTTTGTATACAAAAATTTCTTTTCTTTTCACATTTTTTTTTTCTTCGGAGTTGTGGAAAAGAGCATAAAAAAATAAACTAAAACTCAAAACTCTTTTATGGTGACACTTTGTCAACCATAAATAAATCAACCACAGTATCCACCATTCTTTTGGGGAACAAGTAATATTTGACACATTGTCAATTCACACATCTCATCTCTTTGCATCATATGAAAAACAATATGCATATCAATTCGCATAAAAATGCAAATACTCAAGCTAAAACAAGTGCTCAGTTAAATTCCAGCCAATATCTATTACTAGGAAATTTTCTTCTAGACCTAAACTAAATAAGGGTTAAATCATACATAAAACTGATACAGACAAGACATTATCCCATAAGCTAACACTTCTAACAAGTTGCAGGGAATGACAGGGGCAACAGATGCTGTCTAGAATGAAATGTTGAGCTTACGAGCGCTACCAAAAGGGTAAAACACTGCATACAATGTCAAGTTGAAGCCAAGTTAACTAGCAGAAACTGAAAAGTAAATTCTGGTGGTACTGTTATCTGCTAATCTATTACTATTATCTCCCTATATACATGTGTTTTATGTCAGAGTGTTCAAGCTGGTATATTAATTCCTCTAATTCTGGATTTAGTGTCTCAGATCACCAATTCTTTCTTTGATCTAGTTCAAATGACAGCCATGGCATTGCCTTGCAAATAAAACTGAAGGCATGATCACCCAATACCCAAATGAGACTCGCAACGCAGAAAACATCTAAACTGTTGGTAGTTCGGCTGACCAACTGGCCAAAATGGGTGCTAGTGCTACCTAAAGGCAGACCTACATCATAACATAACCCATAGCTTAAATGGTCAAGCATTGCTTCACAACAATGAGGTTCTCTGTGCAAGTCCAAGATAGGAAAAATCCAAACTACTACACTCAACTATTTGAACCCATCACTCAAGTAAAGTTTATAGAGATGCCAAAACAGAAATGCACATCAAAATCCAAATCCATCAAATACCATAAGCAACTCACCTAACTAATTGAATCCATTAAAATTTCAAGAAACTAAATGCACAAAGAAACAGATCCAACACATTCATTGTAAACACCCCCCATCTGATGATCAATTTAAAAGGAAAACAAGGTTTGATTTACTCACTGATCAGCAACCTGGATTTGGGAACAATTTCTTGGCTTGCTAATCCAGTAAAATATACATTGCATTGTTCATTTTATTAGACCACACTACAATAAAAAAAAATTATCAACAGCATACTTCATTTTCCTCAGAGAAATTCTAACAAGCACTCAAGGTACATACAGAAAACAAAACATTTATCAAAATGGGGGGATTCAGATTCACTCACCAGTGCTTAAGAAGATTAAGTAAACAACAGAGTCGACCCAGACATGGAAATCAAATCAGACTTGGAAGCTGTGACAACCTCCTTAATCCAAGCAAAGGGACTCCTCATGGTCCTAGGGTCCATGCCAGTCGTACCAAACTCTGAACTTAAACCCAAGTCACTGTGACAAAGCAAATCCTTCCACGGTGATCTCGACGAACAAATCCACTCCTTAACAGAACTCCTACAATCCTCTCTATCCCTCAACCGACGCCAAAGCTGCACCACCAATCCCGACATAGGTCTCTCCATCTCAATCTCCTCAATCAACTCAAGCAACAACCAATGTCCAAATCCCACAAAACCTTCCTTGCAAGCAGTAATTACAGTACTCTTTGTCACAAAAAACCTGAGTTTTTGCAAATCTCTCTTTCTCTCGCTTATTTAACACAAGTGGTCTGTGGGTGTACAGACAGAGAAGGACTTGAAGATCTTCTCACGCCTTCGCTTCTCCTCTCATTCACTCTCTCTGTGTTGGGTCGTAAGCAGAAGAAGAAACCTTGGAAGCATACAAGAGAGAGGTGTTGCAGAGATACTGTTTCTCTCTCTTCGCTCTCCTCACTGTCTCCCTCACGACTTCTCTCGCCTGCAAGCTCATCGCCACAACCCCTTCCTTCATCTTCATCACGCCATTCCCCATCGCCGCCATCGAAATGCAACAAAAGAAAAGGAAAAGAAAAGGAAAAAGGATAAGAAAAGGAGGAAGCAAAAGGTTTAGTTTTTTTTTTTTTTTTTATGTGGTGGGTGGCTATTCACCCCCATCGAACTTTCGAACGCACCCACCCTCTTTCACAAAATAAAACCCTAATCATGGGTGAAATAAAAAGCCCAAAACCAAGCCCAAATACAATTTAGTAACAATCCATCAATCATTAGGGTTTACAAATTTTTGGCTAAACACACACACACACTTTATCCTATTTAGCCATGGCAAACAAAAATCTTTTTTCCAAATAATTGAGATTACAATATATGCTCTAATTAATAAATAAGAAATTTTTATATTTATTTAATTAGACGGGTATTACAATATATACAACTCAAAAGAATCTCGTCCCGAGATTCGGTAGAGGAAGGTAAGTAGGAAATTAATTCTTAAATAAACAAACTACACATCACATGGACAAACAAATAGCTCATACGTATGCTCATAACTTAATGAAGACAATCACACAAAAATATAAAAATTTCAGTAAGTACAAAAATTACGGGGTGCTACAATATATACAACTCAAAAGAATCTCGTCCCGAGATTCGGTAGAGGAAAGAAAGTTAAGCGAATTTTGAAAAATATAATTTGTCAAACGAAAGAAGATTTTAAAACAAAAATTTCAATTGAATTTTTAGTTGCATAAATTTTTATTGCCATTGAAAAAGTATGGGTGTTACAATATATACAACTCAAAAGAATCTTGTCCCGAGATTCGTGAAAAGGGTTAACTAAAGATTCAGGACAACAAACCGCTACAAGGAAACTATACGGAATAATGTCATCCACTATTGAAATTAAAATAAGTTATGATTAGCCCCGAATACTTATGTCACAGAAATCTCATCTCGAGATTCACGAAGAAAAAGAAACAACAATAAAAGTACAAGGTTCACCCTTGTCACTTTCTCTCTAAACATTCACACTACTACTCTCCCATATCCACATTCCGAGGATCACCTAGACTCTACCCCAGCCTAGGCTAACCAAATGCTCTGATACCAAACTGTCACGCCCCGATTTTTGAAGAAAACGAAAATCCCAAAATCCACGTAGGATTATCCGTTTTCCCCAAAACTCGGGGCGTGAAAATTCAATAACAACAGAAACAAATAGCAGCAACAACTAAACATGATTTAGATTACTGAAACAAATAAAATTCTAACCCGAGAAGACTGGCATGACTAGCTCACTAGCGAAACTCCAGTACTGCAGCTCAAAATCTCTAAACCTGAAAGGCTAATTGGCTACATTCCAGAAAGGAATGTACCCAAGAAGCAAAAACTCACTTGGGTCAGCAATAAAGCTGGTGTGAGAAATCTTCATCCCAAAATCAATAAATCCGTGCATGACAACATTAAAATAACAAAACAATAAACAACCACACTATCAGGTAGTTCCTCAATGAGGCAAAAGTGTCATCATACTAATAAATAAATATGCATTATTTATTTTTAATAAATAAAATTTATGAGTTATCAATTCTCATAAATGCAACAACAATACAATTCATAATCATATTAGACTATTATTGAAATATTAACAAAATACATTTTTCTACCTTTAGGCAGACATGTAGTTCTCATTTAATGGTTGAATGAGCATTTAGTTTCTTCCTTTAATGTAACCATGCACATACACACAAAAAAAAGATCTCGCTTCTTTTCCACAATCGCACCATCCTCCTTGTGCCGAACACACCTCACCCAAGTGTGTCTCCCTTGCCTTCGAAACCACTCGGAGCGTACATGTTCCAAGTGGGGTGCCACCTCGAGGAACATGTCATCTCACCTGAAGTTCGATCCATGGCAAGCATTTCCTAAATCTACACGTACAACCGAACGAACATGGAACGGTGCACCGATATGCAAGCAAGTATGCATACCCATAATAATATCACACGTATACAAGCAAGTCTGTATACAAAAATTTCTTTTCTTTTCACATTTTGTTTTTCTTCGGAGTTGTGGAAAAGAGCATAAAAAAATAAACTAAAACTCAAAACTCTTTTATGGTGACACTTTGTCAACCATAAATAAATCAACCACAGTATCCACCATTCTTTTGGGGAACAAGTAATATTTGATACATTGTCAATTCACACATCTCATCTCTTTGCATCATATGAAAAACAATATGCATATCAATTCGCATAAAAATGCAAATACTCAAGCTAAAACAAGTGCTCAGTTAAATTCCAGCCAATATCTATTACTAGGAAATTTTCTTCTAGACCTAAACTAAATAAGGGTTTAATCATACATAAAACTGATACAGACAAGACATTATCCCATAAGCTAACACTTCTAACAAGTTGCAGAGAATGACAGGGGCAACAGATGCTGTCTAGAATGAAATGTTGAGCTTACGAGCGCTACCAAAAGGGTAAAACACTGCTTACAATGTCAAGTTGAAGCCAAGTTAACTAGCAGAAACTGAAAAGTAAATTCTGGTGGTACTGTTATCTGCTAATCTATTACTATTATCTCTCTATATACATGTGTTTTATGTCAGAGTGTTCAAGCTGGTATATTAATTCCTCTAATTCTGGATTTAGTGTCTCAGATCACCAATTCTTTCTTTGATCTAGTTCAAATGACAGACATGGCATTGCCTTGCAAATAAAACTGAAGGCATGATCACCCAATACCCAAATGAGATTCGCAACGCAGAAAACATCTAAACTGTTGGTAGTTCGGCTGACCAACTGGCCAAAATGGGTGCTAGTGCTACCTAAAGGCAGACCTACATCATAACATAACCCATAGCTTAAATGGTCAAGCATTGCTTCACAACAATGAGGTTCTCTGTGCAAGTCCAAGATAGGAAAAATCCAAACTACTACACTCAACTATTTGAACCCATCACTCAAGTAAAGTTTATAGAGATGCCAAAACAGAAATGCACATCAAAATCCAAATCCATCAAATACCATAAGCAACTCACCTAACTAATTGAATCCATTAAAATTTCAAGAAACTAAATGCACAAAGAAACAGATCCAACACATTCATTGTAAACACCCCCCATCTGATGATCAATTTAAAAGGAAAACAAGGTTTGATTTACTCACTGATCAGCAACCTGGATTTGGGAACAATTTCTTGGCTTGCTAATCCAGTTAAATATACATTGCATTGTTCATTTTATTAGACCACACTACAATAAAAAATTTATCAATAGCATACTTCATTTTCCTCAGAGAAATTCTAACAAGCACTCAAGGTACATACAGAAAACAAAACATTTATCAAAATGGGGGGATTCAGATTCACTCACCAGTGCTTAAGAAGATTAAGTAAACAGCAGAGTCGACCCAGACATGGAAATCAAATCAGACTTGGAAGCTGTGACAACCTCCTTAATCCAAGCAAAGGGACTCCTCATGGTCCTAGGGTCCATGCCAGTCGTACCAAACTCTGAACTTAAACCCAAGTCACCGTGACAAAGCAAATCCTTCCACGGTGATCTCGACGAACAAATCCACTCCTTAACAGAACTCCTACAATCCTCTCTATCCCTCAACCGACGCCAAAGCTGCACCACCAATCCCGACATAGGTCTCTCCATCTCAATCTCCTCAATCAACTCAAGCAACAACCAATGTCCAAATCCCACAAAACCTTCCTTGCAAGCAGTAATTACAGTACTCTTTGTCACAAAAAACCTGAGTTTTTGCAAATCTCTCTTTCTCTCGCTTATTTAACACAAGTGGTCTGTGGGTGTACGGACAGAGAAGGACTTGAAGATCTTCTCACGCCTTCGCTTCTCCTCTCATTCACTCTCTCTGTGTTGGGTCGTAAGCAGAAGAAGAAACCTTGGAAGCATACAAGAGAGAGGTGTTGCAGAGATACTGTTTCTCTCTCTTCGCTCTCCTCACTGTCTCCCTCACGACTTCTCTCGCCTGCAAGCTCATCGCCACAACCCCTTCCTTCATCTTCATTACGCCATTCCCCATCGCCGCCATCGAAATGCAACAAAAGAAAAGGAAAAAGGAGAAGAAAAGGAGGAAGCAAAAGGTTTAGTTTTTTTTTTTTTTTTAAAGTGGTGGGTGGCTATTCGCCCCCATCGAACTTTCGAACGCACCCACCCTCTTTCACAAAATAAAACCCTAATCATGGGTGAAATAAAAAGCCCAAAACCAAGCCCAAATACAATTTAGTAACAATCCATCAATCATTAGGATTTACAAATTTTTGGCTAAACACACACACACACTTTATCCTATTTAGCCATGGCAAACAAAAATCTTTTTTCCAAATAATTGAGATTACAATATATGCTCTAATTAATAAATAAGAAAATTTTATATTTATTTAATTAGGCGGGTATTACAGCAACTCTGACCATACCTTGTTTATCAAACACAAGAATGGTAAGATTACAGCTCTAATTGTGAATGTTGATGACATGACCATTATAGGAGATGATCCGAAAGAAATAAATGATTTGCAAAAGTATCTGTCGAAGGAATTTGAAATGAAGAATCTCGGGCAACTGAAGTATTTTCTGGGTATTGAAGTTGCAAGGTCGAATAAAGGAATTTCACTTTCACAAAGGAAGTATGTTCTTGATTTGCTCGCTGAAACAGGGATGTTGGACTGCAAAGGAATAGAGACGCCCATTGAGATGAATCATGGACTTGCTATTCTTCCTGATCAAGTCCCTACTGATAAAGGGAGGTATCAACGTCTTGTAGGAAGGTTAATTTATCTTTCTCATACTAGACCTGACATTGCTTATGCTGTGAGTGTTGTTAGCTAGTTTATGCATTGTCCTAGTGAAGAACATATGAATGCAGTCTTTCGTATCTTGAAATATATGAAGATGGTGCCTGGTAAGTTGTTGGATACACAGATGCGGATTGGGCTAGTGATAAAACTGATAGACGCTCTACATCAGGGTACTTCACTTTTGTTGGTGGGAATCTTGTAACTTGGCGTAGTAAAAAACAGAAAGTTGTTGCTAGATCAAGTGCAGAAGCTGAATTTCGAGGTATGGCACATGGAGTTTGTGATTTGTTGTGGATCCGTAACGTCTTGAAGGAATTGGGTGTCAAGCTACAAAGGCCTATGGATTTACATTGTGATAATACCGCCATTTTATTAAAGAGAATCTTGACAGGAATGTTATTCGCTTTCCATTTGTAACTTCAGAGGAGCAATTAGCTGATGTTCTTACTAAAGGGGTATCTCAGAAAGTGTTTGACAGCTCAGTTGACAAGTTGGGCATGATAGACATCTATGCACCAACTTGAGGGGGAGTATAGAAAGCTTATATATTCTAATTATAGATTATAGAAACATATATATATATATATATATATATATAGGATATTCTAATTTCATATTTAGGTAACCTAGAATATATTTTGAAAGATTGTTTCTATATTCTGTAAGATTGTTTCTTGTAAGACAAGAAACCCTATTGTATATATACCCCTATTGTGGGATGAATCAATTACAAACAAATTGAAGTATTTCTTTCTACAGCTTATTCTTCCTGACTCTTCTTTTTTAAACCCTCATTAATATAAAATAGCATAAGCATAATAACAACTTCACGTGCAAACAAGTATACTTCACAAGTTAAGAACCTGAAATATGTGAAATAATTTAATGAAGAGATACAATAGATAAAGGTTCTATGAGAATGCCTAGTCGAATACCGATCAAAAGTCGTCAAACAACGAGGAAAATAGTGAGTTAAGCGAGAGATCCTAAGAGTTTGATTCATGTTGATAAACGGTGATGTAAGATAATCCTACTTCCTTACCATTTGTACAATAGATATAGAGGTTCCACGAGAATGCCAAGTTGAATACCAATCAAAGGAGGCATTCTCAAAGATAAACAGTGGTTTGAACCAAAACATATGCTCATCAACAATGTAAGAATTTCTTGGTCGTGGTGGAAAGAAAACTTCGTGAATTGTTGAGATAGGGCTTGGATTCTTCATTGTTGGTGGAATATAGTTGTGAGGTGCATTTTGAGTTATTTAATTATAATTGGAAGTGAAGTTGTATCGATTCGACAGATGCCACAAACACTAAAGACCTTTTAACTAGGAGTTTTCATTTAGCCTTGCTCTTTGAATGACCTCCTCAAAACCATCATTAACCACCACACCCCTCATCTCCACCACATTATCTCTAGTTGAGCTCCCATCGATATCTAGACCCAAGTTCTACATACAGCTAAGAAGTTTGCAGATCAATAGATATAACCAAGCTTGTTGAATGTCAAAACAAGCATGTCGCCACTATGGCGGAATGTCTAATTAAACGTTAGTTGGGCTGGTCGGATAACACTTTTTTCTTGTAGCCCAAATTGAGCATATCTTCACACAGCTGTAATAAAATGTCTACATTCGAAAAGTAGAATTTGAGCTTAAATAAGCAAATTTATATTTTAATGACCCACTTAGTTTTCATTAATATACACGACACTACATACATATGACTAAATGAAAACTATGTCATTTGAGCTCTGCTTAAGCTGAAATTTTGAGAAAATTAAGGATTCATGTTAGAAACAATGCGTTAAAGTTTCAACTCGTTTTGACACATGCTCCTTGAAATATGCATTAAAATGTGATATGGTGGACTTCTCCATCATAATCATGAATCTGGTGAGGGCCCAGCGTGACACGAGCCAGCCAACATCTATTGTCCAAGACCGACCGAAGGGGCGCCGGTCCTTAAACACTCATAAAGATTGTTTATTATCTAAACATGCATATTGAGGAATGATGTTGAAACGGCAGTAATTTTCTCAAAATTTTAGCTCAAAACAAAAAAAAACAATTATTTTTAGTTTTCATAATATCCTTAATTGTAAAGAATAACTTAGTGGTCCCAAATGGGCAGTAAATTTTTTTTTACTGAACTACGAATGCCCTTTCAAAAAGCTACCAAAGATGGCTCGGAGACGCTCTTCAATCAAAACCCTTCCTTCTCCTTTGTTGTCAAACTCTTGTTGAAATGACTCAGCGGAGAGAAGAGGGAAGATTTGGTTGGGTCGGTCCTGGTAGTGGCTATTAGAGTGGGAGCCCAATTTATGCAATGGCTCCTTACAGAGAAGATGCCTTTACTCCTTATAGTGGGTGCTTTTAACATCCCCTTTCTTATACCCAGAACCCCGGGTTACTCCATCAAAGCTTCCCCTCAGCTTTCATGGCTGCCCCTTCAACAACACCACCTCTAAATTGATCCTTCCGATTGACACCCAAACCCAAACATGGTTTCACTCAGAACCCTTTGTTCCCATCACTTGTACACACTTCTCAGAAACCAAAACCCTTCACAATCACTGAGAAATGATCCAATTAGCTCCTCTTGGATCTTCCACGGCAAGATATCAACTTGTCCTCAATTGGTTTCTCCAGACGATCCAACTGAAGCAGAATCTACGAATAAAGATAATAATGGGTCGGTCAAGGAAGTGGAGCAAAAGGGGAAGAAAGATTTGAGTGAAATGGAAAAGGGGGGTGCTGTTTTAAACAAAATTTGGAAAAATGAGGATTTGAAAGGAGGAGAGGATTCTATTGCTTCGAAATTGAAGGAAATCCGAAAAATGAAGAAGAAATTGCAAAAGTTGGAGAGAGAAGTCAAGGGTATGAAAGGAGGTACTGAGAGCAATAAGAAGCATACTAAGAAAACGAAGGAGGAAGAGACAGTGTTGAGAAGCAAAGAAGGAGCACCAGCAACAACCCAATCTGAGACCAATGTCACAGATTCTGGTGATGCAAAGATATCTGTTGTGCCAAAGGAAAACAATAATTCAAGTGATGTAAAGGGTTCTGTTGTGTCAGAGCAAGAGAGAGTTCCTAGCATTGTGAAAGTAAATCCTTTCAAAGCCAATAGACCTAATAGGAAAGAGCTTTCTCCGGAGATGGTTTCACTTGTGAGTCATTGGTATGAGGAAGGGTACTTCAATAATGCAATTTTTTTGGAGAAGAAGAAGGAGGATGTAAGACGTGACTACAGCCAATATCCCCGAGATTTCTTAAGATTCACTGCTGAAAGGTTTGGCCAGGATCATCAAGACATTGCCAAGTGAGAACAAGTTATGGTTTTTATTTGTTATAGATTGACTTTCTTCCTCTTTTACTAAAGCATGCTAGGGCTTTTCCTTTGAAATTTATTTATTAAATATCGATATATTAGGGACACTGGATAAACATGACTAAATAAAAACTATATCATTGAACTCCGTTTTAGCTGAAATTTGAGGAAGATTAAAAATTAACATTGCGGAACTGAAATTTGAGGAAGATTAAAAACCAACATCAAAAGCTTGTTTCGACATGTGTTCCTCGAGATACATGTTAAAATGTGAAAAAAGTAAATAGTTTTCTATCATAATAAGAAGCGAGTGAGGGCATAACACGTCAGCACCCATTTCCAAGATAGGGTTGAACAAAAAACTGAACGGATTGTTAAACCACCCGAACCAAATCAAATCGACCAATTTGGTTTGATTTTATTTCAGCATCGGTTCGGTTTTGCTTGTTTATGAAACCAAAGTGATCGGTTCGGTTTTAGGTTGGAAAAAAAAAACGAACCAATGCATATGTTATTTTTAGTTTTATATATATGTAAAATATAAAATTAGTAGATAATACATAGTTTTTCAGGTTCAGTTTGGTTTATGTTGGATTAGCATAGTTTTCTCAGTTCGGTTTTCGGTTTAATTCAATTTCATTTCGGTTCATTTTCATTACACATTCGGTTCAGTCCAGTTTGAATTTTGCCAAATCGATTGATATGGTTCGGTTTGTGGTTTAGGTTGAACCAAACCATAAACAACCCTAGTCCAAGGTCACCCAAAAAGGTGGTTCTTAAGGGCCCACAAAGACTATTTATCAATATATTTAATGGTGTGGACCTAAACACATATCTCGAGGAATGACATCAAAACGGCTGAAACTTTGGCATTGTTTCTAGTGTTAATCAGTAATTTTTTTGAAATTTTCATCTCAACCAGAGCTCAACGAATTAAAAAATAATTCTTTATATTTAATAGTGTCCTTAATTTACAATAAAATTAAGGGGGTCTCATGTGTCACTAAAAACTATTTTTTCCCTAAACTTCCAATGACTCTCTTAAGGTGAGTGAAAATTTATGATAGTTCAAGTTGAAATGTAGGGGTTTTAGAATCTTCTATCTACGGCTGCAAGATTACACAGTCAATTTGTATCATACAAAAGGCTTAACCACTCTATGACATATTTTGTGACTATATGGTGAATTGGAAGTGTCGTATTGACATGTAATTTATTTATCTCTCTCATTTGTTGTATTCGTAGGCTATCTCATCCTTCTTGTTCTCTTCATTCTTTCATTATCTCATTTTACCAATTAAATAAGTAAATAAATGTGACCTCATCTCTGAAGTATTTGGACCAATGAGCTTGGAGATGAGTGTGCATAATATGACACATAACATCTTGTCTATTGGCTGATATCCGTCCGTATGTGCAAGTTCCAGACTAAAGAGAGTTAAAAAGGTCGAGAAATCATTACTTCGAAAATTTTGTAATCTTTTGTGTTACTGAATCAGCTAAAGAACTTGTATGTTTGTAATCTGTGGAATACAAGTTCCTTGAGTCGACAGAAAATATTTTTTTTTAAGATGGGAAAGGTGTCAGCACATGCATTTCAGAAATATCTTTCTTTTGCCTGATGAATTATTATTACCTTGGTTTCTTTGGGAAGCTTAGTGTTCCATAGAAGAAAGGCTTTCTAGTTGTCTTTAGCAAACTCAGGTATTCAGCAAAAAGCGGACGCATGCTTCTGTGTTAAGGTTAGGATCAGGGGATCTAAATTCATGTATCTATTGGTGTGTTCACTCTTTATTGTTTCCTCACTCTTTATTGTTTCCTGCAATCAAACACCAAAATTGGCGTGTCTTTCTCAATCAGTTTGGAAGTTTACAACTGATTTGATTGATTCAAAGGTCCCTTATCTGTAAATAGTTTTTGGTGTTCTTGAATTGAAATGCTCCTAATCTTACTGATCGAACCCAAACATGTCTCAATCACAATTCACAAGTAGACGAGGCTATGTCAGCCAGAACTTGGTTTCCCCTCTCTTTCTCTCCCTCCCTCCCTCCCTCCCTTTCATCTATGTCATTTTTTTGAACCTGTTGTGTTTTTTGAGATACAGATACATCATACGATGATAAAAAGGATTTTATGAATGAAGTTTTGGTTTGTCTTTTGGCCAAAAAACTAATGATTTGGGTTAAGTTATAAGGGAGTGTTGCCAGAACTGATGAATACGGTTTGTGAATGAAGTTTTGTGGATATGTTTTTAGCCAAAATTGGAGAGGATTCGGATAAGGAATGCATTTTGAGATTGATAGTTTGCCTTTGAACTTGTCAAGAAACATCACAAACTGCAGATTTTCATGAAATTGAGCATTGCATTCAAACAGTTATGCACATTTCCACAAGAGAAATTTTTGGAGATTCCCTCCCTAGGGAAATGGCCCTTATTCCCTAGAATTCAATTGTCTCAATCAAACAGAGCCTAAGTGAATTTGGAGGGCCGAAACTTATCAGTTGAAGAATCTTCAATAATTGGATTAACAATTGGAATGGGAAAGACAGTTCTATTGGTCTCTGACTTTGGGATAGGGTTCCTCATGCCATTGTTTGGAAGGAAAGAAATGTGTGTGTCTTCATGCATCAACACAAATCCACCCGACGCGTCATCTTACAACCAAATCTTTAGTGTGGTATGGGTGGATCTTGGTATAGTTTTGGGGAATTTGAAGCTCATGCAAGTGACTTCTATTTATATTATTGTCTTGTATCTCCGCCTCAGTGAGGTACTCCGTCATTGTCGCTTTTTTTTCATGTTTAATAAATTTTCTTTATTATTATAATAAGAAAAAGTTAACTAATAAAGGCAGACCCCATTTGAATTATGGCAAACCCTAATATGTGTTTTTTAACATAAAAGTGATTTGAAGAATATTCTCTTTTACATTGATTATGGCTCCTCCTTTACTCATCTTAAATTGTTGACTTCATTGTACCCTTACCTAACTCATCTTCCTCAACTTTCATCTTTTCTCTCTCATTCGTTTTCCTCCATTAAACTTCCATCCCTTTATCTATTTTTTTTCTCCTTACCTCTCATCTTCTCCCCGCCATCTTCATTTTTTCCATTAAACCCTCTGAATTCTCTCTACCTCTCACATGTCTTTATCTTCTTCTTCCACCATTATCTTCATTTTCTCCATTAGACCCCCATTCTCTCTTACTCCAAAATTTATTTCTCATCTTCTCCTCACTTCATTCATTTCTCCATTTTTTTATCACAGAAAAAAGTGATGTATTGTAATCATATGGACAAAAACCAAAATGTGTACATCAGAATTTAACTATTTGTTGCTCTTAAGATATCCCCCAAATCAAACATCATTCTTTTTCCATTGAACCCCCACTCCCTATCTTCCCCGCTTCTCATCTCTTCTGCCCATTCTCTTCAAATTGATTCCATACAAGGGGATCTTTGTTTGAGTTACCTTCTCTTCCCAACTCACCCAAACCAAGAACAATTTTTTGAAAGGTTCTTGCAAGTTCACATGGTTGGTTCAAACCTTGAAATTTCAAGTTTCACTATTAGGCCTACCAAGTTATTGAAAATCACAGCAGCCAACTGAGTGGTTGCAAAAATTTTGCCCGAGAGCAAGTTTTAAGGGAAGTAGTTGCCAGTTCATGGTTGGCTCAAACCGTTAAAATTCAAGCTTAAGGATTAGATCAACCGGGTTACCTTGAAAATCACGAGTTGAGCCAACCGTGTGGCTGCAATAAGTTTGCCAGAGAGTAAGTTTTATTAGGAAGTTGTTATCAGCTTACATAGTTGGCTCAAACCGTGAGAATTCTAGTTTCATTATCAGGCCAACCATATTTACCTGAAAACCGTGATTTGAACCATCCATGTGGCTGCAATAAGTTTTCCTGGGAGCAAGTGTTTTTTTAAAGGTTGGTTTAGTTCACACGGTCAACTCAAACTGCATGAACTTCAGTTTCAGCTAACCTTGTGAACTAAAAACAACAACCCTTTGATTTCAATTTTGTACATAGTTACCAAAACACTCTCAAACGAACTAGGAAACCCAAAACCCACATAATGTTTTGAATATAAGTCCCCAATCAATCCAATAAGCTCCATCACTACCACAACCTTTGAGGATGAGTTGGAGGAAAAGAGAAAGTAAGGCATGGTTTGGCTAGTATTTTGGAGTATCGGGTCCATGACTTCTTGTATATGTACTTGGGACTCCTCCTTGAAGTCTAGTCGGTCTATTTGTGATCGTGAAGATATTCAAAAAGAGGTTAGCCACATGGAAAAGCAAATACCTTTCGAAGGGTGGGAGGATCACTCTAATCAAAAGTATATTATCCAATTTACTAGTATATTACTTTTCTATCTTCTCTCTTCGAATCCCCTAGTTCTATTGTGGAGGAGATGCATAAGACTTGTACTATTTTTTGTGGAGTGTTGAAGAGCATGCCCATAAATATCAAACGGCATAGGTTGTGAAGATAAGAAGGACAAGGGGATTTGGTATTAGCAACTTGCAATTCATGAATGAAGCACTCATAGCCAAGTGGTTGTGGAGTTTTGGCGAGGAAGAGAATAGTTTGCGGAGGACGGTCGTGGTGCTAGGCATGAATGTTTAGTGGCGAGGTGAGAGGCCATTTGGATGTGGATTGTGGAAAAGCATCATAAAGAGGGTTGAGGAATTCAGGAAAAGGGTAAACTATGAGCACATGGGATCTTTTTGGACTCTTAAATCGCTCAACAACTTAGTATGTAGGCAACACTTGGAAAACATTTTCTAACTGTGAAGCAGAGTTTTGAAAGGTGATGAAATAGTTGTGGGAAGGGCTGACAAGGTTAGGTTTGGGCAGGATGTGTGGAAAGGGAGTGAGACTTTTAGAGAAAGATTTCCTAAGTTGTACACACTTTGCAATAGAAAACAAGGGATGGTGGAGGAATATGATAGACTAATTAATGGAGTCGACTTTGACTTCAAAAGAGGATCCCTGTCTGTGTGTATGTGTGGTTGGTGGGTGGGGGGAGGGGAGGCGAGGCGAGGCGAGGCAAAGAAGATAGATGGTTCTGGAAATGGACAAGGGTTTTTCAGTGTCTTACTTTCTTTTGGTCATGGCCATGGATCATTTACCTCCAGCTACCTTTTATGATCTTCTGTTGAAGTCTCTATCGGAAAGGAGGGATACCTTCTAGGGTATCTTTCTTTATGTGGACAGCGGTGTGGAATAATATTCTATCCAAGGCAGAGTTGAATCGTAGAGGGATTAATATTGATGAGACATGCACGGTATGCGGTTCTAATTCAAAGAATACAAGTCATCTTCTTCATTGTGAGTGGCATAATGATTATGAATTTCAATCATTATGGTGTGAAATGGATCATGCTTGCATCTGTGAGGGGTTTTTTAGGCCTTGGAAATCCCATAGACATCTCACGTCGAGAAGGAAGGTGTTGTGGAAGTTTTTCCCTTTTGTTGTGTGTTGGACCGTGCGGAAGGGGCACATTAACAGATTTTGTTGTGATGGTTATGGAAATCCTAGGGCACTTTATGGGGTTGGGTTTCCTGCAATGCAAGTTTTTATAGATTTGTTTTTAGTCCTTGCTTGTACATTGAGATAGATCAATCTTGGGGCTTAATGCTTTTAGGAATGCCTTTCAATGTATTATCATTGTTGAAAAGTGCAATATTCTTTTTCCTTTAAACAAAAAAATTCAGGAAAAAAGTTTTAGGGTTAGGAAAGGGATAGAATCGGATTTGAGATAATACTTGGTGTTTTGATCTGAGCTCTTTTTTTGTCTTGTCCATTTTGGATCATAAAAACCATCTCATCTGACAAATCATCACTCAATCCTCGGATGGATATTCGCAGAACTGGGGGTTGACAGGGACCATGAATGATTGGAATTTTAGAGTTTGATAGTTGTCCCTTGCTTTTGGACAAGATTAGAGACCTGCCATAAACTCTTCCAAATGAAGATTCCCGTATCTGGATTGACTGCAAATGGGGTAGATTCTTGGTCAGCACATGTTATAAGCAATTTGCTTTATTGTTTTTTATATTAGCGAAGCCCCTTGCATTTTAATATGATCCTAAACCTATTTGGGGAGCTCATGCTTTTTTCTAGGGTGTCTTACTTTGTGTGGAATATGGTTCTTAAATAGAACTGTGACCAAAGAGAACCTTAGAAAGAGAAAGCGCAATGCAGGTCCCTTTTTGCCTCTCATACTGGAAATCAGTGGATCGCTTTTTACTATATTGTCCTTGCACCTTTTCAGTTTGGACTTTCTTTCTAAGTCTGCAGGCCATGCCATTATGTGTAAGGTATCTCTTGTTTTCTTGGAGAATTAGGTTTTATTTCTTCAGAAGGTAGAAAGCGATGGAACTGGATTCCTTTTGTCATTCTCTAGGTGATTTGGTTGGAATGGCAGGAAACCTCTTTCAAGGAAAGTGCATAACATAAGTAGGATAATTGTGGATGTCAAGAGTTACATTCTTTTTGTTGGTGTAGGGTGTTCTTGAAATTTATGATTTTGCACTTTGATCTTGATGGTTCATGGTTCGCTGGAAGGTAATGTAAGACCTGTAATTGTTTCTTTTCCCTAGGCAACTTTTCAGTTTTCGTAGGCCACCTCGGCCTCTGTAAAATAGAGTAACATTTGCATGCTAAGTTCAAATTTTGTGAGTAGAAAATACTAGATCTATATAAGAAGAAAGTTGTCTAGAAATGGAAAAAGATGCAAAATAAAGAAGCATATCAATGGATCTTGGTTTTTGTTATTGCTGACAGCGACATACTACTGATATCTCGAATCATTTAGATTACAGATGACTATATGACAATGCATGCACCAAGTGTGTATAATTTAGTAGTGCACAAAGTAAAATTTGAAAACTCATCCTCCTCCCCCCCCCCTGGGACAACACATTCTAAATTCCGCATCTTTAATTTTTTTTTACTTTTATTTGTTTACAGTCATTAAAACCAAAAATTGAGAGTTTTGCTTCAGTAGCTGTTTGTTTCTTTTTCTAATCAGTGAATTCTAGATTCATTTTCATTGGAATTTGATGGGCTTTTAGATACAGTATATGGGTTACATTTTACTATTTTAGCAATTTGCATATGCTACCAACAGAACCTCAGTTTGCTTCAGGGGGTTAGTTACACTACCCATCTTTAATATGTCTTGTGCATTGGTCTTTATGATCATGTTCTTGTTTGCAGATGGTTGTCAGGTGGTGACTTGAAAAGAGTTTCACTTTTCGGTTGCCCTTCTCTTGAGAAGAAATCTGCTTTTGCAGCAAAAAGGTTGCGCTCATTCTTCAACATTCAGGAGGATATTGTAAGCCAAACCTAATTTTTGTATAATGTCAAATGACTCGGATCCAGATTCATAATTTATAGTGTTTTCTACTAATTCAGCTAAAAACGATTTTTGATCTTCCATTCATGGCATTCAGGTATGTCGGTCTTGCAAATTAAAAAGCTCATGTAAACATGTGAATCAAAAAGTATGGCAAAGAGCAGATAATCCAAATTTGGCTGATGTTATGAGAGTCCTGACCTCGTATGAGTTGGACATGTTTGATACACAGTTGGCAATACCAAATGACGTAAAATTGTCCATCAGCAAGCTGCTCAAAGAGGTTTCTAATCTTAGTAAATAGTGCTATCTGTACCCAAAGAATTCACCTTTGGCATTTCGAGTAAGTTAAGCTTCACTGCATATATCTGTTTGCTTGAGGTTCATTTTTTCATACTAGCGGATAAATAATTTGATTTATAGCCTTGTTCCTAGCTTTTCTCGGGCACTTAATTTTCATTTTCTTTTTTAGTAACCATATTATTTCGTTTAGGATATTTAGATGTCCCCAATTTCAATCATTTTGGCACACCCTTAAAAGTGTCAGTTTGACATCCCTTATAGCCGTATATTTATTTCCTCCTATTGCAATTTATCACCTTTTATTGTTGCTTTAATTGCATGTGCAGTGGAAAATAGTGCTCCCCAGTATGTACTAGCATGTGGATTTTTATTAAAACTTGCCATAAAACACTAACCTAGTTTTAGTATTCAGAATTAATATTCTTTTTTATAAGGTCCGACGCAAAAGAAGAAAAGAAAAGCAATGAAGAATAAAGTAGTGCAATGAACAAAAGGGCTTCACAAAAGGAAGATCCCAAAAACTTGGCAACTTTAAGGACTTAAGATCCAATGAAGAATAAAGTAGTGCAATGAACAAAAGGGCTTCACAAAAGGAAGATCCCAAAAACTTGGCAACTTTAAGGACTTAAGATCCACTAAAGCTAACGCAAAAACAAAAAAAAAAGATTTGTGGTAAATAGAGTAAAATAAAATATCCCAATCCGCCCAAATAAACAAAAGAAGATCATAAAGCAATATAGTATTTCCGACCCTCCCTTCCCTACCTCGTACAATGCCAGAATCATCAAAATTGTTGAGTCCATTCATTTCCACTACTGTCCATTGACCCCTTGATGCTAAGAGTAGAATTGCTTGTGTAATTAGTACCAAGAAAATCATAAAAGTCAAGTATTTGTCAGTAAACCAAGGGTGGGCATCCTATATCCCTATTTCCTCCCGTTCCGATTTTTTCCGGGTCCTTTTGGGGTTGATCAAACCCATCCCACGTTCTCGTCTCATCCCGATATAGAATGGGATGGGATCGGGATGGAGATTTTCAATGCCGCCCCTGTCCCGATCTTATTTATTTAATATTTAATATTTAATATTATTAGTTTTAATTAAGTCTGACTTGATTCTTGATATTGTTGAACTATTTCAGACTTAATTATTGATGTAGTTGATGTGTTAGACTTGAATCATATAGCATTTGTTGAATCATGTTTGGTGTGAATTTTAGGCTTGAATATATTGTTCCTGCAGGAAAAATTTTTAATACCATAATGTCTCGTCCCGAACCCGTTAGGGATGGGATGAGGTCCATTCCGTCCCAAAGATAAAGCAACAGGATGAGGTCCATCCCGTCCCGTGCCCATTCCTAACTGCAGATGATATTTGACCTTATTCATCGGTTTTTGTTCTCCAAACTTTTTTCAGTCCCTCCTAATTTATATCATAGATGATTTGCAGTAAATTATTTTAGTAGAATTTCTTATAAACTTTATTCAAAATCAACTGACTACATTCAACGAGGTTTTATACAAACAGAACATCACCTAAAATTATTACTCATCAATGACAAGAAAAGTCCTATTATCCTATAATGGTTTATTAGAACAAATATAAAGAATAGATGTTGGGATGATTTACTCCATCCATTTTAGTATTTTGTTTTTGGGTTAGACACTTATTATAATAGCTAATTAATGTTAATGCTCTTACATTTTCCCAGTTTTCGTCCACTGGAGTTAGATCACGAAAAGAAATGTTCAAAACTACTACAATCAAACCAAGCGCATGTGAGCCAAAAGCTTCTGAGAATGCCTACATGTTGGCTATTACAAAGGGATGGAGGAACCTGTGGTTGACAGGTGATGCATTAGAAGGAATTCTAGTGCCTAGATCATCATCGACATCCAGGTAATGAAATGCATCACAACATTGGAAGACCAACCTACATTTAGACCAAGGCAAATGCACCAGGGTGCAAATTTGCAAGAAGCAAGCATTTTGGCTTAAGAAGGATGCGCAGCAGAAAAGAGTAATGCTGGCTTATTAAAAAAAGTCCTTCAAACTAGTAGTTACACTGACGAATTTCGCCTTGTTGATTGTTGAACTTCTTTTGTATTAAAATGGGTCTTGTTTTGGTAGAGCACCCAAGTTCATTGATGATTTGTTCAGTATTAGATTATGAATTTGTATTTCAAGAATCTCTAATCTAACACTTATAACGAACATTGCCCTGCGGAACAATAATGGGTCCGTCATTGCATTATGGATGCCATTACAAAATTGTCCTCCCAAAGTGAGAAAATACAATAATACTCGTAGTTACTTGAGATTCAGAATTTTTCTAGAGAGCCAGGCCTGCGTCAGGTCTGGCCTGATATCGTCCATCATCCTAGAGATGCGCATTTCAAGGATGATGGGCGGTATTGGGCCTGGCCTGCCACTCTAGAAAAGTTGTAAGATTCATTAGAGAAGCGGAAGCCTCCCTGGTGGAAGAACAAAAAAATTAAGATGCCAAAAATCTAAAGAGCCAGGGTGGCGTCTTGCACGTGTGATTGTGTTCGAATGGAGGTATTGAGCGTCTCTAGAATGATTGAGGGCATGGGGCTTGGCATTGCTGTGCGGGCTTGGCTCTCTAGAAAAATTGGGTTGTGAAACAAGTGTTTTAGAATTTGACCACATGTGCAAGTAAAATAATGGGCATGTATTGCTATTTTTAAATGTCAAAAATCATTTGGCATTTTTAATACTAATTTTCAAGGTATGTTTGTAAACTGTATGATAAGAGGTTTGAATTTCGTAATGATAACCCGTAATTTATTTTCATATTTCATAATTTAGTGACTTATTTGGAAAATGCTGAAGGCACGACCCAAGGACCACGGCGAAGGCATTTCGGCACATCCCAAGGACCATGGCGAAAGCATGACACTATACCTGTGCTATGTGGAAAGTGTATGGTCGTGTTCGGTACACTAATGCATATAACCCCTTGATGAAACAACCCAAATAACCCGCTAGCCTGCTACAGAATGACGTCGTGGTAAATTTCAAAGAGAAAACCGAGTAAAATTAGATGCAACAAACTTTGTCCTACCCAAGGATTGTGATTTCGTTTTTTCGAGTTGATTTCAGTCCCCCGATTTTAAAAAATATTTTGTTATGTGTAGAAAAAACTTAAAGATTTCGATTGTAATTTCCAATTTAACAATATAAGTTAAGCATTTAAAACTATTAAATACTACCATAAACGTCTCATACGGCTTGTAATGTCATATAGATTACAGATTATATAAGAGTCACTCACGTGACAAACTATTGATACTAAAATAACATTATAGCATGATAAAATATACGAAGATTAAAATATTTATTTCTTTTCTCCGAAAAATTTAGACATATATCAGATTTCAAAAGAAATTTCAATAACTTCAAAATAAAAAATATTTCGTGAAATTTTGATATATTTCGAAAAATCACATTCCATGATCTTACCTACATAAGGCTAATTAGCCTTTGTGATAATAGAAGAGTAGGAGAAATATGATGATTACAGCCTAAACCCAGTAATGTTGCACGCAACAAACAGATGAAATCCACAAAATAATAAAGTGGCATTCTCCAGTAATTATACGAAAAAACATGGGCCTAATTCAATTAGCTTCTCCTCCCTCCTTTAAAACGAACCACTTTCCTTTCTTCAAACAAAACCATCAGTCTCGTTCGTTTTCTTCTTCATTTGGTTTGAAGGGTAAAAGAAAATCGAGCATAATAATGACTTCGGGGACTCGTCTTCCGACATGGAAGGAGAGGGAGAACAACAAGAAGAGAGAGAGGAGGAGGAGAGCCATCGCTGCCAAGATCTATGCGGGTCTCCGCATGTACGGAAACTACAAGCTCCCCAAGCACTGCGACAACAACGAAGTCTTGAAGGCTCTCTGCGATGAAGCTGGCTGGACTGTTGAAGAGGATGGCACCACTTATAGAAAGGTAATATTAACATTTTTCTTTCTTCTTCTTAATTACCTACCTTATTTTACCATATCATGTGAATGTGAAACGGGGTAGGAGTAGAGTTTTCTTCGTTTATCTGTTGTGCTAACATACACTGCTGAGCGTTTTCGGCGCACTTTAACCGGAGCGGGAGGTGGTGGTCAAGGGAAGGGAAGGGAAGAAAAGCACAAAAGTGCCTTGGGGAAAATGTCATGTTGCAAAAACATATGGTTGCAAAAACCTGGTTTTCAAGCAATTTTTGTGTCATGTCTAAGTCCTGTCCTTTCTGCGCATTTTAGCATGTGAACAATTTCGGGGCTCATTTTAGCAAAGAATTACTAGACGTTCTGTGTGCGCATATTAGCGAGATAATGATGAGCTTTTCCTTTTACGTATTCTTTTGGACACTCCTTGTGTGCGATAGATAATATTAAAAATGACCTCTGACTGGGTTTTGTGTACTCCGGCTAGCGCACGTTAGAGATGGATGCGTTGCGTGATAAGATTCTATTCTACTACTACTACTCTCAGATGAAGAGAATTGAAACTAGTGTGCGCATATTTTACATTAATACCCTTTCTTTCCCTTTTAAATGTGAAAAAGGCCCTTCTTCACTTGCCAAATAACTCGTACAAATCTAGACAATCCTTGTTTTGTGTCTTGATGGGGGCCTTTTTGCCATTTTCAAGTCCCATCTCTATCTCTCTGTGTAGTCCACCATAGTAGCTTTACTTCTTCTTCTTCTTCTGTACTGCTGTCTGTTCAAGCCTTCAAGAGAAGCAATTTCAGTTCCTAAAATACCTCTTGAAATATTAACATTAGTTTAGCATCAGTGGGGTTATTTAAGGAAAGTATATATTAATGTGGTTGTATTATCTAGATTCCCCTTGTTTAAATTAGTAATAATTTTTGGGATTTGAATTGGTTAGACTAGGATTAAAGAAAAAGAGATCTGGAAAACCCTTGTGTGAGGGAGGGGACCACTTTTATTTTTATTCTTTCAGCACCTGAATTTGTGTTTGACCACAATCTCAACATCTGGTGCTGCTTCTATAATAATAAAAAATAAAAAAATTCAATCTGGACAAATCAATAATTTAGCTACAAATCCTATCTTGGAATGGAACTGCTAGGATTTGTTGGTTCAATGTTTCACTTAATTAGATTGTGGTTGTAACACAATTTTAACAATCTGTATAGACTGCATGTCAACTAATTTTCAAGATTGTTGTTGGAGTGGTGGTAATTAAGCATATTTTAGTAGACAATATGTTTGGATGTCTTGCAACAAGAATTAATCACCCGATATTCTAAATATATTAATCCTAATATACGTTGTTATTTTTTTATTATTGTATGAAGGAATCATATAAGATAATCGAATTTACAGAGATAGGCTAGCTAAATTCTTTAACTCCACCGTTGTTGATTCCAAATTTTGTTAATATCAGACAGGTGAAAAGTGTTCTCTGTGCCTGTTTAAAACATTACAATTGCATTTCTTTACCAAATGGTCCAAGCCTACACCATTGCTTAGTGTTAGGAAAGTTCAGAGCTTGGCTCAAACAAGCTATCCATTGGAATCAATTCAGTGATTGCTCACTGAGCAAGTCACTGACATACACTCAATAAGTAGAACCATTCTAGAGAGCCAGGCCAGCAGGCCCCATGCCCTCCATCATCCTAGACATGCCCAATACACCTCCCCCCCTCCATTCGAAGACAATCACACTGACAGGGGGTTCCCTGTCGCTGTCCTGGCTCTCCTGCCCTAGCTGTCTAGATTTTTTGCAATAAGTATTGAGCAGTAACAGAAACTAGTGAAAATGATAGTCAACAATGAAAATGGTAGATCATCTAAGTTTTCTCTGTGTTTTCTTTACATGCGTGTAGTTTTCATCATGTTATTGCAGGGATGCAAGCCTATGGAACGCATGGATATAATGGGTGGCTCAACCTCAGCAAGCCCATGCTCGTCATACCAACCAAGTCCATGTGCCTCTTACAACCCCAGTCCAGCTTCATCTTCCTTCCAAAGCCCATCTTCGTCTCCTTACATCACCCACTCCAAAGCCAATGCTGATGGTAACTCACTCATTCCGTGGTTGAAAAATCTTTCATCTGCATCATCTTCTGCCTCCGGAAAGTTGCCTCACAATCTTTACATGCACAACGGTTCCATAAGTGCACCTGTCACCCCACCACTGAGCTCCCCAACTGCTCGTAGCCCTCGAATCAAAACTAACTGGGATGACCGCACTGCTGGGTCTGCATGGGGTGGGCACCATTACTCGTTTCAACCCTCTTCCACCCCACCAAGCCCAGGGCGTAATGTCCTCCCCGACTCAGGATGGCTGTCTGGGATACGGATTCCAAATGGTGGACCAGCTTCTCCCACATTCAGTCTCGTCTCATCAAACCCATTTGGCTTTAAGGATACTGGATCAGCAGGAGGATCTAGAATGTGGACACCAGGGCAAAGTGGAACTTGTTCTCCTGCTGTATTTGATAACACTGCTGATGTTCCAATGGCTGATGGATTTGCCGATGAGTTTGCATTCGGTAGCAACACAACAGGGCTTGTGAAGCCATGGGAAGGAGAAAGGATACACGAGGAGTGTGGATCAGATGACTTGGAGCTCACCCTAGGATGCTCAAAGACCAGGTATGTGAAACCATTAGCTAGCGATGTTAGAAACTGGTAGATTATCTCCAATCATTGCTATAGCATAGTAGGCCATTTACTATGAGGCAATTTTTCCTTATAGTGAGAGAACTTTCATGAGAAATGTTCAAATGTTAACTAGAATGCACATAGAAATCAAACATGGATGGAAGCCATTGACATATGCAAACCAACTGAAGCATCGCTTCTTTTCCCATTTCCATGAGAAGTTCTTTTCTTATGTCCGAGGGAGTTATAAAAATTTCACAAGAACGCTCATGATTCATTTTAGGATGTCAATTGCTTCGTAGATTTGCATATAATCTAGCTAACATTCAAGGCTTCTCATGAAAATTTTATCATTGCAATCGAAGGAAACCTAAGAACATAGAGTAGCATTAATTTTTAGAATTATGTTTCGAGGGATACAATTAAATGAGAGAATTACAAAGAAAAGTATATGTTTTATGGGGATTGAACTGTTGGGAAATGCTTTATACAGATCTTTTTTTTTTCCTTTCTAATTTAAGTTCTTTACTATGCTTTTGTTGTGATTTTGCAGATAAGATTGACTGAACAGAGACAAAGTCAAAAAAATTCCTGTTGGGTATATTTGCTTTAGCTTCTTCTGTCTCCGATGGCTGTACAACAGTTGACCGTAAGTGAAGATCTGTTTGAATGTGCACATGGAGTATTTTTCCTGAAAAGGATACAAAAGAAGTGATATAGTTATGAGAAGACTGAAAGTAGGGAAGAAATGGCGAGAGGATAGGGTAATACCTTTCTCTTTATCGAAGTTTTAAACTATATAGTTCATGGTGGTAGTGGTGGTGGTAGTAGTGGTGGGGATCACCCATGTTACCTTTCTTTGTTATTTTATCCAAACCATTGATTACAGATATTGATTGGTGTCTGTAATTTTGGATTGCCATTGAAAACAAAGTCTCCTATTTTGTCTCAAAAGGCCTACAATTGTGGAACTTAGATTGTGGAATTTGTTATCAGTTTTCTTTTAAAGTAGGTGGCATCATTGCATGTTTAACTCAATCATGCTATCTTGACTGGCATTTATTTTTCTCCATCTATATTATATCACATGAATAAAGTAATGTTTGATGGAGGCTGGATCCAACCACTAGTGTTGAAAAGGGGGTGTGCATGGTTACTTCTTTTGAAGAATCATTCCTGTTTTCTTCTTGATGAAAAGACGATGAGGTTGAAGGGGATTCACAATGTTGATCCCAACGTGGTAAAGAAAAGGACTTTGAAATGATGAATTGTTTGATGAAGATGTAATGAGGACTGAACTGTACCTTTTGTTGAAGACTAAAATGGGAGTAAGGGATTGGAATTCTTGTCAGGGCGCTGCTTTAGAGATACCCTACTTCTCTGTTGAACTCTGTTGCGCCTTATTGCGGAAGCGGGTAGACACCAACAATTGCACACAAGTACCACAAGGATCCAATTAATTAAATAGAGCAACTAGCAATGAAAGAAATTAGAGAAAATTAAGAACATACCACAAGAGACACAAGGTTTACGTGGTTCAGGAATTGCCTACGTCCACAGTGAGGTGATTCCACTATATTCAAGAACAAGGTACAAGAAGATGACAATTCTCACACAATCTCTCAACAAGAGATGAAACAATTCAAGGAATTATCTTTCTCTACTCCCTGTGCATCACAGTTTTTCTACGTGCAATCATCATAATAAAAATACCTATAGTTCCTAGTATATATAGGGACAACAGTTTTCTGTTTGGCAGCAGTTTCCTGTTTCACAGTAGTTTCCTGTTTCCTAGAATTTATTTCCTGTTCAAAAAACAATTTCCAGAAGTCCAAACAGTTTCCTGTTTCAAACAGGAGTCCAAACACAGTTTCCTGTTTCAAACACGTTTCCTGTTTCACAATTCTCCACCTCGGCGAATTTTTATAAGGAAAAAATGAGCCGAAACAAGGCATGAGAATAAACTGATCAACACTCCATCATAGCTTTGTCACCTCACGAAACCGCCCCGAAGGGCAACGCCCCAAAGGGCCCTCAATCAACATGAGTCAATGTGGAGTAAGTCCAAACAATGTTGGAACTTAACTCCAGGAACAACCTTTGTCAACATATCAGCAGGGTTGTCTTTTGTGTGTACTTTCACCAAAGACACATCACCATCCTCAATTACATCTCGAACAAAGTGATATCGGACGTCAATATGCTTAGTCCTTGCGTGATGAACCTGATTTTTAGCCAAGTGGATGGCACTCTGACTGTCACAGAGAACCTCAACACTATCTTGTTCCACACCCAAGTCATTTACAAGACCTTGAAGCCACAATGCTTCTTTTACACCTTCTGTCAATGCCATATACTCTGCCTCTGTAGTAGAGAGAGCCACTGTATCCTGAAGCATAGATCTCCAACTAACCGGAGCACCGTATATCTGAAATATGTAACCAGTAGTAGATCTTCGTCTATCTAGATCACCAGCATAATCAGAATCAACAAACCCACGAACCTGACATGAATCTCCACCGAAGTCCAAACCCACATTCAAGGTACCTTTTAAGTACCTAAGCATCCATTTCACTGCCTCCCAATGTTTCTTCCCAGGGTTTTCCATATACCTGCTCACAACACTAACAGCCTGTGAAATGTCAGGGCGTGTACACACCATAGCATACATTAAACTGCCAACTGCACTAGCATAAGGAACATGCGACATGTATTCCTTTTCTTCCACTGTGACTGGAGATAACTTTCGAGAAAGTCTAAAATGTGAAGCCAAATGAGTAATAACCGGCTTTGCATTTTCCATGCCAAACCGTGATATGACCTTCTCAAGGTACCCCTTCTGTGAAAGAAATAATTTTTTATTCTCCCTTTCTCTTCTTATCTCCATACCAAGTATTTTCCTTGCAGCACCCATATCCTTCATCTCAAACTCAGAAGCAAGTTGAGACTTCAATTTATTTATCTCCACCATACTCTTACAGGCAATGAGCATATCGTCAACATAGAGCAAAAGATAAATAAAATCGCCACTACGAAGTTTTTTCAAGTAAACACAACAATCATACTTACTTCGTGTGAACCCATGTTTCAACATAAAAGTGTCAAACCGTTTGTACCACTGCCTAGGTGATTGCTTTAACCCATAAAGTGATCTCCTCAAACGACAAACATGGTCTTCTTTTCCAACAACCTTAAAACCTTCCGGCTGATGCATATAAATTTCCTCCTCTAAGTCTCCATGCAAGAAAGCTATTTTCACATCAAGTTGTTCAAGCTCAAGGTCACCATGAGCTACCAAGCTCAACAACACACGAATAGAAGTGTGTTTTACCACAGGCGAAAATATCTCATTGTAGTCAACGCCTTCCCTCTGAGCAAAACCCTTAGCTACTAATCTTGCCTTGAACTGAGTACCAGACTCTAGAGTAGTCTGTTTCTTCTTAAACACCCACTTGCAGCCAATTGCTTTCCTTCCATTA
Source organism: Berberis vulgaris (assembly GCA_963556465.1). Classification (NCBI taxonomy): domain Eukaryota; kingdom Viridiplantae; phylum Streptophyta; class Magnoliopsida; order Ranunculales; family Berberidaceae; genus Berberis; species Berberis vulgaris. The sequence goes on along the minus strand of OY747135.1, from coordinate 57,087,159 downwards.
GGCAACGACACTAGATCCCAAGTATGGTTCTTCTGGAGAGACTCCATCTCACCCTGCATAGCTACTAACCAACTCTGACTATCTGAATGACGCGCGGCCTGCTTGTAAGTAGTTGGCTCATCATCTTCCACAGAGAGTGCATATGCAACCAAATCAACTGTATTCAACTGACCATAGTGCTTCAACGGTTCTTCAAAGCCAAATTTTTGAATTTGCTTAACCGATCGTTTTGACCTAGTTAAGGCCAAAGGTTGCTGCTGGGATTGATTATCTTCAACTGGTTGTTGTTCCTCATGGTCTTCAGGCTCATAATTCAGATCATGTGTGCCTACTTCAACCACTTGTTCATCTGCTGCATCCACAGACGCTTCAACTTCCACTTTCTGAGTGTTACTAGATTCACCACCACTATCAACCAACTCCTTAGCTTTAGTACAAGCTAACAAGGAATTCTCATCAAATGTAACATCTCGACTCATCACAAATTTATTATCCTCTAAACACCATAGACGATAACCCTTCACGCCTTTTGCATACCCCAAGAAAATTGCCTTCTTAGCCCTAGCATCAAGCTTATTTTCTTTCACATGGTAGTAGACAATACAACCGAAAACTTTCAGTACACTGTAATCAGCATGTTCACCTGACCACACCTCATAAGGTATTTTGCAGTCTAATGTAGAATGTGGCGATCTATTAATCAAGAAACACGCAGTGGCTATTGATTCAGCCCACCATTCTCTGCCAAGACAAGCATTGGAGCGCATACACCTAGCTCTTTCAAGCATAATATGGTTCAATCTCTCAGCAACTCCATTTTGTTGTGGCGTGTTTCTAACAGTCCAATGGCGAACAATTCCTTCCTGATCACAAAACTGTTTGAAAGTACCCTCAGTATACTCGGTACCATTATCAGACTTCAAAGTCTTCACCTTCCTTCCAGTTCTATTCTCAACCATTGCTCTCCACCTTTTAAATGTCTCAAATACTTCATTCTTGGACTTCAAAAAATATACCCATGTATAACGGGAATAATCATCAATGAAGGAGACAAAGTACCTGGAACCTCCCTTAGAGGCGACCTTCGCTGGTCCCCACACATCTGTATGCACATAGTCTAGAATACCTCTGCTCTTGTGCTTGCTTGTACTGAATTTTACCCTGCATTGTTTTCCATATACACAATGCTCGCAAAACTCCATAGTCGGTTTCTGCATACCCTTCAGTAACCCTTGCTTGCTCAGTAGAGACAATCCTTTTTCTGTCATATGCCCAAGTCGCATGTGCCATAACCTAGTGCTTTCCGATGAAGAAGTTCCCACTGCCACATTTCCTGTTACCGTGTTACCCATCAAGGTGTACAAGTTACCTTGTTTGATCCCTTTCATGACAACCAAAGACCCACGGACAACCTTTAAAACTCCACCTACCGCTGTAAACTTACAACCATTTGAGTCTAAAACACCAAGCGAGATAAGATTCTTTTTCAAGGCTGGGACATGCCACACATCAGTTAAGGTTCTCACAACACCATCATACATCTTAATCCTCATTGTTCCAATTCCAACTGTCTTGCAAGCGTAATCATTACCCATTAGAATAGTACCACCATCAATGTGCTCATAGGTAGTGAACCACTCCCTGTTTGGGCACATATGGTAAGAACACCCAGAGTCAAGGAGCCATCTCCCAAAGATTTTTGTGTTTTCACCCGCAACTGAATAACATTCTTCATCATTTTCCACACTAGATGCATAACTTGCTTCACTAGTATCACCCTTATCTTGCTTCTTCTTGCCCTTCCAACTGTTATCATGATTACTCTTACCTTGATTTGGACAATTTTTCCTAATATGCCCCCACTCTCTACATTTGTGACATTGTGGACCTCTAGACTTTGATCTAGATTTTCCACTATTTGAAGATGATTTCACTTGAGACCTTCCTCTAACAACCAACCCTTCAGCTTGATCTTTCCTATTACCATTTGATGAAGTTTTCTTCCGAATCTCATTGGACAAGAGTGCACCGGTAGTTTCATCAAATGTAAGTTCATCTTTCCCAAACAAAATTGTTTGTACAAGATTTTCATATGACTGCGGCAAGGAGTAAAGCAATATAATTGCTTGGTCTTCATCCTCAATCTTCACATCCACATCTCTCAAATTTGAGATAATCCGTGTAAACTTGGCGATATGATCACCAATTGGAGTGCCCTCATCCATTGCTAGTCTGTACAATTGGGTTTTCAAATATAACCTGTTTGATAATGTCTTAGTCATAAACTGTGACTCAAGCTTCAACCAAACATCAGCTGCCGTAGTCTCTTCATTAACTAAAAAAACTATGTCTCTATCCAGACACAAGCAAATAGCAGCACGCGCCTCCAAATCCAATTCTTCCCATTCATCATCTGACATGGTTTCAGCCTTTTTATCCTTCCCTAGTAATGCCTTGTGTAATTTCTGAGAAATAAGCAAATTCCTCATTTGTATTCTCCAATATCCGAAATCGTTCTTACCATTAAATTTCTCGATTTCATATTTCCCCACATGTGCCTTGCTCACCTTGGATGCCATTGCAAACAAAACCTGTGACTTTCTAGACAAGAAGCTTCACTAAGATTTTTTTTTTTTTTTTCAAACAACTTGTGCACAAACAAATCCTAGCACTTTTGAATATTCACAATCTTGAGTAGAACAATTGAAGATCAATTTCCCTTAGTGCTCTGATACCAATTGTTGCGCCTTATTGCGGAAGCGGGTAGACACCAACAATTGCACACAAGTACCACAAGGATCCAATCAATTAAATAGAGCAACTAGCAATGAAAGAAATTAGAGAAAATTAAGAACATACCACAAGAGACACAAGGTTTACGTGGTTCAGCAATTGCCTACGTCCACAGTGAGGTGATTCCACTATATTCAAGAACAAGGTACAAGAAGATGACAATTCTCACACAATCTCTCAACAAGAGATGAAACAATTCAAGGAATTATCTTTCTCTACTCCCTGTGCATCACAGTTTTTCTACGTGCAATCATCATAATAAAAACACCTATAGTTCCTAGTATATATAGGGACAACAGTTTTCTGTTTGGCAGCAGTTTCCTGTTTCACAGTAGTTTCCTGTTTCCTAGAATTTATTTCCTGTTCAAAAAACAATTTCCAGAAGTCCAAACAGTTTCCTGTTTCAAACACGTTTCCTGTTTCACAAACTCTTAAGAGAAGTCGTAGAAGATCTCCTGGTAACATCCATTCATTGCATCCAGCACACCAACTCACCAAACCACATTCCTTCACCAAAACCACAATCATCCCAACCTGAAACCATGATTATCGAATAACTACCCATTCAAAAGTCAGGACCAAACCCAAACATCCAATATGCTGCCAACCAACTCCTTGAATCCCCTAAGAATAGAAATTCAAAAATAGAAGCCAAGAAGAAGAGAGCAATACGGGTTACTCGTCTTTGCGAACATGGAAGTACACAATATTGGCAAACCCATGGTCTTGAGGCACATAGATGTGGAAGATATAAGAACACAAATCCTTCCACAATGGACACTACAAGTGAAGATGGCAACTCTATCAACTGGCTTCGTTGCATTCCAATTTTGTAGGAGAAGATGACTTGGAACCGTTGTTGAAAGGTCCATGGGCTGTCAGGCATTATTACCCAATGGAGATTGTTCTAATCATTTTTCATTTTTTGAATACCAATTTCACCTTATTTGATTCTGGGTGAAACTCTATAGCCTCTCCATTGAGAGGTACTGAAGAAGATATATGCTAAATGGTTGGCTAGAAATGCCAGAGTACTACAAGGTTCACATGCATGCAAGGATGGAGAGCATATGTCTACTAGTATCAAACATCAAGAAATTATAAAGACTAGCACAAACATTAAAATGGTAACCTAGAAATGTCTTTTTTTTTGTACCATTGTGGATCGGTAAGTCATGCATGCATCTGGGATCAAGGTAGGTTTATTTATTTTTGAGGGTATAAAAGAATTCAAAACTCTCAAACCCAATGTATCTATCAACATCAAACTGAATTATTCCCACGAGATGAAGGCAATCTTTCATCTGATAACAATCACTATACATGCAAGCAGGAGGGGAAACCTCCATCTCCAAATTAGATATGTGATACAAATAAGAAGAGCCATTGGACGAACAAGATGAATCAAGATAGAGATGGAAGACTAGAGCCAAGATTCTTGTTCCTTGATGAGAGAATTGCGACTTTTAACAGAGAATCCTAACTGTTTGATCATGCCCTTAAAACATATTTGGTAGACAAATTTGGTGCCCAAATATTTTAGAGATACAAACCAAAAAGACATATAGTAAGAGGAGCATGAATTGGAGAAACACCGAACAACCAACTACTGATTTCTAGTAGTGTTGATGAAATTAAAGGGAAAATTGAAAAAACAAGATAACTTAAGGAGTTTGATCAGTGGACAGATGGAAAACAAAAGCCCAACACCCAAAACAGATGCAGTCAAGAAATCTTTAAATTTTGTTAATGGTATTCAAATGGAGTTGGACTATTTGGCGAGCTCACCCAACTTATGGAGTGAGGGGTAAATCTTTCGATTGAAGGTAGAACAAGTATTTCATATTTGTTTCTTTAGTAGACTATATCCCTTTTGAGACTTTGCGTCATACTCTTTTGTTTAGGGTTTGGGCAAGAATCCTGATTCATCACGTTCCGGTAGCCAAAGTTATAAAGTCCAAGCCCATCTAACCTAAGCCCAATTCAGCAATTCTAACCCAAGCCCAAAGAAAACCCCTCCCCTCACATCAAATCTCTCTGGAAAATTCTAAATGGCGAGGAAACGGGTGAGGAGGTGGGTGTGACCCCTCATTCCCCTCGAGATGAGAGCCTGGGTCTTCGAGATTCACAAAGATGCAAATCTCGAGGGGGATGAGTGGTCACACCCACCCCCTCGCCCCTTTCCTCGACGCAACATCATTCACCAAAAGATGCGAATGAGTATACCCACCAACCCCAAGTAGCAGCTCCTTCGCCATGCTCCCTAGTCCCTACCTGCTCCAGCTCACTAGTTAGCTTCCTTTGGTGGAGCAGCTGAAGAATCTAGTAGTGGTGAAGCAGAGGCGATAGTGGACTGGCTAGTATGAGGAGAGAGGTCAGTGAGAGAGGACTTAGCTAATGTTTATTTGAACAACCAAAACCATGAACTCCAAAGCAATCCAACTAAGAGAGTTGAATGAATTTGAATACTTAAAAGATGATAAAATGTATTTATGTTTATTGATGTTGATCGTTACAAAGATGATCGTATAGAATTAAGTCTATATAGAAGGAGATTATTCTAAGGAGCTATACATAGGAGAAGATTATTTTGTGTCTGTAAATGTGAGATTTTTACAGAATATTTTGAGATATTCACAGAATATTTTGAGTATCAAATCAAATATCAACAAAATATGGTGAGATCTTCACAGAATATGTTGAATATCCAACCAAATCAAATCTCAACACTCTCTCTCAAGTTGGAGCATGAATATCGAGAATGTTCAACTTGCTTATTAACTTTGTAAAAATGTTTCCTCCTAAAGCCTTAGTGAAGACATTGACCAATTGAAGATATGAGGGAACAATTTCACTTGCTTGAATTTTTTCTCTCACGGTATGGCAATCAAGTTCGATATGCTTAATACGTTCATGATAGACATGATTTGCAGCAACATGGAGTAATGCTTGATTATCACGGAACAAAGTAACTGGTTTCAAATGAACCCACGGATCTTTAAATAAATATCTAAGACAAGTAAGTTCACATGTTGCAGCAGCCATGGACCTATACTCAGCTTCAGCAGATGACCTGGAGACTGTTTTTTGTTTTCTTGTCTTCCATGAAATTAGAGAATCTCCAAGAAATACACAGTAACCTGATGTAGATCTTCTTGTCATAGGACAATTTGCCCAATTTGTATCACAATAAACTCTTAGTTGTAGAGAGTTGTCGGAAGAAAATAGTAAACTGAGCCCTGGATTGTTCTTTAAATATCTCACAACACGAAGAGCAGCATCCCAATGAGGTTTCCTTGGTGCGTGCATAAATTGACTTAAGATGTTCACAGAGTACATGATATCCAGTCGAGTAATTGTAAGATAAAGTAATCGTCCCACTAATCTTCTGTAGCGTGAAGCATCATTCAATAATTCACCTAAATCGTTTGTAAGTTGCAAATTATGTTCCATGGGAAAGTCAACAGGTTTAGCTCCAAGAAGTCCAACATCATCAAGAATTTCAAGTGTGTATTTTAGTTGAGATGTGACAATCCCAGCTTTTGATCTTGCTACTTCCAAACCGAGAAAATACTTGAGATTACCAAGGTCTTTCATGTGAATCTGTTTGTGAAGAAAAAGCTTGAGATCTTGAATAGCTTTGTCATTGTTTCCTGTGATGATCATGTCATCCACGTAAAGCAGGACCATGGTTAGAGTTGAGCATTTTTCTTGCACAAAAATAAAGTGGTCTGATTGTGATTGAGAAAAACCAGCAAGTTTAATGGCTTCTGAGAACTTAGAGAACCAATTTCTAGGCGCTTGTTTGAGTCTGTAAAGGGACTTGTGAAGTCGACACACAAACTTCTCCCCAAAGTCCTAGTGGTGGCTTCATGTACACTTTTTCATGCAAATCACCATAAAGGAAAGCATTATTGACATCCATTTGAAATAGTGGCCAATTTCGAACAGCTGCCAAGGCAAGGAGACAACGAATTGTGGTTAAATGAGCAACTGGAGCAAAAGTCTCGTGATAATCCAAGCTTTCTTTTTTAGCATATCCCTTGGCTACCAAACGTGCTTTGTACCAATCTACTGAGCCATCTGATTTATATTTTATTTAGAAAATCCATTTGCTGCCTATGGGACGATGATTGTGAGATAATGGAACTAGGGACCATGTCTTTTGATTTTCAAGGGCGGTGAGGTTAGTCTGCATTGCTTCACACCACTTTGGATCACGTAGTGCCTGTTCATATGTTGTAGGCTCAAGAGTGCTAGAAATTGTGTTAACAAATAACTAATGAGAATGAGATAATGAATGGTAGGAAATAAAGTTTGATAATTGATATTTAGTACCTGACCGAGAAGAGGAAGACTTGCCTATAGTTGTAGATGAAGATGACGTACCAACTTGGCCACAATGAAAGTCACGAAGAAAAATAGATGGTTGTCTAGGTCGTTCGCTGCGGCGAAGAATAGGAGAAGATGTGTTTAAGTGTGGAGAATGAGAAGATAATGGCAAAAAAGATGTTGTTGGGTTTGGTGATGATGGTGAGAGATCATGAGAATAGTGAGATGAAGGAGAAGGTGTCTCGGTTGATGAGTTAGGGGTAGAGATTAAATTGGAATTGGAATATCATTGAAGTCAGGAGATATAATTGACGGTGAAGAATTGGATGAAGTGGGAGTGGAAAAAAGGAAATGTACTTTCATGGAAAACAACATCACGGCTAGTGAAGAACTGTTGAGTGGTAAGATCATAAACTCAGTAGGCTTTTTTACCAAAAGGATATCCAACAAAAATGCATCAACGAGCTCTTGGTGAAAATTTGGCCAAAGGTTGCAAGTTGGTGGCATAACAAAGACAACCAAAAGCGTGTAGGTGTGTATATGTGGGAGGTCTATCATATAAGAGCTCATATGGTGATTTATGGTTCAAAACTGGGGTAGAAAGTCGATTAATGAGATAAGTGACAGTGAGTGAGCTTTCGCCCCAGAATTTCAATGGTAAATTTGCTTGAAATCTCAAGGCACGACCGACGTTGAGAATAAGTCGATGCTTTCTTTCGACAACACCACCATTTTGTTGAGGTGTGTGTGGACATGAACTTTGGAATAGGATGCCAAAAGTAGACAGAAATAACTTTAAAGAAGTGAATTCTAAACCATTATCACTCCGTATACTTTTAACTTGACAGTTAAATTGAGTGTTGACAAAAGTGATGAATGTTTTTAACAAGCCTTGTGTTTCATATTTGAATCTCATAAGAAAAATCCACGTAAAACGGGTGTAGTAATCCACAATAGTTAAGAAATAGTGTGCACCAGTATGTGTTTCAATTTTAGGTGAACCCCAAATATCACAGTGTATAAGATCAAAAGAATGATTACTTTGAATAGAACTTATAGGAAAAGATAACCTTGTTTGTTTTGCCAATGGACAAACATTACATGAATGTTGAGGATCATGAAGAAAAGATGGAATTATTTTGGATAGAAACTGAGAAGGCAATTTGGATGGATGTCCTATTCTTTTATGCCAAATAACTGCTGATGGGAGAGAGACTTGATAAGAGGTTGGTGAAGGCAGATGCAACTCTGATTGTAATATAAGATAGTACAGTCCCTTACTCTGCTTCCCCAGGCCAACTAGGTCCTGCAATATACAAAAAGTAGTGAATAAGTGAATGGAACAGTTGAGAGAAGATGTGAATTAACTAACAGAAAAAATGTTCACATGAAATGAGGGTGCACAGAGAACATCATGAACACACAATTTTTGTGTAATATGTACAGAACCAACACTTGTGATTTTTCATAAGAACCATTTGGTAAGGTGACTTGAGAAAACATAGGAACATTGACTTTATCTATGACTGAAGTAGCTATATGATTTGTAGCACCACTATCAATGATCCAATGAGAAGACTTGAAATTTTGGGATGTGGATGATGAACAAAATGGAATAGAGTTACCTGTATAATTGGCTGAGACAGTGGATTTTTCTTTTCGGAAAAAAGCTTTGATTTGTGAGAGTTCTTCAAAAGTGAATTGAATAGATTGATCAGAAGTTTGGGTGGCCTTGGTGACTGTGTGAGATGATTCAACTCCCGTTTGATTTGCAGAAACCTTTCGAGCTCGATTTGGAGGTTGTACATCTTTGCTGTGAAGTTTGTGTCCAATGGAAAATCCAATCAAATAAAAGCATCTATCCACTGTATGTGTAGTTCCATCACAATAGGTACAATGAAGCAGTTTCTTAGACCCTTGTGTCTTTGATGAGCCATGCGTCCAAGTCTGAGAAGAATTATGTCGTCGTGAAGTAGAACCTAATTGTCTGACATTCATGGCATGAACCTGTTCAGTAATCTTGTGTTCAGCTAGTCCTCTTTGTTTTTTCCTAACATAAAAGCGAATATGCTTTCTTAACAGTTGGTAAATGGTGCATAAGCGTGATTTGCCCTCTAACAGCTAAATATGTCTCATTCAAGCCCATAAGAAACTGTCCAAGGTTCACCCTTTCTTCTTTGTCTGACAGTTGCTTGAGTCCTCCACAAGTGCATGGAATAGATGAACCACACATTTTCAATTCATCCCATATCGTTTTTATCTTGGTGTAATATGTGAAGATGGAATCTTGATTTTGCTTTATCTCCACAATGGAACGTTGAATCTGATAGTGATTAGAAAAATCACTTTGTGAAAATCGTTCTTGCATATCCAACCAGATTTCAAAAGGAGTTTCCACATAGAGGACACTATTGGCAAGATCTTGATTTAAATAGTTAAGAATCCAAGAGAGAACCATATCATTGCATCGTTGCCACAGTGAATATTTAGGATCAGATTCACTTGGTGTAGGTATAGTCCCTTTGATGAATCCCAGTTTGTTTTTGACACTAAGACTCACCAACATGGAACGTCTCCACATAGCATGGTTGGTTCCATCAAGAACCTTTGGCACAAGAATCATACTTGGATGATCTGAGGCATGGATAAAAAGATGATCAGATGGGTCAATGGTGAAAAAAAATGGTTTGATGAGTAGTATTTTGATTTTCTTGGTTGATGGTTTTGTTGGTGTTGGGAGTGTTTTGGATGACACTTATTGAATCAGTATCCTCCATAAAATTTTGCGAAAGTTTGGTAGAGACGTTAGGATCGTCGCTCTGATACCATGAAAACTTAAAGATGAGAAAATGTATTTCTTTTTATTGATGTTGATCATTACAAAGATGATATATATACATGTATAGAATAAAGTCTACATAGAATGAGATTATTTTGTGCCTATAAAGCTGAGATTTTTACAGAATATTCTGAGATATTTACAGAATATGCTGAGTATCAAATCAAATCAAATCTCAACAAAATATGTTGAGATCTTCACAGAATATGTTGAATATCCAGTCAAATCAAATCAAATCTCAACAGGATTTGATCCTAGGTCACACCTTGAGTCATTCTGATAGTGAAACACCCTTCGCAGGAAACTGAACCATCTTGTTTTATATATCCTCACAGTAGTTCTCACCATGAAAATATGAAGGAGAATCATTGTTTGATCCATTTCGAAAAGTTGTAGTGGTACCGTCTTCTTCACCAATGGAATTTGATGAAACTGAAACTCCCCAATACCAATTATAGGCAGCAGGCTCTATAGCAACTTTTTTTTGTAAGGTTTTGGAATTTTTACACTTCTACCCCTTATATAGATGATGTTTGTAGTTGTTTTTTTAAAGAGAAGTGGTAAAAGTGTAAAAACAAATCTAAGTCTGGCTAAATAATGGCTTTAAAGCCTGGCTGCCTAGACAAACTCATTGAAACTGAATTGCCCCAACTGTTCATTGCGTTCGGTGAAAAGTAGTACCATGTATTAATTAGGAATCACTAGGTTTATCGTGTATTAATTATAAATCACTAGGTTTGGCCTTCTCCAGTGAAAAGTAGTACCGTGTATTAATTAGGAATCACTAGGTTTGGCCTTCTTCACCAATGAGATCTATGAACCTAGGGTTTCAGAAAATAAAGGGGGCTAGGAGTGGATGGTTGATGGATGGGTTGAAAAGATAAAGGGGGTGGATTTTGGTTAGGGATGGCAATGGGGCGAATTTTGCCAAATTTGTCCCTGCCCCACAAAGAATAAGGGATCCCCAGATCCACCCTGTATAACCATTTATTTTAATTTATAAAATCCGTCCCCGTCCCATCAAGGATTGCGGATATCCGCCACAATCCATTTATTCAAAGACTACTTTGAGCAGGCCCACCCGTCCTCAAAGCCCAATCCATTTAGCCAGCCCAATGAGGGTTAATAGGCTAAGAGCCCACAATATAACAAATTTAATTACCTATGCTAGTTTTATAAGAACATCAACTTAACATAGTTGATTTATAGGTGACAATTTTGGTTTTTGTAGAATAATTTTATAAAAATAAAAACACAACATCATTGGATTTTAGGTGATGTGGGACTATGTTTATTACTTGCAATTTTGGTTTTTGTAGAATAATTTTATAAAAATAAAAACACAACAACATTAACTTTTAGGTGATGTGGGACTATGATTGTATCATGTAAATTGGATTTTTGTAGGCTAATAATATAAGAGAGAAAAAAAACACAACATGGCTGCATTTTAGGCGATGTGGGATTATGTTTATAACATGAAATTGAAACTTGAGTTTTATGTTATGTGGGACAACAATTTATGAATGAAAAACTCAAAGTGTTTAAAATCAAACAAAAAGAGTTGTCATACATGTAGACTAGTTTTATAAGAGCAAACACAAAATATAGTTTGTTTTTTAAGTGACGTGGGACTATAATTTATAAATGAGCAACTTAAATTTTATAGCCTAGTTTTATAAGAGTTAGCATACAACATTGTTGGAATTTAGGTGATATGTGACTATTTTTGTAACATGAGATTTGGATATTTTGAGTAACATGAAACTTGACTTTTATGCGATGAGAGACTATAATTTGTGAATGAAAACTTAAAGCTAGGAAACTTAATTTGAATTATACATAGTATATAGCTTGAAAATTCATTATTGGTGCCAGTAAGTGTGGTTTTGGTACTGTGGTTGTGATTGTGGTTGTGGACCTTATGGTATCATTTGACATGGTGTGGTTAGTGTTAGTGGTGGTGGTGATTTTACTACAATGGTGATTGTGTATTTAGTATTTGGTTTGAAACTCCACATTAAACCTCATCGAATCTCGTTGGTGATGATGATGGTGATTGTGATGATAGTAGTAGGTGTGGTTTTGGTATCGTGGTAGTGACTGTGGGTGGTGGAGTTGATGGCAATAGTTGTAGTTTTCATATAGTGGTAATGGTTGTGGTAATGACGACATTGGTTAGTGGTGATGGTAATGATAGTGATGGTTGTGGCAATACTTGTGGTTGTCAGTCATAGATGAGGTGGATTTTGGTATCGTGGTAGCAATTGTTATAACTATAGGGGTTGCAGTGGTGGTGAAAATTATGCGACGATAGTTGTGGCATTGGCTGTGATTTGTGAAGGTGTTGGCGGTGGCGGATGTAGTAGCTATGACTATGAAGGTCTTAGTGACAGTTATCCTACGGTATTTGCGATGAGTGTGAAGGTGTTGGTGGTTAAGGTTATGAAAATGGTTATGATATGGTGTACGCAGTGAATGTAAATGTGAAACTAATTTTTCTATGCGTGTTGGTAGTTATGGCTTTGAAGGTAGTTAATATTAATGCTATGGTGGTTGTAGCAACGTGGTAATTGTGGTGGTGGTGATTATGCTATGGTGGTAGTCGTGGTGGTGGTTGCAACAAAAGACAAAATAATATTCATTTTATTGTATACTAAACAATTGAACTCATTTGATGATAAATTTGGTAATGCTAAATTAAACAATGTAAGTGAATGAGAATAAAAAAAATTAGGTTAGTCTCACATCCTTTAAAAATCAAGATGCAAAAGTTTATTGCTCTATAAAAACACAAAGATTTGCAATATTTTAGATGTGAGTTTAAGATGTTTAGTCTCACATCCTCTAAAAAGCAACATGCAAAAGTTTATTGGTCTATAAAAACACAAAGTTGGGCTCTATAATTTAGTAGGTTGGGTTGGGTCAATTGGTTTGAAGCTTTGTTGCTTTGAATTTGATCAACCCAACAAATTGATTTAATTATATATAAATAAATTTATAAACGGATATTCGTGGGTCGGATGTAGATAAATCTTTATCCGCCCTGAATTTTTTACTGATTCAATTTGGATCCCCGAATTTGCCTCGAAATATGTTAAGGTAAATCCAAATTTGCCCCAAACAGTTTAGATGGGAAGGATATTCGTGAAAATCCATCCCATTGTCGTTCCTAGTTTTGGTTTGATCATTTTTTTTATCACGATGACCCAGTCTGTTCCTGTTCAAACCATTCCGCGACCAGTAAGGTCAGTCAAAAAAAACTTTAAACCCGAATTGTTTTGGTCTCTTTTCACTAGACCGGGACAAGCCCAATCCCGGACCATAATACATGTACCTTTTTTCACTGACATGTCATATTCTAAACCACATTACAAACACAACTACCTCTTTTAGCATTGAACTCTTGTGCAGTTACCATTAGGGGTGGGCACGGTCCGGAATTGGGATTGTCCCAATCCCGGTTCCGGTCCAATGAAACGTGATCGAAACGGTTTAGGATACGAAATTTTCTTGAGCACACCCGATTGGTCCCGAACTGGTTTGAACCGGGACGGTCCGGGTCAGGACCATTCTATCCAGATTCAAATTTCACAGTCAATTGTGTATCTGAAAAAAGGGTCTAAATTGGGATGGAATAATGTATTACCCAAGGGGATTTAATCAAGGAGCTTGAGAGCAACATCTGCGTCGCTTTGCAATTTTGAGATTTTGTCTTCTGGGTCTGCCGAAAAATAGGTGTCTCACAAATGGCAGAAATGATTTGTTGCCTTTGTGGCTTCCGTCATCAAATCCCGATCTCCTCCTTCACTTTGAGTGTGGCTCATTTTTAGTGGGAGTTCGTTCTCTCCTCAAATCTCACAGACGGCGAACGACAAAACACACATCACAACTTCACACAACTTTATACACTCACACACCTTTACTCTTTACCCTTTGTTGTTGTTGTTGATGAAGCTCCATTGCTGGTGCTCCAAGCTTTGTGAGGTTGTTGTTGTTGTTGCAAGCTTTGTTCGATGGTTATTATAATGGCTGGGGTTGGGGTTGAGGAGGTGAGGATGGGCTGGAGGAGGAGGAAGAGGAAACACAGAAGGAGTGGGGAAGTTGATGCCATTGATCTCGCTCTGCTGCCTTTCACTTTGTGTGTTGGTTTATGAGATATTCTCTGTAAGTGTGTGAAATTTGGTTTAAGAATTGATAAAAATTAATTGTGTGTGTGAAACTTGGGCTTAGAATTGATAAAAATTAATTGGGCTTGAGCTTACTGTAGTAACCGGGACGGACCGGAACAGTCCGAGACAATATTAGTGAAGATCGGTCCCGAACCAATTAGAACCGGTCTGGGACCGGGACCGGGATAAAAACTGTATAAACCGGTTGGTCCCGATTTAAATCGGTTCGGGACCATACCGGTCCGGTTCGGGACCAGGATTCTTGCCCACCCCTAGTTACCATAACAATGGACCATGGGCCATCATCATAGGATATTTTAATTCTGTTCTTTCAAATGTGGATAAAATTGGTAGAAGCCCTGGGAAAGATGCTTGCTCAGCCAAACTCCAATGAATTTGTCATCCAACATGCTAGCAATCCCTGGTCCATTGTTATGGTGAGTACATGATAATCAGATTACATACAAATCTAGCAAACTCTGGTTGGAGAGCAATGTCCCAACCCACAAACTTAAATCTGTCCACGCTTTCATTCTCTGACTATATAACATTTATTCTGAGCATCTTCCACATTAAAACCATACTAATGCTTGTGTGTTGAATTTCACTCAAAACAGAGATAAACTGAATAATTTCTAAAGACTTCACCAATGCAGGATTTTGTGGATGATCCAACAGCATCCTTCCCCCACCCACCACCAGACCAGACACAACAAGATTCAAATCTTATGTTGTCAGCTTGAACTACGATGGATGAATCATGAACTCTACATGACAGGGTCCTCCAATTTACATCCACTGTTACTAGAATGACAAATTCAAACATGCATCTAGTATGGTTACTTGAAAAGAATCTTGTCACAATTAGATGATCAATAGAAGAAGAATATAAATGGATTATTACTCAGAAACAGATTTCACAATACAAGTTGTCTGGTTTTTCAAGAACTAGAGCCTAATTTCTCATAAAACTTCTCTTCGTTTCATCCCCCATTTAAAGAAGTAAACCATGAAAGAATTTTGGAAATACATCACTAGTTGGTTGACACGTGTCCAACTCATGTGCTCTCAACTACCTAAAGAAACAAAATTACAACACAACCCTTTATGCTTAAATTCAAACTTCGCGTGCTTCTTCAACTTTCAGTGCGTGACATTACCCTCCTCTTCTACTAATCTGTGTCCTCGAGGATTGATAAGGGAAAGCTAGAGGAGATGTCCGACTAGTCCTCCCAAGTGGCCTCTTTCTCATACCAGTGAATCAGAACATGAGCTATCGCTCTGTTGTTGCGAGGTACCATGCGCCGAGCTAGTATGGCGAGTGGTTCAGCTCTGATGTTGCCTTGGTAGTCGACCAGTGGTAGTTGGGGAGATGCAATGAGTGAGTTGACAAGCTTCTTCTTCAACTGTGAAACATGGAATGGAAGACAAGATGTATCTTTGATCCGGCCTGGAGGAAATTACAGACAGTAAGAAACCAATCCTATTTTTTCAATCACCTGAAAGGGGTCATAAAATTTAGCTGAAAGCTTTAGATTTCTCTGTAGTATGATGGTAGGGCTGGAGTTTCAAGTACAACCATTCCCCAATTTCAAATACTCTCTTTGTTCTGTGATGATTAGCATACATTTTCATGCGTTTTTGTGCCTTGTGTAGGTTGTTCTTTATAATTTGAAGCATGCGATGTCTCTCAGACAGGTATCGTTGGACTTCGGAAATGGTGAGAGATATCATAGGTGGTAGAGCTAACAAAGGAGGGAGGAGAGTAGCCATATAAAGCTTGAAATGGTGTAGTCTGTATTTTCGTATGAAATGAGGTTTTGAACCAATGTTCAACAAGGTACAACCACTTATACCATTTAGTAGGGGCATGACTAGTCATTCATCGAAGGTATGATTTTAAACAAGCATTGAGTCTCTCAGTTTGGCCATCATACTGAGGGTGATAAGTTGTACTCATGGCCAATGATGTCCCCAAAGCTGCAAATAAGTCCTTCCAAAAGGCACTTAAGAAAACCTTGTCGCTGTCAGAAGGTAGTCCTTGTAATCTATAGACTTTTTAGGAATAACTCAGCTACCATAGAAGCATTGTAGGGGTGGGAGAGGGACATGAAGTGGTTGTACTTTGTTAAATGATCCACTACCACAAAGATAATTGTTTTCCCATTAGAAGAATGTAGCCCCTTCATAAAATACATACTGATGTGCTGCCAAGCATGGTCTAGTATTGGCAATGGTTGTAGTAATCTCCCACATGAAGCCTGGTCTAATTTGTTTCTTTCAAATATCACAACTGGTGATGAATGAAATAATTTGAGTTTTCATTCCAGGCCAATAGACGTGTTGTCTCAATCATTGATAAGTTGCTTGTAAGCCAGAATGACCTAATAATGCTGAAGTGTGCAGAGCAGTAATGATTTGGGTTCTCAATGTGCCATGTCGAACCAATATATAGGCAGTGTTTATGGCATAGTGAACCCTGAGATAGGGAGAAGGGAGGGGCAGCCAGGGCATGGATTACCAATTTACTGGTCAGTGTCTAAGCAGTGTTATCAAATGAGTAACTTTATCGTACTTCTTGTAACCATTGAGGTTCTGCTGAGGATATAGATAGTCATGTGGCATCCATTGTATCTCTTTTTGAAAGGGCATCAACAACATGATTGTCCTACCATTTTTTGTAGGCAATCTCGTAGTCAAATCCAAGCAACTTGGTGAGCCATCTCAGTTGTAATATAATAGTTACTTTCTGAGATAAGAAGTACTTGATATTATGAGGATTAGTGAGTATATAAAACTTGGAACCCAAAAGGTAGGACCTCCACTTGTTTACAACCATAACAATAGCTAATAATCCCAAGTTCTTTGAACTCAATGCTTTGCTAGAAAAAACAAAGGGAAGGCCTTTTGGGATAGTACAACGCCTACTCCTCTAGAGCAAACATCAGTTTCCACATAGAAGGGAGAAGAAAAATCAGGTAGCACCAATACAGGAATTGATATCATAGCTGTTTTAAGCTCTTTGAAGGCCATGTTAGCTAAGGAAGACCAAGTAAAATAATTCTTCTTAACAAGCCAGTTAATGGCCTAGAGATTTGTCCATAGTTTCTGGAAACCCTCTCAACCATTTCAGGGTTGTTGGGGTTGGCCAATTAGTCATGGTCCCTATTTTGTAGGATTAGTAGCTATACCCTTGGACGAAATGATGTGACCCAAGTATTCTAGCTGATTTTGTCCAAAGGAACACTTGGAAAGTTTAGCATACAGACTATGTAATCTGAGAATGGAGAAGGTCAATCTGATATGAGTGAGGTGTTCATCAAAAGAGGGGTTGTAAATTAGAATGTCATCAAAGAATACAAGAATGAACTTACGGAGATGAGGCTGGAAAACTTGATTCATGAGGGCTTGGAAAGTTGTTGGAGCATTGGTTAATCCAAAGGGCATCATCTTAAACTCAAAATGAACATGGTGTGTTTTGAATGTTATTTTGTGAATGTCAGGAGGATGTACTAATATCTGATAGTAGTTTGATCTTAAGTCAATCTTGGAAAAAATGGTTGCTCCATGTAACTCATCCAATAGTTCATCAATCAGTGACATGGGAAATTTGTCTTTGATTGTCATCTCATTTAATCCCCTATAGTCCACACAGAATCTCCAAGTGTTGTCTTTTTTCTTGACTAGTAAGATGGGAGCAGAAACTAGGGTTATGTGAGTGTTGGATGAGTCCTAAATCCAGCATCTCAGTGACTAGTTGTTCAACCACAAGCTTTTGCATATATAGAACCTTATAAGGGTTCTGGGAAAGAGGTGTAAACTCTGGTTTGAGTGGAATTCTATGATCAAGAAGCCTATGGGGTGGTAGTGTACTGGGGTTTCGAAAGATGCCTTCAAATTCATGGAGAAGGCTTGTGAGAATAGGGGAATTCATTTGGTTTTGTGAAGTGTCATTAACAGTGGAAAAAAATGGCCTAGGAAGGAAGGGGAATGTTTATGAAGAAACTTGGAAAAATCCCTTTGGTTCGATTAAGCATAAAGATGCTTCATTTGTAACTCCTTATAGTGCGACAGGTTTCCTTATACAGTCAAGGTAATCTGGAGCTTTTGAAGGTTGATGACAATTTCACCAAAAGGATTTAACCAATCACCTCCTTGCACCATATCAAAGCCCCCAAATGGAAGTAGTCTTACCTTCCCCTAAAAAATGAGGCCCTGCATAGTTCATTTTAGACACTGACAAAGAGCATTGTTATTCAACTATTGGCCATTACCCACTCTTACAATCATCTGGGGAGTCATGGTAGTAGGCCAATTGGTTTTTTTTAATGACACTAGGATCCAAAAATGAATGGGTGCTTCCAGTGTTTATGAGAATTGAGATTGGTATCTTCTTAATCAGTCCTTTGAGTAAAATGGTATTAGTAAAGAGACTGCCACTAAGGGCATGTAAGGATACCTCCATGTCAGTTTGCACCTCCTGAAACATATCCTCAGTTTCTATCTCATTTCCAATTTCTTCTGTGGATATTTCTTCTTCTGGTACCAACATGTAGAGACTTTGTTGCTTGCAAATGTGTCCTGGTTTATATTGTTCATCACAGTTGTAAC
The DNA here is from genome assembly GCA_963556465.1 of Berberis vulgaris. Classification (NCBI taxonomy): domain Eukaryota; kingdom Viridiplantae; phylum Streptophyta; class Magnoliopsida; order Ranunculales; family Berberidaceae; genus Berberis; species Berberis vulgaris. Next base: position 57,068,412 of record OY747135.1, on the reverse strand, counting down.
ATAAGCCCGGCTCATGCCTTAACTTCATTTGAATAAGAGTCAGCCTTTTGATGGGTGGTCGTGGCGTAGTTGAGGTAAATCTGACCATTGTAGATGACGTAGGGGTAGAAGTAAGTTTAGTGTTGTTGTTGGATTGGTTTGTGGATTGTTGACTGATAAGTCGAGAATAGGTTGAGTAATGTGGTTTAGTAGTTACACTGGTATTGGTGGAATATGTAGTATAATTGGATTTATGTGGATTGTAAGAGTTGTTTATTGTAGATGATTGTTGAGATACCGATGAGGCTTCATGCATTCTGGCCAGTGAAAAAGCTTGACGTCCAGTGGATGGTTTGAATAGTTGAACAGGGGCCTTCATGTTAGGTTTCAGTCCACTCAAGAAACTAAGTACAAAATATGTCTCATCAAGGTGTTGGTTGTGGGTGAGCATCAGATCTTAATTCTTCAAACTTATCATAGTAGTCAACCACTAATGATTGTTGACAAAGCTTGTTAAATGAAACCACATAGTTATCTAACACAAGATCCTCAAAATTTTCACATAAGACTTGAATAAAAGGTTTCCAGTAAATGTTGTCTTGCCTACTTGGTAATCTAAAAACCAAAGGTCTGCCCTACCACTAAAGTGAATTGATGCAATAGCTAACTTATTATCCTCTAGAATATGATATAATGAAAGGTATCTCTCGCACTTCTTAATCCAGGCACGAGGATTGGTTCCATCAAAGGGTGGAAAATCTAATTTAGGGATTCGTGGAAGCATACCTTGGATCTCCATTGAAGAGCTGGATGGAGGTCGCTGAAATTGATCAGGAGCCGATGAGCTAGTAAATCCGACAGATTCAGTACCTTTTTGGTTGTTCTGCAACAGTTGGAGAAGTTGCTCCATCCTTGTCTCCATTCGTTTCTCTTGTGCCTCATTAGCTTGAGCCAAGCATTTTAATATTGTTTTCAGGTGCTCAATTTGATTCGTGGTCTCAATTTGATTCTTCTTACACTCACTCATGAAGTTCTCTTACCAACTGTCACAATTGTGACTATTAGATGATCAATATAGAGGAAAAAAAAAACAATATAGATGGATTATTACTCAGAAACATATTTCACTATTCAAGAACTAGAGTCTAATTTCTCGTAAAATTTCTCTGCTCTTCTCTTCGTTTCATCCCCTTTTAAAAAGTAAACCCTAACAAAATTTTGAAATACATCATAGTTGGTTGACACGTGTCCAACCCATATGCTCTCAACTAACTAAAGAGAGGGAAAGAGAGCGTGGAGGAGTGTATCCCTCAGCTCTCTTTCCCTCGCTGTAAAGAAGGGCTCAACAAAATTACAAAAAGTCCTTTATGTTTAAATTCAAACTTTGCACACTTCTTCGCACTCAATTTTTCTAACTCTTAAACTTTCAGCACGTGACAGATGCCTATGCATTTACCAAACATAAAACTTATGAATGAACACAGGAAGCTATAACCGTTTGGTATTTATCATCACAATCAACCTTGCATAAGAATGATTACACATTTCATGAGAACCAGATGCCTCTGTAACAATAAATATCATGTTTTCTGAATGTAACTATGGAAGTGTGCGATATTCAATCAGAGATACATGGGCCACTTGTTCAAAGGATTCTGTAGAACTGGGTGTGTACAGAACTCTTTAAGCTGTACAACTTGGTTAGCCCAATTTCTTTCTGTATATGACTGAAGAACAAATTTGATGATTCTGAATCATCAAAAGATGCACATAACACCCTTATGATTCCAGGGCAGGCAGAATACCTTCCAGGAATTAGTAGAACTGGATAAATACATTCAAACCCAACTCCAAGGAATCAGCTTCACAACTTTCTGAATAAATCAGAAAGTGCATTGTAAAGAACAGCAGCCGCAGGGGGTCTAGGCATTGATCCAAGGAGAATATCTGATGCAGTAACGGTTGTATTACCGTAGAACCGAGAATTCTCTAGTGTCCGGGTGGTAACCATACTCCCTTCGAGTGAACATCCCACAAATGCACCTGCATGGTAGATCAGAGTTATAAGATTGCAGGTGGCAGGAAGAATCTACTTTAGGATCGATGAGCGGATGCAAATATCACACTACTATTTTTCGACACTCGTGTTGACACTCTTTCATCGCCCTACATGAAGATGAATCAATGCCTAAATTTTCTTGTGAAGATATCACTAAAATCATTTTATTTTAGAGTTATCAGGTTTCAGCAAAATAAACAGTTTAGATTTCCTATCATTTCTCTAGTCTGAAATTCTACTTTGGTTTAGGCTGATTTCTTTGTGATGGAAAGATGCCAATGATTATCTATGCAGTTAAAACGGCGTTATAACGCTGATATAACTCTTAAAGGGGGTGAACCGTTACTTTTTTATATTATCATGTTTTGGTATCATGGCTCCGTTATAATGGCCGTTATTGAGATAATGTTTTTTTTTTCAATAACACCGTTTTAACATTTTGTTCTAATAAATAAAAAAAATTCACCTATTTCATTATAAATTGAATCAGAACCCTAAACTCATAGGAAAGACGAAAAAGGATCAGAGCTCATCGTCGCCGATCGACAGAGAATAAGACATCACCAATTGACATAGAATGAGAAAAGGGAAGAAGACAAAAAGTCGATCGCACTCACTATTGCGATCTCACTCTATTGCAATCTCACTCTCATACGAAGGAAAAAAAAATTTATTAATATTTTGATGTATTTTAGTTTAATGTTATGAATATGATTTACTTTTTTGACTCTATAATACATTAATATTTAGTAGGGGTATAAAAAATATATTTAAAAAAACTATTCCGTTATATCTCGTTATAACCTATAATGCTCCTGGACCATTATGAGTTCGTTATCCATTTTAACTGCATAGATGATTATGAAGAGAATTGTTATCATAAAAGTTTTGGCCATAATTCATTCTCATACATGTCACAGTCAAAACGAGTATTTAGAGTTGGAGTCGTTATATCCCCACCTATATAACAATATCAGCTTCGACAAACAGTAAGATTGTATGGTAAAAAGTATTTTTAAACTTAACAAGGCCAACAAACTATGAGAATGAAAAAACAAAATAAAACAATGATTTATTTAAGTGTTTCCCCATGTGGCCATGTTACACACCTGTGTCTGTTGTATTATTTGTGTACAAAATATAAAAGATTTATAAAACCAAGAATAAAATCCACATCTTTAAAAAGGGAAACAAACTATAGTATTTGGCACTAGCCCCCAGTAGAGTTTTCTAATAATCCCTCTTCCAGAGACCTTGCTCTTCCACCCTTCATCTCAATGGGTTAAGGGAACACCAAATACACTTTGACCCTAGAGAATATGTGGTCCTATATCACTTTAGCATATACCATCACCATAATAGATGATCTCCCACCTCCCTTCATCTTTTGGGCTGCAACTTGGGAGGGCCAACCCACCCAAACCCAGCTCGAAAATTTTGGCCCATGGGTTAGTGTAATGAGAAATTGGGTTAGGCTCTTTGCAACCTGAGCAGCAAAGAATTCATAACACCCTTAAATGAGCTGCACTTTATTATGAAAAGTTGGCAAATTCTGAAGAAAAATCCTTGTACAAAATACCACCATAAGCGGGCCCAACACGAGTTCAACCTGTACCAACCCAAAAATTGGCCCGTGCATTGACATGATCAGACTGCACTTTGGTTGGGTTGACCCCCTATCCCACCTTAGGTGCAATCTGTTCCACATTTCCCCTCCATATAAATAAGCATATCTTCGTAGGGAAGATATTCTTCCTGTAGTTCTGTAGCAATTTACACTGGAGAACACCCTGACCATCATTTTTTTCTTTACGGAAGAAACAGAAAATGTGCCTTCTGCTTCTCCTCTTGTCTTGTCCCATCTACACTGCTTTAGGAGTAATATTAAACTTGAGACTCCAGGGAAGAGAGGTGACCGACTTATGGGTTGCTACTCCTTGATTAGATGTCGTTTCTCTTCTTTACAACTTCTACAATTATTTTAATCTTTACCTCTGTCTAAAATAAATCAGCTCTAAACCCTTCTCAATAAAAACTGGGAAACAAAGTATATCAGCTGAACCATTATGCATGGTATAGTTAACTTCCAAAGTGAAAATTGTCAGAAGTTAGAAAAGACTTTACCTTTGCTGCAACTATACGTATAACATGCTGCATAACCACCATCACCAGCACGTAGGTCAGCTTCAACTGCCCGACCAACTATGCCAGCGGCTGCACTCAAGCCTGCTCCAATTGAGAAATGAACATTTCCACTAAATGTCTTGACAGCATCATTTGTTCTCAAAATGATGATGAAGTCCGTCAACTCCCCTCCAGCCTGCAAACATAAGAAAGCTGAATAAGAAACAATAATCACTAATAATAGACTCAAGAACAAGAAAAATCAGACAAGAGACGTGTAAAAATAAAAATAGACAGCACGAGAATTGGGTCCAGAGTTCATATCAAATCCAAATTTAAGTGAGAGTACAGAGGCCTTCATTTCTCTAGGATCCAACAGTGCGGACAGAGTGAGTTTACCTTCTATTGTCGGCTTAAACATTAGCCGATAGACTTCCTTAGCCAAAAATTCAGAAAGGTGATATAACTGAAAAAGGAAAAATAAGGGGTTTTGACCATAACCCTCAAATTAACTTCCCCCTCCCCCCCCAAAAAAAAGAAATTGGCTCTTTCCCCGGTTGAGGTATTTTCTGTTAATGCCTAAAGTGCACTTGCTACTAAGAAACAAATTAATCTGGGAGAGGGAGTGAGTTAAAAACCAGAATCAAATTGGGGAGTATCATAAATTTTTTAAATTAAAAAAATAAATAAATAAAAACAACTTTGTTGTTGATGCAATGACAATAACATGATGGATTGTTTGTTACAGCTGCATAACTGTTGTTGCATAGATGTGTTACTCCTTTAACCAAGTATTTTCATTCAATGCATTCCATATCGACTGTTACAATAACTGAAACATCAACATGACTTTGCATCTTTACTTGCACCATATTGTGCATCACTTAAGACTTTTGAGTCCACAGCAGTGGTAGCACTTCAGGTAGTATTTGCCGTCCCTTTTTTAGATGCATTGGATCGTTTCAACGTCATATTCTGATTATATATTTTGACAACACTTGACACATGGACAGTCAATCCAAGGACACTCCTCAACCAATGTCAATTTGTTGGCAGTCAACTACAACTAACTCCTCTGTTCATCCACCCAAAAAAACTCATAACACCTTCGAATAGTACAAGTCTAAGAACTTTCTTCTTGGTTGTCATCCATGTGTGAAGTCCATAACGTTTGTGTTCCATCACAATTTTGTTTTACAAAAATTGCACTTGACCCCCACTCCATTTTCTTCTTTAAATACCTCGAATTCAAAAAACTGTACAGCACATCACAAGGAGCTGTGGAGGAGCTTAACTGCTTCCCACTTTGTTCCTAAATCATAACGTGCTGTGGGGTGATGTTGAACGATCTTCAACCTTACCTCCAAAGATATTTCATCTTATTACTACTGAATAGGCTTCTATTTCTATAGCTGAATGGTTCTATAAAATAAAGGAGAGATCTCCAGTGGCTACTTGAAGGTGTTTAGTTACCGATGGATGTTTTCCAACAGTTCACATTCAGTTCAATCGTGAAATACATCTCGAGGAAGCTCCATTCAACTGACTTTAATTCTTTACTGTACCGAGACTACAGGCTTTACAAAATACTTTTAACCAGCCAGTGTTGGAAAGAGCCAATTTCGGTGGCTGGGGTGGGAGGGATCTTCAAAAATCCCAAAACATAATTGTCCTCTCCGACTAAAGTCCCTCCAATTCTTCCACATTATGTTCCAAATGCAATATTTTTTCCTACATTTGTAAAAAAAATCTAAAAATCGAATTGTCTCAATCTTGTCAGGGCAAATTTGAAATTTCACTTCGTCCTGTGAGTGTATTGTTTCAAGCTGCAACACACAGTGTCGTCTTGGGGACACTTCTCATTATTACTCGTGTGAAGAAGATATCCAATATTCTCCAGCTAGTTGGATTTGCAGTTAATCTGGTAAGTGGCTTCATGACATCTCCGATTAGAAAATAATTTTATTTAAATAGCTCATTGATAAGCCCACCATTAGGTTCATATATGCTAGAAGGAAGAAGGATCAGGGAACTACTAGTATTCACAAGAAGGGAATAGAAGGCTAAGTTTGTTAGGTTGTTATTTTTGAGTGGTCAGTATTGTAGGAGTAGTAGCTATAAAAGGGGAAGGTAGGAGAGTAGGGAGAATGATCCAAAGAGAGTATATTGAAAGGGAGAGACCAGGCTCTCGAATTCCTGGAATTGTATCCTTTACTATCAATACAATCGATTTTCTCCCATTTCACTTCTTTGTACAATTTACTAAACTTGCTCAAGGGTCCTATCTATTCTGATTCCTATTGCAGGTTTGTATCAATTGGTATCAGAGCAAGATCTAGGGGACAGTAATCATGGCTCAAAAAAAATAGAAGCCCTAGAAGAAAGACTAGAAATGGTACAAGGAGAATTGCAACAAGAATTGGCTAAGGCACAAGTTGGGTTCCAGAAATTACCTGGTATGGAGAGTCGCCTCGAGGTGATTGAGAAATCACTGGGATATTTGACAAGCAGAATCGAGCAATTGCTGAAGCAGGGTGGTGCTGGGCCTTCCTCATGCAGCGCGGGACCTTCATCGGCAGTAATGGAGAAAAATAAGCAGGTGGAGGGCGAGAGGAACCCTTCCTCGTGCTTCGAATCTCCTCTAAGCAAACAGGAGACCCCAATGGAGATGGAAAACTCAGAACCGAGGGGGCTACGGAGACTGGAATTCCCCATCTTCACGGGGGATGACCCGGATGGCTGGATCTTTCGGGCTGAGCGGTATTTCACGATGAATCAGATGACAGAGAAGGAGAAGCTCGAAGCGACAGCGGTGAGCATGGATGGTCGGGCCTTAGCCTGGTTTACATGGATGGAAGGTCGTCGAATTGTGGAAAACTGGAATGAGTTCAAGCGGCTCCTTCTTACTCGATTTCGACCGCTTCGTGAAGGAACTCTGACGGAGAAATTCTTGGCCATCCGACAAACGGGATCTGTGGATGAATTCGTTGAGCAATTTGAAACCCTAGCTTCCCCTCTTCGCAATCTCTCTGATGAAGTGCTTGAAAGCACATTCATCAATGGGTTGAAGGACGAAATTCGGGCCGAGGTGCGACTGTTGAGGCCCAAGTCGCTAATGGACTTGATGGAAGCAGCCCAAATGGTTGAGGACCGAAACCGCATCTTGGGAAGGAATGGGCCGAGTACTCCATGGGCTAAAACGGCCCAAGCCCGATTTCCTTCACAATCGATGAACCCTAACCCCCAAATCGCCCACAGTACCGCCCCTCTTCGCACCTCCATTCCATGGGAGAACAAAGGGAATCAGCGAAGAACACCATTCGTGGAGCGGGTGGATTTGGCCAACAACCGTCGTGAGGGGGGGTTCAAACGCCTCACGGAGGCTGAAATCCAGAGCAAGAGGGCTCGTGGCCTCTGTTACAAGTGCGACGAAAAGTTCGCACCAGGTCACCTCTGTCGCAAACGACAACTACAAATCCTCTTGGTGGATGATCCTGAAGCAACCGAAAAGAGCTCCGCCGAGGAATTTGACACTGAGGAGCCAAGTCCTAATACACCACCGCAAGACTCAGAGGAGCAAATCGAAGGGAGTATAGAGCTTTCCATGAACTCGGTGGTTGGATTCACTTCTTCTCGAACAATGAAGCTTCAAGGGGCAATCTCTTCTCAGCCCGTCACCGTGTTGGTCGACTCAGGAGCCACGCACAACTTCATCGACCGCAATTTGGTTCAGAAATTGGGGCTTCCTCTCACAATGACTGCCGATTACGGGGTGTTGATGGGCACTGGGGATTCGGTAAGAACAGAAGGGATTTGCAAACAAGTGGTACTTTCACTTCCAGAAATTGATGTAATTGAAGATTTTTTACCTTTAGATTTGGGTGGTATTGATGCAATTTTAGGTATGCAATGGTTGGAGAAATTGGGGGTGATGCACATCAATTGGAAGGCGTTGATCATGAAATTTACCGTGGGCAGGACTTCGGTCACATTACGGGGTGATCCGAGCTTATGCAAAACTCAGATCTCTTTCAAAGCATTAGTACGGGCAGTACAACATCAGGGTCAGGGAGTGTTACTAGAGTTGGGAGCATTGGCCCTGAAGGAGGTAGAGGATCCTACTTCTTTGGAGGCAGTGTCAGGCAGCATTAGGGACGTGTTGGGTCAGTACTCCGACGTCCTCAATTCACCTCAGGGGTTACCTCCTCCACGGAGTTGCGATCACGCCATCACACTCAAAGACGGGGTCGAACCTGTAAGTGTCTGGCCCTATCGTTACCTGCAAATTCAGAAGGATGAAATAGAAAAGTTAGTGGGGGAGATGCTGGCTGCCGGAATTATCCAACCAAGTCACAGCCCTTTCTCAAGCCCAGTATTATTGGTCAAGAAAAAAGACGGTAGTTGGCGTTTCTGTGTGGATTACAGGGCACTCAACCGGGTGACAGTGGCCGACAAATTTCCTATTCCGGTTATTGACGAATTACTAGATGAGCTACATGGGGCAAAAAAAATTTCTAAATTGGATCTGAAATCATGGTATCATCAGATCCGTGTAAGGCCCCAAGATGTGCCGAAAACAGCTTTCCAAACCCATGAAGGGCACTACGAGTTCTTAGTCATGCCTTTCGGACTCACCAACGCCCCAGCCACTTTCCAGGCACTGATGAACTCCGTCTTCAAGAAGTTCTTACGGAAGTTTGTGTTGGTCTTCTTTGACGATATTTTGGTGTATAGCAAGAATGAGGAGGAACATGTAAGGCACCTTCACATCATCTTTTCGACGCTACGGCATCACTCCTTGTTTGTAAATCAGCGGAAGTGCACATTCGGCCAGAGGGAGCTGGAGTATTTGGGGCACATTGTATCGGCACAGGGAGTTGCTGCAGATCCGTCCAAACTCGTCGCAATGGCATCTTGGCCTACCCCAAAAAATTTAAAGGAGTTACGCGGTTTTTTGGAGCTGACTGGCTACTACAGAAAATTTGTTCAAGGGTATGGACAGATTGCTTCCCCACTTACGGATCTTCTCAAAAAAGATAATTGGAGTTGGTCTAAGGAGGCCGAGTGGGCGTTTTTGCAATTAAAGGAGGCCATGATGATCGTACCAGTTCTTGCGCTTCCGGATTTTTTGACCCCATTTGTGATTGAGACCGACGCCTCGGGTACAGGTATTGGGGCTGTGTTAATGCAGAAACAACGACCAGTGGCCTATTTCAGTCAGGTTCTGGGTACCCGGGCCCGCCTGAAATCAGTTTATGAACGAGAATTGATGGCAATCGTCTTGGCCATTCAAAAATGGCGCCCTTACCTGTTGGGAAGGCGGTTTTTGGTGCGCACCGACCAAAAAAGTCTCAAATTTCTCTTAGATCAGCGGATAGTGGCAGATGAACACCAAAAATGGATATCCAAGCTTCTAGGTTACCAATTTGACATTGAGTACCGGCCGGGAGTGGAGAATAAGGCGGCGGATGCGCTATCTAGGCGACCCGAGGCATGTGAGTTGGCCGCCCTGTCCTCGTAGAGTACTAGCTTGGATGGTCTAAATGATGAGGTCCGCCAAGATCAAGTCTTCGGCCCTGTATACGCTGATCTCTTAGCAGGGAAGGCGGGTCCAGCAGGATACCACATTGAGCATGACCGGTTGTTTTATCATGGTCGCGTCGTGCTCCCATCATCTTCACCGTGGGTTCCTAAACTCTTGGAGGCTTACCATAACAGCCACGTAGGGGGTCATTCGGGCGTCTTAAAAACTTATTTGCGTCTCTCCCAGGACGTCTATTGGATGGGTATGAAAAAACAGGTCCAAGCCTATGTTGCCAAGTGCGATGTTTGCCAACGCAACAAGGCCATGACGCTGTCTCCTGCTGGGTTGCTCCAACCACTACCGATTCCTGAGCAGGTTTGGGAGGACATCTCCATGGATTTTGTGGAAGGTCTTCCAAAATCCGAGGGCTACTCTTGTATCCCCGTAGTCGTTGCTCGCCTGAGCAAATACGGTCATTTCCTGCCGCTCAAGCACCCTTTCACGGCTCCTGGGGTTGCTGCCTTATTCATTCGGGAAGTGGTTTGCCTACATGGGTTTCCAAGGTCCATCGTGTCAGATCGGGATAAAGTGTTTATGAGCAATTTCTGGTCTGAATTATTCAAGCTGCAAGGAACCGGACTGAAACATAGTTCCTCCTATCATCCTCAATCGGATGGCCAAACCGAGGTGGTCAATAGATGCCTCGAGACTTATTTAAGGTGCTTTGTTGGTGATAAGCCCAAACAGTGGGTAAAGTGGCTGCATTGGGCTGAATTCTGGTACAACACTTCTTTCCACTCTTCCACCAACACCACCCCTTTCAAAGTGGTTTACAATAGGCCTCCTCCCCCCGTGTTAAGGTTTGAAGAAGGCTCCACGGCTAACTCAACTCTGGAGTCTCAGTTAAAAGACAGGGATGTTGTGCTTGAGGAGCTCAAGGCCCACCTACGGCGTGCTCAGAGACGCATGCAAACCTCTGCTGATAAGCGGCGCAGGGAGGTCAGTTTTGAGGTGGGAGATTTGGTTTATGTCAAGCTCCAACCTTACCGGCAGCGCTCCTTGGCAAAACGACTGAATGAGAAGCTTGCCCCACGTTATTTTGGCCCTTATATGGTGCTGGATCGCATTGGCAAGGTAGCCTACAGGCTGGATTTACCTCCTACAGTCAAGATACACCCAGTATTTCATGTATCTATGTTGCGCCCAGCCCTGGGACAGGCAGACAGTTTTCAGCCATTCCCTCTTCAACTCTCGGATGAATTAGAGTGGTTGGTAGAACCAGCTGAAGTGATGGATTTGCGTTATAATGCGCAGGGCTGCCTGGAAGTCCTAATTAAATGGAAAGACATGCCTGACTTTGAGTCCTCGTGGGAAGAATTTGACCTCATCAACACTCAATTCCCTTCATTTCACCTTGAGGACAAGGTGCGAGTTCGAGCGGGGGGTATTGATAAGCCCACCATTAGGTTCACATATGCTAGAAGGAAGAAGGATCAGGGAACTACTAGTATTCACTAGAAGGGAATAGAAGGCTGAGTTTGTTAGGTTGTTATTTTTGAGTGGTCAGTATTGTAGGAGTAGTAGCTATAAAAGGGGAAGGTAGGAGAGTAGGGAGAATGATCCAAAGAGAGTATATTGAAAGGGAGAGACCAGGCTCTCGAATTCCTGGAATTGTATCCTTTACTATCAATACAATCGATTTTCTCCCATTTCACTTCTTTGTACAATTTACTAAACTTGCTCAAGGGTCCTATCTATTCTGATTCCTATTGCAGGTTTGTATCACTCTTCTCCAGGATGTGAAGACGAATGAAGAAAATTAGCCAACATATTTAAATGAGGCAATTGTGTTACCCTATCAGCTAAGACTTTATGCAGATCAAATTTGGTTTCCAATGACAATCAACAAAATGATAGATCAGAAAGTAACGGTTGTAACTGAAGAATCTAACGGTTGGTAATTAAAACCCAAGGCAAAAAATTCAAGTCTGTGATCAACTAATGGGGTACAAGAAAGCCTTAACAAGGAAAACAAATACCCTTTCCACTAACCTTTTAGCAGAATTCGCGTTCAATGCAGATTTTTAACTCCTTTCGGTTTTTCACTTCTTTTTTTCTTTTAGTTATATATATATATATTTTTTTAGGGGAGTTAGAGGGAGCTGGAAATAAAAAATAAAAATTGATTGTTTTTTAAATATCTTATGCTGACCTAGTAAATCGATCGCACCAAATAATTTTGATTCAATTAACATTTTATTAAATTTGGGGGACATCACCCCTTAAGGAAAACTTTCAACCATTTCAGGTTTTGTTTCTGCTAGAGGAAGAACACCATTATGGTTTTTCTTATTTCTTTTTTTTAATCGAAAAACCAAAGTAATTGTAGTGATTTTTTATTTCTTCCAGATCCGACAGAAACAATGAGCATCAAAAAGAGATATACAGTTAATAAACTACGTAATCTACCCCTCAATACTAGAGGTCGAATTCCTCTCAAATATTTGTAAAACAAATTTCAAAAGAAAAAAAGAAATATACCTGAGCTCCCCAACCAACACCAAAAGAGGAAATGGCAGAGGGTGGAGACCATGATCCATCTTCTCTGCGTGCAATCACTATCCCAGTACCAATGTTGTAGGTAACAACCATGCCAACCTTTACAACAGTAAGTATGGCCAAGCCTTTTGCGCCTTTTAATACGGCATCAGGGATTGACCTTTCAGGTTGCAAGGATCCCACCTGAACAATGTATATCAAGTTAGTGAGACATATAAAAGCTTCAGGTGATCCAATTAACACATTATGTCTAGAAACTATTTGATTTCTTTGATAAGTAATTAATGAATTTAACAAAATTCTCTCCAGTCAGGACATGGATTTTGAGAGAATGCAAATGTTGTCCAAGATGGTGCTCAAGTGTGCATTCAATTCCTTGTATCTGAACATCTACGTCTATTGTGTTAAAGGCGAGCGAGCTGATTCCAATGTTCTTCATCAGAAAATATATTTCATTATATAGAAATTTATGCATTCCAATGGACACTAGGTTGGGTGAAATTCTAGACTCAATCCTGAGCAATATGAATAATTAAGGAATGTGAGTTCAGATCTTACTGCATCAATTTAAGCCATCCTTCCCTATTTTCAAAACATATGACTTGGATCAAAAACAGGGTCCTTTTTTTCCTGTGTGTGTAACTTACTTCAAGGAATTTTCACATTATTTTTTGTAATTTTGGACTCTTTTGGGTCTTTCCCTTAGTCACATAAACCTTCTTCCAGTGGTGACGCTCACGCTCTCAAAACTCGCACCAACGCTTTGGGGCGACTTCTTCTAAAATCCTTGCTCTATAATTCACCAAACCCCGACCACAAAATTTTAAATCCCTGCTCTGACGATTTGGAGCCGTTCTCAAGTCTTCGCTTTATGGTTCACAAAAGTTCATTTCAAACTCTGAATCATCATTCAAATATACTGGTTTAATCAATCTTTTGTTTTTTTTATGATTATTGTATTGTGATGTATACTACAAAAATTATTTCTTACATAACAGTTTTCAAATTTTCATTATATATTGGATGGAATAAAATAATGCGAATCGAAATAAACTGATCAATAATTGAAATAAACGAAATAATTCAAATAACAACGATAAAAAATAAATGGAACCGAACCGATTTCTTCACAAACCAAGCTGAACCGAAGTGCATCGGTTTGTTCGATTTTTCAGTTTGTCGGTTCATGTAGAAGAGAAAAATTGGTCAAAATTGCAGTAATTAGTTTTAGATACCTATTTCTTGGTCAAAGCTTGCAACCTTGCGACTAACAAGAAGATTCAAGTGGAGGTTCAACCAATTTGGAGCTGTTGGGGGTAGTGGTTGTGAGAAGTCAGCATTCCAGGAACTTCACCAAGACGAGTGAACATGGCCACACTAAGGTGCCTACATTCATCGAACCGTTGTCTTGAGAGGTGGGAGTTTAGGACTTGGAGATCGATCACTAGGGAGTCTGTCAACTTCATCGTTATTGTTGATGGAGTTGTATGGAGTTTGAGAGTCTCTATGTTTTCAATTGCAAAGAAGATATTGTTAGACTTTGAAGAAGAAGAAGAAGACGAGGAATGGACTTTATTTAAGGGTGGGCTTTATTTAGGTATGGGCTTTGTAGGTGTGGGCTTTATTTAGATGTGGGTTCTATTTCGCTCGGGTCAGTTCCAATCGGCTTCCAAACATATAAAATCGAAAACCAAACCGAATTAGTCAATTCTCAAATTTCCAAAACTGAATTGAATTGAAACCGAAAAAAACCTAACCGAAATTATCGATTCGGCTCAGTTCGGTTGGTTTAGTCGGTTTGATCGCTTTTTTGTTCAACCCTACTCTGAAATCTCTACAGCGCTTCTGGGGCAAGTTCTACGGCTTCCAACTGTGCTAGGCTCTCTCGAATTCTCCGTTCATCTCGCAAAAGCTTTTTTCTGTCTGTCTCAATGGAAGGGGTAGTGAGGTAGTGGGGTGTACATCACTAACAGATGGGAGGTGTACGGCAAACTGGTTCAAATTGTATTATTGTTATGTCATGAATCACTAGAGGTGGTGGTATAGGAGAAATGGGTTTAGGTTGGGTATAAGAGAGGAAATGAGTGGTTTATGGTGGAAAATAGTAAAATGGAGGATAAATCGCTACAAGACACCGTGCGATATTGGGCTTGGGTGAGATTGGTATTGGTATGGGGATGGGGAATAGGATGGGTACAGATAGGAATAATAAGTGTACCGATACAAGTCATAATATGGGTTACTCATTTTTTAAATTTTTCTCACAAGTGGGATGCTCTCATAGGAACAGAGATGTAAATAACCAAAGGGACTTGAGCATAAAAATAGGGACTTAATTTAAAAAATCATGGTAGGGATTGAATTAAAAAATACATGGACTTATTTAAATATTTAGTTTTCTTCCTCCGCAAGACTGAAACAATTGGGAAAGGGAGGGGGTTGAGCCATAACGAGGCGACAGACCCTGCGGTCTGCGAGGCAGTGGGAGGGGCTGCGAAAGGGTGTGGCAACGAAGGAGAGGACGATAGGGGGTGGTTATCTTGTGTTTGCGAACAGAGTTGCGACTTGGGCTGCGAATGAATGTTTACAATGGTGTGGGGTAAGGAGTCAATCGACGACTGTAACTGTGACTATGGAACGGTTGATGGACGCTTTAAGTGTGACTATGGAACGATCAATGGACGCTCTATGGCTGGGTTGACTATAGCTAGCAACTAAACGAGGCGAGGGACCTGCGGCGGGGACTCAGACTACGAAGGCCTATTGATCGTCCGAGTGAGCATGAGGCAATCTGTAAGGCTGCAACGGTGAGGGGGTTGCAGCGGACTAACGAAGTTGCGATGGACTGAGGCTTCGAGGTTGGCGGGCAATTGTGGCGGGTCTGATTCCTCGTTCGGCTCTAATACAAATTGATACAATAAAATAATGATAATCAAAATAAACTGAACAATAATTGAAATAAACTAATAACTCGAAATAACAACGATGAAAATAATGGGAAATAACTAAGAAATAAATTATCTTCAATCAATCAACTGATTACAATGAACTACCTACGCTTCTATTTATAAAAGCAAACCCTAAACCTAATAGGAAACGATGTCCTATTTGGACTGTTACTAAATAGATCATATTACAATATAACCTAGAAATATTATTCCTAAAAGAAACCTAATTACATCAATATTCCTATTATGATTATTCATAATTTAACTATTTATCTTATGCATGTTATTAATATTAAATAACTATGATTTAATAATTAATATGTTGATTTGATATTAATAAAATAAAATTGGTGAAAACTAATTAATATTTTAAAATATACAAGATTGCATATGCAGACGTTTTTAACATTAACGAAATTTGAAATTTAAGCACTCCATGGTCCCGCTCTCGGATCCACTCACGCTTCACGATTTGGTGAATAAGGTCTTTCCTAGTTCCATCTACAACTTGGCTTTGACTTTTAGTATGGGGTGGGTCAACTTCTTCGATCTCAAACTCCTCTCACCATTTACTGAAGCTTTTGGTTGGAAACCTTATGTTAGGAGATTTGTGTTGGTTGTGGTCTTGGGGTTCGTGTTTTCTTATTTTTGTAAGGTAAGTTTTGAGAGTCATGTAATCAACTGGGAGGTTGTAATCATGTATCCAACTCACATTGGTGTTCTTATAAGTTTTTAGAGGAAGGAAAAGTCATAACAAGGTTTCTGTAGGTGAACCTGCAGAAGGATTGTTGTTGAAACCCAAACGTGCACAGCAGAACGACAGGTGAACTTGTGAAAAAACATTGTTGGGGGAGGGATACGGGTTTCTCAAACTCCTTCCCTTGACCTCGGACTGAGGAATTACTTCACTGGTATCCTTTGGCTCTGAAAAAACAACAAACCAGGCCTGAACCTAGTGTCTCAAATATGACTTCAGTTAATTTGAGAGTTTGCATCACATTTAAGAGTCTGCATCACTTCTAACAGATAGAAATTCTAGTATCTAACATGTTTACAATCTTTAGAAAATGCATTCTGAAAACTTATAAAAACATTTTTCAGTAACTATTTGATCCTTAATATATTTTTATTAGGGCTTTCCGAGTGTTATATGAAGCAGGGGATTGTCATATGATGCTTCAGTGTCAAGGACCATACCTTCTTATAACCTTGAATAGTATTTGCAGCTTTATAAATCTCATATTCCATGGACTGCCCCCATGGAAAGTTTACCCAGGATCTCAGTGTACTAAGGTCTGTCAAATCATGGGTCGGCAATTGAGCAGCTCGACTGACTTGATCCATCAAGTAAGACTGAACACCCTCAAGCCGCACACAACACACGTCACATACTCTTTTTGGATCACCTGTACGGAATTTCATTGGCAACAAACTCCTTCCTTTGGAGCACTCGCTGCAAAATATCCCACCACAAAACCTGCAATGATGTCTAGAACACATAATCGGATGGAAACGCACACTACATAGCATGCATGCAGAAGAAGCACTGTCAGCCAACCATTTTGGTGGCTCTGCTTCAAGAATTTCAGCTACATTACTGTCACTTGTCTCATTAAGAGTTTGAGCCACATCTTTCCAAGCGGTTTCAAGAAGATGGTTTGACACCCATGAAATGGCACATCCATGGATATTACCAGAAGCAATGGCATTCACTTTCCCTCTAGCTGCAAGTAACATCTCAAGCACGACATCCCACATTGTCAGCTCCTTATCTTCTCCAACATATTGACTCCAACCCAAGTCCCCTTCAGGAAACAAACCACCACCATTTGAGCAGAAACCTCTGTTCCATTCTTCGTGCTCACTTTCAGACATAGGTGGAACTGAAACAGGTATCCAAAGCCCAGTTTCTTCCCAAAGTGGAGAGTCATAATAGAAATATTTGCCTCGTTTCTGATGATCATCATCATTTATGTGAGTTTCTCCATCGCCGTTATTCCCACTATCCTGGGGTATGCCAATATAATAATTTTGATATTCAATACTTTCATGGCTTGCGGGATCTACTGTTGCCATTGAAAAGCTATCTTCATTTTGCTTCTCGGTTACCAAGAAAGCCTATACACGAAAGAATAAATTAACAGTAATTAACTCAATCAACATCATGATTAGGGATTTCTCAAAGTTGTAGTAGTTTTATTCATTGAGTAAACGAAATGCAACTCTTAACATGGAAGCAAATCGAAACTCAACTCACACGACAAAAAAAATATTCTATCAAAAATCCAATCTATGAAGCATAAGTAGACCCTAACCCTAGCAATAGAGAGAGCAAAATTAGTCTAGTAAATTCAATCTACTAGAATAAAATAGAAGATAACAGCAATCCAATAGAACATAACGATACCTAAACACAGAAAAATAATCTAATCAAATAAAAGGGCAGCCAAGCAGAAGTGATGGATTAATTACCGAATTGGAATCAGATGATTGTGTGATGGAGAGACGAGAAACCCTACTAGGCTCCAAAGGGTCCAATTCTTTGTCGTCTTCTTCATGTGAGAGAGAGGGGTAGAGCTTCTTGTTTCCCTTTATCTCCATCAACAAGGATATTAACTAGTTCAATCAACAAACCAGAACAAAAATCCACATAAAAAAAAATGGGGATGGATTTGAGAGAGAAGGAGAGATTATTTGTGAATAATTAATTTGAGTGCACAACGCAGAACGGAGAGAGGAGAGGATGTTGAAGAAGAGAGAGAAAGAGAGATTGATTATTTTGTTTTGTTAGATAACTTAACTTGTGAAGAGGTCTTAAGGTACTAAAACTCTTCAACGGAACGTGATCGTCATGAAGAAACGAAGAGATGGACGAGGATGTGGCTTGTGGGTTAATCATTGGGTTGGGTTTACATATATAGTACAAGGATTGCGTTCTCTAAAAATGTCAAAATTTTCCTGAATATTTCTCTTTTTTAAATTTATCTCGAAATCCGAAATAATTTTTTTTTTATTGTCAATTTAAATTTCCACACATTTTAACACATTATAATTGATGATATATCAAATCATCACAATCATACACGTGGCAAAGATCATTTATCACGAAGATCAAGTATTTCAAGTTAAGGCCAACTCGCAAAGCCTAAAAAGGTAGATCCAATCATTAAAGCCTAAAGGGAGGATTTCAGAACAAATCATAGTAGAAGCCTAAATCCAGGTCCAATGAAGCTCTCCCTTAAAAAGGAGGAACTAGGGGTGGGCACGAGATGGGATGGGATGAGATGGACCTCATCCCTATCCCATCCCGCTTGTTTGGGATCGGGACGGATAGACCCTATCCTGACCCCGTTTTATCCCAATGGGTTCGGGACGAGACGGGATGAACGTGTACTAAATAGTCTTTCAATGAAGAATAAATTTTTTTTATCTCACATTGCTCACACACCAGTAATGTTTAATTTATATACATATAACTTTCATCATAACAATATAAATGTCATATAAAATTTCATCTCACATTGTTTCTAATTGTATCTTGTATGAAGATATATGTTTTCAAGTTGTCTCAATATGAGTTCAAAAATGAAAATATTGCTCATTGACCAAATTTTCAACTACATAACTTATAGTGCAAAACTAAACCAAACCATCATTTTCCTTTATTTTTTACAAGAATAAATGTCCTATAACCAATCGAAAATGTGAAAAACATAAATTTTCATGGGTTCTATTTGACTTAAAATAGTTTCTATCTAAACAAAGAGTACCAAATCAAACAAGTTTTCAAACAGTAAATGTTTTGATTTAATTTCAACACATCCTAAATTTTCAGTTTAATTAAAATTAATAATAATAAATATTAAAAAAATAAGTTCAGATGAGCGAGATTGAAAATTTTCATCCCGATCCGATCCCACTCAAGATCGGGACGGGACAGGATCGAAATAAGTTTGAGCAATCCCAAAATGACCCAAAACAATCGGGACGGGATTGGACAAGATTGGGACGGGATCGGGATCGCAGGATGGGATGTCCACCACTAGGAAGAACGTTATAGAAAAAAAGAGTCACGGCGGGAGTTACTCCCCAATGACGTATCTTCATAAATAATAATAATAAATAAATAAATAACTGTTACAGATAACGTCTCCCCTTGCCAAGCCGCACATGCTTAAGTCATACAAAGAATTAATAACAACCATTATATAAGGTAAAGGGAACATTTGATTAAGGTATGCAATTTTAACTAAGTTTTGTCCAGATTAAGCTCTATCTTCTACAAATTTTCTGATTTAAGCATCGGAGTGCCCTTCGGCCATCAAACATGTGGTTTTTTGCAATCTAACATTTGTTTTGCAGGACGAATTACTAGGAGACCAGCTATGGACGCATTAGTTTGGCGCCGTCCGTGGGAACGACATTTTCCTTTCTAAAAGAGAGTTTGTAGTTTGCAAATTTCCTTAGTTCTAATTAGCAACAAAATCTCAGAGCAAATGGAACGATCTACAAACTCTCAACCCAACAACAATCAAGGCAACCCTTCCACTCGAAGTTGAGTAACCAATTGTACATGCTCCAAACCCAACAACAACCGGATTAACTGTGCCGGGTAACACAATATTACAATGTGGAGTAGTAGCCCAGTCATTTCAGACATATGGCAGCACCGTCACAGATCCCCGCGTGGACCAGCTCATGGACCAAATGGATCACTTTATTAAAGTTGTGGATAAACTTACCCAGGAGCATTCTCAATCTGCCGACCATGTCAAGACACCACTGCAACATAACTTTGCCAACCGTGTCCGAGAAAACAATGAAATTCCTGTATAACTTCAATAAGTGAATCTTGAAGGCAACGAACCACAAGAAGATGACCACCAGAGTGATGGAATCCCTACACAAGTTTCATTTAGGATCAGAGTCATAGATCCTAATGTGTTGTACGAATTGGCCAAACCGTCATTCTCCTATGCATTCACGAGGACTCCTTTACCAAAGAAGTTCACCCCAAAGTTCAAAGCGTATGATGGCACTACTAATTCGACAGACCATCTGCGACACTTAGACCACATGAAGGCATTGAAAGAAAACACGGAATCCATTATATATCGAACATTTTTTACCAGTCCCACTTCCACATCGATGAGTTGGTTCAATAGTCTACCACCTAGATCGATAGACTCCTTCAAAGCATTAGTCATTGCCTTCATCACGAGGTTCATTAGCAGCCAGCGGATGAGAAAAGGTCCACATTACTTACTCCATATCAAGCAAAAGCCCGAATAAACCATAAGGGAGTACGTCACTCATTTTACTAGCGAGTTGACCATGATTGATGGTTGCAACGATCACACGGTCATTGCCACCTTCACTTCTGGATTGAAGTGATGACCATTTTACAATTCTCTAAGCCTAGACCCTCCAAAGAATATGGCGACCTTATTGAAGACCGCTTAAAAGTACATCACCCTCAAGGAGATGTTGGCCGCCAAAAAGAAAAACGAATATGAAAGAAAAAATTTCCCGCAAACCAGAATAGCAGGGAAAAAAGGAGAGACGACATACCTCAGAAAGATAATGGTCAGTTGAAAAGGCATAGGACCAACGGAAAATCTAAATTCAATCAGCAAAAACCTAAAATGTTGCAATCTGTAAGACCCAGACACGAGCGAGTAAGGAGTGTAGTAAAGAAGGCGTATAAACCATACACGGCTTTGAAAACAAGTCGAACAAGCATCCTGAAGTCCATGTCGAAGTGGGAGGATATCAATTGGCCACTCAAGATAAGAGGAGACTCAGATGGACAAGATAAAAGCAAGTACTGCTCTTTCCACAGGGATCACGGGCACGACACTGAAGACTGCTACAATTTCAAGGACGAAATTGAGCACTAGATTCAAAAAGAGCAACTCGAGGAATTTGTCAGGTTGCCAGACAAGCAGTCTAAAAGAAAAGAAGAAGATAAACATTGATACAGGATCAAAAGAACAACCCAGAGAACTGATATATGTCCTACACGGCATAGCTGGAAAAAAAATACAATATGAACGACCAAAGAAGCGATCAAAAGTACCACCTACTCGAGCTAATATAAATCGAAGCATGAGAACCAGTATCATCGAAGAAGACCAGAAGAGCCACTGCAGCAACTCGCAACGAGGGACACAGAGACGTTTGCATTTCAGGCGGAGATCAACCAATAACTCTTTATCCACATTGTCCCTGACGAGGCCAACAACACCTTTTCCATCATTGACAATGGGTTTGGCTTGACCAAATCCGATTTGGTGGATAATATTAGTACCATTGCAAGGTCTGAAGTCAAGGAATTCATGGAAGCCTTGGTAGCTGGAGCTAATGTGAGCATGATTGGGCAATTTGGTGTTGAGTTCTATTCAACCCACCTTGTTGTTAAAAAGGTCATCAGTTGGAGTACCTTGAAGAACGCAAACTCAAGGATTTGATTAAGAAACATTATGAATTCATCAATGAAGGAAAATACCGATATAACTCAAGCTCAAGTCATATACGTAGTTGATTGCACTCAATCCAGAAGATCAACCAAACACTGAACAATCGGAAGGAAAAACAACACCAAAGAAGACTTCAAGACTAGATCTAAAGCAAATACAACTAATATTCAAACGACAAGGGCGTGTAGGAGTCAGGATAAATGGCGTCCGCAGACATCAACCAAGCAACAATCGAATGGAAATACACAACGTACGAACTATTCACAAATGGATCCCACGCTTTGACAGAACACCCAACGAGAAATATAAAGTGGAGCAGGGACAGCTCAAAAGGCATAATACTGGAAAAAACGATAAAATTCAGCATCGCCACTCCAAGAGGAATTCGCATTTTCACCAGTTGAACAACGAATTCCAAAGTTAAGGTTGTAAAGCATTTGAACCAGGATTATCAATAAAACTTCCAAATTCAAACCCTCCATCTTACGTTCAAACAATCAAGTTCAGTCAAGACGTCAAAGTCAGACCATGTAACTACTCATAAAGCAACTAGCTCGACTAGCATATTGAGCTACGAGTAAAGGATCAAGACGTATATTTAAAACTTCGTGTCTGATCAACCATGAAGTAAATCTACAAAAGTCTGAATGTATAAGTCAGACCAACTCATAAGACTTCTTGGCCCGACCAATATGTCGGACCACGAAGTAAATCTACAAAAGTCTGGACATACAAGTAAGACTAACTTGTACAACGTTCTGGTCCGACCAATATGTCGAACCACGAAGTAAATCTACAAAACGTTTGGACGTATAAGTCAGACTTACTCGTAAGACCTTTTGGCCCGACCAATATGTCGAACCATGAAGTAAATCTACAAAAGTCTGGACGTATAAGTCAGACTAACTTGTAAAACCTCCTACCCCGACCAATATGTCGAACGACGAAGTAAATCTACAAAATTCTGGACGTATAAGTCAGATTTACTCGTAAGACCTTCTGGTCCAACCAATATGTCGGACCATGAAGTAAATCTACAAAAGTTTGTACATATAAGTCAGACTAACTTGTAACACTTCCTGGCCCAACCAATATGTTGGACCATGAAATAAATCTACAAAAGTATGGATGTATAAGTCAGATCTATTCCAAAAAACCAATATGTCTTCCGGGTTGGTCTCCTTCCAACCAATCAGTGGATGAAGAACTTGGGGATCAGGTAGTACTGAAACTCCACCCTCAATAGCCGGAAGAACAGTTGAAGTAGCAGTAATAATGAAAAAACAACTCTTGCATTTTCTTTGAGAAACGGTAGTGGCAAGAGTGGGGAAAAAGAAGTGTGGCGAGCTAGTGGAGAAACAGGGTACTCCACTGTGTCATCAACACGAACAAGAGAATGAGAAGGAGCCTTACAACTCTGACCATGATCAACGACCTCTTATTCGCATAAAGGGTTGAAGGCAAAGTCAGCTATGGTCTTCGTCGTATTCAGATCCTTCGACTGCTCCACATTAAGCTAAAACATCTTATTGTTGATGACACGAGGGTCACCATCGGACCACTCAACAAAGTCGGGAACACCATAAGTAGAGATGAGCCTCTTTTCACTCTCATCCAACGGACAGATCACCTCGTTTTTTCTCATCTCCAAAGCTTGATTCATCTCCTCAACCTCATCAAAAGATAGGCAATCCTCTTTCCTACCCTCCTTACCAGATGACCTCAGACGATGAGTATTCCAAGTAGTATCATGAGTGGAACTAGCAAGCTGTTTCTTCTCGGGAACACGGTCAGGGCTTACCGCCAGTTGCTTCGATGGATTAGCAGGCCTAGGAAGCTTCATTTTCTAGTGTCGAACCAACACCACCAAGGCTAACAAGACATTGAGATCCGTAACCACCCTGTCGGAGCTCACTTTCCCATCAATGCTAACATCACTAGCACCAAAAGAATCAGCACGAGCATTGATCTCAATATCTCGAGCTTCAATAAGCACTGCCCGCTCCGCCTTGTTCATAGTGTACAAGCCACTACGCTTTACAACCTTCGTAGCAAGGAACGACTCCACAACAACTCGATGAAGCTTCAAAAAATGGTCATTGATCTCGTATTCCTCTACAGACAAGTGCAAGTCCTTTTACTTCTTGGGGACTCGAAACGACCTTATAATCTGTCGACCCCGCAACTTAAAGTAGCCAGAGTCGACGGAGGCATAAACCAAAACCTCGACCAGTCCCTGTAATCGTTATTGAGTTTCCCAAAACAGGCGGGGGAGTGAAGAAAACAAATATTATTGCTCACAACAAATCCCACCACATAATGCAAGATCCTAAAGCTTAAAGGCATGCCAGAAGGAATGGTTCTCACACAAGTAGAAACCATCACCGTCTAGTCATTGGGACCCATTTGAGCAGGAGCAATACCCAAAAAATTCAAATAATCCCAGAAGATCTTCAGAACCGGATACCTAAGACCCGACTGAAACATGCATGGATAAAACACAATGTAACCAGGCCTTGGACGACAAAGACTATCGGTATGCCTAGGAAGAACAATTTCAAGGTCGGATGGTAACGAGTACTCAACACGAACACTTACCAACATCACTTGTAACGTCTTCTTAGGCAAGAAGAACACGCATACGTCAAGTGCTTCACCATCTAGCATCTTGTTACTAGACATGGAAAAGAAATTGAACAAAGAAGATAGCAAAAAAGAAGGGACAAAGTGAACTCTGCTACAAAGATAGCGTAAAAAGAAAAACAAAACCATCATGCCCCCTTTATAGAGCTGAGCAACGAAGAGACTACAAATAGAATGACGTGCAAGACATGATGGCTACACGAAATCCCAAAAATCACGAAGAAACATACATACGAAAAATCAAAACAGCATCCGTATCAACAGATGCTAACAACATTAAATGCAATGCAATGATGAAATCGAAAGTCCAATCGTCGTAGATTTAGAGGCCACATCATCATACCCACTAACAAAGGGGGAAGTAGCTGATGATATATCAAATAAGACTATCATCACGACCATACACGTGGCAAAAATCATTTATCACGGAGATCAAGTATTTCAAATCAGAGCTAACTCGCAAAGCCCGAAACCCAAAAAGGCAAATCCAATCATTAAAGCCCAAAGGGGGCATTTCAGAACAAATAATAGTCAGAGGTCCAAATCCAGGTCCAACGAAGCTCTCCCTTAAAAAAGAACATTGTAGAGAAAAAGAGTCGTAGCGGGAGTTACTTTCCCAAAGACGTATCTTCATAAAAGATGAGACTGTTACAGAACATCTCCCCTCGCCAAGCCTCACATGCTTAAGTCATGCAGAGAATTAATAATGACCACTATATAAGGTAAAAGGAACATTCGACTAAGGTATGCAATTTTAACTGAGTCTTGTCCAGATTAAGCTCCATCTTCTACAAATTTAGTGACTTAAGTATCAGAGTAACTTCGACCACCAAACAAGCAGTCTTTGGCAATCAGACATGGACGCATCAATAATCTTAATTTAGTATTAAAATTTTGTTATGTATTGATTCTTATGCAATATGTAGTTTGTATATATTATGAGTCTTGTATGACTCTTTATGTATTATTTAGAAGTTTAAAATGCTGAAATTATATATAACTCTAAAATTACAACTGAAATTACAATTTTCTATACATAACGAAATATTTCACAAAATATTTCTTAAAATCAACTTTTCGAAATTACCTTGAAAAATGAAATCATGATCCTTGATATGGTAAATCAATAGGGCTTCCACGTGTAAAAATTTGAATATTTTGACCTTAGGGTTCATTTGGTTTATCATAATTGAGTTTGAATCTCATTTAAAAATTATTTCAGTTAGGGGTCAAAATGATACTCAACTCAATTTGACCATCCCATAGACTACCCTTACAAAACTGACCCCAATGAATTATGATAAATCAAATAAATACTAAAATCTAAATAACATTATGATGTACTTTAGTTCCCCCTGATTCTAGAGAGCCAGGCCAACAACGCCAGGCCCGCCCATCACCATCCATCATCCTAGAGATGGACCCATTTTCAGCATCTCTAGGATGATGGATGGTGATGGGCCGGCTTGGCGGGAGCCTGGCGCTGTCGGCCTGGCTCTCTAGCAAGGCTCTTTTAGTTCTTCAAAATTCTTCATTCGTATTAGCATTTATCATCTCCACCATTTTCTCATTTGGATCTTCAAAACCTATTTAACAAGTTAAAAATTTGCATGAAATATGACTTCTTAAAGAATTTAGATAAATTCTCAAAGCAAAATCAACAATGAAAAATGGGTAAATATGATTGATAATAATTTTTGTAATGCATCTTGAACTATTTCAAGTTGTAATTGCCTATTGTAGTTCAAATATCCATTTATCAAGATTGCATTGTGTTCATCAACCATAGTAACCATTAAGAACTCAAACATATCAATAAGAAAAGAGTAGTTATTAGTTTCAAACATGATAAAATGATTTTCATTTAGACGCATGGATGAGTTACATATTTGAAAAGATGTTTTAAGGGAAGAAGACACAATTGGGAGAAAGATGGGAAAGAATCAAGAAAAGTTAGATTGATTTTGTTGAAATTGGAGAGAAAAGAAGGAAAAGAAAAGCGAAAAATGTTACCCGTAGTAGCCAGTTTCTTTACGGTTTGTAGTGGGATGTGTGGCGATTGTATGGTGTGAGAACAAGCTTCAGCGAAGCATTCACTTGCAGTTTCGTAACCTCTCTAAATTAAGACCTCTGACATTTCAGCTCTGTTTGTGTTTTTTCCTGTTATTTGTCAAATCCAAATCTGAATGTTGGGCCCAGTTTTCTCAGCCATGTTTGTGTTTTTTTCCTGTTATTTTTCAAATCCAACTCTCCAAATCCAACATTCTAAGTGTCCAATACACAAAATACACCATAAAAACTTACAAAACATAATTTCAATGTTCCAAATCCAACATTCCAAATATCCAATATCAAGAACTCCTTACAAGTACAAAATACCTTACAAATCCAAATACAACACCTTGTGCAAATATGCAAAACACAAAACTAAAAATCATTAAAAGACCTTCATTGCCTCCTCATGGAGAAACAAAACAACCTAGCACTCCAAATACTGGCCATAACAAGGCGATCATTATCAAATGATGGTATACAGTGAGTAGCATTATCAAAGTAGTATACAGTTGAGTAATAACTTTATATCAAAGTAGTGGTTATGAACCTTAACACCTAAACTTATCAACTAATGAATGTGTATGTGTTTCCGCAGGTTTCACCATATGCCAGTGCGAAACTATGAGAAGATTCTGCCTCTTGTTCATATGCAAAAAGAAGGTAAAACAAAATCCATTAATGAGCAAAATATGAAAAAGCAACCTAGAATCAAACTACAAACCAGACAAAATAGTACCCATAGAACATGCATGCATCAAACCTCGCCTTTGTGATGTTGAACCCCTATTACATGATAAGAAATTAACCAATTATAGTGTTCTAAAAAGCGCTAGATGGCGGGCGGCGAGCAGGTGCCTAGGGGCTTAGGCGGTCTTAGGTTTTGTATTATAACTTTAATAATTTACAAAATAAACATAATACCTTATCAATTACATCCAATTTAATTCCAAGATACATATGCAAAATTTACAGTTGGTCATGAACAAAATTTATTAAAACTCAAATGATTGAAGTTGGTCATGATGGTTACTTTATTCAAAGTTGAATTTGTGGACAAATATCCAAACCTACTCTTAAATTTTTCTTCAAATTGCATGAATGTGTCAGTTATGTTTTTGATAAAATCTACATTACTAAAATTGGTACCGGCAGATCCTTTGAGAATTCCATTAAGTAATCATTTGCTACATTCAGACAAATACTGAATAAAAAACAATTAAATTGTTTATTTCCAAAAAAGATGAAAGAAAAATAAAATAAGAACACAATCAGCCTTATTAAAAAAAAAGTTGCCCAGACCGCCTAGGCAGCCCAGAACCCACCCAGCCGTTAATCTGGGCGTTTTTTCTAACGCCTAGGCCAATTTTTAGAATACTAGATAAACACATCATTGTCTGATGGACAACCTCATGTGGTCTTGCACAACATTGGCAAGGTGAGGTGAGACCTAAATTTTACAATTCTGAATCTGAATCATTAAACTACCACAAGGATTTGCAAACTTAGAAGATGTAATTGTTAGCTTGTAATAATCAGCTTAAATGAGCAAACAAAGGATGTAGACATATCTGAATAACGGGTACGTGTGCATTTTACCTACAATATTGGCGGTGGAACAGTCCTTAAAATCAAGGACAATCAAGCAAACAAGGAGTCACAAACACTATTAGATCCCTTCAAATCTACCCAATCCTTTACGCATAACAATCTGAATTTCTGATCACAACAATGGGATTATCACATATCCCAAACTCACCAATCTGAAGGTTTGAGGGGGGTATTCAATTCGGAATTTAAATGGACTCTAAAAGATTTTAAATCTCGTGCACTTTAAAAGGTTTTAAAGGATTTTACAAAATCCACTGGATTTTGATGAATTTTAAATGATTGAATTTTGTAGATTTTATAAAGGTTTGTTATGAATTTCTATGGATTCTTATAAATTCAATGGATTCTTATAAATATGTTATTAGTCATAGGAAGCAATGAAAGAACATATCCTACATTGTTATTCATGCCAACATAAATCATAAAACATCTCTCAAAACATCGATCAATTAAACAATCGTTTGTATGCTACGAGAGTTTTACTTTAAATTAAAAAAAATTCAAATACATTGAAAACTGTCCAAAAGTAATACAAATAATTATTTTACTTCAAATTGTTATCTTCACCAACCGCTACCTCTTTTGCTCCTCCCTTATCCTTCTTCTTCAATCACCACCACTACGACGCTACCGCTACCTCTTCTTCATCTTCTTTTTGCCCTCGCGGAGGTTCTGGCAAGTGGGGAACCTCCACTCACAGGAACCTCCGCAAGGGCGAAGGAGAAAAAAACATGGGAGAAGAAGAAGATAGGAGAAAAAATAGAAGAAAAAGAAAAAAAAACAGAGAGAATAAGAAGAAGTCATAAGAAAAAAAAAGAACAAAAAACAAAGATGAAGAAAAGAATTGACAAGAAGAAGAGAAAACAAAAGGAAGAGAATGAGAAAAAAATAATAATAACAAAAAAGGAGAATAATAATAATAATAATAATAATAATAATAATAACAGAAAATAAGAACAAAGAAGAAGATGAAGTGCGGGTGGTGGTGCATCCAGCGGTGGTAGGGCATGGTGGTGTGGCCAAAAGTTGTGGGGCACGGTGGTGTTGCTCCTGTGATGAGATGAGAGAAAGCGAAAAAGGGAAGGTGGTGGTGTTCTTCTACAGATCCCAAAAAAAATGAGGTGTTGGTGTCCTTCAGCGAAATGGTGGTGTTATTTAACAATGGTCAATACAAATCCATTGAAATATGAGGGGGGAATGTTGAATTTGGAATGACTATTGTTATATATATTTTTCACTCACAAATCCTTCAAAATCCACAACTTTAACAAGTCCATTAAAATCTATTACTTCTTGAATATCCCCTGATTTTGGTGGACTTTTGAAAAACATGAATTGAATACCCAGTGATTTTGATGGATTTTAAAACAACCCTTTAAAATCCGTATGTGAATACCCCTAGATTTACATATATTATTTTTAATCCTTAATTGAACACCCCAGGATTTTAATGGATTTTAAAATCTTTCACAATCCATTAAAATCTGTAATTGAATACCACCCCTAATCTCACCAACAATGGGGTTCATACAGATCCCAAACATACCAACGTGAAGTTTAATACATTTCAAAACTTCTCATAGATCAGAAAATTCTAGTTTGTAAATGTAACAACTTCTTAGATTCAGGAACTAAATCAGGGAAGAGGAAGAGCAAGTAGAAGGAAACAAAAATAACCTCTATCAAGCAGAGGAAGAGTCGAGCAGAGGTGCAGATGAGATTGTCAATAGAGGAGGAGTCGCAGATGATTGTCGAGCAAAAGAGGAGGAATCGTAGGTTGTCGAGAGCGGATTAGTTGTTGGTTACTTGGAGGCGAACAAATGAAGCAGAAGATGAGATTAAGTTTGTGAGAAATGAATAAAAACCCTAGAAATTTTTTTTATATTTTTTGTCTTTTATATTGTCCATGTCGGGCCGGTTAACCGATGGGTTCTAGAAAATGGAACCGAAAACTTCGGTTTGGGCTTGTTTTAGGACCAAACATTAAAATTTTATTTAAAAATTGACCCAAACCGGCCCGATTGGTCCAGTTCTAGGTTCGGTCCGAGTTTTCGGTTTGATATGCCCACTTCTAGTGCTAATGTATATTTGTCAAAATAAAAAATTTAGACTATAGGACAATGTGTTAATGTACATTCATAAATTTATTTTTTTGGAGTCATAGGAGACCATGTAAATGTAGATAAATATAAAAAGTTTTAGACCATAAAAACCATGCTAATGTACATTTGTAAAAGTATATATTTTTAGACCATAATGAAAAGGATTTACGAATTATGTAAAAAGAATAGTAAAAATATACAGCTCTTTGTAATTTATGAGACACCAAACAATCACTCAATCACAGCCGTACACGTGACATGGACTAACCCTAGCACGTAAAAGGCTTTAGCGTTGTCCCACACGGACCCATGTGCAAACTATTGTTCAACTTGTAAGTTAGGTGCACAGGCCCATGACATGCCAGTCCCAGAGGCACAAGTCTTAGGGCTTGGCTCAGTATAATAAGATCTGGACACAAATCTTAGAGCTGTCATAAACTTGAGATCTGCTCGCACAAAATCAACTCTTAGCCCAATCAAGCACTGGGTCCTGACCAAAGCTAAGTGCTAAAGAGACTCAGACATGCACATGTAAGATCTTATATGAGATCTCTCCCTCCACGCCCTGGTCATATGGACAGTTGGTGAGGGAACACTCGTATTAAAAGAGATGAAAGGACGAAGAAAGGTACGCATACATGCTGCAATTTACATATAGTCTTCACTCTTCCTTGCATTGATATTTGACTTAAGCATCGTAGTGCCTTCAGTCACCACAACAGTGGTCCCGAGCTTAACAACTATTTTTTGCAGTTCGATATCGTTGGGATGAAAGAGGACATATCTGAACTCATCAGTACCTAATTTGTTGTCGCGTGCTTAACATGTGATCATCAGCACGTGGAATACGCCCTAGTAGCACTCTCATGCACAACACATGTGACAACATAGGATATTCACCTTGTGAATTTTTCTTTTGGAGGGAAAGTTGCATCAAGTGCTCAACACGTGATGTGTCATTCCTTCTTCTCCAAGCAAATACAAATTGAAGGGAAACAACTAAGGGGAATGGGTCTAGCACCTCTGACAGATGAAAAACAACCACCAACAGAGAATGATAAGCAATAGAAAGCACGGAAAGTAGAACACTCAGCAACAAGAGGGCCAAACAACTAGAGGAAAACAAGAAGGCATCTCTGACCAAGGGAATCCTATCAACTATGTCAGATAGTGACTGGAAACGTCATACGAATGAATCCAATGAGAATTGGTCAATGTAGTAGTGACACGTAAGATCAAGACAAACAAAGGGATTTTGTCAACTAGACAATAGTGGTGTTATGGTGTACAACTCTGAATTGAGAAAAGGGAATGAAGCCAAAAGTAGACCAGTCGGTTGTTTTTCCAACAATTACTCAGCTCACAAGGACACCAGCTAGATGAGGAGTTGTTACATTGTATACTAGCGATTTTGAATACAAATCAATGTGAAGCTTTGGTTAAATTACCAAATAAAGAGAAAGGGAAGAAAACCACTTTTAGTATACTCAAGGATAGGATTCGGGGCTAGATGGGTTTATGGCGGGTTTCTTCCAAGGGCGTTGGGACGTGTGTGTTCAGATGTTTCGTAGGCGGCGAGAGAGTTTTGTCATGGAAAAGCTTTGCCAACAACGTTTACAGCTAATTTGTGTGTCTTATTCCGAAAAAGTGATGATTCGAAATATTTTTCGGATTTTCGTCCCATTAGTCTGTGTAACGTCGTGTATAAAATATTCGATAAGATTTTGAGTAAAAGATTAAGGGTGATCATGCCAAGCATTATTGCTAAGGAGTAGGGTGCCTTTATTAGAGGTAGACCAATTATTAAAAATATTGCGCAGGAGCTCATGAGGGATGATGCGACCAAATTTGTTCTCCTTGAGATCTAACTTGCAAAACAGGGTTAGATTTCCAAAGACCACCTTGGTGGTGGCCAAAGGCACTCCTATGCCTAAGTCAGTAAACTGAGTGATGATACACAAAAACGGTCACATCCCTGAGCTATACACGTGTCATGATGATCTTAAGAAATTACGGGCCCCAGCGTCAGCCAAATATTGATCCAGCCCAAGCGGTTCCAAGCCCACCTAATTCAGTCTGCCAGACAGACTCGAACTCTTACAACATGTTAGGTCCACACGAATCACAGCTATCCTCAATACCCGTAAGTCCTACTAAGGCAAGTATCTCGAAGATCAGCTTCGGACAGGCAATAACAACAGTTTTCTGCTTCCAACTAGGAAGCAAATACCATAGTACATTTCACGCAGGGAAACTTCCTACTACAGACTATTCTTGGGTTGGGAACTATATCCCGCGAATCTAGGAGCACAGGGCTAACATGAATTTTCTCTCCTACAACACGACTCCTTATTAGAGAAGGATCTCCATGAAGATCTCCTTCCTAAACTACGCCTTCGATGGCCTGGTAGAACCAGAACTCCGCACTATAATTAAGACATGATGTTGGTAAGCTAAAGTACGCTACAAATTCCCTGTTTACAACAATACACCTTCCTCGAATCCCTGTCTAACTTTAGTATTAGAGTGCCATCGGCCATCACAACGGTGTGTGTTACTTGTGCAGGTCAGCAGGACTAGTCAAAGCAGGGAGCATAAAACGAATGCATCAGTTTGGCACCGTCCGTGGGGTCGAAAAAGTTCCTAACTTTTCACTAGCATCGTCTCCCTTCAAAACCTAGAAAGATGGTGACCACTAGATCGCGCAACAACGGAGAACAAGGGGACACATCAAATGCTCAGGTTGGCGTTGTACCCCCATTTCAGTGGTTTCGGTCATGCATGGACAGCAGACTCACGCCCTCATGCCAATAACAACAACGACGGACCCAAAATAGATATGTTGTCATCTCAAATACAACAGATCGCCAAAGCGGTGGAAGCTCTCACGTGACAAAATCAACCACCTGCTAATGGAGACAAGGAGCAGCACGGGCCTCCGTCTCTGGAGGAAATGCAGAGAGCAAGCACAGGAGAGCCAAGTCCTCGCTAGTTCTCATTGGACTGGAAGAGGTTGTGCGGCTAACACTGAACCTGCCGCCAAGGCAGAGAGGCTCGACCCTTAGAACCCCCTCCGCAGAAGGGCACACAGACGTGTTGTACTGTTTTTCTATTCCACCATTTTGTGGACCAAATCATGAATGAGGCTCTTTCCGAGGAAGTTCACTCCCCCGAGGCTCGATTTCTACAATGGAACCACCGACCCATTCGACCACCTGCGCCATTACCCGCACGTAATGGCTCTCAAAGAAGGATCCTAGTTAGTGATGTGCAAAACTTTTCCCACTAGCCTGAAGAAGTCAGCATTAACGTGGTTCCACAGCCTTCCGTCGAGGTCGATCTACTCCTTCAAGACGCTAGCAAAGGAGTTCCTGACACGTTTTGTTGGGAGCCAACATTTTTGAAAAGGCCCACACTACACACTCTCTCTAAAACATAAGTCCAATGAGACACTTAGCGCCATGACACCCTCAATTCTAGCCTGTCGGACGTACTAAACTCCATGAAAAACTGGGAAGATCTTAAGTGCCCCCCAAAGCAGCACAGAGACCACTCCAAGCGTGACAACGACTGTTGGTGCTATCTATGAAATTAAACATTCAGGAAAAACGACAGGCACCAACACATGAACGATAAACTCTTCCCTTGGAAGAGGGTGCGTACTTCTTCTCCGCAATATGAAAAGAAATTACAAGATCTCAGCAAATCAACTACGTGCCCACGTAGAACAGGTGACCATGCATAACGACAATTATGATCGTGCCTGGTCGGTGCAAATGTCAAAACATTTGAAGACTCTAATGTTGGAGATGTCCCTTCAGCCTTTGAAAAATCCAAAGCATTTTCTTCAAACAAGAACATTACAAGAGATACGCTCTGCAGAAGATAGTGCCTACAACGATTGGAGAACATCATTATATAGACATGATAGTTTACCAAACGAGCTTCCAGCATTAACTGTCAAGCATTGAATACCGTATGAGAAACGAGGAGACGTCGGTTCTCGAGGAAACTGCGCAGACAACGTTCGTCCAACTACTGGTGCCACACGCAACCCCATCCATTGAGGGGGAGTAACCGATACTCAATCGTCCAGCAACCTACGTCGTACACGTGTTACCGCGTGATCTACGTCGTACACATAGCGCAATCGTGCATGAAACCCTAGCTCTTCCTTTGCGGGCCCATGGGCTCGGCCTACTGTTCAAGCAGTATTCTACCACATGCCTGGCTTGAGCACTAGAAATCCTTGTCAACTCTGACATAGGGAATGTACCCACAGATCGCAAGTCGATTTGAGGTAATCTTGTCCACACAGTGCATGACGCTAGCAGACATTGCACGCCCTCTAGCAGGCGAAACCTTTCTCCAACCGGGCATGCTTAATCAGCCGAGGCTGATGATGATGGCTTCTGGTTCATCTCGATACCTAGTCCATCTAGCACGATGGTGTAGGGAGTGGGAGTCTAATCAGCGCTATCACGCCTGGTGACGATAACTCACCAAAGATCGTTGCCCCCTTCATGGTCAATGATTGCCGAACTCGATCAGGTAAGCTTAGCTGGCGACGACTAGCAATGAAAGCTTTTGATCAAAGCCCAGACCTGTAGCCCCCACTGCGCGAGCGTAGATGGTTTGGAAGGTTGGAGCCTAGTCAGCCACGAAGTGATTTCGACGGATCGCCACGGGACCACTGCTTTTCAGTGTGGCCGCTGAATTGCCAACCCTGGACTTGTAGCCCCACTGAGTGCGTGTAGATAGTTTAGAAGGTGGGAGCCTAGTCAATCACGAACTGATTCCGACGGCTCACCACTGGACCACTGTTTTTCAGTGTGACCGCCGAATTGCCAACCCTGGACTTGTAACCCCACTAAGAGGGTGTAGATAGTTTAGAAGGTGGGAGCCTAGTCAGTTCCAAACTGATTCTGATGGCTCGCCACAGGACCACTGCTCTTCATCGTGGTCACTGAAAACTCCCAAATTTGTAGCTTGATACGCACAGGTGTAGATGATTTGGAAAGTGGGAGACTAGTTAGTCCCCGACTGATGTCGACGGCTCGCCACGGGATTACTGCTCTTCAGTGTAGTCGCCAAATCATTACTCCCCGAATTTATAGTCCACATTGTTCGGATCTAGATGGTTCGAAAGGTAAGAGCCCCAAGAAACTTGCCACACAACCACCGTTCTTCTACGAAACAACAGCCGCAAAGTCGAATCTAGTTAAGTCAATGTCTTCACGCTCAAACGGACTGGCATCCTATTACCAGCAAAGACAACTCGCGCTGACGCATAGATCATCCTGCCAGTGCCCAAATAAATGCTACATAGTGTGTCAGCTTGAGCTTACGACACTTGACTCGGTATAAACGCTTCAACGCATACGATCGGCTATCTCAATTTGTCTATAGCATCAACTGCAGCCGACCAATCAGACAAGCGAGGCAAGCCTCCAGCAACTTACCTTGAAGACAAGACACGGCTCGGGCAAGCCAACCCCTGGCTAAATTGTTTGCAACATGCCCGCTATCGAACATGACTATGCAACAGTGACTCAGAGTCACTCGCAACGTAAACGATCAAGCTCCTGGTAGCAGACGACCACTCGACGTCCTAATGGTTCAACCAACCTATGCCAAAGTAAGACGACAAGGAGAAATGAAAAACATGCAATAGAGGCAACGAGCACAAAACGGATAAAATTGTTTTCATTAACGGTCAAACAAAATGGGTACAAGAATACAGAGTTCACTCCTTATCAGGAGAAGGTACATAAATAAAAGAGTTAAGCTTAGTGGGGGGAAGGAGCAGGAGTTGCGTCCACACGCACTATGACCTGGGCATCAGGGTCCAAATTGTCTTCCTCGTCCGATGACGCAAAGGCAACAGACAAGTCTACATACGACATCTTCTTATAGCAGCCGAGATCCCACTCCAAATGTGCCTCCTTTATCAACGCCAACAATTCTAGCCTGCCGTGTATGACCCAGCATAACTCGCATTTGCCTTATTCCTGCAAAAGTTCTTCCTTTTGCGCCTTCATGCCAGCAAGTTCACACTCCAACAGCTCCAACTTTCCTGCCAGCGCGTCAACCCGAGACTGCTCTGTGGCCAGACTACTCTTCACAGCGCTGAGCTCATGCCATTCCAATTCGAGCTAGTCATCAGCCTTCCTTGCGTCCCGGGCATTGGACTCCACATCAAATTCCAATTGTTGCTTCTGGGCAGCCCAGTCAGCCTTCTTCAAAGCATTCTCTTCAACAAGAGACCGCAGTTCAGAACACACCTCAGCCGCAGTTTCATGGGCAACCTCCACGTCTCGGCAAATCTGACTCAACTCCTGCTTGAGTCTGTCTTTTTTGGACATCGCCTCTACCAAATCACGCTCAAGGGTCTCCAGACGAGCCCTCTGAGTCTCGGCGACCACAGCTGATTGTTTCAGCCCCTTCTCTTCAGCCTGCTTCTGTAATCGCTAAGTTTCATAAAGCGCATCAGAATACAACGCCTGCATGTGCGAGAAAATACGCTCTATGGTGTATACCCTCTCATGAGCTGCCTCGACTTTCGTCCCAGCAACGGCCACCGGGCTCAAGTGAGACGTACCCATCATAAGGTACTTTAAATCCTTATCCATACACCCTTTTAGCGTATCCTCTTTGGGTTTTGGATCGCAATCAATCAACCAGCTGTGATGGCTCTTGGAGCGCTATCCACGTCAACCTTTTGGTGCCAGACCTGAATGCTCATCCTTACTCAATCTGATGCAAACAGGTTTATCCGCACATCTGGATGGAGCTTTCCCAAATCAAGAATCATGCCTGCATCACCCTTTGCAGTTGTCATTGTTCCCAGGCTCTCCTTCACGACCTTTTTCTTATCACGAATAGCAGACCCTTTAGTGTGAGACGGCTTGACAGGATCCGAAAGGAGAGAAGGAAGCGAATTATCCAAAAGACCCTCTAACACTTCGAGCTGTGGCTTGGAACGAGATGGTGAACAATGCAGACTACATTAAACTTGGCATGTGCCACCACGACCGCTATCATATAGCACACCAATGGGACAATCAGATTCCACAACCATAGGCGGATCTTCACAGGATCCTTCTATTGGAGCAATTCCGCGCGAATCACCATCGGCAAAAGCCGCCATTGCAACCCGCACCAGCCGCTCATTCAAAGTTTCGGCCTACGCATTACTAAGATTTGACATGTTTTCAACCCCTGCAAACCGCAGGTAATCTTTTTCCCAGTCGGATACATCAGTCTCCGCCCTGACGGGCCGATCAGACTCACGATCTTCTCTCACTGGAGTGGGTCGTGCTGAAGGCAACCCAGTTTTGACATGGGACTTCTTTGAACTCACGAAGTAGGCAAGCGTATCAGACGACTCCTCCACGTCGGACATAACAAGAGCTTTGGTCCCAGCAACCTTCCTCTTCCTAGAAGGGGCCCCATCTTCAGGCTTTACCCGTGATGTTCAGTACAGAGTGGGGGCTACGTGTCAGTTGTCACACAGCCCACTACAAATGAAGTTGGGGATGCTTATGACATCCACCACGTTCCTTGTTGATAAGCTGGGAAACGTATCCATAGTATTTTGCTCCTCTAGGGTAAGGGGAGTAGTGGGAAACCTTTCTACGAAGAAAAACAAGCAATGATTAGCTAACCTGCAATCAAGCATAGTAGAGTCAAAAGAAAAAGCTACACTTACAAAGCGGCCTGAACTCTCGTTCGAGCTAACGACCCTTGAACCGGAAGTACTTTGAATTCACAAGGGCCAAGAAGCAATACTTTTACCGGAACTTGAAGTCGTTTGGCAAATTTGTGAAGTAGGTTGGCGACGTTATCTTATAGACAACATTACTCTTCAGCCGAGGAGAAGTCAGCAACTGGATTACCCACGGACGCTAGTCTCCTTTGCCCTGATCAGAATAAAAAGGATAATCATATATCCATTAAGTCTCAATTGGGCCGGAGGAATCCCAAAGAGGTCCAAGAATTCCTAAATCACGTCCAAAACAGGAAAATGCACTCCAGTTTGAAGCATCTTGCGATGCAAGCAGATGAACCCCGCCGGTGGTGACATTGACATCCGGTCACCCTTCAGGACATACAACGGCGGATCCTCGGGGACCCCAAACTTTGTACGAATTTCAGCGAGGTCGGGCTTAGAAAGCAACTTGTCTTCGAAAAACTCCAGGCCCCTGGTCAATGTTGCGTCATCAAAAAGGTTTTCTTGAGCCATGAAGAAGATAAACAATTTTTTCTAATCAAAAGATGAAAAAAAAAGTATCATCGAAAGCAAAGAAAATAATAGAGTTAGACTTCGCACTACGGATGACCTAAATAGGGATTACGTTCCCGCCTTTTTTCGTTAAACCGACGTACGTTCAATTAATGCAGCGCGTGGCTCAAGCAACGATTCAAACTCAATCATCATGAGCGGCGTATCTTTTCAAGAGATGACTTAGTAAACCGATGTGATGGACAGTATCTTCAAAACCAATGATCAATACAAACGCTAATTTTTTTTACATATATAGTTTATTATTAAAAAAATGTATAATGCATTTCACTTCATTAGTATTTTCAATATTTTTCAAAGAAATGAGACGGACCGATCATAATGTATCTTAATGCTCATTTAAACGAAAACCTTTAACTTCATGTTTTCACAAATTCAATGTTTGGGTTGAACTGACTCTCGACGTATGAGTTTTTTTTCCAACTGATTCGAATTTGAGTATGTCTAACCCTAAAGTTTATATTATACATTTTTACCTTAGAATAGGCTTGACTTTCAAAGAGGACGAAAATCATGATGGTGACAGGAGTGCCCAAACATGATATTTGACCAAAAAAATGTAAATGGAGTGTCAATGACACAGAGAACACCCTAGTCTACTATAAACCCAAATTGGTAGAGATTTAGGGTTTTTCTTGTTAAATCTTTTCAATTTTTGAGGATTTGGGATTTTTTTTCTATGGTGAAATCTTGGCTGAATATGCTGGATATTGGAACAAATCACTTTCTTGCTATGATTGTTGTCAAGATTTAGCGATGACAGAAATTGTGATTGGTGATTTATGTTTTCATCAATATGTTTGATATTGATTTGGTAGTTTTATTGTTATGGAGTTTTGATTTGCTTTATTTTTTGTAATTAATCCCTGCCTAGTGATAGAAAGTTTAGTTTTCTTGATAATGGTAGAAATTTACGTTGCGTTGATTTGATTTTAGTGAAAATGTTTCTTATTATAGCAATTATGAATTGATTTGATCAAAACATTTATTATTTGATTTCTTCTTATTTTGGATGTCTGTCAAAATCCACTACGAACCTAAATTGGTAGAGATTTAGGGTTATCTTTGTTTAATCTTTTTATATATTGGGGATATAGGACTATTGTGTTTTTCATGTTTAGATTCAGAGGATTTGAGATTGTTTTGCATCAATAATTTCCTTTGAAATTGTTTTGTATCGACAATTCTCTTTGACATGTTTTGAGAGACTCGTTGGAGTGTACATGTTACCTTTAACGAGTTGAAGTGAAAAAGTGATGTTCCAACGATCTAGCTAACTACTCATTATATATGTAACGGGTTACATCGCTTGATTGGTCGCTTGCCAAACTAAGGAATTCGGAGGAGCCTCCTTAAAGGTTGTAATCGTTGTTTAATTTGATAGGGTCCACATTATTTGAAAGCAATTACTTTTATCCAATAGTTACTCTAACCACCCATCTACTGATAATTAAATATAATAAAATAACAAAAAATAAGAGAGATAATAGGAGTTCGTTGTAGCACAATGTAAAATATACCTCACTCTTTATTCAGAGTTACTAAAAATAACATATTATAATCAATAAAGGAATCTCAACAAGGGTACACTTGGAGATGTTCTTAGAATATTCAAGGTTGAACATTACAATAAAATACACTTTTTATGAGGCTTTTTATTTTGACCTTACACCGCTAAATGTAAAATTGTGACATATGTTTTTCATTTGTTATTTATTACGATTTATTTTATTTTATCACGTTCAAACTAAAAATATCATGAAACTTTGAAGATAAAATCCTTTTTACTACTCTTGTAGCGTAAACAATATAAAATCTTTAAAATTAAATTCATTTTACCATGTTTACTTCATAAACAAGATAAACCTTAGCTTTATCACCATTGAACATATTAAACAAAAAATACTAAACAACTACAACCATTTCTATTAGGAGTGTAATAAATAATTTATGATAAAAACTTTATACCACATTTTTATTTAAATATGACAAATAAATACTTATAAAATCTTTTCTTTTAGCACTCTTATACCATAATGGCTTTAGAACCTCGCGGTAGCTCTTATAGTTATTTTATTTTATTTTATCTATTAGAACACTTATAAATAAAAGTGGCTTAATTTTAATTTTTTAGCACACTTGTACAATGGCTTAAGTTTTGTTCACCAATTACTACAAGTTTAACAATTGTGATTTATTTGATCCAACATCTAAGATTTAAGGAAATCACTTTCTTACATTCTCTCTGACTTCCTCTATCTCTCTCTCCCTCTATCATTTTTCACTCTCTCCATGTTGATGGGATGTATGTCTCAACTCTCAATCTAACAGCCCGTTCTATAGAAGGTTATTCTCAACTCACAAATGAAGAGGAATTGTTGTCGCCTTTTTCTCTGTCTCAAACTTTAATAGTTCCTTATGGATCCATGTACTCTCATTCTTTATCTAACAAAGGTGTCCACTTGTTTATACAACAAACTCTTTTTTTTCAAAACTGCAAGTCTTGAAACATTTGTATTTGTGGATTTAGAAATTGAATTAGATTTTCATGGACATTATGAACTTTATGGGTTTAGAAATTGGGATTGAAGAGTTACTAAATTCTAAATGTTAGGGTTGGTATTGATTATTGGTTGGACTTTTAAGTGTTACCATTATGAAATTTAGGTGATTAAAACTGGTGGTTTTAGGTTATTAATAATGTCTCTTATATGCACTTTCTTCATGAATTACGTCAACCCAAATCCACAATCAACTTTCCCCTTACCTAACTAGTAGGTTTTTTATAATAACCTGATCCACATGGTATGATACTGTCTATTTTGGGCTTAACCACACTCACGACTTTAAAATGTATCGTACCAAAGGGATTCAAATTTGCACATAACTCATTCCCTTCCCTCACCCATGCGATGGGATACTATAACACCTATATAGTATGCCAGACTTTGCCTGCCCACTCATGGTAGCCTATCAGCCTCTAGGTGCCCACACAAGGGTGTTACAATCCACCCCTTAGGGAACCCAATGTCCTCGTTGGTACTCTTTGGATTGGGTCTGTCTACGGTACCATTCTACATTGACCCAGTCCACATGATATGATACTATCAGTTTTGGGCCTAACCAAACTCACGACTTTAAAATGTGTTGTACCTAGGTGATACAAACTCGAACATAAGTAGCTCATTCTCTTTTATCACCCAGGTGATGTGAGACTATAACACCTAAGTAGTCTGTCATACTTTGCCCGCCCACTCAATGTAGGCTATAAGCCTCTACCTGCCCACACAAGGTAATCTGCCAACCTCATAGCTCGCCCAAACAAGGGTGTTACATTCTTTATGATTGGTGAGTGTTTGATGATATGTCAAACTCAAGATTTAAGTTTTAAAGTTAATTGCACGCATTATAGATTTAGCGATGTGTGTTGACAAGTATTGGTCTTCAGAATTATGAAAACAGCCTACAAGAAATGCATGTTGACAAACAATAATGAAACGGTTTTTTTTAACCAAATAGATCAATGGAAAAACAAGATTCGTTTGAGTACTCTCAGAGATGTGAAAAAATCTACATTCTTCATTGCATTCTGAAGTATGAACTATGTTTTAACTATGATTAACTCGTGACTTAATTGTCTCATAGGTCTTTTTTAAGCCAAACAAATACTTAGATTTTTGTTTGAGTCCATACAATGAAATTTTTTCCATGTGTAGTTTATATATAGGCAGAATGGGATCGACCCTTGCCATCACCCTCTTATTGCAAATAAGGTTCCATAAGAGTTAATAGACAGATGGATGGAGCCAAACAACTTATTTGAAGATCCAACAACTGGGATACTTTCGTTTTCAGCCAAAGATAAAGCCATCTCTGCAACCCAATAGTCAACTACTCTCTCCGCATCTCTATCTATAAACTCTTACTCGAAAGGATTCAAGTGGACTCACTTGGAGAAGGAGGATATGGTGAGAGGTAGAATTAAATAGATTGGATGCCAACTGAATATTGGTAAGTCAATTATCTTCGTATGTTTGTGGTTTTAGTCAAGTTAACACAATAATATGTTTCAAATGTGGGAATAAACATAGCAGGTCTAAGCGTCAAGGCTTGAAATTAGCATCCTTTAAAAGAGAGTCGCCAAAGACTTCAAGTACCTTTATTGGTTGTGTGTTGAGGCTTCACTATGAGTTAAGATCTAAAAAATTCTAACTAAGGTACCATTTTGGTGATTATATCATGTACAAATCAACGTTTTTATTGTATATATCATCTTAAAAAAACTTGTTTTGAGTTGAATTTTCTATGGCAGTGCATGAGCATGATGTACTAATAATTTACGTGGGCTAATGCCTTCACATTTTTTTTTTCACATGTTATTAATTTTCGTTGAATGTGAATTAGGCTTTTGCATGTTCTAGATAATCCAAATAAAACATGTGATGGTTTTATGCATTATGCATTTTGCTTTGATAATTCACATCAACCAATTGGGAAAAAAATTATATGGAGATGAGGTAGGTTATATCCGACTGAGTTCATTGAAGCACAACGTTTCTTAAAAGAGAGATTGCATACATATATATGTTGTGTGCCTGTGACCGGTTATAAAATGTTGGAAAATAGTAGTTTTGTCGAAATGTTTTGCAGATTTCTGTAGTAAATATATTGATATCATGTGTCCTTTGTAAATTCTACGTTTTTTTTCCTTCTTTTTCGTGCATGTTTGACTTAGATGAATAAATAATGCCAGTTAGCAAATTTTTATTTTTATTTTTTATATTGTAATGGTTATTTTTAATGGTTTAGTCATAATGTATTCCATGTACTCGATGTAAAGTTATTTGGATTAAAGAAGTTATATTAACACGTTTTTATGAGAAATTCCTAGTAACTTTTTAGCATATTTTTGTAGCAATTCAATTACTTTTTGTTTTCTAAAATTACAATTAGTACATTTTCAGTAATAAATTGTCTTTTCTAATTACTTTTTATCATTTTTTTTGTAAATTTGTTCATTACCATTTAGCACATTTTTTTTTAGTAATAAACCACATTTAATTACTTTTATCACGTTTTTATGCTAAAAAAATAAAAATTTATAACTTTTTCTTTCAATAAACTAGTCTTTTATATCAAATTAGTAAAAAGTTTTTATTACACTACTCTTAAAAATGTTACATATAATCAAGGATTGTGATTTTCTGAAATTTTACAAAATATATCTTCTTTCGAGGTATCAAAAAGAAAAATACGCTATTTCGACAAGTGTAAAATCGAAAAAAATTATGAAGCAAATTACATTTATTTGATCAAAATATTTCATCATTTTTATAGATTTTGATATTTTCGTGTAAAACTAAAAAAATATATGAAGCAAATTACATTTATAGGGATACTTAAGTATTTTGGCTTCATTTTATGTATTTAATGCCTTTATTAGGTTAATTTACTTGTATCTTACTTGTTCATATTTATATATGTTTGACATACACTCGAAACTTTTGTGTTTTTTTAATATATAATTAAATATTTTACGAAATATTTCTTACATCAGAAGATCAAAATTACTTCAAAAAACGAAATCACAATCCTTGTATATAATAAATGTTTTTAACTTTTTAGCACACTTTTTATTAACAACAAATCGTTTATTACGGTACTCATTACCATGCTTGTGGTTAGTGGCTAAAAATGTAATAAATTGGTTTTTATTACGTTTTATAACTATAATAAATAAAAAATTGTTGTAGTGCAATGTGACATTTGTTTATAATTGAATGATATATAAATATGATATTGCCCTTTAAGCGCATGGACATGTCTCATGGAGAATATCTTTCCCAAATTAAAATTTGAACTTGATTGTTCAATTGTTTGAGCCTCCAATTGCTTTTGGCTATTTATTTAAAATTTCCATCTATAAACTCTTTTGGCTAGCCTCATTTGCACTCATTTCTTAGTCTACCTTCTTGGACTAAGAATCTTCTTGAAGATTGACAAAGCTTGACTTGTCTTTATGCATTGACTAGTTTTTTTTATTTTATTTGGCCCTTGGTTGACTTTGAATAACACATTTATGATTGATCAACGCTTTCATTTAAGTCTTTTTAATTGCATTTTCATAAATCGATCCTACACGCTTTTACAGTCTCTCCACTCAATCTATGTTGGTTTTACAAACTTAATCAATAATTGTTTTTTGTGTAATTCACAAATAACATTTCCACCCTCATTTTTTCATTTTAACCAAAATAGAAAAAAGTGATAGGAAAAATGAAAACCGACAACAAAAAGTTTCAATAGAAGAAAATGAAAAGAGAAAAATGTAGGTTTTAGTAGAAGAAAATGAATTTATGTTGGAAAATATAAAAATAAAGAGATGAGAATTAGAGTATTGGTGGAAATTTTGGTGGCTTTGATTCAAATGGAATGAGTCTATATGACTTTATGCTTAACTAAAAAAAGTTATGATTGATTTCAAATCTTAACGCAAGTGCACGGTTGTCTATCGAGTTTGAAACTGGCAAGCATGGGTCGAACTCCACAATGAGGGTTAATATTTGAAAACCAAGTTCATAAATTAACTTATAATACTTAACCTAGTTGGAA
This sequence comes from Berberis vulgaris, assembly GCA_963556465.1. NCBI lineage: Eukaryota > Viridiplantae > Streptophyta > Magnoliopsida > Ranunculales > Berberidaceae > Berberis > Berberis vulgaris. Next base: position 57,023,415 of record OY747135.1, on the reverse strand, counting down.
CAATGATTTTTGATGAAAAATCCGAAATAGAACAATAATATAAATCTATCTAAGATGAAAACTTAAGAAAAAATCTTAGGGCTTTAGGGATCACCACCATGGATTGATAGCGTATCTTGGCCACTCTTAAGTTCAACCTTTCCTATTTCACTAGCACATCTTAAGACAGACTCTCGTCTCACATTAGGATGAAAGATATAATAATGTGAGCTACTTGTTCCAAGCCTAAGCTATACTAATAAGCCAAGCATCAAATAAGGTTTAAAAGCATAAAAATGAGTTCATCTAGCCAGATGAAACACCTAATATCTAACAAATCATGGTAAAACTTAGTCTTAAACTAATAATATACAAACATAAAAGCAACAATATATAAACATAAAAACTTATGTCCTGCTAGAGAAATGTATGGATAAAAATTATATAACTTTGAGCTTGAAAGATAGAAGATGAAAACATGAATTGAATTCAAATATGAACACAAAATATCTAACTTACTTCATTGATTCATAACATAACCAACCTACAAAAGTCAATCTAACCAACAAAGTTTCTCTAATGCATGGAAAAAAAAGATATCACTCAAGAGAACCATTTTGGGATCTCGCTCCCATGGAAGCTCACCCACACCGTAAGGTGTAGTTTAGTCATTCATGGAAGACCCTAAATCACTCATGGTTTTAAACATAACTACTAAAATAGCAAAGAGAAACTGAAATCTTACAAGATCTAAATCTCAAACTCTACTTCTTTCACTCATCCAAAAGTGTGTCTCCAATGAACTCAAAGTGTGGGTATTAATAGGTGAAGAAGAGTGAGACTTATGTGTATGGATAATAGGGTGAAAGTTGGAGTGTTGGAGTGAAATAAGGAAAAATGTTGGTGTAAAAATAAGGAAGAGTGTGGAGTGAAATAAGGAAGAGTGTTGGAGTGAAATAAGGTGGTGTAAAAATGTGAAAGAGTGTAAAAGTGAAAAATATGGTGGATTGTAAAAGTGATGGAGTTTTGTCCAGATTTACATTATAAAAGGTAAAGGGAACATTCGACAAATGTATGCAACTTTAATTGAATTTTGTCCAGATTTACATCCTTCTACCAACAGAGTTACCGACTTAAGCATCAGAGTGCGGCCACCAAAATGGTGGTCATTGGCAGTCTAACATTTGTTTTGCAGGTCAAATTCACAAGAGGACGATTTTTTGACACATCATAAATGATTCTTACAATTGGTATCACAACTCATTTAAACACAAGTGAAAAAAGTAATGATTTACGAAAATTTCCAATTAAATAAAAAAAAAACACGTGAGGCAATTAAAACCTAGTACAATTTAAGAATACTCGATAAAACAAATTGTAATGTACTAATCTACTAGGGTAAAACAACAGGCAACAACTACTACACACCACCATAAATGTTTTCTCACACCATTCTACTCTCCTTCCCACACCACCTATATAAACAAAAAATCAACATTTTTCTCCTCTTCATTCAAATCGAAACGCGATTCCTCCCTCCCCCATTCGAATATCTTCCCTTTCCACATTCAAATCTTTTGCAAATCTCTTCCCTCTACCTCAAAAATCTCTTCCCTCTCCTTCAAAATCTCTTCCGTCTCCCTCAAAATCGATACCCAAATTGCAACCTCCCCAAAATTTTTCTGAAAAACAAAGTAATCTCATGGAAACTTCAGAAAAAATTTCGGAAATATTTTCAATCACAAAAACAAAAGTAAACTTCAGAATTTTTTTCAGAAATCACCAAAAAAATATTGTTCGCCAAAGACAATGCGAGGTTTTGTTGATTTGGGAGAAAAGTAAAAACAATTGCTGATATTTCCTGTTCGCCCAAAACAATGCTAGTTTTTGCAAAAACCTCGCATTGTTTTGGGGGAACAGGAAATTTTAGCAAATTTTTTTCAGACAAATTTGCGTGGCTTTAGTAAAATGACTATAACTTGCTCATTTCAAAACATTTCAAGTGATTCAAGTTGTGTATATTAGATAACTTAGAGTTCTACAACCTTTGTGTTTTGATCAACTTGAGAATCGGTCTTGATCGTGCACATAGTTGGCTGAAAATCAAAGACACTATCCCATTTTCAATGCAAGATAGATTTGCATGACTTTAGTAAAATGATCATAAGTTACTCATTTCAAAACATTTTCAAGTGATTCAAGTTGTGTTAATTAGATAACTCAGAGTCTACAATTTTATGTTTTAATCAACTTGAGAATCGGTCTCGATCAAGCACATGAGTTGGCCGAAAGTCAGGGATACTATCTCGTTTTCATTGCGAGACAGATTTGTGCGACTTTAGTAAAATGACCATAACTTTCTCATTTCAAAAAACATTCGAGTGATTCAAGTTGTGTTTATTAGATAACTCAAAGTATTACAGTTTTTGTGTTTTAATCAACTTGAGAATTGATCTCGATCGAGCACATAAGTTGGCTGAAATTCAGAAACACTATATTGTTTTCATTGCGAGATGGGTTTGCGTGACTTTAGTAAAATGACTATAACTTGTTCATTTCAAAACATTTGTAAGTGATTCAAGTTATTTTTATTAGATAACTCAGAGTACTACAATTGTTGTGTTTTGATGAGCTTGAGAATCAGTCTCAATTGAAAATTTAAATTAGTTGAAAGTTACCCTATTTTGCGTTTTTTTTTGTTTTGAGTTCGGGTTTCTATGTTAGGTTATGCATATTTATTAGTGGTGTGAATAAGTAAGAAACAAACTCAATGGTGGTGTGAGAAAACGCTTTTGGTGGTGTAGAGCAGTCATTGCCAAAACAATAATCACAATAATTAAACTTTTAATTTGACCTCAAGATACACATTAATTAGTCTAAGTGAACTAAAACTGACAATTATGAGGGGATCAAAAGCTTATATTTTTGTGAGTGATAGGAAAACCAATACCTTCATAACTGGTTTCATGTCGTTAAATAGGCAAATAAACAATGAAAAAAATTCGCTTGACTTTGGATATGGATTTCATTTCCCACTTAAAATGGTTATCGAGCATGCCTTAATAATGATAAGAAAAAAAAATCCAAATTCGTAAAACCTTTTAGGAAAAAATGCCCCTCTCCCTTCCACAAAATAGGGTACTTCTACTATGACTCAATTTTTGTACTAAAAAACCTATACTCAATGATGTAGCAACATTTGTGCCATCATAATAATATCACAAAACATTTTATTGTGAGATACACATGCTACCACGTCATTGATTACAATATTTGAATACAAAAAAGGCAATGACTACTCCACACTACTATATATATTGTCTCACACCACCATGTACTTATTTTTTTCTACTAACCCACACCATCCAAAAAAACAATAATATAAAAATAGGGTAACTTTTGACTAATTTAAACCCTCAATTGATACCTATTCTCAAACTCATTAAAAGCACGAAAATTGTAGTACTTTGAGTTATCTAATAAACACAATTTGAATCACTTGAAAATGTTTTGAAATGAGCAAGTTATAATCATTTTACTAAAATCGCGCAAATCTGTTTCGCAATGAAAACGGGGTAGTGTCCCTGACTTTCAGCCTACTTATATGCTCGATCAAGACTGATTCTCAAGCTCATCAAAATGAAAATTGTAGTACTATATGATGGTGTAGGAGAGTGTAATGGTGTGAGACAACATATATGATGGTGTGGAGCCATTGTTGCTTACAAAAAAAAAATGAGTCACAATAAAATTAAAATAAAATAAAAATGGGAGCTCTTCCAAAGGGGAAACAAGTTTGTACATAGCAGCGCACAGTGGAAGTTTTGGATGCAGATAGTATAGTGGCTGCCGTAACAAGTACAGGATCTGACAAAAGTAAATGAACATTTCCTACTGTCGAGGAAAGGGGCGAGGAAACCAGCGAGGGGGAGGGGTTTCACCACTCATCCCCTTCGAGATTCGCGCTGTTGTGCATCTCGAAGGTGCATGCGCGCATCTCGAGGGGGTGAGCGGTCACACCCCTCCCCCTCGCTGGTTTCCTCGCCATTTAGAATTTCTGAAAGTAAATACAAAGGGAGCCTGCAGCCCTGCGCGTTGAGTAGCTTAGTATGTACCTTGTCTTTAATTTCACGCTTTTTCTTATTGTCGAGGAAACCAGCGAGGAAATGGGCGAGGGAGGGGGTTGTTACCACTCATACCCCTCGAGATGCATGCCTTTGCAAATCTCGAGGGGGATGAGTGGTAACACCCCCTCCCTCGCCCATTTCCTCGCTGGTTTCCTCGATAATAAGAAAAGCTCTTAATCTCATGAATTTTGGGCGTTTCTAATTGTCGAGGGAACGTGCAAGGGAGAGGAGCGAGGGACACTAGGGGTGGGCACGGGATGGGATGGGACGAGATAGACTCATCCCTATCCCATCCCGTTCATACGAGATCTGGACGGGATGGGAAAAACCCCATCCCGACGTAGTCCCATCCCAAACGGGTTCGGGACGGGACGGGATCAACGTGCTATCATTTTTTGACAAATTACTGCTTACCCAAGACCCAATTTGCTTACTTGAAAAGATGCAAAGACAATTCGTAGAACTACACATAAATGATAGCCTTAGATTGAGTATGCAACATCATAATAAAACTACCATAAATGATAGCTGAAATTCACCATGTAAATTTCTGCAGAGTTTTGAATGACTAAGAGGTGGACAGTATAATGACAATGGTGGACCTGCTCTACTGTTTCGAATAGTGAACAAAATGATGAGTAGATTTGGGGTGCTAAGAAGAATGTTTCATTATTGCTTTAAAAAAAATAGTCATTAAATTCATTGTCTTGATACGAAATAAAGCTCTCAAATGTAGTTAGCAATCCCATTTTGAGTTTTAAAGAGTTTGCAATTAAATTATTTATTTAGAATTATAGAAATAAACCAATATCAACTAGTTGCAGATATAGACTAAAATCAATTATACTGATTTCAACTAAATTTATTTTTCTTCAATTACACTAATATTGCTTTCCTAAAATAAATAAATAAATAAAAATATTAATAATAAATATTGAAAAATTAGCTCGGAACGGGATTGGCAGGATTGAAAATCTTCATCCCACCCTATCTCATTCTAGATCGGGACAGGACGGGACGGGAACGGGATCGCGGGATGGGATGCCCACCCCTAAGGGACACCCATCCCCCTCGAGATGCGCCCATCATTTTCATGAGAGTAGAGGTTGTTGTTTCTTCTTCCAGAGAGAGATACATGTGATTTCATTTCCAATCAATCGATACAGACTGTTAACTTGAGCCCCCAACCCAACTCAACCCTTATCTACTTCGATTGGAGTATCAATTCCTCTACCCAAAAAGCCAGCCCTAATTTCGCTTCAAACCTTCTAAACCCTAATTTCGCACTCCTCGTTCAACAATTGCTCTACAGACCTCAAATGATCGAATTGAACCACAAAATTAATTTTCTCCATTTGATCATCTCTGTCTCTTCGAACCCCTTCCTAATCTAGTATTCTGCAACAACTAACAACTAGAGATGTCGGCAGAGAGGTCTATTGATGCATGGGAGGAGATGCAGCGCCACGGCCATGATTTAGCTGATAGATTGGCGCAGGGTTTCACTGTCTTACTTCACACTCGCGTCAACCCTCCTTCCTTCTCATGGCACAATTCCAATCTCTTTGATGTCGATTTCCCAATCAATAAGGGTTTTGGAACACCACCGGATTTTGGATTTCCACTAGATAATTCTGGAATCAATGGGGTTTTGGCAATCTTCGATATTGGGAGCAGGTTAGGGCAAGCTGGGGCAGAGTTAGGGGCCAACGTCAATGGAGTTGTTCAGCAATTCTTCCGAAGGTTGCCTGTGCCCTTTCGGCAAGACGACCACGAGGTGGTGCCGTTGTTGAGGGCAGAGTTTAGTCGCCAAAGAAGCGATGTTGTTTTGGATAGGCGGAAGGAAGAGTCGGGAGATGATTTGGCTGAGCAGTTGAGGAATTTTGGATTTACAGAAACTTCGGACCTGGCTTCTTCAGATGAATCTGCCGAGGCGAATGAAAGAAGTGCTGGGTTTGATCCGAAATTTCTGGCAAATTTGGCACGAACACAGGTTATTCTTGTAAAACTTTCTTGCATTATCCATATCATCATTTTCTCTACATAATCTGAAATGCTATTTGTGTTTGCAAATTGACTGTTGTCTACTTAATAACTAATGCAAATAAAACAAGATGTTAATTGCATTGTATGTGAAACAATATATTCATAAAGACCTTTTTAGGGAAAATTTGCCTTTGGGAATGAACTTTTTATTTATTTTTTAAATAATATTGACTTTGGTATAGAAAACTTAGACTTTAGACCTACAATTTATACCGGTTTTGTATTTATGTCAATGTGGTCTCGGGGCCCAGACTCAAAGATGGACAAACTTGAGACCAAAAATCCAAACTAGTACAAACTATAGTACTCAAATGCAAGTTAACCCTCTAATTTAATATGACTGTCACAAATATAGTTCGACTATGGATATTAATCATAAAGGTGGTAGTGACACGTGCAGTTAGAATCTATTTTGGGTGCCATTGGCACTGTTTGCTTCACATCATTTCATTGCCCAATGGTAACTTATTTATGGTCTTACTGGCTCAATCCTCATATAATTTCATACCCGACGGTTACCTGGCCACTGGCTAGACTTCGTGTAGCTTTAGATTATAAATGAAATAACACTTTCACCAGAGGCTGGCAACCTGATGAAAATATCCTTGAAATGATTTTAATAGTTTTAAAAATCCTATAGCGTGCTTGAAAAAGATGGTAGGTGATTTCTGTAATCAGTAATCTCAACATCTCTCTACTCCTTACCCCAAAAGTTGGTAACTAAGATAAGAAGCATTTGAGTCAAACGGTGGTCTTTTTATTTAGTGGCATTCGCATGTGAAGGGATGGGTTCTCTAGGTATTCACACGGGTGCAAGCTCACTAAGTGGAGACATTTTCTGATTTAGAAAGTGTGAGAAGGTTGGCTCTCTCTCTCTCTCTCTTTTTTAATTTCTCAAAACTGTTTGGTAACTTCCACGTCTCATGTTAGACATCACCACCCTGCTTTGAAACTAGCACATTTTGACAGTATTCTGATATTTAGTCCCTAGAAAGTTATGTTTTTGCTGGGGCAGTGGTCTGCTTAGCTATATTTGTTACTCACTTATTCCTCTAGCTTAAAAAAAATCTGCCCAGAGTTTGAGTCTTATCTGTTTAGGTATGATTTTCCAGATTCTATCTGGATTGATTTGGTTGGGTATGGTGTGTCAATTGGTATTATCGTAGACACACATCTTCAATTATGGTTGCCGGTTTACAAGGTGGTCACTCCAACTTAGATATGAACTTGATATCTACTAAAGTTCTTTGCATATCTATTCTCATGTTCAATGCCTAAGTAAAATAGATGGATAGAGGTTTTGTGTCAGGGTTATAGATGTGTGTGTGTGGGGGGGGACTAGAAGATCGTGGTTATTATTAAACTCAAAAAAAGTCTCGATTTGGTGTACTGTATACAAATTGGAACTGTATAGGGAAAATGTCTTAATTTCAAACAACCCGTTTATAAGTGTTAATACTTGTAATTAAACTCTAAACATGGGACCAGCTAGCGCATACGCACATTGCGCAGTTTTAATTTGTAGGCGAAGGTCTGATGTGTAAGTAATAAACAAAGAAAATGCATAAACATTTTCTACATGTTCCATTAGTTACAAGTAATATCTGACTACGTCAATGAAACCAAACTTGAGTACATCGGTATCCTAACACAACATTCCCAGGATAGTATTTTTCGTTTTCCTTAAAACTCTTAATGTTTGTTGCATCCTGATGTGCAATATATATGATTGGAAAATTGATTGTGTGATGTCATTTGACTGTGAAAGTCACTTTAAGAACAACAGGATTGAAGGAATGCATATAATAGTGTCTATCTATGCTTTAAATTTGTATTTGATGCATCAACTCTCTATTTAGACTTTGTACTTGATGCATTCTGATGTTTGAAAATTATTCAACACTTGAAAATATTATAAAATTTTATCAATTTAAGAAATGCAGAAAGCATCAGTTTTAAAATTACGTAACTTCTTAAAATGATAACCTTTTATCACTTTGAGAAATGCAGAAAGCATGACACAGTAAAAGTTATGTGATTAATGCAATTATGGAAGTTAGGGTAATTGTTTAGGAACTGTACTTTTTTTAGTTGAACTAATTAATAACTAGTTTCCATCCTGTTTGGTTTGTCTTGTTGGTGACTACCATATTACCTTAGGTGTTGGCAATTCACATATATTTTTTTTATTTTTATTTTTTTTATTGCTAGTCTTTATGTATTGAACATCCCCGCCACCATCCCCACTTTTTCCCTCAATGAGTTCCATCAGTGTGAGATGCAAACTCGGATAACGCTAGAATTAGTTGAAATTTTTTTTTCAAACACTGGAGTGAGTTCTCCCTGAACTTCGACTTCAACAAAATATGAAGTTTGGATGTGCATTAAAAGCGAGAAAATATTGAAAATACTTACCGTACGAAACAATGAATATATTTACATTTTTAATAATAAAATTTATATTTTTAAATTTTAAGCATTTGTATTGATTAGTGGTTTTATTGAAAAGATATTAAAAAATGCATTCCAAAGATATCAAGTTAACAAAAATTCGATAACTAAGTAGATTTCTATGGCAATTTTCAATGACAAAAATGATTCTCAAAACTTTCTCTTTCCAGTAACACATGTACATTCCACTTATTTCATATTTTTAATCATTTTATATTTTTTTCAATATGCATCTTACTTACAAATCATGCCATTGTTTAGAGTGAATCTCCATTTTTTTTAGTGAATCCTACCCGTCTTTTGTCCTTGCACCCATTTCACGTAGGACAAAGCTTTATGATTAGTAAAATGCCATTGTGAATTGTAAGATAGGTTAGAGTATGTTCCGTGCCGTTGGCACTCCACATAATTTTATTTTTGTTAATTATTTTGTACTGAGCATCTCCGTCACTATCCTCATTTTCGCTTTCAATCAGTATTGAAGTATAAGCCGATTATAAGTGTTTATTCAGTGAAATTTGAATTAGTTGGGAGAAAATTTTAAACGCCGAGAATGAGTTCTCCCCCAATCTCTGAATTTGCCAAAACATGAAATTTAAGATTTTTGTTTAAATGTGCATTAAGATGCCCGACTCATTTTTTCTGATATGATCGACCCGACTCATTGCTTTTAAAAATATTGAAAAATATTAAAGACATGTAATACATTATATATTTTTTTAATTATGAAATATATATTTTTTAATATTTTGGCCCTTATATTGATAATTGATTTTGTTCGAAAGATCTTCAAAAATGCATTTCAACGATACTAAGTTTATCAAAATCCGACAACGATGTAGATAGTTATGATAATTTTCATTTTGCTAAAAGGAAAACACAATATTTTCTCTCTCCGCCACATGTATATTCCACCAACTTTTTTCAAAAGTTTTTTCATTATTTTTACCCTTCTACATATTTTATATTTACAAATATGCCATCATAGAAAATGAATTTCAACCCTCAAATTTAATACATTTCCCAACTTTCAATTCTAACCATCTTTTATATCTTATCCTTTCGATTTGATTTTGTTCCAGTCAACAATGAATAGTAAAATACCACTCTGAATTATAATATAGATATTTGTTATCATTTTTAATATTATTTATTATTATTATTAATATTTTGTGCATTTGTTATATATATTTTTGGCGTGTGTGCGTTGTGGAATTGTTTTGGACTAGGTGTATGATAGTTTTTGCTATGAAGATTACCACTGTTTTTCTTTCCATTTTATGTCAAAACTAGAATTGTAAGTGCTGTTTACCTTATTAGCTGAGCGCTTGCAAAGAATAATTTTATTTTTTTAGTTATTTTTTTAATGATATTAATATTGGAGATCAATAGTTATAAAAAGGACAAGTTATTGCATTGTAATCAGAAGTTTCTTTCCCTATTGGCCACTTGCTTTTCTTATTAACACAAATACAAATTCCTGATTTTACTGATAAAAAAATAAATACAAACAAGTTATATTGTATTGTGTCATTCGTGTTGGTTCTATGTCTTTCCAGGAAATTAATTAATTTTTTCCACCAAATGCAGGCAAGTGTTAATATTTCATCAACTTATGATAGTAGAACACGTAAAGTGGAAAGTTCATTAGTAGCAAGGGGGGACATGTGGAGGGTAGAGGCATCTAATGACAGATCCACTTCAACAACTGAGAATCCGCCGTTTTTACTCGTTCAGCTTGGGGCTCTTCTTTTTGTTCGTGCCTCGACTCTTCTTTTACCATTTCACTGGTCAAAGCATCATTTACTGTGGTATGGTTACGATCGGCAGGTAAAGTCATTTTGCATTCACTAAATGTTACCTCTATGTTTTCATTGATAACAGTATAAATAATGCAGTTAATGGTTATCAAGGTAAGGTTCTTATTGCAGAGTAACTGAAGTTATAAATTTTATTATAAGTTCACAATAATATTTGGCATACTATGTTACTCACCTGTCCTGGCGTAAAGCCATTAAACCATACATTGGGCACTTTGGTACACAATTTTTCTGTGGTAAATGGTCAAAGGCAAATAAGCAAAGGACTACAGCATTAACAGGCTTAAAGTCTTGAGGTCTGTTTGATTTGGTGGCAAAGGCATAGGTTTTCATTTGCCTTGAGAGTTGTTTTCATTTGGTGGGGGTGTATTCTTCCATTCCATGATGAATTATTGAAAAAACACTTACGTGAATAATGTCAAACCCAGTAACACTTGAAGCAAGATTGTGTGGAATGCAATTCTTGTGCAAAAAGTAAGGTCATTGTAGGCAATATTCTCAAGAAGCAAGGAGGTGATTCTTGAATCAATAGAGAGGCAACTGATGCATGAGACCTTCGGCGCTCAGTCCTTATACCAGAATGGTTATTCTTCTGATTTTGTGTCGGATGTCGATGCGGTCTCTGTGTAAGTCGATTTTAGAGTGAATGTTTCGGATGAGACATGCTTTGACAGGCAGCTTAGCCTAGAACATGCTCAAGTGGGAGGGACTGCGATTTAAATATCTTCTTCATTTGTCTTCTATGGCATCTCCACTTGTGGAATGTCAGGTGGGTTTGGGGAGTTGTATTTTGCTTCTTGTGGCTTAGCTCCGTTGTAATTTCTGATGGTTATCAAAGGAAACTACTTAATGCTGGAACCACTGCCTTTACTCTGTGGCAGAAGGTAAAACAAACAGGCCATTAATGAAAAGAAAAAAGGAAAATTTGGTATGAGCGATATAATTTTACCCAATAGTGTCTTTACTTCCATCTTATAACACCAGTAAAATTTTTGGGGTTATGGCGAGGGTGGTCAACTTGGAGTGCTTGTATTGCACTTGGTTTAAACTTTAAACTTATTTCGAAACATGGAAAGTTGTATATGCATTTTGCACTCTCCTTGTGGATATTATTATTATTATTATTTTAAATTTAAAAATTATGTTGAAGATATCATTGAGCTTGGATTAGGCGAGGATATGTGGGAAGACCGCATTGCTTGGAGAACCAAAATCCATGTAGCTGACCCCGAAAATATCGGGAATGGGCTTTGATGATGATGAAATTTAAAAATTATGTTATGATTTTTGTTGGTTTGTCAGTATTACATTTGATTACTCATATTTCCTTAAGTCATTCCTTGTTCTACATTATTTACCAAGATTAATCCCTGAATCATTTGTTTCACTGTTCTATTTTTTGGTTTCAGAAAGGAATGCACTCGCTCTGTCCAGCTGTATGGTCGAAGCACAGAAGATGGCTGATGATGTCAATGATATGTCTCAACCCACTGGCTTGTGTAAGTACGATTTCTCTGACCATGCTAAAATTCTTTTATCTAAGCTATTACTTCATAAGATGAACTCATTTACCATTTTACAGAGAAAAGATCAAGATTCTTCCTAATTTTGACTCATATAGTGATTTTATTATTTATATTTTTAACATGGCCTATTTTTTGTGACAGTTGATCACATCAACATTTTCTCCTTTTTTATATTCCTTACAGATAACCATATTTCTAGTTTACCAAACTCTTTTCATTGGGTTTACTGGTTGGTAAGCCTAGGCCCTAGCTGACTTTTTTTTTTTTTTTTTTTTTTTGTGTGTGTGTCAAAGAAGGTTCTGGTGATTGATACAAGCCAACCTGATCCAGGAACAAATTTCTAAAACTTTGTAATTACTTATTTTTGGTCACAATTAAGTGCTGGGTGAATGTTTAAGTGCAGGCTGCACCAACATTGAAGAGTTAAATCAGTGCCATGGATATATTTTATTTGGAAAGAGCTGATGGTACAACTTTTAGGAAATTAGTCTTTGTCATCTCTGGACTTCTCGAGTTTTCAAGTTGGTAGCGGATACATGAGTGTTTCTTGCAGTGGAAGATTAAAAATATCTGAGGCGGGCTTAGAGCAGAGGCCTAGAGTGGAGACTTACTGAAACATCAGGTTGTTTGTAGAAAGATGACATTGTACTCGGAGGCAAAGATAAACAGGGGAAGTTGTTGTAGCTAGTCTGTGGTTTGAAAACCAACTTATGTCACATTTTGAAGAATTAAATGACTAGTCAGCAAGAAGGCTTTAGGTGGTGTTTGGAGATTCGGCAAGCAAAGGTAAACCCCAATAATCTGGCCAAGGTGAATCTTTGGCTCATCCCTATGGATACCTCTTTTCTTGAATAGGTCTCAGATTGGAAGTAGGATGGTTGCACTTTAATAGTCAGATGTCTTAGAGCTCTCCTTTCAGCTTATGGGTCATTTGGAAGGAGAGAAATGCAAGAATTTTCAAAGGAATCAAGAAGAATAGTGATATAATTAGAAAATATATCAAGGTTCTATTGTGGAATTGGCAAGGATGCATGTACATGGACATAGCGACTCGACAATTTCCAAAAAGTTAGGACTCGGCGATACGGTCAAAATTTACATTTTATTAATTTTTTATAGGCAATATTAACATAAACAACCTAAAGCTTAAAATTTTTTACTTTTGAAGTTGGAAGAAAGAGCTTAATAAGAGAGATAGAAAAATTTACAGAGATGCACAAATAGTCAAAATATACTGGAGAGTATACATCTAGAAATTGTTTCAAAATAGTGTGTAATTGTGTATCTAAGAGCAAAATAGTCATCAGAAACAGATAAATCAAATTACATAGCAAAATACCCCGTTTTTGTGTATATTATATTTAATTTAGAGCGAGTGAAGAAACGATCTTGATGACGCCTAATGTACCACCAAATGAAAATGTGCTCTAATTGAAACAACTCCTCTCCTCGACTGAAGGAATCGAAGAATGGGCGATTGCAATTGAGTGCAACAGAACTGATGTTTCTTCAAGAACTACTTTTGAAAATCAGCAGAGAAAAATAGGAAAATAAGGAAAAAAAACTATGAGAAATAGGCAAAAAAACCACTGGCCATGTCAAGGTCGTGTCGGTCTTAGTCAACGTGGCCTGACTGTTGACCGCGTGTCGGATACGTGTTGACCGCGTGTCAAACGCGAGTCCGTGTCCGACTCAAAGCGGGGGTTTTCCGAAGAGTCCATGCATCCTTGGGCATTGGGGATACATTTGGGAGAAAACCAAAATGTCATCCTTTTTATGCTATGCAGTTAAATCGAAAAACGGTCGCAGTGCGGTCCAGGATCGAATTACGATTAAGTGGGATTAATCAGTCAGTTTTTTCAAAGTATATATTTTTAAAATTTAATCATATTCATAGATATAAAAAATAAATAATTAATCAAAATTATGTAAAATTTTAATTATATAACTTTACTAATCATCTGCCAAGCTACTTAAAAAGAAACTAAAATAAAATTGTAGATTGTTTTAACAACCAAGCTATCAAGACAAACATCGAGAAGCAAAATAGATGACAAACTTAACAGGAATAACCAACCTACCTATCCTAGTAACCCATAAAGGTAAGCCATATTACTTTGCACTGAAGATACTTCTAGAAGGGCCACTTTGTATAAACAAAATACTCCACATCCAGAGGATTATGCCAATATATTATAGACCAAAGAATAAAGGAAGTCATGACTAAAATGCTTGAAAATTGTGTGGATTTTGTCAAGCATAATCACAAACTTTCGAAGAAATTGTGAGCTTCAGTTATTAGTGCTCTCAGTCAGAGGGTAAAAAATGTCATGTACACAGAAATACGAGAGTTCAATATCAACAATAAGCTGAATCCAACTTGTTCTGATTGTTCAATCAATTGTTTCACCAAAATTCATATCACTATAAATAACCTCAATCAACAAGTTTCCCTAGTCCATATGAATTCTACACAGGAGGGAGGAGAAGAGGGGAGGCTGAGTGGGATGGGGACTGGGAGGAGAGGGAAGAGAGAAATTAGGGTTGAAGTGGTATATACCTTTCTGATTTGGTTTGAAGGAAGGGAGGAAAAGAGAGACTAAGAGATATAAAGATCGCCTTCCAGAGCCAGAGATCTAGTCGTCGCCGTTTAGAGATCTTAACCTTCTCTCTTCTTCTTGAGTTTAGGTTAATTTTTTTATACATAGCGATAAATCGGCGAGTCGGTTGGGTCGTTAATCGGTGTCTCGCCGATTATTCGGTTTCCTCTAAACTCCAACCAATTTCACCCAATTTAGTTCGATCAAACCTCGAATTGCGATTAATCACCTATTAATTGGCGATTTTTTGCCGCATTAATAACTTAGTTTTCATGTCAGCATCTTTGATTGGGAAAGCATTTTCAAATTGTAGTGGTTTTTTATGCTCTTCTCCCTTTTAATGTGAATTGCTCAATCACCTTGGTTTTTCCTGATTAACTATTGCCTATGTTTTATTGATAAAAAATCGTCGATTAATCAGGTGAGTTGCTAATTATGGTAGCAATGATTAAAGTCTAACTTAATTTGATACGGAACCCAATTAAAACTAGAGTTTAAGAAGTAAGTTTGGTTTGAAGCTTTTATCACATGCGGCCCAAATCATACCCAGTTGCACAAATGCTAATGAGATGAGGGAAACAAGATGAAATAAAGATATTTTTAAATTAGTAGTATTATTCTTTATAATACTTGTTATTTTCACATGGTTATATTCTTTATATTAATTGCACCATGTCATGACTAGTGACACTAATTTATAAATTGGTATGTCCTTATGTACTTCACTATGCATAAAGAATCATTTTGTTGTATTAAATCCATCATTTAGAGGGGGTGGAGAAAAATATGTGAAAAAAGAAAGAAAAATCAATCAACACTTTCAACCTATCGAGTACACACCATATCCCACAGGGAGTGCATGTGAATCGATTGATGCCTTAAATATCTTTATATTCTTCTCATTTTTTTTTTGGAAAGCATATTCTTCTCATTCTCTTTGCTACCGATGCTTGAAGGTGAAATTACAACACTTGGTAAATAAAAAAAATGGATGCTAGCTAGAACACTTTCAACCAATTGCAAGACAAATTTAATACCATTCATTCCGTCTTAGGCACGAAAATGGCCCGATTTCTAGTTTCTACACTTCTACATATTTGGTGGATTCTTGGAATTTAGACTTCTGGAGGGTTTTGAGATCACGAGGTCAGTTGTCTGATTGAGCTTCTTGTTCTCCTGGAGCTGGCTGCACCAAATAATGAAGATGATAACTGTATATGGGACCATAAATCCGGTATTTTCTCAGTTAGAGACTTCCACAATAAGTTAACCTCTGTCTCGTCTTCCAAATGGGGATCATTTCCAGAATATTATTCCTTTGTCGGATAATTTCTTCTGGAAAAAGTAAACACTGCCAAGGCAGAATTTCTTTTTCTGGAGGGGGGGGGGGGGGGGGGGGGGGGGGGGTTTGAAATCAATTGACCACCCGTTCATAAGTTGTCCACTACTGTTGTTCAATGTCCAGGTCAATTTGGACTGCTATCAGTGGCTTTTCCTCCCTAATGGGTAGTTTTTTGCAATGGTTTCTTAAGTGGAAATCAAGAGATCTGCCTCTGCGCAAAAAAAGGCCTGGGTCTGGTACACTCATCCTCATCTCTTTATGGGTCATCTGGAAAGAGTGAAATAGTTGTATCTTTGGAGGGAAGAAGCTTGAGTCGCGTCCTTTGGAAGATGATCAAAATCAGGTCAATCCAATAGGCAGTAGTTTGGCATATTGCTCCTCTGCTTCCCGTTTCTGATTTATTTTACAAGTGGGATTCTCACATCTCTGGGGACTAATTGTTATTAAGCTTTGTAATTTATTTCTAGGGGTTTGTTAGGGCCATGCCTGGTTCTCATTTATCTTATCTGCTTCTTTGTTTTTGAGCTTCTCACTCACTCTCTTCTTTGCCCTTTTATTGAAATGTTTTATTCATCCAAAAAAAAAAAGAAGCAAAAGTTATTCTTGCAAACGTCTCCATGGCTTTTCTGCCTGAATTCTAAATTTCATTGTTTCAGTTGTTCACCCCCTATACAAAGACAATGGAATTTTCACAGGGCTGAGATATTTTCAAGGCGAACTTCTTGATAATTAACTTCAAGTTTTTAAGTTGCTCGAGTAGTTAGCTTGTCGTTAGATGCGTTTTTGAAGGCACCGTTCAATATTTTACTATTCACAATTTTACTCTTGTATTTGACATTTTTTGAACATTTTTCTTATTTTTAACTAATCCTTTTGTTCTCAGTCATTAATGGATCTGCAATTTCCAAACGGGCAGTTCACCTATATATCTGGCGAGGGGCTAACTTCCAGTGCATTTGTACCTGTTCTAGGAGGCCTGCTTCAAGCCCAAGGTCAATTTCCAGGAGAATCGCGGTTTAGCTTTTCATGCAAGGTTAATTAGCTAATTTTTTATCAACTTGATGTAATACGGATTCTAATATTTGTTTTGCCAATAGCTCTATCTTAGACGTATCGTATAGATGTTACTGAATCTGCACCTATGGCTATTGGGGCTTCATTTTCTCATACGAAACATATCCCAAATTCTTGTTGCAGAATAAGTGGGGAACGCGCATAACACCTTCAATTTTGTGGCCGGATAAATCATTTTCTCTGGGACTTGAACAAGCCTTGGCTTGGCAGAGATCTGGGCTCATTGTCAAACCAACCGTCCGATTTAGGTGGGATTTTGTATGTTTGTTTATAATCTAATAGTATACTGGATTAATGTTTTTTTTTTGGCATTCATTCCTCTAATCATGTTGTATAGGGTATTTGTTGCCGTAGATCTCTAATTGGCCTGAAGTTTTTAGTTTGTCTAGAATCAACTTCCACTTATCTTTTAATTTATAAACTATGTTGTGGTACATCTCTAACTGGCTTCAACTTTTTATCATGTCTAGAATCGACTTCGACTTATTTTCCGATTATAAAATATTGGTAATAATATCAGCAAAAGGACGTTCTGCCGTGCTTCCAGACATGCTGAACTCCAAAAGAGGGTTCAATTCTATGAAAGATAGCATCAAAGATGGGATCAGTAAATTGAATTTAATCTTTGTGAGATCGTCAATATCATACCAGCGACATCTTCAGAATATATTCTGACTCAACGAAATAAAAATTCTGTCAATATTTAAAAGAATTGAGACATAATTCCTTTCCCCCTTTCTTATTCCTTATATGGGCGGATCCAGACACAAAAACTTTGTTTCAATATTAGAACCTAAAAACTAACAACAATAAACTAAAATGTATAATTCTAAATTAAACTACATGTTGAATTGCTTCTTGAACCAGCAACAATATCAGGAACTAAATATTAGCACATTGAAATTGCTTCCCGATGTATTATAGTGTAACTTGCATGGTTCTCAAAGGTTGATGCGTCACAGTTAATTTAGTACTTATATATTCATGTACAATGTTTCAGCATATGCCCTACCTTTGGTGGAAGTGATCCAGGGATGCGAGCTGAGCTCATTCATTCTGTGAAGGAGAAACTAAACCTAATATATGGTTATGCTTGTACAACACATCCTTCTGCATTTGCATCAATATCTGTAAGTAGACTTTCTTGTTGTTGTGAAATTTGGATTTTCAGATTGCTGGTCGTTCTTATAGTGTGTCCAGATTGATAAATTATATAAAATTTATCAATCTTGATATAATCAGAATTAGGTTTATTTGTTGAACTATTGTTTGATATTTGGTTTTTGTTTTATTTTTTTTTGTGTTTTTTTTATTTGTATATTTTTTTCCAACGTTCAAGTGGAACAGGGCTTCTATTTCTTTTATTTTTAGAATATCACTGTCCGATTGGTCATTCTCTAAGAAATGACATCATCTTTTATTATAAATTTAAATTTGGGGAAGGATCGGCATATTAGAAAATAGTTTGAGAATGTCTTATGATCTTGTTACTTTTAAATTCCTCCTAATATTCAGCTCAAATTTTTTTATATATAGCAATTATTCGACTAGGCTGAAATATAAATCCTACATGTTTATAGTCGTCTTAAAAGTCTACTAGGTTGAAATATTCGAAGTTACTAAAGCTAGTGGAACCAATCTACAATTCCTTATACTTAGACGACGATCCTTGTGAAAAGTAGGCGATTCCTAAATAATTCCCTATGTAAACACCATCATTCATAAGATGATCCTTCTCCTTTCATTATCGTTTTCAGTGTGAATATATCATGAAGCAGATTTGACAACTGAATTTTTAGAAGCTAGCTTACTGGATGAGCTTTGAGCACCAAGGTGTTAATTGTCGTTCGACGATGTATTTTGGTGCACCATTGGAAATATCATGAAGTCAATGATGGGGAAAGGTCAAGAACCTGTTTAAGGATGTCTCTTGATGCCACCTCTAGTTATAAGTGGGTTGATGTTGTGGAAAAGACCCCTTAATTGCAAAAGGAGGTGTGTTTGCATTGGGAACAAGTGCGTTGGTTGGGAGAGACACTGCTGCTGGTTGCAAAATCAAACAATACATCAGGCTCTAATCAATGGATGAAGAATACTAGATGGACATTAATGCAGTTTAAAAGTAACAAGAGTGGTTTGCCATGGTTTGGTTCTTTTGGAACCCGCGTTACAAACTTCTTGTGGTTCGTAGAGACAACTTTGGTTAGCATTCACTGGCAATGATGCTATGTTAGGCAAATCTCCAAGCCCGAAATCCTTTTTTCACCCAAACACCAGTGTAAGGAGCCTAGCCATTCTTCTCATCTGCATTCCTGCTCAATCTTTTGTGTAAATAGTGAGTCAACCCTCGGTGTAACCCAAGTCAGCTTGCCCCGTTCACCCTTCTCAAAGTCAACTCGCCCGGTTCACCGCTTTCAAACTTGGTTGCATCATTTCGTCCCATCCTCACCTAACAACATTTTCATTCACACCACAAGAATTCCTTTGTTCCACCACAGTCTGATCACTTTCCACCTTACACATCTCACCACCCAAACCCGTGGGACTTTTCCACCCTGTCACTCACAACAAACATCTCGACCTAGTCATCCACTTGCACTTCTGCCCATGACTCATGCACCCTCCTCGGTAGGAGGTGGGCACAAAATAGGCCCAACTCACATGCTCTATGATCTATGTTCTGCTGACTGAACAATAATCAAGGTCCCCCAAAAGGAATTGACTTGGTCTGTGGTCTAGATGCCTTTTGGTGGTGTTAGTGTAATGGTTCACACCTCGTTTGAGCCCAAACAGAGCAGCGCAACACATTTAGAATGCCTAAGACAACTCAACGGGAAAGAGGTACTAGTTGACTCACCAGAGCCACAACAAAGAACGCCGATGAAACATACTGTTGATGTCGAGTCCACACCATTGTTTGTTTCTAAACTGAAC
Source organism: Berberis vulgaris (assembly GCA_963556465.1). Classification (NCBI taxonomy): domain Eukaryota; kingdom Viridiplantae; phylum Streptophyta; class Magnoliopsida; order Ranunculales; family Berberidaceae; genus Berberis; species Berberis vulgaris. Next base: position 57,003,516 of record OY747135.1, on the reverse strand, counting down.
AGAGTAAAGATAAGAAGGTAAGATCAAGTGAAGGCAACACGCAAGGGACCTGGGAGATTTATAAAAGGAAGAAGAACAAAGGGGTTATCATTAATGGAGTTGCGTGCAAGTTTTCCAATAGAGCTAGTGCAGGGAAGGATCGAGTAGCTGAGTCGTGTCCTTTCACTGACCCAATTATTACTCAACCTTCAGATGCTCCTCAAAATCACTCTCTGGTTCGTCTTGAGTAGATCAAAGGTTTCAGGTGTTGAGTCAGGCATGCCGTTTCATCTTCCGAGTCAAGTTACTCCAAACTCGCCAAATCAACACCACAGCCCCACTTTCTAAACAACCTTCTTGGTATTCCAAGATAGGTAACCATATTGTTGCAGGGAGCTACAGAGACCCTATAGTGGAAATTAACCAAAAAGTTTCGAGATCTCAAATGGAAGGGGGAAGCACGTGCAAAAAGTGTGGGCACCTAGAATTAGAACCACCTAGACCCAATTCTTTCTCAACAATAGTCCTTCCCAATTTCAAACGCTTTAGCGAGATATGTTTACCTAATCTTGATTTTGATTTGGAGGGAGAAGGTTTTAAACCAGGCCTGCTACAAAGCATATGGCTTGGTAACTTAAAACCCAAGCCCAAAATAACAAGAAAAGGGAGCTGCACGTGAAACTATGTGGATCCAAGTGCTCGCTAGAATTAAGGAACCAACGGAACTTTGTTTTAAACATAAATCTAAAGGTTAGAAATAGATCGAGATGGTTGGAAAGAATCTCCCTCCTTCATAGATCAAACACACAACTCTCCCTTGTAGATGCACAAAGCAGAGCGAGAGAACCTCACTGAACTCAAGCTGCGCAGGTTGTCTCAGAAGAGAGTGCACTCCTAGTCTGATCAACTGTCAACTCAAGAAAAAAATTCAGTTATTGATGAGACATCAAACAGTCACTTGATCACAGCCATACACATGGCATGAGCTAACCCTAGCACGTGAAAGACTTCAACATAGTCCTAAGCGGACCTATGCACAAACTGTTGTTCAGCTTGTAAGTTAGTTGCCGAGGCCCAAGACACGCCAACCCAAGTGGCACGAAGGGCTTGGCTCAGGACAATAAGGCCCAAACACGAATCTCAGAACTATCACACGCCTGAGATCCACTCGTACAAAATCAGCTCTTAGACCAATCAAATATTGGGTCTTTGATCGAGACTCAGTCATGCACATGTAAGATCTTATGCGAGATTTCCTTTCGTCACGCTCTTGATCGCAGGGACTGTTGGAGAGGGAGCACTCGCTATAAGAGATGGTAAAAGGAAGAAGAAAAGTACACATACACATTGCAATTTGCATATAGTCTTCACTATTCCTTGCATCCATATCCGACTTAAGCATCGGAGTGCTTTCAGCCACCACAACGGTGGTCTCTGGCTTAACCGCTACTCATATTTGCATTTTCAGATCACTGAGATCGGTGAGGACAAATCTGAACACGTCAGTTACCATTGCCAACCAACTTTGAGGAAAACCCTTGTGGCTTCGTTGGTGTTAGTGATTTGAATTGCGATGAGAACTTCTCTGGTAAACTACTTGGAGTTGGGAGCTCTAGTGGGGGTAGATATTGAAACAAATGCAGAGTAGGTGGTAGACATTCTCAAGAGAGCAGCCAATAAAAGTAATTTGGGAGGAAACCACTAGGTAGGAGCTGTAGTGGGGGTTATGAGTAACTCCACTGATAGTTAAGTTACTTTCGTGGAATGTAGAGGTTTGGGTTCTTTGATAGATTGATCAGTTTTGAAGATGTTGGCAAGGGTGAATCCTGACACGTTGCTTATTCAAAAAACAAAGTGAAAGGAGATAGATGGGGACATTATCAAGCTGATTTGGGGCAGAGATCTCTGAGTGGAAGTTTGTCCCCCGCTCAAGGGTTTGCTGGAGTAATTCTCACCATCTGGAAGAAGGATCAGTTTGTCTGCATTGACCTTACCTGGTGCATTCTCGCACTCTCATTTGTATTCCAAAATAGTGGAGATGATTTTCTGTGGGTTCTCTCAAATATTTTTGGCCCTATTTCTTCTGTTCTCAGGGAGAAATTTGGGATGAATTGAATAGTATTCAAGGTTACTGATGAGTTGAATAGTATTTAAGGTTATGGCAACACCCTTGGTGTTTGGTTGAGATTTCAATGTTATCAAAGATATGCATGAGAAGAATAGAAGTAGCAGGCGAAATGTGCGCATAAGAAACTTCAACTCCATCAGTGCATTTGCCTTACTCGATTTTGAGCCCAAGGGGGCGTATTCACCATTCTAACTGCAAACACTCCCCCACCTTATATAGATTGGATAGATTTATAGTACTGAGTGAAACAGTTTGACCTTCATCATGAATTCATGTTGGAAACATAAGGTTTTGATAATCACGGAGTTCTCCTTCAGACCCACAACTTCATCAAGAAACCTGGTCATTTTAGATTAGAGCTCATGTGGTTTGAGATCAAAGTTTCTTCAAGTTAGTTGAAGAAAGATGGTAGACATCATAAGCTCAAGGGAATCCTGGCTACAGCCTTTGGAACAAATTGAACGGGCTTAAGAGCCATATCAAGGAGTGGAATAGAATTCAGTTTGGGAAACTTGAAACCCTCATTGATAGGCAAGAAGAGAATCTGACTCTTTTTGACCAACTTGAAGAAGAAACAGATCAATCTGAGGAGGAGAGGAGTAAAGGACTGGCCACTAAAATAGTGCTTAATAAGCTCCTTAAAAGAGACCTCATCTCTTGGAAAAGGAAGGCTCATTAATAGGCAAGCAAGGAGAGAAACTGCCGCTTTTGGCCAACTTGAAGAAGAAAAAGATCTATCTAAGGAGGAGAGGGAGGAAAGGAGTAACGGACTGGCCACTAAAATAAAGCTTAATAAACTTCTTAAAAGGGACTTCATCTTTTGGAAAAGGAAGGCAGGAATTCAGTTGGGGAAACATGGAGACTATTGGTTCAATCTGTTTCACATTTTAGCAAACCATAAAAGAGTTGTCAACTCAATACCTGCTCTCTTAATCCAAGATCAAGTGGAAACTCAAGATACAATCATTGCTGAATATATTGTTCTACACTTCAATCCATGTTTCAAGGGAAGCAGTGGAGATCCAAGCTTTCAGGAGTTGTGTTTCATAGTTTTGACGCATAGTAGTGATTCCCTGAAGGCTGACAACTCAGAACTAGAAGTTGTCAATGTTCTAAAAGAGTTAGAAGAGGAAGTTGCATCAGGAATTGATGGATACCCCATCAATTTCTTTATAAAATGTTGGGGCATGGTCAGATATGATTTTATGGCAGTAGTGGCTGAGTTTAATAATAATTTAATATCTGGATTGGAGACTTAACCTTACTTTATCTTTCTCATCCCAAAGATTAAAGGAGCCACGGACATCTCACAATTTAGGCCTATTAGCCTCAACTCTTCAGTGTGCAAAATTATTTCAAAGGTGTTAGCTGTCAGACTCAAGATACGTGCATTATTTGGAATCTCCTTATCAATCAGCTGCAGTGGAGGGCAGGCAACTGAATGATGGCCCTCTCATTGCAAATGAACTTGTTGACTCTAGACTGAAGTCTAACAGGCCTTGGTCTAATCTGCAAGCTTGATTTCTCCAAGGCTTTTGACACTGTTAGCTGGGAAAGAAGCTGGGAATTTCTTGACTATGTGCTTATGAAGATGCGGTTTGGTAACAAATGGGGAGGTTGGATAGGGGCAATCCGCAAGTCAACTCAGTTCTCTGTCAAAGTTAATGGGGCTGTTGAAGACTTCTTCAAAGCTTCTAGAGGGATCAGGCAAGGTGAGTCCCTGACCTCTCACCATTATTTTTCTCACTGGTAGTAGAAGGCCTAACTCAAATGATTCTTAGAGCCGAGCATTAGTTTCTTATGAAGGGCTTCTAAGTTAATGCTCAGGGAACGTCTATTCCTATTCTGCAGTATGTCGATTGCACAATCATTTTCCTAGATCTTAGCTTCCAAAGAATAAGGCACTTTCATTCTATTCTTCTCTAGTTTGAGGTGGTTTCTGGACTCAGTATTAACTATCAGAAGTTTATCCTTTATCCTATAGGAGAGTTGGATCACATAGCTACTATGGTGAATATTCTTCAATGTGACTTGGGCTCTCTTGCCACCTACCTTGGCTTACCTCTAGGTGCAAAGTACAAGAGCAGGGCAGTTTGGGATCCCACTATTGACAGATTCAAAAGTAGGTTGGCTGTGTGGAAAACCAAGTACATCTCAAAGGCAGTGTCACTTTAATTAAAAGCACACTACCCAACATTCCTGTCTTCTTGATGTCTTGTGTGGTGATGCCAACTTCTAATTTGCAAGATATTGAGAAGATATGTAGAGATTTCCTTTGGGGAACCTGCCAGCCAAACAAAGTCTTCATTGGGTCAGATGGAGTGAGATTTGCAAACCAAAGGATCAAGGAGGACTTGGGATCAGGAGTTTAAACATTTTCAACAAAGCTCACTTGCCAAGTGGTTATGGAGATTTGGCACTGAACAAACTACTTTAAAGAGAAGAATCAAATAGGACAAATATGGAGCTGATCAAGGAGGCTGGTTCACTAATCCAATCTCCACTCCTCATGGGTGCTCCTAGTGGAAGAGTATTCTCATTATGAAAAACTTAATCAAAGCTCACACCTCCCTAGACCTAGGTGATGGAGCTAGAATCCTCTTCTGGGAAAACAAATGGTGCACCAACCAACCTTTCAGTGTTTGTTTCTTCCAATCTATAGATTATCCCTGTCTAGATTACCAATTGTTTCTTAACTTTATCAAAACACTGTCCTGACTCTGACTCTCCAAGCTGGGATCTGAAACTTAGGAGAGGGGTGAAAGATGATGTGTTTCCCTCGGTAGTCATGCTCCTTGAAGCCATTCAACATATTTAGTTATTGGATAGAGAGGAAAGTTGGAAATGGAATGCCAAGTCAGGAAAATTCACTGTGTTTGACTCTCACCTCAAACTCCTTACTCATGCTCAGTATCCAACTCTACTCTTCTCCCTTCCCCTTTTGGGCACAAGGTCTTCTGGAAGAAGGAATTTTCCCTGAGAGTCAATTTCTTGCCATGAAAATCCCCACTGACCTTCTAATCTCCAAAGGTATCACCATCCCAAACAACCCTCTGTCAGACACACTCGAATCCGTGGAGGACATCGTTTCTCTTGCCCCTTCTTTAGAAGTTTCTGGATCTCCATTTGCAATGAAGCCAATTGCCATCTTCCCATTACTTATTCTTTCTTCCATTCTGCTTCGAAAAGAAGAGATTTGTCTCCCAAAGGTCACTGGTTATGGATATAGTTCTCTTTGCGACCATCTTCGAAGGCAAATTTATAGACATAACACACCTCACAAATCGGATTAAATCTCTGATTTGGCAATGGGGTATCACCTGAGGACTTACTAATCAACATTTTATTTGTGCATATTTAAAATTTTCTATTTGAAGTTAGGTCTGTAGACTTGTGTAGACTTGGGTTGTGCTTTCTTCTTGGTTTGCTAGCGGACCCTCTAAGTCACTAGTTGTTCTTTGTATCCTTCTTTCTTTTCAATAAATAAATTGTGTGGTTTTATTGATTAAAAAAATGAATGAGTGGGGTACCATATTTCCCTCTCTGCACTAGAGGTTTCTTTTAAAAAAATTGACTTGGAGAACAAGCAGATCCATGGAGAGTGCAGTTATGGCGTAGATGATGGGGGAGATGATAGCTATGACCGTCCAAGGGATCAGGCTGTTAGGACTTTGATTAGGGTAAGGTACATGTTTTAGGGGTGCGCTGATGTGTTTCTTTAGACAAGAAACATCCGCATCCGGTGGAAAAAAAATCATATTTGATTTTCTAACTTTTATTTATTTATGGTTTTTTATATTTTACGTTCCTAATTCATCATTGGTACCCTGTACAAAACGTCCACATAATCACAACTGCACGCGAGAAAGAAGTCAACAATAGTACAAGCATTAAAATGCATGCCACAACCCTCAAGGAATTTAGTACATAATCAATATCTCAAATGTCCCACCATATTCAAAATATAAAAGCTAGTCTATTAGCAAGTGTTTCCCATTAATCATAACTCATACATAACATAAGCCAACTACCAAACACAAAATCATAAAACTTGACACAAACCAAGTCATACTTGTAACAAGAACTCAGCAAGGCCATTACTCTAGAATTCGTGAAATTCAAATATCCTCGCCATCTCTCAAATTGATTCCATCATTTAGGTTCCCTTAAATGGTCATATTCCCTTCAATAAGTAACTTAAAGTTAGTTACTAAATTAATTAATTTTTGTTTTAAACCGACGTGTTATTAAATTTTATTGTTTTAATTTTTCTTAAGTGATATTAGGTCCCCAAGCGTCCGAAACACCTGTCGTTCCCCATTTGAGGCGGAGTGATGCAACACATTGAGGCGCTAAAAAGCTTTATGAGGCAAGGTGCTTTATGGAAAACATAGTGCCTTGACAAAATAGGGCAGGGTTGTTTGTTTGTTGATGGGGTTTCGGTGCCTTGATGTGGGTTTTTGTTTGGGCTTGCTTTGTTGGTTGGTGTTTATAGACATGGATTCACGATCAATGAAATTGATTTTTTCCTTTTCCTAAACGAAAGGTACATTTTGATGATGAAGGCTGTGTTCATTTTGATCCAATTTCGGTGGAGATGAAGAAGGGAAGATTGGTAGACCAATAGAAATTTGAGTTGTTGGGTAGCTTACACGCTACTTACTAACGAACTCGATTGGGACTAATCGGCAAAACTTGGACAATTTGTCCCAATAAGAATTGTGACGTATGTACTCCGAGGAACACTTAATTAGCATAAGCAATATCAAGAAATTCAACATGTCAATGCCTACCATAATATAAATGAGTACCACCATTGTCAAAATAAAGCTATACTAGCTAAAAAGTATGACAAACTACTCAAATTGTCAAAAGTAATTAATTATTACATAAAACAAAAAGAAATTTAAAGCAAACTCTAAAACAACGAAAAGATACAGGATTACATCACTACTTCACTACTATTCTAGATCAATATCAAAATCATAACCATCATCTTCATTTTGCCACCCATAAGAACACTGGCCAGAACAACAACAAAAATAAGTGGAAAAAAAATGACCAAACCAAGTTGAACCGGGTTACTCAGCCAATACTGAGTTTCAAAACTTGGCCGAGTTTCGGGTTCCTTGGCAGGGTATTTTAACCGAGTAAATGAGACCAAGTCATGTTTTGAAATGCACCAAGTTATCATTAATGAGTACTCAACGATTACTCGCCAATTCAACTACCCAGGATCACGACGAGGACACAAACCTTTTGGTTGGGGATATTGATAGTCATTATGAAAATGATTTGTCATGTCGAATGTTAGGGGATATCAAATGACTCGAGTCATCATCTTGTTCAAGCTCGTATCAAGAGATGGAATGATGTGTTTGTGTGAATGGGAAACCAAGGTATAATTAGATATTAGCTTACTATCCAAGGTAGAGAAAATAAGAGTTCTCGCTTATGTATGCCTTGTGCAATGTGGCTTACTAGCTTCTACTCGTTAAAAATGGGTATGCACTGTGCACACCTTTCCGTGCCACACTATCTTGTCTACCTATTTATAGTTTAATATGCCTGCCTATGTAATAAAATCATTAATCAGACCCTAATCGATTCAAAAGCATTATGAGATTAATCGAGATTAAATAGAATCAATCACTCTCTCCTTTTAAGTAATATGTTTACAAGGAAAAAAATGAAAATTAGTGAATATTGAAGTAGTAAAAATCACATGCACAAATTAAGAAAAATTATAAGTTATTATTATATAAAGGTGCATTCAATATCCTTTAATTTTGTTTGTTATTTTCCTATGATCTTTCTTTCTCTCTAGCCTCTTCACACTCTTGGTATTGCTTATAATTAAATTAATAGAATAAAAAATAATAACATAAATTTTTTCTTGTCTATATATAACATACGACCAATAAATATGTGAATTTTGAAAGCGACTAATTGATAACACGGCGAAAAGCCACCAATTCTCGCAGATTAATCAGCCGGAGATTATTCAAATTTTAATTAAAAAATTGTAACGCTCTACTAACGAGAAGCGATTAACGGGGATTAGTCGCCGATTATTCACTGATTAAATTACGTAGATGCCCGCAAAATAAAGGATATGTGCACATCTATCCTAAACTACATTCCCCTATCCCTTATTATGATTTTTATCGCCTCTTTCTTCCTCATCATGTGCTTAATTACCTCATTTTCCCTTTTCTTTAAATCCAACCTCCCCGCATTGATGTGCACATTCTAAATGCATCTATTCCCATCTCACCTTTTCGGCTTGACACACACTCAATTAAATAGCTAATCTACATTATCTAAGACTTTGAGGTGCAAGACTGCGCCTGGCCAGCCTTGGCTATGGCATTGCTACTCAGAGAAGTCGGTCACCTAAAGACTTATAAGAATGCCATGCATATAAGATGGTGAGTATATATATATATATATATATATATATTTTTTTTTTTCTTCTTCTTCTCAGTATATGATAAAGCAAATAATATATTCATATACTGGTGTCTTATAACCAAAATATCATATATGAAACATGTATACAAATTAAGATTTAAGAACATCACACTTATTTCCTCTCTTTTATTTTCGGCTGCTCTTTTTCTTGTTACTGTGACTTAGGGTTGGTAAGAGAAGGTGTTTTCTCAGGGATGATTGAGAAATGTGCAGAATTGGTTTTTAGATGTTAAAAGGTTTGATTTCTGTATCCACCATGTGTTAGCATTAAATTCAGTGGAGTACCATTTGAGACGTGTCACCAGTTGGGAATACTTATTTTATCTACATTGAGTGGCTAGCTTGGATGTCACTTTATGTTATTTGCGATCGTGATTCTTGATATGTACCGTCGTAGCCACAACCTGTATGTTTTTTTTGTTGGGACCTAGCAGTTTTGAGTCGACATCTGAATTTAAGTTCTTTTGTAGAAGTGTTCAAACCTTTAACCTAGCGCGATGTATTTTCTGGCATTTTTGTTGGTAGCTTCAGGTAAATCTTTGATTGCATTTTCCAAATTAAAATAAGGTCTCTAAATTGTTATAAATTTTATTTTGATACAGCTTGGCAGGTCAAACTGGAATGGCAATGTTGGAAGCTCAGGGATAGTTGTCAAAGTTGAAACCCCAGTAGGGCGCATTGGAAGACCGTTCTTCACTATTCAGTTTAACAGTGGCATCGATTTTTTATACTAGCCGTACATGCTGCGTGAATGTAACTGTATATAGCTGCAATCTTTGGACATCATCCTGCCATAGGAGAATAATCCCATTGTATAAATCACTTGTTACCTTTTTGATCTTTGATGGTATCCACTTTATTTAAATTTTTTGCATTTGGATATTATTGTAACATATGCATACTGAGATGGGTTGGAGAGTTTCTTGTCATCTCTATAATCTAGTGAATACCAGATCCAGGGTTTTTCAAATTTGCTTCATGTTCTGTCTCGTTATTAAGCTTGTCAATTCGCAGTAAATGATTCGAGTTCAGATGAAGGGCTTATTTTATTTCTGTGACTATTGGTTTTAAGTATTAATTGGATTTTGTAGCCCGACATTAGATTAAGTTATGGAATATCTTCTTAATTGAAATTGTATATAGCTAGTGAACTACTTTTAGCTATATCAAATGATATGAATCATGGTGCCATTGACCCACAAACCTGTACTGTAGTTGAGCTTTGATACAGAGCTTTGGTACAGATTATTTGAATTTGTTTCATATGGGACTATTGTTCTTTCAGATAATTTAGAGCATTTACAATGGGGCCACAAGGTTAAAAGATTGAGCTTTGAGGGTGCATTTTAGGCTCACCCTCTACCTATAGTGGTTATTGTCAATTTTTTATATAAACCTACGTCCCTTCGACTGGAGTAGTTTTGAAATTCTCCACGATGATGCTAGTCACAAGTCAGTCACCCTGATATCCCGACTGAATATCCATTAATCAACAATACAGAAACATATCCTTTTAAGATTCCCCATTAATGTCAGATTTGAGTAAGTCTAGGGAGTCAGGTTTGGGAGTCACTTTTGAGTCAGATTTTGGTTTTTTTACATTTTTAATTCCTTTTTAAAACACAATCACAAATACCATCGATAGAATGGGTAGAATTGTCAAAATATCCCAACCTAGCTCCCTAGAATTGTTGGTCAGATTCGGTTCCTATCTCCCAGTCCCAGCCCAATAAACTGGCAGTCTAATACTTTATCCGAGTAGAGAACCCATAAACTGGATTGAGAACATGCTCTACTTCCACAGGTCAAATTCTTACCAAAGCAAAAACAATCTGGAGATTATGTAACAATTCAGAAATATCGTAATACTCGATCAAGTCCAACAAAAAATATGTACGATTGCCAAGAGTCTTGGAACAGGTGGCTAGCGTGAAATCAAAATTTCAGTGCAGCACCAGATCAACATTTGGAACCAGAGAAAGGGAAGGAGAGAAAAGTAGACGAGGCTTTCCTTTTGAAGTTTCTGAAATCTCTTTCGAAATTTGAAATATGTTTGAAATTTTTTTGAAAAAAAAAAAAAAAATTTATTTTTAAATATTTTAATATCAAAAGTTTGTTATGTAAATGATTCTTATGTAATATGTAGTCCATATGACACTACGAGTCGTGTGAGATTTTTATATAGTATTTAAGAGTTTAGAATGCATAACTTATATTGTTAAATTTAAAATCACTATCGAAAATTTTACCTTTTTTCACATACAAAACAAAATATTTCTTAAAATCGGAAGACCAAGATCTAACTCGAAAAACAAAATCACAATCCTTGGTATATAAATGCTTAATGGCATAGTTGTGGGTTGCCTAAATTTACAGAAGGCACTTTTGGAAGTTTATAAAACTAACACGACACCACATGCTATGCATGCCCACATTCACATTTCTTTTAGTAATTGTACATAAAAGTATATAATTTACAACATTTATAACGACAATTCCTACTACGTGCACTTGTTCATGAAAATGTGATATATTATCAAATAATGTCTTTAATTTTATTCTATATTATAAAAATGTTCTTAGTAAATGTAACTATCTAAGTTGGTTATGTGAACAATAGCCGCATCCATAAATCTGGAATTAAAAAAAATACCCTCACCCAAATTTCCAATTTCCCACAATATCCTATCCCTTTCCCTCCCTCTCACCAATCCAAAATCCTGTCCTTCCCCTTCCTTTCTCCCACTATCACTTGGTCCACATTTGAAACTGACTCTACATCTCCGCCTTTGTCATCGTGCGAACTGTTCCAGAATGAAGGTCTGCCATAGCCACCGTTGCGCGAAATGTTCTCATGAGAAGCGCTGCCACCACATGAGGAGATGGAGATCTCATCATTCTTGATCACTGTCTTTCAAAAGTTGCGTTTTCCCCCCATTATAATTCTTCTTTTACGTTTATACTCCTTTCGCTATGTTTTTGCTTTTTCTAATATGTGATTTGTTGAGCATTTCAAAGCTTATTTTTGTAAATTTGTCCCTACTTATAAGTGTAGGAGGGTAGATTACCGGGCGTGCAAGGTGGTATAATGGGTCAAATTAGGTTTTTGGGCCTTTTAGTATATTTGTGCTAACCATCAAAATGGACCAATCATTTAACTTCTGAAAACCCCTTTTACCAACATCATAATATCATATGGAAACTTATACCATATTATATAAAGAGTGAAAGAAAAAGAAATGCATACTAGCAAAATTGGCGCGTGTAATCTTTTTAACTAATATCCCAAAACTAGTATTATGTTTTATTAGCTAGGGCTGGGCAAGATTCCAGGTCCATCATGTTTCGATCCGAACCGATATAGTTCAGACAATTTCAAGCCATACCAAAATAGTTTGCGAGTTTTTCGTCCCGGTCACAGACCAGTTGGAATCGGGAGGGACGAAACCGGTTCTAATAATGCATTCCTGTTTGGACCGTTCTGAATACTTTAGTGGTCCAAGACTAAGCCCAAGCCCAAGCCCAACACCAACAAACATCAACCCTAATCCTTACTTCTCCTAAACTTGAAACTTCATTCTTTAGTTCACTTCTCGACTCTCCCTCGCCTCCACCTCCACCTCTACCTCCATTTCAGCTGCAACCTCCGTTCAGAATTTCTACCAAGCATAGCCACCATCGACTCCGTCCAGTCGTCTAATCAGGTAAGCTTCTTAGGGCTGGGTTCTTCTTCTTTCTTCATCTACTTCTTCCCCTTCTTCTTCTTCTTCTTCTCAGTTCATCATAAGCTCGCTCTTGTGTGCGTGTGGGTTTCTGCTTATCTTTCACTTTTTATTCTCTCTGCTTGGTGTGCTTGGTAGGTATTGTATTGTGAGGGGAGTGGGGGTTTCTTAATTTTTTTTGTGGAAAATGGGATATGTTGTTTAAAATTGTTTGTTGTTGTTGCAGATCTGTCAATTTGCAGAAATGAACCCAGATATTCATTTAGTTCAAGTATACCATGAAGAGCACAAATCAAGTACCAATTAAAGAATTTAAGAAGAAGACTTTGGTTACAAATTCTGGGAGATGATTTTTAATTTTCTAAAAGAACTTTTGGGAGATGAGTGAAGTAAACAATATGCATCCATCCCACTCTATACCTCATACACTCGTGTCTATTTAATCTGTACATCCTCTCGTATTTCCTTTTGTTTTGTGTAATATGGCATTGAAGTTCTATTGTTGTACATATTGCAGGATTTGTGTTTTGGATTCTTGTTTATTAGATTTAATATGATACCAACTGTTTTATGTTTTATTGTATTTGGAACTCAATCTGGAATGTTGAACAAGAATTTGTTTTATGTTTTATTGCAAGATTTGGGTTGCAAGAAGAAGGGATATGCTGAACATAAATGATGTAGAATGCATATTGTTGAACAAGAATTCGAGATTGCATGGTTCCGACTCGGATAGTCCCGATTCGGGACCAAACGATTTTGCAAAAAAAAAATAAAAATGGTATCCCTGACTGTTCCGTTCCGTTTCATTGGACCGGCTCGGACCGTGCCCATTCCTAAATATTATTAGCCAACTTAAATTTTTTAGCTATATCACTTCAAATTTTAATTTGTTCTTATTAATTTTTTAAATAAAATAAAAAAAGTATTAAATATATGAGTACGTAGAACGCATCCACCTCTAGCAATAAAAAAATGTCCTTTACTATATAATAATATATATAAGAATTTTACAATTATATGGCAATGAGAGGGTGAGAACCTTAAAACCGACTAAAGACAAAAAAAAAAAAATTAAAATAAAAAATAAGATAAAAGGTTAGCGAAGAAAATAAACAGTGAATCGGAAGTTGTGGGATCCATCTAAAGGTTCTCACTTACACATCTCGTGAAGGTTGTGGAGAGGGAGTTGAAGTCCTAAATTGTCATGCCTCATGTTAGTCCTTAAAAGAAAGACATAAGATGTAATTATTGAAATAATGTAGGAAAACAAGTATAGTATGTGAAAACTTAGATGTGCAATGTCACTGTTCATCTTGAATAAGTAGGTTATTTTTCTTTGTGCACACTTCTCCTTTTCTCTTCTCACAAACTTCTTTCTATTATCTCTTCTCATAAACCACTCCGTCCATAACCTCTCATTCCCTTTCTCTTCTTCCTCACAAACCCTCTATCTTATTATCTTTTAAGTCCTCTCGGTCTCTTTCCGCTCCAAGTCCTTAATCAAATTGATCTAGTGTTCCTTGGGCACATCCAAAGAAGCCAATTTTCTCTCCAAAACCCAATGCACATAACACATTTGAAGAACCCCAAAACTAAAATGTGAGCTCTTTAACAGAGTAAATGGGGCAAATCAAACATCGAAATGAACATAATAATCACAACTCATTGTGTTCTAAGCGGATTAGGGTTTGGGGTGTGTGGGTTTGGATTAGATTACCTCTCATTGCCTTATTGAATGTTCTTCATCTGGACTCTATAGTGGTTCTCAATGAACTGCTTAGCTGCGGTGACCCTCTCCATGGTCAAAGTCGAGCCCAATGGTGTTTCCTCATGCGATGATGAATCCCCCTTCTCCCCTGCCACCAATTTTGCCCCTTCTTTTTCCTTTCAACTCACAAAAGCCCTAATGTCTTGTTGTTGGAGAAGAGAAGACCTGAAAAAGGATAAATTATATATTTATAAGAAGAAGACCTAACAACAAGGGAACATGAAGGTGCATAATGAAAGAAGGTGAAGATGAAAGTGAAGACAATTTGATTTGATTTTGTTTCAACACAATCAGAAACAAAATCTTCCTTACAGTTTGGCCTTTTATTCACAGTAGACACTTTGGATCCCATACAGAAAATAATTGGAGGCCCATTGATGTTGATTTCAATGATTTTTGGGTTAAAAGAGGCCAGGGTAATTAGACCTTGGGCCTGATGGATAAATTCTTGGGGGCCTATCCAATGAAGATTTCATATTTTGGGAAGGCTTATCTTTTTTAAAGTTGTAAAATCACATACATTGCAACTAAATATAAATAAATAAATAAATAAAAATTATGTATTGAAAAATGCCATGTGTTCCCAAGGAATTAGAGGCAATATGTCCTGGTTGTTAAACATAAATTCATTAAAGAGGCAACGCAAAACACAATTTGCGATGAAAATAGTCGACACTTTGTGGTAGTGCCAACGGCACGAGTAATATAATAGTCTATCTTACAAATCGGAATGTCACGACCAAGATTAAAAGTTTGGAAAGATGTTGATGGTGGAGATTCATTATTAACAATAACATTTTTATAAATAAGTTGCAAGTGGAAGGGCCAAGAAAATGGAAAAAAAGTTGGCGGAATGCATATGTGGCAGAGAGATAAAACTTTTGTATTTAAAAAAAAATGTAAATCATCATAGTTATCTATTTAGTTGTCGGATTTTAGTAAACTTAGTATGGTTGAAATGCATTTCTAAATATCTTTCCAATAAAACCAATCATTAATACAAACGCTTAAAGTTTTAAATATGCATTTCACGCCTATGCATTTTTTTCAAAATATAACTATAATATAATGCACTTCACGTCGTAAGTATTTTCAATATTAAGACACATTGAAAATACAAAGATCTAATGGATTACATAGAGGTGGAGGAGAGAGTGTTTGACTAAAATTTATGTTCACAAATGACTAAAATACCCCTGACCAAAGTTGAGTACAGAAGGCGCGGAAAATACCCTAGTCTATATTATAAATCAGAATGGTGTTTGAGGTTTGGAGATAAAATACGGCTGAAATTTATCCCAATATAAAAATCTAACAGATTACATAGAACTTAAAACACCAAGAGTGCATGAGTTCGATTCCTATACCCAACATTTTAATATTTATTTATCGAAAAATGACTTTTAAGACATACTTTTCTACAAAATAGACCATTTAGATACTGTAGTTGATGTAATGATTAATTTGTACATACTTTTATTACCAATAATGACTATTTTATTAACCCAAGTTAATCTATATAAATTTAGGACATCTTTACCTAAACAATTAGAAAAACTGTTTTTATACTTTTATGACCAACAATGACTTTTAATTCATTATTCCAATTATGACCAACCAATTGTTGGTTGGATTAGACTCTATAAGTTGATGATTTATGACTTGTTATTTCCACAATCATTCTCCAAAACATATCTAATGGAGCCCAGAGTATCACATTGTTTTTATTTATTTATTTATTTATTTATTTATTATTATTATTATTATTATTATTATTATTATTATTATTATTATTATTATTATTATTATTATTATTATTATTTCCCGCCATAGCTTATTGCAATGATCAGTCATAATTTTTTATTGTTCTTAATAGCCTACTCAACTTTAGCTGTCAGTTGTTAATGGCAGCTTTGATGTATCCCCAATGACAAATTGCTCAATCCCTTGTCTATTTTGCAAATATTAATCTTTGTAATAAATTAAATAATTTGAGTAGTATTCATGCAGACTAAGTTTCTTGATTTTTTTTAGTTCAAGTTTTGTTGATATTAACGATTAATGAAAAAAATTTGACAATATAAGTTTGAGGCTATTAATGAGCGAGTTAAGAGGTAAGGATTATTATTTACTTAGAAGTGAAATCATCCATTCTACCCACAAACAAAAATATAATAATAATAATAATAATAATAATAATAATAATAATAATAATAATAATAATAATAATAATAATAATAATAATAATAATAATGATAATAATAATAATAATAATGATAATAATAATAATAATAATAATAATAATAATAATAATAATAATAATAATAATAATAATAATAATAATAATAATAATAAACTAATTAATAAATAATTAACAAATAAATAATAAAAACAATGTGATACTTCTTGTTAGAATTTTTAATAAAAGAGTTATTGTTGGTCATAAAAGTATAAACATATGTTATCTAATTATTTAGGAAGGATAAAAATGTCTTATAAATTTATGAGTTAACTTAGGTTAATAAAAGAGTCATCGTTGGTAATAAAAGGATAAAAGTAGGAACAAATTAGTCATTACATCAACTAAGGTATCTAAATTGTCTATTTTGTGACAAAAGTATGCCTTACAAGTCATTTTCCGGTTATTTATCTTGATATTTAAAGTAGACTAAACTCTATTTATCATGTTAAACTTTTATCGTGCCAATAACACGGGGAATACCCTAGTTTTCTTACAAAAGACACTAAAACTCTTGTCACTTGTAACTCACCTTTTGATTTTGATTGTAAAAAGATGAAATTGTGAAGGCAAAATGGGAAACTTTATAGTAGTAGATGTGTGACTAATATGTTAGAATTATGAGATTCTATTTCCATATTTATGGATTTTGTTCTAATATTTCTTTCCCTTTTTCATTCCCTAGAATCCTCCTTATTTCCTTATTATTTTTCCTCATTATTTTCCTCCTTAATTTTCTCAGTAATTGTATTCTCCTTGATTGTATTCTTTTGTGTATAAATAGGATTCAATGTAAGCTTGAAGTGACAACATTAAATATAAGATTTTACTCTTTCAATTGTGTTCTTGACATGGTATCAGAGCCTCATTTGATTTCCTCTTCATTACAAGAGGAATCAAAGTTTGGTTACGTGTTCTCAGCCATTGTTTATGATCATATTATACCACTTAATCTGCTACGATGGTTTTTTTCTTCTTGGTTATATATCATTATGACCGCTTCAACCACAACTACCGAGTTTGCTGCAAAATCAGGTACGTCTAACCTTGCTATTGAATTTTTGTCTTTTACTAGAAATAGTGATTGGATAGTTGACTCTGGTGTAACAGATCATGTGACTTGTGATCACTGTAGGTCTAGTTATTTATCTTCTAGGTGTTCCAAAACTACCATTACTAATGCCAATGGTGTATCATCTCCAGTTGTTGGAATTGGTACAGTCTCTTTATCTCCCATTAACTATAAAAAAATGTCTTGTTTCTTCTGTCACTAAATTGCAACATTCTCTCTGTTAATCAGCTAACCAAGACTCATAATTATGTTGCTCTATTTTTTCCTACTCATTGTGTTTTTCAGAACATCCATACCGAGGAAAAGATTGACAGTGGTAAACAAGTGACAGATTGTACTATCTAGATGATGGGTTCCAACAATCTAATAGAGAACACAGTCACTTGGTGAGTGAAAATTTGGTTGACAAGAAAAAAAAGAGATTTGGTTATGGCATAAAAGACAAGGACATCCCCCATTTAGTTATTTTAGGAGATTGTTTCCATCTTTATTCAGTGTGTGTAATGTTTCAGATTTTATTTGTGAAACTTGTGTCATGGCAAAAAGCCACCGTATTGTTTTCATTTGAGTGATACAAATGTGGCTCTTCAATTTCCACTAGTAAATTCAGATTTTTGGGGTCCGACACCACTTTCTACTCATAATGGGATGAAGTGGTTCATTACATTTGTGGATGATTGTACTAGGATGACATGGGTTTATCAATTAAAGCATAAGAGTGATGTTTGAATCTTTCCTTTTTTTTATTAGATGGTGGTTACACAATTTGGCATTCCAATAAAAGTCCTTTGTTATGATAATGAGGGTGAATATTTCAAGCAAGAATTGAAGGAGTTCATGCATTCGATGGGTGTTATTCATAAAAAAAACTTGCTCTTCTTCTCCTCAACAAAATGTATTGCAGAATGGAAAACAAACATCTATTGGAAGTCACTTGGTCTTTCTTGATTGGCGGTCATGTCCCATCTAGTTTGTAAGGTGAGGCTTTGAATTCAACAGTCTACTTGATAAATCAGACACCTTTTAGTATCCTGAATTTTAGAAGACCATTGGATGCTCTTTCTGATCATTGTACTCTTCCCCCAGTTGTTCTTCTAGCTCCTCGAGTTTTTGGGTGTGTAGTCTATGTTCACTTACATCCACATCAACGTAGTAAGCTTGATTCTTGGGCCTTGAAGTGCGTGTTTGTTGGGTATGGAACAAATCAGAAAGGTTATCGATGTTGTCATCATTATTCGAGAAAGTTTTATGTTTCCATGGATGTCGTTTTTCATGAGAAAGAACTCTTTTACACACCATCGACTACTAATTCATCACTTCAGGGGGAGAATCGAGATGAAGTTCTTCATCATGAAGACTTATATTTTTTCTCCTTGAATTCATATTTTTTCAATAACCAGACAATCGGAAGTTCTTTTGAAATCCATCCTTTGGAGGTTATCCAGACAACCGAACGATCAGAAGACCACCAGATGACTCTACCATTCGTTTGGCCGAAGACAGCTGTACATCTACAGTTGCTGAAATAAATCCACTCCATGATAGTACATCGTCTCCTAACACTTCTACAGAACCACTGAGTCAATCTTCTCCTGAAAATCCATTTGAGGTACTTTCTAATCCTACTCTTGTTGATGACCATATTGATCTTGAGTCTCAATCATCATAATATTACCTTCCACCCCGTTCTAACTGTAGCATACCACCTATTAGATATGAACCTAATCCTAAAACCAAAGATAGATATCCCATTAGTAATCATATGTCTTCCCAAAATTTGTCCAAGTCATATGCGTCTTATGTATTGCAGTTATCATTTGTCTCTATTCCTAGTAAAATGCAAGAAGCTTTAGCAGATACTAGATGGACCAAAGCTATGACAGAAGAATTGGCAGCACTTGAAAGAAATGCTACTTGGGAACTTGTGCCCTTACCTCAAGGAAAAAAAGACGTGGGATGCAGATGGGTATTTGCTATCAAGCATAAGGCAGATGGAACCATTGACAGATACAAAGCTCGACTAGTTGCAAAAGGGTATACACAGTTTTATGGGGTTGATTATCAAGAGACTTTCGCACTGGTTGCCAAACTTAAAACAGTGAGAGTGCTCTTGTCATTGGTAGTCAATCAAGATTGGTCACTTCTTCAGTTCGATGTAAATAATGTTTTCTTACATGGAGATCTTGTCGAGGAAGTGTATATGGATCATCCTCTAGGTATAGAGAAGTACTCAGATACAACGAAGGTTTGTAAACTCAAGAAGGCTTTGTATGGGTTGAAACAATCTCCAAGGGCTTGGTTTGGAAAATTTACCAATTCAATGAAGAATTTCGGCTATAAACAAAGCAACTCTGATCACACTTTGTTCTTAAAGCATAGGAAAGGTAAAGTTACTACAGCTCGGTGACTTGAAATATTTTCTTGGGATTGAAGTAGCTTGATCAAAACATGACAGTTTCTTATCTCAAAGGAAATATATTCTCGATCTATTAACTGAAACCGGGATGTTTGGATGTAAGCCTGTTGACACTCTGATTGAGCAAAATCACAAGTTATTTCATTGTTTGGATGAACCCTCTACTGATAAAGGGAAGTACTTGTGACTTGTGGGGGAAATTAATTTATTTGTCTCATACCAGGCCAAATATTGCTTATGCAATTTGTGTAGTGAGTCAATTTATGCATAATTCTCGTAAACCTCACATGGATGTTGTGGAACACATAATGAGGTATTTGAAGTCTGCTCCTGGTAAAGGGTTATTATTTACTAAACATAATCACCTGAAGGTAGAAGACTATATTGATGCAGACTAGGCAGGTTCAGTAAACAATAGAAGATCTACTTCAGGGTACTTTACATGTAGGGGAAACCTTGTGACTTGGAGAAATAAAAAGCAACCGGTCGTAGCTAGATCTAGTGCAGAAGTTGAGTACAGAGGAATGACTTTTGGGGTATGTGAGTTACTTTGGTTGAGAAACTTGTTGAGGGATTTACGTGTTAACACCAAACGTGCAATGAATTTGTATTGTGATAACACATTAGCTATTAAAATTACTTATAATCTGGTTCAACATGATCGAACAAAGCATGTAGAGGTTGACAGACACATAATCAAAGAGAAACTTGAAGCGGGAATTATTATCTTTCCGTTTGTGAAGTCTGAAAATCAACTAGTCGATGTCTTTAGTAAAGCCGTAGCAAGCAAGGCGTTTGGCGACTCTTTAGACAAGTTAGGCATGTGCGATATCCATGCTCCAACTTGAGGGGGAGTGTTAGAATTATGAGATTCTATTTCCATATTTATGAATTTTGTTCTCATATTCATTTCCTAGAATCGTCCTTATTTCCTTATTATTTTTCCTCCTTATTTTTTATTTTTTATTTTCCTCCTTAATTGTATTCTCCTTGATTGTATTCTTTATGTATAAATAGGATTCAATGTAAGCTTGAAGAGATAACATTAAATATAAGATTTTACTCTTTAAATTGTGTTCTTGACAAACACCCAGATGCATTGATCATAAGTGGTTTGGTGCCTTACATTTGTAGAGATGACAAAGGTGGATTTAAATTAAAATAATCCTAGCTAATTCTTTGACATGTATATTAGAGATGACAAAGGTGAATTAAAAAAAAAAAAAACTAGATAATTCTTTGACATGTATATTAGTGAATGGGGTTTGAATTTAACGTCTTGAGAGAACCATCAATCCACTAAAACGCAAAACTGGTTGGACACATAATAAAAAGTTGGGAGAAATCTTTGGTGGTTAACACTTGTAAAGATTCACTTTATTAGGCCCAAACTGAAGATTCCTCGAGGATTATGCAAGGCCACAAGTGTTTAAATATTGAGATTCAAGTGATGGGATTACCAAAGCATCAACAATATCTTCCCAGACTCCAAAGTATATATGAGACAAGTTGATAGTAGGGGTGGGCATTTAGGACCGAAAATCCGGACCGAACCGACAACCGGACCGATCGGGTCGGTTCGGATCGGTTATAATTAATTAAAAAAAATTCTGTTGTAAAAGCCCGGCCCGACCCGAAGTTTCTGGTCCGGGCCTTGGTTTTCATTTCTGAAACCCGTCGGTTAACCGGCCCGGCCCATTTTAAATAGCTAACTTAAAATAGCAACCCATCGACCGCCTCCTCCCTCTCCCTCTCACAGCGAAGTCCCTCCCTCCCTCTCGTCTCCTTCTCACAGCTTCCTCTCCCTCTCACAGCGAAGTTCCTCCGCGAAGCATCGACCGCCGCCTCCCTTTCCTCTCCCTCTCACAGCGAATCAACGACTCGACCGCCTCCCTCTCCTCTCCCTCTCAGCTCACGGCGAAGCATCGACCGCTCCTCTCCCTCTCACAGGCGAAGCATCCCTCAGAGAGCATCCAGCGAAGCATCCCTCTCACAGCGAAGATCGACCGCTCCTCTCCCTCTTACAGCGAAGCATCGACCACCTCTGATCTCAGATCAGATCAGATCTGGTCTCAGATCTTGATCAGATCTGGTCTCAGATCTTGATCAGATCTGATCTCTGATCTGATCTTTATCAGATCTGATCTCTGATCTGATCTCTGATCTGATCTCTGATCTGATCTTTATCAGATCTGATCTCTGATCTGATCTCTGATCTGATTACGATGAATGAATGTTTTTTTTGTAAATTTTTTTTTAATTTGTTCTATTGTTTTTTTTTGTAATTTTTGTACTGTATTTTTTTTTATTGTACGATGATCTGTAATTTTTTTGTAATTTATTTTACGATGATCAGTATATATATTTTTTCTTACTGTAGATATTTTTTTTTGCTTTCAGAACCGAAACCGGCCCGTAATTCGGTTAACCGGGACCTCGGTTATCCGGTCAACTCGGTCCGGTTTCGGTTCTCATAAACACGGGCCCGAATTTTTCGGGCCGATTTTCGGTTTTTAGTTTTTGGGCCGGTTACCCGTACTTGCCTTGCCCTAGTTGATAGTATATTAATATCTATCTTCCCAGATTTCAAAGTATATATTTATAACACCAAAAGATCACTAAGATTATAATTCTTGTTTGGTAATAAACTCGAGGTATAGAACGGCTATTGTTTCACCAAGTAAGAAAACTTATAAAAAAACAAAAAACAAAAAACAAAAAACAAAAAACAAAAAACCAGCATTATGTCGATGGAAACTAGTTTTTCATCAACCGGCGGGGTAATTAATAAAGAAGGTAATGATGTGACTGTCCATTTGGAATTTGATGATCTATAAGCACTTGTTTTTCACTCTACAACTAAAACTCATTTACAACAGCAGCAGCAGAATCTACAAGGGCCTATTCAGCTATTTGGCCAACCTCCTCAATGGCTTTGCCTCTAATCAGCAACCCAATAATACATGAAGAAGTAGACCAAGAACAATTATTCTGTAATTTGAAGAGGCTTGATGGAGGTGTCTACATGCTCACTTTTGTTGGAGATTCGCAGCATTGGTTACTTCCACTTATTATTATCTATTTATTTAAGTTTGTATTAATGACCCTGTCAGCCCAGGTGCACATAATAGCTAGAGAATATCAGTGTTTTTTTTTTTTTTAAAAAACTGAATTTCAAAAATCCCAAATCCTGCTACTCCTCAAAATTTTCATTTCAATGCCTACACCTTCTTTCTTTACCCTATATTATATATATTCTGGGGAATAGGTTGTTAAGATAAGAACTAACGGGGTATGTGTGTAGATCTGGTCGTAAAATGGGTTTTTATTTAACAATGTAGACCAAATTGATGTGTGCAGAATTATTTAACTTCTCATGTGTAGATTTTGAACCTGAGCACAAGTGGCAACGAGCAATATCTACACTCGGTTATAGACAGTAAAAACTCCTTAATTAATCTGATTTTTGGCATGTAAGTGCTATTTTCATTTGTTAAGGGTTTTTTTTAGGTTTGGGATTATATGCACCACTGTTTAAAAAAATAATGTGTCACATCAACTTCAACAATTTTATGGTTGTTTTTAAAAAAAAAAACCCTCCCAAAATACCGGTTGCCTGTGGAGTAGGGAATGAATCATAGACTGTGTTGAATGCAATCTAAATTCTTACATCATCACTATATTGTAGTAATTTTTAATCCAATAAACACGTGTCTACTAGTTCTCAATTTGGATTTCTTTTATTAGGTTTACACCAGATGCCATTGAAGCGATTGACAATTTTCTTGATCACGTACCATTAATGACAATTATATATGTAGGAAAAACAACATAACTGAGATTCTCATCATGAGAGTGAACATTTATTAAGGGTAAAAAATAGGAATCATATTTTTATTCCATGATTTATTTGTTGTCTATTTATTTTTGGAATTCAGGTTGCAAGAGATGCCAGTGCCCGTGCCCGTGCCCTGTTAACTACCAATCAGGTGTACTAGCTTATCCCAAGACAGTTACTTGCAAGTCCATTTGTAAACAAGTTTTTTACTGTTGCACCACGATGCTGAGATTAGTGTCAACACCATGAGTCAAATCAAATTTTGTATAGGTTAATCAATAAGGAAAAAACAGGGATGCCCGGTTTTGATTATTTCAGATCTCAACCAAATACTGTTTGGTAAAAGAGATTAGTCATGTACATGAATGTAATCATGTTAACTCAAAGCAGAGTTACATGGTTTTATTTAAGTGATTAGTTATTTTCACTTATTTATTTTTATTTCTAACTCTTAACCATATTTGGATTTAGGGGAAGTTCTTTTCTAATGGGATGGATGTAAATTACTTGAGGAAAACTAAAGAAAGAGGGGCTAAGGTAAGGACGCATTTAAAAAAAAAAAAAAAATGAGCATGCACACTGTTGTTATTGAATCTAAAACAAGTATTACTATGTGCAGGACTACTTGCTTATGTTCCAAAAGCTTGTGAGTAAGATATTGACCTTTTGTCTCCCAACTATAGCAATTATAAGGTGATTAATTTCCATGTAAACCAAGTTGTTCTTATAGTTTTAATCTTTGGTGATTGAAATTCAATGTCTTATGAAAATTTTCATTTTAAAAGAGGACATGCTGTCGGAGCTGGTTGCATATTTGCTTTAGCACATGATTACCTAATGATGAGTTCTGTTCGAGGCTACATATTCATGAATGAGGTAACTCTTCCTGAATGTATACCTAGCTAAAGGTTGTGTGCAATATAAACATTGATTACCTAATTTTAGCCGTACCACTGAACTATAGGTGAATCTGGGAATGTCATTAACACCAGGGAATGTAGCCGTTCTTCGAGCAAAATTACCCGTTTTGACCTTCAACGAAGCCATTCTCACAGGGTATATCTAGTTGATTTTCAGAGGAAAATGGAACTTTTGAATTTAGTAGTTACTGGAATATTTTTAATAGCTACTAATAGTTACAGAAATTAACCAATCATCAATATCCAATATAGTCGATTAAGCTAAAATGCAAAATGCCATGAAAGTTAGGTGTAGTTGATGTTTTAAAATGCATGTCAATGAAATATTTTATCAATGCGTGTTAATTAGTAGTTTTACAGGAAGCGATACAATGGAGAAAGTGCTCGTACAGCAGGCATCGTTCACAGTGCAGGTCCTACAGATACAAATCTTCTAAAAGAGGCAATTAGCAAAGGTTTCATACTATATATCTGTGTGTCATGTTCATGCTTAAACAACTCAATTTGTGATCTTAATAAGGTTTTCTTGTTGTTTGAAGCCATGGAGTACAAAGCAGGGAATTGGAACAGAGATGCTTATCATGCACTAAAAGTAAACATGCACACTTTATCTAGCTAATTAAGACTTTTAATTATACCACTTAATGAATCAAAAGTATGAAGGGCACACATTGCTTTTATGGGGATAAATTAATGATGAAAATACATGTGGTGTTGTTTGTTTGTGGTTAAAATTTGCAGATGGAGATGTTCAAGAGTGCAATAAAAGAGCTTAAAAATGGGGGAGTTGGATATGCAAGAATGTAGGAAGGCAAGCATTGCTAGAGGCTGCTGCTATTAAACTAGCAACCAGTTTTATATTTACAAACTTTGGACAAAGCCGGGCAGTGTGGATGCTTTAAGATGACCATTTATTTTATCCCGTAACCCCTACCACCCCAGATGCCACTGCTCAACCACTGAGCCATGCTCAACCACTGAGCCATCACACCTTTGGCGCTCTAAGATGACCATGTAACTAGTATGTATATAAAAATTAAGCAAATCATTGTTCAATATGTTTGGAGCGTTAGGAATTGAACTTATATACTCATTATCTTCCAAGGAGATCAATTTATTTCCCATTACAAACACATTTTATTTGTTGTCTGATAAAGAAAATCTATACTGAACTGCAATGTTGTGAAGGGAACTCAATTCTACTTCAATCTCAGAAGGAAAATTCTGAAGGAGATTATAAAGTTAGCAATCAAGAGCACCATCATTCAGAAATCATCATCGCAAATGACATGAAACTAGCGAAATGGACATCTCTCTAGAACCACCTTACTTTTAACCTCGGAAGATGTTCAATTTCCCCATTGCAAAAATACCTATGCTACCATAGGACCTGCAGCCTAGATCCTACGCGGGTGCAAATAATCCGTATGGTATTATTTGTGAAAACAAAATTTGACCTCACCAACAGTTTGACTCAAGATTTTTGCAATGATTGTCTATTTTCTCTGTAATGGCCAAAACTGATGATAAGCATTTCCTTTCCTTTTATCAAGGTGCTTGGCTGATATTTTTTTTTCAAGCAAATTGGTGCTATTTTGTCCTGAAATGTACAAATCTCTGTTTCTTAAGGCCCCCAAAAAAATCTTTTCTTCTTGACCCCACTAGGAAAAAAAAAAATCTCTTCAAATAAACTAGTCTGGTTTTTTAATCTGGCCAACCAATGTGCCACGCTTCCCATTCTTCAGCTAGCACTCTCATTGCTCCACCATCAATATTTATCTCTTCAGTAAGTTGCGCTAAACTTAGAAGGTTTGTTCTGGAGAAACGAAGATGGAGAATGAGGCAGTGAGGAGGAGAATGAACATGATTGTGAGTCATTTTGCTGCAAAGGAGGAGGTGTCATCTGCCGCCCATGTCTTCCCTCTGGTAGTCCATTCTTTCCCATAACTAACCATTGATTTTCAAATATTTGTGTGGATTTCTTAATTCTTATGGATACCCATATTTTTAATTTCACAAAAGATTATTGTTATTCATTTTCATCTGGAGTTACTTGTAACCTAAAGTTTTCTTGAATTATTTCATTTTGTTATTTCCATCGTTCGTCCTTTGAAGGTACTTGTTAAAAATCTCTGAGCTTCTGAAGTGTCTAATTGGTTAAAAAAACCCATTGTCAAGAACTAGTTTTGAACTTTTTTAGGGGGTTACTAAGTGACCCATCATTTGATCATGCTAACACACCCAAAGGGCAAGATGGGTGTTACATATGCTGCCTTATCAAACATATAGGTAGGTGATAATGTTAACTTATAATATCAATTTATTGGGTTTCTTCTTCTATTTAAAGGTAATCATTCATTTTCTGGTTATCCTGTAAACTAATAGCTACTGTAAATAGTTTCCTTAGTTGCCTTAAGTGCTTTCTTTTCATATCGGTTTTATTTTATTTTATTTCCTTCTTTATGTGCTGTAATCAGGCACTAAATATCGAATGTCTATCCACCATTCTTTCTCATATGTTCTCTTCTGGCCTCAGAACTGCAGTAGCAATTTCAACACTGTCATCCAAAGGCGTGATAATCGGATGAATTTTGCTCGACAGGGGACCACCTACCAGGCTTGTTTCATGAGACCGATTTCCATCAAAGAGGTGTGTAACTTTCTGTTATGTTATTCTTATTGTTAAGGGTAGTTTAAGTTACCAAATTGTGCTACTTCACTGTTTGTGATTTCAGAATTTTGGACAAAGTAACTCATTTCAATCTCAAAGAACTCGATGTACTTGTGGTGATGTTTCTGGAGCAAAAGAATATTCTTCCCGTGATGATTCTGGAGCACCCTTGTTCTCTAGACCGACTCAAATGAAACCTGAGCAGAACACTTTGTGTCATTCAACTGTCTTGCAAGAATGTCAGTTATCCATGGCGGAACCTCCTAAGTTTGCTAGGCCATTCCATGGACAAAGGAAGATTGCCGCCGAGAATATTAGACATGAAGGTACTTTATACTGAATTTTATGATTTTTACAGCCTTAAATTTCAGCCTCTTGTAAACTATGTAACAAGGCCATTCTCTAAATACTGTTGTGTTGGACCCTTGTAAAACTCACTTGTATAGTTTATGCATCCTATTAATACAAGTAGGTGAACGTCTGACATTTTGTTTATTTGTTTTCTTTACTTAATGAGACGTACCTGTTTCCATGTTCACTATGCAGGAATAAACTGAAAATTTATGAATCATATGCATGCTATCTACAGCTGAAATTTGAATTTCATATCCCCTCATTTTTCTAGGAGCTCAGTCTTGGACAGCCAGTCTAGCTCATTTACATTTTGAATTCAGGAATGATAAATTTCCTGTCTTTTATAGTATCACAAAACAATAAAATCACCCTTCCCTTGCAGATTGGTTT
This sequence comes from Berberis vulgaris, assembly GCA_963556465.1. Lineage (NCBI taxonomy): Eukaryota > Viridiplantae > Streptophyta > Magnoliopsida > Ranunculales > Berberidaceae > Berberis > Berberis vulgaris. The sequence continues at coordinate 56,975,542 of OY747135.1, read as the reverse complement.
TGGATAAAACTAATCTGGCTTTGGGCAGTCTGAACCGATTTGAATTATTGCAAGACCTGAGAAAAATATGAAAATGTCAGTTTTTTTTTTTTTTTTTCCGCACATTTCCATTTTGATTTATCACTTGTAGCTTTTTTTCCCTCCATATCTTTTATTGCATTCAATGCAGGTGTGAAGTGGTCACCTAGAATGGATGTTGCAGAGTCTGGGTGTTATTATGTATTGACGATAGAGCTTCCTGGAGTCAATATTAATAGCACTAGAGTGGAGGTCGATGAAAGAAAGTAGGATATCTAGCTCTTCATATGATTTGAGGTATGGGTTAGTTGGACTTAATATTGGAATTTCTACTTATGAGCCTTGTAATGGCATTTTGTGTCAGCTTAATTGTCACCGGAAAACGAACAATGCAGTGGTGGCGAGGAGCAAATGGATCTGACTATTTCAAGCCGACATATCAAAGTAAAGAGATTTTACAAGGCCCATACGAAGTGGTTTGGCCAATTCCTAGTAATGTCAATAAGAATAATATCTCTGCTGAGTTTGTGTAAGTTCTTACTCCACTTGCTTTTTTATGAGTTTGATTTCAGTCTTATTGATTATTTTGGGGTTTTTATTAATATATTAAAATGTTATGTTACTAGTCTAAATAACCCTGACTAGTCTACCCATAAAATATATAATAATGAATTTTTATTCTGATTATTTTAGCTATGCTTCTACGAATGTACTGGGTGCTATGAAAAAAAGAATTACTGTTTACTCGGAAAGTAGTGTTATTTCCTTCAAATGGGTGCATGTCTATGTAGCAAGGACATGACACAGGGGTTGAACTTATTGACAAGTGTGTGTGTTCGTCGGTAAGTATGAACTGTAAATGGCTGAAAACTTGTAACCGAAGCCTATATCTGAATTTGATGGATTGGAGAAGAGGAAATGGCATCAATAATTGCTAAGCTCTAAAAAATTAGGAGAAGGAAATGTCATTATTTTGATGTATCCCCCTAAAATCTGTTCGCAAAGGAATAGAATTTCATCATATTTCCATTCCAGGGCGACTTGCTATTCTTTAGAAGTTTATAGACTTATAGCTTGTTTTCTTAGCTGTCTAATGGTCACACTGTATTGTTCAAATACCTTTGATAGATGATTCCGATTTTTTATTGCACTTAATTCCCTATCTGCTGTGTTCTGTTGTGCATAGAAGGTACTGTAAACCATTTTTGTATTTAATTCCCATTTAGATCCTAACCCTAACAATATAATTTCTTTCATTTCATTATTCCTTTATAGTTTCTCTTCAATAATGCCCATTTTTCATTCAGCACACCTCCTTATTACTGTCAAACTTAATATTGCTTTGCTCAATAGTGCTAAACAATTTATATTAGAAAGGCATGGCTAAACAATGTTTATTTCTGGCTTAAGTAGGAAATTAAGTTGTTAGCAAACCTTCCCTTGTGGAATATGAATTTCCACCACAAAAAATTAGTATCGAAGTTTCATATGTGCAATCAACGCAAGTTAGATTATGTTAACAAATTTTATTTTATTTTTTTCCGAACAAACTAAACCTTGTACTTTTCAGATATATAATTATGTACTGAACATGCCTTGTTTATACTTGGTGCAGAGATGGATTCCTACACATCACCCTTCCAAAAATGTGAGAACCAAATTTTTGTTTTCAGATTCGAGTGCGGAGGTTTTATTATGTATATATTCATCTATACAAGTTAAGTTTTATTCTAGGCAGTTTTGTGGTCTTCTGTTGTAGGGGAGAGGGCGGAGGATTTTTGGATATATGTATACCTGAACAAGAGAAAGCTATAAAGGAATTTAGTAGACTCTCAGAATGAATTAAAATATTTATGTTTATTATTCATTCAGTCCTGTGAAATGGTTTTAAAGTATTGCTATTTAATTTATATTCTTCCTTTATCTGATAAGAAAATTCTGATGTAAAATGAAAGTGTATACTGTGACTTAAAACACTGACATATTGGTTAAATCATAAAACCAATATGGGTCGAATGAACATTGTATAATGGTTCCACTGGATTATAAAGTTGTACACATCATACCATTCAAGTGCAACTAAGAAGAGCCAACCAAGGCGGAAACTTCATGATTAATCTAGAAGCGCCAATCAAAGTCAACTGAAGACTAAAGTCAAGCTGAGAAAACCAAAGTCAAAAGAAAAATTAGTCAACTGAAAAAAATTTCAAGAAGACTGAAGTCCAAGAAGGTTGAAGAAAGTCCAAGAACTTGAACCATGGCGCAAAACAAGGAATGGCTAAGAAGTAGTTGAAAATTAGGTCTATCCCAGCTCTGGTCGATCAGACATAAAGAGTCAAACTGACTGTCATTGAACAGAAAATGTCAGGCTCAATGCCAAATAGAGATAGATCTGGTCGACTAGGCCTTTCCTAGACGACTCTATATATACATGACTAGATCCTTGCCTTTGTATCAAGCATATCCATCAAGAGAAACTCCTTAATTCTCTCAATCGTTCTAGAATCAACTTTTAAAGTGGGAAAAAAAAGGTCACCTATGTGTTATTGAGTGAATTAAATAGATTAATTATTTGAATCCATGCCCCTAGAGAGAAAAAAAAAACTCATTCTCATCCCAAACCTCTTACTTCTAAGTTACGTAGAAGCGGGAAATCTGAGCTTGAACCTTCTCTAACTTGTTTGTATGAGAAACCCTTTGTAGATAAAAACAAATTATAAAAAAATAAAATAAAGTTTTGTTATCACTTGGCAAAGTCTATCGTGAATGGGTTTCGGCCTTGCAAGGTCATGGTTGTAGTTTCAAGAGACGAGCTCTCTTTAGATCAAACTTTGTAATATGACCATGAACGAATAATTTAGTAATAGAAGCTCGTGGCGCGCGACACCTTCTCATAGAAGAAGTAATTAATTGGAGTCGGTCAAACTCCGATCAGGGTTAACCTCGTTAATTATATCTTGTCTTATGCAATATTTTTCGCTTTACTCTTTCTTACAATTGTTATCCATGCTTGTTTAATTCATTGCTTGAGATTAATGCTTTAATTTGTGTTTAACTCAGCTGGTAGGCTTGTGGTTGATGGTATCACAAAGTCTAGGATTCAAACACTACCGATGACGTTTGGGTTGGAAGGGGTTAAGGGATTAAAAAAACTTAAACAAGGTGAAGGTGCAAGGTATTATGAAGATCTTGATACAAGGTGCCCTAAGATATGATGAACAAGACTAGGGGTGGGCAAACGGGTTCCCGCGGATTCAAATAGAACCGAACCGTTTTACGACAAACAGTTCGGTTTTTATTTTATAAATTATGAAACGATTCAGTTCAGTTTCTGAACCATTCTAAAATGGTTCGGTTCCGGTTCCTAAATTATAGTTTAAAATGGTTCGGTTATGATCCGTTATATAATCCTCTTTACACGTGCCTTAATGTGATTGGGTAGAAAAAAATTGGTTTCTAACCCTAACACCCCCAAATCCCATCATCTTCTATTCATCTCCTGTTTCCACCACGCACAACACAAACAGAGGCGCATAGCTGTAGACTACACGGTGCACCACTACAATCTAATTTCTAACCCTAACACGATAACATCCCCAAATCTCATCATCTCTCACTCTCGTCTCATATCTTCTTCCCACAGCAAAGGCACAAAGCTGCAGAAATCTTTCTCATACCTTCTCTTCCTAGCTTGAGTAGTAACATCTGATGCTTTGTTCTTCCTCCTCAAATCAAACTGTTGTTGTTGTTGATGATGATGGTGGTACAAATCAATCATCTTTTCATCTTCTACTCCATTAAAACTGAAACCAGGCCCTCCTCTTCATCATGGCCACACCACCATTGACCCCATATGAGTAATGGATTTGGTTTTGATTGTATGGGCCTTGTTGGGGTCTCTCATACATTCTTCTAGCTTCAATTGGCAAAAAATGTGGTTGATAGGCCTTCATGGAGATTTGCTGGTGTTGTTGTTGTTGGTGGTGGTGGTGTTGGTGGTAGTGAGTGTCCAATGGTTCAAGGCCTCTGTTTGGGTTGGAAAGTGTAACCTGTAAATAAAAAACAGAATCAAGAGTGATGTCTGTATTATTATCATTCCAATGTAATAGTTTGTATTATTTAACATTCCACTGTAATAGTCTGTATTATTATCATTCCATTGTAATAGTCTGTCAATTTTAGCATTCCACTATGTTATTATCATACACTATAATAGTCTGTCTGTTCAACAATGTTATATTCACGTTTCTTCAGTTTGAAAAGATCACATTTCTTCATTTTTTCATTAATATTTTTTTAGATATATTATACAGGAACCGTTTGGAACTGAACCATTTACAACGGTTTGAGTTAGGTTCGGTTCCAACGTTCAAAATGGAGGAACCGATCCGAATCGGAACCGTTAAAATTTAAACGGTTCGAGTTAGGTTCCTCAAAATTTGGAACCAATCCGAACCGTGCCCAGCCCTAAACAAGACTAGAGGGGGCGAGTAGTCTCTTTTTGAAAATATTTTGATATTTGAAAAAACTTTGCGAAAGAATACTAAGACAAAATGAGCCTTTGTGAACACAATGTTCACTTCAATGTCATGGATCTAAGTACCAATAAAAACACTTCAACAGTAGATGGGGCTAAGATAGAGTATAAAATGATTCAGTAACTCTAGATCAAATGGTTGATCTATCATTCAAATCTAGAACAAGACCTAGGAAACACTTCTGCAAATTAGATCGATTTGATGCACAAATCAAGCAAGCTAACTATGATTTGTAAAACTTAAAATATACAAGATGAAAAAAATCATAAGAAGTAAGACGAGTAAAAAAAGAGAGCAAGAGACAATACCAATCACACATAGATATAACGAGGTTGACCTAAGCCACAGTTTGATGGGCTTTGACTAGCTATGTCCTCAATGGAAAGGGCTCACAAGCCACAAACATCTATTACTTGTTCAAAACATAATTACACTCTCAATGAACATTTTACAACCTTGTAACGTCACACTCCCACAACAAGAGTCTACTCCAAGAGTCTCACAAACCTCCTTGGTGCTCATCAGTGGGATGCAACATAACCAAGCCTTACAAACTTGCAGTTGGGATTCCGGGGATACAACAAACTAGGCCTTATGATCGTGTTCCACGAGTCTTACCGATCTGCTCTGGATCACCGCTAATGTGGGATGCAACACAACCGAGTCTTACCACCTGATCTCTGGTATGATAATTTAACAAGTCCTTCTCAAGGACATCGACCCACTAAAGGTAAGAACAAGTTTAAATAAGCTAACACTCGAAGGTTTCTCTAGCAATATCTCTCAAATGGACAGATTAGAGAAAGGTTGAATTTGTAATCTCACTTATTTATAGATCTTAGAATCTTCCACCTTTAAAAATATAAAGGTTTGCATGACAATGAAAGGTTTGAGTATATCGCCTTTAGATCTCAAACAAAGAAATTGTTTGGTCTAGGTTAAGCTAAAAAATCAAGCCCTGAAACCAAGGTAGTCAAAGTGTGAAGTGAAGGCGAAGCGATTTGCCATGGCTTGGCCTTAAGCGAAGTAATGGCTTTACGCAAGTAAAGCGACCCTAAAAAATAATTTTAATATAATATATGCATTTAGCTTGTATCTAAGCTTCTAAATATACGTATTCTACTTTTCTATTAGATTTAGAGGTGTTAGCTCAAGTCAATGTAAGTGTTGCTTTCTATGTTATGATGTGTGTTACCATTCACTGCAACACCATACTTCCAACCAATGTCTTCCTGAGAACTACTCTCCCTTGTCCCACAGTTTTCTTCCATAATCGATCATCTTAAGTAAACAAAAAATAACAACATTATCAATGTATACATTATTAATGCATAGATAATCAATGTATAGATGTGGGTTCCTTCACCGGGGTCATGACGGTGGAAATTCTGGTGACGGTAAGAAGATTTGTACCTTGGACAAGATCTCCAACTCTTGCTCTGTTATAGCTCTCTAATCCATCCGTGAAGCTCTAAAGAAAGAAGGGGAAAGAGAAAAAAGTGAGAAAAAAAGAAAGAAAAAAAAGCGCAATAAAAAAGACTTTTGTTTAATGAAGCCATGGCTTTCGCTTCAACAAAAAAAAGCTAAAAGTGGTTGTTTTTTGTGGCTTCAGGGTAGTGGCCTGGCTTTGACAAAGGTGAAGCGAGATGTCATGTCTTGGCTAGGCTTTTGGCTTTAAGCAATGACTTTGGATGACTTTGACTACACTGTCTGCAACTTTTTTTTAAAGTTCACAAAGATATGGTAGAGCTGGAGAGATTCCCTCTTGAACTTGGGGAGAAAACTTGTTATTCTTTTGCTGGAAATGCCCACTTGAATATTTCTCTCAAGTTTATTTTGAACTCCCAATTTGAAATGAGCAAATGAGAGGTTCAACTATTTATACACTGAGTCTGAAGTGTTGTAGTCAACTATGCTGATATCATCTTCTGCTTTTGCGAACGACCATATTCAGAACAGTCACTTGCTAAATATTTTTTTTTTCGTAAAAAAGGTTCCTTTGTCACACAGGCATAATACTTTGTCATATAACCTTGTACATTGTCACATGAACATGTCCTTTAAGCACATAGGCATGTCTCATGAGAAAATATCTCCTACGAATTCAAATTTGAATTTGGTTATCTAATTGTTTTAGCTCCAACAATTTTTGGCCATTTATTTGAATTTTAGTCATCCACACGTTATTTTGGCTAATATCATTTTCTCTCGTTTCTTGATCCACTTTCTTGGACATCTTCAACCATCTTGGACTTTAGTCATCTTGAAAACTAGCTAGCATTGCTTGACTAATCTTCATGTTTTGACTTTGATATCTTGAGTTAATTTTGGTATTCGATTGACTTTGACTAGCCCAATAATTGTTTTTGTTCTAATTCACGCATAACATTTTCAGTCTCCCCTTTGTGAACTTATGAAAAAAAAACAAATAAAAATCAATTATAACCCCTTAGGTTCACTCAAGATAGAAATATGATGAACTTGACTATAACTGTCAAGAAATTGGAAGCTACAATACACAGATCAATAACAAAGTTATAATCTGAAAATGAGAGATGCATAAAAATTCCATTTGAAATTCACTTTCAACCTTTATTTTCTCAAATTATTTTTGAAAAAAATTGTTCGAGAAAAAGAATTTATCCCCTTGTTTATACAATAAGTGAAATATGCACTTAAATTTTTTGTTTGGGGTAACAAAGAAATTCCTAACCTTTTTACCATTATTGACTTTGATTATATCACCCCTTGTTTTATACAGGAGTTTCACAAACTCCATTATGGACAGAGTTGGGGCTCCCCTAGGAGAAATAGTCAAGGTATGCTTAAATAAATTTAATGTGAATAATTCAGTATTCCTGAGCTATATGTTTTCCTGCCTCGAAGTGCATTTTTCGGCTCTAATCGGGAGATCTTAGCTGTACATTCTAGGTCTCCTCCGTGAGTCTATGGTGGCTTTGTCGAGATCCCCAAACAACTCTTTTTACTTTTGCAGAGTTCCTAGGAGCGGTCAAGAATAGTAAGATTGATGATTTGTGAGGGGACGAGTTTTTAGAAGGAAGGTAGTCTGTGGCTTTCTTTTACGGATTCTGACAAGGCTACAGGTGAATCCTTTGTGGAAAAACATGTTATTGTACTGAAGTTTTTGAGCTTCCGACAATCATTGGAGGCAATCCAGAACTCCATCCGAATTGGAAATTGTGGGTGCGTTCACCATGGGGTTTCTTGACCGAAGACATGTCTTGGTTTGTTTGGATTCAGAGGCTGAAGTTAAAAACGCTTTGGCAAGGAATTCCTTTCTGATTCAAGGCTTTCCGTTGGCATGGGATTTTAGCCTGAAGACGGATCCCGTAGATGCTCCGGTCTGGGTTGAACTACCGAATCTTCCATTACAGTTCTTTCATCCTATGATCATGAAATCAATCGAAGATTCATTCAAAATCTCTGATAGGGTCGATGGAAACACTATATACTTTACCAGGCCAAAGGCAAACACATGTGTGTGGAGATGGACCTGTCTAAGCTGTTACCAACCAAGATGTGGATTGACAAATCTAGTAATCATGGTTTTTGGCAGAGGCTTGTTTTCCCCGGGTTCAGGTATTACGAGCATTGCTATCTTATTTGGCATGAAGAGGCATTCTGCAGGAAGAAAACTGGTGCGAGCTAGAAGAAACATGTGGCTGATAACACCTATAAAGGGAAGGAAGTTAAGCAGGTCTGTAGACCTATGGTGAGGGAGCTGGTTGGGAAAATAATGAGGTCGGCGGGGCAAACATCCAATGGAGAAGAAGTGGCAAGCTCATTGGCAGAGCAGGCGAGATTGGATAGTCCTTCAGGCAACATGACAGAACAGGGTATGAGCAAGGATAGCCATTCCAAAGAAATTACAATTTCAATAAGTTTGACATCCTGGCTGATGAAGGTAATGACGAAGTGAACACACTGGCAGCAGGTGCGACTTCCAACAGATAAAGATTGCGATTAATATTGCTGCAGCAGGGGTAAACAAAACAGGGGCAGAATGCTAGAATGATCTGACTACCTAGTAAAGGCTGTTGAAATTTTATACCCGATTGTATTGACGTTGTATACAATGAGGCAGACAAGGCTTTTAAATGCAGAATTAGAAGAAGTCGCATGTTGTGACTTTGACGAGGTAGAGCAATAAGCACCTGCAAATTGTGTAGTGGTCAGCAATGTTCACTAGGGATCAGCAGCGGATGAGATTGTGGTAGTTGGGGGTAATGAACAAGCAAAGATTAAGAAAAACTGACTTTCATGAACGTGTTCGACTCAAAAGGAATTCGGCTTGAGGTTACTTTTCTTTTGAGAGATCTTGGTGAGCCAGAGAGTCAAGTCTGATAGTGAGGAGGTGGTCCAAAGTTCTATGAATGTTGATGTAGATTTGGGCACTTAGTTATATGGTGAGAAGCCTAAGAAGAGAAATAGGGGGAAGTGACGTTCCCGTTGAGGATCGCAGGGTGACTAGAAATACACCAGCCTCTTCTACCAAAGACGATTGATAACATCATGTATTGGAATGTGTGGGGAGTGGGGAATAAGGCGACCTGTGGGGAAATTAAGAAGCTTATTCAAGAGTATAATGTCAAATTGTTGGCAATAGTGGATCCAATTATAGACACAAACACATGGAGATGGGAGGTAAAATTATGTCGTTATTTGGTTCTAATGATTTATTGGCTCATAAGTTGTGGATTTTCTAGTCTAAAACGATTTAGAAGTAGATATTATTGGCACCTCGGATCAGACAATTCATTGCAGGGTGAAAGTGCTCACTACAAGAAAAGTGTTCATTGATAGCATTAGTTTATAGCGTTTTTGTGAAAACCGCTATAAGTGACCGAATTCATCAAAGCCAATTAAAATTGGAACCGCTATAGACCAAAAGCCGCGCGGGAAGTGAAAAAAGAAGCGCGAATTGCTTCTCAAAAGCCTCGCGGGAAGTGAAAAAAGAAATGCACGAATTGCTTCTCAAAAGCCTCGCTCGATTCCACTTCAACATCTACGTCTTTCTCCCTCAGTCTCGCTCTCCTCCCCCGTCAATCGCAGCAGATCGGAGAGGCATTTTTCTTCTCCAAAGGTATGCCGCTCTACAAGCGAGAGTGAGGGAGAGAGAAATCTAGGGAGAGTGAGAGAAATCAAGAGCGAGAGTGAAAGAGTGAGGGAGAGAGGAATTGAGCGAGAGAGAGATCCAGGGAGAGGGATGCCGCTCTTCTTCAATCCAAAGGCACGCCGCTTTTCTTCAAACCAAAGGCACGCCGCTCAAGCGAGAGTGAGAGAGATCCAGGGAGAGGGAAAGAGTGAGGGTGAGAGAAATCGAGAGATCGAGAAATAGAGATCTAAGTGCAGAAGCTCCTCCTCAACATCTCCGTCGGCAAGAGCAGAGATCGTCTCACCAAGGCCTCCAAGGTATGTATACTAAGTCTATCTCTCACTTACCCCCTAAACCCCATTGCACATCTTTTCCTCCCAAACCCCCATCGTTTTTCACTGATTTTTATTTGTAGGTGTTGGAGTTGTTGAGTGGACAAACCCTAGTTTTCTCCAAAGGTATGTATCTAACAAACAAAAAGGGTTTCTCTCTTTTATGTTTTTTGTTCATTTTGATTTTACATTGATTTGGTTGATGGGGTTTTTTACCCTTTGATTTTTTTTTTTGTGTTAACAATTTTTTTTTCAGAATTGGGTGTAATGAGAAGATTTCTTGCTATGTCACCATCGAGGTGACAAGTGGATGCAACTTCTTGAGAGTGGATTGAAGGTGAAGGAGTACTACCTGTTGAGGAGGAACTTCAGTAAGACTGGATGCTTTGGTTGAAATTGGTTATCTTTTTGAATATTTCGTGGTAACTGATGGTTGTGTATAATATTTAGGTTTCTTTGGTGTCAATGGTATGCACATTTGGAAAGGGGCGGATGTCAGCCATGCTTAAGCTTTTGGGTAATGGAAATTACCCTGAACTAAGTACAGGTATTGTTAGCTACAACATTAGAATGCCGTAAAATTTAATGTTTTGATATGGATGTGATGTGAATCTAATATGCTATTGTCTGCTTAGATACTTTTAAATTTCAATCTTTCCTTTCCAATATTATTGGTCAGATTCATGACTAAAGGCCCTTTTTTTGTGTGTGTGCGTGTCTGAAAACTTTTGCAAAATGTAGATGATGTTGGTTTTTAGACACATCCAATATTATACTCACAGTTAGAGGAGTTGAAAGACTCCATCTGTTTACACCTGCAGGATCAAGTAAGCCTCTCTAACTAAATTAATATGTAGTGAATGCATGTTTGCATGTATCCCTACCTTAGTGATCCTGATTGGGTTTAGCTCATTTGTTGAAGCTAACATGTATGCCTACCTTAGTGATCCTGATTGGGTTTAGCTCATTTGTTGAAGCTAACAGGCAAAGGGAAATAATGTTTTCAAATCAAAACATGGTGCATGATCCTATGACTATTGCTCTATTTGCAAAAACTAATCTATATGTTCAACCACCTTATTGTGAAAGCTACATCAAAAGAAGATGTTCATGAACTAATCAATCAAGTTCCATTTAAACTTTTGAAATTGAGGTTCCGTTTTGACTTGTCCACTTGGCAGCTTTGTCTAGGATTTTTTTTTTCGGGGAATGCTTTATTTCCAACAGAAATTTTGTAGTAGTGGTCATAGTCAATTAAGCTGTCAAGGCTTGTGTACTTAATAGCAGTTTATACATCATATGTAACATTCATGTTTTGATGATGTTAGAATTGCCTCATTCTTTTTTCGAAACCAATTTAAAGTGTTCTAGAGTTTTGAGTTGATCCGTGACAAGTTGAGAGAGACAAACACAAGATTTGAGAGGTTAAAGATAATATTTTTCTCTCTTGTGTTTCTCCATCGAGTTATTGTGGCACTCTTGAATACCTTAAAGGCTGTCATTAAAGGGCCGAGTGGTTGATTAGAAGATGAAAATTGTTAGTTTCAGTTACCTTCTGTGATGATGGTTGATAAATTTTTCCCTAATCTCTCTCTTGTTGTTGTTGTGGTTTGTCACATAACATGATACATCTGATGCAAATATGTTATCTTCAAATATTAATTTAATGTTTAGATAACATTCATAACCTATCATGTATTCATTTTACTCCCCTTAGATACTTTGGGGCCTATTCTTCTATATCTCATGATTTTCGGACTTACTGGCTTGATAAAAATAAATTTTTTTTTACTGTCTCGGTTCAGTGTGCAGCACTTTCTACTCTCCTTCTCGTGATTGCTCTCAATTTGGCTATTGGTCTTCTCCCTAACATAGACAGTTCAGCCCATATTGGAGGATTCTTGTCAGGTTTTCTCCTTGGATTTATTCTTTTGATTCGCCCTTAGTTTGGATATGTTAGCTGCAAATACATTCCTACAGGATATGAGTTGAAATATGTTAAACCCAAGCACAAATGCTATCAATATTTGTTATGGGTTGTAGCTTTTGTCATCTTGATTGTGTAGTTTGTTTATCATCTCCTTTTGTTTCTAAGCTCATGTATGCTACTATGCTAGCCCAAAAACCCGGACTTGATGCCAACTACTATAGTAAAAGAAATCCATTGAAACTACTTAAGTAAGAGTGAGATAACAATTTGATTCTGGGTTGCATTTGCAGATCAATCTTGTTTTTCAGCACCTCTACATTCTGAAAATCCTTAACAAATTATTTATTTTGATGATATAGATATATTTATTTTGTATTTCTGTAACAAAAAAAACATGGGATCACTTAAATCAAATGCCTTCAATGAATCTAATAGATGAAACAAAATTCTTTATGAGAAGAGTGCCTGTAAATGGCTCTTCAGGTGGTATAAAGTCAATCCAGGAATCCCCATCACTCTCATTATATTCTTTGTTGTTGCTTCTGCCAGAATTAAAAATTAAAATCAATTCATAGATTATACATAGAGTAATGATAGGTATAATTTAATAGCTTGACAAAATAACTAATCAAGTAACTTACTGTCTGCACCTCCAAGCTGAGCGACGGCTTCGATAAATCTTTGATGAAGCACTGGAGTCCATTTTAGCCTGGGCTTTGCATCTGTAGACAGAACCAAATCCATATCTGGGTTTTTCATTCTCTGCAGAACCATTTCAATTTAGTGCATAAATAAAAATTACAAAGTGCTCATAAGACATGAAAAACGATTTCAATGTTTACTCTTACTTATATATATAATTGTGTGACAACTTTAATTGTATATATATTTGGGGTGGTTGTCTTGTCCACAAGCTACCACTCAAATTTGAAACCAGATTTGGGATGTGTTGAAGAATATATACAACAATGAGCTGTGGGTTTTTTTTGTTTTCAATCCATCTCCTCTTCTGCTTGGTATATTGAAGATATTTAGATTTTACTAAAATTGTCTGGCTGCAGTAAGTTTTAATTTATTCATATGGAATCTCTTCTTTGCAAATGTCAGTCTCTGTCTCTCTCAATTGCCTGTGTACACATTTATCTTATCATGCTTATTTAGGTTTATTATTTGTAACTATTTTGTAGCCTCAAACTCTAGCTTTGTGATACATTTGTTAAAATATGATACATATATGTTAAAGGATATATGAAGTTGTGCCTTTTTGTTTGTTGAAGTCATTCATAGCCTTTGGTTCTTTACATACATTAAGATGCAGAGCGAGACATGGTACCTATCCATGCCCTTTGTTTCAGTGTTGATAATGTGAATTATTCTGCCCTTGTCTTTCCTTTGTTTCAGGATGTGAAGTCATGAAGTGTACATTAGATTTTAAAATAAATCTCTGCTCTTGGACAATTTTCAAAGCATTGTTCTTTTTAACTATAACTCATGGTTTTATCTCTATAGAATGTTATTTAATAAGGACCAACCAATTTGATATTTATTAATATCAGACAGCTTTCAAGCTATAATATGATTTGTTACTTGAGATATATAAGGTGGAGTGGACTTGTTGATGACATTGTTTGTTATATATGAAATGGATAGAATAGTATATTTCATCTCTGGCTAGAGCACTGATATATTGCCATGGAAAACATGTCATACACAGAGACATAAAGCCAGAGAATCTTTTGATTGGTGCTCAGGTGCTAATATGAGATTTAAGCTTTATTCCTTTGCATTGGATTGATTAATTTCTCTTTAATATCTAACTTTGTAAGTGTTCCTCTTTTGGTTAGGGTGAGCTGAAAATTGCAGATTTTGGCTAGTCTATGCTCACATTTAACCGCAAGAGGACAATGTGTGGTACATTGGATTACCTTCCTCCAGAGATGGGTAAGTAGTTAAGCTTGACAAAGTAACATTGAAGAGCTTACATTTTAAGCATCAACTTGGTTACTCTTCCTTATTAGGTATTAGGATGCATGATTTCCTCACAGTGCGTTCTTCAAATTTTCTTAGTATTGGTAGTGTGGGATTAGTCCTGAACTTAGTATTAGGTATTAGGATGCATGATTTCCTCACTTGCAAGTTATGCATCTTTTACTTGTTAAAGATGAATGATGAAGTTGAATCTTTGCTTGGATGTGCTAGAGCAAGTGCCTAGTATAAAGTACTATTTTTATAGCATGCTTCAGGTTTGCTCGCTTCACCAATGAGAAGTGAACATGCTTTTCTCATATCTGAATTGTACCATCAGCTATACCAGTAATTGAATTGCCCTGCTGATATAGGTTCTTAATGTAATAATTTCTATTTCTTTATAACAACTGAAGTGCTGCCAGTGTTATTATAGGTTTCTTTATAATTGAAGCGTCTTCTTTATGAAAATCACCTGGATGGGGTTGAAATTCTTGATGTAATTCCACTGGGCATTATTTCTCATTGTTCATGAATGGAAACTTATTTGATAGCTATTCTGAGTTCCAAACTTCAGCCAGTTTCTAAATGCAGATTACTCTGTTTTCTCCATTAAGTATTTATTCCATTTTCTCATCTCTCAAGATGTTGTGTCAGGTTGATGAGGACCATCATCTCTATTACGCCCATATAATCGTATGGTGAGTTTACTTTAATCACAGTCTTCATGTATATCTGCTATCTTTTGGGTTTAATAAGAATTAGGAAAAATAAGTTGTTGGGTAATTGGGTTAGGTGATGCTGACGATAAGCCTGGAATGCATTCCAACTTGTATTTCCATTATATCTTCTATCAAATGAACTAAACTAGAAAACTAAGAAATTGAAGATACCCTTGCACTTTTTTTTAATAGGGTTTTCATCATAATGCATGTAGATTTACATATATCTCAATGATTGTGTTGTGTATTTCGATAGAAAAATGGTATTTGATTAGACAAAAATTGGTGCATTTCTTCTGCAGGTCCTAAAAATGTACTTCTATGCCTGATATCACAAAATGCAAATCTATGGGGCGCTATGGTCAGCTATACAATAACTTCAGCTATCAGCATGAGGTATGTGATTTACATAATCGAGTACGGTTTTCATTGATTTTGGACGATAAGGACATGGTCAACTGGAGACCCAAAACCCTAAATAAATGTGGTTTCAAGTGGTTTGCCAGAGCATCCGTTCCAATAGTCCACTGCAAGACCCCGAAATGCGAAATAGAAAAACTAGGTCTGAAGGCCTTCAACCCTCAAAAACCAGGAAAATGAGCGAAAACTTTCGAGCTGATGGACCTTGTCTCACATTGACACTGACCTTTGTTTTTTTTTTTTTTTTTTGGTGGGAAACAGGGCAATAGTGCAAACAAATTGTCTCCACAAACATGGCCACAAAGACTGTAATGGATCTGAAAAATCATTCATGATCATGTTTGGAGCAATCAGTGCATTGTTGTCTCAAATTCCAAACATGGAGAAGATAACTTGGCTTTCAGTTGTGGCTGCAGTCATGTCCTTTTGTTACTCCATTATTAGTCTTGGACTCTGTTTGGCAAAATGGATTTCTCATGGTGAGCTCAAAGGGACTCTAATTGGAGTCATGAATGTCTCCTCAACTACTAAAATATGGAGAGTGTTTCAAGCCCTGGGCAACATTGCATTTGCATTCACATATGCCGAAGTTTTGATTGAAATACAGGTAAACCGTCGGCTTCAGGTTTTTTCTATTTACACTCATCAGCATCCCAAGTTTGAAAGAAGTTGATACAGGTTGGGGCATAAGTTAAATTTACACATGAAAAGCTAAATTTTATAGGGGTTGGGGCGTAAGTTACCTAGTTCTTAGAACCTTTTCTTCTGGTTTTAGTATTTAGGTACCTAACAATGTAACATGCATGGGTCTAAAGAGAAATAAAAATTGCAGTACATGTATATACCCAATGTTGAAGAACAAGTCAAAGAGAAAAAAAAAGAGTATACTTGTTGGGTTGTGTCAAATAACAATAGGGCATGCAGCATTCAATTTGATAAGGGATCAGTTCACACATTTTATTCTAAAACACATAACTGGCAGACAACCAAATCAGTTTTCATGCTTTTTTGGTGTGGAAGTGCAAGGCCCCTACTCATGTTTGATGCAGATATTAACTGTATTACATGATAGATCAACTTTGAGAGTTTCATCAACTTAGAAAATCAATTTTTTGGGTGTGAAAGTGCATGCCTCCTATTTTGTTATTGTTATCATCCATTTAGTTTACTTAATTTCAGAGTTTCATCAACTTTGAGATTAAAATTTGTTAGCCGAATATCGACATAATTCCTATTAAAAATCAAGATTTTTACTTTGTTGACGTGTATCCCTGTCCCTTTTCATTTATATAATATGTGCATGCATTTTACTGCAGCTACCACGTTGCTGAGAAGAAAATCCTTTCCACCCACGGGTATACGGATGGCTTAAAGTTAGAACAATTCATCTTTGATGCATTTACATATTCTCCCCTGCACTCACGGATTTGGACAATTCTACATCATTCTTTGGTGTTTATGATGGCCATGGAGGTAAGCATGCTTATATGGTACTTCTCTCATATCTTTTGTGATTGTGGACTTGCGGATTAAAACAACTCTTAGAGTGGGACTTCATAGATACAACTTTTGTGAGTGTCAGAGTGACAAACTCTGAATATGAACTGTCAGCAAAAAATTCTCTTAATGCATGCTTGCGAGGTTTATTCCTCATTTCCTTGAAATGCAGCAAAAATGCATTCATTCTTTAATGGAGCTTTTGGTGTCTTAGCAGTTTATGTGATTGTATAGGATCTTTACCTGTTTGCCATGGTGTTCTGTTTATTTGCATAGAAATATTAATGATGATCATGCATACATTTAGAAGAGAAATAGAGAAAATAAGAGTCACAAATGCAGGAAACCATGTTAGAATCCATGGAAAACATATAGAATTTGATTAGAATTTAGTCCTATACTACATAAATGGGTTCATTGGATCTGAGCAATAATAGACCCTGGATCTGAGCAATAAAAATTGCAGTACATGATCCTACCAATGGATGAATACTAATGCACCATTTGGGTTCATTTGGCCCATTTTTAATGATTTTTATTTTACACTAGAAATTTCAGAGATTTGTTAGGGTGTATTTGTATGATTCACTCTAATGCACCAAGGCAGATTGCATATCAAACTCATTGCATGCTTTCTAGAAGTCGTAAATCACATTGATCTATTTCTTGCATTGTGTTGTATATGTAGGCTGCCCTTATACTTGCAATAAAGTGTTTTGCAACATAAAAAACCAGGAAGCAAAATATGTGCAAAACAGGCAGCAATTATGCAGAGTACTCTGTAAAAACAGAGCACTCTGCCACAATCCAGAGACATCGTGCAATGCATCGAAATGTGCAGCCCTGAATTCACTGTTTCAGCAGAGTTTCAGGCCTGATCGCTGCTACCACAGTCTCGCAGAGATCGCCAAAACGAGGCAAGGAAACTAGCAGAGAGCGCACCTAAAAACTGGAACAGAGAGCAGATTGCATACTCTGTCCCAGTTCCAGCAACCGTCCAGTTCCAGCGTCGTTCCAGCCATTGCAGAGCATGCCACCTGCAGTCCCCATTCCCTCGCATTAAATCCAACCCCGAGCGATACAAGCCTAGATTTACAAGATCATTTATCATCCGTGCGTCTTAAATATGCATTAATGTGAAATGGTGTACAAATCAGTGATGTTGCAGATGAGTAACTTTTCTTTATGTTGGTTGAAGTTTGTAGAAGTTCTATTCTTGAATTTATTTTCTTTCCTTTTCCTGATGAATTCTGGTCAAATGTCATAGGTCAAATGTCATAGAAGTTCACCAAATTGAAGAGACTACTGCTTTGGGGAAGGGAAAGAGAAACCGTAAGCAGGTATGTTCTCACATTTTCTGTCATTAGAAGTCATAAGTAGGTTCTGAGGTCTTTTCTTAACCACCTTTACAGTGTCAATTTGACTTGATATCTTGCTCAAGAATGTTGGATTTCTTGTGATTGAAATTTAAGTATAGTTTTTAACAGTCATGGACAAAAACTGAAGTTTTTAATTAAAACTGCTTGATTGCAAAAATTATGTTTTAGAAAGGTTAATTGCAAATATCTGTCTGGATTGATGCAGTTCAAGTATGAACTGTCAGAGAAAACAGGAAAAGCTAGAGAACAAGAGATAGAGAGGAAGCTGTAATAGCTAACTCAAGTAATTAGAATTGTACTTAAAACTGCTTCCCATAGAAATGCCAATACAACATACTTATAGTATAGATAATAAATGCAAACATTAAAACTAACATCAAGTTCCTATTATGTTTATACTTTGTGTTGCTTGCTTCGAGCCTTTTTCTCTTGCGAATGTAAGTCCTTGATGTGATCAGCCATATCATCAGCGTCTCCACTGAATCTGTTAGTGATTGGCAGAGGAAGTAAATCAAATGTACCGTTTGGAACCAGCCCATACACAATCTCGAAGGGACATTTTCCTGTGGATCAAATGGCCTGGTTTGCTGTGCACTGCTGTGTTGCGGTCAGTTTGCCGCGGCTTGACTTGCTGTGAGGCTGTGGACGTTTGAATGTATGCGGGGTGCTGTCTAGTGACGGTATGCGGCCTGCTGAGATGATGCTGCGAAAGCGCGACTGCGACACGGTTATGCTGCTGTTGCTGCGCTGCGTTGCTGCTGCTGCTGAGGCGCTGCTGTTGCTGCTGTGCTGCAGTGCTGTTGCTGCTGTGTTTGCTGCTGCTGGGACGCGTTTGCTGCTGTATGTAGCAGCGTTTGGTTGGAGCGTGTGTATGCTGGCTTTGCATGAGATGGTTGTTGTAAGTGGAGATCCTGAGGAAACCATTGAAAAGATGTCAATGCTACTGAAAAAGTTCAAAGATTTTATGCAGATTGAGAATCCGAGCTTATGTGCTTCTGCGAGTGATCCAATGGGCAAAACCATCGCTTAATTTTCAGTTTGTTATCCCAAGTACCATAATTGTAATACATTATCTTATTAATTACATTATTTTTATTATTTGATAGATTTTGTGACTCGATGTAATATCGTTTATTAATTAATTACATTACTTTGCCTCCATTCATGGAAATGTTTAACTTTGGCTCATTTTTATTTTTATTTTCTAGACATAAAACTTATGAGATGTAATAAAAAGTCATTTGATAGTTAAAAAAAAAAAATTTCCTATGTATACTTACCATAAAAACGCTATGGTAGAGTCTACCATAGCGGTTTTAGAGTCTACTATAGCGTTTTTAAAACGCTATGGCAGAGGCTACCATAGCGGTTTTGAAACGCTATAAAATCCCCTGGGTCTATTATAGCTCTGGCTGTCATAGCGGTTACTAAACCGCTATGGTATCCTACCATAGCGGTTTTTAAACGCTATTGATCACAATTTTTCTTGTAGTGGCTTGGCAGTCAGCAATCTTTCCTAATTTCCTTTGTATATGCCAAGTGTTCTATATGGGAAAAGAGGTCTTTTGGATGATATGGAGCAGTTGGCGATGAAGATATTCAAATGTTGGTTGATTGGATGTGATTTTAATGTTATTATGGAGGGAGAGGAAAGGTTAGGAGGAAGACAACCGGATTATACAGCTATGGTAGAAATTTTCAGCTGTATTTCACTTTGCAGGCTTGCAGATATTGAGTTTTCTGGACCCAAATTTTACATGGTGCTATAACCAGCAAGGGAGTAAATGAATCTGGGCAGGCTGGACAAATTTGTAGGGAATGCCGATTGGATTTCTACTATGCAAAAATACGTGAGTGGAGCATCTGTAGCGTAAATGTTCAGATCATTCACCCTTGATGGTTTTGCTGTCTATGTGCTTGAGGGCAGGTATGTCCTCATTTAGATTTAAGAGAATGTGGACTACTCATAGTAGTTTTTTGGTTTTTGTGGCTAAAAATTGGAATATAGATTGTTTTTCTGCAAGTGCCATCGATAGGCTGGATTTTAGTTTAAAAAATTTTGAGGAGAATACTGAAAATATGGAATACAAAGATTTTTTGCAATGTTTACAATAAACTGAGGAAGATTGAGGATGAAATCCAACAATTAAGATATTCTCTTCAAAACTATTGAATGCTAGTGTCAATTTGAACAAGTGTCAGGCTGAATATAAGTTGGCATTGATTCAGGAGGAGATTTATTGGAAGAAAAAATCGGGAGAAAAATAAATTTAGGAAGGTTGTGCGTGTTCAAAGTATTTCTTTGCATCTATGAAATTGAACAAAAAATGAAGGGCTATTTCTAAGATAAAAATCTGGATGGAACACGGTCACAAATCCCAAGAAAAATTTGAGGGAAGCTAATCGCTTATTTTAGAAGTTATTGACGTCAGAGTGGTTTTGGGAAGATAAAGGTTGCTTGACTTTATACCCAGGCTTGTCCAGGAGAAGGATTGTGTCACTCTGATGAAGTAGCCAAGTTTGGAGGAGGTTAGAGATGTGTTGTTTAGCATTTCGAAAGATAAAGTCCCAAGGCCGGATGATGTTACTTTGGTTTTCTTTCAATTCCGTGGGGATATTGTTGGGCAGGATGTCTTGGAGGCAGCCACTGAGTTATTTAGGGGCAGACCTTGCCAAGTTCTTTTACTGCCAATTTTGTTGCACGGATCCCTGAGGGTGAATATCCTCAAAGATTTCAGACCTATTAACCTTTGTTATGTAGCTTACCAGGTGTTCAGTAAGATTATATGTGTTAGATTGTCAGGGGTCCTGCCAAATATTATCTCCCATGAGCAGGGAGCCTTTGTGAAGGGGAGGCTTATTATATGAAACGTTAGTGTGGCTCAGAAATTGATGAGGTCCATTGGGAAGAAGGTTTGTGGGAACAATGTTATTTTTAAGCTAGACATGGAAAAGGCATATGATAGATTTGAATGGGGTTTCCTTTTTGCAGTTTTGTGGAGGTTTGGTTTGATAATAGATTTTTTTTAACAGTATCTAATTGCATCTCCAAATGCAATTTCTCTATATTGTTGGAAGGCATGTATGAAGGAAGGTTTTGGTCATCCTGGGGACTTCGACAAGGTGATTGCTTGTCTTCGTTTCTATTTGTGATAGCTGATGAAGTAAATAGCAGAGGCTCACGGACGCTTTCCTTAAGGAGGAGATAGATTTCTTTTACATGCCTCGTTTATGTGCACATATCAACCACTTATTGTACGCAAATGACTCGTTAGTTTTCCTAACCAGGAGAAAATAATATGTGATCGGATGCATTCAGTTTCTTTTCTCAACATGTATTGTGCGGTGTTAGCTGAGAAAATTAATGTGGGTAAGAGCTTTTTTGCGATAGATGATAAAGCGTCTTTGGAAAGAACTATTTTGATCAAACAGTGGACCGATTTCTAGTACAAAACTTCACCAATGAGTTACCTTGGGGTTCCTATTTACCAGGGACATTGCAGAATCAGTTTCTTTGGTGAATTGGTTCAAAAACTCAAAACAAAGTACAGGATTGGAAGGCTCGCTTACTGTCCCAAGGTGGTAGATTAATCTTATTTAGACACGTTCTCTATTCCATGCCAGTGTACAGTTTGGCAGCTACGTGTTCCAGTCAAGGTTGTGGAATCGTACAAGGCTATTTCGGATTTCTTTTGGGGTGATCATGAAGGTAGACATAAAAGGAAATGGATAGCCTGGCGGAAATTGAACAAGCATGTTGAGGAATGAGGACGTGGAGTTCTGGAGTTGGTTAATGTGATTAAAGCTTTAGATTGAAAGGTTTATGGAATATCGTTAACACAAATTCACTGTGGGCAATTTACATGCACTAGAAGTACTTCGGGGGGGGGGGGGGGGGGGGGGGGCTCCTGCGCACAAAGCACAGGAGGAGGTCCTGTGCACAAAGCATAGCCGTCGGATCTGATCCGACGGTTCAGATCGAAGGATTTCAAAAAAATGGATTTCAAATTTTTTTTTTGAAATCCATCGATCTGATCTACGGCTGTGCTTTGTGCACAGGACCTCCTCCTGTGCTTTGTGCGCAGGAGCCCCCCCTCCCCCCCGAATCCGAAGTACTTGCAGTCAAGTGTTTTTATGCGGAAGCAGAAAACAAAAACTGTCATGTCGTCATTTGTGAAGGATTTATTGGAATTCCGGGGCATTTTGTTGGATTACTCCACCTGGAAATAAGGTTGACGTGATGTGAGCTTCTTTGAGGAACGATAGTCATGGGCAAATTTTTTTGAGCAAATAGGGTTGGCTGCAAGCGTGGACAAATGGCCTTTGTTGCAGGTAATGCTGTATGAGAATTTTGCTTCGCTTGGGTTAGAATTGCAATAAAAGGCGATGAGATTATTTGAGCAAAGAATCAGAGCATACAACCATTTGTGGGCTCTTACTAAGAATGGCATTTTCGCAATCAGCTCGGCTATCGAACTATTTTGATACAGGGTAGAGGTCGATCGTGTCTGCAAGTATTTGTGGAATCCCATGATGCTGAAAAAAAATTCGACGTTAATGTGGAAAGTGTTGCAAAGGGCATTGCTGGTCGAGGGGGAACTGAAAAGAATATGATTTAATTTGGCATCGAAATGGTAGTGTTGTCAGGTGGCAGATGTCGAGATAGTGAAAAACCCGTTCATTGAGGGAGAGATGGCGACGCGTGTCTGGGCTCACTTGGAATGCATTTTCGAGATACATGTGTACCGTCCAGTTGAAGTGTATTATCTATTGGTTGGATGGTTCAAATGGGCTCGCAGGTCATCACAGGTTGGCATTTTATACAATCTCACCCCAATGTTTATCATTTGGGAATTATGGCTACAACGTAACAAAAAATTGTACGAAGGTAAGGAGTGGAATTCCAACTTTGTAATTATTAGAGTCTATTATTTGATTCGATTGGTATCAAAACTCTTAATTCCCAAGAGGAAAAATAGAGATGTTTGGTTGCTAGAAATACTGGGTTTGAAGCCCAAGTTGGTACATGCGTCCCTTCCACAGGTTTTGTTTTGGCAGTTTCCTTTTGCTGGCGAGTATGCCATGAACATCGATGGTTTCTCATTTAGGAATATGATGACTAGTGGTATTATCATTAGGGATGACGATGGGTCTTGTGTGGTGGCATAACAGGTGTACTTTGGTGAGGGATCAAACAATTTGGCTGAAACATGTGCACTTTTGGAGGGTATGAAGCTTTGTAGGGCACAAGGTATCAGACATGTGTATCTAGACGGACTCTAGCTTGCTTAAACAGTGATTCAAAAAAGAAATAAAAGTTTTGTGGTTTATCGGTAACTAGTGGAAAGAAATTTGGGAGATAGTGGTGTTTTGGACTGTTTTTGTCGTCACGTTTTCAGGGAAAGAATACGGTGGAAAACTTGCTAGCGAAATTAGCTCAAGAACAAATTATTTTGAAGGATTATGACATGGCCACACTTCCGGGTAAGCTGAGGGCTTTGTTAATGTTAGATAAGTGTAAAACTGCTTACATTCTGGAAAAAAAGATACCGTAAGGTTTTATTAGTTTTCCCCGAATAAATGTAATATACCTTCATTTGTATTTTCACTTTTTTTTATAGTAATAAAAGTTTAACATCCCACGGTTGACCTTCCACACTAGAGGATTAATTAAAAAAAATATAGTCAAGAATCTTTCTGCTTGAGGTTGGGATTGGTGTGGATTACTATTATAAGATTTGCTTGTGAAGCGTTGCCAACTAATGAAGAGTACCTTTGTCATTTCATCACAGAAAGGAGTACTAGATATTTCACATACTTAAAACATTTAAGTCTAGGATTTTGAATAAATAAGTATTTTTACTATTTGTCCAACCCTTAATTCTTTGGAGTTAACTTAGAAACCGCAAATATGTGCATCTCGATCATGCATAAGAATTAAAGTAATCAATACACTACTAAGAATTTTAATGGTAATCTCAAATAAATAAAAAACAATTAGAGCATGAGATTGACATGGAAGGCAACAAATAAACAATCCAAAAGTCGCTAATTGGATAACCAAGCAGCAAATTCAACCAGGGATTTTGGACTTATCTGTCCTACCCTTTTATGGTTGACTTTTGTCCAGTCCTTGTCTGACTGCGCAGGAGGTAGTCAAATTTACTGCAAGTTCAAAACATACAAAAAATGTTGTAGTCGACTACACTGCAACCTGAATCATAATTCATGTATGGTTGAGTTGTGTTTCCACCCAATTTTTTGAAACAACTCAAAAACACGCAAACAAATTTGTTTACAATAAACATTCATTTCATCAATGTAATACCATAAAGAACATGGAAAACAAATTATAATTTAAAGTAAGTACTCAAAAGTATTAGATGTAATTTGTAATGATACACTGAACCATCCAATAATTTGTACCGTACACGTGGCATGATGATCTCATCCACATAATAAAGCATGCCTAGATGAGCGCCCAATCTTACAAAGCCTAGATTACTCCAAGCACACTGACGCAGTTACCAGGAGGTTGGACCTAATCAGCAAGGCCCTATTAAGCCCATATGTCATATGGTCAAGCCCAGTAATCGTAAAACCAGATAAGACAAGTATCTAGGAGATTGACCTAGGATGGGCAGGCCAACAATACATTGACTCCTACTAGGAAACAAATATCAAAGTATAAGTCGTGCATGGAAACTCTCCTGCATGAACAACACTTCACAGGGAAAGGATTTCTAGATGGATATCTTTCAGTAAAACACGCCAATCAAAGGCATAGCCGAACAATGACTCTCACATGATAAATAAGGCACAAGGTTGAGGAACTAAGGTATGCTACATAACCCAATTACAAGCTTTACATCTTTCTCAAGTCTTGTCCGACTTAAGTCTAGATGGTTCACGTGTGTTCCTTGTGCAGGTCAAGGTCATGGTGAACGGAAACTGATTCATTAGTTTGGCGTCGTCTGTGGGGACGACAAAGCTCCTAAGAAAACAGATCCCTTCGTTACAATCCAGAAAGATGGTAACCACAAAATCTTGTAATAATGGTGAAATCACTGAGCCTTCAAATGCTTGAACCGGCGCATTACCGCCAGCTCAAGTGGTACCAGCCATGCGGGGATAACAACTCCAAGCCTTCGCACCGGCTGCAGCCATGACGGAATCTACGGTGGATCAAGTGTTTTCCTAAATGCAACAGATCACTTGATTGGTGGAGATACTTGCTCACTAGAACCCACCACCCACAGGCGGTGATGGGGAGGCGGAAAGGACCATGTCTCCACTGAAGAATAGAGAGGGCGTTCAGGAGAGCTACAATGTCCTGCTAGTTCTCAAGGGACCAGGAATGATGGAAACCAGGGGACAGGAGCGGTCCATGGAGATCAGACATCTAAGGCAGACAAGCCCAATGCACAAAATCCCCTCCGTCTTGGGACCACCAATCCGGATGTGCTATACAACCTCACCGTCCCCCTGTTCACAGATCAGATCATGAACTTGCCACTGCCAAAGAAGTTCATCCCCCAAAAGCTGGAGTTCTATGATGGGATAACAGACCCGTCCGACCATGTGCGCCATTACCATTATGTGATGGCGCTAAAACAAGGATCTGAAGTAGTAATGTGCAGACGTTTCTCGCTAGACTAAAGAAAACAACGCTGACCTGATTTCACAGTCTCCCTTCAAGGTCTATTGATTTGTACCAGACGCTGGCCAAAGCGTTTATCACTCGCTTTTTCGGCAGCCAGCGGATCAGGAAAGGCTCGCATTACTTGCTCAGCCTCAAGTAGAAGCCAAACGAAACACTGAGGGAGTACGTCACCCGTTTCAATGATGAGTAACCCTGATCGAGGGATGTAGCGTTGACACTTTAGTCACAACCTTTACCTTAGGGCTAAGGGGAGGTCCATTCTACAACTTCCTGATGCTGGAACCTCCGATGGACATGGCGGATTTGCTAAAAAGCGCTCAAAAAATACATCACCCTTGAGGATAAGTGGGTCGCCAAAAGGGAGATAATCTGAAAAGAAACATTCCTTTAACCCCCGACATAAGAAGGTAAAAAAATAGAAGGACGAGGACAAAAATAAAAGGAAACGGAGTGACAGTAAGCTATACTTTGGTTAGATAAGGCAAGATAAAGCCTCTAACTTCATCGGGTCCAAATCCTTCACTCCCCTCAACTCCAGGCTATCAGACGTCCTCAATACCATTAAGAATTGGGGAGAAGTGAATTGCCCCCCAAACTCCCAGGAGATCCCTTCTGGCGGGACAGTGGCAAATACTGCTTCTTTCACAAGGACAACAACCACAATACCGAGGACTGCAAGAACTCAGAAGTGAGATTGAGTACTTGATCAAGAAGGGAAAACTCAAAGAGTTCCTAAGCCAGGATAGGAGACAAGACCGGACAAATCAGAAAGAAGAAGCAGTCAAAGAAATTGAAGAAAACGCATAGGACACTATATATGTCCTAAATGGATTGTGCTCGTAAGGTGAGTAGTCCAACAGGTTCCGAAAGAGGACACTCCACGAGATGCAGACTCATTCCACATATGAAGAGCTACAGGTGCAATACGCACAAGTTCAAAACCCGATCCCATCGCTGACATTCATGGATAATGACCTCCAAGGTGTTCACTCTCATCATAATGACGCCCTGGTTATCTTAGTCCTCATAGTGAAGTGGGAAGTGAAGAGATATTGGTTGACACAGGGAGCTTTCTGAATGTCATGTTCCTCAATGCGTTTCGCAACATGCAGCTAAAAGATGAGAAGTTGATGCCCGCCAGTCACCCCATGATAGCGTTTAGCGTGGAGAAGTGCTTCCTTGTCGGGAAGATCAAACTAACGGTAGTGGTGAGAAAGCCACAACTGCAAGAAGTTCTATTCCAGAAGCTCATGGTTGTCGATGCCCTGTTTAACTACAACATCATTTTGGGATGACCTTGGCTCCACCAGATGGAGGCGGTAGTTTCCACTTTGCATCAATGCATCAAGTACCCTGCCAACCAGGCAGTAGGGACCATTTGAGAAGACTAGCCGTCAGCAAGAGACTGCCACTATGCAGCACTGAAGCAGCTTGTCAGTTAGCAGTTCGAGAGACTCAGACATCTCATAGCCCAGGTCCAGAGAATGAAAAAAGTCTCATTGCTTGGATGATGAAGCTTTAGTCAGTCTAAGGGGAAAACTTAACGTCAGCCAGCCAGAAGAGGAGTCGATCAAGGTCTACCTTAACAGCCTCAATAACAATAACGTCGTCCAGATAGGTTGCTACCCAAGCAAAAAATTGGCAGAATGGCTGATAAAGTTGTCGTGGGAGAATCAATATATCTTCTCCGGACGATGCGGGACATGGTGGGGATTGACCCCTCCGTAATCACCCATCGTTGAAAGTCGACCCTAAGCAAAAAACAGTCAGGCATAAGAAGAGACCTATGGCCCCCGAGCGAAACTAGATCATCAATGAAGAGATATAACGGCTACTTAATGCTAATGTGATTAAGGAAGCACGATACCTAAACTGGATGGCTAACACCATCTTTGTGAAAAAGAAAAACGGGAAGTGGAGAGTATGTGTGGATTACACGGACCTAAACAAGGTTTTCCAAAAGGCAATTTTCCACTTCACTGCATTGATCAGATCATGGACGCCACGTTCGGACACAACCTTCTAAGCTTCATGGACACCTACTTCGGATATAACAAGATACAAATGCACCCTAATACCAAAATAAGACTTCTTTCATAACTGAAAGGGGGATGTATTGCTATCGGGTGATGTCGTTCGGTCTAAAGAACGCGAGAGCAATGTATCAACGATTGGTAAATCGGATGTTCGAATAACAGATTGGTAGGACCATGGAGGTCTATATAGACAACATGCTAGTCAAAAGTCTCCATAGTCCAGATCACATCACTGACCGTGGCAAAGCTTTCAATAAACTCTGCAAGTATCGGATGAAGTTCAACCCACATAAATGCACCTTTGGGGTTGAGTCAGGCAAGTTCCTAGGTTACATAGTGAACCAAAGAGGGATAGAATCCGATCTGACATAGATTCAGGCTCTTCTCAATATGAAGTCCTCAACCACTATTAAGGAATTTAAGAGCCTGACTAGGAGGGTGGCGGCACTCAACAGGTTTATTTTCAAATCATCCGACAAATGCCTCCCTTTTTTTCAAAATTCTAAGAGGAAGCAAATTGATCAAATGGGATGAAGAGTGCGAGCAAGCCTTCCAGAGCTTGAAATCGTACATGGAAAGTACAGAGTTGTTTTAAAAGCCAATACTAGAAGAGACACTTTACTTGTATCTATATGTCTCAAAGCTTGATGTTAGTTCAATCCTTGTGTCAAACGATAAAGGAGTACAAAGAAAAGTATACTACGCCAGCAAAACCTTTGTGAAAGCGGAGGCAGACTACCCAGAACTAGAAAAGTTAGCCTTGGCGCTGGTCGTATCTTCTAGGAAACTACAACCTTACTTCTAGGCACACTCCATAACGATCCTAACTAAACATCTGCTCCGCACAGTATTGCACAAGCCAGAATTTTCAGACAGGATGGTTAAATAGTCAGTTGAATTAGGGCAATTTGATATCAACTATGCCCCAAGAACAACCATTAAAGCTCAAGCATTGGCGAACTTTATCATTGAACTTACTAGTGGTGGAGAACAGGAATAGAGGTCAGATGACCAAGGTTGGATCCTGCACTGTGACGGGTCATCAATAGTCAATGGAAGTGGAGCTGGAGTCACTTTCCACTCTCCAAGTGGGGTGACTCTGGAAAAAGCTGTCAGGTTCGGCTTCCTTGCCTAAAACAATGAAGTAGAATACGAGACTCTCTTGTTCTGCCTGAAGCTCGCAAAGGGGATCGGAATAGATGAGCTGATCGCATACATTGACTCCCATCTGGTAGTCAACTGGGTTCAAAGGGGAGTTCAGCAACAAAAATCCTAGAATGTTGGCTTACCGCAAAAAAGTTATCAACACCATGAGCAAATTCAAAAGGTTAGAGCTCCAGCAATGTCCTAGAGACAACAACAAAAAGGCTGATGCACTAGCCCAAAAGCCTCAGCTACAGACGAGATATCTGACGGGCTCATTGAATTCCAAGAAATATCAAGTCTGGAAGAAGAAGAATCCAATGATGCCTGGGGTGACTGAGAAAGAGTCAAGCTGGATGAATCCCATCATTGAGTACGTAAAGAACGAAGTCCTCCCAATCGAAAAGGCAAAAGCTAGAAAGATGAAAAATAGGGCAGCGTGATATACTCTCCTAAATGACAAGTTATATAAAAGGTCAGCTACGGGACCCCTACTCAGATTCCTGACCCCCTCGGAGGCGAACTATGCTCTTAGAGAAATTTATGAAGGCATTTGTGGGAACCACCCAGGTGGGAGAACTCTGGCCAACAAAGCTTTGACTTTAGGGTACTATTGGTCTAGAATGCGATAGGGCACCAAGGACATAGTCCGAAAATGCGACAAATGTCAGAGGTTTGCCCCACATGTGCACATGCTCGCTCAAACCTTAACTCCAATGACCAGCCCATGGCCTTTCGCACAGTGGGGAATGGATATTGTTGAGCCACTCCCCATATCCGTCAAAAAGAAGTTCCTCATCATAGTTGTAGATTACTTCACGATTTTGAGCAAGTCGCCTCAATACCTGTAAATAATTTTCTGCATTAGTTGCAATTGATATTGAAATCAACTTAATGATTATATAGTCATGCCTCATTCTGGCTAAGTTAGGGGAAGATCATGCAATTACCACATCAATTTTTAATGTATCAACACATTAACATGTTGATACATGAACTTGGAAAAATGGAGATGGTTGAACTTATGATGAAGACCAGGTAAGCTCAGATGTATACTGCCCTTCTACAACACACAATGTTCTCAAAGCTATATCAAGAATATGGTGTTAAATTTACCAGTCCAACCTAAAAATCATGATATCAGCACAAATTTTTGATGCTAAAACGTAAAACTTAAAACTATATCAAGAATATGGTGTTAAACTTACCTTAGACCACTTGCTTAAAGGATCTAAGTTTACTCCTCTGTTTAAGAGAACATCAGCCAAATCTCTCCTCCGAGTCTAAAGTAATAAGAAAGCAGTTAAGCGGTATGTTTATTACAAGAAAGATTTGAAACAATATTCAGAATAATTGTGTCTTTCTACCTTTAATGTGTTCGTCCTTAAGCAAACAGGCCGAGGCTTTTCATAAGCTTCAATTAGTTCTAAAAGTTCTACAACTGGAAACATCTGTAGCCAACAGGAATGCGTATTAGATATACCCAAAGGCATAGTATCATTAATCAAGAAGTTTTGCTCTCTATTGAAATGAAAATTAGCTAATATTTGTTTCTATCTCTTAAAAAAATTTAAAAATCGACACTCCCAGTCCTCAATTCCTCATCTTAAGCCTTTAGAATAGTATTTGCATCAATAACGATAATAAGTTACCTCCACTAAAACCCCAATCAGGAATTCATTGTACCCATAGTAAGAACTCAAATCTCTTTTAAGCTGCCCAATGTAGTCCTTCCTTGTTGCCCCTTCTTGTCTCAATGTCTTCAAGGAGGTGCTTCCTCTGACCCAGCAACACCAATCTCTCAAACATACTTCTTACAAAGTCAGCTTCCATACAAATCTATTAAGCAGAAAAAAAATATTGTAACAATACAACAAATTGTGATCAAGCATGCAAAGCTAAGAGAATACAGACAATAAGAAGATAAACAAACCTGGCTTTTGATCATTGCAGGCAATTGACATTCATCACCAACTAGTATTGCATGCTGGATACCTGGAAGTAGTAGAGGAACAACTGATTCACACTCTTTAAGCTGGGCAGCCTCATCAATGACCAACATTTTCAATGATTTCATTTCTTCTGTCTGTAAAGTAGACGAAGTCGATGCAGTGCAGAAGATAAGACAGGCATTTTGCAAACAAAATTCTTTGATCAAATTTATATCACCAAACTCAGGAACTGAAAGCGATTTACGAAGAAAAGTAAGTATTCGAACGCACTCTGCTCTGTTGTTATGTACCAACTCAGACAATGTATTTGAGTCTTTATCACTGGAAGGAATTCAAGAAACAACTCAGACAATGTAAAAACCAGTAAAACACCAAGATTCGATCCACTTCATATATATCTTAAGAACAAACAAATAAATTCAAGCTCCAAAAAGATCACAGGAGACTTACTCTAAAGCTCTAGTTGTGCCCAGTGCTACCTTCACACGGGCATTCCAGGTACGTGTCTTGCTGTTTTCATCAGCAAAGTGCAACATGTCATGCAGACCAGAAGACGCTGGCCATGCTCAGCACAATATCCTACCAGTGCAATGATGTTTGGGTGTCTCAACCTCGACATGTTTGAAACAGTCATTGAAACAAATTTCCAAAAAAAAATAAAAAAAAGGTAACGCGCTGCCACTACAAGAACTACAAACACTTGATGGACAAAACAGGGAGCAACAGCAGCAGGTTTTTGTTCCAGGAACAGGGTTTAGTAATAGGTTGAAGAATTGTCTGATTTTGCGGGTTTTCTATTTCAGGTTCAGTTTTTTTTCCAGAAACAGGGTGTGGCCTCTGTTTTGAGCAGTTTCTGGGCACCGCGGAAAGGTGTCGTCTTCTCAGACAGACCCATTGTGAGATTAATAAAGGATGTTAATAAGTAGGTCCATACAAGATGTCTAAAATTATTCAAAGTAAACACACTTATTACATTATCATGTAATCTCAACTTATTTCATCCTAAGAATCTTGTAGGTCACAACATTCAAAGTATCTGTGGAATTGAACAACACAGAAGCAAGAAAACTCAAACTGGTAATGCCTAAATAGTTCAAACTAGGAATATGACTGCAATCATTTTGGCATGTAAAAACTACGATAATTAACTTTACAGGTGGTTACCTTGTCATTAGGAATCCTCATCGTACATTGTTCAACTCCATGTGGCAGTGATATCCTTAGTTATTTGGATTCTTGCTCCTGATTGATGCTGGAGGTATTTCTCTCCAATGGCACAGACATGGTATCCATGCAAGCATACCCAATTGTAAGTACTTGAACAACAGGGACTAATCAGTGGCAAATTAACCAAATGCATTTAAAAGGTAAAAAATCTCAATAGGAAAAGTGGACCTGTGATTCGAACTGCTGATTTTTCAGTCAACAATCTTCAGATGGTGTCCTGATTTCCTTTTGCAATTTGTCTATCTCATCATCCTTTGAAGTTAAGCGCTTAATAAAACACGCTAAACATTTTGGAGAAATCTCCTCATATTATTCCAAACAATCTCCTCATATTTATCTCTAAAAACTCCCTAAAAGCCTATTTAGATGAATACAACTCCCTAAAATGCAAATTCAATTGACATCTAAAGCAGTGAAACAATATTCTATAGCATTACGCAACAGCAACATTACGCAACAACATTACATGTGCAACATTAACAACAACAGTAACAACATTACACAGTAACATTACAACATTAACATTCCTATAACATACGTACATATCCATGAATACAAGTCGATCTACAAAAATTGGTAGTAGTTCAAGCATATATTCAGGAATTCAAGACCAAGAGAGATATTCATTCAAGCATGCAAATATATATTACAAGTCTCGATCAATGCTTACCGAAGCTCTAAATCATAACAATTTTGTCTGCTAGCCATGCTACTGTAGTACCAATGGCATCTTCAATAAATTCCAGCTCAGATGTAGGCCTCCAAAAAGATGCAGTAGGAACTTTTGGACCATCTACCCAAACTCTAATAGCATTAGGACCCAAGGGAATGTGATGAACAACCTGATTTGAATCACTTGAAGACCAACGTCCTTCAGCAACTACTTGTCCTGAACCACTAACATCCAACAACTTGCAGTTTTTCTTTGAGCCGTTGTTCACACTCTAACAACAAGTCAAACAAGAAAATATACATTATACTGAGGAATCACTTTACTAATAGATTCATGAAGATATATATAGTTACTTTCATTATGCATTAGTGTATGCCAATCACATTTAACTTACCAAATGATATGATGCATTTTCGACTTCCTGATTTTCAGGTACGTTTTCCAAAACAACTTTGTTAGCCGGCCATGCTATCGTAGAACCATCGGCATCTTCAATGCATGCCATATAAGATGTAGGCCTCCATAAAAATGCTTCATGATTTTTTGAAATATCTACCCAAACAATCATGGCATTAGGTCCAATATGGTAACCTCAACATCGTCATCACCATTTCTTCCAATATGGTAAATCGAAAAAGATTGACCTTTTCTTCCACCTTGATAGCTCATCATGATCATCATCATCGTCATTGCCATCAACATCGTCATCACCATTATCATCAGCATCAACATCATTAACATTATCATTTCTTTTTCTTTTTTTCTTATGACATTTTCCAAAATCATTTGAAAATTCTTAAGAGCCATAGAAATGTTCCGACCAGACAAGATTCTAGGCTTCCTTCCATGTTCCACATTGTTATCAAACCAAACCTTCTTTCCTCGATATTCATGTGTAGGTGACAGAAATTTCCTATGACCCATGTATGCAAATTTCTTACTGTGCATTAACCATCTGAAATGCGTATTTTTCCTACAATGAGGACATGCCTTTTTACCTTTTGTACAACATCCAGCGAGGTTTCCATATGCTGAAAAAGCACTTATGGTCCATAGCAAAATTGCTGTGAGATTAAAAATATTTCCACCAAACGCATCATAGGCCTCCACTCCATTGTGTCACAAATGTTGCAAGTCTTCTATAAGTGGCTGTAAGTAGACGTCTATGTCATTTCCAGGTTGCTTTGGACCCGGAATCAGTAGCGTTAACATGATATTCTCTTTCTTCATGCACAACGCAGGAGGCAAATTGTAGTTAACTAGCATCACTGGCCAACAACTGTATTTAGAGCTTAACATGGAAAAAGGATTAAAACCATCAGCAGAAAGACCAAGTGAGATTGTGTCGATCAGCTGCAAATGATTCCCATTTATCATTAACCAATTCCCATGTTACAGAATCAACAGGGTGACACATTTTTCCATCTTTGCTTTTATTATTGAAATGCCACCTTAAATCTGCAGCCATTTTATCAGACCTAAACATCCTTTTGAATCTTGAAATTATAGGAAAGTACATCAAAACTTTAACTGGAATACCATTTTTAATCTCTTTGGTCCTCTTATTTTTCTTCCATCTTGAAGCACCACATTTAAGACAATTGTCCAAGTCCTTGTACTCTTTTCTAAATAGACAACAATCATTCTCACAAGCATGAATCTTTTCATAACCAATCTCAAATGACTTGAGAAACTTTTTAACCGAGTAAAACGACTTCAAACGTACATTGTCCTGTGGAAGCATGTATGTTAATGTCTCAAGAAGCTCACTAAAACTTTTATTAGACCATCCACTTTGAGTTTTAAGTCGATATAAAGCTACAATGACTGATAGCTTGTTATAATTTGAACAGTTCGGGTACAAAAGGGTTTATGCATCTTTTAGTTTTGCTATAAAATCATCAGCATCTATGTATTTAGTAGGCTCAATGTAGTCTTCATTAACAAACTGAGTAGGCTTCATATATTCTTCATCAAAAAAGTGGGCAGCTCTATATAAGTTATATGTCTCGTCATTGCACATTTTTTTAGGAAAGGTGTCATCAATAATTATTTGCTCCCCATGCTCATACCAATCTTTACTTTGTTTGTACTTCGCATCCATTCCCCTTGTAACCAAATGGTCAACAACAGTACTGCCACACTGATGCTATACATTGCGACAATCTATGCAAGGGCATAAGATCATTTTAGGATTTCCCAAGTTGTTTGTAACCATTTTCACAAAATTCCATGCTCCTTTCTCGTACTCAGGATCAACTCTATGACAAGAAAAATCCATTGCTCTAAGACCTCTGACATTTCTAATTCTATAATAAATATCTAACTACGCACAACTAATTTTGTACCTGTGAAGACCCACCCAACCTTTATCCAGCATCATATATTCTTGTAGTACTCAGCCCAACAAATTCTAAAATTCAAACAAATAACTACTTAAATCTTCATGGGGTAATTGAAAGTTTCATATATATATATATATATATATATAAGCAGTACTTGAAGACATGTCCAATTTCATACTAAATAGATATTCATATCCATTCTGAAAGCATTACAATCTGGTAGCATAAATGTTAAACACAAAGACAAAAATTAAATTCAGACAATGCTACACATAAATGTGATGAAGGGGTACAAATTGGACAAATTTTGGCCTTTTCATAGCACTGAGTGAAAAATTGTTATTGTCATATACTATTAATGAGCAATAGCACTATCAATGGTTTTGGTTTGCAATTTTTTTGCGATATATATTAGCTTAAGTACAACCGACGAGTTTAATAATTGTTGTTTTTTATTTAAATAATCCCCCTTGAAAACAGAAAGCTAGTTTAGACAATGAGATTATTTGGTACCTTCCAAATGAAAAATTAGTGGCCAGCGTTAAGTATATCGGTGATTAGAATATGCTTTCATAAGTAAGCATGAAGGATTAGAACCTTAAAGTTCTTGCCATCTGATGGAACAAAAAAAAAACAATCCTTCAATCAAGCAATTACTTACATTACAGAATCTCTTATCATTAGAGCTTCAACATTAACATACAATAACAATGAACCAAACAACACATTGTTCATGTCAACAAGGTGACTATAAAACTGTTTCAGAATTCAGAGTCCATGTCTTCAATAATTCAAGAGTTCTTGAACCTTTTCTAGTTACCAAAGTCCATGTATTCACATAAGTGGACTCCTGTGATATTTGTGCATAACTGGAAAACTGGCGATCTTGTTGAGGTTTTTGATGTTTATCTATGGAAGATGGCAACAGTTTTTGAAGTTATGGATGAGCATCACTTTATGGTTAAGCTCAATCGGATGTCCAAGAAGCTGAAAGCTGACAGATCTCATCTCAGGGTTCCACAATCTTTGGAAACTGATGGATGGGTTATTACTGGAAAGGTAAGCAGTCCCTGCCTATGTTGTTTAATTTCAGTTTATTTGCATATATGCTTTGGTGTTCACTCAGTCTCCATTAATAGTTGACCCAAACACTTGTTTTTAACTAGTTGTAAGTTAAATATTATCTCCATTATGTCCAATATCGGAATTATACAGTGAAGTAGTTCATAGTAATACCATGTGAAAATTATCCCATATCAGAATTGTTTTCATATTTCAAATGTAATTTTCTCTAAAATTTTCACTCACTGGTTTATATGGTGATTTTGGAATGGTTTTGATACTTTAAACCCACTTTACTTAGTTTCTCAACTAGACTAAATGATTCTTTTCTACTATTTTCAGTTAAGTGATTCATCTCAGGATCGAGATTTAATCTTCAATACTCAAGTCTGCTAACTCTCTTATCTCAAGACTTAATCTTCATTACTCAAGTTTGATTCATGAAGGCTTAATGCCCTTTAAATAACAAAGTTGGCTTGCTAGACAAGCATCCTACTTTGTAAAACAAAATAGAAACTCTAAACACCTAAGTGGCTTCTTAACAAAACCCTGTGCAGATAAAACTGCCTCTAATTAAACAAAGTAGTCCAAGTGTCCAAGCCAAAACTAATAATGTAAGCAAATAAACATAATTAAATCATTATCCATCAAAGAACCTCCACCACAATAAGAAAATAAAAAAGGAAAGTGGGGAGAAAACCCCTAGATGTCCTGAGGAAGTACACATGCCAATCACCTACAAGAATCGAGAATGGGGAATTCACTTGGAGTCATTCTTGTTGCTATTTGGAATGGCCTAGGTGATGCTATACTCAGTGGTGGATCTTTTGGGGTGTTTGAAGCACCCCTTCAGGCTTCCATTTAAAAAATACACACCCCCTCCCCCCGGGGAAATCAGCTCCTTTTTCTATCCATTGGGCCATTTGAAAAGAATGGAAAGCTAGAATCTTCAAATATAAGCGCTTCTTATGCAAGTCGTGTTTTGGAAAATGGGCATCCCCTTATCCTCGTCTTAAAGAGATGTTACTCTCTGTCTTAAAGAGACGTTCTTTGAATTCCTGTTGGAATTTGGTTGTAATGGGGTCTTAATGCTTTTAATATTGCCACTCTTTCTACATCCTTCATTTCTCTGATAATATTAAACCTTTAATCAAATAAAAGCCATCTGAAACTTATCTAAATCCACAATAATCATACTTGCCTTGTGTGGCCATGGTGCCAACTTGAATTTCCCATACCTTTTGTACCATTTCCTTGGAAGTTACTTCAAAAAGTACAAGGACAGCAGCAGTTACACATAGTCCTTTGGCAATGAAATAGACGTGATCCTCCAAATCCCATGTAAAAAAGCCATCTTGACATTGATCACATAATGCCACCCTAACCAACCAGAATTAACCTTTGTTTTCATCAAAAAAGAAAAGAAAAAGAATTCATCGATGTATGCTTCACAATCACAGTTAACTACTTTGTTGCATTCCACACTTACTTTCCTTTAGTGCCTAACATTGATTATCAAACATGCCTTGAATCTTGCATTGAATTTGGAAATCCTAGGTCATTCCTCTCACATAAACCAGTCAATGCAATGAATCACTCACCAACTCGCTGAAATTAAACTAGTCACCTCCCCTATACTACGATTCATGTTTCAATCTTGTTCTCGATCCCCCCATCATGACCTGCCAATGCCTCTATAATCAATATTATCAAGTATTAACTATTACTTAAATCATCATCACTCCCTCCTCCTAAGTCCTTTTTATTTGAAAGTTAACAAGATCACTAGTAGAGTGTTATGTCCCAGCTAACCACACACTTCTTAAATTCCAAGCACATAAACTTGTATTCTTGATATACAATTGTATCCCCAAGACAAGTGACTTTCCAAGAAAAATAAGCAACCATCTAAAGGACTTAGCTTGCAAAGCACACCTTTCTAAGTGCCCTTCGGACTCAATAGATAGTTGTGGATATTCATCCTTTTATGCGATTAGCACATCATGTCCCTCTCAACCTAAAAATCGTTACAGGACCCGCCATTGGGTTATATGCTGCTCCCTTTATCCAGTACATTTCATAAGCTCTGCTCACTGTTTAGGTGTTTCCCATATTATTTTTTAGTGCAATGTTCTCAATCTGACAATACACTATGAGGTGTAAATGTGGCAAAGAGAAAAAGTATTGTACTTTTACCATTGCAAATGTAAAACTGTCATAACTTTTTATCTACATCTATACAGGCAGACTTGAATTACATCTAACCAATACCGTACTAAAATTAAACAATCTAACAGAAATAATTAAGCAATATGGATGATGTGGACCACTTACTGCTAATTACTCCTCAAGTTGAAGCATACAGACTCTATTTTCCTAACTGGAAATGCAATTGAGAATCCCAATGTTGACAGTTGTTTTACCCAATAGGCTCCACTTTAGAACAATATGCACTCACACACCACCTTCTAGCCTAGTTCTCCACACGTCAAATCTTGATAGAAATCATAAATTGCAAGGACAATGCAGCAAAAGAATCTACCCAACTCTATTTCCCATATAAATATAAGTATTGCCCCGACCAAATCATGAGGCGCTGTATCCCTGAAGGTGAGATTGAAAGTGCCTTACATTTTTGTCATAGTGCAACTTGTGGAGGCCATTTTTCTATGAAAAAAACCACTGCAAAAATTTTACAATCCGGATTATATTGGCCTACATTGTTTAAGGACACTAACCATTACTGTCGTTTTTGTGATAGATGCCAGAAGTTAGGTGCACTGTCCCGGAGACACATGATGCCCCTTAACCCCATCCTAGTCATTGAGATATTTGATTGTTGGGGGATTTATTTTATGGGACCTTTTCCACCTTCTTTTGTATATTTGTATATTTTGCTTGCAATGGACTATGTGTCCAAATGGGTTGAGGCTGTGGCGTGCCGAAACAATGACAACAACATTGTTGTCAAGTTTATCAAATAACACATTTTATCCCGTTTCGGTACACCACGAGCCATTATTAGTAATCAGGGGACTCATTTCTGTAATCTCTCTTTTGAGGTTTTGATGCGCAGGTATGGAGTTCATCACAAGGTTGCCAATATCTATCATCCGCAGACAAATGGCCAAGCCGAGATGGCAAACTGAGAAGTGAAACAAATCTTGGAGAAGATGGTGAATCTGGATAAGAAGGATTGGTCCTTGCGCCTTCCTGATGCATTTTGGGCTTATCATACCGCTTATAAGACAAATCTCGGGATGTCTCCGTATCGGCTTATATATGGAAAAGCCTGTCATTTACCTGTTGAGTTAGAACATCACGCTTATTGGGCTGTAAAAAACACTAACTTTAACCTCAATGAGGCAGGTATTCAGCGAAAATTTCAGTTAGCTGAAATTGAGGAGTTGCAAAATGATGCCTATGACAATTCCCGAATATACAAGGCAAAGATAAAAGCGGCTAATGATAAGCAAATTCTAAGGAAACATTTCGAGCCTAATCAACGAGTCTATCTCTATGACTCACGACTTCATCTTCATCCTGGCAAGCTAAGATCGAGATGGACGGGTCCATTCATGGTAAAACAAGTTTTTCCCAATGGGTCCATAGAAATTTAAGATCCAAAAAATGGGAGAGTATTTAGAGTAAATGGGCAACGTTTGAAGCACTATGTGGAGCGAGGAGAGGTGCCAGAGGAGATCTCTCTAGTTGCCCCTGTATACTTGATTTG
Organism: Berberis vulgaris; assembly: GCA_963556465.1. Lineage (NCBI taxonomy): Eukaryota > Viridiplantae > Streptophyta > Magnoliopsida > Ranunculales > Berberidaceae > Berberis > Berberis vulgaris. The sequence goes on along the minus strand of OY747135.1, from coordinate 56,935,791 downwards.
ATGTTTTCCTCCCTATCTTTAGTTTAAGTTTTTATTTAATTTTTTTTAGTTTAGGCTTTTGCTTTTATGTTTTTCTTTTAGTGTTTCAGGTTATTTTAGGTGTTGTTACTGGAGTCACTCGGAGACCCTCATCCCATGTGTTCATTTTTCCCGTCGGTATGATTTTCTTATATTTTGGTGACTGTGAGGACATTGTCTATTTGAAATTTGTAAAGCTTCACCATGGTAATATCACTCTAACCCTCCTCTTTTCTTTTTCCTTCATTTGTCATGATTATTATTTTATACATTGAGGACAATGTTTGGTTTAGGTTTGGGGGTGATGGTGGTTTATTAGATTTTTTGAGCAATTTTCAAAAATCTTTGAGCTTAAAAAGTATTTTACAATTAAACCGAGTCATTTTTTGTGTCCTACTCAATCTCGATTGAATACTTAGATGATTACGGTAATTGTACAAAATCTTTATGAAAATGCATTCGAAATCTGAACTCTTGGTGAATTTAAAAAAAAAAAGTGGTTTTGAGTCTTTTTAATTTTAGAGATAATTTTTGTTGCCTTTAATTTTGAGAAAACACATACTAAAATGTGTCACATAGTTATATTAGTAGAAAACATGATATTTGATATTATCCTTATGTTAAATGTATTTCGTGAGACTTTTCAACTCGACTATGCGTGCACTATAAGCCAAGTCAACATGATTTAAAGTTGATTTGTGAGATACTGAACTAGAAAACCTTAGAATAATAGTGGAGGCTTTAACCCTTGTGAATTTTGAGTCATTCTTTATTTTTTTATGGTTATTAATTACACTCTGATTTTCCTTGAGTCCGCATTATTTCGTTATAATCTCATTATTCTTGATTTTCTTATTGATTGCTTTAAGAATGACATAAAAATTGAATTTTTACAGTAGAACTTCTTGCTTTATTTAGTTGAGATGTCCTAATACTAACTAGAACTTATGAAGATATATAGGCATTTTTTTCTTTAAACCATTTTTTTAGCCTTTTAGTCTACCCAATAATAAATATCCATTTGCAGCCTTTTGAGCCTTTAAATAGCATTTTTTTTGTTATCCTCATTCCCACCAATCAAGGATTAATACCTCTATTATTTTATCCTTACCCAATTTTCTGAGAATGTATACGGTGAGATATATTTATGGAATGGGTAAATAGAAAGAGTTGAAAATAGATATTTTATGCGCCCTCGAAGTAAAAGTGTTGGATTGTATCACCGGGGAAAAGCATACAAAAAAAAAGTTGAAAAAAAAGGGTTGAACAAAAAAAAGTTGAAGAAAAAAATAATGAAGAAAAAAATTAATGGTGTACAACATTGATTTGTTCTTCAATGGCCGATGTGTTTATTCAAGGGTGTAGCCATTCTCAGGAAATTTTTGTATCTTTTTTGTCCATTGTTATTTGCCATAATCCAAACCCCATTATAACCTAGTAAAGACCTAATTGATCTTAAGTGAAAGTTGGTTCAGTAGATGTGGAGATTGAATAGGCAAGAACTATGGTGTTTGGTTCAACATTCTCAAAAGTAATCAATATTCTTGTCCATGAGATCATATTCATTTCACTCTTTGAAAATTCCGTTTTTATGATAATTTGATATGAACTGACCTGTTTCACTTCTTTTTTGCAGGTTGGTAGCCTTCTTGCAACTCAATTCACTCAAGGATCAAGCAGCAACTCAGAGTTATATTGTATAGAGATGTTGTATTTGCAATGTCAGACAAGTAGTATAGATGTAAGCAATGAAAAGATGGTATTGTATTGAAAGAATAGGTTTGTAATGACAATGTAAGAACAAGCAACTTCGAGAGTGCTGATCTCCAATGGAAGCTATTCGAGAAGCTCCAGAACTCCTAGAAAGCATAAGCTCTCTGTACAATTTATTACAATCAATCCCTCCTCTAATTGTTCCTATTCTATTCCTATTTATAAGAAAGTGTCTCCTTTACTCCTACTGGTAATCTTCTGAACTTCTAAACAGCACTTGCATACTGTTAAGCCAACTAACAGCCTCCTAATGACAGCTTGCAAGTCCTAACAACATTCCTTTGACAGCTTGCACTAACAGGAACACTTCTTGCATTCACATCTGACTTGTTCTTGATAGCATTCTTGCTGGCTTTGGCAGACTCCTTGCTGGCTTTGCTATAATAATCTTGTCTAGTCCTCCCCTGCTGGCTCCTTGATCTGCTTCTGCTCCACTGTATGCCTACTTGCTGCCAGTTCTTATGCCTCTGATACGTATGGTAGACTGAAAGCCTATCAATACCCCCGCCCCAAAGACTCACCTTGTCCTCAAGGTGAAACTCCAGAAACAACAGAATCCTGACTGACCTTTGTTGTCCTAATTCCTTGCTGATCCATGACCCATGATACTTGAATGTTTGGAGGTTTGCTGGCCTAATAAACCGCCCACCTTGATCCGCCGAGAATGGTAGCATGTAATGGAAAGGAGGCCAAAGTTGCGGCTTACAGAATTCAGGGTAGAATTTCAGCAACATATCCGGAGGAAGGAAAGTAGGCACAAACTTGAACCTCACCAACAAGATTTGTGAAACATCATCTTTGTCTCTTAGAGACTTGGGAGCATCACTAGAGATAATTGGCACAGCTTCCTCATTGAATTTCTCAACTGTCCTGGTGTAACCATTGTCTTCAGTTTTCAGACTTCTACAATGATCTTCATCTAGTTCTTGTGATTTAGAAGTTTGGTCAACATCACTTTCAGTTTCATTAAACTGTATATCAATGCTTGGAGGATTACATTCTTCCCTGTGACCCTGGACACCAGTCCTTTCTTCCATTTTCCCATCTTCTACGACTGAAGTTTGTTGCTCCACACCCGCACCTTCCGCCTTCAAAGAAGAGACACTTCGTGAGAATATTTCAAAGTCTTTTCTCAACCCATCTAGTCCCTGTTCCATGGACTGAAATATCTTTCTCACCTCTAGCATACATCTCATTTGTTCTTCCAAAAGATCTACCCTTGCAGTCATCGTACCCTGATTTGTAGTCTTTCCTGTTATCCCAAGAGAACTGCTCTAATACCAATTTGATATGAACTGACATGTTTCAATTCTTTTCTGCAGGTTGGTAGCCTTCTTGCAACTCAATTCACTCAAGGATCAAGCAGCAACTCAGAGTTATATTGTATAGAGATGTTGTATTTGCAATGTCAGACAAGTAGTATAGATGTAAGCAATGAAAAGATGGTATTGTATTGAAAGAATAGGTTTGTAATGACAATGTAAGAACAAGCAACTTCGAGAGTGCTGATCTCCAATGGAAGCTATTCGAGAAGCTCCAGAACTCCTAGAAAGCATAAGCTCTCTGTACAATTTATTACAATCAATCCCTCCTCTAATTGTTCCTATTCTATTCCTATTTATAAGAAAGTGTCTCCTTTTTCTCCTACTGATAATCTTCTGAACTTCTAAACAGCACTTGCATACTGTTAAGCCAACTAACAGCCTCCTAATGACAGCTTGCAAGTCCTAACAGCATTCCTTTGACAGCTTGCACTAACAGCAACACTTCTTGCATTCACATCTGACTTGTTCTTGATAGCATTCTTGCTGGCTTTGGCAGACTCCTTGCTGGCTTTGTTGTAATAATCTTGTCTAGTCCTCCCCTGCTGGTTTCTTTAATCTGCTTCTGCTCCACTGTATGCCTACTTGCTGCCAGTTCTTATGCCTCTGATATGTACGGTATGGTAGACTGAAAGCCTATTATAATTATATGTGAAACATTTGCATTTTTCATAGTTTATATTCTTTTCCTCACATATAAATTGAGTGCCCAATCTATGAGTGTTTTATTTTTGAGTGACATGAGAGAATTGTAGTCGAAGCGTCTTTTCTAAAGGTTATCTCGTCACATCATTACTATGAGATGAAGAGTTATATTGATAAGGTTCTTCACACGAGTTATGTTGATAAGGCTCTTCACACACACACTTCGAGTTATGAATGATTATGAAATTTATTTAACCTTTAGATACTATTAAATTATTGTACTCTATTCATATACTTTTGTGACATTTTTAGTTTGTTGTTTTTCTTGAATTTTAAGCAATTAGAAAATTACTCTAAGAAAAATAAAGGAGAATGCTCATGTTTTTGCATTATGTTTTTAGAAAATAGATTTTGTTTTATTGAGTCGGTAATGTTTGGGGGTAACATTTCTGGAAAGCCTCACGAGACTATAACTCATCTTCTAAGGTAAGTGCAACCGCGATTCCTACGAAATTGAGTTAGGATTTTATTCTTAATTTTGTTTTGCTTGAGGACTAGCAAAATATAGGTTTGGGGGTATTTGATATTTACATAATTATTACATAATCTACCTCCTAATTTATATTTGTTAGTGTTTCGAATAGTGTATCTTAGTTTAATTATTTTATTTTTGTATTTTTTGTAGAATTTGGACTTTAAATGACAAAAGTGCGTTAGTATGGCGAATAATGGTGATTCATAGACAAATTGCATTTGGTGTCAAATTGGAGTTTCCAATAAGTGGTGGTTTCTTTTCACCATAAAAAAAAAAAAAAAAAAAAAAAACACACACACACACATACACACAAACAAACAAACAGAGAATACAAGACAAAATACGGCAGCAGCCCATGGAGATTTGGTTTCCAATTTGGGGGTTGCCAATAGGGAGTAGGGTTTTTTTTACAATAGAGACAACAAGAAAGAATATAGCAAAAAAAAAAAAAACAATTGTTTTCTTTTAACCACAAAGGGCAACACACAGCAAAGTGTGTTTTGTTTTCTTTGAAACACAAGAACAACAGCCAATAAGGAGAAGTTTGGTTTTCTTTATAAAACAAAAAGACAACAGCCAATTGAAGGGAGTTTTTTTCTCTGGAACAAACTCGCAGGAAAAAAAGCAATACAGCAGAGGAAAAGTAGTTGTTCAGGACAGCAGAGAAAAATGTTGTCTAGCAGCGGCCAAAAACGCTGCCTAGCAGCGGCCACGACGCAGCAGCGCTGTCCAGAGAAGAAGCAGCGACGCTGTCCAGCAGGGACCAGAAACGTTGTCCAGAACAGCAGTGAAGACATCGTCCAGTAGGGTGTGCATCGCTGATCCACCACGCGCCGCCATGCTGATGAAGCTCTACACCGTTGTTGCTGTCATCACCTTCGCCATGCGTCACTAAACTCCACGCAAGGTGAAGAGACAAACTCCTAGATGTAACGCACTTAATTAGTATTTGATTCGTTTTATGCTTTCACAATGAGTAATGGTGTTTATGATTCTCACTTTTATTTAATAAAGGAATTTATGTTATTTTAGTGACACAGACTTCATCAATTTCTTCGTAGATTATTATTCCGGTGGTTTTTTTCTTCTTCTCCATATAAGTTTAATCACACTTTTTTTTATGTATGGAATTTTTAAGAATCAATTGATTCCAGTAGGTTAGTTATATGTAGGGGTGGGCATTTAGGACCGAAAACCCGGACTGAACCGACAACCGGACCGATCGGGTCGGTTCGGATCGGTTATAATTAATTAAAAAAATTCGGTTGTAAAAGCCCGGCCCGGCCCGAAGTTTCTGGTCCGGGCCTCGGTTTTCATTTCTGAAACCCGTCGGTTAACCGGCCTGGCCCATTTTAAATAGCTAACTTAAAATAGCAACCCATCGACCGCCTCCTCCCTCTCCCTCTCACAGCGAAGTCCCTCCCTCCCTCACCTCTCCCTCTCGTCTCCTTCTCACAGCTTCCTCTCCCTCTCACAGCGAAGTCCCTCCGCGAAGCATCGACCATCGACCGCGAAGCATCGACCGCCGCCTCCCTCTCACAGCGAATCAACGACTCGACCGCCTCCCTCTCCTCTCCCTCTCAGCTCACAGCGAAGCATCGACCGCTCCTCTCCCTCTCACAGGGAAGCATCCCTCTCACAGGGAAGCATCCCTCTCACAGGCGAAGCATCCCTCAGAGAGCATCCAGCGAAGCATCCCTCTCACAGCGAAGATCGACCGCTGCTCTCCCTCTTACAGCGAAGCATCGACCACCTCTGATCTCAGATCTTGATATCAGATCTGATCTTGATCTCAGATCTTGATCTCAGATCTGATCTCAGATCTGGTCTCTGATCTCAGATCTGGTCTCAGATCTTGATCAGATCTGCTCAGATCTTGATCTGATCTGATCTCTGATCTAATCTGATCTCTGATCTGATCTTTATCAGATCTGATCTCAGATCTTGATCAGATCTGATCTCTGATCTGATTACGATGAATGAATGTTTTTTTTGTAAATTTTTTTTTTAATTTGTTCTATTGTTTTTTTTTGTAATTTTTGTACTGTATTTTTTTTATTGTACGATGATCTGTAATTTTTTTGTAATTTATTGTACGATGATCAGTATATATATTTTTTCTTACTGTAGATATTTTTTTTTGCTTTCAGAACCGAAACCGGCCCGTAATTCGGTTAACCGGGACCTCGGTTATCCGGTCAACTCGGTCCGATTTCGGTTCTCATAAACACGGGCCCGAATTTTTCGGGCCGGTTTTCGGTTTTTAGTTTTTGGGCCGGTTACCCTACTTGCCCAGCCCTAGTTATATGTGATCGTCTTTTATTATGTTATTGTCTCCGGATATATCGTAAATTTAGGATATCACATATGACCAACCTTTGTGCTTTCTGAAAAAAGTGATATCTAAAATCCATTTACATTAGGATATATTAATGCATTAAAAACTATTTTTCCGATTATTTTGTTTGGGACGTGACACACGTAATCGAGTCATCATAGCAAATCAATACTAGTTGGCGTGTGAAATCTAGGAGGGATTCTTGGAACCTTGGGACTTTTCTAAACTTGATTTTTATTAAACTAAATTTAATTTCTTATTTTAAATTTGTTAGAATTTCTTAAATTTAGTTTCGCGTAGTTTTTTCTTCCTTGACCTTGTTTTGTAGATCGTTTTTCCTCGTGGGATCATACCCCAATCTTTATTGCAATTGACCGTGTGTACTGTTTGGACGTAATCAGAGTGGAGGGCTTCTTCTCGCCTTCACTTTCCCTCTTCATGGTTCTCAAATCCTCCAAGGTAATATGCTTTTGAGCGCGCTTGAGGAGCTATATCATGTCTAGATCGAGGGGGCTCTAAGGTGAGGTCTTTGTAGAAGTTTCCTTCTTTGAGGCCCGTTGTGAAGGTTGTTACGGCCATGTCGAAGCTGCATCTGTAGTGTGGGCCTTACATACTCTCTGAAGCGCGTTACATACTCTCTGAAAGTCTCGTATGACCTCTACTTTAGATAGAATATGTAGTGTGGGCCTTTTCAAAAATGTTGGCTCCCTACGAAACGTGTCAAGAGCTACTTTGCCAGTGTCTTGAAGGAGTCGATCGACTTCGGCGGAAGGTTGTCGAACCACGTCAGTGTTGAGCTTTTCAGACTAGTAGGAAAGGTTTTGCACATGACAAACTCGGATCCTTTTTTAAGGGCCATTATGTGCTGGTAATGGTGCATGTGGTCGAAATGATTGATGGTTTCGTCGTAGAAGTCGAGCTTCGGGGGAGTGAACTTCCTCGGAAGGGCCTCATTCATGATCATGTCCACAAATGTTGGGACAAAAAGGCGATATAGTACATCTGGATCGTGCGCCCCTTTGCGGAGGGGGTTCTTAGGGCCGAGCCTCTCTGTCTTGGTGGTGGGCTCAGCGTTAGCCGCGCAGTCTCCCCTAGTCCAATGAGAATGGTGAGGGCTTGGCTTTTTTGTGCTTGCTCCCTGCCATCCTCCGAAGAGGGAGGCTCATGATGCTCTTGGTCTCCATTGGCAGGTGGTGGATTTTGTCACGTGAGAGCCTACACCACCTTGGCTATCTGTTGTATTTGAGATGATAGCTTATCGATTCGGGAGTCCGTTGTTGATGTCGTCGGCGCGAGGGCATGAGTCTGCAGCTCGTGTATGATCGGAGTCGCTGAAAGCGGCGGTGTTGCACCAACCAGAGCGTTTGACGTGTCCCCCTGTTCTCCATTATTGTGTGACCTATTTGTCACCATCTTTCTGGGTTTTGAAAGGAGACGACGCTAGTGAAAAATTAAGAACTTTGTCGTCCCCACGGACGTCGCCAAACTGATGCAGTCTTTTTTCGCTCCCCTGCTTTGTCCTAGTTCATGCTGACCTGCTGATCTACACAAGTGAACCACAGACCACCATTGTGGTGGTTGATGGCACTCCGATGCTAAAGTCAGACAGGGATCTGAGGAAGACGTAATGCTGTAAACAAGGGATTTGTAGCGTACCTTAGCTTACCAACCTCATGCCTTATTTATAGTGCAAGGAGTCCTAGTTTTACCAGGCCATCGAAGGTGTAGTTTAGGAAGTAAATCTTCGTGGAGATCCTTCTCTAATTAGGAGTCGTGCTATAGGAGGAAAGTTCCATGTTAGCCTTGTGTTTCAAGATACACGAGAGATAGTTCCCAATACGAGAGCAATCCGTAGAAGAAAAATTCCCTATGTGGAATGTACTCTGGTATTTGCTTCCTAGTTGGAAGCAGAGTGTTGCTGTAGTTGTCCGTCCGAAGCTGATCCTCGAGATACTTGCCTTAGTAGGACTCATGGGTATTGAGGATAGTTGTGAGACGTGTGGGCCTAGCACGCTGTAGGAGTTCAGGTCTGTCTGGCGGACTAAATTGGGCGGGCTTAGAACTGCTTGGGTCGGATCAGTGTTGGGCTGATGCTGAGCCCGTAATTCCCCCATCCCGACACGTGTATGGCTCAGGGATGTGACCGTTTTTATGTATCATCATATATAATGAAATACAACGAGAACGAGAGTTTAAAATAAGTTAAATAGCAGAGAAATTTTCATCCAAGTGGAAATGAGATCAGAAAAAGCTCTCTGTATCGGATAATCATCCAAGAAGTGCTCCATTTCCAAACTGAAATGTATTGTTTACGCACTGCCTCTATAGTGATGCATAGATATTAACCCAACAACAAGGGCCAAGGGGAATTAAAATAGCCTGGCAAAGATATAGGAAACATTTAACTTTGTAAGTGGAACAAGAAGCATGTGTTGTTGTTTTCTTTTAAAGAGATTAAAATTCATTGAGAAAGAGGAAGAAGGAATCCAATTGAAAATAAATACTAAGGATCCAGAGAGGAATCTTCCCAAGATCAACAAGTTAAACAGATATTGAGATTAATCAATCTGAGTCAATAAGCAGCCACCTTACAAACATCAAACACCTCACACTTAAAAAAAACCTCACCTACAGACACTACTCGTGGATACAGGTTTGTGTAAAAAAAAAATTATTCTCACAACAATATTATTACCAAGATTCCAACTATTTCCTTCTAAGGGTTTTACACATTAAGTGATTCAGAGAAACCCATTTCAAAACCCAACCAAAAATGAAAAAAATCAGAACAAGAAAGCAAAATCCATTTCAAATACAGAGTAAACAGAGAGAATGAAATATCCAACCCCATATGCAAGCTTAGATATACTGAAAGCAAAATTAGGAACCCAAAATTTTTAAAATAGAGAAACGAAGCACTCACTTATTTTGATTCTTCTGGCATACACACCATCGTCACCATCCATCACCTGCATCCATCTCTCACAAGAGCCAAAGCCATCATCCCACATCGTCTTCCGCCCCTTCTCGCTGCCATACCCCTTGCTTACACACACCCTCTCTTACATGCGATTTGTTTTATGGCACTGAAATGAAATGGGAAGGAGAGGAGAGATAGGAGAAGGAGAAAGGAAGCAACTTGGCCGGTAAGAGCTGCTGGGACGCTCGGTCACAGCCGAGCTTGTCGCTGGAGAAGAAGAAGAATAGGTGGAGGAAGGAAGGAGAAGAAGAAAGAAAGGAAGATGAGGGTTTTCTTTTATAAGGTGGGTGGCTTCTCCCCCAATGATATTCTATACAAAAATTCTAACTGTCGAGGGAAATGGCGAGGAAAACAGCGAGAGGGGGGATGCGTGCGTTGAAAAGTCAAGCGCGCATCCCAGGGGATGGAAGGTCCCTCCCCTACCCCACCACCCCCTCGCTGTTTTCCTTGTTGTTTTCCTCGACACTTAGACGGGTTCTATTCTACAAGCACCCATCCTTAAACTCGCGAAAATAATGCCCTAAATATTGAAATTTAAATTCAAATAAATTTACTCTATTGTAATTAATTCAAAAATCCAAAATTAAATAAATTAGCCTTAGTAAATTTTTATAAGTGTTAATTATACAGACCTTAAATAGAATCTTGTCCTGAGATTCAGAAGGTAAAAGAGTTAGGTGAATTGCGAAAAAAATACAATTTGGCAAACACACTCAGATTTTAAAATGAAATTTTAAATGAACTTTAGGTGCATAAATTTTTGTTGTCATTGAAAAAGTACAGGTATCATAGACATGCTTATGACCATTAGATACTTCTTAAATTGACATTGCGTTATTTCAGAGCCGCAGTTGTGATCATCCATTCCAATATTTTTTATCTGATGATGAGTAGGAATCGATCAATCAAATATATTGCATTCAATATTTACCAGGATTCAGAAGCTAAATTTGGATAATTTAAGAGATTTCATCTCACATTAAGCAAATAGAAAAATTCAAAATATTAATGAAATTCATTGTCGTTGCTTATAAGCATACTAAATAATGATATTCACAAATAAATTTTCAATAACATTCAAATGTCAAATGGAGATCGAGATGGCATTTTACCATAGTAGGAATTTATATTCAATCATATTAATTAAGCTCACAAAAAAAATATTTCAAAATCGTTGTCAAATCACACAAACACAAAGATATATGATGAGTGCATGAAGTGCACTTTTAAACATCACTTTTCTGAGTGTAATTGTTAGATTAGGTGGTTAATTCAAGTATTTTTATAATAATTTTCTACTTAGCTACATGATGTGTATTTTAATATTTGGCAGATATTTCAATAATATGATAAGAAAAAAGAACTAATATCACGTGCAAAGTCGGGTCATTAAAGATTGAAGCCTAGTAAAAAATGGAAGCCCAATTTCAGAAGAATTTTTAGGTTGAAATCCATTAGAAAAGATAAAAGAATTACAAAGGAAATAAGACTACTATAAGAAAGGGGTTTTGGCTTGAAGAAAATGTCTCTTTATTTGTTGCGATTTTTCTCTCACTGGTACTGCATTTGAAGAGAATGAGGTGATGCAATTGTTTTGTGCTGTTGAATATGTTGTATGTCGTAGAATTGTTGTTCTGTGTCACTGTGCTGATGTTTTAGAGGAATTGAGTCGTGAATCCGATTCTTCTTTTGTCGTTGTGCTGTTATTTTGTATCACATTGTTGTTGTTGTTGATTTGTCGCTGAACCGAAGGAGATTGAGTTGTTATTTGGCTGCAATTGATCTCTTTAGCCGCAAATTATTTTGGTTACTTTCATCCAGTTTGGCTATTTCTTACTTCTTTTTTTTCATTTTCGTATTTTGTTTTGTTATGTTGTTAGATCATTTTCTTCCTTCCCCTCGTCATTACACCATATTGATTTAACATTGAGGACAATGTCAAATTTAGGTTGGGGTTTGGAAAATCTTTTTTATTTTTTATGTTGTGTTTAGCTATAGGTAGAAATAAAAAAAAAAAGATTTTATTTAGTAAATAATTTTTTTTAAAATTAAATTAAAAAAAATTGCAATGATGTCTTGGCATGGTTATGTTAAACTCAATGACAGATTAAGTTGTTCTGCAGAGTGTTGTCGAATTTTAGTTTTGATTCAAAATTCATTAGCGAGTTTAAAATGGTGAACACATGATCATATGTCTAGGAAATTTGAATTTGTACTACTTATTTTTTGTTAGTGAGTATTCCACTTGTTTCACTTTGAATTTAGCAGAGACACACTGGTACATAATGTGGCGTATGAAAAGGTGAAACCAAATATGCATGCTTATATCTTAGGATAAATTGGTAGATTTGTTGGATGACTGACTTTGATATAATGGTAATGTATAAATAAACTAGTTTAGGTTCATAGTCTTTTTTTACTCGAGTTAATAAATCTATAGGAGTGCTTTTACACTTAAGGCCCTAAAGCCATTTGGTTTAGGTGTAATTGGTACAAAGCTCGATAAATGGGTCAATTAAAAAACGTAAGGGAGCTAGACATTGCACATGTTGAAGTTGAGTTGTGGTTGGTTTAGTTTCGTAGACTTTTTTACTCGAGTTAGTAAACTCGTAAGGGTGTTTTTACACCTAATGCCCTAAAGTCATCTGGTTTGGGAGTCATTGGTCTAAAGCATGATAAATAAGTAAATTAGAAAACTTAAGGGAATTAACATTGCATAGTCCATACATATTTATTTCAAATAAATAAATAAATAAATTATTTAAGAGGGAAAAAAATCTTAATTTATGTTAGTACCCATTGCCTTGGTTGTTTCATCAAATAGATATTTCAATGAATTCTGAGGTAGTAAGTCATGTATATAAGAATTACTTTGAAACTCCATGATTATGTGTTGGTTAACTTTACACCAAATGGGACTTGTGGCTTCTCACTAGTCATTGATAAGTGTGTCCCTATTTTGGAGTTTCTAAAAATTGTGAAGATGGAGTTGTTATTTAAAATTTGATATTGAATGAGAACCATATTAATTTTGTGATACTTTACTTTCATTCACAATTTAAATTTGTTGAATTAGAAGTCAAGAATGAACAATTTGTTGAATAACACAGTGTTTGATGGTATCACTCTGGTAAACCCTCACGAGACTATAACTCGTCCGTTAGGGACACCTAGGGGTTCAAAGGCTTGTTGCATTTGCTAAATGCAATCAAAAGTGCCATCGAAAGTGGTATAGATATAAGTTTTACTTTTGTTGATTCTTGTCTTGAGATTTTGTTTTTCTAGTTAAGTTTGAGTCACTTGAATTGCTAGACTAGCAATAAGCTAGTTGGGAGTTGTGGTGAGTGCATAAAGTGCACTTTTAAACATCGTTTTTCAAAGTGTAATTGTTAGATTATGTTGTTAATTCAAGTATTTTTATAATAATTTTCTACTTAGCTACATGATGTGTATTTTGATATTTGATAGGTATTTTAATGGTATGCTAAAGAGAAAAATGAACTAATATCACGTGCAAGGCTAGGTTGTTAAAGATGGAAACCTAGTTTCACAAGGATTTTTAGGTAGAAACCGAACAGGAAAGATAAAGGAATTAAAAAAGAAATAAGACTAATATAAGAAAGGGATTTTGGCTTGAAGAAAAGGTCTCCTTCTTTGCTATGATTTTGTTATCTCTGATGTTGATTTTGAGAAGAAAGAGGTGTTGTAAATGTTTTGTGTTGCTGAATCTGTTGTTCTGTGTTGCTGAATCTATTGTCTGTCGTAGAGTTGTTGTTATGTGTTGTTGTGCTATTGTTTTGTGTTGTTGTGCTACTGTTTTGTATCACAGTGTTGCTGAAACTATTGTCTGTCACAGAGTTGTTGTTTTGTGTCGTTGTGCTGTTGTTTTGTGTTGTTGTGCTACTGTTTTGTATCACAGTGTTGTTGTTGATGTGTTGATTTGCTATTGAACTGTTGGAGATGAGTTGCTCTTTCATTGCAATTGATCTTTTTGGCTCCGAATATTTTTGGTTGCTTTAAATCAGTTTGGTTATTTCTTTACTCTCCAACATTTTATTTGAATAAATTTTTTTATTCCATTATGTGTAACTAAACAATTTAGTTAGGGGTAGATTGAAACACTAGTTATGACTCCTTAAAAAATTTGACATGCCTTGATACACTACGTTTATGATGCTCAATTGATTAATTTATTATTTTATTTTACCCTTCATATGGATTTTGTTTATGTTTGATCACCATATGCATGATTTTTTTATGGAGATAGTTACATTTGTAAATTTAGATGACTGAGTCTTGTGCCTATGCAAAGTGATAAAAAGAGCCATGTAAGATCGGTTCTTGAAATTAATCAACATGAATTATCGAAATAGATACCATGATTTGAGTTTTGTGTTTTTGTCGATTTCCATTGATTTTATGCGTTTTTAAGATGCAACTTAGTAGATACCATGTTAAATATCTTGAAAATGAAAAATGTTAAGAGTAGACACTCATAGCATTAAGTTGGAAAAATTTGAGCATTGAAATTTAGTTTGTACCATTGTGCATGTTGTTATTCAAATGAAATGACCAGTAGTGGATATCGAATCCCTAACATATTTTATCATTATTTGAACTCTATTGTTATCTTAATTTTCGTTTGGACATCATATTTATACTTAGTCTTTGGTTTCAGTTTTACAATATCATTTTCATCTTTGATTATTAGATTTCATTGAAGTATAAGTTTTAGGAAAGACGTTTTAAACACAATTAATCCATTCCTCGTGGGAATAGTCGTGTTCTTGCCATTTATACTATTTGTTTGATCTTGTGCATTTGCAAGTTAAAACATACATTTAGAAGCTTATTAATTAAGTTAATAATTGTACAACAATTATCACTTTAAAACATAGATTGTTGCCTACATATCATTTCAAGTAATCAGATTTTTCATAGTTTGATTAAAGGCCTCTAGTTGAAGCACACAAACACCAAACAAGGATAACTTCACATAAATCATAATTTATCTATCAAACAGTTATGATTATTTCATCACATGAGAGATAAATGTAAAAATCAGTTAGAAGCTACCTTGACTCATTTCTGAATAAGGTTTTTGAGATCATCCGAGCTAGTCCACAAGGTCTTCTTCTTCTTATTCTTACTTGGCCAATGATGGAGTCAGGATTTTTGTTGAAGGGGGGTGGAGTGATGAATCATATTTAATTAATGATAATATAATAAATAATTACTTTAACATAATTTTTTTGATGTGAACAATACATAACTATACAAAACACCAATTGCTAAACAAAACATTGTCTAATCTATGGGGGAAGAAATTGGATCTAATAAGCTACTTTATAGGAGCATAAAAGATAAATATATGGGGGGCAAATCAAATCGATATATAAAGTTAAGGGACAAAAATTAATTTCAAATGTAAAATTATATGTTTATAAAAAAAATTGGGTTATTTGTGATTTGTTCCCTATAAAAAATAGCTATTAGAGGTTACCCCCAACATTAATTATTATTGCAGTATCCCCCATGACTAGCAGTAAACGTGCGTCGACTGTAAAAAAATGCTCACGTTGATTACCAAAATACCCTTCAAATACCCATAGATGAATCTAAAGATACAAACATGTATCTTGAAGAAAAATTAATGGGTCAAAATTTTCATGTATCTCCAGAAAAATCATATAAATAAAATACAAAACTTAGACCTCGATATATGAATTCATCTCGAGAAAATACTTTAAAAAAAATCTTATTTCTCAAAGAAAACAAGAGAGGTTGGGGTTGTTAGTGGAAAAGAGAAATAAATTGAGTAGAGAGGCAGGGAGAGGAGGATGCGAGGCGGTTGTCGGTTTCGCATTAAATAGATAAAGGGGTAGAAAAGAAGGGGCGAGGCAGGTACATCGGCCTCGCTAAAAACTGAGGGAGTGGGGAAGAGGTAGGGCGGAATGGCATCGTTAGTATCACAGGGTGGGAAAATCACAAATAATAATAAAAATTTCAAAAGTCAATGGGGGCAAGTGCCCCCACTTAGATCCGTGATTGTACTTGGCTACACATAATCGTAGGAGCGAGAAATTGCTTTCACTAATTTTGACCCTTGATATGAGGGAGGCATTGCTTCTACAATATTTGATCTTTTGAGTTTTCTCATAAGATCTCCTTGATGCATTCCATGGAATGTAATATCTTTGTGGTTCACTTCTCATAGTTCTTTCTTAATTTGTTTTCTCTTTATAGTTCATTTGTCGAATTCGAGATAAATATTGTCATTTCTGATGCACTTTTAGTTGTCAAAGCAATCTAACTTGATTTGATCTCTAATTTGTATGGATTGTCTTTGGAGATCTTGAGTTGTTGGTCATAGCTTTACGAACTTCATCTTGGATGAAATTGAGCTATGAATATATCCAAGCCCTTTCTTGCTTGTTTAAGTGCAATTGAACATTTTGTTAATTTTCTCAAACTCAATTTTGAAAACTTGGAGCTTTTTAACATCCATTTCTAACACTTCTGAAATGGTTTCAAGTTTTCCCTCGAAATTTACCTTTTTTTCTCTTACAGAAAATTTTCTTCTAATAAAATTGAGTTAGAAATAGGTACCGAAAGGCTTTGAATGGTTGATTTCAGTTGATCTTTCTCTATATTCCATAATCTTCATAGCATTTCTCTAATGAAGCTAGATTGAAGTTTGTACTTTGATTCTCCATTTTCTTTAATGTTAGCAAATATCGATTATAAATCCGCATCTGAAACTTGGTCATGCTTTTGACTTTTTATTATGAATGCCTTGCATAATTGCTTTAAATCTGAGCAGATGAGTCATACTATGAAGATGATGTGTATGACTTATTAGTCATGTTCATAGCTTTCTTCTTCATCGTCTCTGCGAGGCACATTATTGGCAAATATCCAATACACCTGCAAGTGTACATTTTATTTTATTCTTTGCGTCATCCTTAATTGATTAAGATGTTTCTTTCCTGACATACTTTTTACCGATGGATAATTTTTGTGGCTTGTCATCTCTTCTGAGTTCCTTTATAACCGTCACATCCTTCTAGCCACTAACGTCGAAAATTTATCAATTGTCCCTGGGAGTATCTTCGGACTGCCCAAAATAAAAAATGATGACTGACTCGGTTTTCTTCTTAGGTATTGTTTCTCAAAACTAACATCTCAAGTCAAATTTCTAACATTTATATTTTTTGTTCTCATCGATTGCATAAATGTTTGCATTATACTTTAGAGTCATATATCTCATAATCTTCTTGATAACTTGAGTATCTAGCAGCTTCTCTCCGAGATCTTCCAAAATGTTGACAATCTCTTTCATTTGTTCCAAAACTAGGTGAAAGATTATCCTTCCTCTATGGAAGAACTTCAAAACATGTGCAATATCTAAATCTTGGAATCTTTGCGTTGAGCCTTGCCTTCGTTATTGGACGCCTGAATATCCCATGCTTCATTTTTAAGTGATGCAATTCATGATAGATTTTTAGTGCATTTTCTTTGCGAATTGCTTGGTCTAAAATGCGGTCATTACAACTTTTCTTTCTGCTGTTGTTCTTCCTTTTTTTTTTTATCAAGCACGAGGTCGATTTTAGATCCTTTCAATTTATCTCACTACTTGTTACCAACTAATAATTTCTTATTATCTTCTCACAACATTTTTATTTTGTTCACTCAACCCTTATTTTTTTATTTAATCTTGTAATTTTTCTTAGGAAGCAGTCAAGAGGATAATTATAATATTTGGCGTTATATATATATATGTTTTGAGATTTTAATGCTTTATTGTCATTTGTTGATATGTTTTATTATGGTTTTAGTGTTCAAGGGCTTTTTTTTAAAGTAATTTGAGCATTCATTAGTTTTCACATTTTTCGTCTCAGACGGGATAATAGGGTCTGCATTTAGCTTGATGATGCAAAATTTGTAAATATACGACAAGTGTACTGGTCTATTGAAGTTAACCCCACAAATATTATTTGATCCTACGAATAAAGACTTGTGGTTTATGACTTGTTAGAATCCTTAAAACGAAAAATTAAAATTAAAAAATAAATAAAAAAAGGAACAAAATTATAAAAGAAAAAATCTAATACTAAGAACAAAAGTTATAAATGAAGTGGGGATTTTGAGTATTTTCACATAATAAAAATAACGGCAACTAGTTGAAGAGTAAAAGAATGCAAATCCTAGGGTATTAGAATTCACTATTGTTAAATAACATTAACAATATTATTACCCAAACTAATTCAAGGCTTAAAAAAAATTCTCCCAAAATTGTATAAAATAAAAGTTATGTAGATCAAAATTTTTGTCCCAAGTAAACTGTTTACAAAACAATTCCAAACTCTAGATGTAGGAATACAATTCCTAAGTGCATTGCATGAACATGTACACTCTAAAACATAGATTTTGCTGAGTATGGATTATTATTAGGCAAAAAATAAAAGTTTGATGGTGACACAAAGAATCTAAATTTATCCATGTGGAGATCAACATATAATTGACTCTAATGTATTTCCCTAATTTTGTTTCAAAGTACTTTAAAAGAACTTCGTATACACACAACTCCAATCCTAAATTAGGAAACTTAATAAGTGAAAGACACAGGTTGGAAACAAAATTTCGGTTCACCCTCTAACCACATGGGTTCACAAATTTATCACTCTGACCAAAATCTTTACACTTTTAAAAATCTTTCTTAAGTGGATTGAATAAACTCCATCAGGATTCTCCAATGAGCTAATTTCAATTTATTTATCTCGTGTTTTTTTTAGTGAATCAAATAAACCCGGTATATAGCAATCAACTTTTCTAGAGTTGGAACACCAATCCTGGTATGTGTTTAAACGAAGATATTTGAAAGTAGACACTTCCACAACACATTTTCAAACAAAAATTAATTTTCGAATAATAGGCTCCCTTTAGTTTTATTGGCCGAACATCTTCATAGATAACATTAAAGGACAAAGTATTAATATCGAAATGACATCTAAAAAAAACTCCTACTATAGAGTTCACGTGAAGGCAGAGCTAGTAGCTAGCTAGCAATTTTTTTTCACTTTGCACACTAACACACAACAATAAATTTGGTGAAATATTTGAGCTAGGATTTTCCATCTCTTTGGTGGAAACCTTACTTCTCTGTTATTTCCATTCGTAGCTGGACTTTCATTCCTTTTTCTTTTACTTCTCTATCATTTCAAAATTTAAGTATGAATATATATGAACTTTCAAAAAAAAAACATTAAAATCAAGAGTTTGGAAATAAATGAGGATTAAAAAATAACAAAATCACTGGTCCAAAATAGATGAGTTGCTCATTTGTTTCGTTCGTTAGAAAAAAATTATTGTATTAAATGACAAGAGACCCTTTGTTTGGCCTAAACATTTTCATAGAGTAAAACGACCACGAAAGAAAAAATGAACATGTCAAATTAGTTGCAAAGAAAGAAAAACACATTTACAGTGGTGGAACATCATATATTTGGCTGAATTTTTGTGAGTCAATTGATATTTTTTTGAAAACGCTTACCATTATCTATCTCCATCTTTTCAAATATAAATTCAATATACTTTTGGTACCTTTGGTACCCACTCATGCAAGTAAATAGGGTTGATGGATACTATGGCTCATGTTATGGGAGTTTAGAGGTTTTGCTCTGAATTTTTGTTGCAACACACTGGTTTAGTTTGAATGAAGTTGATAGATTTGTGACTCTTCAAGCATCATGGGGATATGATAAATTTCCAAAATTGAGGATACTGATATGGATATGATACGACATAAAAATTATAATAATTATATATTTTTTATAATTAAAAATATGGTATAATCATTTATTAATGAATTATATTCATAAACCATAAACATAAATATATAAACACCAAAGTCATACAATCATTTCATTAATTTATAACACAAAAATTTGTCATAATTCATAATTATATACATCCTAAACATGCATATCCCATCCTAATTTGCAAATTGCAAAGAAAATATAGAAATATTTTTTTTGTAATATCGAAGTTGTATCCTAGCCATTAACCATGAGATATAATCCTTTGACTATATTCGGGGTGTATCTGAGGCTTATAGGTAGTAGATTTTTGTGTATAGGTGCTTCCTAGGTTGTAGACATAATGTTTCTTACATCAATGGCCTCAACTCGAGACTCAAACTAGATACAAGTGATTAAACAAAAACAAATGACATAATCAAGTATACCCAGAGAACCAAAACACTCAACTAAAACCATGATGCATAACATGACGCGAAAAGGGAAAATAATGTCGTTCCTATTAATGCAAGAGAGAATTAGTACATGTCCATTGAACAAACTTAGATTGTTGTTTCACCCCTGCATTAGATTACCTAAACATAATAAATACCAAGCATACATTCAATTTTATTCCCATCATTGAGGTACCCAACTAACATTGTCGACAAATATATGCACATTGCATTTTCATTTTTTTATGGATGCAAGCAAGAGCATAAAACATGGACAAAAACATCGATTTAAATACAATATTATATATCACGCCTCTTGTGTTAACAAAACAAAGGCTTAGTCGTGTATAGTAGCACTCCTTGATTAACAGAACATTGACAAAATCAACTTGCGAAACTTCTGTTGATTACACACAAGTCGAACCACGTTTTGCAAGTCACATTGAAAAAAGATTTTAATTATATCACAAAATATATTTAATCCACACAAGTCAAACCACTTTTTGCAAGTCACATTGAAGAAAGATTTTAATTATATCGCAAAATATATTTAATCCATGAAACAATGAATACCTAAAAAAATATGTTAGTTATAATTTTAAAACATCTTGCCATGCATGGAGTAATCATATACATCTTGATATGCCAATTGATTAAAAAAAAAAGTTATGCATACAATATGTGACCCATAGATGGCACATTTTTGCTTAATTAATTAA
Source organism: Berberis vulgaris (assembly GCA_963556465.1). NCBI lineage: Eukaryota > Viridiplantae > Streptophyta > Magnoliopsida > Ranunculales > Berberidaceae > Berberis > Berberis vulgaris. Next base: position 56,915,209 of record OY747135.1, on the reverse strand, counting down.
CTTTCTTTTTGTCTCCGTTTATTTTGTCATAATCTTATCAAAGAATGTCATATGCTATCAATAAAATTGTCAAGCATATATTAAATGCAACCACATATCACAATTAGTATAGATTACATCTTATCAGTAAATGCAATATATATGATTTAGGGCACATGAAGTAAATGAGCTTCAATTCATAAAGATATGTTGGTTATAGTTGAGAGAAATGATTTATATATCTCAAACTAATGTTAAAACATTACATATTTACAATGAAAAACCTCAGATTGGATGAGAACAACTCAAATTCCATTGTAGATCTACTTTGAGAAATTTAGAATGAACAAAAAAAAAAATTCTACAAACACCAAAGAAACCGCGAAAGAATATTGAACTTAATTGCATACATGGGAAGCAAAGCAAACAACGATCTCCTCTTTATGTGCTATCCACTCCACTCTCCCATCTTCACGTGCTCCCTCTTCTTTTATTGTTTTGATTGCAAATGAATTTCACCAAACTGAAAATTAGGGCAAAACTCAAACTATGTACAAAATAGTTTGATACAAAACTTTCAAGCTTTTTTCTTTTATGGTCTTTTTGGTTAGCCATTTTTTTTGGGAAATGGAATCCATTTCCCTTGTATGCAGATTTTGTTGTTTGGTTGTCTATTTACTGACAGGAAATTGATTCTTCATAAGACTGTTTTTCCACTGCTCATGGGAATCTAAGTCCGAAGGGGAGGTCTCGGAATCGGATTCACGAAAAACGGTTTCAAATTCTATGTCTATTTCCCGTGCAACCAAACAGACACTTAATTAAATGAGTTGTATTTGAAATATTTTCACCAATAATTCTCTGAAAAATCCCTTATGTCTTGTGTTAGGGATAACTATACACAATTATGAAAATAGTTCACCTGATTTGAGTTGTGCTACTTGGTGACAAGAAAGACTTGTAATGCGTTAGTCATATTTACCAAATTCAAAGTGCAACGAAATGTACTAGTTCTTCCTTCTTCTTCTTCTTCTTTTGATAAAGCATTATGCATTTATTAAGTGAAATTAGGATTACATAGTAAATGTCCGGCGATAGAGGCAAGTTCATGAGCTTCGTCGTTAAGCTCACGGGGAATAAAGTTACAAAACCAGTTGCAGTTAAGAGAAAGTAAATGCTTAATATTCCTAAGTAGAGGGTGCCACATCTAGCACTTTGTGGTACGACTTGTTTGATCCTGTGAATGCAACAATGATATCAGTGAGCTTAAGTCACCTAACAAAAAACTTGTCTCCCATCGTCGTGTCTGAATTAACAAAAAAATCGCCTCTGCAGCAAAACATTCTGCCATCGTGTTATCAACAACTTTCCCGGAGAGAGGAGAAGAAATCTTTGCAATGACCCTACCTCTAGCGTCAACAGCCAAGACTTCGACTGCTTCTTTCTGGGAAGAAGCAAAAAAACACGCATCATAAGTGACCATAATCATATCTGGGCTAAGCTCCAAAGGTATGGTTTGATGTTGCTGTGAAAGGGCATTGATGGGATGATGTTGGAGAGCATGTAATTGTTTCTGGAAAAGAACGAGTCTGAGGGAAGGCGAATTGGTCAGGGATGGTTCCGATTGATGATGGTGAGCTGTAGTGATTGCCAAAACATGACACTCTTGAGAAGTGGATTGTTGATCTAGAACAACCGTGGCTAGAGTTTGATGGATTGTTAAAGGTGTATGAGGTAGAGTGTTGGACCCAGGCGTCCTAAACCATTGTATGTACCACGTATCCCAAGTCCTATTGAAATATTTTTGGAAAGTCGGGATTTGGAATTTGGTATGGTTAAAAATGGTCTGATTTTGGTGGACCCAGATGGTGTGAAGAACAGAGGTGAATTGAGACAACATTTCTTCCTTAGTTGTGGGATGTAATCTAGTCGTTTCCCACATGTAGGATAGAGGCTTGGGAATGGTGGGAGGGTTCATGGCTTCGGCTCAGTTGATTGGGAGCATAGTAAGTTGCCAGAGTTTAGAGATGATCGGGCATAGGAAAAAAAGGTGATGGACATCTTCCTGATTGTTGTGACAGAAGACACATCGATTTTGAATGGGGACATGTACCCTATTCAAGTTAGACATGGTCGGCAATAGATTTTGCGCAATTTTCCAGAGAAGAAAAAAAGCGCTAACTGGTGCTCTGATCCTCCAGAGCTCGTGGAAGAGTTTGGCAGGGGTATCATGAATGTTTACCTGGGAAGAAGATTCCCGGAGTTCATCAAAAAAGGCTTTGGTGGCGCTCTTGACTGAGAAGACACCCCTCTTGTCATAGGTCCAGATAAGCCTATCTTGGTCAGAAGATGGGCGGATGGGAATGTCAAGGATGTCAGAGACAACTGAGGGGGGGGGGGGGGACCAAGATTGGTAGAGGAAAAAATTCCAAGATCGGACGGCTCCGTCCCGTGGGTTCCGGAAATCCGAAATATGGGTGGGAAAGTCCTTATTTTTCGAGGTGAAGGAGGGACATTCAGCATTCAGCTAAAATGAAACCCGGTCTAACCCAACAATCCTTCCACAGGTCAATGGTGTCTCCAAATCGAATTTGCCAAACAGAGGTAGTGTTTCATTTTGGCGAACGAGCTTAGGTTTCCTCGCCAGGCAAAGGAAACTAAGGAAGGGGATTTGTTGAACTGGAAAACAGATATGTTGGGATAGTAGATTTGTTTTAATTGAAAGGTCTGAGAATTCATTGGCATGGATATAGCTTGCCAAATATTCTTTGCCATGAGGGCAAAATTCTTGATTCTTGCAGAGGGCAAATTGAGACTTCCAAGATGACAACTGAGGGAGATGCGGTTCCAAGAGCATAGGTGTTTAGATTTACTCTCATCCGTCCTGTTCCACCAGAAATTTCTGGCAATCTTGTCTATTTTGGTGGTGATGGAGCTAGGGAGAAGGAAATTTTGCATTATATAAATGGGGATGGAGTTGATGACAAATTTGATCATAATGGTGTGGCTGCTTGGGAGAGCACTTTGGATTTCCACGAAGACAGTTTGGAGTTTATTTTGTCTACCAGAAGTTGAAAATCCGAAGCTTTCTTTTTGGAGAAAAGCAGAGGGTAGCCTAGATATTTCTCTTAGGGTTTAAATTTTTTTACCGAAGAATCCTATTAATCATCTTCGCATGCCTTTGGTGAACATTGGTGCAATAAAAAACCGAAGACTTATTATAGTTAACGGCTTGTCTTGAAGCCGCACAATAGGAGGCAAGAATATATTTCACATTGTGTGCTTCCGAGAGAGTGACTCGGCATAAAAACATGAGGTCATCAGCGTAAATAAGGTGATTGATTGATGGAGACCTGGGTCTGATCTTGATGCCTTTGATAAGTGCTTTGGTTTCCGCTGTCATAAGCATTTGAGACAGAGCTTCAACCACTATAATGAACAAGTAGGGAGACAGAGAATTCTCTTGTCTAAGACCTCGGGTGGGTGAAATGGGAGTAAAGGGAGAACCATTGAGCAGGACCCTCAGTGTGACGACCCCCTCCCGCACTGTATCAATATTGTCCGCTTTGGGCTACCACATCCGGCCCTCACGGCTTTAAAATGCGTCGATACAATGGGGAGCTGACCCCGCACATATAAGGATCATCCTCCTCCCCTACCCAGGCGATGTGGGACTATGATTCCCCTTGTAGCTCGTCCAACCTCTCTCGGCCTATTGGGCCTGTTGGGCTCCAACCCTCACCTTCACCCTCACCCTCACCTCAGGTCCTCCCACTTACACTACACCAAAAATACCCATCCGCAACGGTTTGGCACCATGGGGGTAAGCTATTGTCACGGCTTAGAGGCTTGGCCATTTGAGGGGTCGCCAAATCACCGTTGACGGCTATAAACCGTGGCAACACTTATTAGCAACGCTTTTATGTTCGAGGACGCTTGATTATTTTCTGCATTTAGCCACGGCTACCCGGCATGGCTATATTCTCCACGTTCCATAACCGTGGCAACATATATCAATTATTTTGAATTTCTTTGGTCTCACAGTCGTTGCAAGCATGAAGGCCACGGTTTTAAGCCGTTGCAAGCATGAAGGATCACGGTTTTAAGCCGTTGCATGCATAAAGGACCACGGTTGTAAGGCGTTGCCAATCAAAACAAAATTCAAAAAAAAAATCTGGTTAGTTGTGAGGGTTTGAAACCGTTGCAAATTAATATAATCGAAAAAAAATTACATTTTTTTTGCTGCTGCAGCAAAATCACAGCCCCACACCTGCAAAATCAGTCCTTACTAAGATCGACCAGACACTTGCCATGTGGAGTGTACCCGTGCCTACGACACGGCTACCGTGTCATGCCTCCGGCACGAATAGGATTACACAAACTATATGCTAGATAAATACAAAATCAACCGTAAATGGAACCTTGTCAAGTTTTGACGCCAAACAAAAACATGTAAACAAATAACACTAATGTACAATAATAGGATTAACCTTTTTATGCTCAACCTTAAGTGGAGGTCCTTCATGGTAGAAACTAGGCATTGGGTTTGCTTTGAACTTCAAGCTCTTCCTAAGCTGCTTGATAGCAGCCTCTCATTCTTCCTGAATTCAAATGAAACAAACAATAGATATTTAGAGTGTGCAATGGAAGCACAAGAATAGACATTTAGAGTGCAGTGGAAGCACACAGGGAAGAGTGAAATTTTGGGGTATCTTGTTGTCAAAATGGTATGTACCTTTGTTCTCTATTGTATGCAACTCACTTCATCACTTTTTATCCCCTGTTCACTCACTGCTTCATTGTAGCCAAAAGAACAGAGCTACAACCCCCTATTACTCCCTATTTTCTCCTTGTATAAAACGGCCAAAGAGACAACTCTTTCACCTACTGGAGCAGCTGACTTCAACAACTTTGTTTTCTCTCCATTTGAAGCATTCAAAGGGATGGGTTTCTCCCCCACTCAAGCACGCCCCTAGTACTCCTATTCCCCATTCAATTGGGAACCTTTACATTCAGTGTAAAACTCTGTTAAAGTTGAACTACTTAGTCTTCATCATCTATTTCTAATCCAGCCATAGTTATTTGTTTGGCGATTGGGACACATTTAGAACTCGTAACACATGAACCACCTACTTTCTTGCCAATCTACTATTTGAAAAAAGCAAGCTTACAATTTTCATCAAACTTCACAGATACCAATCAAAATTTTCCAAATCACAATATCTGTACTACAACATACATTTTATATCTACTTACATCTTTTGAGAGCAAGCTTTCCATGTTGAATTCCGTCCTGGAATTGACAGTGGACAACTTCATAGAAAGGAACTGCAGAATTGAGCAAATTATAAGATTAGCCATTGCTGCAAACTTGCACGGCACTTGAGATCAACCAAATGAATGTGCAACTACAGATATAACTCATGTCCTAATGCAAGAAGCACTCTCTCCTTACATAACTAAAGTTCATGGTAGAATCTTAATATTATTAATTAGAATTAATTACCAATAGAAACACATACAGAGATATGCACTAGAGGAGGAAGGCATTCATCAACATGTCGCTTAAGGACAAAAAATTGCCATGCATACTTGTAACTGATGTAGTGAGTATTTTGGAAAATGAGAATGCACGGTTCTTTTGTGGTTAAACTTGAAAATTTCTCTCCTCCACATTTTGCTCATATTGCTATGAGAAATTATATTCACAACTCTTAACTGACTAGAAAGCAAAAATACACCAATTTCTACAAGCTAGTCAATAACTAACCCTTTGTCCCCGGAACCAACGTCACTTGTGCACATCTCGTCCGTCTCTAATTCAGCTAACAAATATACATTTAGGAAAACACTAAATTATATTTTACCAAAAGTAATCCTCAAACAAACATCATGAACTAAATAAATAGCAATATCTGGAGATAACTAGATTTGTATTACCATGAGTTGAATATTTACAACTCTGCAAAGGATCTCAAAAGGCAAATTATACTTTGGCATTTCAAATTTATTTTCTTGATTTGCGAATGCTTCAACTTACAAAGAACCCAATAAAATGATTTGTTGTTAGGAACAAAAATAAAAGTTCAGAAAATGTTTACTATCAAATTGGTAGCTAAATTGAGTTTTCCTAAACAACGTGTCATTAAAACATGATAGTAAAAGAATCTAAGGGGAGCTTAATACATGTTCCAAGTGACCTTGGGGAAGATAAAATACCTTCTCCCCTGCCTGAGGGGCAGTAACGAGGGGACCAGCACACACATGCCATAGTTTGGTATATACACATTCTCTCTCACCTGAGAAAATACCAAACAATGGTATAAAAGAAGAAAGTCGGGAGATTCAAAAAAGAAATTAGGATACCCCTTTCTTTTTTCCAACCACTTTAATTGGATTCAAATGTACTTGAAAACCAAAAAATCAATTACAAACACACATAACGTTACACAAATCATGAACCCCATAAAGGAAAAAAAATCATGAACCCCATAAAGGAAAAAAAATCATGAACCCTTTATTACGACCTCTTCACTTTGCTTAGGTTCTAATATCGCAATTTGCGTACTTTCCTTAGATGTTTGCTCATCAACAACATGTCCTTTTGGCTGTTGCTCTACCACCTTCAACATTTAGTAATTAAGCAAAGTGGACTAAAATTTAAGTGGACATCACTCCTATGGAAAAGTATGCTTATAAAAGCAATTGAACTATGTGAACAACAAGTAGTTGAACAAAATAAGACTTAATCAGTACTATGGTCCATGGAAGAATGACATAGCAAATGAATATGGAACAACATGCAAAAACAATAATATGCTGTAACTAAGAATTGGTTACCTCATGTGACCTTTGCTGGCAATAGAGGCATCTGGTTTTGGAGTACCAATGCGTGCGGCTTCTTGTTGCCCTAGGGCCTTTAAATCAAAGTACCCAAGCCATGCGGCAACATCCCGCAAGAAGATATTTCACAAGTTCATAAATAGGTTTAGAAAAAAGACCACAAGTGGAGCTAAGATATAAGCATCAAGCTTTGGTTATGAAGTTACCTGCGTACGAAGGTCTTCTTTTCCAAGCTTTGTTTGCAATATCTTTAGAGTGGTTTGTTCGGGTTGAACACTCAAAGAGTATGTTTCCATTAATGAAAGAGCAATTGCAATGGTATGATAACTAGCAGCAATCTGTGCAAAATATTCCAAGGAAAATTGATTAACATGACTGTTTCAGAAGCAAGTATTGTATAAATTCTTGGTTGTCTCGTTTTATGGTTAACTTCTCAAACCATATCTCATGCTCTGTCTTTTGTCAAGTGATTCTATATGATGAAGATTCACCAAAATCACCATTTAAGTCAACATCCATAACCACCCGAGTTAGCATTCATATTTTGTTTGTCTATGAAAGCATGGGAGATGCCTTTAACCAACACCTTACATATTTGTTCATGAATTAGGAGATATTATGGTTATCATTAGGAGAGATTGCTCCACAGCAAGGATCATGACTCAATGTAATATTGTAATATAAAAAGTAGACAACCTTTATGACAAACATACTCATCGGCATACAACATATATATTGTGCTTTAAGAAACTCAACACTTAGAGCATGTGTGTTAAAATACTGAAGCTGAAGTCCTCAAGTCTCATACTGAAAGCTCATATGAAAAGCTTAGAAGTAAGTATCCAGTCATATGTGACAAAATAAGTGGACTCTTAGTAAGATTGGAATCAGAAAAGGTTTTGACCTTTCAGAGGTGAACTAAGGAGATCATCTTGGAAGATATTTTAGCTGGGAGTTTGTGAGTGAATCAGTAAAAAAGGTCACTAGTTTCTTTTGGATTTCTATCAAAATTTCATCATATGTCTGCCCAATCAACTGGAGAACCGAGTGGAAATATGTAAAGCATTATATAGAAAGCTGGGAGTTTGTGAAGAGCCTAATTGATCTTAGAATTTCTTATCTTACAGGGATGATTCATATGATTCGAGTTGAAAGGAAGAAGAAGATCAGAGATTTGAGGGGGTTTCATCCAAGTTCAGTAAAGCCCCAACCCCAGGTGTATTGAAGATGGGGTAGATGACATAAGCGCTCTCAAGTTTGTTCTATGCACTACTCTTGTAGGTTTCTCCTGATGAATTGATGGGTTATAAGTTGTGGTGTATTATCCATCAATTATTAGTGTTACCAAATTAGATCTCATGATTATAGTGCATGTTTCATTGACTTGATGGATGGTTCTGTTTTTTTTTTTTTTCCCTTCTCTTTTTATGGTTTTCCACATATATTGTGCAATGCGATATTTTATGGAATATTGAATATCTATTAGTGTTCTTCATAAGAGCCAATTGTTTTCCACAACACATGTATCTTAAAGAATGATAAATAACAAACTTATTGCTAACAACTTCAGTGAGTGCAATGGTACAACCCGGTCATCATGATCAGCTGTCAAAATCATGGTGGGTGGGTACTGACATTGTTTGTTAGGAAGTTGTTCCCATGGTTGCTTCACATTATGAAGGGGTGAATACTGCAAAGCACAAATGTATATTCAGTTTCACATTCCAATAGTGACACTTAGTAGCAGCAACAATTAAATTAAAAGGTAAGTAAATTGTGCATACCATTTTCTGGTCAAATCTTGGTTACACTAGTGGAATATGAATAAAACATCAAAAAAGAAATCCAAGAAAGAAATTATTAAACATGACAGACCATATTCATTACTTCCTCCAATTAATACAGTTTTCCCATTCCTCTTGTTCATGTTGGTTGGCACGCATGCTTTCAACACCATACCATGTAATTCTTTTTATAATTTTGTCAAGTAAACACATTTCCAACAGTGCTTTCCAAAGATACTAATTTTTTCAAAAAATTAAACACTCTGATTACACATTTTTCATTAGAAACTTAAAAAGAGTGGTATAAGCTTTAAAATTTCACTTACTTGATAAGCCAACGGAATCCTTCCTCCTTATCTGAACATCCAAAATATGTCATCCATGCATGGCCTGCAAACAGAGAGCAACTTTAGTGAGCTATATGCTAAATGGTACGCTAGCTGATCGAGCTAAATTGTGTAGGGTTACCTATGGTAAATTTGTGAAAACGCAGCATGTCCATAACCCCAACATGGGCTAAAACACAACCAAAAAGATCAGGCCACTGCAAAAAAAAAAAAAAAAATTATCAATTATAAAAAATGAAAAAAATGAAAGGAATAATCGTAAACGCTCTTATTGTAGTTTCAAGGTTCATACCTGATTTATACAAGCTCCAATAAGAAGTCCATCGTTGCTTCCACCTTCAATACAAAGCTTTTTGGGTTGGGTATAACCAGCGGAAACGAGGAATTCAGCAGTAGAAATGAAGTCATCAAAACAATTTTTTTTTTTTTTTTTGCAAGGGCTCCTGCTCTATGCCATACTCTCCACCTCCACGAATATTGGCTATGCAGAAGACAAAGCCTAAATGCTTAGACAAAATAATTTGGGGATGCTAAAAGATGGTGTGATGCTAATATTAAAACCACCATAAGCATAGAGCAGACATGGATGTAATCCATCCAGCAATATTTTTTTCTTGGACACTATGAACATGGGTATTTTGGTGCCATCTTTGCTGGGTATAGAAACCTACGAAATGAAGATAAGAAAAAGATGAATTTCACATTTAAGCAAGATAATCTTTTTAAATCAGTGGATATAAATTCCCCGGGTACAATTAAAAGTGTGGAAATATAAGGCTCTGTAACAAAGATGTCGATACGTTTGTCGGTATCCAACATGGATACGATGTGTGGGTGTCCAACATGGATTCCAGGTGTCAAAGTATGAACTAGGATAGTGTTGCTACATATGTATCATTGTGTTGGCTTAATGTACTTGGAACATGTATAAAGAATTTAAACATTTGAAATTGTTTATGTACTGGGAAATTTTTTATGATCTGAGTATTAAATATTCAATAGTATTCAAGACATGTTCGACAAGGAAATTGTTTGAAAGGGAATCTTCTAGTCACATAAAGTAAAAGCAAAAAAGGTATATAACAAGATTACCTGATTAACTTGGAACTCCATACGGTCAATTCCGGGAACAACAATTTATCTGATTGTCTTCATTTGTGGAACCTCAGTTCCCAAGTTGCATTGATATATAATACCAGGAGAGAGGAAGCCCCTGAAACTGAAAAAGACCTCACTATTTTTGCGTCTTCCAGAAATACCAGTTACGGTGAAATGTCAATAGGCAAATGATGTAGCAACATACCAATTTTAAAGTCCCTAATCTGAAGAAGATGCTTGACATCACTCAAGTAACTGACAACAATTTGGTTGCCGTTTATAGCATAAGCAGATTCAAGCACATCATTCTTGTGCTCTTGGAGAACATCTGTCCTAACACTTGGATTTGTAAGATCTACACGCACTAACTTATTTTTTTGGTGAACCTTTATTAGTCAAAAATGTAAATTGGGTGCCATCATTTGCAGTTGCTATCCATCTAACATCGAGATTGTCAATAAGCTTAACAAAGGGAAACATGTTCTATTTTCCCCTACAACCTTCAATCCCATCTGGAATTGTTGACAAGTCGAAGTAGTAAAGCTTGTTGACCGGGTCACAACCCTCAACGATGGTTAGAAGAACATACTGCAGAAGAAGAAAAATTGAGTCAATGACCAATCACTGAAAATTTTCACAATAATTATTGCGATTTCAAAATGTATATATTGACCAAAGAGAAGGAAAAGAAGAAACTCAATCGAACAATTAGGTCTTCTTCTTCACTTAGTTGATCGAACAGAAAAAAACTGAATCGCAGAGAAGAGGAAGAAGAAGTAAAAAAAAAAAAAAGGAAAAGAAGAAACTGAACGGGGTTTTGATCAAACCTGATTGATTGCTTGGATCTGGCATCTGAGTTTCTTGCCGAACCCATAGTTTCGATTCTCTCTTAGGTATTCTTCTTCGCAAACCCTTCCAGTTCTTCTTATTCCCTTCGATTTCTTCTTCTTCGCAAACACTTTGATTTCTTCTTTGCAAACCTTTTGATCGACTGAAATGGTATGTCGATAGAAGGTCTGGGGAGTGTGAGAGGTATGTTGATCGATCAATTGGAGCGTAGAGGGCTATCAATCAACTGGTGAAGGCGGAAGATGGGTTCGATTGACTCTGTCGATCGACTGGTGCTGAGGGTTGGAGGGTATTGGGATGATTTGAGTTGCGATCTTCGTCGATCTGGGTAGCAAGAGGTCGACATGGTGGGTGGGATCGTCGTCTCTCTCACTCCATTAAACAAAAGGTACCCATACATGTCTTTCTCACTCCGAGTCTCACTTCTTTGATGGTTACTCTCATCAACTCCAACACTCTGATTTGAAACGAAAATGGAGCTCCTCTCTCCTCTGCGCCAATTTTTTTCGCAAGACCGCGAAACTGTTTTCGCAATGGCGCCAAAGCAAACACAGGTGCATTTTCTTTTTATAGCCACATTTTTAGTCTCTAGCCACGGTTTTGGGCCGTGGAAAATAAACTAACGGTTTTGAGCCATGGCCATCTCTGTGTAGCTAATCAAGCCTTTTGGTGTAGTGACAGTTTTAGGCTCTAGCCACGGTTTTGGGCCGTGGCAAATAAACTAACGGTTTTGAGCCGTGGCCATCTCCGTGTAGCTAATCAAGCCTTTTGGTGTAGTGTTAGGGTCTCACACTCAGGGTAGGAGTGGAAATGCATTGTTTAATGATTTAGTTCCACTTTTCAGAAAAACCAAGTTGTTCGAGGATACGAAGAAAAAAAGGCCATTCTACTCCTTCATAAGCCTTAGCCATATCAATCTTAATGCCCATCCAACCTTGTTCCTTTGTGCGGTTATGTTTAATTTGGGAAAAGGTTTCATGGGCTGCTACATTGTTTGTAATGGATCTCCTTTTAATAAACACCCCTTGGTTGGGGGAAACAATGTTGTCGAGGAGAGGTTTAACTCTATTGGTCATGATTTTGGATATGGTTTTGTAGATCACATAGCAAAAGCCTATAGGGCGAAATATTTTCGGGGACGTAGGGTTTGAGACTTTGGAGATGAGGGCGAGGAAAGTTTCATTCAGTTTCGGATCCAATTTGCGCATAACAAAAAAATTAACAATCACTTCAATGACATCCTGTTTGATAGTGTCCCAGTAATGTTAAAAGAAGAACGCATGAAGCTGTTTGGCCCAGGGGCTTTATGGTTCCCCATAGAGAAAATTGTGTTTCTGATCTCTTCTTCGCCGGGAATGGCTGTCAGTGCTGCATTGTCTAGATAAGAGACCACTGGGTAGAAAAGGGCATCAATTTGCTCGTTATCGGGTTGTGAGGAATGAAAAAATGGACGAGAAATAGTCATTTAGGACTTGGCCAACCTCAGAGGGAGAAAAGTGCCAATGGTTATCACTGTCCCGAAGTCGAAGAATCATATTGCATTTCTTTCTCAGGAGAGTAGCTAAGTGGAAGAATTTGGTGTTCCTATTGCCATATTTGTGCCAAGATTCTCCTGATTTATTATGCCAGAAAAGTTATTCTTGATGGTAAATGTCTGTTAAACGGTTTTCCAACCTCTTTATAGAGTTTGCATTAGCGGTAGAAGGATAGGCAAATTGAGCCTTATCTAGGGCGGCCAGGGTGTCCCGAATGTTCTGGTGAATGTTACGAAAGTAGCTTTGGTTTCATCTAGTAAGGGAATGGCTGAGTTTTTTGGTTTTTCGATGGAAATTGGTACTTGGTTCGGAATGTTGGCGAGAGGACCAGGCATAGGTGACTAACTGTCGACACCTAGGGTCGCGTGTCCACATCTGGAAAAATATGAAAGGTTTAGGGCCAGAGTGGGAGTTGGAAATCAATTGAAGGGAGATGGCTCTATGGTCAGAAGAAAAGGTATGTATGGAGTGGCCAATGGCTGAGGGGAAGATAACCATCCATTCAGTGGGAACGAGAATACGATCGAGCTTAGCTTTGATGCCATTACGGTTCTTCCTATTATTGTTCCATGTGAATTTGAAGCCATTGAGAGGGAAGTCGAGCAAATTATGTGACTGAATAAAGTCTCTTAGGAGTTTAGTTTGAGTTGTGGTTGTTGTACGACCACCAAGTTTATCTTCAGGATCAAGGATAACATTGAGATCTCCTATGATTATAGCGGGGTCGAGTTGTAAAGCCAGCGTCTAAGATAAAGTGGTCCAAAATGGGGCACAAAGAGCGGGGTTTGATTCACCGTAGACAAAAATAATAGACCAAGCAGCAGTAGCATAGTAGTTATGTATAGTACATGAAATAAAATTTTGTAGGAAGAATTAATTACAAGAGAAATACTTTCTTTCCAGAATAAAGCTAGTCCTCATGAGCGTCCCAAAGACAGTATTGTGGCGCCATGTTTGAAGCCTAGTTGACGACGTATGCGATCCATTCGGGAAGAAAAAGCTTTAGTCTCAGAAATAAAAACTAGTTTTGGTTTGGATTTGCGGGAGAGAGCCTGCAAAATTTGGATTGCGCCGGGGGACCCTAAACCCCTAGCGTTCCAAGCTAGAATCATGGCTGAGGCGGCGACCCTTTATCGGCGGTCAACTTTTCCACTTCAGGAAAGCCAAGTGCATTGGAAGAGTGAACTAAAGATGTAGATGATGAGCTGAATGTTTTGAGGAGAGATGTTATGTGATTCTATAGGAGCTTCTGAGACAAGGGAGCCCAGAAGGAGCAGTGGCATGTAGGTCAGGTGGAGTGATGTCTGAATTCTCTATTAGATCCGAATTGTGGATAACAACACCTGAATTACATCTTTTGACCATCGGTGTATTAATAACTGAGAAATCACCCTCCTTATTTCGTTTGCCTTTGAACACTGGTCTGACTGTAATGATATAATGATCAAATGTAGGTGTCACAGGCTTGATGCTTTGATATTTCTTCGATGAGAGTGTCAAATTTGCCCCTGTTTTCATAACCCATTTGGCTTTAGCTTTCTCCTTTGTAATTTTCATCTATTCTTCATTGAGGCAAGCTTGAGAAGGGGAATGATGCAGCACTGGAGGACCTACTTGAAGTCCTAGATCACTCATGAACTTATAAGAGTTCAAAAAAGGAATTGATTGCAGGGTACCTTCGAGTGAATCATCCATTAGTTTGGCAGAGTTGAGTGTTGGAGCTTCAGTGGTGAATGTCTCTAACAAGTCTGGGAGAGTCGAAGATAGAGGGTTCAACTTCTGACTGTCATTCGGTACAACTTTGCAAGCTATATTATCATTGAGCCCGTTTGATTGCTCAGGCACTAGAGTTTGGTTCAGATCAATATCATTCATCAATTGAGATGTTGTGGTCACCTGATGTTGAGAGTGGGTAGTTGCGGTGGATGAGAAATGCATCGGACTAAACTGATCAGTGGTCTGGAGGAGCATCTGAGACGTTCCATGTGGAGTGCTTTGAAAAACTTCATCAAATTGATCTGGGTCATGAACTGGGTGAGAGAGAAACAAATCATGGGTATCCTTGGGTGAAGTTGGGTTACCCAACAGGGACGTGTGTAGCTGGACCCCTGCTGGGCCAGATGGGAGGGGCTGGAATTGGTGGCATTCGTAGGTAATAATGGGAAGGGAGTGACATTGATGATGAGTAGGTGGTTGGGGAATGTTGTTGTGCGGGTCGATTATGAGAAAGACAAATTGTGAGTTAATGATTAGGTGCAGAGTTGAATGTAAAAGTGAAATGGTGGGACCATTTGCTAGGATTTGGGTAGATGGAGTTATAGCATGAGATGATTGTTGGTTGTTGGGAGAATTAAAAGTTTGACTTAACTGTGGTTGGTGAGTAGCTTCAGTGAGTGGACAAGTGAGTGGGCTAGGTGGCTGAGTCACAATTAACCCGTACTGAGGACTGTGATGTGAATGGGTGATGAGAGTTTGAATCGGTTCAAACTGAGTTTGCTAGCCCAAGTTCGACTCAAAGTGACCCGAACTTTGACCCGGAGTTAACTCAGTGAGATACAGACCCGGAACAGCTCGTACGGATTGACCCGGAGTTAACTCATTGTGATTCAAACTCGGATCAGCCTGGACTAGTGGACCCGTTGGGTTGCTCCTTGTTGCATGAATGCTGGCTTGCATCCTACTATCTGATTGGCGAGAATCAGGTTCCAATCCCTTTCGGGTAAAAGTGATCGATTGGGTACCACGACCTTGACTAAAAGTGTTGTTGTCCCTAAGATTTTTTCGAACTGAAATCCTCGAGCTTCTTTTGAACGGTAAAGCTCTGTTGAGAAGCATTGCTTTGTAAAGAGATGGAGGAAGTGAGTTCGAAAGTTGGACGTATTTCGAGCATGCTTGACCTAATGAGTGACCTACTAGGCCACAACAAAAATAGAACGCCGACATATTTTTGTATACAAACTAAATCGAGAACTATCGTCCATTCATGTTACCAAACTCCGTTTGCATGCTACTAGGCAATGGTTTGGTAATTTCGATCCATAGCTCGAATCGAATGTAAGGGATTGTTACATCCTCCACTGATGGTAGATCAACTTCAATGAATTCTCCAAAGCTATCGGCTAGAAGTTTAAGATCTGATAGGGAGATTTTGCAAGAGGGAAACTCATGAAATCGCACCCATACTAGGATGAAATCAAAGTTGATGTCGAGGCAGTCTTTGGCCCAATATTTGATAGAGATGAGTTTGCCAAGGAGAGACCAAGGTCCTTTATGAGTTACTATATATTTATCTTCTGCAGTTTGGAACTAAAACAGATAGTATGGGTTCATTGTGTCTCGATATTGATCCAGTTTTTTGACGTGAAAGTCATGGGTAAGGTTCCACAAAGGCGACATCTTGGAGGCAAATAGTTCGGATCGAAATCCAGGGAAGTAGAAGTATTTGGCGATGGCCCTAAGGTCGCGACTATCACTGTCTTCATTGTAGTGGATAGTGAAAGCAGGAGATGGAATGGCTTGGTGAAGAGATAGTTGTTGTTGAAGGTGCTCAATCAAATCTTGTTCGGGTAGGGAGGAGATAGATGCATGGGTCCAAGGTTGGATGTTAGAAGGTTGAGAGTGAGAGTCTTGCATGGTGGATGGTATGAGTGGTTGGTTTGTGTGAGATGGAGGGGAGCACACTGTGTCTAGGGAGGGGTGGGTATTTTGTTGAGTATGAGTTTGCATGGAAAGAGAGAGATGAGTTTGAGTGGAGGGGGTGGGAGGGATGTTGTGAAACAATTGTAGTGTATTAAATGTGATGTGACAAGATGGAGTAGGAGTTGGGTGATTGATTGTGTGATGGTCTTAGGGAGTTGGTGACAAACTAAGATTTGGTGAATGAAGTGGTGATAAATTGAGATTGATGTCAGAGGTGTGATAGATCGTGAAGGCTGCGAACTATGAGAGGAGTCCATAGTTAGAGCATGGTAACAAGGATGGATTTGAAAAAGAAAAGTTATAATTACTCGGTTTGGTGGAAAGGTGGAGATATGCAGCAAGTTTGTAGCAGAGCTACGCGATAAGTAAGATGGGCAGGATTCGATAATCTGGATGGGTAATGGTGGTGCAGGTGAATGATTACTCGTGATAAGAGACACGAAAAGATGAGGGGACGTGTTAGAGGTGGTTTCTTGAATGGATCGCATTATCGCAGAAGACCTGCACAAAACACAAAACACAAACACAAAACATATATCAGTAAAGGAAATCAAGAGGAGTAGCCAGATTCTGAATTGAAAGCTATGAGGGATCAAATAGGATAATCTGAAACAAGGGGGAAGAAGGATATAGAAAATAGAAGAAAAGGATGATTATGTACTTGTGATCTCCCCAAGTCTTCATCATGTGGTGGCTCAAATCCAAACGGGCAGCTCTAATCTAAGGAAGGGCAGGTTGCAAATATACCGTGGGTGGTGGCACACGCAATTCTCCTCCCGTCAATTTACCAGCATTGCCCCTATCAAAACAAAAACAGTCACAGAGGAGAGTCGCCTCTCTCTCTCTCTCTCTCCCCCTTGTTCAATTTCTTTGGTTTTCCAGAGATTTCAACAAGCCAACGCCGCTGTCTTCTTTCTTCTTCTTCAATTGAATTAGCAGCATAAGCCACCGACGCAAACAACATAGCTCTTCTTCTTCTTTGAACGAAATCGCAACAAGGTACCCAATTCGTCTCTCTCTCTTTAACGCTCTAAAACTTTCATTCTTCTCCCTCTCCGTTTTATGTATTAGTTGATCTAGGGTTTAGATTAACAACTCTTCTCCGGATTTACGTGAATCAATCAATCTGATCTGTAATTGATATCTTACTTGCTTTGAGATGTATTGATTTTGTTAATTGTCCTTATTCATCTCTTGATCTATTCCATAGAAAATAGAAAACTCAGCGTTTCGCAAAATGCTACAAACTATTCAAAATTTCCCATCTTTATTACCATCCCTTCACAAACCATAGAATCCAATGTTCTGAATAGCTATACGCTTTCCTAGATTATGTGCAATTTTTCACAAGTTTTCACGAATTGGGAGCTGTTGGGGGATAGTTTTCGTGTTTGTTGTAACATTTGCTCATTTTTATTTTTTGTTCTACTATAGATGAAGTAGGAATTGATTGATTTGCTTAGTTTGCTTTGCTTAATTGTGCCAGGTGGATATCAGTGGTTTAACAGATTTGGGATTGTTTTGTTTTAAGTTTAAGATCTATTGGGAAATGCGAATGGTTACTTTGTTGAAAACACCAAGAGTTTACGTTGTTTGGATTTTTGTTTAAGAAATCTATGGTGGTTCACGCTTATCAAATGTACATTGACATTTCCATGCTGTTTTCCATTTTTTTTTTTAATCTGTCGAGCAACAATGATTAACTAATAGAAAGAAGCAAAGTGACTGAAGGAGTTACAGTACAAAGAAGAGGAGAAGAATTAGTGCTACAAGAACACCAGAACTCTCACAACTAAAGTGACTTTCCCAAACATTTCCCCAACACCACAAAAGATTTAATGTCTTTGGAAATATTATGACCCCCTCAAACATTTCCCCAATACCACACAAAAGAGTTAATGCCTTTGGAAATAATATGATATCTTTATTCACCCCTCTAAAACTGCTGCTGTTTCTCTCCTAGAGAACACAAATTGTTGCCCACAACACTCTGAGCCTGATTCCAGTTACCTTTAACTGAACACCCATCCTTAACCCAATGAGGGAAAGAGTCACCATTTGGAACATGGGCAGAGGATTCCAAGCACATGCAGTTCCATATCAACCTAGAGAAGTGATTGGTAAAGAAGAGATGCTCAATAATCTCTTGCTCGGCTTAACACAAACAACATCTATTCTTGATAACCATGCCTCTCACAAAATTATCAACTGTCACCATGGGACAAAATCCAAATTAGGAAGTTTACTCTGGAGGCTCTTCTTTTAGCCAAAAGATTTTGATTACAAAGAGAGATGGAAGATAGCTCTGTCTGCTATGCTTTTGGTGACTCTTTTCCATTGTGAACTTGTCAGAATTGTCACTCCATTTCCAATTATCTTCATTTTCATGAAAAATGGTGCCTTGCAAAAGCTTAATTAGCTGAAAAATTGCTTCAGTAATGCTTATACACGAAGCGTCTTTGTTTCATCCCCTTTGCGCAAAAAGTGAGCAAGGCCTCAAAAGACAATTGTTTTTTGTAATGGTACTTTAATGATTATGAGAAGAGAAAGACATTCTTTCTACTCTAGACCAAAGGGAGGTGGTTCTAACAAAGAGATTTGGCCATAGAGGATGGCGTAGCTGAAGAGGAAATAGATGGTTTTTATGATAATAGGGGCTATGTCATTAAATCTTGATTAATATTAGCATTTTCTGAATTACTCGTTTGAATAATCCCCTGGCCGAGCAATCAGTGATTTTTACCCGATTTACTAATTAATCACGATCAACTGCTTTCAAAATTCACTGATTAATCGGTCCATGCCAATATGTAAAAAACAAATGAGAAAAAAATTAAGATTAAATTTTTTTTTATTCCTTCACCTCATCAAGGAAAAACAATTCGTGAAGAATGTCAAAGCCTACAAGATCTACATCTTTAAGGTTCTCAATAGCAAGTTCATCCCGATGTTGGGATCTGGTATAAGGCCCATTCGATATCTTGAACTTGTAACTAAGTTCACTAGTTCTTAAATCTTTGTGGTTATTTCTAGGTGAATCATGGTTCATTCCTTGGTGTTTGTGCTTACTTAGGGGGAGGGGGAGGGGGAGGGGGAGGGGGAGGGGAAGAGAGTGGTTCTTATGTTTGTTTATTGATCTAGTTTGTCTCAAAATTAGGGTTAGGGTTCTTTCTTGTAAAAGTTGACCTTTTGAAATTTGATGTGTTTTTCTTGTTTAATTAAATTCAATGAAAACTTGTTTTAGCTCATTGAGAGTGGGGAATTGGCGGGGTAGGACGGGGGGACAATCATTGGCCAAGGCGAGGATGGATATGGCCAAATCTGCCCCGTTGCCATCCCTATCTACCAATGACTGCCTCGAGTAAGAGCTCAAGAAATCAAGAAAGTCCAATTCTGACTATTAAGATGCAACTCTTGTTCCTTTATAATATTAACTTCTTAGTTTTTATATTTTAGTGAAGATGTGTTTAAAATTTAACTTGGAATTGATTGAGGGGGAGGGGGATTAGAGACATGAATAATTAGCAAAGAAAAATTTATGTAAAGTGCAGTAGGAACGACACGAGGAGTACGCTAGTTTTTAAATTGAGTGGGTCCCTCCCAACATCTGCTCACACACTAAAAAAAAAGAAAAAGATAAGGGTGTAATGTATGGATTTTCTTCATCTCGGTAGGTTTATAGTCTACATGTTAGCTACATAGCTTGAGGTGATCCAGATGCTTTCCGACCATGCAAGTGCTTACAAGTTTCACATCGCCTAGTTCATTTACAATTTTTTTCTTAAATTTGTTGTTTTATTTATTTATTTGTTGTCTCCCTGAGCAAATCAATCTCTACTTTCTATGTCTTTATGAGAAGTAAGCAATAGCACGTAGGTCATACTAATCCCATTGCAACAAGCTTGTTGATGACTTGGCGATTAATAACTTCTCAGACTTAAAAGATTCTGCAAAAAGTATTGATTAACCATTAATTAAATGAGCGAATTGCTTATTAATTTCCAACGCCAAACTGGAGCTTCACTCGATATCAGAAAAATAGGGCTTTAATGTAAGTTTTCGTTGGGCGATCTCATGGCTCGAATTGGCTCGAGTCATACAAAAAACTTGCAAGAAAAAACAAAGAGAAATAAACAAGGAAAAATGTTATTTTTTATTTAATTTATTGTTATTATTATTATATTTTTTTACGATACTTACTAGTTATTTCTCTCATGTTGTTGTGGATCTTTGTTTAATTGATTTATAACATAATTTTATCATAATTTTCCCTCAACTTGACTTATGACATTAGTTTTCTCATTTAATGATTATCTAATTAAGCATGTATTAACCTTCATTATTTCATTGTAGTACACATGTTAATTAGATGAGTTAGAGAAAAATATTTTTATCGGGAGATAATCAGCAACAAAATGATTCCGATTAATCCCAAGGAATCTCATATCATTCACTGATTATTTATAGGAACCAACACATACCTTCCTTCTAATGTATAATATTATGGATGAAAGAATTATTTGACTAGAATAGCCCTTTTTTTAATGGTGTTGTTGGTGTGGAATATAATCTCTCTGAGGGTGTTTTGGTACATAGGGGTATGCAAGTGGATTCGGATTGTGTGTTGTGTGGTGCCAGTGTTGAAAGTCATCTAATCGAGGAATATATTCCTTGATTGCTCTTGTGGTAGCGAGTTGGCATCAATTTTGGCTCTTTTGAAGGGGGTAGAAACCACATGCTCATCTATATTCTTAGGGTAGAATTTAGAAGCTTGTGCCTCATGCAGTATGTTGGGGGATTTGGAGCAAATGCAATGCGGGAATGTTTAAAACCATGGTTTTGGACAAAAGAGGATTGGTAATGGAGATTTTTGGCATCCTCCAACCCATCCTTCAAAGAATGTTCTTTGAATATTATCTTCTTAATTGGGAAAATGTAATCTTGGGTCCAATTCTTTTATGGCGCCCTTCACTTGTATAATCCCCTTTCTCTCCAATTAATTGAAGTGTAATTATTCTTCTTATTATAGTCCATTTGGTTTTCACTGTAAATTAAAAACACAACATACACGTGACTAAATGAAAACTATATATTTGAGCGAAAATTTTGATGAAAATTAAAGATCAACATAAAAAACAATGTTCAAAGTTCAACTCGTTTCGACATGCATGTCACGAGATACGTGTTAAAATGTGAAAAGTGAATTCTCTCCTTGGGAGTGACACAAGCCAACGCCCAATGTTCAATACCACCCGACAGGGTGGCCTTTAGTTCAGACACCCTTAAAGATTGTTTATCAAGATATTTAATGGCGGAGACTTAAACATGTATCTCGAGGAACTGTGCCAAAACGTCCTGAAACTTCGGCACATTGTTTCTAGTGTTAATTCGTAACTTTCTTGAAAAATTCAGCTTTAACGAATTAAAGATATATGTTTTAATTTAATAGTATCCTTAATTCTAAATAAATAAAGTGAGTCCTAGATTTGTAAAAACCATTTTTTGTTCCTAAAGTGCCAATGATTATTATTATTAATCTTATTATTGTTGTTGTTTATCACATCCATTATCATTTTTCAAATGATATGAGAGAATATATATTCTGAAAGCACAGTGGTATCATCTCCTTGTCTATAACAAATGAATTAGATGTTTATTAAATGTACGATTGATAATTTTGGGTTTTATCTTTTATGTTTTCAAGACATTAATACGGATTGTTGTATTCGTATAAAAAAAATAAAAAAAATAAATTGAATATGTTGTGGATTGTATGGATATATGATAACAAATTTCCCCGCTTGCACACGTGGTGGCCTCTATAAAAATTTGGAAGTGAGATTATTTTCTCTTACATTGTAGCCTTCCTAAGAAATTGTTATAAATGGACCTATCTCTAGTACTTTTTAAATTATATTGCTTCATTTTGTAGTAACTAAAGTATGCTCCGTGCCGTTGGCACTCCACATAATTTTATTTTTGCTAAATATTTTGTACTAAACACCATCACTATCCCGTTTTCGCTCTGCGTAAGTATTGAAATGTAAGCCTATTCTAATGTAAAAATATATATTATAAATTTTAGGGTTATACTCAGTCAAAATTGAATCAGTTGGGGCAAAAATTTAAACGTCGAGAATAAGTTCTCCCCCAATCTTTGAATTCGCCAAAACATGAAGTTTACCATTTTTGTTTAAATGTGCATTAAGATGCCCAAGTCATTTTTCTAATATGATCAACCCGTCTCATTGCTTTAAAATATTAAAGACGTGAAGTACGTTATACATTTTTTTAAATTATAAAATATATATTTTTAAAATTTTAGCACTTGTATTGATTGATGATTTTGTTGGAAAGATCTTCAAAAATGCATTTCAGTGATACGGAGTTTACCAAAATCCGACAACGATATAGATAGTTATGATAAAATTTTCTTTTCCTAAAATGAAAACACAATATTTTCTCTCTCCGCCCCATGTACATTCCACTAACTTTTTTCAAAAAATTTTCATTATTTTTGCCCTTCTACATATTTTAAATTTACAAATATGCCATCATAGGAAATGAATCTCAACCCTCAAAATTTAATACATTTCCTAACTTTCAATCCTAACCATCTTTTATCTCTAATAATTTTGATTTGACTTTGTCCCAGTCAGCAATGAATAGTAAAACACCAATCTGTATTGTAATATAGATTATGATGTCATACAGTCGATAGATACAATTCAAAGGTATGAAAGGTAATTGCTTTATTGCTTCTTGAATGTAACACAACAAAAAATACGATTCTATTTGGAGTATAAGTTGGTCTTTTGTGTTTTGACATCATACAGACCATTAATATTTATGCTGCTTTTGTTCTTCTCAAATTTGCAGAGGTTATACAGACTTTTTGGAGTATTGAAGATTTTGCGTGTCTTTTGGTCTCATGGCATCTCCTGTACCCCCTGGGGTACCAAGGCCTGGTCATTCTCCTCCAAATTTCAATCCTAATTATCAAAGAGGTCCTGATACTTTAGCTGATAACATGCAGAACCTACAGATCAATCGCCCTACTGGTCCTCCGTCCGTGCCTCCTGGTTCATCCATTGCAGGGCCTCCACCGTTTTCATCCCCACCTTATATGTCCTCGGCACCCCCACCTGCTCCAACTTCAGCCCCTCCAGCTGTTCCTTCTTCCTCCCTTAGCGGGTCATCACCAGTTTCTCGCCCACCACCTGCTGGTTTTCAGAGAATGCCTCCACCAGTGTCTGGCCCACCTCAAGCCACACAAACACAGAATTTTGCACCTGGAAGGCCATCAGGACCTCCATTTGGTCAGCCCTCAGTTGGTGCAAGACCTGCTCCAGGTGCATTTGCCTCTGCACCTATGGCATCAGGGCCCTTTGCTGCCCGACCAACTGGTCAGGGTCCATTATCTAATGGTCTACCAATGCCTATCCGTGGGGCTCCTCCAGGTACTCCCACGTTCCCTGGTAATAATGCTCAGTATCCACCAGTTGGACACCCTCCACCTGGGGTAGCAGCTAGGGGGCCTCCTGGTCCAACATCTCGCCCATTTCCTGGAAGTCCACCATCTGGTCCTCCATTGGCACATCCGTCACAGACACCACCTCCAATGTCAGCTCCAGCACAAACCATACCTCCACCTCCATTTGGTCCTTCAATGGGACAAATGCAGCCACTACAGGTTAGTTATGCTATTTCGATACAAACACGTATTATGATTTGTGAGGCTGCTTAAGTGAACTTTTTTCTTTGATCGATAAAACAAAAGTATTACAATTGCGCACTGGAAGCAATACAGAATAGCATTTTGTTGTATTCAATCTGTACAGAAATCTTCTTTGGATCTACATATTTGTTAAATGTTCACAGGGGCCTCTGCCTGGTACTATGCAACCACCGAGGATGTATGGAATGCCACAACCTCTCCCAAGTCAATCCATGCCTGGCTTGCCTCCTACAAGTCACCTGCCAATGTCTGCTGCTGCAGCAGCTGGGTCATCCAAAATTGATCCTAATCAAATCCCTCGTCCATTTCCTACTTCATTTACTAATACATTTGAAACTCGGCAGGGTGGTCAAGCCAACATTCCACCAGTATGCTGTTTTCTTCTACATACACTTAATATATATTAGCTTTGTATTACGTTTTGGTAGCATATATGTTTCTTTACTTTTTCCTGTTTGACCTGCTCGTGCATCAAATTAATCTCATTGGCACAAGCTTGCAAGTTTTCTAATGAACTGCATTCTTTGAATAATAATATCTTCTTTGTTGGGTTTTCATAAAAGCCTGCAACTAGTGATTACATTACCAAGGACACTGGAAACTGCAGTCCACGCTACATGAGGTGTACAATTAATCAGGTGCGGTGAAAATTTAAATGGTTTTGTTTCTTCATCTTCAATATTTTCTCTCTATTATTGCATTTGTAAATGGAAACCTCATTTTTTCTTCTTTCTTTTATGCTATAATTTTTCAGATCCCTTGCACAGGTGACCTTTTGTCAACCTCTAGCATGCAGCTTGCTTTGATGGTCCAACCATTGGCCCTTCCCCATCCAGAGGAGGAGCCTATACAAGTAATGGGCATGTTATTGTTTTATTTTTATTTTTATTTATTAGTTGTAAGCTTCCATATATATTTTTTTTCATATAAATAACTTTACAAAGTTGTTATGCTCTTTGTAGGTTGTTGATTTTGGAGAAACTGGACCTGTGCGTTGCTCTCGCTGTAAAGGATACATAAATCCTTTCATGAAATTCATTGATCAAGGGAAGCGTTTCATTTGCAATTTATGTGGTATGTGTTATCGATTTTGAAATTTTTAAATAACACACCAAGGGAAACTTAAAAATAAAAAGAAAGACTCCTTCTGGTTTGAAAAACCTCTTGTGACTCTTCTTTTTGACTATAAACGTTGGAATCGTCCATTGTGATATGTAAAAAATGATCAATTTGAAAAAACTGTAAGAGATGTGGTGTTGTTGCTTTCTTTTTGTAAGTTGGCCAATTCATGGTATGAGTCTGGGTTCAAAACCATGCTCCTGCCATTCCGATTCCATCATGTAGGTGTTTGATGGAAAGATCTCAATCAGTTAATCTATGGGTGGCTATAGTACTGAAATTTTCCTCAGTCATCCTCTCCGGCCTTTGTCTGAAGGATTTTGTTTTGACTTTGCCACTAATATTTAGAGTATTGATGTTGATTTGAGGAAAATAAAAGTACTTGTGAACATTGTGTGTTTCGTGCAAACTATCCATTGTACAAGAAGAGTGCTAGTTTCTTGGATTAAATAAAATCAATAGTCTTAAAGACAAAGATAGGGGGAATGGATGGATTCTTCATCGCCCTTCAGGACATTATGATACAAGCCTTTCTAAAAGTGTTTCCAATTTGATGTGTACTTTCTTGCAAGGGGTGGTGTTATAAAATCAGAGATTGGTTGCTGACTAATCCCAATTACACTTATACATTTTAATAATTAATAATGCTCGACTTAACAGGGTGGGATTAATTTGCAATATCTCTACCGAGTCAAACTATAAATTGGTGTCAACTCGCAAACAAATTGGTCAATTATAACCCCCCAAAAGAAAAGAAAAGAAAAACTCTACCCAACCCCAAACGCATACGCCGTTGTACTTGACCCTGTTGTTATTTATTTATAACTTTAAATGATGTTTAATAAGTAATGAGCTATGGTAATTATATATTCATATGTCAATATTTGATAGTTTCGTACAATATACAATAATCTTAGTCATTTTTCTGCAGTCCATATATTGCTTAGAGAGGTAGTACAAAATAATATTTAGTTGGAAATTAAACTATTAATTTTGATTAATATCATTTGACTCCCGATTAGGGTTGGTACAAGAGAAGAGCATCAAATTTAGCCTAAAAATAATGCTTCATTTAAAAAATACTTTGCAAACTTTTGCTTCATAGTTTATATTGCATATGAATGATGCAAAATTTTTGTACAGGATTCACTGATGAGACTCCTCGCGGTTATCACTGCAATTTAGGACCCGATGGTAGGCGTAGAGATGCAGATGAAAGGCCTGAGTTATGTAGAGGAACAGTTGAGTTTGTTGCTACAAAGGAATACATGGTGAGCATGTTATTGTAATACATGGCGTGTCCCCATTATGGTTGGTTTTTAGACGCGTTTGATACAAAATCACAAATGATAAAAACCATTATTGTAGCAAACTTATGCCCATATCTTGATTTATTCAAGAGAAAATTGGATGTCTTTGTTATAGATACTAGACAATGTTGGATCCCATAGACCTATTCATGTCCTTGATTTTTTATTGTTCCGCATCACAACTTTTGTATCTTATGTTGGTATCGATATTATGTTAGAGAAGCAAAGCTGGCTCATATGAATTTTAGTTGGAATAAAGTTTTTGCTTACGTTGTTCCCTTCTGCTGTGTAAATGTATAAGTTGACTTTTTATGGAACCAGTTCACCATATACGTGCAACTGATGTTCCTTGCATCAGTTGTGCACTCACCCAATTCTGGTGTACTATTTTCCTATAAAACATTCACTTATAAATCTGCTCTTGGAGGATGACTACTCTCCTATTAGCATTTTCAACTAGTCTCTATGATTTGAGATTCTCCGTTAATGAAGACACTTCTGTTACTTCTCACTTCTGAGTCATTTACTCGTCTTGCCCTCCTAAGAATAGTGTTGGGAGAGAATTTCGAGAGAAAGTGTGTTGAGTTAAAAGAAACTCACGCCACACGAAGTTATATCAAGAGAAGTCACATGCCATCTACTAGCTTAAAATAAAAAATAATAATACATGGTAAACCGTATTGTTGCTAGCCGCCCCTTATTCCCCTATTAGCTAGTGTGGATTGTGAATGATACATACCAAGTTTGGACAAACTTTCGACAAGGAATCCATGGTCGAAAGGAAATTTTGTTTCGAAGCTTTGGGGCTCCTTTGTCATTGGGGCAAGGCTACCTGGATCTTCATGGAGTTTAAATCCTTTATCTTTCGTTGGGTCAATTATAATATCACCGTAATAGAATATACTTAAAAGTTACTTTTTGGCACTTTTTCCCAATTCAATCAAATTCTACCTTATAAAAAAGGTTGTGTTTTGTATGTTGATAAATGAGACTGGTGGCTAGTGCAGTAGCTTCACTGCTCTTTTAGTGACCTTCAATTCTTTTCTTTTTCAAATTTATGAAACATTTTCTGTACTATGTTACCAATTATTTTCAGGTACGCGATCCAATGCCTGCGGTCTTCTTTTTCCTTGTTGATGTATCCATGAATGCTGTTCAAACAGGTGCAACTGCTGCAGCATGTAGTGCAATCAATCAAGCTATTGCTGATCTTCCTGTGAGTTTCATTTCCTTTTTGAAGAGTTTATACCTCTTTTGTTTATGCTCTTCTTTCTCCTAGAGATTATCGCAGCTACTGAAGGATACTATTCGCTGTTAACCCTCTTCATTTATGCTTGATTATTAAATAGTTTCCTAGTTAAAGAAGAGCATTTCTGCATCAGCTACTGAATCATACTGTTCTCTTCCAATTACCATAACATTAGTTCTATTCTTCAATACTAATTTGTTTCTGCATTCACTCCCAGTCTAACCTTTTCAGTCTTACTTTGCTATATTAATATAATTTTTCAGTCCTCTCGTGGGTTTCTTCGGAATATTTCTTTACTTTATTATTATTATTGTTGTTGTTGTTGTTGTTGTTAATATTTATCTTTATATAATATCCTTTCACTCATGTTTTGGGATGTTCTATGTTGTCGATGGAAAGTAATGTCTATAACACGTAATCTGGAGTGGTTGATGTATTGATCATCTATTTCTACAGGGAGGTCCTAGGACAATGGTTGGTATTGCAACATATGACTCAACAATTCACTTTTACAATCTGAAAAGAGTGTTACAACAGGTACATTCTCACTCTAAGAGTTTGAAAAATATTGTTATGATATGTGTAGAGGTGTCTATGTCTGGATATTAATATGGGAAAATGACTTATAAGGCATACTTTTTATAATTATAGACCACATCATACTCTAACAATTGAAAATGTCTATTTTTAATAATTAAACTCTTAAAAGCCACAAACCCAACCCATCGTGTAAAAATAATTAGAAAGACATTCTTACCCTTTAACTTTAGTTAGCAATTTTTAAAATTAATTCACCTTCTTAAAACCAATCATAAGTTTACTTCCATATATATACTTCTAGATTGCCCAGCAAGTATCGGTCAATTTGTGTTTTAGTGACATGAAACAAATTGCGTTAAAAATTGCATATTTTGCTTGTTTCAATATAACTAGAATTTGAATACATAAATAACAACACCAGGAATATGGCTATATTTGTCTTTTTACATATCTTTTAGCCATTGTTTAGGTCTGTAGCCTTTAATAGTCTTGAATTACAAAAGGTAGGCCTTTTGAGGCATTTTTAATAGTTAGGGTTTTATATGGTCTACAATTATAAAACTTAGGCCTTATAAGTCATTTTCCCTATTAATTTTCTTAGACTGTAGTGAAACATATTTTGTCAAAATAGTTTGTATTTATGAAGTGACTTTTCTAGTAACGAGAACATCTTTTACGGTAGCTTGACTGCTTGACTCAAACCAAGAAATAATTTTGCAAGTTTAATCTATGATATTTACATAAAATAGCTAACCAAGAATGAGAAATGCTCTGATCCACGTTGCTTCTTTTTAATCTTACACTGCTGATGTGACATTAGAGAAAATTAATATACTGTTTTGAGAGATTCTTCCATATTTTATCTCCCAAATTTTGTTAATAGTTTATTCAATAAAATATGATTTTAGTTTTCATAGTTGGGTGATGTAAGAGGTCATCGTGGATGTGGGAAAATTAAAAGAAGAGTCTAGTTCAAATTAGGAGCAACGAGCAGGCAACATGATTCGGTTTTGGCGAGGAGGCAAATAGGGAAGTCATTTTTTGTTTCTTGGAGTAAAGGCGTTTCAAGCAGAGGCTGTTGGTTTGCATGTCTGATCAAATTGATGATGATGCAAGAAACTTAATTGTGGATGGTGCCAGTAGATTCGAAAGTTGAGAAATGAGGGCTGTGATGGTTCAATATTAGTATGTAAACTCTTTTAAGGTTTGCTTTGGGCGTGATACTTATTCCTGTGGAGGAATATGGTTGATGGTTTTCTTGATCTATGTAGTCTTGGGTGACGCATAGGACCTTACGGGCTCGCCTAGACTAGCTAGTGCCTAAACTTGGTGTAGCCTTTGGAGGTTGCCAATGATGCATGGACACGGACACGCGCGTCGTGTCGGACATAAACACGACATGCCGACTCGGCAATTTCCAAAAACTAGGACTTAGGGACACATTGACACGCCTTACTATTTTTTTAATAAGTCATAAACATAAATAATAATTTATAAAATGTCTTCCTAGAGTGACTTGAAGAAGATGACATTCTGCTGTAAGAAAAAAATAAACTAGCGAAAAGTATTGTAGAGAAGAGAAGAAACAAAGATTAAGAAACATAAACTACCTCTATGCTTTAGTGACTTTTTGCCCTATTTGTCTTAAATCGTAATTGAAAGAGTCATTCACTTGAGATGGATCAACAACTATTGAAATATATGGATATTTGCAAACATCTTATCATCATCATCAAAGCCCATTCCCGATATCTTCGGGGATATTTGCAAACATCTAAAATTAAAAAAAAATGAAACAAAGTTGGTTTCGAGTCTTGACTGTGTCCCCAACTTTCGGGTTTATCGGAGGCGTGTCCAACACGTTGACCACATTGACCATGTGTCTCTGACACTTTCCGACACGTTGACCAAGTGTTTGATGCGTGTTGAGTGAGTGTCGGTGTCGGATATGTGTTGGACACGGATAAGACAAGTTTTTCGAAGAGTCTGTGCTTCCTTGGAGGTCGCTCTAGATTAAAAAAAAATTGGTGGAATTGTTCGATTTTGAAAAATCTTCGCCTAAAAACGTTAGGGAAGAGTGTTGTGATTCTAAAGAAGTTGACTACAAGTGGTTCACCCCCACTGTTGTTGAGAAAAAATGAAAAACCTTTGATTTGGTTTTTAATTATGTAATTATTTACTTTTAAATTGACTTGTTACTTTTTGACTTGATTTTTATGTTTGCTATTGATGCTTTGATGTATAGAGGCTTCAGAAATTACTACAAAGGTTGCTCAAGATGCTAAGTGAGCTAGGCGCCGAGGTTACCCTCCTCGCCTCACATAGTGCATGGGATGGGACTATGTAGGTCTTGATGGATGTAGCTCTAGCTTTTCATTTTAACTACTAATGGAGTAATAGAGTAATGGTTAATAACAAACATTTTAACTTGAGAAAGGATTTGGTAGGATCTTGTGTGGGAACACTCTTCAACGTGATGCGTCTTGGCCTATGATAAACCCAAATTTTTTACGGATCCTATTCCTCATAGAATTTGGGTGTGGGAATTCTCCTTTATGACCCATTTGGTTGGTCATATCACAAATGGTTCATGGATCCTCTTCGAATTTCGGTTGTAGAAGAGAAACAAATGCTAGGGAATTAGTTGTCTCAATCAGTGTTGTTGGACTAGTATGAGTCAATCCATAATCATGAATCATACAAGTCAACTTGGCTTTGAGGAATATCGAGTCAACTCGTGTCTGCAACTCATTTTTGGAGAGTTGGGTCCATTACTTGCAAGATGTATTTATGCGATTATCTTGTTGAGCTTTCCTGGTTGCTCTTTAAATCAATAACTGCTTTTACAGAACCTCTGAGATGCTCTTCCCTTTTCCTTTTATTGTGTGTGGGGTGGTGGGGTGCGGTTATGACATTTCTCCTTCAGGAGCCTGTCGGTCGTACATATGTATAACACATTGTCATGCTGACCAGTGTTATTGTTCTGCAGCCTTTGATGCTCATTGTTCCAGATGTTCAAGATGTTTACACTCCTCTTCAAACTGATGTTATTGTTCAACTTGCTGAGGTGTGCATTTTACAATTGGAATTCATATATCTAATGATTTTCTAAATCTTAGTGAAGAATGACATTTGTCTTTATGTTTATCTTCTCTGAGTTCAGTGCCGTCAGCATCTGGAGCAATTGTTGGACAACATTCCTACCATGTTTCAGGGCAATAAAGTTGCCGAGTCAGCTTTTAGTGCAGCTATGAAGGTAAGCATCTTTTGCAATCCTTTCCTAATTTTACATTGCTTTTTCACTGATAAGTGTGACTCTATAGACAACATTATGTACTTGGATACTGTAATCTTGTTTCTTTCCCTTTTCTTTAAAGTTTATTCCTGAAATTCACATCCTTTCACAGGCTGCGTATTTGGCAATGAGGAATACCGGAGGAAAACTTCTTGTATTTCAATCAGGCAAGCTGAATTATTTCATTTTTTGCTTCTGTAGCACTCAATAGTTTGTCCTTTTTGTCCCTAGCAAATCAAGTTTATTTATTAACTGTTATCTTGTACCTGAAGCTTTCTATTGTTGACCCAAAGTGATTTTGAGTTGGTTAATAGAAAGCTACTAAAGTGTGTTTGTTGTTCTGTGTGTCTTCAGTCTTACCTTCAGTTGGATATGGTGCTCTGTCTGCTAGAGAAGCTGAGGGAAAATCGAATGCTGCTGCAGGAGAGAAGGTGCTGAATTTAGTTCTCTCCCCTTATCTTCAAATACTCATTGTCATTTTCTTGGTCTTGGTCTTGGTTATGTTTTGTTGTTTGTTTATGTTTCATTTAGCCCTTCCTCTGGTCAAATAATTTGTTACAAGTGCATTCAAAACCATTTTAGTGAAGCTCTTATATTAAACATCAAATTGATAGTCCAGCTTCTGACAATTTGACCGTGGTTATTTAATTTACTACTTATTACATCATCACTAGTATGTTCCTAGATTCGTAAATGTGCCTATTTGTGGTCTGTTATCAATATCTCGACATCCTCATTTTTTCTTGTTTCAAGTATGTTAGTTTTTTATTGACCAGTGCCTCTTTTAAAGTCCATTGATAACCCAGTTGGCATTTTGGGCTGTGTGTGTGTGTGCACATTTTCTGCTTGCAGGCATGTTATTTGCGAGAACAAAAACATGTCTGCGTTTACTTCATGATTGTAGCAAAATAATAAGTAGCATATATTTAATTGTTCTTCTAGTTTGTTTTTTGAAAAAATAAATGATCATGTTTTATGTACTCGTACAAAATTTTGATGTCTTAGTCCATGGTCGATGCTTAAGTTCTGTGTGATAATTGTGTTTCAGGAGGCCCATAAGTTGCTTCAACCAGCAGATAAGACATTAAAAACTATGGCTATTGAATTTGCTGAGTTTCAGGTCAGACCTCAGCTTTTGTCATCATCATACACGTCATGAAATCTGAATATCAATCATTGTGGTTTATTGTTTATTGAGAAATCCCTGGCTAAGAGTCATATTCTTAATTGCATAAACTGTGGTTTGTATGTCCCTGCAGGTTTGTGTGGACATTTTTATTACCAGCCAGACATATGTGGACATTGCCTCTATTGCAGTTGTTCCAAGAACTACTGGAGGACAGGTACTCTATTGTTAGTCTGCTCCATGTTTCTAAATTATGTATAAGTTCTGGTCATTGGATACGAGTTGTTTAACAACAAAACCTATATATCAATGACACGGATATGACATCGGACACGTCAGCCAAATAAACACAATACGGTATACCCTAGGGGGATGCTTGTACATTTTAGTATTATATACTTTTAGGGGGATGTTTAGTAATAATTCATTCACTTGTGGTCAATGTCTACTAAATAGCCATAACACACTTGTAACGTTTACAAAGAATTGAAACTTTTCAAAGATATGCAGAAAATGGAGCATCGAACAAGAGTATTCATGAGTGTCGACATGATACCTTTTTTTTTTTTTTTTTCTATAGAGTATCCTTGTTACATAGATCAAAACCTTTCATCTATAAATGGTTCCTAGAATTAGAATTCTTGGGCAGAAATTCGTAATGCTCATCTTGATTGTTGGAAGCTTATGATCTACTTTCTGTTGCTCAACTCCTCCCTCGAAACTAACGTTACTTTTATAGGGCAACTTGATTGGTTCATTATTCCATGCTGTTTTACTTTTATTTGTCATCAGTTCTTCAGTGGACCTCTGTCTTAACTTGCTGTCTTTAAATTTTTTTATGTTGTATTTGGTAGTTCATAGAAAATGTGCCACATCTCTCTTTTTAGACTAATGTTTGCTTTTTCTTGGTTAAAGGTATATTATTACTTCCCCTTCTCAGCAGTAGCTGATTCAGCCAAGCTTTACAATGATCTTAGATGGAACGTTTCTAGACCTCAAGGATTTGAGGCAGTAATGCGTGTTAGATGCAGCCAGGTTTGGTCATCATCATGCCCATTCTACTTTTCTGATTATATAAGTTCTCTAACCTCTACTAAATGAAAATTTTATAAAAATGTATATGTAGATTTAACACAAATATTTTTATTTTATATAGGGTCTTCAAGTTCAAGAATACTCAGGAAGCTTCTGCAAACGCATTCCAACTGATGTTGACCTTCCTGCGGTTAGCTACCTTTTTATACTTGGAACTTATTTGTATAATTCTATCATAAGGATGGCCATCTCTTAGCGGGTTTGT
Source organism: Berberis vulgaris (assembly GCA_963556465.1). Lineage (NCBI taxonomy): Eukaryota > Viridiplantae > Streptophyta > Magnoliopsida > Ranunculales > Berberidaceae > Berberis > Berberis vulgaris. Next base: position 56,881,398 of record OY747135.1, on the reverse strand, counting down.
GCTTGCTTTGCAGATTGACTGTGACAAAACTGTAATGGTCACCTTCAAACATGATGATAAATTCCTAGAAGGTTCTGAATGTGCTTTTCAGGTTTGAAAATATACGTAAATTCTTGGTAATTGAACATTCCAGTTCAAACACACACACAGACACTCATGCAATATGACTTGTGATGTTCACTGGTTTATGGTATTCTAAACTCTTTAAAAGAATGATCTCATTGTATTTATGACTGTCCAGTGTGCTCTTCTCTACACAACAGTGTATGGTGAGCGAAGAATCCGCGTGATCACATTATCGCTTCCATGCACTGCGGTGCTCAGTAATCTCTTCCGTTCAGCTGATTTGGACACTCAATTTGCATTGTTGCTAAAGAAAGGTAAATGTTTCTGTCATGTACATTATCTTCTTGTTCTTGTTGATTAATAAGTAGATTCTTTAGACTGACAACTTGGACATTGAGCCTGAAGAAAAGAGGAAACTGTCAATCATGTTGGCCAACTTGACGTTTTTGTAAAAAAAAAAAAAAAAAGGGTTTATCATCTGGAACGAGGTTGTCATGATGTCACAACTACTTGCTATTCATGGCCATTTTAACACTTAATACTAACCGGTTTTGACATTTTCTTTAGATAACCATTTCCCAAACTGTGACAACACATTATCGACTGTTGTAGGTAGATATGGTAAGGATATTTTGACCTAGATTTGGAGAGCTTTTCTGTAAATCAAACCAGATAGGTGGTACTGAGATTCCAGGGCTGTTACTGGGCAGTCAGGAGCAATATTGAATATCTAATAGAATAACAGAAAGGGAAGGAAATACGGAATTTCTGAAACACACAGAATCCTTGGATGCTGAAGAAAAAAAAAATTAGAACTAGCTGATTTGGACACTCAATTAGTAAATAGGTACATCAATTTAGCTCAAATAGGGTTACATGAATAATAACACACTTCTACTGGTTACCATCTCAACAGTTACATGATAGTCTCTTATCTATTGAATCATGCACCACTCTGCCCTTGACCTCAAAGGTCATGCTAATCCTTACTCGACCAACTTGGGGTTTTTTGCTTTTTTTTTTTTTTTTTTTTTTTTTTTGGGGGGGGGGGGGGGAGGTTGAGGTTTACTTTGTAGCATTTTAGAATGGATGGTCCCAAAACGGTGATGCCCGGTTTTGTTTTTTGTGTGTTTTAAGGTTAAATCTGGCATGACCATCTGTGCTGAGTTTGTTTCAGGTTTCATAATGAACTTACTAGATCAACTGTTTTCCCAGGGTTTCGCTTCTGTAATTTTTCTACATGTGAATGGTGTCAAGGATTCTTTTTATTTTCGTATTCTCCTTAAGTTATGATTATGGATATGGGGGCAAAGTGGGGTATTGTTTAAGATATTCCTTTCTCTTTTATGTATGATTAGGCTGGGTATTGTAAAGAACCAGTAGTAGATTTTTCTTATATTTAGGGAAGCAAAGTGACTTTCTCTCTCACTGTCATGCTCTTGCGTGATTAACAGAATTTCTCCCCCTCACTTATTTATCAAAAGAAAAAAAAAGTTTATGATTTGCCCCAAATGTTTTGTTTAACTCTTGTGCATTTTCTCTCCCATACAGCTGCAAATGATATTCCTGCCAAGCCTCTTGGTCAAGTCCGGGAGCAAGCAATTAATCTTTGCATTGAAATTTTGCACTCATATCGTAAATTTTGTGCTACTGTATCATCATCTGGACAACTCATTCTTCCAGAGGCACTTAAGCTTTTGCCTCTATATACGCTTGGTATTTCTCTTGCCTTATTCATGATTATTGATTATTGTTGACTTGATAAGGTTATAGCCCTATCCCTGTCATTAGCTTTCATAGTTATATAAATTTTGTCCAATGATGTCTGTTTTATAATAATAATTACCATTGGATGCTTTTTGTTCTATGCATGGAAGAGGTTAAATTGTAATATGTTTTGGCAATGAACTCAAATTGTATTTTATATTTGTTTGTGTTTATTTTTATTTTATTTTTTTCTTATGACCGCTAAAGACTAACAGATTTTATGGATTCCCAAAATTTGAACTTTTAAGTAGGGTTTTTGTATATTAATGTTTATGTTGTTGTTGTTTGCGATATATAAACACTTACTTCTGGAGAGAAGTAAATACCCCATATTTTCAATCGTGTACTTAACTTTTTCTCTCTCAAATGCTCTTGGGTCACTGCCCTATATATTACATATATGGATATGGCCAAATAACTAAAACTTGTAGCAATAGTGCTTCACCACTTCTTCGGGAACTAACTGGTGCTTTTTGTTGTCAAAAGATGTCTAAAACATCTTGAAGAAACCGTTGTGTGCTACTGTGATGACCATTATATTGCATGTTGTGGAAGCTGCTGTGATACTATTGTTATTTTCAGAACTGGTTTGATGTTCTTACATTTTTTTGTTTTTTGGTCAGCAATTGTTAAAAGTGTAGGGTTGCGAACTGATGGACGGCTAGATGAACGATCTTATTGGGTCAGTCGTGTTGCCTCCCTTCCGACTTCATTAACAGTGCCTCTGGTCTACCCCAGAATGGTGGCGATACATGATATTCTATCTAGGGTACTGACTGCAATTATTTATTAATTTATTGGAGCTCACATTGATTTATTTTAAATTATTCTGTTTTACAAATGGGTACTTGATATATTTATGAACTCCACAGGATGGTGAAGAATCATCTAATCTCCATCCAGTTCCACTTACAAGTGAGCATATAAAAGGCGATGGGATCTTTTTCCTTGAAACTGGTGAGGATGGTCTCATTTTTATTGGGAAAGATGTTAACCCAGACATAATACGGCAACTATTTGGTGTTTCTTCAATTGATGAACTCTCTACCCAGGTATTACTTCCTGATTTATGTTACAAATCTGTTTTTAATAAGAACATGTACTTTTCTAAGAGGAGAGAAAAACGATCAAAGGAAAATAACTAGCAAAGGTAAAGAATATGTAGTCACACCTATATCTAGCAAAAGTAAAGAATATTGATAGTCGCATCTTATCGAACATTGAATTTTTAAATTTTCTTAAATTGTGGCATGTGATTTTTATTACTTTTAATATACATTAATTTGTGATTTTTATTACTTTTAATATACATTAATTTTCAAAAATAATTCGTGTAGTAAACATATTACTTTTTTTTTTCTTTTCTTATCAATCAAAACTGGAATTTTATTAAAGGAGAGACTGCCAATAGTTAGGGAGCCCTCACTAATGGCTACAAAGCTTGCTAACTCTACAATTTTCTACGTGAAAAAAAAATTCTCCCAACTGAACATAAAAATAGGCTGATTAATTCTTGATAATCTCATATTGCTTCTACTAATTAGGGTCCAATTAACAACGGATGCTTAACTTATTTATTTGTTTACTGTGGAAGATAGTTATTTTGTTGCACTGATGTCAAACTCTGCTAGTAATAGTTGAACAGTTTTAACTTACAATTTTGGTCATTTGAAGGAAATGCCCATAATGGATTGACGTAGGTTTTCCATAAATCATTGAGGTCTCACAGTACTAATATCTGTTTCTCATCCTTATTGATGGAACCTTCTGTCATTGACGAAGTATTTGGTTGGTTCAGATTGTTTTACAGCAATTTGATAACAAGCTATCAAAGAAACTAAATGATGTGGTAAATGAGATAAGGCGAGAAAGATGTTCCTACCTTCGGTATGTCAGTTGTTCTGAGATGATTGATTTTACAAATTGTGTTGTATTTCATATTACAAATGCACATTTCTCTTCTATTTACATGTTACATTTACGTTTGTTATCTATTTTTCTCCAGCTTACGGTTATGCAAAAAAGGAGATCCGTCAGGTTAGTTTGAAGTATATAACCATTTCCCTGCGAAGTGGTTGAGAATGTATATATTTTGATAATAAGTTAAGGAATATATGAAATACATGCTCGAATTAAAACCACTCTTGGTAACCTCAACAGTGGTTTAGTTTCAATTGGAGCAGTGCCATTCAATTTTGTCAGCTGCGTCTATTAGTTTGAAATTAACTAAGTCTGTTCAGCGCAAACTTACCTAGTAAACTTTTGCTAACATGTTTTCTTAATGCAGAAATGCTGTTTTACTCGTACATGGTTGAGGACAAGGGTCCTGGCAGTCTTTCTTACGTTGAGTTCCTTGTACATATACATCGGCAGATCCAAACCAAGATGGCCTGATCTGCTGATCGTTACATCCATGGAAGTTACTCCATTTCCATGGATTAAGTTTTGGGATGTTTTACTTCTAAAATTTGATCTACAAAGGAGACAACAGGCCAAAATATGAACAGCGCTTCAATAAATGGAACTACCTTTTCTCCAGCTTGATTAATGGCAACAGTAAAAAATCAGCTATATATATTTTGCTATCATTTGTTTTGCGGGTGTATCCAATATTTTTACAGTGAAACAAACAACAGGTATTAGTTGTATGGTTTTTGGTCAGGATTTTTTGCCTTTTCTTTTCTTTTATAAGCTGCAATTTGAGTGAAGGAACAAGGTGTTATTGGAAGTCAGAGATTATGAAAATGTTTTCATTTATTTTTAGTCGCTAACAACTCTTATTCATTGAATAAAAAGAAAATAACTCTCATTGTATCAACTTCTGCTCTTCCACTAGTATGTTTCTCGAGTCATAAAATTGTGCATCTCTGGATTAGCTGTTTGCAGTTCTGAAAGCTGATCGATACTTCTTGGTTATTTGATCCTCGTCCATTTTTCTGCTTTGTTTTTTTAACTAGCATATTACCCGTCATGTTTGCTGCTAATTATCATGCATTGGACCCTCCCCATCATGTGAATTTTTTTTTTTAGGTGCAAGCTTATTTTACGGTGAGAATATTAATTTTTTTAGGGTCTTATTAGTTAAAATTAGAATTGATTAAAAGTTCAGGTCTTTGTTGGAATGTTAATTAAAATGTCCATCTATTTCTTTGAAAAATATTATACTTAGGCAAGTAATAAAATACATATTTTGAAGAAAAGGATAACAATGATAACAAGTTAGCCAATGGCATAACAGCTCAACGGTTAGAATTTGGCGGATGGTACCACTAGGTCATGGGTTCAAACTCAGCTTGCAGCATCTTTATGGGTTCTGGGATCCTATAAAAACCCTGCTTGCCTTTCAAAAAAAAAAAAAAAAAAAAAAAAAAAAACAATGATAATAAGTTCGGGTCTTTGTTGGAATGTTAATTAAAATGTTCGTCCATTTCTATTGATCATTATTGGTTTTGTTAAAAAGGTTTTCAAAATTGTATTACAATGATAAATTCTATGTATACAGTTATGATAATTTTCATGTTGAAGAAAAGGAAAACACAATATTTTCTCTTTTTGCCACATCTACATTCTACTAATTTTTTTTTTAAAATTATTTTCTTTGCCTTTCTACATGTTTTATATTTATAAATTATACTATCATAGGAAATGAATTTAAACCCTCAACACATTTTTCAACTTTCAATCTTAGCTATTTTTTATCTTTATGATTTGACGTTTGTCCTAGTTAGCGATGAACAATAGCATATTATTGAGTGTCGTTGGCACTTCACATATTTTTGTTGCTACTAATTATCATGCATTGGACACCCTCACTACTATCCCATCATTTCCCTCAATTAGTTTCATACAAAAATCATATCTTAGAATGTGATATAGAATTATTTTGAGGTGCAAGGCTATTTTATGGTAAAAATACTAATTTTGTTAGAGTCAAACTTGGTTAAAAACTAAAATCGATTGAATGTTTGAGGTTTTTGTTTGAATGTTCATTAAAATGACTGTTCATTTCCTTGAAAAATATTATACTTAGACATGAAAATATTAAAAATACATACATGTTTTGATAATAAAATATATATTTTGAAATTTTAAGTGTTTGTATTGATCATTGGTTTTGGTGAAAAGATTTTCAAAATTGCATTTCAACGATACCAAGTTCACTAAATCCGACAACTACGTAGATAGTTATGATATTTTTTATTCTGCCACATGTACATTCCACTAACTTTTTTTTTCACAATTTTTTTTATTTTCTTTCTCCTTCTGCATATATTATATTTACAAACATGTCATTATGAGAAATAAATCTCAACCCTAAACATATTTTCCAACTTTCTATCCTAGCCATCTTTTATATCAAATTCTTTATGATTTGACGCTTGTCCCAATCAACAATGGATAATAAAACACCACTATGAATTGTAGTATAGACTAGCATATTACTCGAGCCATTAGCATTTCACATACACTTCTTCTACTAATTATCATGCAGTTGACACCCTCACCATCATCCCCACCATTACCCTCAATCAGTTGTATAAAAGAAAATAATCATATTTTAGAATATAAACTAATTATTCTGAAGTGTAAGTAAGGGTGGGCACAGGACGGGATAGACCTCATCCCTATCCCATCCTGTTTGTTCGGGATGGGATATACCTCATCCCAACCTCCTCGACCCATCCCAATTGAGTTCAGGACGGGACGGATGAGCATATACTAAATTTTGAATTGAAAATTTAACATGCAACATTGAAAATTTTGGATTTACCAAACACACAACTCTAAGAACAACTATATAACTTTAAGTTATTGATTACTATTTCCCCATTACATTAACTTTTACTCCATTTTTTTAGAACCACTATTGAAGATAGCCATTTTTTTGTACATTCCTAACTAAAATGATCAATGAGTTTGTCATTTAAAAACTACGAGGAACACACGTTGTTGTTGTCAAGTGTTAGGAAGATGAAAAAGAAGAAGGGAGAAAGTTTGAGTTAGATTCATTATCTAGATGAGTCAGAGGCTTGTGAGAATAAAATAGCCATGCCAATAAATAAAACAACAAATAAAATAGTCATGCCAACAAATAGTTTCATACTACATAGTTCATACTAAATATAAAAAAATGGGTTCGGGATGAGATAGGCGGGATTGAAAATCTTCATCCCACTCTAGATCGGGATGAAATGGGATCAAGAATTGATGCGCTATTTTAGTAGCACACAACTTAATACCCTGTTTTGTGATTGTAGTATAGAATAAGTAGGGATCGTTCTGTACCGGGGATTAGAGGCTTGCCAATTCACACTAAGAATAACTAAAAAACAACTAACAATCTAATAAATTAAATAATGGGGGATTGAATTTTCTAAATTAAACTATGAAAATAACTACGAAAATTACTGTAAAGACAATAAAACTAAAGGGATGGCAAAGATGAGAAATTAGCTAAGGGTTTATCTACACACACCAAACATATGCGTATAAATCAATATTCAATAATCACTTGCTAACTCATGAGAGACAATGCTCAAGATTAACCATGACCGCACTGCATTAATCTTATTATTTTCCTAAGTTCGTTGAATTAAACTAAGCGTCGCTTTCAAACTATTATTATCATGCTATTTAAACAAGAATCGCAAGTTTAATAACAATCTAAGATCATTAAGTTTTGTGAAAAATATGAACACTGACTAGGCAATTACAAGTATGATCAACATCTTGTTCTTGCCTAGGTTTTTACTTAACCTTACCAACGTTCATTGGTATTTACTACTTGTGAGTACAAGATTATAACAATTAGGTGAAACTCTCCTATACTCTAGCCCCAGATCCTAGCTTGCTTACTAAGTTGGCCACCTTAACAAACATACAAAGAAAAGTTCTTTATAAAGCAGTTAAGCAAAAAAAATCACTAATAGCAAGGAAGATTAAATTCAATTAATTTATAAAACACATGTTCGGGGCTTCGAATCCACCCCTAACTAAGAGAAGTTTAGCTAGACATATTAATTATGTTCAAACAGTAATCCATAATCAATAATCAAACTAAAATAAGTAAAAGAGTCAAGAGATGAAACAAAACACTGTAGCCTGATCCGTGGTGGTAGAGAGTGGAAACTGGGGTGTGAATAGCGCGACATCTCTTCCTTCGTGATCTGCTCACTCCTCACTTTTCAATCTCTGCTTTTGCGTCTGCTTCGTCTTCGTGTGCGTGGCTGTGGCTGATAGAGGTGACGAAATGAATGGGGAGAGATGACGATGGCGACGACAGTGGATAACGAGAGAAAGGGACTGAGATGGGGGTTTTATCTGACTGGTGGAGGCGATCGGCTGAGAGATGAAGACGGTGACGATGTCTGTGTGGCTGTGATGGGAGTGAAACAGGGAGACGTGGCTAGGGTTTGGCGAGGTTGTTTCGAGGAGGAGGGTGATGGCTGGATTTGATGATGGTGGTGGGTTTAGGACGACGGCGGATGTGGGAGGATGCTTGGCTTGCTGCGACGGTGGATTAGGAGGCTATGGATGGGGATGCTATTGCTGGATGGATCTCTTCAAAGCAAGTGGCTGTGAAACTCAAGTGCGTGTCAAGAAGAATTAACCCAAAAATCTCACTGGGTGCACTCTTTCCTTTTTCACTGATTATTTGGTAAAATCACTCTTCCTATTCTAGTTATATGTGAGAGGATTGATGTAAAAGGGAAACAAATAGCTCACATATGATATAACAAGAAAGAAATACATTTTTTTTTTCCAGATATATGATCTCATGGAAGGAATGCTACTACTTGAATGCAAGAACTAGGGACACCATATGGTCATACCTCATTCGAATCTCCACATCGTGACATTGCAAGACACACTCAATCAAAATGTCTTAATTCAGGTTGTAATGAGGCCAGGGGTCAACTGAAGAGAAAAAACGGATATGAAATTTTCAAAAGGTTTGAAGAAATAGTGAACACATGCAATAAGATTAGAGACATTAGCAAAGAATCATATGGTTCAAGACATAAGTGGAAAAATGAAAAGGTGGCCCACTGATAATGAAAAGTTTCAGCAATTATTTTGTATCTACCGAATGAAAAGAATTGAACTATCTGTATGGTACTGAAATACTAAATGGATATAAATAAGGACTTGTATCTCTTTTGTAACTTTTTGTACAATTTTTTTTTTTTCCATTTTTTTATGTTTTTTTTTTTTTGTAACTCTTTCTTCTTAAACTGTCTACCACAAGGGTCTTTCCCCACACTTGTTTTTCAACATACCTTGAACCACAATAAAGTCTCTGGAAATCAAATTATGCTTCACTCTTCTTATTAGGTTAGGGATAGAAAATGAGGGTAATGAAACAAAAGGTTTAATAACATGCTCGACGGGGTTAACCTAAAGGAAATATATCATGGATCAGATTTATTTGGCAATGGTGGAAGCTAGGTGCCTTTATCATGTCATGCAATTCAATGTGATGCTTTGAACGAAATTAATACAAGTTCTAGTGTTTAATTATTAATTATGAAAGCAATCCAAGTAGCAACCAAAACAAACAAAATTGAGATCATGCAATGAATTATTATTGACAAAAGAATAAAAGATGGCCTAACTAAAAACTCTCTAAATCAAAGGAATAATAGGCTCAAAACTCACATATGGGTTATAATGAGTTAGATTCAATTAAGCATGCTATGAGTACCAATTACTAAGTTGATTACATGTGAATTTTTCATATGGTAACCATAAATAAGCATTAACTAAAGAATAATATTAGATCTTAAATAATGCTTATAAATCACCTTAAAGTCATGCAATTAAAAATCAAATCTCATCATTGTATTGGAAAGTATCCTAAGACTCAAAACAACTATAAATTTTTTTTATTTTTAAAATTTTTATTTTTATTATTATTTTTTTATGATACTTATACCAACAAAGAAAATAAAAACCAACATTTTTTTGTATTTTTTAATGGACTGACACTTTTTTTTTTAATTTTTTTTCTTTTTTAATATATAAAGACAACGTTTGTTCCCCGCACACTTAAACCTAACATTGTCCTCAATGTTAATAGATTATAGCACATGTAATGAAAGATTTAAACGCGGAAAAGCAAACTACTAATAAACAAAAGCAAAAATAACGAAAAAAAATAAAGGGATAGAAAAAGCAAATCTGATTGGGTTGCCTCTCAAGAAGCGCTTGTTTTAATATGGAGTGATACGTCTTCCACGTCATGCTCCACAAATGACTCGTAATAGGGCTTAAGTCGATGATGTTTCACTTTAAACTCCTTCCCGGTTGTGACATTTTTAATCTGTATAGCACCATGGGGAAAAACAGTAGTAACAATAAAAGAACCAACCCATTCAAGAACGTAACTTATCAGTTCTAAGACATGATTGGAAAAGCAAGACTTTCATTCCAACGACAAAAGTATTTCCATGGATCATTTGATCATGAAAAATTATGGTGTTCTCCTTATAATTGCCTTTACTATCATAAACCTCATCCTGAATCTTTTCAAGCTCATTCAACTGTAATTTCTTCCGTTTATTTGTGTCATAGGGAATTCTATTGCTCTCATATCCAACGGCAGTAGTGATGGTGGTCTCAAGTTCATCCTCATTTCTGATGTCTGAGAATTTTTGGGCCAAATTGTCATTCACATTAATAGAAAAACAAGAATGATTTTTAATAGGATATCTAGTGGCTTCAAAGATGTTGAAGCCAATCACATCACCTTCAAATTCCATGGTCAATTTCCCCGCATGCACATCAATATTTGTCTTCGCAGATTTCATGAAGGGGCGTCCTAAAAGAACAGGCAAAGGTGCTGAAAATTCTGAATCTTCCATTTCAAGCACATAGAAATTTGCGGGGAAGCCAATGGCATGACAGCTCAACGAGTAGAGCTTGGCGGATGGTACCACTAGGTCATAGGTTCAAACCCAACTTACGGCATCTTTATGGGTTCTAGGATCCTATAAAAAAAACCCTGCTTGTCTTTAAAAAAAAAAAAAAAATCCGCTGGGAATATCAAATGGTTAACCTGCACCAACACATCTTCCAACAAACCTCGAGGATATGGATTGTAACGGTCAGCCAATTGAATAATAACACCATCATTTTTTAACTTCCCGGGATTCATAGACCAATAAATAGAATACGACATAACATTAATTAAAGCACCTAAGTCTAGCATTGCATTTTCAATTTTAATATTACCGATAACACAAGGGATAGTAAAACTACCCGGATCCTTACACTTTGGCGGCAATTTCCTTTGAAGAACTGCAGAGACATTTTCACTCACCTTAACTACCTCTCCGACTTGAAGTCGTCTCTTTGTTGTGCAAAGCTCCTTAAAAAAATTTGCATACTCAGGCACTTGATTAATAACATCAAGAAGTGGAATATTGACTTGGACTTTTCGGAAGAATTTCAAAATTTCCTTATCCTGTTCATCTTTCCTAGATTTGGCAAACCTACCTGGAAAATGCACAATAGGTGGAACAAGATTAGCGGAAACTGAATTTGGAATGCTCACCTTCTTACCTTAGAGCTTTGGTGTTTCAAGGATTGTTGGATCATCCTTCTATAACTCAGCTTTCTTATTTCGACTCTGTTTAGGGACTATTGGCTCATTCTCAATTAGCCTACCACTCCTCAATGTAATTGCTTTTGCGATTTCAAACCCGCCTTTTGGATTTGGAATGGTAGAACTAGGAAGTTTTCCTTGCTCGTGAATTTGTCCAATAAACTCAGCTATCTGTCCCATTTAGAGTTTCAAATCTGCTATATCTTTTGATTGGTTCTGCTGAGAAATAGTCAACGATTTCAAAATCTCATCATAATTAAGGGACATACCTGAATTGTGTTGAGGTGGTTCTGGTTGCCTTTGAACGAAACCAAGGGGTGGCCGATTAGAAGTTTGTTGTTGAGGTTGTTCTGAATTTCTCCATCCAAAACTGGGTGATTTCTCCAACCTTCATTGTAGGTGTTCGAATAAGGATTATTCCTATAGAAATTTTGCCTCTGAAAACCTATTGCATTGACATTTTCCCAACCGCCATTCTCAATCAGTTGAGGACATTTATCAGATGGATGTCCTGACTTAGTACATACGTCGCAAACTTTTGCAACTCCTAGCACATTCGGCTTCCCTAGGGCCCGAGTCACAAGTGAGGTAAGATTAGCCATTTGAGCCTTACCTCATTGACTTGGCGTGAAGGTTCTCCAATTCCTTCATACTGTTGGGCATTTAAAACTCAGTTTGCAATCAAAGTCTTTGATGCTGTTGGAGTTTTATCAACCAAAGCTTCTTCTGTCGTTGCATTTAACATCTGTCGCTCAAGAGGAAGTAATCCCTCATAAAAGTATTGAATCAAGAGCTGCTCCTTCATCTGATGTTGCGAAGATGATGCTATGAGAGTTTTGAAGCGCTCATAGTAAGCCGGATATGATTCTCCTGGACCTTGCTGTATGCCACTGCTTTTCTTCCTCAACAAGATAATTTTGGAAGTTGGGAAGAATTTCTCTAGAAACACCTTCTTCATGCTCTCCCAAGAACATACTGTTCCGGAAGGTAGTTCATAGAGCCAATCCTTAGCCCTATCAGCCAGAGAAAAGGGGAATGCTCTCAACTTTAGGATGTTCTCATCCACATTTATTGGCGTCATACTGGAGCACACAACTTCAAATTCCTTTAAATGTTTATTTGGATTCTCCATAGAAAGACCATGATACTTCAAAATATGATGAAGTAGGCTGGATTTTAGCTCGAATGATTCAGTCTTGCCCTGCGCGGCTAATGGATATTGAATGCACAAGGGTCCGGCATTGTCGAAGGTGGACGCCGAAAGTTCTTTAATAGATCTACTGTCTCTCATATCAAACTCTTTAGATTCAGATTTAGAGCTAGATGTTTGTGACTCTTTTGTTTTTCTCCTTCATATTCTAAATGTTTTCTCAGGCTCTGAATCGTATTCTAATTAGTTTTCGCTAGATCTTCTATTGCGCATGAGCTGGTACCTGAGATAAAGAAAGAAAGAAGTAAAAATCAATAAAAATAAAATTAAATAAATAAAAACTAATGAAGTAATTAACAATTTTTCTAATCCCCGGCAATGGTGCCAAAAATTGATGCACTATTTTAGTAGCACACAACTTAATACCCTGCTTTGTGATTGTAGTATAGAATAAGTAGGGATCGTTCTGGACCGGGGATTAGAGGGCTTGCCAATTAATACTAAGATTTGCTAAAAGACAACTAACAATCTAATTAATTAAATAACGGGGGATTGGATTTTCTAAATTAAACTATGAAAATAATTACGAAAATTACTGTAAAGATAATCAAACTAAAGGGATGGAAAAGATGAGAAATTAGCTAAGGGTTTATCTCCACACACCAAACATATGCTTACAAATCAATTTTCAATAATCACTTGTTAACTCGTGAGAGAAAATGCTCAAGATTAACCGTGACCGCACTGCATTAATCTTATTATTTTCCCAAGTTCGTTGAATTAAACTAAGCGTTTCTTTTAAACTATTCTTATCATGCTATCTAAACAGGAATCACAAGTTAAAAAACAATCTAAGATCATTAAGTTTTGTGGAAAATATGAGCACTGACTAGGCAATTACAAGTATGATCAACATCTTATTCTTGCCTAGGTTTTTACTTAACCTTACCAACGTTCCTTGGTATTTACTACTTGTGAGTACAAGATTATAACAATTAAGTGAAACTCTCATATACTCTAGCCCCAGATCCTAGCATGCTTACTAAGTTGGCCACCTTAACAAACATACAAAGAAAAATTCTCTATAAAGCAGTTAAGCAAAATACAATCACTAATAGCAAGGAAGATTAAATTCAATTAATTTACAAAACACATGTTCGGAGCTTCGAATCCACCCCTAACTAAGAGAAGTTTAGCTAGACATATTAATTATGTTCAAACAGTAATCCATAATCAATAATCAAACTAAAATAAGTAAATGAGTTAAGAGATGAAACAAAACATTGTAGCCTGATCCATGGTGGTAGGGAGTGGAAACTGGGGTGCGAATAGCGCGATATCTCTTCCTTCACCTTCCTCACGCGATCTGCTCCTTCGTGATCTGCTCACTCCTCACTTCTCAATCTCTGCTTTCGCGTCTGCTTCGTCTTCGTGTGCGTGGCTGTGGCTGATGGAGGTGACGAAAGGAATGGGGAGCGATGATAACGGGGACGACAAGGGATAACAAGAGAGAGGGACTGAGACGAGGGTTTTATTTGACTGGTGGAGGCGATCGGCTGAGAGATGAAGACGGTGACGATGTCTGTGTGGCTGTAATCAGTGTTGTTAAGGCGGACGCGTAGGCGCGCCTCGAGGCGTTTAGGCAAAGAGACGCCTCAAAATGATGCAAGGCGAAACGGTGAAGTGAGGCGTCCGCCTTGGACCGCCTCAGACTGCCTCGGGCCGCCTCATCCCATTTACAGCTTAAAAACCAAAAGCCTATTGCAACCCACTTGTCTTTTAAGGTTAAGAAGGAAGTATTTAGAGTTTTAGAAAAGAGAACGATTCCTTGGCGGTTATTGTTGTTGTTGTGTGTAGTCTTTTCCTTCTAATCAGGTTCCTCTTTTTCAAATTAGGTGTTGCCTCTTTCATATCAGGATTTTTTCTCTCTTCTTCTTCCCTCTCCTTCATGTGTTTTTTTTATATGATCTGTTCTGCAGCTTCTGCTGTATTTTTTTATATGATCTGTTCTACTGCCTTTTTTTTATGACCCGTTATACTTTTTTTATATCATCTGTTCTACTCCTTTTTTTAATGATCTGTTCTGTTTTTTTTTATATGATCTGTTATGTTTTTTTTTATATGATCTGTTATGCTGCGTTTGTTTTCTTCACAATAAACAATAATAAGTAATATTTCATTGTATGGATCGTAATATTTTAGCATATGGATCGAAATTTGGTGCAAATTTCCAAAGTTAAACCAATGAGATCTGCTGGGCGATGCCTCACCAAATTGCAATTTTCCAAACACTGTTTCAAATTTCCAAAATTAAACCAATGAGAAGTTGATGAACTAGTTTACATTATGCTTTGATGTTTTTCTTGTTTGTTTCTTTTTTAGTGATTTAGTGGATGGGCAAGTTAAGTACTCTTATGTAGTGCATCTTTTTGCTATGTTATGGAACTTTATTATGTTTCCATTTCAATTCTAAATAGGTGTATGAATTTTTGTACATATTGGCATATGCAAGTTGTCAAAATGATGATGAATATTACTTATCTAAATGTGTTTCAATTTATTATAATAAAAAATCTTTAAAAAATGTTAAAGACCGCCTCACCTCTGAGGCGTTTTCAAGCTCATCCGCCTCCCCGCCGCCTCAACGCCTTAACTACACTGGCTGTGATGGGAATGAAACAGGGAGACGTGGCTAGGGTTTGGCGAGGTTGTTTTGAGGAGGAGGGTGATGGCTAGATTTGATGATGGTGGTGGGTTCAGGATGACGGCAGCTGTGGGAGGATGCTTGGCTTGCTGCGGCGGTGGATTAGGAGGCTATGGATGGGGATGCTATTGCTGGATGGATCTCTTCAAAACAAGGTATCATCCCTTTTATAATTGTTTTGTTTCCTTCTTTGCTTGGTTTCCTTGTTTGTGTGGTTTCCTTGTGCAATTAGTTGCCAATTTGCTTCACTTAGTTTCTATTTTAGAATCTTGTAATTGGAAACCTACACAAACACGAAAATAACCATTAGTACCATAATTAACAAGTAATAGCTAAAATATATATAGAAATATGGTACTAAAAATAGCCTAATTATGCCCCTATCAGGAATCCCAATAGAACCCAAAAAAATCGGGATGGGATTGAGATCGCGGGATGGAATGCACACCCCTAAGTGTAAGCCTAGTTTACAGTAAATATACTAATTTTTTTAGAGCCAAACTCAGCTAAAATTAGAACCCATTGAATGTTTGGTCTTTGTTTGAATGTTCATTAAAATGTTTGTTCGTATTTTTGAAAAAATTATACTTATGCATGAAAATATTAAAAATGCTTACATACTTTAATAATAAAATACATATTTTGAAAATTATTATACTTCAACGATACCAAATTTACCAAAATCCAAAAACTAAGTAGATAGTTATGATTATTTTTATTTTGAAAAAGGAAAACACAATATTTTCTTTCTTCGCCACCTAGCATTCCAACTTATTATCATTTTTTTTCCCTTCTATATGTTTTATATATAAAACATGCCATTATAAGAAATTAATCTCAACACTTAACTTATTTCTTAACTTTCAATCCTGACCACTTTTATCTTAAACTCCTTATGATTTTATGTTTGTCCCAGTCAACAATGAATAGTAAAACACCAGTCTTAATTGTAATGTTGATCATTGTTCCTATTCATCCCATATGTTGCAGGTGCATAATAGCACAATTTGGGGACAACCGCTTTTGACAAGTTATTAGGGATGGCACAGGAAAGGTGTATGGGTTTAGTTTGCTGAGTTTCAAATGTGCCCAACTCCATAACCCGATTGATTGATGTGCTTGGGTCCTTTGACATTGGGCTTTGGGTAAATTCAGAAGACTTAAGCGTAATTAAACATGTCAATTTGCTTATCTTATATACTTGTCCAAACCACTGCCCTAATCATGGAAGGCTAAATATGAAACCTAAAGATGATTTCAGTGGTTAGATTTTCTAGGAATTATCATGGGAAAATTAAAAAATGAAAGGTACGTTTGGTTAGCCATTTTCTGCGGGAAAAAGTTATTCATGTTGAGGTTGAAGATGACTTCATTTTTAGCAAAACATTTCTTAGCTCCCTCTTTGTGAGGAATCCATTTGTTCATCTTCTTCATCTATCGGAGAGTAGCAAGGCAAAGTTGGAAGTTCCATTGATGGAATAGAATTCAAGACTTGAAAATGGAAATCCTTTCCAACACAATCTCCTTGCTAATTTTGTGAAGAAAAGATTTTATATGTATAATTTGATTTTGGAAATAATTTTATTTTGAAGATTTGGGGGGAATTTTGTTAATTTTTTTAGGGTCTATTTGGTTGCACAGAAAATAGACATTAAAACTGAAACTGTTTCCATGAATTTGATTTTGAGCCTCCCCATGGACTTGAATTCCCATAAGAAGTGAAAAAAAAATAATCTTATGAAGAATTGATTTCCTGTCAGTAAATAGACAATCAAACAACAAAAATTTGCATAATAAAGGAAAGAGATTCCATTTTCCTTGAAAATGGCTAACCAAACAACGAAAATCTGCATAACAAGGGAAATAAATTCCATTATACCAAACATACCCTTTAGGGTGTGTTTGATTTTTGGAAAAAATTTAAAGGAAAAAAGAATTTTCTTTGGAAAGAAAGTTCGTGAAAAAAATTCACCGTTTGATTGCACCAAGAAAACAAAAATTCATTAGATAGAACATTTCTATTTTGTGGTGGAATTGTTGAGGATAAGAGATGAATTTATTCAATGAGGCTTTGTCCATGTTAAGTCTCTTGAGGGCTTTGAGTCGAAGAGAGAGTCGTCATTGAGTGAAAAGATTGAACAGAGAAATTTTTTTCGAGAGGGAGCCTAAACAAATTTTTCCCACTTCAAGCAAGAAAACATTTCACCAGCATAAAAGTTTTCTTTCTCCATGAAAAATCAAACGTCAGAAAACTCAACTTTTGGAGAAAAATTTTCTTTTACCATGAAACACCCAAAAATCAAACACATGTAGATTTTGGATTTTACATGGAAAATCTTTTGGCAATTAAACACAAGTACTTCTACTACGACTCAATCTGTATGCTAAAAATTTGTACTTGATATGACGTGGTGACGTATGTGATATCGTTATAATAGTATTAGATAGTTTTATTGTGAAGATGCTCATGTTGCCATGTCATTGAATACAATATTTGAGTACAAAAATTTGAGTCACAACTGACAATAGAGTTTTTGATATTTTTTTCTTTTATGTGAAAGAAAGGAAAAGAAAAAAAAATGCTTCCTTAAATTCTTTCCTTTTTGAGAGTATGTGCAAACTCAAAAGAGAGCCATCAATATATGATTGAGGATTGAGTGGAAATGAGTTGGCTTGAAGGGTTTCCTACAAATGTATATAAGTCAGCCTCAGCCTGCCGGAGTCTAGGATAATACTTAGGTATTCAATCATGGATTTTAATAGAGTCTGAAAGACTTTAAATCTCATGGATTTTAAAATATTTCAAAGGAGTTTACAGAATCCACTGGATTTTAATGGATTTTAAGTGACTGGATTTTGTGGAATTTACAGAATCCACTGGATTTTAATGGATTTTTATTATTGGATTTTCTGAATTTTGTGGAATTTACCATGTCATGTCCTCCTATTCTCATAACCAAAACCATGGCAAGTTACACAAGGGAAAATTGGCCCTTCTACGAATCTTTCCAATGAGAAAACAAAAGTGTTCAGGGAACTATTTCAATCATTCAATGTGGTCATGTTATTTGTCAATCATGCTGCTTGCTGATATGAACTGAACTGATATATTGAAAGAACTGACCTGATATACTATGTTTGCAGAATAGATTCAAAGCAATGAAGTACTGATGATAGAGAGCAGCTCCAGCAAAAAAGAGAGTTGACAGAATGAAGATACTTGTAAATGTAGAATTCTCAGCAGTTAGAATGAAATGTAATGTGTTGTATTGGATAGAAAAGCTGATTCGAGATAGCTACTCTCCAGAGCAAAAGCTCAGTGTACAATTTGTTTATCAATCAATAGATCCCCTTTGTTCTCTCAGCATTCTCCTATTTATAGCACTTAGCTAATTACAATTGCTCTCTCACAACTACTGACAGCTAATTAACCAATTACAACTACTGACAGCTAATTAACCAATCACAACTACTGAAAGCTCATTTAACCATATAACAGAACATATTACAAACTGCATAGCATTCTCATTCCTCAACAGAGCATTTGCACCAACAGAGCACTCTCAGTCCACAGAACCTCTCAGTCCTCAGCATTCCTATGCAGCATTGCAGAGAGCACTCTCAGTCCTCAGCCTCAGCATTCCTATGCAGCAGTGCAGCAGTCCCATTACCCTCTTCAGCATTCTTTTTCTTTCTCCTGGAGTAAGTATAATGAACAGGGGGTTTAGAATATAGAATCCTATCACTTGCTGTCATCTAAAAACATACCAGTTATACGAGGAGCAAGAGAAACAAACACAGACTCGTTGTTGCAGCAGAGATGGGAGTTGGGACACCCCTAAATGAGCAAGTATCTAACTTAAATAAATCATCATGGAAATAAATTTCAAAGTTCCATCTCAGAGTGTTCATTCTGGCACTCAATTGTCTACGATTCCAGCTAGGGGATGCCCAACTAACTTCTTCAAGACTTAGGGTTGTCATACAAAATAACGTTTGCCGTTGTTTTCATGATTGTAAACATATTTTAAAAAAATACCATAATCACAGCAAATAACCTGTCCGATTTGCACCAAGCCCCACGAGCTGCTCTGACTTCCAGCTCTACACATACTTTGTTTCTACACACTATGTTTCATTCTCTACAAATCAAGAAGGCCATTGACAAAATGAACCTAACAACAACAACAATCCCGAGTAAAAATTCGATCTTGACAAAGCTTTTACACACAATGTTGTTTTCCAGCTATTTAAAACATAAGAATTACTCCAAAAGTACTATTTGAACCCAATATAAGATCACACATGAAATTTTGGGAAAATTGAAATGATAAATTATAAAAAGTCCAACATGTAGCAGATCATCCACAAGGAGGATGCAATACCTATTCTGATGAACAACCTCCAGGCAAGCATATACAAGTCACTTAACTCTGTTTCTGCAATGGTGTGTTTTGAAGAGTAAACAATAACCAACAAAAGGTTCTAAAAATGAACTTGAAACATATATTACAAATGCAAGATGAAATAGCACAAATCAACTCCTTTATATATATATATATATATATACTTATTTGAACTTCATCACACCTTCAAAGGTGAGATTTAACAATTTAGCAGAACCAACTGTTTTAACATATATTTATTTATCAACTTCACCACACTTACTGAGATGAGACAGGGCACTATTCCGACAACCCAATTTGTATTCAAAACCACACTAAAACTGAAATTAAACAACTTGGAAGAACAACATAATGCAACACATACCAAGCAAAAGTAACCAAATCCAATCCAGCAAACAATATGAAAGTCATAGAACAACACTGTGACTGACTTATGCTTACCAACTCCGCTTGCAGTAGTAGTTTCACTAACAGAAGCATCGTCAAATTGGTTGTCCAGCTCTTGCAAGGCTTTTGCTAATTCTTCATCTAATGCCAACTGTGATTTTGCATTACCAACGACTTTTGCTAATTGGTTGTCCAGCTCCTGCAAGGCTTTTGCTAATTCTTCATCTAATTCCAACTTACATAGGAAACACCAGAAGGCATAACTAGCAACACGGTCTGCAAGTTCCTTCACAGGTATAGGCTCACCATAGGTCCTGCACAGGAAAGCCATCAGATTTTAGGTGATCTGAAAATGTATTCATATTTGCACAGTTATCTTTGGATTTTATAAATGAATACACATAGGATTTCCAATGAAATCATGGACTTGTCGACCTGTGAGTGCAACTATGACTCAGAATTTTGCTCATCTTGGTATAATTTGGGATGCCAATCCATTGAACAAATGAACATTTAGAGGAATAATTATCATAACGTTCAGTATGCTTGCATGCTGCCTTACAGGTTACATTACTCTTGTCTTATATTTGGATATCTCGAAAGATGATCAGACAAACTACTTTTTCAAAACACATTAGGCACACAAACTTGATTATCACATTAAATAGTTGAGACATGTATATGATTGATCTTTAAAATTTCCATAGAAGTTGAAATTTCATTAGTTGCATGGATGAGTTGCTAGACACTCATTTACTGAAAATAAAAACAAAAGATAAAGATGTCGTTACTTTCGTACCAATGAAGAAGAAACTAACTTTTGACGTTGAATGCACCATACTGTTTGGTATACATGATGATCCAAGTAAAGACGCCTTAGTGAAGGACTTCACTGTAGCATTCAAAGCTTTATGGTGTGTCCCGATGAATTTTCCAGGCACAAGTTACCACCAAAGAATACTAGCACAATCAAAGATTATTAATCGAATATTACCGAATATTCTGCTAAGTTTAATAATCTGGAAGTTGTCTATGGATCCCAAGTACTACAAAAAAGTTCGCCAAGGTAACAAACTACATCTTCCCACCTAATCAATTTTCCTATGTACTCAGAATTTTCTCACAATTATTTCTCTACAATGGGTATGTTTGGTTCAGAGACATGAGGACTCTAAATGAAAGACAAGCTCAAGGGGAAGAAAAAACTAAGAAGCATCACTTATTTATGAACCACATAAAAAAAACGAAGTAAACATGGAGAGTTGCACAAGAAATGATGAGAAATTGTTTTAAACTTTCTTTGTTTATGAATGTTTCTCTGAATAATTTCATCAAATAATTGGAAAACACTGCAAGAAGCATTACTTATTTCATTCTTTGTGAACTCAATATTTTTCTCAGTAATTTCATCAAACAATCATACTGCAAGAATGAATCATAACTAATTTCAAGAAAACTCACATTGCTGAATTTCAAAGATCCAACCACGTTCGATCCGTCTCACATTGCTGAATTTCTTTGTATATGATTGATGAAGAACTTATAAGTGGAGGTGGCAGTGGTCCATCATCTTCCTCCTTGTCACTGTCATCACCAGGGCTAAAAGGAGGAGGTGATGGTGGGAGAGGAGGTAATGGGGTTGTTTCAGATAGAGGTGGAGGAGGCAATGTATCAAAAGAAGAAGAAGAAGAAGAAGAAGAAGGTGCAAGAATTTCAAGCAGCTCCTCCTCCTCCAAGGACTCAGATTCAGTGAATTGGCGAAGAGTTATTCCAGTATTCTTCAAAGACTGCAAGTAAGACACTTGAGCTGCAACAAATTCACTCCTTAGCACCAATAGTTGCTTCATCAACTTCCTCCTCTCTTTGCACCTCTGCACCCTCTCCTCATTATCTATCCTCCTTGATGCAGCACAACCCATTGCTCACTTTCTTCGATTTTTTCAGCTCTGCTGATATTCTACACCAAATCAACAAACCCCATTTCTGTAACTACACATAAACCCCTTGAACACAACAATTACTAAGGGTTTTCACGAACATCACTCCTCCTCCAAAGAGATGGAGACTCGATTCTTCAATTAACTAATCAGGTTTTCACGACCCCACTCCTAGATCAGATCCAAATCCATTCTCCATACCATAAACTAATCAGGAACCGCGAAGAGGTAATTGGTCGGTGCTGTTGCAGCAGCTGCTGCTGCTGGATTCTCGATCTCTTCTATGTCTGCTATTTCTTTCTCTTTCTTCTGTGAATTGGATTACCCTGCAAGCCCTAGCAGAGAAATTGTTGGTGAGAGCGACTTGGAACGAGAGGGAGCAGATAAATTGAAATTCGAGGGTAATAGGCCGGATTTGAAAAGGACTTTGATATTTATATCTTTCACATATAAATCCTTCAAAGTCCTTCAAAGTCTATCAGATTAACAAATTCATTAAAATTCCCTGTTGTTTGAATACCCCTAAATTTTATTGTATTGTTTAAAATCCATGATTGAATACCCCATGATTTTAATGGATTATAAAACAATCATTTAAAATCCATGATTGAATACCCCTAGATTTCATTGTATTGTTTTAAATCCTTAATTGAATACCCCTATATTTTAATGGACTTTAAAATCTTTCAAAATCTATTAAAATACATGATTGAATACCCCCCTTAGTCTGTCTAGTCTCGTACTATTCTTAACATTTTGTATCTTAGAACTTTAGGCTGTGTGTATTAAGAACTAGAATTTGATAAAAAAAAAAAAAAAAAAAAAAATGCATCAGCAGAAGTTGTGAGTGAAAGAAGACTAATAATGCCAAACTGATATTATGCTTTAACCTAATATAGAAATAACAAACAAAAAAAGTACAATAAATTTAATAACTGATAAAAAAAAAAAAAAAAAACAAAGAGAGAGAGAAATGTTGTTTTTCTCCATTGTTCACTGAACAAAAATTCCAATTTCCTAGAAAATCCATCAAAAAATAAAAATAAATTAATAATCCTTATTAACTCCCCAAATTCTTCACTTTGAATCCCTCATCTTCCTCAACATAACTCTTAATTGCATCTCTGATATCTTCAACCTCATCAGCCTTATCGATGAACTTAATCACCTTTTCGAGCTCTCGATCACTCAAATCATCAATAAACGGACGAACAGGCAATGCGTTGTTCGGCTGAAGCATGTAAGCATTTGGGTTATCATCCACCAACACCACATTCTTCAAATCCCTCCCTAAATCAGATAAATCCTTGACAAACTTCCCTGCCAACTCCTTGCATGAATCCCTGTAAAGCCGATGCAAAATCCGCCTTTTGGGATCAAGCCTGTCTAACACAAGCGACGCATACTCCTTCAATCCAGCTGTAAAAATCACAATCTCAAAATTCTTTTTCACAATTGCCTCCAACAGCTCATCCACCCCCGGACGCTTAATGACGTAAAAATTGAGAATTTCCCCGTCAATCGTTGGGCGAACCATGAAATCGAACCTTTCGGGTGGTGGGTCGGTCTTGGAATGGATCAAAGTTTCATCCAAATCCAAAAAAACTGTTCTTTTGAGAGGAAAAACTGGAGGTGGAAGAAGGGTTTTGAAAATGAGGGATTTTCGAACCCGGCCTTCTTCTTCTTCGCCCTTTTCTTCAAATGGGCATTTGGGGTACTTCTTCAGGAGTTGATAACCTCGTTTTCGACAACTCGGGGTGCCGATACTGGTCAATTTGTTGAAGATTTTGATGATACGACGTTGGCAGGCGGAGAATGAATTGTTGATGGAAGTGAGAACAGCAGATGGTGCCTTTGCAACACTCTTCAAAGGTGAAGAGGACTTTTGCCTTCGACGAGTGGTTCGTCGATTCTTGATTGATTTGGTGGGTGTTCTCTTGATGATTTTGGACACCATTTTTTGAGGGGTATGTCCACACACACACACACAGAAGAAACAGAGAAATGTTCGATTGTTTAAATGAGATGAGGAGGTTGAATTTGTTTGTAAACAAATGAGGGCGAGGACGGTTCAGATCATTTTTAGTGGGAATTGAACGGTCGCGATTAATTTGAGATTTTTGAAATTAGGTAAGGAGTAACGGTCACGTGACGAGGTTCGGAACCGAAGCTAGTAGCTGGGTGTCCATTTTAAAATAGAATAAAAGACAACGAACGGGAGACCGTTGCTAGCCCATTTGGGCACTCTCAATTTCTTTGTGAACATTTATTAGTGTACAACTGAGTGTGTTTTGTAATCTGACTATCATCTTTTAATAATATCCGTAATGATACATAAAGTTTAAAACTAAATTATACGTATATCTATAATTTAATAATACCCTTAATAACACATAAAGTTTAAAACTATATTATATATGGGACGGGATCCAGAGACTCGCGTTTTTTACTCAAGATACAAATTCAAATAATTGGCCATTAGATTAATGTTGATAATAAAGTCTAATGAGCTGGTCCAATTTTATAAAAAAAATAGTTAGCGGCTCCACCGTGGCAAGCTAAAAAGATTAGTTTCCTAAAAAAATAAAATACGAACCGAAAAATCCATGATTTCCATTTTTTTTATCTTGCCTTCCCTCTTATTCTTCCCTACGTATGCTTATTCTCTTCTTATTTTTTTCATCTCTCAAACTATTGGCAGGGTTCAAGCTTTCTAATCGAACGGGTTATTTGAACCAAACTTTATAACTTAACTCAGTTTTTAGGAGCCTCAAAGCTTGAGATGTAATCTAAGTTATCCCAAACTCACTGTCACTGGTATCTACCAATGGCTACTACCCGGATAGATTTAAATTAATCAAATATTGAACGTGTAAGGTTCCCTATGGAATTGTTCCCTTGCCGGCAAAAGCAACGCCCTTACTTGAATATCATATATACTCATGTTGTGTTCCAGGTCAATATCGAATACACATGTTTCAACAGTGCAACGTCCACAAGGTATTTGTTTCTTATGAGAACATTGAGCATGACTTGAAACTTGGAAGAACTTACTTGAAGGCTTAAAATTCATCAAGCAACAGACACTCAAACTTGAAAAGTATGGAAAATGGTGGACTGTAAAAATTAATATAGAGGTCAGGTTAATTTGGAATCCTTGAATCCTGCCAATATATAGTTTGAGAGACAAAAAAAAAAAATAATAAGAAGAGAAGAAGCATACGTAGGGAAAAAAGAAGAGGGAAAGTAAGAGAAAAAAAAGGAAATTATGATTTTTCGGTTTCTATTTTTTATTTTTTTTCAAGAAACTAATCTTTATAACTATTTTTTTTTTATAAAGATGGGCCAACTCATTAGACGTTATTATCAACCATAGGATCAACAACAAGCTAATGGCCAATAATTTGGGTTTGTATATGAATAAAAAAAGTGAATCTTAAGATCCCGTCCCAATATATATGATGCAATCTTTTTCAGCTCCTTGCTTAGACCTAGTCCTACCGACCTACTGACATGTACAAGTAACGCACATGAGGCACAAACCACCGTGGGATGGCTGATGACACTCCAATGCTAAAGTCAGACAGGGTTCTGAGGAAGGTGTAATGCTGTAACAAGGAATTTGTAGCGTACCTTAGCTTACCAACCTCGTGTCTTATTTATATTTCAAGGAGTCCCGATTCTACGAGGCCATCGTAGGCGTAGTTTAGGAAGGAAATCTTCGTGGAGATCCCTCCCTAATTAGGAGTCGTGCTGTAGGAGGGAAGTTTCATGTTAGCTCTGTGTTCCTAGATATGCTAGAGTTAGTTCCCAATCCAAGGGCAACCTCTATTTAGGTGATCCACTGTGTAGAGTCTGATTTTTCTATTTTTCTTGCTTTTGAAGCTACCGCTCTGATTAGAAAAGATTGTTCATCTTCATCATGCTTAAGAAAACCTTTTCGATGACGCTGTCTTTGCCAAGGGCTTGGAGTTTTTCGAAAATAGGTTGTTGTCCGAACCTGGTCTCGCCGAAATTCGTACGAAGTTTGGGGTCCCTGAGGACCTGTTGTTGTATCTCCCGACGGGCTACCAGACGCCAATATCACCTACGACTGGTTTTATCTATTTGCACCTTGGGATGCTTCAAACTAGAGTGCATTTTCCGGTTCTGGATGTGATCTGGGAGTTCTTGGACTTCTTAAGAATTCCTCCGATTCAGTTGGGGCCCAATGGATATAGGATCATCCTCATGATTCTGCTCAGTGATAAGGAGGCCGACGTTAGCGTGACTCTGCGGGTGATTCAGCTGCTGACCTATTATTGGCTAAAGAGTAATGTTATTTGTAAGATGAAGTTGCCGAATTGTTTCGTTAGGCTGCCTGGTGATTTCAAGTTCTGGCAGAAGTATTGCTTCTTGGCCCCTGCGAATTCGAAGTATTTTTAATACAAGGGTCGTCCGCTCGAGCGACAGTTCTAGCCGCTTCGTAAATTCATTTATTTTCTTGTGACTTTGATATGTTTGATAGTGGATCGATTAACCATCGCTTGTGTTTTTATGCAGGAAGGTTTTTCACTACTCCTCTTACCTTAGATGAGCAAAACACCATGGAGAAGTTTCGAGTCCTGCCGAAAAGAAAGGCGGTCAATGTCATAAGGGTTTCCAACTTCATCCGTAGTAGGTTGTGGGACAACTGGCACGTCGCCTCCACTTTGTATCAAAAGTCGCGCATTAAGTTGGAAGATGGGGCCCCTTCCAGGAAGAGGAAGGCTATTGGGGCCAAATCTCCTGTTTTGTCTGATGCGAAAGAGTCGTCTGAGGCTCTTGCCTCTTTCGTGTGGAAGAGGTCCCGTGTTAGAACTGGATCGTCTTTTCACACGACCAGCTCGGTGTCGGGGGATCGTGAGTCTGCTAGGTCTGTTGAGGGGAGATTGATGTTTTCGGCTTGGAAAAGGATTACATGCTATTGGCAGGAATTGTAGACAAGTCGAACCTTAGTAACACGCAGGTCGAGGCTCTGAATGACCGTCTGGTGCGAGTTGCAATGGTTGTTTCCGCTGGTACTGATTCGCGTGAGGCCGCTCCGATAGAAGGCTCTTGTGAGGCTTTGCCTGAGGTGGTAGAATCAAATCACCCCATAGTTGTTTCGCCTGATAGTGGCCGCAGTACCGATCGTGGCTCTTGCAGTCCTCATTGCTCATCGTCTCGCTCTAGGCCTCAACTAAAGGTTTTGGAGGGTCCTTTGGATACTTCGCTTCTTTCTCTCCCTCCGGATCCTATTGAGTCATCTCGCACAAAAGAGGCTGATGTTGTTGACAAGGGAAAGGCCACGGAGGAGAGATTGAGGACGGTGGCGGTCGTGAAAGGCGGTGTCGGCATAGTTCCCAATCAGGGAAAGCTTCATCCGGACTCACGGATAAGCCTGTTTGCACCAGATTTGGTGAAGCTGATTTCACAGGTCTGGCACCAAGAGGTGGACGTAGACTATGCTTCGAGGAAACATATAAGTAGGCGTAACAGCTGGCTGATGGATCATGCTCCAAAACCCGAGGAGGATTCGTTGGAAGGGTGTATGGATAGGGCTTGAAGTACCTTATGATGGGTATGTCTCATTTGAGCCACGCGGCTGTTGATGGGATGGAAGTTGAGGCCTGCTCGTGAGAGAGTATACACCTTGGAGCGTGTCTTCTCACATATGCAAATGATGTATTCTGATGCGCTCCATGAAATTGAGCGGCTTAAGAAGCAGGACGAAAAGAAGTGGTTGGATTGGTCAATCGTGGCCGCTGAGGCTCAGAGGGCTTGTCTGGAGGACCTTGAGCGTAATCTGACAGAGGCGGTGTCCGAAATGGACTGACTGAAGCAAGAGTTGAGCAATATTCGCCGAGAAGTCGAGATTGAGCAGGAAGCTGCAGCCAAGGCGAGTTCTGAACTGTTGTCTTTTACTGAAGAGAGTGCTTCGAGGGAAGCTGGCTGCTGAGAAGCAACAGTTGGAATCCGATGTGGAGTTCTATGCTGAGAGGCGAGAAAGGTCGAGGACTAGCTCGAATTGGTGTGGCATGAACTTAGCGCCGTGAAGAGTAGTCTGGCTACAGAGTAGTCTAAAGTCGATGCACTGACTGGCAAGTTGGAGCTACTGAAGCGTGAACTTATCGATGCA
This sequence comes from Berberis vulgaris, assembly GCA_963556465.1. Lineage (NCBI taxonomy): Eukaryota > Viridiplantae > Streptophyta > Magnoliopsida > Ranunculales > Berberidaceae > Berberis > Berberis vulgaris. The sequence continues at coordinate 56,853,235 of OY747135.1, read as the reverse complement.
AAGGTGCGGGAGGAAGAGTTTTTCAGGAACAAAGCAAATGTGAGTTCCGCTGGGTTGTTCATTGACGGCTGAAGATGCTGGCACTGATGAAGGAGGAACATCTGGAGTGGGATTTCAGCCGTTATAAGAAGATGTCGTATGTGGACCTCCCTGTTACCTCGACGTCATCGAGCGAGGAAGAAAGTTTGAGCCCTGATGTCCAGGCTGCGGCGTGTGAGGACGCAACTCCCGCTCCTTCTTCCACTAGGCTTAACTCTTCCATTTCTGTACCCTTTCTTGATAAGAAGTGAACTTTGTGTGTTTGTACTCTTTTTGCCTTTGACAATTAATTAAAACAGTTTTATCCGTTTCATACTTGTTGTTTCTATTGCATGTTTTTCGTTTCACCTTGTCGTCTTAACTCTTCCATTTTTGGACCCTTTTCCTGATAAGGATTGAACTTTGTGTGCTTATACTTTTTTTGTGTTTGACCATTAATGAAAACAGTTTTATCCGTTTCATACTTGTTGTCTCTATTGCATGTTTTTTGTTTTGCCTTGTCGTCTTGCTTTGGCATAGACTGGTTGAATCAATAGGACGTTGACTGGTCTTTCTGTGGTAGATAGCTTACCCGCTTTGTGTTGTTAATGACTCGGGGTCATCGCGGTGTAGTCATGTCTGATAGTGGGCATGTTACGAACAATTTAGCTGGGGGTTGAGTCATCTGAGCTATGCCCTGTCCCTAAGGCAAGCTGCTTGAGGGTTACCTTGCTTGTCTAACCGGTCGGCTGTAGCTGCTGCTGTGAGCAAGTTGTGATGGCCGAGCATGCGTGTCAGGGCGATCGTGCCGACTCAGGCGTCGTAAGCTCGGGTTGGCATCCTAAGTAGCTTTTATTTGGGCACTGGCCGTACGATATTTGTATTGGTACGAGTGGCCTTTGCTTAACATTAGAATGTCAGTCCGTTTGAGCGTTAAGACGCGAACTCAGCTAGATTCATGATCGGTCCGCTGTTTTGAAGGGAAGTGGAGGTCGTGTGGCAGGTTGCTTCTGGTCCCCACCTTCCGAATTATTTATGTCTGAGCCATGTGGACTAAAAATTCGAGGAGTAAAGGTTTGGTGACCAGGTTGAAGAACAGTGGTCTCGTGGCAAGCCGTCGAAATCAGTTCGGGACTAACTAGGCTCCTACTTTCCAAATCATACATGTCCGAGAAGAGTGGACTACGGATTTGGGGAGTAAAGGTTTGGTGACCAGGGTGAAAAGCAGTGGTCCCATGGCAAGTCATCAAAATCAGTTCAGGACTAACTAGGCTCCCACCCTTCGAACCATCTACACCCTCCCCGCGTGGTGGGGGCTATGAATTCTAGAGGGGTTTGGCGAACAGGCTGAAAAGTAGTGGTCCCATGGCAAGCCATCAGAATCAGTTTCAGGACTGACTAGGCTCCCACCGTCCAAATTATCTACACATGAGTGCACCAAGCTACAAATTTGGGAGTGTTCGGTGACCACGGTGAAAAATAGTGGTCCCATGGCAAACCATCGAAATCAGGTTGAGGCTGACTAGCCTCCCACCTTCTAAACTATTTACACCCTTACAGCGTGAGCTAAAGTTCAGGTTTGGTGATTTGGTAGCCACGCTGAAAAGCAGTGGTCCCATGGCAAGCCATTGGAATCACTTTGGAACTGACTAGGCTCCCACCTTCTAGACCATCTAAACCCTCTCAGTGGGGGCTACAAGTCCAGGGTTGGTGATTCGGCGACCACGTTGAAAAACAGTGGTCCCATGGCGTGCCGTCGGAAAAAATTCGTGGCTGATTGGGCTCCCACCTTCTAGACTATCTACACCCTCACAGTGCGGGCTACAAGTCCAGGTTTGATGATTTGGCGGCCACGCTGAAAAGCAATGGTCCCGTGGCGAGCCATCGGAATCAATTCGGAACTTATTAGATTCCCACCTTTTAGACTATCTACACCCTCGCAGTGGGGGCTACATGTCCAGGGTTGGTGATTCAGTGGCCACGCTGAAAAAGAGTGGTCCCGTGGCGAGCTGTCAGAATCATTTCAGGACTGATTAGGCTCACACTTTCCAAACCATCTACACCTTCGCATTGGGGGCTACAAGTCTAGGCTTTATCAAAAGCTTTCGTTGATGGTCGTCACCAACTAGGCTTACCTGATTAGGTTTGGCGATCACTGACTGCGAATTGGGAAGTGGTCCCTGACAAGTCGTCGTCACTAGGCGTGGTAGTGTTGATTAGACTCCCACTTCCTAAACCGTTGATGCCCGTGCTGAGCGGACTAGGCAGGCATTGGGATGAACCAGAAGCCATCGTCATCAATAGTGGCTGACTAAGCTTGCTTGGTTTGACTAGAGGTTCTGCCTGCTCGGGGAAGTGCGAACCTAATCCACCAGCATGTTGCATGTAGTGGATGAAATTACCTTAAATCAGCTGGTGATCTGTAGGTACAATCCGTATGTCTGGGTTCGTGCTAGTGACAGAGTGTTGTTTGATTAATAGGTTGAGCCCATGGGCCCGTAGAGGAAGGGCTAGGGTTTTCTGCATGGTGTGTTGTGTGTACGGTGTAGGTTGCGCGGTGACACATGTACGGCGTAGGCTGCGTGACGGTTGAGTATCGGTTACTCCCCCTCAATTGATGGGGTTGCGTGCAGCGCCATTAATTGATTGACGTGGTCTGTGCAGTTTCTTTGGGAACTGTCTTCTTTTAGTTTCTCGTACGATATTCAATGCTCGACAATTAATGCTTGAGTGCCCGCTTGGTGAACCATCATGTCTATATAATGGTGTTTTCCAATCGTTGAAGGCAGTATCTTTCGCAGAGCTTATCTTCTGTAATGTCCTTTCTTGAAGAAGATGCTTTGGGTTTTCCAAAGGCTGAAGAAAATGCTTTAGGTTTTTCAAAGGCTGAAGGCGGGTCTTCGTCTATGGATTCTCCGAATGTTCTGACATTTTCACTGGTCAGGTACAGAGATAGTTGTTGTTATGCGTGGTCATCTGATATGGGTGGGCACATAGTTGATCCACTTAGGTCTCGTAATTTATTTTCATACCAAGGAGAAGTGGTACGAATTTTCTAACATGGGAGATCCTTGGTGTTACACCGTACCACTTCTGTCTTCATGTGCTCGGATATCGCTGCTGACCAATGGCTGATTGAAGTGTTGGTTGATGTGCGATGTTTCTCGGATATCTCTCAGTCAAACTGGGTACCGCATATGGGAAAAGTGGTCTCCCTTGATGGTGCTGTGAGACCGTGACTGGATTTCTGTTTGTGGCCATCCTCATCTGTCTTCTTCTAAGCCCTTTGAAGAAGTTGGATAGAAGGTGGGATGTCTCTTGAGGAAATCAGCAGCCCGTTGCAAGGTCTACAACGTTGTAATAAGGGCGTCTTCCTAGAGTGATTTGACGGAGCAATATTATCGCTCTGTCTTTTCAATCCCCTATTCTACTTCGTCCTTATCTTCGAAAGGGGTCGAGCGATTTTCGTCCGAGGATTTTTGTCGTCATCTGCAGATTGCTCGCATAAGAGAGTTTGCAAGTCTTTGTCGGATGTTGTCAGTAGCAAAACTGTCTAAGCGAGTCTTTTACTTCAGTTTGCACTGTATTCAGACGCTTATAGTGCTCAGTCTCTGTATCCGCCTCAGGGTGTTCGTAATATGTAGCCTTTTGTATCTGCCTCAAGGTGTTTGTTGTTACATATTTCTGATAATCAATAGAGTTTGTTTTTCATAATTCTTCCTTTATTTCTTAAATGATTGAAAATCATGTAAGTCTTTTAAGAACTAAAACTCATCATTGACTATGGAGAGAAATTGATCATGGCCTTGAAGTGAATTCGGGTTGCTGTCGCAGATCATTCGGCATACTGTCGAGGCGTTACATAGGTTACTGAAGAGTAAACCTTGTAGAGGGGCGGATCTCCGCTCCGATGGAATGTTGGGGGGATGTGTTCCCATTTGCCATGGCCTTTTCGACTTGTTGGGCGAAAGAGCTTATTACTTCTGTACCGCTCGAAAACGATGTCTCTACCGTCTTTTGGCCTTGAACTGGGTCAGGCTGCTCTGCATGATGTAGCTGAATCTGGGAGCACTCAATTTGTTTCAGCCCGACATAGTGGCAGCCTCGTGCCGTAGGTTGGTCTCCACGTATTGTTCATTCGGAGTGGTTAGCAATATACTTAACACACTGGTAAAAGGTGGAGACCACTGCTTCCATCTATTGGAGCCAAGGTCTTCCCATGATTAGATTGTAGGATGACGGTGCATCTACCACCATGAAGTCCAAAAATAGGACTTTCCTGAGCTGCGGCTCTTCTGCTACCGTAGCCAACCTTATCTTTCTGATGGGGAGGCACTTTTGCCCGCTGAATCCGATCAGTGGGTGTTCTGAAGACATCAGGTTTTCTTCCTTGAGGTCCATGTTGTGGATCGCGTTGTAGAACAAAATGTTAAGCGAGCTTTTTGTGTCCACTAGAGCTCTCTTCACTTCCCACTTTGCGATGGAAACAAAAATGACCAAGGCATCGTTGTGCGATGCTCGGACTCCATCGAGGTCCCTGTCTGTGAAAGTCAAAGTGGTAATGGGGTTCTGAATTCTTGAAAAGCAAACACGTCTGTCCTCATCAGAGTCCGTTTGTGGGTTGTGTCCACATATTCAGCAGAGTCCGCTTGTGGGACCTATACGACTGATATTCATTTGGCCCGACTCCATAAAGGACATAGATTATCCCTGGAGTCTCCATCTCTATCTCTTTAACCGACTCCCCCTTGTCCCTGGTATGTTCTAACTGCTTATCAGATTTCAAGAATTCTTTCAGATTGCCTTTGCGAATCCAGTAATCAACTTCATAATTCAGACTCTTGCAGTCATTGGTGTTGTGGTCGCTCTCCTTGTGGTAAGTGCAGTTTTGGGGGGCACTTTAGTTCCTCCCAGCTTTTCATGGAGTTAAGTACGTCTGACAGGCTAGCGTTTAGGGGTGTCACGGTTCTGGATCCGACGTAGTTGGATGATTTTTCCGGCCTAGGCTGACCAGGGTCCGATCTGTTGTCGATGCACTTCCTTTTGCTCTATTCCTCGTCCTCGCGTCTCTTTCCCTCCTTCTTGTTCATAAGAAATGAGGGCTTCCTGTCGCCTTCGATTTCCGTTTTAGCAGTCCTAGACTCCTCCAGGGTGATGTGTCTCTGGATGCTCTTAAGGAGCTCCACCATGTCTAGAGGCTCCAAGGTGAGGTCCTCGAAAAGTTTTCCCTCTCTAAGGCCCGCAGTGAATACCGTCACGGTTATATCATTGTTGCACCTGTCAATGAGGGTCAGCTCGTTGTTAAAGTGCGTGACATACTCTCGAAGTGTCTCGTCGGACCTCTGCCTTAGAGAGAGTATGTAGTGCGGACATTTTCTGAAATGCTGGCTTCCAACGAAACGTGTCAAGAATTCCTTCGCCAGTGTTTTGAAGGAGAAGATTGACTTTGGTGGAAGGCTGTGGAACCATGTCAGCGCAAAGCTTTTTAGACTGGCGGGAAATGTTCTGTTCATGACGGACTCAGATCATTCTTTGAGGGCAATTACGCTCTGGTAATGGTGCAGATGATCGAAAGGATCGGTGGTCCCGTCGTAGGAGTCGAGCTTCTTGGTAGTGAACTTCGTCGGAAGGGCCTCGTTCATTATCCGGTCCACAGATGGTGGGATGGAGATGCGATACAGTACGTCCGGATCATGTGCCCCTCTGCGGAGGGGGTTCCCAAGGTCGAGCCTTTATGTCCTGGCGGTGAGCACAGCGTTAGCCGCGCAACCTCCCTTAGTCCAATGAGAACTAGCGGGGGCCCGACTCTCCTGGGCTTACTCCCTATCATCTTCTGGAGGCGGAAGCCTGTGCTGCTCCTTGTCTCCGTTAGCAGGTGGTGGATTCTGTCGCGTAAGAGTCTCCATTGCCTTGGCAATCTGTTGAATCTGAAATGCCAGCACATTGATTCTAGGGTCCATCGTTACTGCCGTTGGCATGGGAGCGTGAGTTGGTTGCCCGTGCACGATAGGAACTGTTGAATGAGGCGGTATAGGGACAACCTGAGCATTGGACGTGTCCCCTGATTCTCCGTTGTTGTGTGACCTGGTGGTCACCATCTCTCTGGATTTTGATAGGAGACGAGGATTAGTGTAAAACTAAGAACTATACCGTCCCCACGGACGACGCCAAACTGATGTAGTCCTTTTCCGCTCCCTGCTTTGACTTAGTCCTGTTGACCTACACAAGTAACGCACGTGAGCCACAGACCACCGTGGGGTGGCCGATGGCACTCCGATGCTAAAGTCGAACAGGGCTCTGAGGAAGGTGTAATGCTGTAATAGGAAATTTGTAGCACACCTTAGCTTACCAACCTCATGTCTTATTTATAGTTCAAGGAGTCTTGGTTCTACCAGGTCATCGTAGGTGTACTTTAGGAAGGAGATCTTCACGGAGATCCCTCCCTAATTAGAAGTCGTGCTATAGGAGGGAAGTTCCCTGTTAGCTTTGTGCTCCTAGATACGCGGGAGATAGTTTCCAATCCAAGAGCAATCCGCATAAGGGAGTTTCCTTGTGTGGAAAATACTCTGGTGTTTGTTTCCTAGTTGGAAGCAGAGAGCAGCTATATTTTCCCGTTCGAAGCTGATACTCCAGATACTTGCCTGAAAAGGGATTACGGGTATTGAGGATAGCTGTGAGACGTGTGGGCCTCGCATGCTATGATAATTTGGGTCTGCCTGGCGGACTACAGTTGGGCGGGCTTAGAACCGCTTAGGCCGGATCAGTGTTGGGTTGACGCTTGAGGCCATAATTCATCGAGATCCTCATGGCACGTGTACGGCTCCGAGGTGTGACCGTTTTTATGTATCATCAATATATATATATTGATTTTATATCAAATCAAATACAAAAAAAATCCGAATATGAATCAATAAGAATTTCATATTCAATTTTTACATCGGACTATGATTTGAATTCAAAAATTAAAGTCAAATATGATTTTATCGGGTCAGATCAAATTGGTTTCACGAAAATCCATTCCATTGACAACCATACCAAAACCTTCAATAGGATGTGTAAAATATCATCTCTTGCTACACATCTTATTTGAATGTACAAATTTGTACGTTTCTATATATCCAATGTATGATGCATCAAATTGCATTGTTACTTGACATTTTGCACTGGCGGAACACAACTTTACTATGTGCATCTTAACGAGAATAGAGGAAAGGCTAACTAGGACCTGCTTGGTTCACCGTAAATGAAAATGATTTATTTTGGAAATGTTTTTCTAAAACAAATACATTTAAATCTCCATTTTCAATATGCTTGGTGGGTTAATGAAAACCACTTTTTTTCTTGTCTAGTGTTGACTTACTATATGTAAAATAGAACTTGGCAAGATTAATAGGTGTTAGTTGGCAAAGTTATATTTTATGAAATATTTCTCGTTGATGGATATTTACATTTATCTATCATTTCCACTTGTGTCATTAGGGATGCTAAGTGATTGTACTCATCTTAGCACATAATAATCATTGGTTGATCTGACCCAACAATCAAAACTCTTGCAAGCGACCACCACACCCTACATCTGGTTGAATATAAGAGAAAGGAAGAAAGAAAGGAAAAAACATCACTTAAGGCACATTAGCTTATCTATCAAGCGATGGACACCCGACCCTAATTGGAAAATTAGGATTCGGACCAAACATTTTCTCAAAGCTTTTCAAATGTGAAAATGAGTTTTAAAAAGAGACTACTCATCCCCTAGTCTCACTCATCATATCTTTGCACAGTTTCTAATGTATAGGCATCTTTTTTAAGATCACTTTAGATTTGAAGCCATAGTTATTTGTTTGATTAGGTGGGGTTGTGGAAATCACTACAACTTTATTGTTGAGACATTAGAACATGTCACTAGAGAATTAGGGCATGATAGTAATAATCTGCATCCTTAGTGTAATAGATTCAGGTACAACTTGTATTTATGAAGTGTATGTATAATTTTGGCTCATATTGTTTTAGTAACAAACAAGAGTTTTCAAATTGGAACTCTTCCCTTGTTTGTTTTGGAAAGTGAAAGGACTTTCTAATTGCTTGGACTCTCCTTTCCTAGTTTGGGTTGGAAAACAAGACCCATTTCCTAGTTTGAGGTAGAGAACAAGAGTTCCTAATTTAGGACTCTTGCTTTTCTATAAAGCCTTGGTGATTGAAAGGGAATAGGAGGAGGAAGTTTTGTGTTTTGGGTGCTGAATATTCAACTATTTCGGATGATGTTTGGTGTTGTTTCGAGTGCTATTTCGGTGTTGTTTTGGGTGTTGAATTCTGTTGTTTCTGGTGCTGATTTTATGCTAAGGATATGTTGTGATTGTGTTGCGTTTGTGACTGCAGTGTTTGGGTGGTTGTTGCGATTTTGTTAATAAACTCATGTTTAGTGAAACTTTGTTTCTTCGTATTTTATTATTAAACTAATAAGAAGTAGGACCATCATCATCCGTTGAGTAGGCAAGTCGTCGAACCACGTAATATCCTTGTGTTTGTTGCGTGCTATTGTTACTATTTTGTTGTCGTCTTTGCACTATTATTAACAAGTGGTATCAGAGCCAAGTTCTTCGACCTTAAAGTTTGAAGACGAGTGAAAGTTTGAGCTCTTTGAATTCAAAGTTTGCAAAGGGGGCAAACCCAAGTGAATGACGTTCTCATCAAAGAAAAACTACATAAGGCTTTGAAGAGCAAGCTTGAGAAGATGGAGGATGATGAATGAGAAGAACTTGAATTGAGTGCTTGTACCACGATTTGTTTGTGTTTTTCGAAAGATGTGATCTACAACTACTAGAAGGAAACCAAAGGGAAAGATCTCTAGGAGAAGTTGGAAAACATGTATTTGAAAAAGTGTCTCACAATGGTGTTTTATGTCAAGAGGAAACTCTACAAGTTCAAGATGGATCCAAGTAAGTCTATGAACGAACACATTAATGACTTTTGCAAAATTATTACTGATTTGTCAAACTTGGGAGATGAAGTTGATGATCAAGATAAAGCCATTTCTTTACTTTGTATTGTTCCCTATTCGTATGATACATTAGTTGATACCCTCTTGTATTGGAAACAAGAAATTACGTTTGATGAGGTTACTTCAACCTTGTTGTCTAAGGCTTCTAGGAAGCAAAATGCTAGTGATGAGGTTCAAACTGAAGGCTTTGTTGCTAGGGGTAGGACAAAGTATAAAGGTAAATGGAAAAATAATGAGTTCTCAAACTCTAGAAGTTTTGATGATTTTGAATGCTACTATTGTCACCAGGTTGGTCACGTAGTGAAGGATTGTCCTAAGCTTAAGGCTAAGGAAGAAAGGAAGAAGAAATTGTTAGGAAAGGAAGCAATGTCTGTAGTTCAAGCATCTATTTTCTCTGATGTTGACGAGGTGTTGAGTGTTACTTCTAGCGATTATATATTAAATGGATGGTTATTGGACTTGGATGCCACGTATCATATGTGCCCTCATAGGGAGTGATTCACTTCCTACAAATCCGTAGAAGGTGGAAATGTTTTAATGGGTAATGACAATGCTTGCAAAACTATTAGAGTTGGTACAGTTCGAGTTCAGATGTTTGATGGAGTTGTTAGAGCTTTGACAAAGGTAAGACATGTTCCTGACTTGCATAAAAGTTTAATTTCTTTGGGAGTTTTAGAATCCGGTGGGTGCAAGTTTAGGGGTGAATGCGGTCTTTTAAAAATATTTTATGATGACCAATTGATGATGGTGGGCAAGAGATATGGAAATTTGTATTTCCTTGATGAGAAGGTTGTTACAGGTGGAGCATCCATCTCTCAGATTGATGAACGACTGTTGATTTCTACATGATTGTTGCCTATGCGCCTCAGACACATGAGTGAGACTGGTGTGAATATTTTAAGTAAAAGAGGTTTGCTTGATAAAAATGAGATAACAAAGCTGGATTTTTGTGAGCATTGTGTATTTGGTAAGCAGTGTAAAATAAAATTTGGTACAACACATCATCATACCAATGGAGTTTTAGATTACATCCATTCAAACATTTGGGGACCCTCAAGAGTTGCTTCTAAAGGGGGTGCAAAATATTTTGTGACCTTCATCGATGACTTTTCGCGGAGAGTTTGGTTGTACACCATGAAACAAAAATCAGAAGACTGAATTGTTTGTAAAATGGAAGGCTATGGTGAGAAGCAGACAAACAGAGTTGTGAAAATGATTAGATAAGATAATGGAGATAATACACTAGTGACCCTTTGGAGGAATTTTGCAAAAGTGAAGGAATCAAGCGACACTTTCCAGTGAGGGGGACGCCTCAACAGAATGGGGTAGCAGAGCGTATGAACCAGACCCTTCTAGAGAGAGCACGGTGCATGTTATCCAATTTTGGATTGGGTAAGGAATTTTGGGTTGACGCAGTCAACACGACATGTTTTCTCATAAATTGATCACCATCAATAGCTATTGGGATGAAAACACTAGTTGAGGTATGGACTGGAACCCCTCCTGATTACAGTTCCCTAAAGATATTTGGTTGTTCTGCTTACTTTCATGTAAATGAAGATAAAATTGGAGTATGTGCAAGAAAAGCAATTTTCTTGGGATTTCAGCATGGAGTTAAGGGTTACAGATTGTGGAATCCCGAATTGCAGAAATTTATAGTAATCAGGGATGTTACTTTCAATGAGTTAGACATGGTTAACTCAAAAGAGGTTGGTAAAAATTTCGAAAATAATGAGATTAGCAAAGATGATGATGTAGACCAGGTGGAGTTTACTGTGGTTGCTAGTGAATCTTTTATGCATGAGAAGGTTGCTACCAATGAGGTAGTACTTAATAATGTGCCAGATATTATAGTTGACGAGGTTCCAGTTGAGGAACAAAGTCAGTGGCAGTTGATAGAATGAAAAAAAAATCTAATGCAGGAAAATCGCCTAACATGTTTGGTTATGAAGACAATGTGTCTTATGCAATGTTTGTGTATGGGGACAAGTCGTCTACTTTCAAAGCTGCAATAAATAGCTCTTATGGTGAAGTTTGGAAGATAGCGATGAATGAGGAGATGTAATCTCTTCAAAATAACCATACTTGGGATTTGGTAATGTTACCAAAATGGAAGAAACCTATTGGGTGCAAGTGGATTATACTGTTAAGGAAAGTTCTCCAAACTCTGAAGGAAATGGTGTACGTTACAAGGCAAGACACGTAGCAAAAGGGTATGCATAGTTGGAAGGTGTTGATTATAATGAAGTTTTCTCTCCAATGGTAAAACACACCTCGGTTCGAGTCCTTTTAGCTTTAGTTGCACATTTTGACTTGGAGCTTGAGCAATTAGATGTCAAAACTGTGTTCTTGCATGGAGATTTGGAAGAGGATATCTACATGTCTCAGCCCGATGGATATGTAGTTGTTGGTAAGAAATACTATGTGTGCAAACTAAAGAAGTCTTTATATGGATTGAAGAAGTCACTGCAGCAGTGGTACAAGAAGTTTGACATGTTTATGTTGGCACATGGGTATACACGTAGTGAGCATGATCATTGTGTGTATTTTCGTAAATTTGGTGATGGGTCTTTTACCTATTTCCTGTTTTATGTGGATGACATGCTCATGGCAACAAGGAATATGGAAAAGGTTGATTCCTTGAAACTACAATTGAAAACAGAGTTTGAGATGAAAGATTTAGGTCCTGTCAAGAAGATACTTGGGATGGAGATTGATAGAGATATGACGCAGAGGTGTCTTTGTCTCGCTTAGAAGGCATAAGGTAGTAGCTCATTTTGGGATGCAAAAGTCCAAAACCGTTAGTATGACGTTAGTTGCTCACTTCAAACTCCGACTAACGAGGAGGAGCGTGAATATATGTCTCAAGCTCCATATGCTAGTGTTGTTGGGAGTCTCATGTATGCAATGGTTCTTGATCTTGCACATGCAGTTAACATGGTTTCTCGGTATATGTCAAATCCTGGTATACAACATTGGCAAGATGTTAAATGGATTTTGCGGTATCTTCAAGGTACATTGGATGTTGGGTTAGTTTTTCAAAAGAACAAGTTGTCACATTTATGTGGTTTTGTGGATGCGGACTATGTTGGTGATTTGGACAGACGAAGATCTACTACAGGTTATTGTTTTGTTGGAGGTATCGTTACAATCTACAGTTGCTCTTTCTACAACAGAAGCAGAGTATATGGCTCTAACAGAGGTAGTGAAGGAATCTATTTGGTTTCAAGGCTTGATTTGGGATTTTCTCAAAAGGAAGTAATTGTTCATTATGACAGTCAGAGTGCAATTCATCTTGCTAAGAATCAAGTTCATCATGCTCGCACCAAACATATAGATGTTCGTTTCCATTTTGTTTGGGATGTTATTGATGATGGTAATATCAATTTGCAAAAGATTGGCACTAAGGATAATCCATCGGATGTGATGACTATGGTGTTAACTGTGGTCAAGTTTGAGCATTGTCTCAACTTGATCAATGTTCTTCGTTGTTAAATTTTTTTTTGGGGGTGTCTGTGTAGTGATGATGGTTTGAGTCTTGGCGTAGTGTCGTTTTCATGACAAGGTGGATATTTATGGGAGTGACCTGAAATATGAGCCAAAGTGGAGATTGTAGAATTTCGGCTCATATTGTTTAAGTAACAAACAAGAGTTTTCAAATTGGAACTCTTCCCTTGTTTGTTTTGGAAAGTGAAAGGAGTTTCTAATTAATTGGACTCTCTTTTCCTAGTTTGGGGTAGAGAATAAGACTCATTTTCTAGTTTGAGGTGGAGAACAAGAGTTCCTAATTTAGGACTCTTGCTTTCCTATAAAGCCTTGGTGACTGAAGGAGAATGAGGAGGAAGTGTTGTGTTTTGGGTGCTAAATATTCAGCTGTTTCGGGTGTTGTTTCAGTGCTGTTTTGGGTGCTATTTCGAGTGTTGTTTCGGGTGTTGTTTCAGTGTTGTTTTGGATGTTGTTTCGGTGTTGTTTTGGAGTTGTTTCAGGTGCTGAATTCTGCTGTTTTGGTGTTGTTTCTGGTGCTAATTTTATGTTAAGGATCTACTGTGATTGTGTTGTGTTTGTGACTGCAGTGTTTGAGTGGTTGTTGTGTTTCTATTAGTAAACTCTTGTTTAGTGAAAGTTGGTTTTTTCATATCTTATTATTAAATTAATAAAAAATAGGACCATCATCATCAATGGAGTAGGCAAGTTGCCAAACCACGTAATATCCTTGTGTTCCTTGCGTGCTATTGTTACTATTCTGTTGTCGTCTTTGCACTATTATTAACAGTCAAGAATGGTTTGGGATTTTTTTTGTTCATTGTTGTTATATAAATTCATTTTTACTTCATTTTATTCCAAGAAAAAGTTGTTTCAGTAATTGAGTATGGTAAAGTAGTCATTTTATACGTGGATTCGACATTTCCTCCTTAGACAATAGGGATGTTCTTTTGTCGTCATAACAATTTTTGACAATATATCAATAAGGAAGTTTGTATTCACAACATGCTTTGAAAGTAAGAATTGATTACTTCAAGATTGCACAAGGGCACAACTAGAATTGATCGTGTTACCTACTCTATAGGTTTTAGAGATTTTACCAGTGCATGTAGGATTTTCTTACTAGGTGTAATTCATGCATGCAGCCACTGTCCGCTGACCACTCAACATTTTATTTTATTTTTATTTTCAACTTTATTTTGGGGCATGCATCGGTATTTTCCTATTATTCAAGTTCCTATAAAATCAAAATCATCTTCTTGGTCGTCACATAATTGTTTTGCTTCCTTGCTCGTACAAAGTTATATAAACAGATAAATATGTACAAGACTTTGTAAAGTTAATGGACTATATTTCTAATTAATTCGATTCATATACATCAATGATAAAAACCCTTTTACAAAGGAATGCGTTACATGGTTTGCCATATGTATGATCTTCAATATTTCGTAAATAATAAGAGCAAAATTTTCGATTGGATGGTTGAGTATATTTCACAAACCCAATTCACACTGAGTTTTTTGTTAGTCCTTTCCATTTTTTGTTATGGGAGTATCCACCTTTGGGAACTTGGGGTTTTAGGCGGGGCCATGACTTAGGGTTGACCTACCCAATCAGTTCGCTGTGTTCAGAGCAACGCCCTGTGTGGGGTGGTGAAATCTTGATACAGAAAAAGGTCTCCTTGAAGGACAATGAAAACGAAACGGAAATGCTTTCCTATTAAGAGTAGGTTTTTATTTTTTACTTAGCCTATATATTGAGTCATTGTAAGTAGGTTTAGGCATCCAGAAAATTAGTTTCTCGAGAGTTTATCGATGAGTATTGTAATCTTTGTTAGTTAATCAAATAGAAACGGTTGGAACAAATTGTCTTCTTCTAATATATTATTATTTCCGCATAATACTCCAAAAGTTGCTTATTAATGGCAGATGGATTGTTTTTTCAATAGAATCAATATCTAACGTTTCTTCTCGAAAATTAACTTGGTTTTCACATCTTCATTATATTTCAACAACTAGCCGAAGGTTTCCCTTCATTCTTCAGTTAATTTTAAGGGTATTATTGGAAGAGATTTTTAACTCTAGCCTCGCTATTAAAAAGTGATTCATGAGAATGAGAAGTTCAACTATAATCTTTGGTTTTGTGCACTGAGGTAACAATAAAATGTATCATTTATGTTGACCGTACGTCTTGGATAGTTCGGTATGCACAAAGCACATCGACAATTCATTCATTCCCCCCTTCTATGGTGAACTGGTAATTGAACCGAATAGTGGCTTTCGCACACCTATTTATTTCCTTGACCACAATACTGTGTTAAGAAGATATCTTATTAAATTCCTCAAGATTTTTTTTGAATCATTGTTTGCCATCGTCTCCGACACCATCTATATAATAAAAGAGTATGTATGGTGTTTTACATGAGGGAAGGGGATGAAAGGTTTGATAATGCCAGTTCCTAAGGGAAGGGGATATGATGTTTGATAATGCCAAGTATAAGCTAGATCTAAAGCCCATATTGATGTTTCATAGCTGCCTTGCCAAATTTGAATAATTACATGTTTACTCATAAAAAAAAATGTAGCATGGGTGTGGATGTACATTCAACCTTTTATTTTTCTTTTAACGAAAATCACTTTGAAGGCTTATTTTTTCACAAAATAGACAATTTAGATACCGTAGTTGATGTAATGGCTAATTTGTGCCTACTTTTATACGTTTATGACCAACAATGACTATTTCATTAACCCATGTTAACCCATAAACTTATATGATATATTTAACCTTCTTAAACAAATAAAAAACCTAATTTTATACTTTTGTTACCAACAAAGATTCTTTTATTAATGATTATAATTTTTATTTTATTTGTTATTTTTAATTTTGTTTTTAACCCTCAACCCCTCCCACCCCATTAATTATTTTTTTTGTTAAATTTTATTTTTTATGTTATCTTGTTCTTTAATTGCAGTTTGAGCAATTATTTTATGACATTTGTTACCTATAAATGACTTCATTAATATTTTCTTGTTAGCATTTTTTTTTTTAATTCTTGAATGTTTTCTCACTCTGAATGTGTTTGAAGAGAAAATTTGTTAGCTATAAATCGCTCCATTAATAAGTTTGAAGAGCAAATTTTTTTTTGATTCAATTAATGGTTGCTTCAATTTTTTTTGATTCAAATAATAAGTTTGAAGAACAAATTTATCAAATTGATTTTATTAAATAATTAAAACTAAATTTCTAATTATCATTAACTACATTATGAAGAGTTTACCAAACCTTAGCATAATAATTTGATTAACTTGTCAGTCAATGAAAACTTATAATTGGTTGCTCATAATTATAATCATTAATATCAATACCTACCAACGGCATGGGGTGGGATGGTTAAGGGTAAATTTTTTTTAGAAATATTAATAAAAGAGTCATTGTTGGTCATAAAAGTATAAAATTAGGTTTTTATTTGTTTACGAAGGGTAAAGATGTCATATAACTTTATGAGTTAACCGGGGTTAATAAAAGAGTCCCTGTTAGTAATAAAAGTATAGAAGTAGGCACAAATTAACCATTACATCAACTACGATATCTAAATGATATATTTTGTGAAGAAGTAGACATTAAAAGTCATTTTTCGTTCTTATAATCCTAAGCTACTTTATCATATTAATGATGATACCCCAAAGTTTGATAATTCGATCTACATATTATACTCACAAGCCCCTTCAAGCATTCAATAATTATAACTATGTCCTCCATCATAATTATTCAATACCCCTCTAGGCATTTTAAAATATCAATAAGTTCTTTTAATAATATTATTATAAATTTGTAAATTCTTCAGTACCCTCTAAGCATTGTTAAACATCAATAAGTCCTTTTAATAATATTGTTATAAAATTTGTAAATTTCCTTTTCCACATTTACTATAGTGCCTTTTGTCTTAAAAAACAGCAATATTATACTTTTCTTTAGAATTTTCCATTATTAAAATTTACATAAACTGATGACATTACAAACATAAGTTAATTCGGGATCCACTGACTCATGAAATCTTACTCATATTTTTACATAAGATCTAGACCCTTTATTTAAGTTAATCCAATGGTAAATAAAAACTCTTGTCCTGGGCTCTTTTCTCAATGAGTAATTCTAGATGTCGAGGGAGGCTCCTGCGCACGTGCAGGAGCATCGTTTCCAAAAAAAAATAAATTTTTTTTTTTGGAGGGAATCGAAATTTGGGGAGAAAAGAAAGAGGGAACCTCTCCCTCTCCCCATTTCCATCTCGCCCATACAGAGACAGAGAGAAACTCCCTCCCTCTCCCCAAATGATTTTTCGAAACGCCGACAAAGCCCTCCCTCTCCCCACACGAAGATCGACAGAGAAGCCTCAATTTATCTTATCCACTTCTATGGTTTTATGTATTCTAGAAGGAATACAAGGATTGAAAGCCGAAAGGAGTTTGTGTGAGTGAAAGATGAGATTAGATCGGGCTGTTGTGTGGACTCTTGGTGCTGGATAGAAGTATTGAAGTGATGTCAGACTGGTCGATGTATGAGGTAGGATTTCTGTTTTTTCTTTCTTTCTTTCTTTCTAGGTTATGGTTTTCTGAGTTACTGTAAAATTTGCAATTTGACTTCTTTGTGATTGTGTGTTAATTGTTGTATAATTTACAAAAAAATATGGTTCTGAGAAGAAGCACTGTGCTAATTAGATCTATAAATTTCATGAATTGAAAGTTTCTTAATTTTTTATCCAATTAAACGGGGGAGTAATTTTTTCCTTGACAAAATGACATTTCATCTTTTATTAGGGAAGAAATATAGACCTATTGGTGATGTTCTAACATATTCATAATGGTTTACCATCAATACATATATCGTAATTAAAAAAATATATTTTTACAGGCCGAGGCATCTCAAATTCTTGGCTCCGCCCCTGAATGTTCCCTTCTGAATATGTATTACTCAGTTAATTGTTATTTTTCATCTGCACCTAGGTATTATCAATATTTAGAAGTTAAATAATTGGAGCCACTTTTATTGGGAATCCAAGCAACAGTTTGTTATCTTTCTCTTGCTTAATGAATATTTATTTCTTGAAGTAACATTTCTGTTACCACTGCAAACACCATGAGTTTTTGTCAGTCATCTATAAGTTTATATGAATAAAAATAAATAAATAAAAATATTAATAATAAATATTAAAAAATTAGCTCGGGTCGGGATGAAATTATTCAATCCCATTAAGACCCGAAAAAATTGGGACGGGACGGGACGGGATCGGGATCGCGGGATGGGATGCCCACCCCTAACTAGCACACATCTTTTATGGTGCGTGAAGAGGGTTCCAACAACCTGGATGTAAATATCATTAAAAAGAATTGTATTGAAATTTTATTGTGTAATTCATAGATTGAATACAAGCTTATAAAGAAAAATCTAACCTAACCTTGTAGAGATAGGAAACCTAAGACTTCTATTCTATGACCTAACCTTGTAGAGATAGGAAATCGAAGCCTTCTTATTCTATTCTGGCTTCCCTAACATATTATATTCTGTAATACTTTCCTATTGTGTAATATATATAGACTTCTATTCTTTAACACTCCCCCTCAAGTTGGAGTATATGTTTGTAATACCCAACTTGGTAAGAAGATTATCAAATTGATATGTCTTCAAAGCTTTAGTGAACAAATATGCCCGTTAATGTAGCGTTCCAACATGCTCAGTCTGAATAATGCCCTCTTGTATCTTTTCTCTAATCAAATGACAATCAATCTCTATATGCTTCGTTCGCTCATGAAAACCGGATTAGATGCAATATGGAGTGCAACTTTATTGTCACAAAACAACAGAGCTGCCTGAGGGTGATTAATGTGCAAATCATTAAAAATGTACCTCAACCAGGTTAACTCACAGCATGTAGAAGCCATGGCCCTATATTTTGCTTCAGCTGTAGATCTTGCTACTATAGTTTGTTTCTTAGCTTTCCAAGAAAATGGTGAATCGCCAAGCATGACACAATAACCTGTAATGGATCTCCTAGTATCTCTACATCTAGCCCAATCTGCATCACAATAAGCTTTCAATTGTAATGAGCTGGTGGAAGAGAAAAAAAAATATTGTCCTGGTGAAGCCTTGATATACCTCAAGACTCTGTGTGCAGCATCCAGATGTGGTATTCTAGGTTTGTCCATAAATTGACTTAGGACATGTACTGAATAAACCAAATCTGGTCTTGTAATCGTTAAGTATATCAACCTTCCAACAAGTCTACGATATGTTGTGGGATTTGGCAATAAATCTACATCATCCTGTGTGAGCACCAAGTTTTGATCCATAGGATAACACGAAGGCTTTGCTCCAAGATATCCTGTGTCCTCTAATATTTCAAGTGCATATTTTCGTTGAGATAAAACAATCCCTTTGGATGATCTCACGATTTCAATGCCAAGGAAATATTTCAGATTTCCTAAATCTTTGAGCTTGAACTTTGCAGCCAGAGATTTCTTTGTTTCTTCAATGTATTGGAGATCATTACCTGCCAATATTACATCATCAACATATACGAGAATTGCAGTAAAGATGTTACCCTTGGATCAGACGAATAATGAGTAATCAGCCTTAGATTGATTGTAGTCGGCTGATATGAGAGCAGAGGATAACTTAAGGAACCATTGTCTCGAGGCTTGCTTGAGACCATATAAGGACTTGTTCAACTTGCATACTCGAGTCTCCCCCTTTCGGCCATCCAGGATGAAGACTCATGTACACATCCTCAAAAAGATCACCATAAAGAAAAGCATTGTTGACATCAAGTTGACATAAATGCCAATTCTGTGTGGCTGCAAGAGCAAGGAGAATACGAACAGTAGTCAATTTAGCAACAGGAGCAAATGTCTCTTTGTAATCAATACCTTCAACTTGACTGTATCATTTAGCCACAAGATGGGCTTTATGGCGCTCAACACTACCATCTGGATTAAGTTTGATCTTATAGACCCATTTACAACCAACCGGATGCTTGCCAGGACGAAGAGGTTGGAGAGTCCAAGTGTTATTGGTTTCTAGAGCATCAATCTCACTTCTCATGGCTTGACGCCACTTTGGATCCTGCATAGCCTGCATAAAACTAGTGGGTTATTTGACTAAAGAAAGGGAAGTTGTGTAAGCCTTGTGAGAGGTGGATAAATGGTCATAGGAAAGAAAATCAGAAAGGGTTAAGCAATACCTGTAGAAGGTCCAACGTTCGAAGCAGATGAGTGAGACGATCGGGAAGGCAATCGAGCATCAAGATGATATTGTTGAAGATAAGATGGTTCACGGGTGGCACGAGTAGAGGTGCGAGGTGGGAGAGGTGGGAGGGGAGGGTCTTCTAAGGGTGGAACAGTGGCAGGGGCTCGATCCACTTGGGTTTGGATTTTAAGGGTTTTCGCCCGATCGGTGACTGTGACATCGGATTGGGCGACCGGTCGGTGGGAGTGGTCCGACTGGTCAAAGAAAGACACTGTTGGAGGATAAAAAAGTGGAGCATGAGCGACCGGTCGGGGAAGTGTGTCAGACCGGTTAGTGAGGTGATGGTGCATTTTGTAAGGAAAAGTCTCCTCATGAAAGATGACATCACGAGAAACAATGATCTTTTTGTGAGTGAGATCATAGACTTTGTATCATTTTTGCCCGTGAGGCTATTCAAGAAAGACATATTGACTAGAACGAGCATCAAATTTGCTAGGACGTTGGGCATGTGTGGAAGCGAAACATAGGAAACCAAAAACTCGAAGGTGAGAATAGTTGGGTTGTTTGTTAAAGAGAAGCTCAAAAGGCGTTTTGCTCTTAAGAACAGAGGACGGTGTGCGATTAATGAGATAGGCAGCGTTCAGAATTGCTTCTCCCCAAAAATATTTAGGGAGATGTGCTTGAAACAAAAGAGCACGAGCGACATTTAAAAAATGTCTATGTTTGCGTTCTACCACCCCATTTTGTTGGGGTGTAGAGACACAAGAAGTTTGATGGGTAATGCTTTTTGAAGCATAAAAATCAGTGAGAAAAAATTCAAGTCCATTATCACTGCGAATAGTTTGAATTTTGGAAGAAAATTGGTTTTCAACATAATTAATGAAAGAAATTAAGAGTGTGCGTGTGTCAGACTTGTGTTTCATGAGATAAATCCAAGTACATCGTGTATTATCATCAACAATGGTGAGAAAATAACGTGTTCCAGAAAGGGAAGCAACGTGATATCCTCCCCAAATGTCAACATGTAATAAGGAAAACGGAGTAGTACTCAAAATATGAGATAAAGGAAATTTATTTCTAGTTTGTTTGGCCAAAGGACAAATAACACATTTATTGGAAACACAAGTACTAGGATCATGAAAAGACACAGGAAGGAGATGAAGATTTTTATCTGAAATGTGACCTAGGCGATTGTGCCATAACACATGGTTGTTGTCTTGAGTGATGTGACAAGTGGTGGAAGTTGTGGTTGTGGTGGTGGTGCCGTCCAGATAGTACAAACCATCAAGCTCAGTTGCCATCCCAATCATCTTCCCCGAACGAAGGTCTTGTATCAGACAATAATTGTTGAGAAAAAAGGTGAGAAAAAGGGAATGTTTTGTGAGTTTGCTAATGGAAATTAAATTAAGATTAAAAGACGGAACACACAGAACATCATGCAAGGTAAAAACAGAAGAGAATGTCATGGTGCCAATGTGTGTAACAATAGCGAGTGTACCATCAGGAAGCTCAACGGTTCGATTGTGGACAGGTTTGGAAGAGGTGAGTAAATAAGGGTTATGAACTATATGATCAGTCGCGCCACTATCAAGGATCCATAATGAACGAGAGCCATGAGATTTGAGAGAGAGTACTTTACCTGTCAATATGTCATTACCAATATTGTGAGCCTTGGACTTGTTGTGGAGCAATGTCATGATTTGCTTGCACTGCTCGGAAGTGAATGGAAAATTATTGGATGACTGCACATCAGAAAAAGTGGACACATTATTGCCCCTAGGACGATCTTTCTGAAAACGCCGTTGTTTAGTATGATCGGCTCTCTTAAATTTCCAACAATTGTCGATAGTGTGGGATTTCAATCCACAATAATCACAAGTGAGATGAGAACGACAGTCAGCAGCAGTATGACCTACCCTGTCACATGTTCCACACTTGACGTCGGGATTAAAGGGCTTTCAGGGTACTCCCGACTTGTCAATGTTGCGTGCACCTTTGGGATCAATATTCTGCATGACAAAAGCTGCAGCATCAAGTATGTTGAATTTTCTTGTAGAGATCTCTTGCTAGCGTTCGTGAAGAAGCACCAGGGAGTAAACCTTGTTGAGTGGAGGAAGTGGATCCATCAACAAAATTTGACCCCTAATCGAATTGTAGGCGTCGGTTAGCCCCATCAAGAACTTGATCGTGTGTTGAGTGTGGACATATGCGAGAACGGTGTTCATGGTGTCACTAGTGTCTTCAGCAAAACCAACCACAACATCCAATTCGTCCCATAGAGTCTTTAATTTGGTAAAGTAGGCACTTACATTCATCGCCCCTTGAGTGCATCCATGGATTTCAGATTCAATATGATAGATCTGCACGTAATTAGTTTGTGCATACCTTTATTTCAAATCAGCCCACACTTTATAGGCCAACTCACAGTACATGGCACTTGCCTGGAGGTCAGGTGAGATGGCGTTGATGAGCCATGATTTTACCAAACTGTTGCAACGATCCCATTGTTGTAGTTCATCATTATTGGCTTTGTCGCCAGGTTTTCTGATAGATTCATCAACAAAACCCAATTTGTTTTTGGCTTTGAGAGCCATGGTAATAGCTCGACTCCATATGTTGTAATTGGTAGGAGTAAGTGGCTGTGACACAAGAGCCACTCCAGGTTGATCGGAGTGGTGAAGAAAGTATGGGTGATGAGGATTGTTGTATGGTGAGGCGGTGGTGTTTGAACCATTGTTTGTATTGTCAGCCATGGTATTTTTTTTACCTGTGGTGGTACTAAGTAAATTTGGGGGTGCAAATAGCGACCGTGTTAAAAGGAAAATTAGGCCTTTCTCATGGCCTTTCTTTGTTACTTGGCTCCTCTTTTTTCACGGCTTCTTCTGCTTCTTCACGACTCTATTGATAGTTGATGACGACCAAGGCGATGACGACCACAACTCTTTGTTCGATTGATGGATTGATCGATTTGTCGAGAAAAAAACGACTTGGTGAACAAGTCAGGAGGGGATTGGAAGAAGGGGTGCAAAAGCAGAGAGTGACTCTTTGTTTCTTCTGTTTTGGGGGTTTAACAAAGGGTTGCAATCGAGAAAAGGCAATGATGGAACTTCTGTTGATGGATCTGATCTCTTGTTGATGATGATGGACGGTGATGATCCGTGATTCTCACAAACAAAATCTTCTTCTTCCTTTCAAATCAAGAAGACGAAAGGGAAGCTGCTATCTTCTGATGGCGATAACGAGAGATGGTGAATCTGTTGTGCAATCGCTGCTCTTTACTGATGAAGTGATTCGAACGATGATGACGAGATCTGATGATGGATAATGATGATCTCTTGTTGATCAGATTGATGTTCTGATGGTGTTTGAGATCAATGATGGTTTTCGATTGATGCCGATGATGATGATGGTGTTTGATGGTCTGTTTATAGAGATGGTAAGATTGCGCGGTTGCGAGAGGCGGTGTTTGGCGGTGCTTGTTTACTTTTAACAAGCGAGAAGTATTTTCAGCGCGGCGGCTCGAGTTTGGCTCTCGAGTTTGGTTAATCAGATAAGTACTTTTAACCTCGCTCTGATACCATGAAAAGAATTTTATTGTGTAATTCATAGATTGAATACAAGCTTATAAAGAAAAACCTGACCTAATCTTGTAAAAATAGGAAACCTAAGACTTCTATTCTATGACCTAACCTTGTAGAGATAGAAAATCGAAGCCTTCTTATTCTATTCTGGCTTCCCTAACATATTATATTCTATAATACTTTCCTATTCTGTAATATAAGTAGACTTCTATTCTTTAACAAAAGGGGCAAAAGAAATACTTCAGAATTGAAACATTAGTTCATATTTTTTGATGACTTGAGAAATAGAAAATAATTAATAGCAGCAAGTGGTTTGCTATTGCACAATATCCTCTATGTCTATATTGTTTTCCCCGTGAAGCAAAAAAAGTGCACAACAACTTTTAAGCTAAACCATGCATGCCACCTCATCACCAGGCATGGACCAGGCACTGCTCACCAGGCAGCGTAGACTCACTCAACAGGTATGAACATGGATTAGCTAAAGACTTCATAAAGTCCACCGCCAAACAAGGTGAAGATTTCTGTCATAGGTGATGTGCCGATCCCCAAGAGATCATGCTTTGACTATATAACGCTTATTATTGCCTAAAAACATATTTATCTGAAAGCAATTATGACACAGGGTTCTCATGTGTTAATCTGATCATACACATCTCTAACCCATCCTAAGACTCAAACATGAAACTTTTCTACAAGTATTGAATGCTGGTTGTTGGGCTTTTGGAGCTGCTTCCAATGCTATTTAACATCCTCTTTCAATTTAATTCATCTCATCACACTTATCAACAATCTCCCTCTCTTAAAGTGTTGTTCATTGTTGGCAACAAAAACAACACTCACAAAGAAAATCCTTCCTTTTGGCTTTACTACTCAACTCTTCCTATTTGTGTTTGTATGATCACCACCTTATCATAAACAATCTTCTCTTTATTCTCTGCTCTTTGGTTTTCTACTTGCTTGTGATGGCTGATATATCTGAAAGTAATGGAAATCATGCAGAAGGTTCGATAGAGGAAGGAGGCTTAGCTACCAAAACAGACCAACCATCTGATTTCTGTGTCTCTACCCATTTCTTGCAAAAGGTATATGAATTGCCCTTTCTCATCTACGAAGCTTCAAATACTTACACTTATCATGTTTGGTCACAACAACTTGAGGTGAATGATACACTGAATGTTGAAGGGATAGCTGAGTGGAATAAATTTGATTCATTTTGTTGCACCTTCTCTTTTAAGGTTCGGGGATCTCACAACCCCGGCTAGCTCTTTTTCCAAAAAAAAAAACCAAACTTGAAGAAACCAACAACAAAGAAAGTGAACCTTTGTTCTTTGGCTCCAATTGTTGACATCACCAAATCTGGTGAGCACACTGTTACCCTTTTTTTTTTTTTTTTTTTGTTTCTTTTAATGTGCCGAAGCACACTCCGACGTCACCCCTCACCTTGGGGGCCTGGGCTGTGCGGCGGTGCGAACGATCCGTGGTAGTGTTGTTCCTGGAGAGAAAGAGAAGAGGGAGAGAAATTGTAGAGAATGGATTTATATTAGTGATGTCCTTCAGTATATGGACGGTGTCGTCGAGGTTCCTTCGGCAGAAATAGTGCTGTCAAGCAATCAGAGTCTTTTTTTTTTCAAGTCAATTTAGTTGTCTAATACATTATCTCAACTTTTTATTTTTCTAACACATCAGTTACTATAGGTATGAGAAAATGGGGCCATCCATTATTTTTTTGCTTAATCAATTATTACCCCACTGATTACCTTTTAGCTAGGGTGTGGGATGCAGCACGACTAACTATGCTATGCTAGACTAGACAGTTGTCTGTTATTCTGCAGTTTCTCTTTTGAATGCTAATCATTTGGACCCTCAATTTCGATTTTGGTACAGTTGATTGCTGAGGTGTTGGGGACGTATTTCGTGGTATTTGCGGGGTGCGCTGCAGTGGTAGTAAATCTTGAAAAAGACAAGGTGGTCACTTTTCCGGGCATTTCCATAACATGGGGGCTAGTCGTGATGGTGATGGTATACTCGGTCGGTCATATCTCCGGTGCTCATTTCAACCCAGCTGTTACCATTGCTTTCGCAACCTGTAGAAGATTTCCATGGAAACAAGTAAGTCTTCTTTGTTTCCAAATTGAATTCTCTGACATAAATAGGTAGGTATCCGAATGTGAAATTTAACCCATTCTGATCCCCAAACAGTTATTTTGATGATTATTATAGTGTCTTCATTCTCTTAGCTCATTCGGGATTTGTAATGCTCATCGAAATGTCATCTAATCTATTTATGTTTTATTCATGACTAATTTGATGATTATTTTAGGTGCCTGCATATGTCACTGCTGAAGTTCTAGGCTCAACACTTGCTAGTGGAACTCTAAGATTGTTATTTGGAACCAAGACACAACAATTTTTTGGAACAATACCAACAGGGTCAAATGTGCAATCTTTGGTTCTAGAGTTCATAATCACCTTCTATCTCATGTTTGTAATCTCTGGAGTCGCCACTGATAACCGAGCGGTTAGTTCCACTAGCAGACCTACTACCTACTTGATTGTCTCATACTTTATAAGTAACATTATTATTATAGCAACACTTAACCAAGATTACATTAGCTGCCAAATCTTTAATTTACCCAATCAGTTTCTTCCTATAAAGTTATACATAGATGACGTGCCCGGAAAGGAAGAAATTTGTGCTTTGTTTTGACATCATTAAGGGCAAGATTCATTCCTTCCAATTTATAAATTGATATAGTGTGCTAATTAACATTAATATATTAAGAGTGTCTTTGTTTTTTGGTGGTAACAGATTGGAGAACTAGCAGGGTTGGCTGTTGGATCTACAGTCCTACTAAACGTGCTGTTTGCTGGGTAATCTTTTCTCGCTTCTGACTGATAATCTTTCATTCAATCTGAAGTCACATTCATGATAGAAAATTGGAGTTGAAAACTATTTAATAATTCTCGCTAGTGGTAGAATATATAAACCATCAATAATTTGGTTTTATTTATTTCAGAAAATTATTATAAGGTTGCAGAGTGTAAGAAATAATTCTGTTTTATTTTATCTTATATTGTTTCCATTTTTAGACATATAATTACTTGTCATCCACTTGGTTTTAATGGTGTGTGTATAGGTCACGGGTTGTGTGACCATTATATTACGTATGAGTTCAGATCATCTGCACCAATCCATATGGAAATAAAGCACCATGCATGTCAACTTTTTTGATCATGATTAATACTTGGTTTGGTGAATTATATATATATAGTAAATTTCTAATTGATTAGAAAGCTTGCATAGATGGTGCATACTCTGGTTTTGTAGCCACCTACCTCTTCAAGACATTTCCGATGATGGATCTATTTGTGATCTTGACAGACCAATTTCAGGAGCATCAATGAATCCAGCAAGGAGCTTAGGACCCGCGATCATAATGAACCGTTATGACGGAATTTGGGTATATGTGGTAGGGCCAGTGTGTGGGGCAGTATGTGGAGCATGGGCTTACAATATCATACGTTTCACCAACAAGCCATTGCGTGAGATCACCAGGAGTGGGTCTTTCCTTAAGAGTTTCAGAAGAAATGGCTCCATTTCATGATTCAAAGAAATTAATTTGGTTGAGTTTTGTCTCGATTGTACCTGTATTGGGAACAAAGGGTCATAATGTCTCTTAATTATTTATCTGCTTCTATATTGTCAATATATATAGAAATTTGGGTGTTCTTTGTTTTGATAAGTTTCAAACTTGTAGTTCACGTGTCAAGGATGATCATGAAGAGGCAGCCAGCATATATAGGGACCATGTGAATCATCCTCAATACACTCCAATTCTCTTTTATCCTTTTACGACTATTATGGTTTGAGTTAGGAAAGGTTATGTGATATGCATGTCCTCATGCGTGACCCTTGTAACTGTGAGATCAATGATAACATTTGAAACTCGTGACAGATATTCAAATCATTCAAGTGTGTTTTTACCTTTATTTTAGTTTGCTTATTTAAGGGATCGGGTCTTGATCAAATTCGCTTTTTTATTTTTTATTTTTTATTTTTTCTCATGGGTTTATGCTCGGGGTATTGTTCAAATCTTCATGATATATTCGCCATGTTTTATCTGTTTTTTCAAGTTCCCCAACATAATAGATTTGCCCATACATTCTCACTTTATAAAGACACAAACTCTGTATATTCAAGTAAACTGATTAGCCTCGAGGGCTTACATTAATTATATAGATGGATTGAGTTTGGAATTAGCGACAATGTCAGCTTATGATAGATGGGGGCTCATTTGCGACCACAAAGATCAGCTGATTAAAGGGTATTAAACACTTCTATTGGGGGCTTTCCTAATAATGTATTACGCCTAAGTGTTAGCTCCCCTACACGTTTAAAGCTTGTTACTACCATCCCTTGTTCACATAATCACCATTCAGTTAGATTCTAATCTTGTTATAGGAAATGGAATTACTAACGTGCATGTCTAGTATCTCATTATAATGGCGTTATAGGAAATGGAGTTGCTGACGTGCATGTCTAATATTGGGGTTTTGAGGATTTGTGTGAATTAATGATTAGGAACTATGTAATTAGTTTCAGCTCGATTTAAAAAATAGTCACCGAGTTATGCATAAAAAAGGGGAAAAAAGGCAAAATTTGCACACCAGCTATATCTTTCGCTGCTCCATTCTATTTGAAACGGAGAGAAATTGTAAATAGTAAGTTGTAAGTAAAAATTACATTTGTTGAAATATAATTCTAAATTTCTATGAGGTAAAATTAAACATTTGCGAGGAAATGGTTTATACAAATTTTGGAAAATAAAAGTCTAGTGTTTGGAATGACCTTGAAAGTAAAGAAACTTCTAAGGTTATCATAAAGTAAAGAAACTTATAATTGGGTTTACACTTTTTTTTTTAATCCCTTAACCCCTCCCACCCAGATGCCGTGTTCGATTCTATAACCTAGCGATACTATCTGCCACTGCTCAACCACTGAGCCATCACACCTTTGACATTGGGTTTGCACTTTGTTTTACCTTCTACTGAGGTTTCCCTAGTGCTTGACTAGTAAACATCCTTTTATAGATTTATGATGGTTTGGGTTGTAAAATTCTTGGATCCAGTTGGCCCAAGATTCCAGAATCAACAGCTTTGTCACGTGATTTGTTTTATATACATTAAAATATGTATAAAGAAACCGAAAAATGACTTTGAAGACCCACTTTTCTATAAAGTAGATCATTTAGGTGCCATAATTAAGGAAATGGCTAATACGGCATAGTTATATACGAATACTACCAGACAATAGAGTCAAAATTGAAGTAAATAAGTATTACTTTTTAATTCCTATGACCATTAAGGGCCAATTTTTAGTTATGGTTTACCACCAAAGTAAAATAACAATCTTAACGTTTTTAATCCCTACAATTATTGTAAATCTCGAGGCACGAGCCACTACAAATCAATCGATGTAGATCAATGGTGATATCATCATCTTCTTCCTCCAAATCCTCTTACAACGAAATGGAAACACAAATTCCAAAAAACGATTCAAATGTTGTAATTGGTAATCTAAGGTAACTATATAGAGATTCGTGGTCTCGCCCTTGTGATTTCAAATTAAGCCCCTTAGCCCAACATGATTATGTTTCAAGTAAGGGTGGGCGCGGGACGGAATGGACCTCATCCCTATCCTACCTTATTCATTCGAGATCGTGATGTGGTAGACATCATCTCGACCATGTCCTATCCTAACAAGTTCGGGACGGGACACGATGAACATGTACTAAATAGTTCTCCAATGAAGAATAACAAAAAAAATTATTCTCACATTGCTCACACACAAATAATGCCAAATATATAAAACTTTCATCATAACATTATTAAATGTCATATAAAATTTGTGGAGAGTTACCTTACAATAGAATTAAGTTTGTCAAGTGAATGATGGCAAATGGAATGAGCCGCTCCATAGATCCATCTTGCATGTGTATGCAAGAGTTGAAATATCATTCATACAAGATTCAATTTTTTAGCAATGTTCTCAAGTTGTCTCAATAAAATTTTAAAAATGAAAAATACTGCTTATTTACCAAATCTCAAACTTCATAACTTATAGTGCAAAATTAACCCAAACCATCATTTGCCTTTATTTTCTACAATAATAGTTGTCCTATAACTAATCTAAAATATGAAAAAAAATATAAATTTCTATATGTTCCATTTGACCTAAAATATCCAAATTGAAGTTTCTATCTAAACAAAGAACACCAAATCAAGCAAGTAATTTTCAAATAGTAGTTGTTTTCATTTAATTTCAACACATCTTAAACTTGCTTTTAGAAGAGTAGTTTGATTAAAATTAATAATAATAAATATTAAATAAATAATTTCATAATGGAACGGGATGGGCGGGATTGAAAATCTTCATCTCGATCTCATCCTACTATAGATCAAGACAAGATCAAGATGAGTTAGATCAATCCCAAAAGGTTTCGAAAAATCGAAACGGGACCAGGACGATATTGAGATCGTGGGATGGGATGCCCATCCATAATTTCAAGTAACAATTAATAGTCAAAGCACTCCATCCCACTAGAGGTGTCACTTACGAAAATTTTCATAGGAAGATAACTTTGCTTCATCTTTATACTTACGATTAATTTGATTTAGGGGACCATTGGATTTACTGTAATTGAGTATGTGGCCCATTTTTTGAAAATTATTTCAGTCTAGGGTCCAAATTGGCTCAGTAAACCCAATTCACTTGCCTTTGACTAACCTATATACAAAAATGCTTACCAAAATGGACCTCAAAGTCAAAATAACCAAAAATAAATTGGAAAAGTATATAGTGTGCATCTCTAAACAGTCCAAGTATATTAATAAGGCAACAACTACTCCATACCACCTAAAGTACTGTCTCACACCACCATGTACTTTATTTTTTCCTACTAACCCCACACCACCCAAAAAAACTAATTTTGAAAAAAACAGTAACATAAAAATAGGGTAACTTTCGACCAGTTTAAACCCTCAATTGAGATCGATTCTCAAGCTCATCAAAACACAAAAATTGTAGTACTCTGAATCATCTCATAAATGCAACTTGAATCACTTGGAAATGTTTTGAAATAAGAAAGTTATGGTCATTTTACTAAAATTGCGCAAATCTATCTCGCAATGAAAATAGGGTAGTGTCCCTGACTTTTGACTAACTTATTGATAGAACGTTATTATGCGCCTAAATTATAGGCATGGTAGAACATGATAAGTGGGTTGTTGAACCAACAATGTTTTGTGCAGAATGTGGGTTGTTTAGATTCCTTATTTGTAGGCTCAAATGGTTCCATGGGATATATTTATAAAGTTGTAAACTCTTATGAATAAATCAAGCCAATTTCATTTCTCTTCTTTATTCCTATTATGGTATCAAAGCCTTTACTGTCATAGAACAATTTTTTTTCTTCATCTACTTATTCTTTTTAAACAATGTCTACACCCTCTTCTCCACGATCAAATTCTTCACAAGTCACTCTAGATGCCCCTCTCCTTAATCGAACTCAAACTAATCTTCCGCCCAATCAACCAGTGGCTCCTCCAAATGCAGGCAACACCACTGTGTCAAGTAATATTGTTGTCTCTGGAACTAACTTAATCTCTCTAAATGCCTCCTCTCAGATCCCTTTAAAGTTAACAAAAGATGGAGCCAGCTATTCTTTTTGGAAATCTCAAATGACCAATGTACTATTTGGTTATGATCTGCTTGGATTTGTTGATGGTTCGCGCCCGTGTCCACCACCAAAAGACCCAAAATATCATTTATGGCTCAAGCAAGATCGTCTTGTGCTTCTAGGCATTCAAGCCACAGTCAATAGTGCAATTGGCCCTACGACAAACAATTGTCGAACCTCTGTAGATGCTTGAGACAAGCTTCAAACAACCGATGCAAATCGATCCAACAAAAGGATGCTGACTCTCCTAACTACGTTGATGAAAACAACAAAGGAGGGTATCACCGTATCAGAATACATGACAAAGATCAAAAGTGTCATTGATGACCTAGCCTTAATTGGTCATCCCATGAGTGATGAAGAGATGATCGACCATACTCTCAATGGACTTCAAGATGAGTTTAAAGAGTTGACTGCTGCTGTACGATTTCGTGACTCGAATATCAAATTTGAAGATCTCTATGACAAACTGCTAGATGAAGAGATGGTTAAAAAATGAGTTGATCACAAGAAGATGGAAACTCCCATTACCGCTCAATTCAATTAACGAAATAGTTGGAATAAGAATAAAGGCGGTTCTACTCACAATAGAAACTTCTTCTCCAACACTAGGTCACCTCAGGGAACTCTTGGGCAAAATCAATTCAATACCAACCATGGTCAATCTCGTAGTCTCCCTTATCAAGGTACTAGCTACAGCTCTTGAGTTTTTTTCTCAATGAACTAATTTTTGGAGGCCTAACTTCCAACATGGACAACCCAAAGTTATCTGTCAATTGTTTGACAAAATAGGCCATATTGCCAAAGTCTGTCACTTCAAGCCGAAACCAAACCATCACCAATCTTGGCCAATTGCTAACATGTCCGCTAGTGACATTGGCACTTCCAATGGCAATTGGGTACTTGACTTTGGTGCAACCCATCACATAACCTCTGATCTACAAAATATCTCCATGCACTTTGACTATGTAGGGAATGATGATATTATTTTTGGCAACGACATTGGTATTTCTATCTCCCATACTGGATCTTCTACTTTTAATACACCCACTACCCCATTTACTTTGAATAATATTCTCTGTGCTCCTTCGATTAAAAAATATCTATTTTATGTTTCTCATATTTGTAACCAAAATAACACCTCTATTGAACTTTTTTCCTGATCACTTTCTTGTGAAGGACTTGAGTACGGGGGCATCCTTGGTACGAGGCCAGAATAGGAACAATCTATATGAATGGCTGACATCAACGCCAACACCACCTTCCGCTCATCTCACCATGACATCTAACTTGTTGCATCAGCGACTCGGTCATCGCTATTTTCCCATTCAACAAAAGCTTATGGCAAACCAAAAAATTTCTTGTGCCAACTCTCCAAACTTAAGGTTTCATTGTGCCTATCGTGCTTGTAATAAAAGCCTCAAATTATCTTTTAAAGTTCCGGCTATTCATTGTCATGAACCTTTTCAAGTTATTTATTTCGATGTTTGGGGTCCATCTCCGATTATTTCAATTGATAAATATCGTTATTACGTAATCTTTGTTGATTACTTTAGGAAATATACCTGGTTTTATCCCATTAAAGTCAAATATGAAGTTCCAACAATTTTTGAGCGGTTTAAAACCTTAATTGCAAATTATTTTCAAAAGACTATTAAGACGATTTACGCCGATGGAGGTGGTGAATATCAATCCTTGGCTCACACACTTGCTAAATATGGTATTCAACATCTTACATCGCCACCTTACACTCCTGAACATGTCAGCTCCGCTGAAAGAAAACACCGCCATATTATTGAAACCGGTCTCACCCTTCTTCACCAAGCTTCCGTACCACTTCATTTTTGGTCTTTTGCTTTCAAAACCGCTACTTATCTCATTAATCACATGCCCTCGCCCACTATCGATTTCGATACTCCATTTCACAAATTATTCTGTCATCACCCTAATTACAATGCTCTACGTGTCTTTGGTTGTCTCTGTTATCTTTGGCTTCGTCCCTACATTTCTCACAAATTAGAACCCAAATCTCGTACTTGTGTATTCCTCGGTTATTCAATTGATCATCACTCATTTTATTGCTTTGACCCACAAAGTAATAAAATCTTTGTGTCCCGCCATGTTAAATTTGTTGAGTACCCTTTCAAACAAATTTCTCTCATTAATTCTTGGATAGAAACTACGTACTGCCAGTAAAAAATTCATTTCCATCCTTTTCCAGCCCACCCAACATAACCCATCTTCATCTAATTCCCACCAAGGCCCACCATTAACCAGGGCCACTTCATTTTAATCCCTCACAAATCGACCTCCATCTCCTCATTTGTCTCCCACACAACTTCCATCAAATGCACAATCCTTTCATCAACCATGTTTTCCTCCCAAATCACACCCTCCATCTAACCTTCCCGTGTCTTCCTTGAGTCAACCTCCACTCTCATTGCGCCCAACCAACGAGAATCACTCTACCACTCTACCAAAGTCGGCCGATTCCAGGGTTCCTATCTTCACGTCTTCGATGCCATTGGAAGCTCTTGTATGTCATCCAGATCAAGTAAGTTCTTCTAATTCTCCTTCATTAACAATCTCTCAAGATCAAACTTTTCAACCCTCTCCACGGACAATGAATTCAAATCTTTCTTCTCGCATCATTACTCATTCCCAACACAACATCTTCAAACCAAAAAACTCTTTGATCTATCCCTCTCCTCTACCTCCAACGAATCAGAATATCCTCATTTACCCAAGCCCAGAAACTGAAACCTTGGCGGGAGGCTATGTGCAAAGAGTTTGTTGTTCTACTTAACAATTCCACATGGTCTCTTATTCCTTCATCTCCCACACAGAATATTATCGGAAGTAAGTAGGTGTATCACATCAAATGAAATCCGGATGGTTCTATTGCTCGTCACAAGGCTCGTTTGGTTGCTAAGGGATTTCATCAACGGCCTAGCATTGATTTCACGAAACATTTGGCCCTGTTGTTAAACAGGCCACGGTTTGTCTTGTTCTAAGCATTGTTGTTTCTTGGGGATGGTCCTTTGCGTCAATTGGATGTGAACAACGCTTTCTTGTAGGGCAGGTTGAGTGACAGTGTCTTTATGCAACAACCACAAGGGTTTGTACTTCCACAATGTCCAGACTATGTATGTAAACTGAACAAAGCCATTTATGGCCTTCGCCAAGCTCCTCGTGCTTGGTACAATAAGTTGCGAGCCTTCCTCACATGCAATGGTTTCTACAATTCCCGTTGTTATACGTCTTTATTTGTGTGTCGCAATAATACAATCACTTTTTATCTCCTTGTTTATGTGGACGACATAATTATTACAGGTACCAGTGATGTTGTTGTTCAGAAGTTTATTACTACTCTCTCTACTCGGTTCTCACTAAAAGATTTGGGCTCTTTAAATTTTTTTCTAGGAGTTGAAGCTACTCGTACATCTTTTGGTATCCATCTCTCACAACACCAATACATTCATGATTTTCTTGCCAGAACAGGAATGAGTGAGGCTAAACCAGTTAGCACTCCAATTTCTTCTACTGAGTCTCTTATGCTTCATGATTGTTTCCCAGCTCACAATGCGACAAAGTATAGGCATGTACTTGGTTCTCTACAATACTTATCTCTTACTCGCCCCAATGTCTCCTTTGCAGTCAATAAGCTATCTCAATTCATTCATCAATCATCTGCTAATCAATGGAATGCAGTCAAACGAATTCTTCATTATCTTAAGGGTACATTTCACTATGGATTGTTTCTTCGTTGTCACTCTTCAATAGCTCTCCATGCCTTTGCCGATGCTGATTATGCTCGGAACAAAGATGAATTTTCTTCTATTTCTGCCTATGCAATCTTCCTAGGTCCTAATCTCATCAGCTAGAGCTCCAAAAAGCGACCAACTATTGCTCGGTCAACTACAGAAGTTGAATAACGTGCCATAGCTTCCACTACAGCTGAAGTAAAAGGGTTATCTCACCTTCTTCAAGAACTTGGTTTCTCTCTACCCACTGTACCTACTATTTACTGTGACAATGTTGGTGCTACATATGTGTGCTAATCCAGTTTTTCACTCACGAATGAAGCATATTGTTGTTGATTTTCACTTTGTTCGGGATCAAATATTCAAAAAGCAACTTCGTGTTACTCATGTGCATACTTCTGTGAGATTTGAATCTTTAAAGCATGAATTTCATACATTGTTAAATATCTCAAACTCATTTAGAACACAAGTTTGAGCACAAGTAAATTGTTTTGGCAGCATGTCGGGTTCAAAGTGTGCGTGCGAGTTTAATTGATTGATTACAGATCTTTTTTTTTACAAAACATATTGAGAAAACACTTAA
Organism: Berberis vulgaris; assembly: GCA_963556465.1. Taxonomy (NCBI): domain Eukaryota; kingdom Viridiplantae; phylum Streptophyta; class Magnoliopsida; order Ranunculales; family Berberidaceae; genus Berberis; species Berberis vulgaris. The sequence goes on along the minus strand of OY747135.1, from coordinate 56,817,827 downwards.
ACGAGAAAATGTTGTCAAGTAGCTCACTTAGAAAATATTGAAAAATCTTGAGGTGTTTAGTGAAAATCTTACGAAATTGTAAGACTAAAACATAAATATGGGATATGATTGCTACCTCATGCTATTTAAGCAACACATGGCAATAAGTTCCTTACCTTCATCCTCTTGATTTTTGATGCGAGCTTTATCAACCTAAATTAATAGGCTAATTTAACCCACTTGTAATAACCGCAAGTGCACGGTGCCTAACTGGTAGACAACGGCAAGTACGGGTCGATCCCATGAGGAAAGTGAGTGCAATTGAATTTTAGAATTTATCTAAACTAATTTAGAGAAAAATGGGGTTACAGTGTTTTTAAAACTAAACTAAAAATAAATTAAATTTAGGAAAAATAAAATAAAATAAAAAGATAGATGAGATGGATTTTGTGGGCTTGGACTCACCAATGAGTTAGCAAAAACATTTAATCTAAATTACTGAAAATTTAAACGAGAAGCTTTAGGGATGAGAATCCCCTGCTTACACCAAATATGTGATCGTTACAATCCAATTCAACTTATATCATGTTTCTATCAAACATTAACAAATTATTTCAAGCAAATACGTTCTTACCAAGTATTAAGTGTCTTTTTAGGGCACACTTAATCAAAGTTTGAGCTTAATATTTTTAGCACATGCTTTGAATATTGAAAAAGGATAATTCTAACTACCAAACATATCAAGATTAATTTCTCGAAAATGAAGGGTGAAAGCAATTTATCAAAAATTCAGAAATAAATTGTAATTAACAATTAAGCACACAATTCAGTAAAATAAATCAAAATGAATTATGCAATCCCTTTGGTTTGTCGCAAACTCGATGTGGTGGTACTCAGCAGATCAGCAGGTGGTCCGAACACAAATCCCGCGAAAATGTTCCCAAAATGCTCTGTGGTGGTACAGAGCAGATTCGGGGGTGTGAATAGCCAAAAATCAATTGACTCAGTCTCCGTGCTCCTCGCGAGGGTCCTCGTCCTCCAAATGTCTCCAGAACCTGCAAAAGAAGAGGGAAGGTGAGGAAACAGAGAGAAAACTCAAAAACAGATAGAGAAATCGGAAGGAGGCTCCCATGTTTCCGCTGTCGCGGTGGTTGTGCGCCGCGGACGAGCTGCTCTGCGATGGTGGCCGTGAGAGATGGAGACAGGAAGGAGGTCGAGACTAAGAGAGGGCGGTGAAGGCGGCTCGCGAGGTGCTGGCTCTGTGGCGAGGCGGAACAGAGTCGCGGTGATGGCGGCTTTGTTTCGCGGTGGTTGTGGTGGCTCGCGGATGTGTTCTGTCGCGAAACAGGGTGATGGTGGTTGATGGCGGATGGAGGTTGATGGATGATGGACAGGAAGAGGGACAGGGACGGTGATGGAGGTAGCTCTAACGCGAAACAAGGTTGTCACGCCCCTGTTTCGTGGTGGTGGCGGTGACTGTGGAGGAGCTCAGTGGTGTCGCTCGGGTGGCTGATGGCGGATGGAGGTGATTGCTGAGTGAGTGAGAGATAGATGAGTGGTGATGGTGATGAGAATCACTTTGAGAGAAAGAGGGTTTAATTTTATGCAATTCTTCTTTTCCCTTCTCTTCCTCCCCCTTTTCTCACCCTATTCTCTTGTATTTATAGAAAATGATCAAAGTGAATAGGGATGAGATAAAGGGAAGATTCATCAAGGTATAAATGAGAGAATATTCTTTAGGGGTAGGATTGGATTTGGGTTTATGGGTAGGTTTTGGGTTTAGGTTTGTGACCATCTGCTTTGTACCACCGCTAGAATCGACCAATTGTCATTCCTTAAATTGTTGCCTTAATACGATTTCATCGTTCACGCTCAAATTCCTACAAAGACATGAAAACGAAATAATTACTATAAAATATAATAATTGAAACACTAACATGTATAAATTAAGGGATATATTATGTAATAATTATGTGAATATCAAATACCCCAAACCTATATTTTGCTAGTCCTCGAGCAAAACAATAAAAATAAAATTCTAACTCACTTTCGCAGGAATCATCGGTTGCACTTACCTTAAACGTGCAACAAGGCTTTGAACCCCTAGATTACCTCTAGTGGACGAGTTATAGTCTCGTGAGGGTTTCCAGAAATGTTACCCACAAACATTACTGACTCAAAAAAACTTGGTCAAACAGTGTTTATTTTAAAACTTTAAGATATGCAAGAAACCAACAGTGTCATTCTAGTGTATCAATAAATCTCAAAATAATTTAATATTCTCCAAAGATTAGAAAAAATTCACAATCATCCTCAACTCAATGTGTGTGTGTGTGGATAGCACTATCAACATAACTTTTCATTTCAGAGTAAAACAATGACTAAATCTCCTGTAGAAAGTTTGTTTTGACTTCAAACCTCTCATGTTGCTCACAATAAAACACTCAGAGATTTGGTATTTCACTCAGTTTATATGTGAGGAAAGAGTAAATAATGGAAAACAATCATCTCACATATAGTAATATGAAGAACAAATTTTTCAAGAATGGAATGAATATGATCTCATGGACAGGAATATCAATTACTTTTGGGAATGTTGAATTAAACACCATGGGTCTTGATTATTAAATCTCCACATCTACGGAACCAACCTTTACCTAAGATCAACTAGGACTTTGTTGGGTTGTAACGGGACTTGGGTAATGGTTAATAAGGAATGTCAAAGGATTCTAAGAAAAATTTCTAGGAATGTATACACCCATTAAACGAACAATTAGGGCTGTCAAGAATAAACTAATGTTGCGCACCATCAATTTTTTCTTCATTCTCACATCTTTATCCTCATTGAAGAATCATTTTTTTTCTATTTTTCTTTTCTTCAACCTTTATTTTTTTTTTTTCATAGAGGATTTATGAAATATCTCATATTTTGCTCTTTAATGCCCTTTTGACACCAAGTATATCCATCCATACACATTCCCAGAAAAGTTGGGTAAAGGTTAATGGGTTAACAAATAAAAGTTATTCTAAGGCTCAAAAGGTTACAAAAAGGTTAATGTTATGGGTAAGTTAAAAGGCTAGTTAATGGTCTAAAGAAAAAAATGCCTAGATCATTTCCTAAGTTCGGGTCAGTATTATGACATCTCAATTGAATAAGCCAAGAAGTTCTAGTGTAATAATTCAATTTTGATGTCATTCCCAAAGCAATTGATCAAAAGAATGAAAATAATGAGATCATCAACGAGATAATGTAGACTCAAGAAAAATCAGAATTTATGTATAACCCTCAAAAAAATAGAAAGGCTCAAAGCTTTCAGGGTTAAGTCTCAACTATTATTCTAAGGTTTTCTAGTATATATTTCACTCATCAACTTCAAGTTATGCTAACATGGCTCATGGTGCAAAGATAATCGAGTTGAAAAATCTTATGAACTAGATCTAGCTTAAGGACCATACTAAACTTTCAGCCTTTATCAATATACCAATATGTCAAGTTGGCTTGCATTTTCTTGAGCATAAAACATTTAAAATTCATTTTCATAATCGCAAAAGACCAAATTTTCTTGACAGAAAAAACATTTTTTTAATGAATAAGAAAAGAAAACACTACGATTTTTTTTTTTTTTTAAGAAAAGAAAAGAAAATACTACGAAAAATTCACCGACTCATGAACCCTACCCCCAAACCTAATCCAAACATTGTCCTCAATGTTTAACACAATAATTCTTACAAATGAATGAAATAAGTACATAAGAGGAGGTTAGAACAATATTACCATGGTGAAGATTTTACCAATTTTCACAAGTAATCCACCGATGAGAGCTCAGAGACAAAAGAATTGTGGATTAGTTAATAAAAATAAATAAAATGCAGGCTTGACATTAACAAAAAAAAAAAAAAAAAACAAGTTGTAAGTCAAAATTGTTATGGAGCTAACGAGTATGAGTGAAACACAACTAAATAGGGTACTCAAAAATCAATCCAGACTAACAGCAAAGACACACAACTAAAGCTAGGCTGCCTCCTAGGAGCGCTTGGTTTAACGTCATCAGCCCGACAAAATCCAGAAGATCCTCAATTTTGATACACAGGGTCCTCTAATAGAATCACATCAACCTCGACTTCTAATCGAGGTAACTCTAAGAATGGCTTAAGTCGTTGACCATTTACCTTAAATACATGGCCATCCTTAGGGTTAACTATCTCCACAACTCCATGTGGGAACACTGCTTTCACAATATAAGGTCCAGACCACCGAGATCTCAACTTTCCAGGAAAAAGTCATAACCGAGAGTTGAACAACAAAACTTTTTGAGATGGCTCAAAGGACTTACGAAGAATGGATTTATCATGAAATATCTTCGTTCGTTCTTTGTAGATTTTGGCATTGTGGTACACATCATTTCGGATCTCTTCCAACTCATTAAGTTGAAGCTTACGATGTGATCCAGCCTTGACCATATCAAAATTGAATGTCTTGATGGCCCTATATGCACGATGTTCCAATTCCACAGGCAAATGACATGTTTTTCCAAAAACAAGCCTATATGGAGACATTCCAATTGGGGTCTTAAATGTTGTTCTATAAGCCCAGAGAGCATCACTCAAACGTTGAGACCAGTCTTTACGATCTGGTCTGACTGTCTTCTCTAGAATGTTTTTAATCTCCCGATTGGAAATCTCAACTTGCCCACTTGTTTGTGGATGATAGGGGGTGCCAACTTTATGAGTGATGGAGTATTTCTTTACTAATAGCTCGAAGGGTCTATTGCAAAAATGAGAACCACCGTCACTTATAATGGCACGCGGAATACCAAAACGAGAAAAGATATTATCTTTCAAGAATCTTACCACAACCCTGTGGTCATTCGTTTTACATGGTATCGCTTCTACCCATTTGGACACATAATCCACAGCAACAAGGATGAAAAGATTGCCAAACGAAGGCGAGAATGGTCCCATGAAATCAATACCCCAAACATCAAAGATTTCAACCACAAGAATATTAGTAAGGGGCATCATGTTGCGACGAGAAATGGAACCCATTCGTTGGCATCGATCACAAGTGGTGCAAAAGGCATGAGTATCTTGAAAAAGGGTAGGCCAATAAAAACCACTATGCAAAAGTTTTGCAGCTGTCTTTCTAGAGCTAAAATGACCACCACAAGCTTGCTCATGACAAAATGAGATGATGCTGTGAAATTCACTCTCAGGAACACATCTCCTGATAACCTGATCAAGACAATACTTGAACAAGTATGGATCATCCCAGAAGAAATGTCTAACCTCAGCAAGAAATTTGGATCTATCTTGTTTAGACCACTTAAAAGGAAGTTGACCTGTAACAAGATAGTTCACGATATCTGCATACCAAGGTAATTGGGAGAGAGCAAATAATTGCTCATCAGGAAATGACTCATTCAATGGTAAATATTCGCTAGATGACTCTACCAGAAGTCTAGATAAATGGTCAGCTACAACGTTTTTCGAACCTTTCTTGTCCCGAATTTCAATATCAAACTCTTGTAGCAATAGGACCCATCGAATTAAGCGAGGTTTAGCATCTTTTTTAGAGAAAATATACTTTAACGCCGCATGATCAGTAAAAATAATTACTTTGGATCCTATAAGGTAAGATCGAAATTCATCTAGAGCAAAGACTACAGCTAATAACTCTTTCTCAGTGGTGGAGTAATTAAGTTGTGCGTCTTGTAGAGTTCTACTAGCGTAATAAATGACATGTGGCTTTTTGTCCAATCGTTGCCCTAGGACAGCTCCGAGTGCAAAGTCGGAAGCATCACACATAAGCTCAAAGGGAAAGTTCCAATTAGGAGATTGGATGATTGGAGCTGAAGTCAATAATTGTTTAAGCTTCTCAAAAGCTTTCAAACAATCTTCATCAAAAACAAAAACCGCATCTTTGGCAAGTAAGTTGCATAAAGGACGAGCGATTTTGCTAAAGTCTTTGATGAATCTTCGATAAAATCCAGCATGGCCTAGAAAAGATCTAATTTCCTTAACCGTCTTCGGAGGCGGAAGACTCGAAATTAAATCAATTTTGGCTTTGTCGACTTCAATTCCCTTGTGTGAAATTACATGTCCAAGAACAATGCCCTGTCGTACCATAAAATGACATTTCTCCCAATTTAAGACAAGATTTTTCTCCACACATCTATTTAACACTAAAGTTAAATGATGTAGACATTCATCAAATGAATCACCAAATACTGAGAAATCATCCATAAACACTTCGAGGAACCTCTCAACCATATCGGAAAAAATACTAAGCATGCACCGCTGAAAAGTAGCGGGTGCGTTACACAATCCAAAGGGCATTCTCCGATATGTGAAAGTACCAAAGGGACAAGTGAATGTGGTCTTCTCTTGATCCTCGGGTGCAATGGGGATTTGGTTATAACCGGAATACCCATCAAGAAAACAATAGTAATCATGTCCGGCTAACCTTTCAAGCATCTGGTCAATGAAAGGAAGAGGAAAGTGATCATTCCTTGTGACCAAGTTCAACTTACGGTAATCAATACATACTGGCCACCCCGTGGTCATGCGGGTTGGTACTAATTCATTCTTGTCATTCTTGATTACCGTTACCCCTGACTTCTTTGGGACAACTTGAACAGGACTTACCCAAGGACTATCCGAAATTGGGTAGATTATACCCACATCCAACAATTTGAGCACTTCGGCTGGACAACTTCCTTTAGATTAGGATTAAGTCTACGTTGCATTTCACGCGATACTTTGGCATTATCTTCGATATGAATGCGATGCATGCAAACGATTGGAATTATTCCTTTAATATCCGCGATAGTCCACCCAAGTGTTGTTTTATGTTTTTTTAAAACATCTAACAATTTTCCTTCCTGTTCTTCAGTCAATGCAGATGAAATAATAACAGGTAAGGTATTGTCAACACCTAAAAATGCATACTTGAGGTTGTCAGGTAATACTTTTAGGTCGAGCTTGGGTGGTTGTTCAACGGAAGGGACTTGATTTGACTCACTGAGTGGAAGAGTTTCCACCCTAGGCTTCCATTTATAACTGGTTTCCATTATAGGGGTAGAATCAAGCAAAGCATTGACTTCCCTGATGGAATCATTAATATCGAAGTCTAAATTAAAATGAGTCAAACAAGCCTCTAAAGGATCATTAAACTGAGGAAATGAATGTTCCACCAATCTCTCAATCATGTTAACCTCAAAGGAGTCCTCAGACTCGGGAGGTTGTTGACTTACATTGAATACATTGAGTTTGACGGTCATGTTACCAAATGATAATTTCATGATTCCATTTCGGCAGTTAATGATAGCATTGGATGTGGCAAAAAATGGACGACCCAAAATAACTGGAATGTGACTAGAGGGATTGTGAACAGGTTGTGTGTCCAGGACTATGAAGTCTACAGGGAAATAAAATTTGTCCACCTTAATGATCACATCCTCTAACATACCGCGGGGGACTCGGACAGATCTGTTTGCCAATTGGAATGTCACTTGAGTTGGTTTCAACTCACCAAGACCCAATTGCTCATATATTGAATATGGCAATAGATTAACACTTGCCCCTAAATCTAACAGTGCCTTCTCAATCATATGATCACCAATCACACATGAAATAGTCGGGCAACCAGGATCTCTGTACTTAGGTGGGGTTTTATGTTGAAGGATGGAGCTAACTTGCTCAGTTAGGAAGGCTCTTTTGTGCACATTTAGTTTTCGCTTTTGTGTACACAAATCTTTCAAAAACTTGGCATAAGAGGGAACTTGCTTAATGGCCTCGAGTAATGGAATATTGATTTGAACTTGTTTAAAAATTTCCATTATATCGTTGGCATTTGTTCCTTTCTGCGCCGGAACTAACCGCGATGGGAATGGGGCTCTTGGCATATAGGATGCCTTGGTGGGATCAGAGTCAAGATGATGATCCTCTTGAGAAGATGAGGCTTTATCAGCCTCCTTCTCAGATGGAGGTGTGACTTGCTTTGTTGTGGATTGGGATTCAGGATCAATCAGATTAGGCATTCTAATTTGTTTGTCAACTTGTTTTCCACTCCTAAGGGTGATGATAGATTTGACATCTTCATTGCGTGGCTGAGATGTACTGCCTATTTCGAATTGGCCCTTAGGATTTTGAATGGGTTGACCAGGGAATCTTCCTGCTTCTCTTTCAGGAGAGGATTTTGCTATTTGACTCACAGTCATCTCAAGCTTTTGGATGGCTTGAGATTGTTGTTGAGAATTAGCTCTTAGTTCGGTGATAGCCTGAGAGTTCTGTTCGAGTATGGTTCCTGTTCTCTGCATAAATTGGTTCAATGTATCCTGAAAACTCTGAGTGTTAGAGAGAGGAACATCTTGATTGAATTGACGCCTATTAGCAGGAATTGGAGTTCGAGGAGCTTGAGGGATAACAACTGGGCCTCCTTGATGTTGACCATGGGCCCATGAGAGATTAGGGTGTTTGGCTAAACCTGGATCGTAAAAATTTGAGTGTGGATTATAACCAGATTGCCTAAAGGTATTGAATGCATTGACTTGCTCAGCAAAATAAGCAGGGTACTCATTTTTCAAGTGACAGTCTGATGTGGAATGACTAGAACTTGAACATGCAGCACAAACCTCGGATGGAACATTGGTTTGGACTGATGGCTGAGACTTTTCCAGATATGCATCAATCTTTTGTGCCATTGTCATTACAGTTGCTTCCAACCTTGAAGAAGGAGGAAGATGAGGAGTAGATGATGTATCCTTTACTTCATACAAACCACCCTTTCGCCTATTCGAGTCTTTTCTTGAATAATCCCATTGTTGAGAATTTTCAGAAATAGCTTCAAAGAATTCCCAAATCTCATTATCACTCATCTTCATAAGTGACCCACCACTAGTGGCGTCAGTCATTCGACGGTTTTGAGAGGTTAACGCGTCTTGAAAGTATTGAACCAAGCGCCACTTTTCAAAGTCGTGATGGGGACACCTAGCAATGAGTTCATTAAATCTTTCCCAACATTCATAGAAATGCTCACCCTCTTTCTTTTGAAAATTAGATATATCTCTTCGGATGGCATTTGTTTTATGAATAGGAAAATATTTTGTCAAAATTTTTCCTAATAGGGTATCCCAAGTGTCAATGGTTCCAGTTTCTAAGGAGTTTAACCATGACTTTGCCCTATCTTTTAAAGAAAAGGGGAATAGCTTAAGACGAACTGAATCATCAGAAAAATTGGGATATTTCAGAGTAGCACAAATGTCAAGAAACTCTTTGACATGAAGATAGGGATCCTCTTTTTCTAGACCATAAAAGGAAGGCAAAAGGTGGATAATTGATGGTTTTAGCTCAAAGCTACTTGCAGTGGTCTCAGGTAAGACAATGCAAGATGGGGTGTTATTGGAACGTGGAGAGAAATAATCCTTAAATGCTCTCTCCCCATCCATTTCAGTGGTCTCACTCGACAAGGAGAAAGATTCTAGAAGGTCAATGGGGACTTCAAACAACTCTACAGGATCCTCTTTAATTAGTCTACCTCTTGAATCCCGTTCCCAAAGACGCATAAACAAGTCTACACCAAGTGAGGTTTGAAATGTTTACTAACCTTAAAAAAAATTCACGCACAGACTCAAACACAATCAGCAACCAATTGATGCACAAGAAAAAATGCCTCCCTAAGCAATCAGTGTTTTTGAGATTAATTATCTTTTTATCTTTGGGGGACAGATTATTTCTTATGTAATATTTATATCAGAGCAATGGGTGCTACAAGATGATCCTAAGAGTGTATACTTTACACCACAAAGTTCAAAATCAGTAGGCTAGAGTTTTGTTTCAAAGAAACCGGATTATCGCACAAAAGAATGAGGTCACAATGGTCCAATTAAGTACTCCCTTGTGCTACCGCTCTATAAGCCAATAGATGTGAGAACGATGTGATGTTAAATGCACACTTGAGGCTTGTGTTCCTAACCCAAAACTGTTAGTTACACCAATCTTTCTTGTGGATCGTAGCTTACTTATGACTCGGCATACCGGGTAAATTACCCTTGTGGCAGTGGCCTCTCGGAGTTCATTGAATGATTAAACCCATCGTCACTTTTAGCAGCGGTCAACACAAAAATTATTGGATTCACCTTGGTCTTGGTTGTCTTATGAACACCGTACCTAAAAGATGCTCTATCTTACTTGCTAATTGATTTTAATTATGTTAGGCTATTGGTTGCACACAGCTGGAGTGATGAGGTGGGGATATCAAGTCCCACCAGTTTCTATTTATAAGCTGGGTCTGCTTATTATGAATTACTAAAGTTTAGCATCCACAATTACAGAAATTTAACAACCAATCACACAATTTCAAACAATTACACTAAGCACCTTGGTCGCTAATACGTTGCGTGTGATAGAAATACTTACAGTGTGCGTATTCCGTTCTGCACAAAAAGTTAGCACAATTCAAAAAAAAGTCCGACTTCTTTTTATCTGTTACACTCAACACACAAGCACATGCAAATAAATTTACTGGTCTTGGTCTTAGAAGTCGGATTTCTAAATCATAAAAATTATTGGGTAACAATTAAAATTGTTTCCCTATAATTATTTTTGACTTAGAGAATTTAGGGTTTTTTTTTTGTGATTAAACAAAATGAAAAATAGTAGAGTATAAAAATTATTACACTACACACTCGTAAAACGAGGTGAAAATGAAATTAAAACTCTCCTCACAAAAATAAAAATAAAATTTGCTTCATGTTTTGCAAGATCGTCCAAATTCCTCGAGAAGCGTGTATTCTGCAAAATCAAAAAAATAAAACGAAATTAGTGTAAAAAGAACTTAGCAAAATAAAAATAAATTTTTTTTGATTTTTTAGTGATTAGTGAAAATAAATCTTAAATTCAATTACACCGCTACCTTCCCTGGCAACGGCGCCAAAAACTTGTTGCGGGCTTTATCAACCTAAATTAATAGGCTAATTTAACCCACTTGTAATAACCGCAAGTGCACGGTGCCTAACTGGTAGACAACGGCAAGTACGGGTCGATCCCACGAGGAAAGTGAGTGCAATTGAATTTTAGAATTTATCTAAACTAATTTAGAGAAAAATGGGGTTACAGTGTTTTTAAAACTAAACTAAAAATAAATTAAAAATAAGAAAAATAAAATAAAATAAAATAAAAAATATATGAGATGGATTTTGTGGGCTTGGACTCACCAATGAGTTAGCAAAAATATTTAAATCTAAATTACTGAAAATTTAAACGAGAAGCTTTAGGGATGAGAATCCCTTGCTTACACCGAATATGTGATCGTTACAATCCAATTCAACTTATATCATGTTTCTATCAAACATTAACAAATTATTTCAAGCAAATACGTTTTTACCAAGTATTAAGTGTCTTTTTAGGGCACACTTAATCAAAGTTTGAGCTTAATATTTTTAGCACATGCTTTGAATATTGAAAAAGGGTAATTCTAACTACCAAACATATCAAGATTAATTTCTCGAAAATGAAGGGTGAAAAAAATTTATCAAAAATTCAGAAATAAATTGTAATTAACAATTAAGCACACAATTCAGTAAAATAAATCAAAATGAATTATGCAATCCCTTTGGTTTGTCGCAAACTTGATGTGGTGGTACTCAGCAGATCAGTAGGTGGTCCGAACACAAATTCCGTGAAAATGTTCCCAAAACGCTCTGTGGTGGTACAGAGCAGATTCGGGGGTGTGAATAGCCAAAAATCAATTGACTCAGTCTCCCGCCAGAGGAACAGTGTCCTTCGTCTCCAGCGCCGCTCGCGGTGCTACTCCGCCTTCCTCCATGCTCCTCGCGAGGGTCCTTGTCCTCCAAATGTCTCCAGAACCTGCAAAAGAATAGGGAAGGTGAGGAAACAGAGAGAAAACTCAAAAACAGAGAGAGAAATCGGAAGGAGGCTCCCCTGTTTCCGCTGTCGCGGTGGTTGTGCGCCGCGGACGAGCTGCTCTGTGATGGTGGCCGTGAGAGATGGAGACAGGAAGGAGGTCGAGACTAAGAGAGGGCGGTGAAGGCGGCTCGCGAGGTGCTGGCTCTGTGGCGAGGCGGAACAGAGTTGCGGTGATGGCGGCTCTGTTTCGCGGTGGTTGTGGTGGCTCGCGGATGTGTTCTGTCACGAAACAGGGTGATGGTGGTTGATGGCGGATGGAGGTTGATTGATGATGGAGGTAGCTCTGACGTGAAACAGGGTTGTCACGCCCCTGTTTCGTGGTGGTGGCGGTGACTGTAGAGGAGCTCGGTGGTGGCGCTCGGGTGGCTGATGGCGAATGGAGGTGATTGCTGAGTGTGTGAGAGATAGATGAGTGGTGATGGTGATGAGAATCACTTTGAGAGAAAGAGGGATTAATTTTATGCAATTCTTCTTTTCCCTTCTCTTCCTCCCCCTTTTCTCACCCTATTCTCTTGTATTTATAGAAAATGATCAAAGTGAATAGGGATGAGATAAATGGAAGATTCATCAAGGTATAAATGAGAGAATATTCTTTAGGGGTAGGATTGGATTTGGGTTTATGGGTAGGTTTTGGGTTTAGGTTTGTGACCATCTGCTTTGTACCACCGCTAGAATCGACCAATTGTCATTTCTTAAATTGTCGCCTTAATACGATTTCATCGTTCACGCTCAATTTCCTACAAAGACATGAAAACAAAATAATTACTATAAAATATAATAATCGAAACACTAACATGTATAAATTAAGGGATATATTATGCAATAATTATGTGAATATCAATTTTACAAGCAAATATCTCACAAAGAGAAAGAGTTACAGCAATTCTCTTGAAAAAACTTGACTTGGTTTGGAAGGGATCCTCAATTAGGTAGTTGTTCGTGCTTGAATTTTGAACTACAGGCTTTGCTTGAGGTAAATGACGGTTTGATATTGTTTAAGGTCAGGAAAATTAGGGTTATCATGTTGTTTAGAATCATATTGAGTTAGGTTGACGGTATTGAGAGTTGTATAGATGATTCAATGTTTATATGGATGTATATGCAAATTCGGATTGATTTGCATACTGTGTACGAAAATTAGCGTGATCTGTTGTACACAACTCAAAATTACAAACGGTTTGTTGGCTTGAAAACTAGAGACATAGAGTTTTCTATGGATATAAATTTCGAAGTCTAATTCCCTATATTAAAGTCTCACCATCAGTTTTAATCAGACCTATATACAGTGTTCTGTCCTGAAATTTCAGCAATTCTGTGTTGGATTGTGTTGAATGGATCTCCCTCCACAGAGACCGAATTTAAGCTTGTAATATATGGTTTTGAAGCTATTGATGTCTACTTTGGAGCACAAGAAATTCAAAGTGTAGTATCAGATTAGCATATAGAATGAGAGGTTGATATAACCCATGATTCAAGTTATGTTAGGAAGGGAGGGGTTGTCAATTAGTTTTGTGCTTCTTAAGGAAGCATGGTTACTCTTTTATCGTGTTCATACATTCATTTATTCCATGAGCATGTGTTTTACATATTCTATAAGAAAATGTGTGATTCATGTTGAGCTTGAGCCTATGTCATTTCATTTAGGTTCAGAGAAGGCTCCGACTACATTTCAAACACCTAGATAGTAGAGTGCACATCAAGTAAGGCATTAGTTGGTTTAATGTGAGTATAATTGTCATATTTTTTAAATTTATTATTTATTATTTGTCGTGAAATAAATTTTTATGTTGTCGTCTCACATTCCAGACGTTAAAAGTGGAATGGTTATTTGTTATGTTATCATTTCATATTCCAAATGTTAAAATGTGAATTGTTATTTGTTATATTATCGTTTTGCATTCCATACGTTAAAAGTGAAATGGTAGATGTTATATTATCGTTTTGCATTCCAACCGTTAAAAGCGGAATGGTGATTAGTATGTGTACGTTTGTAGAGTTGAAATTTGAATTATAAATCGTTTTCTTTTGTATGACTTTATAATACTCACTGAGCTTGTGGATAGCTCACCAATCTCGTGATTCATTTTCAGGTCTTCGGCTAGAGGTGGTGCACAGTACAACTAGAGTCTTATAGAAGGGTCAAATTTTGTGTCCTATGTTTCCTAAGTTTGAATCAATGGCATGTATGTTTTGTGTAAATGTTGTGAGTTGTAAATTAGGAAAATCATCCATTTGTTTTTGGATTAAAACTGATGTTGTTTGAGCAAGTGTTGCATCTCATGTAAATAGTGTAATTTCATTTTCTAGATGTTATTTTCAAGTCATATTGATTGAAGTTTCGTTGTTGCTATCACGTTACATTCTAGAGGCGGGTCCCACTCGACCACCTGGAATGAGGCGTGACAATTTTGGTATTAGAACTAGAGTGCTAGATTATGTAGATTGGGTGTCAAGCTATACAAGTGGACCTTAGAGTATTTATGAGTCTATTAGTCTAGATATCAGGTTTTGCATGGAATTGCATATTTGTTTTACCAAATTTTATTGACAGAGGTTCTTAATTGATTAAATTGAGCGTATGGAAGACGAAGCATCATTTGTTCCTAATATGGAAGGAGAACAAGTTCCCGATGAACCAAATGATGAATGAATTAGGCGGTTGGAGGATGCACTAACCAGGTTGGCAGAGAATCAGGCTAGATTCTTTGAGTTGCAGAGTACCCAATCATTTTCACCTGTAGCACCATCTAAAGCCCCAGTCCCAGTAGTTGCACCTAATAAGGTAGGTGTGTTGATTGGAAAATTTAAAAAGATGGATCCACTTAAATTTACAGGAATAGGTTAGGAAGTGGAAGCGGATGATTGGCTAAAGAGGATTAAACAGATATTTGATGTCATGGAGGTAAGAAAGGAACAAAAAGTGAAGTTGGCTACTTTTATGTTTACTAATGAGGCACTTCATTGATGGGAGGCCATTGAGAGATCGCTAATTATTCCACCAGATGATGCCCCAGCTCCAGAATTCCTCCTACGGTAACATGGGTACAATTTCTTAAGGCTTTTAATGAAAAGTACTTTTCTATTTCATATCAACGTGAAAAACACAAGGAATTTGTACTATTGAGGCAAGAAAAAATGTATGTTTTAGAATACGAAGCAAAGTTCCATGCTTTGTCTCATTTTTTGCACCTAAGTTAGTAGACACGAAGCAAAGTAAATGTAAGAAGTTCGAGATGGGGCTAAATTTTGCTAATAGACAACAAATTTTTATCTTCTAGTGTGACAAGTTTGCACCTTTGATTGAAAAGGCAAAGGTAGCTAAAAGGGATGTGCAAGAAGCGGCTGGGAAGAGGGAACAATTTAAGAAGGCACGCTATGACACTTCACAGTCAACAATTTCTAAATTTTACAAGTGGGAGAGGGCAGGGTTCCCACTCAAATAGAATGTCTACTCCACAACAGGTGAAACCTTCATTAGATAAAGGGCATGGTTCTTTTAGTCAGAAAATAATTTTTTTGGAATAACAACAGTTTGAATCTCAAGGGAGAGGTTTTACTAATATTCGCGTTGAAGATGTGGTTTGTTATAACTGTAATCGAAAATGGCATTATGCTAGAGATTGCACACAACATAGGAGATATAATCGTAAGTGCTTCACTTGTGGACAACAAGGTCACTTAAAATGGGCGTGTCCAAAAAATAAAGCTCAGACATCATCAGTTGGAAGTGCACCTGTTGGAGGAAGTCGTATGACTATTACTTCTTGGGGTAGAGGTATCGATTCCTCATCGAAACCAGCAACTCAGGGTAGGGTTTTTGCAATGACACAACAATATTCCCAAGCTACTCCAAAGGTAGTAACATATATGCTCTCTATTATGGGTAGAGATGCACATGTTCTCATAGATCTTGGTTCTACAAATTAATTCATCTAAAACGTGGTAGTGTCCATGACTTTCGTCCAACTTATGTGCTCGATTGAGACCGATTCTCAAGCTGATCAAAGCACAAACATTGTAGTACTCTAAGTCAACTAATGAACACAATTTGAATCACTTGAAAATATTTTTAAATGAGAAAGTTATGGCCATTTTACTAAAGTCTCGCAAACCTGTCCGAAAAAAATCTGTTTTCACCCATTCGCATTGGGCAGCGCTAAGATTGGGCAAAATTTCACCCAAACCAATGCGAAGTTTCTCCCAATCCTCGTATTGCTTGCGAATAAGTGAAAACATACTCTTTTTGGACTAATTTGCGTGACTTTAGTAAAATGGCAATAACTTTCTCATATCAAAACATTTTCAAGTGATTCAAATTATGTTTAATAGAAAGCTCAGAGTACTACAATTTTTGTGTTTGATGAGGTTGAAAATTTGTCTCGATCGAGCATATAAGTTGGCCAAAATTTAGAGACACTGCCCCATTTTCATTGCGAGAAAGATTTGCACGACTTTAGTAAAATGACCATAACTTGCTCATTTCAAAAATTTTCAAGTGATTAAAATTATGTTTCTTAGATAACTCAGAGTACTACAATTTTCGTGTTTTGATGAGTGATGATAGACCGAAACGGTCCCAGTTCTATGTCGTACATGTGTCATGATGATCTCGATAAAATAGAGCCCCCAACGTCAGCCCAACACTAATCCAGCCCAAGCGGTTCTAAATCCGCCCAATGCAGTCCGCCAAACAGACCCGAATTCTTACAACCTGCTAGGCCCACGTGTCTCACAAATTTCTTAAATACCCATAAGCCCTGCTAAAGGCAAGTATATTGAGGATCGGCTTCGGACGAGCAACTACAACAACTATTTGCTTTCAATTAGGAAGTGGATTCTAGAGTATATGTCACATAAGGAGAATTCTACCTATAGACCACTCTCGGAATGGAAACTATCTCCCACGTATCAAGGAGCACATGGCTAACAAGGAAACTTCCCTCCACAGCACGACTCCTAGTTACAGAAGGATCTCCACGCAGATCTTCTTCCCTAAACTATGCCATCGAAGGCCTGGTCGAACCAAAATTTTTGCACTATAAATAAGACGTGAGGTTGGTAAGCTAAGGTACGTTACAAATTTCCTATTTACAGTAGGTTGGCAAGCTAAGGTACGCTACAAATTCTCTGTTTACAACATTACACCTTCCCCAAATCCTTATCTGACTTTAGAATCGGAGTGTCATCGGCCACCACAAAGGTGGTTCGTGGCTCACGTGCGTTCCTTGTGCATGTCAACAGGTTTGTATGTCAAGGTCAAAGCAGGGAGCAGAAAATGACTGCATCAGTTTGGCGCCGTCCGTGGGGACGACAAAGTTTCTAACCTTTTACTAGCATCATATCTCCTCAGGATATAAAGAGATGGTGATCACCCGATCACGCAACAATGGAGAACAAGGGGACATGTCAAACACCCCGACTAGCGTTATACCACCGCTCTCAGCGATGTCTGTGGCACACGAGCAACAGACTCACCCCCACGCTAGCCACGATGACGACGAACCCTAGGATGGATTTGTTGTCGTCTCAGATACAACAAATCTCCAAAGCTGTAGAGGTTTTCATACAACAAAACCCTCCACTCGCCAACGGAGATCAGGAGCAACACGGGTTTCCATATCTGGAAGACAATAGAGAGCAAGCACAAGAGAGTCATGCCCCTGCTAGTTCCCATTAACTAGAGGAGGCTGTGCAGCTAACGTGGAACCAACTCTTCGGGCGGAGAGACTTGACCCACAGAACCCCCTCCGCAAAGGGGCACACGACCCAGACGTGATGTAACGTCTCTCTATTTCGTCGTTCGTGGATCGTATCACGAACGAAGCCCTTCCAAAGAAATTCACGCCTCCAAAGGTCGACTTCTACGACGGGACCACCGACCCGTTCGACCACCTATGCCATTACAAAAATGTAATGGCGCTCAAAGAAGGATCCGAGTCGATCATGTGCAGAACCTTCCCCACCAGCCTGAAAAATCACCACTAACATGGTTCCACAGCCTCCCGCCGAAATCGATCGATTCATTCAAGGCACTGGCTAAGGAGTTCCTGACACATTTTGTAGGAAGTCAGCGCCTCAGGAAAGGCCCACACTACATACTATCTCTCAAAGAAAGATCTAACGAGACAATCAGAGAGTGTGTCAAGTGTTTCAACGACGAGCTGACACTCATCGATGGCTGTAGTGATGACACAGTTGTGACGACTTTTACTGCGGGTCTGAAAGAAGGAAAACTTTATGACAGTCTCACCCTGGAACCCCCTTTGGATATGGCGGAGCTCCTCAAAATCGCCCAGTGGTACATCACCTTAGAGGAGTTGAAAACTTTGAAAAGGGAAATAAAAGGAGATAAGGGACTCTCCACTCCTAAAGATAGGAAGAAGGGAAGGAGGCGTGAAGATGAAGAAAGAGGCAAGTGAAAGAACAATGACAACAAGTCAGACCCTGGCCGGGCCAGACCAGAGAACGCATATATTTACGTTGGATCCAGAGCCGTGACCCCCCTCAATTCTAGCCTATCAGACGTTCTGAATTCCATGAAAAACTAGGAAGATCTGAAGTGGCCCCCGAAACATTGCAAGGACCCCTCCAAGCTTGACAACAAGTATTGCTTGTATAACAAGGAGGGTGACCATGATACCAATGATTGTAAAAGTCTAAGGTATGATATTGAGTACTGGATCCGCAGGGGCAAGCTAAAAGAATACCTGAGCTCTGAGAAGTGACCAGAATGATCCCAGGACGGGAGGAGTCAGTAAAGGAAATAGAAAATGAGACTCCGGGCATAATCTATGTTATTCACGAGGTCAGACTAGATGAAGACTAGTCGAACAAGTCCCATTAGCAGACTCTATTGAAGATGCAGACACAACCCACGGATGAAAACAGACTCGTTTGCTATTTGAGGGTGCAAAGCCCCATTCCCACCTTAACCTTTACGGATAAGGACCTCGAAGGAGTCCAAGCACCGCACAACGATGCCCTAGTCATCTCGGTCTTCATTGAGAAATGGGAGGTAAAAAGAGCTCTATTAGACACGGGGAGCTCACTCAACATCCTATTCTACAACGCGTTCCGTAGTATGGACCTCAAGGAGGAGAACCTAACGTCCTCAGACTACCCGCTGATCAGATTCAGCGGTGAAAATGCTTCCCGATCGGGTAGATAAGGTTAGCAGTAGTGGTAGGAGAGCCACAACTCAGAAATATCTTGTTTTTGGACTTCATGGTAGTAGACGCGCCGTCTACCTACAACCTTATCTTGGGAAGACCATTGCTTTACCAGATGAAGGCGGCAGTCTCCACCCTTCACCAGTGTGTTAAGTACTCTGCTAACCACTCTGAAGGAACGATACGTGGAGACCAGCCTATGGCACGAGGCTGCCATTATGCCGCATTAAAGTAAATAGAATGTTCCAAAATCCAACCGGATCCTACAGCGCAACCTGAAACGGAGTAAGATATGCGACTGTGGATGCACAACTCCACTTGCACGAGATCCCTACAGTGGTGGATAATTTCATAAACGGGGAGCAACCAAACGACACAAAAATAATCTGCTCCTCCACACAGCGTAACAGAGAAGTCAATACAAAAGGGAGTACAACAACCCAACATTTTGTCAGCGTGGAGATTAACTCCCACACGAGGTTTACTCTTCAATAGCCTCACTGTCACCAGCGAAGCTCAATAGTCCACTGGAAGTGTCAACGATTCAACAAGGGCCATGCAAATTCCTTTCAGGTTCGGGTCGACTTCTCTCCGCCAACAGTTAGTTTATTTCAGCTGTTAATTTTCTTTTCCATAGTCAATGTAGAGTTTTAGCTCTTAGAAACTTATGTGGTTTGCAATCATTTAAAAAATAAAAAATAATTACGCAAACACACTCTATTGATTACTGGAAAGATGTAACAGCGGGCACCTTGAGGATGATACAAAAGACTACATATTACAAGCATCTGAATTTGACACGATGTAAAGACTCGCTTAAGAAGTCTGACTGTACAAGAAGATCCCAAGAGAGCAAAGGTACCCAAAGTAGGTTCGAGAACTCTCCAATGAATGTTATCTGTGAGCGACAGCAGGACGAAGAACCGACATGTGCAAGGGCATCAAGAAGTAACACATCCGATTCAAGGCTTCTGCAGACACGACCCTCAAATATGGTTTGCGGTGGTACAATCCATATTGCAGGGATAAGAAGGGGCCAGATACAACCAACTCACACGCTCAATCCGGCTATCCGGGAGAACTTGGGACAAGTATCAGGTTGATACAGATCGAGTATACCTTCTCATTGCAGGGATAAGAAGGGCGTCAAGAGTCAATAGCCCAATCCTTTAGATTGTCAAACTCCACCCCATCTCGAGATCCGAATTCCAGTGTAAGGCGAGACAACGAGGTTAATCGAGAAGTGATGGAGGCGCCCGTTTCGATGTTGGCTGCTGTTGTTATCTCTGAGATGAAGCGCTCCAGAGCAACGACAAGGCATCGGTAAATAAACAACAAACTCATCCCTCGAGAAGGAGTCCGTACTTATTCTCCGCAATATGAAAATAAATCACGGAATCTCAATGAAACAACTACGTGCTCACCCAGAACAGATGACCACGAATAATAACGATTCTCATCGTGCTTGATCGGTACAAATGTTAGAACATTCGAAGACTCCAATGATGAAGATCTCCCTTCAGCCTTGGAAAAACCTAGGGGTGGGCAATGTCGGTTCAGTTCGGTTTTGAGCCCCAAACCGATTTCGAACCGATTTCATTCGGTTTGCCCAAAATCCAAACCGAAACCGAATTTTGTATTTGTAAACAGATGAATTCAGTAGAACCAAATTTCGGATCGGATCGGTTCGGTTCGGTTGGGCCGAAATTTCAAGCTCAAGCATTTGAAAGACTTTCATTAAAACATGTCCAATTTTTTTACGGGCCCAATTTTTTTTTACAGACCCAATTTTTAGCCCAAAATTGAAAACTTTGAGAGAAGGGGTGATTCAGTGCAACAGGGTGTAGTGCAGTGCATTTGTTGCACTAATCAAGTAATGACACCTACTTGTTATTTATATATATCTAATTAATCGGTCGGTTCGGTTATAAATCGGTCGGTTCAAAATCGTAAACCGATTTCGAACCGTTTATAATCGGTTCGATTTAAATTATTTTCTTTCTACTCATATTTCGGTTCGGTTACCGAACCGAATTTGAAAATCGGTTCGGTCGGTTAACCAAATTTAAATCGGTTTTTGCCCACCCCTAGAAAAACCTAAAACATCCTCTTTAAATGAGAATATTACAAGAGATACGTTCTGCAGAAGATAGTGTCTACGATGATGGAGAAACACCATTATATAGACATAATGGTTAGGGGTGGGCACGGTTCGGATCGGTTCCAAATTTGAAGGAACCTAACTCGAACCGTTTACATTGTAACGGATCCGGTTCGGTTCGGTTCCCTTCATTTTGATAATTGGAACCGAACCTAACTCGAACCGTTCTAAACGGTTCGGTTCCTACGGTTCCAAACGGTTCCAATCATATTCATACAATTCATATTCATACAGATCATACAAAAAATTGATGCATCATATTCATCCAGATCCATAAGAGATCCAATCAAGAACAGGAAAAAAAAATTCACACACTACCGATTGTGTTCCAAATAAGCAATAGAAAAAGAGCAATAGAAAATCACACATTACAGAACTTAAAACATTTCATAACTTAAAATAACAGTCCTTGCATATTCTTCTTCAATATGTGGCCGATCTCATCCCCACCTAACTGCACCAATCAAGCAACAACAAACAACCATTACTATAGCAATACACTTTCCTTTCTCATAGAAAAAAAATCTCACATGTTAATTGCAAAGAAAATCTGACACGTATTAAACATATACCCATTTTAAGTAGCCCCTAATTCACTCCAAATTCAGGGGGAACATTAACACTCCAAGTAGTCAACTAAGCAGTTAAAGTGATGGAAATCATTTTACCCAAGAAATCGATGATTTGATTATACATATAAACTCCAGATTACAAACCTAAAACATAAAAAATCAACGACATACGTTTGTGTTGATGTAGAAGAATTGTTGTTGATTTGGCAGCCATGAAACCACACCATAGATCACCAAAGAAGAAAAATCCTCCAGCAAGATGCATGTAGAGGGGGACAAAAGGGGAGAGATGGCCGGCCAGTCATGGTGGTCCATTTGCCCAGAGGTTTTTCATTCACAGAAGAAGAAGAAGAAAAAAAAAAAATGGTGGATCTACTCAGAGAGATAGGAGAGATGGTCGGTCGTTTGTGGTCATCGGTTGATTTGCTCATAGATCCACAGATCGAAGAAGGAAAAAAAAAACTAGAAAGAAGAAGAAGCTTACCTGGTTGATAGTGGTGGACGGAGTCTTGGCGGGGGCGATGCTTGGAGGTTGAAGCTGGAGTGGAGGAGGAGGCGAGAGAGAGGAGATCTCCTGCTCCTTCATGGAGGAGATCTTCTGCTCCTTCTTCTCGAGACAGAGACCGAGAGAGAGAGGAGATCTGTTGCTTCTTCTTGAGACATCTTCTCGAGACAGAGACCGAGAGAGAGGAGAGGGAGAACTCCAATCGTCTGATCGTCTCGCCTCTTCCTTTTCTTCTGCTCCTCCTCTTCTTGCTCTTGGTATCGCTGCTGCTGCTACTTCTTCTTCACGTCTCCTCTCCTCTCCATTCTTCCATAGAGAGACAGAGACCGAGACAGAGACAGAGACAGAGAGACAGAGGAGATAAAGACAGAGAGACAGAGGAGTCAGGAGATAAAGACAGAGAGAGAGGAAACTTTTTTGGTGATTCACCGATTCCTCTCCTCTTAAGTCTTAAGTAATGGGTTGGAAACTAATGGGTTGGGACTTGGGTTACTGTTGGGTATATTTATTCGGTTCAAAACGGATCGGAACCGAACCGTTTGAAAAAAAATATAGGAACCGGAACCGTTTAAGAACGGTTCCGGAACCGAACCGAATTGTTTCACATTTTTAAAAATCAGAACCGAACCGTTTGGAGTAAAACGGTTCGATTCGGTTTGGATCCGCGGTTCCTCGACCCGTTTGCCCACCCCTAATAATGGTTCACCAAATGGGCGCCTCAACATTAACTGTCAGCATTGAATAACGTATGTGAAACAAGGAGACGACGGTTCCCAAGGATACTGCACAAGTCCACATTCGTCCAATCAACGGGGCTGCATCCAACTCCTTTAATTGAGGGTGAGTAATCGATACTCAACCGTCTCACAATCCACGCCGTACACGTGCTACCATGCGATCTACGCGGTACACATAGCATCTCGTGTACAGAGAACCCTAGTTCTCACTCTACGGGCCCATGGGCTCAACCCACTCTTCAAACAATACTCTACCACGTGCCTGACACGAGCATGAGGAACCCTAGTCATTCCTGACACGCGAATCACACTTGCATACTGCCAGACAAAAGCTCATCCGCCCGCATTTGGTGAAACCCCTACTTGGCCAGGTAAGCTTAGTCAACTTTAGCTGACAACGACAACTTTTGGTTCACCCCGACACCTAGTCTGCCCAGTGCAGATGTTGATAGTTTAGGAAGTGGGAGTCCAACTAGCGCTATCAAGCCTAATGACAACGATTAGCAAGGGACTGTTGCCCCCTTCGCAGACAATGGTCGCCGAACCCGATCTGGTAAGCCTAGCTAGTGATGACTGGCAATGACAGCTTCTGATCAAAGCCCAGATTTGTATGCCCCACTGCTTGGGTGTAGATGGTCTGAAAGGTGGGAGCCTAGTCAGTCTCGAACTAATTTCGACGACTTGCCACGGAAGCACTACTCTTCTACAGACCATGGTTGCCAAATTACCAACCCTGAACTTGTAGCCCCCATTGCACGGACGTAGATGGTTGAGAAGGTGGGAGCCTAGTCAGTCCCTAACTGATTCCGATGGCTTGCCACGGGACCATTGCTCTTCTATAGACCATGGTCGCCGAAAACTCCCAAATTTGTAACTCGATGCACACGGGTGTAAATGATTTGGAAGGTGGGAGCCTAGTCGGTCCCAAACTGATTTCGACGGCTTGCCACAGGACCACTGCTATTCAGCCTAGTCGTCAAACCCTCTCATCTCAAACTTGTAACCCACTACGTACGGGTGTAGATTGTTTGAAAGGTGGGAGGGTAGTCAGTCCCGAACTGATGTTGTCGCCTCACCACGGGATCATTGCTCTTCAACAGATCATGATTGCCGAATCCTCACTCCCCAATCCTATAGTCAACCATGCTCGAACATAGATGGTACGAAAGGTGCAAGTGTACAAAGTTCACTCCTTATCAGGAGAGGGTACAAAAATAGAAAAGCTAAGCTTGACAGAGGAGGAAGTAGGAGTCGCGTCCGTACGCGCCGCAGTCTGAGCATCCTAGTCTGGATCACCCTCTTCGTCTGACGACGTAAAGGCCACTGACAAGTCTACATACGACATCTTCTTATAGAGATCAAGGTTCAATTTCGGATGTTCCTCCTTCATCAGCGCCAACAGCTCCAATCTACCATGTACAACCCAGTGGAATTCGTATTTGCCTTGTTCCTAGAGGAAATCTTCTTCGCGAGCCTTCATGTCAGCAAGTTCTCGCTCCAGCATCTCCAATTTGCCTGTCAACGCATCAACCTATGATTGCTTCAAGTCAAACTTCTATTCACAGCACTAAGCTCATGTTTCTCCAATTCGAGCTGGTCCTCGACCTTCCTCGCCCCTCGAGCATTAAACTCCACATCGGACTCCAATTGTTGTTTTTAAACAGCCCAATCAGCCTCCTTCAAGGCATTCTCCTCCGTAAGGGACCGCAGTTCAAAATGCGCCTCAGCCACATCATCCTGCGCAACCTTAAGATCATGGTGGGCCAGATCCAGCTCCCGCTGAAATCTGTCTCTCGTGACCCTCGCCTCTGCTAAGTCAGACTCAAGGGAGTCTAGACAAACCCTCTGAGCCTTAGAATCAACGGATGACTGTTCCAACCTCCTCTCCTTGGCCTGCTTCCTCAGCAGTTAAGTCTCATAAAGTGTGTCAGAATACAACGTCTGAATGTGCGAGAAGACATGCTCCATGGTGTACACCCTCTCACGGGCAGCCTCAACTTTCGTCCCAACATCGATCACCTGGCTCAAGTGAGACATTCCCAGCATAAGGTACTTTAAACCCTTATATATATGCCCTTCTACCGATCCTCCTCGGGTTTTGGAGCATGGTCCATCAGCTGGCTATGACACTTGCTTATATGTTTTTTCGAAACATAGTCCACATCAACATCCCAGTGCCATACCTGAGTTCTCATCTTTACTAAGTCCGGTGCAAACAGACTTATCCGCGCATCCGGATGAAGCTCTTCCAGATGAGGGATCGCGCCAACACCACATCTTGTAGTCACCACTGTTCCCAGGCCTTCTTTCGAAGCCTTTCCTTTGTCACCTGCAATCAACCCCTTAGTGCAAGACGACTCAGTGGGATCCAGAGGAAGAGGAGGAAGCGAGTTGTCCAACGGACCCTCAAACACCTTTAGTAGAGGTTGGAGCAAGATGAGGAACAATGCGAATTGTAAGAAACTTGGCCTGTGTTACCACAACCACTATTGGTCTACCCACCAATGGGACGATCGACTTCCAGAACCTCAGGTGGATCCTCACAAGAGCCTTATATCGGAATGGTCCCGGGCTAGTCAGCACCAACAAAAGCCGCCATTGCAGCTAGCATCAACTGCTCGCTCAGAACTTCCGCCTGCGCAACACTAAGATTTGATATATCTTCAACCCCTGCTAACCGCAGGTGGTCTTTCTCCCAGCCAGATACATCGGCCTCCGCCCTAACGGGCCAATCAGACTCTTGTTCTTCACTTATTGGAGCAGACTATTTTGAAGACGACCCAATCCTAACGCGGGACTTATTCGAACTCACAAAGGAGGCAAACATTTCAAACGGTTCCTTTATGTCAGACAAGGCAAGAGCCTTGGCTCTGGTGGCTTTCCTTTTCCTAGAAGGAGCCCCACCTTCAGACTTAACTCGCGACGATCGGTAAAGAGTGGGGGCCACATGTCAGTTGTCCTATAGCCTACTGCGAATAAAGTTGGAAACACATATGACGTCCATCACATTCTGCGTGGGCAAGCCATGGAACATCTCCATAGTTTTTTTCTCCTTTGAAGTAAGAGGAGTAGTGGGAAGAAATAGTTGTACTTACGAAGTGGCTTGAACTCTCATTCGAGCGGGCGACCCTTGAACTGGAAGTACTTTGAATTCGCAGGTGCCAAGAAGCAATACTTCTGCCAGAACTTGAAGTCATCTAGCAGATTCACAAAGTAAGTCGGCGACGTCATTTTACAGACAACGTTGTTTTTCAACCGAGGAGAGATCAACAACTAGATCACTCGTGAAGTTACGCAGACGCCGGCTTCCTTTGCCCTAATCAAAATGAGAAGAATGATCATGTACCCATTAGGCCCCAACTGGGCTGAGGGAATTCCAAGGAAGTCCAAGAAGTCCCAAATCACATCCAAAATGGGAAAACAGACTCCGGATTGAGACATCTTGTGATGCAAACAGATGAACCCTGTCAGTGGCAACATTGGCGTCTCCTCATCCTTCAGAGCATATATTGGTAGGTCCTCAGGAATCCCAAACTTTGTATGGATTTTAGCAAGGCTCAATTCAGAAAGCAACCTGTCTTAAAAAAACTCAAAGCTCTTGGCCAGAGTTGCATCATCAAGAAGGTTTTATTGAGCTATGAAAAAGATGAACACTCTTTCTAATCAGAAGATGAACATAGCAATTTTTCTAAAAATGAGAAAATGGAAGAGTTAGTCTCCGCACAAAGGATGACCTAAATAGGGATAGGATTCCCGCCTCTTCTCCACCGAACCGACGCACGTTCAATTAATGAAGCGCGTGGCTCAAGCAACGATTTAGACTCAATCATCATGAGCGGCGTATATTTTCAAGAAATGACTTAGAAAATCGATGTGATGGTTCACTAACTCGAGGGGAGTAGTTGATGATACACAAAAATGGTCCCAGCTCTACATTGTACACATGTCATGATGATCTCGAGAAAAGAGAGGCCCCAACTTCAGCCCAACACTGATCCGTCTCAAGCGGTTCTAAACTCGCCCAATGCAGTCCGCCAAATGGACCCATATTCTTACAACCTACTAGGCCCACGTGTCTCACAGCTATCCTCAATAACCGTAAGCCCTGCTAAAGGCAAGTATCTCGAGGATCAGTTTCGGACGGGCAACTACAGCTGTTATTTGCTTCCAACTAGGAAGCGAATTCCAGAGTATATGTCACATAAGGAGACTTCTACCTATAAACCACCCTCGAAATGAGAACTATCTCTCGCGTATCTAGGAGCACATGGCTAACAGGGAAACTTCCCTTCACAACACACTCTTAGTTACAAAAGGAATTCCACGCAGATCTTCTTCCCTAAACTACGCCATCGATGGCCTGGTCGAACAAGGATTCCTGCAACTATAAATAAGACATGAGGTTGGTAAGCTAAGGTACGCTGCAAATTCCCTTTTTATAGCATTACACCTTTCTCAGATCCCTGTCTGACTTAACATCGAAGTGCCATCAGCCACCACAACGGTGGTCCGTGGGTCACGTGTGATCCTTGTGTTGGTCAGCAGGTTTGCAGGTCAAGGTCAAAGCAGGGAGAGAAAAATGACTACATCAATGAGGTTGAGAATCGATCTCGATCAAGCATATAAGTTGGTTGAAAGTCAGGGACACTATCCCATTTTTAATGCGAGACAGATTTGCGCGACTTTAGTAAAATGACCATAACTTGTTCATTTTAAGTGATTCAAATTGTGTTTATTAGATAACACAGAGTACTACAATTTTTTTTTATTTTGATGAGCTTGAGAATCGGTCTTGATCAATCATATAAGTTAAACCAAAGTCAGGGATAGTACCCTGTTTTTAGAGATAAAAAGGGTGAGAGAGGTGGCGGGGTGGTGGTGGTGCTTGATGGAGAAAAGAGGGAGAAAGGTGGCGGTGGCGGGAGCGAGAGAAGTGGCCGTGGTGAGGTGGTGGTGATGATGGCAGTGTCTAATTGAGAAGAGAATGAGGGAGGAAAATAAGGGAAGAAAAGAAGATGAAGAGAATGGATGAGAGAGAAAATTTTAAAATTTTGAGTGTTTATTGGTGGTGTGGGAGATATGTGGTGGTGTGGGAAATAAAGTAGGTGGCATGGGAGAGAAAAAGTTGATTTGATGGTTTGGAACAGTACTTTAGGTGGTGTGGAGTAATCGTTGCATATTAATAAATCAAAACCTATCCCATCCCCTTAGCTTTTGTATACTATGTAACTAACATCTCCCAAAAAGCTTCCAGGATTGTTACAACCCCAATCTCCTCTCTCTATTTTTGAACAAAATTGTTGGGTTTTGATTTATCAATAATCATTTAGATTGCTTTTAGACACACTATGATTTTTTTTCATTTAATTTTTTGGCTATTTTGACTTTGGGGTCCATTTTTGGTAAATGTATTTTTGTCATAGGTTAGTCAAGGCAAGTCAATTGGATTGACTGAGCCGTTTTGGATCCCAGACTGCAATAATTTTCAAAATGGACCCTAAATTCAATTTCAATAAACCAAATGAACCCCACAATAAAAATAACCGTTATACCTATCTTTTGAAGACCTCGAACGATCTAACATCATTTGACAATGTAAGATTTCAAGTTGAAAACCAATCTCACTTCCCTTAAATGTACTGAATAGCACAAGTGACTGTTATTATTTTGACATAATTGCATTAAAGATAGTTTATGATACATCTTCCTAGACCCCTCGTCTTCATACTATCTCTTAGAATAATCCATAGGCTGAAAGTACACTAAGATTTGATGAGCTAGATTAGAGGGTGGGGGTAGTCTATTTTGTAAATCAGTTTTGTAAGGATAGTCGCTCTAACACTCTAGGGGAATAGTATTGCAACTTTAGAGAAGTTGGCTACATGTAACCTCCTCCCATCCTATGTTTGATTGACTTTCATTAAATCAGTACTAATAAAAATACTCAAAGATGAAAAGTAAGCCTAGTAATAGTGTATTGAAAATTTGAGTTAGACATTAGGTTTCTGCATGGAATTAAGACTTGAAATAAATTGGGAAGCTTTAAAAACACTTCACAAGTTTAGTCCAAGTCTTGGTTTGAGCAAATAAAAAGCAAACAAACTTGATTTTTAAAAACACCCAATTTTCTTTATAGAATGCATGTTGAAAATTTTAAAGCCAGATCTTAAACAATGAAACAACAAGCATGAACAAGTATATGTAAAGAGAGTATATAGATAATACCACATGAGAGTTTATAACAAGGTTCACTTAATTCGGAGTTTGATAGGCTCTGCTTGGTTACTACCTTGGTGAAACAACGAAACCACCGTGTTATGAGGTTTTCTTACTGAATTCTTTACAAACTACAATACAAAACTCACTCTAACAAGAGCTTCCCTCTCGGAAATACAACCACGACCTCACAAAGTCAAAATCTGTCCACAATAGGATTTCAATAGGTGATAAACAACACTTGATTTTTGCTCTCTACACTTCTATAGACGGACTAGGAAAGGTTTGAGCTCGATATCTCACTTCTTTATAGATGTAGAAATGAGATATTTGAGATCTTTCGCCCTTATAAATATGAAGGTTTGGGGTGAGGAAGAGGTAGGTCTCTCTAGAGCATTGGATCTCAAACAAACAATTTTATTGGTCTAGGATTAGCTCACACATATACCAGCCCTAGGTCACTTTTCTTCCTCCTCTCTAAAAGCAGAAATTCTAGGGGGCCTGGGAACCATGCCTGGTTTCCCTGCCTGGGGGGCGAAAATACAATTTTCCCCCCTCTTTAAACACACTCTCCAAAAAGGTGTTTAAAGAGGAGGGGCAAAATTGTATTTTCGCCCCCCCAGGAAGGGAAACCAGGCATGGTTCCCAGGCCCCCTAGAAGAGTTGCTCTAAAAGATCAGTGAAAAATGAAAGAGGGGGAAATTTTATTTTGAACTTTGAAATAGAAGGCTTGAAGATTTCATATTATCTCTTGATAGCAATTTTGAAAATTCCAAGTTAAAATCAGCAACGTAGAGTAGGTCTTATTTATAGGTTGAAATTGGGGAGGTGTAGTCGACTATACTGACCCATATGTTGGATTCCCAATCACTATTTTGACTCAAATCTAGATTAATGGTAGTCGACTACACTTTGACAGATTCATAAATTTTGACTGGACTATGGTTCATTTCGAATTTTAGCCGCCAATTTGAATGTCGATCATTCATTAGCTAAAATTTGTTTTGTCTTTTATTACCCATTAGTCTATATTAGGGGTGGGCACGGGACGGGATGGGACGAGATAGACCCATCCCGTTCATACGGGATGGGAAAAACCCCATCCCGACCTCGTCCCATCCCAAACGGGTTCGGGACGGGATCAGCGTGCTTTCATTTTTTGACAAATTACTGCTTACCCAAGACCCAATTTGCTTAGTTGAAAAAAGGCAAAGGCAATTCGTAGAGCTACACATAAATGATAGCCTTAGATTGAGTATGCAACATCATAATAAATTACCATAAATGATAGCTGAAATTCACCATATAATAAAGATTTCTGCAGAGTTTTGAATGACTAAGAGGTGGACAGTATAATGGCAATGGTGGACCTGCTCTACTGTTTCAAATAGTAAACAAAATAATGAGTAGATTTGGGGTGCTAAGAAGAATGTTTCAATATTGCTTTAAAAAAACAGTCATTAAATTCGTTGTCTTGGCACGAAATAAAACTCTCCAATGTAGTTAGCAATCCCATTTTGAGTTTTAAAGAGTTTGCAATTAAATAATTCAATTAGAATTCTTGAAATAAACCAATATCAAGTAGTTGCAGATATAGACTAATATCAATTACACTGATTTCAACTAAATTCATTTTTCTTCAATTACACTAATATTGCAATCCTAAAATAAATAAATAAATAAATAAAAATATTAATAATAAATATTGAAAAATTAGCTCGGGACGGAACGGGATTGGCGGGATTGAAAATATTCATCCCATCCCATCCCATTCTAGATCGGGACGGGACGGGACGGGATCGGGATGAAATTATTCAATCCCATTAAGACCCGAAAAAATCGGGATAGGACGGGACGGGAACGGAATCGCGATATGAGATGCCCACCCCTAGTCTATATTCTTGTAATTTCTTCAACTTTCTTTGACTTCATTCTTTTTAAATCTGATCATCTTGACTTTTGTTTTTGGCCAGGCTTTGGTTGACTTTGAATTGGGCATTGACCTTGACTCTGGCTTTGACTTTTGGTCAACTTTGACATTTCATTTCCAATCTCTCAAATCTTCCTATTCTATTTGTTTTGCCCTTTTACATGGTATTGATGTTCAAATGTCGTGAACCATGTTCTCTTTCTAGGAACATGCCGCGAATTGATGGCACTTGTCTTTTTTTTAGGACAAGCATGCCATTGACTTACTCGACTTCTTGTTTTAGGTTGGGCTTTAGTCTTTGCGGGTTGGATTTGGTCTTCATTGAAAATGTATTTGTGAATTAGTTCAAAAACAAATATTGGTTAAATTTGTAAAACCAATATCAGCTAAGTGGAACAATATTGTAAAAATGTATGATTAAAGTATAAAGCAGGGAGCGGAAAAAGATTGCATCAGTTTGGCATCAGCCATGGGGATGACATAGTTCATAATTTTACACTAATCGTCGTCTCCTATCAAAACTCATAGAGATTGTGACCACCAGGTTACGCAACAACGGAGAACCAGGGGACACGACCAATACTCAGGCTGTCCATATTCCGCCTCATTCAGCCGTTCTTGTCGTGCACGGGCAGCCAACTCACGCTCCCACGCCAACGACAGTAACCATGGAACCCAAAATCGACGTGTTGGCATCTCATAAACAACAGATTACCAAGGGGGTGGAGACTCTTAAGCGACAGAATACACCACCTCCTAACGGAGACTAAGAGCAGCACGAACCTCGGCCTCCAGAAGATGATAGGGTGCAAGCGTAGAAAAGCCAGGCCCCCGCTAGTTCTCATTGGACTAAGGGAGGTTGTGCGACTAACATTGTGCTCTCCTCTAGGCCAAAGAGGCTCGACCTTGGGAACCCCCTCCGCAAAGGGGCGCATGATCCAAACGTACTACATCGTCTTTCCATCCCACCATTTGTGGACCGGATAATGAACGAGGCCTTTCCGAGGAATTTCACTCCCCCGAAGCTCGACTCCTACGACAGGACCACCGATCCTTTCAATCATTTGCGCCATTACCAACACGTAATGGCCCTCAAAGAAGGATTTGAGTCCATCATGTGCAAAACCTTTCCCACCAGTCTAAAAATCTTTGCACTGACATGGTTCCATAGCCTTCCACCGAAGTCAATCGACTCTTTCAAAACATTGGCGAAGGAATTCTTGACACGTTTTGTTGAAAGCCGGTGTTTAAGAAAATGTCCGCACTACATACTTTCTCTAAGGTAGAGGTCAAGCGAGATGCTCTGAGAGTATGTCACGCGTTTTAAAAATGAGCTGACCCTCAACGACGGGTGTAGCTACGATACAGCGGTGACGACCTTCACTGTGGGTCTTAGAGAGGGGAAGCTTTTCGATGACCTCACCTTGGAGCCCCCTCTTGACATGGTGGAGCTCCTCAAGAGCGTCTAGAGACACATCACCCTGGAGGAGTCAAGGACCGCTAAAAGGGAAACCGATGGTGACAAGAAGCCCTCCTCTGTTAGGGACAAGAAGAAGGGAAAGAGTCACGAGGACGATGAACGGATTAAAAGGAAGCGCAACGACAACAGGCCAGACCTTGGTTAACCCAGGCCGGTGAAATCATCCAACTATGTTGGATCCAGACCAGTGACACCCCTAAGTGCTAGCCTGGCAGACGTACTTAACTCCATGAAAAGCAATGACAACGAACCAGGCAGGAAACCCTAGCCCTTCCTCTGTAGGCCCATGAGCTCAACCTACTATTCAAAAGACACTCTGTCACATGCTTGGCACGAGTACTAAAGATCCTAGTCAACCCTGACATACAGATTATACCTGCAGATCAACAGCTGATTTAAGTTAATTCCATCCACTCCATGCAACATGCTAATGGATTAGGTTCACACGCCTCCTAGCAGGTGAAACCTCTATTCAAACCAGGCAAGCTTAGTCAACGAAGTCTGATGACAATGGCTTCTGATTAATCCCAATACCTAGTCCGTTCAGCATGGGCATCGACAGTTTAGGAAGTGGGAGTCTAATCAGCACTACCACGCTTGGTGACGACGACTTGCCAGGGATCACTGCCCCATCCGCGGTCAGTGATCGCCGAACCTAATCAGGTAATCCTAGCTGGTGACGACCAACAACAAAAGCTTCTGATAAAAAACTGGACATGTAGCCCCACTGCGAGGGTGTAGATAGTCTAGAATGTGGGAGCCTAGTCAGTCCCGAACTGATTATGATGGCTCGCTATGGGACCATTGCTTTTCAGCGTGGCCGCCAAATCACCAAACCTAGAATTGTAACCAGCGCTGTGAGGGTGAAGATAGTCTAGAAGGTGGGAACCCAGTCAGCCACGACCTGATTTTGACGGTTTGCCACAGGCCCACTGCTTTTCAGAGTGGCCGCTGAACACTCCCAAATTTGTAGCTTGGTGCACTCAAGTGTAGATAATTTTGATGGTCGGAGCCTAGTCACTCCCGAATTGATTCAAATGGTTTGCCACGAGACCACTACTTTTCAGCCTGATCACCAAAATCCTCTCGAATTCGTAGCCCTGACCGTGCGAGGAGGGTGTAGATGGTTCGAAAGGTGAGAGCCTAGTAAGTCCTGAACTGATTCCGACGGCTTGCCACAGGACCACTGCTTTTTAGCCTAGTCACCAAACCTTTACTCCCCGAATCTGTAGTTTGCTCTGCTCGAACATAAATGATTTGGAAGGTGGGAGCCTAGTTAGTCCCGAACTGATTTCGACGGCTTTCCACGGGACCACTGCTCTTCAACCTGGTCGCCAAACTTTACTCCCAAAACTTGTAGTCCACATGGCTCGGACATAAACAATTCTAAAAGTGCATACCTCAAGCAGACCGCCACACGACCTCCACTTCCCTTCAAAACAGTGGACGAGAACATGAATCTAGCTAAGTCAGCGTCTTCACACTCAAACGGACTGGCATCCTAATGTTAACCTGAGCTTACGTCGCCGGACTCACGCTGATACAAAGATCGTATGGTCAGTGCCCAGATAAAAGCTACTTAGGATGCCAACCTGAGCTTACGACGCCAGACTCGGCACGAACGCTCTGACATGCTCGCTCAGCCATCACAACTCGTTCACAATAGTAGCTACAGCCGACTGGTCAGACAAGCAAAGTAACTCTCAAGCAGCTTACCTTGGGGACAGAACACAACTCGGATAATTCTACCCTCTACTAAACTGTTCGTAACATGCCTACTACCGGACATGACTACACCGCGATGACCCCGTGTCATTCACAACACAAAGCGGTCAAGCTCTCTACCGCAGACAGGCTAGTCAACATCTTATTGATTCAATCAGCCTATGCCAAAGCAAGACGACAAGGCGAAACCAAAAACATGCAATAGAGACAACAAATACGGAACGGATAAAACTATTTTCATTAATGGTCAAAGATAAAAAGAGTACAAGCACACAAAGTTCACTTTTTATCAGGAGGGGGTACAGAAATGGAAGAGTTAAGCCTAAAGGAAGAAGGAACAGAAGTTGCGTCCACACACACTGCAGCCTGGACATTAGGGCTCGAACTGTCTTCCTCGCTTGATGACGTCGAGGTAACAGACAGGTCCACATATGACATCTTCTTATAACGGCTGAGATCCCACTTCGAATGCACTTCTTTCATCAGTGCCAGCAACTCCAGCCGTCCATGTATAACTCAGCGGAACTCACATTTGCCTTGTTCCTGGAGAAGGTCTTGCTCCCACACCTTTGCATCCACAAGTTCACGCTCTAGTAGCTCCAATTTACCAGTCAGCGTGTCGACTTGAGACTGCTCTGTGGCTAGATTTCTCTTCATAACACTAAGTTCATGCCGCCACAATTCGAGTTGGTCCTCGGCTTTCTTCGCTTCTCGAGGATAAAATTCCACATAGGATTCCAATTGTTGCTTCTCAACAGCCTAGTCGGCTTCCTTCGAAGCACTCTCTTCAGCGAAAAATAGCAGTTCAGAACTCGCCTTAGCCGCAGCTCCCTGCGTAACCTAGACTTCTCGACGGATACGGCTCAACTCCTGCTTAAGTTCGTCCCTTTCAGACGCCGCCTCTGTCAGATCATGCTCAAGGTCCTTTAGACGAGCCCTCTGAGCCTCAGCAGCCACAGTTGACCGATCCAAGCACTTATTTTCGGCCTGCTTCTTAAGCCACTCAATTTCATGGAGCACATAGAATACAACATCTGCATATGAAAGAAGACACGCTCCAAGGTGTATACTCTCTCATGAGCGGCCTCTACTTCCGTCCCAGCAACAGCCGCGTGGCTCAAATGAGACATACCCATCATAAGGTACTTCAGGCCCTTATCCATACACCCTTCCAACGAATCCTCTTGGGTTTTGGAACGTAATCCATCAGCCAGCTGTGACGCCTGCTTATATGTTTCCTCGAAGTATACTCTACATCCCCCTCTTGGTGCCAGACTAGTGAACTCAGCTTCACCAAATCTAGTGCAAACAGGCTTATCCGTGCACCCGAATGAAGCTTTCCCTGATCGAAAACTATGTCGGCGCCATCCTTCATGGTCGCCACTGTCCTCAAGCTCTCTTTCGTGGTCTTTTCTCTTGTCAACAAGAGCAACCCCTTTTTTGCGAGACCGCTCAATGAGATCCGGAGGGAGAGAAGGCAGCGAAGTATCCAAAGGACCTTCCAACACCTCTAGCCGAGGCCTAGAGCGAGACGGTGAGCAATGTAGACTGCAAGAGACACGGCCGGTACCATGGTCACTATTAGGCGAAGCAACTATGGGGCGATTAGATTCTACCACCTCAGGCAAGTCCTCACAAGAGCCTTCGGCCGGAGCGGCCTCACGCGAATCAGTACTAGCGGAAGCAACCATTGCAACTTGCATAAAACGATCATTTAGAGCCTCGACCTACGCATTACTACGGTTCGGTCGGTTTACAACTCCTGCCAATCGCAGGTAATCCTTCTCCAAGTCTGAAACACCAGTCTTCGCCTCAAAAGGTCTAGTAGACTTGCGCTCCCCTTCACCGGAGTGGGTCGTGCCGAAGACAGCCGAGTTCTAACGCGAGACCTCTTCCTCACGAAGGAGTCAAGAGTCTCAAACGGCTGCTCCACATTAGACAGAACGAGAGCTTGGGCCATAATAGCCTTTCTCTTCCTATAAGGGGCCCCATGTTCCAACTTAATGCGCGACTCTCGATACAGGGTGGGGGCGACGTGATAGTTGTCCCACAGTGATGTAGATTTAACTAACCTAAATAAATAGGTTAATTTAACCTAGTCTTAATAACTGTAAGTGCAAAGTGTCTAACTGGTAGACAAGGGCAAGTACAGGTCGATCCCACAAGGACTGTGGTTGCAATTAAATTTCAGAGTTGACTTAAACTAATTTAAATTGGGGTTACAGCAATCAAAATATCTAAACTAAAAATTAAATTAAAAAAAGCCAAATAAAAAGTTTTTAAGAATATGAGA
Organism: Berberis vulgaris; assembly: GCA_963556465.1. Classification (NCBI taxonomy): domain Eukaryota; kingdom Viridiplantae; phylum Streptophyta; class Magnoliopsida; order Ranunculales; family Berberidaceae; genus Berberis; species Berberis vulgaris. The sequence continues at coordinate 56,781,135 of OY747135.1, read as the reverse complement.
AGGGAAACCAAGGCATTGAATCCACCAATTCAGTTTTTCAAGTTATTTTAATCTAACTTATTATTTTCTAAAGCGAGAAGCTTTAGGGATGAGAATCACTTGTTTACATCGATGATGTGATCGTTAAGAACAATTCAGTTTTAAAATCCAATGTGACAATTAACTTCAGCATAAATTATAGACTCCTAGCATTGAGTGTTTTGTTACGACACACTCAATCACAAGTCTAATTTATTAAGTTTCAACTCCTAGCATTGAGTGTCTTATTACGGCACACTCAATCACAAGTCTAACTTAACCAATTAAAAATAATGCTTTAAATATTAGTAAAGAAAACTCTAACTACCGACTAGTCTAGATCAAATCCGATATAATTGGTGAAAGTAATTTACTAATATTCAGAAATTAAATGTATTTTGCAGTTAAGCACATAATAAAATAAAAAGTTAAACTAGAACAAACTCTTGAAACCCAATTGGTTTCATCTTAGCCTTGGCGAAGGGTTTAGCTCTCCATGGTAGCGGTGGTCATAGCATCAGTGGAATCCATATCAGCACGAATGCGAATCCCGAGAAAAATTGTGGATGGAATGTGGTAGCTCAGAGCAATCACCGGGGTGCGAATAACCAACTGTTTGAAAAACAGTTGGTTCTCGCCAAAGTCTCGCTCTTCTGCGTTTCGTCTCCAGCGCGACGCATTCTGCTCCGCGTCTGTTCTTCACTCCTCGCGAGCGTCCTCTCCTCCCGACCGGCCCCGGTACCTGTAAGAAGACAGAGAGAGGGTGAGGGAAGAACGAGAAGGAAAATCAGGAGCGGTGCTCTTGCAAGCTTTGCTTCACGGTGGCTGATGGCGGTGGTTGCGTGGTCTGGTTGTGATGAAGGAGCAGAGAGAGAGAGGTGGATGAGGGAGAGACCGTGGAGAAGAGAAGAAAACAGGAAGGAGGGCCGAGAGAGATGAGCGACAGAGAATAAAAAGAAGGGAGAAAAACAGGGGCGGTGCTCCCTGTTTCTGTTCTTGTCGCGGTGGTGGTGCGTCTGATGGTGGATGGCGGCGGTGTGGATGATGGAGCAGAGAGAGGGACAGGAAAATGGTGGCGGCTGTGGGTGTGCGAAACAGGGTGAGGAGATGGCGAGGTGAATTTTTAATGTGAAACAGGGTTGTCACGCCCCTGTTTAACGGTGGTTAGTGGCGGTGGTTGTGGCTCTGGTGGCGAGATTGCCGGTAGGGTGGATTGGTGTGGTGGTTGGAAAATAGAGGAGGAGAACACCAGTAGGAAAAGAGAGAGGAAGAGAGAAAAGTTTCTCTAAACTAGGGAGAGCTAAATAGGGTTCTCCTATTTTCTTGGGCTTGGGTTCTCCAAAAGGCGTTGGGCTTGGGTTTTTAGGTTAGCATTTTGGGTTTGGGCTTAGGTTAAATTAGGTGGACCTAGGTTTATTTGGGTTAGGTTTAGGTACGTGACCCTCTACTTTGTACCGCCACTAGAATCGACCAATTGTCATTCCTTAAATTATCGCCTTAATACGATTTCATCGTTCACGCTCAAATTCCTACAAAGACATGAAAACGAAATAATTATTATAAAATATAATAATCGAAACACTAACATATATAAATTAAGGGATATATTATGTAATAATTACGTGAATATCAAATACCCCAAACCTATATTTTGCTAGTCCTCGAGCAAAACAATAAAAATAAAATTTTAACTCACTTTCGCAGGAATCATCGGTTGCACTTACCTTAAACGTGCAACAAGGCTTTAAACCCCTAGATTACCTCTTGTGGACGAGTTATAGTCTCGTGAGGGTTTCTAGAAATGTTACCCACAAACATTATGACTCAATAAATTTCCAAAACATTGTAACTCGATGTATTATCCTCAGAGTAAGAATCTGATTGCAAAAAAAATTTGAAAACAGCTAACAGTCTCACAATAATATATCAAAGAGTCTCACAACAATTTAATAATACCCAAAGGTTAAATAAATTTCATCAATTATTCCCAACTCGAAGTGTGTGTGTGCATGGCCTTATCAACATAATTTTATTTTTCTCAGCAAAGATACGACTAGATAACCTTTGAATTTTACGCTTCGACTACAAATCTCTCTTGTCACTCAGAAATGAATCACTCAGTTTATATGTGAGAAAGAGAATAAATTATGGAAAGACAAACATCTCACTTATAATAATCATGAAAAAAAGGACTTTTCAAGGAATGAAATGAATATGATCTCATGGACAGGAATATCAATTACTTTGAGAATGTTGAATCACATGCCATAGTTCTTGTTTATTTAATCTCCACGTCTATGAACCAAACTTTTACTTAAGATCAATTAGGTCTTTATTAGGTTGTAATGAGGCTAAGATTTTGGCTAACAAGAATGGAAAAGTATACGAGAAAATTCTCTGAGAATGGACACACCCTTTAATAAGCACGTGGGGCTCTGAAGAATAAACCAATGTTGTACACCATTAATTTTTCTTCCTTCGAAATTCTTCTTCATATATATATATATATATTTTTTTGTATACATGCGGCCCTTCTGCATAATAAAACATTTCAGTCCCGAGGATTCATGGAATATTTAATTTCAACTCTTTTTATTTGCCCATTTCAAAAATACATCAACCATACACATTCTCAGAGACATTGGGTAAGGATAAAAATAATATGGGATATTACTCTCTAACTGGAGTAGGTACTGAAAATGGGGTTAGCAAAGAAAAAGTCTATTTAAAGGCTCAAATGGCTGCAAACGGATATTTATCATTGGGTAGGCTAAAAGGTTAAAGAACGATTCAAAGAAAAAAAATGCCTATATCACTTCTTAAGCTCTAGTCAGTATTATGACATCTCAACTAAATAAATCAAGAAGTTCTAGTGTAATAATTCAATTTTAACGACATTCTCAAAGCAATCAATAAAAGAAACAAGAACAATGAGATCATCAACGAGAAAATGCGAACTCAAGAAAAGTCAGAGTTTATTTAATAACCCTCAAGAAAAATAGAATGTCTCAAAACTCACAAGGGTTAAGTCTCCACTATTATTCTAAGGTTTTCTAGTTAATATCTTACTAATTAATTTCAAATCATGCTAACTCGGCTTATAGTGCAAGAATGGTCGAGTCAAAAAATCACATGAAATATATTTAACTTAAAGATAATATCAAACATTATGTTTTCTCATTGATATATAAAAGTGACAAGTGAAAGCATGTATTCCTCAAATTTAAGGCATACTTGAAAGCACATCCTCTTCATTGGAAAGGAACTTAGATTTTGAATGCATTTTCAAATCGAAAATTTTGACACAGTCATAATTAACTATGTATTCAATGGAGATTGAATAGAATACAATAGTCAATTGTGAAATACATTTCATTTCAAAATTTTCGAAGAATGCAAAAAAAACTCTTAAACCTCAGCCCCAAACCTAAACCAAACATTGTCCTCAATGTATAAAATGATGATCATGACAAATGCAGGAAAAAGAAAAGATGAGAATTAAAGTGATATTATCATGGGAAAGTTTTTACCAATTTCGATGAAATCTTCCACCAATGAACGCTCAGAGACAATAAAAACTGTGGACTCATCATGATAAATTGATAAAAACAATACAGGACACAAATGAAAAAAAATAAAAAAAAATTACATGTATTAGTTGTAAGTCAAAATTGTTACGGAGCTAACGAGTATGAGTGAAATGCAACTAGAAAGAACTCGAAAATCAATCCAGACTAACCATAATGACACAACTGAAGCTAGGCTGCCTCCTAGGAGCGCTTGGTTTAATGTCGTCAGCCCGACATATATTCTTCCTCAATCTGAGTACCATGAAATGACAAGGAAGAACATAGCGAACACTCCCCCAAACCTAGACTAAGATATAAATGAGTCAAAAGGGTTAAGGAATCGTATACCAACAACCTGAAAAGTTGAGGATCAGTCCACTCAAAAATAGCAACCACATGCGACACAAGATATACTAGCACATCCCAAAAGTTGCAAGGACACCATCTAAAATCATATAGAAATGGTAAAGAAGCTCGCATTACTTGGAAGTCAATAGGGATCTTAAACATGAATGGGCAAGTAATATCACTTGTTAGCCAAAATCTTAGCCTCATTAATTTGTTTAAAGCATTGGTTTTAATTGGTTAAGTTAGACTTGTGATTGAGTGTGCCGTAATAAGACACTCAATGCTAGGAGTAATAAATTAGACTTGTGATTTAGTGTGCCGTAACAAGACACTCAATGCTAAGAGTCTATAATTTATGCTGAAGTTAATTGTAACATTGGATTTTAAAACTGAATTGTTCTTAACGATCAAATCATCGATGCAAGCAAGGGATTCTCATCCCTAAAGCTTCTCGCTTTAGAAAAAAATAAGTTAGATTAAAATAACTTGAAAAACTGAATTGGTGGATTCAATGCCTTGGTTTCCCTTATCATATTCTTAAAAACTTTTTATTTTGCTTTTTAATTTGATTTTTAGTTTAGATATTTTGATTGTTGTAACCCCCATTTAAATTAGTTTAAGTCAACTCTGAAATTTAATTGCAACCACAGTCCTTGTGGGATCGACCTGTACTTGCCCTTGTAGAGTTGACACTACTTATGTATTGCACTCTTTTACTAGATATATCTCCCGACTTCTTTGGGACAAACTGTTTTGAGTTCAATATTGATGAAATAATAACAGGCAAAGTATCATCAGTACCTGAAAACACATACCTGAGGGTGTCAGGTAATTGTTTAAGGTCAAGCTCAGGTGGCTCAACTGATGGGACTAGTTTTGACTCACTGAGTGGAAGAGACTCCACTTTAGACTTCCATTTATAACTAGGATCCACAATGGGGACTGAGTCAAGCGAATCATTGAATTCCCTAATGGAATCATCAACATCAAAGTCTAAACTAACATGAGTCAAACAAACCTCTAAATGGTCATGTGTATCATGAAAACAGTCAAGGGGAGACTCTAAAGAATGTTCACAGTTTGATTCTATGCATGAGTCACTAGGAAGGCATATGTCGAGTGGGTCATTATGAAAATGTGGGGAAGAGAATGGGTCATGAAGCAAAGTAGTTTCGATCACATTATCCTCAAAAACATCATCTGACTCGGGTTCGGATGTGCTACTAGTTATGAATTGACCCTCTGACTTTTGAACAGAGTGAATAGGAACTCTTCCTAACTCACCTTCAGATAATGCCTCAGTAATATGATCCACAACTATCTCAAGTCTATTGATGGCTTGAGATTGGTGTTGAATCATAGCTTTTGACTCTAACATAGCCTGAGAATCATGTTCAAGCAGTCGTTCTGTGCGCTGCATAAAACGGTTAATCGTTTCCTCTAAGCTTGATGTGTTGGATGGAGGAGCTTGGTTAAATTGAGGCATAACATGATGAGAGTATTGAGGAGCTTGAGAGAAACTATGTCCCCCTTGGTGTGAGTTATGAGCCCAGGAGAGATTTTGATTATTGGCAAAACCAGGGCTGTAATAGTTGGACTTTGAATTATAACTAGGTCTCCAATTAGCGTTAAAAGAATGGATTTGCTCAGCGAAATATTCAGGATAATCATATTGCAAATCACAATCAGTTGTAGAATGACTAGGACTCGAACATGCAACACAACCCTCAAATGAAACATTAGTGGTAGGTAGGGGTTGAGTCAAATTCATAAGTGCATCTAATTTCCGAGTCACCATCATAAGAGTTGTTTCAAGCTTCGAGGTAGAAGGGGAGAAGTAATCCTTAAAGTCTTTATCCTCAGCCATTTCCTTGGTCTCAAGAATTTTTTCATTTTTTTATTTTTTATTTAAATTTTCTTTTATGCAAGCCTAACCTCTATATGAAGATGACCTAACTCTAAAAAAAATAAAAATGGGAACACCTAATCAAGACCTATATGATGCGCAAGCAAGATGAATGGCAAACGACGCTAGATAAGTACCTAGCAATACAATCATTCAGATTGCCTTCGGGTATTGTGCAGCTGATAGTTATAGCCCCACGAAAAGTCGAGGTTTCTACGAAGCAAATTAATCTCGTGAGAAACTAATTTACTAGGTAGAGGCTGTAACGTCTGGTAATCCCTACAAGCACTCCTTTTTATAACCTAATCAAGGGCTGGAATCCATTTTAATTAGCCTATGCGCGGGAGAGAGCACGAGGTTTCCCAACATCAAAAATATCCTGAAATCTAATTGCTCCTACCTCCTTTTCTACCTTCAGCTTAAAGTGTAATGCTAGTTTCAGAACTATTCCAAGATTGGATATGTTCCTTCACTTGACTACTTTAAACTTTCAAGTTTCAAAAGAGGGGTCCTATGAGCGTCTTGTCCTAATTTATCTTGCTACAAATTTTAATAGTGAGAGCTTAGGTCCCTAACCCTAAAATAGATGGTGGTTAACCTATCCGCGGGAGAGAGCACGGAATTTTACAGCATCAGAAATATCCTCAATCTATTCAAATTTGCATGCAATTCTAGCTAAAAACAAAACAAGTAAAACACACAGTAATCCACTCAGAAATCGCGTGCAGATGCGGTGGGAAGAAGTTACCTCCGGCGTGAACCTCTCTTGGGTTACTTGCGACGCCTGGTAGAAGTCAAGTTGACGTCGATCAGAAGCACCGTCCACCTGACGGCTCGCCAACTTCTGAGAGTGTTCACGCAATAGCAACCTTTAAACAATTCAAACCCTGTGCTTTTTTTTTGTTTTTTTTATGCAACCTGTAATATATGCTTCCTACCTGTTAATACCTACAAAAATAAATAAATAAATAAATAAATAAACAAAAACAAGTATCAAAACTTCAAAGACTTAAAATAAATAACTAAAAATAAAATCAAGCCTATCCTAAAAGCAAAAGCAATCTATATCTGACCTAAAAAAAATTTATTATTTTTTTATATCAAAATAAATCCTTAAATTCAATTACACCGCTACAGTCCCCGGCAACGGCCCAAAAACTTGATGCAGATTTAACTAACCTTAATAAATAGGTTAATTTAACCTAGTCTTAATAACAAGTGCACAATGTCTAACTGGTAGACAAGGGCAAGTACAGGTCGATCCCACAAGGACTGTGGTTGCAATTAAATTTCAGAGTTGACTTAAACTAACTTAAATTGGGGTTACAGCAATCAAAATATCTAAACTAAAAATTAAATTAAAAAAAAATAAAATAAAAAGTTTTTAAGAATATGAGAAGGGGAACCAAGGCATTGAATCCACCAATTCAGTTTTTCAAGTTATTTTAATCAACTTATTATTTTCTAAAGCGAGAAGCTTTAGGGATGAGAATCCCTTGCTTGCATCGATGATGTGATCGTTAAGAACAATTCAGTTTTAAAATCCAATGTGACAGTTAACTTCAGCATAAATTATAGACTCCTAGCATTGAGTGTTTTGTTACAGCACACTCAATCACAAGTCTAATTTATTAAGTTTCAACTCCTAGCATTGAGTGTCTTATTACGACACACTCAATCACAAGTCTAACTTAACCAATTAAAAATAATGCTTTAAATAGTAGTAAAGAAAACTCTAACTACCGACTAGTCTAGATCAAATCCGATATAATCGGTGAAAGTAATTTACTAATATTCAGAAATTAAATGTATTTTGCAGTTAAACACATAATAAAATAAAAAGTTAAACTAGAACAAACTCTTGAAACCCAATTGGTTTCATCTTAGCCTTGGCGAAGGGTTTAGCTCTCCATGGTAGCGGTGGTCACAACATCAGTGGTAGCTCAGAGCAATCACCGGGGTGCGAATAACCAACTATTTGAAAAACAGTTGGTTCCCTCCAAAGTCGCACTCCTCTGCGTTTCGTCTCAAGCGCGATGTGTTCTGCTCCGCGTCTGTTCTTCACTCCTCGCGAGCGTCCTCTCCTCCCGACCGGTTCCGGTACCTGTAAGAAGACAGGGAGAGGGTGAGGGAAGAACGAGAAGGGGAACAGAAAGAGAAGGAAAATCAGGAGCGGTGCTCTTGCGAGCTCTGCTTCGCGGTGGCTGATGCCGGTGGTTGCATGGTCTGGTTGTGATGAAGGAGCAGAGAGAGAGAGGTGGAGGAGGGAGAGACCGTGGAGAAGAGAGGAAAACATGAAGGAATGCCGAGAGAGATGAGCGGCAGATAACCAAAATGAGGGAGAGAAACAGGGGTAGTGCTCCCTGTTTCTGCTCCTATCGCGGTGGTGGTGCGTCTAATGGTGGATGGTGGCGGTGTGGATGATGGAGCAGAGAGAGGGACAGGAAGATGGTGGCGGCTGTGGGTGTACGAAACAGGGTGAGGAGGTGGCGAGGTGAAATTTTTAACGTGAAACAGGGTTGTCACGCCCCGTTTCACGGTGGTTAGTGGCGGTGGTTGTGGCTCTGGTGGCGAGATTGCCGGCAGGGTGGATTGGTGTGGTGGCTGGAAAAGATAGGAGGAGAACACCAGTAGGAAAAGAGAGAGGAAGAGAGAAAAGTTTCTCCAAACTGGTTTGGACAACAACTTGTCTTGGAAAAACTTCAAGCCTTCGGTAAGACAACGTCATCAAGAAAGTTTTCTTGAGCCATGAGGAAAATGAAGAATCTTTTCTAATAAGAGCGGTAGCTTCGAAAACAAGGAAAGTAGAAGAATCTGACTTTACATAGCGAATGACCTAAATAAAGGTTGGCTTCTCGCCTCTTTTCCATTAACTTCAATTAATGCAGTGCGTGGCTCAAGCAACGATTCAGACTCAATCATCATGAGTGACACGTCCCTTCAAGAGATGACTTAGGGAACCAATGCGACAACCCACTAACTCGGGGGAGTAGCTAGTGATACATAAAAATGGTCACACCCCAGAGCCGTACACGTGTCATGATAATCTTGAGGAATTACGGCCTCAAGCGTCAACCCAATGCTGATTCGGCCCAAGCGATTCAAAGCCCACCCAACTGCGGTCCGCTAGGCGAACTCGAACTCTCACAGCATGTTAGGCCCACACGTCTCACAACTATCCTCAATACCCATAAGCTCTCTTCAGGCAAGTATCTCGAGGATCAGCTTCAGACGGGCAACTACATCTGCTTGCTGCTTTCAACTAGGAAGCAAACACCAGAGTATCTTCCACACAGGGAAACTCCCTTCTACGGATTGCTCTTGGATTGGGAACTATCTCCCGCGTATCTAGGAGCACATAGCTAATAGGGAATTTCCCTCTTACAGCACGACTCCTAATTAGAGAGGGGTCTCTATAAAGATCTCCTTCCTAAACAATGCCTATGATGGCCTGGTAGAACCAGAACTCCTTGCACTATAAATAAGACATGAGGTTGGTAAGCTAAGGTACGCTACAAATTCCCTGTTACAACATTACACCTTCCTCAGAGCCCTGTTTGACTTTAGCATCAGAGTGCCACCAGCTACCCCACGATGGTATGTGGCTCATGTGCAAATCAGCGAGATTAAATCAAAGCATGGAGCGAAAAAAGACCACATCAAATATATAATTAGAAAATTAGTGAATGGTTTCAAAAATCAATATATAAGTTAAATAAATGATAATTAGAAAATCAAGGAGTGGTTTTAAAAATCAATAAATAATTAGAAAAAACCTCAAAATTTACAAACACAAAAAAAAATTCCCAAAATTTTTCAAAAAAAAACCATCGAAAAATGTAATTTTTGGTAGTTGGTTGTGTATTTTTATAAAATTTAAGAATATATTCTGAAATTCTACAAAAAATCCCTTGAGAAATGTAATTATTTCTTTTGCCATTTTTCTTTTTGTAATTCTGGAAAAACGAAATTTTTTGCTGAAATTTCGCGAGATTTCGAAATCTCAGTCCTTGGCCACATGTCATGTTCGGTGTAAATAAGTCACATTGAGCGAAAATTAGGGGTGGGCAAACGGGTCGTCGATCCGCGGGTTCAACTCGAACTGGACCGTTTTGCTCTAAACGGTCCGGATTTCAATTATAAATTTTTACATACGGTTTGGATCGGTCCGGGTCCGTTATAAAACGGCCCGGTCCCGGTTCCTATTTTTAAAAACAAAACGGTCCGGATTGGACCCGTTTCAAATTGCATTTATTAAAAACCTACCACCAAATCACCAATAAGTAAAGGAAGAGGAGGAGACGTGAAGGAATCACCAAAACCCCCTCTCTCTCTCTGTCCTTCCCTCCTCTCTCTCTCTCTCTGTCTTTCTCTCCTCTCTGTCTCTATTTCTGTCTCTGTCTCTGTCTCTGTCTCTGTCTCTGTCTCTAGAAGAAGAAGCAGCAGCAGCAGCGAGACCAAGAAAAAAAGGAGCAGAAGAAAAGGAAGAGACGATTGGAGATCTCCCTCTCCTCTCTCTCTCGGTCTCTGTCTCGAGAAGAAGCAGTAGCAGCGCAGCCAGGAGATCTCCGTCTCCTCTCTCTCTCGGTATCTGTCTCGAGAAGAAGCAGCAGGAGATCTCCGTCTCCTCTCTCTCTCGGTCTCTGTCTCGAGAAGAAGATCTCCGTCTCATCTCTCTCGGTCTCTGTCTCGAGAAGAAGCAGCAGTAGATCTCCTTCTCCTCTTTCTCTCGGTCTCTGTCTCGAGAAAAAGCAGCAGCAGTGAGAACCACCACCAGCAGCAGGAGATCTCCCTCTCCTCTCTCTCTCTCTCTCTGTCTCGAGAAGAAGCAGCAGCAGCAGATGGCGGGGAGGATGAAGTGGAAGATGCAATATGACCGAACCTCCTCCTCCATTGAATGTAATCAAAGATAGCAAGTTCTGGAAAGGGGTTTTTGCTATAAGCGGGATCATGGTTACTCATGTCGTTTATGGGATATTACAAACAATTTCTCATTTTTTGTTTCTTTCATTAATTTTCTCTATCTGTTGAATTTTAGTATATTGTTAATTTGTATTTAGATGTAGATTAAACCGTGAGAATGTAGATTTAACTATGTGAATTTCATTAAGAACCAATATTAGATTAAAAGGGGGTTGAAATTTATGTTGAGGTGTGCATGATCTGTGCTGAATATATATGCAAACAAGCCAGTAATTGCACATTCAACATAGAACTAGCCAGTAGAGATCAAAAGCTTTTTTCAGGGAGTTACCAAGCAGTTTTAGAAAAGAATATCATCTAGTAGATGACATCAAAGAAAATACTACTAGGAACCGTTTGGAACCGTAGGAACCGGACCGTTCCAAACGGTTCGAGTTAGGTTCGGTTCCAATGTTCAAAATGAGGGGATCCGGACCGGACCGGATCCGTTGTTTTTAAACGGTTCGAGTTAGGTTCCTCCAAATTTGGAACTGATCCGGACCGTGCCCACCCCTAGCGAAAATCCTAGATTTGACTTTGGAAGAAAAACAAGTTATAATAGTCACATTGAATCACTAACTGGGTACTTGTAAAAAGATGTAAATAAACAAGATCAAGTATTGATTACAATAAATCTACTTGAGAGAGAAAAATATTTGAAAATCCCCAAATTTGAAATCTTAAAAGGGAACTTGTGAGATCAAAGATAATGAACCATTAAGCACAAAGACAAATTAATCAACCATAATGCACATATATAACGAGGTTAACCTAAATCTGAGTTTGAATAGCTTCGATTGGATACTTCCCGGTTGCAAGGGTGAACACGTGTCATGAGTTTTTCTTACTAAATTTCCCATGTACCAGAGTTAAAAATTCGGTCACACGAGAGCTCCTCTCTCAAAACTACAACCGCGGCCTTGTGAAGCCAACCTAAAAACTCACCATATAGTTTGAGAACACACAATTGGGTAAATAAGAGCTTAGACAAGCAAGAACTAATTTCTCTCTTCTAGTCACACCGTTTATCTGATAGAAACACAATATGTTCTTTACTTTCACTCTGTCATCCAATGGAAGAATGGAAATTTCAATCTCAAGATGACATGAAGTTGTTAAATCACAATCTTAAATTTGAATTACATTATTTGTAATCTCAAATCACAATATTAAATTAATAAAATTTCGAGATTAAGATTTTAATTCTTTTTTTATAATAAAGTCCCTTTGAGCTTTTCTAAATATCCAATTGAAAATTTTTGCATGTACGTTTGCATCTTGCATGCTTTTAATTTATATCCTAAGGTGTCAACATATTTATCTTAATAGTTGGCAAAGTTAGTTGTTAAAATTTTAAGATTTCGAGTAGGCTACGAAACTGATCAAAGTGGTTCCAAGATATAATTTTGCATTCTAGATCCAATTCGTGAAATTCAGATTTTGTTTAATTTTGGATCAATATTTCCGAACTCATACAATTAATATCTCTACTTTCTATGTCACAAACTAATAGAAAATCCCCAAATAACCTTTCATGTCGCACGAGCATGGATAAATTTCAACTTGATACCGCCCTATATGCCCAACAAGTTCAAAGACGACACATGTTGATTATTTCCATTCCCAGGACCGTGAAAGTTCATTTGGAACTTCAATTTAATTCTCAAATATTCGAATGTTAAATAACTCAAGAATCTTAGAGGGGGCGATGTATGCACCTACTCCAATAAGATTATGACACGTGACAAATATGAATACAAATATTGAGGAAGTCAAATGAATGTCAAGGCAACCAAGTAGATAATAAAAATTGATGACTCATTGAAGAAAACAAGTATAATATACCACCCAATGATGAAAGCATCCATAAACACTGTAAGAGTGATGGAGCAAAACAAGATGGAGAGATGGAGCAACTATAGTGGAGTGTAGGCATACATGTGTACATCACACCAACACTTTTCAAGAATCACCAAAGTGTAAGAATCTTGGTGATTGGTGCCCATCCGAACCATGGGCTACGAGGAAATCGTAACAACTTTTCTCCATGTTTGAGGATCAAAAGAGTATAAGGATCTGTGTGATTGACGCCTACCAGAACCATGAGATCTGATACCCTTTAAACACTCATGACACTTGGCCCCATCTTGACCTCTTAATGTGGGGTTTTATAAAAAAGAAGGCTTCATTACCATTAGAGAGTAGAGAATCTCTTTATATTCCTTATTGACAACTCAATTGTATATGCAATTCAAGTCAACAGACTAACCCAACAATCTTCATCTTGTACTAAATTGCCACATCGAACAAACAAACAGTCCTCAATATCTCGACTATGCCTCCTCTTCGAGCACCTTGCAACACCACCCAATAAAACAATAATCGGTGTATGGGCTCGACTATTTTACTGTTGTTGGCTCCACTTTATCATGCACAACCACTAGATTAACTCTACCATGTCTAGTGGTTGCACGTGATAAGGTGGACCACGCACTTGTGATGTTTAACCTGACTTGCTTTCTTCTGCGCCTACTCCTTGAACCTCATCCTCATAAAGTTTTCAGCTGAACCATTGGCTTTGATGTCACTTGTGAAAATGCGCTAACACTAGGCTAATCAAGACTAGAGTTGGGTTGAATAGTCTCCTTTTGAAAATTGTTTTGGTTCTTTGAAAACTTTGTGGAAGAATGTTCAAACAAAAGATGATCTCGCAAATACTTCGGAGAATGGATCAATGTCATGTTAGTTCGACTTCTCTTTAGTTCAAACACCAATAAAAATGCTTCAAAAATAGGTTTGCCAAAGATGAAGTTCAAGGCCTATGAAGCTAGGCTAACCTAGAGTAGATTATGATAAATTTGAGCTACACTCTATGTCTCAAGACTTGGGATCAAATGGGTTGATCTAAAACAGTTTTTGAAAACACAATCCAAGTCTTGGTTTGAGTAGATGTATGTTATACAAGGTTAATTTTGAAATCCCTGAGATCTACCTGAACAATCAAACAACACAAGTGAAACAACTATCTAACATGCAAGTAAAGTAAATAGAGTCAAGGGGAGAAGAAAGCAAACCAAGCAAATACACTGATATAATGAGGCTGACCTAAGCCAAAGTTTGATTGGCTATGACCAATTACTTCTTTGGTGGAAAGGGCTCGCAAGCCTTAAGCATATATTACTTGATCAAATAAGAACTCCACTTTCAATCAACGTTCTACAATCTTGCAAAGTCCAATCGCTACTCTCCCACGAGACTTACTGTCATGAATCAAGTGCCCTACTCCGCGAGTCTTATTAACACCTTGGCAATCATCAATTGGATGCAACCATAACCAAGTCTTACAGACGTATGCTTGAGATTCCGAAGATACCACCTGGTCTTATGATCGCGCTCCATGAACCTTTAAATTTGCCAAGGATCGCACATCATGGAATGCAACACAACCAAGTCTTACCACCTGCTTAGGATCATTAGGGTGATACTTACTCGTACGAATCCACCAAAATTCAGGAACCTACACGGGGTGAAAGCGAGTTTAGTCAAGCTAACTGATAAGCATATAACACTGGTTGAGCTTCTCTAGAGATGTCTCTCAAATAGACGAATTAGAAATAGGTTTGAGCTCACATCTCTCACTTCTTTATAGAATATAAAGGTTTCACCCTTACAAGTATGAAGGTTTGGGGTGAGAATGATGGGGTTTCTCTCTAAGGCTTTTAGATCTCAAACAAAAAAGTTATTTGATCTAAGTCTACCTCACTAATCAAGCCCTAGAACCCTGGTCTTTTTTTTTGAAGTTCTCAAGGATAATATGGAAAGATGGAGAGATTTTACTTGAACTTGAGGAGACAACTTGCCCTTCTTCTTGCTTTCCTCCTGTTGAAAATGTTTTCTCAAATTGTTCTTCAATAGCTCTCACAAGTTAATCATGAACTCCCAAGTTGAGTTGAGCAAATGAGAGGTTATGTTATTTATTGACCAGATCTGGAGGAGTGAAGTGGACTTCGCTGCTGCCACTTTCTACTTTTCACGAACGACTGTATTCAGAACGATAAATTGCTTCTCAAGGAGTGAGGTCGACTTTCCTATGGCCCAATTTGAATTTCAAAGTGTAGAGATTCATTTGTCACATAGACCATGTATTTGTCACATTAACATGTACTTGATGTCACATGACTTGTCATTACATGAGGTTGTCTCCTTTATAAGAGAACCTCATCTTCATTTGTATAGATCTTCAAATTCAAATTTTCAGCCAAACAACTTGTAGAGATTTTTCATCTTCATTTGTAGAGATTCCTTCATTTGCCCAAAGTCTCTTTTACTTGACTTTGACTTGGTCTTCCATTACTCATTTTGTACATATTTTTGGACCTCTTCATTCAATTCAACCTTCTTGAATGCTTGACATAAGTCTTCGTGGACGTTTGACTTTAGTTGACTTTTACTTGGACCTTGACTTTGACTTTTGGGCAACGGTAGACATTTTATCATTCATTTCCAATATCTTGAATCGTCTTGTTTTTCTTTTCTTGTCTGTCTACATGGAATTGATGTCCATATGTCTTCAAACTAGTGTTCTAAAAATCTCTAGGCGAGCAGGGGACTAGCGCCCAGAGGCCTAGGCGTTTTTTTTTATGTTTTAGAAATTAAAACCCAGGCGGTTTCCTAGGAGGATTTTTAGAAAATTCCTTCAAACATCTTCTCATTCTTCATTTTGGTCTTGGCTTGACTCATCAGTATTTTTGCTTCGGCTTGGACTTTGGAATTCAAGGTATTGAAGACGCTTTTCTTCTTAGAATTGTAATGAGATTGACTTCTTGTTTTGATTTCGGTCATTGCAAATTTGACTTGGTCTTCATGAGTTGAATATCTTTCAAATGATTATTGTAAAGCCTAAAACTAAAATCCCATAATTCGATTTATGGTTTATAATTACACCATATATTTTTACAAGATTCAATGAAGTTTTGGCATAATATTTTTTTTTTTAAGTTTTGGCATAATTCACATACACATGTTCAACTTGTTCGCACACTGTGCACATGTGCGCCCTTACATCCACTATAGGTACCAAGATATTGTCCCCATGTTAAACGCTCATGATATGGGCCCCCATCTAGGCTTAAAAATATGAGGTTTTTATCGAAAATGACTTGTTGCTATTAGGGAGTAAATCACTTATATATATATATATATATATATATATTAGGGCTGGGCAAGTATGGGTAACCGGCCCAAAAACTAAAAATCGAAAATCGGCCCGAGAAATTCGGGCCCGTGTTTATGAGAACCGAAATCGGACCGAGTTGACCGGGTAACCGAAGTCCCGGTTAACCGATTTACGCGCCGGTTTCGGGCCGGTCTCGGTCCTAAGAGCAAAAAATGCTTCTACAGTAAAAAAAAAAAAATACTGGAACCATAATACAAAATTAAAAAAATTACAAAAAAAAATTATAGCATACAACAAAAATTATATCAAAAAATTACAAAAAAAAATACAACAAATTACAAGATCAAATTCAAGATCTGAGATCATATCAAGGGAAAGGCGAGGGGAAGGGAGGGGAGAGGGAGGCGGCTCAGCCTCCGCCTTCGCTGAGAGTAGGGCTGGGAGTAGGCCTCCATTTAAATTAGTTTAGTTTAATTATTTGGGTTTGGGCTTAGGTTAAATTAGGTGGACCTAGGTTTATTAGGGTTAGGTTTAGATATGTCTCCCTCTACTTTGTACCACCACTAGAATCGACCAATTGTCATTCCTTAAATTGTCGCCTTAATACGATTTCATCGTTTAAGCTCAAATTCCTAAAATACAACAAATTACAAGATCAAATTCAAGATCTGAGATCATATCAAGGGAAAGGCGAGGGGAAGGGAGGGGAGAGGGAGGCGGCTCAGCCTCCGCCTTCGCTGAGAGTAGGGCTGGGAGTAGGCCTCCATTTAAATTAGTTTAGTTTAATTATTTGGGTTTGGGCTTAGGTTAAATTAGGTGGACCTAGGTTTATTAGGGTTAGGTTTAGATATGTCTCCCTCTACTTTGTACCACCACTAGAATCGACCAATTGTCATTCCTTAAATTGTCGCCTTAATACGATTTCATCGTTTAAGCTCAAATTCCTACAAAGACATGAAAACGAAATAATTATTATAAAATATAATAATCGAAACACTAACATATATAAATTAAGGGATATATTATGTGAATATCAAATACCCCCAAACCTATATTTTGCTAGTCCTCGAGCAAAACAATAAAAATAAAATTCTAACTCACTTTCGCAGGAATCATCGGTTGCACTTACCTTAAACGTGCAACAAGGCTTTAAACCCTTAGATTACCTCTAGTGGACGAGTTATAGTCTCGTGAGGGTTTTCAGAAATGTTACCCACAAACATTATGACTCATAAATTTCCAAAACATGGTAACTCAGTCTATTATCCTCAGAGTAAGAATTTAATTGCCAAAAAATTTGAAAATAGCTAACAGTCTCACAATAATATATCAAAGAGTCTCACAACAATTTAATAATACCCAAAGGTTAAATAAATTTCATCAATTATTCCCAACTCGAAGTGTGTGCGCGCATGGCCATATCAACATAACTTTTTATTTCAGAGTAAAACAATTACTAAATCTCCTTTAGAAAGTTTGTTTTGACTTCAAACCTCTCATGTCACTCACAATAAAACACTCAAAGATTTGTTATTTCACTCAGTTTATATGTGAGGAAAAGAGTAAATAATGGAAAACAATCATCTCACATATAGTAATATGAAGAACGGACTTTTCAAGAATGGAATGAATATGATCTCATGGATAGGAATATCAATTACTTTTGAGAATGTTAAATCATACACCATAGTTCTTATTTATTTAATCTCCACATCTACGAAACTAACCATCTCTTAAGATCAACTAGGACTTTAATAGGTTGAAATGGGGCTTAGGTAATGGTTAACAAAGAATGGAAAAAGGTATACGAAAAATCTCTAAGAATGTATACACCCATTAAACTAACACAAGGGCTATGAAGAGTAAATCAATGTTCTAACCATCAATTACTTTTTTTTTTTTTTTTTCACTGACATCACTTTTTTTTTTTTTTTTCAACTACATGCTTTTCCTCTTCTACTCAATAGAATGTTTCAACACTGAGGACTCATGGTATATTTGACTCTGCTCTTTCTAATTGCCCATTTCCAACTAACATTCATCCATATACATTCTTAGATAAATTGGGTATTGATAAGGGGTTAACAAATAAAATGCTATCAACGGCTCAAAGGGCTTCAAAAGGGAACTAATGAGTGGGTAAGCAGAAAGGCTAGAAAAGGTTTAAGAAAAACTTGCCTACATCATTTCTTAAGTTCAGGTTGGTATTATGACATCTCAACTAAATAAACTAAAAAGTTCTAGTGCAATAATTTAATTTTAATGTCATTCTCAAAGCAATTGATAAAAAATGAGAATAATGAGATCATCAACGACTTAATGCGAACTCAAGAAAAATTAGAGTATATTTATCTAACACTTAGAAAGAAAAGAATGGCTTAAAACTTTCACGGGTTAAGTCTCCACTATTATTCTAAGGTTTTCTAGCTCATATCTCACTCATCAACTTCAAATCATGCTAATATGGCTTATAGTGCAAAAAGTAATCGAGTTGAAAAAAATCTCATGAAATAGACCTAACTTAAGGATTATATCAAACCATATGTTTTCCTGTTGATATATAAAGGTGACAAGTGAAAGCATGTATTTCTCAAATTTTCAAGCATACTTGAAAGCACATCCTCTTCATTGGAATGGACTTAGATCTTGGATGCATTTTCAAAGTGAAAAATTTTCACACAATCATAATTAACTATGTACTCAATGGAGATTGAGTAGAATACAATAGTAAATTGTGAAATAAATTTTAGTTCAAAATTTCTTGAAAAATGCAAAAAAAATCATAAACCTCACCCCCAAACCTAAACCAAACATTGTCCTCAATGTATAAAACGATGATCATGACAAATGCAGGAAAAAGAAAAGATGAGAGTTAAAGTGATACTACCATGGGAAAGTTTTTACCAATTTCGACGAAATCGTCCACCAATGAATGCTCAGAGACGTAAGAAATGTGGACTCATCAGGATAAATTGAGAAAAACAATACAGGACACAAATAAAAATAATAATAATAATTACATGTATCAGTTGTAAGTCAAAATTGTTACGGAGCTAACGAGTATGAGTGAAATGCAACTAGAAAAGACTCGAAAATCAATCCAGACTAACCATAATGACACAACTGAAGCTAGGCTGCCTCCTAGGAGCTCTTGGTTTAACGTCGTTAGCCCGACATATATTCTCCCTCATGAATGATATATCATGAAGTGACGAGGAAGAACATAGGGAACATTCACCTCCAAACCTAGTCTATGATAGAAACGAGTCAAAAGGGTTAAGGAATCATATACCAACAACCTGAAAAGTTGAGGATCAGTCCACTCAAAAATAGCAACCACATGCGATACAAGATATACTAGCACATCCCAAAAGCTGCAAGGGCACCATCTAAAATCATATAGAAATGGTAAAGAAGCTCGCATTCCTTGGAAGTCAATAGGGATCTTAAACATGAATAGGTCGCAAGTAGTGATATGCAACAAAGGAGCATCCCTTACTCCTAAAATGGAACATCCTAAGTCTGGTTCCAAATCAGAAGATTGTATAATTTCCACATCAGGATGGTGAAAATTGAAATCATCTCTTACCAACAATGGATCCATATAGGTAGCATCAGTCAATATGAAAGGGATGGAAAGTGGTATGCCTATAAATATGTCGGGTGGTACAGGTTCATCGTAACAAAATGGATTACACCAAGATGATGAGTTAGACGACGCAACAACTCCCCCAAACCTAGAATTAGCACTACCTATGGCATGTAGTCTCTCATTAAATATATCTCCCGACTTCTTTGGGACAACCTGTTTTGAATTCAATATAGATGAAATAATAACAGGCAAAGTATCATCAGTACCTGAAAACGCATACCTGAGGGTGTCAGGTAATTGTTTAAGGTCAAGCTCAGGTGGCTCAACTGATGAGACTAGTTTTGACTCACTGAGTGGAAGAGGTTCCACTTTAGACTTCCATTTATAACTAGGATCCACAATGGGGACTGAGTCAAACAAATCATTGACTTCCCTAATGGAATCATCAACATCAAAGTCCAAACTAGAATGAGTCAAACAAGCCTCTAAATGGTCATGTGTATCATGAAAACAGTCAAGGGGAGACTCTAAAGACTGTTCACAGTTTGATTCTATGCATGAGTCACTAGGAAGACATATGTCGAGTGGGTCTTCATGAAAATGTGGGGAAGGGAATGGGTCAGGAAGCAAAGTAGTTTCAATCACATTATCCACAAAAACATCATCTGACTCGGATTCCAATGTGTTACCAGTTATGAATTGACCCTCTGAATTTTGAACATAGTGACTAGGAACTCTTCCTAACTCACTTTCAGATACTGCCTCAGTAATATGATCCACAACTATCTCAAGTCTTTGAGTCGTGGCTATCAACTCAGATATGTCCTTAGAATTCTGATCAATTATACTTGCTGAGCGCTGCAAATACTGATTAATCGTTTCCTCTAAACTTGATGTGTTGGATGGAGGAACTTGGTTATGTTGTGGCATAACATGATTAGGGTATTGAGGAGCCTGAGAGAAAATATGTCCTCCTTGGTGTGAGTGATGAGCCCAAGAGAGATTTTGATTATTGGCGAAATCAGGGCTGTAATAGTTGAACTTTGAATTATAACCAGGTCGCCAATTAGCATTAAAAGAATGGATTTGCTCAGCGAAATATTCAGGATAATCATATTGCAAATCACAATCAGCTGTAGAATGATTAGGACTCGAACATGCAACACAACCCTCAAATGAAACTTTACTGGGAGGTAGGGGTTGAGTCAAATTCATAAGTGCATTTAATTTCTGAGTCATCGTCATAAGAGCTGTTTCAAGCTTCGAAGTAGAAGGGGAGAAGTAATCCTTAAAGTCTTTATCCTCATCAGAAGGGAAGAGGAAGTCAGGATAATATGCGGAACCTGAGTTGTAATAATCTGAATATGGAGCATAATCAGGTTGTCGCATGGCATTAAATGCATTCCTGCGAGATGGATAATGATTGAGGTTCATTTTTTTTTTTTTTTTTTTTTTAAATTATGCAAGCCTAATCTATATATGAAGATAACCTAACTCTAAAATAAAAATGGTAAAACCTAATCAGGACCTATATGATGCGCAAGCAAGATGAATGAAAAACGACCCTAGATAAGTACCTAACAATACAATCATTCAAATTGCCTTCGGGTACTGCGTAACTGATAGTTATAGCCCCACGAAAAGTCGAGGTTTCTACGAAGCAAATTAATCTCGTGAGAAACTAATTTACTAGGTAGAGGCTGTAACGTCTGGTAATCCCTACAAACACTCCTTTTTATTACCTATGGTTGTTACTAATCAAGGGCTGAAATCCATTTTAATTAGCCTATCCGTGGGAGAGAGCACGGAGTTTTCCAATATCAAAAATATCCTGAAATCTAATTGCTCCTACCTCCTTTTCTACCTTCAGCTTAAAGTGTAATGCCAGTTTCAGAACTATTCCAAGATTGGATATGTTCCTTCACTTGACTACTTTAAACTTTCAAGTTTCAAAAGAGGGGTCCTATGAGTGTCTTGTCCTAATTTATCTTGCTACAAATTTTAATAGTGAGGGCTTAGGTCCCTAACCCTAAAATAAATGGTGGTTAACCTATCCGCGGGAGAGAGCACGGAATTTTACAGCATCAGAAATATCCTCAATCTATTCAAATTTGCATGCAATTCTAGCTAAAAACAAAACAAGCAAATTAAACACACAGTAATCCACTCAGAAACCGCGTGCAGATGCGGTGGGAAGAAGTTACCTCCGGCGTGAACCTCTCTTCGGTTACTTGCGACGCCGGGTAGAAGTCGAGTTGACGTCGATCAGAAGCACCGTCCACCTGACGGCTCGCCAACTTCTGAGAGTGTCCACGCGATACCAACCTGTAAACAATTCAAACCATGTGTTTTTTTTTTTTTTGTTTTTTTTTTTTTGTTTTATATGCAACCTGTAATATATGCTTCCTATCTGTTAATACCTGCAAAAATAAAAAAAACAAAAACAAGTATCAAAACTTCTAAGACTTATAAGAAATAATTAAAAAAATAAAATCAAGCCTATCCTAAAAGCAAAAGCAATCTACAGCTGACCTATTTTTTTTTTTTTTTGTTAACCTATTTTTTTTTTTAACCTAAACTACAAACTAGTGAAAATAAACTCTTAAATCCAATTACACCGCTACAGTCCCCGGCAACGGCGCCAAAAACTTGATGCAGATTTAACTAACCTAAATAAATAGGTTAATTTAACCTACTTGTAATAACTGCAAGTGCACAGTGTCTAACTGGTAGACAAGGGCAAGTACAGGTCGATCCCACAAGGACTGTGGTTGCAATTAAATTTCAGAGTTGATTTAAACTAATTTAAATGGGGTTACAGCAATTAAAATATCTAAACTAAAAATCAAATTAAAAAAAAATATATAAAGTTTTAAGGAATATGAGAAGGGAAACCAAGGCATTGAATCCACTACATGTTCTTTGAGATTTGTGTAATCCAAAATATTATTTTCAAGAATTAACATGACTAACCTAAAGATTAATCTAAGTTCGCAATTGATTTCAGCAAAAGTATAAACCCCTAGCATTGCGTGTCTTCTTACGGCACACACAATCACAAGTTTATTTTAACTAATTCTAAACCCCTAGCATTGCGTGTCTTTTTACGGCACACACAATCACAGATTCAGATTAATTGATTAAATCAGGCTTTGAATGTCAATAAAGGGTACTTCTAACTACCGACTAGTCTAGATAATTAATCAGGATATAATCGGTGAAAGCAAATTATTGAGAATCAGAAATCAAATGTGTTTAACGTTCAAGCATAAAGAAAACAATAAATTTAAATACAACAAACTCTAGGAAACTCTGTGGCGCGGCTCTGCTGCTCCTTCGTCTCCAGCGTGACTCGTGTGCTCCGCCGCTGCTGCTTCGCTCCTCGCGAGCTTTCTCTCCTCCCGACCGGCTCCGATACCTGCAAGAACAGAGAGAGAGTGAGGAAACAACGAGAAGGGGAAGTGGAGGTGCTCTGTCGCGAGCAGGGACGGTGCTCTGTCGCGAGCTCTGTTTCGCGGCGGTGATGGCGGTGGTTTCGTGGTCTGGTGGCGAGGTTGGAGCAGAGAGAGAGAAGTGTAGGAGGGAGAGACCGTGGAGAAGAGAGGAAAACAGGAAGGAGGGACGCTGCGAGGGAGGAAGGTGGTGGTGCTCGGGTGATGGTGGTGGCTGTGTGAGAGAGAGAGATGCGTCGAGATGAAGACTGGAGGTGGTGATGGCGGAGAAGGTGGCGAGGTGAAGTTTGTAACGTGAAACAGGGTTGTCACGCCCCTGTTTCACGGTGGTTAGTGGAGGTGGTTGTGGGCTGTTTCGTGGTGGCTGATGGTGGGAGAACGAGATGGTAGTGGAGGCTGTGTGGACAGGGGAGAGGAGCAGGGACAGGGAGGTGGTGATGCTCGGTGGTGGCTGTGTTGGACGGTGGCGAGGTGAGGTGGTGATGGCGGGATTATCGCACTGCCAGCTCTCCTATCGAGCGAGGATTGCCAGCAGGGTGGATTGGTGTGGTGGCTGGAAGAGAGAAGAGGGGAAATAGAACGTGGAAAAGGAGAGAAGAGCAGCTTTCTCTAAGATGTGGGAGCTAAATAGGGTTCTCCTATTATCTTGGGCTTGAGTTTTTAGGTTAGCATTTTGGGTTTGGGCTTAGGTTAAATTAGGTGGACCTAGGTTTATTAGGGTTAGGTTTAGATATGTCTCCCTCTACTTTGTACCACCACTAGAATCGACCAATTGTCATTCCTTAAATTGTCGCCTTAATACGATTTCATCGTTTAAGCTCAAATTCCTACAAAGACATGAAAACGAAATAATTATTATAAAATATAATAATCGAAACACTAACATATATAAATTAAGGGATATATTATGTAATAATTATGTGAATATCACCTCCGCTGTGAGAAGAGAAGAGGCGTCTGCGGCTTCGCCTCTGCTGTGAGAAGGGAGGGGAGAGGGAGGCGGCCTCAGATCGGCCTCCGCCTCCGCTGTGAGAAGAGAGGGGAGAGGGAGAGGGAAGCGGCCTCAGATCGGCCTCCGCGGCTTCGCTATGAGAAGAAAGGAGGCGTCCTCGCTGGTTTCCTTCTCTGACTCTCTGTGAATGTCCTCGCTGTGAAGTTAGAATTTTTCGAAGTTGAGGGAGTTTGAGGGGAGAGAGAATTACTTAAATGAAGGAGTCGGACCGGGCCGGTTACTCGACGGGCTTCAAAAATGGAAACTGAGGCCCGGACCATAAACTTCGGGCCGGGCTTTTACAATCGAAATTTTTTTAATTTATTAAAACCGATCCGATCCGAACCGACCCGATCGGTCCGATTGTCGGTTCGGTCCGGGTTTTCGGTCCTAAATGCCCACCCCTAATATATATAGATATATATCTTTTTTTACAACTTTTTTCGTGAGATATGACATTACCCTAGCAATATCTAAATAGAGTTATGTCCCATGGGAGAAACTATATAGTTAAAACTAAGGATTATGAAGTCATATATCCAGGGATATTCAATTACATGCAAATTTATTATTATAGGACGCCCAACAAAATATATTGGGCCCTCTCGTTTAGACTCATGTGTAGATTGGCAATCCAGAGCATTGTAATTCAAACCATTAATAGAGTTCTTCAACATAGTGGAGTGACTCTACAAGAATTTGGGAACACGTAATCAACTCAAGGAGAGCATCAGCATTATCAAACCACTGTCTTTTTTGTCCTGTAATTCATCTGTTTTTGTGTTCATCTACCTTTGTAACACAAATGGGCTAGAGGAACAGTGAAATGTGTGTAAAGATGTCAATCTATCATTTTTTAAATACCAAAATACCCTCAAGAAATTTCAAAATTTTCGTACATGCCCCTCTCATTTTCATTCACAAATTACGAACATACCCCTACCTTGCCAAATTATGACACTACCCTTCCCCATTCTCCAATTCTGAAAATTGTCCTCGCTCATTTGCTAAATTACGAAAATGCTCTCTCATTCAGTAAATTATGAACATGTCTTTCATTTGTCAAATTACAAAAATGTCCCTCCCCATTTGCCAAATACCAAAAATGTTACATTCTCATTCGCTAAATCCCAAAAATGCCCTTCCCATTTGCCAAATTGTGAAAACACCCTCCATTCTCCAAATTACGAAAATGCTCTCTCTATTCGTCAAATCCTGAAAATGTCATTCCCCATCCACTTTAAAGCCAATCATATCATGTACACTTAGAAAGTGATAAAATAATGTTTACTACCACGAGTATGTCGTTCAATTCACAAATATCAGAGTGAACGTATTCTAACAATTAAGTAGTCCTATAAATTGATTTGTGAGGTCTCTTAGTGATCTTAGCTTTGGTACATGGCTCACAATCATGAAATTCATCATCATTCAAATTAGGAATTAAACCTAGCATGCTCACATTTCTAACATATTTCGTGTTAAAGTGACAAAGTCTAGTATGCTATATATTTATTGAATTGGAAATCATATAAGCAAAAGTAGAAGCTTTTTAAATCATAGCAATTGGACAATTCAATATGAACATCCCATCACATGCATGGTCCTTTCTCACAAAATTTTCAGACGTAGTGATCACACGTTGACCACCTTCAGTTACTTGTTTAAAACCAACTTTATTCAACCAGAAACTAAATTTCTTCATAATTTAGGGGTGTGTAGGATATCTTTCAGAGTCAGTTGCTTCCCTGAAGTGAACTGAATGTCAACATTTATAGTATCTGAATCCCCCAAAAGCAATTTCTAGTCATCACCAGGGGTGTAAGTCCTAAATAAAAATAGAACACTTCTACGGTGCCTGGTGCGTGCTTGGCATGCAAATCTTCCCATTTTTAGGTTCAAATCAGATCCTTTTTTTTTTTCTTTTTCAAGCAACCTCACGTGGCTGGTACCATGCGGTGCACAGACTATGTTTTGAAGCCCCTGCATTTATTTTTGAGGAATTCTAAATGTCGAGGAAACGGGACGTGGCGGGGTGGGGACCGTCCACCCTGCTCAAGATGCGTGCCGTTGTTTTTGGTGCGCGCATCCCGAGCAGAGTGGACGGTCCCCACCCCGCCACGTCCCGTCCCTCGCCCGTTTCCTCGCCATTTAGAAGCGCTCTTTATTTTTAGCAAAATTCCCTTTCATATCACACTTAAAGCATGTAATTTCAGAAGGATCAACATTGTGATTCTTGGTACTTAGTTCTAGTACTGGTTATGGCTACTCTTACCATGACCTTTTTGTCCAGGTACTTTCTTCTTCTTCTTCGTGTTCTTACTATTAGGTTTCAGTTTAGTTTTGTTCTGGATGGATTAGATAACCTCAGCAGAAGCAGATGTAGTAGTAACAGCTAGCAGTTTATTTTGGTCTTGTTTCCTAGACTCTTCTTCAATTTGAAGCCTCTCTCCACTGAGAACTCCTTCTTCAACTTGTGTCTCAAGAGTATTCCTGGAATCTTTTCACCAGGGGGCAGTTTATCAATTATCACAGCAACCTAAAATTGCTCATTTATTTTCATCCACTCTTAATTGATTTCATAAACAATCCCTTGTATTTCATGGCATAATGCAACTACTAATTTATCATCAATCATCTGAAACTTTAAATTTCTTACTTAGAATCTATTAATTTCTTCGAACCTGCCTCTTTAGTATCCTACTTTTGTAAGTATTGAGAATATATTACGAATATCCTGATTGATTGGGAATATTTGTATTAGGAAAGTTGCTTATAGAGTCAATATTGTATAATAGTTTTAAGGAAATTAGCAGATTATATTGTGAATATTCTCACAATATTCTCTGGATTAGTTTGTATATAAACAGGAGATTGTGAATGAGAAAGACAAGACAATACACACAAATCAATTCTTTTGTGTCTAATATTTCATCATGGTATCAAAGCCTAACATACGAGTATCATAAAGGGAGAAAAGGTACCTGATCGAAACCTCTTTGAATAAAAAGGGTGATCGATCCTGATCGAGACCTCTGATCGAATCTCTGATTGAACCTGATCGAAGACTGAACCTGATCGAACCTTATCGAATCTGATTAAACATGAGAAGAAGAAGAGATCTGTCGAAGAAGCAGCAGAAGAGAAGACATCAGTGAGAATATTTACTTCTGATTGAACCTCTGATTGAACCTGATCGAACCGCTGATCGAACCTGATCAACCCTCTGATTGAACCTCTGACCTGATCGAATCAGAAGGAACGAAGAAGAAGAAGGATCGGCTGATCAAACCCCTGATCGAAGAAGGAACTTTGGCTGATCGAACCCCTGATCGAAGACGGAATCCCTGATCGATGGTGGGTGTGTGATTTGAACACTGATCCTACTCCCTACCCTTCATCGAAAAATGAAGATCGAACCTCTAATCGATCCTGATCGAAGCTCCAGGAACCTGATCGATCCTAATCGATCCTAATCGAACCTCAACGGTGAACCTTGCTGAACTGAACTGAACCTTTCGGCTTCCATTGCCGAACTGAACTGAACCTTCTTGTCTCTGTCTCTGCTTCATGATCTCCCAAATCAAAGCTCCAGGAACCGTCGCCATCGCACAGAAAGGAAGAGATCAGCGAGATCCATAGACTCCTTCCTCTGTCGAAGAAGCAGCAGAAGAGAATAAATCAGCGAGAAGAGATCAGCGAAATCTCCCTCTCATTTCTCTGTCTCTGTTTATGTTTCTCTGTTTTTTTTGTTTCTCTGTTTGTGTAATGAATAAGTAAAAGAACGAAAAGAAAAGAAAATAAACGAAAAAAAAAAAATCTCTGTTTCTCTGTGTGAGGAGCAGACAGAGCTGCACCTTTAATTCTTTTTGCGGCATTTTGAGATTTCTCTTTGAACACCGCTCATGGCTGGCGGTGCCAACGCTGCTCAGACAGGTTCTTCTGGGGCAGGAGTGACTGAGACAAATGCATCTCCACTGCCTGGGCTGAATACCACCCAGTGGCAGACACTTCTCCAAATGCTGGGCAAGTCAAAATCCGCAACGACCGATAAGATGATTGGTAAGCCTTGGATTATTGACACGGGAGCTTCGAATCACATGACTGGCATGATCGGGGATCTCCGTGACTTAAGGGAGATTGCTCAATGTCCCGTGGGATTGCCAGATGGGAGTAGCGCTATCGCCACTAAAGAGGGGACGATCCTTCTTGACAGAAATTTCTGTTTGCAAAATGTTCTTTATGTGCCAGGGCTAACTTGCAATTTAATTTCTGTGTCGCAATTGACTGATCACTATAACTGTTTTGTCCAATTCACTAATGATATGTGTGTTATACAGGACCGCACTTCGAGGATGTTGATTGGTGCGGGTGAACGACGCGATGGACTTTATTACTTCCGGGGACTGCCACAGGTTCACGGAATAAAGGCCAATAGTGTGGTGTCTCTTGATCTATGGCACCAGCGACTGGGTCATCCATCTCTACAGGTAACAAAGTTAGTTCCCGAAGTAAGTTTTAGTGAAAAGAAAAATCGCTTGAATAAAAACTGTGACGTCTGCCAGAGGGCAAAGCAAAGTAGAGATAAGTTTCCTGTTAGTGAACATAAAGCTTCGACTATTTTTGAACTTATTCACACTGATTTATGGGGGACCTTATCGAACAACTTCTTCTTGCGGTGCTTCTTATTTTTTGACCATTGTTGATGATTTTTCCCGTGCTGTATGGATTTATTTACTTGTTGATAAGAAAGAGGTCTCTCATACTCTTCAAATGTTTTTCTCGATGGTTAAGAGACAATTTGATAAAGAGGTAAAATTTTTGAGAAGTGATAACGGCACTGAATTCACTTGCCTGCGACAATATTTTCTTGATCATGGGATTGTTTTTCAAACGACCTGTGTGGGAACACCTCAACAAAATGGGCGGGTTGAACGGAAACACCAACATATTTTGAACGTAGCTCGGGCGCTGCGTTTTCAGGGCTCTCTTCCTATTGAATTTTGGGGAGAATGTGTGTTGACGGCTGGATACTTGATAAATAGGACTCCCTCCTTGGTCTTGAATGGGAAAACACCTTATAGTGTCTTGTATGGCAGCACACCCACTTACGATCACTTGCGCATTTTGGGGTCCTTGTGTTATGTGCATGTGCAGACGGGGGATAAGTTTGCCAGTAGAAGTCGAAGGTGCGTCTTTGTTGGGTACCCTTATGGAAAAAAGGGGTGGCGTTTGTATGACTTGGAGAAACGAGATTTCTTTGTTTCTCGTAATGTTGTATTCTCGGAAGGAATTTTTCCCTTTGCAGATAATTTTAAATTAGACCACGATGGTCTGCCTAATATAGAGGCGGTTCAAGAGGACTTTGAGGAGACATCTACGCCTGTTTTGAGGGGGGCTGCCGATGAGTTTGTACAGCCGGATAGGACTGCTGCGCAGTCGGCATGTGCCGAGGAGTTTGTTCAGCCAAATAGAGCTGCTGGGCAGTCGGTGTGTGCCGAGGATGGGGCAAATGCTGGTGCCGAGGCGTTTGTACAGCCGGATGAGGCTGCTGGGCAGCCGGTTTGTGCGAACCAGGAGGACAACCAGGACGCAAGTCAGGAAGATGTGTTGGGCAGGGGTCAACGCAGAAGACAAGCCTCGATACGACTCCGTGATTATGTTACTCATACCATTCGGAAAATGAGTCCATCCGTCCCTCCTTCACCCGTACCACGGCATTACTCAGGTACACCCTATCCTATAGCACATTATGTGAATTGTGATAATTTTTCTATGCGACATAGACATTTCTTGCAGCCTTGACATCAAATCGGGAACCTGTGTGCTATTCTGAGGCCGTGAAAGACAGCCGCTGGAGGGATGCCATGCGACGAGAAATTGAGGCTCTTGAGATTAATGAAACCTGGGTTGTAGCAGACTTGCCACCAAGAAAGAAAGCTCTCGGATGCAAGTGGGTATACAAGATCAAGTATAACTCTGATGGTACCATTGAGCGATTTAAGGCTCGGCTGGTTATTCTTGGCAATCATCAAATTGAAGGAGTTGATTATACCGAGACTTTTGCTCCAGTAGCTAAGATGGTTACAGTACGGGTCTTTCTTGCTGTTGCGGCTGCCAAGAATTAGGAAGTCCATCAGATGGATGTTCATAATGCATTTCTACATGGTGATCTTACGGAGGAGGTATACATGAAATTACCACCCGGTTTTCAGGTGGGGACTTCTGGAAAGGTGTGCAAGCTTAAGAAATCATTATATGGGCTGAAGCAGGCACCCCGATGCTGGTTTGCTAAACTGTCGACTGCTTTGAAGAATTATGGTTTTCGGCAATCTTATTCAGATTCTTCTTTGTTTACTCTACAAAGAGGTGCGGTTCAGCTCAGTGTTCTTGTCTATGTCGACGACCTTATCATTTCTGGGCGTAATCCGGGGGATATACAGAAATTCAAGGGTTACCTCAGTGTTTGTTTCCATATGAAAGATCTAGGTCCTTTAAAGTATTTCTTGGGGGTTGAAGTGGCACGCGGACCGGATGGGTTTGTGCTTTTTCAACGCAAATACGCGCTAGATATCATCTCTGAGGCCGGATTGCTAGGTGCAAGGCCCGCGGCGGTGCCATTGGAACAAAATCATCGACTCGCCTTGTCCAAGAGTCCAGAGCTCGCTGACCCGGAGCCTTACCGTCGCTTGGTGGGACGGCTAATTTATTTGTGTTTCACTCGACCCGAATTATCTTATAGTGTTCATGTTTTATCTCAATTTATGCAACATCCTCGGGCGGACCAATGGGAAGCTGCTTTGCGGGTGGTTCGGTACTTAAAAGGTAATCCAGGTCAAGGTATACATTTGAGTAGTAAGTGTGACATGCAGTTACATGGGTGGTGTGACACTGATTGGGCCGGATGCCCTTTGACTCGGCGGTCCCTCACTGGTTGGTTGGTGTTCCTTGGGAACTCGCCGGTATCTTGGAAGACAAAGAAGCAACATACAGTATCCCGCTCCTCTGCAGAGGCGGAATATAGGTCTATGGCTATGACTACATGTGAGTTGAAATGGCTTAAAGCTATTTTAGCTAGCCTCGGGATGCCTCACACACGTCCTATGTCTCTTCATTGTGATAGTCAGGCGGCTCTCCATATATCTCAAAATCCTGTTTTTCATGAACGGACAAAACATATTGAGGTCGATTGTCACTTTGTCCGTGATGACATTGTTGCTGGACATATCAATACCACATTTGTCCCATCCAATGAGCAACTCGCTGACATTTTCACAAAAGCATTGCGCAAACGATAATATGAGTATCTACTTCGCAAGTTGGGCATACGGGATCTCCATGCACCAACTTGAGGGGGGCTATTGAGAATATATTACGAATATCCTGATTGATTGGGAATATTTGTATTAGGAAAGTTGCTTATAGAGTCAATATTGTATAATAGTTTTAAGGAAATTAGAAGATTATATTGTGAATATTCTCACAATATTCTCTGGATTAGTTTGTATATAAACAGGAGATTGTGAATGAGAAAGACAAGACAATACACACAAATCAATTCTTTTGTGTCTAATATTTCATCAGTAAGTGCAGTCCATACCTCTGAAGCTGTCCCAAACTTTGAACAATAGTCGTACATATATCATCTACCATTCTGTTCAGAATAATTTCTGCACTTGAACTCGGTGATTTCCTATCTCTTGATTTCATATGGACTAGCAGGTTCGATGACCTTCGTTGTCTTTGGGTGTGGTTCATCCAACACAAATTAACGCGACCTACACTAGAGTAAGGTAGAAATGCAGCTTGGCCTTTGAACTTGGTAGGCATGTTGTGACTGTTGTCGTTGAAGGATCCAGCAAATTCTACACTAGTATCTGCCATGATCAAAGAGTTATCACCTTAAAATTGTAACTATTGTCTCGATCGAGCAAAAGGATGAAGCGCAGAGTCTTCCACATAAGATGTGGGAATTGGGGACTATCAAGTCTCACTCCATCAAAGGGAAGTCATGGGTTCCAACCTCCTAGACACATGTACATAAGGGTGTGTTTGGTTGCATGGAATCTTATGCCATGAAAATTCATAAGGGACCCCTACATTTAGGTTAAATTGATATATCACTCCACATCTACCATTTGACCACCATTTGATTTTGTAATCAATGGTGGGAATAGAAGTCCTATGAATATGGGAATTCCACTCCTTAGTCCCCCAAGGCATGTGATTCTCATGTTCATGGGACTTTCATTCCCACCATTTATCACAAAACCAAATGGTGGATGTGGAGTGATACATCAATTTAGCCTAAAATGTAGGGGTCCTCTCATGGATTCTCATGGTATAGGATTTCATGCAATCAAACACACCCTAACTTTATTAAAAATACATAATAGGACCCAAATAGGTGCATTCGAGTATCCCTCAGTGAGTTTTTTTGAGTAATTAAAGTAAAGAGATAGTAAAAGTCATTATTAGTTGCGTTGGGTTTCCATTTGTTAATTTGTTTGGGGTTTTTGTATTTTGGGTTCTTTGAGAAACCAATTTGTAACATGGACTTTGTAACTTGAATATGAAGTAACAAGAGTTGTTTGTTTTTGTGAATGTGGGCAATTTCCTTGTACCACGTAAATCTTTTGTCTCCGGTATTATGGTATTTGTAACGCTTCTACGCACAACATTCTTCACATGGAGCTGAAACACTAGGACAAGTAGGTTCAATAATGTATACAATATAGCAAGATTGATGGCATAACTTCTAGCCTCCCAATCCCATTCACTTAGGCAACCTGGATACAATTGAAAGAAGTATTTAATACTGGAAATGGCAAGGCTACTCTGAAGATAGCTAGGAAGATGACATTTAACTAGAACAGCTCATAAAAATATTAATCATCCCTTAAATCCCCCAACACATATTTGCCAAGCAGCATCGTGTGGTTATTTATGCTAATGCAGGGTATTACTAATTGAAGAATACAGGTGCTTTTGGACTAGTCGCCATAAATAAAGATGATTTTTATGTTGCTTCTGCTGGAGGAGGTTTGCAAAGGGAAATGTCTAGCAGTTTTGACTTAAATTCCTGAATACAATGGAGGCTATCTCATGGAGCAAGCACCAAGCATGGGAGGAAGTAATCATTCATGAGGACTCTTTAGATAATTAAGTCAGGCTCTTAATCTCAATTGGTGCCAAAACCTGTTATGTCACAGTTTTTGGCATGTTCTAAACTCTGTAGCTAATTTATATCTTTGCTCTATCCCTCTACTTGATTTCCTATGATTTGATTATCTAGCTCATGATCTGGCTACGCAGGCCATGACTGCTCAAGTTTGGTAGTGAAAGTTTCTTTAACAAAGAAAAAAAAATGACCATGACAAAGCAAACGACCTTAGGACAGAAAGCATCCTTCTAATTAATTCATTAATGATAAAATATATTCATTGAGAGTTTAAGCAGAAAAAAGTATACATGATTTGAAGTTCACAAAATATACAAGGTATAGTGAAATTACACTTTCTAGCAAGCCTCCAATGGGAGACCTAAATCCCCAGAATCTATGGTTTATGTGATCACTCCTACAATAGTAGAAGATGGGTTCTTATGATCTGCAGTCGTCCAAAAACAACTGGCTTTGAGGTCTCAATTTAACTGTCGTAGGCCTCAGCTCACCTAAAATTTGTTATGGGAGTCAGACTTTCCAAGTGCCCACAAGACCCTAAAATTTTCAGTTTTGAGAGATGAATATGTGCTTTGGTCCTCCAGATGCTCTATTTACCACTAGCGTTTTAGTACTTCCTTGGTTATTGATGTTCGCGGAACCATCTTGGCGACGAGCTCTTGGAATAAGAATGGGTCTACAACAAAGTAGAACCAATATCAACTCCATCACAAACAAACCCATGCTTATCCAGATATATACTGTTCTTTTCCAGTTCCATAGAAACTTTTGGAACAGGGGGAGCTCAGATTTGAGAATCAGAGATGCTGCATAAATTTCAGGTATACCAGCACCAGACTTGTATTCTGCTCGTTGTTCGAGGACAACTGTTAAGCAGGAAGTCGGCCTGTATCTTTCACTGAAACCTTCATTTTTATGGTAAGAACTTGGGTCTCTGAAGAGTAGTCAACAAGAAGAGGAGCACTCTTCAAAAGGGTCTCTAGATCCTGTATTACATTGCTTTTAAACCTCAGCATACATGGATGTCTTAAACTTGCAGTTACTTCGCCCTTTTTTGACAGGAAATCTACTCTTACCTTCAGGAAAACAATTTTAGATAAGTTGCTGTGATTTCCATCATCAAACAATCCCTCAAATATTGAAAAACAGGAAATATTACGAAAGAAAAGGTTTGATCATCCTGAAACATGAACATATGTATTTCTATTATTATTACACAAGCCTCACATGACAACTGATAAAGAGTACTAAATAAAGTAAGTGGCTTGAATTGATAGAATGCAATAGCATGCCCTCTTGTGAATTAGATAAAGACATTGAAGAACAACTGCATTGTAATGAATCCCAAATTAGTTCGGCATGCATCTATCAATTTGAATGAAATGTTTTTGCACCCCAGACCTTGATATGCCAAAACAAATAATTGGTGGGATTACCTCATTACAAGTAGTCCAGATGGTGGCCACTGCCAGGTGACACATCACCTTGGTGTGCTGTCAGTTTACAGTTATAACTATATATTGAAAAGTTACAGGCATCCTCTCTGTCTAATTAATTACTTCATGAAATTGTAAGTTCAGAGTGTCCTTTCCACATCTATTGTAATCAATTCTAATAAAGATCTTCAAAATAGAAGCATAGAGATAAATGAGGCCCTCCATAAGATATCTGTAAACCATATCAGTTCACCATATTCGTTGCAGTTTATTGTAAATAGTAACAAAGAATATAGGTAACCACTGATATTTGCAAAGAACTATTTGGTGAACAGTGAAAACATGAACCCGAACTCTACAAAATATACGCCAACAATAAGGTAAACATACATTTCATGTTTTTTATTACTTTTCTAATTAGCTTAACTACTTCATGTCGATCTAATAGACATCTTTCCAAACATTTGCAACCTGTAACCATTTCTCCATCCAGATTCCAGGAGCAAGTGAAGATTTGCATAAGAAGAAGATACCAAACACATGGTAATGCTCATTCAAACCCTCACAACAGAGGATTAAGTAACTTAGTAAGCCAGCTCAATTTCCAAAAAAAAAAAAAAAAGTAATGCTCATTCGTCTATTGTGCATAAATTAAGTAACTTATTAGTAAGCCAAAAAAAAAAAATATTGTGCAAGGAATATCTAATAGATCAAGCGCAACGGATAACATCATGTAAACAGACTAATCAAGATTTGAACAAAAGAAAGCAGAACCCTAGTTTATTTATGCAAAGAACCCTAGTTTTCTTGAAATTACAGTCCGAATTGAAGAACAAGGAAGAATTCCTTGCCTTATTTATAATATTCCTAACTTATTTGGCAAGCTAATTAACCTAAACCTAATTGAA
Organism: Berberis vulgaris; assembly: GCA_963556465.1. Taxonomy (NCBI): domain Eukaryota; kingdom Viridiplantae; phylum Streptophyta; class Magnoliopsida; order Ranunculales; family Berberidaceae; genus Berberis; species Berberis vulgaris. The sequence continues at coordinate 56,745,596 of OY747135.1, read as the reverse complement.
AACAATGCCCTAACTATTATAGGTTGTTACTAAATAGTTCTAATTATTATATTACTAATACTAATATTGCTAAACTAACCTATCTACTATAATACTATACATGCTAAGTACCATCATACTCCCCAGTTGCGAAGAACTCGACCTCGAGCTCGTGCGCACATATGCAGTCAATAACTTTGGATCCATAGAAGACAAAAGCTGAAAAGTAATCAACTAGTTGTTCGGAAGCAGATCGTCTCTTCCATTGGACAAAAAATCGGCTGGGTACATTGTCGAACAGATTAACATAAGAGCCCTTAATAATGACCTCCCCACGATTTGTCACATGAGGTGGAGGTAGGAACACACCACTGGTAGTGGAATGGGAGGTGCAACATCACCATGGAATGGAATGAGATCGACAACCGTACATGCATCCAAAAACTCTCTGGAAAATTGACCTCATAAGCATTATTGCCAATACGCCGCACAATAGGAAAATGGCCAATGTGCCGCATCATGAGTTTCGAGCCCTTCCCCATCTGTAGCCGACACTTCTAAAAGATCATAACTAAATCACCTGGTTGAAGTGAAACAAAGCGCTTGTGGCGATCCACAACACCCTTCTGTTTATCATATACTTCAGTCAAACGATTGTGAACCTGTTGGTGAATCAAACTCATTTGCTTAGCCTTAACAGTTGTGCCACTACTCACCGGGCCCATATTAGTCACAGGTGCCAAATCAACAGGAACAAAAGAAGAAAAACCCTGCACAATTTTGAAAGGTGAATGTCCCGTACTTTTGTTCGCCGTATTATCATACACAAACTTCGCATAAGGCAAAGAACGACCATGTTCAGCCACCAAACAACGCAATAGGTCACCCAAGCTCCTATTAACAACATTTGTCTATCCATCTGCCTGCGGATGAAATGCAGTAAAGAACTTCAAAGAACAATGCAAACACTGCTACAAAGTCTTCCAGAACTGTCCTGTGAACTTCATATCATGATCAGACACAATGCTCCAAGGAACAACATGAAGGTGAACCACTTCCCGAAAATATAAATTAGTGACATGTGGTGCATCATTAGTTTTATAACAAAGAATAAAAATAGTCATTTTGGAAAATGGTCAACCACCACAAAAGAAAAATTGTAACCCTGTGATGCCAAGAGCCCTGAAACAAAATCCATAAAAACATTCAACTATGGTCTCTCTGGAATGGGCAAAGGTGAGTACAAACCAGCGTTTGTCAATCGTCCCTTAGAAGTCTAGCACACATAACACTTCTGCAAAAAGGCATTAACATCAGATCGCTTGGTGGGCCAAAAGTAGCATTCCCATATAAAAAACAACTTATTGTTGACACTCAAGTGGCTACCCAAAACCTCCACTATGAAGCTCAACGGTGACCTTCTCCCGCACAAGAGAGGCAAGAATACAAAACACCTTACCACGAAATAAGAAACCATCATGCAAAATAAAATCACCTACTAATGGGGCGCAACTTGACAAGCAAGATATACAGGACCAAAGAAATTATCAGATCCATACAATGTTGGTAACTCATCAAACCCGTTATCATAAGTACGCATAACAAACACACAATCTACACGACAGCCGAGCGTATCGACTACCCTGTTGTAAAACCCCTTAACATGCTTTAGAGTGAAGGTGAAGTTCTAAATTCCGTTGACCCACTTACTAATCCGGCTAATGTTAATGCCATGACCATATAGCTAGAAGAACAGTATTATCTCTTTTACTTTCTCCTTTATCCGAAAACCCTTCTTCATTCATTTACACACCTTGTCCCATGACATCAAATGGCGTTTCTTAGGTTTGGGAGTAGTCTCGCTTAGGAACTAACCTCATTCTTCTTTCACACTTATAAGCAATTGAAGTTGGTAAGCATTAAGGCAATCATGTACACCAGCTGGATTAATAGAGTTGATTGGATCAACGTCCTTCTTCCCGCCTAGGGAAGAAATTGACATTTGCACGTAGTAAGTCTCTATCACCCCTTTCAATGACCAGCTATGTGTATCATTAAGGTTGGTCTAACTATGCACTCTCAGTCATTTATGTTTTTTTTTTACATTCCAAGAGTAGTTCTCGTCCAATTAAATTAATAATTCCTAAATGAGCTGTGAGATAATATCCAATATCGAATATATAATTGCTAGTTGCTAGATCCAACAGGAAGGATTCCCATTCCAATTTTACTCCCACAATTTGATCTATCTACTCTGCTTACTTTCAATCAGTAACTGTTTTGAAATACTCAAGATTCTTCCTAATACTTTTACACTAAGCACAAAGACACAAACAACTAACCTTTATGTATTTCACCACCAGGGATTATATCAGACCTTGACACAGTTACTAGCCTCCATAAACTCTCCATAATAGACTTATTTCAACCGAAACCTTAAGCCCTTCTACTCATTTCATTGCAGAATCCCAAGCATATTGCTAAGGGGTTTGGTTTCTTAAGTAGGTCATGCGTTATGACCTTAATGGGTGTTTATTTCCAAATCTCTGCAATCAGTTTTCAGAGCCTGATATGTTAACTGGAGACTTTTCATTCCAAGCTCCTTTGTGATCCAATTACTCAATGTTTTAAAAGGCGATTGAGGCGTACGCCTTGAGGCGCGAGTCGAGTCGGGGCGTCCAAAAATCGCCTCTAAGCGTACGAGTTGGGATAGCATTTGAAGGCGTTCGCCTTACTGTGACGAGGCGCACGCTTCAAGGCGTAATGAGGCGTACGCTTAAGAAATTAGGGGATCATCCGATCTATTCAGATCTTTAGACAAATCCAACGGCTGAGATTTTAATTTCATTTGCAAAAACCTAACCTAATCGATTTCCTCTTGATTTGCAGACAGAAGAGGTGAACAGAGGACGAACTTAAGAAGAGAAGAAGAACACAGAGGAAGAAGAGAAGATCGAGAGGGGAACAGAGGAAGAACTGAAGAAGAAGAAGAAGAAGAGAAGAAGAATAGAGAGGAAGAAGAGAAGAGCGAACCAGGACAAGAACCACCGATCGAACACTTTGGAGTTTCATCGATTGAAGTCGTTTCATCTGCGATTCGCACTTTGGAGTTTGGTCGATTAAAGTCGTTTCATCCAAGCTCATATTCGACTGTACGTATACGGTACACTTCTTATTCTTCTTCTTCTTCTTCTTCTTCTTCAGTTCTTCTCTTCACTTCTTATTTTGTTTATGAACACCATTTGAAGTATGGTAGGTGGTAAGTTACCACTTACCATACTTCAAATGTTGGATTTGTTATGGATTTGTTTAAATTTCTCTGATGGATGTGAAATTATTCATTATGTTCATCTAATATTTAACATGGATGTTATAGATATATGATGTAGAGATGGATGTGAAATTATTTGTGAATTTAACATTTTTAGTTAGCTGATTCAGATTATATGTTAAACGAGTAGCCTTGTTAATTTTGTTCTTGTTTTGTTCTTCCTGATCCTGACTTCCTGTATCAGATGTTGTCCTGTATTTGTTCTTCACTACACCAAAAACCCCCATTAGCAACGGTTCTATACCGTGGGCGTAACCCATTGCCACGGCTAAGAGCTGTGGGCTACAGAGGCGTCGCGAAATTCTTTGTAACGGCTAAAAACCGTTGCTAAACATTGTAGCAACGGTTTTATGCTTGAATAGGGGTGGTGATTTTCAGCATTTAGCCACGGTTTTAAACCGTTGCAAGAAGCATAGCAACGGTTTTTAGCCGTGACAAAAATAGCCACGGTTTTAAGCCGTGATAAAGTGTGGATATTAGCAACGGTTTTAAACCGTGGCTAACAAGGTAGCAACGGTTTTAAGCCGTGGCTAACCCTGGCCACGGTTTTTAGCCGTTGCAATAGTTAGCCACGGTTTAAAACCGTGGCAAAATTTTTTTTTTTTTTTTTTTTAATAATTTTTTTTTTTTTTGGCTATCAAATGACTTTGAGTCATTGAGTCAAAATCTATCAAATAATGGAGGCAAAGTAATGTAATTAATGGAGGCAAAGTAATGTAATTAATAAGAAAATGTGTTACATTGAGTCAAAATCTATCAAATAATATCTCAAATACAATGATAGTCAAGGAAATAGTCATCTGAAATGATAGTAGAAGATTTGAAATAATATACTCAATTGCTAAATGTAGTATGTTTTTGTCATGCTCATCAACCCATTCGATGGCCTCTGGAATTTCTTCAAGGATTTTCTCAACAAGTTCAACTATCCCAAGCTTTATAGCCAGCAGAAGGGGTTCTTTAATGTTGTCAGTCTCTTCGGAAGACATGTTACTTGAACCATGTATTGTTATCAGCTTATTTCCCAGCTTTAGTGCATAATTATGCTTGTCCTTCACATCATCCACTATTCTTAAACATCGACAACCTGCATGTTGCTTCTTATAGTCAACTTTAGGACTAGAACTTGCAGATATTTGAACTCAGTAATATGAAGCTAGTTCGGAATGTGATGAAAATTTGGGTTATTTATCAATTCATTTGTAAAGTACATACATCTAATAAACCGTTGGATTCCTGCAAGAAGAAAGATAATAAGTCAGTCCTTGGAATCGGAACAAAGAATATTAGGAAATAAGACTTCAAACTTCTTTAGGAGTCTGATTATTTAATTTCTTGCATTAGTGGCACTATCAATCACGACAACAACTAATTTGCTAGTTATGTTGTCTCCTTCATCTCTCAATTTGACACATGCAAATCAAGAAATGGTCCAAAAAAAAAAAAATCTTAACAGAATGTTGAATGAGAAAGCTTACTTGTACATTATATAAAAAAAAAAAAAAAAAATAGAAGTATGGTTTCGATGGGGATGCTGTACCTGATATAGACCTGTTCTCGAGCTCCATCACCTTTGCATTCCTCCCGTGTCTGCTGACAGGAAGACCTGTTCAAATAGATTTTTTTTTAAATCCCTAACAGAATGTTGAATGAGAAACTTGTTTCTATTCAAAGTAATCAGTTATTAGTTTGCCTCCTGTACATGAACTCAGCTCAACCTGCAACCTGAAAGCGCCGTTTCAACGTTGCAAGAAGTGTGCAAGTCATTCACAAACAATACCAGTATGGGTGACAAGTCATTCACAATTCATTAAACCTACAAGTTGGGAATAGTCGATGTTCTGCATTGAAATAAGCATGCAAGTTGCTGAGACACTTCACATTAAAATTATGGTGGGATTCCCATTTCTGAATAAGGTCAAAGAGAGATTTTAGTTCATATCATTACATGAAAAACTTGGTAACAAGTATATTTGTCAAAAGCAGGATTTCTTTACTGGGAAGAACACATCCCCAAATCTGAAGAACTCTTTACAATCACTGAGTAAAAATACTGTAAACAAACCTCTGACAATGATAGATTAAAATCTTCCCTTATAGCAGCTTGAGTAGGCGATGAATAACCCGCCTACAAAATCAATAACTAAGCTCAGAAAAGCATCACAGAACACCAAACATCAGCATTTGAAAACACTAGACTATGGAGGCAAAGAGATCAGTTGAAGACTGGTCACTTACACAACTCTAAGAATTATATGACACAGTACTGCAAGGTCAAACTGACAAGCAACATGTTGACATCCAATTTAAGTAACATAAAATTCATAGTTTTGTACCGAGAGAACTGCTTCCATAGAGGAGATCGATTCATACTCAACAAATCCAAAGCAGAAACCCTGTTGATGTGCAGATAGTAACACAGAATAAATGCCATCATAGGGAAATGTAAGCCTGGAGAGAATATTATGGAGCTAAAAGTAAATCATACCTTGTTACTTCTGATTTGTACACCAATAGCAACATGTTAAACTTGATATGATTAATCTACATGAAGGAACATGTTAAGACACTAATTCTTACCGAAGCTTTGTCGAATGTGCTTTGTCCCACACCAATAGCAAATACGGGAAGACCCTGTCAAAAAAGAGAAAAGAAAAACTTAATTTTAGGAGCATTTGCCTATTCTCTTTCCATTGAAACACAATAAGAATGATTTAGCAGGAATATGAGAGTAAAGTAGAAGCCTAGATGAAATATAACCGCTAAAAGCTAAACCAAAAGGCTTCAAACAGAATATACCAGACACGTATTTCAAATTGCTCTAGTTAACATATAGAGCCACATATATCTAAGACTGTTATGCTCGAGAAGAATAACAAACCCAAATGATTCTTTTTGTTTAACTATGAGATATTTTAATCTCTGATCCAATTTTGAGTTCCAAATCCTATTTTTAGCTAAGTATATGAAAAATCAAATTAAAAATTAACTTCTTGATAAATATTTATGTTGATGCCAAAGCTATTGACACATTGGGATACATACTTCCATTGATGCCAAAGTTATTTGCCTAGACATGATAAGATAATGGGAAACACGTGTACTAGAAGAATGAAAAATCGAGTATATAATTCAGATAATCAGAGTATATAATCGGATAATCAGTTTAAGGACATTCTTGCTTCTCCGCAGCAGTAAGGATAAACAGAGTATATAATTCAGATAATCCAGTTTAAAACATTGCTCAGAAACAGAGAACTAATGGAGGTTTAAAAAGGTCTGCCACTATGGTGAGAATCACGTCATTAGTCATTTATTTGCAAGGACTATTGATGAAATAAAGTGTTTTGCTATTTCAGTTTTCTAAATTTGAAGTTCACATTATGGCTTAACTAATGCAGTTCATCCGCTGTCTAGCAGCATCAAGAAGGCCAAAAGGTTGACTTCAATTAGGTAGCCCATAAGATTATACTTAGGAAGATGAAAGTATGATTGAACAGGATGACAAGATCATATAGGAAACTGCACCCTTAGTTCATGAATACTGTAGTCGGCACAGCTAGACAATGTGTAGACAATAAAGCAAACAATAAACTTGAAAAATAAATTGGTTTTAACAATAAACAGAAATCACAACCTGATAAAATAGTTGACAACATTTTGGGTCACTTGAATTGCATCTTCGGAGTGTGGAATTGCTGACAGACCCCATTCGAACACATTTTTCTGCAGTATACTTGGTCAAATCACAAGAAATAATAAAAGAATAATACGTTTTGAAAAGGCCAATTCGGTACTTCCAGGTTCTAGGACGAGATCAAAATAAAAAAAATTACTGATGGCTAAAAACTTGTTGCTCTAGTGAATTACAATTTTCTCCCTGATGTAGTATCCTTAAGCTTCAAAGAATGCAATAAAAATGAATTGATCAATCAAAGAAGAAACTGTTGATTAAGGAGAAAACCTTAAAAAGTTCTTAATGCTCAAGAGAACAATCTCAATTAAAGATATCAACCTTTAAAATATTTCTAATTTCACGAGAATCAACTTAAAACTCCTCATTTAACCAAACCTTACAGACAAATGAATCAACAAAATCTAACTAATTAACAAACCAAGTTCACTAAGAATAAAGAACAAAATAAATCAAAACAACGTATTTTGCTACAATATATGAAGTTAAAAATAAAAAGCGTTAGTGTGTGGTTAAGTCCCTTGTTAATTTGTTAGATCCTAATATACTCAATAATCCAGATAAAGGGATGAAATTTTGAACCGTCCTGCTATACTCGACCACGAGGATGAAATTATCAACCTAGGTCTATTAGATAGCTGATTAAGAAAGCACGATAGCCATAATATGGTTATAGTTGATGTCAACATATCCATCAGGTTCTCTTTGTTCATTGCAAGTGGCATATTTTAGAAATAAGTGATAGACTAACAACAAGATCAGTTTTCTTGTTTCCCAAACCATAACCATAGACTAGCCACAGAAAGTGTGATATGATGAAAGGACCAAGCAAACAAAACTCGGATGATGAAGATACTCCACAAAGAACCAATTACAATGCAAAATACATGGGTGTCAAATGTAGATTTTGTAGATCTCATAACTAATGGCAGCAAAATACCTTTGCTCTGTAATGTAGAAGAGGGCTTGTTTCAACACTCTCACGCATTCCTGAAGTGATGCTTGTTTCCTTCTTCTGGTTCCATCTTCATCCGGCCCATGTGCAACATTTAGTTGCTCTTGCAACTGGAAATCATAAACATATAAATCCAAGCACAAAAAAAGGCACTCGCAGAAAGTAATCATATATAGTTCTAGGATTAGCAATACTATCCATCTGGCAAACCAATGACGCTAAAACACCCTCATATTGTAACATGTAACTCATACATAAGATAGTGAAATCCACCAGTCATGGTTCCACATAGGTTGCTCAGAGAACACACAACACCATCATTTTTATTCGTTTTATTTATGTGCTTTGTAAAGATTTATTTATTTGACCGTATAAATGAAAAAATAAGACCAGCATGTCCTATAAAAGAAAGGCAAAAATAAGAAAGGGGAAAAAACCTCTGAAAGAGAGGTGAAGGATGTGAGCTGGGGGTTTAACTGCCATTTTAGCTTCCAAAACTATAAACAAAATAGTAAACATATGCAAGATCGATAACCAAAACCTGAAAAAATTTTAAATGGAAAGAACTGTTCTTAGCATGAGCAACTAAATTTTACGATCTAGATCTTCCCCTGGGAAAGTCTTGATTAACCCCTAACTAGATTTAGGGTGTGTTTGGAAGCTGCTAAGTTACCATAATTTCTTGTTTGAAGGGCTCATATTTGTGATGTTAAGATCGCAATGAATACTAGCTAGTGATTCTTACATTTCTCAAAGGCTATAACATCTCGGAATTGTTGGAAGTAACCGAGGAATATAGGAGTTGTGGCTCTTTTAAGGAGAGTTGAAACATCAACAATACGTGTTTCTATAGCACAAACATGTTAACCTTGGGAGTTGATGGAGTTGCTTCTAAGCACAACCAAGATATGTTACAGGTTTTAAAATTTATAGATCAATGTGTAACAAACATTTTATATCACAGATGAGAGCAAGAGTTTTCTAACCTGTGCAATAGTAACTACATGAGTAGCCATGCTTCCATATGTATGTGAAAGGTGTTTGGCAACTGCCACATCAATTGCCTCAAGTACGACCTCACCATCCTTGTGCTGTTTTTCGCTTGCTTTTGCCACAAAATCACATCAAGCACACTCTTGCGGTAAGTCGTACTTGAAACAAGACTTACTTGCCAAGGATAATCTGTAACAGGCAGGTATGCCCATTCAAGCATGTGGTTTGCAGATGTGCATGCTTCTGATTGTAAGATTAAAACATTAAGTTGTGTATCAATGATGAAAACTAAAAACATATAATGGTCATTTCCATTCAAATATACTGAATGTAACAGGAATTTTACACACCTAAATCTTCCAGCGAGTTTCCCCAAAATGAAATAAAATAAGTCAAAGAAGTTGTGAGCAAACCAAAATTTAAGGTTGCCATTAAAACCTGGAGAAGCAAAACAAGAAATGCACCCAAGATGAAGAATTATACATTGAGGTAGGAGCTCATATGAAGCATTAGACAAGCAATGAAGAAATGATTATATGCAATACTTGTGCTGGAAACCTAAATCCATTTAATTGTTTGTTTCAATAATTACTTCATCCAAACATCCATTTGATACAATTTTAGTTATAAACATCCATATTACAAACAAATGATCACCACCACAGCAACAAAGAATTGACTCTAATTTCAATGACAAAAGCACATAACAAAAATAAGGATGGTGATCACCATCACCTCCATTGTTATTGGCCTTTGATGACCCTATAATTAATACATAGGATCTAGTGTGTCAGAGTTCTAATCAGAATTCCCTTAATCTCTTATGAACAAGTACAAAATAGATTCTTTTATTGTATTAAAAAGGGTAACCCACAAATCCAAAACCCCATCCGGTGTTTTTGAGTCAAGCTGGAGCTTTTGATGTTCTAACACAAAACTAAAGCAGATTATTAATTAAGGGACTTGGTGTGAAAGATTCTGAAACTTAAGGAACATGTTCAAGAAATGACATAATGGGTATTGTTTGGATTCCACGAGGAAGAAGATCCCAGTTCAATTTGAGATAAAAACTGACAATTTTGAGGTCCTAAAACACCATTAACACACACATAAGTACAACAAAGTTTAGTTTTTAAATGGATTTCTATTTGAGTACAAGATCCAATACAATTATACCAAAACCCCATTGCCTCATATAGATATTAACACAAAAACACAGAATCTAAGCAAAATAAGAAAAACCCATCAACAAAAACTGAAACTTAAGAGACTCCATTAAAAGAAAAGATCAATTATTGCAAAAAAAAATATTGTTCGAGTACCTGGAGTTGAGGAAGTTAAAGTTGTTGAGCTTCTATGGTTCACTTGAGCTGATTTGAAGAAACAACAATTACCCATACTTGCTTGACCTTTCTTCTTCCCTCCTTTTTGTTGATTCTACTCCCAAGTTGCACAAACAATCATGTTCTTCTTCATTTGATTGATCTAGAATGCTAATGTTTACAAAGAAGAATACTATGGTAAGTCAAATTGTGAAATATTTAACTTAAACCTCCAAACCCAGAAACAGGGAGATAAACAGGGAGACTTGCTACTTTTCCTACAAGACAAAATAATAACACATTCATTATATTCACCAAAATGCAGTAAAATACAAGTAAGCCATAAAAAAACAAAAACAAATTAAATTATACCTTCTCAAGTGAGAAACATATTCCTGCCTACTCGTGTTCTTCATGCTTTCGAGTTCCTCTTGGTAATTCTCCAACTGTTAAAACAACAAAGGACTTACCAATCAGTAACCTTAAGTTCCATAACATATAAATAAACGATATATCAGCATGTTAATTCGAACAGTATATATTGTTACCGAGAAATTGATGTAGGTCGAGGGACCCCAATACTTCAGTGTTGTTAAATCATAAGCTCTTGCAGCTTTCTCCTCCATATCATAACCCCCTAATCAACAATGGAGAATGATTTTATTTAATTAATTAATGCAAAACACAATAGATAAAAGTTGTAATCAAACATTAAGTGAATGGTTAGAGATTTTACCAAGATAAACTGTATAGTGTGATTTGATTTGAATGGCATCCTGAACAAGGGAAGAACGTGACAAACAATAATTAGTGAGTACTAGTCAGAAACTTACAAGACAGAGAAAGACAAAAATACAACATTGAAAATTAAAAAAAAAACTCCAAAGAGTTGCTCCAAGTTTCTTTCTAATTTCATGAACAACCAACCTCGCCTCCCTTTTCCTGGTTTGACCTTCCTTCTTGTAGCTGTTATCCCAAAGATGTGCCTCATATCTACCAGTCCATCTATGTTTGATTGTGATGAAGAAAAAATGGATCAAAACAAAGCAAAATTCAAACCAAAAATTTTAACCCAACAAGGAGACATGAAAATGGTAAGGTAAGGTAAAATCATACAACAAAACAAGACAAAAAAAACATCATGGAAGAATGAATGAATGAATGAAATGATGATAGGAACCCCAAAAATACAAAAAACAAAAAGTAAAATAAATTAAAGACACCAGGTTTGAACACAGACATTGTAACACCTATACACTGTGATGTCCTCTGACCAAATGTGTCTATGGACTTCCTGTGAACTGGTTGTTTCTGTCCCACCACCTTCCTTCCTGACCCTCTCTTCTTTGTTGCCTCCATAGCCACCACACATTCATTTCCTCCTCCTCCAGTTGGGGAAATTTGCTGGGGTGGGGGTGCTGTAATACAACTTGATTGAGATCCAGGACTCATTGACAAGCTAAGTGACTGCAAAACTCCATACCCCATTGCACAGACTGACCCAGAACCTCCTCCTTCATCACCACCCACCGTGAACCCCCCATCCAACTTTTGCTCCATTTCTTGACAATAATTCCTTGAAACCCAGTTCCTAAAACCTCCTACCCCATCTTCAGACACTTGAGGGAGTGAGGGATTGCAAGCAACAAAATGGTTTTCCTTGGTGGTGTTGTGGTTATCTAGTTGTGCTTGGTACATTTCATGGTTGGTGAGAGTTGAGAAATAAGGGTGGTGGTGGTGGTGGTGGTGGTGGTGGTGGTGGTGGTGGTGGACCTTAATCTGATAATGTGCAAGACAATTTTTTGTATGAATGGAAACAACTCTCACCAATTCAAAGAAGCAAATAACTAAGTGGAACTGAAACATCTTACCTGGAAGGAGATCTGAACGAATCTGAGAGCAGGGCGAGAACCTCTTCTCCTCGCTGGAACCCCTCCTCTTCGCTGGATCTGAGATCAGGGCAGAGAGCTCCTCGCTGGATCTGAAGCTCTCGCTGGATCTAAAGCTCCTCGCAGAGATCAGGGCAGAGAGCTCTGAGACACCAACCCAGTTTCTGCTGCCTCTTGGTTCAACGCATCTTCTACTCGGATAACATCATAAACTATGCCAAGTTTATTCCCTTTTCATTAATTTGATGTTCTTCTTCAGCTCGATTCTCTCAAGATCGAAAGAAGAAGAAGGAGAAGAAAAGTTTGAGAATCTGCTTCGGTTCTTCATCTTCTTCTTCTGTTCGTCCTTCTTCTCCTCTGCGCCAAACCTCTCTCTGATTTAGGTCGAAATTTTTTTCGCAATGACCGCGCAAACTGATCTAGGTCGAAATAGCAAAAAAAATTTCGCCAATTTTTTGCAATGACAGCGCCAAATTTTTTCCCCAATTTTTTTCGCCAAAGCGCGACAGAGCGCGAAATCCACTCTCCCCCCATTTTCGCCAGAGCGCGAAATCACTCTGCAAATCTCTCACTCGCAGGTGCGCGGCACGTGCAAAACGGTTTAATTTAGCAACGGTTTTTGGCCGTTGCACAATATAGCAACGGTTTTTGGCCGTGGCTAATGCACCCACGGTTTAGAGCCGTGGCTAACTATTTTTTAGCCACGGTTTTAGGCCGTTGGCCACGCTATCCACGGTTTATAGCCGTGGCAAATACACCAACGGCTTAGAGCCGTGGCCACCTCCTCGTAGCTAAACAAGCATTTTGGTGTAGTGCTTGTTTATGAATTGAAGTATTGAACACCATTAGAATGTTGTACCTGTATGTGTATCACTATCAGATGCTATAGAAGATGTGTATCATATGCTCTTGTAATCTGTATTTGTTCTTGTTTATGAACACATTTTGTATGGATTACAATTCTTCTTCTTTGAATGTTAATTAGTATTTCATGTTTGTATGTTTTGTATTTATAATTCAATTTTGTATTTGTAGATTAGATGGCACCACGCAGGACTACGAATACGACTACTAGTGATGGAAGAGACCTATTTTGGCAATATGGCGAAAGTGTAAAAGGTTCTAAAGACGGGATCAATTACGTGAAATGCAAGTTTTGTGAGCAAGTGGTCAAGGGGGGAATTTTTAGATTGAAAAATCACCTTGCAAGGACGCCGACGGTACGCATTCTTGAATAATTGATTTCTCTATTTAATTCATGATTCATCATTTAAGATGTGCATATGCTAAATTTCTCTATTTCAGTAACATATGCTAAATTTCTTGAAACAACTGCGTGTACTATGAGTCTATGAATACTACAAGTCTACAATCTGCAAAATCAGGTGAAGTCTTAATCCTCGACCTCCACTTCTTGTTCTTCACTACAATTCTTACAAGTCTTCAAAATTTTATTTGATTTCTGCATTTATAGAATTACATTAATAAGGTTAGTCTGATAGTCTCAACAACAAACAATACATGTAGGCACATAAATACTAAAATACTGAAACACATAAGGTGATAATGGTGTGATTTAATTTCTTTCAGTATAATGCTATATTGTTATTTCACTTGATAATTGATTTTGTTTTTCTTTATTTGTTTGAATTTTTTTTTATATATATTTTTCATTATTTTTTTACAAAAAACGCCTCGCTTCGCCTTGGAAAAAGCTTGACCGCCTTGAGGCTTAAAAACACTTTTTAAAACATTGCAATTACTTATCTGAGCAAACTCTTTATCAGGTCAAGTAGTATTTCTTGTAGATGAGAAATTAATTGTTTTTGAATGATCGAGCACCATGAGATATCTCCCTGGCAACAACAGAGACTGAGTGACATCTCTCGTATCCCTCATTTTGAAATCTTTAAAATAATATGCTTCAGATCATGCGAGAGAAATAATATGTCACTACTAAGAAGTACAAATTAATCAAGGCCGGACTCTGGAAAATTTAAATCTCTGGGAGATGCATTTCAGACTATATGTGTCAGTTCAAGTGAGGGAACATCTTGCATCTTGAGATACCGCCTAGATTGTTAGATATCCTTTCTTTATCTCACTTTCTCTTGACTGGCTTTGCTACTCCTAGGCTGTGGTAATTAAAAAAACAAAGAATAATTCTACACGGCCTGCCCTTGTGGCCCGCCCTTGTGGCCCGCCCGTGGTCCGAACCCTCCCAGGCACGTGCCATAGGGAGGGTGTTTGGCACGTGAGGCACACTCTCAACAGACCCTGCTCCTCCTCTACGAATTGCAAACCCTCAAGATCCCTAACCCTCAGAGCCTCCTCCTCCTCCTCGCAGCGAAGGCGACTCCTCCTCGCGCCTCCTCCTCCTCCTCCTCGACGAAGGCGACTCTGCTCCGCTCCTCCTCCTCCTCGACGAAGGCGACTCTGCTCCGCTCCTGCTCCTCCTCCTCTGCGCCGTTCGCACTGCTCCTGCGCCGCTCCTGCTCCTCCTCCTCTGCGCCGCTCGCACTGCTCCTGCTCCTCTCATGCGCCGCTCCTGCTCCTCCTTCTTCTGGTATGTAATTTCAAAATTTTTGTAAATTTATCTTCTGAAATTATACTGAAATTAAAACTTAAATTTATCTTCAAAATTTTTACACCCTGAAATCAAATAATCCTGAAATTATACTACTGAAATTCGTGATAATCCTGCAAAATTTTACAAATTTTTGTTAAATTATACTACTAAAATTCACGTTTACAAATTTTTGTTAAATTATACTACTGAAATTCATGATAATCCTGCAAAATTTTTGTTAATTTTTGTTAAAAAAAATAGATTTGATTAGATTTTGTTAAATTTTTTTTTTTTTTTTTTTGTATAAACCAATCATAATTTTAGCCTAGTTGTAAAACATTTTAAAAATTACATATCTGATGATAACTACTCCTTTAATAGGTATATAAGGGATGGATAGTGTAGAAGATATTGAATTGATGGAGAATGAAAAAAATTTAGAAGAGATAAGGGATCCTACAGAAGGGATGAAATTCAGCGACATTGATGAGTACAAACGTTATTATTATGATGATGGTAATAAAATAGGATTTCCAGTGAAAATAAAGAATACAGAAAAAGATGAAAATGGAAAAACTATATACTTAACGCTTGCATGTGGTCGATCTGGGCAGCATAGAAGTCAATCACAAAGTGTTGTAAACATGCGGGGTACAGCTAAATGTGGATGTATGGCTAAAATTAGAGGTAAAATACTCTCTGATGGTGATGTGTTAGTGACAAAAGTAACAGTAGATCACAATCATGAATTGAGCCCCGGAAAATCAAGATTTTATCCGAAAAATAGAGTTATGAGCTCATATGCGAAGAAGAAGCTAGATTATAATGATAGGGCAGATATTAGGCCAAATAAGAATTTTACTTCATGTGTGGTTGAAGTTGGTGGTCATGATATTCTGCAATTTTCTCAGAAAGATTGTTACAATTATCTGGATAAAATGAGGAGGTTGAGACTTGGGGAGGGGGATGCGGAGGCCATTCATAACTACTTCCAAAAAATGCAAGCTAACAATGTTAATTTCTTTTATATGATGGATTTGGACAATAAAGGGAGATTGAGAAATGTCTTTTGGGTTGATGCATGGAGCAGAGCAGCTTACAAGGAGTTTGGATATGCTGTTACCTTTGACACTACATACTTAACGAATAAGTATGACATGCCATTTGCTCCTTTTATTGGGGTGAACCATCACGGTCAGTCAATTCTTTTGGGATGTGGATTGATATGTGGTGAGGCCGTTGAAGAGTTTGTTTGGCTTTTCAAAACTTGGCTGGTGTGTATGAATGGCAATGCTCTGACCCTTATAATCACTGATCAAGATAGGGCAATGAAGAGAGCCGTTGAAATTGTATTTCCCAACACACGACACAGATGGTGCTTGTGGCATATTATGAAGAAGTTGCCTGAAAAGTTGTCTAGTTACAATCAATATGAGGCAATAAAGTTTGCAATTCAAAGAGCAGTTTACGATTCCTTGTCTCATGAAGAGTTTGAAGTAAATTGGCATAGTTTCATTGAGAAATATTGTCTGCAAGAAAATGATTGGTTGAGAGGATTATATCTTGAAAGAATGCGTTGGGTGCCAACATATCAAAGATCTACTTTTTGGGCGGGGATGTCTTCAACTCAAAGGAATGAAAGCATGAATGCTTTTTTTGATGGTTATGTAAATTCGAAGACCACTTTGAAGCAGTTCGTTGAACAATATGAGAATGTACTACGAAGTAAGGTTCAAAAGGAAGCTGAATCGGACTTTAAATCGTATAACCGAGTGATCCCTTGCATTACTCCTTGTGCAATAGAGATAACTTTTCAAACGTCCTACACTACAAAAAAAATTAAGGAGTTCCAACAAGAGATAGCAGGGAATATATGTTGTACAATAAGTAGTAAAGTTATAGATGAAAGTGGCTTTGAGGTATACATTGTTAGAGAAGACTTGGTGATAGGAGATAGACGACGTTCAGTCAATTTTATAGTAAATTTTAACGTTGCCGACTTCAATATCAAGTGTAATTGTCAATTGTTTGAGTTCAAGGGGATCTTATGCAGACATGTATTGAAAGTGTTGTTTGAAAGCCATATTCATGCTATACCAGATAAATATGTTCTTCGGAGGTGGAGGAAAGATGTGAAGAGGGCTCATACAAGGGTTAAGATTGTTTATTCAGATTGGGGAATGAAGCCTGAAAGTCAAAGGTTTGACAAGATGTGCAGTCACTTCTATGAAATGGCCGACTACGCCGCTGAGGATGAAAAGAAGACATGCCAAGTTCATGAATGGATCAATTTGAAAATGGACCAACTCAAAACTGATGATGGTGATGAGGGTGTTGATTCACATGGGTTTATGGAGTTTGGGTCCAACACTACTAGTTCTGGGATGCAATCCAACATTCATAGTCCATTACCGGTTCGTAGCAAAGGCCGACGCTCTAATTCAAGGATGCAACCCACAGATGAAAAGATTCGAAAAAAAATACAAAGGAAAAAAAATAAACAAGCAAAAAATGTGGTATGTTCTGCAATATGTTTTTTTTGAATATTTAATTTCTTAAGTCTAGAATATTTGACACGTGTCATTCGTAGGGTTGTTCCCAGAGTGGAATTGAAGGATCAGAATATTTGACACTGCATTCAATAAATCCAAATACCCAGGTTTGTTTTTAATATATTTACTGACGCGTAACTATCACTTATGATTGTTTACTTATGATTTGTATTTGTGGACTTCAAGGATGAAACAATTGTGTCACAATCTGGTGCATTATCAGGAATGAATCATATTTATTCGCTCCTCTCACAGGTATTGCACTTATGATTTCCTAATATTGCAGTTATTTTTGCAGTGCAATTCTTTATTATTTATTTATTTATTTATTTTGGCAAACACCAGCCTCAAACAACGACATGGAGTTGCCAGACTATAGGTGGTTGTGAATTCAAAATGTTTTCAAGTAAGGTTAGTTTCTTGTTCTTCCAAGTTATTTAGTGTAGAATATATTCAATTAGTGTTCATGAGTTAAGTGTTTTCTGCAATCAGTGTTTTGAGTTAAATTGGTGTTTGTGGACAGTGGATCAAATAATCTATGAGTAAATTTTCTCGTTATGGTTGTCGTCCAAGTTTCATTATGGGGACTAGGTGTATATCAGTTTGAGTTTGAAATGTCAATGCCTGTAGAAATATTTTCACTGTTTGGCATTTGTAAATTTGCCCTACTTAAATCTAACATTAATTCTTTCTCCCTTCTGCAGGTAAAGAAGCAGGACCTGCCAGTGATGGTGGTAATATAGCCGAGGGGCCTGATGCACCTACAGAGGCATAAAAAAAGTCCATGATATCTCATGATCGTCGAGATAATATCCAGGTCAGAGGTAACAATACCTTTGCATTGCCTAGGGCTGTCGTTAGGCCGCTTGGTTGGAGCAAAAATGAAGCAAAGTGAACCGAAGCAGGAAATCGAGGAAGCCCCCAAATCAAACGATGAATTCAGGAAAATGTAATACTGAAAATTCAAATTTGATTACCTTGTGTAAGAGGGAAAGGTCCTCGTTTTATTTTTTTTACAATATATAAATGCATACTATGAAGTGGATAGAAATGGCAAAGCCACATTAAAGATGAATTTTGGCAGGTTCTATCAACTGGTTTTGAGTTGTGAAGGCTTAATTGTTGTAGTGGTTTCTGCTTATAACTTGTAGGTGCTTGGTGGCATCAGAATTGTTCTTTACTTGTCTGACAATTCTACTCACATGTGAGATTAAGGATGTTGTACTCATATACACCCCTCCTTCCTAAAAGTTCCTGGCAAACAAACCCTAGTAGTAATTAAAATTCTTTAATAGTGGCATATACTTAGCCTTTACAAGTCAAAATTTGGTTAGGGAACTTCACATATTGAGGTCACATGGAACAGAGAGAATGAGAGCAGTTTCACTTAATAAATTACCTAATCACTTGTATGTATTCTATATGTTGAAGTCATTGCAACCAGTCTGAATGGTTATTAGTCACTACACTTGTAAAACTTTGGTTATAGTGTGAACTGATATTGGATAAGTTTGTTGTAAAACTTGGCATGTGGAAGCTTTAGAACTAACAAAAAATATTTAATGACACATCCTCCAAACACTGACTTATGGGTCACTATATAAGCATTCCTATTCCTGATATTAACAAAATATACATTCATTCATAACATAACTGAATACACGTTTGAAATACCACTTACAGATAATTCAAAATGCCACAAGTTTGAACAAAAAAACTACCATTATCATAAGAAACACCACTAGCAGTGCATTAATCAAATCCCTTGTCAAAGCCTATTTATCATTGTTCGCTTCAGCTTCACCCGTGCGAGCGTGATATTGATTATTCCTATCTTCGAAGAGATTTCTTGCCTCGCAGTTCTTATTTTTGACCTCTGCAGCAGATGATGAGCTTGCCTTGTCGTTATATTCCACCACTTCTTAGCGAACCCACTCTTTATAACTAGCATGAGCCTCGGCAGCTGAGGCAAAACCCTTGTACATATTACCTCTATACCACTACACCAAAAAACCAATTTAGCTACAGGGAGGTGGCCACGGCTCTAAACCGTTGGTTTAATTGCCACGGCTAAAAATTGTGGCTATAACGACCAACGGTTTAAAACCGTGGCTAAAAACAATACACCAAAAAGGTTGCAACGGTTTAAAACCGTAGCTATAGAAAATAGTTTCACGCTTTAATTGGAGGGAGCAGTTTCGCGCTTTGGCGAAAAAATTTGGGGAAAAACAGATATGGGAGAGGAGACTGCGCTTTGGCGAAAAAAATTGAGGGAAAAACACAGTGGAGAGGAGAGCAGATTTGGCGAAAAAAATTGGGGAAAAACTAGGGTTTTCGCCTTGCAGCTCCCTTTCTCTATTTTCGTTTCGATCATCTTCGCTTCTCTTCCGAGATGGGCAAATCTAGCAAGAAGTCTCAGGTAACACTTCTTCCCCCTTCTCTTGTATTTCTGATTCAATCGATCGATGTTCATGTTCTATGTTTCATCTTTGGTTTGTTCTTAGTAAAAATCTGATATTTTTGATGTGTTTTAGTCTTTGAGTAATGGGTAGTTGTTGTTTTTGAAGTTTTGTGTCAATTAATCATGTTGATCTTGAGTAGATGTTCAAAGCTTTGTGGGTATCTGATGTTTTGATTCAATCATGTTGATCACTATTGGATGCCTTTCTGTACTGGTGGGGGCAAAGTTATGGACTTTTCAATTAGATTGATTTCTTGAATTTTTCAAAGTATGTTAAAGTCTTGTAGAATACTAGAACCTCATTTTTAATCTAATGGTTTTGTGCATTTGAGTCCATGATAACATGGTCTTTCTGTATGGTGGCATCACCTGTAGACTAGTTGTTTACTTCATTTCTTCAATGTCCATTTTGCTTGTGGGTTGGATGTGGTATTTGCAGTTTACACAGAGGGATTGGTTTATTCTGTTAATGGGTCTTGGCAGGTCCTTATCATGGAGGGGTATGGAGGATAAGGGTAGAGCTCCCTGATGCTTATCCCTACAAATCTCCATCAATTGGATTTGTTAATAAGATCTACCACCCAAATGTTGATGAGATGTAAGCCTATTGAATCTTAAAACGCCGTGTTTCGGTTTTGAGTTAATTTCAAGTGGTTGTGATTTGTCTATCTACGTAAGGAGAAATGTTATAACTGAAAATGTTTCATTGGGTTTCAAATTTCAGGTCAGGCTCTGTTTGTTTGGATGTTATCAATCAGACCTGGAGCCCCATGTTTGGTAAATAACAAACTAGATCATTGTCTTCTTTGAATAAGATTGTTATATTTTCGTCAAAGAATTAAATATGTTTTTTTTTACACGGGCTGTAGTTCGTTGGTCATGTTCAGTTCCTGACAATGGATTTTATATGTTTCAGATCTAGTAAATGTCTTTGAAGTGTTCCTTCCACAACTTCTTCTATACCCCAATCCATCAGACCCATTGAATGGAGAGGCTGCAGCCTTGATGATGCGTGATAAAGCTACATTCGACCAAAGAGTGAAAGGTTGTGTTCGTATATCTTCTTTGATTATAAATGCTTTGCGTGCTAATTTGATATGATTGAAAATGTTTTTATAGATCTACTTTCATTACTCAAATCGAATAAGTTTTCCAAGTTAAAATATTTGCAGCTATCATTTTACTTTCTTTAGATTTGAAAAAATCAAGTCAATGGAAGAAATGCGCCTTCTTCTTCATCTCCAGTTATTGATCCATCTGATGTCTATGCTGCAGCCTCTGGTGGTGGATTGCTTGGAGGAGTTGCTGCACCTCCCTATGGTAACCCAATAAATTGATCTAGGAGAAGATAATTTTCCATCATTTATGATCATCTTCTCCTTAATTAATTTTCTACTAATTATGATGCTACTTAAGTTTCTATTCATGTAATTAAACGTGGTAGTTTAACTTGATCAGCTTGCTTGCTGTAGCAAGCAGCTCTTACTAGCTTCTTGTTTCTTTGGTTCCTTTTCTTTTAAATTTTATGCAAGGAAGCAAATAAAGCAAGCAAATAATTCTTCTTTTTATTTCCCTTATTAACTACCTGATTGGTTTTTTTTTTGTCACTATGATAGCCCTTTTGCACAGAAACCAATACCAAAGTCAACCTTCCTTGCTTATAATCTTTCCATCATCTCCAACTCATAATACCAATACCAAACCAATGTGATTAACAGTTGTAGCTTTTGTTATTTAAATGCTTCTTTCCATGCTTCTTTCACTTTCTGTTAGAAGCTCTAAGTAAAACAATGTGATTAACAGTTGTAGCTTTTGTTATTTAAATTTATGCAAACAACAGTTTTCATATTTATGTGTAACCAATGAAATAAAAATATTGATATCAAAATAGAGTAACATTTGGATAAGTAAAGGTATCTATTCATTCCTGACTGCAATTTAATCCTTAGCTTCTTATCTTTTAAATTGTAAACCACGTGGGTTCAATTTCAGGTGAAAACTCCTTGAAAGGGTCATTTTTCACGTATATCCTTTTATGATTGAGTGGTTGTTCTTGTGCGCATCTAAGAGATCTACACTTGATATAAATTTCTGAAGTGACTGATACGAAGATTAATTCATTGGTGTTGTATATTGTTTTCATATCTTCATTTGCAGTTGAAAGGCCTACTCAACGGATGAATTCATAATATATTTCTGTAAATAAATAAATAAATAAAATCCATCATATTTATAATAATACTTTAATTAAAAAATCTATCAACTTTCTTACTAATAAATTTTATCTAGAAGAGCCCCTCTACATTAGACATGTTAAATTTGAAAATGACAACTATCTAACTCCTATCATACACTCTGGACAGTCCATCAACAACCCCATGTACATGTCAAGAGGTGAGACAAACAAACAAAGTCTGACATCTATTTCCCGATTCAGCTTGCAGGAACTGCAAAGTCAAGATTCTCTGCAAAGGACTATAGTGATCATATGGCCCTTGTTCGTGCTTATGAAGGATGGAAAGATGCAGAGAAGGAAGGATCTGCATATGAATATTGCTGGAGGAATTTTCTCTCTGCTCAGACTCTTCAGGCTATCCATTATCTTAGGAAGCAGTTTAACTTTATCTTAAAAGATGCTGGTTTGTTAGATGAGAATGCCAGTGCAAATAATACTTTGAGCCATAACCAGTCTCTGGTTCGTGCCGTCATTTGTTCAGGTCTTTTTCCTGGTATAGCATCTGTCGTGGTAAGGGAGAATTCTATCTAGTCAATTTTATTGTTTAGTACATTGCTTATTAGTTAAGTTGATAGACACTTCCCTTCCATCTCTACAGCACAGAGAGGCGTCCATGTCTTTCAAAACAATGGATGATGGCCAGGTCCTGCTTTATGCAGTAAGTATGGTGGTTCCACTCTCTACTTAAAGTATAGAATTTGTTTGTTCTCTGCTTAACTAAATTATTTGGAGTTTGAACCTAATCTTTTCCTGAAAGCTCTTTGCCTTAGGCATTTCTCCAGCATATACCTACTATAAGTCAAGTGTCACTTGAGGGGTTCTCAAGTTTATTTTCCTTGGTTACTGTATTTATCTATATGGTTACTGTAGTCTATATCTGTTCCATCCTAATATTCTTTATTCGGATGCACAAAAATAGAATTTTTATGATGTCAGGATTTATTTTGTGACCTTTGGTTGAAACTTTTCACTTGGACAGGGAGTTGCATTGGGATCAGTAAACGTGACATCAACTGTTGTGACTGAACCTTCTTCAGAACTTCTTCCTACCCCTTCTATCAAGGTATCTTTGATTTCTACCACAAATGAAAATAAGGGAGTTAATGTTACCAGATCTCATGAGGTTCCTGGAAAATCTAGTACAGATGGGACAACAACTTCAACTGCTGGCAAGAGTGGAAATCTGTCTCTTGATGCTTTAGCAAAAGCTAAGAAAGCTTTACAAATGCAGAAGGAATTATCAGAAATCTAAAAAAGATTCCACAAGTAAGTCTATTGCTTTGCTGAGTTCTGATGTGAATTTACAAGTAAATCAATTATTTGAAATGATTCCACATGTTATTTGGCTTACCAAGTCAGCTGTTTGCCTTGATTCAACAGCATCAGGAGCTCTACGATGTGAAATTAACAATGGAGGCTGCTGGAGACAAACACAAGAAGGCAGGACCTACTCTGCTTGCACAGTAAGTGCTTCAAGAGCACAAATAACTTATCTTTTAATGGTTTTGTTCAACTATTAAACACTGTCACTTGAGTTGAATGCCCTTCATGGTAGTTTAACTTTATTGTGGGTTCTTCAGGACCATCATTCCAAAGGTTGCAAATGCCCTCCAGGATTCAAGGGTAATGGAGTCAACACGTGTGAAGGTTTGTGCACACCCCTCTTCTCCATGTTGCATTTTAGTTGGTAACATCGATTGTGAAAACCAGAAAATGGTAGGCTATGCTGGAACCCCTCTTTACATGACAATTTACTTTCTAGTTCATATCACTCACTCTCGGTGTTTTGAATTTTTTTCTTCTCCAAGTAATTCAAATTTTGATTGTAACCCCAAAGTTTATAGTATATAATCTTATAATAGGATTGCACTTCATAACTGATTGAGAGCAAAAATAGGGATGGCGGCGGGGATGTTCAGTGCATAGTATTTAGCAAAATAATAATAATAATCAATAAAGATTAATAATAATGTATGTGGTGTGCCAACGGCACGGGGAGAATACCCTAGTTGGATACATGATAGACAACTTGTGGTTCTTCTGGCAAGGGATGATATCCCTCTTGAAAATTCTTGTGTAATCTGTCTGCTTGATAAGCTCCATCTTCACATGATTTTAAATTGATCTGAACTATCACAGCTTCAGTTCCTATTACTTGTGATGTACAATTTTCATGTTTTGGTTTTGACCTTTCTTCAGATGTGGATGAATGCAAAGAGAAACTTGCTTGTCAATGCCCTGAATGCAAATGCAAGAATACTTGGGGAAGCTATGAATGCAACTGCGGTGGTAATCAGTTGTACATGCGAGAGCATGACACATGCATAAGTGAGTATCTCAGTTCATTTCTGCCATGACTGTTCCTGATTATCATCAATTTTGCCGAGTTTAAGTCTTCCATTGACGAGAAACTTCAACCATTATTATTAATTTGTTATTGATATTCTGCTATGGCAAAATGCAGGTAAAGAGTACCAAAGTGAGTTCAGTTGGAACTTTGTGTGGGTCATTTTCCTCGGGTTGATTGCTACTGCAATTGGAGGATATGTCGTGTACAAGTACAGAATCAGGGTATGCTTTTTTGTTTGCTTTCTTTTCTTGTTATTATTGCTTAAGTCTGTTTTTTGTAGAGAAAATCATTTTTATGACGAATGAACTAATTTCCTCTAATTTTCCCGATGTGAGAGAACACCGAATATTTAACTTGAAAGGGGTTGAAAATGAGCTGTAACACCCCTACTTTTTCAATTGCAATATAAATTTATGCAACAAAAATTCAATTGAAAATTTTATTTTAAAATCTTATTTCGTTTGACAAGTATTTTTTTTTTCGAAATTCGCTTAACTTTCTTTCCTCTACCGAATCTCGGGACGAGATTCTTTTGAGTTGTATATATTGTAGCACCCCGTAATTTTTGTACTTACTGAATTTTTTTATATTTTTGTGTGATTGTCTTCATTAAGTTATGAGCTATTTGTTTGTCCATGTGATGTGTAGTTTGTTTATTTAAGAATTAATTTCCTACTTACCCTCCTCTACCGAATCTCGGGACGAGATTCTTTTGAGTTGTATTTATTGTAATACCCGCCTAATTAAATAAATATAAAAATTTCTTATTTATTAATTGTGGCGTATATTGTAATCTCATTTATTGGGAAAAAGATTTTTTGTTTGCCATTACTAAATAGAATAAAAATGTGGGGGTAGTTTATAAATTGGTGTTATTGTTCTTTTGGGCTTGGGCTGATTTTTTTTATATTTTGGACTTGAGCTAGGTCTTCATTGGGTTTGATATTGATTAGGGTTTCATTTTTGTGAAAGAGGGTGGGTGCACTCGAAAGTTCGGTGGGGGGCGAATAGCCACCCACCTTATAAAGAGAATAACCCTATTCCTTTTTTCTTTCTTTCTTTTCTTTTCTTTTCTTTTCTTTTCTCCTTCCTTTTTCCCTTCTTCACGGATTCTTCTCCTTGGCGGCGAGCGCAGTCTGTGACCGCACGGTGCAGCCGATCCCACCGCCCCAAACTGGCTTCTCCTTCTCAGGTTGTCTCTTCTTCGTCTTCGCATCTTCCTGCAAGTGTTGAACTGCTTGGACGGTGTTTGCATTCGGGTAGTGCTTGCGAGACTTTGGTTATGAAATTCAAGGGTTTACAAGAGCTAAAGCTTTGGGATTCTTGATGGCTAGTTCGATCTATGGTGATGATACTGGTTGGCTGAATCGAGGGTTTTTGTGAGTCTAGGGTTTCTTTGGCAATGTGTTTGAATTAAAGTTGTGAATCGAAAACCCACCATAATGGATGGAAAGGTAGATTGTTTAGTGAGTTGGTGGCGGCAGAGATGGGGGGTTCCTGATTTTTATTGGCAATTGTTTGGGCTCGAAGATGGAGGCGTAGTTGGGGCTTCTTTGATAATTTATGTTCGTTCACTTGAGAATCCATTGCATGGTGGTTTCATTGTTTATGTTGAAGTGAGTTTTTCTTCCATCTCTTTTATTTCTTTATGTGAATTTTAGAACGATGTATTATTCATTAGATCTGAAATTTATGAGTTTTTTTTCTGCCAATTTCATTCAATTCAATTGTTCTTTTTGTGTTTTAGATTACCAGTATGTGTGACCTTGATCGATCTGAAGCACATACAATATGTTTCTTTCAGTCTCTTCAACTTGTTATTGATAAACTTGGGTGTGTTTGTTTGGGTCAATAATAAGCTGATAGACATCTAACTCATTATTCTCTTCTGGTCTATAATTGATCTTCGCACCTGTTTCTTATCATGTTTCATTTGCTATTAGGGGATAATAGACTATGGCATTTCGTTGCCAAACAACTCTGTTGTTACATAACTTAGAATCTAAAACTGTTTTGTGATTTAAATTCTTATGATTCACAATGTAGAATTGGGAGGCTGATGCATAAATTACCCGCCCAAATGGCTTCCATGTCCCTACAAAAGTCTTCCAGGTCACATTTTTTTGCTTTGACTCAACAACCTCTCTCTTTTCAAATTATCATAATGGCCACCAGAAACATTTTGTCCCAAATCCCAATTCCTTTGCAAGAGAAAATCTGTTATGCATATAGACAACTATTGAGTGAGTGGGTCTAATTCAGGGACACACCAGCCATATAGACTTTGAGTAGTCCAGATAATGGACCAATTCATTCTGGGGTCGGATTAGTTTTTCCTGAGTTGCATCCTTACTTTGGATTAGTTTTGGTTTGATGCATTTTAGACCATGCATCATAAAGTATTTTAGACGTATGAGTACCTCCGTCATTATTTTTTTGTTGCTTCCATGAAATTCCACCTCAATTGATTTAAGTTATAGGTATGAGTTTAAGCTTTACACATAAAGTCAATTGAGACAAGAATGAAATCAATAGAGCTAAAACCCATTCACTGATTTCAATATTTAGTATATTGAACATCAAATATACTTTGTGTGAATTGGAAACTGGAAATGCCATCCACTTGTTTGATTATATGTTACTCCAAGTCACTAGTTGTTTTAAGCACACGTTTCATGCGGTTACATTAGTGCCTGATAATACTTTTAATACTCTGGCTGCCAAATTCATTTGTTTGTACAGTTTAGAGTGTGACATGCTTACTTGGCAAATGTGTCAAATATTATTTGTTCCCCAAGAGAATGGTGGATACTGTGGTTGATTTACTTATGGTTGACAAAGTGTCACCATAAAAGAGTTTTGAGTTTTAGTTGATATTTTTTTATGCTCTTTTCCACAACTCCGAAGAAAAAAAAATGTGAAAAGAAAAGAAAATTTTGTATACAGACTTGCTTGTATACGTGTGATATTATTATTGGTATGCAGACTTGCTTGCATATCGGTGCACCGTTTCATGTGAGTTCGGTTGTACGTGTAGATTTAGGAAGAATACTTGCCATGGATCGAACTTCGGGTGAGATGACATGTTCCTCGATGTGGCACCCCACTTGGAACATGTACGCTCCGAGTGGTTTCGAAGGCAAGGGAGGCACACTTGGGTGAGGTGTGTTCGGCACAAGGAGGATGGTGCGATTGTGGAAAAGAAGCGAGATTTTTTTTTTTGTGTATGTCCATGAGTACCTTAAAGGAAGAAACTAAATACTCATTCAACCATTGAATGAGAACTACATGTCTTCCTAAAGGTAGAAAAATGTGTTTGTTTAATATTTCAATAATAGTCTAATATGATAATGAATTGTATTGTTGTTGCATTTATGAGGATTGATAACTCATAAATTTTATTTATTAGTAATAAATAATGCATATTTATTTATTAGGATGATAACACCATTGCCTCATTGAGGAACTACCTGATGGTGTGGTTATTTATTGTTTGGTTTATTTTAATGTTGTCATGTGCGGATTTATTGATTTTGGGATGAAGATTTCTCACACCAGCTTTATTGCTGACCCGAGTGAGCTTTTGCTTCTTGGGTACATTCCTTTTGGAG
This sequence comes from Berberis vulgaris, assembly GCA_963556465.1. Taxonomy (NCBI): domain Eukaryota; kingdom Viridiplantae; phylum Streptophyta; class Magnoliopsida; order Ranunculales; family Berberidaceae; genus Berberis; species Berberis vulgaris. The sequence goes on along the minus strand of OY747135.1, from coordinate 56,717,654 downwards.
TGTAGCCGATTAGCCTTTCAGGTTTAGAGATTTTGAGCTGCGTTACTGGAGTTTCGCTAGTGAGCTAGCCATGCCAGTCTTCTCCGGGTTAGATTTTTATTTGTTTCAGATGTTTAGTTCATGCTGCTATTTGTTTATATTATTATTGAATTTTCACGTCCCGAGTTTTGGGGGAAACGGATAATCCTACGTGGCTTTTGGGATTTTCATTTCCTTCGAAAATCGGGGCGTGACATGAGCATGTCTATATTTTCACACGTTAGATAGAATTTAACTTGGTCTTCGGATACATAACTTATCTTGAAGTTAAAAACTTTCTGGCTACATCGACAAATTGATGCAAAAACTGAATGTTTGATTGAATTCACAAATATCAGTTTCAAGAAATACAAACCTAAATTACCCTCATTGTTGTAAATACCTTCATAACTACTTTTACAAGGTTTCACATCTATTTTTATGACTTCCATCTATCTCATTTTAATGCTTCAATGTGTTGGAATTAATTGTCATTGTTGAGCAGGCCGAAACCTTTTATTTTGTAACTTTGCCTGGACATTATTATGTTGTTGGTGACCTCTTTGTGAGATAGCACTCTATTCAAGTTGGACTAATGTTTTCGAGTTCTACCCATTATGGTATCTCATTCTAATTTAACCAGTAAACAGCACTTCATAATTTCAGTTAGACAATTTGATTGCAGGCCTATGCATGTCTCTCCGATAAACCCAAAAGAAAGGCCTTTGATTTCGATAGATGTAACAGCTTATGCAAGGAATGCAGCCGAATCTCACCCAAGACCTGCAACTTTCCTCCAGAAATAGTGAGATCAGATATAATTACCTACCAACTGAGACAAGTTAGAGACAGATTCAGAGAGGAAGTCAGGGTGATAGAGAGTTGTTTGAAGATAAATAAAGCATCCAGGACAGAGTTCCCAGTATTTAATCCATCTGACTATATGCTTGGAGACTACCCGCACTACAGAAAGATCTACAAAACACCCGAGGAGTTTTTGTACCTTAGAGCTGGAAGCATTAGGAATTATGATCAAAGAACAGGGAAGTGTGAATCACCGATCTTTGATTCTTTAACATCCATTGCTAATTTATTCTGCAATCACCAACTTTTGTGATGTAGACCCATATCTGCAGCCAGGTATGTAGGAACATTTTGGTACATACCTGCCCAATTGCATTGAAGCTTTTTATGGTTTTACATACTAATCCAAATTCAGATATGGTTTTACATGGAAAACTTATTGCTGCTTACAAAATGATGGGTGCAGGGGATCTCCAAATATTCTGATTTCAGTGTTTATATATGATGGGTGCAGGGTTGATATATTTCAGTGTTTACATGGAAAACTTATTGCTGCTTACAAATATTAAGTTTGGGTTAAACAGACAGTTGAAGAGGCTAACTAGCTAGCTTGATAGTTGTTAATGGATGTTATGATGTATGCAGAGAACTCAGGTATCCGGCCAGCTACTTTGAACATCTTCCCTTCTCAGCCAATGCATGTCGAGCCACCGAACAATCACAAGGTATGAATTTTATATAAAATGGGGTTGTGTTGATAATTCTTCTTCTTCTTCTTCTAAAATTCTCTAAACTGATGGGGTTCTCTTATTTTTTGAGTAGGGAACTAGTGCGACGCCAACAGTTGGTTTGGTTTGCTCTCCAGCAAGCAGTGGTTCAAAGAGGACCTCAGAACCATCTATGGAGTTGGCGAATAACACTATAAATGAGGCTGCATGTGGACCTCATCAAGAACAATCCAGAGTTGTCAAGGTCGTATATACACTAACTACACACACCTTTTTTTCTACAACAAAATTGCATTTTCATGTTATCACTTTCTAATATATTTAAATTTGATGGGGTTGTTGGGGGAGCAGAGAGAAGGAAACAGAAAGGGGCCAACTTCAAGCTTTGAACATGAAGGACCCAAGACACCAGACCCCAAGGTTTGATTCTCTCCATCGTGATCACTCACTCATTTATGAGACTGTTAGTGTTGGAACTTTTGTAGTTGATGTTGGTTGCATTTATGTTTTGGGCAGACATTGAGAAGGCTTGCTCAGAATAGAGAGGCAGCAAGGAAAAGCAGACTCAGAAAGAAGGTTTATTTGTAGTGCATGTAGATAGATGATCAGTAGCCAATGATGAACCATTAATTGTTTGATGTTGTACAACTCTCTAGTTCTCTCTCTGATCAGCATTTATTGATCAAGTCTTTGTTGTTTTTCTTGTCTTTGTCACAGGCATATGTGCAGCAGCTTGAGTCAAGTCGGATCAAGCTCACTCAGCTTGAACAAGAGCTTCAAATAGCTAGGGCTCAAGTTAGTCACAAAACCTAGCTTCTTTTTAAAAGTTTTAGTTTTTTGAAAAAAAAATAAAAGCCTTAACACAATGTTTGGTTTTTTGCTCTTCAATTCAGGGTGTTTTCTTTGGTGGAGGAGCTCTTATGGCTGATCAAGGTCTTATGGCTAGCTAGAATTCATTTCTAATTTAATATATATTTGAATTTCATAATGTTTAATTTGAGAAACTTTACGTGGACAACTGCCTTGCACACTTGGATGAGATGATGGGCTTAAAGGCAATGCTCATGAAAGTCGATCTCTTTCATCTCGTTTCAGGCATGTGGAAGACTCCGGCGGAGCGCTGCTTTTTGTGGATGGGTGGGTTCAAGCCCTTTGGTTGAAATCCCGTATGTACAGCTGCTGGCCATGTAGTTCTGAAAGTAATTGAGAAAAGAAAAGCTCCAGGAGGATGCAATGGACTATACAATGTCGAATTGTAAATGATGTTGTTTCTGCTGTAATGAATTGTGAATGATCTAAATTTTTGCTGTAATGAATTGTAAATGTTGCTGCTGTAATGAAAGCAATTGCTGGAATTTGCTGATCAGAGGTTGTAAATGCTGTTTTTAAATTTAATAAAAAGTCATATTAAATTTTATTTACTTGATGCACGTGCTGAATTATACTTACCTATAAGATGTAATCAAAAGTCATTTGATAGCAAAAAAAAAAAAAAAAAAAATTTGAAACGGTTTAGAACCGTGGCTAAATATTGCAACGGCTCAGAACCGTGGCCATGACTTGCCACGGCTTATAACCGTAGCTAGGACTGGCCACGGCTTAAAACCGTGGCTAAAAATTTTGAAACTTGCCACGGTTTTAAGCCGTGGCTATTCCTGGCCACGGCTTAAAACCGTGGCTAACATGTTTGCAACGGTTTATAACCATGGCTAAATCATCAAACCGTTCTCTAGCATAAAACCGTTGCTAATATTTTTGCCACGGTTTTTAGCCGTTACTGAGGATTTAGCGACGCCTCTACAGCCCACGGTTCTAAGCCGTGCCAATGGGTTACTCCCACGGTTTAAAACCGTTGCTAATGGGCATTTTTGGTGTAGTGTACCCTGTTACTTGGATTGAACAATCTTTCCAAGTTGCGTAAATTCCAGGGACACGACCGCGATATACCACATATGCCTTGTATGTCATTGTTGGGTTAAGATCCTTATTTCAACATACAAAAATTTTGCAGGATTATCATGAATTTCAGTAGTATAATTTAACAAAAATTTGAAAAAAATTTGCAGGATTATCATGAATTTCAGGGTAAAAAAATTTTAGGGTATAAATTTCAGGATTATCTGATTTCAGTAGTATGAATTTCAGGATTATCTGATTTCAGGGTATAAAAATTTTGAAGATAAATTTAAGTTTTAATTTCAGTATAATTTCAGAAGATAAATTAACAAAAATTTTAAAATTACGTACCAGAAGAAGGAGGAGCAGGAGCGGCGCAGGAGAGGAGCAGGAGCAGTGCGAGCGGCACAGAGGAGAAGGAGCAGGAGCGGCGCAGGAGAGGAGCAGGAGCAGTGCGAGCGGCGCAGAGGAGGAGGAGCAGGAGCGGCGCAGGAGAGGAGCGGAGCAGAGCAGAGTCGCCTTCGTCGAGGAGGAGGAGCGGAAGAGGAGGACGAGCAGAGTCGCCTGCGTCGAGGAGGAGGAGGAGGAGGAGGCTCTGAGGGTTAGGGATCTTGAGGGTTTGCAATTCGTAGAGGAGGAGCAGGGTCTGTTGAGAGTGTGCCTCACGTGCCAAACACCCTCCCTATGGCACGTGCCTGGGAGGGTCCGGACCACGGGCGGGCCACAAGGGCGGGCCGTGTAGAATTATTCAAAAACAAAAGACCCACCTTGGAAAACAGTGAAAGGTAACAACGGGGACAGAGAAAAGGAGGGAGAATTTATCAAAATTATGAAAATAAAGAAAATCAACCATTTAATAATTTTAAAAGCCACTCATTTAATAAACAAACAACTTTGGACACAATTCATCAATGTCATGCTGCAGTCAAGAGTACCAACCACAACCTTACTGTAGAACAGATAAAATAACTATGGCATCTATATAACAGCAAGGTAGGATACAGAGACAAAATTGAACAAAGTATAACATTCATCAAGCCATCAACATATTTTAAATTATGTACAGAAGCACAAAAGTGACTGAAGGCATACCTGGAAGACTTCAATTCTCCTATTATACTCAGACTCCGGCAATGTTAATGAGATGGTGAGCACCAATTTATGATTAGATGGAACACGACGGATACCTCCTATAAGCACTCCAATATTTTCTTTGCAATCCACGCCACAGGACAAACTGGGGCAAGAAGCGATAGGTACTAAAGCAACTGGACTAAACTTGGTGTAGGGATGGCAGTGGGGCGGATTTTCACGGATATCCGCCCCACCCAATCCGTTTGGGGCGGTTTTGGATATGGTTGAATGGGTTTTCGAGTGGTTTTGGATATCCAAAAAATATTCATTCACTATTCGGGGCGGATACGGATTTGGCCATATCCGCCCCGCGGATATCCGTTTATTAGGTAACATTACAACAATACCCTTCCCATATATAAAAGGATTAAACCCTTAATCCAACCCTCTCCCTCATTCCCTCCCTCACACCCGCCTCTCCCTCTCTGCCTCTCACACACAGAGAAATCTCCAGAGCGATCTCCCTCCCTCCCTCACACCGCACACCACCTCGCCTAGTCGCCCTCCCTCACACCGCACTCCCTGCTCCCTCACACAGCCCTCCCTCACACCGCCCTCCCTGCTCCCTCACACAGCCCTCCCTCACACCGCCCTCCCTGCTCCCTCAAACCGCACACCACCACCTCGCCAGTCGCCCTCCCTGCTCCCTCACACTGCACACCACCACCTCGCCCAGTCGCCCTCCCTGCTCCCTCACACCGCCGTCACCGCGAGAGATCTGAGACTCAGATCCTCCCTGCTCGCTGCTCCCTGCTCCCCTCACGCCGCGAGATCGGATCTGAGACTGAGATCCTCGCTGCTCGCTGCTCCCCTCAAGATCGGATCTGAGACTGAGATCGGATCAAGATCAAGATCAAGATCTGATCAAGATCAAGATCGATCAGATCTGATCAAGATCAAGATCTGATCTGATCAAGATCAAGATCAAGATCTGATCTGATCAAGATCAAGATCGATCTGATCTCAGAGATCAAGATCTGATCTGATTAGATTTCAAGATCTGATCTCAAATCGAATTTTTTGAATTTGTTGTAATTTTTTATTTTTTTGTTAACTTTTGTATGATTTGTAATTTCTGGAATTTTTTGTAATTTCTGTATGAATCGTATGATCTCACAAAAATCAAATATGTATAATCTGTTTTTTTTGTAATTTTTGTGGTTCGATATGTGAATTTGTTTTTTTTTTTTTTCTCCGGGTATTTTGGGCGGGGCGGATATCCGCCAATCCGTCCGGTTCGGGGATGGTTTTTACAAAATATGGTAAACGGATATTCGGGGCGGATTTGAATATCCGTGATCTCTAGCGAGGCGGGGATGGATTTGTCCAAATCCGCCCCAATCAACCCCGTTGCCATCCCTAACTTGGTGTAATCAAAATTCAGAGACTCCGTCACACGAATCGGCTCCTCAACTAGGTACCGCAGAGTGATGGCACCAATTATAAAACTACGGATGAGAAAACCAAACAACACAAACCATACATATATTGACCATAACAATCCCCATCCAAAATTCACTACCAGCTTCCCAAGAAACTTGTATCCATTCAATTTTGCAGCAGAAGTCTCATAAAACACACCCCATAATTTCATGAACTGGTCATTTATTCGTTTTAGTATCGCAAAGGGATCAACCATAAAAAGAAAGAAAAGTAGGAAACCCATATTGGAAATGTGAAGAATTTAAACAACAAACTCATTTGCATACCAACAGCTTTAATTGCCAATCCTGCTAGTAAAACCAGAATACTGGATGAGGATCCATTCAAGTCATCGAAATGAGATACCCCAATCTTAGAAGCAGTAACTACAGTCTCTTGATTCATCAGGGTTTCACCCGAAATAGAGCTTAATTGGGGTGCTTCATTTAACCTCTTGTGGTCCTTTAAAATGCTCAAAATGTTATTTTTTTTTTCTCTGTGTAGGTGTCATTTCAGGCACCTCTGTGGATGAAACTTGTGAATTGGATGAATTCTCATTACATTCTTCCTTTACTGAGTCATTGGATCCTCCTCCTCGATCTCCTGTGTCTTGGAGGGGGTCGGATTGAGGAATGCTGGATGATGATTTAACTTCTTCTTCTTGTTCTTGGTATTTGGCGTCGAGATTGGAGAGAGGGTCTAAGACTGAGGGTGGGAATTCGTTGAGAGCTTCGAAGAATTGTTGGATAGTGTTGTTAATATGGTTGTCATCGTCAGTGTCAATTTGTTTCGTGGGTTATTCTATTTCTTCCATGTAAGAAAACAAAACAGGAAGATGATTGTTAGGTGTGGTTAGGGACATGCTAAAAGGGGTTTTCCTTTTGGCAGCAACTACTTCACGCCATCGTAAGTGTTTTCTCACACTATTCTACTTTCTCATACCACTACTTTTTTTCTTACATCACTTACATAAATAAAAAACACACATTTTCCCCCTCCCCATTCAAATCAAAACATGATTTCTCCCTCCTCATTCGAATCTCTTCCCTTTCTCACATTCAAATCTCTTGCAAATATTTTCTGTCTCCCTCGAAAATATCTTTCATCTTCCTCAAAATCGAAACCCTTAAAAATCAAACCCCAAATAGCAATCTCCCAAAAAAATTAAAAAAAAACAAGATAATCTCATGAAAACTTCAAAAAAAATTCAATCACAAAAACAAAATAAACTTCAGAAAATTTTTCAAAAATCTTAAAAAAAAAAAAAATATATATATATATATATTGTTCGCCTGAAACATTCTGGGCGAAAAAGAAATTTCAGCAAATTTTTTCGAACAGATTTGCGCAACTTTAGTAAAATAACCATAACTTGCTCATTTCAAAACTTTTTTTTTTCAAGTGAGTCAAGTTGTGTTTATTAGATAACTCAGAGTACTATAATTTTTGTGCTTTAATCAACTTGAGAATCGGTCTCTATCAAGCACATAAGTTGGCCGAAAGTCAGGGACTCTATCCCTTTTTTATTGTGAGACAAATTTGCGTGACTTTAGTAAAATGACCATAACTTGTTCATTTCAAAACATTTTCTAGTGATTTAAGTTGTGTTTATTAGATAACCCAGAGTACTACAATCTTCGTGTTTTGATGAGCTTGAGAATCGGTCTTAATTCAGGGTTTAAATTGGTCGAAAGTTATCCTGTTTTGCCTTTTTTTTGTTTTGAGTTTGGATTTCTCTGTAAGGTTATGCATATTTAATGGTGTTGTGAGAAGGCACTTTTGGTGGTGTGGAGTAGTTGTTGCCTTTCCTTTTTAATGAAAACAGTGAATCACTTATGAAAAAAAAAATTATTCATTTGTTTATGGGACATAGGGTTATTTATTTATTTGGGTCATTTATTCATTTATGAAAAACAGTGAATCATTTATTTATTTATGGGACATTGGGTTATTTATTTATTTGCTTCACTTTAAATCCAATTTTGTTTTTTTTTTAAATATCCATTATGACATTTTTTTATTAGTGGAAGATTTGACATTCCCTTCTCAAACCTACACAGTTAGGACATAACCCCTCATCACGACTTATTTGATTGTCATGAGACAGTTTAATAGTATTTCTAATTTGCATACGTTTAAGCAGGGAACATTAAATTTCACAAGAAGGGAAGACTGATCATTTAAAAGAACTAATGGAAATTGGGGTCTAAAGTAAAGAGTGGACACATTTGGGATGTAAAAGATAAATTGGTCATAATACTGGGGGACAAAAGTTAAATAACCCAAATCTTTAACCACGATTGAAGGTAGGGGTGGGCAAAGTCGGTTCGGTTCGGTTTGAGGCCCAAACCTCTTTCGAACCATTTTCAATCGGTTAGCCCAAATCCAAAACCGAAACCGATTTTGTATATGGTAAATCGCGAAATTCGGTTGGGCCGAATTTCGGTTCGGTTGGGCTGAAAATTCGGTTTTGACTTTTTCAGCCCATTTTGACAAGCCCATTTTTAGCCCAAATGAATATTGACAATGAAATTATTTAGCCCATTGATTGAAAAATACACATAAAAACGAATCTCGGACATATAGTTGTTCTCCTGTAAATGACAATGAAATTATTTAGCCCATTTAGCAGCCTCTAACTTCCTCCCATTTAGCCCATTTAGTTGTTCTCCTGTAAATGACAATGAAGGATTGCAAATTTTTGCAGCATTAAACACTCAGAAATCATGACCCAACTGAAGGATTCCAAGCCAGATTTCATGACCCAACTGAAGGATTGCAATATGAAAAACAGTATTTGTAATTCTGTAAAACAGTATATTCTGTAATTCTGTAAAACAGTATTTGTACCTCTGACAAACTACTGTATCTGTAATTCTGTAAAACAGTATTCTGTAAAACAATATATGAAAAACAGTAAATTCTCAAGTATATGTAAAACAGTATTCTGTAAAACAGTATTCTGTAAAATAGTATTCTGTAATGTCCATTTAGTATGTAAAACAGTATTATGTAATGTCCATTTAGTATGTCCATTTAGTCAGAGACAAGCAGGTCTAAGAATACAGAGTCCAAGTACATCTATTTGTATAGATTAGTTCACCCTTTTCCTTCACAACAACAACAGCCTAAATGGATAATATTGCATTCTAGTTCCATCTGATAGAGATTTTGAGGCTCTTGATGTAAACCCATGATCCAAATAGTATATGAAAAACAATCATTGCAGATTTCATATATTCTTGATATGAAAAACTAGCACAAACACACCTCTGACAAGTATAATCACAATTATACCTGAAAAAACACTAATATACTTGTAAAAGTACAAGTATATTTGTAAAATCACCTTGAACTTGAAGTATAGTTGATTGAACATGAAATCACCTAATAACCAAACGTGTAATCTTAAAACTGAAAGTTTGAAAGTAAATAATATAAACCCAAATAGAAATCTTAACAACTTCAACTAAAAAATAGAAATTCATTCTTGAGCAACTCAGCAATTCAGCAACCAGCAACCAGCAATTCAATCTTCAGAAATAGAAATCTGGGCAACCCCAGACTCTAGTTCATAGAAACAAAAACAAAACTAGAATTAGAAATCTGTAAAGTCTAGAAATGAGAAATAAATAATATTATAATAAACAATTAAGATTACCTGCTTCAAGTTTCTCCAGTTCGGTATACAAATCAAGCTCAGTCTTGGTTGGCTCTTTATATAGGGAACACATACTATTACCCATCAGCCAGTCATTGCAACATACTAGACATTCAACCATCTTGGGAGTTAAGCTGGCCCTAAAAGGATCAATGACCCTTTTTCCTAAGCTGAAAGCACTCTCATATGCAACAGTAGAGGTAGGAACAACAAATACATATCTTGCAAGCTGAGATAAAATAGGATATCTAGTTGCATTCTCCTTCCACCAGCCAAGAAGATTGAAATTGCTATTTGAAGGGTCTTCAGCTAGTTTTAGCAAATATTTGTCCACCTCAGTTTTAATCTCGACAACATCCTGCTCCTGCCTGAGCTTCATAAACTCGTAAATTGTTTGAGCATGAATGTCCTTACTAACATCAACAAGTGCATTTTCTGATCTTGGCATGGTGGCATTTATAGAAGCTTGGGCAGCCTCTGGATCAGCATCAGAATACTCATAAAAAAGCTGCAAGAACATGGTCTTGATCTCTTCAACCATCACTCCAACCATGGTCTTGTCTTGCTGCAACTTGGGAAAGAAGTATTGCAGATACAACAACTTGTACCTAGGATCCATGACTACAGCAATCACACATATTTTGTTCAAGTCCTCCAGCCTTCTCCAATACTTGTCAAACTTCTTCTTCATTGATGTCCCAATGCTGACTAATAGGGGATCATCACTACTGATGCATTTATCTATCTCTCCTACAATTGTGCACATCCAAAGAAGAGGTTGGTTTGCTGTCACAACCTTGGTACCACTGAACTGTAGTGTTGCATCATAGAAAATCTTCAAAAACTTCACAAGTCTTGCTGCCTTATCCCAATCACCTGAATTTGGAGGCCCATCCCTTTTTTTTCCACCCACCCTTTCTAAGAAATAACTCTCCATCTGAGTATCCTCATCCTCCAACCTCATAAAAGCCTTCTTAAACTTCACAGCTATATCTAACATGAAATAGGTAGAGTTCCACCTTGTGCAAACATCCAAAGGAACAATCCCACCCTTGTACTCTATTTTTTCCTGAGCAGCACACTTCCTAAACTTCTCTAATCTTGCAGGAGAGGATCTGATGTACTTCACACAATTCCTAATAGCATCTATCGAGGCATCCAACTCCTCCTTGCCATCCTTAACAATTAAGTTAAGGATATGGCAGCAGCACCTCATGTGCAAAAATATCCCATTCAGCACTAGTTCCTTCCATTTTCCTATTTTTTCCCTCATATAATCAAGTGCAACTTGATTCGGACTAGCATTATCAACCACAATAGTAAAAATCTTATCTATTCCCCATCGTATCAAGCATGACTCTACAAGCTTCCCAATGGTCTTGCCCTTATGATTAGGAATTACAATAAAGTTTATTATTCTTTTATGTAAAACCCAATTGTCATCAATAAAGTGTGCTGTTAGGACCATGTAATTGACATTCTGGATTGAAGTCCAGGTGTCAGTTGTCAAGGACACTCTCTGAGAATAGGTACTGAATATTTTTTTCATCCTAGTTTTCTCACTTTGAAAAAGATCCCAGATATCTCTCACTAGAGTCCTACGGGAAGGGAGCTTGAATAGAGGCTGAGTTACCCTCATAAAATCTACAAACCCTTGACCCTCAACATGACTAAAGGGAAGTTCATCTCTAATTATCATCCTAGCACAAGCAAGCCTAGAAACCTCAGCATCATAACTAACAGACCTCATATTACCACCATTTTCAGCTGAATCAAAAGTAAGAAACCTCTGTTTTTTACCTGGAATGTAGAGGGGACATTTTTTGCAATGATAGAGCATGTGAGTCCTCATACTTGAAGTCCCATTAGACTTGGAATGAACATTGTAGACTTGGGGGCAGTAGTTGCACTTAGCTTGAGGCTTGTCCATCTTAGAACCATCTGGGTTGGTGAGCTTGGTGAAGTGATCCCATGCTACACTCTTGTTCTTCCTTTTGGGTAAAGAATTATCACGAGGAACTTCAGTAGGCTGGACAGCTGGATTGACTACTAAACCACTTGCTGCAGGAGTAGTTAATGGTGTGGTTCCATTGGTTTCTGTGTTAGAACAAGTTATTTGAGTCGGTGTTGGAGTCTCACAGTTGCCTTCCATAATCTGTACAATGGAACATTGGAATGTACATAAACAATCTGAAAAATGCATATTCAACAAACTACCCGACAGACATTACACTTATTCATTCAACAACAAATGAATATTCAAGCACTATTAAGTACATACTGCATATATAAATGATTGGAGTAAATGATCCCTATATATAAATTATTGGTTTATGATCCCTATATATAAATGATTGTACCTTTACCTTCTTGAATTAAAATAATAAATTAATTGATTCTTTTATTTTCAGTTATGATAACCAAATTGACTGGCTATTAATTAGCCTTTTCCTGTCTTGCTTTGAACTTGTTTCATTTGGTTATTGCTGATAGTCATGCTAGTCTTATTTATTTATACAGGCTATCAGGAAATTGAAGATGATGATGTGGCTGCAACATGCATCGAGGAACGGCTTAAATCAGTAGGAATTCTTTGTAATAAAGAAGAGCTAAATATGAAAAGTTATCCAAAAATACCCAACATTTCGGCTTTGAGTTCTACCCTGTTGAACGAGATACAATTTGGAGACAATATCCCCCCAAAGAAGGTAAGATCCTATAAAAGCTTAATATATTGTTTTCAGATTAATAGTTATCATTCCTTGTTTTTTAACATTGATGGAAATGCAAAATGCATGTCTCCCATGATCGACTAGTCATAAGTCATTCACAGAAAAGTTGTTTGGTACATATATTAATGAAGCTGGTTTGGTACATAAACATTCCAACTAAAATCAAACAATATCTAATATTATTTGTTGCGAATACTATCCATCCATTCATGATCTATAGATGTTTCAAGATAACTGACAGTTTGAAGTTCAACTAATATCTATAGACTCCATAATTTGATTGCCAATTCTGAATTCTGGTAATGTCATGGGCCTGTGAGTTGTGGATTGTATCGTGTATCCCTAGTTGTAAGGCGCACCTTTGAAAAAATATTGTGTGTTCTGAAATTACCACTCGGTTGGGTCATATTGCAATCCTAGTTGAACCGAGTGGTAATCAAACTTTGAACAAACAAACAAACAATTTTACTCTGTAATAGACGCCTATTTGATCTCTCTCCAGTCTCCACACTCCAACTTAATACCCATAGTTCCATAGCAATGTCCCCTTCTACATCACTATTAGACCATCATACAACTACAACACACCTCTCATACAAATAAAAACCACCCCACATTCTTCATTAGTCATTTATTCATTTCCCCAACTTGTTTTAAACTTTGGTAACAAGAATCCATCAGATCAAACCATTATCATAAATAATGAAAAAGAAAACACATAAAAAATAAAATCTTTCAATGACTAACCTGAGTTATTGGAGAATAACTAGAAGCCAATGAGCAACAAGAAAGGGCTTTAGTGGGTGTTTAAAAGGAGGTTTCAATGGGGTTTTAATGAATGATTGCAGAGGAGTTGAGGAAGGATTTCGACGAGTGATTGCAAAGAAGAGAGGCCTTTCATTGCAGAAGAGGATGAGGTTTTAAGGTTGGATTTAGGGTTTGAGAGTTTGAGATTAAGTGAATCTCAATCTGAGATACGGTAAGATCTGGTTTCCTCGCTGGTTTCGTCGCCATTTAGAATTTCTGCAAGAAGAAATAGAAACAAAGCGATTGGGTTTTCGTTTTTGCCTTTGGGGTGTGATACAGTGCGACAGTATGCAACATATGCACAAATCGGTTGGTTCAGTTTTTAATCGGAAGGTTTAAAATGGTGAACCGATTCCGAACCGTCTGGAACCGGTTTCGGTTCGGTTGTACTAATTCTCTTAACATCCCTTATTCGGTTCGGTTACCGAACCGTATTTAAAAACCGGTTCGGTCGGTTAACCGAAATTAAATCGGTTTATGCCCACCCCTAATTGAAGGTAAGATTCCAATTTTGAAACCATGTTTTCTATCGAAACATATACAATTGCAAGTTATAATTGGGGTTATCAGATCTTGTGAGACACCGTTTTCTCTTTAATTATGAAGACACATTTCCTTGATCCTTACGCCATTTGATTTCTTCTTCGACTTATTGATTTTAGATTATTTTAATTTAGTTATTTAGAATTACTCAATTGGTTCTTCAGCACTCAAATATCTCAACCAATGGTCATAGATAATAATTTTTATTGTCCTTGGACCTTGATCATATGGATAATAGTATGCTATTTTCAAAAGAAACATATGAAATGAGGAATAGTTATTGTTATACAACATTATTTAGTTATTTGTTGTGTAGAAACTCTTCAAGAAGAACGAAAAAGAAAAGAAACATATGAAATGAGGAATAGTTATTATTATACAACATTATTTAGTTATTTGTTGTGTAGAAACTCTTCAAGAAAAACGAAACAGTAGTGTCATTTATTGTATTTTTTTCCTGTCTTTTCTTGTCCATCCCCCTCCCCCTTTGAATTGACCTTCAAAATTAGAGCAATCTCCATCCCCCGCTCATAGTTGCATTATACGTGCAAATTTTTTTTTTTTTGACATATAAGATCTTTCGCAATTTGAACGTAGCTTGATGGAAATTTCAAATTTATTGCGGGGACAATTGCATCCATGATGTAATGACGGACACCAAATTCATTGTATATCTGCACCAAGGTCGTTGTAATTTCATTTATATACGATATAGTTTTTTTTTGGAATTTTAAAATCCTATTACTACATTTCGTGAATATTAGACATGAAATATTACTCAACAAATCGATGCTATTGCAATGTTACCATAGGAAAATATTTTTTTAGGGAAATAAATCAATGCCAAAAGGTGGTTCAAGAGAATACTACACCGTTGCTCCATGGCAGATAATGAGGAAGTCGACGACTTAGCCGAAAAAGCCTCGTTGTGCATAGAACGGCTCCGACGCACTCATAGAGTTTCATGAAAAGTCATCCCTAGAAGAAAACGACCTCCATGAAACCCACTCCACAAGCCCGAAAACCAACTGGATGAGCCCCCTGATCAACTACATAAAAGATGGAACCCTCCTAGCGAATAAGATAGAGGCCCGCAAGCTGAAAATCAGAACGGTAGGGTACACCCTATTCAACGACAGGTTATACAGGAGATCAACGATTAGCCCTCTGCTTAGATGCTTGAACCCTAGGGAAGCAAACCAAGTCCTCATCGAAATCCATGAAGGAGTCTGCGGGAACCATCCTGGAGGAAGGACACTAGATCATAAAGCCCTCACGCTAAGGTATTATTGGCTAAAAATGCAGCAAGAGGCCAAAGACTTGGTCCACAAGTGCGAAAAGTGTCAAAGGTACACCCTGTACACACATATTCCTGCATAGAACCTAGTTCAAGTGACTAGCCCGTGGCCCTTCACCCAGTGGGGGATAGACATCGTGGACTCATTCCCCATCTCTGAAAGAAGTTCCTTTTTGTGGCGTTCGACTATTTCACCAAATGGGTAGACAAAGAGCCCTTCTCTAAGATATGAGAGAATTAGATTAAGAAATTTCTTTGGAAGTCTATCATCTGCAGGGTCAAAAAATAAAAAATCATGGTTAGTGACAATGGGACTCAGTTTGAGGGTGGGAAAGTGAGCAACTTTGCACTCAACTGGGCATCAACCATCACTTTTTCGGGTCGGGTCACCGCCAGGCCACTGGACAAGCCGAAGTCACCAACTGAACTATCCTTGAAGCTATCAAGAGGAAACTTGATGCAGCCAAAGGGTTCTGGGCTTCTGAACTTCCTGGCATCCTCTAGGCATACCATACCACAAAGAGGACTCCAACTGGAGAGACGCCATTCGCACTGGCCTATGGGTCTGAGGCAATGGTTCTAGTAGAATTTGCAATACCTACATTCAGGATGGAGGAGTTAAGGATGGAAGACGACGATGAAACTCTGAGAGTCAGGTTAGACTTGCTCAAAGAGCGAAGAGACGAAGCTTCTGTCAGAATAACAACCTATCAACAAAAAATGGCTTAGCATTACAATAAAAGGGTCAAGTCTCGAGAATTCAAAGTCCGTGATTGGGTACTGAGGAAGACCCAACCGAACACAAGAGACCCAAAAGAAGGCAAGCTAAGCCCGAATTGGGAAGGTCCCTACAAGGTAACAATGATTAAAATGCCAAGAACCAACTAGCTACAGAACCTGGATGGATAGCGTCTGAAAAGGCCATGGAATGTAAAACACTTGAAAAAGTACCATCAATAGAGGTAATCTCTTTAAAGTAAATCCATACCAAGAAATAGGCCTAGTCCGACCGCCAGACCACGATGGAAAGTGAACTTAGCATGGCGGGCATGCATATTTAAAAAAAAAAAGCAGTTTTTCATTAGTTTTAAATATTGTATATTCAAAATCTGGGATCATCTGTGTAATAGCATATACAATATATGTAATTTCAAAATTTTAGCAGAAGGTTAATCAAGTAACAATAAACTTAACTGCATATTTTGAATGATACACATCGAAACTGAATTTAGCATGGTGAACATATATACCTACAAAAGTTTTGACACACTTTCATTTGTGCTTTCTTTTGTTTACAAATGATATATAAAAAATAAGCCCTTCTAGGCGTCGAGGAAACGAGCGAGGGGTGGGATTGACCGTTCACCCCCCTCGAGATTCGCAGAGCTGCGCATCTCGAGGGGGATGAGCGGTCACACCCACCCCCTCGCCCCTTTCCTCGCGATTTAGAATTTTCCATAAAAAATTGTATTCACTTTTAAATATCCATTATATTGTAATTTATGGCATTCATATATTGAGTGTAGGATGTATGCATTTGATTGCTTAAACCATAAGATTGTCATGATGAATTTGATACGTAATTTGTGAAGTCTTGCAAGATAGTTATAAATAGAATTTTATGAATGTCATTGATTCAAGCGTATTTTCTTCATGAATATACATACTTTCAATATGTATATGATGATTGTGGATACAATCTGCATGCTAAGCCAAGAATAGATACACAATTGAGTGATGCTTATAGATGAATATGGTTAGCTTTAGACAAAAAAAAAATGTTGCAATATTATCATTTATATACATGAAATAATATTAACTGATATAAATTACATTAAAAATAATATAGTTTGAAAGGAATTTAGTTAAGGTTATTTTTTTATTATTCTTTCTGATAAGCTTCACATTCAAGAAGTTGTGGTAAGCTTGCAATATATAATAGAAAAAGTTTCAAAAGTATGTTTTCGATTTATTTTAAGTAAAATTTATCAAAACAAATTTGTAACAACACAATTAGTTGAATGTTACATCTAAGTATCTAAGAATTAGAAAGAAAAAGAATGTGCAATCATTTGTTGATGCATACATTTCCATTCAATTAAGTTCTATGCGCGCATTGCATGAATGAAGTCCCACATTATAGACAATATTCTTGTTCAGATTCTTTGGAGGCTACTTGGCTAGATGTCCTTTTTAATCAAGATTTTTGTTTGGTAACTATAGGTTCCCCATTATAAAGCGACGTATAGTTGATCATCACTGAAAAGATGCTTTGTTAGATAAACTCAAACAGATCGAAAATTATTTTCTTATGAATGTAAATGGTAACTTAAAATGTCCCAAAGGGTTCATTGACATTCTAGGTTAAAACACTCTTCTACTAAAGAAAGAGTCGAGTCATAATCTCAGCATCAATTATATTTATTTAAAATCTAAAACACAATTGTTGTTACGCTCTGATTTGTGCACAAATAGGATAAAAAAAGTTTCAACCTTTTATTCCACAAGACCTTCCCGAAAATCAAAGCGCGAAATTGAGACAACATTTTTGTCCAATTTGCAATATTTAAAGCAAAATAACCAAGACTTACCAAAAAAAATTAATTATCAATAAATGAAAGACTTTATGTAGTTCAACTATTACAATTGTTCAAACTGCCTATGAACCAATTACATAACAAAAGAAATACATAAAAAATTTCTAGTTGACTAGAATCACTACACCAAAATGAATAATTAGTAACATCCATATTTTTTTTAAGTAACACAAAAAAGTGTTACTAATTATTGTGTTAAGTTATTCCCTTTTACTTTACCATTCACTACTTCAATTCTTCTTTTTCAATTCTTCTTTGAGTCTAAAGTCTAACAGGGGGATATTCAATTATGGATTTTAATAGTGTGAAAGACTTTAAATCTCATGGATTTTAAAATGTTTCAAAGGAGTTTACAGAATCCACTGAACTTTGATGTATTTTAAGTGACTAGATTTTGTGGATTTTACAGAATCCACTGGATTTTGATGGATTTTTATTATTGAATTTTCTGAATTTTATAAAGGATTGTTATGGATTTCTATTGATAAATTTCTGTAAATTGGAGTACTGGTAATTGCATTTGGGTTGGGCCATAGTGCGTCCACTGACGTACGTCCCTCCATTTTAACCCAATTCCTAACCCAAAGCAAATGAAGTCTGAGAATTGACAAGTAAAGAAGAAGAAGAACTCACACACAGACACACTCTCTAATGGTAATGGTCAGCAGCAGCTATGCAGAGATCATCGGCAATAGCTTCTTTTTCCCCTTCACCACCTCCATCCAAGTCATTTATTTGTTTAGATTTACCAGCTTCATCAGATGTAGCACAATGCTTTAGTACCTCTGCTTCAATCTCAGTGATGGTGGCTGCAATTTCAGATTCCTCCAGCTGGCACAAACCATTTTTTATGGTCATCACAGCCATCTCTAGGTTCTTGCCTCCCCACTTTCAGAAATCTCTAGTAGCGCACGTATGGCTAGCTTCACTGTTTCTTGCCAAATGTATCCTTATAGATTTTCTCCAAAAACTCTTGCAGAGTTTTGAGTTTTTTCCTGTTGCATTTGCCTTCCAAGCTGAAAGTGTCCCAGATGGATCTGTCTGATAGAAAACTCACCACTGCTGAATGAATGAAATCCAATCCTTCCACAAGACGATCATCAAATCACCTTCTCAATATCACACCTCCATCACTATTATTCAATCCCTATCTCGAGCATAACATCACCCACCCCACCCCAAATCAATTCATCTCATCTCATCTCATCTCAAATTGAAGAGATCTTTTTGCAAACCCTCTCCAATTGCTCAACATCTCTCTACTCAAGCTCAATTCCATCCTCTCTCATACCAACTGGACACACCAATCCCTTAAACAAATCTCCATCCCAACTTCCGAATAGTACCATCTCTACCTCACGCTCGGTAGCACCATCAAAACCCAGAAGCTGAAAGTGTCCCAGATGGATTTGTTTGAGATTTGCTAGAAAAACAATTGTCACAGTGAATTTGTTCTTCTGTAGAAATAGAGTTGTACACTTTGTCAGATTCTGGAACAAGTTAGGGGAATCTCCAGAAAAATTGTTGTATGATAAACCGATTTGCTTCCGAGCGTCGGCTTTACATACTTGCATCTTCGAATGTTGGCATTGAGCGCATCCCCTAAATCAATTTCAGCAAAGGTGTTAACAGGGGGAGGCACGTTATCACCAGTGCTCTCGACTGGAATGTCTTCATATGCATCAAAATTGATCCCGGTGTTCTGCTGAGCTGCTTCTTCTGCTGCAGTTTGATGCTGCTCTGTGTTGTTGTTGTTGTTGTTTTCATCATCATCAAAAGGGTTCACTTCACGGTCTCTTCTAGTTGTTGTACTCCGATCCCAACCACCGGTTCTATTGTTCCACCCAACATCGCCGCCGCCAGTTCTTGGAGGAGGAAGAACATCGCCACCACCACCACCCCATCGAGAAGCCGGAACAGGAGCGGGAGCTGAAGCAGAAAGAGAAGGAGGCTCAGTGAGAGAGCGATTGCGGAGATGAGAAGGGACGTAAGTGGATCGAGAGGGACGAGAAGAAACAGTAGTATCAGCTTTTGCGCTATCGTTCTCAGCTACGACATTTGCCCATGAAATTGGCATCGTTTTTCAGTAAACGATGAATGAAAGAAAAAGAAACCCTAGAAAGTGGAGATTTGCTATTCAATGGAAAAGCTTCGTGATTGTGTTGGTTGATAGCAAAGAGACGGTTTCAATGAAAAAAACCCTAGTTATGATTTTTGTTTTGTGTTGGTGGGAGAGAGGAAGGAGAGAAATTGAAATCTGAGGGGAAGAGGCTGGATTTTAAAATGGTTTTGATATTTATACCTTTCATACATAAATCCTTCAAAGTCCATCAAGTCAACAAATCCATCAAAATTCACTTTTTTTTAATATCCCCTAATTTCGGTGGACTTTTGAAAATCCATGATTGAATACCCCATGATTTTAATAGATTATAAAACAATCATTTAAAATCTATATTTGAATACCCCTAGATTTCATTGTATTGTTTTAAATCCTTAATTGAATACTCCTATATTTTAATGGAGTTTAAAATCTTTCAGAGTCTATTAAAATCCATGATTGAATACCCCTGTAAATCCATCTTCTGCAAAACCTTTTACTATTCATTTCTTCTCTCAAAATTCACAAATCTCTCCATCCCTCACGATCTCTCCATCTTCCGTCACTCTTTCGATGGAAATCGCTCTCGATGGATCTCTTCTTTCATCAATTTGTCATGATCAGAGAGAAAATAAGGAGGGAACTTTTGGGTAGAAAATGTGGCGGGAAGATCTGGCGCCAACAGTATTCAAATTGAAAATTGGAGGGCAAGTTGTAATTAGATGTTGCTGTTTTAGTGGAACCAAATCAACCACGTGTCTTACGGTGATTGGTTCCTTTGAAATTCTGTTAGAAAACTCAACTATAAATTGAGATGCAGAGTAGAGGAAGGTATGTAGAATGTGAATTATGAAGTGGGGATCTGAGATCCAATAGCTCTAATTGTAATCCTTCTCTGGAGTAGTAATACAATCCCTCTTCTATTCTTCTTTTCTCTACTGTTTTTCTCTCTTAGTCACCAACTGTGACATTTGGTATCAGAGCTTCGTTCAGGATCCCTGAGTGAACTCGAAATGGAAACAAGAGCAAAGGAGTTGGAATCAAGAGCAAAAGAGTTAGAGACCTTGGTAAAGGAGACGAAGAAGACTCAACTAGAAACCACCGGACAGATGGAGCTCATGAAGGCGGAGTTGAAGCGCTTGACTATGACGAATGAAACACAGAGTCAGCGATTGGAAGCTCGATTGGAACAGTTGATCCAGATGATGAATGTTCGATCCGAACCAACTGATGCTGAAAGGAGTGCTATGCCTGGTTCACAGATCAGTGAAACCAGGGAGTTCCAACCAGGAACTACTCTCCATACTCCAATGGAGAGCAGCGGTATGTTTTCTAGATTCCCTAAATTAGAATTTCCTCACTTCGATGGGTCGAATCCTCGTGCTTGGGTGAAGAAATGTGAAAGGTATTTTGATTTTTATCAAGTTGGGAATGAAAACAAAGTGGCAATGGCTTCATTACACCTCAATGGAAGGGCTGAAATTTGGTTCCTAGACTACCAGGTATGTAACGAAAGTCTCCAATGGGCCTCCTTCATACAGGACATTTGTGAACGTTTTGAGGAATCAATCTCGGACAATTTTGTTGGATCATTCAATAAACTCAAACAGGAGACATCAGTAGAGAATTATTTCAATCAATTTGAAGAGTTGAAATCACTCATGATCAACCACAATAAGCACCTGGACACTGATTACTTCATAATGAGTTTCCTAAGTGGACTCAAGCCAGACATAAAAGCAGTAGTGCAATTGTTTAAGCCAAATACATTGATTCAGGCATTCAATTTGGCTAGGATGCACGAGTCATCAGCAGACCATCACCCATACTGGAGAAGGAATTCAGGATACTCCTCTATATATCCTAAGTCAGGAACACAGCCTAGTAGTCAGACCATTCCCACTCAATTGTCCAACAGACCTAACACTACTAGTCTGATGCCTTCCAATATCAATTCCAGCAGCCAACCCAAACCAATTAACACAGCTTCACAGCAAGGTACAACTAAGACTCCATACTCTCCTTACATACCTCCAATTAAGAGGATGACCCAGGCTCACATGAGAATGAGGAGGGAAAAGGGCCTATGTTATCACTGTGATGAGCAGTATAGGCAGGGTCATGTCTGCAGACAACAACACTTATATCTCATTGTATCAGATGATGAATACCTTGAAGAGTCCACTGGAATTAATCCTCCTACAGAAGACTTGGTTCAGGAAATCCAATCAGAAATGGAAGTTTCATTACACGCCATCCATGGCAGTGTTGCAGCCAATACCCTGTTACTCAAAGGCAAATTAAAGAAGCGAATGATCTCCATCTTAATTGATACTGGCAGTACGCACTCGTTTATCGACCCAAGGGTAATTAAAGAGACCAATTGGCCCACTCAATTGACACCCCAAATGGTCGTTAGAGTCGCCAATGGCCAACAACTTATAAGCACTGCTATTTGCAACAGGCTTCAGTGGACAATGCAGGGAATGGGTTTTGAAGGAACAGTGAGAGTACTTCCTCTAGGAGGCTACGATATGGTACTAGGCGGTGATTGGCTTAGCCCATTCGGAGACATAGTGATCAACCTACAGAAGTTGCAGCTCACACTAATGGTGGAAGGCAAATCAGTTATCTTACAGGGAGTTATCAATGAAGGAACTCTCCAGCTTATGGAGGCCAAAGGCATCAACAGGTTTATCAAGAAGCACACACCCTGTTTTTTTGGCCAGCTCTTTGCACTCACTGAAGAACACACTAAGGTATCAACATATTCTCCTGAATTAGCTAAATTACTAGCTGAATATACTGATGTATTTCAAGTGCCCACAGAACTTCCACCTGCTAGAACACTGGATCACAAAATACCCCTTAAACACAATATTATTCCTCCATCTCAAAACCCATACAAGGTTCCGTATATGCAAAAAGCTGTGGTTGAACAACTTACCCAAGAAATGCTCCAAGCCAACCTTATACAACCTTCACACAGTCCATTTGCGGCCCCAATATTACTAGTCAAAAAGAAAGATGGTACATGGCGTTTTTGTGTCGACTATAGGAGGTTGAATGACATAACCATCAAAGATAGATTCCCTATGCCCTTGATAGATGAACTTCTAGATGAACTACATGGCGCTACGGTGTTCTCCAAATTAGACCTTAGATCCGGGTACCACCAAATATTAGTCCACCCCCCGGATAGACATAAAACCGCTTTCAAAACACACCATGGTCACTTCGAATTCAAGGTCATGCCCTTTGGGTTGACCAATGCCCCAGCCACATTCCAAGCCTTGATGAATAACATCTTTCAACCTTACCTACGTAAGTTCATTCTTGTTTTCTTCGATGACATATTAGTTTATAGTCCTTCTGTGTCATCACATTTAGATCATCTACAAATCACATTGGCTACCCTTAGGAAACACACACTCTACGCCAAGCTATCTAAATGCTCATTCATACAACCAAGGTTAGAATATCTGGGACATATCATTAGCCAACAGGGTGTAGAAGCAGATCCTCAAAAGGTGGAGGCAATGGTGAGTTGGCCAATTCCACAAACTCTCAAACAACTACGGGGATTCCTTGGACTAACCGGATATTACAGGAAATTCATTCAGCACTATGGTGTCATTGCCCAGCCACTCACAGATTTGTTGAAAAAGAATAACTTCCACTGGACAACCACTGCCCAAGAGGCTTTTCAGTTCCTGAAAACTGCTATGTGTAGTGCTCCTGTATTAGCTCTGCCGGACTTCTCCAAACCATTTACAGTGGAAACGGATGCCTGCTCCCATGGTGTTGGAGCTGTTTTATCACAGTTGAGCAGACCCATTGCCTTCTTCAGTCGAGCCTTGGGACAAAAGAATCAGTCCTTATCCACTTATGAAAAGGAGCTATTAGCAATTGTACTGGCAGTCAACAAATGGAGGTCTTATTTACTGGGTTCGAAGTTTTTTATACTCACAGATCATCAGAGTATCAGGTACCTTCTATCACAAAAGGTTACGACAATTCTGCAACAAAGGTGGCTGTCAAAACTCTTGGGATACGATTATGAAATACAATACAAAAAAGGGGCAGACAATAAAGCTGCTGATGCCCTCTCACGCTTCACCGAAGCCACTGGCGATTGCCACGCCATTACAACTGTGTCCCCTAAGTGGCTGCAAGATGTACTGGCCAGTTATGCCACTGATGAGTTCGCTCAGAAAATCATCCAGCAATTGATGCTCAATGCTGATGCTGTTCCAAACTTCTCCCTGGTACATGGATTACTGAAGTTCAAGGGAATATTATACATAGGCTGCCATGGCAATCTCAGAACACAGGTCCTTCAGACCATACACAACTCTGCCATAGGCGGGCACTCTGGTATCCAAGCTTCTTGCAAGAGACTAGCCCTGTACTTCTACTGGAAGGGAATGAAAGCTGACCTCGTCTCCTTGATCACCAACTGTGACGTGTGCCAACGCAACAAGGCAGACCAATCAGCCTATGGAGGCCTCTTACAGCCACTACCTGTGCCTTCACAAGCTTGGCAACATATCTCAATGGACTTCATAGAAGGACTTCCAAAATCAGATCACAAATCAGTAATTTTAGTAGTGGTGGACAGGCTCACCAAATATAGCCACTTCATCGCCCTGAGTCATCCCTTCACTGCCTCCACTGTAGCAAACGCATTCTTGCATCAAGTGTATAAATTACATGGATTACCAGAGTCTATTGTATCTGACAGAGACAAGATCTTCATGAGCGCATTTTGGCAAGATTTATTTGGAGCCTTGGGTACCACATTGGCATTGAGTACGGCGTATCATCCACAAACGGACGGTCAAACCGAGCGCACAAACTCATGCCTTGAGACCTTCCTGCGTTGTATGACTGGAGAAGCACCGTCACAATGGGCTAAGTGGCTGTACTTGGCAGAATATTGGTTCAATACGTCCTTCCACACAAGTCTGCAAACAACACCATTCCAAGCCTTATATGGGTATACCCCCCCCCCCCCCCCCCTCTTGGCTCTACCTCCTGATTCTTCCCTTACTATTCCAGATGTCAAGCAATATTTGGAAGACAGAGCCCAGATGTTGCAACTGATTAAAAACAAACTTCAGCTGGCACAAGAAAGGATGAAAATATTTGCTGACAAGCATCGCAGTGACAGGAACTTTTCCATTGGCGATTGGGTATACCTTAGGCTCCAACCCTATCGCCAGACAACTGTCAA
Source organism: Berberis vulgaris (assembly GCA_963556465.1). NCBI lineage: Eukaryota > Viridiplantae > Streptophyta > Magnoliopsida > Ranunculales > Berberidaceae > Berberis > Berberis vulgaris. The sequence goes on along the minus strand of OY747135.1, from coordinate 56,692,678 downwards.
TGCACGCCGTAATCTGAAGCTTTCTGCAAGGTTTTACGGCCCTTTCCAAGTTCTAGAGAAAATAGGACCTGTGGCTTACAGATTACAGCTTCCAGCCAACTCAAGGGTACACCCTGTTTTCCATGTATCTCAATTAAAACAGAAACTAGGCTCCTCCACTATGGTTTCTCCTCACTTGCCACTGGTCGATGCTCAAGGAAAACTCAAGCTGGAACCTAGTGCTATACTAGCTAGGCGTTTGATTCCTCGGAACAACAAGGCTGTTACCCAGGTCCTAATCCAGTGGAGTCAGTCACCCAAAGAGGATGCCACTTGGGAAGATTGGTCCTATATTGCTTCCTCATTTCCACACTTCCGTCCTTGAGGACAAGGACGTTGCGAAGCAGAGGGTATTGTCATGATCAGAGAGAAAATAAGGAGGGAACTTTTGGGTAGAAAATGTGGCGGGAAGATCTGGCGCCAACAGTATTCAAATTGAAAATTGGAGGGCAAGTTGTAATTAGATGTTGCTGTTTTAGTGGAACCAAATCAACCACGTGTCTTACGGTGATTGGTTCCTTTGAAATTCTGTTAGAAAACTCAACTATAAATTGAGATGCAGAGTAGAGGAAGGTATGTAGAATGTGAATTGTGAAGTGGGGATCTGAGATCCAATAGCTCTAATTGTAATCCTTCTCTGGAGTAGTAATACAATCCCTCTTCTATTCTTCTTTTCTCTACTGTTTTTCTCTCTTAGTCACCAACTGTGACACAATTTCCATCAATGATCTCTCCATCCATTTCTACCTCTCTGAATCTCTATTGATTTCTATCTATCTGGATATAAAAATGTGTCACCCGCTAAGAGAGACTATTCATTAATGAGTGAACTTAACTCACTCATTGCGGGTGTTGTGTTATTTTGAGAGAGAAACAAATTCAATCTCTGTCAATCGCGAGCTCTGTAAGGAAGGAGAACATATCCTCCTTCGTCTTTTTCAACTTCAAGGTTCAAGGCGGGGTGGGGTTTCCGTTTCTGACAGTGAAAGTGGAGAGAGCTTCCTTCCTTGGTTTCTCACAGCACAATGAAATCGCAAGACAACTAGTTTCTTGGTTTTGACCTAGGGTTCATTTCTTGCTTCGCAAAAGCAGCAACAACGATTTCCTCACAATCGCTTTGCTCCATTCTTTCCTTCTTTCTTTGGAGGTAATGTAATTTCTAATTAGGGTTTGTGAAGCAAATCGTAGAGGTCAAAATTAGGGGTTTTCTTTTCAGTTTCATGTTTATTCTACATAGAATGCAATTAGGTTAAAAAAAAAAAAAAAACTGCCTACGTATCATGTAAATTTGACATTCGTAATTCATATTTGTTTTGCACTTTTGTGATTCACAAATAGATTTAAAAAATCTTAGTTATGAATGTAATTAAATACCCCTTAGGCTAGAAGCTAGCAAACTAAATTTTAGTAAGGATATGAATTTGGCTTCTTAATTGGCATAAGATTTTCCTAGAAATAGGCATTACTGTAACAATATTTATTTGGATCGATTAATGAATTGGTTTTGAGTTTGGAAGGAGTTCTACATAATTCTTCCCACATGGCTAACCAGTTGACATGTTGCTAATTATTTATCACTTTTTACCCTTCTTAACCTCTATTATATCAAGGTATAATTTCATGACATATAAGTTTGATCGATTGATCCTGGACAACTTGCCATGCGCCATGAAATATGCAGGGATCATTTTTTTAATATTAACTATGTTATTGCAATGTTTTTCTATAATTTTGTTTTGGCTGCAAGGGCGTAACTACTTCGATTAATTTGTGTGATCCTTTCCTTCTCATTTGCGTTCCTCGACTTATTTTTTCTTTCCAATTTAGATACTATTTATAATGTGCTACTGAATTAGATTAAATTTCAAACTTCATTTTTCATGAACGCTTTATGCAATGGAATCTCAGTCTTATTTATACAAGGAGAAATCCGAATTCACTTCCCCTCCAATACTTGTTACATCATCTAGATATAAAATGTGTTGTTTGTTTAGATGCAATATCATTTCGAGGAAAGACATTAAGAATGTTTTTTGAAATTCACAGGGGTCTTGTTAATGATACATATAAGATGGATCTCAAAGAGAAGGACACAACCACATGGTTTGAAGAGCTCCGTGTTGATATGAATGTGGTAAGTCTTACAAAAATATGTAATTATTTGGTTCTGGTGTTATTATTATTTCTAAGTTTATTGTTTTTCCTTCCAAGATCCTATTGTTGTGATCACCGTTAGGATTTGTAGTAGTACACTTATAAAGTGGAGAATACTGCTTATTGCAAACACGGTGCACCTGAGATTTATATCCACTAAGAATCCATTTGCTACACCTGACAACGTGATTGTGCTAAAACACACTTAGCGTAAGAAGTTGTAATGGTCATATATGATTGTTGGAATTGCATGGCTATTAGGTAGGGTAAAACCTGAGCTATGTGCGATTGTGCATCACAAATTCAACATTTCTTGAGTAGTTTTGGTGATGGTTTGGGTCTTCCCATTTTGTAGTATAATATTTGCTGCATTTATGTGTGGGTTTACAGGTAAAGACCATCTCTATGGAGATATTAGACTTCTATGATAACCACAAAGTTGTTACTAAAGAAAGAATCAATGCTGCTATGAACAAGTTAGCTTTAAAGCCACAACAAGTTATTAGGTCGTCTAGGTTCAGTGTTGCCATCAATGTTGCTATGTAAGCTATGCTGGGATGCAGGTATATGTAATTGTAGTAAATTGATTTTTCATTTTTCTAATCCAAAAGATCCATGTATAATACATGTACCAAATGTTTGAATTTGATCTGTTATAGGATGCACATCCCAGAAAGCACGCAAAATCAAAATTTCAAAATAATACTACACAGGGAGTGTGGAAGATTGGGAGCTCAACAACTAAGACATCCATTTGCAATATTGGTTCAAAACTCTCGGTGTTAACAGCATGTTAGTGACACCAATGCATTATCTAATGATGGTAAGCTGCCTTTCAAAACATTGTATTTGTAGAATATCTGAACATGCTTGATAACATAGATGACATGCATAAGTGTAGTAGTGGATCCTCTGTTTATCAATCTAGTTGATCTATACTCTTCCTGGTATATCCATTTTTTTCGTTGCTTCTTTCATTGAAGTGTCATGCTCCATAAGAGAAGTGTCACTAGCTTCCCGTTTTGAATATGAAATGATTAGGAAATAGCAAGGTTCAACAAACATTTCTTAGGAGGGACGATCCAAAAATCACTGTTTTGATGCAACAAACAGAATTTCTCACCTCACTTGCAGTAAAAGTTAATGCAGAGAATATTGATCAGAGCCTTGAAAGTGCTTGGAAGGTGAGTAAAATATTTGTATCTTGGTTTTTCTATGGCTGTAGCTGCTTTCTATAACTGATAATGTTGCAATAGCACTTGGGTGCACCAATATGGCATGTGTCTCTGGAATCTCTTCAATCTCATCTAGAGATTATATTTTGAAATTTGAACTATAACACACGATCTCATACATGACTGGTAAAGTCTACCTGTTGTAATACCATGGAACAGGGATTGGACACTAACTTAACCTCTCTTCATGTAGTAGTCATTAATTCACCTGCATGTTAGAGAAGATTCAGTATATTGTGTCAGATGTCCCTACTTTTAGTAAATAACAAGATGAAAGAATGGAAATTGACTTCAAAATTATAATGATTTGGTCTAACCAAATCCATACTCGTTTAGGAACTCAAATGGGTATGTTGTGGTTAAATTGAAATGGGTATGTGTGTTTGGTCTATCGAAATGTCTGACTTTTTATTTTGGATGAACTATCAAATTCTGAAAATTTTCTTTCCATACAAGCCTCAACCTCAATGTAGTAGTAGTAGTAATCAGGCAATATTATTGTTTCCTGACTTGCATTTCTTATAGGGATGATCATGTTTTTGTGAATAGTATTCTGGAGGATTATCCTCATTGTGGGAAGCTTCATTGTTTGGAAGCTTCATTGGTTGGATACTTGGATCTGTGATGTTACAATTCCTATCACTTCTGATTATTGACTGTCATTGTGATGAATGCCTTACACCTCTTTGATTATTTATTGGTGTCATTTCGAAGAAGATGATGAAATTGTTGGATAAGTGGAAGAAGTTGTTTACCAGTGTAAAAGGACATGCGAAAAAAAAAGAAAAAAAAAAAGAAAAAAAAAAAGAAAAAAAAAAGGAAAGAAAAAGGGTACCATAATATTTGACTAGATGTGCAAGTCATTGATAAATCATTTGAATACTTCATAATTTCTAATGTGAAATTCTAACTTCAGAATTCTTATTGTTATGTACTAATACGATGAATGGTGCATTGCAGGGATATGTAGGGCCAGTGGTACAGGGAGATGATGTCCAATATAGAATTATCGAGAGCTTTGAACATATTTTAGTTTTCTTAGTGTCAGCATATTAATGATGTACTTGTTACGTGTATTTTTTTTTAAAATACTGATCCAATATGAGAAACGATGTTGTAATTGATTGCAACTATTTTACTTTGTAATGGTTGCAAGAAGATTTTAATTTGGGTATTAACACTGGTGTTTGAATATTTGGGTTTTATAATATCATTGGATGTCATTCATTTGTTGATACATATTTATTTATTTAATTAAAAACAAATAAAATTATATATATATTGATTTTTTTTTTTTTAAACATTTGTAATAGAGGTGTTGCTAATATTTGAACATTGTAACATGTTACAGTGCATTAGTAGCCTTAAACAAGCGTTACGAAATATGAAGGTTGTAACACTTCGAAGTGTTACTAATATTTGTAATGCCATGATTTGCAAGATTTTTATGGTTTTACAATTTTTTTTAGAAACAAAGCTAGTTTGTTACAAATTTATTTTTATGGTGTAGCGAACAAACATGACTTTTTTACCCAATATAAAATAAATATAAATTTGAAGGAACAACTAAAAGCCTCTCAATCCACACCACCACAAAAATCTTACCCAAGAAAACATGGACAAAAAATAAATGCACTAAAAGTACTTGCAACACTCTCCAACTACGTCCATAAGATAACATATCAAAGAAGCATAAAGACAACTTGGGTTAGATATAAAGTCAATACAGATATAAAGGGTCAGATATAAAGTCAATACGAGTTCAATAAATTTTCACCTTATTATTGACTAAGAAATATTAAGCTACTCATTTTCAATCAATATCACAAATTAATAATAAGTAAACATTTCATAATGAATGCATGTTCAGGTAACCAAAATAAATTTCTCCATTCGAATGAAAAAATAGTTGATAAAGAATAATCAATTAAATACTAAAGAGTAAAGATATACTTACCCAACAATCCTAACGAAATTGGGTAGGCCTTCATGCAAGAAACTATTAGATAACGCCTACCCCATGCAAAACAAAGTTATTAGTTTTACACAAAAATAGACTAAAAATATTGAAGTTCTATTCATTAGAGTTTAACTAAAAAACAAAGCAAATTTGGCAAAACACAAGTCTATTTTACAAAAAATATGCAGAACCAAGTTTTATGTTAAGGGGAACATATGATGTCTTGTTTTGTGTTATGGATCAAAAGTTATTTATATTTCAGTCTTGACATATCGAAATTATTTCTCCAAACCAGATTACTAAGGATTTTATTTCTATTCATTATGTTAGCGTTTACACCTTAGTTATTGCCATAAAATTAATCCCTCCTAGGCTTGCACACATATCCAATGTGTCTCCCATATATCTCTAACGAACTCTTCGACTAATATAATAACCTGCACGGGTTATACATTTTGGGTTATCAATCAAGTCAAAAGGTTAGATTATACATTGAGGTCGACGTAAATAACATCTCACGCCTATATCAAATGTCGAGGTAAATTAATCAATTATTTATTTTTTAATTTTGTCTTTTATGTTGTGTGTGGGAAGAGAAAACAAACTTTTCTCCCTCATCTCTCTTTCCCCCTTTTAAACCTAAAGATGGGTAAAATCCTGCTAAGATTAGGCTTTTTAATTAAATTATGTTTGCACCCTTTTTTTTTACTAAAATAATTACAAAAATAAATAATGAAAACAAGACATGAAATAATAAAGTGGAATGTTTAGCTAATAAACTTCTAGTTACCATTAGAGTAATAATTTGTAAACCCATGCATTATTTTTGTACAAATACATTTTCAGTTAAAAAAATCATTATGATATTATTATGATGTCAATAAAATAAAAAATTTGTCGAACTTCATACACGTAGGTCAATATATACACACCTTAAATGAAATTCTCCTCCAAATATTCGAATAGTAAGAACATTAAGTGAATTTAAAAAAATACAACTTGACAAATGAAATAAGATTTTAAAATACAATTTCATATGAGAAATTATTCAGGTATTATGCATTCATAAATTCCACATCATACACAGCAATACACCAAGCATGAATAGACACGAGGGTACTACATAATTAATATCTGTATTATTTACACAAGAACACAAAAATATAAAATTGAAACTTTATTATAAAAAATTATTAAAAGGGCATTACAAAATTAAGAATGTTACTGGTATCATTATCAATGATGTGAGGGCATACTTTTTTTTTTAATCCCTTAATCCCTCCCATCCTAAATGTCGCGCAGGGTTCGAACTTTCAACCTGTGTATGTATTATATTTTTCTTACCAATTTGACTTCAAGGTTTTTTTTTTTTTTTTTTTCATTTTTTTTTTTTTTTTTTTTTTGACTTCAAGGTTAATTCAACTTATATTCAATCTAACGTTTAAATTATGTTTACTCATCATCCGATTGATTTCACCTTGAACATGATCACTTGTGACTGCAAAAAATTTGAGTTTTTTCAATGGTGGTTGCATTCGCATATATATCTTCTACAAATCAAATAGAAACCAAAATGATGTAAAGTTATTTCTTACATCTTGCCTTTTGATTCAATGTTATTCATTGCTTTGGGCCAAATATCATCATTATCTTTTTCTCTGTGCTACATTTGAAGCATGTGACGTTAAGTTCTTTTATTTTCTTCTTACCAACCTTTGATGTATGCAATCATGCTCCCTTTGTATAGATCATTGCTCTTCACTCATAATGTTCATTTGTTTCCTGTGATAGGTACAATTTCCTTGGCATAAATCTTTCCTCTTTGATCATCTTACTTAATCATTCCTTATGACGATCTATTTTAAGAGCTCTATCTTGATGATGTTGCTTTTTGGACATGTTATTTTTTCCTTGTCTTTGCGTATCATAATTTTGTTTTTCCTCAATTTCATCAACCAAACAATTATTGGAAAGCGTATATGATGCAATTAAATGAAAAAATAATTTTTGATGTGTGATTGTATGAACTTACCTAGTATCTATAAATATACTTGATTAGCGAAAAGGTTTTCTAATGATATTTGTGAAAAATGAAATGGAAAGTAGAGCTACAAAATGTCCAAACCATATCAGGTCATAATTGACCCAATAAACCACCTCCCAAACATGGTACCTATTGCTTCAATGATGATGTTCAAACCCTAAATTAATCCATCAAATATATGAAGTCCTAACTTTCCATTCTTAATTTGTGGGATTCAAAGTATACGTGTGCAAAAGTGAACAGCGAGTCGGGATTTAGCATAAGATGGGCAAAGGTTGATTCAGGGAGCGATAGGTGGCGAATCCCGTGGATGTCTTAAGATCTCAATTGTCATGTTGTTTTAGATATTCTATATAATTAGACTATGCAATCTGGCTCCTCTTGAACTAAGGGTAGAGACTGTAATCTCAATCCATTTCTAGATAGAATAATCAACCCATTAATTTTGATATGTAAAGTAGGTAAATAAGGGAGTGTTTGTGTTTTTCCAGTACTTAGCACTATGCAATTAGTGGTCAGCACTAAGATGGCATTTGTTTTTTTTTTAAGTGCTTAGAACCTAATTTCTAATTGAAGTTAGAAATTCTGAATGAGCGGTTTGTTTTGCTTCTGAATGAGCTGCTGATTAGAAGCTGTAAAATTAAAATGTATTTATTTTTAGGTGCTGAATGAGAACTGTTTGACAATTTTGCCCCACTGAGCTGAAAAAATTTATGACATAAATATTGTTGAATCTGATCAATACGTCTGTGGCGTTTTAATGACAATTTCAATTCTAGTCATTTGATGAAATCGTTAATTCAAACATGGGTTATTTGATTTGATTTCTCCTAATACACGTAAGGCATAAAAACTACATGCTAAAAACTTGAAAATATACATGAAGGGAGAGTTGGAGAGATGAAGAAAAACTCGAAAATACAGAGAAATAAAATAAAGATGGAGAAAAAGAAGATAAGTTTTTTACCGAGTCCCTGTGAAGGTAGGTAGAATCACAATGCTTGATGAAGAGAATGAAGACGTGTCGTCAAAATTTAGCCCTACTTATTTTTTTTATGAATATGGGGCAGCAATTTTCATTATATAATTTTATTAGATTATTATTTAAATAATTTTTCACTCAGCACTCAGTGCTAAGTGATGAGCGCCTCTCTATTGCTTTCTCCAATTAGAAGTAGAATTTCTGATTATAACTAAAAGCAAACACTCTAAACAAGGTGGTTCACTTCTTATTAAGACTTTTGACTTCATTCAGAAGCAAAAACAAAACACTCTCTAAGTGTTAAACACATTCTTGGTGTTTATGAAATTGTTATGAATTCAAAACCTATTAAAAACTTTTGATTCTGAGAAGTAAAAACAAACACCGGGTCAAAGTGGACCACTTATTATTCGAAACCAAAATTCCGATTAGAACAAAAAAAATAAACACCACCTAAATATTTCTCATGATCCACCACTCTTAGATGACTTCCAAATAACTGAAACTAGTAAACCCATTGATGTTTGACGTGTTTCTTTCATATTATTGATGTAATTTGTTTAGGGATTTGGGTTTTGACACTTTCATAGTGTCTTGGTATTCCTTGATATAGGAATGTTTCTCTTTGTATTTTGTTTCCCTTTCTTTCATTAATAAACATCTTCGTGTTTGAACAAAAAAAAAAAAAAAAAAAAGAAACACACGCACAACTCTCATTGGAACACCATAAACATATTTTCTCTAAAGATATAAATAAATAAAACAAGAAATCTCTATTTTCACATTTTACTTAAATTTTCCTAAGCATTTTCTTGAATGTTGCACTGTATAAAAATCTTATATTTCTTAAGGTTGTGATAATGCAATTACTATGAGATTGATTTTTAAAAAAATGTACCAATTATTATAGTTAAGCACTACTAAATGATTTTTGTTTTGTCCATTTATATGTTTCACTCACATATTTCTTTTATTCATTACACATTTGGCTTGGCCCCTCGGCCCTATGCAAATTCCTGAATCTTCCCCTAAAGACGGGTAGAAATCGGCATCCTTGTCGTGAAAGGATGGCTACGGGAAGATCAATTATTATTTATTTTTTATTTTTCAAAACTAACAACTGAACTCTCTCCTTCCCCGTTACTTTGTTTGTCTTAAACACCATCACAACTAACGACTCTCTCACTTTCTCTTTCCATCGAAATACAAAGTCCTATTATCACTACTTGAAAACTCTTAAACCTAATGGAGACAATTGATTCGAAACTCAAATCTGCTCGATTTACTCTTAGGGAATCAATTAGTGGCTTTCTTTTAGATTTGAAAGTGGTAAAGTGCAATGATGATGTGTTGGAAAATATGCTGTAAATTCGAATTAAAAAAGGTAGGAACGATGGTACCAATTTTGCTTGGGTTGAGTCGCGGACTAGGTCGCTCTCTTTAAGACGTTTCGCGGCTCTGCCCAAAATTGTGCACGCAGTAACGTAGCCCCGCCGTCCCCAGGATAAAACAACCCAGAATCTTCTCTGTCTCGTTCAAAAATTGCACAATAGATGAACGGTATACAATTCACCCTTAATATTTGTATTTGCTCGGAATCACCAATACCGTTGAAATAAATCAGCAAGAAGCAGAAACTTGGCAAACAAAACAAAGACTGTTTTCGCAAAACTGTTCTGATTTCGAAGAACTGGATGCAAGACTGTTTTTGTAAAACTGTTCTTATTTTGAAGAACTGGATGCAAGACTGTTTTTTTCAAGAAGCAGAAACTTGAAGACTGTTTGCAAAAAGCAGAAGCTCGAAAACTGTTTGCAAAAACTTTTATACTCTCTGTTTTTTTTTTTGAATGAACTCTATGTTTCTCTTCTTTGTTTTTTTACCTTCTTCTAAAACTCAAAATCGAGATGGTATTTATAGATTGAAAATCATACATACGAAAACGAAATACCGTCTGTATACATTGGCATCAATCGCGTATCAAATCGTGGAGAAAGATTCGCGGCGGGATTTATGCCAAACGTGTTTTAGAGAGACCGTCCAGATACATCCTGTCTAGATTCGGTCCTCTTCAGAAGTTCAAAAGTTTATTTTTCGTTTAAATAAATTTTCAGCAAAAAAATGTTTTGCTCTCTAAACGAAGACAATTGAACCTAATGGAGACAATTGATTCGAAACTCAAATCTGCTCGATTTACTCTTAGGGAATCAATTAGTGGCTTTCTTTTAGATTTGAAAGTGGTAAAGTGCAATGATGATGTATGTGAGCAGAGCGAAAATCACAAAAAGATCAACATGCTTGCACGTGCCTCAGTCAAAGCTTAACCCGCAAGTGTTCCTCTTATCTTTTATTTACATATATACGTGGATTACTTGCTATGATTTTTTTTAAAATTAAAAATCTCTGTTATGGAGAGGCAACTATGGTATGTCAGACCTTAATTACTTGTCCCAAAACGAAATATAATAACAAATTGGTAAGGAAAAAACAGAAACTAGACAAATATATCATCTAAACTGACCAAACCCCTAGATCAATGCATGTACTTGCTGTTACTTTTCTTCATTCTAGATGATCTTCGAAGAAATACCTTGAAGTCTTTGAAGTAGTCATGATCCATCGTGTTTTTTGTTGACATATTCCTCTTATCGAATCTTTTCGTTAATCGAATGTGGTCTGTCTTTAAACCTGACACTATTCTTAACCTGATGGTGTATTCATCCAAATTTTCTTCATCCAAACTGATTTCATCCGAATTGTTGGAATCGGTCCCCAGTTCAATTTTGCTGTTAGCGTTACTAACCAAATAGTTCACAATAGACGGACTAACCTTCGAGTCCTCTTTTTCCTCCACTAAAGCAAAACCTGAGTGCACAATAGGCGCCTGTGCACTTTTTGAGTTCGACCCCTTCATAACATCTTCATCTCGTGGTATATCCCCAATGATAGGACCGCAAGTAACCTCTACCACCTTCCTCACAGCACCCAAACTAGACCCCAAAAATGAATCATCGACATTCTCAGTGTGCTTACATGAGCGTGAAACAGGGGATCTTGTCTCCCTAGTTCCCTGCATTGCATTCTCTATTCCTGGTTCCACCACTGTCTCCCTAGCTATACCACTATCCAACATCTCACTAGTTGATCCACTGTTTGAATGACGGCTTGCAATGTTTGAACCTCCATGGTCAGCCCCTACCAACGATTGCACCATTAATTGAGACCGAATGCAGGTCCCTTTTATCAGCGAAACTAGCATCTCTAGGTGAAGCCGTAGCCGAGCGTCGATCAGATGTAGGGGACGATTGACTTACGACTGCTCGATTAGCCTCACTTACCGTGTACCCTGCCTCTAACAACAGATTCAAAGCCTGCACACTCTGTTTACTGCTCTCCTTCACCTCCCCTGGATTGATATTCAGTCCTTCAACGCCTTCAAGCACCTTTCCCGCCATTGTAGCATTCGTTCCTTTCCTAGCCGATATGAGTACTTCCTTATCTCCTCTTGTCAAGGCTACATCAATGTGAGCCAAAAGATTCCTCAACTGCTTCACTCTTGCCATAACCCTGCACTAACCCCAGAGATACTTCTCTATTAATGTCTTGCACCTGAAGTTGTATTCTTCCTGTTTGATTGACATTATCACCGCCTCCTGTTTCAATAACATTCTTCATCTCTTCTTGATTATTCCCTGCTTTATTGGCATTCTCATTCTCTAAGATCTTCTCCAGGATAGCAAAACTATTAGTAACAGTGATAACTCTCTTTCCTTTCTGAGTTTTATTCCCCAATTCCATCAAGTCCGAGCTGTCCTTACTACCCAAGGCATCCATTTGACCCTTTTCTTTCCCGCCCCCTACACCTCCTTGTTTACCCAAGCTTGTTGAACCCGTATTTCTTGCATTAACTTTGATTGTGGACGGAACCTGGACGAATTTTTGTTTCACTAAAATTTGTGCCCGCTTCTCCTTGTTGGAGTTGTTTTCCTTGCTCTCTTTCTCCCCATCTCTGGTTTGAGTTCCTTTTTTTACTCTTAGAATCCTCCTACAATACTCATTTTCGTGTCCTAACAAGGCACAATGATTACAATACTTAAAACCTGGGTATTCCAATTTTTGCCAATACCCACCATCTTGGGATTCTCAATCCAAATTCTAGATGGTCAAGGTTTAGTAATTTCCATCTCGACACACATCCGAGCAACTCTCGACCGAGCAAAATATCTTGTTCCATCATCAATTATTAGAAAACTCCCAAAAGAGTTCCCAATGGCTTTCATGATAGCAACTAGATAATAAGGTAATGGAAGATTTGGGAGTTCCACCCATATTGGCGCAAGTTTCGGATAAGCCCGTAGACTAAAACCCAAATGCCAACGAAAAATTTTATACCGTACACCTCGAATAGTAAAAACATCTTTAGAAAAAACTTCTTTAACTTCTACCTCAGATTGTAGATAAACCAAAATATGACGTTGATCCAGAAGACCCATAATGAACTCACCCGATATTTCCCAAGAGCTGTAGATTGATTCCCTAATCGCATCGAGAGACGGTCGAAAGCTTGAAAACTTCAACACCACCACGTGGCTAGAGACGTGATCTTCCCCCTAGCAACGTCCGCATCCGAAAACAACAACGCCGAATCACCGTCCTTTCTAAAACTGGTTGAATTTGTTGCTTTTTCTTTCGTAACATCCTTGCTAACCCCTCCTAAAACCTGCGCAAAGCTCCTTTTGGGGCTATCTCCTTCACCGTGGCCAACCAAGGGAGGATCTCCCTTGGTTGCCACCATGAAAGCCATGCAAAACCCTAGCCACCAGTCAACAAGGAACGGTTAAGATCGGTCCTTGATATGAATTATCGGCCAGGATTGATTGACAGCTCAACGGTTAGAGTTTGGCGGATGGTACCACTAGATCATGGGTTCAAACCCAGCTTGCGGCATCTTTATGGTTCTGGAATCCTATAAAAACCCTGTTTGCCTTTCAAAAAAAAAAAAAAAAGTTCACGAAATAGGAACTATACCCAAAGTACCTCTAGGAATCACCCTAAATCGCCAGAGTACCAACTCCAAAAAGAATAATTCACATAATTGTCACTGATGAGATTAGGGTTAAAGCACATTCTATTACTTGCTATGATTTGAAAGGCTGCACTTGGAGAATTCGTTATTTATGCACAAGAGTCATGAGTTGTATATTTTAGTTAATTGTTTATTTATTGATTTATAGGCTGGGTGCATTGTATATATAAGAATATGAAATGGTTGTGCTACGCACATTATTTATGAAGTCACGGTAAATTTAAGTAATAGGCTATAGGCGCTTTGGACTTACTGCATCTAGTAACTGTAATTATTTATCTATTATTCAAATGACATCTTATCATTAAGATTTTTGGAAGGGGTAATAGTCGTGGATAAAAACACTGTTCATCAAGAGAAAATATGTTATAAAGTAAGATGTATGTAAAACTTATAAACAAATCACATCTGACCTAATGGGAAGCCATTTTAATAGTTTTATATATGTGCCAACTTCATTATCTAAGAGCGAGTTTCATGTGGTGTTCAAAGTGGCACCTCCTTAGTTAAGTGTTATTTTTGTGTGAATTTGTAGGCATTCAAGAGAATAATGGTAATGTGTGTTTTATGTGACAACTTCATCAACAACAAAAAAAAATGGATATGAAATTAAATTCTCTATGTGATGCAATTAAATGAAACATTACTAACCTAATGGAAACCAATTGGAGAGATGATGAATGATTCTTTCAAAAAGGAGAATCAACTTTAAAATAGATAAATAATTAAACTTTCACTACATTAAATTGACATTTTTGTAACAATTCAAAAAATAGTAACATTTTTTAGCTATAACAATTTACAAAGCAATTTTACACATTTTCACAAACAGAGTGATTCAATAATTGTATTACCACAAACAGTATGGACTTACAAGTGATGCTATTCATGGTTATATAATTTATTGTATCACTTTTTTTTTGTAGCTATTTTTCATTTTGTTGACTAAATTTAGTTTTGACTTGAAATTGTTTGGTGGATTGTAATAGCTCAAAAGTGTTACTATTTTTTAAGTTGTTACAAATATGTCAATTTGGTGTAGTACTTTATAAATTATCAATCATATCTATGATTTATCGTGGTTTGGTTCAAAGTTAAATTCTTAGAGATGCAACAATCTATTTTTATTGCAAAAAAAAATTGAGGATTGTCAAAAAAATTTGATAAAAGGGGGGAGATGATTGTAATCAAATATTTAAAAAATTAAATGGTAGCAACATGATAATTGATAAGTCTTTTGAACGACTAAGGGGACATTTGTTTTTTCCTTCTAATTAGAAGCAAACTTTTGAATTGGACCTTTGACCCTTTAGACTGTTTGTTTTGTGCTTCTGATGACTTGCTTTTAATTATAAGCAAAACTTCTTACTCTAGTAAGCAAAACAAAGTGCTTACTTTATTGGGATGGGATCATGAGAATGCGTATTTGACTCAAATACAAACCCAAGTAATTGGCCATTAAATTGTTGTTGATCCTACGGTTGCTAATAACAATCCAAGCTAAAAAGATTAGTTTCCTAAAAAATTAAAATACAACACACAGAGTCCATTGTTTATATAATTTTTTTTCCCTCTCATGTTTTCCTTTTTATTCTTCCCTATGTATAGTAAAATAAAATACAAACCAAGCTCAGCTTTGTAAGGTTTTAATCTCTTAAAAAAAGAAATATCTCATAAAATTCAAGAGAAAAAAAAGGAAGAAAAACAAATGGAAATCTCTCGTAAAAAAAGGTTGTGATGGGTGCAATCTCTCATAAATTTCAATCTCTAGCTCATACAAACCGAGCTCAATTTTATACCGTTTCAATGAATTCGAAGAAAAACATTGGCTAAATACATTACTTTGAATCCTTCAACGATTCTAAATTTTAAGGAACAAAGAGACGGAAAATAAGAAGAGAATGTATGAAAGAAGAATTGGGAAAGCAAGAGAAAAAAAAGAAAATAATGGATCCTTGGTTTGTATTTTATTTTAGCATACTTAGGGAAGAAGAAGATGGAAAGTAAGAGAAAAACAAGGAAATAATGGATTGTTGTTTTGTATTTTATTTTAGAGTACGTAGGGTTGAACAAGAGAGGAAAGCAAGAAGAAAAAAAAAAGAAAGGAAATCATGGATTCTTGGTTTGTATTTTATTTTTTTAGGAAACTAATCTTTTTAGCTTGATTTGTTATTATCAACCGTAGGATCAACATCAATAATGGCCAATTATTTGAGTTTGTATTTAAGTAAAAAACATGAGTCTCAGGATCCCCTCCCTACTTTATTTGCATATTTCTAAATTCTTGATGAAAACAAACACCACATCAATAATCAGTTTGATTTGGATCTATAAATATTCTTAATCTAAATGCAATGTACAAGCTAAATAAAAGAATTCAGAGTAAATCTTACAAGGTATCGTTGAAATTGATACACAATTGCCTAGAAATGAACAGGCAACACAAAGGCTTCCCTTTTAAAGACTTCTTCAGTGACATCAATCATCTTTGCAATCTCGAAACTTTTTCCTCAACTTCAGCAACACTTCTTTAGGGAAGCAAATGACCTAGCTAATCATCTCGTGAAGCTTGTTGCGTGTTTATTTGATCTTTATGGGTATCTTCCTATCGTGCAACTCGCCTCCTTTTGTATTATATATGATATTACTTGTGCCGTTGGCACTCCACATATGTTTATTTATTTTTACTGTTAATTATCATACACAGGACACCCACATCACCATCCCCACCATTGCCTTCAATCAGTTCCATAAAAATATCATATTTTAGAATACTAATTTTTTTAGAGTGAAACTCGATTAAAATTAAAATTGATTGAATGTTCGGAGTCTTTGTTTGAATGTTCAATAAAATGTTTTCTCCGTTTCGTTGAAAATATTATACTTTAGTATGAAAATCTTATAAATACTTACATGTTTCAAAAATAAAATACATATTTTGAAATTTTTAAGTGTTTGTATTGATCATTGGTTTTGTTGGAAATATTTTTAAATTTGCATTTCAATAATACCATGTTTATAAAAATCCGACAACTACGTAAATACTTATGATAGTTTTCATTTTGAAAAAAAAAACACACACAATACTTTCTCTCTCCGCATATACATTCCACTAACTTTTATCACAATTTTTTCATTTTATTTGTTTTTCTACATGTTTTGTATTTACAAACATGCCATTGTAGAGGATAATGAATCTCAGCCTCAACATCTTCCCAACTTTCAATCCTAGCCTTCTTTTATCTCCAATTCTCATTTAATGTTTGTCCATGTCAGCAATGAATAGTAAAACACCTATATAAATTGTAAGATAAATATGTAATATGCTATAGCTATATCCGGCATACGTACACAAGCCTTCAATGTTTTCTTTAAAGCTCATGCCATTAACCATATTTACATATTTTTTTTTTATAATGTTTGACTAAGTTAATATTGACCGGTCATCAATTGGCTGGGAATGAAATGAAATTGGTGTATTTTTTTTCACTTTTTTTTTCTTTTACTAATAAACTTAATATTAAAAATAAAATAAAGGTGGTATCATCATTTTAGAGTTAGCTTTTCAACAAAAACACCCCAATAACTAAAAAAAAACTTCCCACAAACAAAAAAAACTACCAAATGTGGATTAACCCATCTACTCCACCTTCTCCAATCCGAAAGAGGGCCTTGGCATGGTATGCTTGTATTTAATTAATTGTTTATTTAGTTTCTAAAATAAATTTTTTTTTCCAAATGACTATTTGCGCGTATCAATTGAAGTATTTTGAAATGAACCGAAGAATGAGTGTTTTCTATATATATATATATATATATATATATATATATATATATAATCGACAAACTTGATTCTTATGTTCCTTGATGACAAGAAAAAACCAAAAGCCACCTACCCCCACCGTCTCAAATCCTGAAGTAAGTATTATTCGTTGGTTTGGAGTTGATAATGTTAGAATTTCATGTTGACTCCACAAAATTGTTGACATCGGAAACTTGTTGAGATCAATTGTATATTTGATTATAACAACACTAAAAAAATTCAGGAATATTTAATTAAATAATATGTTAAAAATCATAACTATTTTTTACAAGAAATTATGAAAAACCCTAGTGTTATTCACGTAAACAATTAATATCATACTTTCTTTTGATTGTGTTTCCAAAACTAAAGGATTGACCGAGACGAAGAGAAAGATAGAAAGATGTAGCATGTAGGAGAAAGAGAGTGATTTGAAGGTTTGGAGTTTTAGATTTTGGTAAGATGAATGCAATTGTTAATTTGAATTGGGGTGTGATTTGAGTGTTTTTAGAAAAGGAAAAAAATATATATAAGCCCACA